>CM067328.1:94058750-96580000 GCA_034376525.1 Nicotiana benthamiana | reverse complement strand
ACCTATGCATGGTATGACATTTGTATGCATATGCATGAAATTATAAATATTAAATTATTCACACGGTTATTCATACTTACATGTTGAGTCTTTTACTTCATGTGTCTTTCATGTAGATTATTTACTGATTTTCATTCCTTACATACTCGGTAGATTATTTGTACTGACATCCCTTTTGCTCGGGACGCTGCATTTCAGACAGTAGGTCCCGATAGACAGGTTAAAAATCCTTTAAATGGGCTATCAGCTCAGTGAATGGTGTTGATGTGCTTCATTTGCTCCGAAGCTGGTTATTTAGTTAGTATGATTTGGTAATGTTTTGATTGGTATGGCGAGGCCATATTAACCTTGAAGATATTTATGTACTCTTAAAGGCTTGTAGATAGATATCATGAATGTGGATACATGTATGGCCTTATCAGCCAATGCTTTAAGTTTACAAATGATCGTGTCTGTCTTATAGGCCCATATGTCACATGTACAAGTTTTTATATCAGGTTGGGTTATCCTATATTTATTCCCTTATGTTTCAGTTAGCCCATGACGGCCCTTTTGGCCCACTTACCAATGATAGTACGATAATAAAGATATATCCATATCCTTTCAATTTTTTGATTCCCAGGTCTTTTTTATTATCACTGTTGGAATATTCTTGTTGACGAATTGGTTAGGGCCAGCATTGGTGAAAAGAGAAAAACTTCCCCCATCGCATCATTAACCGGTGTAGGATTCAAGATCAGGTCCAGGATTCGAGTCAAATCAACCTTCCCTCTCATCTCAGGGTGAGGCAAGGAATTATTTCAAATGATCGTTGTTCAATGTTGGTACTCGGTTGAGTAAGCCATCGGTTGCCCTTCATGGCTGACAAAAATGGTATCAGAGAAGTTTTGTCTTAGGGAGTCTACAAGCCGTGTCTAGTAGAGTCTTGTGTTATGCGCATGTTGTGCACCAAACTTATAAGCATGGAGCTACAAGGCATTTAAGGTTTTCACTCTTTCTTCTTACTCTAGATCGTGTGGTAGAACTTAGTTTAAAGAATTCAAACTCTTAAGCTCTATTTTAGCTATAATACAAGTATACCTACACCTAAAAAGATGGTTGGTAAGATATATAGCTATGGACGACTTGGGTCGGAGGAAATCAATTTTTGTGTCATGCTTATGATGAATAAGTATGAGGTATAGATCATGGGTATACTAAGATATGTAAGCTTCTTGATAAGGATCCCTAAGGCGAGAACATTTATCCATTCTTACGGTAAAAAGGAATAAGAGAATCAGAAGGCAGACACAAGTTTCAGTAAGTAAAAGAAGCAAGGTAAAGATGGTATGAGGTACCTAGTTAATGAAGATTAACAGTATTTACTATTCAAGCAGAGTAACATAAGAATTATAAATTACTTTCTACAGTAACTAAGATATATACAATTGATCACACTCATCTCAGTTATGCCCTATGAGAGCTGACAGATATAGTTTACGAGAAGGATAGGATATCAAGATCAAGTTGGGGTTAAAGAACCCAAAAATTGTGCAAGGATTATTAGCATCAGTTGATACTTCTGAAGGATAGCGCAAATGTGGTAATAGATGTCCTTGTGAGACACGCATATGGTACACTCTAGAATAGTATTTCTAGATAAGAATATTAGAATGTTCAAAAACAAATTACAAAGATAGGCACCGGAAGCCTAGAAGGGATAAATATTATCTTATTATGGCTCACATCCCTAGTAGAGAGAGATAATGTTAGGCAACCTAAAAAGCCAGTGGATGGAGCATGGGAAGTTAAAAGCAAAAGAATGTCTTTGTTGAAATTTTCAAAATAAAGTGATATATAGAAATATTAGCAGGGAAATAAGAAGAGAGATAATGAAGCATTATGAGTAAGATATAATACATGGATGACAACAGAGTTCAAAAAATGACAGTATTACAGATTCTATAGTCAGGTGAAGGAAAAGATGATAGGTAACATGCCATGAGACAACAAATGACTATAGGCCATAAAGTCATACCCTCATTTCGAGGAATAAGTTCGTGACTCTAATGTGATTACCAAAAAGAAAAGTTAGACCCTAGAGTAATAGAAATCACTATTGAATAGTGAACAAGATAAACTAAATGTGAATTAAGCACTGAGTAATTTTATAACAGTCGGCATCATGATAATTTCAGAGATTACGTTCTGGTGATAATAGAATAGATGAGAGAAGAATACCCTTTAAAGGTCATTCAAGAAGACGCTTCCCTAAAGAAAACACTGTGAGCAAACTTAAGATTAAGGGACTCTGTGTGCTAGTTACACTAAGTGTCGCCCTCGTGAGTAAGGAATTTTATTATCCTTGGTACAGAAAGATTATCACAAGGCGAGTATGGGTAATCAATAATGTGAATAGACTCCAAAGATGAAGAGGTAAAACATCTAGAGGTATATCATCATAGCTTTAAATCTTAGTACTCCCCTAAAGGGGGAAATTTGAGTGATATGGCATTAAGTCGGAATTGAGTGGTTCTAGTAACTATGGAATGGTAAAGGAAGAATGCGATAAAAATAATAAAGGGATGATATTGCACTTATTCAAAGCCTACAGATATGGTACGATTCCTAAACATTATGCAGACACGATGTCAAGGAGAGGAAGTAAGGGTTCTTGCCTGAGATGTTATTGATAAATAAGGAGTCAATGCGAGACATAAGTTAAGACATAGAAAATAACCTAAAAAAGATTACGCAGAATATTTAAATGAGAATGAGCCAACGAGCAGTTAGTAGTAAAATTTAGAAAGAGACAAGTTATGGCTACACAAGAAGATACAGACAAATCAACAGATCATGCAAGATAAGCATACTGAACCCCAACGTAGGGAATTCAGTCTCGCATATATGACATCATGACCCCTGAGAATATTCATATAGGAGTGGAGGCAGTTAAAGATACCGTATGAGGGATATGTAAATAAAAGAGAGTTCCCCTGGGAATACTAACATTAATTCAGAAGCAACCCTAAAAGCACAAGGGCGTGGAGGTAAATAACTACGGATAATTATAAACAAGAAAAGACATCAAAAATTACGTCGAGTATACAATGTAATAATCTCGTCGCATTACAAGACTCAGAGGTTCCTCCCTAAGTACTACAATGAAATATTAGCTAAGGAAATAAGAAAGAAGGCTTCAACCTAAGCATAGTAACTTGAAGAAGAAATGGTCATGTAAAAATAGTCTCACTATAACATTTTATGTACTCTATAAGAAAGTGGCACCTACCATGGCTAATGAACGGGGAGTAAAATTGAAAGTAATATTTGAGACCATATGAGTTGCATAAAAATTCTAGCATGTGTGGGAACTAAAATAAGCTAAGTGTGCACGCAACAAGAGGGCAGAAAGACCTGGAAAAGTAATTGCCTGCATTTAAAGAAAGCTGAGTTGGACCGAAGGGAATTATTCGATCAATAATCCAGAGTTAGTACATCATGAATGAACTTAGATTTTGGATTATTGTTCATGGAACATATAGTTTGACAATCATATTTCCGTAGAAGACTCTGATATAAGTTAAATCCAGGTCATAGACAAAGGATTTAATTGTTAAAAAATTATATCATGGATATTCTCTAGCGCCCATGAAAAAATAAAGTAATAACTAATACCAAGAGCCGCAGATCGGAAGTTAACCTAAGACTACATAAAGGTTGATCAGAAGGAAGAGGAAACTAAAGAGTTACATAAACCAAGCAAATCGGGAGTCTGATTATGAGACCTGAAAATTTTTAGAAATCATGATTGAGAACAATGCAGGATCACTCTTAATATCATAGGTACAAGAGAGATAAAAAACTAACCATATTCTATAACGGCCCTACCATAAAGCCAGTTAGAAAAGTACCAACCTCATAAGAAGTTAGTATGAAGCTCCCACCGAATTGTGTATGCACCATCGGTGCAAGTATTATAATAGAACTTCAAGTTGTGGATGTAAATTATATCTATATTAAATGGAGGTTGTGAAAGAGATAGAAGATGTGTTTCGTGTTTTTAAGATAAATAAGGTACAGGTGAACAATTTATGAGATATTCAAATGCAGAAGGTCTTGAATAGTCAATACTTCGGACAAAAGGCTATAAGCGTTGGGAGTCAGTATCAAGGAAAGATAGCTGCATCGTCACTGGCATATTTTTCAGCCTATGGTTTATAGGTATCGAGAGGTCTAGTTAAGAGAGTAAAGAAGATTTAGACATGATATGATGTCTCGCTTGATGTTCCATAATAACACAAGTTAAAAGGTGATGAGAATGGATAAGTCCTCGGGATTTAGCCCATGAATAAAAGAGCGCTAATAGTTTCTCTAAGTTATAGAAAGCTCATTATAGAATGAATGAACTTATATGAGTCTAATACTAATAATACATAGAAGAGACGGAATGTTGCATTAGTAGTAAAATGAGGATGTAATTGTGATAGATAAATGATGACGTTTGGACCTTCGATTGAGTAATGATTTGGAGAAGAAAAGTGAGGATTTTATGAATTATACAGTATTAAAATACCTATGTAAGGTGAATCAGATGCTATGAGATAAAGTTATGTAAGTATAGTATTACCCCCAGGTGGATAAGTTTAATCATTTCAGACGTTCCCCGATGAGACGTGAGCCCTAGCGGCAGTATTACATAAGAGGTTTCAAGTTAGCAGTGATAGATTGTAGATCAACATTGAGGTGAATCAACAAAGAATGGACAAATATTACAAAGTATGAGATGAGATTAGACCATCATTCTTAAGATGAACAGTAATGAAGAAGCATTAAAAGACTTAGATTTATACATATAGGATAAGCAAAGCGATTAACCTGGAGTTTGGTAACAGAACAATAAATCAAAGCAAGAATTATGTTAATGTTAACCTACTTAGATGTAGTAAATCCATATGGATAGATAATCAAGGCTATAAAACAAGATATAGCAATAGTCATAAGTTCGAAAAAGTATCAACCAAAGAATGTTTGTACACTTATAGATGCCCAGAGGGACATTATGTCAAGTTTTGTACATGTAAGTTAGGCCTAGAGATTGGCTAAAAGATGGAGGAAAAAGGATAAAAGAGTTTCATAGGCGCACTTACAATGTCAATATCGTAAAGGCTGCATGATAGAAGATAGCAACAGTTATAAGATTGGAAGGATTCCGACCACAAGTCATGGTGTGAGAAAGAGGCCTATTGTGGGGAACGCTCTATCCTTTGGATTTATTCATAGAATAGTTGCCTACATGGAAAGGAGAGCACTAAACTATTCGCTAGAGCTATAAGTTATGATAATGATAAGTGCATTAGTCAATATTCGAGACGATAATTCCAAATGGGGAAATGATGTTACACATCATGTTTTTGTACGTGAAAGTACGCCATAAGTAAATTGATGAAATCTCGGAAATAAGATGTTACATCCCGCATTTTCATATGATACGTTTCGTCATAAGTTAATTGATGTAAGTTCGGGAATGAGATTATAAGTGTTATGCTTTTTCAAACAAGTTTGTGATGGTGATATGGTAAGCAAATCAAAGAAGATGAATTTCGTCAAAGTTTGACATTTTGGGATAAATACGTTCCAATCTATAATACCTGGTATTTATAAACTAGTACCATATAAGATACCACATGACCATGATAGTAAGATATATAAAGTGTGTTAAAGTAATTAGTATTTTAAGTAATTTGAGATAACTTATAATTATGTGGATAATTGATCAATTATTAGATTAATGGGGAATTGGCAATATAATTAGAAAATATTGGATATTATTAGGTGGGGACATCAACCCCCCCCCCCCCCCCATGTGATAGCAAGTGTAAAAGGATCTAAGGGTGACTCTCGATTTTAGCAAATTAAATTAGGTGACACATGGAAATATTTTTAGCCCTCCTTTGGTGATAATTCATGAATTATCATCAACATATATACACATGGTAGACATGTAGAAAGGGAGGTTTATATTGCTCATCCTTACACTTCATCTTCAATCCATATCATAAATTCATTTGGGGTAGTTATATAAAGGGAAAAGGCAAGAACGAAAAGGTGAGGGGATTTGTAAATTCATATCATAATGCATATTGTAATAGCAATGGGATTTGCAATTCTAAGGGGGTACGGTACAATTTTCTCTAAAATATCATATGAACTTTCCCTACTTTGATCCATCATTACGTGTTTTTCACAAAGACATGTGTTAAATGGATTGTCAAGAGAATCAGCTCAGGTATGTTAAGTCTGTCCCTTTTTTTCTTAGGCATGATCCATACGATACAAACGAAACGAGCAAATGCACAACTTCCATAAATGATTCTATTCATAGAAATACTAGAGATGCCTATGTTCTTGATTCCCCGTGTGTCCAATTATTCTATTATCTGTTCATGAGTATCAAAAATTACGTAATTTCATAAAGTTTTCTTCATGACAATAATCAAAGGCATAATGGTCTTATGACGTTCCGAGATATTTTGTTGGCGTATTTCTCATTCATTAATTTTATTTATACATGTACATTGACCTAAGACTAGATGGCGTTGTACGCGCATACATACATACACACATACACACATACATACATACATACATACATACATACATACATACATACATACATACATACATACATACATACATACATACATACAAACATAAATACATACATACATACATACATACATACATACATACATACATACATACATACATACGTACATACATACATACATACATACATACATACATACATACATACATACCTACATACCTACATACATACATACATACATACATACATACATACATACATACATACAATATATATATACATAAATATACATACATACATACATATATATATATATATATACACATATATATGGGACATAGAAAAAGGAAAGGTTATGGCGTTATATACAGACCACTACCTGATCAGTTGTTACACGTTCATGATTTGCCAACAGTGGTCGAGATTATATAATGGGATGGCCTTAGCGGCTTGATGATGTTATGAATGCATATACCTATGCATGGCATGACATTTATATGCATGTGCATAAAATTGTAAATATTAAGTGATTCATAGACATATCTATTATTTAGTGATTTGCATTCTATACATACTCAATACATAGTTTGTAATAATGTCCCTTTTGCATGGGGACCCTGCGTTTTATGTCTGCAGATCCCGATAGACAGGTTGAAAGTTCTCCAAGTAGGCGATCAGTTCAGTGGAAGGTGTTGGTGCGCCCTATTTGCTCTAGAGTTGCTTCTTTGATTAGTATGATTTGGTCATGTATTGATTGGTGTGGCGGGGCCCTATATCGACCTTCATGACATTTATGTACTCTTATAGGCTTGTAGACAGATGTCATGAATATGGATACTTGTATGGCCTTATCCCTATGTTTTGAGTTTGTCTGTTACATGTATAAGTTTTTACATCAGGTTAGGTCATCATATTGAGTATTCCCATATGTTTTTTTCTGTTTAGCCCATGGAGGCCCTTTTGGACCATTTACCAATGATAGTGCGATAAGAAAGATATTTTACGTTGGTAATCAGTTGAGTAAGGCACCGAGTGCCCGTCGTGATCCTTCTGTTTGGGTTGTCACAGATGCCAAAGAGGTTTCTATTAGAGATAATGGTGAGTTGCAGATGCACGATCAGTTATTTGTGTCCAATAGAAAGCAAAGGAGTTGGAAAGGAGGTTAGTTGAGGAGGGCGGATCTTGATGGAGAACTTGGTTAGGGGGTAGCACGGGACGTGCTCGGGGTAGCCAAGGGATATTCAGGCAGACATCAGGGTGATTGGTGGTGGAACGATGTAGTCAAACGAAAAGTGGAGGTGAAGAAGGCGGCGTTCGCTAGGTTGGCAGGGAGCACAAGCGAGGAAGAACGGAGAGCGAACAGGGTGATCTACAAGGTGGCGAGGAAAGAAGCAAAGATGGCAGTCACGGAAGCTAAAAACGCGGCGTTCGGTCGCATGTACGAGGAACTAGGGGAGAGAGGCGGGGATAAGAAGTTATTCCCGTTAGCTAAAGCAAGGGAAAGGAAGGCATGTGATCTAGACCAAGTTAGGTGTATCAAGGGCGAGGATGGTAGAGTTCTGATGGGGGAATCTCAAATCAAACAGAGGTGGCAGGCGTACTTTCGGGACTTACTTAACAAGGAGGGGGATCGTAACATAGAGCTGGGGGAGCTGGGGCATTCAGAGCAACATAGAGACCTTGGGTATTGCAGGCGCATTAGGGTGGAGGAGGTCATGGGAGCTTTGCGTAGGATGAGTAGGGGTCGAGCGACCGGGCCTGACGAGATCCCGGTGGAGTTCTGGAAGTGCATGGATAAGTCAGGAGGGGAGTGGCTCTCCAGGTTGTTCAATGCAATCTTCAGGACCAAAAGGATGCTGGATGAGTGGAGGTGGAGTACAGTGGTGCCCTTGTACAAGAACAAAGGGGACATCCAGTGCTGCAACAACTATAGGGGTATCAAATTAATAAGTCATACGATGAAGGTTTGGGAGAGGGTGATTGAGGCACGGGTGAGGGAGGTGACATCTATATCTAGGAACCAGTTCGGTTTCATGCCGGGCCGCTCCACTACAGAGGCTATCCACCTTGACAGGCGGCTGACGGAGCAATTCAGGGATAAGAACAAGGACCTACACATGGTGCTTATCGACTTGGAGTAGGCGTATGACAAGGTACCAAGGGAGGTGCTATGGAGGTGCTTGGAGGCGAAGAGCGTGCCGGAAGCCTACATCAGAGTAATCAAGGACATGTACAATGGAGCTAAGACTAGGGTTAGGATGGTGGGTGGCGAATCAGACCATTTTCCAGTGGTTATGGGGCTCCATCAAGGATCGGCCCTGAGCCCCCTCTTGTTTGCCTTAGTGATAGATGCTCTAACCCGACATATTCAAGGGGATGTGCCTTGGTGTATGCTATTTGCTGATGACATAGTATTGATAGATGAGACGAGGGTCAGTGTTATTGAAAGGTTAGAGTATGGAGACAGACTCTCGAGTCTAAAGGTTTCAAAATAAGCAGATCTAAGACAGAGTACCTGGAGTGCAAGTTTAGCGCCGAGCCGAGCAAAGTAGGCAGGGACGTGATGATTGGTTCTCAGGCCATCGCCAAAAGCGACAGTGTGCGATATCTTGGGTCTGTGATTCAGGGGGACGGAGAGATTGACGGGGACGTCACTCATCGTATACGAGCGGGGTGGTCAAAGTGGAGGCTTGCATCAGGAGTTCTGTGTGACAAGAAAATTCCACACAAACTCAAGGGGAAATTCTATAGAGCCGTGGTTAGACCTGCGATGTTAAATGGGGCGAAGTGCTAGCCCGTGAAGAACTCTTATGTCTAGAGAATGAAGGTTGCGGAGATGAGGATGCTTAGGTGGATGTGCGGTCACACCAGGCTAGATAAGATTAAGAATGAAGTTATTCGAGAGAAGGTGGGGGTGGCCCCGGTGGATGAGAAGATGCGAGAAGCGAGGCTGAGGTGGTTCGGGCATGTGCGGAGGAGAAGTCCCGATGCCCCAGTGAGGAGCTGCGAGCAGCTGGAGATTGTTGACGGTCGGTGAGGCAGAGGAAGGCCTAAGAAGTATTGGGGAGAGGTGATTAGGCAGGACATGACTAGAATGCAGGTTTCCGAGGACATGACCCTTGATAGGAAAGTCTGGAGGTCTAGAATCAGTGTGGTAGGATAGGGGCTCCTAGAGTTTTTCGTACGCCTCATCCGGGGTTGGGTGTGGGTCAGCAGGGTTACCCATAGATGATTTGTGTTTTAGCTTATGTCCCCCCTATGGCTGTTAGTTATGGTAGTTACTGTATGATATTATTGCATGCGATTGTATTTATGTTTCGTATGTTTAGATAATTATTTACGCTATTTCTGCTGGAGTTACTAATGCTCTATTGTTTTATTTTTGTTTTTGTCTTTGTTTTTGTTTTACTGCTGTTTATCTTATCATTTATCCAATGAGCGGGGGGTCGATTGGAAACAGCCTCTCTGCCCTTTCGGGTAGGGGTAAGGCTTGTCTGTATATTACCCTCCCCAGACCCCACCTGGTGGGAGTATACTGGGTAGTTGTTGTTGTTGTTGTTGTTGTTAGTTGATCCTTCAGGAGCCCCACAATTCGCGGTACTCTATTCATCCAGGGGCCTCTAAGATGTATCAAGCTTTGAGGCAGCACCATTGGTGGTGAAGAATGAAGAAAGATATAGTGGAATATGTAGCTTGGTGACTAAATTTTTAGCAAGTGGTGTATGAGCATCAGATGCCAGGAGGTTTGCTTCAAGGACTTGATATTCCCGAGTAGAAATGGGATTGTGTTACCATGACTTAATTATTTGGATCCCATGGACTCAGAAGAAATTTGATGCAGTATGAGTAATTGTGGATAGGTTGAACAAGTTGGCTCATTTTATTCTGGCAGTGACCACCTATTATTCACAGCAACTATCCAGTATCCATCATCTCCTACCAAGGACACTATTCACATCACATTTTTAGAGAGTTTTACAATATGAGCTAGGCACACGGGTCGAGTTGACTACAGCATTTCACTCCCAGACGGACGGACAATCCAAGCCAACCATTCAAATATCGAAGGATATGCTTCCTGCCTGTGCTATGAATTTCTGGGGTTCGTAGGATCAGTTCTTGTCGCTTGTTGAATTTGCCTAAAACAACTACCAATCAAGTATTTATATGGATCCTTATGACGCCCTATATAGAAGGGTTTTATTCCGTAGTTTATTGGTTTGAGCCGGGAGAGGCTAAGTTATTAGGCACATATTTGGTTCGAGATGCCTTGGATTAGGTCAAGTTGATCCAGTATTCGATTCGTACAACCCAATATTGACAAAAGATTTATGCAGATCGGAAGGTTCATGATATCGCATTTATGGTTGGAGAGAAAGTTTTTCTCCAGGTTTAACATATGAAGGGGGTGATGAGGTTTGGAAAGAAGGCAAGTTGAGTCCTATGTATATCGGACCTTTTGAGGTTCTTGAGAGGATTGGTAAGATGTCCTACAAGCTTGCATTGCCACCAAGTTTATTTGCAGTTTATCCAGTGTTTTATGTTTTTATGCCCCGGAAGTATTACTTGACTTATATTTAGGAGTCGGTGGCTATCTTGGACAGAAAGGTCTGGAAGTTAAGGTCAAAGAAACTGAAGGTCATCCAGATGAGGAGTTGACCTGGGAGATCGAGAACAACATGCGGAGTCGTTATCCTCATCTATTTACCACTTCAGGTATGTAGTTATGTGCGGTCCAGGAGGAAAGTTTGTTTTAAGAGGGGGAGAATGTAACGATCTGACAGGTCATTTTGTGTAATTGTGCCCCGTTTCCCCTTTTTATGCTTCACACATGTATGTTTATGATTTTATGATTACAGAGTTGACTAGTTTCATTCTTGGAAGCTTTTAGGTTGATATGAACCCTTTGATTCTTAACTTAGAAGCCTAAGTTAGAAATATTGACTAAATTTTAATTTTTGTGAAAGTAACCACGGACTGGTATTTTGATGGCTCTGATAGCTTCGTACCATCATTTAACACTTAGGTGCATGCCCGGAATTGAATTCGGAAGTTCGTAGGTTGATTTGTGTTGTTTTGCCAAAAATTAGCAATTTAAAGTTGAAAAGTTTAATCGTAAGTTGACTTTTAGCTATTGACCTCCAAAGTTTACATTGGGCTTGGAATAGTTCAGTTATGCTATTTAGAACTTGTCTGCAAAATTTGGTATCATTTGGAGTTGAATTGATATTACTCTGACGTCTTGTTGAAATTCAAGAAATTATTGAAATTTACTTTGAAACTTATGCGTTTTAATGTTTGATTCATAGTTCAGATGTTATTTTTTTGTTTTGATCGTGAAAGCGAGTTCATATGATATTATTAGACTTGTCTAGATTTGTTATTTGGAGCTTCGGGCCTTCGGATGAGTTTTAGACATGTTTCGAAAGGTTTTGGACTGAAAAAGAATTGTTGGGGCTCAGTCATGGAAATTGTGAGCACCAGCCTCGCAATTGTGAAGGTGATAGTGGGGGCTCAGATGCTGCATTTGTGAATTCGGCTGGCATAAGTCTTGGTTCGCAATTGCGAAGAATTGCTCGCTTTTGCGAGATTTCCAGCTTCGCAATTATGAAGCCTTTTGTCGCAGTTGCAATAATGAATGAGGTTGTCAGGGTTCGCAAATGCGATCCTTCATCTGCAAATACGAACCGTTCGTCGCAAATGTAACACCTATATCTAGACGAAAGGGCTGGGAGAGGGGATTTTTCAGCATGTTCTCTTATATTAGAATCATAGACTAGGTATGAGGCGATTTGGAGAGAGGATTTTCATCAACAATCTTTGGGTAAGTAATTCTAATCTATTTCGAATTATATTCCATCAATCTATCTATATTTTAACATCAAAATCATGTGAATCAAATTGAAAATTTTTGAAACTTTGTCGAGTTTTGAAATAAAAAAGAATTTGAGTTTTGAGTGTCGATTTAGACTCGAATTTTGAAACTAAATGCATATATTAACTCATGGGGCTATGGATAATCGGAAACTACCATAGGACTCGAGTTTTGACTGCACGGCCCCATGTTGACTTTTATTGACTTTTTGGGAAATGTGTAAATATCATAGCTTTATCTATTGTACTTGATTTCTCATTGAATTGTTTGATGATATTAAGTGGTTTTTGGTTAGATTTGAGCCATGTGGAGGCACATTTTAGGGGAAAATCTATTTCCAAGGGTTGAGTTGGCCTAGTTGAGGTAAATATCTCGCCTAATTTTGTGTGGAGGAACTATCCTTCATGTTTAGGATTGATTTTTTATTCATGCTATGTAAAAGCCATGTATGCAAGGTGGCGAGTGGGTATACGGTGGTACGTGGTATTTGACCAGTTTAGACTACTTAGATTATTTTCATGCTTCAATTGAAATATCATATCATGTTCTAAATTATCATAGTCAATCTATTCTTACATACGTTAGTTTATCCTTACATGCCTTAAATGACTTGTTTAACACTTGTTCTACATCTTACTTGATAGATTTCTCTCATGCTATAATTGAACATTTTGCCCCTTTTATTGTCACATGTTATCTCTTTCATTGTTGATCATCATTGTTTGAAGTAATTGTACATGTTAACACTTCCATTGCTGATTACCATAATTTTAAGTCATTGTTACACGTTATCTCTGTGAGCTCTTATTTAATATCGTGGTTACACATTATCTTTCTTATTATTGAGTAATTGGTGTTGAAGTTGTGAAAGTTGTTATCACGTTGAGCCAAAGTTATTATTTGTTGAAATTTACATTCATTTCTTTTGTTGATATTCTTGTACACATTGTGGTTGAGCCATGATGTATTTGTTGTGGAACATTGATATTGTCGATTATTGGTAAATTGTGACTAATGGACACTTATGGTACGAGTTATTATTGTGATGTGATATTGACGCGTATGCAGGGGTATAAAAATAGGGTTTCATGTGCATGCGGCGGCATAAGGTGGGACTTATGTGCGTGTTCTTTTAAGGGATTACGTGAAGCCACACAGCGCCATAAGATGGGCTAAAGTGCGTGTAGCTATTTCGAAAAAAAAATTTCAAAACTACTTAAATGTTACGTTCACGTGACTGTATAAGCAAAGATTGTAATTGAAATTGAGAAATGTTAATACGAGATAGTGCCTCGGTTATGATTGTTGTTATATACGAAGCGGTACCTCGGTTGAGATTCTCATTATACACGATGTGGTACCTCGTTGTGATTCTTGTTGTTTATATCATGTTGCAAAGCGTTTTTGTTGGGAACACTTCTTGTTGTTTTGTTCTTCTTTATTCTATTAGTTACTGACCATATATGAGCATTGTGATTCTTTTCAATTACTTCCCTTATGTTATATCTATCCTTACAATCCTTTCATTAGTTTATGTTATTAAATTTTTTCATATTACTTATTTTTACGCTTCCATTACTTCTTGTTATTACATTTCATTTTGTTTATTATATCCTATTAGGTGTGTTGACCTTACCTTGTCAAAAATATACCTAGGTTAGACTTAATAGTTTTACCGGGTACCATTGTGGTGTACTCATACTATGCTTCAGACCCACCCGGTCAAAACCTGGTTCCAAGAGTAGATCTTGACTATCCATAACCCCATGAGTCCATATATGTCTTTGCTTTCAAATCTGAGTCCATTTCGACTCTCAGATACATAATTTTAGATTTTTACAACATAGATAAAAATCCCTAAAATCTCTCTTCGATTCTCATGAATTTGATGTTAAATCTCATATATAATCATGTAATATAATTGAAAATTGATGAAAATCACTTACCCAATGATTGTATGTGAAAATCCCATCTCCAAATAGCCTCCTACCAAGACTAAGGTTCAAAAATATAAATAGTGAGACCAAATCCCGTCTTCCCAACCCTTTTATTCGAGTGCAGATGTTGCAATTGTGAATAATAGCTCGCAAATGCGGTCATCTTAGTAGCCCAGGGAGATGTCGCAATGGAAACACATACCTTGCAAATGTGAAGTATTCCCTCTTTGCAAATTTGGCCAATTGGTCAAAAATGCGAACCTATCCAGCTATGTCATTTCTTTGCAAATGCGATCATGGTATCTCAAATGTGACAACTGAGACCCATATGTTACGATCGCAATTGTGATGTTGGCGTTCGCAATTGCGCTAATTGGAGCACCAGCAACCTGAAAATGAGTTCAAACTATTCTGAAACATGCCCCACACTCACCCCGAGCCCTCGGGGATCCAAATCAAATATCCACACAAATCTAAAAATATCATACATACTTGCTCGCGCAATAAAAATATCAAACTAACATCTAGAACTACGAATCAGATATCAAAAAGCATAAATTTCAAAAGGAAAACTCAAGAACATTTAGAATCACAAGAAAGCGTCTCAATCATATCAAACCAACACTAAATGCCATCAAAATTTTCAAACAAGTTCCAAATAGCCATAAAGTCAACCTACAGTCAAGCATAGGGAAACCTATAAACCACAAATTTCCAACTTTCGATAAAACAAGTCTGATCAACCTAAGGACCCCCGAATTCAATTTTGGGCATACTCCCAATTCTAACAGCATGATAAGAACCTATCAGAGTGCCCAAAACACTATTTTGGGTCGTCTTTACAAATATCAAACTTTGGTCAACATTTTCAACATAAGCTTCTAAACCAAGAACTAAAGGGTCCAAATCAGCCCAAATCTTTCTGGAACAAAACTAACCATCCCCTCAAGTCATAAAACTACAAATGTACATATAGGAAGTATCAAATGGGGAAACAGTGTTCATATACACAAAATGACTAGTCCGGTCATTACAGTATGCAAATAATAGTAACTTGTAATTTCGTACAATAAGTAAAAGTAGGAGAAGTGTGAGGGTATTGGGTTACAAGTGTTGTATTCAGTACAATTGACTCAGTTGTTCTAGTAAAGTTGAAGTTAAATCCTACATGGCATGCCATGATTTTTTAACCTTTGAGTCGGGTGAATTTCCACGTAAAAATTGTTGTTCTTATTTTACTATTTATTTTATTTACGCGAAAGAAGTAAGACAAAGAACCAATTTCTTTATCCATTTAGGAAAACACGGAAATTAATAGTTAGTATCAGGCGAGTCTCTTAAGCGTGGCTAACCCTAGAGAGAACTTGGAAGAAAATTAGTGTTCTACCAGGAATCAACAAAGGATAGTCAACTGCTAGACCACCTCTGTTTAATGAAAGATAATGCAGTTGGTGGAAGACATGAATGAAGGACTATTAACTCCCTCCAAAAACATGGGAAAAATAAAACTATTCGCAAAGACCCTTCTGAATTTGTAGCAGTAGACTTCAAAATGATGAAAAATAATGTAAAGGCTAAGAAGATTCTCTTTTATGGACTTGGTCTTAATGAGTGTAACAAGATATCTTTCTGCTGCAATGTAAAGGATATTTAGGAAGAATTCAAACCGCTCATGAAGGAACCAAACAGGTGAAGAGATCAAGAATCGAGTTGCTCATGAGAAACTTGAGATTTCCTCTATAAGGAAGTCAAAACCTATTCAAGAGATGTTCACCAGGTTCACTATCATAACAATTGCATTAAAGTCATTGGGAAATGTATTTACCTCCAAGGAACTAGTTATAAAGGTTCTAAGGATTCTCTCTACTTTATGGAAATCAAAAGTCAAATCCATTCAGGAAGCAAAGGAGTTGGACAAGATATGACTAGATGAGTTGATTGGAAACATTAAAACTCGTGAGATGAGAAAGTTGGAACTATACAAGGAGGAACCAAAGAGAGATAATGCATTAATTCTTAAGGTGTTTAAAGAAGATGAGTCTAACAATACTGATCTAGACCTAGCAATGTTTGCTAAGTTCAAAAGATTCATGAAAAATTCTAAGAAAGGACCAAAAAGAGAAAGGAATGGCAAACCTAAGCAGATTGACAAGTTTTCATGTAATGGGTATCACAAATGTAACAAACTAGATCATATGGTCAAAGATTGTGTCGTGTCGGAAAGTGAATGGAAGTAAGAAAGAGCTGGAAAAAAATGTTATAAGATGAAAGATCTAGGCCTAAACAGAGCAAAATTCTAGGCAAGGGATTCGCTGAGGCCATGAAACAAGCTTTCCTAGCAGCATATGAAGAAAATGGAAGTGACAAAGAGGAAGATAAAGAAGACGAGGCTAGTCTTTATGTTGTAATTGACTCACACGAGTTCATTGATGCTGAGCCTACAGTACAGCTAGGAATGCATATTAGAAGACACCACTCCTTTTGATGGACACCATTATGATGAATGAAAGATGGTATGGAAATGTTCCTTCAGGAAATTGATTTTGACCTATGGATATTTGTCAATAACAGGCCAATCAAACCTACTAAAGTGGATAGCAATTGAATCAAGAGCATCAAAAGAGAGGAGAAATATGATGTTGAGGATCGTCGGATAATTCAGAAAAATACTAAAGCAAAGGATCTTCTTTATAGGAGTCTGCTAAGAAACTTCCTCTACAAGGTGTCCTTATGCATCTCTTCTCATGTCTATGGAAACTCTGGAAGCTAATTATGGAAATAAAAATATTAAGTTAGCACTGATGGTAATTGAAGAAAGCAGGAGAGAAGATGAAGTGATTGGGATGATGGCCATGAATGACTCAAAGGATGAAGAAGAAGAAAATCGTCTAAGTGTTTCTAATTAAAAAAAACATCCATGCTATGTATAAAAATAGCTAATGTCCATAATAATGACCATGATGAGTAAGATGGATAAGTTAAGTTGTAGAAATGATCAGTTAGTAAGTAATCTTTCATGTGTCAAACTTGAATTCAAAAATTTTGAATCTAACAAAACTAATCTTCATGCACAAGTTAAAGAACTTACGAACCAAGTCCTTGAACTCATTTAAATTAATGAGAAACAAGCTCCTTCCAATGGAAAGTGAATAGTAAGTGACCTGCAAAATAATCTTGAAATGGAACTGAAATAGCTCAAGGATAGTACCTATGATGCCCATAGTAGGAATAAAGTACTACAAGAGAACCTTGGAAAGGCAAAGTATGAGCTGTCTAGGCCAAGCAAGTGGCATAGATCCTCTAATTTTGATTCGGCTAAATGAAAATTGTAGCACTAATAAATAAGGAATTATCTACAGGATACCTGTACCAAGATTTGATCATACGTATGTAGAAATTTTGATAATAAGATATGTACTTACTGTGGAAAGATGGGACACTTCAGAGACAGATGCCTTGCTTTAATTCATATTGAGTTCAAAAATACTTTTAATACATGGAAATAGATGAAAACCACAATCACTTCCCATTTTCACGCTAAATGGATTAAGGTCAATAAGAAAAAGACATTCAATTCTCTAACTTTCTAGGCGAAAAGAGATTTGATTCATCATTTCTCTAATAAAAAGGAACTCAAGCTTGTTTAGGTTTCCAAAACTAACCTATGATTTTTGTTGCATGCTAAAGTGAGAAGAAGTCATCAAAAATCGGTATCTAGATAGTGGTTTCTCAAGCACATGACTGGTGAAGAGAAGAATCTTGTCTCACTAACAGTCTTCCAAGGAGGGAATGTGTCCTTTGAATATGGGAAGAAGGGACAAATAACAGGTATGGCTAAAGTTAGTAAATCAATCTCTCATGATATAGAAGATGTATACTAAGTAGTTGGACTTAAGCATAATCTCTTCAGTATCTCTCATAAGTGTGATAACAGTAACGAGGTAAAGCTTAAGTTAGCAATATGTAGTGTCACTAAATTGGATACTAATGAAATGGTTTTGAAATGTAAGAGACGTAACAATGTTTACAAGATATATATTATGTTTCTTCCTCATAGTGTGAATACTTGTTTATGTGTAGTGGAAGATTATCCACTACTGCAGCATAGAAGATGGGGTCATGCTAGTATATCTCAACTTAATAATTGGGAACAAAGGACCTGATCCTTGGGCTACCAAAAGTTGAGATTTCATCTTATAAGGTTTGTGATGCATGTATTAGAGGTAAACATATATGGTCATATTTTAAATCTAAAAAATATTTTAGTATCTCCATACCCCTTGAACTTATCCACATGGACCTATGTGGACCCACGAGGGTAAAGAGCAAAGGAAGAAAGAAGTGTGTATTTGTGATTATTAATTATTTCTCCAAGTACATATGGACCTTGTTTCTAGCATCTAAGGATGAAACCTTTGATGTATTTTTTGTGTTTGTCAGAATGATTCAACAGAAATTAGGAAGTATTGTGCCAAGTATAAGAACATATCATGGAACTCAGTTTGAAAATCTTAAATTCCTTGGATTTTAGAGCATTCATAGCATTGAACATACCTTCTCTGCACTCAGAACTTCACAACAAAATGGTGTTGTGGAAAGAAAGAACAGATCTCTAGAAGATATGGGTAAGACCGCTAATTTCCAGAAGATTGCCTAAAAGCTTCTGGACTAAGTTAGCCAATATTGTCCTTTACTTGTTAAATATGTGCATGGTGAAACCCATTCTTAAGAAAACTCCCTATGATTATTTCGAGGAAGAAAGCCCAACATCACTCACCTACTATCTTTTGGTTGTAAATGTTTTGTGCACAACAATGGAAAAGAAGCTCTAGATTAATTTGATGATATAAGTGATGAGGGATTATTCTTGGATATTCATCACATAGTAAGGCAATCAAAGCGTTTAGAAAATTAAATATATGTGCGGAAAAAACATATTCATGTAATCTTTAATAAATCTAATAACATGGTTGAGAAAGGTTTGCTGTATAAAGACTGTAATTTCAGCACACTCAGGAAAGAACTTCAGGAGAATCTGAACAACAGCATGAAGGAACATCAAGTAATCAGGAGGGCGATAAAAATGATCAAGAAGAATAAGAAGAAGAGGGAACAATATTGACAGATACTCAAATATACGAAGCTGCACCCACTAACACTTGTCCTCGAGGCTACTCCTCCATTGAACATTCTAAGGGTCTACAAGTAAGGCCATGGAAATACAAAAGCTCACATCCCTTTCAAAATAACATTTCTGATCCAAATGCAAAAGTACAAATAAGATCATCCAAGTGAAACTTCTGTGCACTCACTGTATTTGTCTTTCAGATAGAGCCTAAGAACATAAGGAAGCCCAAAAGGATCCATATTGGATAATTGCCATGTAGGAAGAGCTAAACCAATTTAAAGGGAGCAAGGTTTGGTATCTTAACTACCTGGGGAAGGTATCAAGGATCCGTTTTAGAAATCAGGGAAAGACAATAAAAGAAAGAGGATTTCGAGGCCCGAAAATACCCAGGACGACCTGGTCCCTACACAAAAGTCAAGGAAGAAGCATGCCTACTCGGAATTGGATTCTCACATACAACTCGTAGAGGATGAGGATAACGAGGGTGAAGAATCACGATGGTGCCCCGAACTAGGAAACTAGTCAAGGCTGCTAAACGCTCTGAACCTGAAACTTCGCCTCCATGTGAAGGAACTCCGAAGAATGACTCGGGTAAAACCCTCGAGTCCCCCGAGATTGAGATCGTTCCTCCTCCTTCAACACATACGTTGGAGAGGACAAGTACTGAGAGGGCCCATGCTAATCAGAGCGCCCCGAGTGAGGAGCTTGGGGCCGTGACAATGGGTCACTCACTTTCTCTACCATGTTACTCCGAGGAGGCAATAGAGGATGCTCGGGCTCTGCCAACGCCCGTCCCAAGCAGGTTCTCAAAAAAGACCCTTTTCAGGACTATTTAACTGGGGTCGGAGATGATGTTGACATTAACGATGCATCTACCCTCTTTGAAGAGGCTCATCGTCTCTTCTCCCAGGTGAGCACTAAATTTTGTTGTTAAAAAAAATTCTCTATTTTCTTCCCCTTCTATGTTGATTGACATCTCTTTGTCTTTCGTGTAGGCCGTTATGAAATTCAGGGCCAAACTGGGTCAATGCGAGTCCGAGCTCAAGAAAGCTTTAGGTGAAGAGAAGTACTTGAGGCTCCTCTACAGCCAAAAAGAGGAGGAGCTCAAGCATCTTTGGGCCAAACTTGGCCAAAGCTCAAAGAAACGAGGTGGAGTTACATGAGCAGGTAAGTGTGATTTTAACAGAGTATAATCTTCTTGGCATTACTTTAGACCAAGGCTAACACTTCGACATCTCAACTGTAGAAAAAGTTGGAGATGATTGGGCAGCTTCGGGCGAGGTTGATTAAGTTAAGACTGACTACCACCAATGAAAAGAGAACATGGATTGGCTTGTTGCCAATAAGAAAGCTTTACAGACCAACTGGCCTCAGCTGAAAATCAACTCCGTGGCATTAAAGTGAAGAGCCTGGCCCAAGCTAGGAAAATTGAGGAGTTAGAGGCAAAGTTTGCCAAAGCCGGGGCCAAAGCTGCACAAGCCAAGGCTGAAATTAAGAAGACGAAGACTACGACTGATTAGACCATCATTGTATATTGAAGGGATGCCAAGGCTATTCAAACGAGGCTAAGGGAGGCCTCCGACCGAAATAAATGAAGTTATTATTTGGCCAAGTGCCAGGCCCGTAGGGAGACTCTCAAAGAAATCCACGCCTGAGGATTTGACCTTATTGAAGAAATATCCCAAGCAAAGGCACTGGAAACCGATTCCAAGTTTCTTATTTCTTCTGATGATGAAGATGCAATGAGTGGCTCCGGGGGGAATGCGAAGTTGGAGTCCCCGAGGAGGAGGGGGATTTCGAAGATAGAGCTCCCGAGGATACAGTTTCAAAGGACGTTGATTCCGGGGATGTAGCCGCGAAATAGATTAGGTTCTTTTTTATTTTTTTCTTTTGAAAGTTCCCCTTGGGGTCATTGTAAATATCTTTTGTAAACACCTCTTATGAAGAAAAAAGGATCTCTTTGCTTCACCTTTGATTTGTATAAAATTTTGTATCGTCTTATTTGTGAAAGAACTTTGATGTTATAACGTTTATGGTCAGTTCAAGTATTGGCCTGAACTTTGAACATAATAAACTCTTAGGTTTTTTATTGATTAATACAATACCTCTTAAGTTTGTTTGCTAATCCACTAGCTGAGCTTAAATTGACTTGATGCGAGCTCGGGATGTTAGACTTTTGAGTCCGAGTTGAGTCAGACCAAGGTCTCAAAACTTATATTTTGGCCCTTAGGATCTTTTATATATGACCTTAGGATCTTTTAGGGAGGCCCTTAGGCTCTTTAAGTAAGGCCAATTTGTCCTCTAAAGAGGCTATAAATTTTCCCTCTTTCGGCTAAAAGACTTAGTGAAATTATTCTATGCCTTAGCATGTGTTTATTCTACTCGTTGGGGTTTTTGAAGGTTCTACCGATTAGAAAGTCGTTCGTAATTTTTGTAACGTTAATCGAATACCTCTTGAGGGTTTTTTGAAGATTGATGTTTATCGGAGCCTTTAAATTATTCAAGGGTTGATTTTATCGAAGCCCTTTTATTATTTTCTTTTGCCAAGCGTAGCCAGATTTAATTAGTTTTTCAAAGTGTTTGAAGGCCTATAATTTTTTGAGAAAGTCAGATATCTCCGAGACACATTATTTCAGTCGTAGCCTTTATATAACCGTAGTCTTTGATATGGTCGTAGCCTTTTGTTATGCCTCTTGGACTTGTTTCCTTATTCCCCGAGTATGACGGAATTGGCCTTTATATTGAGAGGGTGCCTCTTTGAGGTCTTATGAGTTCAATTTTTTGATGACTCGGATGTGTTGATTATCGATGTCAGTCCCTGAATATTCGGGGTGTATTGTTCCTTGGGTCGTTTCTCGTAGAATTATAAGTGTAGAGCTAGTATAATAGTAGACTTCTTTTGAGACACAAAGTGTTTTGATATAGAAAGAATTCTTCTTTGAATAATTGATACATGCGTACATGTTTTGCTATCGGAGCTCGACTATTGTATGTGGACACGGTTCATCCGACCATTTGGCCCATGAAAAAGTTCTCATATCAAGGGCCCCTTTGGCGTGAAATATTTACCTCAAAAATATAACCTCCGAGGGTGATGCCCCCAGTATCCGAGGCTGATTGAAAAGAAGCCTTGGATACTGTTGATTTTTCTTAAGTAGCACATAGTCGTTGCCTCGTTAAAAACCTCGCCAATAAAACCATTTGGGATAAAATCCGATCTAAGGGAAAAAGAGTTCAACACATGCTTTAAAACATAAGGTATTCGTGTAAAAAGGTGTTTTCGGTAGCTTCGATCGAACACCTGTAGTGGGTTAGATTGAAATTTAAATGGACAAAAGAGAAAGTCATACCTTAGCAATAGTATCGCTTGAGTAATGATACGTTCCAATTGATTGGCAATTGTTTACCTTCCATTGTGCTAAGTTTGTAAGATACTTTACCGATAACTCCGAGGACTTGGTATGGTCCTTCCCAATTCAGGCCTAGTTTCCCTTCATTCGGGTCTCGAGTATTGAGGATGACTTTTTGTAGATTTAAGTCTCCGACTCCGAAGTGTCGAAGGTTGGTCCTTCTATTGTAGTACCTCTCCATTCTTTGCTTCTACGCGGCCATCCGATCAAGTGTTGCCTCTCATTTTTCATCTAATAGCTCAAGGCTAGTATTCATAGCCTCGTGATTTAACTCCTCCAATGCATGTCAAAACCTTGCAATGCGTTCTCTACCCTCAACGGGGATAAGGGCCTTGGAGCCATAAACTAGAGAGAACGAAGTAGCCCATGTGCTAGACTTCGATGTTGTTCGATATGCCCAAATGACCTCGAGTAGAACTTCTCTCCAATTTCCCTTTGTATTGTCCAACCTTTTCTTCAGGTTTAGAATCATAGTTTTATTTGTTAATCCGGCCTGTCCATTTCTAGTTGGGTGTTATGGTGTTGAAAAGATCCACTTTATCTTTTGTGCTTCCAGGAACTCCGTCACATTGATGCCGATGAATTATTTTCCAATGTCACATACAATCTCGGCGGGTATCGTGATCCAACATATAATGAGGTCCCAGATAAATTCAATAACTTCCTTTTCTATGTCCTTCTCGAAGACCTGTTCTTACACCCATTTATAAAAGTAATCAGTCATAAACAAAATAAATTTAGTTTTACCTGGGGCCACTGGTAAGGGGCCACTATGTCCATCTCTCATTTCATGAAAGGCCACGGTGATAGGATCGCGTGGATCTATTCTCTGGGCTAATGGATCATTGGCGCAAACCGCTGGAATGTATCACATTTTTTGACAAACTCGTTAGTATCTTTTTCCGTGTTGTCCCAGTAATACCTTGCTTTGATAATTTTGCGAATAAATGACTCGGCGCCAGATTAGTTCCCACAAGTACATTCATGGATTTTTTATAGAACATAATCGGTATCCCCCGGCCCTAAATATACCGCCAATAGCCCATCGAGCATTCTTGTATATAATGTTCCATCACCATCTAGTGTGAACCTAACAGCTTTGGAATACAGAGCCCTCGGTTCTTTGTGATCTGATGGGAGCTTTCTATTTTTTAAATAATCGATATACTTATTTCTCCAATACCAAGTCAAGCTCATGCAATTTATTTCGGCATGACCTTCCTCGACCCCGGATCTCAATAACTGAATGGCAATCCCCGGGAAAATGTTGTCTTCTTCGACCGACGATCCTAGATTTGTAGGCGCATCAGCCTCACTATTTTTCTCTCGAGGCACATAATACATGGTTCATTCCTTGAAGCGGCGTAATGTCACCTATAGTTTGTCTAAGTACCTCTGCATTTTATCTTCTCAAACCTCGAAAATCTTGTTTACTTGGCTCACCACCAATAGGGAGCCGCATTTGGCCATGATGATCTCCGCGCCCAAGCTCTTAGCTATCTCGATACCTACAAACATGGCCTCGTACTCGACCTCATTATTAGTCAATCTTGAAGTTTTGATAGATTGTCTAATAGTACTACCTGTTAGTGGCTTTAAAACAATACCGAGTCCGGACCCTTTCACATTCGAGGCACAGTCCGTGAAAGGGGTTCATACCCCTGATGATGCACCCGATCCCAATAAAAGTTCTTTTTCTTCCTCGGGTATGAGGGTCGGCATAAAATCGAGTCAGCCGTGATTTAGGACTTGATAGCCATTCAGGGTTGATATTTCGATATCGTACCCGCTTAGTTCGACCGCCCACTTGGCCAATGGACCCAACAATTCGGGCTTACAAGATATTTTAGAGAGGATAAGTGGTTAATACACATATGGAATGACATTTAAAATATGGCCTTAACTTTCTAGATGTGTTGATTAATTCAAGTGCTATTTTTTTCTATGTGAGGGTATCTAGTTTCAGTATCTTCTAAAGTTCCACTTACATAATAAATAGGGAATTGTGCCTTGCTCTTCTAGGACTAGTACTCCACCTACCTCTATTTTCGACACTGCTAAATATAGGTAAAACTTTTCATCTACCTTCGGGGTGTGAAGTAATGTGTGCTCGATAGGTATCGCTTCAATTGTTCTAAGGCTTTGGCATTCTAGGGTCCATACGAAGTCATTTTTCTTTTTGAGCAAGAAAAAGAACCTATGACTTTGATCCAATGACCAAATAAATCGACCCAAGGCAGTTATTAGTCAAGCTAATCTTTGCACAACTTTCACACTATCCACGATGGTGATATCTTTGATGGCCTTGATCTTATCAAGGTTGATCTCAATTCCTCGATTAGATACCATGAAGCCGAGAAACTTGCCCGAGCTAACTCCGAAGGCACATTTTTCTGGATTAAGCTTCATGTTGTACTTCCTCAAGATTTTGAATGTTTCCTGCAAATACGTTAAATGTTCCTCTGTGCGTAGGTACTTAACTAACATATCTTTAATGTAAAATTCCATTGTTTGACCTATTTTTTCTTCGAACATCTTGTTAACTAGGCGTTGATATGTAGCTCTAGCATTTTTTGCCCGAAAGGGCATTACATTCTAACAGTAAGTTCCAAACTTAGTGATAAACGAGGTCTTTTCCTGATCCTCTAGGTTCATCTGAATTTGATTGTACCCAGAGTAGGCATCGAGAAAAGTTAAAATCTCATGTCCACCTGTGGCATCGATCATACGATCGATGTTAGGCAGTAGAAAAGAGTCTTTAGGGCATGCTTTATTCAAATCCTTGTAATCTATGTGCATTCTAAGTTTTTTTCCCTTTTTAGGAACTACGACCACATTGGCTAACCACTCGGGGTATTTTACTTCCCCAATAGACCCTATCTTAAAAATATTAGTTACCTCATCCTTTATGAATACATGCTTCACCTCATACTGGGGTCTTCTCTTTTGCTTTACCGGTTTGAACTTGGGGTTGATGCTTAGCCGGTGAACTATTATTTCTGGTGGGATCCCTATCATATCTAGGTGGGACCAAGAAAAACAATCCATATTATCGATAAGAAACAAAATGATTTTTTTCTTGAGTTCGGGGGTTAACCTCGTTCCAAAGTATACATTTTTCCTAGGCATGTGCTCGATCAGTATGGCCTGTTCCAGTTCCTCGACCATTGATTTGGTTGTGTCTGACTCTTCGGGAACAACGAAGGTTCGAGGATTAAGGAAATCCTCTTCGTCTTCCTCAATTTTCTGTTCCTCTAGTTTGATCGGGCCTGGGATCGGTGATTCCTATTTGGCTGCTGGCTTATCTTTGGTCCCCGATTTTTCTGAGGTCGAAAGCATTGGTGCTGGAGTCACTTCCTCGACTGCAAACATCTCCTTTGCAGCATGTTGTTCTCCATAGACCATTTTCATACCATCCTCAGTTGAGAATTTCATCATCTGAAATGTTGTGGATCCATGACCTCCCGAGAAGTACATTATACCTCATATTGCCTTTGATGACATGGAATTTCATATCTTGAATGGTTCTAGCCACATTTACTGGTAGGAAGATCTCCCCCTTCGTTGTTTCGCTCGCCATGTTGAAAACATTCAGGACTCAGGATGTTGGAATAATTTGATCTTGCAGGCTGAGCTGCCCTATGACCCTCGATCTAATTATGTTTGCTAATCTAGCTGGATCTACTAAAACACGTTTAACTTGAATTTTATTTAATAGAATAGAGATTACCACGGCGTCATTGCACGGCTGAGATATGCCTTATACTTCCTTATCATAGAATGATAGCGCATACTCGGGAACATAGCTCCGAGTTTGCTTTTTTCTAGCGATCAACACCTTGGTGCGTTTGAATATAGGTGTTTGCGGGAAATTGACATCGCCTACAATCAAATAGATTACATGTTTGTGATTCTTCCTGCTGATTGTTTCTTGCATCTCACTCCCTGAAGTGGTTCCTAGCTAGATCATTAAACAATCGAGCTGCCTCCTCCCGTAGGTGCCTATAATCTTTGGTTTTGTGGCCATGTGTTCCATGATACTTACATATCAAGTTCGGATTCATTTGTTAGCGATCGGTTTGTATAGGTCTGGGCTACTTGCTATCTGTGATCCTTCCAATAGCTGACACAATCTCTGATGCATATACACTGAAATTATACTCTGACAATCGAGGTTCCTCTGTTGGGTTGGCATGTTTATCGAACCCATTCTTACTCATGATTCCTGAGAGCTTTGACCTTGATTGTTTCTCCGACCATTCCGAGGACAATATGAACCGAGCCATTGCTTCTCCGATCGACATATGGCGGATACGGTTCTTTGTTGAATCTAGATTCCCTGCATGTATCCCTGGGGGGCTTAGCCACCAGCCTGTTAGGGTGAACTGAGCCTGAGGGGCTCCCAATTGGTTGTCCTCGACCCTAATCTTTGATTGGTAATGATTATGTACGTCCGACCATGTCACGTCTAGATACTCGATCAGATTCTGCTTTAATTGTCGAGACGCAATTGAACTCCTCTCATTCAGACCCTGCATAAAAGCTCGTACTGCCCAGTCATCTGAGACCGGTGGTAATTCCATGTGCTCCATCTAAAACCTAGACACGAACTCCCTCAATATCTCGTTGGTCCTTTGTTTTATCTTGAAGATGTCTGATTTCCTCGTTTCCACCTTTATGATCCCAGCATGTGCTTTCACGAAGGCGTCTGCTAGCAAAGCAAATGAATCAACAGATTTAGGAGGTAAGTTGTGATACCAAATCATAGCTCTTTTCGACAGTGTTTATCCAAACTTTTTCAACAGAATTGATTCGATCTCATTGTCATTCAAGTCATTTCCTTTGTTCCCGCAAGTTTATGAAGTAATATGCTCGTTAGGGTCGGTTGTCCCATTGTATTTGGGTATATTGGGCATGCGAAACTTCTTGGGAATGGGCATCGAAGCCGCACTCGGAGGGAATGGTTTTTGTATGAACCTTTTGGCATCTAAACCTTTCATGACCGGAGGTGACCCCGATATTTGATCAACGCGAGAGTTATAAGTCTCCACCTTTTTGTCATTTTCTTCAATCTTCTTTTTCCCGGACTCGATCCTCTTGGTGAGATCTTCGAGCATTCTCATAATGGTGGGTTTAGTCCCTGAATCATTTCTGTTTGACCTCTCTTGCACTGTTTTAGCATGCCGAGTGTTTTCTAGTTCAGCAATACTTGGAGTATTATTCTGACTTTGAAGTTGAGCGATGGCGATTTGTTGAGCTTGCAATATCTCTCCCTCCCTAAGAGGAGAACACGAGCGAGAGACCCTCGTTCCGTTAACAAGAGACCATACCGGAAAGTGGCGCAAGACCATGATCCACAACAAAATGGCTTCTACAGACTAGCCAAGAAGGATACGTACGAATCAGACAAGATCTTAAACGAAGAACGGTCCTCCCCCCCCCCCCCCCCAAGAAAACAGGTCGGGTGGACAGGCAAAAGTTCAACTATGAGTTGAACTGGGACTCACAATATATGCCTTCGACATCAAAAATTGCAAAGGTTCAACTATGGTTGAACAACATCTCAGGCTACATGACCTCGCCCAAAAAGTTCAACTATGAGTTGAACTGGGACTCAGACTATGTGCCTTCGACATCAAAATTCGAATATCACTTGGAGGTTGATTCCCCCATCTCCCATTCCTTATGCTCCTTGGCCACTAGATCGGGCTTCCCTGCTACACCCTCCGTGATCTGCGCCGAAATCTGCATTTAGAGCAATGTGTGAACTAACATCAACTGGTTCCATATTTGGCACTTCATCGGGGTTTATTGGTGGTACACCGACTCCTATCCTGTTGTTTTCTCTAAGACCTTCGTTGTCATGAAAAGGTGCTTTTTATGAGCTAGACATATTTCAGTCTGAGAATCAAAATTTCTTGACAAGAATAAGTGTAACGTGTGTTATGAGAATCAATAATGAAATAATCACTATTATTGTTAGCCTCACTGTGGGCTCCAAACTATTTACCTCGAAAATACAAGTAACAATTAAATTTATTTGTGAGTTTAAAGATACGTGATTCAGTTCAATACTAATTAATAATCAAGAAATATAAGTATAGATGAAGAAAATAAGTAAGACCAAACCAGTAGATAGATTAGTTTCGACCTCGATCCCAATGACCTTGAGGCAGGCTAAGAACAATGAGGCAAGGACAGTAATACAAGGACAGTTTTGATGAACAATGAGCGAAAAAGTAAGATACTATATTCTTTGCCAATGATTAGAAGATATTTACAAATGGTTGGAGTCCCCTTTATATAGGAGAAGAGCCTTAAATAAGGTACATTTTATTTACAATAACAAATCTTATTGGGACAGCTGTATAACCATCTAGTACGGATTTATGCTAATTCGTACAAACCTATTTCGGAATTTACGTCATAATCTTGAGGACGGTGGCGAGAATCTTGTTCTTGTGTAACAAACTCACAGTGGCACTATTTCGAAGTTGGTCATGCTTGACCCCGAACTTGGTCTTTATCGTACTTCTGCCCTCGGTGCAACGTCACGAGCCTACTAAATGGGGGCACCTGATTTTACCGTATACACAATGAAATGGAATACGTTTTGTCCTTTTGGGGCAACAGCTGGGGCAAACAAAGTGAAGTTGCATTCCTAAAGTCCTATATAAATATGACTGTATATAGTCAAGAGTAAAATATTAAACTAAGTTTATTGGGTTATCTGTTTAATCGATAAAGAAATTGGGAAAACTTGTACACAAAAACGATAAACCGTCAGTTGTATAATTTGACTTTGTTTTCAAACATCAATCCGATAATTCAATACTAATAACACTTTTTTTTATTCGAATTATCGGTGTTGTTAGTTTTTTAACAGCATTATTTTTGAACAGCATGATTTAGATTTGTGAGGCAACTTTTTAATGGATTCGCAAATAAACACAAACCTGAAGTATTTCAAGCTAGTATGCTAATATTTTGCTAGGAATTATAAATGCTGAAATAATATTTGATACACAAATGGGTCCTCAGAAAGGAGTTATTTTCGTTTTATAATCTGCTGCTCCATTATATTGTAGCTCTCGACAAATGCATTCGATTCTATAAGAAGTAAAATATTCCTACAAAAAGGTCTTTCTCAAAAATTAAAAAACTTAAAAAAACTAAAAGAGATAATGAAAAAGATCGACCGCATAACCACTGTTTTATTAAAACAACAAATGATATATATAAAACGAATGATGTTGGTTGCAGCAAACTATTTGTCTATTCATCTTATTCATATGTATTATTTTCTTCTTTTTTTATAGCTATATTACTCTCTTCTTGTATGATTCTCGTAAGTTCTGTATGGGTCAAAATTTTACCTCATGACAATGAAGAAGATCGACACATTTATTAAAGCCTACTTATGTCTAATAAAGGGTATGGCCATCTATCCACAAGATCGCCAAGCAGTGATCCAATACGACAACTAAAACCACGGCATGGACGTCCTCATGAGGGTGTCTCCCCTATGTAGTCCCAACCCCTTGGCGCCAGCTGACAAATCTTCTAGCTATAAATACTAAAAGAAAGAACCCTAGGAGGTGGGCTGCTTCTTCTTCTTCACACCTCTATCAAAAAGAAGAGGGAATATATCATTGTAAGGCTCTGAACCTCTCCATGGAGAGACAGACCAAACCAATATCATTAATAAAATATCTTCACCCTCCTCCCTTTAATCCATAATTGTTGTCTCTTGCATTTAATTCCTTTGGTCTTTGAATTTATTACGATCTGCTATGATTGGCCCTCCGTTTATTTTGATTGTTTTATGCTTCCAAGGTAAATGAATAATTTGAGCTAAACAATTTAGCGTCGTCTGTGGGGATTTCATTGCACAATCGCGCAGTTCATTCTAAGACCGAAAACAAAAAATGAACAACCCAGCTCAAATGAGCCCAAACGGCATATCGGGTCATAAGGAAGTCAAAAACCTCGGGATGAGCTTGCTTACGTACCCCCACGTCTTTGAGCGAAGGGAGGAAGAAGAAGAAGAAGCAGATCACCCATCTCTAGGGGAGAAACGAGCTCAAGATACCACACCCCTTCTCTTTCCGCACGGGATCCTGCCGAAAGGGAGGACAGCATGAACGCATGCCTCAAACACTTCGGCAATTCGAGCAAGCCGGGCAAGAAAAACCACAAGTGCAAGCTATGCAAGATCTGAAATAAAAAACAAATCTCGGCCCCCAGCACGAAGCTCAGGCTATGCGCCTTCGACACGGGCTATGCGCCTTCGACACAGGCTATACGCCTTCAAATATTATAAAAGTTCAACTACGGTTGAACGGCAGTATAGGCTACATTCCTTCACCAAAATGTTCAACTACGGTTGAACTGGGAATCAGGCTATGCGCCTTCGACACAGGCTACGCGCCTTCAAATATTATAAAAGTTCAACTAGGGTTGAACAACAGTACAGGATACGTGCCTTCACCAAAAAGTTCAACTAAGGTTGAACTGGGACTCAAGCTATGCTCCTTCGACACAGGCTACGCGCCTTCAAATATTATAAATTTCAACTACGGTTGAACGGCAGTACAGGCTACGTGCCTTCACCAAAAAGTTCAACTACGGTTGAACTGGGACTCCAGCTATGCACCTTCGACAAAGGCTATGCGCATTCAAATATTATAAAAGTTCAACTACAGTTGAACAGCAGTACAGGCTACGTGCCTTCACCAAAATGTTCAACTACGGTTGAACTAGGACTCAGGCTATGCGCCTTTGACACAGGCTACGCGCCTTCAAATATTATAAAAGTTCAACTACGGTTGAACAACAGTACAGGCTACGTGCCTTCACCAATAAGTTCAACTACGGTTGAACTGGGACTCAGGCTATGCGCCTTCGACACAGGCTACGCGCCTTCAAATATTATAAAGTTCAACTACGGTTGAACGGCAGTACAGGCTACATGCCTTCACCAAAAATTTCAACTACGGTTGAACTGGGACTCAGGCTATGCATCTTCGACACAGGCTACGCGCATTCAAATATTACAGAAGTTCAACTACGGTTGAACAGCAATACAGGCTATGTGCCTTCACCTAAAAGTTCAACTACCGTTGAACTGGGACTCAGGCTATGCGCCTTCGACACAGGCTACGCGCCTTCAAATATTATAAAAGTTAGACTACTGTTGAATAGCAGTACAGGCTACGTGCCTTCACCAAAAAGTCCAACTACGGTTGAACTGGGACTTAGGCTATGCGCCTTCAAATATTATAAAAGTTAGACTACGGTTGAATAGCAGTACAGGCTACGTGCCTTCACCAAAAAGTTCAACTACGGTTGAACTGGGATTCAGGCTATGCGCCTTCAACACAGGCTACGCGCCTTCAAATATTATAAAAGTTTATCTACGGTTGAACGGCAGTACAGGCTACGTGCCTTCACCAAAAAGTTCAACTACGGTTGAACTGAGACTCAGGCTATGCTCCTTCGATACAGGCTACGCGCCTTCAAATATTATAAAAGTTCAACTACGGTTGAACGGCAGTACAGGCTACGTGCCTTCACCAATAGGTTCAACTACAGTTGAACAGGGGCTCAGGCTATGCGCCTTCGACACAGACTATGCGCCTTCAAATATTATAATAGTTCAACTACGGGTGTACATCAGTACATACTACATGCCTTCACCAAAAAGTTCAACTACGGTTGGGACTCAGGCCATGCGCCTTCGACACAGGCTACGCGCCTTAAAATATTATTAAAGTTCAACCACGGTTGAACGGCAGTACAGGCTACGTGCCTTCACCAAAAATTTCAAATACGGTAATTGGGACTCAGGCTATGCGCCTTCGACACAGGCTACGCGCCTTCAAATATTATAAAAGTTCAACTACAGTTGAACAGCAGTACAGGCTACATGCCTTCACCAAAAAGTTCAACTACGGCTGAACTGGGACTCAGGCCATGCGCCTTCGACAGAGGCTATGCGCCTTCAAATATTATAAAATTTCAACATCGGTTGAATGGCAGTACAGGCTACGTGCCTTCACAAAAGAAAAGTGCAACTACGTCGAACGGGGACACAGGCTATGCGCCTTCGACACAGGCTAAGCGCCTTCAAATATTATAAAAGTTCAACTACAGTTGAATAGCAGTACAGGCTGCGTGCCTTCACCAAAAAGTTCAAATACGGTTTTATTGGGACTCAAGCTATGCGCCTTCGACACAATTTATGCGCCTTCAAATATTATAAAAGTTCAACTACGGTTGAACAGCAGTATAGGATGCGTACATTCACCAAAAATTTCAACTACGGTAGAACTGGGACTCAGGCTATGCGCCTTCAACACGGGCTACGCGCCTTCAAATATTATAGAAGTTCAACTACGGTTGAACCGGGACTCAGGCTATGCACCTTCAAAAACTACGAATGTTCAACTACGGTTTAACGATAGCTCGGGCTACGTGCCTTCACCTAAAAGTTCGACTATGAGTTAGACTACGATTCGGGCCATGTGCTTCCACCATTTTGAATTACAAAAGAATTCAACTATGAGGCGAACCAGAACTCAGGCTGCACGCCTCCTTCGCAGAAGCCGAAAACTCAACCACGGACGAATCAAAGTCAAGGACACACGTCCCCAAGGCTATATGACGGGCCGCAATCAAACGAGGACAAGCACCCCCAAATGTCCAACCACAGACAAACCCCAGGTCGAGCCAAGCGCCCCGCCGTTCAAGTAAGTACGACTAACTCAAAATAAAGTGTTGACCCGTGCAAACTTCGGCCAAATTCGAACTACAAGTTCGTGCCTTTCATTACCACGGACAGTAGTTCGACTAAACCCGAACTGGGACTAAGGCTATATGCCGCCACTGCCCAAATGCAGCTACAACCCACTCCCAATAAGTGCAGGATGGTAACGACCAAAAGCGTCTATATATGGCCAAGGCCATCTACACCAACTTTCCTTAAGGCAAGGAATCAGTTCGACAATGGTCAAAATCACTTAGCCGGGTGAGACTATTAACATGTCCACTAGAAAAACACTAAAGCAAAACCCTTGCAAATAAGCACAAAAATATATAATGTATTAGACGTAAAACAAACGAAAAAGAAGAAAACCAATATATTCACAATATTTACACGGGGTTGCCCCCATTTACATCTGCCCAAGGCTGGCAAAGAAAAAAGAGAAAAAGAAAACAAGAACTAAACAAACATTACAAATTTTCTTTTCACTCGGCGCCCCCTTCAACATTATCCGCACCCTCGGCGCCATCATCCCCCCCCCCCACCCGGGCGTAGACGGATCAAAATCATAGTCGAAGCAGGCTTCACCGGCCTTTTGGCGTGCCTCCTCATAAGTGGCTTCAAACATGATGCCAGCCTCCCACAGCCGCCTGTACATATCGATCTGGGCCTCAGCATACGTCCAAAGCTCGCGAGCAGGACCAAAAGCAGCGGCCTGATCCCTCAGGCGCTGGTTCTCGGCCTCTAAGGCCGCAATCCGATCCGCCGCAGCACGGGCATCCCGATCGCAGGCAGCAATGCTCCCCTCTAACAACCATTCTCGAAAAGCAGCGACAACCCTCTCTAATCCGCGCTCTCTTTCCTGGGCACGGTTGGTCTCCTACAGTGCTTCAGCCCTCGCCAGGGCGTCCTCTGCCTGTCTCCTTGAAGTGTTAGCCTCAGACTCCAGGCCAACCACCTTCCTGGTATAAGCTTCAGCGGCCTCCGTCGCTGCAGCCAGATTTTGGTGCTCCCTCTCAGCAGCCGCCCTTCTCTCAACATCCACCCCTTCATTCGCTTGGTGGAGCTGCTCCTCAAGAGTGGTTACCCTGCTGAAGGTCTGTTGCATATGAAGCTCCCTCTGTGCTAGCTCTTCTACCATCTCCCGGTTCCACGGGTCGTTCCTTATATGTTCATGAAAGCCACGGTACCAGTCACGGTAGAGGCGGTACTTCCCCAACAGCCGCCCAAAAATTGCTGAACGGACGTTAGCCCGCCTAATGCTCTCCACCTCCAGAAAAAATGTCTACAACGAACAAGAGTGACAGTTAACACGAGAATACATGCTAAGGAAGGAAACAAACCAAAGTTTTGCACGTACCATTATACTTAGGGCGGCCACCTCTCCCATCAATCTAACGTCCGAAATGCCCCTCACGGACGTGCTCTCCGCTTCTGAGCACATGACCCCGAACATCATCACCAGGTTCTCCTCCTCGAGCAGTAGGTTCAGGCCGTTAGGAATCTCCATGTAACGATAATCCCCCTCGGCCTGCACGTCCGAGCGGGTATAACTCTCTCGAGCAAGACGGATGTCCTCATCATCCATATCAGACTCCGAATCAGCCCCCTCTCCTGAAACGCCCCTTCCTTCCGCCGCCCTAGAAGTTGAGGCTTCCGCTACCCGAGACGACGAAGCGCCCGCATTTTCCATAATGTCGGCGCCTGCCATCTCCACCAAAATAGCAACCGAGGAACTGCCTTCCTTCGCAGCAACAGGAATATAAACTTGAATCGTCGAAGCGACTGTGTCACCTTGGCCTAAGCCAACCGGGGCAACCCTCACTGAGCGCTCACCCTCTGGGTCGAACTCCGCTATGCCCCCTCCTCCGCTGACGGCGATGAATCTAAACTAATCACCACCGGGAGAGCCGGGGTGAACGCCACCCTGCACCGAGCCAGCGGCCTCCCGTCTTCTTCTTTATCTCCATCCGGCGATCGCTCCGCCCTGAAACGCACAGCACCTCAAGACTCCTCAACTCGGGGCACGGGCCGTACTGGAGAGTGTGCACCTGATGACTCCACCGAAGTCACCCTCGGAACCGGACAAGGCGCTGGCGTTGTGATCATTCGGGCAGTCGCCCCCGGCCTGTGGAAAGCAAGCTGAGGAGCCCTTCTGCGCCATGGTCATTCTGGCCAACCAAGGAAGAAGGGTTAGGCTAGAGGAACAAAGGACTACGATGAAAGAACAATAAACAACAAATCAGATTCTTACCAACATTCGGCCTATGGCCATGAACCTCCCAGAAAGACTCCCACGTACGAATCCACTCGCGGAGCACGGCCTCAACCCATTCGCGGATGCCCGAAATTAGCGCCGGTGGCGCTCCTCCCGCTACGGCACAAAAAAATCATTACGCACAAACATAAAGCAGAACATTTAGCCCAAAAGAAATCAAAGCCGGCATAAAAGAAACCTACGTGCATGGTTCAGCTCCTCTGGGAAGTCAGTGGCGCAAGCCACCAGGTGCTCGGTCCTGATGTAGAAAACATACTCGAAAGGACGGGTAGCGACCTTGTCATCAAGCTCCGCAGTCAGGCCATTGATCCCACGAGAAACCAACCGAATCATAGTACCACGTACCCTCTGAGGAGTGTACAGAGTCAACACGTGCCCAAGTGTAACTTTCCTTCAGTTGAGCAATGCCAACTTCCCCCATAAATGGAGTCTCGTCCACTTAATCTTCTCCCTCGGGGTCGGTAAAATTTGCCGCCGGACCGTCGGGCAGGAAAAGAATGTCGGTCACTGATGGGAACCGATCAACGATCATTAAATCACTGGCTCCCGCCATCGTAGATGGACCTCTACCGTTGCAACCGCCACCGGAGCCACATCGGAACGGGAACTGCTTGCCATTGTCAATATAACGAAAAGAATATGGTAAGATTCACCGGAGAAATAAGAGAATACGAAGATCCGACGAAAATGACGGAGAATGAATCAACAAGGGATGAAAAACCAGACAATCTGAAAGCAAGAAAGGTTGTCTTTCTCAGAATTCCACTTAGACAGATATCGGAAAAGTGAGAGCTGAGCAACAACACCCCTTATTTATAGGCAAAGCATGAATGACCCTCACGAATCCCAAAGGCCACCATTAACTACCCGACCAACCGCAAAACGGGTCAGGCCTACAGTAACGGGCATCATTATGACAGATACCATAGAATGGTCATTCAACCGTCAATCGGTACGTCCCCCATGAAACAGTTATAACAACCTCAAGACACCACGGGCACGCCCCATGCGTTGTCCCCATGCATCATCGTGCACATGATGTCTCCCTTACACGCAACAAGCGTAATCGTACTCTCTCCAAGCACGCGTAAAAATGGCCACGGCCATCTCTAAATGTAAAAATGGATACGGCCATCTCTGAAAGTAAAAATGGCCACGGCCATCTCTAAATGTAAAAATGGCTACGACCGTCTCCAAAGCAAAAATGGCCACAGCCATATCTAAAAATAAAAATGGCTACGGGCGTCTCTAAAAGTAAAATGGCCACGGCCATCTCTAAATGTAAAAATGGCTACGGTCATCTCCAAAGTAGAAATGACCACGGCCATCTCTGAATTAAAAATGCCTACAGCCATCTCCAAAGAAAAAATGGCTACGGCCATTTCTAAAGTGAAAATGGTTGCGGTCATCTCCCAAGAACAAAAGGCTACGGTCATTTCTAAAAGTATGAACGGCTATGGCCGCCTCCGAAGAATAAAAGGATACGATCATCCCCAATGCAAAAATGGCTACAGTTATTGGCGGAATCCGCTCATCGAGCTCGACCTGAGCCCGACCTCAATAAGCGGAGGGACTATCTGTATGGGTCAAAACTTGACATCATGACAATGAAGAAGATCGACACATTTATTAAAGCCTACTTATGACTAATAAAGGGTAAGGCCATTTATCCACAAGATTGCCAAGCAGTGATCCAATACGACAACTAAAACCACGGCCTGGACGTCCTCACGAGGGCGTCTCCCTATGTGGTCTCAACCCCTTGGCGCCAGCTGGCAGATCTCCTAGCTATAAATACTAAAAGAAAGAACCCTAGGAGGAGGGCTGCTTCTTCTTCTTCACACCTCTATCAAAAAGAAGAGGGAATACATCATTGTAAGGCTTTGAACCTCTCAGTGGAGAGGCAGACCAAACCAATATCATTAATAAAAGATCTTCACCATCCTCTCTTTAATCTATAATTGTTCTCTCTTACATTTAATTTCTTTGGTCTTTGAATTTATTACGATATGCTATGATTAGCCCTCCGTTTATTTTGATTGTTTTATGCTTGAATACTTTGAGCTAAACAAGTTCAATTAATTCCAACAACTACTGAAAGCAAATTGGAAGGGAATTGGTCTTTTTTCTTCTCTTTCAATGTACGGCGAGTGGCAGTAAACTAATTATAGCATGCATTTGGTACGGATCGGAGTTTAATTATGGTATATTAACGGTGTAAAAAAAATTATTTATGCAACCAGATCATTTAAAAAGTGATCGTATGTAACTCTATTTTATAGCATTGATCGATAATCATTAATTATATAATAAGCAATGTTAAATTCAATTGATAGTGTAAAAACAATTGTTGTATTATCGGTGCTTATAACTTAACTCCTTACGTAAAATAGATGTGAAAGCATTTTTGATCGGTTGAAGCTACCAAATTTGGGTCCCTTAGATCTATAGTGATTGGAACCTATCAATAACATCATATTAGTTAGTAAATGATCATCATTATAAGGACTCTTCTTAATTATGGAGCAGGACCAGTAAATCATAACTTAAAAAGGCCGAGGGCCCTATATCATTCACAATATAATTTTGATAGACCAACTATTAAAATGACATCAACGAATGTGCCTTTTGATTGGGAAAAAATAGAACTGTACATATACTAATTCACTGTACAAAAATGGAGATAATAATGATTGATAACACTACAAGAGTAGAACATAAATTTAACAAGTATAAAACATAACTTATATTTCACGCATTTCACTTGAAGCTAATAAGGTACTCCCTTCGGTTCACAATAAGTGTCCAATTTATTTTTTATTTTGGTCAAAACAAGTTCTAGTTATGTAATCAAGAAAGAATTCAATTTGTTTTTACAAAATAACCCCTATATATATATATATATATATATATATATATATATATATATATATATATATATATATATATATATATCGTTAAAAAAATTTCTTACTCCTCACATTAAATGTTTAATTAGGGGTAGTATAGTCTTACTAGGTATTCTGTATAGGATTTAATATTTTCTTAATGGATGTGCTACAAGTAAATTGGACAGGTATTATGAACCGGAGAGAGTTAGTAAGTTACAAATAATGTCGTTCTGATTATTTGTAAAAAAAAGGACAGTTTGGTGCACGAAACTCTCTTTATGCGCGGGATCCGAAGAAGTCCCGAATCACAAGAATCAATAGTATGCAATTTTACCTCGCATTTCTCCAAAAGGCTATTTTCACGACTTAAACACATAACCTCCTGATCACAGGACAACCACTTTCAGTTGTGATTATTCGTAATACCAATGAATAAGAGGGAATTAGAGAAGAGGGCGGAAATAGAAGGGAAGAAAGGACAATCTTTTTCCTCAAGAAAGAGTTTTTTGGTTTATTAAGTGGAAAGGAAAAAATCATACTTTCTGAAATGAAGAACACACGTGTAAATGAGCCAATTAAACTTTCGTTTCTTCTTTTGCACTTTACTGTTCCCACGTGTAAGCTGAACCTATTCACACTCACCGGTAACCGGTCAACAACCCCGCGTATGAAACCGCCGACTATTTCGCCGGAGTGGTGGTCCTCTTAATCCTAGCTAACATTTATTGCAAAAAGCTCCCCTCAACAAATCTTTATTCTCTCTATGGAGATATAGCAACGTTTGTAATGATACTATATCTTATGATTAAGCATTCAATAATTATTAATTTTTTGTTGTCTTTTGAAATTTCGTTGGTGTTAATTCTAGCACTATGAAAATGAAAGAGGAAAAGATAGAAAAATAACTTTTTAGAATTAGAATGAGTAAGTTGAGTAATAGTTGCAATTCCAATCTCTCATGTTACCATTTTTCAGACTAACTTTTTTTCTATTAACATGTAACATTTGTAAATTTCTTAGCCTGCTAATTAATTCTGTAACCATCGTCTAAACAACTAACAATGATCCCTCTTTAATATACAGATAGGGAATTGATGATGTGAAAACCTAAATAGGTTGTTTTACCTTTTGCTTAAAAACATACAGTACGTACAGAATATTTTAAAGCAGTCATTATAAACGCTCAAATGCATTTACACGACAGAGCATGTTTTTATTATTTGCTAAATAGAGAAGTTTATTATTAAGCAGGAAAATAATAAAAATTGTTATTACAGCATGGAAATCGGTCTTAATGATTCAGTCCGAAAAGGTCTTTACTGAAAATAAAGAAAGCAAATAAAGGCGATTCACTTTAAAAATTGTATGTAAATTCCAGGTGCTCCCATATTTATACAGTGCATGCGCCACTTGGTTACATTTCCTTCACGGTGTACGTGCTTAACGGTCGATTGGCCCATTGCGTCGAGCATATACCTTCAGTCATGTATAAAATTAACTTAAGCTTTGTTGTCACATTTGTTGTTTAATAAGGAAATTAAATAAAATTAACGACATAGCATGTTTGAATTACAATGGTCAAATAAATAAACCTACCTAGTATATCATTGTAAGAAAGAATAATTTACACAGTTGAATTGTTTAAAAAACTACATGTAATTCTAATTATAATTGTTAATTGTTTTGTAACTTAAAAAATACTACAATATATTAAATTATTTGACAACATAAAAAGTTTATTACATTGTTAATATATACAGTATGACTTAAAATTCTTAAATAAAAGAACTTAGGTCAAAAGCAGCAATTATTTCCAATTGAATACGGTCGCACTCCACCGGCATTTACCAGTCAACCTCAAACTCCTAGGTGAAAAAAAACCAAATTTTCCCCTATGGGAGTGGGACCAACCTGTTGAGCAAATAAATAAAGTAGCCACAAATCAGCAAAAAGTCAGAAAAAATCCTATACCCAAACCCAAACATAAGGTGAAGTCTATATTTCTCTCTCTGCCTTTTGTTGTTTGCAATAACAAAAAAGAAGAATCTATGCTTTTGATCTAAGTCCATGGCGGACAAGGAAAACAATCTAAAACCAAACACTTCATCACTAGAAATTTTAACATTTTCCGATCAGTTTTCAGCGAATAATTATTCTTTATCAAGCATCTTTGATATGCCGACATGTGAAACTGAAAAGGGTTTTTCTTTAAACTTAATAGAAACAATGTTTTCTTCTCATCCAATTACTACTCCTTCTACATTCAATTTGCTTCAACCTTCGTCACCACATGTTCCTTTATTGGTTCCATCAGAAATAGTCAATAAGATTCCGTTGTCTGAAATTGTAAATACTCCTAATTCGTCCTCCATCTCTTCATCATCAACTGAAGCTGCTGCCAATGATGATCAACTACAGCCCACCACTCAAACAGTAGATGATGATGATGATCAACACAAGAATAAGAAACAGTAAGCTTACCTTAATTTTATTTATATATGGATAAATTAAGACCATGAAGTCTAGTCCTCTTTTTAAATTATATAAATGTTCTTCTATACATTAGTTAGTAAATGTTGACTAACAAAATCCAGGAAGATAGATCTTGATTTAATGGGGTTTTTTATGCATGATTTGATTCCCCGTGTAGTTATTTCCTCTTCTTTTAATTGGAAAAAAAAACAAGTAAAATGATGGGGTTTTGGTGGCTTAATTAGGTTAAAACCCAAGAAGAAGAAGCAAAAGAGGCAAAGAGAGCCGAGATTTGCGTTCATGACAAAAAGCGAAGTTGATCATTTGGATGATGGTTTTAGATGGAGAAAGTACGGCCAAAAAGCAGTAAAAAACAGCCCCTTTCCCAGGTACTGTATATATATTCACACCTACACGCAAACACTACATACATAATAATATTAATGAAAAATAAATGCTCTTGTCGTTTCTTTTATAATCATACTGGATTAATATATATATTTATATTAGTATTGTTGCTAAAATTAATTGTTTGTTATGAAGGAGCTACTATCGTTGCACCACCGCAACATGTGGTGTGAAGAAGAGAGTGGAAAGGTCATCTGAAGATACTTCAATAGTAGTTACCACTTATGAAGGTATTCACACTCATCCATGCCCCATTACACCTCGCAGCAGCATCGGCATTCTGTCTGAAACCACCGCCTACGGTGGCTCAATTGATGGTCTTGGCGGCAATGGCGGTGGTTCCTCTTTATTTATCCCACAATTCCATTATCAACAACAACAACAACAGACCTATTTTCAGACACCAACAATAAACCTAATTAGTACTAGTGATTCCTCCTTATATTCATCCCAAGAGAGAAGATTCTCGCCTTCTACTTCTTTTTCTTCTTCCTCTTTGGCTAGAGATCATGGGCTTCTTCAGGACATGGTGCCATCCCAAATGAGGACAGATCCAAAACAAGAGTAGGAAACTAAAAATATGGGTTTTAATTTTTCTTTTCATTTAATTTGGTATGTTATTTTCTTAACTGAATGATGAGGGTAAATGGGTTATAATCTTTAGATATCAAACCCCTCCATCATTAATTAATTAATTATACAACTTTAATTTCTTGATTATATATTGTTATTGTGCAATGACTAGCTTTTAGCGTTTAATTAATTAACCATAGCAATTTCTTTTCATTTATGCATGGGGTTATATGTAGCAGGATTCTTTCTACTTAATATTCTGGCTCTTAATTAATCTTTGTATACCCTTAATTTCCCTTTCTACTTTCGCTTACTGAATTGCATGCATGTGCATTATATATATATATATATATATATATTTGTTGTTGATATCAGCGGAATATGTTTAGGGCATTCTCATTGAGCACTCTGTCAATGAAATCTCAAAGCTAGTTCGATGGGAAATATAAGCTAAGGTAAGAACCCCCAAAATCAACAATGCCACATTTATTTGCTTTAATCACATGTTTATCATATTTTCCCTATTTTCTTCTTGGATGAAATTCGTCTCTATATCTACAATATTCTATTTTCCAACTTTTACCTCTCCATGGAAAAAAATAAGAGACTTTCAAACCAAAAAAAAATCTCCATTTCTTTGTATATCACGTCAATCAAATTTTACGACGCTGATTTCATATAAGAAAATAATTAGTAATTACAGTAGTTGTTCTCTTACAGTATATATAAAGGTATCAATTTCTAACTTCCACTAAGGTAGCCACCAAGATAGAGTATTTATATATATTTATGGCCTTAATTAATGTTCCTACGTGTAATCATAATTAGCTAGGTTGCACCTATAATAACATTTGAGGTAGCTACCTAGTATGATCTTGATCTACAGCATCCCAAATGACAGTATATTGACGTCATGCTTCATCACTTGTTTAGCACTCTATAGAGAGGTGACGGTGGCAGCTTGATGGCTCATATATATATGTATATAGGAGCATGGCGTCAGATTTTGTTGAAGATCTTATTAAAGAATATAGTTGTATAGAGTAAATGGGGTTATGTACTTACGACTGGAGTTGGACAGCCATGTCCATATATATGACAGTCTTTTTGCTTGAAATGTCCACTTCAATTCAATACTATATGCTACTTCAGGCCAGGCATCATTTCTTCCCTACACTATTGGGATACCAACTTTAATCTCCTCCACCTTCCTCTTCCCCATCCTTCCTTAATTTCTCTTCATTTTATAAATAAATAAATAAATAAATATATATATATATATAATAATTTCAAAATTAATCATTTTATGTTGCATGTTTCATTTTGAATAAAAACCAACAGCACGCCAATCTTATATATTCCTCTATTTTTTGTTTTAGATTCGTATATATAAACATTCCAATTAACCAAAAGTTCGATATAGCTTTACTGTATTTCTAATTGTGCTCGATTCCTCTTGTTGAGGCAATTTCACAAGTACTTTCACAATTTCAAAAGATTCTATAGCCACAAATATTATGAGGTGTTTACAACCATAAATTTTAATAATTTTTTTTTTCTTAAACTCTTCAAATATGTTCATATAAATAAAATGGAGGAAGTTGTAATGAGCTTAAAAGAATCCACCTTTTTTCCCCTCATTTTATCTCTTGTATTCCAAGCCTCTCTCTTGAATTCTAAGATACTAAAGCATGTGCTTATCACTCGGTGATAATTTGAATGCTTGGTAAATTATTTTTATAAATCTACTCAAGCCTATAAATCTAAAATATGTTATATGCTTGGTAAATTATTTTTGAGAACTAATATAATAGTAGAATTTGGGTGAATGAGCATGGAAGAGGTCTTTCGGTAGTAATTTGAATGTTAAGTTTGACAAAATGTTAACATATATGTTTGGTTTAAATAAGTCGAATGAATTAATCTGTTGGGACTAATGTGTTTGATTTAACTAGATAAACTTTTATTTCTAATTTAATCTTAGCTTTTTTAAAAGGCTTTTCCAGGAAAATTTCTTACTGAAACCGGTGTTCTTGCAGCCAAACAAAAGACAATACGAAAACTGAAGAATGCGTCGAAGAAATTAAAGCTGGAGAATTCTACATAAGGAATCAGAATTCAACAGAAATAATTGGGTTTAACTGTAAAGGGACATGAATTTTTCAAATATTCTCTGCCAGACGCTACCTTGAAATATTCATCGTAGCTGGATATTAATGTATTTTTAGTCATTTCTTATTCTTATATCACGTTAGTGGCATTTTCCTGTATTTTATATATATCTCATTATTTAGCCAGTAACTTTCCTGCTTGGTGATAAGAATGCGTGGAAATAAAGGGTCACAAACGAAAGCTTACTGAAGCTTCATATATATCCACATTAAAAAAAATATATACAACAAATTAGTCAAAAGTAGATCCCTTTAAAATGACTTACGGGAAAGAAGATCCCAAAGTGATGATTTCATGAATTATTTTACAACTAAAAGAAATACTATTACGTATCCGTATTCATGGTGAATGCAACCACAACTTTTCCTGATAAAGAAATTATGTTAACATAAAACTCTGCGACATCCATGTAAGTTTACATCACTCGAATAAGTGATTATACAAAATTAACAAAATGACTTATTAAACTTGTAATGTAGTTGTCAAACAAAAGTCTATAGGCTCAAAAGGGTTAATTAGAGAAATTTTATTTGTGATAAGATATTACGTTTAAAAAGATCAAAGAAAGCTTAAAATTATTTTTCAAAACGAGCATCACCTTAAATTTCGCTTCAACTCACATACCGGGCAAGTTCTAGACACAAGTACGAAACATACTACACAAAAACCTCACCACACATGGCATGTGGCTCATTCCAGATCAGCTCATCAAGACGCTCCGTTACGAGCATCGAATTAAGTAACAACATACATATTGAGGCACTTTTAATGAGCTTCAACAAGTAAGACTAAGCGTTACACTCTGGGTCTATTATGTTCAGGTGTGTCAACGCTATGGGTTCTCTTTTGTTTTTCTAGCTCGTAGCCCATTAACCTAATCTACAAATCAAAAAGCAAACAAAATAAAAAATTACCTATACGCCATTCAAGTTAAACTTTTGGAAAAGAACTGTGGCCTAAAGAAAAACCAAGGGGAAGTTGCTACACTACCTAAGAAAAAATAAAAATAAAATTGGTATTTTCTATAGACTAACTTCCCTCAAGAGAATTGTCTAAAGGATCCGTCATCAGGAAGAGTCTTCATATTTTCCATTTTGTTTTCTTTTTTTTTTATGACTCGGTCCCTCAAGAACCTCGTCGAAAGAGATCCATCGTCGGAACGAGCCATTTATCTACTTTAAACTAACGATTCCTACTCAACATAACCAAAACTATCAAAGCAAAATGAAACAAAACAAAACCAACAGTCAAATGATATGACTATATACATACAATGAAGAAATCCCCACCCCACACATAAAAATTAAGACATGTCCCCATGGCTTAAAATTTGAAAGAGCATTAAGGTAAAGAAACTTCCCTGAAGCTTCACTCCTAGTCGGAGACGGTTTCTGGGTTTACGTTGCACGCACGACCCAGAGCTCGCATCCAACCCATGAATTTTTTCTCCGCTTCGTCTGCTGTGTAGCCACTGCGTCTATAAGAGTACCCAATTCAGTCACTGAGGAGCGTAGACCAGCCACCTCCTGCTCCAATGCCATGAAACGGGACACTCTGGCAGTTCCTAAAGAAGATGCTCCTCCTGGCGGTGTTGTAGTTGTTGCGCTGGGCGCATGGGCCTGCGTTTCGCCCTCTGAAGCATCAGAGCCACTCTCATCCGCTCTACCTGCTGGTGTTGGGGCTGGCACCGTGGCGCTCTTGTCTGGTCGGATCTTGTGGCCATTTCGTACTAGCCCATCCACACGAAGATTTTCGGGCACCGGCGCTTGCCTGCAAAGCTTAGTCACTAAAGAAAGGACAAATAACCCATACCTGCGGTGGGTGCACCGGAAAAAAAATTCGTCGTGGATAACCTTGACCATATCGAAGGGAAGACCCTTGAGAAACACCAAAATCAATGCAGCTCGGGGTCCATTCACCTCCGTAGTATTTTTGGAGGGAAAAAGGCCAGTGTTAATGATATATAACCAGCTCTTTGCCTCTAGATTACATGGAGGAGTGGAACTTCTCACCATATACCATCCACTCCATCTCTTTTCCGGGTGCGCAAATAGCATCAAAAAAGCGCTCCCACTTGGCGTCTATTGGGTTTCGGCCATACTCAAAAAAGTCCGGATTCTCAGGTAGAGGAGAGGGAAAATGATATGACGTCTGTATCGCCTCAATGGAGGTATTTACCGCCTTGCGGTGCACTGTGACTACACTATCGGCATGGTCTGGCAGATTAGAATAAAATTCCCACACAACCATTGCATTAGCCTCCCCTGGCTCATCAATGAAGGTCTGCAAACCCCTCATTATAAACTCCGAATACATGTGAGGGCAGCACCACTTGACTGCACTATTGTCAATGCCCCTCTCCGAAATTCACTGTTTAGGGGCCTTCTCGGTAAAGAGGGCCTGAGCATTAGCCGAAACAAATTTGCTGCTGTCAAAGGGGCATGCAGGGGATGCCCCTTGTGTCCTAGATGTGCTAGCTTGGCTGCTTGATGATGGACATGTGGCTTGGCATTTTCGCGATGGTGCCATGACACCTGAAAATTGGGACACATTAACCATCTCAATAAAAGTGTTACACACTTCGGTTACTCAGACTTCACATGCATAAGTGGTCACAAACTACATAATCACGCTCATTGGGGCCTTTCCACAAACACCTTGTGGGCATTAGGCCTTCACAGCCCCTTTCAAGCTTTTTAGAACACAAATCTACCACATACACTTATCAACAGCACAAATCAAGTGGATTCCACCCCACACTTATCACTCACCAAAACTACAACATATTTCACCAACTTTTAACACAAAACAATAGAACAGTACAACAATGGCATAAGATACAACAAAAAATCTGAAAATGAAAAGGAGAAAAATAGAAGAAGAAAAGAAAAAAAATAGGGCTCATACCTGTAATAGGAGATAGTGGAGAGTAGAGGAGGAAGATAGAGAAGAATTAAGGTGGAGAAAACCCTAGGGGGAAGGGATTTGTGAGAGTGGAGAAGGGTTTTGGGGGCTGGGGTTCTGTATTTTGCTGGAATTGGGGAAGTGACGAAGGGGGGTGGGGGGCTGGGTTTTGTGTTTATCTTGAATGGGGAATAAGAGATCGGGGGATATTAGAGGGGGGAATAATTAAAACTAAAGCCTAAACAAAAACAAAAAAAGGAAACTTAAAATACAAAAAATTGCCAATTTTCAGACGGGCCAGCGGGATCGTGCTAACTTAGGACTAGTCCAGGCAGAAGGGTTTGCTTTTAGCACGAGCTCGTGTTAACTCCGTGCTAGTTTGTGTGGTTTAGGCAGAATGTTACCCAGTTAGCGCGAACTATAGCGCAATCGCGCTACTGGACAACATGTTTTTCCATTTTTTTCACATGTGTTCACCATGGTCGATGGTCTTTTTGCCTGCCCCTTCGTCACCTGCATCAGTTAGTATGATTAAACACAAAATTAACCACTACAACTTTCGCTAGGTTTTATCCCAACCAGAGCCTTATTTAACGTTGCGGAACGATAGTTACAACAATTCAATGGGCTACCTCCCATCCAACGCCTGATTTAACTTTCAATTGCTTCCACATTTTCCTTGTCCACCTGCAAACTATTTTTAGATACTTGTTCCCCAAACCAATACCTTCACGTACCATGAAATGGCACTTTTCCGAGTTTAGCACCAGGTTTGTTTCTTCACACCTAGCAAGCACTTTATCAAGATTCATCAAGCAGTTATCAAAAGAACATTCAAACATAGAAAAATCATCCATGAACACTTCCACAAACCTCTCAACCTTGTCAGTAAAAATTTCCATCATACACCTTTGAAAAGTCGCGGGTGCATTACAAAGACCAAAGGGCATTCTCTTAAACACATACGTTCCATAAGTAAATGTAAATGTGGTCTTCTCTTGGTCCTCTAGGGATATAGCAATCTAATTATACCCTGAGTAACTATCTAAGAAACAGTAGTACTCCTGTCCAGCTAATCTATCAAGCATTTGGTTAATAAAGGGGAGGGGAAAGTGGTCCTTTCGGGTGGCATTGTTCAGTTTTCTATAATCTATGCAAATCCTCCACCCTATGACAGTTCTGCTGGGAATTAAGTCATTATTTTCACTGACCACTACAGTCATCCCCCCTTTCTTGGGTACACATTGAATGGGGATTACCCATTTGCTGTCTAAGATAGGGAATACAATACCTGGATCAAGCAACTTAATCACTTCTTTTCTTACCACCTCTTTCATGATTGGATTTAGTCGGCGTTGTTGCTCTACACTAGGCTTGTTTTCGTCCTCCATGAGGATTTTGTGCATGCAAAAGGCTGGAATAACGCCTTTTATGTCAGACATCGTCCACCCAAGGGCTCGCTTGTGCTCACGGAGCACTCTCAGTAGCTTCTCTTCCTGCAATTTAGACAAGTCAGAAGAAACAATAACAGGTAAAGTGTCAGAGTCACCCAAATAAGCATATTAAAGGTGAGGTGGGAGAGGTTTAAGCTCCAATTTTGGGGCTTCCTCAATTGATGGCTTTGGGGGAGGTCCCTCTGGACTATTCAGAGTCTCAAAGGGGTGTATTCCTTGCATGTACGCACAATATGTGTCTAAGATGTGCATCATCTCCTCCACCTCATCATCACCCCCCAAGCTATAAAACAACATGAGTTCTTTCTCTAGAGAATCGTCTAGATCTACTCTCGGATCATGAATTTGCTCATCAACCTCAACAACAGATATCATTGAGAGCTCTTCATAATGGCGGGGAAGTTGGATTGCTTTATAGACATTAAAAACTGCTTCCTTGTCATCTACCCTCAAAATCATTTTTCCCTCTCTCACTTTGACAATTGCATCACTAGTAGCCAAGAGAGATCATCCCAATATGATTGGAACCAATTCATCAGCCTCATAATCTAGGATAATAAAGTCAGCTGGAAAGATAATTTTCCCAATTTGTAGCAACACATCTTCAAGCACCCCTCAGGGTATGCTATCGACCTATCAGCCAGCTGCAACATCACAGTCGTTGGCCTTGGATCTCCCAAGCCCAACTGCCCTAACAAAGATAAGGGCATCATATTTGTTCTCATCCCCAAATCGCAAAGAGCACGACCCACGTCGATATTACCAATTCTCACAGTGATGGTAAAGCTTCCAAGATCCTTAAGCTTTTGAGGGAGCTTATTTTGGACCCTAGAAGTGCACTCCTCAGTAGGAGAAACAGTCTCAAATTCAGTCAATCTTCTATTGTGAGCCCACTATATCTTTTATGTACTTTGCATACTTTGGAATTTCACGCAGCATATCAACGAGTGGAATATTTAACTGAACCTGGCTCAACATAGAGAGAAATTTTCTGAACATGCGATCATCATTCTTTCTCTGCAATCTCTAGGGGAAAGGCGGTAAGGGCCTTGGGGCCTCCACTGGCTCTGGAATTTCAGCAGCATTCTTTGGTTAAAGTGTCGCCTTAGGGATCAACTCCCCCTCAGGTATGGTCTTGTCTTTTCTATTATTTTGCACTTTCTCTAGCTCCCACCCATTTCTGAATGGAACTGCATTCATTTGAGGGTTCTTTTCTATGTCACTGGGGAGAGCACTTGCAGGTCTTGTGTTTTGGTTCGCTGCTAACTGCCCTATTTTCCTCTCAAGATTTCTGAAGTCGGTCCTGAGTTGTTGATTGTCAATCAACAACTTCTTTAGCAGATCATTAGTGCTCTCTTCCATTTTTTGGGGTGGTTTCTGAGGCCGATTAAAACTCCCTTGATGTCTATGCTGATTCTGCTGATTTCCACCCCATGAGAAGTTGGGATGATTCCTATAATTTGGATTGTGAGAATCCTCGTATTGTGCATGTTGATTCGGTGGACCTATGTTATGTTGCCCCACATAATAGATGGATTCTGGATTTGTTGGGCACATGTCGCTCATATGATTGTCACCACATAATTTGCAGCAAATAGCCATTTGGTGTACATGTTGCATTGGTTGTGGTTTTTGCATTGTCATCCTTGTCATCTGATTGGAAAGCTTTGCAATATTGGCTCTCATTGCTGACAAGTCGTCGAGCTCAAGTAATCTAGCTGATTTTTGCTTAATTGCCTTTCGTGAATCACCATCACCTTTCCAATTGTTATCATTAGAAGTAAAGTTATTCAGCAAGATTTGGATTTTACTCTACGGCCTGGCCATGCAACTACCCCGACAAGCTGAATCAAGATTCATCTTCGATGCATCATCTAACCCATCTACAAAAAGTGTGACCTAATACCTCGTCCTTCTGACAATGATGTGGACAGTCTCTATGCATCTTCCTGTACCTTCCCCATGCTTGACGAAGTGTCTCGCCAACTCGTTGTTCAAACCCAAGAATTTGACTCCTCAATATCTTTATTTTTTTGGTGAGGAAAAATTTGATTAAGAATTTTCATGCTAAACCATCCTAAGTGCGGATTCAATTCACTGGCTCCTTATTCAACCACTCCTTAGTTTCCCCGATTAGTGAAAAGGGGAAAAGTGTCATCCTGATATAGTCCTTGGAAATTTTTGTATAAGTGTAAGTATCCGTAATTTCCAGGAAATTCTAAATGTTCCTTTGCGGGTCTTCATGGGGTAAACCCACAAATAGCACTGTGGACTGGATCAACTGGACCATGTATTGTTTGAGTTCAAAGTGCCTATTGATATCAGGATTCACAAAAGCCTGAGTCATATTAGCTAAACTGGGCCTTGCGGCTCCAATCACCGTGCATTTCTCATTACCTTCCATCTCAATTGGTTGTGGTTAAGCTACGATATCCAACTCTATTTTAATTCTGGTTTCGGCGTCCACCTCCCTCCTCACTTTGTGAAGTGTTCATTCAATTTCGGGATCAAGAGGAAGGAGGTTATTTGTGCTTCTGCTTCTTCGCATTCAAGAAAAGAGCATGTATTAGCACAAACAAAGTGAACGGAAAATGAAAATTTGAATAAATAAATAATAAAAGCTCAACTCAGTCAAGTATCCAATTTTTAAGTCCCCAGCAATGGCGCAAATAACTTGTTGCGACAAAAAATACTCACGCAAGTGCACGTGATCGTCAAGTAATAAAGTAGTGGGTAGAGTATTTTTCCCACAAAGACTTGTGATTAACTGTTGACTGATTAAAACTCAATTAACTTATCTATCCAATAGGGTTTTTCACAAACTAGAGATGTCACTAATTTACTACCTAAACTATCAAGCAATAATTTAACTAGAACAATTAACCAAACAACCAGCAATTTCGAGTAACAATAAGTAGGAGAGGATATTCTACGGTCACGGGCTAGCTAATAATCGTGTTGCGTTCTCGGTTTAAAATAACTAATTGATTTATCTGGATTGTTGATTGACAGGGTTGATATCACTCATAAGAATCTGTCGAGTTCTTACTCGCCTATTCAAGTTAACTCAATGACTACATGTCTATGGAATTAAGAGTAACAAGAATGCATTTATAATTCATGTATTCCAACCAAGCACGTCAATTAGGTATATGACTATCCTAATTGTGAATTCGTTCCTCGGGGCCCAGGTTCAAGAACTTGCTCTATTTAATTCTATATGCAATCTAAAGTTCTTACTTTCGAGTTCAACTAGAGATTCGTAGATAGTATTTCACTGTTAGCTACTCAGGAAAATAATTAAAGATAAAATTAAATAAAAAACCCAATATGATAAACTAATTTCATCAAAATTAAACTTCGAATCAGAACATTCATGTTTTACCCATGACTCTAGAATAATGGGTTTTAGCCACTCATACTAGTGTTCATCACAAAAAGATTCAATTTCATCGCAAAGAGTAAAAACAAAGGAAAGAAAAGAAGAACTTGATGGTCAAATATCCTCCTTGCCTCTTGCCTCTCTATTTCTTGCACTAGACTATAAAAACCTTGATATTTTACTCCTTGATCGAGTTTGACTTTATATAGGTTAAGTGGAATTTCCTCCAAATATCTAATTTTGCCCCTAGCAGGTCTTTTCCGGACTGGGACTAGCACGAATGCGCTAGAGTTCGCACTAGTTTCCTGACATTCTGCCTCCAGCTTCTAGACTAGCGCGACTTCCCGCTACTGGGCCATCATTTCTTCGATTCTTTGTCCCGTCCTTGAGCGCACTCAGCTCCGATGGGTCTTCCTTGCTCCGAAATAGTTCCAATCACAAATTTAAGGCATCATATAGGCTCCTCATCCTGCAATGTATATAATTCAAAATTAGAGCATATTTGTCATCAATTAATCATATTATGATATTGGAATATAATCAAGCAGGAGCATAAACAACCGCCAAATTACCTAAATTTAGCCTATTATCAGGGAGGGAGGAGGGGTTTATATTTGGGGTGTTCGTCAGTCCGTATAGTATGGCATTAGTCATTTCGGTTCGGTATTGAATTTCTTAAAATGTTATACCAATACCATGCTTAATTACATTCAGTATGGTTTGACTTTTCTTCTTTCGGTTTCATTTTGTTCGGTTCGGTATTTTGGTTTATTCGACTTGAATATTAACTAGTACATAGAGCCATAGACTATAATATTCAAAGAATTTAATGAAAACATTCTAAACTCACCTGATTGTTGACAAAATATTTGTCCAAAACCATCAAATATCAACGTAGAGAAAAAACGTACAAAAAGGAATACCTTTGATCATTGAAAATATCATGTTACTTGTTTAGAGTTAATTGTTGAAATTAAAGAGTACAGCAAGGATTAATCTAATATATGCAACAATAATACAAGTGTAATGGAATAAGAAACACCCTAAAACCATCATAACATTGCGTTAAATTGTTTGACAACCTAGAGAGTAAGAATTAAAATATGTTACATCTTACCTTGTTCTATTTTTCTAAAGAAGTACATGGGTTTTGCTGCGAATCTCAACATGAATGCCAAAAGAAAAGTATTGTATAATAATATGTTAATCATAATATATTTAGTATAATCTAGTATATATTTCGGTACGATATCAATTTTTCGGTATTATTCCTTTAATACCAAATATCATACCTAATACTAAATTATTTTAAAAACTTAAACCAAATACCAAAATACTGAATATTATATACCAAAATTTTTTATTTCGGTATGGTAATTCCGCCCTAGTTCAGATAACTTATGAAGTCAGAGGCGAATCCAGGATTGGGAGAGGATGGGTGCACTGTTGCAAAGAGGTCCATCTAGAATTTATATTTGACGGATTTAACTTTAGTCTCTTACAATGAACCAACTAGACTTTTGAAATTATGGGTTCAAAATTATATTCTTTTTGAAATTTTAGTAATTTTCATATATATATATATATATATATATATATATATATATATATATATATATATATATATATATATATACTTTATGTTAAAAATAAGACCGTTCAGAGTGGAATTTGAATTGCTAATTTTACTTGTAAAGGTACACCCAATAATAATTATATCATAAGAGTCTTTAAGTATGGGTGCACACGTATACATTTAAGTAATTTTAAAAAAATATAATATTATTTTACATAATTTAGGGAAATAAGTATGAGTCACGTAAAGCCATATTCCCAAGTTGAATACGCTTACGGCTTATGTATGAAGTTAGTTATCATAAATGTTGTATTTATATGAAGTCAGTTATCATAACTGAAGCTAGTTATCATAGATGTCGGACCATAAAATCTCAAATATCTTCTTGCAGCCCAACACTGTTAGTTTGGCTAAACTCATTTTATAACTCAGCTCAATGACCTAATTGGGCTTTATTAGACGACTACTGGGCTATTCTACTGCTGTAGGCTAAGTATAATAACGCATTGTTTTTTGGGATTTTTACATATATATATCATATAGCAAACCTTATTACCACCCATGTTTAAGGTTTGTATTCATTACATTTAAGTATACCACCTTTTAATTTATGTACCAAAATTCTATTTAAGGTTTAATTATCAACTTATTAATTATAGGCTTGATTTGTGGAACTGAAAATCTTTTCAGATTTTATTGTACACATTTCTTCTCTCTTTTACAAACAAAACCTACGATTTTCTCCCCTTTGTTAATTACCCTCCCCCCACGTTTTTTTATCAAAACCGATTTCCCTCTTTCTCTGCTTGAATTTCATCCGCCATTGTCAAAGCTTGAACAGTTTCAGATCGAGAAGTTCTTCTCAATCCACCATACTTTCAGTCCATAAAATTGTATCAAAGCCAGAACGGCTCTACAAAACCGATTTCTCTCTCTCTCTTCTTTGAAGTCGGATAACATGTCAGTTTGTATGTCCTTTGGCGTGTAAACAGTCTTAGGATCACAATACTTTGGAACGACAATGCTACCAACTACTGTTGCAGTACATTTGCCCTGTATGAATGTTTCGTCCATTCTGTATCATGTGTGTTGTCGGCTAAACTTCTTATCCTGAACAATAAAGAATCATGAATTGACGTTGCCTTGAAATGCCATTTGCAGTTCTCGGCTACACATACAAGCCAATAGCTACAAAAAAATCCAATTTTCAGACATATTTATTAAAAATTACAATTAACTACAAATTGACTAATTAACTACAAACTGACTACAATTAACTACAAACTGACTACAATTAATTACAAACTGACTACAATTAAATACAAACTGACTACAAGTAACTACAAACGGACTACAATTAACTACAAATAATTAACTACAAACTGACTACAAGTAACTACAAACTGACTACACTTAAATACAAACGGACTACAAGTAACTACAAACGGACTACAATTAACTACAAACTGACAACAATTTAACTACAATTTATATAAACAAACCTAGCTTCAATAATCTGGAATCTGGAAGAACTACAATTTGAATGACTATCACGCTGTAAATTCTGATTTTTTGGTATTTGATGTAGAAGAATGAGAGATTTTCGAAACTGAAATCTAGAAGAACTATCACGCAGAGAGATTTGCGCTGGGATTAGATCTTTTAAGGTTTTAAAAAGATCATTTAATTAAGACAGAATCAAATATTAATTGGGAAGCTTAAAATCTGGCGCTATTTTAGGCTATAAAATCAGCCAGATATGGTTTGGTAATTAAGACAGAATCAAATATTAATTGGGAAGCTTAAAATCTGGCGCTATTTTAGGCTATAAAATCAGCCAGATATGGTTTGGTACATTTTTGGTAACGAAAACATAGAATATGCGGGTAATAACCAAACAAGGCACAATAATGGTAATAAGGTTTGTTATATGGCATATTTAGGTAAAAATCCCTTGTTCTTTTCTTGTCCGAAGTAAGTAGAAATGGCACTAGGTAGCCACTTTTAGGACCGTTGTTTTAGTCTTAGCTAGCACTTGCAAATTATTTAATATTTAGCCACAAGCTTAAAAGCAGGCGAATATTGTTTCTTTTCTTCGCTGCTTCCACAAACTTTAGGACAATGAAATCCATTTTTTTTTTGCAATTCATAATTTCAGGTGTCCTTAAATTCAGTTTTTCTCGTTCAAAACTTCAGCATTGCATCCTTAGTTCGGTTTTTAATTCCAACTTCAGGATTTCAACTTTTGTTGTCCTATAATTCAATTTATTTAGTTGAAACTTCAAGGATAATGTGCTCTAGGGTTCAATTGATTCATTTCAAACTTCAGGGAAATGTGTCCTGAAGTTCAACCATTGTGGTTCCAACTTCAGGCTATTCAAGAAGAAGAAAGATAAGGAGAATTAGAAAGAAGCATGGATCATTGTGACCAATTTGATGTAGTATTTTTTTATATTTTGGTGACTAAAATGATGCATATGTTCATGAAATTATGCCCTTAAGTTTAAACCAACTAACTAACACAACAACAACTGACTCAAACCTTACCCTTACTTTTAACAAGATAGAATGATTATTTTCGGAAGACCCTTGGCTCAGAAAGATAAAAGAAAGGAGCAATAAGAAGCCAGCCACACAGAAAATCAAAGTGAATATACAAGACAAACATAAAATATTACAATCAGAATATCAAAACGAAAGAGGCGGCAAGTAATAACAGAAATCTAAGAGTAAGAAATGTTACGTCCCTTGTTTTCGTACGTGAGAGTATTCGTAAGCCAATTGACGTAAGCTCAAAAATGAGATCAACTTTGAAAGTATATAAAGTAAGTTAATCATGTTACAATGGAGGATACAAATATTTAAGATCATGAATACCAAGTACCAAGAGCATTTGAAGTCTTCGAAGCTAAATGAATTAAAGAAAATAAGTTTCGCCGAAAGTCGACCAGTTGGGAATGTCGTAACATGTACTTTAAGGCGAGAATAAGGTGTTTAAAATTATAAGAAGGTTATTTTATGAGTTATTTAAATCTTATTATAGATGTGTGTTATGATTTGAAGTGAAGCGAATTGTGGAAGAAAATTTGGAAAAGGTCATCATAAGTTACATTCATAAATGTGTTGAAACTTAGGAAAAATGTAACTGCGATTTTCTCCCAATATGCTTAGATTTATGGGGTGTTTCACCCATTAGATTGCATATATATGAGTCTATTTTCTAACGCATTAAACTGTTTATCAATACGACATAGGAGTAGAGAGATATTTGCAGTTTCAACAAGACCGCCTAGACTACATAGGTGACAAGTAGTTGTGTCACAAAAGCTTTTTAAGTAGTACATTTCGTGTCTTATGTGATGTCTTTTTGGGAAATATTATATACCAAATTGAAGGTCTTGGAATGTAGTTTCCAACACTCTTAACTATTCATTCATACGACATCCAGATAAAAAGATATAAGCGCCAGAAGATGGACCAATGCTACAGTGCCAAGCTAGCACCTCTTTGACTTTTCCAAAGTTGATATATATCGGTCTTAGGTCGTTTTTCTCTTCATTTTTTAGTATAACACGACTATAGAACACCCATAAACATAGCATTAATCTGTCTTCTAGGGTTTTAATGAAGATTATCATCCCAGACACGAAATAGAGAAGCGATAACATCAAAACAATCCCTATAACGTAAGTATCATTATAGCGCCTCTCTTTTTTTTCTTTGTAGTTCGAGTTTTGGAAGTTACTTCATAGTTAAGAAATGTCTAATATCTATGTTTAAGTGCTTAAATATCAAATAAGTTTGATAAATTTATTTTTTAATTGTTAGAGCTCACGGGACAGTGATCGAAAGTCATGAGTTCGAGTTATTTGACTTGTAATGGACTGTTTGTGTGCTGTTTCGTGTTGACCTTTTGTGCTAATTTTTATGAAGTTTTGGAGGATAAAATATGTGGGAAAATAATACATAATGATGGAATGGTGGTCTGGTTTTTCATCGTTATTTTTAGGCTGTTTGACACTACTATGGCGGTCGTTTTGTGTATGAAGAGATTGAGGTGTGTCGGGTTATTTTGTTGTATTTTGTGGTGTATATAAGGTTGGAAAATAATGTATATATGTTTATCTTGTTACATTCTTATGTCTTTGGTGTTATCTTGAATTTGGAGGAAGTAAGGATTATAGGGGAGATGATGCCCTTTTTTATATAAAATAAACTTATCGTTCGTTGTGTGATAGTTGTACCTTCCATAACTTGATGATAGTATTGTTATAATTGTTGTGGATTAATGCAACGAGACGATTTTAATGTTTTTATTGAACATATTGTGATAAGGTATGTTAAGGCTAAACCTTTCTTTCATTTGGCATGATCCAGTAACTACATGTGTTGACAATGAGACATAAAGAGAAGTTCATACTCTCCAATTTATATACACTATCCTAGTCTCATAAGTTACAGTATTCTCCGATATCGGACTTCATATTCAGTTTAATTTTGTCTTTTGTCAGTCAAGAGAGCAGAGAGTCCATATATCTAGAGTATTATAGTATTTTTACAACCATCAAGCTATAATTGATCGGCAGGCCCTATTGGGCAGTACTACAATATTTTCACCACCATCGAGTTATAATCGATGGGCAGGCTCCTATTTGGCAACCTCTGATCAGATGGTAAGTTATATACCGAGCGTACTACGACTGAGCGCCTATGAGCGAGCCAAGAATGTCCGTGATACATATCCTAGTATGGTCGAGCGCCTATGAGCAAGCCTACTACGATAGAGATGTTATATGTATACCGAGCCTTATAAGGTCGGACAGCTATTTTAATTACTATATTGAGAGAGTTGAGCCAATATCAGAAGGTAAGCATATCTTCAGATTATCTTTGATTCCAATTACTTTCAGTTTCAGCTTTCAGTTATCATGTTTCCTTACATACTCGATACATTATTTTGTACAGACGTCCCTTTTGTCGTGGACACTACATTTCATGCCTGCATGTCCTCATTGACAGTTGGACAAACCCTCCCAGCAGAAAGAGTCAAACATCAGCTTGGTTGGTAAGCTCCACTTCCTTGGAGTTGCCATGTCTAGACCTTGGAGTCCATTTTATATATATATATATTTGATGGGTAGGTCGAGGCTCTGTCCCGACCATGGTACAATTCAGTTATCATTAGAGGCTTGTAGACAAGTCTTGTATAGATTGTATATCAGTACATGTTCATGGTGGACTCATCAGCCTCCACAATTATATATATATATATATATATATATATATATATATATATATATATATATATATATATATATATATATATATCTATATATATATATATATATATATATAAGCTTTTGGGTATGCTTACCCCACAGATGAGAGAGTCGTTATTTTCAGATGATTCAGAATATATATATATATATATATAGATTAGCTTTTGGGTATGTTTACCCCACAGATGAGAGAGTCGTTATTTTCAGATGATTCAGAATATGGACTCATCGGCCTAAGTTTAGGGTCACCCCTCCAGAGTCCATAGTTACAAAGTGGTATGCTCGGGCCGAGTACGGCATTGGGTGCTGACCACGCCTCTTCAAGTTTGGGGTGTGAGAGTATAACATTGTTATTGGACAGATTGTGATAAGGTATGTTAAGGCTAAACCTTTCTTTTGATTTGACATGATCCGGTAACTACATGTGTTGACAACGAGACATAAAGAGAAGTTCATACTCTCCAATTTATATATAATATCCTAGTCTCATAAGTTGTTGTATTCTCACATATCGGGACTTCATATGCAGTTTAGTTTTGTCTTATATCAGCCAAGAGAGCAGAGAGTCTATATATATAGAGTATTATAGTATTTTCACCACCATCGAGCTAAAATCGTTGGGCAAGCCCCTATTGGACTGTAATACAGTATTTTTACCACTATCGAGCTATAATAGATAGGCAGGCCCCTATTGGGCAACCTATGATCAGATGGTAAGTTATATATCGAGCCTACTATGGCAAAGCGCCTCTGAGCAAGTAAGTTATATACCGAGCCTCCTGTGGTCGAGCGCCTATGAACGAGCCCAGAATGGCCGAGATACAGATCCTAGTATGGTCGAGCACCTATGAGAGTCTACTACGCCAGAGATGTTATATATATACTGAGCCTTATAGTCCGGACAGCTATTTTACTTACTATATTGAGAGAGTTGAGCAAGTATCAACAGGTAAGCATATCTTCATATTATTTTTGACTCCCAGTTACTTTCAGTTATTATATTATCAATTCAGTTTCAGCTTTCAGTTATCTTGTTGCCTTACATACTTGGTACACTATTTCGTACTAACGTCCCTTTTTCCGGGGACGCTATATTTAATGCCTGCATGTCCTCATTGATAGTTGGACAAGCCCTCCCAGCAGATAAAGTGAAATATCAGCTTGGTTGATAAGCTCCACTTCTTCGAAGTTGCCATGTCTAGACCTTGGAGTCCATTTTATATATACAGATTTGATGGGTAGGTCGAGGCCCTGTCCCGACCATGGTACAATTCAGTTAAATTAGAGGCTTGTAGACAAGTCCTGTATAGTTTTTTTTTTGTGTATATATATATATATATACATAAGCTTTTGAGTATGTTTACCCCACAGATGAGAGAGACGTTATTTCAGACGATTCATAATATGGCCTTATCAGCCTAAGTTGAGGGTCACCCATCCAGAGTCCATAGTTACAAAGCGGTACGCTCGGACCGAGTACGGAACCGGGTGCTGGCCACGCCTCTTCATGTTTGGGGCGTGACAAACTTGGTATCAGAATTGTTCTGTCCTAGGGAGTCTACAAGCCGCATCTAGTAGAGCGGTGTTTATAGATGTGTTGTGCACCATATTATATAAAAAGGAAGCTACAAGGCATTTAGGAGTATGTAACCTTCTTTTAAATTTAAATCGTGTTATAGAGATGAGTTGTAACAGTTTGAGCTAGGACTTATAGTTGTTTATGACATAGAGATGATTTTAATTAGAAAAGAAATTACAGCAAGCCAGAGGGCTAATACAGCAACAAGTAAGGGCACTAATAGAAAAGATTTCTTGACAACGCAGCCCTGTTTGAGGCCTTATCGGATCAGGTATGCCAAATGTGCAAATTTCCAGCATAAGACCCTAAGATCGGAATATGAAATGCACCCCGTAAATAGCAGGCCATGAGAGTATCAGAAGTTAAACGTATAAATTTCAACATATAACATAAGCAAGGCAAAGAACGGCATGAGTTACCTAGTTAATGAAGATTATCCGAATTTCCACATCAGGCATAGAAATAAAAGGATTCTATGTTACCTTCAACAGAAATAGAGGTAAGTACAATTGGCCAAACCCATCTCAGTTATGCCCTACATGTATAGTTTAAGAGAAGGATATGATATCAGGATCCTGTTTGGGTTAGAATAACCCAAAATGGCAGATTGAGTCAGGGGAGCTAAAGGGTAAACAATGTTTTGTTGAAGTTTTCAGAATAATGTGATAGACATAAATATTAGTAGGAGAATAATAAGAGAGTAAATGAAGCATTATTAGTAAGTTATGATAAATGAGTGATAATGGTAAATCAGAATATGACAAGATGATAGAGTCTATAGTCAAATGAAGGAAAAGACAAGAGGTGATAGGCCTTGAGACAATAAAAAAGTATATGCCACAAAGTTGTATCCTTATTTTGAGAAATGAGTTGGTGACTCCAACATGATTACTAGAAGGTTAAGTTAGACCCTTTGAGTAATAGAAGTTATTACGGGATAGTAAACAATATAAAACTGCACATGAGTTAGGGACCGGAGGTTTGATAATAGTCGACATCGTGATAATTTTAGAGATTACATTCCGGCAATCATAGAATGGACAACAAAATAATAACCATTAAAGGTCATTCAGGAAGATGATTCCCTAAAGCGAGCATTGTGAACAAAATTAAACTTAAGGGACTAAGTGTGCCAGTTACTCTAGGTGTAACCCTCGTGCGTAAGGAATTCAATTATCCTTGGTACGGAAGGATTACCGCAAGGCAAGTAGGAGTTAATGAAGTTGTGAAATGATGCCAAATATGAAGAGGTAACCATTATAGGTAAATCTTCATAGCATTAAATGCTAGTAATCCCCTAAAGGGGTGAATATGGTATGATGTAGTATTAAGTCACAGTTAAATGGTTCAGGTAACTATGGAATGGTAAAAGAAGAATGTGTTAAAAGGGAGAAAGGGATGATGTTGCATTTATTCAGATCCAACAAATATGTTGCAATTCCAGAACATTATGCAAGCACGATACCAGAGAAAGGCAACATAAGTTCTCTTCCAGGATGTTATTGATAAATAAGTGTGAATGAACACTTTATACATCAGGAGCTAGCATGAGAGGTATGTAAGATAAAGGATATATCCCAGGAGAGATTATATAGAATATAGATATGAGAATGGAGCAATGAGTAATTAGTACTTGATTTAGGAGGAGTGTGGTTAAGGCTAGACAAGAGGTCACAGATAAATCAATAGATCATACAAGATAAATGTAGTGAACTGCAACATAGGGAATTTATTCTCGAAGATACAAGATCACAATCGTCTAAAAATAATTTCAGATAGCAATTGGGGCAGTTAAAGGTACCGTTTAAGTTTCACGAAAATAAAAGAGACTGTCACTGGGGAGACAACTAAAATTTTAATTCAGAAATAACCCTACGAGCACAAGGGGCGGATGTAAGTAACTATCGATAATGATAGGCGAGTAAGAGCATCAGAAATTCCATGGGGTATACAATGTAATAAGCTCGCATCTTTACAAGAGTCAGAGGGCCTTCCCAAAGTACTGCAAAGAAAGACTAGCTGAGGAAATAAGGAAGAAGGCTTCAACATAAGCATAGTGACCTAAAGAAGAAATGGTCATGTAACAGTAGTCTCACTATAATATTGTATGCACTCCATAAGGAAGTGGAACCTATCGTGACTAAGGAACAAGAAGTAAAAATCCAAAGTAATATTCAAGATCATATGATTATCACAAAGTTCCAATATATATGGGCACTAAGATAAGCCAAGTATTCATGTAACAAGTGGCAGAATGACCAAGAAAGTAATTGCTTACTTTTAATGAAAGCTGAGAAGGCACAAAAGGAATTACTTGATTTATGACCCGAAGTTAGTTACATTATGAACATGCTAAAGATTTTGGATTGTTATCCGTACATTATATACAGTGTCAATGATAAAGCCATAGGATACTCGAGTATAAGGTTAAAGAAAGAATTGAGTCCACGTCGTAGACAAAAGCTTGAATTGCTAGAAGGTTGTATCGTGGATATTCCGTAGCGTCCACGAGGGGATAAAGTAATAACTAATACCCTGAGCCGCAGATCAGAAGATAAAGTAAGGCTACTTAAAGGCTTACATAGAGAGGAAACTAAATATTTACATCAGCTAAATGAATTAGGAGTCCGATTATTAGACCTCGATGAGTATATAAATCGTGATTCAGAACATTGTAGAATCACTCTAAATATCAAAGGTACAAAAGAGATAGTACAATGGCCATATTCTATAACGGCTTTACTATAAAGCCAGGTAGCAGTGTACCTGCTGCCGCATAAGGAGTCAATATGAAGCTCCCACCAGATTGTGTATGAACTAGAGGTGCAATTATTATAGTAGAGCTTCAAGTTGTGGATGTGAATTCCTCCTATGTGGAAGGGAGGTTATGAAAGAGACAGAATATATGATGCAAGATTTAAAGATAAGTAAGGAACAAGTGAAGAAGGTACAAGATACCCAAGTACAGAAGGTTACGAATAATCTAGGTATCAGATAGAGGGCTGGAAGCGTCGTAATTCTGTACCAAGAAATGATAGCGGTGTCACCAGTGGCATATTTTCCAGCATGTGGTTTCCAGATACAGAGAGGAATAGTTAAGAGAGTAAAGAAGAGTTAGACACGATATGATGTCTCACTTGAGGTTGCAAAATTACATAAGAAAATCTATGGTGCTAGAAAGTTAAAGGAAAGTTGCGAGTAGTATAAATAGATATATGTAGGTTGCAAGCTAAAGTATGGTAGAGCGATAAGGTTTTAGCTAGATAGGAGTAAGGATAAGAAAAGGTGAGTGAGAAGGTGACGAGAATAGGTAAGTCCTTGGGATTAAACCCATCACAATAAGAGAGCTAATGGTTTCCATAAAGTTATAAAAAGCTCAGATAGCATGGGTGAACTCAGAGGAGTTTAAGACTAGGGGAATTTAGAAAAGATGGAATGCTACCCTAATGGTAGAATAAGAGTGTAATTGTGATAGATAAGAGGATGATGTTTAGACCTTTGATTGGGTAATAATTCAGAAAAATGGGTTTCATTAATTGTACAGGATTAATATACCCCCATAAGGTGAATCACGCTGGGATGCTAGGAAATACAGTTAATGAAGTATTGTATCGTCCCTAGGTGGATCAGGCAAATAAATTCAGATGTTCCTCGATGCAACATGAGCCCTAATGACATGTATTACAAAAGAGGTTTCAAGTGATCAACGATAGATTACAGATCAACGTCAAGGTGAATCAACAATAGATGGGTACAAGTTCCAAAGTACAAGATGAGATTTGTTTGTTATTCTTAAGATGTATAGTAATGAGGAAGCACTAAAGGACTTAGATTTATACATATAGGATAAGCAGCGAGAGAGTAACCTGGAGTTGGGTAGCAAACCTCATTAATAGTAAAGAAAAGTAAATGTTATGGTATAGTGTAACTTACCGAGACATAGCAAAGCAATAAGGATAGATATACAAGGCTATAAAACAAGATATAGCAATAGTCGTAAGTTCGACAAAGTACCAAGCGGAGTACTTCAGTACACCTATAGGTGCCTAGAGGGACAATCTGCCATAGTTCTATATATATTCAAAAAGTAAGGCCGAAAGATTGGCTAAAAGCTAGAAGAAGTTGGAGAAGAGTCGTGTAGGCGCTCATACATGCTGAATGATAGAAGGTTGCAACATCTATAATATTTGAGGAATTTCGACAACAAGTCATGGTGTAAGAAAGAGACCTAAAGGGTGGAATGCCCTAGCCTTCGAATTTATACACAAAATAGTTGACTACATGGAAAGGACAATATTAAAACATTCGTACAGATATAGGTTATGAGACTAATAGGTGCATTAAGAAACATTCAAGGATGAATGTTCCAAAGGGGGAATGATGTTACGCCCCATGTTTTCGTACGCGAGAGTATTCATAAGTCAATTGACGTAAGCTCAGAGATGAGATCAACATTAAAGTACATAAAGTAAGTTAATCATGTTACAATGAAGGTTACAAATATTTAATATCATGAATACCAAGTACCAAGAGCATTTGAAGGCTTCGAAGCTAAATGAATTGAAGAAAATAAGTTTCATCGAAAGTTGACAAGTTGAGAATATTGTAACATGTACTTTTGGGGAGAGAATAGGGAGTTTAAAATTATAAGGAGGTTATTTTATGAGTTATTTTAGTCTTATTATAGATGTGTGTAATGATTTGAAGTGAATCGAGTTGTGGAACAAAAGTTGGAAGAGGTTATCACAAGTTACATTCATAAATATGTTGAAACTTATGACAAATGTAACTGCGCTTTTCTCCCAATATTCTTAGAGTTATGGGGTTTTCTACCCATAAAGTTGAATATCTATGAGTCTATTTTCTAACCCATTAAACTTTTTATCAATACAACATAGGAGTAGAGAGATATTTGCAGTTTTGTGAGTCCGTGCAAACTGCATAGGTGACAAGTAGGTGTGTCACAAAAGCTTTTTGAGTAGTACATTTCGTGTATTATATGAGGTATTTTTGGGACATATTATATACCAAATTTAAGGTCTTGGAATTTAGTTTCCAACACTCTTAATCTTTCATTCATACGACATCCAGATAAAAAGATATAAGCATCAAAAAATGGACCAATGCTACGGTGCCAAGCTAGCACCTCTTCGACTATTCCAAAGTTGATATATATAAGTCTTAGGTCCTTTTTCTATTAATTTTTCAGTATTAAACGACCAGAGAACACCCAAAAATATAGAATTAAGCTCTCTTCTAGGGTTATAAAGAAGATTATTATCCCGGACACAAATTTGAGAAGCGATAACATCAAAACGATCCCTACAACGTAAGTATCATTATACCGCCACTCTTTTTTCTTTGTAGTTAGAGTTTTGGAAGTTACTTCATTGTTAAGAAATGTATAATATCTATGTTTAATTGTTTAAATATCAAGTAAGGTTGATAAATTTTTTTCCTAATAGTTAGAACTCATTGGAAGGTGATCGGAAGCCGTGAGTACCAGTTATTTGAGTTGTAGTGGACTGTTTGTGGCTTGCTTCGTGTTGTCCTCTTGTGCTAAATTTTTATGGGATTTTGGAGGAGAAAAGGTTTGGAAAAACAACACATGTTGACGGAATGGTGGGCTGGTTGTTCATCCTTATTTTTTAGGTTGTTTGACACTACTATGGTGGTCGTTTTGTGTATGGAGAGATTAAGGTGTGTCTGGTTATTTTGTCGTATTTTGTGGTGCATATAATATTGGAAAATAATGTATATATGTTGATATTGTTGTGTTCTTGTGTCTTTGTTGTTTTCTTGAATTTGGAGGGAGTAAGGATAATAGGAGAGATGATGCCCATTTTTATATAAAATAAACTTGTCGTCCGTTGTGCGATAGTTGTACCTTCTATAACTTCATGATAGTATTGTTATCATTAATGTAAATTAATGTGCAACAAGACGATTTTAATGTTCTTATTGGACAGATTGTGATAAGGTATGTTATGGCTAAACCTTTCTTTCATTTGGCATGATCCAGTAACTACATGTGTTGATAACGAGACATAAAGAAAAGTTCATATTCCTCAATTTATGTACACTATCCTAGTCTCAAAAATTATAATATTCTCCCATATCGGGACTTCATATTCAGTTTAAGTTTGTCTTATGTCAGCCAAGAGAGTAGAGAGTTTATATATATAAAGTATTATAGTATTTTTACCACCACTGAGCTATAATCGATGGGCAGGCCCCCATTGGGAAACCTCTGATCAGATGGTAAGTTATATACTGAGCCTACTATGGCCGAGCACCTACGAGCGAGCCTAGAATGGCCGAGATAGAGAGCATAGTACGGTTGAGCGCCTATGAGCGAGCCTACTACAACAGAGATGTTATATATATACCGACCCTTATAGGGTCGGACAACTATTTTACCTAATATATTGAGAGTGTTGAGCCAATATCAGCAGGTAAGCTTATCTTCAGATTATCTTTGACTCTAGTTACTTTCAGTTATTATATTATCAATTCAGTTTCAACTTTTAGTTATCATATTGCTTTACATACTCGGTACATTATTTTGTACCGATGTTCCTTTTACCGAGGACGCTGCATTTCATGCCTGCGGGTCCTCATTGACAGTTGGACAAACCTCCCTGCAGACTGAGTCAAACATCAGCTTGGAGTCCATTTTATATATACATAATTGATGGGTAGGTCAAGGCCCTGTCCTAACCATGGTACAGTTCAGTTGTCTCTAGAGGTTTGTAGACAAGTCTTGTATAGTTTGTATATCAGTAGATGTTCATGGCGGCCTCACCAACCTCCACAGTTATGTGTATATGAGCTTTTGAGTATGTTTACCCCACAGATAATAGAGACGTTATTTTCAGACGATTCAGAATATGGCCTCATCGGACTAAGTTGAGGGTCACCCTACTAGAGTCCACAGTTACAGAGTGGTACGCTCGGGCTGAGTACATCACCGAGTGCTAGCCACGCCTCTTCAAGTTTTGGGCGTGAAAAAAAATTACATGACTAACACTAGGTAATGCACTGCATTATTACTGGCATGAACAAGAACAATGTTCGGCTACCTAACCTCGTACCTTAATCTTCAAGCTCTACACCTGCCTATCCAAGGTCATGTCTATGGTGAGGTGTAGAATCACATATCTCGCCTAATCACCTGTCGCCAATACTTTTTCGGCCTACATCTACTTTCCTAAGGCCTTCCAAGCATAATCTTTGTCATCTACTTACTGGAGCAAATGTGCCTCTCTTCTTCACATTCCTGAATCATCTAAGTTTCGATTCCCGCATTTTGTCCTCCACAAGGGCCATGCCCACCTTTCTCTTCATTATACATAGAATCCGACCAGAGAACATCTATAAAACCTATCCTTGAGCTCTCTAATAGGGCTTTGAAGAATACTAACATCCCGGGTATGAAATTGAATGATAACATCAAAACGAAGAATACTAACATCCTGAATACGAAATCGAGAAATGATAACATCAAAACGATCCCTACCACGTAAGTATCACTGTACCACTTCTCTTTTTTCTTTGTAGTTCGAGTTTTGGAAGGAACTCCATAGTTAAGAAATGTCTAATTTACGTATTTAAATGTAAAATATAGAGGAAAGTTGATAAACCGGTTTCCTAATAGTTAGAACTCACGGGACGGTGATCGGAAACCGTGAGTTAGATTTATTCCACTTTTAGTGGAGTATTTTGTAGTCCACTCGTGTTGGCCTATTGTGGTTCTTATTTATGGAGTTTGGAAGGATAAAAGGGCGTGGAGAAATGCCACATATGCTATGATAGTAGGTTGGTCGCTCGTTGTTGCAGTTTCTGGCAAATTGATAACTTGTTGATTGGGTGTGTTATGTCATATTTTGGGGGGGTTGTGTATTGAAGGTCCCAAATTGTAATTAGATTGGTGTTGAGTTGTTGATTGTTATTGTGTTTGTATATTGATCTATAGTAGTCTTGACGGAGCATTAAAATCAGGGGAAATGTTGCTCGTTTTATTTTAGAATCGAGTTATCGTTTGAGATATGTAATATACTAGTGACATCTAAATTGTACATGTATTTCTTTGTTATAGGGTTGGCGCGCTAGTTGTCATAAGCTTGTTTTTGAGTTGCATTGACGACTTGAGATATGTTTAGACAATAACTTCTTTCCTTTTGGAATGATACATATGATACAATGAAATGAGCAAGCACACAACTCTCATAAGTGATTCTATTCTTAGAAGTACTAGGGATGCCTATATTCTAGATTCTCTTTAAGTCCTACTAGCATATCGTCTGTTCATGGGTCTAATGATATTCCGAAAGATCCTATTGACTTACTTCATTATGAATTTCCTCCATTTATACATGTATATTTATCCATGACCAGATGGTGTTATACACACGTATAGCATATGTATATGGGCCATGGGTTATGGCGTTATATATGCATCACCACTTGATCAGCTGGTATACATTTATGATTTCGCCCACAGAGGCTTATATGATATGATGGCATACCCTTAGGTTTGATGATGTTGTGTACGCGTGTACCTATGCATGATATGACATTTACGTACGTATGCATGACATTATAAATATTTCATGATTCACGGAGCTATTCAGACTTACAGATTGAGTCCTTTATTCAATGTTTCTTTCATGTCTTCCAGGGGAAGTGCCAAATGTGGAACCAGTTGATGTTAGTTACACATTGCTCTAAATGCGGATTTTAAGCGCAGACCCCGAAGAGAATGTATGCAGAGAAGCCCGATATGGTGGACAAAGAATAAAAAGAATGGGAGATGGTAGAATCAGCGTCCAAGTGATATTTGAGATGCCGCAAGCTCGGCAAATTGCCATCGCTCAACTTCAGAGTCAGAATAACACTCTGAATACAACCAAACAAATAAACTCTCGACGTACTGAACCATCGTTAGAAAGGCCAGATGAGAGCGGCTCGAGATTGTGTCACGACCCAAATTTTCCACCACCGAGGCCATGATGGCGCCTACTATCGGAGCTAGGCAAGCCAACCCTTTTAAATACTTCACAAGCTTTAATCTAAACAATATAATAAACTAAAATAAATAATTGTAAATATGCGAAAGACTTTTAACGAAAACAATAGTAAAGTGCGAAAGTTTGTAACAAGTCTCTATCCAGTACCTGGTGTCACCACTCACGGACTACTAAGGAATACTAAAACATCAGTTTGAAAGGAATTACACAAGAGTCTGTTTCGATACAAATAAACAAGCTGAAATGAAATGGAAGAGACTCGGGGCCCGCGAACACCAGTGAACTACCTAGGAGTCTCTGTACTGAAGGCACGCTCCCAATCTACTGCTGCAGTCCGTAAGCTGCTTCCTGACCTGTGCACAAAAGGCACAGAAGTGTAGCATCAACACAACTGACCCCATGTGCTGGTAAGTGCCTGGCCTAACCCGGGCGACGTAGTGCTAAGGCTAGGCAGGACCTACCACAATCAACCTGTGCAATATAATACACAAGTATGGGAAAGAAACAATAACAAAATAATACAAATAAAGCTGGGAGGGGACATGTTTTCGAGGGCACGGCATGAAATAGAACATCTGAAACAAAAAAAGATCTATTCCGGGTTTCATGACACACATATCTACAGTGGACGGCGCGCCAAACAATCCCATAATGTATAATCTAAGTGGAAGGCACGCCACACAATCCCATAGTATAGTATATAAGTGTACAGCGCACCACACGATCCCATAATATAGTATATAAGTGGACGGCGCGCCACATGATCCCGTATTATAATTCATAAGTGATTGGCGTGCCACACAAGCCCATATTATAATTCAATAACTCTAATAATCTCTCCAAAGGAGGTCCCATTAGGGAAGATAGACAATATAACAGTTAAACCAGACAATATAACAGTTAAACCCAGCAAGGATACATCTAACAGCCCAAATATCCCGGCAAATGAGAATTTAATAGTAATAGGCTACTTGTTCCGACAAGGGAAAACGAAACAACAATAAGTCCTGGCAAGGGAAAAATACCACACTTCCTTCTTTAACTCATTTGCTTCTCAACTATTACTTCATAATTCATTTAGCAAGTAATTAACTCAATTGTTTCACATCTTTCTAATTTAAAAGCAACTACGACTCACTGTCATGCTAGACTCGGGTGCATAGGTAACTGTCACCATACCTATATACCGACTCCACATAGCACATAGCAAATATTTCCCTAACCCTATTCCCTCAAGCCAAAGTTAGATCAAACACTTACCTCGTAGCTCCAAACTCAACTCACGCCTCTAGGATAGCTTTACCCTTCGAATTCACCAAAAAACCAGTCGAATCTAATCAAAACTTACTCAAATGTATCAAAAATGCTAGTTAAATCAATTTGAATGTATAAGAATGAATTTCTCAAAGTTTTACCCAAAATTCCCAAAATGTCCCCGGGCACACATGGTCAAAACCCGAGATTCGAACCAAAACCGGGTTACCCATTCCCCCATGAGTTCATATATATATATATATATATATATATATATATATATATATATATATATATATATATATATATATATAGTTTTCAAATCGGACCTCCAATTGAGGTCCAAATCCCTAATTTTGAGAAAACCTAGGTTCTACCCCAAATCCCCATTTTTACCCATTGAAAGCTTTGATTTTAAGATAAAATCATGATAAAAGATGTTAAATATTGAATAAATTAGTTAAAACTTTTGAATTTCCAATGATTTGAAGAAGAGGGAGTTCGTGAAAAAATCGTCAGAGGTGTTTGGATTTTGAAAAAAATTTGGAAATAAGCTTCAAAAATCGTTTAAGTTTGAATATACAGGTGCAGGTATCGCAACTGCGAAGATTTGTTCGCAATTGCAAACTCAGAAGGCTTGGGAAATGCGAGATATTAGTTTGCAATTGCGAACTATGAAGGGTTCTGCAGAGTTCACATTTGCAAACAAATGCTCGCATTTGCAAACTCTAGGCTGCAAAGGGGAGCTTCGCAAATTCGAACATTTGTTCGCAAATGCGAACTCTGGGCTACAAAGAGGATTTTCGCAAATGCGAACATTTGTTTGCAAATGCGCACTCTGGGCTAGAAAGGGGATTTTCGCAAATGTCAACATTTGTTCGAAAATACAAACTCTGGGCTACAAAGTGGGGCTTCGCAATGGCGAACAATTGTTCGCATTTGCGAACACTGCAGGTCAGGCATACCAGCAACTTTCAAACATGCCAAAAATGAACTCGCATTCTGTCCAAAACTCACCCAAGCCCTCGAGGCTCCAACCCAAACGTGCACACAATCCCAAAAACATCCTACAGACTTACTCGTGTGTTCAAATCACCAAAGTAATATCATTTACATAGAATCAAACTTCAATACACATTATTTATAACAACTTTCCATAAAACTCTTATTTCTCATTTTCAAGCCCAATACACATCAAATGACGTTCGTTTTAAACAAAACTTTACAGATAGCGCTTAACGCTCATTTAAGACCTGTATCGGGCGTCGAAACCAAAATACGAGCCCGATACCATCACTTTCTAACTCATTTTCATTTCAATTTCTCATATCAATTTCAAATAAACAATTTAATTCAAAAATTCCGTACTTGGGCCTGGGACCTCGAATTTCGATTCCGGGAATACGCCCGGTTCCCATATTTTTCTACGAACCCTCCGGGACTGTCATATCACGGGTCCGGGTCCGTTTACCCAAAATATTGGCCAAAGTAAACTATATCAATATTATTATTAAAATTCATAGTTTTTAACACAAAATTCATATATTTCCACATAATTATTTTCCGGCTTCGTGCCCAGACTATACACGCAAATCAAGGTGACCTAATAAGAGATTTTCAATGCCTAGAAAGCACAAAGAAAGAAAGATTTATGGTGATGAGCCTTTGGATCGTCACAGACTGACCCCACAATTTTGAGAATTCTCAAAGAGCTCATTAAGAGGATCGATTCCGGAGAAAAGAAAATTGAATATAATGACAAAAAGGTGAAAACTTATAACTCCCATGTTGACAATATACCGAGAGAACCTTCGATTTTGAAAGGTTTAGGCGCCAACAAGTTCATACAAAAGCCATTCCCTCAGAGCGTGGCTCCGATGCCTATTACTTCATACACTTGTAGAATCAAAGAAAATGATTTGAATGACGATAAGATAGAATCAGGCTCTTTCAAAAAAATTTGGAGAAACGTTTTCAAAAGAAGCTATGATTCGGTATCACAACTTAGATCCCAACTCAATTGACTCGTTTGCTATGTCAGCAGATGCCTTTGTGAAAGCACACGCAGGGGCTATAATGGTGTCCACGAGAAAATCGGACATCTTTAAAATAAAATAGAGATGCTAAGGGAGTTCATGTTCAGTTTTTAGATGGAAAGAATGGAATTACCGCCACCCTCTGATGACTGGGTAGTATAGGACTTTATGTAGGATTTGAATGAAATGAGCTCGATTGCTTCTCGACAATTAAAGTAGAACTTGATCGAGTATCCAATTGTGATATGGTCATATGTGCACAACCTAATCTAAAATGAGGGTCGAGGATGGCCATTTGGGAGACCCTTGGGTTCAGTTCATCCTAACAGATTCACAGCCAAGCCCCCGAGGGACATAGAACAGGAATTGAGATTCTACACAGAACGGTATCAGCCATACGTTGATTAAAGAAACAACGGTCAAGGTTGTAACGCTCCTCGGAATGATTGAGGCCAAAGTTGTCGGGAACTCATGAGTAAGAGAGGGTTTGATAAGCATACCGACACTGCCGAGGCTCCTCGATTGTCATAATACAACTTCAGCATAGATGCATTTGGGATTGTCTCAACTATTGGGAGAATCAAAGACACCAAGTGGCCTAAGCCTATACAGACCGATCCTTCTCAAAGAAACCTGAACTTAATATGCAAGTATCATGGAACACTTGGTCATAGAACAGAAGATAGCTTCGAACCCATGATATATCCTATAAAATTGGGGCGCTTGACCAAACGAGATCATGTGCCTCGAGAATAAAATAGTGAGGCCGATGCACTTGCTAATCTGGGATCCTCGATCGATGAAGATGACATCATCTCGGGGACTATCGTCCAATTATCAAGGTTTTTCGTTGAAGCGGGTCATGCCGAGATAAATTCGATGAGTTTAACGTATGACTGGAGGATAAGCATATCGACTATTTGAAGAGTGGAAAACTCCCATCAGACCACAAATAATCGGGGGCCCTACAAGCCAAGGCTGCTAGGTTTTTGTTAGATGAAGATGGAACATTGTACCAAAGAACATTCGATGGACCATTGGTGGTATTCTTGGGGCCAGGGGACACAGATTATGTTCTACGAGAAATCCATGAAGGCACTTGTGGGAACCATTCCGGTGCCAAATCTTTGGTCCGCAAAACTATCAGAGCAGGTTGCTAGTGGGATAGAATGGAAAAAGATACGAAGGAATTCGTCTAAAAAAGTGATAAGTGTCAAAGATTTTCACCGAAGATCTATCAACCTGGAGAACTACTCCTTTCTGTCCTATCCCCGTGGCCTTTCATGAAATGGGGAATGGATATAGTTGACCCTCTACTAATGGACCAAGGTAAAGCTAAATTTTTTTTTATGACTGATTATTTTTATAAGTGGGTGGAAGCACAGGCCTTCGAGAAGGTCTGAGAAAATGAAGTTATTGAATTTATCTAGGACCACATCTTATGCGATACGGGATACCAACCGAAATTGTATGTGCAAAGGAAAACAATTCATTGCCAGCAAGGTGACAGAGTTCCTCGATGCACATAAAATAAAAATTATATTGACAAAACTTACCACCCAACTGGAAATGGACAGGCCGAGTCAAGAAACAAAATACATTCAAAACCTGAAGAAAAGGTTAGATGATGCAAAGGGAAAATGGAGAGAAGTTCTACCCGAGGTCCTTTGGGCATATCAGACAACATCGAAGTCTATCACGGGGGCAACCCTATTTTCTCTAGTATATGGCTCCGAGGCCCTCATACCCGTCAAGGTCGTAGAACCCAATGTTAGTTTTTGACATGCATTAGAGGAGACAAATCATGAGGCCATGAATGCTAGCCTCGAGTTTTTAGATGAAAAGCAATCAGCAGCGCTTGTTCAGATGGTTGCACAGAAGAAAAGGATCGAAAGATACTACAACAGAAGGACCAACCTTTGACACTTTGGAATTGGGTACTTAGTCCTACGGAAAGTCATCCTCAATATTCGAGACCTAAATAAAGGGAAACTAGCCTCGAATTGGGAAGGACTCTACCAAGTCCTCGGAGTTTTCGGTAAAGGATCTTACAAACGCCGCACAATGGAAGGTGAACAACTACCAAACAACTAGAACATATCATTGCTCAAACGATGCAACTGCAAAGGTATGACTTTATCCTTTTGTCCATTTGAGCTTAAAACTAACTCATTATAGATTTTTTGATCGGAGCTATCGAAAGCATACGATCTCTCAGGAATCATTTTTTACATGAAGGCCTTAGGTTTTAAAGCACATGTTGCACTCTTTTTCCTTAGATCGTATTTTGTCCCAAATGGGTTTTACCCGTAAGGTTTTTAATGAGGAAAAAACTATGATCTACCAAAGGAGAACTCAACAGTATCCAAGTCTTCATTCAACCAACCTCGAATACTACGGGGCATCACCCTCGGAGGTTATTTTTTCAGGAAAATACTTAACTTCGTGCCAAAGATCTTCAGATGAGATAAACCCATGAGTCCAACAACGGATCATAAAGTAATGGATTAGCCAAACGGTGACCGTCTACTGTAAGCACTTTGGGCGCAGGTTTACTTGACTATTTTGTTAGGTCTCGAATTCTTCGCTATGATCTTCCCAGTAGTTTATATATGAGCTATATCCGTTTCATTCCTATTCGTTGTTATGATGTTCCATATTCAAATAGCGGAGATTCACGAAGAATTATTGCACTATTTACCAGTGAGTGGTATTATTGGACTGATCTTTTGGTGGGAGATGTTCTTTATTTTAGATAATGAAAGCATTCCATTACTACCATCCCAAAGAAATACGACCTCTCTGAGATATACGGTTTATGTTGGAAAGGTACAAAGTTGGACTAATTTGGAAACATTGGGCAATGTCCCTTGATAAGAGAACCTAATGGGCCAAATGGTCAGATGAAACATGTCCATATAGAATAATCGAGCCCCGATGGCAAAATATGTATGCATGTATCAATTATGTGAATAAGCATTTTGTTTATATCAAACACACTTTGTGTTTCAAAAGTAGTCTACTATTATACGAAGCTTTACACTTATAATCCTACGGGAAACGGCTCATGATCTAAAACAACAATGCACCCTAAAATACTCAGGGACTATCATCGATAGTCAGCATATTTAAGTCACGAAAGACATGAACCCATAAGACCTCTAAGAGGAACCCCCTCAAAACAAAGGCCAAGGCCAATATACTCGGGGACTAACTTTTCGGACAAGTTCAAAAAGTTACCGGGAAACAAGTCCAAGTGACTTACCCAAAGGTTACGGCTATATTAAAGACTACAGTCATATAAAAAAGCTACAGCCAAAATAATGCGGCTTGGAGACGTCCGACTTCCACTATAAAATTAAAGGCCTTCAAATACTTTTATAAAATCAATTAAATCAGGCTACCCTCGGCAAAAGAAATATATAAAGGGCTTCGATAAATTCAGTCCTCAGATAATTTAAAGGCTTCGATAACATCAGCCTTCAAAAAAACCTCAAGAGGTATTCGATAATGTTTACACAAACTAATTACTAAAAATGTTCCAGTATGTCAAACCTTTGAAAAATCCAAACGGGTACAAAAAACACATGCCAAGTCATACAAAACATTGTACTAAGTTTTTTAGCCGAAAAGAGGGGAAAATTATAGCCATTTAAGAGGCTGAATCGGCTCAACTTAAAGAGACTAAGGGGCGATGTATAAGAGCCCAAGAGCCAACTTAAAAAGGCTTAAGGGCCAAAATATATAGAGGATGAAACCCCGTTCTCGTTCAACTCAGAATCGAGAATTCCGACATCGCGACCTCACAACAAATCAGTTTAAACTTAGCTCAAGGATTAACAAATCTTAAGGGGTACTATATTAACCAATAAAAAACCTAAGGGTTTATTATGTTCTAAGTCCAGCACTCAGACTAATCATTTAAGTTATCCAATTGAATTTTCCACAAACAAGGACAAAGTGAAATTCAACACAAGTCAAAAATGAGATAAAGAGATCCTTTTGTATTTCCAAAAGATGATTACAAAAGATATTTACACAAGGAGGGCTTGAGAAAAAACTTTACAGAACCTGAAGTTACTCTGGGGATGTATCTTCGGCAGCTGCGTCTTCGGGAGCAACACCTTCGGGAACCACATCTCCGGAAGCCTCCTCCTCGGGAATGTCATCTTTGTATCCTCTTCTCTCAGATCCAGTGGCTGAGTCATCTTTATAAAAAAGCAAAATGGCAGCCTCTTCTTCCAAAGTCTTCGCCCTTTCATTCTCGGCTGAGAGACAGAAGCCACGAGCATGCACCTGCTCGAGGGTTTCCCTCCGGGACTACTTCCTGGCATGGTCAAGTGTATATGATAACTTAACTTTGGCCGTAGTAGAGATCTCCTTTTCCCGGGCATTAGCTGCTTCAACATCGGTTTAGTACGAAGATATAACTTCCTCAGCATCAAATTTGGCCTTGTCCAGCTCAGCAGCGGATTTAGCTTTAAGCTCATCAATTTCGCAACATTGAGCTAGGATCTCCTCCTTCACACTTTGAAACTGGCGTTCGAGTGAAGCTAGCTTCTCTAGAAGATTTTCTTTCTCATAGGAGAGATTTTTCATGCCTTGCCTCTACCCCAAGGTCTTGGCCTCCTTCATCTTAAGCTCCTCCCGAAGCTGCTCCACCAACTCTCCCTTTTACTGAAACAGATAAATTAAAGTATTAGTCATCAAAACAACCAAGTACATAGTAGACCCTCAAAGGCTATTAACTTTTTAACGAACTCGGTCCATTCTTGACAAGCCTTCTTCAATTCAACTTGAAGATCGATGATCTCCCCCTCTTTCTTGACATAGAGGATTTTAAGACTGTCCCTCTCTTATTAGATCTTCTTAAGCTCGACTTCACATCGAGCAAGCTCAGTCTGAGACTTGGAAAATGCTTTCTTATGGAGAAGACGACCTTCACAAAAAGGGATAGGTTAGACTCAGAACAATAAGGATACAGTACAAACGCAATTTCAAAAGAAAACTTACTTGTTTGAAGAGTCGTCGGGCATCTGGGTCGAGGCCATCCTCGATCCTATCTAGCCATTACGAAGGATATCATGCCCTTCGTTACTAGTCCGGGATTTCTTATCAGAATTGCCCCTCAAAAAACTTAGGGCCAGACGGCAAATCATCCACATTTATTACCCCAAGTTATCCACTCGGGGCGTTCTCTTCTATTTGAAGGGGCTCGAGATCGAGCCCCTTAGTCTCACCTTCCAAATGACCTCCAAAACAAGGTGCTCTTTTGTTGCCCGATGACTCGGGGACTTTGCTCGAGCTCCCCTCAGAGATTCTTTGATAATAGAATGAATTGCAACTACCACCACAGATTCGACATACTTCGAAGCACCACTACTTCCTCTTTTATGAGTTACTAACAGGCACTCGTCATCTTCTTCTTTTTCCTGGTCTCGGAGGTGTTGGGTCATTCTTAGAGATAAGGCCACAGTATCGGCCTTAGGCTTTCGAGTCGTGCTCTTCTTCGGCATTGGGGTATTTGCAAACGACCCCCTACTTCTATTCTTTTCTTTGGGAGGCTTTGGGATCTCTTCTTCACCAGGTGGGGCGGCTGCATTTTGACAGCATCTTCGAGGCCTGCATAGAGATGAAGTAAGTATTTCATAGAGAAACACAAGTAAGCAAACAAGAAAACTCACCATGGTTTTTTAACTCCCATTGTCCCTTGGCTAAATCGCGTCAGCAGCGCTCTGCATATATAGAAGTAGAGGCCAGTTTACAGACCCAAACTTTAAGGTTTGGGACCGCTCCAGGAAACCAAACTATAGTTGCACCATCGAAAGGGCTAGATCGAGAAAATGATAAAATCGTGAAAGAAAAAGGGATTCAAGGTATAAATTTACTATGTATTTACATTTCATGTTCTACTCCTCAGGGAAAGGCAACCTGTCATCAGGAATCAGGTCAGAGGTCCTGACTCGGAAAAACCAGCTCATCCAACCTCGGTCTTTGTCCTCATCGATGCAGGAGAAGAGATATTTCAAGGATCGGAGTTGCAATTTTATCAAGCCAAATCGGTATAATTGAGGACTATACAACCTGATTAGATGGTCGAGGGTGAAAGGCATCCCTTTGACCTGGCTCGAAAAGAATCTGATCAAACGAACAGTTCACTAAAATGAAGGATAGATCTGGCCAAGCGTCACTTGGTATCATTGGCAAAAGTCAAGAATAACTGGATCTATAGGACCCAGAGCTTGATTCGCAGGGCCCAACATGAATGGGTAGCTATGCACACTTAAGTATCCCTCTTTATATGTGGTGATGACCTCCTCGGGAGAAGGGATCACTACGTCTTTGTTTTCCCAACTCGTCCTCAGTTATCAAATAGATGTATCAAGACATGTGCTCACACCAACTTGGTGTCGATACGGGCTTTTCGATCTTGAAATTGGATGTTATTTCACAGGGAGAGAGAGTACACTCTTCAATACTAGGTGGCACTACCGCTTTACTTTTGACCAGTATCGACGATGAAGAATCTTTTTCTTTTGGGGGACAGATTTAGATGTCTTAGTCATTATGATGTAGAAATTCCAAAAACATAAAAAAGGTTGATGATGAAGTAAGGGAAAATAGAAGAGAAGGGAGAACTCAGAAAGTTGAACGGGCTAATGAGATTCTGAGAACAATGTAAGAATAAAGTTTGCAAAGTTGTGGAGTTGATCGATTTATAGAAGTCACTTAAGCGTATTGGGGAAGCCAAATAGCCGACCATCATTTGACTTCAATTAATAACTTTGGGAATCGCACGGAAAGCAACCTTTGAATCACTTCGGTCGCTGGCATAACTAGATTGGCATCAGGATCGAGGTGTCGAGCATCGAAGATCAAATCGTTTCTTATTGACCTACTCTAAGAAATGGGTGGACTATCTGTATACAGTCAAAATCGTATGCCTCCGACTTATAGGCTCGAGGGTCCATCATAAGCCCGATTTTGAACTCGATGGGCCAGACTCAAGATCGAAGATAGCATGCAAGAATCAGAGATAGGAGTACTGAGGCTGATTATGCTCGGCCCCAAAATAGTACCATTATCAATTTGTAACAGAATGAGCTAGATTCCTGCCATGTATCCAAATTCGTGGCACAAATCCCGGAATAGGATTGTACGATTCCGTATTAGGCAGTTAGACAGTTGTACCAAGAATATTCCTTACTGTAAATAGAAATATATCTTATTTAGGGGTTCCCCTATTATATAAAAGGAACCCCAATCATTTGTAAAATCATCTAATCATTGAGAAAAGAATATACTCTTTACTTTTGCCTACTAATCATCAGAATTATCCTTTAGATCTATTATTCTTATTTTCTTTTCTTCCTTGATTGTTCTTATTATTCTAATCCCACCTCGATGACACTAAGCTCGAGGTTACTACTGTTGAGTAATATTGGTTTGACTCACTTCTTTCTTTCATTTCTACTTCATATTTCTTAATTATTAATTAGTATTGAACTAAATCATATATCTTTAAAGCCATAAATAAAATTTAATTACTACTCATATTTTTTAGGTAAACAGGGTGTTCGATAAGCAGAACTCGGGCACTCTTCACAGCCCATCGGTTTGGGTCGCGACACATAGTTGATCTAACACTGCTCATACAACTTAACTTTAAGTTTCAGTTGCACATTCTTATCATATAAAACACCGAAAGTGAGCCTCCATTTCATCCACCCTACCCCAACACGATGTGGGACATCCTCGTCAATATTCACATTCTTTTGAATAAATAACCCAATTTACTTGGAACTTTCTCTAATATGGATGACATGTGAATCAAGCCGAGCATCTTCATCCACTTCCTAATTCGCACCATTGAACTTTCACTCCAAGTATTTTGTCTTGTTCCTGCTCAACTTGAAATTTTTAGACTCTAAGGTCCGCCTCCAAACCTCTAATCAGCCGTTAATATCGCCTCACTTCTCATCGATAAGTACCATGTCCTTAAGTTTAAACTATATAGTTCAAAATTCAATATGTACTCCCGTAAGAATAAGGTGACTAAGTATATATTGTTTGAGAGTCATGCTCGATTCCGATACTAAAATCCTCATTGATGTGGATATTAAGAAAAGGAAAATAGGCAAGTGTGTCGAAGAAGCGAGAAGGAGAAGAAGAGTGGAGGATGGCCTTTCTAAATGATAGCTTTATTCTTAAATAGTTTGCGAACTCTCATAAAAACTTAAACAGCAGCCCATGTATCGTGTGTTGGTGCATTTTGCTCCCAAAGTAATGTATCGGGGTTTAGCCCGAAGCTTGAACAATGAGAAATACAACCATATCATTGTTCAACAATTTTTTATTCACCTAGTTTGTTTTTCGTGCTTGTAGAAGCTTAATGTATCTGCCTTCAGTTACACACTAAATTTTGTTACAATCTTTTGGTTTTTTATGTTCCGTTTGAATTATTTTTTAACTTCTTTAAACAAAAAGATTAAAACCTTTGATTTATGTACAAAATGAAATGTATGCTTGCTAGCCTACAAAGCTATAGGACACTATATTTTTTATGATTAAATATCACTTGAAGACTGAAAGCTTCTACGGCGTGACCTTTTTGCCAATTTTTCGGATAATTTGAGGAGTGGAGGTAACTAGCTTTTAGATAAACTACTCATGTTTTTCAATTCATAAAGAATTATATAAGTTTCTATTGGATTCAACAAGCATAGGGAATGTCATGAATTATTTTTTATATAAATGGTAGATCACAATTTCATGTAAAATAAGGGGTAAATCACACATATCAATCTAGAATATTAGACTATCTACAGTCAAATGTGGGACCTAGCGGTCACTGAAGCTGGTGAAAACCTTGAAGACCAAAGTTCATCAAGCAAAGACAAACAATGCGAAGGTGATTTTATCGAACTGGAAAATAATAGCTCAAGAATTTTGTTGCTTGTGAATCTGCGAATTTTCTAACATGTTATGTATAACAATATATGACCCGAATAAAAATAATTTTATTATTAAAAAATAAAATTAAAAAATTAATGAGCAGTGTGGTGAAGAGCGTAAGGCGAGAAAAAACGGTAACCCCCATTTCTCTTAAAGCAAGAAGTGGGAAGCGAAGCGCTCGCTTTTTTGAAGTGAAGCAAAATTTTTAAAAAAAAAGTTAAATAGATATTGCATAGACAACACATTTAAAGTTAAGCAATTGTTCAATACTTCAATGTAAAAATTAAATAGTAGCATCAATTAAAACGTAAAATGAGCATCCTATTCTTCTATGATGTCATTACACTTATTTTCATATTTGGTATGGAGCCCGAGGGGCTTGGGTGAGTTTCGAAGGTGCTAAGGATGAGTTTTATTAATTGAAGACTGCTGGTGTGCTTCAGTTCTGTTGCTGGGCTACAGGTCTCACATTTTGTGATAACCTGTTCGCAAATGCGAACTTCGCTTTTGCGAAGTTGAGCTTGCAATTGCGATGGGGTACAAGGTAGATTAGTCTTCACATTTGCGAAGAAAAGTTCGCAATTACGGACATCCCAGAATTTGCTTTTGCGATGGCTTGGTCGCATTTGCAACTGAGCACTTGGCTTAGGCAGGTTCGCAAATGCAATTCTTTGATCACATTTGCGGTTGGATGGGACATCGCGATGATTTTATAGCAATTTCGCCTTATGCAGTTTGGGGGCACAATCCACATTTTCAACCAGATTTTCAAAATTACAACATCCACATCTGGGTAAAAGAATAGAAAAATTATGAATTAGCTCATTTGTACTATTTCTCAACCCTAAACACTCTAGAGGTGATTTTCCAAGAATTTCTTCTTACCAAAATCATTAGTAGGTATCTCTAATAGACCTTTTTTTGAATTCTCTGTTACTTTACATGTGTTTTTAACATCAAATCTAACTTTTTATGATAGAAATTAGTGACTTGAATAGAATTTGAGAATTTGTAAAATTGAGGTTGGATTTCAAAACACATCACACAACCGGACTTGGGCTGAATGGATAATCGATTTTTTTTGTCTGGATCTTGAATTTTGACCAAGCGAGTCCGGGGTTGACTTTTTTTACTTTTTAAAATTTTATCAAAAATTGTACTTTTTCCTCCGTGGTAGTTTTTAAAGCTTATTTTGAATTGTTTGTTCGATAATTGGTTAGATTTTATTAGTTTGGAGGCTTGTTCAAAAGGCAAGGTCGTGGCTAGTTGATTGACTTGGTTGCGGAGAGAGGTAACTATCATGGTTAACATTGAATTGAGGAATTAGGACTTGTTAGCCTATTTTCTACATGATATATGTGTGGGGACGACGTATATCTAATTAAGGTGATGAGTATGTATACATTGTCATTGGGTTAAAGCATGTGGGTGGAATTGAACTATGTTGTTCCATTGTCAAAGCTTTCCATGCTTTAGTTTGAATATTCTCATTAATTGTACGCTTTTGTAATCATTGTTTATCTTAAATTTTGGTTCGATGTTAAAGTTTGATTTTGTTTATCATAACACTGTGATTGAACGAAAATTTACTTCCCACCTTGCACAGATACCTTGGTTTATTATTATTGTTAGGTGAGGATGAGTAAAAAGAATGAAAGATATTGCATATGCTATCATTTATTTGAGATAATATGAGGATTAAAGCACGAAGGATAATATCGTACACTTTATTTCTTATTATCATTTATCATACCAAGTGAGTAAGAGAGTAAAAGTACGAAGGGTAATGTCGTGTCATTTCATTTATCATATCATTATTATATGGTGATGTTGAGAGTAAAAGCACGAAAGGTGATGTTGTGCCATTGTTGATTCCATTACATTATTTGATTTTTGGATTTTGTGATTTATCGGTTGCATTGTTGTTTATCTTGGAAGAAGTTCTTTTGGTGACTTTGTACTTACCATTCTTATTGTACTTTCCTTTTCTACATGTTCCCTCCCTATTATTATCTTAAATGCCCTATTTGTTATTTTTGTTGCTTCATGTACATATATATATGCTTAGGATCTTAGTAGATGTCTTATTAGCCTCGTCGTGGTTAGGCTCAACACTTACGGAGTATATTGAGTTGTTGTACTCATGCTAGAATTCTGTATGTCTTGTGCAGATAATGGTATTGGTCACAATGGTATCTAGTGGTGCTTCTGCTAGGATCATTTCTTCAGCGAAGACTTGAGGTAGAACTGTTGGTCTTCGCAGTCCCTGAAGTCGCCTTCTATTCTTGTCTTTACTGTTTATTTCATTCAAATAGTTTTATTTTGTTCAAACCATTCTTGTAATATTCTAGTTGCTCATGTACTGTGACTCTAGATTTCAGAGATTAGACTAGAACGTGCTATATTACGGGTTAATTTTATATATTACATCCTTATAGTCATTAATTATTGTTATCACTATGTTTTAAATTGATAAAAAGGTTAAATGTTTTAGCTAATGCTAGTTTTCCTAGCAAGTAGAAGTTAGGCGCCATCACGGACCCGAGGTTGAGAATTCGAGTACTGACAAGTTGGTATCAGAGCACTAGATTACTTAGGTCTCATGAGTCATGAGCAAGCTTAGTAGAGTCTGGAGGATCGGTACGGAGATGTCTGTACTTATCTTCTAGAGGCTATAGGGATTTAGGAAAATTTCACTTCTTTCTTTCTCTATCGTGCAATTTTATTCTATCACTAAAGTTTGAATAATTTCATCCTTGTTCTCTCGCAAATAGCGAGGACACACACATCATCCACGGTGGCTCAGGAGTCGAAGCCCTAAGTTGCTGCAACTACCAAAGGAAGAGGCCAGGGTCGAGGTCAAGCCAGAGACAAAGCTCAACCTAGAGCACGTGCAACAGCACCTATTGCAGAGCCTCATATCGAGTAGAAGGAGGTGATTCCTGTTCAGCCTATTCCAGTTGGACCAGCTTAGGTCACGGGGGGGGGAGGGGGGGGTTTATCGCTACCCCGGTACTTCAATGTGCTTTAATCCGTTTGGTTGTCCTTATGGAGAGCGTAGCCTAGACCAGTGCATTTTTGGTGGCACCAGCGTTCTCTCAGGCTAGGAGAGGATCCCAAACTCCCGCTACTCATACACCAGAACATGTGGCTCATAGATATTAGACTCTAGCAATTTCGCTAGTTGGAGTGGCTCGGCCTATTATTGATACACAGATCGGGAGGAGGCGCGCGATGTCTTCTAAGGTGTTGATGAGATTGGACAAGTTCACAAAGTTATTTCCTATTTGGTTTGGTACCACACCTTCCGAGGACCCACAGGATTTTATTGATCATTGCCACGAGGTGTTGTGCAACATGGGTATAGTGGAGTCTAACAGAGTTAACTTCGTGGTATTTTAGATGCATGTCTCCGCTAAGTGGTTGTGGTAGGGCTATGATCAAGCCAGACCAGTAGGATCTCCTTCACTCACTTGTGGATAGTTCTTATAGCTATTCTATGAGAAGTTCATTCCTTTTTTTCCTAGAGAGGAGTACCGCGGGCAGTTTGACCGCCTTCATAAAGGTAGCATGATTGCTATCTAGTATGAGAAAAGATTCGTGGATTTAGCTCACATGCAGTTGTCTTTCTTCCTATTGAGAGGTAAAAGGTGGGGATATTCTTTAATGGTCTTACTTTTGGTATCAGGCTACAAATGGCCAAGGATATTAAGGATGATATTTCTTTCCAATGGGCAGTAAAGATTGCTAGACGGATCGATATGATTCCTGGTTAGGGTAGGGAGGCGGTATCTGAGAAGAGTCATCATTATTTTAGTGGTTTCATTGGTTCCTCATCTAGAGGCAAGGGTTTATTTGGTAAATTTCATCCTCCCAAATCGATTCAGTTAGCTCTTAAAGCATCCCATGATGCTTCAGGTGGTCGTGGCTCTTATAGATCTCATCATGAGTAACTATTCTACAGTGCACCTTCATCTCCGATCAGTGCACCTCCGATTCAGAGTTATCAGGGTGGTTATTTAGGCTGACAGGGTCAATTTCAGGGTTAGCGGTCACAGCAGATGAGGATTTTTTACACTTGTGTAGATCTGAGGCATGTTGTGAGGTTTTTCCCTAGGTCACAGGGAACCATGCCACATTAGAATTCTCGTGCCATGATTTCAGCACAAGTCATCCTATCCCTCACTCAGCCAGCCAAAGGCAGGGGTCAGCAGCTCGAGGAGGTAGTTAGGCCATTAGATGTAGAGGTCAACCAAAGAGGGGACGTCTGAGATGTAGAGGTTAGAGTGGTGGGGTTAAGCCACGTTTCTATGCATTTCCAGCTAGACCCGAGGCAGAGACATCTTATACGATTAGCACAGGTATTGTTCTAATTTTCCATAGAGATGCATCAATTTTATTTTATCCGGGCTCACTTAATCATATGTGTCATCCTACTTTGCTTCATATCAAGTTATGTCTTGTTATTCTATAAGTGGTCATATTTAAGAGTCAATGCCTGTGGGATATTCTATTGTGGTCGATCGTGTGTAGTTAATATCAGGAGATATGATACTAGGGTAGAACTTTTACTTCTTTGTATGATTGTTTTGATGTGATCTTGGGCATGGATTAGTTGTCACCTTATCATGCTATTTTAGGCTGGCATGCCAATACTATTACATTAGCTATGTTGGGGTTGCCTTGATTGGAGTGGAGAACGACTCCTGGCCATTCCACTAGTAAGGTCATTTAGGCTCGGCGTATGGTCGAGAAGGGATGACTAGTATATTTGGCCAAAATCTGTGATCCTAATGAGGAGGTTCCTTCCATGGATTCGGTACTAGTTGTGAGAGAGTTCTCAGAGGTGTTTCCCATAGATTTTTTAGAGACGCCACTCGATAGAGATATTAATTTCAACATTGATTTGGTTTCGGGCACTAAGCCCATTTCTACTGCACCATACTGAATGGCCTCAGTTGAGTTGAAGGAATCAAAGTAATAGTTGTAGGATTTACTTGGTAAGGGATTCATTAGATCGTGTGTCTCGCCTTGGGGTGCACCGGTGTCATTTGTGAAGAAGAAGGATGGAACGGTGAGGATTTCTAATTTTATATAGATTATCGGCAGTTGAACAAGGTCACTATCAAGAACAAGTATCTGTTGCCAAAGATTAATGACTTATTTGATCAGCTTTAGGGTGCCAAGGTGTTTTTGAATATTTACTTGAGATATGGCTACCATCAGTTGAAGATTAGGGCATTGGATATCCCTAAGACAACTTTTCGGACTTGCCATGGACGCTATGAGCCTTATTGGCTTGACCAATGCTCCTACATCCTTCATGGATTTAATGAATCGGGTGTTTAAGACCTATCTGTATTCATTTGTGATTGTTTTCATTTATGATATTTTGGTCCACTCTTGCAGTCGAGAGGAGCATGAGCAGAATCTTCAGATCGTACTTCAAACATTGAAAGATTATCAATCATATGCTAAGTTGTCAAAGTGTGAGTTCTAGTTGGACTCGGTTGTTTTTTTGAGCCATGTTGTATATTCCAAGGGTATTAAAGTGGATCCTAAGAAGATTGTGGCAATTCAGAACTAGCCTAGACCTACTTCAGCCACAGAGATTTGGAGCCTCTTTTGTTTGGTGGGTTACTATCGCCAGTCTATGGAGGGGTTTTCATTTATCTCAACCTGATTGACCAAGTTTACCTAAAAGAGAACTCTTTTCATATGGTTCGACGAGTGTGAGTTGAGCTTAGCAGCTCAAGATTTCATTAACTACAACTCCAATATTGGTGTTGCCTATAGGTTTGAGATCCTACGTTGTGTATTGTGATGCGTCCCGTATTGGGCTTGGCATGGTATTTATGCGGGATGGTAGAGTGATCGCATACATGTCCCGGTAGTTGAAGGATCATGAGAAGAATTACCTTGTTCATGACTTAGAGTTTGCCACCATTGTTAACGCACTAAAGTTTTGGAGGCACTATCTGTACAACATTCATTGTGAAGTTTATGCTAACCATTGGAGTTGACAATACATATTCAAGCATAAGCACCTTAATTTGCGGTAGCGAAGATAGTTGGAGTAGCTGAAAGACTATGATATCACCATATTATATCATCCGGGAAGGGCAATGTAGTGGCTGATACATTGAGTAGAAAATCACGTATCATAGGTAGTTTTGCATATTTACCGGTAGTAGAGAGTACACTAGCCATGGATGTTCAGGATTTGGCCAACCGATTTGCGAAATTGGATTTTTTAGAGTCTAATCGGATTTTGTCTTGTGTTGTGGCCCATTCATCATTGTTGGAGCATATCAAGGCTCGCCAGTTTGATGATCCTCACTTGTTGGTGTTGAAGGATACAATGCATCGGGGTGGTGCTAAGGAGTTTGTGATTGGTGATGATAGTGTTACGTGGCTTCAAGGCTGGATTTGTGTTCCAAATGCTGATGGGTTGAGAGAGTTAATCCTCGAGGAGGTCAAAGTTCATGGTGTTCCATTCACCCAGGTGGCACGAAGATGTATTGTGACTTGCAACAGCAATATTAGTGGTGGAGAATGAAGAAAGACATTGTTGCTTATTTATCTAGGAGCTTGAATTGTCAACAGGTGAAGGATGAACATCAAAAACTAGGTGGATTGACTCAGAGATTGAAGATACTGGAGAGGAAGTGGGAGTGCATCACCATGCATTTTGTGGTAGCCTTTCCATATACCTTGAGAAAGTATGACACAGTCTGGGTTATTATGGACCATCTGACTAAGTCCGCACACTTTATTCTGGTGGAGACTTCCTATTCTTCATAGTGATTGGCTCATATTTACATTAGGAATATTATCCGCATACACGGTGTGCCCACTTCTATTACTTCTAACCGACGCACGCAATTCACGCTGCATCATTGGGAAGGCGTGCAGCATGAGTTGGGCACATGTGTTGAGCTGAGCACAGTGTTTCATCCTTAGATAGACGGACACTCCGAGTGCACTACTTAAATCTTTGAGGACATGTTATGTGCTTGTGTTATGGATTTCAGAGGTTCATGGGACCAATTCTTACCTCTAGCAAAGTTTGCCTACAATAATAGTTACCGTTCTTGTATTCATATGGCACCGTATGAGTCCTTATATGGGAGGCATTATCATTCGCTGATTGGTTAGTTTGAGACTGGACAGGCTAGGTTGTTGGGTACTAATTTGTTCCATGATGCTATGGAGCAGGTTAAGGTGATTAAGGAGGAACTTGGTATAGCTCAGTCCAGGCATAAGAGTTATGCAGACTGGAAGGTTCAAGATATAGCTTATATGGTAGGAGAGAATGTTCTTCTTTGAGTGTGCCTATGAAGGGAGTGATGCGATTTGGAAAGAATGGCGACGTGATCTTGAAGTTTATTGGCCTATTTGAGATCTTAGATAGAGTTCGGGAGGTTGCTTACAGGCTTTTATTGCATCCTAGCCTAGCATAAGTACATCCGGTATTCAATGTTTCCATACTTCGAAAGTACCATGAGGACAGGTCGCATGTTCTAGATTTCATCACGGTTCAGTTTAATGAGAATTTAGCCTATAAGGAGGAGTCGGTGGCTATTCTAGCCCGACAGGTTCGAAAGCTAAGATCTAAGAGTTTGACTTCTGTGAAAGTGCAATGGAGAGTTCAACTGATCGAGGTAGCTACGTGAGAGTCTGAGTAAAATATGTGAAGCAGATACTCCTACCTTTTCACTAGTCTAGTACTTTTCTGTGTCTGTTTGAGGACGAACACTTCTTTTAGAGGTGGAGAATAGGACGACTCGATAGTTCATTTTGTGTAATAGCCCTTATTTTTTGTTCTAAGACCTCTAATAGCTTTATTTTATGTTTTCTAATTTGCATGCATGGTCCTTGTTTCGAAAATCTTTTATGTGAAATTTTGAAGAAAATAAAAGTTTTGACTAAAAATGAGGCTAGAGTTGATCATGATCAACATTTTGAATAACCGATCATGGGTAAGTATTTTGACGATTCCGATAGGTCCATATTGTAATTTTGTACTTGGGCATATTCCTGAAATTTAATTCGGAGGTCCCTACATTGATTTGACTTGTTTTGTTGAAAGTTGGCAATTTGAATGTTTAGAAATTCTTTAGATTTGACCGTAGGTTAACTTTATGGGTTATCGGATTCATATTTTGGCTTGGGACTTGGAATAGGTCTGTTTTGTTATTTGAAACTTGTCTGCAAATTCAATGTCATTCGGAGAAGGTTTGAATGGATTCGAACGCTTGGTTGTGATTCTAGAGGTCCTTGAATTTTCTTTTGAATTACATGTGTTTTGATGTTTGATTCGTTGTTCTATATGTTATTTTGGCATTTTGATCACGCGAGCGAGTTTATATGATGTAATTACACTTGTGTGCATGCTTAGTTTAGAGTCTGAATAGATCGGGTGAGGTTCAGAGTCTCTATGGATGAGTTTGGTTAGTTGAAGAGTGGTGGTGTGCTTAAGTTTTGTTGCTGCCCTGCAAGTCTCGCATTTGCTATGACTTGTTCAAAAATGCAAACTCTGCTTTTACGAAGTTCAGCTCGCAATGGCGATGGGGACTAGGCAGGGTAGTCTTAAAATTTGTGAAGAACTGTTTGCTTTGCGGACATCCCAGACCACGCTTTTGCGATAGTTTGGTCGCATTTGCGACTAAGAAATGGGCTTAGGCAAGTATTCAAGTGTGAACCTTCGACTGCATTTACGGTTGGATGGTACACTGCAAAATTTATGATTTTTTTGCAATTTTGACTTATGCATGTTGGGGGCACAGTTCGTATTTGTGACTTGTGTTTCGCAATTGCAAATTGTGACAAGAGGAAAAAATCGGGAATTAGCTCATTTTACACCGTTTCTCAATAGAAAATACTTTAGCGACAATTTTCAAGAATTTCTTTTTCCCAAAATTATTGATAAGTAACTCTAATATACTTTCTTTAATTTCCCAATTACTTTTTATGTGTTTTAACATCTAGGATTTTCATGTAGAAATTAGGGATTAGTGTAGAATTTGAGAAATTTGTAAAATCGAGATTTAGACCTCAAATTGAGGTCGCATTTCAAAATAAATCACATAACGGGGATCGAGGGTGAATGGGAAATCAAATTTTGGTATGAATCTCATATTTTGACCAAGCGGGCCTGGGGTTGACTTTTGTTGACTTTTTCAACTTCATCAAAGATTGAACATTTTTCCTTCATCAGTAGTTTCTAAAGCTTATTTTGAATTGTTTAATCGATAACTGGTTATATTGGGTTGGTTTCGAGGCTTGTTCAAAAGGCAAGGTCGTAGTTGGTTGATTGACTTGGTTGGGGAGTAAGGTAAGTATCGTGGTTAACTTTGGCTTGAGGGAATTAGGACTTGTACCTATTTTCTACATGATTTATGTGTGGTGATGGCGTATATGTAAGGTGACAAGTATATATGCATTGTCATTGGGTTAAAATATGCGAGTTAAAGTTATTTTATTAAACTATGTTGTTTCATTGTTTATGCTTTCCATGCTTTAGTTTGAAAATTATCTCATTAATTGTACGCTTCTGTAATCGCTGTTTATCTTAAAGTTTTTGGGATATTGAAGGTTGAGTTTGTTAATCATAATACTATGATTGAAGGGAAATTTATTTTCCATCTTGCATTGATACCTTGGTCTATTATTGTTGCTTGGTGAGGAGGAGTGAAAAGCACGAAGGGTAGTGCATATGCTATCACTTATTTGAGAGATTGTGAGGATTAAAGCACGAAGAGTAATGTTGTGAACTTGATTTCTTATTATAATTTATCATACCATGTGAGGAAGACAGTAAAAGATTGAAGGGTAATGTCATGCCATTTTCTTTATTATATTATTATTATATGGTGAAGTTGAGAGTAAAAGCACGAAGGGTGATGTCGTTCCATTATTGGTTCCATTTCTTTATATTATTTTCGGATTTTGTGATTATCGATTGCATTGTCGTTTATCTTTGAAGTAGTTTACTTGGTGACTTCTTACTTTCACTTTTTATCGTACTTACTTTTCTACATATTAGAAATTGATTCGTTTTTGTTTTGAAGGTGCAAAAATTATATGCTCTCTAGTTTGTTATATTGAAGATGCAAATACAGTTGCTAGGACTAGATGCTTAACATTTCATTTCATGCTAAATGAGGGACCAATTCAGACATGAACATGGATTTCTTGCAGTCACTATAGCGACAAACTAATAGCTATTACAACAGGAGGTCAGCCTAGGTATCAGGGTACTTAGACTGTCTCATTCTAGAACATGAAGAACAAAAACGGGAGGAGAAACATAAGTGTTCAAAAGCAAAAAGAGTGCCATTTGCGTCCATTCTTAGCTAATAGGTCTGCCACACCATTAGTCTCTCTGAAGATGTGCTTCATCGGTGGATCATTCGCCTTCCCCAATAGGTACCTGCAGTCATCAAGCAAATTTTGGTAGAGATAATTTTTTGATTTAATTAAATATATCGGGTTCCAAACAGTCCTTTTCAATTATTAGTTGGAGGAGCTTTTCTATAAGAGCTATTTTTACACCATACAGCAGGGCCAAGATTTATGTAAATGTTAGTAGCATGATCAATTCGCATGTTAAAACCCAAGGTCCACTAACCCCTGCTATCCCTAAATACCCCTGCTCCTCCAAACCTCGGATTCCCTTCGCAAGATTTATCTATATTAACCTTACATGAATTTGGGGAAAGGGGTTCCCATTTAACAAGGATCATTTTCTTAGGTTGATTCATAGATAGGTTTTTTGCCATGTACAAGTATTCTAGGCTTTGCTAATGCGGATATCGATGGACGAAGGGTTTTTTCCTTTGAAGAGAGTCCCACTTCAATAGTTCCAGTTATACCATAATAGGAATGGGAGAAAGAAATCCCAGGGGAGGTGGCTATTAAAGTATTTTTTAGATTTAAGCTGTTTTTTAAGCCAATTAAACCAGGTGTCTTTATCTGAAGAGTTTAGGGGAAAGAGGTGGTCAGTTCTTGTTTGTGACCAGATGGATCTTGCATAGTTACAGTTGAAGAAGATGTGTTCTGTCCTCAACCTCCCTAGTACATATGTTACAGATGTCATCATGACATATTCCTCTTCTGGCTAACATGTGTTTGGTGGGTAACCTATTCTATATGACTGTCCATCGGAAGTATTATTTTCCACAACCAGGAGTAGTCCTTTTTGTTTTCACACCTACTATCAGAGACTGCCTCGTAAGCGACTTTGGTGGAGAAGTAATTGTACTCTTTGGAGTCCCGGGCTAATATATCTGTTAAGAGCACGGATTGTTGTATGTAAGTGCTCTTTATTTTGGAGATGAGTTCTTTGGGGATTTCAAAGGATAGGCCTCTAAGATCAAATGTCCCATTTTTAATAATGTTGATGAGTTTTAGGTTTTGGTCTTCGGCAGATAAGGGGGCCCTCGAAATAGTCCCTCAGGGGCCCCATCTAGTTTATACACCTGTCCCGTCAGACATTGATGTCCTTCCCATTGCCCACTAGCTATTTGGAATTCATATCGCAAATTGTAAATCCCTTATAAATGACTTTCTAGGCATGGGATCCTAGGTTTTTACTTTTCCTATTGCCATATTTGCTAGTTAGGATTCTGACGCAAAGGGCCTCTTTATCTTTTTTATATCTCCAAGCCAAAGCCGCATTAAAGGAGGAGTTTTTTCAGTGGTTGTTGGAGATGCCCAAACCACCTTGTTTTTTTGGCATTGTGACTATACTCAATCTAGCCAGGTTTTATTTTCTTTTCTCTTCTATACTACCCCATAGGAAATTTCTTTGGATAGAGTCAATTTTATTTAGGGATTCATTGGGAAGGTCATAAATTTGCATAGCGTGATTTGGGATTACTGCTAAGGTTGCTTTGATAAGGGTTGATCTGCCAGCCATGGTTAAAAACTTAGTTTTTCAGCCCTTTAGCCTAGTGTTCATATGGTCAAGGATGAATTGGAATTCTTTGTTATTTGGGTTATTGTTGGCATTGGGAATCCTAGGTATTTCTCAAAATTACTAGCATGTCTCATTGACAAACAGTTACTAATATGGTTCTTAATGTCTTCTAGGGTGTTCTTAGAGAATACAATTTTTGATTTTCCAAAATTAAGGGATTGATATGAGGCCCCACAGAACTTGTTGATAGTGTCGATAATCGATTTGTAACTCATGTGGTTAGCTTTGGATAGAACGATGAGTTCATCGGCAAAGAATAAGTGAGATAGTTAAAGGATTTTGGGGGATATCCTTATAGGTGTCCACCTACAGTAGTGTACCTCATGGTCAATTACTCTAGATAACATTTCCATACATATAATAAATATATACGGGGGTAGGGGTCACCCTGCCTGATGCCCCTTGAATGTTCATAAAATTAGATTTTGGACCCATTGATCAGGATAGCTGTGAAGGTGGTGGTAATGTTGGACATTATGATCTCAATAAGATCAGGGGGAAGTTAATATAGAGAGGCAAAATCCAATAAAAGACCATTTGACCTTATCAAAGGCCTTTTCTAGATTTATTATAATCAACATTTTGAATTATTTACCTTTAGTTCTTTTGAAGTTGTCTAGTGCCTCATGAATGATTATGGCATTGTCTTCCCCTCTTCTTCTTTTTATAAAGCTATTTTGGGTAGGGTGGATGAGGTTAGTTAGGAATGGTTTGACCCGGTTAACAATAATCTTAGTCACTATCTTATAGGTCGTATTACACAAGCTTATAGGCATGTATTGTCTTATTCTCTCCGCATTTTTACATATGGGAATGAGACAAACAAAGGTGTTGTTCATGCTTTTCAGCATTCTTTTAGATTTAAACACTTACTGGCAGAATTTGATAAGATAATTACTAGTATCCTTCCAATATTTTGGTAGAATAAAAGATGGAGGCCGTCTGGACCAGGGATTTGCAGGGTTTAAAGGACTCCAGGACCCTTTTTATTTCCTCTACAGTAGGGGTACTGCTTAGATATGGGTTGTCATATTCACTAGTTTTAGTGTTCTAGTTCATATAAGTTGTGTTAAGAGTAGATGTTTTATGCCATGTAGAGTACAAGTCCACGTAATATTTAGTTAAGCGGTTTTTTATTTGATTTTGATCTTGGTACCAGTTCCCCGTTTCATCTTTTAAATAGAGGATTCTATTTTTCCATCTTCTATGCATAGTAGTGATATGGAAAAAATTTGTGTTTGTGTCCCCTTCCTGGACCCACTAAACCCTAGATTTTGGTTTCTATAATTCCTTCTCCTTCATGAGTACTTAATTATACTCGTTTAGGAGCTCATTCTCAAGGTTTATTAGTAATTGGATGTGAGGGAAACTTGGAGAATTCTGGATGCATTTTAATATTGCTAGTATTTTCTTCTTTCTTTTGAAGATGTTGCTAAAAGTATTTTGGTTCCAATCCCTTACATCAGTAAAAAGATTATCTATATCTTTAGTTATATTTAGTTGACCCGTCCAAGAATATTGAGATAACCAAATAGACTCGATTCTAAAAATATTGCTATTAGTGGGGAAGCTTTTGGTCTAATATTAAGGGGAAATGGTCTGAGTGGGTTCTAGTTAGGTGTTTAACATTGGCCTCCCAAAATATTTCTAACCATTCCGTGTTTGCTATACTTCTATCAAGTTGTTCCATAATTATTTTATTACAATTCTTTCTTCTATTTGTCCAAATAAACTTTCAACCCTTATACACTAAGTCTATTAGGTTTCAATGGTTTATACATTCCAAGAAGTAAGATATACGATTATTATTGACGTGTAAACCTCCAAATGTTTCAGAGGCACGAGTGACTTCATTAAAGTCTCTTGCCACTAACTGTAATGACCCGGCCAGTAATTTTTAGAATAGACGCCCTGATCCCCTATTAACTACTTTCCCTAAGTTCATTTCTGCTATTTTATTTTTTTGGGACATTCGGTATTGGGTTTTAGAGGTTTTGGGACACTTTGTCCCTAAATTGGAGCTTAAGTGTTAGGAAGTGGTCCATAGTCGGAACAGTGTGAAAACGGCCTTAGCATGGAAATATGATGGTTTCGGTAGCTCACGTAGGTGATTTCAGCGTTGGAACCATGTTCAGAATACATTTTGAAAGTTCGCAGCTCATTTAGGCTTGAAATGTCGAAGTTTGAATTTTTGAAGTTTACGGTGCGATAGTGAGTTTTTTATCCGAGAGTCTAAATAGATCTGGAAGTTGAAGTAGATCCTTCGTTTTTTTTGAGATGTTTGTGCAAATTTCAGATCATTCGGACGTGTTTTGGTTAAGTTTTTAACCGAAAGCTTGTTTCGGTGAAATTTGAAGTTCTTAGGCTCAAATCCTTGATTAATTCGGATTTCCGGCGTTGTTTTAGGTGGTTTGAGGATTGGTACAAGTTTGAATGATGTTGTGGGATATGTCTGTGCGGTTGGTTGAGGTCCCAGGGGCCTCGAGTGTGTTTCCGATGCTCAACGTAGCATTTTGGAGTTGTGAAAATTGAAGAAAATCCTACAGCAGTTGTAGATTCCATTTCCTTCTTCACGTTCGAGATGCCCTTATCGCGTCGCGTAGAACGTATTCTTCTATGAGTTATTGTCCTCCTCCACGAGTTCATGTACAGTAATTTTTGAGGAGGACCAGTTTCCTCATCGCATTCGCGATGAGTCTTTCGCGTTTGCGAAGCTTCACGTTCTCCTCAATCGCGTTCGCATCTAGGCCATTGCGTTCGCATCTAGGCCATTACGTTCGCATAGCTTTACTTGACACTGAGGGGCTGAGCCCATTTACTTCATCGCATTCGTGTTCCGTCTATTGCATTTGTGTAGTTTCACCATTCCAGTCTTTCATGTTTGCGGTCTCTTCCTCGCCTTCGCAAATGGCATTTTTGGCAGCCTTCATTTTTCTTCTTCACGAACGCGAGACTTCCTCCGCATTCGCGATGCTTTAAATACCTAGATAGATGTAAACATTTCAATACCCGAGGGTTAGCCATTTCTATTAAAACACAAGCTTGGGAGCTCGGATTTGGGAGAAATATCGAGGTATTTTCGAGGGCAACTACTGGGTAATGATTCTCTGCTCCTTTATGCTTAAAACCCACTTATCTAATCACGAATTCATCCTTAATTTTGAATTTTCGAATGAAAAATGGGGAAAACTTCATAGACCAAACTATTGAGTTTTGAATGGGTGTTTCACCTCCGACTTGAGAAATTTTTATATTGTTAGACTCGTGAGAATATGAGGATACTGAAAATGTGAAAATTTTCCAATTTCGAGACATTGTTCTGAGGAGCGTTTTGGTCATTTTACCTAATTTCATGCCTTATCTTTGAATTAAATAGTAGAATCAGTTGCTTGCGATGTTATTTACGATATGTAATTGAATTGAATAGATTTGGGCTATTTGGAGTTGGATGCTCGTGGCAAAGGCATGGTTTCTAGTTGCTTTTTGTGCCGGTTCGAGGTAAGTGGCTTGTGTAACCTTTTGTGGTGGACCTTTTCCCTTAGGACATGATATGTGATATTTGAATGCCTCATACGTGAGGTGACGAGAGGGTACTAGAGCTAATTGTTGAGAACCCAATTTTACTTGAAGTATTTAAATTAAATTTTCTTCCTTACTTGTTTATTCTAATTGCAAGTTCAATTTGTATTAATTTAGAGAAGCATGTTTAGTTGACTTACTTGCCTATTTTCTTAAACTGTCTCATTTGCACTCCATGAAACATGTTAGGCTAATATTTACTATTACTTGTTCTGAGTTTAGTAATTATCCTAATTGTTGAGCAGTAATTACGTGTTTTAAATTTGGGACTACGGGACGGCATTCCGGGAGATCCCCCTGCATTTGATATGTTCTGGATTAAGGGTGTGGGATACCAAAATATCCTTGGAACATGAATATATAAGTATTGAGGAAACCAAGAGATCCTCGGGATACCAAGATATCCCTCGTGTACATGATGAGGATACCAAAAGATCCTCGGGATACCAAGAGGTCCCCGGTTATTATTTCCATGTTGTGAGCAGTATTTCTTATATTGTTTTGTTTTTGCTTTCTGTGGCATTCCTCGTCGCTACCCGACCGAGGTTAGTCTTGGCACTTACTAAGTACCGTTGTGGTGTACTCATTCCCCTTCTGTGCATGCTTTTTATGTGCAGATCTATGTACCTCCACCCTGGCGTATCACTCTCGAGGCGGAGAGATCTAGTTGAGACTTCGAGGTACTTCTGTCGCGTCAGCAGGCCAGGAGTCTCTATCCTATTCCAGCTTTAGTAGATAGTTTTCTTTTCTTTTAGTTGTTTAGATATTCTGGAGTTAGAGCAGTGTATTACTCTTCTATTAGTTTGTGTTTCCCGTGAGATTCCGGGTTTTGGGATGTTGTTATAGATTTTTCGTGATGATTGAGTTGTATATGCCGGGTGGCACTTATATACAGTTTCTCTTATAGTTGTTCAAGCTTAATTATTTATTTTCTGCAAGTTTAATTTATTTTTTTGCATTATTAGTCTTACCTAGTCGTAGGGACTAGGTGCCATCATGACATGTTCATGTTGGGTGAACAGGGTTCGTGACAAGTTGGTATCAGAGCTCTAGGTTCATAGGAGTCACGGAACACAGGCCAATTTGTTAGAGTCTCGTTGATCAATACGGAGACGTATGTACTTATCTACGAGAGGCTATGTAACTGTTTAGGAAAAATCTTCACTTCATTTGATTTCCATTTCGTGCGATATTTTGACATCAACTCTAAAATTCTATCTTCTATTCTCTCACAGATGGTGAGGACACGTGCTACTCGGGATGATCAGGCATCTGCGCCCCCTTCTGTAGTCGTTAGAGGCCGCGACCGAGGTAGAGGCCGTGGACGTGCACGTGATGGAGCCAGAGAACCTGCGCGAGCTACCACTAAGGTACTGCCAGTAGATCCATCCAGAGTCAGGCACCTGACATGCCTACAGTTACTACTACTCTAGCCTTTTAGGAGACTTTGGCAAGGTTTATAAGTATGTACACCACGCTGGCTCAGGCAAGGTTGCTTCCCTTTGCTGCAGCACATCCCAGGCTGGGGGAGGAGCATAGACTCCCCCCGCCCGCACTCTTGAGTAGTGAATGCATGTTGGGCAGGTCCCAAAGATCATTCTTGTATAGCTTGCAGTACCAGTTCATCCTGAGGACGGGGTAGCTACTTCTGAGGATGAGCAGCCGAGACTTGAGAGATTCAAGAAGTATGATCCTCTGGTTTTCAGTGGATTAGTGACAGATGATTCCTTGGGATTTCTAGAGGAGTGCCATTGTATTCCTAGCACTATGGGCATAGCCTGATCCAGCAGGGTTGTCTTTACTGCCTTTCAGCCTTAGGGAGTTGCATATAATTAGTGCTCACTTATGCGATAAACAGTCTAGTCGAGGCTGCTTCACTGACTTGGACTCAATTCTTGGATATGTTCATGAGATAGTTTGTCCCTAAGAGTCTTAGGGACGCATGGTGTGCAGAGTTTGAGCATTTGCGCCAGGTTGCTAAGACCGTTTTGGAGTATGCTATCTGTTATACCAGATTGGCTAGGCATGCACCAACCATGGTTGCTACTGTCCGCGAGAGAATTTGCCGGTTCATTGAGGGTCTTATTCCACCCATCAGATCTAGCATGGATCGAGAGTTGGAGATTCACATTGCTTATCAGTAGGTAGTGAGCATTGCGAGGTGGATCGAGGGTATGCTCGCTAAGGAGTGAAAGGAGAGGTATGCCAAGAGGTCTCGAGAGTAGGGCCACTACTCTGGTGCTCGTAACCTAGTAGCATGTCATCATGGTAGGGGGTTATATGGATCACCCATTCATTCAGCTCTTCCATCAGCCAGCAATGCTCCAGCTCCTTAGACCTCAGGAGCCTTACAATGCACCTCCGATCTCTAGCGCGCCTCCTGTGCTGGGTGTTTTCCGAGGTTAGTCCAGCAGACCTGGACTCAGAAAGACACAACCAACACATCTCCCCAGAGCTTCTTTTGAGTGTGGTGACACCCTCCATGTGGTGAGGGATTGCGCTAGACTTGGAAGGAGTGCACCTCCACAGACTTCTCAGCCACAGCATGCTCAATAGAGTTCTCAGACCATGATCACAGCTCCAGCTGCTACCCAATCTTCCCAGCCATCTAAGGGTGGAGGTCGAGGAGGTAGAGGTCGCCCTCGAGGGGGAGGCCAGGCCCGATATTATGCTATCGTTGCTCGTACCGAGGTTGTTACCTCTGATTTTGTCATTACAAGTATTATTGTAGTTTGTCATAGAGATGCACCGGTTTTATTTGATCCGGGCTCCATTTATTCTTATGTGTCTTCTTATTTTTCTTCGCAATTCGGTATAGCCCGAGATTCTTTGAGTTCTCCAATTTATGTTTCTACTTATGTGGGAGATTCTTTTGTTATGGACCGTGTCTATAGGTCGTGTTTGGTTACTATTCATGGTTTTAAGACTAAAGCATATTTATTGTTACTCAACATGGTTGATTTTCATATTATCTTGGGCATGGACTGGTTGTCGCCCCATTATACTATTCTTGACTATTAGGCCAAGACCGTGACACTGGCTATGCCACGAATTCTGCGTGTTGAGTTGAGTGGTACTGTAGATCACACTCCCAATAGAGTTATTTCTTTCCTTAAAGCTCAGCGTATGATTGAGAAGGGGTTTTCCGAGTATTTAGCTTATGTGAGAGATGTCAGTGTTGATACCCCTTCTGTTGATTCAGTCCCAGTGGTACAAGATGTGTTTCCAGCTGATCTTCTAAGCATGCCGTCTGATAGAGATATTGATTTTGTCATCGATATGTTGCTGGGCACTCAGCCCATTTCCATTCCACCATACTATTTGGATCCTTCTGAGTTGAAGGAGTTGACAGATCAGTTACAAGAATTGCTTGATAAGGGTTTTATTTGACCCAGTGTTTCACCGTGAGGTGCTCCTGTCTTGTTTGTGAAGAAAAAAATGGTTCTATGCATATGTGTATCGATTATCGCCGGTTGAATAAGGTTACAGTGAAGAATCATTACCCTTTTCCTTGTATTGATGATCTATCTGACCAGCTTCAGGGCACAGAGGTGTTTTGTAAGATTGATTTGCGCTAAGGTTTCCATAAGTTGAAGATTCGGGAGCTGGATATCCCGAAGACTGCCTTTAGGACTTGGTATGGACATTAAGAGTTTCTAGGTATGTCATTTGGGCTGACAAATGCCCCACCAGCATTTATGCATTTGATGCATAGTGTGTTCAGGCCATATCCCAACTCGTTCGTCATTGTTTTCATAGATGATATTCTTGTATACTCCTAGAGTCGAGAATATCATGAGCAGCACCTGAGGACCGTGTTTCAGACCCTAAGAGAGAAGAAGTTATATACAAAGTTCTCAAAATGTAAGTTTTGGTTAGATTCTATAGCATTCTTAGGCCATATGGTATCGAGTGAAGGCATTCGGGTGGATCCGAAAAAGGTGGAGGTCGTGCAGAGTTTGCCTAGGTCGTCCGCAGCTACAAAGATTTGCAGTTTCCTTAGCTTGGCAGGTTATTACCATCATTTTGTGGATGCGTTATCATTGATTTCAGCCCCTATGACTAGATTGACCCAGAAGGGTGCTCCATTTCAGTGGACAGATGAGGGTGAGGCGAGCTTTCAGAAGATCAAGATAGCTTTGAGTACAGCCCCAATTTTGATATTGCCCACTGGTTTGAGGTCTTATATAGTTTATTGTGATGCCTCACGGATTGGCATTGGAGTGATGTTGATGCAGGATGGTAGGGTGATTGTCTACGCATCGAGACAGTTGAAGATACATGAGAATAATTACTCTGTCCACGACCTTGAGTTAGCTTCTTTTGTTCATGCCTTGAAGATCTGGCATCATTATTTGTACGGTGTGCCTTGTGAGATTTATACTGACCATCTGAGTTTGCATCACTTGTTCAAGAAAAAGGATCTAAATTTGTGCCAGAGGAGGTGGTTAGAGTTGCTAAAATATTATGATATTACTACTCTGTATTACTCGGGCAAGGTCAATATGGTGGTGGCTGCCTTGAGTCACTAGGCGAAGAGTTTGGGGAGTTTGGCATATTTACCAGCTTCAGAGAGGCCTATGGCGATGGATGTGTTAGATAATACTCTTAACGCTAGAGGGGGGGTGAATAGCGTTATAATAAAATTTAGCGTAAACTTGCGGAAATTAAAATTTGCAGGAAGTAAATAAGTGCGATAAATAATAACTTACACACAAATATATCCTGGTTCACCACAACGTGTGGCTAGTCCAGTCCCCGAGAGACTCTCTCGAGATTTTCCACTAACGTGTCAAGCTTCCGGGTGCTTAACAAACCTTTACAACTTGAGGACGCAAGCCTCAACACCTTTGCTCGGAGTTACAACACTCCAAGACTTCAACCAAGGAAACACAAGTTCCTTACAACAAGAGAATTACAATTCTCTTACAAGTGTATACAACACTAAAACACTCAAACAAAATACTCCTTAATGAGTAGATATGAGTAAAAGAAGTAAGCTCTGGATCACAACAACTTTGGACAAGAATATGGCTCTCAAAAGCTTTATGAAATTGAATATAAAATGATAAACAAAAGTATGCAAGCTTATAGCAATGTAATGATCAGTTGTAGTATGTTGTTGTGTTTAAAACACTGAAATGAAGCTGTATTTATAGTTGAAAAACTTGGCATTACCGTTGCCTAATTGCCAATTAAGAGTTGCTGATTTTACTCACTGACAATCGATTGTCGAACCCCAACAATCGATTGTCTGCCAGTCAGATCAAAATTCAATCCCAGATTTTACGCTTGATAATCGATTACTTACAATCCATAATCGATTACTGGCAACGTTCAAAAAATCATTTCCAGATTTTACCACAAACAATCGATTGTCCAGAATCAACAATCGATTACTCAGCAACGTTCAAAAAATCTTTTCCGGATTTTAATCAAAACAATCGATTATACAAAATCAATAATCGATTACCAAATAACGTTCAAAAAATCTTTTCCGGATTTTAATCAAAACAATCGATTATTCAAAATCAATAATCGATTACCTGACGGTATTTGAAAACTTTACGACAACGGTCAGCTTCACAATCGATTGCACAAAGTCAACAATCGATTACTTATCAGTTTTTGAAAAATATTTTAGACACTGCCTCTTGACAATCGATTGTTATATACTCACAATCGATTATTTATTAAATTTGAAAATCACTGGAAGTCACTGCCTCAACACAATCGATTGTCATTAGTTCACAATCGATTATTTTGTGACTTTGAAAAATCTGAAGGACACTGTCTCTTCACAATCGATTGTCATTAGCTTCACAATCGATTATTCTGAGTTTTGAAAAACTTTGATGGACACTGCCTCATCACAATCGATTGTCATGCAGGTTTGAAGAAACCTGATGTTCACTGCCTTAACACAATCGATTGTCATTAGTTCACAATCGATTGTCATGCAGTCTTGGCTCAACATAATCGATTATCATTAGTACATAATCGATTATCTTAGTCCAGTTTTTAGAGGCATTTAAAAATCATTTTGACTAATGAAAATATGCATGATTTAAAATCATTTAGCATTAAATTAAATATGCATGATTTTGGAAAATAGTTTTATGAGAGACGCCATGTTACGAGTCTAGTTGTAGGATCAAGATCACAATTAAGAATGACTCAATTAAACTATAAAACTTTGTCTTGAGCTTGAATCTCGATGTATATCAATTGTGCGCTTGTTTCTTGAACTTCGTCATATATCAATTTTTGCTTCGTTTGTCATTCATCAAAACCTATACAAAAGAACACACGTTTTAGTATATTGCATTGAGAACGTGTTTCCAACAATTTTCCCCTTTTTGATAATGGCAAACATTAAGCGGGATATGCAAGACAAGCAATTTATATTGACGATTCAAGACAAGTAAAATCATGCAACAAGTATGCAATTTGTTCCCCCTCAATATATGAATTCCCCCTCAATTTAAGCTTATAAATATTGAGAGTTGCATACCCGTTATCTTCCCCCTTTTGCCATTAGCAAAAATAACATAATAATAAGATGCCAAAGATGAAATAAACCTTGTTTATTTATTAAAAAAAATTATGGCAACATCCACCCGAATAATAGCAACATAATCGATTATTGATACGAAATAATCGATTTTTAGACGACGGAAACCGATTGTTGTACGTCACGCTTTATAATTCCCCTTTCCTTTGGGGCGATACCTGCAAAAATCGTTAGACGTCTCCGACGCTCAAGTTAGAAATCATGTAATAAAAAAATGCAATGCATGACTTAGATCAACGTGGAGTCAAGGATACCGAGTTCACTGCGAATTCGGAAGAAGGACTCTTTCTCTAAAGGCTTTGTAAAGATGTCTGCCAATTGGTTTTTGGTTTCAACAAATTCAATTTTGACATCGCCTTTGAGAACGTGATCTCTAATAAAATGATGTCTAGTTTCAATGTGTTTCGTTCGCGAATGAAGAACGGGGTTCTTCGTCAAGCATATGGCACTAGTATTGTCACATCTAAGAGGGATATGATCAAGACTTAGGCCATAGTCCAAGAGTTGTTGTTTCATCCATAGGATTTGAGCGCAACAACTCCCCGCGGCTACATATTCAGCCTCGGTTGTGGACAACGCAACACTTACTTGTTTCTTGCTAAACCAAGAAACGAGAGAGTTACCGAGCAAATGGCAAGTGCCACTAGTGCTCTTGCGGTCCAATTTGCATCCAGCAAAATCGGAATCGGAGTAGCCAACAATTTGGCATGAAGAGCCTTTGGGGTACCATAGACCCACATTTGTAGTACCAACAAGATACCTTAAAATCCATTTTACCGCAGTAAGGTGAGACTCCTTCGGACACGATTGATAACGAGCGCATAAGCACACGCTAAACATAATGTCCGGACGACTAGCAGTAAGATAAAGAAGAGAGCCAATCATACCTCGATACTTTTTGGTGTCGACTTCCTTACCTTTCTCATCTTTGTCTAGATGATCGGATGTGCTCATGGGAGTTGCCATTTCTTTTGCATTGTTCATCTCAAATCGTTTCAGCAATTCTTTGCAATATTTGGCTTGACAAATGAATGTACCTTCTTTCATTTGCTTTACTTGTAATCCCAAAAAGAATGTTAACTCACCCATCATAGACATCTCAAATTCGCTTGTCATTAAATCGGAAAATTCCTTGCATAAAACATTGTTAGTAGCACCAAATATAATATCATCTACATATATTTGAACTAACAAAATATCATTGTTTTTATGCTTAACAAAGAGAGTTGTGTCAACTTTCCCCCTAGTGAAATCATTTTCCAAAAGAAACTTACTCAATCTTTCATACCAAGCTCGGGGAGCTTGTTTTAAACCATAAAGAGCCTTTTTGAGTTTGAAAACATGATCGGGAGATTTTGAAGTTTTCAAAACCGGGGGGTTGTTCAACAAAAACTTCTTCTTGAATAAAACCGTTTAGAAAAGCACTTTTCACATCCATTTGATATAAAATGAAATTCATAGAAGAGGCAAATGCAAGCAATAAGCGAATAGCTTCTAATCTAGCTACGGGAGCATATGTTTCCTCATAGTCAATACCTTCTTCTTGATCATAGCCTTTTGCTACAAGCCTAGCTTTGTTTCTAGTGATTATACCATTTTCATCTAGTTTATTGCGAAAAACCCATTTCGTACCAATTATGGTATGACCTTCGGGTCTTGGCACCAAATCCCAAACGTCATTGCGTTTGAATTGGTTAAGCTCCTCTTGCATTGCCAAGGTCCAAAATTCATCCCCAATTGCTTCTGAGATGGTTTTGGGTTCAATTTGAGAAACAAAAGCAGTATGTTCTAAGGTATTTTTGAGAGAGTTTCGGGTACTTACCTTGTCTCCAACGTTGCCAATTACCTGTTCGAGAGGGTGATCTTTGATTGTCCTCCACTCGTTAGGCATATTCATTTCTTTTTCCAATTGTGGCGCTTCTTCCGTTGGTTGTTCCTCAGTTTCATCCTTATTTTCCTTGGGTGGTTCCTCTTGTATTTTGTCTTTCAAGCTATCTAAGATACCTGCAAGATCAAAATCGGAATCCTTTCTCGCCAAGCGAGCATTATTTTCGGAAAATGCAACATGAGAGGATTCCTCCACAATTTGGGTTCTTTTATTAAAGACCCTATATGCTTTACTACGTGAGGAATATCCAATGAAAATACCTTCATCCGACTTAGCATCAAATTTACCCAATTGGTCTTTGCCATTGTTATGAACAAAACATTTGCAACCAAAAACTCTAAAATGGGAAATATTTGGTTTTCTACCCTTATAAAGTTCATAGGGGGTTTTCATGAGTATCGGCCGAATTACTACTCTATTTAGAACGTAGCAAGCGGTACTCACGGCGTCCGCCCAAAAATGCTTGGGTATCTTAGCTTCGTCGAGCATGGTTCTAGCCATCTCTTCGAGACACCTATTTTTCCTTTCCACCACCCCATTTTGTTGTGGTGTACGTGGAGCGAAAAAGGTATGCTCGATTCCGAGTTCGTCACAAAAGTCCGCAAAGAGATTGTGATCAAACTCTCCCCCATGATCACTCCTAATTGAAGTGACGGTTGTTTCTTTCTCATTTTGAACACGCTTAAGAAAATATTTAAAATTTTGAAAAGCATCACTTTTATTGGCAAGAAATAAAGTCCAAGTAAATCTCGAGTAATCATCAACAATCACAAAAGCATATTTATTTCTTCCTAGACTTTCAATGAGAGAGGGACCAAATAAATCCATATGAAGCAATTGCAATGGTCTAGAAGTTGAAACAATGTTTTTTAGATTTGAAAGATGCTTTTGTTTGCTTCCCCTTTTGACACGAGTCACAAATAGAGTCATTTTCAAATTTTAAATTGGAAAGACCAACAACTAAGTTTTGAGAAATCAATTTGTTCAAAAGATGCATATTGATATGTGCTACTCTACGATGCCATAGCCAAGTATCATCCTCTTTACTCATAAGACAATCAACATATTCGGGTGAGGAATTAGCAAGATCAACCATATAAATATTATCAACTCTAAAACCACGAAGTATGATTTTGATATCACTACGTCTAAATACTAGGCATTCATCCGAATCAAATAGAGCAAGATTTCCCTTGTCACATAATTGGCTTATGCTCAAGAGATTATGCTTCAAACCTTTCACAAGTAATATATACTTAATAGAGGAATTTTCATCCTTACCGACCGAGCCGATGCCGATGATCTTTCCTTTATTGTTATCACCGAAGATAACACTTCCTCCTTCTTTGTGCTCTAATTGAAGGAATTTGGATTCATCTCCCGTCATATGCTTGGAGCATCCACTATCAAGGTACCATAGTACACTTGATCCCTTCAAGCACACCAACAAAACAAATTAATGTTCTTCAGGTACCCATGCCATCTTGGGTCCTTGGGGGTTAGGCATATTATAGTGATGCGATTGAGTAACATGTCTATGACGTGTAAAGCATGCAGGAGCAATATGACCAATACGTCTACAATAATGACAAGTCACATTTGGGTTATGCATCCTTCTAGGTTCATAGTAACTAGACAGATGAAAATTTCTTACTCTATTTTGAACACTATGACTATTTCGCATTTCATTATTTCTCATACTATGAGCTCTAGGATGGGCAGTATTTCTAGAGTGATTGTTTCTCGGTTGAGGGCCATTGCTAGGTCTTCTAAGGGGTTCAAAATTTGGCCTAAAATATGCATCATTTCTAGGGTGACTATTTCTAGGTGGTAAGTCATTCCTAGGTCTTCTAAAAAGTTCAGCATTTTGTCTAGCATGCATATTGGCTCTAGAGTTGTTGTTTCTAGGGTAAGATTTCTATTGTTAATCCTAGGTTGAGCTTTAGGTTGTTGGGGTTTAGCGTCAACTTTTTTGTCATTCTTAAAGCCTATTCCATGCTTGGTTGATTTCAAGTTAACAAGAACATCATTCAAGTTTTTGTGCGAAGAATTAAACTTATCTAATGTGCCTTTAAGCCTACTTACTTCATTCTTAAGAAACAAACAAGAAGTGCAATTTCTAGTAGAGCTTTCGGGCTTATCGGAACTTCTTTTTCCAAAAAACTTGTTTTCCTCTTTCAGCTTCTCATTTTCTAAAACCAGTTTTTCTAAATCCTTTTCTTTCAAAGAAAGCTGTTTTTGAAAATCCTTTTTCTTTTAATGAAGCATTTTCTTTTATGCCCTTAACAGTTTTTGAAGCCTTAATAAACTCAGCATATAATTCTTCAAAAGCAGTTTGCATTTCTTCAGAGTAAAGAAGTTTTTAGACGAAATTTGACATACCTCATCTTTGTTATCTTCTTGTGCCATAAGGCAAAGATTTGCTGCTTCGTCTTCTTCTCCTTCGCTTGACTCATCTCCGGAGTCACCTCCCCAAGAAATGTATGCACGTTGCTTTTTAAAACGTTTCTTCTCCTTTTTGATGTTTGGGCAATTTGATTTGATGTGCCCGGTTTCACCACATTCATAGCACTTGATTTGTTCGCCTTGCTTTTTGCCCTTGCGTTCATACTCCTTGCGCATGAACCTTTGAAATCTTTTTATAACGAGTCCAAACTCGTTGTCTCCTTCCTCATCAATTTGCGGTTGGCTTGTGCTCGCCTTTAGAGCTATTCTTTGCCTCCTTTGATCATCAACAAAAGGGTTAAGAATAGTAGATTCATAGGTTTTAAGGTTACCTCTTAGTGCGTCGATGGTGACGTTTGAAACGCCAATGGATTCTTGAATTGCATCGGCCTTTGATCTCCATGCCGGTGTGAGACTTCTAAGAACTTTTCGCACGAGCTCTCTATCTGTGAATGTTTTCTTGAGAGCATGTAGGTCATTCACGATTATTGAAAATCGCTCAAACATTTCGTCCACCTCTTCACCTTCCTTCATGTGAAATAATTCATAAGAGTGGGTTAGGAAATCAATTTTTGCTTCCCTTACCTGGTCCGTACCTTCGTACGTAACTTCTAGCTTGTCCCACATCTCTTTTGCCGTTGTGCAACACGATATTTTCCTGTAATCGTCAGCATTAACAGCAAAATATAATAAATTAATTGCTTTAGCATTATTTTGAACCTTTCGGATGTCATCCGCGTCATACTCATCCTCGGACTTAGGAACCCATTCGTTTTCCACCTTCTTTGTTGGAATTTGGTTTCCCTTCATTATCACCTTCCAAAGGTGAAAGCTGTTGGACTGAATGAAGATCTTCATCCTCTCCTTCCAGTACGTGTAATTTGTACCGTTGAATAGAGGTGGTCGTGTGGAGCACTGTCCTTCATCAATTCCTGCAAAAGAATCACGAGTAGAAGCCATGGATGGTTCTCTCAAACTGTTAAGTTTTCAGAGAGTTGGGCTCTGATACCAATTGTTAGATAATACGCTTAACGCTAGAGGGGGGGTGAATAGCGTTATAATAAAATTTAGCGTAAACTTGCGGAAATTAAAATTTGCAGGAAGTAAATAAGTGCGATAAATAATAACTTACACACAAATATATCCTGGTTCACCACAACGTGTGGCTAGTCCAGTCCCCGAGAGACTCTCTCGAGATTTTCCACTAACGTGTCAAGCTTCCGGGTGCTTAACAAACCTTTACAACTTGAGGACGCAAGCCTCAACACCTTTGCTCGGAGTTACAACACTCCAAGACTTCAACCAAGGAAACACAAGTTCCTTACAACAAGAGAATTACAATTCTCTTACAAGTGTATACAACACTAAAACACTCAAACAAAATACTCCTTAATGAGTAGATATGAGTAAAAGAAGTAAGCTCTGGATCACAACAACTTTGGACAAGAATATGGCTCTCAAAAGCTTTATGAAATTGAATATAAAATGATAAACAAAAGTATGCAAGCTTATAGCAATGTAATGATCAGTTGTAGTATGTTGTTGTGTTTAAAACACTGAAATGAAGCTGTATTTATAGTTGAAAAACTTGGCATTACCGTTGCCTAATTGCCAATTAAGAGTTGCTGATTTTACTCACTGACAATCGATTGTCGAACCCCAACAATCGATTGTCTGCCAGTCAGATCAAAATTCAATCCCAGATTTTACGCTTGATAATCGATTACTTACAATCCATAATCGATTACTGGCAACGTTCAAAAAATCCTTTCCAGATTTTACCACAAACAATCGATTGTCCAGAATCAACAATCGATTACTCAGCAACGTTCAAAAAATCTTTTCCGGATTTTAATCAAAACAATCGATTATACAAAATCAATAATCGATTACCCAATAACGTTCAAAAAATCTTTTCCGGATTTTAATCAAAACAATCGATTATACAAAATCAATAATCAATTACCTGACGGTATTTGAAAACTTTACGACAACGGTCAGCTTCACAATCGATTGCACAAAGTCAACAATCGATTACTTATCAGTTTTTGAAAAACATTTTAGACACTGCCTCTTGACAATCGATTGCTATATACTCACAATCGATTATTTAATAAATTTGAAAATCACTGGAAGTCACTGCCTCAACACAATCGATTGTCATTAGTTCACAATCGATTATTTTGTGACTTTGAAAAATCTGAAGGACACTGTCTCTTCACAATCGATTGTCATTAGCTTCACAATCGATTATTCTGAGTTTTGAAAAACTTTGATGGACACTGCCTCATCACAATCGATTGTCATAAGGTTCACAATCGATTGTCATGCAGGTTTGAAGAAACCTGATGTTCACTGCCTTAACACAATCGATTGTCATTAGTTCACAATCGATTGTCATGCAGTCTTGGCTCAACATAATCGATTATCATTAGTACATAATCGATTATCTTAGTCCAGTTTTCAGAGGCATTTAAAAATCATTTTGACTAATGAAAATATGCATGATTTAAAATCATTTAGCATTAAATTAAATATGCATGATTTTGGAAAATAGTTTTATGAGAGACGCCATGTTACGAGTCTAGTTGTAGGATCAAGATCACAATTAAGAATGACTCAATTAAACTATAAAACTTTGTCTTGAGCTTGAATCTCGATGTATATCAATTGTGCGCTTGTTTCTTGAACTTCGTCATATATCAATTTTCGCTTCGTTTGTCATTCATCAAAACCTATACGAAAGAACACACGTTTTAGTATATTGCATTGAGAACGTGTTTCCAACAGGATGTTCAGGCTTTAGCCAGTCAGTTTGTGAGATTGGATCTTTCGGAACCCAGTCGGGTCCTTGCTTGTGTGGTTTTCTGGTCTTCCTTATTCGATCGCATCAGGGAGTGGCAGTATGATGACCCTCACTTACTTGTCCTCAGGGACACAGTTCAGCATGGCGATGCCATAGATTTGACCATTGGAGATGACGGGGTATTGAGGATGCGGGGTCGGATTTGTGTGCCCTATATGTGCTTCGGAAGTTGATTTTAGCAGAGGCCCATAGCACGCGTTATTCCATCCATCCGGATGCTACGAAGATGTATCAGGATTTGAGGCAGCACTATTGGTTGAGGAGGATGAAGAAAGATATAGTTGGATATGTAGCTAGATATCTCAATTGTTAGCAAGTGAAGTATGAGCACTAGAGATCGGGTGGGTTGCATCAGCATATAGAGATTCCGGAGTGGAAATGGGAGAGGATCACCATGGATTTTATAGTTGGTCTCCCTTGGAGTGCGAAGTAGTTCGATGCCATTTGGGTGATTCTGGATTGATTGACCAAGTCTGCTCATTTTATCCCTATGTGTACTACCTATTAATTGGAGCGGTTGGCGGAGATTTATATCCAGGAGATTGTTCGTCTGCATGGTATTGCAGTTTCTATTATTTCAGACAGAGGTACTCAGTTTACATCACGGTTTTGGAGGGCCGATTAGCAGAACTTGGGTACTCCGGTGGAGTTGAGCACAACATTTCACCCCCAGACGGGCGGACAGTCCGAGCGCACTATTCAGATTTTTGAGGATATGCTCCGGCGTGTGTGATTGAGTTTGGAGGGTCTTGGGATCAGTTATTTCCATTGGCGGAGTTTGCTAAAAACAACGTTTATTAGTCGATCATTCAGGTGGCGTCGTATGAGGCTTTATATGGTAGGAGGTGCAGATCTCTTGTGGGTTGGTTTGAGCTGGGTAAGGCTAGGCTATTGGGCACAGAGTTGGTTCAGGATGCATTGGAGAAGGTCAAGATGATTCAAGATAGTCTCCATACATCCCAGTCCAGACAAAAGAGTTACGAAGACTGGAAGGTTCGTGATGTTTCATATATGGTCGGAGAGCGGGTTCTGCTTCGGGTTTTGCCTATGAAAGGCGTTATGAGATTTGGGAAGAGATAGAAGTTGAGTCCGAGGTTTATTGGCCCTTTTGAGATTTTGAGGTGAATTGGGGAGGTTTCTTATAAGCTTGCCTTACCTCCCAGCTTGGCCAGGGTTCATCCAGTATTTCATGTTTCGATGCTCCAGAGGTATCACGGTGATCTGTCGCACGTGTTGAATTTCTGTTTAGCCTAGTTGGACAAGGATCTATCCTATGTTGAGGAGCCAGTGGCTATAACTGACAGGCAGGTCATAAAGTTGAGGTCAAAGGACATTGCTTTAGTAAAGGTACAGTGGTAGGGTCAGCCAGCCAAGGAAGCGACCTGGGAGACCGAGCAGGATATGTGCAGCCGATACCCTCATCATTTTACTACTTCATGTATGTTCTCTATGCTCGTTCGAGGACGAATGAATGATTAAGTGTGGGAGGATGTAACGATCTTGCCGGTCTTTTTTAGAATGTACACCCGGATCCCTATTAACTGCTTCCCCTAAGTTCATGTGTGCTATTTTGTTTTGTCGAGACATTCGATGCTGTGTTCCGGAGAGTTTTGGGACACTTAGTCCCTAAAAGAGAGCTTAAGTATTAGAACGTGGTCCGTAGTTGGAACAGTGTGAATACGACCTCAGAATTGAAATCTGATGGTTCTTTTAGTTCCGTTAGGTGATTTCAGGTGGGATCGTGTTCGGAATGTATTTTGGAAGTCTGTATCTAGGCTTGAAATGCCGAAGTTTGAATTTGATAAGCTTCCAGTCTGATAGTGAGTTTTTTTATCCGAGGGTCGTAATTGAATTCTGAAAGTTGCAGTAGCTTAGCCCTGTTGTTTAGGATGTGTGTGCAAAGTTTTAGGTTCATTCGGACATGTTTCGGATAGGTTTTTTATCGAAAGCGTGTTTTAATGAAATTTGAAGTTCTTAGGCTCAAACCCTCGATTAATTCGGATTTTCGACATTGTTTTAGGTGGTTTTAGAACTGGTACAAGTTTGAATAATATTATGTGATATGTCCGTGGGATATTTTGAGGTCCCGGGGGCCTCGGGTGTTTCGGATGCTCAACGGAATATTTTGGAGTTGTGAAAATTTCAGAAAATCCTATAGCAATTGCAGGTTCCATTTCCTTCTTCACGTTCGGGATGCCCTTATCGCGTTTGCGTAGATTTGACCTTATTCTTCTACGTGTTCGTGTCCTCCTCCACGAGTTCACGCAGAGAAATTCTGGAGGAGGACCAGTTTCCTCATCGCATTTGCGAAGCTTCACATTTTCCTCAATCTCATTCGCGTCTAGGCCATCGCGTTCGCATAGCTTTACTTGACTCTGAGGGGCTGAGCCTATTACTTCATCGTGTTCGCATTCCCTCAGTTGCATTCGCGTAGTTTTACCATTCCAGGCCTTCTCAGCGTTCGCAGTATCTTCCTCGCGTACGGGAATGGCATTTTTGGTAGCCTTCATTTTTCTTCTTCGCGAACGTGAGACTTCCTCTGCGTTCGCGATGCTTTAAACACCTGGGTAGATATAAACATTTCAAAATCAAAGGATTATCCATTTTTATCAAAACACAAGCTTGGGAGCTCGGATTTGGGAGAAATATCGAGGGATTTTCGAGGGCAACTACTGGGTAACGATTCTCTACTCCTTTATGCTTAAAGCCCACTAATCTAATCACGAATTCATCCTTAATTTTGAATTTTTGACTGAAAATGGGGAAAACTTCATAAACCAAACTATTGAGTTCTGAGTGGGTGTTTAGGCTCTGATTTGAGAGACTTTTACATGGTTAGACTCGTGAGAGTACGAGAGTTCTAAAAATGTGAAAATTTTTCGATTCAGAGACATTGGCCTGAGAGGCGTTTTGGTCATTTTACCTAATTTCACGCCTTAGATTTGAATTAAATAGTAGAATTAGTTGCTTGCCATGTTATTTACGATATGTAATTGAATTGAATAGATTTGGGACATTTAGAGTCGGATACTCGTGGCAAGGGAGTGGTTTCTAGTTGATTTTTGTGTCGGTTCGAGGTAAGTGTCTTGTCTAACCTTGCGTGGGGACCATTCCCCTTAGGACATGATATGTGATATTTGAATGTCTCGTACGTGACGAGCGTGTACTTGAGCTGATTGTTGACAACCCGTTTTTACTTGAAGTATTTAAATTGAGTTTTCTTGCTTACTTGTTTATTCTAATTGCAAGTTCAACCTGTATTAGTTTAGAGAAGCATGTTTAGTTGACTTACTTGCCTATTGGCTTAAACTGTCTTGTTTGCACTCCGTGAAGCATGTTAGGCTAGAATTTACTATTACTTGTTTTGAGTTTAGTATTTATCCTAATGATTGAGCTGTTATTGCGTGTTTTAAATTTGGGACTACGGGACGGCATCCTGGGAGATCCCCCTACATTGAATGTTCTGGATTGAGGGTGCGGGATACCAAGAGATCTCTGTCACATGAATATATAAGTATTGAGGATACTAAGAGATCATCGGGATACCAAGAGATCCCTCGTGTATATGATGAGGATACCAAGAGATCCTCGGGATACCAAGAGATCCGGTTATTATTTCCATGTTGTGAGTAGTATTCCTTATATTGTTTTGTTTCTGCTTTCTATTACTGTTTTTCCTTATTTATCCTGTTTAAATTCTTGTTGTAGACTTTATCAATAATGTTTTTCTTATCCTATCCTTTATTATGTTTTATCCCGGTAGGGCTTTGACCTTCCTCGTCACTACCCGATCGAGGTTAGGCTTGGCACTTAATGAGTACCGTTATGGTGTACTCATGCCCCTTCTGCGTATGTTTTTCATATGCAGATCTATGTACCTCCACCCAAGCATATCACTCTCGAGGCGGAGAGATCTAGGTAAGACTTCGAGGTACTTCTGTTGCATCCGTAGGCCAGGAGTCTTTATCTTATTCTACCTTTAGTAGATAGTTTTCCTTTTTTCAGTTGTGTAGACATTCTGGAGTTAGAGCAATGTATTATTCTTCTATTAGCCTGTGTTGCCCGTTAGTTTCCGGGTTTTGGGATGTTATATATTTTCCGTGATGATTGAGTTGTATATGTCGGGTGGCACTTATATACAGTTTCTCTTATAGTTGTTCAAGATTAATTATTTATTATCTGCAAGTTTAATTTGTTTTTTCACATTATTAGGCTTATCTAGTCTTAGGGACTAGGTGTCGTTACGACATGTTCATGGTGGGTGAACTAGGGTCGTGACACTAACCATGGTCATTTAAATCTATTAGCTATAGTCTTGAGGTTTTACCATAGAATTAGCCTATCCTCTAATAAATTGCTAGCATAAATAATAGAACACAAGCAGCTCTTTCTAGAGTTACTTACCTTAATCATGGCATGTATTTCTTGGTTCGTCCCTCCAATTTGATCCACCATAGTATCTCAATTGTTCCACATGAGCACAATAGCTCCATAGTTTCCATTAGTGAGCATTTGAATGAGGCTAGAATAACCAAAGTCTTGCATTAAGCTATGGTGGTCATCTAGCTTTGTTTCTAGTGGGGCTACAATACAAGGTCTATAGTAGTCTAACATTGCTCTAAAAGCTCTCCTAAAATTTGTGCTACTTACACCTCTACAATTCCAAATTATCATATTCATACTTGTATTTCTTGTTGGTTCTCCTCCTTTGCGGCTGTTAGAAGAGCTTAGGTCATTCATCAGATTTTCCTTGTGAGTCCAGTAGTGCGAGAACATTGTTGGCACTAGCACCACTGTATGTTAGTATATGCTTGGCGAGCTCAGTTTCCTGACGGATATGGAGAACTTCCTCAAATCCACTGGCTACTTAAGATGAATCTTTTCTTTTCTTGCCTTGAACACCATTGTTTTTGGGTATTGTAACACTCCGTGCTCCACTATTCGTTCATTTGGGGTAGTGGCCTCTTCTTCCCCCCTCTTCCATCATTATTTGGTTTGTGTTCTGCTGGGGAGGATGGAGTTGTTGCATAGGGAGTAGTTGTCTGGTTGTTGTTGGAGTTGGAGTTTAAAGGCTATAAAGTGCATTAGTTCGTCTGCTGGGGTTGTTCAGGTTGGGGTGCATGGGTAAGGTTTGTATAAAGGGGTAGGTTCAGATTTTTTAGATTGTTAGTGTTGGGGTGAGGCCATGTTTGTTTACTCCAGGGTGATGGATGGGGGGACTGGAAATGGTGTCGTAGGGTATGGGTAGGGTGGAGATGATTGGAGTGCATCCATGGTCGAATTATGATATTGTTTAGACACAGTTGGAGTCCTTCCGCTACTTTTGAGCTACGTAGATTGGGTCTCCTATTTAGACTATGATGTCTCTCCCTTCTAGTTATAGGCTTATGTTCAAGGCTTGGCCCATTAGTCCCCATTCCAGCCATGATTGGGGTGCATGATCCGCTTGGATGGGCCTTGTGGTGAAGAGAAGAGGGTTTGGGGTTGAGATACATTCTGTGGACGTGTCCACACGTACCTCCAAGGCCTTGGGTATCTCCTATTGTAATTGGTGGGTGGCAGCCTTGGCATTGTGTATGTTATCGTTAATAGGGGTTGTGTCTTGTAGTGAAGGGGAGTTAAGGCTCTTGTTAATATAGAGTAATGAGTTATCAATGTATAATGTGTTTGGTTCCAATGTGTTTGGGACTTGGACTTTGACAGTCTTTTCTCTCTTTATATCTTTCACCTTGTCTTGTGAATTAATGGGATTTAGACTATGGATTGATAAGGTGCAGAGGTGCTTTGTACTATAGTTGATTTTCTTACGTCTACTAGGTTTTGGGATGGGATAACGAAATGAATTTGTGGGATAATTAAGCCTTGCATTAATGAGGAGAATTGATTGGATGTGGAAAAATAAGGGTCTATGTCCATGATTTGCTCATTTTTGTCATCTCTTTCCATCACACTAGGTGATATATGGGTATGGTCTTGTGTTTGGGAGGTATTAATGTGTAAGGGCTCTTGTGGGTAAATGTTATCATTTATGAGGTGTCTTTTCTTATTTAGGTTGTTCAAGTTTTGGTCCATTGGGAAAAGGGATGAGGTATCGATACTATTAATATTTTTTGGACTAAACTTACTGCCTAGGTCAACTATGTCATTAGTGTCGGCAGATGTATTTGTTTTTGGTCGAGGTGAGATGTCCTTAGGGTTTGGGGCAATATCTGTTGGTTTTGTAGTAGGATCGATCTTAGGGTTGCTAGGTTGGCAAAGGGTGGAATCTGGGCTTGTTTGTTTCCGGTGTATTTGGTTGGTTTTGGGGGTGATTGGGTGATTTTTTGATTATTTGTTTTGTATGATACTATGGTCCAATGGACAATTTGGTGTGTGATACTCTCTAATTGGTTTTGTTCATGGGTTCGTCCATGGGATTGGTCATGGATGCTCAGTGATCCTTGATGTTTTGGCTTAAAGATTTGATGTGGGCATTGGTTTTGGCCATGGCTAAGCCTTCCATAGCTTGTGCAAAGGAGATTAAAACCTTCATATGTAATGTTTTGTATGTGTTTTCCAATAATGATGTAAGTTTTGAGTGGTTTTTCTGTGGGAACTAAGATGCAGAGATGGGCATATTTGCCTCGCATCGCATATTTTGTGCAAGCATATATTTGTATTAGTTGTCCTAGTTTTTTGCCAAATTTTTGCAATATGTCATAGTCATAGAATTCAGTAGGAAGACGGGAGCGTTTCCCAAATACTTGAGTATGCCAGGGCGGCTTTTGAAGCTACAAATCTGGGCTCCCATTTTCTAACCGTGAGGAATTGGTTACCAATGAACCATAGGCCTTCATGTAAAGCTTTCCTATAATTATCCTCCTTTGTGAATTTTATTAAATAGTAGTAACTTCCTAAATCAATAAGAGATAGAGTCTCCGTAGGTTCCATATTGCATGAAGTTTCTTTTGAAGGAAATGGTACCCCACTCGTCTACCAAATATTTTAACAATGAGGGCATCCAGCTCTTGTAGAGTCGTTCCTTATCAGATGAAGTGATTGGGATGAAGAGGTCGGGATCTGGGTAGTTGTTGATCTCATCCTCAGGTTCGTATAGGTCTATGTTACGTTGCACTGTGATTTGGTTATTATCTTGGTCACATTTTTGGTTCGATTTTAGGGTGTCTAGGAAGGACATTTTCTTTGTGTTACTGGTGTTAGGGTGGTTCATCACGTTTGTGAGGTCTTTAGGGTGAACTAGGCTCATCTCCACGTCCGTTAGGGTTCTATTCTGGGTAGTTTTGGGGCTTGGGGAGGGGGGGTTTAGCCCTTCCATGGAGATTGATTCTGGAGGGGAAGTAGGAGTTATTCTTTTGCTTGGGTAGTTTGTTGTGTATGTGATCATTTGGAGTTGAAGGTTGGCAATGTTGGAAGGGTCTTAGGAAATGGTTTAGAAATATTAGAGAGGGGAGAGCTTCTCACTCTACCCCATTGTCATATGGTTGCTCAATGGAAAGCCTTAACGTGCTATCTACATATGTTATGTGTGCTTTTTCCATTTAAACACTATTTTGATTTAATTTGCAGTAGGTTGATGAATAGTTAAATGACTATTTAAGAGCTCCCAAAGTCACTTATAAATATATATAACTAATGATCACATTTGCTTATGTTTAGTAGGTGCTCTTTATACGCCATCATCTTAATTAGGGGTGTACATAGGTCGGGTTGGTTCGGATTTTACAATCACCAAATTAAATTAATTTTGTCGGATTATTAAAAAGACCAAATCAACCCAATAAAACTCGGTTTTCAATCTCGGGTTTTTGACTTATTCGGGTTTTTTCGGGGGGAGGGGGTCCAGTAAAATCTTCGTAGAACAAAACATATAATTTGTGCTCAAAATATTTCTTTAATTCTAGTAAGATACAATTATATAAAGTATTTTTCAAGAAAATAATACAAAAATATGATATTCATTATCCTAAAATATTGGACAATAAAGACAATAAACCAAACCAATCATGATTGGGTTTTTTTTCCAATACCAAATCATAATCAAATCTTTTTCTCGATTTGACTCGAATTATCGAGTTAGTACAATTTATCGATTTCCTTTGTACACCCATAATCTTAATATCTTCACCGTTTTAAGTCAGAGTTGTCGATGGACAAGAAATTTAAATATACTTGCCATCCAAAATCTGAATAAGCACCTTTTACGGATATATTATTTATTACAATTTTTACCTTTTCTATAATAGGCTATGAATTAACAGAAACTAAAACAACCCTTCTATGGATGTATACAGGTTGTGTGCGATTTAGTATTGGTAAAATGGATTAAATAATACTTATTCATCCATATTATTCACTAAAAATAGATTGAATAATAAACCTCTTAAAAATAAATCAAATATTGATGAAATCTATATTATCCACTTAAAAAATAAAATTTAATAGATAACTGATGGGTTTAACTAGGGGTGTTCATAAAACCTCGAAAAACCGAGTCAAATCGGAAACCGAAAATCGAATCAAACAGATAAGAAAACCTGACACTTTTCCGGTTCAATTTTGGTTTTGAATTTTAAAAATCGACTAAATTTGATTTGGTTTTGGTTTTGGTTTTAGTAAAAAAATAATCCGAAAAAAGTCTAACCAAACCGATTATAGAAGTAGCTATTTAAAATTTAATAATTTACCATTTTAGTCTAGTTCTTTGTTATTATAATAATCTAGTTCTTTACCTTTACATTTTAGTTTAATTAGTATTTTTCTTTTGCTAAGTACGGAACTTATTTCATGTTAAAAAAAATTTATTTATAATTGAGTCATAAAATTATGCATCACTATTTAGTTCATCTATCATCAATATATCTTAATAAATGATAGACTTGTCAAAAGCATTTAATTTGGTAATGTTAGGTTGAAAATATAGTCGTTCTAATATGTGTTTACTAATATATGTGCCATATTTAAAAATAAAACTGATAATAACCGCAAAATTCAAATAATCAACAAAAACCGACATACATCGAAGCTACAAAAAAATCGACTTAATTTGCTTGAATATTTAAAATCGGCTTACTTGATTGAATTTCTTTTTTAGCGAAAATTCGATCCAAACCGAACCATGAATATCCATTTGTTTAACTATTATATTTGCAAAGACTCAAAAACACTAAAAATTCTCTCAAAAGTGATCTCAACCCATTTTCTGTTTATATTGACAGGTTGAATATTTTTTAGAACTTTCAAAAACCACTATGTTTTAGTGGTTATTAGCTAGTTGTAGCTACCATTTACAATATTACTTCCTATAGCTATATTTTTAGATTTTTTAGAGTGTATTCGATGTATTTAAGTTATTGTATTCATGAATACAGTAGCATTTCTAAGCGTGAAACGGGGGATTACAGCTAGACGGATTTTTGTATTCGAGTGTATCCGACTGTATTCATGGCGTGAAACATGGGATTACAGCTCGACAAATTTTTGTATTCGACTGTATTCACAGCGTGAAACAGAGAGTTATACTATTTTTAAACGGAAAGTGAATCAATTAACATAATAGACTCCAAATATAACTAAACAAACTCAATTATAACAGACAAATTATGTATTTCCATTAATAAAAAAGATTCTCAACCGAAAAACACCCCAAAAACATAGCAATCTTCAGAGAAATTATATAATACATCTAAAAACATAAATTATATTAATTAAAAATACGTATGAATACATTCATGGAATATAGCGAGATAGTAAATACAATGAAATACATAAAATACAGCGGGATACATTGAAAAACAATAAAAAAAGACAATGAATACAATAAAATACATAGAATACAACGAGATACATTGAAATACAATGGGGAAAAAAGACAATGAATACAATGAAATACAGCGAGATACAATAATATATATTAACAAAAAATTCAAGTTGCTCAGCCCCCAACTTCGTCGTCTTTGTTCAAGAACAACCCTAATGTTGTCTCAGCATCAATATCTGGTCTTCGCTCGCCATCACTATTGCCTCTGGTTGCCAACAATTAGCACGTAATTACCGACAAAATAACAAAGGTTCTTGTTGATCTAATATGTTACGTCAGAGAATGGGTCTGGGAGGCTGAGGGCATCGGTATCAATGAATTACGGCCACGGTCGAAATGGTGACGGTGGCAATTGCTTCAACGTCCAGTGGAGGAGAAGACATTGGGAAGTAGATAGAGAGGGAGGATAGATATGGGGTAGGGGATAAAGAGAAATTTGAAGGGATATAAGAGAGAAAAATAATATAAAAGTTATTTTAAGGCTCAACGGTATGAAATAACCACAAATAAATATTAGGCTAAAAAAAAACAACATTTGCTATAGAAGATAACTAATCCAATATCTTTTTCCTTTTTGCAATACACATTTTCAATCCACCTATATCCTACCTGACCCGCCAATTGTCACCCCTATGTGCTACTCTGCTATCATGGTAGCTGAGCTGGATTACATTAAAATTTTCTCGTCAACCTCAAATCTAGATTAGAGAACGATCTCTAACTAACAGCATTTAGAACTTTTTGGTTGATCTTAGATCTGGCTAGAGAACGATAAAACCTCGCAGCAATAAACACATCGAGTCTTGCTATGAAATCGCCGCAACAAAGCGATATATTGCTATTTTAGGATCATAGTTGATTGTTTTGACTAATAAACATCACTACTTCTGGCACATACGATCTACCTAGTAAGATTTCGCTGCCCTCTTAAAGACATCTAACGCCTTAATATTTGTGACCAGGGGCAGCACAAAACACGCATATAGAGATTGGTGACGCTCCCACATCAAAAAAGACAGAAGGAAAACTAAATTAAGATGTCAAGTTGAACGGAAAGACGTCGCCTTAAAAAAGTATCTCTATCATTATACATGTCAACCCACCAAAGCCAGGTTTAGGACATAAAGCATGCAATGGAGTTTGAACTAAGTCGACATCACTGCATAGCTACCTCAAGCAACTTAACTGTAACCCCCAGCAGATAATAATGCAATGCAGACATCCCATACACAACAAACTATTTGCTTGAATGATTTTCTCTTTGGTCAAGGCTACTGGAGACGGGTTATTTCTAGACTACAAACATCTTAGAACCCTGACTGTGGGCTCTGATATAATACGATGCAGTGGGGGCTAGTATCAAGAAATTTCTGGAAGCCTGAAGCACACAATGAATATTTCTAAGAAATCTAGAATGCTTTTGTAGCATTTTAAAGCTGCGGATGGATTGGCATGGGAGCATCAGACTCCTTGGGAAGTGTACTCAATACTGGAAGTTCCTCTACCAAAAGATATTCACAAAGTAATGCTACATCTCACTTGAAATCAGGCTGCACAGTACCAAATTGTCGCATTTGCTTCCAGCTAAGTGCATCATTCAGACGCAAAATTCAAGCTCCTGAGAACAGATATTCATAAAAAAGGCGTTAGTAAAGCAGGAATAAGATTCTCAACTGTAAAATAAACAGAGGCATTTGCTTCCGCCAGTGGACCAAACAGGCATGCCACTAAGCAAAAGATGCAAAGGCCTGGCCAATGCATATCCACATCCATTGTAAGAAAAACCCTCTCAAGTAAACAAAACTTCTATCTCCAGCTCACAGCTGATGAATAAGCCCAACTTCTAGAATGTTATTTGCTCAAACACCAACCACAGCAAAACAAAAGGGTTGCAAGATGGTGTCATTGGACTTTATTTTTGACCAACTCAATAAAAGAGACCTGCAGGCTTGTTTTTCCACATCCACTCCTGAGCAGCTTGAATCCCCTGTGAAGAGGTAAGAAGATGAGAGGATATGGCAATCAAATGCGCTACGAACATGTTCCTTACCCATTACACTAACTGAATAGTCCTCAATTCTATTCATTAGAGAACTACACACTGTAATCAGCACATTACGAAATAGTTTAATTAAGTAACTCATTCGTTACTGCAGATATGAGTTGCTCGTGCCAAATAAATTTATATATATATGTTGATGATAACAAACACCAGATACATGCTACATCATAGAAGATCTTTTGGCGAATATAAAAGCACATAAGTTTAAGATATAGCAGAAAGTTGGATTATAGAGAACGTAAAGCAGGATACTGAAACAGCCCTTCTGGCTCAATTGAAGCTGACAGGTTTCTGTGACCACAGTAGAACAATGGTTGCACCCAACAACTGTCTTTATGAAAAAGCAGATTAAGGGTTTATGAGGAAACACACATCAGTGGTTGCATTTTTTACCCAAAAAGCAGTGCATCTATGGGAAGATGAAAAGGATTTCTAAACCTTCATTACGAGTCAAATTGGATAGCCTAGATGGTAAGATATGGCTTAGAAGTTGACGCTGTACATCAACAGCAAACCCAGTGTAGTCCTACAAAGTGGGTCTAGGGAGGGTAGTACGTGCATAGACCTTGCCTCTACCATGTGAAGGTAGAGAGGCTTTTTCCGATTGACCCTCAGCTCTGTAGTTGATATTGTACATCACAAGATACAAATTCTACTTCACCAGCCAGGCAAATATTTTACTGGGAATATAAAGGCAATATTTCTACAGTTTAGTGAATGATTTACCAAGAATTAAAAAGATATGATCAGAGCAACAACGAAAGAGCATAATGGTACCTGAATTGGTTGTTGACCTGTCATTCCAACTGCGTACTGGAAAATCAAAACCAAATAATAAAAATCCACTGAAATTCAAGTCCTATGAAGAAGTATAGGTTAAATGCTAACCAGAGATCCTTGAGAAGCTTGTTGCAATTGTTGAGGCGGGCGGACCTGGGTTTGGACATACGTTGGGAGCTGACACTGAAGTTGTGCTTGCATTTGAGCTTGTTGGTAAGGCAACCCATGTGGTTGAGCCAGAATGCGAGGCTGTTCGGCAGACAATTTTTGCTGTTGCTGTTCATACGATATCAGCTCCTCCGGCTTCTCCCACTAAATTTCGAAAACAACGGATTATTAGGTGGCCTAAGAAATTAGAACTTCAACCAGAAGGCAGAATAGCAGATGTTTACCCTGCTTTCTCCTGTAATACTGTCATAATAGTACTTGAATCCATCAGGCGATGTGTGCTCTGTCCAATTACATTTCACCGGACCTGTAATCTGGTTCATTCCAGATGCAGCAGATGAAGCAGGAACTACAACATCTGCTTTTGGTTGGACAGCTGTGGAACTAGGTGCCGCTTGTTGAACAAGTCCAGGCCATGGAGACTGCAGGATAATATACAGTGTGAGCGGCGACTGACCTCAATATGCACAGTAACATTTACACTCAATACTCGTATATTCTTGAAATAGTTATAGTTATGGTGAGGGGAAAACAAAAGTGAGCCCCAACCAGAATTGGATGAAACAGAGCACGTATTGGGCCTTAGAACATACAAGGTTAAAGAGATCAATGGTCAGTAAAACCATGTATCATTCAAGTATCACAGAAATTATTTGCAAAAAACAAAACTGAGAATTGCAAGATCTTGAATTTCAAGAAATTCTACTACGAAAATTTTCTCAAGTGTACCTGTTGTTTAACATCTTCTGTGCCCTGCTGGACTGCTGAGCTTTCATTAGATGGTTGCATGAGCTGCAATTGTTGCTGTAGCTGAGTAAAGGTTTGCTGTGATGATTGAAAGCTCGCCTGCAGATTTTGCGTCTGTTGAGACAACATTTGTGCTAGTTGGGAAGGTGGCTGATGGAGATGTTGGACCAAATGCTGTGGCACAGGCTGCTGCTGGTTTGGGATTGCAGACGCAACATGAAGTTGCATGTTATTACTTAAAGGTGTATGTCCCATTGCAGACGACATATTGCGCTGCATCTGAGGCTGAGAAACAGTTGATTGCCAAGTCGAACCAAGCGGCTGCTGCGAGGGCATTCCCTGACTGAAAGGACTTTGACTGGCAGACTGGGACATTTGTACTTGATTCATCTGCCTGAATAAAGCATGAGAAGTTGGTCCCTGTGAAAAAGGTGTTGAGGCTGGAGGCTGAAGTTGCCCAGAAGATGGTAAATGCTGGGGTGACTGAAGTGGCTTCTGTATTTGAGAAATTTGTGGGCCGCCAGTGGGGAGTGGTTTAGCAGGCTTGCCAACAAAAGAAACAACGTAGCACAAAATAATAGACAGAAATCATTCCTAGGATTGAAATAACATTAAGCAAGTTTCTATTAAAACATACCAGTTGCGATGTAGGAGCAGAAGAAGCTGCAAGTCCTGTAAGAAACCCATTTCCAGTGCCACTAACACTCCCGAAGGAACCATCCTAAAAGTTTGTGTAGGCAGCATTATAACATTTTAATGAAGCAGCAAAGTGATACAAACATGTTTCTATACATATACACAAATAAAAGTGCATAATGTATATCCAGATTAAGAGAATAAGCCTACAGGCTACAGCATCTTTTTGACATCCAATCAACTATTCCTAAACAAAAATTAGTTGGGGTCAATATCTTCTGGAAATTGCATCTAGAAAAAGTTGTAGTCACTCACACAGGGGTCCAATTAAGAATTTGTGATACCACCAAAGGACACAACCATATAAAAGCTTGTCTACTCGAATTATGCCTAGAATAAAGTATCATACTGATACCGCTTTAGCTCCCATGTCTATTAGAAGATCAGAAAAATCATTCAGATTAAATCACAAAACCTGAATTATAAAGAGCAAACTTTGTAAATTGGGTTCTAAAAGTGAATGAACTTTGATGAATCAAGCAACGCCAAAAATTTGACGGTGAAGTCTAAGAACTGATAAGAGAGACAAGGAAATAATAACAGAGTCGTCCGAATGTCTCACAAAGCCATGATTACCACATGCCGGTGTTCTATTAATCGGCTTCTACAGAAGACAAAGTATGATGTAAAGAAGCAATTAATGTTACAAGGACAGGTAATGAAATTCCCTCATAAAAGAAACCAGAAATCACCCAAAGAAATTTGACCCAGAACTGATGCTATTAAATGCAATGAATGATGAAATAAGAAAACATGTAACAGCAGATGAATCCACGCACTAAAAACATTCAGGCATATATTAAAGGTCTAAGAATTGGTTCTAGTAATATGAATATAGCACGAAATGGTAATGACATTAAATTCAGTGTCCCAGGAATGGGAAGGAAACAAATGGTGTAAGCCAATTATAGTATTCCACAACATTTCATTTTACCTCATGTGTTTCTCCTAATTCCAACCTAACAAGACATTTTTGCAGGCACAAATATAAGCCAAAGAACTGCTTGCTTCTCTCTGCAACAATTGACCAACATACACATAGGATGCACATTTACCAAACCACACCTGAGTCTATTATACAGCTTAAGACTTGATTTCATATGAATGCTAGAGTACAGAAAAAGACAAGCAAATAATTAAATCAACATATTGCAACACTGCAAACTTTTAATGAAGATTGCAGTTTCCCCTCATAAACAGTTTATCTGGCGGAAACAGAGGATTCACCGCTGTTTTTCTTACCAATGAAGAAGGCCCTGTGGTATCAGTGGTTCTAGGAGGAAACTGATTTCCAAAACCATGCATCCCTTGGTTGGAAATTGGCCTGAGACTTTCTGGACTCATGGGATGCCAGGCATTAGGGCCTGTTTGGTCTTGCAAAGGCTGTCCAGTATTAGGTGGCGGTCTACACACCAGAGAAAAAGAAGAGAGAGTCTGAGTTCTATTTCAGGAAAACCTCAGTTGCAAATTCAAAAACTTAACTAATACCTAATTCCAGGGGTCGGGAAACGAGGTCCTAAACCAGGTCCACCAAAAGCTGGTCCACCACCTCTGAAAGTAGTGAAACAGAGTGATTAAGCAAACTATAATCAACTAGAAGAAAACAACAACAAATGCACTGGTTCAAGCAAGCCTGCTCCGGAAACATCTTCTTTCTTATGATAAAGCACATTGGAATTTCATAGAATACCTAGGTTCTCCAGGTTTAGGTCTCTTAGGGTCAGCAAACCGAACAGTTAAAGGTTGATCACACCCCTGCAATTATAAAAGGAGATTAAAAAATTGATTAAAGTGTTTAATAATGGTGTCATATCACAAAGACAAACATTAACATCACAAGCTTACCCTCATTGTATATTTTCCACTCAAAGAGTTTATAGCTGCCATTGCCATCTGTTTATGAGAATATTTGACAAATCCACAACCTTCACAGTGGTTAAAAGTTAAATTAGCGAGGGTGAACACAAATTACCAACAAAAACCCCCAAAACTTCATGCTTGAATTACTGCTGACAATGTTCAGTATCCTTCGATGCAAGCAATCCAGCACTTACCCAGAATTCATTAAAAGAATAAACCAGGAAGATGGGAAAGCTAAGATTATATTTCCCCTCAGCAAGGTTATATCTAATTTTGTTTACGCTATTACTCCCTCTGTTTCAATTTGTTTGAACCTTTCCGAAGTACGAGGGTCGAATTGACTAATTTTCAGTGTAAACTCAGGCATAGATTCTTTAAGTTTTTGAAAAAAATTAACATACTTCGAAATTACATAAAAAATACTATAAGTCACAATAGTTAACAGTTCAAAGTATTTAAAACCCATTTCCAAAAAATATGGTCAAAGAAAACCTTGTTTGACTCCCCCAAGTAGTAATAGGTTCATTCTTTTTGAGACAGAGGGATTATATTAGAGAAAAACAAAGGACCATGTCTTTTGAGGCATGCATACACAAAGGAAATACCTTGTTCAATACAAAATTTAAGATAGAAAATACTTTCTAGAAAAAGAAAAGAAAAAAAAACTTATTTTTCTGGCTACAGATTTATGGAGCCTCACTTGCATGTTTGAAGTTGAAAAATAGATTTCATGCAAATTGCAAACTAAGGTTTGGTGTAAGTATCCTGGGGCTAATAATCTATGAAGAAAGGAGGAGGTAGTGCTATCTAAGAGAATATTGAAAAATGAAGTGTCAAGACAGGTTAACATAATAACACGGCTGCACAGACCATTTAATCTGTTGCTCAAGATAAATAAAATACTAGACATCTAAAAAAGGATGAGCCTATAGGCAAAAATCCTCATAGCTCCAAAGCAACCAAAGGAGTAGATCAACAATAGCATAAAGTCATAAGTATGGAGTTCAAAACCTTTACGCAGTATCATGGAAAAGAAACTTGGTCTAATCATGCATAGCAAGCACAGGACAAGGTGAGCATTTCATACAGATAAAAGAAAAGGACTCGATAACACAAACCACGACTCTGCTTCATATCATCACGCATGAGATAGACATCTTCAACACGACCATATGGTGAAAATATCTGAAAAGAATCCAAAACAACTTTTAATTATAGCTGCTTCTCAATAGATAATAAATACAAAACACAACAGACGAAAAGCACATAATAAAAGTAAATCATTCAGAAAATCCTCAGCATTTCACTATTCCAAGCCAAATAGGTTAACAAGAACAAGCTGTGTATCTTGTGTCATGACATGATGCAGTTACATGTGCATCACCCAGATGAAAAGTTCTCCAGCGAAGACTGGTTGGGCATCACAACTATAATCAACCAACAAAGACGTATTTACGTCTACTACTTTTAGAGTACGTGTGTCGCACGTATATGTCGCGTCAATAAGTAAAGAGTTGTATATAAGAAGAATGATTTACATACAACAACAGTTGACCTTTGAAATAGATGCAACATTATTCATTTATTAACAGAAATGAGAACTAGTACATTAATGCATAGTTGAATTCAAAATAATTCAATATCTTTTGAATCTGCAAAGATGAATAATTTAGTTTAGTTAGTTACATATAGTATTTTTAGTTATAGATATGTAGCAAAGAAAATCATAATTTGTTCTCTATCTTTTGGGAGCTGTTGTTCCTTTTAAACTAAACGTAAGCTGATATTTTTCTTCACTTCTTGATAAGTTTTAACTTTACAAGAAAAAGGTGAAACTTTTTTCATTATTTTTTATTCTAAGCTATGATTTAAATCTTAAAAAGGGAATGGTGAACAGGCATTCGTTGTAATATGATATAAAAATTATTTCAGTTTTTTTTTCACGCCTAAAGGTTAGAAAAAAATTCTCAAATCAGAAGTGCTCTTAAAGATTTTTCCTGTCACAATATTATAAAGAATATGAAATATAATTTGAGCTTCTACAGAATGCCCAGCTCCTCCTCCTAATTGGTTTTAATCTCAAAATTCTAACTTGAATATGAAGTCTACCAACAAACAAAGTAAGTAGATTAAACGCATTAACCAACCAAAAAAACTAAAAGAAAGTGTCTATGAATTAATGTCTTTATTTACGCTTGATGTTTGTTGAAGTGTGTGACCATCTCATATAAAAGTTTAAGCTGTTAGAAAGAACACACTTTTATTTACATAATTATGCCTTTAGCGCGCGCCCTCACGTGTGGGCTTGATTTTTTTTTTATGAACCAAACACGTGAAAATACTTTCTGATATTGGGTAATAGTGATACTCAAACCGGGGACCTCTGCCTGCTCTAGTACCATATTGAAGTGCGTCATCATCTCATCTAAAAGTTTAAGCTGTTAGAGAGGACACACTTTTATTTACTTAATTATGCCTTCACCAATGTATAAGTGAATTTCCTATTTACTGTCTTTTTCTTGTTGCCCTAGGACACTTCTTGTTCTTCAAGAAAAATTCTACTTCTAAACATACTTTATGAATGTGCACCTCATCTCACAATTACTACATATGTTAATTGTATAAGAAACCTAAGCATTAAGCTCTACAATAATGGTTTAGAATTTCCTACTTATTGTCTTCTTTTTCTTTTTTATCCAACTGCACATTTTTTAAAAATCATTTATAACTGATAGGTTGTGAGTTCGAGTCTCCCAAAAAGCAAGGTGGGAAATTCTTGGAGGGAAGGATGCCGGGGGTCTATTTGGAAACAACCTCTCTACCCCAGGGTAGAGGTAAGGTCTGCATACATACTACCCTCCCCAGACCCCCATTTAGTGGGATTATACTGGGTGGTTGTTGTTGTTGTTGTTGCATTTATAAGTGATAGAATAAATACTTTATGATTACATATAAACATAAAAATGCTTGAAGTTATAGACTCATAACTACCTTACACTCCTCAACTTTATCTAAGTAAAATCCTTTCTCTAATAAAACTTTTCAGTCTAATGCATTATGTCCTCTATGTTTTCAACATTAAATGTGATATAATTATCACCAATTACATTATTGTTCGAGTATGTAAATTTTATCCCCATATATCAAAATATTGATACCTACATTACTAAAATAGCTTTATTCAGTTGATTTTAAAGTCCTATATATTCGGACTTCCTATATAGTTCAAATAAGAACAGATTTAATCAATAAAATTTTAGTTAACTTCAGATTCCTAAATATTAGAAAAATTATTAAATGTCTATTTTGAAATATTAGAAAAATAATTAAATATTGAGCCGAGGGTCGTCCGGAAAAAGACTCACTATACACTAACCTCCCCAGACCCCACTTATGGGATTATAATGGGTATGAACATCTATTCCTGTGAGACAAGAAAGTGGAGGCTTGCATCAGAAGCGTGGTGGTCGAAGTGGAGGATGTCACTCACCGTATAGGAGCGGGGTGGTCGAAGTGGAGTATTGTCTCAGGAGTCTGTGTGACAAGAAAGTGCCACAGAAACTCAAGGGAAAATTTTATAGAGCTGTGGTTAGACCTGCCATGTTGTATGGGGCGGAGTGCTGGCCGGTGACGAACTCTCATATTCAGAGAATGAAGGTTGCGGAGATGAGGATGCTCAGGTGGATGTGCGAGCTCACCAGGTTAGATAATATTAAGAATGAAGTTATTCGAGAAAAGGTGGGGTGGTCCCGGTGGATGAGAAAATGCGAGAAGCGACGCTCAGGTGGTTCGGGCATGTGCGGAGGAGAAGTCCAGATGCCCCAGTGAGGAGTTGTGAGCGGCTGGCGATGGTCAGCGTGAGACGAGGCAGAGGAAGGCCTAAGAAGTATTGGGAAGAGGTGATTAGGCATGACATGGCTAGGTTGCGGATTTCCGAGGACATGGCCCTTGATAGGAAAGTATAGAGGTCTAGTATCAGGGTTGTAGGATAGGGGCTCCTAGAATTTTTCGTACTCCTTTTCCGGGGTTGGGTGAGGCCTTGCAGGGATTTGTGTATCCTTAGAAGATTTATGGTAGTTACTGTTTGGTAGTATTGCATGCCTTTTTATTTATGATTTTTATGTTTATATAATTATTTACGCGATTTTTGCTGGAGTTACTAATGCTCTTTTGCTTTTGTTTTTGTTTTTGCTTTTCCTTTACTTCCCTAAGCCAAGTGTCGATTGGAAACAGCCTCTCTGCCCTTTCGGGTAGGGGTAAGGCATGTCTATATATTACCCTCCCCAGACCACACTTTGTGGACTATACTGGGTAGTTGTTGTTGTAGTTGTAGAACATCTATTCCTACATATTAGAAATTAACTAAATGACTTTTATCTAGTGTGAAATCAAATTTTAAAGGACAAAAAAAGCGAACAATATTTCCTATGGGGCTTCGTGCTTTTAGTATAATATTGATGCATGTAATGAAAATTATTTGGGGATTTGAAGATACAGACACGAGTTTTGACTTGTTGAGTCCTTATGAGCATTAATAGATAGTTATGCAAGAGTTGAATTACCAATCATAAAAAGAAACATGGAAAAGAAAGAATTTCTAGGTAATGCATGGCCGTACTTCTTCAACTTCCTTCTCTGTAGCTTGTTTGTTCAGTGACCCAACAAATAACTTGTACTCAATTGCACCTACCAACAGATAAGAATCAAAATGAGTAACAAACTAATAAGGACAGAATACAGATAAAGTCCCTTTTCAACCAACTCAAACAAAATACTATAGAAATAAAAAGCTGAGGTAACTCAATAAAAAGAAAGAGAAAAAAGTTTACCAAGGCGTTCACGTTCACCATCCGCATATCTGACTTGAATAGGACCAATTCCCTGGTAAATACACAGATGAATTAAGAACTGAAAGCCGAGTCAAGAATCTTAAAGTAACTCAGTAGAAGAATTTACCCCAGGCAAAGTATATTGATTGTGTAATGCTCTTATAGCTCTATCAGCTTCAGCTGAAGTAGCATACTTGATAAAACAACATCCTGCAGAAATCAAAAGTTTACATCCTGATTTTATCAAATTCCACAACCTTCACCAGCAAGTACACACCAGCAAAGAAGAGTACATCATTCAGCAAGCATGATACACTAGAAGTGCACCTAATGGGGGCTTAAGGGATAGGAAAGGGGTATAAGTGACTAATATAATCATGGGGAGAAAGTTCACCACATCAAGCCATCTTTTCTTGGTGATAAGCAAAAGTAATATAATCATGGGGAGAAAGTTCACCACATCAAGCCATCTTTTCTTGGTGATAAGCAAAAGTAATATAGGCCAGTTATAAGCCCAGAAGGTATCGGGCTTGAACACGCATATATGAGATTCATTCATCCCATCAACAGTGAGGCATACATGCTGCTCTGTTAAGTCAGTAAAACACACCACCCAAATGAGTAGGAATCTCTTTCTGCAGTTACGGGATCCAATCAAAGTCATTCACTTCCTAAACCCCCATATAACCATTTGAAGTCCTATGGCTTTACAATATTTGACTATTCCGAAGACAATCATGATAGTACCTCTTCCTCTCAATCTCTTGGCCACTGAACTGAGTTACTGAACTCAACCTTCCCACTTGCCAGAATCCCATTTCCGAAAATTAGGTCGAAGGAAAATGGAATCGTCGCTTGGCAATAAAAAAACTCAACAATTCTCACCTCAAAAAAAAGATTAAAGCTATGGCACCCCCTGTATGGCCAGTCTAAGAGGAGAATCCAGACATAGGACGCTAAGTGGAGGTAATCCCTTTATTTTATTTAAACCAAAGACGAGAGGGAATAATATATCCTGCCATCGTAACATTGTTCGGGCATTCTTTTCTTTCAGTTCATCACACAAAGACTAAATTGTAGAAGAGGAGAAGTGAAAACGCATTATTCTCCCAAATCATTTGAAAAGTTAAAATAACCAAATACACCCTGTAGATCGATCGAGCTATTGATTAACCACGGCACTGAAGCTTGTAATTAATTTTCATTATATCTCTGAACATCACTTCATAAAAACATAAAGATCAAAATAAAATAAGGGTAAGGTTCGCAACAAAAGAACAAGTGACATCTCAGAACTACAAAAGTAATAACTAAGGTGGAGAAACAGAATAACTCTTGTAACTGAGGACATCATTTGATAACTAGAAAACTACATAGCACAAAATTAGTATAAATAAAAATGCTCCAAGCGAGCGTTCTTCCACTTAATCAGACAACACAAATGAGGCTAAACATACAACACCTGTAAAATATGTAGTACAATCAAAGAATGCATATATCAGGACAAAGTACGCAATATATCACCAAAACCATTCAACCAAATAACAATTATAGCCTCATGAAGAACAAACATCTATAAAGAAGTGAATAATAGCCAGAAATTTGGAACCACATCAAAGACCAAGAAGCAGACAATGAAAGTAACGTCAAGATGCAAAACACGAAGAGAAACCAAGGTGAGAACCCCATCACTGAAAATCAGTTCCCTAACTCAGATGTGAAGCAACTTGGCAACACATTCAAAAGGGAAATCACATTAACTCTTCAGCACCACTTTCAACTGTAAGATACCTTAAATTAAAAACTAGTACTTCCCTGATTTTAGTCAGATTGACAGGCATCAAACACCTTTCAAATCACTATTACTCTTTTCCTAATATAGTTTCTAAACAGTCCCTGGAGTATTTAGTGGTGAAACTGTTCTCAAGCAACGCAGATTTGACCAACAACGTCATCCATGCAACTGCTCTGTCAAATTAACTCTAGCCACCTTTTGAGGCAGGCATACTGATGATATCTTGGCAGAATTTACATTTAACAACTCTCAGGGTCCAAATCATACACCTACTACCGATGTTTATACAACAGGATATGACCGTCCCATGCAGCCAGAATAATCTGTTGTTTGATAGAACTCAATGAAGCCATACTCTAAGCAACCCCATGGGTTTTGGTTATGGAAAAGAATAATAGAGGCCTTTTCCCTTGGAGATCGCAATTAGTATACATCCAACCACACTTGTAGGACGAAGCAAACCACGGATAAACTAGTACAACACATGAGGAAATTGCAAAAGCAAGTTGTATTGATGATGAACTTCATCAAGAAAATTACGCATCCATATCCATAAAAAAGTACTTAAATCATAATTCAACCATGCCACCACACAGCAAAAGCAGTTTGTACAACCATATTGTTCTATAAGGGTGTACAATCTTGTAATGGAAGAAAATCTAGAATTTACACGTGGCATACGACGCTCGCATGCATTTTATCTTTGAACAACCACCATCGCTCCTGACAACTATTGTTGACATGAGGTCAAATCTCAAAACCAACCACACGAAAAGGATTCTATTAAATAATAATCAATTCCAAAAAATTAAAATGCCATCTAGTGAACCATTATCACAAGAACCTCATTCACGCGAGAACATCATCAAACAAACACTAAGAAGCATTCACTGAAGAGCTCACACACAGCGGGGTAAAAATTGCATATGATTCACAATACTCCAATAAGCAACATAATGAACTGAAGATGGAATATTAATACGCTAGACGTCACATCCATCCTGGTAAATATTTGAAAACCCATGGGGATACATTCAAATACACAACATTGCACCAGAAAATAAAAAATGGCGATGCCATGGCAGCCACGCATCTACCACCAGGCATACATATCTAATATCAGTAGTCATTAACCATGCACCGCACGTTGCAAATGTTAAGCATACACACATGTCAAGGAGTTCTTAACTAAAGCATTTATAATCAACCATACGCATTCTTGACCAGGATATGAATGAAGAAGAAAGAACACAAACATCTAAATACACATTGCATATAGGACGATTTATCTATTATCTCAAATCAGCATCTAGAAGCCCTGTCAGCCAAAACACTCTAATGAAAAAAGCCAATTTATTTACTCTGTTGTTTGCTGTCATACATCAACCATGGTGAAAAGATAGCTTCAGATGAGATCGGAAAAGCTCCAATAAGTCTGTCACTGGCCGAAAGTGAGAAGTAGATGATATTGCACTGCTAATTAGTAGGACAATTTACCAATAAATAGTTTGCAATCTCATCACATCACTTCTAAAGGAGATTTGGCAAACATCCCGTTGAACTCGTCAACTACCATCTCTATTTCATGATCCAACTTCACATCCACAAAACATTCCAAATTAAATTACTGTAGAGACAAGCACGCACCACCATGACCAATTTCCACACATCTACTGAAGAAATCATATTACTACTCCAATGCAATAGAAGTTGGTCACACCACTTGGAAAAAATCCAAATGTCAGTCATTTCAAGTGCTGTACATCCAGAGGTTCCACAAAGCTAAACACAGCAGACAGTTACACTCACATAACCTAATACAATAATCAAACTCTCTAATTTGTCCAACTGACACCTGTTGTACAAAATAAGAACCTCTCTTCACTATTGTCTACTGCCACAGAAAGGTCGATTCACAAGTTTTATTCTTGTCTTCTGCTTGGCTGACAGGATGAACGCAAAAGACAGTAGCAATCAATGGGCATCCGGACAATTGTGGAAAACTAACTGACATCAAACATGAGCTTATACTGCTCCTTCAGCCCTCAAAGGTCCTGAAAAGAGACATGTGTACATCCGAAAGAAAATTTGCAACAAATTCTAACAATACATACCTTGTTGTTGCCCCGTTCTCTTATCTCTGATGAAAGCAACCTCCAGAACTCGTCCTTGTTCCTCAAACAAAGGTCGAATCTGACATGAAACAAACATATAAACTAAATGGACTGAGAGTTGAGGAAGACTACCAAACACATGCTCAAATGACAGGTTGAATAAAAGAAAAGATGGGACTGGCAGCAATATTGGCAAGTAATATGCATCAATGTCTAGAAGTCAAAAGGAAAGATATCAAGAGCACACAGGGCATGGAAAGCAAAGTTACAGTAAGTGCCTTGACACAAATGGGACAATTGCTCAGAAAATGCTCTGCTTAACTACTTTCTGATAAGAGAAACCGACATCAACAGCAAGTATCCGTTGGTCTGAATACCAACTAATTGCGTACCCATCAAAGCATTAGTCTATTCTTCCTTCTTTGACAGGATATCAAGGTCAATTGTTTGCTGACACAAAAACTGAGTCCCTTTCCATTTTTTTAGATATAAGAGGCAAACATAGAGAAAAATGGTAGAGAATGTGAGGTGCATGATCAGGAGAAGCATATAGAGCAGCAGGAACCAGAATCCTAAATGCTAGAGTCCCTATGATTACTAACTAAGAGGGGAAATAAAACAAATGCCAGGCTCAAGCATTAACAAGGACTTACATCTTCTTCAGTTGTTGTTCTTGGGACAGATCCCACAAAAAGTTTGGCAAAACCACCTTCATCAACTCCGTCTAAAGATATGGATAACAATGAATACATTAAAAAAAATTAATGGAAGTTGTGAAACACTCAAAAGAAAGTTGAAGTCAGCAAGCAAAACACATTAACCAACACAATAAAGAGAGGGAAAAAAGACAATTAGAAGGAACAGTTAAAGAACCTATCAGGTGTTAGTTATATACTGCTAAAAGAACAGCAAGCGTCAAAGAACTCCCTTAATGGAACACAGAATCTACATTACATTGACCAAGTGATACGCCTTTGCTCTTTAGTCAACAAATTTCATTAATAAACACCAACTAATGTCAAAAATATATATATCAGACGCGTAAATGGTTCTAGTTGAGACGCTGAGTCACCCACTGTTGATCAACAATATGCCTACATGCAACCTTGATAAAGTATGCCTACACGTAACTACCACAGTATACACAAAGGATTTCCTATTAAAATATCAAGAGGCCTGAAATTTAGAACGTATACAGAAGATACATTTGAATAATATAACGGTTGGAGAGCTATTTCTAAGAAACATAGAATACCCTTCAGGCCCGAGGTGTTAGGGAACACTAAATAATGATGGCTCACCATGCAAAGCACATTCTTGGCTTAGATGACCATTCTAAAGCCCACTTACACAAGACACATCTACTCATATGACCGAGAAATCCTCCAAAGCCCATTGGCCCGCTCCTCTATCCTTCTCCACTTAAGCACCATGCTTTAATATGGATTCGAACGTCTCATGTATGCCTAACCTGCACATCACGCACTACATTCTTATCACTAGGCCAAGGCCCTAGGGGCTCTAATTTGGCTTTAACTTAGAGAAACAAGACATTTTCTGCATTAAGGAGTCGTAAGACACCATAATGACAAACTGGTAGAGGACCAGTAAGCAGGTTAGAGAAATAGTTAAATTAGTTAAACTTGGCTATTCATTCATCGTGAACAATGCTCCTTCTATAGTTCCTAGAAACTGAAGGCTACACCATAGGAATTTACAACAACAACAACAACAACTACCCAATATAGTCCCACAAAGTGAGGTCGGGGACAGGCTTTATCCCTGCCCGGAAAGGCAGAGAGGCTGTTTCCAATCGACCCTCGGCAGGGGAGAGAAAAGGAATAACAAAAACAAAAGGACATTAGTAACTCCAGCCAAAATAACATAAATAATATCTAAACATAAGAACCATAAATAAAATGGCATGCAATAATATCAAACAATAACTACGATAAATAACTACCGTAAGGGGACACAGCCCAATATATGGGTCATCTATGGAGAGCCCCACCCAACTCCGGGAAAGGAGTACGAAAATTCTAAATACCTTTATTCTACAACCCTGGTACTAGACCTCCAAACCTCCCTATCAAGGTACAAAAACATTGACCGTAATCCAATAAAGTACAAGATAAAAGGTACACACCCTAACCTCATCCATAATGCCCTAAAATACCAATATCGTTTTTTTAATGTTTTTGTAAGCCTTAAGGCCCTTAGCTACCAATATCATGAAGAACATATCAGTAATTTTCCCCTTCGAGCGTGCGCAATGAAATTCAATAAAATCGGACTTAACTTATTTTCTTTTAGCACAAAAGAAAAAAAATGAAAGTGCACCCTAACTAGCAAGATAATTGCTCATGAAACCCCAAAAAGTTAAAACTAATACTCCCAATAATTAATTGGAATTTCAGATGCATCCATCCATCAATCAATCAACTACGCCTAAATCAGTTTGCCTCCACCGCAGAAAATCCTCTACCTTCCATTCCGCTATACTCAGGTCCATTTCGTTCCAATACAAAATAATTCACGTTCAAATTACACTCGGGAATAAGGAAAACAAAAAATATTACCTGGAGACCCACTTGTATCGGAAGAAAACGGATAACCCCGCTTTTGGCCCGAAAGTGGAGGAGGCGGTGGCGGCATCTGGTAATTCGAATGGAACCTTTCAGAATCAACCCCACCACCACCAGTACCAACAGCAACCGCATCAGTAGGAGGGTAGCGAGGAGGGCTGTCGAAGGCGGGCCGATGAGGCCCACGATATGCATTAGGGCTTCGACGATGATGTTGAGGGTGAGGATTCATGGAACCATCAGAGAAATTAGTTCTGGAAGAAGGGGGACCCCCTCTTGAGTGCTGCTGCTTATGATGAAATAGGTCTGAATTGTTGTTGTTATTCACATACCTCTCTCCTCCTCTGTGCCTATCCATCAGGTTATTGACTTCAGCTAAGTATTTCTTAAACCCTAAACTTTTTGAGGATTGGAGATAAAGGGGTTCGAGTATCGGAGTCCCTTAAACCCTAGAGGAGTTCCTTGTGCTGAACTTACGGAACTAGCTATGCTCTAGCCTGTAGGAAATGGAGAACTCTAGCTATTATAGTGTCGTCTCTACAGTCGATAACTGATACCAACTGTGATTCGATAATCATCAAGCAAAAGTGACGTCGTTCCGATCGGAGACGAGCATCTTACTTGTTTACTTGAATGACGTATTTACCTCATTTTACCTACTAAATTTGAAAGTTTTTTCCTTTTCTTAAACTCCAAAACCAATAAAATAAATTCTAATAAATTAAAATAAAAATAATATTATTTGTTATGAAATATTAGATTATGGTGGATGTCCATAACTCCTATAACACCCACTACTTTTATCCATTATCTCCATAACTCCTACTACTCCAATACTTATGGTTGTAACTCCCACACCTCCATGATCTCCCCCGTGATCTTCCTCCATGATCTCCCCCGTGATCTTCCTCCATGATCTCAAAAGCTTAATGACATATTTATGGAATTCTTTTAGTATAACTTCCTCCATGATCTCAAAAGCTTAATGACATATTTATGAAATTCTTTTAGTATACCTCTATTTAGTACTATAAATAGAGGATGAGAAATCATTTTGTAATACACTTGGATACATAGAAGAAGTATATTCTCTTCTCTATTTCTCTCTACTTTGTTGTCTATCTTTTTGTTTATTACTTTAAGCTAAGTTTTGTAACACGTTATCAGCACGAAGCTCTACTATCTCAAGAATCTCTTTGAGAAAATTAAGGTATTTTTTCTCCTCCTAATTTTGTTTTAATTATGTCTGACATTATGAAAAGAAAGTTTGTTGCCCTTGAAATTTCGGGCAAGAACTACATGACATGGGTGTTGGATGCTGAAATCCATTTGGATGCAATGGGTCTTGGAGACGCCATTAAAGACAGAAATAATACATCCACCCAAGACTGTGCTAAGGCCTTGATTTTCTTGCGCCATCACCTTGATGAAGGTTTGAAAATTGAATATCTCACTGTCAAAGATCCACTTATCTTGTGGAATGGCTTAAAGGAGAGATATGACAACTTAAAGTTGGTCACTCTGCCACAAGCACGATATGATTGGGCTCATCTGAGGCTCCAAGACTTTAAGTCTGTTTCTGAATATAATTCTGCAATGTTTAGAATTACTTCTAAATTGAAACTCTGTGGAGATACTATAACTGATTATGATATGCTTGAAAAAACATTTACAACGTTTCATGCCTCTAATATGGTTATGCAACAACAGTACAGAGAGAAAGGTTTCAAAAAGTACTCTGAGCTGATTTCTCTTCTCCTTATGGCTGAGCGAAACAATGACCTGCTCATGAGAAATCACGAAAATCGACCCACTGGGTCTACACCATTGCCTGAAGTAGATAAGGTGTATTCCCATTATGCTAAGCGTGGAAAAGGCTATGGCTTTAATCGTGGTCGTGGTCGGGGTCATGGCCATGGACGTGGACAAGGAAGAAATTTTCCTGGTGTTAGTTACCCCCCAAAGAGATATAACCACCAAAAGCGGAAATGGAATTATGAGAATCCAAAAGCAAATAGTTCAGCAACTATATGTTATCGTTGCGGTGGAAAAGGGCATTGGGCAAAAATTTGCCGTGTACCAAGATATTTGGTTGAGCTTTATCAAGCATCTCTAAAGAGTAAAGGCCCTGAAACCAATTTTGTCTCTGACAATAATTTTGACATAACCCACTTGGATGTGGCAGACTTCTTTGAGCACCCTGAGGGGAAAATAGATCACTTGATCGGTGATGGATCCATGGTTAAAGAAGATTGAGCAGTTTGATATTTTTATTTTTACTTATTCGTAGTAATTAATGAATAAACAATTATCATAGTTTACATAGGTTATCTATTATTGTGATATGGTTCAAATTTTATATTTTAAAACAAATAATCTGTATTATGGTTTTAAAATATATAACTTTAGATTACACATTCATCTTATGCTTTATTTGTAATGATTTTTCAGTAAGTTAATCGATTAACATAACAGATAATCGATTAACCAATATATTCTATTAAACTGGACCTTTTCCGCAAGGCATGTTAGTCGACTATCCGATTTGGTTAATCGACTAACCTCAGCAGATTTTGAAAATATTATTTAATAATTAAGCAACGGATACAAGAGTATTAAAAAGGAGAATAACTATGATAAAAGATTTTTTTTTTCATAATGACCGCACTGACACTATTATGTTGAATCATAGACTTAAATTTGTTTATTCTCATATCTATAAAAAAAATACTAATATTTTTCGTATATTTCTTTTGTATGTCAAACCATGGGAAGCAAATATGGATATCTCACAAAGCAAAATTGGATCAACGTCCAATTGTAAAAATATTTGTTTAATTGATTCATGTACCACACATATGGTATTCAAAAAGAAGAAATATTTCTCTCATTTAAGTATGTGTAAGGCAGATGTTACTACAATTTCTGGTAGTAGTAAATTGATTGAAGGCTCCGGAAGAGCAACTATAACTCTGCCTAAATGAACAATATTTATCATAGAGAATGCAATGTTCTCTTCCAAGTCCAAGAGGAACTTGTTGAATTTTAAAGATATCCGTCAAAATGGATATCATATTGAGACAATAGATGAGAATAATCTTGAATACCTCATCATTACAAAGAATGTCTCTGGCCAAAAGAGGGTTATTGAGAAGTTCCCATCTTTATCTTGTAGCCTGTATTGGACAAAAATTAGTGCAATTGAGGCACATTCCACAGTAAACCAAAAGGTTACTGATTCCAATACTTTTGTACTTTGGCATGATCGATTGGGACATCCTTGATCAATTATGATGAGACGGATTATAGAAAACTCATATGGGCATCCATTAAAGAATTTAAAGATTCTTTTAAATAATGAATTTTCTTGCACTTCTTGTTATCAAGGCAAGTTAATTATTAGACCATCACCAACAAAGGTTGGAACTGAGTCACCTACGTTTTTGGAACGTATACAAGGGGATATTTGTGGACCTATTCACCCACCTAGTGGGTCCTTTAGATATTTTATGGTCTTAATAGACGCATCCTCTAGATGGTCTCATGTGTGCCTATTGTCATCATGCAACCTTGCGTTTGCAAAATTAATGGCACAAATAATTCGATTACGAGCACAATTTCCTGATAATCCAATTAAGTCTATTAGACTAGATAATGCTGCTGAGTTTTCAGCCCAAGCATTTAATGATTATTGCTTATCAATTGGGATAAAAGTGGAACATCCTGTAGCTCATGTTCACACTCAAAATGGTCTTGCAGAATCTTTAATTAAACGTCTGCAGTTGATTGCAAGACCATTACTCATGAAAACGAGGCTGCCCACTTCCATTTGGGGTCACGCCATTTTGCATGCAGCAATGCTAGTTCGTCTCAGACCGACGAATTATCACAAATATTCCCCGTTGCAATTAGTTTTGGGTCATGAACCTAATATATCCCATTTAAGAATTTTTGGATGCTCAGTATATGTGCCTGTAGCACCGCCATACCACAACAAAATGGGTCCGCAAAGAAGGTTAGGAATATATGTTGGGTTTGAATCGCCCTCCATTATTCGCTACCTCGAAACATTGAAAGGGGATTTGTTCACTGCACGATTTGCAGACTGTCGATTCGATGAGACACTTTTCCCAAAATTAGGGGGAGAAGTTGGTGAAACAAACGGGAAATTTTGTGGAAAAATCCATCATTATCTCATCTTGATCCACATACCATTATTTGTGAAAAAGAGGTGCAAAATATTATCCATTTGCAAAGAATAGCAAATCAAATGCCTGACGCATTCACGGACTTGAAAAGGATAACAAAATCTCACATCCCCGCAGAGAATGTTCCAATCCTTATTGATGTCCCTATTGGACAATCTTCTAGTGTCATATCTAATGAGTTGAAAGCACGCCTAAAACGTGGCAGGCCATTAGGTTCCAAAGATCGAAATCCTAGAAAAAGGAAAGCAAATGATCAAAATGACACTACGAAAGAATCTCATGAGAAAATTCACGATTTAATAACTTATGAGATTCATGAAGAATCCATTGAGCCCGAGACTCAGGAAAATAAGGAACTATCAATAAATCCAATCGATATTGAGACAAATTTTAATCGAGTGGATATAATGGTGGATTATGTCTTTGCATATAATGTTGCATCTAGCATTATGCAAGAAAGTGAGGATCTTGAACCTCAATCTGTTGGAGAATGTCGACAAAGACTTAATTGGCCAAAATGGCAAGAAGCAATCCAATCAGAATTGAATTCACTTGCAAAACGTGAAGTTTTTGGGCCTATAGTTGAAACACCTAACGGTGTTAAGTCTGTTGGCTATAGATGGGTCTTTGTACGCAAGAGAAATGAGAAAAACAAGGTACAAAGATATAAGGCACGCCTTGTTGCACAAGGATTTTCTCAAAGGCTTGGTGTCGATTATGAAGAGACATATTCACCCGTAATGGATGCTATAACTTTCTGTTATCTCATTAGTTTTGCTGTCCTTGAAAAGCTTGATATGCATTTAATGGATGTGGTTACTGCCTATCTTTATGGCTCACTTGATAATGAGATATACATGAAAATTTCCGATGGATTCAAAATGCCAAACACTCATAATTCAAAGTCCCGGAAAATGTTTTCAATCAAATTGCAAATATCTTTATATGGTCTAAAGCAATCAGGACGAATGCGGTATAATCGTCTTAGTGAGTATTTGTTAAAGGAAAGCTATATAAATGATGCCATTTGCCCATGTGTTTTTATAAAGAAAACAACATCGGAATTTGTTGTACTTGCCGTATATGTCGATGACATAAAGGAATTCGAGATAAAAAATCTCGGAAAGACAAAATTATGTCTTGGTTTGCAAATTGAATATTTGGCAAACGGAATTTTTGTTCATCAATCTGCCTATATAGAAAAGTTATTGAAACGGTTTTACATGGATGGAGCATATCCTTTAAGTACTCCGATGGTTGTTCGATCACTTGATGTGAATAAGGATCCATTTCGACCGCAAGAAAAGAATGAAGAGCTACTTGGTCCTGAAGTACCATATCTTAGTGCAATTGGCGCACTAATGTATCTTGCAAATACTACAAGGCCTGACATAACTTTTTCGGTTAATGTCTTAGCAAGAGATAGCTCTGCTCCCACAAGGAGACATTGGAATGGAATCAAACATATATTGCGGTATCTAAAAGGGACTACCGATATGGGCTTATTTTATAGCAATAATTGCAGTCCTGATCTTGTTGGTTATGCTGATGCTGGATAATTATCTGTCCCACACAAGGCTCGATCTCAAACAGGTTATGTGTTTATCTGTAGAGGCACTGCCATATCTTGGCGATCGACTAAGCAATCAATTGTGGCTACTTCATCTAATCATGCTGAGATAATCGCTATTCATGAAGCAAGTCGAGAGTGTGTGTGGTTGAGTCTATAATACATCATATTCGAGACAAATGTGGTTTGAAATGTGACAAACTACCCACGATTTTGTATGAAGACAATGCAGCATGCATAACCCAATTGAAGGGAGGATTCATAAAAGGAGATAGAACAAAGCATATTTCACCAAAGTAATTTTTCACACATGATCTTCAAAAGAATGGTGATATCAATGTGCAACAGATTCGTTCAAGTGAAAATATGGCTGATTTGTTCACAAAATCTCTACCAACGTCAACCTTCAAGAAGCTGATACACAAGATTGGAATGCGAAGGCTCAAGGATGTGAATTGATGCTCTTTTCAGGGGGAGTTAATGCGCGTTGCACTCTTTTTCCCTTACAAGGTTTTGTCCCACTGGGTTTTCCTTGCAAGATATTTAACGAGGCAACAAAAATGCATTTTGTTAGATATGTGTACTCTTTTTCCTTTTCTAGATTTTTTTCCCATTGGGTTTTATTTTAGTTAAGGTTTTAACGAGGCACATTATCTTTCGACATCCAAGGGGGAGTGTTATGAAATATTAGATATGGTGGATGTCCATAACTCCTATAACACCCACTACTTTTATCCATTATCTCCATAACTCCCACTACTCTAATACTTATGGTTGTAACTCCCACACCTCCATGATCTCCCCCATGATCTTCCTCCATGATCTCAAAAGCTTAATGACATATTTATGGAATTCTTTTAGTATACCTCTATGTAGTACTATAAATAGAGGATGAGAAATCATTTTGTAATACACTTGGATACATAGAAGAAATATATTTTCTTCTCTATTTCTCTCTACTTTGTTGTCAATCTTTTTGTTTATTACTTTAAGCTAAGTTTTGTAACATTATTTAACTTTTTGCATAATATAAGAGTATTTAAAAAATTTATTTTTCATGCCAGTACTATATAAAATCACTCGTGCAGCCAATCCTTGTGTTTAAACGAGAAACTCTTTTTTCTTTTTCTTTAGATATTCGATTTGTCCGATTAACCTAAATATAAACTTGCGTAGATTCTGGTCAAGATAAGATTAGGTGCTTTCGATATTTGCATCAAATTATTATTAACTTGTCATAGTTAAGTGTATAAAAGCGAAAATATATTTAATGGTTTAATAGATACTATTTTCGCCATCTTATATGCAAATTTCTTGGCTCGCAACTGCCCAAACATTACAGCATAATTCGGAAATGGATTTGTCCTTGGCGGTTAGACAGCTGTCCAATAAGATTTCATACTTGTTACGACCTAAATCGATGGGCCGCGATAAACACCTGGTACCTTACTCAACTGAGTACCAACATAACATATCTTTTCATGTCATACTATCACAGATAACTGAGTTAGAAGACTGTCATGAGATAAGTAGAATATAACATGTGATACCAACTTATGCATAAAACGTGCGGGTCTATAAGATCGGAATAACCAGACGTATACTGAACATAGGCCGACAAGGCCATAAAATCTTTTACGTACATGACATCTGTCTACAAGCCTCTAAAAATACATAATTTTCATAAAGATCGGGACAGAGTCCCACCATACCAAACAACACACATCTAAGTCATACTAACTGAACAAGCAACTCTGAAGCAAATGGAGCGCACCAACATCTTCCGTTGAGCTGATAGCCTACTTGGAGGCTCGACTTATCTATCGAGACCTGTGGGCATGAAACGCAACGTCCCCAGGCAAAAGGGACATCAGTACGAATAATATACCGAGTATGTAAGGCACATAAATAAGTACATAACAGATATGAAAGAAATATATAGTAAATGACTCAACCTGTAAGTCTGGATTACTCTGTAATTCATGAAATAATTATAGTGTCATGCATATGCGTACGAATGCTATGCCGTGCATAAGTATATGTTTTCATAACATCATCAAGCCCCTGACGGCATCCCATCATATCATCTCGGCCACTGTGGGCAAAATCATCAACGTATACCAGCTGATCAGGTAATGTGCGTATATAACGTCGTAGTCTTTTCCCATATATATATATATATATATATATATATATATATATATATATATAACGTCATTTGGTCATGGGATATAACGTCATTTGGTCATGGGTCGATGTACATGTATAAATGCACGATATGCATATGAAATACGTTAATAAAATCTCTTGGTACGTCATAAGACCAATATGTCTGATTAATATCATGAGATAAACTTTACCAACTTACGTATTGTTGAGACCTATAAATAGACGATAGAATAATAAGACATGTAGGAATTTAAGAGCATAGACATTTCTAATACTTCTATGAATAGATTCATTTATGAAATTTCTGTATTTGCTCGTTTTATTCATGTTGTATAGATCATGCCAAAAAGAAATAAGGGATAGCCTTAACATAGTTGAGTCGATTCCCCTAACAATCTCTCCAATACACGTTAACTTCGACAAAATACGTGACGGCAAGATCGGAATAGGGAAAAATTCGTATGATATTCTTGAAAAAATTGCACCGTACTCCCTCAGAACCGCGATTTCACGCATATTATATTTTCTTACAAAGTTTGGAGCTTCATTCGTTACTTCTCAAAGTCTTCATATAGCTTCTTTTGGTTTTTGAGATTCCTCCGTATGCAAGCTTAAGTATATAAGAAAATTTCTATCTCATGTGATCTTTAGAGAATGATTGTTGGCAGTGTCATCGATCCTGTACTTCAGATAATTAGCTTGAGTGTCCGAATCTTTTCTACCCTAATCTTAGTTCTCCTTTGATTCCTCTTTGAATTCATTCATTTTGTGATCATGTCTACTAAGTACAACCAGAGATTATATTATTTTATGCTTTACCTAAATCGAAGTGCTATTTGTTAGAATAAGTATAGTAAAGGCTTGAGATAAGAATGATCATGTTCCAGTATCATGGATCACAATACAGGTTAGCCACCTATGTGTGAATTTAAAGAGTCACACTCTTGTAACTTTATGGGCTGCCCCGTAATTCCCTTGTTGGGGGATTTAAACTTTATTGAATAATCAATTAATTAATTAGGTAATATCCCGCTACCCGATAATTAATTAATTATTCACATAATTAAGAATTGTATCAAATTACTTAAAATTCTACTTATTTTTTATACATTTTATTTATTCCGGTATCATGGTCATATGATACCTTGTACGATATTAGTCCATAAATATCGGGTATTATAGCTTTGCCCCCCATTTTACCCTAATATGCCAAACTTGGGCGAAAATTCATTTTCTTTGACTTGCTTCCCCTTTCACGAATTTACTCATCACTTGTTTGAAATAGCATGATGCTTATAATCTCAAAATAATATCATTCCCCAACTTACGTCGATTAACTGAAATGAAAATGCGGGTGCAACACTACTATAATTAGAAGTGTTTCCTTATTTAGGACTCCCCTACTATATAAAGGGGAGCTCATTCATTTGTAACAGGCGACACATTAACAAAAGAATATACATTCGTCGCTTTATTTCTTATTGTTCATCAGAATTGCCTTATAATTTATTGTTCTTGCTAACCTCCTCAAGTACGTCATAGCTCGAGGTCGAGACTTCGCTTGCACACTGATTTGACTTACTTTATTCTTAAATTTATATGTTTATTCCTTGTTTATCAATCGGTATTAGACTACATTACGTATCTTTAAAATCACAATATAAGTTTAACTGTTATTCAGATTTTAGGGTAAATAGTTTGGCGCACACCATAGGACTAAGGACAATAGTGTTTGTTTCAGTACTGATTCTGATAACACATGTTATTTTCATACTTGTACTTGTCGAAAATTTTTGTTCTTAGGTTAAAACATGTCAAACTCACAAAACACACCCGTACATGGTAATGATAGTCTTGGATTCCATGGGGAAAATGATAACATAGTTGCTTCAAGAGCCGGGGTGCCATCGATTAACCCTGGGGAAGTGCCAATTGCCGATCCAATTTATGTCAGTTCGTGCATTTCTTTGAACGCGGACTTAGGCATGTACCCCAGAGGAAGTGTGCGCAGAGAAGGCCGATCTGGTGGCCAAGGAACGCAAGGCATATGAGACAGGGGAGTTAGTCTCCAGGTAATATTCTAGATGCTACAGGCTCAACAGGCCGCTATTGCTCAGCTTCAGAGTCAACATAGAACTCAGAGTGTCGAGCCAGAAATCACTCGACATACCGAGCTAATGATGGAAAGTACAAATGGTAACAGATCAAGTATTGATCCTACAATCATGAAAATGCTCGAGGAACTCACCAAAAGAATTGAGTCGGGAGAAAAGAAAATCGAAGATAATGACAAATAAGTGGAAACATACAACTCCCGAGTTGATCAGATACCGGGGGTACCCCTAATTTTAAAGGGTTTGGATTCAAAGAAGTTTGTGCAAAACCCTTTTCCTTAAAGTGCGGCTCTGAAGCAATGCCCAAGAAGTTTTGTATGCCAGATATACCGAAATAATAGGACTACCGATCCTAATGAACATATTAATTCGTACACATGTGGGAAGAAATGACTTAGAAGATGATGAGATCGAGTTTCTTTTGCTGATTTTTTTTTGGGAAACTCTATCAAAGGGAGCGATCATTTGGTATCACAACTTGCCACTGCATTTTATCGACTCAATTTCCATGTTATCATATTCTTTTGTGAAGGCACACACCGGGGCCATAAAGGTCACAACAAAAAAATCGGACGTTCTCAATATAAGACAAAGTGATAACGGAATGCCGAGGGAGTTCGTGTCCCGATTTTAAACGGAACGCATAGAGTTACCACTGGTCATAGATGATTGGTTTGTTCAAGCTTTCACCCAAACGAGCGGAGTTCGATAGTGTCACGATAGTTGAAGCAAAATTTAGTTGAATATCCAGATATAACTTGGGCAAATGTGCATAACCGATATCAATCAAATATCAAGGTCGAGGATGACTATAGCCCTTTTTGGTTTAGTTCATCCGAACAGGTTGGCAGTTAAAATCTGAGGGACACCAACAGGGAACCAAGGTTAAACAAGGATAGCATGAGGATTCTCCACTTTGAAGTCATTCTTTGTGACATAGGGGATGGGAACAATTTCATGAGCTGGCTAGCCAGGAAGAAGAAGAGGAAGCCTTTTCTCCTTTTGAGGAATTGTTTTGGAAGTTTCTCCATTGATTTAGGTTAAAGGAAGTGGAAAGAGGTGGATTTTGATATATTTTTGGCACTAAAAGGGTTGGAGCAGCAAGTAGTGAAAGATAGAGATGAAGAGAGGGAGATATAAAGGAAGTTTGAAGGTGGAAACAAAGTTCTTGATTTAAATAGAAGCCCTATATTTATAGGAACGCGGTGACGGTTCGGCGGCGCTAGTGGACGACTGCCACTGGCAGGCATCTAATGTTTGGGGAAGCAAACAGATGGGACGTTTCGGTCACCTCGAGCGCTCATATCACAGGAATGATATCATTATCATGTCCGAAAAATAGAGGTTCAAGTCGCTTCTTATTATATTATTCTAAGAAACGGAGGACTATTTGTATATGGTGGAAATTAGGGCTACCCGATTTCGTTCTTTAATGGAAAAGATGATACCACGTCGAGAGATCGGGACACCAAGCTTGGGGTCGACGCTCCTTTTCAATATTAAGGTTGAGGTTTATTACTTTAATTCAAGGGCAAAAGAAGGTCCACTTCGAGATAACACCGTTATGGTTTGGTAACAGAAAGAGCGAGATTCTTGCAACAGATTAGTCCTTGGCGGTTAGACAACCACCCAATAAGATTCCCTACTATAATTAGATGTGTACCTTATTTTGGACTCCCCTACTATATAAATGGGAACCCATTCATTTGTAACAGGTGACACATTAACGAGAGAATATACATTCCTCACTTTCTTGCTTGTTGTTCATCATAATTGCCTTATAATTTACTGTTCTTGCTAACCTACCTCGAGACGGTCATAGCTCGAGGTCGAGACTTGTCTTGCACACTGATTTGACTTACTTTTTTCTTCAATTTATATATTTAATTTCTTGTTTATCAATTGATATTGGACTAAATCATGTATTTTTAAAATCACAATATGAGTTTAATTGTTACTAAAATTTTAGAGTAAACAAAGTGTCATATGACAAAGAATAAACAAAAAAAAAATTGAAAAGAATGATCAACCTTCAACCTCAAAGAAGCTTGACCTTACTTATGATTCCATTTTAGTTTAGCAAAAAACTTGCACCCTTTTGCTCCCTGATTCTATAGCGACTAAGGAATGGTAAAATTGAAAATTTCACATGATATTTTTATCAATTTAAGTTCTTTCGCATCTTTCGTTCAATGAGAAAATCAGTCAAATTCTGCATGATCAAGTCTAGGTTGCAGCCCTATCCATTTAGTCATTCGAGAGTTTCTACATCTATCCTTTTTTCTTGAACCAATAAATTGATGAAACAATATCCGAGCCTTCACTTTTCCCAACCAGGATCGCTCCCACATCTGTAGGGTTCGTGATCGACCTCCTCAAATGTGTATCATTTGGGGCCACTCTTATCTCACATGTGCTTGTCAAGAAAAATACATATTGAAAAATTGTTTAACTTATGATCATTAACTATGAGAATTGTATTTCTTTGTTCATAGGATTGATCATTATATAAATCTCCTAATATAGTTAAATACTTTCTTTTAAAAATCTTATTATATTTTTTTTGTTTGAAATGCTTCAGCCTTCAGCCTTCAGGTTGGTAGGGTAAATAATATATTTATGTTGATTATTTCGCTTTCATATTTTGAAGTTGTCACACCAAATGTTACATTTAAAAAATCAAAATAATCAAGACAACAAAATAACAACAAATAACAATATTTGTATTTTAATAATTTGTGTGAGTTACCATCTTTAGATTATTTTAAGCCAAAAGAAGTAGTCCTCTTATTTTTCTTCTCACGATCGTTAACATAGGGGCTTGAGTGCTTGTTCTTGAATTAATGGACTAAACTTGTTGGTTGAATTTGACCACAAATGTTGAGCCATACTTTGATCACAAATGCGAAACTATGAAAGACTTGAGGCTCGCTACTGAAGAGGAAGACCTCTTGATATATGGAAAACTTGTGGATCACCACTAGAGATCAAGGCTTCTTGATTTATGATTTGCGCATCACCACCGAAAATGAAGACTTCTTAATTTATGGAGGACTTACATATCACTAACAATGTTCTATGACAACCTAACCTTTCATTTCATGATTTTGGGATCCACATTATATTAGGAGCATCTCTATAAATCGACATTATTACTTATGTGTAATAACTCAATTGACCATTTTGAGTTTTAAGACCATATTTTCCTATTTGAGACTTTTTTTAGGTTCAGTTAGTATTTTATAACTTGCGAGTATGAGTGATCTAGGTCCCGAGAGGTTCGAGATTGATTCGGAACACTTAGTTCCTAACTAGAGGCTTGAAGTTAAGAGAGTCGATCAAAATAAATATTTTAGGTTAATGAGCTCGGATTAGTGATTTGAAGGTTATGATTAAGGTATTAATCGGGCCGAGCCGACCAACTAACAATCTGGTTCGACCTGGTTCAGCCTAGTTCGGTAAGGGATGGGACAAGTTTCCTAAGGTAGGGGCTTGTGCCGGAAGGAGTCGGGCCTTTTTTTGCTATCGGTGCATCGGAACCCGGCTAGCCCACTATCCCTTCCAGCCCAGCTTATGTTGCAATTATTTATTTATTTTTTTGAACTCTGACAGTTGCCAACAGTCAAAAATAAAAAATGACCATTGAGCAACAGTCATTTTTGTACTTTCAGCCATTTTGGCCTAGCTCCTTACTAAATAGCTCTTTCACCCCCTAATAATTGATAAATTACATTCGTAATTTTTAATAACTATAAATAGCCCCCTCTTCTTTATTTTATTTTTACAACTTGCTCTTTTCTTCTACTCTGAGAGCCCGTTTGGACATACAAAATTTTTCTTTTCTTTTTTTTTTTAATTTTTTTGAAAGTAATATTAGCTATCCCGTTCTTACCAATTCTTCCTTTTTTAACTTGAAAATCTATTTTCAAATTTGAAAAATTGGTTCTCATCGGTTTTTTAATTGAAAATGGGAACTTGCTAGTTTTTACATTTATAAATATACCCTATATTTTTAAAATTTATAAAATGACCCTATTAATTTTTTATCTTTGGCAGATAAAATGACCCTACAAATTAATTTTGCATCTTTTGTATATTGTAGTAAAGCATATATATGATAATAGTAAAATAATAGCATTTTTATTGTTTATTTCAAATAGGAGAATAAAATTGTGGTGGTTTTGATATTTTATTTTTAGAAGTTGTAGGGTATAAATCGTATATCATGATATGGAAGGAAAAAAAGACGTCCAAATATGTTGCAAAAATTATAATCAAACACAACTTCATCTTCAATTCAAATTTTAGTAAAATTCCAAATTTGAAATTTATTTTTGGAATTCATGTCCAAACGCCTACTAATTCTCTGTCGATTCTCTTTTGATTATTGATGTAACGACCCATCGGTTGTTTTGAGCTTTTGCACCTGGATCATTAGTTTTCGGGTATGACTTATCCTGTATGATGTATTAAGACTTATGTAAATTGTTGGTATTGGTTATCAGGGTAATTAGAATGAATTTGGAAAAACGGTTCTCGGTTTGAAGATTAAAATTTGAAAGGGTTGACCAAGTTTTAACTTGTTTATATATGATCCTGGATATGAATTTTATGATTTGGTTAGCTCCGTTAGGTTATTTGGGACTTAGGAGTGTGTCTGGAATATTTTTGTGATGTCCGGTGTAGAATTAGACTTGAATTGGCAAAGTTAACTTTTGGAGATTTCCAGTCGGCAGTGGAAAATAGAATATCGGGGTCGAAATGAAATTCCGACAGTTGGAACAGGTTTGTATTGTCATTTTGGATATTACTGCAAAATTTCAAGTCAAGCAGAGTTGTTTTGGATAGTTTAGAAGTTCTTATGCTTGAATTTGGTGTTTTGGTATTATTTTGGGTGTTCCGTAGGTTTAACTAAGTTTGGGTAGTGATATATGACTTGCTGGAATTATTAGTTGAGGTCTCGAGAGCCTCGGGTGAGTTCGAATAGGTTTGGATTGTGTTGCGCTTGTTTTTTCGATGTTTCGACATCGTTTCTTCAAGCATAAATGACATCATATTAAATAAATAAACTCCGATTTCTTTTTTGATTGAAGCATTAGATCCGTATCTAATTACGGCCTCGTAGAAAAATGAATCATTGAATTTGGACATTGTATGAGAATTTTATGATCATTTTATTAAGAACTGGGCTGCAAGATTTTTCAGTTTAATTACAAAATTGCCACTGATGGTGTATTTAAAAATCTACGTTATTTACAAATATTAAAACCTACATATCTCATTTATTATAAGGTAAAATTGAGTGATTCAAAAGCCTAACTTGACTATAATTTCACAGAGAATCCATCGGAGGCATAAACTACGAGTTTCGAAATCGTTTGGTACGAGAAACGAGAAAGAGTAACTGGCAAAAATATATATAACCAAGGTTTATTCATTCAGTCATATTTTGAGTTGGGGAGCTCGGATTTGGGTGATTTTGGAGGTGATTTTCAACGCAGGAATTGGGATAAGTGTTTTTTACTCGGTTTTAATTATATTTCATGAATCCATCTTCGTTTTTGAAATTTTACTAATGATTTCAAAGTGAAAAATATGGATTTAGGGCTTGAAATTATGAAACTTTCTAAGGATGATTTAAGGAGCCAAAAAAACTCGGATTTTTGAGTTCTTTATGTGTACGGACTTGTGAGATGTTGAAGAATATTTTGGTATAAAGTTTGTCTAGTTCTGCGATATGGGCCCGCGGGTCGAGTTTTGATTGATTTCGTGTTTTATGCTTAAAACTGATATTATTTAATTGGAATTCATTTGTTTAGCATAATTTGATGATAAAAATATGAACTTTATAGATTTGGAGCACTTGGAAGTTGGATCGAGAGGCAAACAAGTTGAAAAGTAGCTTTTTTGGGCTAGTTCGAGGTGAGTAATGATTTTACATATTGTTCTGAGGTCGTGCTATATTGAGGTGAAACACACGCTAGATGACGAACGTGGAGTCGTGCACCGTTGGAGATTGTGACTTAGTCCATCATGAATGACTATTTTTTTTATAATGGACATCAAGTTGTTTGATATTATTATACTTTGTGTTAAATGCCATATTTAGGCTTCGTACCAACTGTTTGAACCCTTAGGGGATTGTTAATAATATTTTCCTCACTGTTTGATCTCATACTTGTGTTCAGTCATGCTATGTTTTCACTATTTAAAAACTCAACTATGTTATTCTTTTTTAAGCACATTAATTGATATTTTCAAAGATATTTCATCTGAGCTTCTTATTTTGCTGATGCCCGATGGGCTTATGAGATTCTCACTTAATAAGGTCGAGGGATTGTATTGTGAGAATACTTTTGGGTCGGGTTGCACGCTGCAACAGTAGTATACTAATTATGATAATAAGGCCGAGGGCCTAAGATTGTGCGCCGTGAGGTGGCTTGATATTAATATGAGGTCGAAAGCATGTTTATGATGCCACAAGATGACTTGATATTGCGCTCGGGTTGTAAGGGGCCCCTCCAGGAGTCTGCACACTCCCAGTGAGCGTGGGTACCCATTGTGACATGAAATATAGTCCGCGGGGTTGGTATTGTTCTCTGATTTTGCCCCGGGGGCGATTTGATGTTATTGTGCCTGCGGGGAAATTCTTATGTGTTTACCATCCCTAGTTGTTTTTCCTATCTATTATTGACTGCTTAAAAAAATGTTTTATCAGATTTCATTGTTAAATTGTGTTACTGATTTTGTTATGCCTATGATAGCTAAATGTTGTGTTTACTGTGATTTTATATCGTTAAGTCTTCATTTATTCTTATTACTCACCGAGTTGGAAGTACTCACATTACTCCCTGCACCTTGTGTACAGTTTGAGATATTTTTGAATTCAGTGTGGGTATTGGTTGCTTAGAGACAGAGTCATTGGAGTTTAGCAAGGTAACTTCCCAACATTCGCAGCACTGCTTTTCTCCCTCTCAAATTCATCAGACTGTATTTAGTACATTTGTTATTACTCTAGTTGTATTCAGACCTTAGATGCTCATGACAAGTGAAACCCCAGTATCGGGCTGTGTTGGGTTTGTTTTTCCGCAAATTATACTATTAATTGCTTATTTTTGAGATTTTATTATGTTTACAACATAATAATAATTATTTTACTACAAGAGGCGCCATCACTATTGGGTCCGGGTTTAGGGTCGTGACAAGTCGGTATTAGAGCCTAGGTTACATAGGTCTCACGAGTCATGAGCAGGTTTAGTAGAGTCTCGCGGATCGGTACGGGAATGTCTGTATTTATCCTTCAAAGGTTGCAGAACCATTAGAAAAAACTTCACATTCTTGAATTCTTATACTACGTCCTTGATCCAGTTTGAAAAGTAACTCTTGAAATTCCTTACACGTGTTCATATGCACGCATGAGCGCTCAATATCATATGCGCATCGATGGCTTGTGATTCCGTGATCGAGGGGCGAGATGTGATCATTGTGTGTTTGATGTTGGGCCAGTTTGGAGGACTCGAGGCCAGATTTTTACCTATACCTTGAGTACCGAGGTGCTGATTATTGAGCCGTGTTTTTGAACTTATATATTTGATAGTGCTCCCATTAGTAGAAGTGATGACTGGATAGTTACGTGTTGAGTGTGATGTGACTGCGAGATGTATTAATATGATTTGAAGTGATGAGAAGGGTTTGCTGGAGGATAGAAGAACTATTAGGTGCTTGATTTCCATCTTGATTCGAGGTATAGCCCCGAGTTATGGGTGTGTGAAGAACCTTTTCATGTTTCCTTGTTATGAGTGAAGTGAATTCTATGTTGCGGTATGAGTTTAGACTCAGGAAGATCAAGCGAGTGCATCATATTTATGACGTTGGAAAGTATACAAAAATTATAGTTTGAGGCAAAACAGGTGGGTTATCTCATGCGGAGTGTTTTGAAGTTGTGTGATCCTTATGTTATCTGTTAGGAGATCTCATTTACAAGTGAAATATAGGTGTAGAAATTTAAATTTTGGGTCGCTCAAGAGAGTGGATTTAATTGTTACGAGGGTGAATGCGAGATTTGCAGAAGATTTAAAATACTATATGGTCGGTGTTTCACGAGTTTATAAGGATCGAGTTTAATCTTACTATGGTATTATGGTAGTAGTAGAGTATAAGAATTATGAGATATTGTAAGTGTTTGGATCTATGACTTCGAGCCAAGTGGGGGAGTCTGCTATTGATTAGTTGACTGCACGATTATGTGCTATGTTGGTTCTAGTTAAGGCGTACGGGTGAATCAGTTATGGCCTAGATATTGAGATTGATGATGGCTCGAGTAAAGGAAAGTTCTTAACAATGGTTATATTTTGCTTCATAAGTGTGTGAGAATCACAGTATGTCTTGAGTTGTTGATGGTAAAGGATGCTCGGTACATAGAGCATGAAATTGCTTGGTTGTTTTGGAATGAGGTTACGTTCTGCTGTGTCGAAGTGCTAATGAGGCACTGGTTGTTTGGTTCGTTTGATCCGACTAATTGCAGTTTGAGTTGAGTGAATGACTCTCGAGAATGATTCTGATGTGTTCAATATTTATATGTAATAATTAGAAAATTTTCGAGTGTATGATTTGGCTAGGAACTGAGGTTTGCGCTGGAGGGTGTCAACACTTGAGTCATTTCTATGTCAATTATGGGGTTCTATATATTAGTATTAGGAATGTAATAACTTCAGATTCGCAAGAAGTCTTTTCAGGGTAGATATTTTGAATGTGGTGCTTTTGGGAACATTTAAAAGTGTATTCATTGGGTTATGAGCCTTAGACGATATGTCTTTATGCATAGGTTTCGTGTGGTAAGTCGGGGTTGAGGAAATTGTGGTGCTACAGCAAGATGGAGTAACAAGTTGAAGGTAAATCAGAAGGAAACTCGGATAGATAGGGTAGCTTGATAGTAGGTCGGATCGGTATAGTAAAGATTTTAGCTCGTTGGATTCTTATGGGGTAATGGGTTTGAACAGGTGTTTTGCGACAATGCTCTTGAGTGCTAGTGGCCTGCATAACTTGATTGAGTTAGAAGGATTCAGTCCTGACGGTTCGGTCTTGTGCGAGTGGAATTCGGAGAGTCATTGATGATTTCTACTACGGTTAGAGATGCATATTTTCTGCAAGTGTGAGAAACATGGGATGTGTAGTGATTTTCTTATGAATGGGACCAATAGAAAGTTCTTAGTTGGTTGAGTACATAGTTGCTTGTGGCTCGGAAGGGATATGGAGTTCTCATATTATCATATGATGGTATAGCATGTGCAGTGCATGTGGAGGATTGAGATTGCGTGTGAAAGGTTACGGTTCAGTTTTGAAAGGCAGGTTATAAAACTCTTAGGCTGCGAACATCTTTAGATAATCAGAGAAATAAGCTTTAGATGATTAAGGAAATGGTATTACTAGTTGGAGTGATTTGGCGAGGGTGTATGTTTCAGAAAACGTAATGTGATTAATTTGATGGTACTTTGGTAGTATTGCAACGCTTTCTTGTTATATCTACTACTCATATTCGAGTGTACTTGGTGGTACAAAAGAATTTTAGAGTATTTCTCGTGGAATGATTGGGTATTGGAGGTCTGGTATGTATTTGGACGGCGAAATTGGGATCAGATATGGTGATTCATGTGCCATATGGATTTGGAGATAGGAAGTTCTCATATTCATGCTATGTTGTGGTTGTAGATCGTATGTATCAGCATTGTTTAGTGACTATCGGGGTTTGCAGACCCGATTGGTCTTTGTTACTGGGTATGTTAGATTTTGGATGTAATATTTAGTATAGACTGGTTGTCTCAATATTGTGTCATTCTGGGCGATTGCACTAAGGGGGAGATGTTGGCTATGACGGGACTGCCACAAATTAAATGGTGAGATTCGATGGATTTCATGTTCTAGTAGGGTGGTTTTATATTTTGAAGGCCCATCAGATGGCTAAGAAGGATTGTCTTCCTTATTTAGGCTCTCGTGATGGATGTCAGTGCAGAGGCTCTCATATTGATTCAGTTCTAGTGATGAGGAACTTTTCCGGATGTGTTTTATGTTGTCGTGCATGTCGCTTGGCAAAGTTGTTGATTTCAGTATTGATTTGGTGTTGTGCACCTTATTGTATGGCACCAGCATAGTTAAAGGAGTTGAAGGAGCATCTATAGGGTTTCCTTGATAAGGGGTTCGTTGGCAGGCCAATGTGGATATATGTTCTAGCTTGAGTCGGCTTGGCTGGCTCCGAGTTGTATGGTTGAGGGATATATGATTCGATTGTTATTTGGCTTATTAGTAATCTGGGGAGATATATGAGTTACCTTTCCGTGTTATGATGCAATGGTATTTGTTGGTTATAAGCAAAGGTGGTGCGGTGTTATTTGGGTCTCTTAGTGGAACTCGAATTTGAGGAGCATTGGATATTGCTTGGCGGATAACGCATCAGTTGTGTCCTTGCAGGTTGTATAATGTTAGGTCAATTACTTCGCCGTGGCTATGATGATTTTCTTTGGTTATAGACATCAATTGCGTGTCGTTGTCGACTTTAAGCATAGTGACTTTAGGTAATCCATGTGGACCAGTGTTTCGATAGGGTCGCGCATTATAGTGGAGTTGTGTGGAGGTATGATCCTTCGGGTTGGATTCGTGCATTTTGTTTCTATGATGTGTGGCGGGTTCTTAGCATTGCATGCGTTGGTTCTGGTGAGCTTGCGATACAGCTCTTTCATTTGAGTCATTTTCATTATTTGAGTATGTTTGGATTGTGGCTTTAATCTGTGTTAATGTGTCATGTCACCAGAGTAGTTGTGTCGGATTAGATGATATCGTTGGTATCTTTAATGAATATAGCAAGATTCAGTTTCAGTGTGTTGGGAGGATAATATCGAGATTCGGCTCAGGAATTTGCTATGGTCCTTGCCAAAGGAGATGTGGCTTCATGAATGTTTGATTTGAGAAATGGCTATGGCTTATTGCGTGTTTCATTTGTCATTGGCAGTATGTGAAAGTGACAGAATGAGACTTTAGTTGATAAGAAGTTTTCTATCAATATTCGGGTATTGTGGGTAGTTGATGTGATTAGAAGTTATCGTTACCACTGTTTGAGTTATGTGGTATATCATGTAATTGCACCTGAGGTTACAGATATGGTTTGTTACAGCTTTTTCGGACTTATTCATAGTATAAATGTGAGATTCTGATCGTATTGATGATTTCAAAAGTGGAAATATGGTTTTATGGTATTTGGGCTAGATTGGATTGTGAATTTTCAGTTACAATGTGTTATTGGACCTAATAAGATAGGGTGGCATGGGATCAGCCCCTGTTATATGCATAGTAAAGTTATTCAACGAATGGTTGGCTTTTGTGACAAGTCTAGGCATGTTCGAGGACGAACGTATATTTAAGTGGGGGAAGATGTAATGACCCGAGCGGTTATTTGAGCTTTTGCACCTGGATCATCAGTTCTCGGGCATGACTTGCCCCGTGTGATGTATTAAGACTTATGTAAATTGTTGGTTTTGGTTATCAGGGTAATCAGAATGAATTTGGAAGAACGGTTCTCAGTTTGAAGCTTGAAATTTGAATGGGTTGACTAAGTTTTGACTTGTTTGTATATGATCTCAGATTGGAAATTTTATGATTTGGTTAGCTTTGTTAGGTGATTTGGGACTTAGGAGTGTGTCCGGAATATTTTTGTGATATCTGGTGTAGAATTAGGCTTGAATTGGTGAACGTTAGTTTTTGGAGATTTCTAGTCGGCAGTGGAAAATAGAATATCGGGATCGGAATGGAATTTTGACAGTTGGAACAGGTTTGTAATGTCATTTTGGATATTTCTGCAAAATTTCAAGTCAATTGGAGTTGTTTTGGATAGTTTCGGCATCATTGGTAAAATTTAGGAGTTTAGAAGTTCTTATGTTTGAATTTGAAGTTGATTTGGTGTTTTGGTGTTGTTTTGGGTGTTCCAGAGGATCGACTAAGTTTGGGTAGTGATATATGACTTGTTGAAATTATTGGTTGAGGTCCCGAGAGCCTCGGGTGAGTTGGAATAGGTTTGGGTTGTGATGTGCTCATTTTTCCGATGCTTCAACATCGTTTCTTCAAGCATAAATGACATCATATTGAACAAATGAGCTCCGATTTCTTTTTTGATTAAAGCATTAGATTTATATCGTAATTACGGCTCCGTAGAAAAATGAATCGTCGAACTTGACATTGTATGAGGCTTTTACGATCATTTTACTAAGAATTAGGTTGCTAGAGTTTTTCCGTTTAATTACGAAATTACCACTGTGGCATATTTAAAGTTCTGCACTATTTGCAAATATTAAAACCAGCATATCTCATTCATTGTATGGTCAAATCGAGTGATTCAAAATCTGAATGTGATTAAAATTTCATAAGGAGTCTATTGGAGGCATTATACGAGTTTAAAAATTGTTTGGTACAAGAAACGAGGCAGAATATCTGGCAGAATAATATATGTAACTAAGGTTTGTTCATTTGGTCATATTTTGATTTGGGGAGCTTGGATTTGGGTGATTTTGTTGGCGATTTTCACCCTAGGGTTTGAGATAAGTGTTCTTTACTCAATTTTAATTATATTTCATGAATCCATCTTCATTTTGGGATTTGATTGATGATTTCAAAGTGAAAAAGTTGGAGTTAGGACTTGGGATTATGAGACCTTCTAGGGATGATGTGAGGGGTCAAACAAACTTCGATTTTTGAGTTCTTTATATGTACGGACTCGTGAGATGTTGAAGAATATCTTAGTATAAAGTTTGTCCAGCTCCGGGATGTGGCCCTTGGGTTGAATTTTGACTGATTTCGGATTTTGTGTTTAAAAAGGATACTTTTCAATTGAAATTCATTTGTTTAGCATAATTTGATGATAAAAATCTGAACTGGTAGATTTGGAGCACTTGGAAGTTGGGTCGGGAGGCAAGCGTGTTGCAGGGTAGCTTTTCGGGCTAGTTCAAGGTGAGTAATAATTTTAAACGTTGTTTTGAGGGTATGAAACACCGGATTGCACATTGTCGTGCTATAATGAGGTGAAACGCACGCTAGATGACGAGCGTGGAGTCGTGCACCATTGGGGATTGTGACTTAGTCCATCTCGAATGACTATTTTTGTGTATAATGGGCAGCTAATTATTTGATATTATTATATTTTGGGTTAAATGTCATATTTGGGTTTCGTGCCAACTGTTTGAAGCCTTAAGGGATTATTAATGATATTTTCCTCATTGTTTGATTTCATATTTGTGGTAAGTCATGCTATATTTTCACTATTTTCAAAACTCAACTATGTTATTCTGTTTTAAACACATTAATTAATATTTTCAAAGATATTTGATGTGAGCTTCTTATTTTACTAATACCCGATGGGCTTATAAGATTCTGACTGAGTAAGGTCGAGGGCCTGTACTGTGATGATACTTTTGGGTTGGGCTGCACGCCTCATCAGTGGCATACTGATTATGATAATGAGGCTGATGGCGTGAGATTTTGTGCCACGAGGTGGCTTGAAATTGGTATGAGGCCGAGAGCCTATTTATGATGCCACAAGATGGCTTGATATTGCGTTCGGGCCATAAGGACCCCCTCTAGGAGTCTGCACACCCACAGTGAGCACGAGTACCCATTATGACATGAGATATAGTCCGAGGGGCTGGTATTATTCTGTGATTTTGCCAGAGAGGCTGATTTGATGTTATTATGCCCGAGGGGCAGTTCTGATATGTTTACCATTCCTAGTTATTTTTCCTATCTATTGTTGACTGCTTAAAAAGGTGTTTTTATGAGATTTCATTGTTAAATTGTGTTACTGATTTTGTTATGCCTCTTATAGCTAAATGTTGTTTTTAACATGATTTTATATCGTTCAGTCTTCATTTATTATTCTTACTTACTAAGTTAGAAGTACTCACTTTATTCCCTGCACCTTCTGTGCAGATTCAGATATTTTTGAATCCAGTAAAGGGTATTAGTTGCTCAGAGGCAGAGTCATTGGAGTTTAGCAAGGTAGCTACCTGACGTTCGGAACATTGCTTTTCTCCCTCTCGATTTCATCAGATTGTATTTAGTATATTTTTTTTACTCTAGTCGTAATTCAAACCTTAGTAGATGCTCGTGACTAGTGACACGCCAGTATCGGGCTGTGTTGGGTTTGTCTTTCCGCAAATTACACTGTTAACTACTTATTTTTGAGATTTTATCATGAAGACTTAATACTTATTATTTTATTGCTTAAGATTGGAATGACACATATTGCTTAAGATTGGAATGGGAATGTGTCAGCTGGCCTTGTCTTCACGAGAGGCGCCATCACGATCGGGTCCGGGTTTAGGTCGTGACAATTGTACTGCTTATTGCTTTCAAGTTCTTAATTGATTAATATTCCAAGTTTTATCAATTATTTACAGTTTCCACTACAAAATTACAATTATCAAGTGAAGCGTGGTTACCATTTTTGTTAGGTTTAATTTAAGTAATTCTCCGTGCTTCTAGAGTGCATTCGCATATATGAGAACACTTTGAGGCATTATAAGAAAATAAAGAAGTTCTCAAAATAGAGTGCAAGAACTGTGGTCGAGTCTTTGGTGTTCATCGAAAGTAGGAGGGCACACTTGGTTTAAGGAGGCATATCAATGGCTATCTTGCGTGTCCTCTAGGAATTCATATCTAAGATGATTTGAGACAATTTGGGTTATTTTGCATTTATTAGACTTATTTAAGCTTAATGTGTTAGTTCATAAGACACGTTAATTTGAAGTATTATAATACAATGAAAATATGAAATGAAAGCCTTTAAAGTTTGATCCTTACATATTGGTCTTATTAAATAATTTTATGTAGCCATTTAGTTTCAATTTTCAAACCTAACTTTAAATTTTAATTTAAAACTTTAAATTTTAAAAGTTTAATTTTATGCCTTAACATACTTATTTTTTTACTTAAAAGTTTGCAAACACTTAAGTAACAATTACATTAAACAAGGTAAAATAATATACTAAATAAAATAAAAAAATTAACCCTGCCAATAAACTCGAGGCGGCCAAATCTGAGGCGGCCTTGGCCAATACCAAAGTTGATGCTAAAGTGGCCCAATTCAAGGTCGACTTCAAGGCCATCCAGGCGCAGGCCAAGAGCATGGTGGATCATGCAAGGTGGCAAGCTCGAAGGGAAGCCCTCGAGGGAGTCCATGCTTAAGACTTCGATATACTAGCTAAACACAAGAATGTTAAAGTTGGAGAAGACAGGTCCCCGAAGCTGGCCTGTCCCGAGGAAGATTTTGAGAGTTTAAGTAAGTCCGAATGCGGGGAAGATCCCGAGGGCGGAGATGCAATCTCCGATGAAAACCAAACCACTTAGGCCTTTATATTTTTTACTTTCTTTTGCATTTTTTTGAGGCTGTTTTGACTATTGTAAATTTTTGAATTAAGACATTTTGACATTTGTAAAAAGATTATTAGGTAAATATATGCAAGGCTTTCTTTTCCTTTTTGGCTTTCAAATTTTTCCTTTTCTATATTACTTGTATTCACAAAGTTCAGAATGTCTTAGCATAAAATAACTTAGGTTGTATAAGATCGAATAAAATCCTCCCTCTACATTCTTTTTATTTTTGAAGTGTCTTGGAGGTTCAATGTTACTGGGAAACATCTCCCAAAGTAAGTAACTCAAATTAAAGTTTGCCGAGGGTAGCCTTTAAAATCGGTTATGAAAATTTCGAAGGCCTATTTTCTGTTATGGTTCTCGTACGTCTCCAAGCCATATTAATATGGCCATAGCCTTTTAATCGGGTGTTGCCCAGTGATCTTGATTTCCCAAGTTATCCAGGCTTGCCTAGGATAACAGTCCCCGAGTGGGTATGGTCGTGGCCTTTAAATTTGTGGGTCGCCTAATTCTTGTGCTCCTGATGTTTAATTGTTCAATATGATTGAGTTTGTTTTTCGGACGGCAATCCTCGAGTGAGGGAGTGATCATCCGAACTCTTGTTATAATCAACCCTTGTGCTCGTTTCCTTAAGAGTTCAAAAGCACGAAATTGTAAATAAGAAATTTTTCTAAGACTTAAGATAATTGCAAGGAAAGTACTTCTATTTACTATTGTGAAAAACAGTTATACATGCGTGCTTATTTTATGCTAGGGATCGAGCAACCTATGTGGGCACGATTCGTTTAACCGTTTGTCCTTTACAACAAATCTTACCTATCAATACCCTTCTATTACGAAGTAATTTCCTTGCAAAAGTCGATATCCAAGGTAATGTCCCCCAGTATTCAAGGTTGATTGTAAAAGAAACTCGGATATTATTAGTGTTGTCTTAACACCGATTCATTATCGGCCTTTGATTCTAAGTTAGCACAATCCATTGTTCCTTCGGTAAAACCCCTACGGAAAATCCCAATTGGGACAAAAATGGTTCAAGGGAAAAAGAGTGCAACGCGTGCTTTCATACCTGAAAACTCTGTGTCGCTCCTTGTCGACTACCTGCAATTATTATTCCATAAATAAAAAGAAATGAAATGGGGTTGTACCTTAGCAGTAATATCATTTTAGGTGAGCTACGTTTCAATTTTTTCGTATTGTTCTCCATTTGTCATTACGAGCTTATAGGATCCTTTCCCTGCGACCTCGAGAATCTGGTATGGTCCTTCCCAGTTCGAACCCAATTTCCCTTTGTTTAGATTTCGGGTGCTTAGTGTGACCTTCCTTAGTACTACGTCCCCAACATTGAAGTGCTGAAGGTTGTCCCTTTGATTGTAATACCTCTCGATCCATTGCTTTTGAGTGGCCAATCAAACAAGGGCGACTTCATGCCTTTCATCCAATAGCTCCAGGCTTGTATTCATGGCCTCATCATTTAATTCTTTTATTGCATATCAGAATATGATACTCGGCTCCCTGATTTCAATCAAACTTCGGCGCCATAAACCAATAAGAATGGGGTAGCCCCGGTGCTGGACTTTGAAGTTGTAGAATATGCCCAAAAAATTTCGGGCCGGATCTATTTCTATTTTCTCTTAGTATCAGTCAACCTTTTCTTAAGGCTTTGGGTCATGGTTTTGTTGGTCGATTCCGCTTGTTCGTTCCCACTAGGGTAATAACGTGTCAATAAGATCCTTTTAATTCTATGATCTTCGATAAATTTGCTCACTTTACTACTGATAAACTATTTTTTGTTGTCAAATACAATTTAGGACAACATCCCGAACTGACATATGATGTGGTCCCAAATAAAGTTGATGAATTCTTTATCCCTGACCTTCTCGTACGTCTGTGCTTCAACCCACTCAGAAAAATAGTCACTCAAAAATAAGATAAATTAAACCTTACTTGTGCCCATAGAAGAGGGCCGGCGATATCCATCCCCATTTCATGAATGGCCATGGCAATAAGACCAAATGCAAAAACTCACTAGGTTAGATCGGAGCATAACTTTTGCACTTGTCACACTTTGGTACAAAATCTTTCGCATCCTTTTCCATGCCGATCCATTAATAACCAGCTTTGATCACATTTTGAACAAATGATTCGACGCTTGATTGATTTCCACAAGTGCCCTCATAACGTATTCGGTAACTCCTGGCCCCAAAGATATTGCTAGTGGGCCATCAAACATTCTCCTAAACAAGGTTCCATCCACTAACAAGCTAATTCGGGCTTCCTTTATGTGCAGGGTCCTCGATTTCTTTGGATCTAAGGGGAGCTTCCAGGTCTTCAAATACTCTACGTATTTATTTCTCCACTCCCAGGTTTAGCTTGTGGAGTTTATTTTGGCGTGACCTTCCTCTACTACCGACCTCATGAGCTGTATGACCGCCCCCGAGTTGAGATCGTCGTCTTTGATTGACGACCCTAAGTTTGCAAGGGCATCAACCTCACTATTTCTATCTCGGGGCACGTGCTATAAATTCCACTCTTTGAACCGATGTAACGTTACTTATAACTTGTCTAGGTACCTTTATATTCGTTCTTCTCTAACTTTGAACATTTTGTTAACTTGGTTTACTACAAGGAGGGAGTCACACTTCGCTTCGATCACCTCCGCCCCCAAGCCTTTGGTTAGTTCGAGACATGCAACCATGGCCTCATATTCAACCTTGTTGTTAGTCAATTTTACAGTTTTATTAGATTTTCTAACTATATTTCCTGTGGATGGCTTCAGTATGATGTTTTCCATACCCCCTGCAGGTCTATGCGGGCCGCACAAAAGCAACCACAACCGAACTGGCTCTTGGACTTCACTGTTTCTCTTCTCTGAAGATGATTGACGCGGACCGCATAAATGAGTAGTGTGGCCACAAAAGGGGTCTGGTGCAGACCACGCGCTGAAAACCACGGCCCGCATGGCATTTCCTTGGTCAATCTTCCACCTCCCAGAATCTCTTAACACGGACCGCGTAAAAGGGTAGTGCGGCTACGTTGGCCGGACTATGGACCACGTGAAACAGACCACGTCTGCATGGCTCTTAGCTTGACTGAACATGTCTCTGAATCTCCTACTGCGACTGTAGTTTCTTTCGCGTGGTCCGCATTAGGTCCTCTTTTCTTCACTTTACTTAATCTTTGACACTTCAACAGGTTTCACTCCTTTTTGAGCCGATCTTTTTTGTCACTTTATCGATCAAACCTGTAATCAAGCACAACTTGTGAGAATTTTAAGACTATTTTGTATCAATGTATACTCAAATTATAGGCAAGTAGGGGTATAGACACGTTAAAATCCTAACTTATCAATTACCTTTATGGGATGTCATTGAAAATAGGGTCTGAGCTTTCGTGAAGCTACAACCAGTGCCAAAGCCAATTTTTTGAGGTGTGGGTACCTCGTCTCGGTATCTATTAAAGTTTTGTTGATATAATAAATATGGGATTGAGAACCTTTGTTTTTGACGTCGATTGGATCTACATCCGGAACTCCATCGAGGCAAATTGGGGATACATCGTTCCCTGGTGCTATGTTATCATTTTCGTCGCGGTGGCCAAAATCATTGTCAACGTGCACATGTGATGATTAAGAGTTTGAAATTTTACTCCTGTAACAAAAGGTAATTTAAAGAACAAGTGTAAAATAGTATGTATCACAAAAGTTGGTACTAGGTAATCATTATTATCCTTAGATTAATATTGAAATTGATGATAAAAGAAAAAATGCAAACCACACGAATCGAATATCCTCGGCCCTCGAGTTCAGTCACCCTTGAACCAAAGATGTTTTAACTGGTGTATGAATATAGTAACAAAATAATAAAAGCTATAAATAGACAGTATATTGCTTTGTATTGAGATCGCTTCCAACTCGACGCTACACCAAGGTAGGAAGAGCGGGTCGCAATAGCTTTTACTAAATATGAGGGCCGGGATCGATTTCCTTAGGGATCTAGTAGTGGAGTTAGAATATCTATCTAGCTTAGAAGTGTGTGTTTGCTCTAGATATCACTTCCAACATATTTTGGGTTTTCAATTATAACTACTGTTATCAATCTATTAATTGAAACTAAATTATGCTACAAGATGATTGCTAAAGTTTTATCTAATAGGAAGAAGGGCACTAAGGTCGTGACATCACCTAGGTGGCTAATTGACAGGTAGATGTTACTAAAGTACGTTTGACATAATTGTGACTTATACTATAACTGTTGCACAATTTTATCCATTCTCACACCTCTTAGTAGAAAGAGTGATTTTACCCAATTGACTCTCTCGAGACCAAATGGGTAGGCAAATTGGATCAAGCAACTAGGGTTTAAGTGGGGTGATTACTCTCTCGAGGTTTAACATGTTAATTGGGACTATCATTTCTCATGAGTCCATCCCAACTCATTTTTGGGTCAATTTAGGAGACATATACTCTCTTAATCAAGAAGAGTCAATTCCACAAAGCTCAAATCAGTGTTCGAAACTACCAATTCACAGACTAAAACATAAATTCAACCCAAATTGTAAATACCCATAGTCAATCTAACCTTAGATGGAAACACCCATCAATTACCCACACTAGGGTTGAGCCACAACCCTAGATAATGGGTTTTTCTACTCATGCTTGACAAAAGAAATAAATAAATAGATGGAGAACAAGACATATTAATTAATTGCTAAATGAAAACACAAGAATATATCGTTAATTTGAAGCTAAGGTGCCCAAAAGGGCTACAAATCGAGTTCCCATGAGCGCAACTCAGTACTAAATATAACAAATAACCTAAAAATGATAAAATATTCTATTTATACTAGGCTGGAAAAAATGGATAAAAATACCCCTGTGGAGTTAGTGCGGGCCGCATAAAATGGACCGCGGCCGCACTAGGCTCTTTGACTTCAATTCTGGCTTATCTGAACTTGGGCTCCGTGGACCGCATGGCCTGGGCTTGGAATAATTCCATTTCTATGAATCTCTTGTCAGCGGACTGCACAAAAGGGAAGTGTGGTTGCGGAGCCTTCACTGCGGCCGAGTTGCCTTAGCCTTGTTTGCCAGCTCTCTGAACCACCTAGTGCGGCCGGATTCGACTTTGTGCGGTTTGCACTAGGCCTGCTTCCCTCAAATTGCTTGGTCTTTGATACTAGAGCAGTTTTCACTCCTTTTGAACCGATCTTTGACATTTCGTCACTTTGTCAATCAAACTTGCAATCAAGCACAACTTATAAGCCTTTTGGGACTATTTTGTAACAATTAACCATAGGCAAGTATGAGCATAAAACACATTAAAGTCTCTAGTTATAAACTCCCCTAAACTTAAGCCTTTGCTTGTCCTCAAGCAAACAAGATAAGACCCACCCCTTAAAGGAAAATCCAAGTAATCCAGCTATCTTAAATTAACCTCAACAAGCATCAATTGGGACTAACAATTGCCCTCAATATGAATGAATTATTAACAAAATTTAAACTTTGAAAAACTATGGATCAAGTGTGACACAAGAGCATCAAGAGTTGACTCATTACATAAAATCTCTCTCAATTACTTTGGTCATTGTGAAACCCAAACTCACACATCCTCAACTCTCCCTAAGCAAACCTCACCTTTTAGAGTATTGACACATAAACTGAGATTAATGGAATTTCACTCATCTTTCTCAAGAAAAAGGTCACAAGTCCGGCTCTAAGTACCATATGCTTGCTCTTTATGTAGGTATCCACTAATGTAAGCTTCACTCAAATCAAGATCATATAGGGTTTTCTGGAGTCATTGTGAAGGCTTTTGGGTAAGGGTAAGACATGTTTTTGTTCAAGTGGGTTCAATCTTCCCTTAAGCACTTCTTTTCGATTCATTTGGCACAATTCTCTTGACTCTTTGATTCCTTTCACTTCTTTCTAAGGGATAAGAGAGACACATTGTCAAGCTTTCTTATGCATTTCAAATTATTTCTCCCCTTTTCAACTTTCCACGCCTTTCTTTTTCTTGAATCCCTTTGAGATCATTTTCACATTGAGCATTTTGCTTTTCTTTATTTTTCATTGCCTTTCCTTTTCTTCATTTATGTGCCTTTTACCACTTTGTTTCTCTCCCCCCAAACTTATACTTTTGCCACGTGCTAAAGGAAAGATTTGGGTGCCAAGGGAGGGTATCTTTGAGAACGGGAATAGAGTTGTATTATGGTTCTTGAAAGAAGAAGGTCTAAGGCTCAAAAGGGTTGACTAGGGCTCTTATCACTGGTAGGCTATGGAATTGTTCAAACTATCATTTGGATCAAGGAGAGCCTATAATCACTTCTCAAGTCAACTTCCTCATAGTATTTTGCCTCAACAAACATTCAGAGCAAGTTCTATACCATCGGCTTGGGTTGCGATTCGATTTCTCACCACACACGTTATAGGATTGCTAAAGACATCGAGTCGAGGGCCCACAATGACCTTAGTTACGATTCAAGCACACAATGGTCCGGAAAACCATTTTGATGATTGTCAGTCAACACGAAAGTCTCAAGGTTACGACTTTCACCATCCTAAACACATCATTTTGTCTTTGACCATGGGATCAAAGGCAAATGTGATATGCCCAAGTGAAGCTTTGCTTGAGGTACCCTTAACTATAAACTACCAAAAACAAATGAAAAAAACAAAATGGACTCAAACCCCTATGAAGGTTGTCACGCCATCCATCATCAGAAATAGCCACCCGGTTCACATAATACTCCACCTTTGAAAAGAACCGTGGCATTAGGAAAAACAAAAGTTTATTGAAAGTGTCAAAAACGAAACAGAAGGCTACGAGCCTATCTACGAAGCAAAAAATGAATTTTTTATATGAAAATAGAAAATATAATGAATATTTATGATAGGGGATTAGAATTACTACGGGGGATGAATATATAATAGTGTAACTATATATATAGACCAAAGAGAAGATAAAAAGTACGATAAATGTAACTGAATGTAAAGTTATATAGAGACCAATAGATAATTAAAAGAAAGCATAAACTAAATCAATCTATATCTAAATCAATGTATATATACAGTCATCCAATGGATAAAATGTAGGGTGCACCCCCTCAAATAAAAGCTGGCATTGTCCCTAATGCCAACTAAACAAATAAGCACCAAAAAACATAAGGAAATGATATGGGAACTCCCTAAGCCTCGTCAGTCTGCATGGTAACATGAGTGGTCCCTGGGTCTTCTGTATGCGCGGGAACCTCAAACTGGTTTCCGGTCTCCTGCTGCTCAGCTGCTGGGATTGGGGCCTAGACCTCGACGATCGGAATATCAAGAGCATCCAGTGGCTGACTGGAGGATGCCTCCGGTGGGTCTGCCAACTGGATGATTGCCTCATCTGCACTAGGGAGCTTCCTCTCCTTCCTAGAAATCCTTTGCGACTGTTGCTGCTGCAATTCTACTACTGGTGCTTCTATGGGATTTGGATCTGCAAATAACAAGTCTAAAGGTAGCTGGTCTGCCTTCAGCTTGTCGAAATCCTCTCTGAGCTCCTTCACAGACACTTTGGAAGCCCGTGTTTTACGCATCTTCTTGTGATCCCGGGCAAGCTCTTTTAGAGCCTTGCCATGTGTGTCCACTACCTTAGACAAGGCAGTCTGATTACTCATGATCTTTTCCTGGTTCTCCAGGATCTTCTTCAATGTGTCCTCAATGGACTGTGGAATCTGAGCTGTCTGTGGTGCTGACTGAGCCTCAATAGTAGAAGACATTGTAGACAACTTGGATGATGCGACCGACATCCAGTTGTTCAAGTTATGCAGTGCCTGGCTAAGCTAGTGGGCAGTGATATGATGGGCCCGAGAAGATGGAATCCCCAGGCCAACTGAAGTAGAGGGACCATCAACAGTGGAAGAATCAGGAGGCATGTTAGGAATAGTGAAAGTAGGCTCAATGGAAGGTACAGTGGAATGCTCCACCACAACGGGCTCTTCAGACTGGCCAGTTGGAGTAGAGGAAAGTGGCTTGTAATTTTTGTCCTTCGGGTTGTTTGGCCCCTTTAAATTGTACCGCGAGAATCGGGCCATCGGTTTAACCTTGACATCAAAGGGCTTCTTCTCCACTTTCAAGTCCTGAATGTACATGGTGAGGGTGTTAGGAAATGGGTAGTTTCAGTCATGCTCAACCCCACTGCAGAAATCACATGGTAAATAACATTGCCCATGTTGATAGAGTAGCCTGCTATAATAGAAGCAATAAGAACAACCCGGGCTAGTGGAATAGTCTGATCATGGGAAGTGGTGTCAAGTCGACTGCATACAAAGGTCAACCACCCCCTAGCCTCAAAATTGAGAGTCCTCCAAAGTATTTTGGCCCCTGCTGTCAACCACTCTGGAACAATACCTGGGATTGCCAGGTATACAGCTAACTACGGACGAACCTCCTCGCCCATTGCGAACTTCTCATTGTACATGGTCTCATCTTCGTCATTGTACCCCAAGTATTCATTTAGTGCCTTTCCAGAAAACACCATATTTTTGTTATGCACTTTGGTCACTTTTTTATGCCCTTCGTGATATGGGCCACATTACTATAGAATTCCTTGACCAGGTGCTGCTCATTTGCCTTTATGCAATCATCCCTAATATGTTCCCAACCCACTCGAGCTCAAAACTGTCTATGCACATTTGGGTTTAGGGGGAGCAGGTCTCGATTAATAAAGCTTCTCTCAAGAATCAACTTCTGAAGTGGCCACCATACCCTGAATTTGTTGAAAGCCAATTGGCTAATAAATCTGTCTTCCTAGACTACGGGGTTTCTGGTTCGGTCAACACCCTCAACCTAAGGTATGCCACTCTGAGGAACCTCCTCATCGCTACCATCACCACCTTTATCACATTCGCCTGCACTCTCCCTAGATAGTGAAGTTGTGGGGGAGGTGGAGTACTCACCGTTGCTGGCTGCTGAGCCCTCATATGACTCAGAAGATATACGCTATGGAGCTTGGTCAGTGGGTGAAGCTGCAACTGAGTGAGTTGGAACTAAGTCAGAAGAGAGGTCTTGAGAAGGCATGTACTCACTCCCCGATTGGTTACCGTCTATATCAGCAGCCTTGGTTGCTTTCCTTGGGTACTGTCTAGGTTGGGAGTGAGTTTTACTTGTTTACCTTTGCCTCCCGGGAGGAGTCACCTCGACCGGGTTGTTTAGCATCTCTACCTCTTTGTTTGACCATTGTCTGCAAGCACATACGTCTAACATTATTAGTCTAAGCATAGGCAGTGGAACAGATTAATGAATTGAATTGCAAAATAGCAGATCAAAAATAATAGAACATGTTGCAGAACAGTGCACCACGGTCTGTACAAAAAGGAGTGCAACCGTATTGTGTGCACCGCGGACTGCACAAAAGCCACCACTGTCCGCATTGGGGTAAGGTCTAGAAAACCACCTCTCTAAATCTCTCCACCGCGGTCTGCACTAAGTGGTATCGCGGCTGCGGTGGGCCAGTGCGGACCGCACAAAGTGCAAATGCTTCAGTTGTAGGCACACAAGTAAATTTTCATACACATGAGCACCGCGGTCCACACAAAAAGGTACCGCAGACCACGTCTGGGCACCGCGGACCGCACTAAGGCGACCGCAGAAGGTTCTTCATTTTGGCACTGAGTTAGGGTTTTAGTTTTTGCAATATTGTTCAAGGTTTTTCACCTAATTTGTCCCTACTCAATTACCCAAACATTATGCATGTCCAGCACAAAAAACCCAACATTAAAAACTATCCTTAGACAACTAGATGAAGAAGAAGAAATTAACAGGAAGAAAAAGTAGCTAAGGGCTACTAGACATGAAAGTAAAATGAAATTACAAAATTAAGTAAAGGGAAAAATGGATGAAATGTTACCAAATTATAAAGATGGTATACAAATAATCAGTGTAAGCAAAGATATACGCTAAAAGAGATAATGAACAATATATATAGGTCTTTGAGAGTTAAACTTTCAAAAAGTTTAACCAGTTACCCTTGGGGGTGTAGTTATAGAAAAATATTGGGACCCAGCCTTACTTACCAGCGCGGCCACACAAAACGGACCACGGACCATGCTGGGTTTGTTCAAAAGAAGCTTGAGAAGGCAATCTCCGCGGTCCGCACAAAACAAGGCCGCGGCCGCGGAGATCCACCGTGGATCGTACTAAATGGAATGCTGCCGTGGTGGCAAACTTCAGAGAGCACCTCGCTTGGCCTATACTAGTGCGGACCGCACAAAGTGTACCGCGGCTGCACTGGCAACTTCAGAGACTGTTCAATTTTTCCAACTTGTTTTGCACTGCATCAATACAATCCCTGCAATATCTCGCAACCAATTAACCTAAAAATCCAAACTACCAAGAGAATCAAAGAAAAAGAAAAATGCATGGGTCGCCTCCCAAGAAGCTTCTAATTTAACATCGCGTCATAACGCATGTTACCATCTTATCACTTTAATTGAATAAGTGCCACCACGTGGCTGTCATCAAATTTCCCAAGATAATGCTTGACACGATGACCATTGACTCTGAAAACCATATCACTAATATTGAACTCCTTTCCCCGAGTATATTTGTCGTGAATGTACTTCATCTTGTCTTTGTACAAGCACGAGCTGGAGTAGGCATGGAATCCAAACTCATCAAGATCATTGAGTTGTTCAACAGAGAGAGTGGCCGCAACATCCAATTCGAAATTCAACTTCCTTAAAGACCACATAGCCTTATACTCCAATTCGACCAGAAGAAGGCAAGCTTTCCCAAATACCAACCAGTACGGAGACATACCAATTGGAGTCTTGTAAGCTATCCGATACTCCCATAGAGTGTCATCCAACATTTTTGACCAATCAGTCCTATTAGCATTGATCGTCTTGGACAAGATACTCTTTATTTCCCGGTTGGAGACTTACACTTGACCACTAACTTGAGGATTATAGGGGGTGGACACTTTGTGATTAACTCCATATTTGGCAAGCAATGAATCAAAATACCTATTACAAAAGCGCGATCCCCCATCACTAAAAATTGCACGAGGAGTGCCAAACCTTGTGAAGATACTCTTCTTAAGAAATGCCACCACACTATGGGCTTTATTGTTAGGCAAAGCCATGGCTTCAACCCACTTTGAGACATAATCAACCGCCACTAGAATGTAAGTATTCCCACAAAGAGTTGACAAATGGACCCATGAAATCGATGCCCCACACATCAAAGATATCCACTTCAAGAATTGAATTTAGAGGAATCTACTCCCTTTTTGAAATTCCACCCACTCTTTGGTATTCATCACATCTCTTGAAAAAATCACCCGCATCGTTGAACAAGCTTGACCAATATAAACCATAACTAAGTAGCTTAAAAGCTGTCCTTACCCCGCCATAATGGCTACCATAAGGAGAGGAATGACAAGCCTCCAAAATACTCAATTGTTCTTCTTCCGGGACGCAAAGACGAATCACACCATCCGTTAAAATCTTGAACAAATATGTCTCGTCCCAATAAAAATCTAACATATATTTCTTGAGCTTCTTCCTTTGGTTAGAAGAGAGCCATAGAAGATTATTTCGGTCACAAGATAATTTGCAACATCGGAAAACCATGGCATATCATGCATTGACACCGTAAGGAGTTGTTCAATGGGAAATGCATCATTGATCTCAAGGCCATCACAAGGCCTCCCCTCCTCCTCCAAATGGGACAAGTGGTCCGGCACTTGATTCTCACTACCTTTTCGGTCCACAATTTCTAGATCAAACTCTTGAAGAAGAATAACCCATCTTATCAATCTCGCCTTGGAGTATTTATTGGTCATCAAATACCTTAGGGCGATATGATCGGTGTCCACTATTACTTTGGCTCCTATAAGGTATGCTCGAAACTTTTCCATAGCAAAAATAATAGCAAACAACTCTTTTTCAGTGACTATATAGTTCATTTGAGCCTCATTTATGGTCTTGCTTGAGTAGTACACCGGATGAAACATCTTGTTGATCCTTCAGACCATAAAAACCCTAACCGCAATGTCACTAGCATCGCACATGAGCTCGAAAGGCAAGCTCCGATTTTGTGCTGTAATGATGGGGGTAGTGGTCAACTTATGTTTAAGAAGCTCAAAAGCCTCCAGCACTTCTCATCGAAGAAAAAATTAGCATCCTACACTAGCAACTTTCACAAAGGGTTAAATACCTTTGAAAAATCTTTAGTGAACCTTCGGTAGAAACCTGCGTGCCCAAGAAAACTCCTTACCCCTTTGAGAGAAGTAGGGGGAGGAAGACTTTAAATAACATCTATCTTGGCTTTATCAACTTCAATTCCTCACCTTGAAATTTTGTGACCCAACACAATACCCTCTTCTACCATGAAATAAAATTTTTCCAATTGAGAACTAGGTTCGTGTCTTCACACCGGGCCAACACTGTATCCAATTTTACCAAACACTCATCGATAGAATCTCCAACCATGCCAAACTCATCCATGAAGACCTCCAATATATCTTCCACCATGTAAATGAAAATAGCCATCATGCAACTTTGATAGGTCGCTGGAGCATTACACAATCCGAACGACATTCTAGAGAAAGCAAACGTGCCATATGGACAGGTAAAGCTGGTCTTTTCTTGGTCCTCCAGGGTAATTAGGATTTGATTGTACCCCGAGTAACCATCCAGAAAGCAATAGAAAGCGCACCTCGCAAGACAATCTAGTATTTGGTCAAGGAATGGAAATAGGAAATGGTCATTTCGGGTCACCTTATTTATCTTCCGGTAATCTATACATACTCTCCAACCGGTGACGGTTTGAGTAGGAATAAGTTCATCGATGGCATTGGTCACCACAGTCATACCACATTTCTTCGGTACACATTGCACCAGAGAAGTCCAAGAGCTATCAGAAATAAGATAAACCATAACAACATCTAACCACTTTATAACCTCTTTCTTCACCACCTCTTGCATTGCCTCATTTAGTCTTATTTGATGTTCCAATAAAGGCTTTGCATCCTCCTCCAAGATGATTGTGTGCATGCAAAAGGCGGGGCTTATTACCTGAATGTTGGCCAGTGTCCATCCAATCACCTTATTCCGCTTTTGAAGTACCACCAAAGTGGCGTCAACCTGCACGTTAGTTAAGCCAGATGAAAGAATAACATGTATAGTAGAATTTGAGCCCGAAAACTCATTCCTGAGGTATGGAGGAAGTGGCTTCAACTCTAACATCGGTGGCTTCTCAATGGATGGATTTGTTGGTGGAGTTATGCAGTTTTCAATGTCCAAAGACAACTCCCTAGGCTCATATAAATATGAACCCATATCATGAAATGCATTCACGCACTCCACTCTACCAGCATCATCATTAACATCCATATTAAGGAAGCACAACCTCAAGGGGATCTTCAACAATGATCATGGAAATTGTGTCATCCACTATCACAGCTGTGTCAATGTCCATAAACGAACACACCTCAGTGCTATTAGGTTGTCTCGTGGATTTGTAAACATGGAAAACAATTTTCTCACCCCCCACACGGAAAGTCAACTCATCCTCTTCAACATCGACCAATGCCTTCCCCGTAGCTAGGAAAGGTCTCCCAAGAATAATCGGGACTCCAAAGTCCACTTCATAATCCAAGATGACAAAGTCGACCGACAATATATATTTGTCCACCTGGACACGTACAACATCAATTATGCCCAAAGTTTGTTCATCAATCGATCTACCATTTGAATTCTCATTGAAGTTGGCCGAGGTTGTCCAATTCCCAAGGCCTTGAAGACCGAGCACGTCATCAAATTTATGCTAACCCCCAAATCACAAAGGGCCTTGGAAAAATCCGCACTTCTGATAGTGCAAGGGATAGTAAAATCTCCAGGGTCTTCAAGTTTGGGAGCCATAGAATGTACGGTAGCACTCATTTAATGAGTCATTTTAATTGTTTCACACTCCATCGACCTCTTCTTCGTGATCAAATCCTTCATAAACTTGGCATACCCTGGCATTTTCTCAAGTGCCTCGATTAAAGGCACATTGATTGTAAGGCTCTTCATCATGTCTATGAACTTGTTGAATTGGTTTTCACTCTTTTGCTTTGATAATTGTTAAGGATAAGGTAGAGATGGCCTAGGAAAAGGTGCCTTGGTTTTGGGCACCACTGGCTCGGGCATGTCAATCTCGTGATCCCTAGATGGGTTCATGACATCTTGTGTTTCCACCTCAGCCTCATCATTATCAATTCTCACTTCATTGTTCACATTGGGATAAACCACATCTTTAACTACCAATGGTACATCATCATCCCTCAACTCATCATCATCAACCATAACTTGCTTTTCTCTTGAGGCATGCACATCACTGCCTCTCCCACTTCACGTTGTAACCGCCATCACATGATTCTTGTTCCCGACCTTCGGGTTCACTACCGTATCACTTGGTAGAGCACCATTGGGGCGAGTGTTCAAAGATTGATAGATTTGGCCAAGTTGCACCTCCAATTTCTGGATAGAGGTACTGTGGGAAGCCAATTAAGAATCGAAGTCTTGGTTCTTTTTCATCATTTGCTCGAACATGATTTCAATTCGACCCATGTCATTACCCAAATAACTAGACGTTGAGATTCAAACGGAGGCGGATCGGTCGGTTGTTAGTACATCGGGAGCCTGAAAGCCTTGCCCCTCGTTGCCTTGGTTTCCATTGTTATTCCACCCGCATTGATTGCCATTGCTGTCCAATTGTTGTTGTTATTCCCATTCTAATTCCTTTGATTGCCCGAATTATTGTTCCTCCAATTGCCGCCTTGGTTGTTGTTGTTCCAATTACCACCATCTTGTTGATTGCCCCTATTCCCTTGGGGTCGCCATTGTTGGTTTGAAGAGTTGCCTCTATTACCTTGATAGTTGTTAACATATTAAAGCTCTTCATTTTTATCATCTTAACACTCATTTGATTAACCACCACCATCATTGTTGTTATCATATTGTTCACAATTCCCTTGAGATTGTTGTCCATTTTGCCTCCTTTTAAGCATAGAAACACCTTTCATGGCATTGACTTGGTGCAGATTTTGGACTTGTTGCAATTGCGCCTTCGCGAATTGGTTCATGGTGATAGTGAGCACGACAATAGCTTGACCATGGTCATGCAAATAAATGACCGTGGGATCACCTTGAGGCACATTCACTCTACATTGCCATGCCGAAGAAGTATTGGTCATCCCATCAAGGACTTCACATGCCTCGTTATAAGTGAGCTTCATAAAATTTCCTCCATCCCAATTGATTCACAATGCATTAATTTGTAGTATTGATGCCCCGATAAAAGGTTTGTTAAATCATCACCTTGGTCATGTCATTATTTTAATACTCTTTTACATAGTGCGATACCGCTCCCATATTTCATGCAAAGGCTCCATTGGATCTTGTATGAAGGCTAATATTTCATCCCGGAGTGCCGCCATATGACTTGTTGAAAAGAACTTGGCAATACATTTGTCCGCCAATTCATCCCATGTTGTGATTGAATGATTGGGGAGCCTTTCAAACCAATCCAATGCTGTACCCCGAAGAGTGAACAGGAAAAGACTCAATATCAACTCATCCTCAAACATGCTTGTGTTCTTGCTACCCCAGCATGTATCTACAAACCACTTCAAGTTCTTGTAGAAATTTTGATCGAAAGCACCCATAAAATACCCTCTTTGCTTGAGCGGATTCAATGTGGTCAGAAACAACGAACTTGGTTAGGGAGACAACGCAGGATGTGCTTGGGGTAGCCAAGGGATATTCAGGCAGACATGAAGATGAATGGTGGTGGAACGATGTAGTCCAAGGAAACGTGGAGGCGAAGAAGGCGGAATTTGCTAAGTTTACAGGGAGCACAAGCGAGGAAGAAAAGAGAGTGAGCAGGGAGAGCTACAAGGTGGCGAGGAAGGAAGCAAAGCTGGCGGTCGCAGAAGCTAAAAATGTGGCATTTGGTTGCATGTACGAGGAATTAGGGGAGAAAGGCGGGGATAGGAAGTTATTCAGGTTGGCTAAAGTAAGGGAGAGGAAGGCGCGAGATCTAGACCAAGTTAGGTGCATCAAGGATGAGGAGGATAAAGTTCTGATGGGGGAGTCTCAAGTCAAGCAGAGGTGGCAGGCGTACTTTGGAGATCTGCTTAACGAAGAGGGGGATCGTGACATAGAGATATGGGATCTTTGAAATTCGAAGCGTCATAGAGACCTTGGATATTGCAGGTGCATTAAGGTAGAGGAGGTCGTGAGAGCTTTGCGTAGCATGAGTAGGGGTCGAGCGACTGGGCCAGACAAAATCTCGGTGGAGTTCTGGAAATGCATGGGTAGGACGGGAGTGGAGTGGATGTCCAGGTTTTTCAATGTGATCTTCAGGACTAAGAAGATGCCGGAGGAGTGGAGGTGGAGTACATTGGTGCTCTTGTATAAGAACAAAGGGGATATCCAGTGTTGTAACAACTATAGGGGTATCAAATTACTAAGTTGCACCATGAAAGTTTGGGAGCGGTTGGTTGAGGCGAGGGTGAGGGAGATGACATCAATATCCGTAAACCAATTCGGTTTCATGCCGGGAAGCTCTACTATAGAAGCTATTCAACTTGTCAGGAGATTAGTGGACAGTTTAGGGACAAGAAGAAGGACCTGCACATGGTGTTTATCAACTTGTCGAAGGCGTACGACAAGGTCCCAAGGGAGGTACTATGGAGGTTCCTGGAGGCTAAGAGTGTGCCAGAAGCCTATATCAGAGTGATCAAGGACATGTACGATGGTGCTAAAACTAGGGTTAGGACGGTAGGTGGCGACTCAGATCATTTCCCGGTGGTTATGGGGCTTCATCAAGGATCTGGCTTAGCGCTCTCTTATTTGCTTTGCTTATGGATGCTCTAATTCGCCATATTTAAGGGGATATGCTATGGTGTATGCTATTTGCGGATGACATAGTCTTAATAGACGAGACGAAGGTCGGTGTTAACGAGAGGTTAGAGATATAGAGATAGACTCTCGAGTCTAAGGGTTTCAAACTAAGTAGGTCTAAGGCAGAATACCTGGAGTGCAAGTTTAGCGCTGAGTCGAGTGAAGCAGGCAGGGGCGTGAAGCTTGGATCTCAGGTCATCGCTAAGAGGGACAATTTCAGATATCTTGGGTCGGTAATTCAGGGGAAAGAGAGATCGACGGGGATGTCACCCACCGAATAGGGGTGGGGTGGTCGAAATGGAGGCTTGCATCAAGAGTCTTGTGTGACAAAAAAGTGCCACAAAAACTCAAGGGAAAGTTCAATAGGGCTGTGGTTAGACCTGCCATGTTGTACGGGGTGGAGTGCTGGCCGGTGAAAAACTCTCATGTTCATAGAAAGAACGTTGCGGAGATGAGAATGCTCAGGTGGATGTGTGGGCTCACCAGGTCAGATAAGATTAAGAATGAAGTTATTCGGGAAAAGGTGGGGGTGGCCCTGGTGGATGAGAAGATATGGGAAGCGAGGCTCAGGTGATACGGACATGTGCGGAGGAGAAGCCCTGATGCCCCGGTGAGGAGTTGTAAGCGGCTGGCGGTGATTGGTGCAAGTCGAGGCAGAGGGAGGCCCAAGAGGTATTGGGGAGAGGTGATCAGGCAGGACATAGCTAGAATGCGGATTTCCGAGGACATGACCCTTGATAGGAAAGCCTAGTGGTCTAGTATCAGGGTTGTAGGTTAGGGGCTCATAGTATTTTTCATATTTCTTTCCCAGGGCTGGGGGGTCTGGTTGAGCTCTCTATAGATGATTTGTGTATTATATTGTGCCCCTTCATGGTAGTAACTGGTTGAAATTACTGCATGCCTTTTTTATTTACTATTTATGGTTTATGTTTAGATAATTATTTATGTGATTTCTGCTGGAGTTACTAATGCTCTCTTGTTTTTTGTTTTTGTTTCTATTATTCATTTCCTTTTCCTGAGCTGAGGGTCGATTGGAAACAACCTCTCTGCCCTTTTGGGTAGGGGTAAGGCCTGTGTATGTATTACCCTTCCCAGATCCCACTTTGTGGGATTATACTGGGTAGTAATAGTAGTAGTTGTTGTTGTTGCTCGAGCAAGGTCAACATAACATTTGTGATTTGAAAGTTCCCCACCTAGATTCAGGAAGGAACAATGGCAATTGTGTATCCTTGATTTGGTGATACTCTGGGAGCCAATCTTGGCAGTGGCGGAGGAGGGTCTGGAATATTGTTGTTCTCATTTACATTGGCCTGGTGGCCATTACACTGGGCTTGAGGTAAGGAAACCTCATCTTGGTCAATATCTTCTACCTCCTCCCCTGCCATGACATTGCCAAGAGGGTCATTAGCATTTAGAGCCATTAATATCTGAGTAATCGACACAAACAAAATTAGTAAATAGGAAGGAAAGAGAAACAAAACACAAAACTAACTAAACAGATACTCAACACCGTAAGCTCCCCGGCAACAGTGCCAAAAAGTGATTGCTTCCAAATCGACACTATACCAAGGTAGGAAGAGCGGGTCACAATAGTTTTTACCCGATATGAGGGTCGGGATCGATTTCCTCAGGGAGCTAGTAGTGGAGTTGGAATATCTATCTAGCTTAGAAGTGTATGTTTGCTCCAAATATCACTTCCAACATATTTTGGGTTTTCAATTATAACTACTATTATCAACCTATTAATTTAAACTAAATTATGCTACGAGATGATTGTTAAAGTTTTATATAATGGGAAAAAGGGCACCAGGGTCGTGACATCACCTATGTGGCTAATTGACTGATAGATATTATTAAAGTTCGATTGACATAATTTTGGACTTATACTATAACCATAGAATAGTTTTACCCACTCTCACACTTCTTGTAGAGAGAATGATTTTGCCCAATCGACTCTCTCAAGAAAATAGGTAGGAAAATTAGATCAAGCAACTAGGTTTCAAGTAGGGTGATTACTCTCTCGAGGTTTAACCCGTTAATTAGGACTATCATTTCTCACGATTCCATCCCAATTCTTTGTTAGGTCAATTTAGGAGACATAGACTCTCTTTCTCAAGAAGAATCAATACACAAAGCTCAAATCAGTGTTTGCAACCACCAATTCATAGATTAAAACATAAAATCAACCCAAATAGTAAATACCCATAGTCAATCTAACCCTATATGGAAACACCCATAAATTACCCACACCAGGGTTGAGCCACAACCCTAGCTAATGGGTCTAGCAACTCATGCTTGACAAAGGAAATAAAGAAATCGATGAAGAACAAGACATATTAATTAATTGCTAAATAAAAATACAAGACTCTATCGTTAATTTGAAGCTAAGGTGCCAAAAATGGCTACAAGTCAAGTTCCCACAAGCACAGCTCAGTACTGGAAATAACAGATAACCTAAAAATGGTAAAATGTTCTATTTATACTAGGCTAGAAAAAATAGACGAAAATACCCTTGTGGGGTCAGTGGGGGCCGCATTAAATGGATCGAGGCCGCTCTAGGCTCTTTGACTTCAATTCTAGCTTCTCTGAACATGGGCTCCGTGGACCACGTAGAATGGACGGCGGCCGCAGAGGCATCTGGTGTAGTCCGCACAATCACGACCACGGACTGCATGGCCTGGTCTTGGCATAATTTCATTTCTCTGAATCTCTTGTCCGCGAATTGCACAAAAGGGAAGTGCGGTCTCAAATCCTTCACCACAGACCGCTAAAACTCTACCGCGGCCTGTTTCTTTAGCCTTGTTTTGCCAGCTCTATGAACCACCTAGTGCGGCCGCATTTGACTTTGCGCGGTCCGCACTAGGCCTACTTGCCCTCAGATTTCTTGGTCTTTGTTACTTGAGCAGGTTTCACTAATTTTAAGCCGATCTTTAACATTTCGTCATGTATTCGATCAAGTCCGCAATCAAGCACAACTTATGAACCTTTTGCGACTATTTTGTTATAATTTATAATCAAAGCATAGGCAAGTAGGAGCATAAAACACGTTAAAATACCTTGTTATCATGTTGCAAAAAGATGATGTCTTTTACAAATTATCAGACCCTCTTTATATAGTAGGTGAGTCCTACTCTTTATACAGTTCAATATGAGATAAGAAATCTCATGATTAGCCAATTAAATGACCTCTTCTTGATACGCGTCGAGAATTTCGCGGTGACCCTCGACCAATTGCGGATATTTCAGCTTTCTATTATTTGGCTCGGTAAATTTTTCTCGATCTCAATCTTACTCGGTCTCTGTCATGAACTCGACGGTCTAATTTTTTCACATAGTTTGATGTAATACAAGATCGAACCTTAACCTATCGTATTCCAGTCTCGCTTTGTCGCACAAGGGGCGAGCCCAATTTTGACCGTATACATGCTCTATAGAATAGAAGACGATGACCTTCTAAGAGATTAAATTACAAGCCAAAGCCAAAGGGATATAACTTTCATGTTTTACGTTTTCCAAATTCCAAATGAAACATGGTGAAAAACTCGGTCAAATCGTGACCGCGGGCCTGGACGCGGCCTGAGGCAGTGCACTGGGAAAATACCGCGCTCGGACAGCGAGCGCGAGCACCCATACCTGAAAAATTATCCTTTTTTACGTAGGAGAAAGTATAATTATTTAAGCCCGACCCTACTTGGTATATATACACGAAAAATGGTATTTTTAGGAATTTGGACATACTTTTGACACATATTCGACCTAAGGAGACAGAAAAACAATAGGAGTAAGGCAGAGAATTCTTCTATGAGTTTTTCCTTCCTCTTCCTTTTTTTTCATTGTTGGTTATAAATTTTAGTATTGTAGTTTTACACAATATTATAAATAACTAATTTGTTATCTAGGGTTTTTATGAAACCTTTTGTAGGATAAATACTTATTATATTTTTTTATAATTGAGTCATTGAATTTCTCTACTTGTTCAACTACGTATTTATTGTTATTCATTAAATGGTCATCGATTGACTGTTCCTATTTATTATGTGTCGCTTGAGAAAGGATATATATTTTGGTGATTGTCGAACAACGTCACTCCAAACGTATATGAGAAATCAATACAACTGGTTTAAAGGTTGGTTTAGAAATTACAAATCCTTGACGTGGTCATAATGAGCGGTTAGATAAAGCGAACTAGAATATTTCAAAAGAATATGTCTAGTAAATTATTGTAGTTTCTCGAGAGAGAATTACGGCACCTAAAGTGCTCATGATCATTAAAGAATGCATAGGCAAAATTGTTGGGAACATAGCGGGAATGATCCCAACATTTGGGGAAATCATAACTCTAGACCTCCTTAGTTTTGTCTCAAATTTCATCATGGTTGGTTGATAATTTTACTACTTTATAATAGTGTTAGTTAATTAGTTAGAAATAAATCTCAATCTTTATAATTTAGAAAATTATTCAAACTTGTCTTTTTAATGATATTAAATATATATAGTAAGCCTTAGTTCTCAGTGGATTCGACTTCGAACTTTTAGACTGGATTATATTTAAAGTGACTGCTTATCCTTTTAGGGACTAGAGTTGCACGTGATCAAATTTTAGCGTCATTGCCGGGGGACCAACATTGTAGCTGTAGGTGTACATATTGCTAGGTTGCAAGTTTGAACTTTTAATTTTGTTTTGTTGTATTTGATTTTTTTATATTTTTATTTTACTTGTTAATTTAAGAAACATGGCATCCTAGAATTATGGGAGTCTGGATGCTGGTAATTCTACTTTTAATCCTCCATAAGCATATTGTGAAGAAAACCACTCATGACAAAATTATCAAAATATTCCCGAGAGCGAGTTATGTGCACCAATTCAATCTTATGTGTGGAATGTATGTGATATGTTTGGTGGTCAAGATGGTCACTTTTATGATTGTGCTTATATTTCTTATCTTCCCCCAACCACTTATTTCAATGGTTCTTCTTTTTCTTGTGAAGACCATAGGAACAAAGAACTCAAGGATGATGACTTGAAAGAGATCAATGATATGCTAAAGTGCCTTGTAGAACAAAATAATGGGAAACAATTACACATACAAAGTCAAGATGTTGTTATTCACAACCTGGCGGCACAAGTAAGTCAACTAGTTGAGGTAGTTAATGCTCAACAAGACAATATTATGGATAGTAGCCAAGAAAAGCATGAATTAGATTTCAAAATTGAGGTGCAAACGGAGGAGGTCAGCGTAGAAAACTAACAACTGAACCAACTAGCATTTGAGCATGGCGATATTGAAGAAGTGACTAGAGTCAGCCAAGGACATTGAGGATATAAATTTTGTTGACTCTAGTATCATTGATGTTGAGGATGCTGAAAGTCCTGAAGTTCATGTGTGTGCGCGCATTGGTCCACACTCCAAGTATTTTTCCACATTATATTTGGATGATGATATGGAAATAAAGTCATCCGAACCAATTGAAGGGTCAAGGAATGAGGTACAAGGTGCATATATTTTGAAATTCTCCTTGCTAGAAAATCAGGATTACATACCTCATACAAATACTAAAGAGTGCAGAATACTACATTATTTCCTTGGGCCAGTTAGATTCATTCCACCGTCCCAATAGCATAATCATAAGCTTGAAGCAAAACTCGGAGTTCAATTCATAAGCTCGAGGTGGAGACAAAAAGTGATTCATGTCGTGCCGCGACCTTAAATCAAACGCTTGTTGGGATGCAATCCAACTTTGCTGCTTTTTATGTTATTATTTTATTTTTTAATTGTATTATTTTTGTAGTGTCAATTTTTTATCTTCCAGGAACATGGAAAGCAAAGCTATTGGAAGGATGCAACAACAAACCAAATGATCGAAAGTAAGTGTAAGGTACCCGCACAAAAGACCAAGCTTGCGAGAAGTCTGAGTACCCCATGAGCTGTTAGTGCTTCGGCCTTTGGCCTACCAGGGAGTCTCTTTTACCCTTTTATTTGTTATGGTGTGCATTGAGGACAATGCACAATTTTAAGCATGGGGTGAAAAGATTGTCTGGGTGAATTTCTATGCTATTTAAGTTGTGTTAGTTTAATTAAATATTTTTTTAAAAACAAAAATAAAACAAAGATTAGACTTTTTCCCAACGATGTATCTACTAGACAATTTTATTGAGGAATTAAATCTAAAGAAAAAGACAAAAAGATTTTCTATTGTTAGGTAGTGTATCAATTACCCCTTGGTTTTTCTTTGTGTCGTGGTTCTTTTCCAAGGTTTTTGTTTGACCCGGGTATAGTTAGTTTTATTTTTTAGGAGTAGGAGCTAGTGTGAGATGAATTGAATTTCAGCAATATCTCTTAACTTTGTTATGCCTTGAAAATAGTAAGTACTCTGGTTGTGACGCTTAGGCTCAGTTTTGGACTCTTGCATAATACCTTAAATTTTATATATCTTAACTGTGTTAATTGCTTTGACTAGAGTGTCTGGATAAAAATCAATCCTGAGTGAGTTATGTGTCATGTGTGTGTGTAAGGTTTTGTGTTATTCTATGCGTGCATATTATGTCTAGAACTTGTCTTGTGTGTTTGCAAAGAGAAATAATAGTTTTATTTAGTCTTGGAAGTGATATAGGCATTTCTTTGTTAAGCCAAATATGTATATTTTATCCGCCTAATTGTTATGTATCGTAATTAACCCCTTTGAACCTGTAATCATGTTTCTTTGGCAACCACATCACAAGTCGTACCCATTTAGTTGAATTAATCATCTATTTGAACCTTTTAACCTCTCATGAGCACTTGAATTGTTATGAGCTATGTAAAAGTTAAAGTGTGGGAGTGACTGGTTTGGATTTTGAGTGGAACTAATTAAATAAGGAGAAATGTGCACTGTTTTTAAAAAGTAAGAGCCACTTGAATTGAAAAAAATGAAAAAAAGGATTGATTGTTGTCCTTGATAACTGATAGCTCTAGCAATCAGTTGCAGCAGCGGTAAGAGCAGACCATCATTTTCTTGCCTCAAGGTAAATCAAGTGAGTAGAAAATGTCGATCGGAGAAATCTCTTGTACCTACGCATGTTTGATCCTCAACGACGAGGACATCCCTATCACTACTGAGAAGATTTCAAGTATTGTAAAAGCAGCAAATGTCACCGTTGAGCCTTACCGGCCGCTCTTGTTCGCCAAGCTTGATGAGAAGAGAAATCTCTCAGATCTCATCATGAATGTTGGTGCCGACGGCGGTGGTGCTGCTGTAGCCGTAGCTGCCCCCACTGCTGGTGCCGCCGCTGGTGGTGCTGCAGCTGCCCTTGCTGCCGAGGAAAAGAAAGAGGAGCCAAAGGAAGAAAGTGATGATGATATGAGATTCAGTTTGTTTGATTAGAAGCCGTTTTCAGTATGATCTTGTCTGTTTCCAAAAAAATAGTTGGCTAAGTTTTAGTATTTGATGTTTGAGATATTCAGAGAAGTGTAAGAGTACATGTAATTTTGAGTTAATGACTCCTGTTTTGCTAGTTTGTGCCTTATTATTGAGCCATTTTTGTCATTTTGATATATAAAAAAAAAGATAACTGATAGCTTTTGATGTAAGTGTGCTTAAAGAATAATGGGGTAATATACATCGATGTGAAGGTGGAATTTTGGTTTGACATAAATATGGGGTTGGAATGTTAAAATGTATGTATTAAAGTTCTTGGGGATGTGTAATCCCTCTTATATCTAAATGTATCCTACCCGTCCTGCACCCTACATTACTACCAAATAAAGTCCTACTCTATCGTAGATTGAATGAGCTCGATTAGTAGAGTAGTACACTACGGACAAGCCTATGGTGCATCTTTTGTGGCATATGAATGTTATTCTGATAGTGGGTGAATTATTTCTATCTTGAGTTCCTAAGTGTTCTTAAATTTTATTGTATGGAACTACTCTCTTTTGTTGTGTGAGGGCACTTGATTCATGAAAGAGAGGTAACGTAGGTGACCTCTATGTTAGAGTAAGTGGGTGAGTTGTAAATGATGCGTGGTACTTGCGAGTCAAATCTTGAGGTGAAGATGTTACTCTTTTATGCTTAGTCTATTTTAAGTATTCTTGGTGTGATGAGTTAGAAGAATTGTTTAAAAAGGTCGTGTCTTATAAAGTATAGTTTGATTGCTCGAGGCTGAAAAATGATTTAAGTGTGGTGTGTTGATTATCGACTATAATTGAGTATTTTAGTCGCTTATTATACTCTAATTTACTACACTTTAATTGGTTTGAGCTTTACTCGCTAGTATTTTGCACTAACTGTATGTTTTATGCCTTGTAGGAGTGATTCCGAGCTATATAGATGTTATGGAATGAACTCAAGTGATTTGGAGCCATGAAGTCTGAGTAAAAGCCCGAAGAATTAAGCCAGGATCGTGGTGAGGGATCAAATTTGACAGTTAAGAACAAATGAAGACTCGAGTAGGCACATTGCGTACTGTCTAGTAAAATAGACAAAACCTTTTGCTCCGAACTCCACTTGGGCTATATAATATATGGTTGGAAAGTTAACTCAAAGGTTTATGTTTTTCCAAATTCCATACGGAATAGGGTGAAAAATTTGGCCGAAACCACGACCGTGGACCTAGACGCGGACTGAGGCAGTGCACTGGGAAAATATCGCACCCAGACCGTGACCGCGAACGTCCAGACCTGAAAAATTATCCTTTTCCATATAGGAGAAGGTATAATTACTTGGGCCCGACCCTATTTGGGGGGTGTGTGTGTGTGTATATATATATATATATATATATATATATATATATATATATATATATATATGGAAAACTATATTTTGAGGAGTTTGGACATACTTTTGACACAGATTCGACCTAAAGAGGTAGAGACACAATAGGAGCAATGAGAAAAATTCTTCTACGAGTTTTTATTTCCTCTTTATATTATTTCATTGTAGGTTATGACTTTAGTATTATAGTTTTACATACTATTATGAATAGCTAATTTGTTATCTAAGGTTTTGATGGAACCATTTGTAGGATAAATTCTTGTTATATTTTTATATAATTGAGTTGTTGGATTTCTCTACTTGTTCAACTACGTGTTTGTTGTTGTTGATTGAATGATCATCGATTGACTGTTACTATTTATTATGTGTTGCTTGAGAAAGGATACATATTTATGTGGTTGATGAACAATGTCACTCCTAAAGTATGTGAGAAATCAATACAGCGGGTTTAAAGGTAGGTTTAGAAATAACAAAGTCTTGACGTGGTCATAATGAGCGGTTAGATAAAGCCAAATAGCGTAGTTCGAAAGAATATATATAGTAAATTGTATAGTTGCTCGAGAGAGAATTACGGCACCTAAAGTGCTCAGAATCAGTAGAGAATACATAGGCGAAATTGTTCGAAACATAGCGGGAAGGATTCCAACATTTGGGTAAATCATAACTCCAGATCTCCGTAGTTTTATCTTAAATTTCATCATGGTTAGTTGATAATTTTAGTTCTTTATAGTAGTGTTAGTTAATTAGTTAGAAATAAATTCCATTTTTATACTTTTAAAAATTGTTAAAACTTATCTTTTTAGTGATATTAAACAGATATAGCTAAGCCTTAGTTCTCTATGGGATTCAACTCCGGACGTTTAGACCGAATTATTTTTATAGCGACCACTTATTATTTTAGGGACTATAGTTGGGCATTATCACTTGCCCTGGTATACGGCCGCACACATAAGAGCCCTATAAATACCTCCAAGGCCGGGTAAAGAGAGAGGCTAAGTCATTTCTTTGAGATAGGGCTTGCATATAAAAGGGAATCCGTCCAACACTTCCCTCCCATGAACCAAGGTAATATTTTGGAGTAATTTTGAGTTGATTACTACTCCTAAATACTTATATTAACTAGGATTCATCTTGAAGATCCATAGATTTCCATTCAAATCCCCAAATTTATCAAGGACACTACAAGTTGAGATTTTCAAGAGTCTCACCACAAGAGGTATGTCTACCATCTATAACTAATTTATGGTGATTATTTTTGTATGAAATATGTGTTAGGACTTATGGGATGATTATTGTAAGCCCCAAGTGCCTAACCTAGATTGTATTGGTGTTGTAGAGATTGTACAATGGTTTAATTGATGAGGATGATGGTTTGGGAGAGAATATTTGGGCATGCATGTGCTAATGGAAGTTGTGGATGGCTTAGAGGTGACTGTGAAGTGAATCATTGGTGTGAAAGGTGGTTGTTAGGTGAAGAAATTCCATTGAAGGAGGTTATAGAAAGATATGCACATTAGTTATTTGATAAAAAGTCTAAATGACTTAAAGTATAGAAATCTTGCTAATATTGGTGCTAATTGTGCTGCATTTTTGTAGGTTGAAGTTGTTTAGTGTGGTGTAACATCGCAGTATATTAAGGGGCGAATTTCAGGTTTGTTGGCTAAACCACTCTCTTAGAATTAAATTCCATGATGTTCCTGCAAGTTTCGAGTATGCTTAGCTCAAGTTCCTAATTCTCATGTTCCGAGTTGTTCCTAATAAATTCGACTATTCTGAATGAACCATGTGTCAAAAGGTATGTATAATATCATGTTATCCTTCAGGAACGTGTTCAAAGTTTGATATGTGTATTAAAATATTATGACTTTGAGTTGTGTTTCAAATGAAAGTCCATTATGCTTAACTTGAAAAGAATACTCCATGCGTCTAAAACTCATATTGCTCATATATATATTTAAGACCTTGATTTCAAATATTCATATTGTTAATAATATATAAATATCCTTGAAAGTAATGAAATGAAAGAGTAGAATATGAAATGCGGCCGTTGTGCCATGAAAGAAGAATCATATATATGGCCAAGATAGCTAATGAAACAACAAATCTATACATGGTGTGAAAGGTTGTGAAGTGAATGTATTTGTACTTCTGTTTCCTTTGTGTGAAAAAATAAGAAAATTTTGGAGTATCATTAGCGAACACAGGAAGATTGATTTGTGACAACCCACACCTGAACTATACGTGTCGGTGTAAGAGTGGATTGTGATTATTGCCTTTATTTGGGATGGGGTGGATGTGATGAGATTATTATCCTTAATTAGGACGAGATTGATATTAGCTGTGAATTGAAAAGTCAACCCACACATATGATGTGGGAATATGGCCTAGCTGATTGGGTGGAGATCGGATGCCATGTGGCACATGCAGGTTCCTACTCTGGGTAACACCTTTTTTTTTCACACCACATTATTCGTGGGGAGGTGGCCTAACCAATCGGGCGTGATCGGATTACGTGCTAAAAGTATGATGGTATATCAACGCTATTGATCTCCCAACCAAAAATATATATTGTTTTCGTATTTTGAAAATTGTTATGGTTTAACTGGGCCTTGGATATCATTGATTGTTGCTTGTTGTTTCCATGGTTTCCCTTTCTTATATTGGCATTCTATTTTGAAAGAGGACATTTAGGTTTACATATTAGTACTATTCTGTATGTACTAACGTCCCTTTTGCCGGGAGCGCTACATCTTCAATGGATACAGGTGGTTCACCAGCGGACATCTTTGGTCCTCGTTAGCATTTACTCTCTATTCAGCAGATTTTGGTGAGCCTTGCTCTATTCTAGGCCTGATGTCTCTTGATGTTGTACTTTGTGTTTTGAGGTATATCCAGGGCCTTATTTTCGGTACTTCCATACTACTATTCTATTGTACTTAGAGGCTTCGTAGACAGGTTGTGGGTGGTGTTGGATGTTGGAAAATAAACCAAATGTATTGGTATTTGGTAAACATGTTTTCATCATATCTATAAACGTGTACTTTTTTGAAAACCGTAAATGAATTTATTTTGAATAATGGGAAAAGAATGTGGAACACTCGACCCTTTTCATGTCTATCACTTGTACTCATTATTACATCGTTAATATGCAAGGTTGGGTAGAAGGCATCTCGCAGGTTTGCTTAATCGGGGTATCTCAATTCATTACTAGTAACACTTCCCGAGATTGGGGCGTGATATATATATATATATATAGGAAGATGAGTTTGGCAGCGACGATAGCGAGAGACAGATGAAAGCCTTTTTGATTTATTTCTACTGTCTATAATTTTTCTTTAATTGATCTATTCAAATTACATGAAAAATATTTAGAGGGAATGTGTGAATATTGTGGGAAGAAATGGGAGGGAAAGATAAAACATTGAAATTGGCTTTCAATTGCTGAAATATAGTGGTCATTCCTCTAAATTTCCACTAAAAGAAAAAAGTTTCCCGACAAATGTTAATCTGCGACAAACATTTCAATTTTAGGAATAAGAGATAATTTTATAGGGCTTCCTTCAGGTTTGACTTGATAACAATCACCTTCTTGTGGTTTGCAATATTACACTTACCTCCTCCGTTATTTTGATTTTTTTGCAATATTTTTTTAACCTATTTATTATTAATGTAAAAGAATTACCAAATGGCTAATTTATCCGTGTAAATTTTTGATTGATTAATTAACTTACTGAATATCTTCTTTAAGCAATTTCTTTATAATAACCTAATTCATTTTACACAAACTGCCGCCATTAGAGCTTATTATGTTTTACAATCTCAAAATTTTGCTAGATCCGGCCAGTTCGCCACCTCCAATTATTTTTCTGTCTCATGAGTTTATTTAATCTCTCATTGTTTTTAATTTATTTATTTTTTTTCTTGGAAAGTAATTTATGAAATTAAGTCATCAAAAGCATACTCTATTAGAAAGGGAATTTTGCAAAGAGGAATATCAAAAGTTCTAATAAACTATGTCTCATGTCGAGAGGGATGAGGTAAATTCAATCATTTTATATGGAGATTGAAGATTATCTCTAATCTAGTTTGGGTCATCATCAACTTCAATGGCATACTTTTGGCAATAATGGTTAGGGATCTTATTCCATAGATACATATAGTGAAATTGTATGTAGGTTTCTGCATTTATGCTTATGTTTGAAGCATGTTCATATGTCCTGTTCATCTTAAAAATTAAATAAAATTAACATGGAAAAATATACATTTGAAGGGTAAATTGGTCAGATTATAGGGAAGATAAGTGTAATATTGCAACCACAAGTAAGGTAAGTGTTATCAAGCCAAACCTGGAGGAAGGTTTCTGAATTATCTCTTGGAGTAATATACTGGCAATAAATCTATTGTCGTTGATTAATAGCCGGTAAAAGTTATATTGGCTGTAGTAACTTAGTATTATACGGGTTCCTGGAACATGCCCCTCACTAAGCACATATCAAGTATATACACTCATATGATTATACTTGACTCCAGAGGGGCGGATCTTAGCCCAAGCTCTATTCTGATCAAAAGTCAATGATCAATATCGCTTAGCCCAATATGGTTCCTGATGCCACGCCTCCTCATAATTAACATCATACTCAACAATGAATGCCACCCAACCTAATATAGGGTCTGGATGCAAACGTTTCCTTAAAATCAATATCAAACACATCTCAATGGTCCAAGATTTGTCATCACTACGCTGAAGTCTCAATATGCTCATGTCTCATAGTACCATAATCAAGAATATTGCATTGAATATATTAACGTACCACAACCTAGATCAGACCCATATCACACAAATAAGGATACTAACAACATGTGAGATAACATATAAAGAGTGTACAGAAATAGAGATATAATCCGTAGATATGATATCATGATTGAAAATATGATTTCAGTTAAGGAAAATAGCTCAACATAGCAAAGATAACTCTATCATGTCTCAAACAGATAAACACAAAGATTAGGATAGTTTCTAGCATTAATAATAGCTCATATAGTCATACATGTGGAGAAAACACAAAGAGGCATGATAGAAAAATAAGGCACATAATAGCCTAAAGTCTATCCATATCATGAATAACTATGGTGCATGCATATACGTTCGTCACCTCCCATATGCGTCATACCCAACATATAACAAATATCACAACCAACGAGAAAATTACCATCAAGCCAAGCATAGGCAAGATACTTACTTTAAAGGCGAGAACCAATACTCCAAAAATTCCTTGCCTCTCAAATCGCCTATGAATGGGTTAATTCTAGTAAAAAAATAACTCAATAACATTAAACAAAGCCTTAGAATCAATTCCAAATAATAAAGCTTTGATCTTTATTAAATTCTCAAAAAGTCAACATAAGTCAACTCGGACCCACATGGTCAAAACCTGTGTCACAAGATAGATCCCGACTACTCATGACCCCACGAATCCAAATATATAATTAAATTCCAAATTCAAGTCCAAATCAACTCCCAAATTCCCAATTTCCACTCTCTTAAGTTGTAGGAAAACCTCTTAAATTGTCCTCAAGGTTTCATGTTTATGTGCTAATAATCCATGTATATTCTTTAAATAATACCAAAAATGAGTAGAAATCACTTACACAAAGTCTTGTATGAATTTCTCCTTCAAAAGTCGTCCTCTCCAAGTCTAGGGTTCAAAAAAAAAGAGAGAATTGACTAAAATCCCGACATTGAAACTTAAATAAGTTTGCCCGCATTACCCTTCGTGAGGTGGTCCAAGCCTTAAATTCACGAAGCACAATCGTGATACTCCCTCAAAAGACCTTATGCAAATGCAGTAGAGACCATTCAAACATGATGCACGAGCACCCAATCCTATACGAAAATGAAGGCTAACCTCCAGCCAACACCCACAAGACCCCACCTTTACGGAAATACGAGCCGACACTGGCAAACACGAAGACCAATGACTACAAACCATCACAAATGAGACCTGTAGTTAGAAAACACGAAGAGCAAAAATGGACTTCCTCCAATTAAGCCTTCGCGATCGCAAGAGCTGCTTCACAACCGCAAAGTATACCTGACACCAACAGAAAATCTATAATATCACTCAAGCTTCGGGTGGTCCAAAACTCACCGTGCAACCCGGGACCCCGTCCAATCGCACCAACAAGTCCGTAAGCACTACCTGAACCTATATAAATCCTCCAAACACATACAATAACATCACATCTATGAATCGATGATCAAGCCACAAATTGAACTTCTCTTAAGTTTGTAAGTTTCTAAATTTCAAACCAAGCGTCTGATTCATGCCTAACAAATCCGGATTACAACCAAACTTTGGACACAAGTCCAAATGATATAATGAACATGTTCTAATTCCCATAATGACAATCCAAACTCGATATCATTAAAGTCAACTTCTGGGCAAACCTATGAACTTTCCATACCTTTATTAACTTTCCAACTTTTGACAATTAGAGCCAAAACACCCTAGGAACCTTCAAATCCAAATCCGAACATGCGCCTAAGACTAAAATTACCATACAAACCTATTGAAATCATCAAATTACCAATATGAGATCACCTACTTGAAAGTCAAATCTTGGTCAACTTCTACAACTTAAGTTTCCAACAATGAAACTATGTGATCCAATTTACTCCAAAACCTTCCTGAATTGAATCAACCATCCCTGCAAGTCACAATTAATACACAAATATATGGAAAGAATCCAATAGGGGAACATGTCACAAATACCCAAACAACTACTTGGGTCGTTATATTCTTCCCTCTTAAATAAACGTTCATCCTCGAATGGAGCACCATTCTGACAATTTGAATGGAGCACCCTTCTGAGTTAACTTAGTCTTAGTCAAGGGAGCTGCTATAGAGAACATCCCCTACAAAGCGGCTATAGTAGCCAACCAAACCTAGGAAACCTTTTATCTATGTAGTAGTAGAAGATCTGGGCCAACTCTGAATTGCCTCAACATTCTTCGGATCCACATTTATCCCTTCACCAGACACCAAATGGCCAAAGAATGCCATTGAGTCCAACCAAAACTCACACTTGGAGAATTTATCATACAACTTCTTCTCCTTCAAAGTCTGAAGCACAATCCTCAAATGTTGCTCGTGCTCCTCCCTACTATGGGAATACACCAATATATCATCAATGAAAACAATGACAAAAGAATCCAAATAAGTTTGGAACACATTGTTCATCAAATGCATGAAGGTTGTTGGGGAATTAGTCAAATCAAAAAGACATCACCAAAAACTCATAATGCCCATAACGAGTCCTAAAAGCTGTCTTAGGATGTCTGAAACCCCGATATTCAACTGGTGATACCTTGATCTCAGTCAATCTTTAAGAACACACCATGGAATCCTAAAGCTAATAAAATAAATCACCAATGCATGATAGATACTTATTCTTGATGGTACCCTTTTTGAAATGCCGGAAGTCAATGCACATTCTTATAGACCCATCTTTTTTCTTAACAAACAACAATTGTTCACCCCAATGTGATACATTAGGCTTGATGAACCCCTTATCCAGCAACTTATGTAACTGCTCCTTCAATTCCTTAAACACAACAAGAGCCATGAAAAATGGTAGAATAGAAATAAGTTGAGTAACTGGCGCCAAGTTAATGCCGAAATCAATATCCCTATCAGGTGTCATGCTCGGTAGGTCTGCTGGTAATACATCCGGCTAGTATATTAATATTGGAACCGACTCAATGGCACGAGTATCAACACTAACATTTCTAACAAAAGCTAGATACGCCAAACATCCCTTCTCAACCATCAAATGAGCTTTCAAAAATGAGATCACTTTACTAGAAGTGCAACTAAGAGAATCCTTCCAACTCTAACCTCCACAACCTCTTCATAGCTAACGTTGCAGTCTTAGTGTGACAACCAAGAAAAACATGTTACAGAGATAGTAAATCCATGCCCAAAATCACATCAAAATCTACCATATCTAATAATAAAAAGGCCACCCTCGTCTCAAAACTACTTAGTGACTATACATGACTGACAAACTCGATCCACCACAATGGAATACCCAACCTGTATATATAAATAAATAGTGGTAGTAAGAGAATCACGTGGAATATCTAGAAAAGAAGCAAAGTATGATGATACATATGAATAAGTAGAGCTAGTACCAAATAATACTAAATTATTTCCATGGTATACAAAAATAATATATGTAATAACAACATACGAAACAATAGCCTTGGTCTTCCCTGGAAACATCTGGTCTGACCTCAACATGCCTGAGCTCCCCCTATAGGACAACCATGTCCGGAATGACCTCCACCCCCAGTTGGCTAAGTGAATGGTATAGCAGCCGATGTAGGAATCATAGTCTAACCTCCCTGCTACCCTGAATATTTATGAAAACGGGGGCGATATTTCCTAACATGCCCTAATTTCCCACACTTGTAGCAACCTCTGATCGAAAATGACTGAGGGGCTTAATTCGGACTTGGTGAATTAGAATAGCCACCTGATGAACTTGGTATTAATGAACCCTAAGTATAAGGAGCGATAAGAAATCTATGCTAGAAGTGCACTAAATGAAGATTGTACAGAAGCTCCTTGAATAGGTGGTGATGAATGATAAATTGTCCGGCTAGAATAGCCTCCAGATGAGGCACCACCAAAGCTGCCTGAATGTCAGGGCCTCTTGTCCCTACACTGCATCAACTCTCTAGTATCACTATAGATGCATTATCTACATAAACTAGTGAAATGAAGCCATGTTGTTTGTCTCTCTAGCCAAGGCAAGTACCGGGGTGAAGACCGTCACTAAATCTCTTTATTCTCTCCTACTCAACAAGAATCATAACAATAACATGATGGGACAACTCTGTAAACCTCATCTCATAATGAGTGACTGACATCTGGCCTTGTTGAAGATGCTTAAATTTCATCCTCATCTCTTCTTTCCTTGTGCAGGGCATAATTTTCTCAAGAAAGACCTTGGAGAACTGAGTCTAACTAGGAAGAGGTGATCCTGCTACCTGCCCAGCTCATAAATCTGCCACCACCTATGGGCTAGACCCTATGTCTGGAAGAAGGTGAAGTCAACTCCATTGGACTCAACTAGTTCCAAGTTGCACAAAATTTCATGGCAACGACCCAAGAACCCTTGAGCATCCTCTGAAGGTATACCGCTGACGTGAGGAGAATGCAAATTTGTGAACTTATCTAGCCTCTTCGGCTCATCAACTGACACCGTGAGTGTCTCCTCATGATATGCAGCAACAATAGGTTGAACTCCCCCACCTGGTAACATCCGGGGATCTGATAACCATGGGCTATTTGCTCTAAGGTATGGGTAGCTGGAGTCTGTGCTCCGCCCCTGCCTAGGATGTAGCTGGTACAGTCGGAACTGCCCCGACCTGGGCCAAAGTTTTGAACAATCCCACCACAAGGACCAAAACGTCTTGAACAAATAGTGTAGCAAGTAAACCCTGGGGAACCTGAGCTGGTCCCTAGAGCCCCACATAGTCATGAACCTACTCCTCAACAAAGCTATTAGTGCCTCCAAAGTATCTGCTTGGGCAGGACCCCTAGCTACGGCATGTGCTCCACCGTTACCTCTGCCTCGAGCCTGGCCTCTCACAGCCCTGGCCTACGGTACCAATGCCTGCTCAGCTAAAGCAGATGAATGCGTCTTTACCATATGTGAGAGAATAGAAAAGGAAAGATTCAGACTTAGGGATAAACAAATTTGCACCACAAAGAATGGAAGAAAAAGAAGTTTTCCTATAGTTGTGTAGCCTCTCAAATATAAATACAGACGTTTCCGTACCTATCCCTAAGAATCTACTAGACTTTCTCATGACTCGTGAAACATAAGAAACCTAGTGCTCTGATACTAACTTGTCACGATCCAAAATTTCACCGGAGCTTTGACGACATCTAGCACCGCTTGCTAGAAAAACCAACAATCAATACGCATATAAAACTTAAATAACAATAATAAATAGTCTCAAATTTCAAATAATATAAATAACTGAAGTCAAATCACGATACAACTGCAAACCATCCCAAAATATAGCGTCATCAAGTACATGAACTTTAAAGAATAAACAAATAGAATGTTTGAGTCAGATACAATACTGTCGTTGAAATATCCAAATAGCATGGATCCGACTCATTAGCAACTACCACGACCCACAATACTTGGATCTATACATGAAGTGCAAAGTATAGTATGAATACTACCAACCCTGTATACTTGAATACATAGTAAGCATAGCCTCGGGTTGAAAGAAGTGACGAGCTCGACAAGGTCCAATACTCGTTTCCAACAACCAATGACAACAATAACATCAAAATAATTACAAAGGAAGAGCACCTCCATAATATCAATTTCAACCCTATCACATTAAGAGACAAATAAGCATGTGTTTCGAATGTATCAATCAAGGAATCAACTTTAAAGGCATCAAATATCAAATATCATGAGAAAAATATAACTCTATTCCATGCAAGTCTTCATGCCAAAATCAACATCACAATGTAATCATCAAGTAAACATAAGCCTCAGTCCTCGGTCTTGGTTTTTGCTCGATTCATCTTCCGTCTGCTCCCGATTCCACATGTCACGCAATCATTCGATTATTTAATATAAACGAATTTTACCTTGTACACTCAACCCAATTAAATTTAGATATTCAAAAACTATACGAAAATTATTAAAAGTTATAATTTTCTCATCTCAATATGATAAAATAATACATTTTTAATGTTAATCAATTTTTTATCATTTGAATCTTAAATAGTAAAATGTGTCGGATATATATATATATATATATATAAAATATAACTATATTCTATAATACATATTTAGATGGAAATATTATAAATGTAAATAATTGTACTCCTTAAAAGAATATTTATACCTTAAATTAATTGAAAATTTGCTCCTTCAGCGCGAATGGGAAATCACTCCAAGTCGCATAAGGGCCATTATAAAGTTTTATGGTGGCTTTGGTGATTAACCTTGTAGTAATATTATTAAGAATGACCATGCAATTTAATAAAAAAATACATTAATATCTTAATAAAACTGTACAAAATAATAAACTTAAAAATAACAAATAACTCTTTTTTTTATAAACAGTAACCATTTCATTTCATAAAAAAAACTTACAAAGCATAGATGCTGACTATCTATTGTTCGTATGCTATACATAAACACTAACCTATTATCTATTTAAGAAGTAAGCAATACATACAAAGATAATACGTGTGCTACAGTTTCGTGATTTATGCCATCTCATTTGACTAGGAAAAATTATCTAAGCTATGAAGAGTCGCCCTCCATTTGTGTCTAGGAGCTCCTCTGCAATGAAGATGGACCACGATTTCCTTACACACGGTATCCCCCATCAACCTGCCACCTTGGAATCTCAATTTATTCCGTTCTTTCCATATCGTCGGCACCAGAATCCCAAACAGGCATGCTGTGATTTCTGCTAAGCTATTTCTCCTCTTCGCCAGCTTACTAATCCACACACACTCCTCCTGCCAGTCAGCAATGAGACGCTTATGACCCAGCCAGTTAAGGAGGCGATTCCAGAGCTCTTTTATTTTCGAACATTCAAAAAACAAATGCTCAAAGGTCTCCTGACCTACACCATATAATATGCATTCTTGCGGAACCACTATATTAAACTTTTGGAGTCGCTTATGTGAAGCCAGCCATAATATGAACTTGTACCTGGGATGGAGTTGAGGTTGTAATATGATTGATTTCCATTGAACTTTTCTTGATTGAGGGAGGAGTTGTCTGTAAAATTTGTTGATGCTGAACACCTCACCCTGTTGCACCGGCCTCAGCTTATCCACTAGACTTCCAGCTAATATTGCTAAAATGTTAACCAGAGTTCTTGAATCGAAAATTTTTCTGATTATCCAGGCAGCATTCCCTGGAACTATCATGTCATCCAAGCATTTGTTCTTGATATAGAAAGTATGGACCCATGTGATCCATAGGCTATCCTTCTTCATTGTTAATACCCACAAATGCTTTACCACAGCTGCTTTGTTCCATTAAACAAGGTCCACCATATTCAGCCCCCCCTGCACTATAAGGTAAGCACATAGTGTCCCAAGCAAGAAGAGCCTTTCTTGTTACTGTGGCAGCTCCGGTCCACAGATAGGATCTACATATAGCCTCTGTCATCTTCAAAATCTTTTTGGGTAGCAAGAAAATCTGGGACCAGTACGCTTGAATACCAAATAAAACAGATTTTATCAATTGAAGCCGACCAGCATACGATAGGAGCCTTGATGACCAGCAGGTGACTTTCTGTGTAATTCTCTCCACCAATGGCCAGCATTGTGCAACAGACAGCTTCTTGGAATCCAGTGGCATCCCCAAGTACTTGAATGGGAGGGTACCTGCTGGAAAGCCCAGTACCTGAAGTATCTGTTGTTTCTGCCAATCATTCACCCCAGCCAAATACACTGCACTCTTGTTCACATTTGCGTGAAGACCAGATGTCTTTGAAAATTCCAGCAAAATCTATTTAAGTAAGTTTACTGATTGAAAATCAGCCTTACAGAATAAGAGAAGGTCGTCCGCAAAGCAAATATGTGCTACCCCCAGCTTTTTGCATTTAGGGTGAAACTTGAAGTCTTTTCTCAGCATCACTTGCAAGAGCTGTCTATGTAAGTACTCCATTGCCAGGACAAAAAGGTAAGGTGACATCGGGTCGCCTTGTCGCAGCCCTCTCTTCCCTTTGAATGGAGCAGTGAGACCCCCATTAAAGTTGAGAGAGTAAGATACAGTTGAGATACATTCCATAATCCACCCAAAAAATTTGGAAGGAAATCCCAGCCCTTGCAGCAGTTTACTCAGAAACACCCATTCAACAGAGTCATACGCCTTCTTTATGTCCACTTTTAGCACACACCTAGGAGAGATACCCTTCCTAGAATAGCCTTTGAATAAATCTTGTGTGAACAGTATGTTATCAATGATGCTACGACCCTCAATGAAAGCGATTGTTATCTGCCCACTAGAGTATCAATAACCTTTTTCAACCTGGCTGTAATGATTTTTGTGATGATCTTGTATACTGTTGTGCAGCACGCAATTGGCATGTAATCTTTGACTGTGGTTGGATTCTGTACCTTTGGAATGAGAGTCAGTGCAGTGCTACTAACTCCAGCATGTAATTTCCCTGTTGCAAAGAAGTCTAACACAGCTTCACAGATATCATCCCCTACAATGTGCCACTGCCTAATGAAAAAATCCATGGGAACCCATCGACCCCTGGTGCTTTGTCATGTGGCATGTCCTTTATTGACTGCATTATTTCCCCCCTTGTTACTGGTTGGACAAGCTCATCCTTCTGCTGTAGGGTGAGGCATTGCCCTTGCCGTATGATTTCAGTGTTAGGAAATTGGACAGTGCTGTTGTTTCCCCCCAGAAGAGACTTGAAACAGTCCACAAACTCTGCTTCCACCATCCTGGGATCTGTTAGTTTAATCCCCCATCAGTATATATGGAAGTGATTGTATTAAAGTTGGTCCTCATCTTTAGTTGGGCATGAAAGTATTTGGTGTTAGCATCACCACAGGCTATCCATTGAGCTCTGGATTTCTGATGCAGTATCTGCTCCTCAATATTGCTCCACCTCTCCACTCCATAAGCAGCAACTTCTCCTGGTCAACCAACCATTTGTCCAAGCCTTGATTGCAGTTGGACTTGAATGGTTTCTAGTTTCTGCCTTGCCTCATTTAGATGTATTCTGTACTTAGGCATATGTGAATTCAGCTCCTTGAAATCCAGTTTTAGGGACTTCAGTTTACTCCATATTCTGTGCATTGGCCCTCCCTGTTGGTCTGTATTCCAAGAACCTTTCACAATGTCAGAGAAATCAGCATGGTTCATAACAGAAGCATAAAGTTTGAAAGGTTTTGGGTGATTGTTCCTTCTCTGCTGCACACTGTTACATTGCATTAAGATAGGGGAGTGATCAGACACTCCCGGGTTCAATACATCTGCTCCAATGTGGCTATACTCCTGCATCCATTGAACATTTCCACCGGCCCAATCAATTCGACTATAGACTCTTGTTTTAGACTTCTGCTAATTACACCAGGTGTAGAAACAGCCCATGGTCTTTAGCTGCGAAAGTTGAAGGATATTGAGGGTATCCTGGAACCCCTGTATCTCCTGTTGTACAACTGGATCTCCAATTCTGTCCTCCGAGTGAAGTACATTATTGAAGTCACCACTTATAAGCCAGCAACCCTGAATATTAGCCCCCAGTGCCACCAGTTTTGCCCACAGTTGCTGCCTCTTACATAAATCATTATTGGCATATACCACAGTTAGCATTGTTCTGAAAGTAGTACCCCTCGCTTTAACCTCACAATGGATAAATTGCTCGTCTACCATCAGGACTTGAAACTCCACATTTGCCTTCCATAATATCCATATTCTACCATTAGCATGCTCACTGTAATTGCCAGTATGCCTCCATTCATTGCCTAGCTTTGTTACAATCTGATTTACCCTAGCTGCCTTTACTTTTGTTTCTACGCAACCAATACAATCTACCTTATGTTTATTTAGAAAGAGTCTCAACTCCTTCTGTTTATGGGCCTTATTTAGGCCCCTTATGTTCCATGTGCAGATAGTCATGTTTGGGTAAAGCTGGAAGGGCCAGTGTCCCCTGGATCAACACCCCTCTGCAGTAAAGAGAAACTGTTGGTTGTATTCACTGGAGCATCAACAAATTGTTGTACAGTCTTGCCTTTTAACGATCCTCTGCTTCTTACCCTGTTATCAGCATGTTCCTTTTGTTTTCCAACCTCCTCTGATTCTACAGTTGTTATCATTGCACTTTCCTTCCTTGTTCTAGGTACCCACTGCCATATATCAGTCTGTGCTTTCTGTTTAGGCACACCAGCCTTGTGTCGGACCTTTGCTTCCTGCTCATTTCCTTGCCTCTTCTTATACCAGCAGTCCTCAGTACAATGACCAAACCTAACACAGTCTCTACAGAATTTGGGCCTCCATTCATAGTCAATCTCTTGTACAAGAACCCCCTCTTGGTATGCAATCCAATGTCTCTGGCAGAGGTTGGGAAATATCTGTTTCCACCAACACTCTAGCAAAGGAAATCCTCTCTTGTTCAGCCGTGATCTTATCAGTATACATAGGCTTGCCCACTACACTTGCCAGCTTCCCCAGTGCTTCACTGGACCAGTATCCTAGAGGTAGCCCAAGGAATGTGACCCATAAGGGTACTACACTCACATTTCCTGGTTCATATTTAAAGTCCATACTCCATTGTTGCAGCACCAGTGGTTTATTGTGGAAAGCATAGGGGCCGGCTTGGAGAACTCGATCTCTTTCTTCATCAGTATCAAATCTAAAGATAAAATACCCTTCGTCATGATGCAGAATCTGAGGTTTCGGAACAAAATCCCAGAATGTTGTAATGAAATTCTCCATAGCGCGCTCATACGGATCCTCTCCTAGTAAAAACCCTATCAAGGCATTTCCCCAGTAGGACTCCTGTTCTCTAGTATCATCTTCATCAATTTGTACCACAAACGTACCCTCACGCATTGCAGGTGGTACATAGCTGAGTGATTTCCTTTTTTGAGGGCTTCTGTTTTGATGCATGGTGCCTTTACTGTCATTTTCGGTCACAGGAACTCCTTCTGTTGGTTCATTCTGAGTTAACTTTGTTTGCGCAGTGAACTGAAGTCGACGATGAATTGATTCGACTCGTTCCTGTTCCTGCAAAATTCCATCGCCTTCAACAATTTCCTCTCTGATAGGTTGGAACTTCAACGGTAGAAAGCTGCCAAAAGTTACTGGTATCCTTTTCTGGACACCAATTTCCGATGTTATCTCCGTCCTGGTTCCTCCATTTTCGCTAGGGTTCTGAAGCACTGTCCGTGCCGATCCCATTCCCGGTAGCCATTGAGGATGTTTAGTTACAGCTGGTGTTACCTCCTTTGCTAACTCCGGTGATACCTAGTTCACCGAATTTCTCTTCTTTCCTCTCGCCATTGCTGGAGGCGTAGGTTAGCGCCCTGCTAACATGCGCCGAGAGCTATTAGAGAGAGAAAGTCCTCTATAGGATCAGCCTGTCATATTAATTATAATGCACATCCTCGTTACTGTCAGCATCACCGTCAAGAGGCATGTGTGGAATTATATATCGTATCCCACGTAAAGTACTTGAGTGAGTTCATATGGATAAGGATCGTGGCCCAACTATATTGTCGTTAAAATATCTTCTGTTTATTACATCTTTAACTAAATGATTAGTTATGCATTCTTTCCGTCCCAAAATTGTACTAGTCGTATTCCTTGCTTAATGATAAAATTGACCGGTTTCGATCTTGTATTAGACATAGACACATGTACCTTTTGACTAAAAGTTAGTAGTAAATTTAAAAAATACATGAGAAGTATTAGGTTCCGTTTGGAAAGCCATTCGATAATTAAAATTAATGTAATTACAAAACTTAATAGTTATACAAAATAGTAATTACGACGATCTATTTGTTTGTCATAACATAATTATTGTATAATTACATGCATACTATTTGATTGTACAAGTACAATTACACTATTAGGTTAAATTTTAAATAAAGTAATTATCAAAACTTAAAAGATAATATAATAATATATGTCTATAAATAATTTTATAAGTATAAATGATATTAGATTTGGTATTTAATATGCATATTTTTTTTCTTGAATATTCATTAATTAGTAATAATATATTTATAACTAATATTATAAAATTAATTGATATATATATTTTCCAAATTAATAATATTTTGTCTAATTAATTATAAAAACTAAAAAAAATAGTTGTAAGAACATCATGGAAATGTTTGTTTGATAAAATACAATAACAATAACAACAATAACATTCCAGTATAATCTATCATATATTTATTCAAGTATTTGACAAAATTAATCTATCAATTTTAACTAAAAAATAGAACAACATGCAATGTAAAATAAGCCAATACTACTAAAATAAGTAACGGGTGAATTAGAACCATAAATACAGCAGATTTTCAAAATCCAAAAAAAGTTCAACATATGTCAAAATACAACATAATAAAATAAGTTCCTATACAAGTTAAGATTAGAAAATATATAAGTTTATAGCCTCATTCAATAACAAAATTCTACTTTAATGACATCACTCATTATATGCCAAGTTTGTTAATGGCTCATTATTTCTAATATTAGAAGGTGTAGTTTCAAAAACAAGAATAATAATGTAATTACACTTATAAATAAATAAAATAAAATAAAATAGATAAGAAATAAAATATATGAGCAATTACATGGAACCACAAGAAGTAAAGGTAGAGAAATAAAAAAAAATATATAAAGAAAATATATTTTAAAATTTAAAAAGAAATTAAAAAGTAAAAATAAGAAAATAAAACAATGGAAACAAAAAGTTATAATGAAAATAAATAAAAAAAACAAAAAGAAAATAAATTAAAAAGTAACATTATAATTACACAGTATAATTACCTGCAATTCTAACCTTCCCCTTGAGAATTGGCGAGTGTAACTATACCTCATCCAATTATACCTAATTTTATGTGAACCAAGTAATTACATGGCTAGATAAACATGCTAAATTGTGCAATTACACTTAATTATATGCAAATTCAATTCCTATGTGGCTTCACAAAAATGCTCTTAAAGCAAAAAAATTATAAAAATATATTACCTTTTAGGAGGATCTTTAACTTTTGACTGCCATTTGTCTCGTGGGAAGTACTTCAAAGTTAAAAACTAAGAGTTTCGTTTGGTTTGAATACAACTTGTGCTAGGATAAGTTATGCTGGGATTGGTTATGCTGGTATTAGTTATTCTGATATTATTTCTTATCTACTATTTGATATATTGTATTAAAAATAATAATTGCATAATTTCTAAGAAGGAAATATAAGTTATTCCAGCACTAATTACCCTATCACCTACAAGGTATAAGTTATATCAGTACTAATTTTAATTCCGGAATAACTTATACCATATTTGCTAACCAAATAAAATATTAAGGTGGTATAAAATTTTTATACCAGCACTATATGTACTTGTACATCATACAAACGACCCCTAAAAATGTTACTTGTGAGAAGAAGGGGTTTTTTCGCTTTCGACAAGAAATAATACATAAGCGCTCTTATTCTTTTATCCGTATCCGCTGCTCTTAGCTTCGTTAGAATTCAGCGAGAAAAAATACTTATTAAATTTGAAATTTGGTTCATATTAAATAAAAATTTAAGACCATCAACTTTGAGAGCGGTACTTTTACTCGTATTAAAGTTCCTTTCAAAAATTACACAAATAAAATTAAACACTTTAGACCATTTTCTTGGTTCGTCTAGTCACCGGTCTCATGACTTTAGGTCAACAACAATAGTAAAAAAAGAAGTGCAAATGTTCAACAAAAGTAGATGGGTAAAGTAATAAAGTAAAATAAGAAGAAGTAGATTGAGTCACAGAGAATATAGGAGTCCCACAAATTATCCAAAATCTTTTTGTATAATCCCGTTCGGAGAGCAACTCCTCTTTTCAACTCCTTATATATCCTTTTCTTTTGGCTACAGTATATTCCTTAATTTGTAGCAGAAAAAGAGAGAAAAAGTTGAGAAGAAACCGAAATTAAATGGATAGGCACGAGGAATTACCAATTCCAATATTCTCTGATCTTGAGCCAGTTTATGGTGGTGGATCACAGCTTGAAGAAGCTGAACTTCGATTCAAGAATTTGAAGGCTAAGTTCATAGACTTGTTTGGCCAACCCCCTCATGTCTACGCTCGATCCCCAGGTATATTCCACCTTTAAAAATTAAAATCTCATCTTTTTCAGTGGATTGTGTTCAACTTTCTTAGTGGGTTTTTTTCAAAATCGTTTAAATTCTCAATTTCTTCCTTAGAGGTTGAATTATTTGAAATATGTAGGGAGAGTGAACTTGATCGGAGAACACATTGATTATGAGGGCTACTCTGTCTTGCCTATGGCAATTCGCCAAGACACAATTGTGGCGATTCGGAAGCACGACGCCGATGAGTCCGAGAAGCTCCTTCGAATTGCCAATGTGAATAGTGACAAGTACTCCTTGTGCAATTACCTTGCTGATCCTCTGCAGGTATCGTAACTTTGGTGTTAAGCATATAATGCAGTATGTGTTTCCAGCGTGCTATCAGTGACGGAGGCGGAAGGGGGTTCAATTTTTTTTTTGTAGCTAGTGGGAATTAAACCTATGATCTTATCAAGGTTTTGAACCCCTTGACTACTAAACTACACTTTTGGATTGCATTAAGGAGGATCAAAACTTAATATATAGAGGTAAAAAATAGATTTTGCCTTATATATACAGTGTAATTTTTCGGCGAAGCCCCCCTAAATCTGCCCCTGCGTGCTATCTGTGATTTACTTTGCCCTAAAGTTTATTTGAATTGAGAGGGCTGGTACAGGGTATAAGATTAAAAGATATTTGAATGGGTTTAAGATTAAAAGATATTGCCTCATATACATACATAAAATGTTCTGAGTATTACCTTGGGAATTATCTACTATGTCCTGGCGGTTCTTCATATGCATATAAGTTTGTTTGGGAAGACAAATTATCAAGTCTAAACCCTTGTTATAAATTACAGATGAAAGAAAAAAGAAAAGAAGAATAGGAAAAAGGAAAGAAATAGAATGGAATCTTGATTCTTGAATACCTTTATGCTGGTGCAGCAATTCTAGTTTCTTTTTGTCTATAACCGTATGTCTATCTTTTGCAGGAAGTTGATCTGAAGAATCACAAATGGGGTCATTATTTCATTTGCGGGTTAGACCTTACTTTTCTTCATCCAAAATCCAAAGAATCAGAGAGTATTAGGTTTCGCATTTCATGAACTACAAGTTAACAGAAATAATATTTCCACATTTGTCGTACTTTATGTGAACTCTTGGGAAATATGTGCTGTCAGCGGAAAGTTATATAAGGTGAAACTATTCATATATACAATGTCATCCAAAAAACTGCTAACGTGTGTGTGCGTGCAGGTACAAGGGTTTCTATGAGTATGCCAAGTTGAAAGGGATCGATGTTGGTGAACCTGTCGGACTTGATGTTATTGTTGATGGTACAGTTCCAACAGGTATATGCCTTCCTATCTTGAATATTAATTAGTCAGTCTTATGGCTTATCTCATGGTTTCCATGTTTGTTGGATGTAGGGTCTGGACTGTCAAGCTCTGCAGCATTTGTTTGCTCTTCCACGATCGCTATAATGGCTTCAGTTGGCATTAACATGCCAAAGGTAGTAACCTAAGCATATTCTCAGTGCTGGAAAATTAAATAAAAGACATTTCCTGCTCCAGCAGGTTGGTGGACCCATGTTCAACCAAGGGGGTTCAATTGAACCCGCTTGGCTGAAAAGTTTTCACAATTCGTATATTTCAAATATTCTTCACAAACAAAAATTACCGATAAACATTAAATATTTAATCTTCTTGCCAACAGAAAATCCTGAAGTAATGGTTCAATCGGGTTTAGAGTAATTCAAATGTCCCATGCTCATATCTGGCCTCCACATTTCATGCATCTGTCTTACCCTTTTTTCTTTAGCTAAAAGGAGCTTATTTTTAACAAAAGAAGAAACCAGATGAAATTAGGAACAACGCTCCCCGCGCATGGGCTTTGGTAATGGTAAAACAGTGGAGCATGATGTGTGGCTTAGGCCCATTTCATGGGTTCGAACCTGGCCGATAATACGCTGTGTTTCGAACTTACTTTGATGTCAGTTAACATAGTTGGATGATATAAACTTTTTGAAACAAATTATGTAAATGAAATATTTTTACCTAGTTTGATGTTAGTACTCTGCCTTTGTGTAATTAATCTAAAGTTCAGTAATTTGATTTTGTTTATCTTTTAAAGTTGAGACGTGAATTCATCATTGATGTATAAAATTTAGTCTTTCCTTTGTGTTTTCAAAGGCTAAGTTTCTTTAACACTTGATAGATAAAGCTATCGAGAAATGTTATTGATGCAAAACTTAAGTTAGAGATAAAAAATTAAAAAGTAAGTTAAAGTCAAAACTTAAATTTATATTCAGAGCAAAAACTTTAAAAGTTAATGGGTTTAGTTTATAAATTCCTATCTTTTACTATTTCTGTTAGTTTACTTTGGTATATAACTTTTGAATTTCTTTTATCGATATTGTTTGTTTAGTTCAGTTTATAGCTCTTCTTTTGGGTCTCTTTTGTTCTAAGTATTGAATTTAATTAGAATTTAGTAATTGTTATAGATAAAATAGATTTTTTGTTAAAGTGAAGTTATAGAAGATTTTTAAAGTAAGTAATTTTTTTGTTAGAGCTTTGTTACAATTTTTTGAATAAAGGAATACCCTCAAAGTATCACTAATAGAACAGCAAGAAAAACCTGCTTGTCGTTCTTGACCTGCCGTACTTCCGCTGTTGTAAAGGTTCTGCATTGAATCTGCTCAAGGAAAAACTATTGAACCTGTGAGGAATATTCTCTGTCCGCCAATTACTCCAGCTAAATCAGTGTCCACCCCGAACATTTGTTTTGAATCTGATTTCTTTTTCTCTTTAGAAGTTTCTTTGCAAGGATTACCCTCATTTAAGATGAAGGAATCTGTCATGACTATTTTCTTTCCTAATCTGTTGTTACTGTCTTCCTTTTGTTCTATTTTTACTTGCTTTGAGTTTTCAAATTTTGAATCTGTTAGTGTGTTTAGCTGTAGCTCTGTTTTGGCCTAGAAGTGATAATTCTTTTCTCTGCAGAAAGAAATTGCTCAACTCACATGTGAATGTGAAAGGCATATTGGGACTCAGTCTGGTGGAATGGATCAGGTAATGCCATCGAACTCTAAATCTTGATCACTTAATCAGAGCTGGACCAATCAAAGTGCAGTATACAAACTAGTGCTGTCCTAAAAATTGATGGTTTCCTTATTCTTATCCTAAATATCAATTTAATTTTTCTATTTGCTAATCAATATTGCAATGCAGACAGTCTTGGCTAAATCTTTTTATGGCCATCAATCAATTGTTTTGTGCAGGCCATCTCTGTTATGGCACAATCTGGGTTTGCAGAGCTGATTGATTTCAATCCTATACGTGCAACTGATGTACAACTCCCTGCTGGTGGAACTTTTGTAATAGCCCACTCATTAGCCGAATCACAAAAAGCAGTTACTGCTGCAGTTAACTACAATAATCGGGTTGTTGAATGCCGACTAGCTGCTGTAAGATTTTGCACCCTTTGTTTGATAATTTCTAGTGTTCGAGCGAAGAGGATGATTTTCTTATATATCTGATCATAATAGTTCTATATATCTGTCTCCCAATTGGTTTCTTGGGGGATTTTTAAACTTCTAATGACTTCTTATTTCAGTATCTTGAAACTTTTAGCTAAATACCTAGTTGAGCTGTGCACAAGTTGGTCGAGGCATCACTATTTTCAAAACCAAAATACCTAGGTTTATGACTTTTCCTTAATCAACCGTTTGCTTATTGGTTCATTAGTATCTTTTACAAACTCAATGTTCTTAGGACACTGCCGTGCTTTTGATAGGTTAGAATTATATAATATCCATGGCAATAATTCTGAGCTTTAAATGATTTAGATGGAAACTCAAATTTGGTTTTTTGTGTGTGGTAGTGGAACTAACTCTATAGGACTATGTAGCGCGGACACTAAAAATGTTGCCGCACCCGTGTCGGATCCTCCAAAAATGCATTGTATTGGAGGACACCTACGCGGTAACATTTTCTAAAAGTCCGAGCAACCTAGCTATAGGATGCTCTCCCATTGAGATCCATGAGAGAGCATGGTAAGTTTTACTTGCTAGAACTTGCAGGCAAACCATTTTGTTGGCTATTTAAATGGCCTTGTTTTTTGTTTTTCGTGCAAAAGTAACAAAGATGCAAAATGTTTCTACTCCCTGATGCATGTGTTTATGTAGCCTTATCAACTCAGCCCCTGCGAATCTTCCTGGTCTGTAAACTGTTTTCTAGTACATTTTTTACTATGTCAGTAACTTACATGTTATTGTTTACTTTGATTTACATAGATATATATTGCCTTTGAATAGACTGGTCTTAGACAAGAGGGGTTTCTCTGATGGTAAGCAACCCCTACTTCCAACCGAGAGGTTGTGAGTTCGAGTCTCACCAAGAGCAAGGTGAGAAGTTCTTGGAGGGAAGGATGCCGGGGTTCTATTTGGAAACAGCCTCTCTACCAAAGGGTAGGGGTAAGGTCTGTGTACATACTACCCTCCCCATACCCCACTAAGTGGGATTATACGGGGTTGTTGTTGTTGTTGTTGTTGTTGAATAGACTGGTCTTGCTTCACTGGATAGAGTTGCAGAATAACCTGCTTGGAGATGCTAGCTTTCCCCTTTTAATGCTCATTTGAGATTTTGCAGATTGTACTGGGCATTAAGCTGGGGATGGAACCTCATGAGGCAATATTTAATGTAAAAACGCTTTCTGATGTTGAAGGGTTGTGTATATCATTCGCTGGTAGTCACGGTTCTTCTGACCCTGTCCTTGCTGTCAAGGTATATACTCTTCTCTCAGATCATTCCTCTCCTGGTTGACATCTTTCTCTCTGTCTCAGTTTCATTATTTAAAGATCTAGTTCTGGGTGATAATTTGTGATTGCCATTTGCTTCAAGTTGAATAATCATATGTAGTCAGATATTTTGGTTGGTTTTCAGTTAGTATTATTTTTTCATCCTATCAGTATTAGCTTCCTGTAAAAAGAGGGCTTTGTGATTTTACTCCTTTTCTTGTTTGCCTATGTTACATTCAGTTGTAACAATTTCTACCACTGCTACAGGAGCTATTGCATGAGGAACCATATACTAGCAAAGATATTGAGAATATCACGCAGCAAAAGTTGGAAACGGTCTTTGCCGCTTCACCAACTTCTTTGGATGTGCTTCGGGCTGCTAAATGTTACAAGTTGCATCAGGTCATTATGTGTTTTTCAATCTGATTTCTTTTTTTCGTTCTTTCTTTGCCTTTCCATCTTCATACTGGGCCCTCGCCAGGTTTGAATTAATTTGCTTAAAATTCTTTAAAATGGAGTTTCTTTGTCCATTTTGTTCCTTTGAAGGATGTTTACAATTAATAGGTTCTCTTCCTTGGGCCTTTTGTTATTTCCCTACTTGGTTATACATCTTCAATAGATGCTTCAAGATGTTTGTTCCTTAAGTATGTTGCTTATGTTGATATATGATCGATCAGTATGTTTGAAGTTTCACAAAATAATGCTCTTCTTTAACCTTTCAGAGAGCTGCCCATGTATATTCTGAAGCCAAACGTGTCCATGCTTTTAAAGACACTGTATCATCAGAATTAAGGTCTGTCATGTTCAAGTCTTTTCTCCGTTTCCTTTTCTCCGGACTCAAAACCATAACAAATTGGTGATTGCAGCGATGAAGACATGCTGACGAAGTTAGGTGACCTTATGAATGAGAGTCACAATAGCTGCAGCGTTCTTTACGAGTGCAGGTAGATTTCACGCGTATAAGAAAGTTGTGTTTATAATATGCTTCCATGGCAATCTTTGATTTTTCTTGCAATCAATCAGTTGTCCAGAATTAGAAGAACTTGTGAAGATTTGTCGAGATAATGGTGCTCTTGGAGCTAGGCTTACAGGAGCTGGATGGGGTGGTTGTGCAGTGGCTTTGGTGAAAGAGAGTCTTGTTCCACAGTTTATACTTAATTTGAAGGTATATTTCACTCGTAAATATTTTAACATTATGCATTCCTAATTAGTACTAACCATTTATTATGTTGCAGGAGCAATTTTATCAATCAAGGATTGACAAAGGAACAATCAATAAGAATGATCTTGGCTTGTACATTTTTGCATCCAAACCCTCAAGTGGTGCTGCCATTTTCAAATTTTAAGCTTCAACATTTCCAATCCAAAAATAAATATTTATGCACACAACTTTGTACCCGTTGAAACTCATTTCATATTTTAATTTAATAGTTGCATACTTTTAATTGTTGCATTTTTTTTCGCTTTCGAATAATCAATTTGGTTCTTCATGTGAAACAATTATTTTAATAAATTCTCAGTAAGTTTTTTAAATTAAAAAATTACTCTGATCGTACTTTTGCACCGGATTATGAGTTTACACCAAAAACTAAATGCTTTGACTTTTAATACTATAAACAATTCTTCCCCTTTCTTTGATAGGAATACTTTATTCTGAAATTAGTGGCTTGTTCCTTAATTCATTGGCATCTTAGAATGAGAAAAATGAAATATTGTTCAATTCTCTCCAAAGTTCTGTTTTTTTTAAAGGCTGTAGCTTGTTATTATTCTGTTTTGCCCCTTCATGTCCCTGATAAAAGCTTTAGTCATGATCAGATAATTTAATTTCCGTTAAGAATAGAATTCTAATTAGATTGAATGTATATCTTGTAGAGAGTTTTACTTTGAGGCTAAGTTATTTTTCCTCCTATAAATAGAGGGGTCTTACCCCATTGTAAACCACCCCAAATATTAATAAGAATTTTCTCTCTTTCTCTGCAATATTGCTCTTGTTCTTTTATTATTTTATAACACATTATCAGCATGAAACTCTAGTATCTCAAGAATCTCTTTGAGAAAATTAAGGTACATTCAACGTGTCAGTTCAAATGTTACTGCTTGTTGATTAGTATATTAATGCCATTCTATATTTGATATATCATTCACAATTTTGAAGTCTTTTACTACTTGTTTCTTCCATGTTATACTACTGAAATTATTCTTTTTTAATATCACTTTCTATCTCATATGACCAATGTTGCGTCTGGTGCTATATGCTACTAATTTAAAATATAAATGAGATCGCATTCATTAAATGGGCTTTTCCCAATATCCTCTTCCAATAATGTTATCGATGACACATATATTGCCATTTGCAATATTGACAAGCACCATACCATTTGTTCGCAACTATTCAGTTGTTTTTATACTATAATCTTTCTACATGATTATTGACATTTGCATTTGTTTGATTATAGTTATTTTATTTATAATTCTTGACCAATTACAACTCATTTTATTACACGTATCATTATTATTAGATGCTAATTATACTAAGTACATTTAGAATGCATAAAAAGATATAAGTATGATTCTATGGAACATCACTTTGAAGTTGTTTTCTTACACTTCTTTCATCTGAATAAACAAAAGACAAAGTTGCATGAAAATTATAATAGTTATTTATAGAAAAATGATACGCTTAACAACATTGACAATAGTTTAAGTAGCTCTGCAACATAAGATTCTTTTTATGATAGGAATAGATAAAATTATTTTAGTTGATTCTTTAGTATGTATATGTGTTATATTATTGCTGTATTCATGGCAATACTTAAGGAGTAAAAATTTTATTATTGTAAACTATTAAAAATTGTAATGTTACAACTATTGAAATGTGTCACACATGTTATAATTAAAGGGCACTGGGCAAAAAAAAATTTGCCGTGTACCAAGACATTTGGTTGAGCTTTATCAAGCATCTCTAAAGAGTAAAGGCCCTGAAACCAATTTTGTCTCTGACAATAATTTTGACATCACCCACTTGGATGTGGCAGATTTCTTTGAGCACCCTGAGGGGAAAATAGATCACTTGATCGGTGATGGATCCATGGTTAAAGAAGATTGAGCAGTTTGATATTTTTATTTTTACTTATTCGTAGTAGTTAATAAATAAACAATTATCATAGTTTACATAAGTTATCTATTATTGTGATATGGTTCAAATTTTATATTTTCTGCTTTAAGCTAGTAAAGCTAAGTATCAAGCAAGTATTAGATTACACATTCATCTTATGCTTTATTTGTAATGATTTTTCAGTAAGTTAATCGATTAACCAATATATCCTATTAACTGGACCTTTTCCGCAAGGCATGTTAGTCGACTATCCGATTTAGTTAATCGACTAACCTAATGACCGTTGCCTAAGTTAATCGATTATCACTTTAATCGATTAACCTTATGTCCGTTGCCTGTTCAACGATTTGTTTAATTGATTCATGTACCACACATACGATATTCAAAGAGAAGAAATATTTCTCTCATTTAAGTATGTGTAAGGCAGATGTTACTACAATTTCTGGTAGTAGTAAATTGATTGAAGGCTGCATAAGAGCAACTATAACTCTGCCTAAAGGAACAATATTTATCATAGAGAATGCAATGTTCTCTTCCAAGTCCAAGAGGAACTTGTTGAGTTTTAAAGATATCCGTCAAAATGGATATCATATTGAGACAATAGATGAGAATAATCTTGAATACCTCATCATTACAAAGAATGTCTCTGGCCAAAAGAGGGTTATTGAGAAGTTCCCATCTTTATCTTGTGGCCTGTATTGGGCAAAAATTAGTGCAATTGAGGCACATTCCACAGTAAACCAAAAGGTTACTGATTCCAATACTTTTGTACTTTGGCATGATCGATTGGGACATCCTGGATCAATTATGATGAGACGGATTATAGAAAACTCATATGGGCATCCATTAAAAGAATTTAAAGATTCTTTTAAATAATGAATTTTCTTGCACTTCTTGTTATCAAGGCAAGTTAATTATTAGACCATCACCAACAAAGGTTGGAACTGAGTCACCTACGTTTCTGGAACGTATACAAGGGGATATTTGTGGACCTATTCACCTACCTAGTGGGTCCTTTAGATATTTTATGGTCTTAATAGACGCATCCTCTAGATGGTCTCATGTGTGCCTATTGTCATCACTTTGCGTCTGCAAAATTAATGGCACAAATAATTTGATTACGAGCACAATTTCCTGATAATCCAATTAAGTTTATTAGACTAGATAATGCTGCTGAGTTTTCATCCCAAGCAGTTAATGATTATTGCTTATCAATTGGGATAAAAGTGGAACATCCTGTAGCTCATGTTCACACTCAAAATGGTCTTGCAGAATCTTTAATTAAACGTCTGCAGTTGATTGCAAGACCATTACTCATGAAAACGAGGCTGCCCACTTCGGTTTGGGGTCACGCCATTTTGCATGCAGCAATGCTAGTTCGTCTCAGACCGACGAATTATCACAAATATTCCCCGTTGCAATTAGTTTTGGGTCATGAGCCTAATATATCCCATTTAAGAATTTTTGGATGCGCAGTATATGTGCCTGTAGCACCGCCATACCACACCAAAATGGGTCCGCAAAGAAGGTTAGGAATATATGTTGGGTTTGAATCGCCCTCCATTATTCGCTACCTCGAAACATTGACAGGGGATTTGTTCACTGCACGATTTGCAGACTGTCGATTCGATGAGACACTTTTCCCAAAATTAAGGGGAGAAGTTGGTGAAACCAAACGGGAAATTTTGTGGAAAAATCCATCATTATCTCATCTTGATCCACATACCTCTATTTGTGAAAAAGAGGTGCAAAATATTATCCATTTGCAAAGAATAGAAAATCAAATGCCTGACGCATTCACAGACTTGAAAAGGATAACAAAATCTCACATCCCTGCAGAGAATGTTCCAATCCGTATTGATGTCCCTATTGGACAATCTTCTAGTGTCATATCTAATGAGTCGAAAGCACGCCTAAAACGTGGCAGGCCATTAGGTTCCAAAGATCGAAATCCTATAAAAAGGAAAGCAAATGATCAAAATGACACTACGAAAGAATCTCATGAGGAAATTCACGATTTAATAAATTCTGAGATTCATGAAGAATCCATTGAGCCTGAGACTCAGGAAAATAAGGAACTATCAATAAATCCAATCGATATTGAGACAAATTTTAATTGAGTGGATATAGTGGTGGATTATGTCTTTGCATATAATGTTGCATCTAGCATTATGCAAGAAAGTGAGGATCCTGAACCTCAATCTGTTGGAGAATGTCGACAAAGACTTGATTGGCCAAAATGGCAAGAAGCAATCCAATCAGAATTGAATTCACTTGCAAAACGTGAAGTTTTTGGGCCTATAGTTGAAACACCTAATGGTGTTAAGCCTGTTGGCTATAGATGGGTCTTTGTACGCAAGAGAAATGAGAAAAACAAGGTACAAAGATATAAGGCACGCCTTATTGCACAAGGATTTTCTCAAAGGCCTGGTGTCGATTATGAAGAGACATATTCACCCGTAATGGATGCTATAACTTTCCGTATCTCATTAGTTTTGCTGTCCTTGAAAAGCTTGACATGCATTTAATGGATGTGGTTACTGCCTATCTTTATGGCTCACTTGATAATGAGATATACATGAAAATTCCCGATGGATTCAAAATGCCAAACACTCATAATTCAAAGTCCTGGGAAATGTTTTCAATCAAATTACAAAGATCTTTGTATGGTCTAAAGCAATCAGGACGAATGTGGTATAATCGTCTTAGTGAGTATTTATTCAAGGAAGGCTATATAAATGATGCCATTTGCCCATGTGTTTTTATAAAGAAAACAACATCGGAATTTGTTGTACTTGCCGTATATGTCGATGACATAAACCTTATTGGAACTCCCATAGAACTCCAAAAGGCAATTGATTATTTAAAGAAGAAATTCGAGATGAAAGATCTCGGAAAGACAAAATTATATCTTGGTTTGCAAATTGAATATTTGGCAAACGAAATTTTTGTTCATCAATCTGCGTATATAGAAAAGGTATTGAAACGGTTTTACATGGATGGAGCATATCCTTTAAGTACTCCGATGGTTGTTCGATCACTTGATGTGAATAAGGATCCATTCCGACCGCAAGAAAAGAATGAAGAGCTACTTGGTCCTGAAGTACCATATCTTAGTGCAATTAGCGCAATAATGTATCTTGCAAATACTACAAGGCCTGACATAACTTTTTCAGTTAATGTCTTAGCAAGATATAGCTCTGCTCCCACAAGGAGACATTGGAATGGAATCAAACATATATTGCGGTATCTAAAAGGGACTACCGATATGGGCTTATTTTATAGCAATAATTGCAGTCCTGATCTTGTTGGTTATGCTGATGCTGGATATTTATCTGACCCACACAAGGCTCGATCTCAAACAGGTTATGTGTTTATCTGTGGAGGCACTGCCATATCTTGGCGATCGACTAAGCAATCAATTGTGGCTACTTCATCTAATCATGCTGAGATAATCGCTATTTATGAAGCAAGTCGAGAGTGTGTGTGGTTGAGGTCTATAATACATCATATTCAAGACAAATGTGGTTTGAAATGTGACAAACTACCCACGATTTTGTATGAAGACAATGCAGCATGCATAGCCCAATTGAAGGGAGGATTCATAAAAAGAGACAGAACAAAGCATATTTCACCAAAGTTATTTTTCACACATGATCTTCTAAAGAATGGTGATATCAATGTGCAACAGATTCGTTCAAGTGATAATATGGCTGATTTTTCACAAAATCTCTACCAACGTCAACCTTCAAGAAGCTGGTACACAAGATTGGAATGCGAAGGCTCAAGGATGTGAATTGATGCTCTTTTCAGGGGGAGTTAATGCGCGTTGCACTCTTTTTCCCTTACAAGGTTTTGTCTTACTAGGTTTTCCTTGCAAGGTTTTTAACGAGGCAACCAATAGGCGCATTACTAAATATGTGTACTCTTTTTCCTTTTCTAGAATTTTTTTTCCCATTGCATTTTATTTTAGTTATGATTTTTAATGAGGCACATTACTTATTGAGTAGACATTCAAGGGGGAGTGTTAAGAATAGAATTCTAATTAGAGTGAATGTCTATCTTGTAGAGAGTTTTACTTTGAGGCTAAGTTATTTTTCCTCCTATAAATAGAGGGGTCTTACCCCATTGTAAACCACCCCAAATATTAATAAGAATTTTCTCTCTCATTTTCTGCAATATTACTCTTGTTCTTTTATTATTTTATAACAATTTCAATATTTTTTGTGGTTTAAGGGAGTATTTTTAACTGTTCAGACGCATGTAAGCAGAAAGAGAAGTCAAACACTTTCATTGAAATAATTTCATTTTATTCTATTTCCTATAAAGAAAAGTGTAAAACTTTTTTTTTGTTAACAGCACAGAAAGTTTCTTATTCCATTTCTCAACTTTTTCATCCCTTTTGATACTTCTTTTAAATTACTAAAGTGGCGAGTTTTAATGAAAAAAATCAAAGAGGATAGTAAACTAGGAGAAATTCAAAAATAGTCAGATTTACAAATGATAGCTTAAAAATAGATTAGTTTTAAAAGTAATAGAAATTTAGTTACTTTTAATATAAAGATAAATATGAACAAAAACACTGTTAAAAATCAGAAAAATACTCCAGTATAATATACTGAAATTCCAGTATAATATACCGACCCAATATAATATACTGGAGTTTGGAGCACCAGTGTTCCAGTTCGGCTCCAGTATATTATGCTGAATCGATAAAATAGTAACCATTTTTTATTGATTTAGCAAATATTATTATTTTTGAATGACCACTCCGAAAATAGACGGTACTAGTTTTACTACTAAACTCCCCAAAAGGATGTAATGCAAGAATAGGCGCGGGGTTCTGTCTTTCTCTCATTTACTTGTTCAAGCCACAAAATATGTATTTTGTTTTATATATTACTATCCCGTTATTTTGATGGCCACAGGGAGAAAGATACACGTTTTCATTGACGTGAAAATGTTTTCCAAAATGCCATGTGGTTGTTATCCAGCTAACACAACACCTCTTAAAAAGAAACTTCAAAAAAGGAAAGATACAAAATAGAAATAATTAACACATGAAAGTTTCTTTCATTTCTTCTTTGTTTAACGTTTTACAAAAATTCTTGGGCCATAATAAAAAAAAAAATATACTTCACTTTCTTGGAATTTCTCTTTGAATTTTGGATATTTACTAATTTTGGTGAGGTCAGCGATAGTTAATCCCAGAAACATCTCCATTTGACCCTTTTGAATAGGTGGTTCTTAAACCTTATAGCTATTAACAACACACCTAGCAACCCAATCAAAACTAATTACTACTACCTTTGAGCAATGCAAAACAATACATGGGAACAAGATAGCGTGGTCGAGACGATGAACAACACATAAAAAGCCATTCATGGGTGGATCATATCTGGAGCATTTGTATCTGTACTCGTTTTTTGAACGTTTTAACTTATTACGATTCAAACCCCGCTTCGATCGTGATGGCGTTTCTCATGAAGATTAGGCCAGCCAAACCATTATCAAACACCTCTTTTAAGCAGTTAAACAGTCCATAAGCAGCTAAAATATAATTTAATAATATTAATTAGCGAAAGTACGACCCAACACAGCCCTAATCGGGGCGTCACAAGTCACGAGCATGTATAAGAGTGTAAATATAACTACAAGGTCTAAAAATACACTGAACAGAAATACTGAACAGAAATACTGAACAACAAAAAGAGAAGCGGTGTTGCGAACGCTGCCAGTCACCTCACTAAATTCCTATAGCTCTGCCTCCAATTAGTCAAAAATCTGCTACCGGGTGAATAAATACCTGCATCACCACACGAGGTGCAGGGAGCAAAGTGAGTACTCCAACTCAGTGAGGAAATATCAACAACCATCCCCGAAGGGGTTCAAACAATTTGCACGAAGCCCAAATATGGCAATCAACCCAAATTATGATGATAACAAATAAATTTTAGTCAAATAAACGGTAAAATCATCAATCGGGACGGACCAAGTCACAATCCCCAGTAGTAACAGACCCCGCGCTCATCATCCAGTGCGTGTCTCACCTCAATATAGCACTACGATGTGCAATCCGAGGTTTTAAACCCTCAGGATACCATTTATAATCATTACTCACCTCGAACCGGCTAAATCTCTAGCTCGCGACGCCTTTGATCCTCAAATCAACCTCCACGCACGTCAAATCTATCCAAAATTAGAATGATTACATCACAATATGCTAAGGGAACAAAGCGCAAGCGAAAATAATCGAAAATATCAAAAATTTTGAAATTAGGAAATCTCGAGTCCCGGGCCCACTTCTCGAAACTGAGAAAGTTTCACGTTAACAAGTTCCTTATCTCGCCACGAGTTCATATATCAAAACTCTCGAATCCGACCTCAAATGGCCATTCAAATCCCAATTTAAAAATCTCAAACTCCCAACCCCTAGTTCTTCCATTTTAGCTAAATTTCCATGAATTTCTAGGTTAATTTCACAATATAATCACGTGTTTAGTTCATAAAACTTACCTCCATTGAATCCTCTTCTAATCCCTCTTCAATTTCTCCTAAAGAGCTTTAAACAATGTTAAAAAATGGTGGAAAAACAACTTGCGCTCGCGGATGAAATGTTTTTAAACCTTATGCCCAGCTATAGGACTTTCTTCTATGCGATCATGGCCCCAGGTTCGCGATCGTGAAGAGCAAACTTTCCAAGCCTAAAAAAATGGTCTATGAGGACGCGATCAATCGACTGCGAACGCGAAGGTCCAACCTTCACAACTATGCGAACGCGTCCACTCTCTGCGAACGCAAAGAAGAAACTTACTTTGGCTCCAAGGCCTTATACGTGAACGCGAACACGAAGCTTCACCCTCTGACACTGTACGATCGCGAACGCCCAAACGCGACCGCGATGAAAAGTCTCACGTCGTGACCCCAATTCGCCCCCCGGGAATATGTCATGACAGCACGTAGTCCTTATGACTAGGTAAGCCTAACAATGCGGAAGATTAACCATAAATTACGGAAGAACAATTGAAATTGATTTAGTAAAATGAACATGAATTAAGGCGCCGCTCGGCACATACAATAACAATTCTCGAAACTAAGAAAAATTCCCAAAATCCGGAATCTCACAACTTATAAGCTAAGGGATACGAACATCCATACAAAAGAGAAATACTAAAAGAGCTATACTTATTACAGAAAGTTGGAAATGGACTCCTCGATATGCGGACGTAGCAGATATACCTCGAAGTCTCTACAGATACGCCTCCTTCTAAGGCTGACATAACTGAGTGGGGGTACCTGTATCTACACAATAAAAATGTGTAGAAGAGTAGCATGATCATACCACGGCGGTGCCCAGTAAGTATCAAGACAAACCTCGGTGGAGTAGTGACGAGGAACAATCAAGGCACCTACCAGTCAAATAAACAGTATAATCATAGGAATAATGAAAACGATATATAAACATATAAAAACTGCATGAATGACTAAAATGCTACAATTCATAATAAGGTAAAGGACAACAAGTAGCAACGAGACTACAATAAATGATGATATGAAATGACGGCAGAATCATAATCCAAAACCTAAGGTCACAACACGGCAAGGGGAAACACAAGTCAATTACTCATATCCTACAATTATGATCACACAAGGCCTTATTCAACTCTTTCCACAATTTTACCAAAACCTCGGACAAACTGCAACTCACAAAAACCCATCATCTGAAATCTAACACTTGGCATGCTGTGCCCCATCAATCCCATGGTCATATTGACAACCAACTGGCTAACTAGGGACATTCTCACATATATAATGGATAAACGAAGGTGTACCTCCATCCTTATCAAAATCAGAGGGAATTCACTTCTAACGGGGATGTTCAACTACGTATATGCTTGTGCGAGTGTTTCAACAAGAATTCTACCAACTAGTAAACATGAAAAGGAGAACGGGACGCACGTACAATGTTTCCTCCCAACTTCCAAGCGATAAAGCTCGTATAGTTAAGCAACCCATAATCATAATATCAAACAAGATAGGAATACCTCCACAGACCTTCACAATTCTTTACAATTAATCCCTAACATAGCCCACCTTATTTCGCCATCTGCTTAATAATAAGAACCGTCTTATTTCACCACATATGCATCACAATGTTCCCACCTTATTCCGCTACATGCGAAACCCACATATGAGAATATAACATATCCCGCCTTATTATGCTGAATGTGCAAAACATCAATAACGCAAAAACCTCATGCAACCCTTCAACAAAAACCGCACGATAGAGACCTCCTGCATCACAGTACCAACAGTTGCACAGTAGAAACCTCGTGCATCACAGTATCAACAACCGCACGGCAGAAACCTCGTGCATCACAGTATCAAGTACAACACAATAAATGACAATATATACATGAACAAGCAAGGAAATCAACTCAGGAATTTCCGTTCACCAAAAGACGGTACAACTAACTCACAAGGCATAACCGTAACAGAGAAATACTAAGCGCAATAAGAATAACTCAACAAGGAAGAAATAACATGAAACAACGATTCCATAATACTCAGTTCCACCACAAGGAAATTAACATGAAACGAATAATTACAATTAAGGAAAATATTACCTAAATGCAAGATTTCTAACTTCTTTCCATTTAAGACCAATTAATTGTACGAGGGATAGAAATAATGCTTTCCAAATAAAGACAAATAGTGAAGAATGATAATGTGACTGTAGAAGGGTGAATGTCCACGGTTAAATAAGTAAAAATCAATCAGACAACAAGAATACACCAAAAAGGGCAAATAAATTCCAAGTAAGACATGTAGAGGTAAGACTAATAACAGGGAACTCAATCGCATTAAGAACAACCTCATATTTTGTGATTTCAAGGATCTAAGAACCTAAAAGGGATAATTTTTCCACAAATAAATCCGAGCACACACTAATCACCTCGCGTACAAGGAATACAAGCAACAAAGAAGACTCAAATCCTAAGGGGAAGTCCCCCACACAAAGTTAGACAAGATACTTACCTCGAACCGGCTAAAATAAACTAACAACCGCGTTCCTGCCACAAGTACTCGATAAAAGGCCCAAATCTATTCAATTCAACCACATATTGTAAATAACATCTCAAGCAACTGATGCTACTATTTAATTCAAAGCTAAAGCGCAAAATTAGGTAAAATGACCAAAATGCCCCTCAGGCCAACGTCTCAGAACCAGATGAATTTAAAATTTTCAGAAATCTCGTACTCTCACGAGTCTAACCATATACAAATCTCTCAAATCAGAGGTCAAACACTCCCTCAAAACCCAATAATTCAATCTATGAAGTTCTACCCTTTTTTTCATTAGAAATATGAAATTAAAGGATGAAATTAAGTGGATATTCATGGAAATTGGTCTAAGTCGAGTGAGAAGCACTTACCCAAGTCGACCAGGTGAAAATCCCTTAAAAAATTGCCAAGAACCGAGCTCTAGAAGTCAAAATGTGATAAAATGGTAAAACCCTCGAATTTGGGATTAAATTCTATCTGCCTAGTGATTTGACCATTGCGAACGCGGAAGAAGCACCGTGTTTGCGAAGAAGAAAAAGTGAAGGTGATCAGGTTACTCATTGAACACAAAAAATGCATCCACGAATGCCAAGAAGAAGAATTTGGTAGCCCAGGGACTACCCTTCGCGAAGCGTGGACCTGTACGCGAACGCGAGGAGTGAAATGGCCAAACTACGCGAACGCGGGAATGGGAATATGAACACGATGGAGGGAGAGGCAGAGCTTTGCAAACGCGAGGCTCTAAACGCGAACGCGAAGAAGGATTTTAGGCAGCCAGCAATAAAGCTTCGCGAACGCGAAGGGATGTTCGAGAACGCGGAAGAGCATATCAGAAGCAGAAGTTTCAGCAGTTCAAAATAAGGGAAAATGGCCCGTAGCCCATCCGTAACGCGAACGAGGCTCCGGGACCCCATCTAATTAAGACACAAGTCATATAACCTAACACGTACTCGCTCAAAGTTTCAGATCACACAAAACAACATCGAAATGACGAATCAATCCAAAATTCAAGCTTATAAACTTTCAAATCTTCAAATATTGAATCTCATGCCGAAACCTATCAATTCAACTCGGAATGACGCTAAATTGTGCAGACAAGTCCAAAATAACATAACGGAGCTGCTTCAGATCTCAAAATCGCATTCCGACCCCAATATCCCATAAGTCAACTGTGGGTCAAACTTCTTTATTTTCCAACTTCAATTTTCGCCGAAAAGCCTCAATTCACTCTACGGACTTCCAAATTTGACTCTGAACGTGCGCCCAAGTCAAAATTCACCATATGAATCTATTGAGATCATCCACGACCCATTCCTGGGCCGTTTACCCAAAATTCCAACTTTGGTTAACTTTCCATCGTTCAAACTTCCAAAACTAGATTTCTGATGATATATGTTCTACTTGAGTATGACACTATGCCTTAACTCTTAACGAACCAAATGAGGACGTGATATCAGGAACCTTTTATGAGAAAGTACTCATCTATTGAAGATGAAAAAGATCTGCTCACTTAATACTCCTGTTGATGTTCTTTTAGGATCCTATATGAACTAGTAACTCATAAACCGCTTAGAATTTAAGACTTGATCTGTGCATGCACCCCCAGTTAACCTAAGGCTAAACTATTCAGTTAAGGATCTTTGTGAATTTAAACTATGTATCTCTTCCGCTTCTTAAGTTACCTGACTCAATAGTTTGAACTTTTGAAACAATCTGCTACTGATCTTTCCCTTAGTTGTGCATGTAATTGTTTTTTCTTGACATTCTTCTGCATATTGGTGGTTTTTAGCAGTAAACTACACATTGGTGTTAGGGTTGCTATCTTTTTGGTATTATCTATTATCACACGTTCATAGTAACATCCTGTATATTTTCTGTTAGAAGTACACATGCCCAAGCCTATGTATTATTGCCACAGTTCTACTGTAATTTACAATGAAGGCCTCATTGGCATTTAAACGTATAGTGACTAGTAAGTGTGGGTGGTTAGGGTATTTAGGAGTGAGATTTAGTTTGTAGTTGAGATGCTCTCCGTGACACATGCACTGCTCGGAGTCCTTGAGACCCTTGTGAACATTGAAGTACCATGGGCTCAAAAAGTATCTTGGCCATGAACAGAATTTTACCCTAAGTCTTTAATCTACTGACATTTGCTAAACCCTTTATGTTAGCGTTCAATGGAAATAAAGGTTTTACTGTAAATTGCTTTACTACATGTGATTTTATATTAATTTTGCATAACCGTTGATCATTACAGCTTATCTTGGGCCTATATTGGTGACACTTACGTCTGAAGGGCGAACGGGACAAATAGCCGCTAAAAGCAGTGGCTTTTATTTTAAAGCCATTTTTTTTAATGTATTTAGACTTTAGCCACTTCTTAAATAAATTTATACCTGACTGGTCGAAAATACCCTTTTAGTATAACTTATACCTACGCTCACCAGTTACACAAACAGAAGCGAGCAGCAGCAGCAGTTCACAGAAGCGGCGATCAACTGAGGCGAACAACCATTTCTCTTCCTATTTAAAAAATTCAGCACTCTAATCCAAAAGTTAAGGACTGGCAGTCCTTAAGTTTTAATTTCTTGTTCAAAAGTTAAGGACTGACAGTCCTTAACTTTTAATTCCATGTTTAAATGTTAAGGACTCCTTAAGACCTTAACTTTAATTCCATGTTTAAATGTTCAAAAAAAGGCAATCCTTTTATTTTAATTTCTGGTTCAAAAGTTAAGGGCTGACAGTCCTTAACTTTTAATTCCATGTTTAAATGTTAAGGATTGACAGTCCTTAACTTTTAATTTCTGCAGTCCTTAAGTTTTAATTTCTTGTTCAAAAGTTAACTTTAATTCCATGTTTCAATGTTAAAAAACAGGCAGTCCTTAGCTTTTAATTTCTGGTTCAAAAGTTAAGGACTGGCAGTCCTTAAGTTTTAGTTTCTTGTTCAAAAGTTAAGGACTGGCAGTCCTTAACTTTTAATTCCATGTTTAAATGTTAAGGACTCCTTAACTTTAATTCCATGTTTAAATATTTCAAAAAAAGGCAATCCTTTTATTTTAATTTGTGGTTCAAAAGTTAAGGGCTGACAGTCCTTAACTTTTAATTCCATGTTTAAATGTTAAGGATTGACTGTCCTTAACTTTTAATTTCTGCAGTCCTTAAGTTTTAATTTCTTGTTCAAAAGTTAACTTTAATTCCATGTTTAAATGTTAAAAAACAGGCAGTCCTTAGCTTTTAATTTCTGGTTCAAAAGTTAAGGACTGGCAGTCCTTAACTTTTAATTGCATGTTTAAATGTTAAGGACTGGCAGTCCTTTGCTTTAAATTTGTGCAGTCCTTAATTATAATTTCTGGCTCAAAATTTAAGGACTTACAGTCCTTAAGTTTTAATTTCTTGTTCAAAAGTTAACTTTAATTCCATGTTTAAATGTTAAAAAACAGGCAGTCCTTAGCTTTTAATTTCTGGTTTAAAAGTTAAGGACTGGCAGTCCTTAACTTTTAATTCCGTGTTTAAATATTAAGGACTGACAGTCCTTAGCTTTAAATTTCTGCATTCCTTAAGTTATAATTTCTGGCTCAAAAGTTAAGGTCTTACATTTCTAAGTTTTAATTTCTTGTTCAAAAGCAGTCCTTATCTTATTCTTGCGCTTACACTACACCTGTTCTTAATTATACAAGGATTGCTTTATAACTTATGTCCTTTGTTTCCCAAACTGTTGACTTGAAGGATGGAAACAATATACCTAATAGTTGCTTTTAATGGTAGATGGACTGAAGATTATAAATATCTTGATCATCAAACAAAGATCTTTTCTAGCACCTGAGTTAATTCAGTTTGAAGATTTCGTTATACAGATTTTTGAGCTTATTGAATTGGATAGAAAAAAGTTTGAAATAGTGATATGGTTTGATATCAACCTTGGAACAAGCAAAGGTATGCTTGTATCCAAAGATTTATATCTTCACACATGTATAGAGTTGCTAAAAACTCATTCACTCTTCAAAAACTGTCGTTTCATAGTTGATATTGCTGAAAGAGCTTTTGCATCAACAAGTAATGAAGATGCCAACACAAAAACTCAACATGACAATCTAGAGCGATGCCAACAGATATGTTAAGTAGATATGGTTGAAGCTCAACCAATAAATGAAGACGTGCATCAAACATTTGATTCTATTCAAGTAGAAGGAAAAAGCATTATAGAGATTGACAACGAACAAGCTTTGGGTATTCAAGTCTTAGAGAGTGCACCGGTAATCGAAGAAGTTGCTGACAAAACATGCACTCAAATAACTAGACGAAGATCAAATTTGAAACAAAAAGAATCACCAACTACGATATTAAGAGAAAATGCTTCTTTGGATGAAATAAAAGTAGGATCAGTATTTGACAAGAAGAATAACATAATTAATTGTTTTTCTAATATAACAATCAAAGAACATTTTGAGTTCAAAGTTGTTAGATCAAGATCAACAAGATATTCGTTGACATGCGATGATGATAGGTGTTGTTGGTGGTGTGCGTGCTTTCAGAATTAAAGATTTAACATTATTCAAGATAGTAAAGCTTGAGAAAAGGCATGACTGCCTGTTAACACAAGGAAAGCACATCAAAAGCATGCTACTTTAAAGTTGATTAGTGGTTACATTATCGATAATCTTCGGGACCCAAAATTTGAAGTTACACCTGCTTTTGTCATGTCAGAGATGCAAAACTTGCATGGACTAGACATTGGATATCACAAGGCGTGACGTGCTATTCAACATGCTTTTGCTTTAATAAGAGGAAGTCCCGAAGAAAATTATGAATTATTGTGTTCATATTTGTATATGATGAAAATTAAGAACCCGGGAACTTATACTAACATAAAGATAGACTACGAAAACAACAAGTAAACAATTTAGCCCATGCTGTATTTAACCTTGTTAACTTATGAGTTGTAACCAGAAGTTGAGGACTTTCAATCCTTAAGTTTTGAACTTCTAATTAAAAGTTAAGGACTTCCTGTCCTTAAGTTTTGAACTTTGAAATAAAAGTTAAGGACAAACTGTCCTTAACTTTTTAACTTGTAAATGTAAGTTAAGGAGTGACTGTCCTAAACTTTAGGTACTTTAACTTTGTTTTATATTGTATTTGCAGGTTTCTTTATATGTTTTACGCATATGGATCATCGATTGCTGGTTGGAATCATTATAGGCCAGTAATTGCCATTGATGTGACTTTTTCGAAGTCAAAATATTGTGGTGTTTTAATGATTTCAGTTTCAAAAGATGCAAATAACCAAATTTTCCTTTTAGCCTTTGGAATAGAAGAATCTGGAAAAAGCAATTCCTATGAGTGGTACTTTAGTCAGCTTCGCAATAAAATTGGGAGCTGTGAGAATTTGATTTTTTATCAGACAGGCATCAAGCTATTGCAAGTGGCATTGCAAAGGTATATCCTGAAGCCATCATGGGATTTGAATCTATCATTTGGAGCAGAACCTAAAGCGAAGAAAGGTGAAAAATGAGGTCATAAAACTTTTCCAAAGTGCTGCAAGAGTTTACAAGCGTAAAGAATTTGACCTATTCATGTCAGATATTGCATATGTAGATAAGAAAACTTATGACTACTTGATGGAAGAACCACCAGAAAGATGGGTACGTTCTTGTAGTCCACGGCGAAGATATGACATGCTCATAACAAACATAGTTGAGCAAATGAATTCAGTGCTATTAAAAGAAAGGGAGCTGCCTATACTAAGAATGATGGATTTCATTCAAGTGAAGCTAAAACATTGGTTTTATGAAAGAAGAAATAAAGCAGAAGGAACATGTATGATGTTTCTTGTTGGGTAGAGTAGGAATTGAAGAAAAGAATAGATTTAGCATTTACTTTGAACGTAAGTTTTAGGTTCTATATTTATATTATAATTTTAACACTTTTAACATAATTTACTCACTTATAATTTTTCAACATTGAATGTCTTCCCTGTTGATTCATGGCATTCTAGAGTTGAAGAAGAAGGAATAACTTTCTTGGTGGACTTGAACAAAAGAGCATGTGATTGTCTTCAATTTCAACTTGACGAATTACCATGCATACATGCAATTGGAGCTATTAAAAAGAGAAACATCAAGATGTCCGACTTTTGTTCGCACTGGTACTTAAAGGAATCTTGGCTGAAAACATATGAAAGACAAATACATCCTTGTAGGACATACTGATTCTTGGATTGTACCAGAGAGTGTTAAGTCACAAATTGTTAAACCTCCAGATTTCAAAGTGCCACCAGGTAGAAGGCAAAAGAAAAGGCATATTCCTGCTACCGAGCCATCAAAAATAATATTAAAATATGATCGTTGCAGAAGAATTGGTCATAATAGAACAACTTGTATATATTCTCCGGCTCTCCATCCATTTTCAAGGAAGCATAGAGAATAGTAGATATATACAATTATGTTTATCAAATCTTTTAAGTTTTTGCTATAGATTGTATTCATTATTATTCTAATTTAAGCAGATGCCTGGATTTACAATATTTATATCTTGTTGAATTATTTTCATTTATTTTGAGTTCAACAATTAAAAGTTACGAACAGGAGTCAGTAAGTTCAAATTTCAATTTCGAAAACTTAAGGATTGTCTGTCCTTAACATTGAATTTCAAATTCAAAAGTTAAGGACATGAGGTCCTTAAGTTATAGTCCCATGTTAAACACTTAAGGATTTTCGTTCCTTAAGTTTGAACTCTTTGTCATTAACTACAGTAGTGCTAATGTTTGAAATACAAGTTTAAAAGTTAAAGACATAAGGTCCTTAAAATATAGTCCCATGTTAAAACATAAGGACTGTCTGTCCTTAACTTTGAATTTCAAGTTCAAAAGTTAAGGATAGGGGGTCCTTAAGTTATACAACTGTTAAAAACTTAAGGATTGTCTGTCCTTAACTTTGAATTTCAAGTTCAAAAGTTAAGGACATGAGGTCCTTAAGTTATAGTCCCATGTTAAAAACATAAGGACTGTCTGTCGTTAAGTTTGAATTCAAAATTCTAAAGCTAAGGACACTTGGTCCTTAACTTAAATATTAAATATTAGAATTCCTTAACTTTGAATTGTGAAACACATTAAGAGACTTACTCTTTTTTGCGACCTCTCCTTTTCTCCTTGCCCAACCACACATTGAATTTCTTCACTAACTTTTCATCTTCTGTGCCATAATGAAAAATAAACCTATGAGTATAGGTTGATTTTATCCAACCTGAAATCTTAAGAGTATTTTCATTGTTTGCCTTGGAACTTACTGCTTTTCCTTCCTTATACAAAGGAGATTTCAACTGTCAGCTAATTTCTAGTTCCTTTTACCTCGACCAAGTTCTTCTTCAACATTTTCTTCACCCTCCATAGTCAAAGTTGCACCAATGTCCATTAGTGTACTTGGAGGAGTAGGAGTAAGAAGATAAAATGACGGACCATTATAACCAATACTATCTCTCTTTCTTTTCCTTGTATACTGATTAAGATTGTCATCATTGGTGCCCTCTTTCTTTTCCTCTCCTCGCGACCCTATATATATATATATATATATATATATATATATATATATATATATATATATATATATATATATATATATATATATATATAACAGGTCAAAAGAACAGACAAAATTACAATTGTACATATAATAATTAGGACACAATCAGTATCTGCCTTCTCTATAGAACCTTCTTGTGTTTATTCAAGAGACAAATCAGTTAAGATATTGTGTGCATCATTTTCTTTTTCTTCCAATTCCGCATTTTCTTTATCTTGTAGTTGTTCACCATGATCTTTACATGCTTGTTGACAAGATTCTACAAAAATATTTATAAGAGCTAACATATTAATAATCTTTAATTAAAACAAATATATATATAATTAAATAATCACTGCCTAACCATTTGCAATATCCAATATCATTCCAGCTACGTCATCATCATTACATGTTGCATCTATAGGTTTGGCACCAATATCACTTCTACCTATGTCTGGAGATTGTAGTCCAGTTTTCTCTTGATACTACACTCCAGCTTCTTTGCTTGATGCTTCAAAAGATACTGTAACATTTGCAATTAATACCCATTCTAATAATTCACAAAAATAAAAATACAATATATAATAAAAATTCTATCTAACCTTGACTGGCACAAGTTTGAACTCCATATATTTATTTGTATGACAACGGTGTAGAGAGATCATATGTTCCTTCTAAGCATTTGCATACAATCTCACTGGCACTTGTTCCCAATGGACTTGTTAAATCCTCATGTGATTGCAATTCACAAACTCTACAAATTTTCTATGTCACTATTTTATCTTGTTGATTCTCCTGCTCTTGGCAGTCTCTTAAATCTTCAACTTCTGCATGCAATATACATTTCAAAGAAAAAAAATCAAAATCTATATCTAACCTTTCCCAATATCAGCAACATTTTCAGTTTCATCATCTAAATGTACATCTCTAAATTCTCTTTCATACTGACCCTCTACATGCAAATCCATATGAACACGTTCAACACCACCTGCATCTTGGTTGAATATACCAGTAGGCTCAGTAGCACAACAATGATCATCAACCCCATCTTCTCTAATTGGAACACTAGATTATCTATCTGTGTTCATCTGATCAGCTATCCCAAACATGTTCATCAAAGTATCAAGCTTTGATCCTAGAGTTTTCTTTAAATCCTGAGAAAGCAATTAAGTTACAAAGAGAAGGACATGTTTAAAACATAAGGACTGCAAGTCCTTAAGTTTGAATTCCAAGTTCAAAACTTAAGGACTGTCTGTGCTTAAGTTTTGAACTTGGAATTCAAAGTTAAGGACTGACAGTCCTTAACTTTGAACTCCAAATTCAAAACTTAAGGACATGCAGTCCTTAAGTTTGAATTCCAGGATCAAACCTTAACGACATGCAAGTTCAAACTTAAGGACTGCCTGTCCTTAAGTTTTGGACTTGGAATTCAAACTTAAGGACAGGCAGTCTTTATTTGAATTACAAGTTGAAAACTTAAGGACATGCAGTTCTTAAGTTTGAACTCCAAAATTCAAAACTTAAGGACATGCAGTCCTTAACTTTGAATTACAAGTTCAAAACTTAAGGACATGATATCCTTAAGTTTCATTTCAAATTCAAAATTTAAGGACAAGAAGTCCTTATCTTTCAATTTCAAGTTCAAAATTTAAGGACACAAAATCCTAAAGTTGGACTAACTGAATTTACATTGATTTGATTCTCAATCTTTTTTTCTGATACAACAATTATTTGATGAACTCTGGTAACTTCTGCTTGCAAATCCTTCTTAAAACTCTCTGATAATCTCTGAATAAAAAAACATAATAAAAAAGGGGTTTTCGTAAGCAAGAAATAATGAAATAAAAAACTATTACTATTCAAAGGCAGAAACACATGCTCTAACAATTTCCTTAAGCACGCCTTCATAAAGTTGTAAAGAAGAAGACCTTGAGCTTCGATCTTATGAAACTGTCTCCTCCACACTAAGAGGCACTGCATCTTCTTCTTCCACGGAAATAAAGGGTGACACCTCAATCAACTTAAAACCTATTATATAAGAAAAACTAAACATAAGTATACATAACTAAAATAAATAATCAAAAAAAGAGATAGTAATTACATTAACTTACTTTTTCATTATGGAAATACTTTCTACAAAGAGCATCAAATTGTGGAGACTTCATATAACACAACATTCGGGGATAACCAGCTTCTTTGAAGTTCAAAAATTGTTTCTCTTGGAAGATAGGAAGTACTTCCATAATCCAGACACAAAACGCAAAAGGAAAGCCAACTAAAGTATAGCTATAAATATCTTTTTCTTTCTCTTTCTCATTCTCAACATCATTCTCATTTGATTTCAAACAACTCTTGAAAGATTTTAATAGCGTCTCATAGAAAGAGAGCCCTAGCTGAAGGAATTGAAAAGTGCATCATCGTCAACAATTTTCATTATCTGATCCGACACATACCTATTTTTCCTCCTGCCCATCAAAACCGACTCAATAAAATAGAGTATTGCCAACTTTAAAACATCATCATCACTACCAACAAATGATGAAGTTGTACCATGTGGACGACTAGAAATAAAACTGTATAAATCAGCCAACTCAATCTTGTCCTTTCCAGGGAAATAGACTCTTAAAAGCCTATTCTCTTTCTCATTTAAAACTTTCATGTCAATCGATGAATAAACCTTCAAACCAGTAATAATATGGAATGCATCATGACTAAACATAATATCACGGTCAAATACCTTGAATGTCATCGAATCAGGTTCATTACTAACAATTTCTGAAAGGAATACACAGTGCATAAGTTTACCTGAAAACTTGACACTCTGTAGTAGGAAGAAGTTGACAAAAATACTTTCCCTCAATTTCTTCCATTGGGTATTCAACAGAAATTCTTAATTGTCTCTTTATACTGAAAATTCCTTTCCAATATACAAGAAAATTACGCCAATCATCAAAATCAAACAAACGATTGCCTTCCATTTTAACACTAGAAAAGAAGGAAAAACAAACAAAGATTAGGACTTACACTTAAATTTTCAAGTTTAAAAGTTAGGAAAATACAGTCCTTAACATTAAATTGTAAGTGCAAACATAAAAGAAATACTGTAAATTTTAAGAGCAAAGGTTAAAGAAATACAGTCCTTAACTTATACTTTCAACTTCCAAAGTTAAGGACACTTAGTCCTTAACTTCAAGTTTCATCTGCAAACTTTAAGGAGCATAAATCCTTAACTTTGAATTTCAAGTTCAAAAGTTAAGGACATGAGGTCCTTAAGTTATACAACTGCTAAAAACTTAAGGACTGTCCGTCCATAACTTTGAATTTCAAGTTCAAAAGTTAAGGACAAGAGGTCCTTATGTTATATTCTCATGTTAAAAACTTAAGGATTGTCTGTCCTTAACTTTGAATTTCAACTTCAAAAGTTAAGGACACGAGGTCCTTAAGTTATAGTCCCATGTTGGAAACTTAAGGACTTACACTTTCAATTTATACTTTCAACTTCCAAAGTTAAGGACACTGAGTCCTTAACTTCAAGTTTCATATATAAAAGTTAAGGACAATCAGTCCTTAACTTTAAGTTGTAAGTGCAAAGGTTAAACAAATACAATCAACTTGTACTTTTATCTTACAAAGTTAAGAACACTTAGTCCTTAACTTCAATTTTCGCATACAAAAGTTAAGGACAATCACTCCTTAACTTTGAATTCCAACTACAAAATTTAATGTCGTTTCTTCCTTACATTTAATCAACTCAGTTAACAAAAAATTCATAAACACAGTAAGCTTATAAATTTCTATGATTATTTTTATGAAATGACCTTACATAATCAAATATATTGAATCAACCACAAACACATTTCACATTTCAACACCAAAAATTTCTGAATAACAACATCACAAAATATACGCTACTTATTCGACACTGAATCAACTTATAGTGAACATTTTTAAAATTTCACACATACTTGACATGGTATTGATCGCGATTACATATTTAGGAAAACAAAAGTACTTAAAAATAAAAAATAAAAGTACTAGTTCGATTGTTCTTTTCAGAGAAGATGACAGAGAAGATGAACAAGAAGAAAGAGTAATTGCAGATCTGTTGCATGCAAGGATGAAACACGTATTGAGAACACATGAAACTTTCCCATGAAGATTCGCGCTCTAATTTTCCCTCGTCTAAATGAAAAAAATAAGGGTTTGGGAGTATAAACATTGAAGGAAGGGTAAAGCAGTCTTTTTCCAACTAGTAGTGGCTATTTTTGCTGAGTATTTTAATTACTGAATAAAAATTAAAGACTCCCTTAATTAGTGGCTACTACATGCAATTTTTACACGTCTGAATGGTATATTGGGCCACAACTCTAATGAATTTCTTTTTGGGAGATTAACAGCTATGTTCATTTAGAAGTAGCTCATTACAAAAATTGTCCAATTGATAAAATATTACGAATATTAGCCAAAATGGCCAATTAGCTATTTGTAGCAAAAAATATCAAAATTTTACTTTCTTTTGAGTGGGTGTTAGTAGAATAGATTGGGTATATCTTAAGGAGCTTGAATCTTAGTTTCGGGATGATTTGGTGAAGTTTTGAGTTGGTTTGAATTGAAAATTCTAAGTAAAAACTGAATATGAAAAAAAATATTAAGTGTATCACACTATGTATCACATATGTATCATATTTGTATCGATCGTGTATCACATGTATATTTATGTATATCTGTGCGTGAGATACATGAGTGATACATGTTTGATACATGTGTCACAGAAGAATTTTTTGACATCGATTTAAATATGAATTTTGATACAAAATCAGTCCAAATCATCTCCAATATTCCTCAAATTTTGTATATTGACTTATCTATATGTTTTCAATGAATTTTGACTATACCCATTAAAAAAATTCCTTATTTGTTTTGATTTTTGGAATATTGGCTAGAGGTTGGTAAGTTGAAACTTATATGAGACATTTCTGTAAGTTTCCCATTCTTTTTCTTTTTGTTCATATGTTTAAATTGGGCTTGCCGAGTGCTCAAAGGACTCAGGCCCAAGTCCTTTTTCTAATCTTTGGAGTAATGCTGTATTGTGGCCTGGGCCTAAACGGGCCTGACGGGCCGGGCTTCGCGATCCCGGGCCTGGCGGTCCTCATGGTAGAGACCGACCGTTACGGGCCTAAGCCTACTGCGGTCCTGGGCCTGGCGGGCCTAACGGGCCTGACGAGGTTTTTTTTTTCCTAAGTCAATATCTTGTATAGTAGTCATTAGTATAACGTAGAATATATTTTATATGGTGTACTAAGTTATTAGTATAGATATATTGTGTTGTAGTAATTAGTATATATTGTATATTATGTATATATTGTGTTGTAGTAATTAGTATATATTGTATGTTATGTATATATGGATATATGTTATGTATATATTGTGTTGTAGTAATTAGTATATATTGTATGTTATATATATATGGATATATGTTATGTATATAATGTGTTGTAGTAATTAGTATATATTGTATATTATGTATATAGTGTGTTGTAGTAAGTAGTATATATTGTATATTATGTATATATGGATATATATTATGTATATATTATTTTGTAATAATTAGTATATATTGTATATAATGTATATATTGTGTTGTTGTAATTAGTATATTGTGTTGTATGTTATATATTGTATGTTATATAAATTTTCAAGGATTGATATCGAAGTAAAGACAAAGAAATATTGAGAAAAAAGTTATTCAAGGATATGATAAAAAGCATATTTATTGACCAAAATGGCATATCTTTCTAATCAAACTACCTGTGCCGCTACGGTCTCCAGTAAATTTATGAACAAGTAATTTCCCACAAGTTTTACACTTAGCCTTGTTGTGTTCTCTTACTTGAGTAAAAAAATGCCAAAATAATGATGTTTCATGACGTTTAGCAGGTTGTCGCCTAAAAGTGGGAGTTTCTACAGGTGGGTGTGCCGGTGCATTACCTGAGTTATGAGCAGGACTAGTAGGTGTATCATCTAAATCTGGTGCTTGGGTTTCATCATCATCATTATCATCCTTATTTTCCTCTAAGATATGTTCATTAGGATAAAGAGTATTCATAATTTCATCATCTAATCTATCACCTAATGCAACATCATGTAGATATTCACTATCGGTAAATTGAAAACAAGGGTGATCACTATCAAACATTACATGAGGAGGATTAGGACGTCTAAGTTGGCGACTACTTTCAACTTGCTTATCTTTCGTAGGTCGGGGAGCCGGGGGAAGGGTAGTATTATGGCCACTACTTTCACCGGTTTTACCTTTTCCTTTACCGAATATTTTTTTCAATGAAAATGCCATACTAATTAGAATTATGCAAACTAAACAATACAAAATATATTATTAGCACGTAAGAGTTGAAACGAGTTTACTGGACTGTCGAACAACTTCTTAAAAATTGAAAATCGTTGAACACTTGAAAACTTCAATTCAACAACTTCACAATTTTTCACGAATTTTCAACTATAAATTAAGCACTTGTACTAGAAAGATTGAAAGAGAGCTTGAGAGAGATTGAGAGATATTGATGAATTGGTGAATAAAAATGAAACAATGAGGGGGTATTTATAGTTGAGAAATGGGAAAAAGTGTAATTATAAAAAGTTTGGGGTTAAATTAATGTTTGGGGGCCAAATGAGTATTTTTCAAAGTTCCAAATGGTTACTTTTTGCAAAGAGCCGTTGCTGATTTTTCCAAAAAAAAAAAAATTTAAAAAAAATAGCCGTTGGGCTTGCCAGGATCGGCCCAGGCCCGCCAGGCGGTCCCGGGCCTGACGGTTCAACGAAGAAGACCGGCCCGTCACTGTTTTTTGGGACCAGTAAAGACCGTATAGCCTGGACCGGCCATGCAGGGCCGGCAAGCCACCCAGGACTGCGGTCCCGGTCCGGTCCCGGGCCTGAACCGGGCCACAATACAGCATTACTTTTGAGTCATCAGAGCTGTTGCTGTTCATCTTTGCTATTTGCTAGGACTACTTTCCTTCAAGCCCAAAGCCTAAGTCCACCTCTTCCCTCTACTGCTTCAAGTTTACTATTGTTTTCACAGTCAAAATAGCACGGTATAGCCAGTTTTTGCACTGGTCAATCAAAAATAGCCAGCGTTTATCAAGTCAATAAAAAATAGTCACTATTTGCTGCAACAGAGACCGGTTCCATATAATATACGGGACTTCGGTGCATTTGTATACGAACCCCAGCATATTATGCTGAATCGGTATACTTTGCTGACTCCTGTATAATATATGGGAGACTGGAGCACCGTTGCTCAAAACTCCATTATATTATACTGGACATTTATACTTGCTACAACTCCAGTATATTATGTTGAAACACGTTCTCAAGGCACTATACTAAACGTGTGTTCATATTTGTAGGTTTTGATGAATGACAAACTATGCGCAATTGACATATGACGAGGTCCAAGCACAAGCGCGAAAATGATACATAACGAGATTCAAGCACAAGATCAAGAAATAAAGTTATTCATGAGTCGTTCTTTAAATTTTGATCTTGATCCGATAACTTGACTCAAGACTTGACTTCTCCCGTAAAAACATTTTTATCAAATCATGCATATTTAATTTAAAGCAAAATGATTTTAAATAATGCATATTTATGTTAGCCAAAATGATTTTTAAACATGCCTCTAAAATCTGGACTAAGATAATCGATTATGTACTTATGATAATCGATTATGTTAAGTCAGCTGCATGACAATCGATTGTGAACTTATGACAATCGATTGTGTTAAGGCAGTGTACATCAGATTTTTCAAATCTGCATGACAATCGATTGTGTACCCTATGACAATCGATTGTGTTGAGGCAGTGTACATCAGATTTTTCAAAGCCACACAATAATCGATTGTGAACTTATGACAATCGATTGTATTAAGGCAGTGTCCATCAAAGTTTTTCAAAGCTACAAAATAATCGATTGTGAACTTATGACAATCGATTGTGTTGAGGCAGTGTCTATTAGATTCTTCAAAGACTGATAAATAATCGATTGTTCTCATAGCATAATCGATTGTGTAACTGACCGTTGCCAAAATATTTTCAAACACCATCAGGTAATCGATTATAGATTTCTAATAATCGATTGTTTCACGTAAAATCTGAAAAAGATTTTTTGAACATTGCCAAGTAATCGATTGTATAATTCTGACAATCGATTGTTTTTAAGTAAAATCTGAAAAAGATTTTTTGAACGTTGCCAAGTAGTCGATTGTATAATTCTGACAATCGATTGTTTTAAGTAAAATCTGGAAATGATTTTTTGAACGTTGCCAGTAATCGATTATATATCTTAGATAATCGATTGTTATGCGTAAAATCTGGGAATAATTTTTGGAACGATTGGCAAACAATCGATTGTATCATTTTGACAATTGATTGTCATAGCACAAAATCAGCAATTTTTAATTGGCAATTAGGCAACGGTAATGCATGGTTTTGACACTATAAATACATCTTCAAATCAGTCTTACAAATACAACAACTGACAATATTATTGCTATAGCTTGCATACTCTCTTATTCATCATTTTCTATTCATTACATAAGTTTTTGAGAGCCAAATTGTTGACGAAAGTTGTTGCGTTCTTGAGTGTATTTATTTTACTCATATCTACTCTTAAGGAGAGTCCTGTTTTGAGTGCAAAGTGTTTTTATACACTTGAAGGGAAAGTTGTTCCCTTGTATTGTAAGAAGGAACTTGTGATTCCTTTGGTTGAAGTCTTGAAGTGTTGTATCTTCGAGCAAAGGTTCTTGAGGCTTGTGTCCTCAGTTTGTTAAGGTTTGTTGAGCACCCGTAAGCTTAACAGTGTTAGTGGAAATCTCGAGAGAGTCTCTCGGGGACTGGACTAGCCACGGGTTGTGGTGAACCAGGATACATCGGTGCGTTCGTTCCTATTTATTTACTTATCGTACTTATTTAATTCCTGCAATTTTTAAATTCCGCAAGTTTACGCTATTTTTTATTATAACGCTATTCACCCCCCCTCTAGCGTTAAGTGTATTTCCTAACAATTGGTATCAGAGCCCAACTCTCTGAATACTTAACCGTTTGAGAGAAACAATCCATGGCTTCTACTCGTGACTCCTTTGCAGGAATAGGTGAAGGACAATGCTCCACCCGACCACCACTATTCGACGGTACAAACTATGCATACTGGAAGGAGAGGATGAGAATATTTATTCAATCGAATAATTTTCATCTGTGGAAGGTTATAATGAAGGGAGAACAAATTCCAACCAAAAAGGTTGAAAACGAATGGGTTCCAAAATTCGAAGAGGAATACGATGCGGATGATATCCGAAAAGTGCAAAACAACGCTAAAGCAATTAACTTATTATATTGTGCTATAAATGCTGATGATTACAGGAGAATATCTTGTTGCACAACGGCGAAGGAGAAAAGGTCGATGAGATGTTCGAACGATTTTCAAAAATCGTAAATGACTTACATGCTCTTAAGAAGACCTTCACGGATAAGGAACTTGTCCGAAAGATTCTCCGAAGTCTCACTCCGGAATGGCGCTCCAAGGCCGACGCGATTCAAGAGTCTATTGGCACTTCAAATGGCACCATCGACGGATTAAGAGGTAACCTTAAGACTTATGAATCTACTATACTTAACCCTCTTGTTAATGATCAAAGGAAACAAAGAATCGCCCGCAAGGCAAGCACAAGCCAACCTCAAAATGATGAGGATGGAGACAACGAGTTCGGACTCGTTATCAAGAGATCTCAAAAGTTCATGCAAAAAGAGTATGAACGAAAAGGCAAAAAGCAAGGAGATCAAATAAAGTGCTATGAGTGCGGAGAAACCGGGCACATTAAATCAAATTGCCGAAATATCAAAAAGGAGAAGAAACCCTTCAAGAAACAACGAGCATACATATCTTGGGGAGGCGACTCCGGAGACGAGTCGAGTGAGGAAGAAGAAGACGAAGCCGCAAATCTTTGTCTTATGGCACAAGAAGACAACTAAGAAGAGGTATGTCAAATTTCTTCCAAAAAATTCTTTTCTCTTGAGGAAATGCAAAATGCTTTTGATGAGTTGTATGGTGAATTTATTAAAGCTTCCAAAACTGTTAAAAGCATAAAGGAAAATGCTTCTTTAAAAGAAAAAGATTTTGAAAAGCAACTCTCTTTGAAAGAAAAAGATTTGGAAAAACTGATTTTAGAAAACGAGAAGTTGAAAGAAGAAAACAAATTTTTCGGCAAGAGAAGCGCCGACAAACCCGAGAATTCTAGTAAAAGTTGTACTTCTTGCATGCATCTCAAAAATGAGGTAGAAAGACTTAAGGGCACCCTAGATAAGTTTAATTCTTCTCATAAAAATTTGAATGAAGTCCTTGTTAATTTGAAGTCGACCAAGCATGGCATAGGTTTTAAAAATGAGCCTAAAGAAAAGGTTGAAGCCAACCCCCAACAACCTAAGGCTCAACCTAGGATTAATAAAACAAACGCTCATCCTAGATATAAAAAACCTAGAAATGGCTTTCAACAATCGCAACCTAGAAATAATCATTCTAGAAATAACGCATATTCTAGGCCAAACACTAGAAGGAACTTTGAACCTTTTAGAACACCTAGAAATGGATTTCAACCTAGAAATAACTATTCTAGAAATGCTGCATATCCTAGAACAAATAGTAGGAGAAATGATTTTCATAAATTGCGCAATAGTCATATTGTCAAGAATAGAGTAAATGAATTTCGTCCGTCCAATTACTATCAACCTAGACGAATGCATAATACTAATGTTGTGTGTCATTATTGCAATCGAATTGGACATATTGCTCCTGCTTGTTTCACTAGACATAGACACTTAAATGTATGTCAAGCACAACAGCATGTTACACCTAACTCTCAAGGACCCAAAACAGCTTGGGTACCAAAGACTCATTAATTTGTCTTGTAGGTATGTTTGAAGGGATCAAGTGTACTTTGGTACCTTGATAGTGGATGCTCCAAACACATGACGGGAGACGAATCCAAGTTCCTTCAACTAGAACATAAGGAAGGAGGAAGCATTATGTTTGGTGATAACAACAAAGGAAAAATTATCGGCATCGGATCGGTCGGTAAGGATGAACATTCTTCCATTAAGCATATATTGTTAGTTAAAGGTTTAAAACATAATCTCTTGAGCATAAGTCAATTATGTGACAAGGGAAATCTTGTTTTATTTGATTCGGATGAATGCTTAGTTTTTCGCCGTAGCGATTTTAAAATTATCCTTCGTGGTTTTAGAATGGATAAAATCTATATGGTTGATCTTGCAAATTCTTCATCTGAATATGTGAATTGTCTTATGAGCAAAGAGGATGATACATGGTTATGGCACGTAGAGTAGCTCACATCAACATGCATCTTTTAAACAAATTGGTTTCACAAAACTTAGTTATTGGTCTTCCAAATTTGAAATTTGAAAAAGACTCTATTTGTGATTCTTGTCAAAAAGGGAAGCAAACAAAAGCATCTTTTAAATCGAAAAATATTGTTTCAACTACTAGACCTTTGCAACTACTTCACTTGGACTTATTTGGACCATCTCGCATTGAAAGTCTTGGTAGAAATCGTTATGCTTTTGTTATTATTGATGATTATTCTAGATTTACTTGGACTCTATTTCTTGCTCATAAAAGTGAAGATTTTCATAATTTTAAATATTTTCTTAAACGTTTTCAAAACGAAAAGGACACAACCGTCACTTCAATAAGAAGTGATCATGGGGGAGAGTTTGATCACAATCTCTTTGCGGACTTTTGTGCCGAACTCGGTATCGAGCACACCTTCTCTGCTCCACGTAAACCACAACAAAATGGGGTTGTGGAAAGGAAAAATAGGTGTCTCGAAGAGATGGCTAGAACCATGCTCGATGAGGCTAAGATTCCCAAACATTTTTGGGCGGATGCCGTGAGTACCGCATGCTACGTTTTAAACAGAGTAGTCATAAGGCCAATACTTATGAAAACCCCCTATGAACTCTATAAGAGAAGGAAACCAAATATCTCCCATTTTAGAGTATTCGGTTGCAAATGCTTTATTCATAATAATGGAAAAGATCAATTGGGAAAATTTGATGCCAAATCCGATGAAGGAACTTTTATTGGTTATTCTTCACGTAGCAAAGCATATAGAGTATTCAATAATAGAACCGGAACTGTGGAGGAATCCCCTCATATTGTGTTTTCCGAAAATAATGCTCGCTTGGCGAGAAAGGATTCTGGTTTTGATCTTGCAGGTATTTTAAACTCACTAAGTCCTCAAGACAAAGTACAAGAGGAAACTCCGAAGGAAACTCAAGATGAAACCTTGGATCAATTATCGGAGGAAGCGCCACAATTGGAAAAAGAAACGAAACTACCTAACGCACGGAGGACAATCAAAGACCATCCTCTCGAACAAGTAAGTGGCGACATTGAACAACAGGTAAGTACCCGAAACTCTCTTAAGAACACCTTAGGACATACTGCTTTTGTTTCTCAAATTGAACCCACAACCATCTCCGAAGCAATTGGGGATGAATTTTGGACCTTGGCAATGCAAGAGGAGCTTAACCAATTCAAACGGAATGACGTTTGGGATTTGGTGCCAAGACCCGAAAATCATACCATAATTGGTACGAAATGGGTTTTTCGAAACAAATTAGATGAAAATGGTGTAATCACTAGAAACAAAGCTAGGCTTGTAGCAAAAGGCTATAATCAAGAAGAGGGTATTAACTATGAAGAAACATATGCCCCCGTAGCAAGGTTAGAAGCTATTCGTTTATTGCTTGCTTTTGCCTCTTCTATGAATTTCAATTTATATCAAATGGATGTAAAAAGTGCTTTTTTAAATGGTTTTATTCAAGAAGAAGTTTATGTTGCTCAACCCCCGGGTTTTGAAGATTTTAAATTTCCCGATCATGTTTTCAGACTCAAGAAAGCCCTTTATGGCCTTAAACAAGCTCCCCGAGCTTGGTATGAAAGATTGAGCAAATTTCTTTTGGAAAATGATTTCATTAGGGGGAAAGTTGACACCACTCTTTTTATTAAGCATAGAAACAATGATATTTTATTAGTTCAAATCTATGTGGATGATATTATCTTTGGTGCTACTAACAATGCTTTGTGCAAGGAATTTTCTGATTTGATGACAAGCGAATTTGAGATTCTATGATGGGTGAGCTAATATTCTTTTTGGGGCTGCAAGTAAAGCAAATGAAAGAAGAAACTTTCATTTGTCAAGCTAAATATTGCAAAGAATTGCTGAAACGATTTGAAATGACCAACGCAAAAGCAATGGCCACTCCCATGAGCACATCCGATCATCTAGACAAAGATGAGAAAGGTAAGGAAGTCGACACCAAAAAGTATCGAGGTATGATTGGATCTCTCCTTTATCTTACTACTAGTAGACCGGACATCATGTTTAGCCTGTGTTTATGCGCTCGTTATCAATCATGTCCGAAGGAGTCTCACCTTACTGCGGTGAAACGGATATTGAAGTATCTTGTTGGTACTGTAAATGTGGGTCTATGGTACCCCAAAGGTTCTTCATGCCAACTTGTTGGCTATTCCGATTCCGATTTTGCTGGATGCAAATTGGACCGCAAGAGCACTAGTGGCACTTGCCATTTGCTCGGTAGCTCTCTCGTTTCTTGGTTTAGCAAGAAACAAGTAAGTGTTGCGTTGTCCACAACCGAGGCTGAACGTAGCCGCGGGGAGTTGTTGCGCTCAAATCCTTTGGATGAAACAACAACTCTTGGACTATGGCCTAAGTCTTGATCATATCCCTCTTAGATGTGATAATACTAGTGCCATATGCTTGACGAAGAACCCCGTTCTTCATTCAAGAACAAAACACATTGAAATTAGACATCATTTTATAAGAGATCACGTTCTCAAAGGGGATGTCGAAATTGAATTTGTTGAAACCAAAGATCAATTGGCCGACATCTTTACAAAACCCTTAGAGAAAGAGTCCTTCTTCCGAATTCGTAGTGAACTCGGGATTCTTTACTCCACGTTGATCTAAGTCATGCATTGCATTTTCCCTTTCACATGATTTCTAACTTGAGCGTCGGAGACGTCTAACGAATTTTTGCAGGTATCGCCCTAAAGGCAGGGGGAATTATAAAGATTGATGCAGAATAATCGATTTCTCCTAAGGATAATCGATTTCTCTTTAGTATATAATCGATTATCTAGTATCAATAATCGATTATGTTGATATTATTTGCTTTATTATTTCTTTTACTTTTTCCATTTTTGCTAATGTCAAAAGGGGGAAGAATAAGGGGCTATGCACTTAATATTTATTGGCATAAATTGAGGGGGAACAAATTGCATATCTATATACTTGTTGCATATCTATACTTGTCTTGGATCGTCATTATGAATTATCTAATATGCATATCCCGCTTAAGGTTTGCCATTATCAAAAAGGGGGAAATTGTTGAAACACGTTCTCAAGGCACTATACTAAACGTGTGTTATATTTGTAGGTTTTGATGAATGACAAACTATGCGCAATTGACATATGACGAGGTCCAAGCACAAGCGCGAAATTGATACATAACGAGATTCAAGCACAAGACCAAGAAATAAAGTTATTCATGAGTCGTTCTTTAAATTGTGATCTTGATCCGATAACTTGAGTCAAGGCTTGACTTCTCTCGTAAAAACATTTTTATCAAATCATGCATATTTAATTTAAAGAAAAATGATTTTAAATAATGCATATTTATGTTAGCCAAAATGATTTTTAAACATGCCTCTAAATCTGGACTATGATAATCGATTATGTACTTATGATAACCGATTATGTTAAGTCAGCTGCATGACAATCGATTGTGAACTTATGAAATCGATTGTGTTAAGGCAGTGTACATCAGATTTTTCAAATCTGCATGACAATCGATTGTGTACCCTATGACAATCGATTGTGTTGAGGCAGTGTACATCAGATTTTTCAAAGCCACACAATAATCGATTATGAACTTATGACAATCGATTGTATTAAGGCAGTGTCCATCAGAGTTTTTCAAAGCTACAAAATAATCGATTGTGAACTTATGACAATCGATTGTGTTGAGGCAGTGTCTATTAGATTCTTTAAAGACTGATAAATAATCGATCGTTCTCATCGCATAATCGATTGTGTAACTGACCGTTGCCAAAATATTTTCAAACACCGTCAGGTAATCGATTATAGATTTCTAATAATCTATTGTTTTAAGTAAAATCTGAAAAAGATTTTTTGAACGTTGCCAAGTAATCGATTGTATAATTCTGACAATCGATTGTTTTTAAGTAAAATCTGAAAAAGATTTTTTGAACGTTGCCAAGTGGTCGATTGTATAATTCTGACAATCGATTGTTTTAAGTAAAATCTGGAAATGATTTTTTGAACGTTGCCAGTAATCGATTATATGTCTTAGATAATCGATTGTTATGCGTAAAATCTGGGAATGATTTTTGGAACGATTGGCAAATAATCGATTGTATCATTTTGACAATCGATTGTCATAGCACAAAATCAGCAATTCTTAATTGGCAATTAGGCAACGGTAATGCATGGTTTTGACACTATAAATACATCTTCAAATCAGTCTTACAAATACAACAACTGACAATATTATTGCTAAAGCTTGCATACTCTCTTATTCATCATTTTCTATTCATTACATAAGTTTTTGAGAGCCAAATTGTTGACAAAAGTTGTTGCTTTCTTGAGCGTATTTATTTTACTCATATCTACTCTTAAGGAGAGTCGTGTTTTGAGTGCAAAGTGTTTTTATACACTTGAAGGGAAAGTTGTTCCCTTGTATTGTAAGAAGGAACTTGTGATTCCTTTGGTTGAAGTCTTGAAGTATTGTATCTTCGAGCAAAGGTTGTTGAGGCTTGTGTCCTCAGTTTGTAAAGGTTTGTTGAGCACCCGTAAGCTTAACAGTGTTAGTGAAAATCTCGAGAGAGTCTCTCGGGGACTGGACTAGCCACGGGTTGTGGTGAACCAGGATACATCGGTGCGTTCGTTCCTATTTATTTACTTATCGCACTTATTTAATTCCTGCAATTTTTAAATTCCGTAAGTTTACGCTATTTTTTATTATAACGCTATTCACCCCCCCTCTAGTGTTAAGTGTATTTTCTAACATATTATGCGTGAGTTCCAGCATAATTATAGTTGGAACTCCCGTACAATATGCAAGCGATTTTTTCGGATTTTGAACAGTGTTTTCGCTTAGATTTATCTTTACATGAAAAGTGACTAAATTTCAATTACTTTTAAAGCTAGGCTATTTTTGAATGGCCAGTTGTAAATGTGGTTATTTTTAAATTTCTCCCGCTTTCACATGTATATTACATTGATGATATTTGATTGAATGCCTTACTTTATATCTTGAGTTATATTAACAACCTAGGCAAGTCCTAAAGACGCAGGTAAAGATAAAAGAAATATTGTGACTTAGTAGCAATTAATTCTAATTGTTAATTATTCTTATTGTATTAACTCCCGCTATTATTTTCACTAACGATTTTCATAAAGTTTTGATACAAAAACAGATTTGCAAAGTCAACAGCCTTCTCTTTTTAAAACAAGCATAAACAGAAACAAACCAGAAATGATTTCCAAAAGCTGCCTACTTCTACGAATTAACACTGCTGCAATTAAGGACTCCTTTTAAGATGGTTTGAATTCGAGTACAAATTTGAAAATCAATCTTCAAGGTATACCTAAGGCCTACGTCCTTAACAAACTTTACATTACTAGAATTACATAAGTAGCCATACCATTTAAAAGATAAAATATTTTTTGAACCTAGCTATACCTACAAAGTTTTTCAAATAAAACCTTTTAAACCTACTTTCAAAGTTCTATCAATTGCATGAATATGAATATTTTTCAAAGCTTTACAAATGAAAACTATACTTTCCTTTCCAAATTGAATACATCATTTTCCAAGTGATAAGCTTGAAACAAGACATAGAGTAAGCTATAAAACTTTTAAGCACTGACACATCTAATTCCTTAAACCTAATCTAAATCATATGGAGCTACCTCATGTAGATTTTAGGAGTGTCTAAAACCTTCCCCTTATAAGAGCAAGAATATTTACCCAAATTCCACTGGTTAGCAGACTAGTAGGATAATGATCAATACTTTAATAAGTACCCTAGTGTACCTTTAAATATTAGGTGTCGACTCTCTTTTATTATCGACACTAAAATCACTAATTGAATCTTGTTTTGGCTTGTGCAAAATAGGGTGCAATAGCATGTATTTCTTCAAGTAGTCTAGATGCTTCTTTAACATCCACACATCTCAACAAATGAAGATTAAGAGTCCTCCTATTAAAAATTCCTCCACTCCAAAAAGAAAGATTAGCTAGTTTCATAATGTGCGCTTTTGAGTATGTGAAACGCTTTAAGGATATTCTCCCTTCTCCAGATACCCCATGATATCATGAAACCATGGCTTCCCATCGAATTCTATTTCAACATGGGCACAATAGGCAGGTTGCTTGTGGATCTCTACTGGGATAGGGTCACTGTAATTCTTATCTGGTTATTGTATCATGGATAACTATGGCCAACGCGTGTGAAAAAATATTCTGAATTTAGGAACATGCTTGAATTCTATCTTAGTGAAAACCTCTTGATCAACTCTTGCACGTAGTGCAAAAATAACAGTATCTTGGTATTCTTGGTAACCCATTCTCGGAGTACCTGATGTATCAGCAAGTATACTCTCCAAGTATTAGAAATTCTTGGATGTTCATGTCAATGGCTAGCCTATGTCCTTGAATGCAAGATTCATACTCCCTATATTGTTTGTGCACTGGAATCTAAGGTTGGTAGATCCAGATAGTGTTAATAAGTTTCTGATACTCGGACAACCTTCATTCTTACTCCCTTGAACTTTGCGGCTCCGTCGAAGAAAAATATCCACCCATCATAAGCTTCATTAGTATCTTCCCCTATGAACGATGACTCTTCATTGGGAAAGTACGTCTGTAGGGTTTCATATCCTCCATTCGTGGGATTCACTACCAGATGATCAGCCATCGCTTGCCGTTTAACTGTTTTTCGGTCATGTAGATGACATCAAACTTAATCGACAAGGTTTGTGTGACGACCTGACCTGTCGTTTTGAGCTTTTGAACTTCGCTCGCCAGTTTTCGGGCATGACTTACCCCGTGTGATGTATTATGATTTATGTAAATCACTGGTTTTGATTTTCAGGTTAATAGGAATGAATTTCGAAGAACAGTCATCCGTTTGAAGCTTGAAATGTTAAAGCTTTGACCAAAAATTAACTTGTTTGCACGTGAGTTCGAATTAGACTTTTTATGAGTTGGTTAATTTGGGACTTAGGAGCGTGATCGGAATGCATTTTTGAAGTCCGTGGAAGGTTTAGGCTTGAATTGATTAAATTGAGATTTTGGCTTTTTCCGGTTGATAGGTGAGATTTTGTATGGAGGTTGGAATGGAATTCCAAAAGTTGTAGTAGCACCATTGTGTCATGGAATGTGTGTGCTACATTTTGGGTCATTCAAACCCGATTTGGTTGGGTTTTATATCAAAAGCGGAAATTGAAATATTTTGGAAAGTTTGGTTTGAATCTGATGTATTTTGGATGATTTTATTCTGTTTGAGGTGTTTTGATGATTAAAATAAGTTTGAATAAGGTATTAGTATGTTTTTATGCCTTTGGTTGAGGTCCCGGGGGCCTTGGGTGATTTCAATGGGTCAATCGGACCATTTTGGAGTTAGAAAATTGTAGAAAGCTACAGGAGTGGACCCTAACGTTCGCAAAGAGTCAGGGAGAGTCAGTGGAAGTTGGCCTTCATATTCGCGAAGGGGAGTCCCGCCTTCTCAAAGTTTTGGGTTAGCATACATCGCATTCGCGAGAGGCACTGTCGTGTTTGCGTAAGTTTGATAGGCTGAAGCATTGCGTTCATGATAGTAAGGTCACGTTCGCAAAGGAGATTTTTGTTCAGGGGAATTTTTGTGCTTCGCGAATGCGAGGCTTTGGCCGCGTTCGAAAAGAAGGAATTTATGCCTGGGGCAGAATGTTTAAAAGATGGGTTTCGCGACTTTTGGTCTATTTTTTCCATTGGTGAGCAATATTTGGAGCTTTTAAGAAGATTTGAAGAGGGAATCGAATGGAATCACTTGAAGGTTAAATTTTTGAACTCAATACGTGATTCTAATGTGAAATCTACCTAGACAATCATGAAAGCTAAGCCAAAAATTGAAGAACTAGGGCTAGGAAAATTGGACTTTTGATTTGGGATTTGAAGGACCATTTGGGATCAGATTTGAGAACTTTTGATATATATAAAATTGTGGGGAGATTAAAAACCCGTTGATATAAAAAAATTTAAATTTTGAGACGTGGGCCTGGGGCCACGTTTGAGCAATTTCGGAATTTTGATGTTACATTGGATATTTTCGAGTGGGCTTCTTTCCTTTAGCATATTTTATCAATTATGCATTGACTGTTGCTAGATTTGGAGCATTCAGAGTCAATTTGTACGGGTGAGGCATCGCAGGCTAGAGTTTGGACCGGATCAAGGTATGTAATAATTATAAATACTGCCCTGAGGATTTGAAATCCCGAATTACAAATCATTATGCTATTTTGAGGTCATGCACACGTTAAGCGATGAGCGTTGAGCTGTGCACCATTGGGGATTTTGACTTGGTCCATCCCGTGTTACTATCAAGTCTTTGATTTGAAATCTTATGATATTCCATATTCTAGAGACTGATATTTTCTTTTGACCTGTATGCCATGTTTGGAGCCTTCTACTGACCTATTGAGACCCTCAGGGGCATTTTTAATATTCTTCATCAGTCTATTTGTTTGAAAGAATATCCTCAGTCATGTTTTACCTGTTTATTATTTAAATCTAGCTTTATCACTATTTTCTTAAATATGTGATAACTATTTGGGCTAAGTTCTCTGTTTTACTGATGGTCCGAGTGATCGTGAGTTGATGACTGAGATAGACCAAGGGTTTAATTGTGAGGTTGTTGACTGAGATAGATTGAGAATCTGATGGCGAGTTTAATGACTGAGAGAGGCCAAGGGCCTAGTAGTGAGGAGTATATATCTATGGATTGGGTTACACACCGCAACGATATGGTGGATCGGGCTGCACACCATAGCGATATAGCGCTCGGGCTGTAGGAGCCCCTCCAGAGTCTGCACCCTCAGAGAGCGCAGTTGCCTATATATGGATCGGGCCGCACGAGCATCGATATATGAATCGGGCTACATGCCACAACAGTTACTATATGGTACTTATTATTGTGAGTGTTGAGCTTGAGCGCTAACTAATGAGAGATGAGTCTCGAGTGACTGAGACGCTTGCCCTAGGGAACGTATACATATATGAGTGATGCTTTGCCCGAGAGGCTTGTTTTGATGTAATTGCTATTTTCACTCATCTTTATACTTAGCCTCTGTTAAAATGTTGAATAAATAATTTTAAAGAACTTTCATTTAAGCTGGAGTTTTTATAAGATATTTGGTATTTAATAACTGATTGTGAAATTGTTATTTCCACTGAGATTTTTACGTTATGAGGTATTTATGACTCCTGTTTTTCCCAAGGGGATATTTACAAACTATGTTTTGCCTGATGGGCCGATTATGGTTTTCATTTCTTTTATTATAAATGGTTTCAAACCCCTACTGAAACTGTCGGAAGGTATTTCAAATGATTTTTGCCAAAAGCTGGATTTTAGATGAGACGATTGACTCGTATTTTGATTTGAAAGCATGTTGTGCTTACTGAGTTTAACATAAATGTAGATCCATTATTTCCTACTGCTCAGTATTTATTTACTCTTATTACTTATTGGGTTGGAGTACTCACATTACTACCTGCACCTCGTGTGTAGATTCAGGTACTTTTGAACCCGATAGCGGGTGTTGGTTGCTCTGACGCAGAGTCATCAGAGTTAGCAAGGTGGCTGCACGACGTTTGCAACACCGCTTCCTTCCTCTCATTTCCATTGCTGTATTCAGTATATTTTTAGACTCTTATTGTATTCAGTCCCTGGTAGATGCTAATGACTAGTGATACCCCGATGTCGGGCTTGTCAAATTATTCTGCACTTTACTTTTAAATTTTCATTATGAGATTATTGGTTTATAAATGGTATAGAAATAGTTTTTATTGGAAAATATTGGATTTAGGACTTGTGTCGGCTGGCCTAGTTTTACGATAGGCGCTATGACGACCGAGTCAGTTTTGGGCCGTGACAAGTTGCTATTAGAGTCTAGGCTACAGAGATCTAATGAGTCATGAGCAGGTTTAGTGGAGTCTCACGGAACGGTCCGGAGACGTCAATACTTATAAGCTTGAAAGGTAACTCTTTGAATTCTTTCCACACGTTCGTATGCGTGTATAAGCACTCAGTATCCGATGTGCATCGATGGCTTGTGATTCCCCGATCAAGGGGCGAGATGTGATATTTGCGTGTTGATCTTGGGCCAGTCTCGAGCACTTGAGGCAGGTTTTTTTTCCTATATCTTGAGCACCGAGGTGCTGATTGTATAGGCAGGTGTTTTTGAACTTATGTGTTCGGTATTTTCCCTATTGGTAGAAGTGACGACGGGATGGCTATGTGATGAGTATATTAGTACTACGAGATGTATCCATATGATTTGGAATCGATGAGAAAGGTCTGCGGGAGGATAGAAGAACTATTAGGTGCTTGAATTCCAACTTGATTCGACGTATAGCCCCGAGTTATGGACATGTGAAGAATCTTTTCATTTTTTCTAGTTGGGAATGAAGTAAATTTTATGTTTTGCCGTATGATTTCAGACTCAGGAAGACTAAGTGACAGCGTAAAGTTCATGACGATGGAAGGTATGCAGAAAGGTTAGTTCGAGGCGAAGCAGGTGGGTTATCTCCTGCGGAGTGCTCTGAATGTTTGTGCGATTTTTATGTTGTCTGTTAGAAGATCTCATTTTCAAGTGAAATGTATGTGTTACAATTTAAATTTGGGTAGCTTAAGAGAGTGGGCTTGGCTGTTGCAAGGATGAATGTGAGATTGCAGAAGATTCAATGTAACATGTGGTCTATGTTTCACGAGCTTATGAAGGATTGAGTTGAATATCATTATGGCATTATGGAACAATCGAGTATATGCGTTATGAGTTATTGAGTGTGTTTTGATATATGGCTTCGGGCCAAGTAGGGAAGTCCGCTATTGATTAGTTTATTGTACGACTATGTGCTATGCAGGTTCCAGTTCGAGGCGTTCGGATGAATCAATTATGGCTTACAAAGATTTGAGACCGAGGATGGCTCAGACAAAGAAAAAGGTTATATTGCGCTTCGTAGGTGTATGAGAATCATAGAATGTCTTGTGTTGTTTTTGGTAAAGGACACTCGGTGCATAGAGCAGGAAGTCGCTTGGTGGTTCTAGGATGAGGTAACACTCTGCGGTGTTGGAGTGCTATTGAGACATGGGTGGTTCTGTTCGTTTGATCAGAATAATTGCAATTGACTAAAGTGAATGACTCTCGATAATGGTTCTAATGTGTTCAAGATTTTACATGTAATAATGGGGTGTTTTCTAATTTTATGTGTGGCTAGCAACTGAGTTTTCATTGGACGATGTCAAGACTTGTGGTATTTATATATCAGTTATGGGATTCTATATATCAGTATCAGGAAGGTGGAGGTATGGCTTTGGATTTTTAGGAAGTCTCTTCAGGGTAAGAATTTTAAACGTGGTGCTCGTGGGAATATCTAAGGAAGTATTCAGCGGCTTATGAGCCTTAGACGGTGCAGTTTTATGTTTGGGTCTCCTGAAGCCAGTCTTGATCGAGGATTGTGGTTTTATAGCGGGAAGTATCAAGTTGAATGTAAATCAGAAGGAATTAGGATAAATGGGATAGTTGGTAATAAGCCGATGGGCATGGTAAGGATATTATTAGTTCTTCAGATGCTTATGAGGTAATGAGTTTCTACAGGCGTTTCATGGAAATTCTTTTGGGTTTTAGTAATATGTGTAGATCAGTTGAGTTAGAGAATTTAGTCATGATGAGTCAGTGTTGTGCAAATGGAATCCGGGGAGTTCTGGATGGTTTCCACCACAGTTACAGAGGTATATTTTTCCTATCGGCGTGAGGAGCATGGGATGTATAGTGGTTCTCTTCTAGATGGGAAGTTCATGGCCAGTGGGGTACATAGTTGCTTGTAGTTTGGAAGGGATATGAAGTTCTTATGGTTATCCTAGGATGGTATGGGTTATGCGATATATTGTAAATGATTGACAATTGCGTGTGTAAGGTTGCGATTCATTTCTGAAAGGAAGGTCACAAATTCTTAGGCCGCTTGGGCAGTCTTAGATAATTAGAGAAGTGAGCTTCAAATGATTAGGGAAAATATCTTCAGATGATTAAGGAAAAGGTAATGCTAACTTGCGGTGATTTGACGAGGGTTTATGTTTCATAAAAAGGCATTGTGATTAAGTTATTAGTACTTCGGTAGAAATGCGGCACCTTTTATTTAGATGGACTGCTGGTATTCGAGTTTTCTTGGTGGCACAGAGGAATTTTAGAGTATCCCTCGTGGAATGATTGGGTATTTTATGTGTGGTATGCATTCGGACGGTGAAATTGGGATCAGGTGTGTTGAGTCATGTGCTATATGGATTTGGAGACAGGGAAGTTCTCACATTCAAGCTATATTGTAATTGTGAGTCATGTGTATCGGCACTGTTTGGTGAATATCGGGGTTTGGAGACACGAGCGGATCTTTTGTGCTTGGTATGATAGATTTTTGATGTGATATTGGGTTCAAACTAGTTGTCTTTGTTCTATGTCATTGTGGGTTATTGTGCTAAGGCAACAGTGTTGGTTATGCCGAAAATTCCACGGATTGAGTGGTGAGGTTCGACAGATTATGTCCTATTGAAGTAGTTTTATATTTTGAAGACCCAACGGACGACTGGGAAGGATTATCTTTCTTGGTTGGGCTTTCGTGATAGATGTCAGTGCAGAGGCTCCTACCATTGATTTAGTTCTGGTGGTGAGGGACTTTTCGGATGTGTTTATTTTGGTCGGGCATGTCATCGATCAAGCTGGTTGATTTCAGTATTGATTTGATGCCGGACATCGTATCGTATGGCACCATCAGAGTTAAAGGGGTTGAAGGAGCAGCTTCAGGGTTTCCTTGATAAGGAGTTCATTGGCAAGACAATGTGGATGCGAGTCCTAACTTGAGTCGGCTTGGTTGGAACCAATTGTATTGTATTATTGAGGGATGTGTTGATTTGATTATTATTGAGCTTATTTGTAATCTGAGGAGATTTATGAGTTACCTTTCTATGTCGGGAGATGTTATGATCTGTTGGTTATGGGCACATATGGTGTTATTCTATTGGGGTTTCATAGCGGAAGTCGAGCGGGAAGAATAATTGGGTGTTGCTCCATGAATTGCATTTCGGTTATGTCCTTACATATTTGTGTGGTGTATTTTATTTGCTTCACCGTGGGTATGATGATTTTCTTTGGTTCCAGACATCAAATTGAGCGTGGTTGTCTATTTCGAGCATAGTGATTTGAGGTGTTTCATGTGGAGTAGTGTTCTGCGAGTTAGATTCGTATGTTCTATTCCTATGATGTGCGACAGGTTCTCAGCCTTGTGTTGTGGTGGTACTAGTGAGCTTGAGGCACATCTTTTTCATTCGAGTCATTTTCATGATTTGAGTATGTTCAGACTGTTGCGTATTGGTGTGTGTATTGTGCAAGTTGTGGCTTACTCATGTACTGATGTGTCATGTCCCCATAGTAATGTATTAGATTAGAGGAGATCGTTTGGATCATTAATAAATATGAACGAATTTTATTTTAGCATGTTAGAAGGATAATATCGAGCTTCGGCTTAGAAATTTGCTATGGTATTCGCCAAAGGAGAAGTGGCTTCGTGAATGGTTGATATGGGAAATGGTTATGCCTTACTGAGTGTCTCATTTATCATTGGTAGTATATGAAGGTATTCGGGTATTGTGTGCAACTGCTGTGATTATAATTTATCATTACAAGTGTATGAGTTATGTGGTATATCATGTGATCGCACTTGATATAGAAAATATGGTTCGTTACAGCTTGTTCGGACTTATTCACAGTATAAATGTGAGATTCTGATCGTATTGATGATGTTAGAAGTGGAAATGTGATTCTATAGTTTATGGGCTAGATTGGGTTGTGAAATTTCAGTTATATTGCGTTATGAACCTATACGATATATGGTGACTTGGGATTACCCCTGGGTATATCCATGGCAAGGTTATTCAGCCATTGGTTGGCTTCTGAAACAACTCTAGGCACATTCGAAGACAAACGTATGATTAAGCGGGGAGGATGTGACAACCCGACCAGTTGTTTTGAGCTTTTGCACTTTGCTCACCAATTCTCGGGCATGACTTTCCCCGTGTGATGTATTATGATTTATGTAAATCATTGTTCTTGGTTTTCAGGTTAATCAGAATGAATTTGAAAGAAAAGTCCTCTGTTTGAAGCTTGAAATGTTAATGGTTTGACCAAGAGTTGACTTGTTTGCACGTGAGCTCGGATTGGAATTTTTATGATTTGGTTAGCTCTGTTATGTGATTTAGAACTTAGTAGCATGACCGGAATGCATTTTGGAGGTCCGTGGAAGGTTTAGGCTTGAATTGACGAAATTAAGATTTTGGCATTTTTCGGTTGACAGGTGAGATTTTTTTATGGAAGTCGGAATGGAATTTTGAAAGCTGTAGTAGCACCGTTGTGTCATTTGGAATGTGTGTGCAAAATTTTAAGTCATTCGGACATGGTTTGGTTGGGTTTTTTATCAAAAGCGAAAATTGAAAGATTTTGGAAAGTTTGGTTTAAATCCGATATGTTTTGCGTGATTTGATGTTGTTTGAGGTGTTTTCATGATTGGAACAAGTTTTAATGAGGTATTAGGATGTGTTTGTGCCTTTGGTTGAGGTCTCAGGGGCCTTGGGTGAGCTTCGAGGGGTCAGTCGGACCATTTTGGAGTTAGGTAATTACAGGTTTAGATGTTGCAGATTTAACTCTTCGCGTTCGCGAAGTGTCAGGGGGAGTCAGTGGAAGTTTGGCCTTTGCATTCGCGAAGGAGAGTCCCGTATTTGCAAAGCACCGGGTTAGCATGCAACGCGTTCGCGAGAGACACTGTCTCATTCATGTAATTTTGAGAGGCTGAAGCATCGCGTTCGCGATGGTAGGGTCACCTTCGCGAACGAGAATTTTGGTCAGCGAAATTTTTGTGCTTCGCAAACGCGAGGCTTTGACCACGTTCACGAAGAAGGAATTTATGCTTGGGGAAGAATGTTTAAAAGATGGGTTTCACGATTTTTGGTCTATTTTCTCCATTGTTGAGCAATTTTTGGAGTTGTTTTGAGAAGAGTTGAAGAGGGAATCGAAGGGAATCACTTGGAAGAAGATTTTTGAACTCAATATTTGATTCGAATGTGAAATCTACCTAGAAAATCATGAAAGCTAAGCCTAAAAATTGAAGAACTAGGGATAGGAAAATTGGACTTTTGATTTGGGATTTGAAGGACCATTTGGTCGGATTTGAGAACTTTTGATATGTAATTCGTGGGAAGATAAGGAACCCGTTGTTGTAAGAATTTCTAAATCTGGAGACATGGGCCGCGGGACGGGTTTGAGCAATGTTGGGATTTTGATGTTAACTTGGATATTTTCGAGTGGGCTTCGTTACCTTAGAATATTTTAATAATTATACACTGGTTGTGGCTAGATTTGGAGTATCTGAAGGTAGATTCGCGCGGGTGAGACATCCGGGCTAGAGTTTGGACCATATCGAGGTAAGTAATGATTGTAAGTACTGCCCTGAGGGTTTGAAACCCCGGATTACACATCAGTGTGCTATTTTTAGGTGATGCACACGCTAGGTGACGAGTGTTGAGTTGTGCACCATTGGAGATTGTGACTTGGTCCATCCCATGCAACTGTTAAGTCATGTATTTGATTTGAAACCTTATGATATTCCATGTTCTAGAGATTGATATTATCTTTTGGGATGTATGCCATGTTTCAGGCCTTGTGCCGACCTGTTGAGACCCTTAGGGTCTTTTTTACTAGTCTTCCTCACTCTATTTGTTTGAAAGCGTATCCTCAGTCATGTTTTACCTATTTATTGTTTAAATCGGGCTTTATCACTATATTCTTAAAAATGTGATAACTGCTTGCGTTGAGTTCCCTGTTTTAATGATGGCCCGAGTGATCGTGAGTTAATGACTGAGATAGATTGAGAGTCTGATTGTGAGGTTAATGACTGAGCGAGGCCGAGGGCCTGGTTGTGAGGATTATATATCTATGGATTGGGCTGCACGCCGCAACATATAGAGCACTTTAGTTGGTTGTTGACCAACGGAAAGCATGGGAGAAAAAAAGGAAGAATTTACGCAATTTCTTTTCTAAGAAAGAGATCATAGTGATTGATGGCTCTTTCAATCCGCCGAAATGGAACGCTTTGGCGTGTACCAAAATGGAGAATTTGGGTCAGATTTATAAGCTTACGACCACTGAACAAACTTGGTTGACGAACATAGTTTATGCGCCGCTAATGTAGCGGCTTGTCGAGCATTTGACAAACTCACACCATCCATTTCAAATAGGATTTGTCCCCTGGACACACGAGCAATCCAACCCGTAGGATTTCCCTTTCCTCTTCCCATTCTTACTTCTGTAGGTTTCCCGGTAATAGGGATATCTGCGAGAACTCTTACCCATATCTTACCATTTCTTCGGAATTGTCCGCTCATAGCACGATGGAAGTGTCCGATTATAGCACGACGCGCTGCTTCAATGGCTCGATATGAAAGACGACCAGCTCTACAACTTTTAGTGCCATATCTTCCAAAACCAAGTTGTGTACCGTCCGGTTTGCAACCCCTACTACATCTGCCTTTACGATATTTACTATATTTCGTACGTTTCGGATATAGCACGTCCCTTTTTTTTTACTATAGGAAATCCACACTTTGACACCTGAGATTCCGTAACGAGTAGATACTTCCGCAGGAGCATAATCTATTTTCTGGTTAAATACATTACGAGATGTTTTTCCATACTTTCCGCATTCAGTTCTAGCTATTTCTGCACCTTCTAATCGACCTGAACAATATATACGGATCCCCTCCACCCCTTTTTTCATTACTAATGGAATATCCTTCACTATTTTACTAAAAATGGAACGAAATGATCTTGTTTTGTTCCTCGGTTGAAAAGAGATGTCTTGAGCAATCGGAGAAGCACTTTGATAAACAGATTTGATCTTGACCGATTCAATTAAGGTATTAGTGTTTGTTCTATTATACAACAAAGATCGCATTTTTTTCACTTCGTTCAAATAATAGTTTCACTTTTTTCACTTTGTATATATATATATATATATATATATATATATATATATATATATATATATATATATATATATATATATACATATATATATATCAGCCCAATAGATATATTGCTATGGCGTGCAGCCCGATCCATATATATAGTCGACTGCACTCACTGGGGGTGTGCAGACACCAGAGGGGCTCCTACAACCCAAGTGCTATATTGCTGCAGTGTTCAGCCTGGTCTACATAGACCTCGATTTCTTTGTGGATCATATCATGAAAGAGGGTAGTCATATCTCTCTTATAAGTAGCTCTGACGTTCTTTAAACCAAATGACATCATCTTATAGCACTACACAATCCAAGGTGGGATGAAGGCAATTTTCTCTGCATCTTCTTCATCCATCCAGATTTGGTGGTACCAGGAAAAACAATCAACAATTGAAGTTCATGCTTGGCATAGTTATCAATCAAAATGTGTATGTTCGGTAATGAAAAATCATCTTAGGGACTTGCTCTATTCAAATATCTATAATTGATGATGACCCTGACCTTTCTATCTTTCTTCGGTATGGGTACGATGTTGGCTAATCAGGTCAGACACTCAACCACTCAAAAAACCTTGGACTTGATTGATTTTCTTACTTCTTTCTTTATTTTCAAATTCATATCTGGCTTGAATCTTTTAAGTTTTATCTTTACCGATGGACACGTTGGGTTGGTAGATAACTTATGGGCTACTATGTGCTCAACCATACCATGTCATCACAGGAACATGCAAATATGTATTTATATTCGTTCAAGAATCTGATGTGCTCCTCTTTGTCAGACGGTGAAAGGTGGATACTAATGCGTGTCTCCTTAACTCTTTTTGAGTCACCTAAGATAATTGCTTAGTTTCTTCTTGATTTGATTTGGGTTTGTTTTCAAAATCCTCTACTTCTCTGAAGAATTCCTATGTATTACGTCATTTACCGATTTTTCTGAATCACACTCATTGTGTTGTGTAGTCTTGTTATACATTACAGTTGCATTCAAAAGGATAAGATATAGTTATGCTGAAAAATGCAACGGTGATAATATAACTAAACGGAAAGGAAGTAATTGATTAATTACGTTAAATTTTTGAATCACTTTATTTGACCTTGTAATGTAAAAAATATGTTGGTTTCAATATTTGAAAATTGTGCAAATTATTAAATATGAATTTTGTGACAATTTCGTAATTAATCTGAAAAATCCAGTAGCCCAATTCTTAGTAGAATAATCATAAATCCCTCATATGATGTTGAACTTGATAATTTCAGTTTCTATGGTCTCAAAACAACGATACGGATATAATAGTTTAGTCGAAACACGAATCAAAGGCCATTTGCTCCATATAGTAACATTTATGCTCAAATCGATGTCGAAACCAAAAACAATCACCATATAACCCAAACTTATCCAAAGCTCATCAGAATTTAACCGAACTTTGTGAAAATGTACAAAATCATCATACAAACTTATTGGAATAATTAAACTAGATTCCGAGTCTATTTAGCTAAAAATTAATCCTTGGTCAGCTCTTCCAACTTAAATCTTCTAAAACCAGAGTCATTCTTCCAAATCAATACGAAATCGCTCGAAAATCGTAATTAATCCTACGTGCAAGTCATAATACATAATATGAAACTAATCATTGTCTCAAACTACCGAATAAAATACTAAAGTTCAAAAAGATCGGTATAGTTGTTACACCAATTCACATATAAAGCTTTGACACAATGAAAGGATGAAATGGAACTAAATATCCGAAAATCACAAAGTCGTGCAATTAAAGTTGTAAAATCATTTGAAGAATGCAACGGTATTTAATGTTTTCTGATTAGTTCACTTTAGTTAAACCTTAATGATTAAGGCATATGAAAGCGATATCTCAAGATCAGGATAAATGAAGAACTAACTAAACAAACGGAATTAAGAAGTTATTTGCTCAATGTAATATGATCATGGATTTACATTGCTCACATCATAATATGTATAAAACCATGCAAACGGTTACCACTGCTTCTGCATTCCTAGATCTCATGCAATTTTTAATAATCTATTAAACGTAAAAGAATTTGACGAATTTCCTTGCCTGAAGAGTCATGAAAATTCCATCAATATGATTACCCTGTAAAACTCGAATTCATACTTACTCACTATATATTCAATGGGATGGTCCCTAAAATATTAATATTCTACGCCTTTTCAACTATCCCCGTCCAATGTTTCCTCACCAGACTTTGTGCTATACGATTGTGTTTCTTGTTGGTCAGTAATGTATGCAAAAGAAAGCCAAAGCTCGGACTTCCTCTTAGTTCTTTTCTTCTTGGTTTACGTATTACTCTCGAGAATGAGAGCAAAGTATGACTATAACAACAATTTTTGGACAAATGTAAAATAAAACTTTTATAGAGTTAGTTTTCTCCTATATTAATTATTATAATTTATCTCTCAAATTAATATCCTTTCAGAATATATTTCAGATTCCAAAATATAAAGTACAGGTATGTCACAATCAAAAACCAGCAACCGGTCATAGTAGCGCCTAACACACTTTCTGGGCAATCCAAGCATAACAAGAACGAAATATAATATTGAGTTAACAGAAATAGTACAAGTCAAAGGCCAATTAAGAATAACAACGTCGATACATAACAAATCTCCCATAATTGGTAAATGTAGAGTCATGAGCTCTAAAACAGAAATACAACTCTGAAATGCTATATCATAATACTGTCAGAAATAAAGACAGCAGTACAAAATGAGAAGAGACGCCAAGAATACGGTCGAGATAAAGCTCTACCCTGTCTCTCGGATAGAAAACTCACCAATAAGCCTCAGCTACTGGTAGCTCAATCCAATACCTGGATTTGCACAATTAATTACAGGGTCTAGTATGAGTACAACCGGCCTCATGTATTCAGCAAGTCTCACAACTAACCTCGGCAAGGTGATAGAAACAAGAATTATAAATGATACTCACTAATCATCTGTAATGTTTATGAATTTGAGCAAGTACAAAACAATAATATGATCAACTTATGTATGACAGAAAAAGCCCCCTTGGTGCACACAATTACTTGCCGTACTCTGCTCAGTAAACAATCCAGATATAAAGAAGACATGCAGATGAATCAGGTAAACAATCAAGGAAATTGCAAGTAAAAATGAAATGCAATAACTAAATCAAATACTGCTCATCATTTCCTCTGAATTCCATTACCATACCAAATCACTGATTAGTTTTTCCTCGATCTCCGTGTATACCATCAAGAAGAAACATGAGAAGGTGACCTTGTAGGGATGGATGCATATCCACACGCTGCACGGTGGTGTAGTCACGTACAAATAATCATAATCCACTCGACGTGGTAACATGCTCGATATGATAATCCAGTTGGTACGGTCACATGCTCATCAACATCACAATTCATCCCGTGTGGCACAGGCTCAATATCACATATCGCAGCATGTGGTCACATGCTATCGGTCCAAACAATATCACATAGCAAAAAATATATAATAATACATGTATATGAGCAATGAATATCAAATTTTATAATCCTCGGCTAGTATAAGTGACATGCTAATGTGTATGCATGTACAAAGTGTATTATCATAGCTCAAATCAGGCATCTGCATCACAAAAATAGCAATTATTAGGTTCAGTCATGAGATTAACCTCTATTTAACCTAAATCATTGTTCAAATAACTCAAAACAGGATTACAAATATAAGAATCATCACAACTTGAAGCTTAACCAGCAATCTGAGGCATGCCATAGCCTAAATATTACCCCAAGCATGGATAATACCCAGTGCATGCACATAGACTCAATCACGACACATATGCTCCATCCAGAGCATGTAGCTATCAAAAAATAACTCAAGCAACTAGTGGCTCAACCATGTTTAGGTAAGATATTTACCTCAAGCAATCCAAATCAATCTTCTAATAAGCCTCCTTCCTACGTGAATCAATCTTCGGACGAATCCAATCGAGCCAAAATAACTTAATAATATCAATAGGAGCCATAAGAAACAATTTCGAATGATAAAGCTAAGATCTTGAATCAATTATGCAAAGTCAACCCAAAAAGTCACGCCTGGGCTCGCACCCCAGAACCTAACAAAAGTCACAAATTCTGAACACCCATTCCGATACGATGCAAATATATATATATATATATATATATATATATATATATATATATATATATATATATATATATATATATATATATATATATATATATATATATATATATATATATATATATATGTTCATCCAATTCTAACCTCAAATAGATCCTCAAATTATCAAATTTCACTCTCCAAAATTATAGTCCAAAAACCCTGAAATTCTACTTTTAACTCATATAAACTGGCACAATAATCTATGGATAATCAATGTCTAACATCAAAATCAAGTAAGAATTACTTATCCCTTCAACTATGATTAGAGGTAGAAAACGGGCGGGTCGGATAGGATATGAGCGGGTCGAAAATGGATAATTCAAAAAATGGATAAATTATCTGACCTAACTCATATATAATATGGATAAAAATTGGGTTACCCGATAGGTAATATGGATATACATATTATCCATGTATTCCTTGTAAGGCCCCGTAAAATTTCACCTAGAACCCAAGCTTTCGTGATGCTAAGGTAGGCTTATGTGTTTGATGATTGTAGAAATTCTTCGCGGACTTTTTGGTTAAACAGTGCTTTGGGGAGTTGTAAACAGTTATTGCAGAATAGGGCATTTCTGCGATCCATTATGCGATCACAGAACTCCTCTGCGGAACGCAGGTCCGCTGCAAATTGGGCAATTTTTGGAGGTTGTTTTACGGTCAACTATGTGACTGCATAATCGTTTCGCAGGACGCACATCCGTTGCAGAAACAACAAGAGAAAGATCGGAAGTTGGTTCTGCGGTCCATTATGAGATCGTAAAACTAATATGCGGACTGCTGATCTAATACAAACCTGACCCGAGTTGCCCAGTTTTAGAAGGTAATCTTGAGATCACTTATGCAGACTACATACCTATTCTACAGTCCACTATGCGACCACATAGGTGAATTCGGAGGGTCCCTTTTTCTATTTTTATAGCCCGGCCTTGTTTTAATAAATAGACTTAAAGGACCATTTTTGAAGATAAATTCTGCCGGTTTAGAGAGAGTATTTTGGTAAGAGAGAAGGAATCCCAAGTGCTTGATACACCTATCTTCGCTAATGTCTTGAAGAGTTCATAAGAATAACTTACAAGGTCTTCATCCAAAAACTATGGTTCTAGTCCTAGACTTTTATTTTGAAATTTGGGTTAGGAATAAGTAATTGGGAAGAAGGTTTTCAGAATAAGAGTTGTTATTTATGCATGTGTGTACAAATAAAGGTTGTAGGGAGGTTGTGGAGTATTGTGGGTGGCTTATCAAAATGGGGATTAATTATGGGGTAAAGAAATCCACCATAGAAGAACCGTGAAATCATAATGCATACCTATTATTTATATGAAATGCTTAAATAAGCTGAACCCACGAGTATTTTCCTAATTATGGTTCGATTTTGTTATGTATCTAAATATGTTAAAGTTGCTAAGATTTCCAAAACATTATAATAATTTAAGGAAAGCTCAAAATAAGGTATGTTTACTAACTCCTCTTGCAGAATCGACTTCCATAATGTCCTCGTAATTTGCGATTGTAATTGACTCAATTTCTTATTTCTCATGTTCTGAGTCCCTCCTAATGAATTTTATTATTCTAGAACAAGTATCGTGTTGAAATATGTATATACTCAAAATGTGTTCCAAATATTCCCCTCATATAATGATTCCCTCCGAGAATACAATTTAGTAAGACCAATGTATTAAACGTGTTGTGATTTAAAAGTCATGTTACAATTGAAAGTTAATGCCTAATTGTGGAAGAGCACTCAATGTGATTAAGACTATTATTGCTCATACATTTAATGTATTGAATTTTAAATCCTATTGTTGTTGATAATCCATGGTAACACTTGAAAGTAATAGGGGTGAGTATAAAATATAAAATATGACCAACGTACTGATGATGATATTGCAATTGCGGACACTAGTGCCAATAAAATAGAAAGTTGTGCAAACTATATGAAATGAGCTGAAATCCTTTAAATAATAAATATTTTGGGAGTATTGTTAGTCACCGAGGAAGGCCGGTATAGGAGTGATAGAGAGGTAAATCCCCGTGTTGATCCGATAAGATTGTTTCCCCTTATATGGAATGAGATTGATGTGAAGAGATATTTCCCCTTAATTAGGATAAGATGATAGCTGATGGAAAGTGACGTCGACCCACATGGCATTGTAGTGAGACGGCTTAGCCGATCGTGATGAGATCGGAGCCATATCGCGCACATGTGGTGTTATGAGTGGATGTCTCGGGGTGAGATGGCCTAGACGATCGGGCTAAGATCATACTCCATTAAAAGCATAGTGGTGTATCAGTACTAAAGATCTCCTAACTTAAATAATTTTGAAACTTACTCTAAATTTATCTTTCTCCTAACTTGACAATTTAATGTGGTTTGAGGCTCTCATTGTTTTCATGTTTCATTCTCATATAGTTGTTACCCGTTCTATTGAGTGGGTGTTATTTTTATATACTAGTACTATTTCATATGTACTAACGTACCCATTGCTGGGGGACGCTACATCTTTAATTGTTGTAGGTGGTTCCACAGCCGGCGACATTGATCAGTGATAGCAGTACACCATCTCCTTAGCTGAGTGAGCCCCACTTTATTTCGGGATCTTGCATCTCTTGTCTTCTATATATAGTGTTTTGCGGTATACCCGAAGCCTTATTGCCGGCATTTATCATAATACTCATTTTTTCTGTTAGAGGCTCCGTAGACATATAGTGGCTTGTATCTTGTTTTGGGAAAGTTAAACAAAGATTTTGTATTTATATCACATGTTCCACTTCAAACTTTTAAAGTGCATTTATTTTGAGACTTGTTAATGACGTAACTAATGGAATGAATTGGTGTTGTTCACATGGCCTCTCATTTTCTAATTAATGAAGTATATCCTCTCTTTATTTATGGGTGAGTTTTGGTAGAAGACATTATACAGACTTCCTTGACTGGGGTATCTCGGTTGAACGTCGGTCGCGCTCCCCGGCATGAAATTCTTGAATATGATCACTTTTGGGAGAATTAGTAGTCTCCAAAATTTGAGGGACCCACCATTTTAGGCTTTACAAATATAATAGTTAAAATCATTAGTTATCCATTTTCTAAGTGAATAATATGGTTCTTATCCATATTCGGTTTGTTTTTAAAAATTCCATTATCTAACCCATGTTTTAATGAATAATAAGGGTGGATAACTCTTTTCTTTTAACCATTTTGCCACCTCTAATTGTTATGAAAAGAACTCCAAAAATCGCTCCTAGCCGAGCTCCACAACTCCGAAGATGAAAAAAATGACCAAACCCTCAATATCAATAATCTGCTTAGCCAAATCGTGTATGTGATCTATCGTGTCGCATCTACAATAATGCATTTGCAGAATATCTATCTCAGATACGAAAACAACTTAGCTCCTCAACAAGCCGCTTCGGCAAACACAAATTTACATCTGTGACTCTGCTTTTGCGGAAGCTCCTTTGCTCTTATGATTGCGCACCTGCGCTCCATAGTCCAAACCTGTGGACCTATCCTTTCCAGACTATCTTTGCATCTGCGACCATCCTGACCGCTTCTGCGATCATGCACCTGCGGCCTTTCCTTCACAACCGCGAAAGCACCGGAAACCAGATGCCTTAAGCAGTGCAACTAAGAATAAGAATGATCCGAAAACAATCTGAAATTCACATGTTTCCCTCCGGACGCCGTCTAAACACACCAACCATTCCAAAAACATAGCACAGACCTACTCAAGGACCCAAATCATACCAAAATATATCAAAACCACGTATCGCACTTCAATTCGAGCCTAAGGAACGTAATGAACTTTCGAATTTTAATTCTCATGCCAAACCATATCAAATAAACTTGGAATGACCTCAAATTTTTCATGAAAGTACCAAAAGACGCAACAAATCTTTACCAATTCCCAGAACAAAAATTCGATCCCAGAATCAATAAAGTCAGCTTTCGGTCTAACCTATCAACCTTCCAAATCTTCAACATTCCAACTTTCGCTAATTAGAACCAAATCAACCTAGGGACCTCCAAATCCAGATGTACGCCTAAGTCCAAAATCGCATACTGAGATATAGGAACCATCAAAATACTATTCTGAAGTTGTCTACACAAAATGCAAACTCCGGTCAACTCTTACAACTTAAGCATCTAATCTTGGTACTAGGTGACCCAATTTACTTCATAACTTCTCAGAAACCAAACCAACCACCCCGACAAGTCCCATAATCATAATTTCATATATGTAAAGAATCAAATAGGGGGAATGAGACTAAAATACTCAAAACGACCAACAATTCGTGACATTCTCCCCTATTAAACAAACATTCATCCTCCAATGAGTCTACTATCATATATGGAGTCTAAATAATGTGAAGATACTTTCTCTGCATCTCGTGCTCGGCCTCCCAAGTTACCTCCTTACCCTTCTGGCCTATCCAATGAACCTTTACTTATTCTATATTCTTTAACCTCAACTTTCAAAAATGTCAATCCGAAATGGCCAGCGACTTAACATCATAAGTTAAATCCTTGTTCAATTTCCCAGTGCTGAAGACTAAAACATGTATTGGATCCCTATAATACTGATGAGTAATAGAAACATAAAATACTAGGTGAACTCTCGATAGACTAGGTGGAAAGGCAAGTCTCTAGGCCATCTCTCCTACTCTCTCGAGCACCATAAAAAGGCCAATGTACCTAGATCTCAACTTTCCTTTTTTCTCGAACCTCATCATAGTCTTCATAGGTGAAACACTAAGTAAAACATTCTCAACCACCATATATGCAATATCATGAGCTTTCCAGTCAGCAGAATTCTTCCGCCTGGACTAAGTTATACGAAGACACTCCTGAAACAACTTCACCATCTCCGAAGTATCACAAAACAAAGTAGTTCCCAACAACCTAGCATCCCCATGCTCAAACCAACCAACCAGAGAACAACATCAGCGCCCATATAAGGCTTCATAAGGAGCCTTCTGGATACTTGACTGATATGTGTTGTTGTTGTAGGCAAACTTTTATAACAGAAGAAACCGATCTCATGACCCTATGAAATCCATCACACAAGCACATAACATGTCCTACAAAATTTGTATAGTCCACTCAGACTGCCCGTCCATCTAGGGGTGAAATGTAGTACTCATCTCGACATGTGTGCCAAACTCACGCTGTGCTTCTCTCCAATAATGTGATGTAACTGGCGTGCATCGATATGATATAATAGACATGAGAACACCATAAATACAATCAATCTCCGTAATATAGATCCGAGCCAACTACTCTAAAGAATAGGTAGTCGTGGCTGGAATAAAGTTTGCGGACTTGATTAGTCTATCCACAATGACTCACACTGTATCGATTTTTCTCAAGGTCCTTGGAAGCCCAACTATGAAATTCATAATGATAGGATCCCACTTGAACTCCGGAATATTAACCCTCTAAATCAAACCACCTGGTCTCTGATGTTCGCTCTCACCTACTGATAGTTCAAAAACCAAAAACCATACTGAACAATATACTTCTTCATTCTCTGCTAGAAATAGTACTATCTCAAATCATGGTACATCTTCATGGCTCCCAGATGAATAGAACACCTCGAACAATGAGTCTCCTCAAGAATCAACTCTCGCAAGCTATCTATATACATAGATCCGACCCTTTAGACCCAACACCCCATCATCACTGAGAGTAACCTTATTGACACATCATGTTTCATCATGCCCCTCGATACATGAAAGTAAAGATCATCATACTAACACACCTTGATGCCCTTAACCAAGGATGATCGTGATACAACACAAGCAAGAACTCTATCGAACTCCGAAATATCGAATCTCACGATCCGATTGCCAAATCTTGAACATCCAATGCTAATATTCTCTCCTTAACGGTTATATAAGCAAGACTCTCTATTCTATCCGCCCTCCTACTCAAAGAATTATTCACCATATTGGCATGTCCCGGATGATAAAGAATGGTGATATCATAGTCCTTTAGTAGCTCTAACCATATATGTTGCCTCAAGTTCGTATCATTTTTCTTGAATAAGTGCTTGAGACTCATGTGATCCTTGAACACCTGACAAGACACACTGTAAAGATAATTCCTCAAAATTTTGAGCACGTGAACAATGATTGATAACTCCAAATCGTGTACTGGGTAGTTCTTCTCATGGGGCTTCAACTGATGCGAAACATAAGCAATAAATCTACACTCATGCGTCAACACACATCTTATACCAATCCGTGAAGCATCATAATAGATAGTATAAGAACTGTATCCCAAAGGTAAAACCATAACATGAGTTGAAGGCAAGGCGGTTTTGAGCTACTGAAAGCTCTCCTCACATTTATCAAACAATCTAAATGGGGAACCCTTCTGCGCCAATCTAGTCAATGGAGCTGCTATAGATTAAAACGCCTCCACAAAATAGAGATAATACCCAACTAAACCAAGGAAACTCGGGTTCTCAGTAGCAGAAGATGGCCTGGGCCAAATTTGAACTACCTCAATCTTCTTTGGATCCGCCTTAATCCCTCACTGGACACCACGTATCCAAAGAATGCCACCGAGTCTAACCAATAATCGCACTTGGAGAATTAAACATATAGTTACTTCTCCCCAAAAGTCTGGGGCACGATGCACAGATGCTGCTCAAGATCCTCCCGAGATCAATGAAAACTATGACGAAGGAATCAATATAAGGCTGAAATACATTGTTCATCAAGTGCATAAAAGGTCAGCCCAAAAGACATCACCAAAAACTCATAATGACCATAGCGGATCCTAAAGGCGTCTTTAAAATATTTGAAGTTTAAATCTTCAACTGATGGTATCCCAACCTCAAATCAATCTTCGAGAATACCCTAGAACTCTAGAGCTAATTAAACAAATCATCAATATGTGGTATTGGGTACTTGTTCTTGATAATAACCATTTTCAACTACATGTACTCAATGAACATCCACATAGAACCATCTTACTTCTTTACAAATAGTATCGGTGCATCCCAAGTTAAGACACTAGGCCTAATGAAACTTTTATCAAGCAGCTCTTATAACTGTTATTTCAACTCCTTCAAATCCACTAGTGCCATGTGATACGATGGAATAGAGATCGACTGAGTGCCCAGTACCAAATCAATATCCTTGTCAGGTGGCATGCCCGGCAGGCGTGTAGGAAACATATCTGCGAACTCCCTCACTAGTAGAACCGACTTAACAGTAGGAGTATCAACACTAGTATCCTTCAAATATTAAATCACTCTAGTAGGGATAAGATCCAGGGAGCCTCTCCACTCCAATCTTGGCAACCCCCGCATAGCCAATATCACGGTCTTAGGTGGAATTCAAGAATAGTATGATATAGTGACAACCAATCCTTTCCCAAAGTCACATAAAAATTTATCATGTTAGCAATAATAAATCAAGTTTAGTCTCATAATCCCTAATGGTCCCCATACAAGATCTATATACAAGGTCCACCATAATAGAATCACCCACCGGTGTAGATACATGAATGTGCATATGTACATAATCATAAGGAATATCCAAATAACAATCAACGTACCCATGTGGCACAGTGAAATAATACTTGTGATCATGGCATTAAAAGCAATGTCTCTAGCCTGGCGGGAAACATATAACAAACGATCTTGACCATCGCCTGACAGGCCTCCCCCTCTACATGAACACACATATCTAAAAAATCATGAGGCATATTCAAATAACTAGCAACGTATCCATATGGAACATTGAAATAATATTGTGATTGGAAGCACTACCTCTATCCTGGCGGGAAACGCATAACAGTGGTCCCAACCACCGCCTGACCGACCTCCTCCTCGAGTGCTACCTTAAACTGACTAAGCCCAAAACCTAGATGATTTCATGGGCGGTGTAGCTATTAGCATTTAAATCATAGGTTGTGAGCTCTAGTATGGAACCCTACATAGAAGTCTGGGCAATCCCTCTTGAGATGACTTGAGTCTCCACACTCAAAACAACCCCTCATACAAGGCTGCTGACCCTAATAACTTGAAGAACTGCCGATGGAACCTTGAGCGGATGGAGCACGGTAAGAACTTTGTGTCAATAGCACACTGAATAATGAATGAGCTAGGCGAGCATAGTATGAATTGTGGCTAACTGAAAAATCACAAGGAATCTGATGAGCAGCATTTGTGGATTTAAAAGGAGGACCACTATTATAATATGACGCTCTCTAGATGAGGAAATACCAAGACAGACTGAACCATTAGGCCTCTTAGATTCCCACTCCTCACTCTCAAGCCTACAAACCTGCTCCAATCATCTAGCAATCTCAACCACCTGGTCAACCCTAGCATCTATCCCGACCTCCCGGTTCAATTTGTAATGTAAACCATAGTTGAGGTCATCAATGAACCTCATGATCTTCTCCCTCTTAGTGAGAACCAACCATACTGCATGGTGTTCCAGTTCTACAAATAGCATCTCGTACTAGGTCATAGTCATACCTTCCTTACTGAGCTACTCAAACTTTCTATGCAGGTCCTCTTTGTGAGTCTGTGGATCAACTTGTCTAAGAAGAGAACTGAAAACTTATTCCATTTAACTGGTGTTGTGCCAACTTGTCGGCCTGACTCATAAGTCTGCACCATTTGTATATGCCCATGTCCGCTAAAAATTAGGAAAGGCAACTCCACCGGTGTCCACAATGCCCGATGTGCAAAGAATCTGATGACAACAATCCAGAAAACCCTAAAAATCATCTAACTCTCCTCCACTGAACTCGGGAGGATCAAGCCTCTTATATTTCTCCAATCTCTTATGATCCTCAACGGATATGGGTGGACCAACCTTGGCGTGGGCAACAACTGATTGAATTGGTAACACCTCTAGTGTTTGATAACCTTGAGCTAGCTGCTTCGGTGTATAGGCAGTGGGAGTCTAGGCTCCTCCCCTGGCCTATAAGGTAGCTGGTGAAATTGGTACCATACTCGATAGAGCAAAACTCATGTAAACACTCAATATTCGATCCACATTCTCTTGAAGACTAGGTATAACAATATGTCCAGCCAGTGTCTGACCTTGTCCCACCGACACAACAATATCTAGAACTTGCTACTCCATTAGAGTGACTGGTGGCTCCATAGGTGTTGTTCTAGATATAGTGCAAACCCCACCACAGCCTCTACCTCGACCCCAGACTCTAGCAGCCCTTCCTAGTGGTACTGGTTCCAGCTCGCCCGATCCGGCTGAACGTTTCCTCACTTTTTACGAGAGAATAGAAGAGTGAAGGTTCAAACTTCAGAAATAACAAATCTGCAGGGGAACAATGCAAGAAAGATTCGTTCTCTAACATCTCGATTACCTCTCAAAGATACGTTCATATGTCTTCATAGTGATCTATACGACTCTACTAAACATGTTCATTACCCGTAGAACCTATGAACCCAGGGCTCTGTACCAACTTGTCAATCCCAAAACCAGCAACCAACCATGATGCAACCTAACACATTTGCTAGGGAATCCAAGCATAATAAAAATTAAATATAATATTGAGTTAACAAAAATAGTACAAGTCTAAGGCCAATTAACAATAATAAGAGCGTCGACACATAACATATCCCCCAAATCTTGTACTGTAGAGTCATGAGCTCTAAACGAAAATAAAAGTCTGAATTGTTATATGATAATATTGTCTGAAATAAAGACATCATTACAAAATGGAAGAGACGTCAAGATTGTGGCCGAGATAAAGCTCTATCTCGTCTCTCGGATAGCAATCTCAACAACAAACCTCAACTACTGGTGGCTTGGTCTAACACCTAGATCTGCAACAATTAAGTGCATAATATAGTATGAGTACAATCGACCCCATGTACTCAGCAAGTATCATTGCTATCCTCAGCGAGGTGATAGAAGACATAATTATAATGATACTCGCTAATCACCTGTAACATTTATAAATCCCAACAAGCACAGAACAATAGTATGATTAGTCATGTATCAGAGAAAGAACTACCTTGGTGCACACAATTACTTAACATACTCTGCTCAGTCAACAATCAATCATATAAAGGAGACATGCAAATGAATTAGGTAAACAATCAAAGAAATTGCAAGTAAAAATGACATGCAATAACAAAATCAAACACTAGCAAGCTTTTCCTCTAAAATTTCCATAACCATATCAAACCATTGATCTATTTTTCCTCAATACCTGTGTTCACCATCAAGAAAAAACAAGAGAGGGCGACCCTAGAAGGATTGATCCATATCCAACACTTCACGGCATAGTCACGTGCAAATAATCATAATCCACCCGGCGTAGTCACATTTTCAATATCATAATCTGGCTGGCATGGTCACATGCACAATATCACAATTCACCTGCGTGGTCACAAACTCAATATCACAATCCACCACTCATGGTGATAGGCTTAATATCACAATTCGTCAGCCGTGGTTACATGCTCAATATCATAAACTGCATGTCGTAGTCACGTGCTACCTGTCTAAACCATATCACACGGGAAACAAATATGCAAGAATAGATGCATGTGATCAATGAATATCAAATGTCATATTCTTGGTTTGGTATAAGTGACATGCTAAGGTGTATGCATGTGCAAATTGTGCTACCATAGCTCAAATCAAGCAATTGCGTCACAAAATACCAATTATCGGTTCAACCAGGAGATTAACCTCTATATAACCTCAAACATGGATCAAATAACTCATAACAAGGTTACAAATATAAGATCTATTATAGCATGAAGTTTAACAGGCAATCTAAGGCATGTCATAGCCTAAACACTACCCTAAACATGAATAATACCCCGGTGCACGACATGGGATCAACCCCGGCACATGAGTGCCACCTATATCATGTAGATGTAACAAATAACTCAAGTAATTAGTGCCTCAACCAAGTTTAAGTAAGACACTTACCTCAAACAAGTAAGGTCAATCCTCTAAAAATTCCTTCCGTGTAAGTTAACCTCGGAACGACTCGAATCTAGGCAAAATAACTTGATATCATCAATAAGATCCATAGGAAAAAAATTCAAATGATAAAGCTAAGATCTTGAATCACTTATGCAAATTCAACCTCAGGACTGCACCGTGGAACCCGATAAAACTCATAAATTTTAAACACGCATTCTAATATGAGTCCATACGTATGTGTTCCATCCAATTCCAATCTCAAATCGATCCTCAAATTATCAAATCTCACTCTTCAAAATCATAATCCAAAAACTCCTAAATTTCATCCATAATTTATATAAATTAGGTTTAATAGCCTATGGGTAATAAATATCTAACACCAAAGGATTACTTACCCTTTCAATTGCGATGAAAAGCTCTCCAAAAATTGCTCTAGCCGAGCTCCACAACTCCAAACTAAGAAAAATGAACAAACCCTTAATATTAATATCAATTGAGTTCCATAGATACATAGATACTTAAAATGAACAGTAGGAATTATTGTTGTAGTTGTTATAAATCAAGTATATGTATGGAAATTATAGTGTAGGATAGATAGACACAAAAATTGGTAGAAGCAGATTGTGATGCATATCTGGAGTAGCATGTCAAAGCTGCTCCTTGGACTCAACTGTACATATTTTTTTTAGTATCAATAGAATTTAACTTTAATCCCAAAAAAAATATGCTCGACTAAATCGCGTATGCGGTACACTATATAGAATATGCAATACCGCATCTATGAAAAACAATTGCAGAAGAAGAAACAACTTAGCCCCCTGACCAACCGCTTCTGCGGATACCAAGCAGCAACTGCGGCTCTGCTTATATGGAAGCTTCTTTGCACCTGCAATTGCACACTTGCGCTCCACAGGCCCCCAAATCATATCAAACAACATCAAAACCACTAATCACACCTCAATTCAATCATAAGGAAACTAATGAACTTCAAAATTTTAATTCTCATGGCAAACCATATTAAATCAACTCAGTATGACCTCAAATTTTGCACACAAGTACAAAATGGGACAATGGGCCAATCTTGATTCTCAGAACCAAAATCCTTGCCTGATATCAACAAAGCCAACTCCCGATCAAACCTATCAACCTTCCAAAGCTTCAACTTTCCTACTTTTGTCAATTAGAACCAAATCAGCCAATGGACCTCCAAATCCAAAATTGATAGTATTCCTAAGTCCAAAAACTCCATATGAAATTACTGGAACTATCAAAAAACTATTCCATAGTCGTCTATGAAAAAATCAAAGCCCTGTCAATTCTTACAACTTATGCATCCAACTTTGGGACTAAGTGCCCAGTTCACTCCAAAACTTCTATGAAACCAAACCAACCACTCTGGCAAGTCTCATAATCAAAATTACACATATGTAAAGCATAAAATAAGGAAAACGGGGCTAAAATACTCAAACCGACCGGTCGGGTTTGTTACGAGGTAAGACATCCAAATTTAGAACTTGATTGTTGAAACTTCTCACGACATTAAATCCAAGTATTCGTGATGGTACCTAACCCAACCCGCTAGGTAATCCAATAAACAACAACCCAACTTCAATGAAATTTAATAAGACAAATAAGTAAAAGAAAATATATGAATCTTATAAATTCCCAAAGAATTGATATTACAAATCATGAACGTCTAAAATTTTAGAATTTAGAAAAGTTGATATGAAATAAAGTACATCATCTGTTTGAAATATACATGAACAAATCATTCATAATTCTAGAGCTACTATGACCAAAAGGTTGAGATAACCAGAATGCAGGTACATTTTCAAATCTAGCTCTCATCAAACATAGCAACAACAACATCCAGCATCTGCACGTAAGGTGCAGAAGTATAGTATGAGTACAACAAACCCCATGTACTCAATAAATAACAAACCTAACCTTAGGTTGAAAGTAGTTATAAGTTGGAACAAAGGTCAAATCCGAAACCAATAGCCAACAAGAGTTCATACTAATATAATGCAAGTAATAAACGATCTATCTCAGAAATAGAATGCTCTGATCAATCACAGTTCCAGAAAAAACGGCATGCTTTCAAGTGTGTCTGTGAAAATCCAAATCTTTTACTGAAATTGACAAAAATATGGGTAAGTTTGAATATTGTAATCTTTCCCAAGAAAATCCTTTCAACAATAAATAAGATATCTCATTTCCTTTCTAGATAGAAATTATAAGATATATCTCTACGCCCATATGTTAATATGTATGAGAAGTCATGAATGACATAATACCGTACAACATATGGAAAACTAAATCTCTATACCTGTATGTCAAGTGTGCATGCCAAATGCTATGCGAATCAATGATGATAACCATATGCAGACTCTCATCAATTCCGTCAGTCCTCCAAGTCACTCAGTCCTCACAACTGTTCAGTCATCACAGCCACTCAATCCTCACATCAGTTAATCCTCCCACTCACTCGGCACTCGACACTCACACTCAGTAGCTATCTACGCTCACTGGTGGTTTGTACAGACTCTGGAGGAACTTCTCCACCCCAAGCACTATAACAATCTAATCATGGCATAAATCAGTAAAACATGCTGCGCTGTGTAGCCCGCTCCCATCATAAACATCCTCACCATTAGTCCCTCGGCCTCACTCAGTCATCAGTCTCTCGCGCTCTCAATGTCATGAAAAAATATGACCAAAAATAATGATGTGATGTGTCAATAAATGGTAACAAAAACTGAGATATAATATGCATATGAATATGTATGACTTAGTATGTAATGCAATGAAAGTAGATAGCTCAATAGCATAAATGACCTCAGTGGGTCCCAACAGGATAAGAATGAATCCTAGACATGGATTCTAACATAGATTAGAGCTTAATAGCTCAAGCATGTAAAAACTTCATGGTCACAGGTAAGATCAAGTAACTAAACAGTAACATAGAAATAACAAAGCTACAATTCACACAGTGCACACCCACACACGCGTCACTAGCATGTGTGTCAAATCAACACCAATCACGTAACACATAATTTAGTGTTTCATTCCATCAGCACCAAGTTTAAAAGTGATACGTACCTCGAACAAGCCAATTTCAATACCGAGCAAGCCAAGCAGCACTCTAAAAAAATGATATCCCGCGCGTGTATCGTCCTCCAAACAGCTCAAAACTAGTCAAAAGATACTTAAATACATGAAAATATGCTAAAGGAAACAAACTCCAATCGGTAAAGGTCGAATTCTTAGTCAAAAGCCCAAAATCGCTCAAAAAGTCCAACCTGGGGCCGCATCTCGTAACCTGTCAAAACTCATAAATTCCCCTATGAGTCAAACTATACTAGTTTCATTCAAATCCGACTCTATACGATGTTCTCAAAACTAGTCAAAAGATTCTTAAATACATGAAAATATGCCAAAGGAAACAAACTCCAATCGGTAAAGGTCGAATTCTTAGTCAAAAGCCCAAAATCGCTCAAAAAGTCCAACCTGGGGCCGCATCTCGGAACCTGTCAAAACTCATAAATTCCCCTACGAGTCCAACTATACTAGTTTCATTCAAATCCGACTCTATACGATGTTCAAAACCTAAAAATTTGCATTACAAGACTTTGGGGGTTTTATCGATGTTCAAAACCTAAAAATTCGCATTATGAAACATTAGGCCAAAACCCCCTATTTCTCTTTAATATTCATCAATCAATTACAAAACATGATGATAGATTCATGCAACAAAATAAAAAATTATATGTAGAATACTTATCCCAATGCTTGTGATAAAAATTGCTCCAAAAATCACCTCAATCCGAGTCCCACATCTCAAAATATGATAAAAGAGCAAAAGCTCGATTTTTATAGCTTCTGCCCAGCACTTTCCGCAGTTGTGGACGAATTGTCGCATCTGCAACCATCGTTTCTACGGTAAATGTTTCGCTTTTGCAAAGATCCCTTGACCAGCAACCATCACCTCAGCGATCTTTAACCTGCTTCCATGATCACGCTTCTGCACACTTGAACAGCATCTGGGGTTGCGCAGGTGCGCCCAAGCACTCGCACCTGCGATCCTCACGCCCAACTCCCCTTTACTATTCTGCGTTGACATTGCCGCTTTTGCGAATCCTCACCTGCGCCCAGTGCTCCGCAAGTGCGGTCACACCAGAACCAGCATCCTCAACAATTCAACACGAAATGAAAATGATTTGAACCTCATCCGAAACCCACCCAAACCATTCGAGACCCCGTACAAATATACAAACAAATCCCATAACATAATATGGACTAACTCAAGGCCTCAAATCACACATAACAACGTCGAAACAACAAATCACATCTCAATTAAAACTTGGTGAACTTTGAACTTTCAACTTCCATAACTCATGTCGAAACATAGCAAACCAACCCGGAATGAACCCAAACTTTGCACACAAGTCCCAAAAAGTCCATTATCAAAATGTCCACTCCCAGTCAAACATTCAAAAACTCCAACTTTTTCCATTTCAATCCAAATTCTACTACGGACCTCCAAATAACAATCTGCACGCACTCTTAAGTCCCAAATCACCTAACAGAGCTATCGGAAACTCCAATCAGATGTCAAATATTAAAAAGCCTAACTTGGTCAACTCTTCCAATTTTAAAGTTTCGTAGTTCAGAGCCATTCTTCCAAATTAATTCCGAAAGACTTGAAAACCAAAACCAATGATTCACACAAGTCATAATACATCATAGTGTGCTGCTCATGCCCGTAAAATACCGAATGAAGTGCAATCTTAAAATTACCGGTCGGGTCGTTACATCCTCCCCCACTTAAATATACGTTCATCCTCGAACGTGCCCAGAGTTCTTCCAAAGCCGCCAACCACCATGTAACCTTACCATGCACATACCCGGGGGTAATCAAATGTCACCTTATCCAATATAGGCTAGAAAATGCAACATACTGAAGATCATTTATTCAACCTTAATCCATTAACCTTAGAACCTAATTTTCAACATCTGAAATTTCCTATAAGACCCAAATCTCGCATCTACGTTGTATAAGTCTGAACAAGCTACATCAAGCCATAACCGTAGCCCAAGACACATTCACATGATATACCATATAACTCAAATACTCATAACAATAATTTCTAATCATCGTAGCTATTTTAAATTAAACTCGGTATTGGTAAAAAACCTCATATCAATCAAGAACTCATTCTAAAACCTTCATACACGGTCGATGATGAAAGAAACACGCAGATCTCGTAACCACTTACCAGACCAACAAGTCATGGAACTCTCCTTTCTTTGACAACAACTATGGCCAATTTCTAAGCCAACTTTCGATATTATCCTCCATACATGTTATAATCAAATCTGATAGTACCCATTCTAGGTTCAATGACCTCATCTCACCAAACACAACCGCTCTAGTGACATGCCATCTTAATAAAATATAAAGTCATAACCTATGCAATCCGTGCACCGCTAAGCAACAATTCAATTGTACTCAGCCATGGAAATGGCTCAAATGGGAGGACCATCCCACAAGTTCAAAAAGTACCACCACAACCGAAATGCTACGAACCTATCATACCTAGTAGAACCAAGACACACAAATCTAACAGAAAAGATCATACCACAACATTAATCCATCGCAATGTGGGACCCCATAAAAACACTGGTCCACATTATATACCTCAAGCCACCCTGCTCAAAATCAATAACCATGCGCAATTCGACATCAAGTACCCAAGATGCATGACCATAACCACGGAGAAGCAAATGATACAGTGCCACACAAACCTGAAAGAACATAGCCAATTCACAATCAATCATTCAACACCCAAATACCCATCTTGTTCCGATTCCACTATAAGGACCCAATAGAACTGTACACATCAACACCCAAATACCCATCTCGCTCTAATTCCGCAATAAGGCCCCAATAGAACCGCACCATGTGTGCATATGACCAATGAATCATAACCCCTGTTGTCATAGAAGACTAACTCATAGAACATATCAAAACACAAATAAACTCAACTCCAACGGAATGGGACATCCCTCAACCATCGTAGTACGAAGTCAACCAATCTGACCCGATGTATACCATACATCCTCATTGGGCCTATCAATGGGCCCCAAACCAACTCTGATCATCCACAAACAGAGAAATAACACATACTACCATTTGGCTAGATTTTTCTACAAATGCACAGTCCGTAACCACGAAACAACCTGCTTTTGAGGACTCCCGGTCTCCAAATCCATAGAACACATGAATCACCACATTTGATCCCAACTACACTACCAGGATGTCTAACACATATCACATACATGATCATGCCATGAGGAATACTTTGATAATTCTTCCGTGCCACATAGAAAAATCTCAATATCAGCATTGATCACACAGACGAGTAGCACAATACCAATTAAGCATTCGTAAGTCAACACTCAGTACACCTTATGAAATGTATACTCTCCTTAGGCAATACCAAGTAGTAATATCATTCATTTATTCATATGAAACTGTCCAAGTTACTAAGAATTCATGACCTTACTTTTCAAAATTGAACCGTGAAATTGTACATGAAAATCTCAATCCCACACAACACACCGGATCTATAATGCCATCATATGAAAAGTACGAGAATATCATAATCATCTCTAAGTCACAAGCAGAATACATACTCAATTAGCCAGGAACCTTTCACTTGATCACATCTAGGAGAAAATTATAACACGTAACATGCTCCTTATGCCGATAGGAAATATCCATCTCAAACCGTGGTAGAAACTATCAAGATCTGAATATATCTAACTAAACCAAGTCAGGCAGGTCTCCAAATCCACGAGTATTGCCCCAAAACACCTGTAGAGACTCACCACATCATAAATATACAAAGAATAAATCATATCCATTACCGTGATGATCCAATCTACTACCAAGCTACCCTATTTCTCCGAGCTCCTTTCGAATTACCCTCCAATTGACACTTCTCCTTGCAAGAACACTACAATCCTTATTCAAAGCTCACCACAAGAGATCCTGCATAAAACGACACAACCTTAATGCCCATAAGCTATTGTATTCCCTCTTAAGCACCCCAAAAGTACCACAACCATGACACCCACTCTGAAGAGACCTTATGTGAATTTAAAATTATTCTTTTTGTCTTTCTTATATTGAAATGTAGAATCAATAGTCATAAAGAAATACCAAAAGTCCGGCGCAATCATATGCAAATATCAGATCTTAGCCATATACAAATCCGAAAAATCCTTAAATGCCACATATGAATCCTAAACCGTTTAGAACCACCTCGACATTCATCAATATCAATAGCACCGCCCAAATGGGCCGAACGACCTATGCCCTATTAGTACAACGACACCAAAATAAGTAATCCGGACCTCTAAGCAACCAAGTGAACCTTTTTTCTTGGTACACCTCATCCATCACGAAAAACAACCCGAAACCATTTCCAAGACTCCATATACCATAAGGCATAATACATCATGCACCTAGAAATTCCTTACTCAATTCATCCTCGATACCCACCGCTAGAAGTCATAACTGACCCACAAGTACGCCTCAGAATGAAACTAATACATCACGTAATCATGCAATCAAATCATCGATAACAGACTACCCTACTTGGCTCAACTCATAGATCAAAAAACTCAATAACTCGCAACACCCATATTACTACTATAATATTGCAGGGAGATTCAACTAAATCCTGCATAAGCTAACATAGCACAAGCCATATAGTACCTCGGATCATCTACTAAGCTCGTAAACATCCATGTGATGGTCAGGTCAACTAGTACAACCGATCCAAACTCAAATTGCACAAATGTAACCCATTGATAGAAAAGAAAGCCTCCACACAACATTATAAAAATAACACATCTGTCGATTGCCTCGTAGTTTATAATCTACCTGCTTAGCCTCAAACTAACATCTCTTTATTCCCTTTCAAAGCCAGAACTACTACCCAATCACTTAATCTTCCTATGTCTGAACTCACTTACAAGGCATGAGAATCTAATTCGTTCACAGATAAACAAAATGAAAGATCCCCCAATACACTCATAACTCGAGACTATACGTCACATCAAGACAAAAATCAAGCAACCAATAGTCCTTTTTACATCTCAAGAGAACTCTCAAAATTTAATCCATATGAACACATCTCGCAGCCACAACATACTTATCATCGGGCCACAAAATTCTACTAATAGGGAGAGTACCAGACTTATAAGTCCAAAAGCACGTGCTCATAGAACCAAATCCCCGTGCTTAAGCTACAGTCAAAACCCAGCCTCAAGTCATCCAGACTAGCCCATCAATCGCACACTGAAATCACATCTGAAAGCTCATCCATGAATCACAAGCCATCGATGCAATGTTGATACCAAGTGCTCACATGCGCATACCAAGCCTAACTAGTCACGTCATCTTACTAATATTGATTGAGGAGTTTGATGGAGTATGAATATGTGGAAGGAATTCAAAGAGTAACGCCTCAAGATGAATCAATTTCGCACGATAAGAAAATAAAGATGGGAAATTTATCCTAAATGTCTAGTAGCCTCTCGAAGATAGGTACGGACATCATTATACCGATCCGCAAGACTCTACTAGACACTTGCTCATGACTTGTAGAACCTATGAACCTAGAGCTCTAATAACTATCTGTCATGACCTAATATCCAACTTGCCATGATGCCACCTAACCCAACCCTCTAGGCAAGCCAATTAACAATTATCCAACTCCAATTAAATTTAATAAGATAAAAAAGTAAAAGGAAATATTTGAATCTTATACATTCCCCAAAAGGCTGGTAGTACATATTATGATAGTTTAAGATTTTAGAATTTACAATAGCTGATATGAAATAAAGTACATTATCTATTTGAAATATACATGAACTGATCATTATTAAGTCTAGGGCTATCATGAACAACAGGAAGCGATAACCGAAACGCATGTACATGTTCAAATCCACCTCTCATAGAACACGACAACATAAACATCCAACATCTACATGCAAGGTGCATGAATGTAGTATGAGTACAACCGACCCCATACTCCATAAATAAAAAACCTAACTGTAGGTTGAAAGGAGTGACGAGCTGGAACAAAGGCCAGGTTCGACTCCAACAGCCAACAACAGTTCATTATAACATAATGCAAGTAAGTTATCTTAGAAATAGAATTCTCAGCTCATTCACAGTTCCAAAAAATAGCATATTTTTCAAGTGTCTCAGTGAAAACTCAATTCTTTTACCGAAATTGCAAAAATAGGAATAAGTTTGCAAACTGTAATTTTTTCCAAGAAAATCATGTAACAATAAAAAAATGTTTTATTTTCTTTCCATATAGAAATTATAAAATACATCTTTACGCCCATATGCCATTATGTGTGAGAAGTCATGAATGACATGATACCATGCAACATGAGGAAAAATGCATCTCTATGCATGTATTTCAAGTGTGCATGCCGAATGTGATGCGAATCCGTTATAAAAACCATATAAATATTCTCAAAGCATCAATTCCCTCAGTCCTCCCCAGTCACTCAGTCCTCACAACCACTCAATTCTCCCAGTCACTCAGTCCTCATAGTCACTCAATCCTCCCAATCACATGGAACTTGGCACTCTCACTCAGTAGGTACTTGCACTCACTTGGGATATGTACAGACTCCAGAGGATCTCCTTCAGCCCAAGTGCTATAACAAGACAATCATAATAAATTAGTAAAACATGTTATGAAACATCCTCACCACAAGCCCTCGGCCTCACTCAGTCATCAATCTCTCTAGTCTCTAGGGCTCTCAATGTCATAAAAAATTAGCCAAAAATAATGATGTGATGTGTCAATAAATGTTAACAGAGACTGAGATATGATATGCCTTTGAATGCGTATGACTGAGTATGTAATGCAATGAAAGCAGATAGCTCAACAGCAGAAATGACCTTGATGGGTCTCAACAGGATAAGTATGGATTTTAACATGGATCACAGCTCAATAGCTCAAGTACGTAGAAATTTCATGGTTACAAGTAAGATCAGGCAACTACACAGTACCACATAAATAACAGAGTCATAATTCACACGGTGCACGCCCACACGGCCGTCGCTTAGCATGTGCGTCATCTTAACACCAATTATATAACATGTAATTAGGGGTTTCACGCCCTCAGCATCAAGTTTAGAAGTGTTACTTACCTCGAACAAGCCAATTCCAATACAGAGCAAGCAGAGCGATGCTCCAAAAATATTCCATCCCGCGTGTACCAGCCTATGAATAGCTCAAAACTAGCCAAAACAACTCAAATACTTTAAATAATGCCAAAGGAAACAAACCCTAATCGATAAAGGTTAAATCCTTAATTAAAAGCCCAAAATTGCCCAAAAAGTCAAACCCAGGCCTGCACCTCGGAACCTGACAAAACTCACAAAATCCGATAAACCATTCAACCACAAGTCCAACCATACTAGTTTTACTCATATCCGACTCCGAGTGATCGTTTTTGGAATTTACGCCCCAATACCTCTTTAACTGCTTCCCCTAAGTTTATTTCTGCTATTTTGGTTTCCCGGGACATTGGGTCTTGGGTTTCGAAGAGTTTTGGGACACATAGTTCCTAAATGAAAGCATAAGTGTTAGAAAATGGTCTGTAATCAAAACAGTATGAAGACGATCTCGAAATAGAAAACTGATGGTTCCGTTATATCCATTAGGTGATCTTGGGTTTGGGAGCATGTTCGTAATGTATTTTGGAAGTCCGTAGCTCATTTAGGGTGCGCTTGCATAGACCAAATTTTGAACATTTATATTTTCTCCTCTGCGATCACGTTACGCATAGACTAATTTTTGGGCCCTCAATATTTACTCTTCGCGATCGCATTCCCTCTCCTACGGTCGCATAGAATAAAATCTCTTGGCAGATATAAATATTTCAAAATGAGGGCTTACCATTCTTTAACAAAACTCAAGCTAGAAAGCTCGAATTTGAGGGATATTTTGAGGGTTTTCAGATGCAACGATCGTGTAACGATTCTCTACTCCCATATGCTTAAAACCCACTAATCTAATTACGAATTCACCCTTAATTTCGGATTATTAAATGAAAATTGGGGAAAACGTCTTAGACCAAACTATTGAGTTTTGAGTGGGCATTTGACCTCCGATTTGTGTGATTTTTATATGGTTAGACTCGTTAGAGTACGAGGGTTCTGAAAATGTAAAAATTTACCAATTTAAAGGTGCTGGCTTGAGGGGAGTTTTGGTTATTTTACCTATTTTTACGCCTTAGCTTTAAATTTAATAGCGGAATCAGTTGGTTGCAATGTTCTTTACGATATGTAATTGAATTTAATAGATTTGGGCCATTTGGAGTCGGATATCGTGGTAAAGGCATGGTTCCTAGTTGATTTTGAGCCGGTTCAAGGTAAGTGGCTTGTCTAACCTTGTGTGGGGGACCTTTCCCCTTAGGACATGATCTTTGATATTTGAATGGATCATACGTGAGGTGACGAGCACGTACTTGAACTAATTGTTGTAAACCTGTTTCTACTTGAAATATTTAAATTGAGATTTCCTTTTACTTTTTCATTTTAGATTGTACGTTTAACTTGTGCTAGCTTAGAGAAGCATGTTTAGCTGACTTACTTGTGTAATTGTTTAACTGTATTATTTGCACTTTGTGAAGCATGTTAGGCTAGAATTTAACATTTCTTGTTCTAATTTTAGCATTTTTTCTGAGATTATGAGTTGTTGTTGTGTGTTTAATTTGGGACTACGGACGGCTTCCCGGGAGATCCCCCTGCACTTGATATGTTTTGGATTTAGGGTGCGGGATACCAAGAGATCCCTGGAAGATGTATTTCTATATATTGGGAGATCAAGAGATCCTCGGCTTACCTATTGAGGATACCAAGAGATCTTTGGGATACCAAGAGATCCCTGATGTATATAATGAGGATACCAAGAGATTCTCGGGATACCAAGAGATCCCTGGTGTATATGATGAGGATACCAAGAGAACATCAGGATACAAGGAGATCCCCGGCTATTATTTCTTATTGCGAGCAATATTCCTTGTATTGTCACCTCTGCATTCTATTACTATATTTCCTTATTTATCCGGTTTAGATTCTCGCTATGTACTTTATTTAAATTATTTATGTTATATTATTATTTATTATGTTTTATATCAGAAAGGCCCTGACCTTCCTCGTCACTACCCGATCGAGATTAAGCTTGGCACTTACTGAGTACCTCTGTGGTGTACTCATTCCCCTTCTGCACATGTTTTTCATGTGCAGATCCAGGTACCTCCACCCAGGCGCACTATCCTTGAGGCGAGGAGATACACGGAGAATTCGAGGTATATCTGCCGCGTCCGCGGACCAGGAGTCTCTATTCTGTTCTAGCTTTAGTATTTAATTTATTCCTTTTCTCTCAGTTGTTTAGATATTATGGAATTAGAGCCGCGTACTATGTTTCTGTTAGCTTTTGTTGCCCGTGAGTTTCCGAGTTTTGGGATTTTTTATAGTCTTGTGATGTTGAGTTGTATTTGCCAAGCGGCACTTATATATAATTTTCCTTAAGTTATCTAATTTAATTAATTATTTCCGCAAATGTTGTTGTTTCCACACTCTCAGGCTTACCTGGTCATAGTGACTAGTTCCGTCATGACATGTTCATGAATGGTGAACTAGGGTCGTGATAAGTTGGTACCAGAGTTCTAGATTCATAGGAGTCACGGAACACGGGTCGGCTTATTAGAGTCTCGCTAATCAATACAGAGACGTATGTACTTATCTACGACAGCTATGTAACTGTTTACGAGAAATCTTCACTTCATTGAATTCCTTGTGATGCTATAATTTTGCATCAATTCTAAAACTTTTGTCTTATATTCTCTCACAAATGGTGAGGACACGTGCTACTCAGGATGACCAGGCACCTGCACCCCCTACTATAGCCATCAGAGGCAGGGGCCGCGGTAGAGGCTGTGGACACGCACACGGTGTAGCCTGAGCACCTACACGAGCTGCCGCTGAGGTACCGTCAGCAGAACCAGCCAGGTTTCAGGCACCCGACATGCCTACAACTACTACTACTACTTCTCTAGCCCTTCAGGAGACATTAGCCCAGTTAATGTCTATGTACACAACCTTGGCTTAGGCGGGGTTGCTTCCCCTCGCTGCAGCCACATCCCAAGCCGGGGGAGGGGGCTAAACTCCTGCAACCCGCTCTCCTGAGTAGAGGGTTCATATGGAACAGGTCCTAAAGATCATTCATGTACCGCCTGCAGTGCCAGTTCGGCCCAAGTTTAGGTCAGCTGTTTTAGAGGACAACCAGTTGAGGCTTGAGAGGTTTAAGAAATACAAGCCTCATCTGTTCTGCGGTTTAGCATAGGAGGATTCCTTGGGATTTTTAGAAGAGTGCCGTATTCTTCGCACTATAGGTAAAGTAGAGTCTAGCGGGTTTCCTTTATTACCTTTCTGCTTATGGAGCTGCCTATGATTGGTGGCGCACTTATGAGATAGATAGTCCGGGCGAGGCTACTTCACTGACTTGGATTTAGTTATTGGATATGTTTTTGAGAGAGTTTGTTCTCCAGAGCCTCAGGGACGCATGGCGCATAGAGTTTGAGCAATTTCACCAGGGTGCTATGACAGTTTCAAAGTATTCCATCCGTTATGCCAGATTGGCTAGGAACGCACCAGCCTTTGTAGCTACTGTCCCTGAAAGTGAACGCCGGTTCATTGAGGGCCTTATTCCACCCATCAGATCTAGCATGGCTCGAGAGTTGGAGATGGACATTCCTTATCAGCAAGTAGTGAGCATTGCTAGGAGGATCGAGGGTGTGCTCGCTAGGGAGCGAGAGGAGAGAAAGGCCAAGAGGTCTCGAGAGTCGGGACACTATTCTGGTGCCAGTACCCTAGCAGCAGGTCAACATGGTAGGGGTTATATGGGTCGCCCCATTCATTCAGCTCTTCCAGCAGCCAGCAGTACTCCAGCTCCTCCTAGACCTCAGGAGCCTTACTATGCAACTCCAGTTTCTAGCGCACCTCTTGCGTGGGGTGCTTTCAGAGATGAGTCTAGCGGACCTGGCACCAACCAGTCACGCCACGACGTCTTCCTAGATCTTATTTTGAGTGTGGTGGCACCCGTCATGTGGTGAGGGATTGCCATCGACTTGGGAGGAGTGAACCTTCACAGACTGTTCATCCACAACGTGCTCCTTAGAGTTCTCAGGACATGATCACAGCTTCCATTGCTACCCCATATGCCCAGCTAGCTAAGGGCGGAGGTCGGGGAGGTAGAGGTCGTTCTCGAAAGAGAGGCAAGGCCAGATATTATGCTATTCCTACTCGCACCAAAGATGTTGCCTATGATTATATCATTACAGGTATTATACTGGTTAGTCACAGAGAGGTATCGGTTCTATTCGATCCAGGCTCTACTTACTCTTCTGTGTCTTCTTACTTTACTCTGCATTTGGGTGTATCCCGAGATTTATGTTTCTACTCCTGTGGGGGATTCTCTTATTGTGGACCACGTTTATCGGTCATGTTTGGTTACTATTTGTGGTTTTGAGACCAAAGCAGATTTATTGTTACTCGGTATGGTTGACTTTAATATTATTTTGGGCATGGACTGGTTGTCACCCCATCATGCTATTCTTGATTGTCACGCCGAGAACATGACGCTAGCTATGCCAGGTATTTCGTGTATTGAGTGGACTGGTACTTTAGATCACACTCCCAGTAGAGTTATCTCATTTCGTAAGGCTCAACGTATGGTTGAGAAGGGATGCACCGCATATTTATCCTAGTTGTACGTGATTATCCGGATGTGTTTCCAGCTGATCTTCCGGGTATGCCACCTGATAGAGACATTTATTTGGCATTTACTTGTTGCCGGGCACTCGGCTCATTTCCATTCCTAGGAACCGTATGGCTCCTCCTAAGTTGAAGGAGTTTAAAGATCAGTGACAAGAATTTCTTTACAAGGGTTTTATTCGGCCCATTGTTTCAGCGTGGGTTGCTCCTATCTTGCTTTGTGAATAAAAATGATGGTTCTATGCGCATGTGTATCGATTATCGTCAGTTGAACAATGTTACAGTGAAGAACCGTCATCCTTTGCCTCATATTCATGATCTATTTGACTAGCTTCAGGGCGCACATGTGTTTTCTAAGATTGATTTGCGCTCAGGTTATCACCAGTTGAAGGTTCGGGAGCCAGATATTGCAAAGACTGCCTTCAGGACTCGATATGATCATTACGAGTTCCTTGTTATGTCATTTGGGCTAACTAATGCCCCAGCAGCTTTTATGCATTTGATGCATAATGTATTCAGTCCCTATTTCAATTTGTTCGTTATTATTTTCATAGATGATATTCTTGTATACTCCAGAGTCGGGAATATCATGAGCAGCACCTGAGGACAATGTCTTAGACCCTGAGAGAGAAGAAATTATATGCAAAGTTCTCAAAATGTGAGTTTTAGTTGAGTTCTGTGGCATTCCTAGGCCACGTGGTATCAAGTGAGGGCATTTGGGTGGATGCGAAGAAGGTGCAGACCATGCAGAATTGGCCCATGCCCTTCTCAGCTACATCGATTCATAGTTTCCTTTGATTGGTGGGTTATTACCATCATTTTGTGGAGGGGTTTTCATCTATTGCAGCCCCTATGACTAGATTGACCTAAAAGGGTTCTCCATTTCAGTGGGTAAAGGAGTGTGAGGAGAGCATTTAGAAGCTCAAGACAACTGTGACTACATCCCCTATTTTGATACTGCCTATTGGTTCGGGATCTTATACAGTTTATTGTGATTCCTCACGGTTTGTCCGTGGAGCGGTGTTGATGCAGGACGGTAAGATAATTTCCTACGTGTCCAGACAGTTGAAGATACATAAGAAGAATTACCCTGTCCACGACCTTGAGTTAGATGCTATTGTTGATTCCTTGAAGATCTGGCATCATAATTTGTACGGTGTGCCTTGTGAGATTTACACCAACCACCGGAGCTTGCAGCACTTATTCAAGCAAAAGGATCTAAACTTGCGCCAGAGAAGGTGGTTGGAGTTGCTGAAGGGTTATGATATTACTATTCTTTATCATCCGGGCAAGGCTAATGTCGTAGTCGATGCCTTGACTCCACGGGCGGATAGTTTGTGGAGTTTGGCATATTACCAGCTTCAGAGAGGCCTATGGCGATGGATGTTCAGGCCTTAGCTAACCAGTTTGTGAGATTAGATCTTTCGGAGCCCAGTCGGGTTGCCTGTGTGGTTTCTCGGTCTTCATTGTTCGATCGTATCAGGGAGGAGTAGTATGATGACTCTCATTTACTTGTCCGGAGGGACATGGTTCAGCATGGCGATGCCAGGGATGTGACCATTGGAGATGACGGGTTATTGAGGATGCAGGGTTAGATCTGCGCACCTAATGTTGATAATATTGGGGAGTCCGGAGGGTTTTGTCACTAGAAGGACATAGAGGGTTTTGTCACTAGATGCCTCAACTATCAGCAGGTGAAGGATGAGCACCAGAGACCGGGTGGGTTGTTTCAGCAATGGAGATTCCGGAGTGAAAATGGGTGAGGATCGCCATGGATTTTATAGTTGGACTCCCTCACACTACGAAGAGATTCAATGTCGTCTGGGTTATTGTGGATCGATTGACCAAGTCCGCGCACTTCATACCTGTGTATACTACTTATTCATCGGAGTGGTAGGCAGAGATTTATATTAGGGAGATTGTTCGCATACATGGCATAGCAATTTCTATTATTTCGGACAGAGGTACTCAGTTCATATCACGGTTTTGGAGAGCCGTTCAGTAAGAGTTCGATACTCAGGTGGCGATGAGCACAATATTTCACCCCCAAACGGATGGACAGTACGAGCGCACTATTTACATTCTTGAGGATATACTCTGTGCGTGTGTGATTGAGTTTGGAAGGTCTTGGGATCAGATCCTGCCATTAGTGGGGTTTGCTTACAACAACAGGTATCAGTCCAGCATTCAATGGCGCCATTTGAAGCTTTATATGGTAGGAGATGCAGATCCCCAGTGGGTTGGTTTGAGCTGGGTAAGGCCAGGCTATTGGGCACTGATTTGGTTCAGGATGTGGTAGAGAAGGTCAAGATGATTCAAGATAGACTCAGTACAGCCCAGTCCAGACACAAGAGTTACATGTACCGGAAGGTTCGTGATGTTTCCTATATGGTTGATGAGCGGGTTATGCTTCGGGTTCGCCTATGAAAGGCGTCATGAGATTTGGAAAGAAAGGGAAGTTGAGTCCGAGATTTATTAGCCTTTTTGAGATTTTGAGACAAGTTGGGGAGGTTGCTTATGAGCTTTCCTTACCTCCCAGTTTGGCCGGGGTTCATCCGGTATTTCATGTGTCGATGCTCTGGAGATATCACGGTTACCTGTTGCACGTGTTGGATCTCAGCTCAGTCCACTTGGACAAGGATTTATCATATGTTGAGGATCCAGTGGCTATGCTGGATAGGTATGTCAGAAAGTTGAAGTCAAAGAACATCGCTTCAGTAAAGGTTCAGTGGCTAGGTCAGCGGGCTTAGGAGGCGACTTGGGAGACCGAGCAGGATATGCGCAGCCGGCACCCTCATCTCTTCACTACTTCGGGTATGTTCTCTATACTCGTTCGAGGACGAACGAATGCTTAAGTGTAGGAGGATGTAACAACCCAGCTGGTCGTTTTTGGAATTTATGCCCCGATCCTCATTAACTGTTTCCCCTATGTTTATTTCTACTAGTTTGGTTTGCCGGGACGTTCGGTATTGGGTTTCGGAGGGTTTTGGGATACTTAGTCCCTAAATGAAAGCTTAAGTGTTGGAAAGTGGTCCGTAGTCGAAACAGTATAAAGATGACCTCGGAATGGAAAATTGTTCTATTATTTCCACTAGGTGATTTCGAGGTTGGGAGCGTGTTCAGAATGTATTTTGGAAGTTCGTAGCTCATTTAGGCTTAAAATGCCGAAGTTTGAATTTTTGATGTTTCCAGTCCAATAGTGAGATTTTTATCCGAGGGTTGGATTTGAATTTCGGAAGTTGCAGTAGATCCGTCATGTCATTTGGGATGTGTGAGCATAATTTCATGTCATTCAGACGTGTTTTGGTTGTGTTTTTTATCGAAAGCGTGTTTTGATTTGAAGTTATTGGGCTCAAGTCCTTGATTGATTCATGTTTCTGGCGCTGTTTTAGGTGGTTTAGGATTGTTACAAGTTTGAATGGTGATATGTGATATGTCCGTAGGTCTGGTTGAGGTCCCGGGGGCCTCGAGTGTGTTTCGGATGCTCAACGGAGCATTTCGGAGTCTTGAACGGTTGCAGATTTTTCCCTTTAGTTGTTGCAGATCCTTCTTCATTGCGGTCACATGCCTTTCCTTGCAATCGCATAGGTGCAATTCCAGAGGGAGCCAAAACCCTCTATGCGATTTCATAAACTGTACACGATCGCAGAATTCTACTTTTTCTTCGTATGCGATCGCAAACTTTAGGATGCGTTTGCGTAGATCAAATTTTGAACATTTACATTTTCTCCTCTGCGATCGCATTGCTTGGTATGCATTCCCATAGTCTAATTTCTGGGCCCTCCACATGTACTTTTCGCGATCGCATTCCCACCCTTGTGATCGCATAGAACTAAATCCCTGCGCAGATATAAACATTTCAAAATGAGGTCTTAGCCATTTTTAACAAAACTCAAGCTGGAGAGCTCGGATTTGAGGGATATTTCGAGGGTTTTTCAGAGGCAACGATTGGGTAATGATTCTCTACTCCCTTATGCTTAAAACCTACTAATCTAATCACGAATTCATCCTTAATTTCGTTTTTTAAATGAAAATTAGGAAATACTACTTAGACCAAACTATTGAGTTTTTAGTGGGCATTTGACCTCCGATTTGTGCGATTTTTAGATGGTTAGACTCGTGAGAATAAGAACAAGTCCCATAACATAATACAGACCTACTCGAGGCTTCAAATCACCTATAATAATATCGAAACGACATATTGCACTTTAATTCAAACTTGATGAACTTTGAACTTTCAACTTTCATAACTCGTTCCGAAATATAGCAAACTAATACGGAATGAACCTGAATTTTGCACAAAAGTCCCGAATGACATAGCGAAGCTATTCCAAGTCTCGTAACCACAATCCGAATCCGATATCAAAAAGTTCACTTCCAGTCAAACTTTTCAAAAATCCAAAATTTTCCATTTTATGCCAAATTCTACTGCGGACCTCCAAATCAAAATCGGGACACGCTCCAAAGTTCAAAATCACCCAACGAAGCTAATAGGACTATCAAAACTCCAATTGGAGGTCAAATACTAAAAAGTCAAACTTAGTCAACCCTTCCTATTTTAAAGCTCCCTCATTGAAAATCATTCTTCCAAATCAATTCCGAATGACTGAAAATCAATACTGACGATTCACACAAGTCACAATACATCATATGTTACTCATGCCTGTAAACTACTGGGTGAACTACAAATGCTCAAAACGATTAGTCAGGCCGTTACAGAACTCCATGCCAATTAATATTCGGTCAAGTCATAAGCTACAATTCCATCCAACGTGAAATTATATATTTTAAAAATAATTAATTTTCTGAGGGGATTAATAGTCAATTAATATAAAAAGAATATTTTAGTTGTTCAATATTTAAAATTTTGATATTTGTACTTATTGATAGATAGATATAAAAAAAATATAAATATAAATTATAAATGCGTTAAGTTGGCGGAACGCATTCTCATCACGAAGAGTTTGACCGAGAAATGAGATGCCATAATATTATGCAGAGGTCTTCAAACAAATGATTATGACTAAAAGTTTCCTTTAAAAAAAGAGAGGAAGGTTAAATAATGAAAAGAAACATGGAAGGCATGTTAGATGTTACCAAAGGTAAAAAATAGGTGGGGAAAGAGGGACCCGCATTGCCGGCAGAATAAATTACATTGAATATATTTATTTATTTATATAGTATAAAACTATAGAAAACTATCAAGCTATGGAAAAAGTAGCAACTTGTGGAACATCATCATTTTGTGCTTGAATTTCGTTATTACCGACTTGACTTTTTTCTGCCTTTTTTGGACAACTGATTCACAATTCACTACTAATCACAAATGTTTAGTCATAGGATTTATAACAGATGACTAAACTTTGCATTTAGAGTCAAGAAATTAATCTAAAAGTAGAAAAAGTAAGTTTTGACTTGAGAGATAAGAAAGTTTATTTTGTGGATTTGAAATATGGGTGTTAGTATTTAAATATTTTTGTTTGTAATTAATAATATGTATTATCTAATTTAATACATTTCTATATATGGTATGCCTATTTCGATATTTTATTTTTAAATACGGAATCCCATATATAATACTAATTATTTTTTTAAAAACTTAGGCCAAATACAAATATATCGAATACAGTACCAAAATTTTCGATTTCGATATGGTAATTCGGTATTTATCAAATTATGTACAAGCCTAATTTGACCACCGATGGACTCAGAGTTGAAAACTAATTACACATTTGGACTTGGCAGGTTATGTGTCACCGAGATTTGGTCTTGATGTCGTGTTTTAGCCATATGGACTCGGGTTAACTTTTTATGACTTTTGAGATTTTGTTAAAAGATGGAATCTTGTTCACGTAGGATTAATTCCTATAGCATTATTTAACCTTATTGACTATTCTTTAGCTAGATTTTTGGGCATTTGGAGGCTGAGATTAAATAAAAAGGCAATTTTTAAAGGTTGAAGCCTACTTCGAATATGGTAGTGTTTTGACCTAGCCTCGACTTGAGGGAATAATAAATGTTGTGTATGACATGTTGCGTATTTGAGGGTGATATATATGCGAGGTGACAAAAGTAAAACAAGGATTACCACACTTAAATTTAGGTCTTTTTATGCCTTGTTTTGATTCATGTTCTTCTTACAACATGCCTTACTTATTTTGTATGGCTACTTAGTATTTCTATTCAGGCTAGAGATGATGACTAAAGTTTGTGACGCTTTATGTGAACAAGATGGACTTATTATATGTTGACAATATTAAGCATTTCTTAATTTGTTGTTTAATTTTAGGTTGAGAGAAAGCCGAAATGATAAATTTGAGGATTTAGGTTTTAGATCAATCAAGACATATAAATCAACTAAAAATTGTTGCAAGTAAAAGTGAATTTTTTTTTTAACTTGCATTGGTCCAACCCACGAGTCTTTATATTGTAAATCATAAATCATATAAACACAGGCTAGCAGACAAGAGAGGGTTTTGTCTATCTGAGTGAATGATTTTTTTTCCAGTACACTAAAAAAGTTGTTCGTAAAAAAAGCTGATATTTTTTCCCCAAATGGTTACAATTATTCCCCTCACCCCCCACCCCCCAATAAATGACATGAGCTCATTCTTGCTTAAAAGGAAGCCCTTTCCATAAACTAAGGAAAAAGAGAAGGGCGTGGGCCTTGTGGGCACTACTCAAATACAACCTACCAATATTTTTTCGTAAAAAATAATACGGTATAACTAATTTTCGGACTGATCATTTAAAAATAGCAAGAATTTATCAAGTCAATAAAAAATAATCTCTCTTTATATAGGTAATATATTATATTTAGAGATATAAACATGTATGGAACACCCTTTAGCGGATTATTTTTTACTTATTTTAAATTTGAACGTAAAAAAATTTCTGGCTTCGTCACTGGCGGTAACTCTAACCTCAATATATAACAATCTTCAAAATTGAATGGGCTAATGTCACTGCACAATTTTTGACCTGGTATATTTTCTTTAAATTCAAAAAGAAAAATCCAAAATCCGACTTTCATTTTAGAAGTTCGGAAAAAAATACAAGGTGAGATGATGGAATTTTGTAAAGTGACCAGTCATGAAAAGAATAAGAATAAAAATAAAAAAGCTACAACCAAGCAACTAGAAAACTTGAAAAGAATAGAGAAAAAATGGCCGTACCATTAGAATTTGTAATTTCCCGGCCATAAATGATCTTTCAATTCATACATAGGATTTAGTACAATATTTATTCCAAATTCACATTCATAACCCCCCAAAAATAAGAACAAAAGGGTATACAAATAATCACATGAATTTGCATTAGTACCACTCTTGATGGCAAATAGTTGTACTCTTTCTTCGGATCATGTTTCTTGAATTTAGATCTTTAGGAACATGTGTGAATAGCTCAGGAGGGATAGACAAGGAAGGAGGACGTGAGTAGGGCGCTAACTAAGATGGACACTAAACAAATCCTACATCGAGAAGTCATGATGTAAGATTTACGAGAATAAAAAATACAAAAATATAACACAGAATACGGGGTCTTATAAGGTCAAGAAAAGGTCTTACAAGGTCAAGAAGACTCGGCTAGGTGGAGGAAAAAAAACAACAAGCTAAAAAATTAAAAGACATGAAAAAAGAAAAATAGAAAACGAGAAGAGGTGACGAGAAAGCTCAGGTAAAGATAGCATCGGAATTAAGGCGAAGAAGCAACTCTCATCATGAGAATTAGAATGAAGAAGTTGCAGGTGCAGATGAATGAAACAAAGCCCTGGCTAAGGTGGCCCATAACCTTTCCATCAGCTAAAGATGCCATTAGGCTTATAGTTTCCAGTTTTTGCAGCCTTTGGCTTGAAGCTGCTGGATTTACTCCACTCATACGCGCCAAAAGCTCTAAAGAAACCTGCATCCGAAAAAGAAAAAGTCATTACCTTTTAACACGATTCGAAAAATAAATAAGTACTAATGATGAATAACTAGAAAATGACGTTAAATTTATACAAGAAGAAAAAAAAGAGGTGTATTTTTGGTTGAGAAAAGGAAAATTAAGGTTGGGAATTGGAGTAAAATTAAGGAAAGATAGGTCGAAGTGAATGGCAGAATAAGTGAAAAGATAAGTTGGGAACCTTGTGGAGATTTCAGTGTTGCTTTCTGCACTGCAATATTTTCTCTCAAACCCATAAAAAGCGCCACAAAATAGAGAGAGGGAAAGAGAGAATAGAAGGAAAGAGGGGAATGAAGAAAGGAAGGTATAGAATGGGCTTATAAAGAGGTGGGATTTTGAGGGCAGCTAGTGGGCTGGATGGACCTGACAGTGACAATTTTATCTTAGCCTAAAGACAATGTTATTAGCTTCCTCACCAATATAATGGTGAAAATAGCAAGGACTAACTAGGCTTTTACTGGTAATTAAAAGGCATCCATTATTTGTAAAGTTATTGAAAAATATTCACTATTTTATTAAAATATGAAAAGTTCTTGCATAATATACTGTATTGTGGGGCTCTTACGGATAAACTTTTAGCATATTATGTTGGGAGGGTCGATTTTACGGTCGACAAGGCATTGCGCAATCTCACCTCGAAGGCCCCGGAAGATAGCCCGGCATTCGATGCCTTTGGGAAGTCTTCGCAGCTGGTATCGGGGCAGAACGGACCGGTGCTTATCGAAAATAAGCGGGAAGTTCCCTAGGAGCCGTATTTTCTGACAACGCCTGCGCAAACAGTGACAACCTACACCAGGATGATTGAGTGGTTGTACAAGCTACTTTACGTAATAATTACACGTGTCATGTTGGTATTTTCCCCTCAAATATAAAGGGGACCCTTGTCATTTTGTATGGGATCTGATACTTAATATTGAAAATACAAGAACATTCTCTCTGCTCTCTAACATATTCTCTTGATCTTATTACTTACATTCATTGTATTCTATTTATTGTTCTTCATTTATTACTCATTATTGGTCATCAAAGCTATCATAAATGTTAGTCCTCCATCGACAATCCTCGGCAGGGCATCTCACTCGACCTCGAAGCTCCGAATACGCAAGCTCGAGGCCCCGATTATTAGCCATTCAGTTCGGTTATCACATCGTTTTCAAGTTATTATCTTGTTTCCAAATCTTTCACTTAGCGTCAAATGCCTAACAACTAGCATAAAAATAGATCACATATTTTTAGAACCTCAAAATCAAATCTAGTTGTAATTACCATTTTCTAGGTAAACAGTTTGGCGCCCACTGTGGGGCTAAAAATAATAGTGATTATTTTCTTACTGGTTTGCACATAACGCAAGTTGCCTTTCATACTTCTTCTTGTCCAAGAATCTTCAATTTCATGTCAAAATGTCTAACTTAGTAAACACACATGACAATAATGGCCTCGAAGACCATGAAGAGTAAGGTGAAGTTGTTCCAGGTAATGGTGTATCACCACAATACCCAAAGGTCTCACCAAAACCGGCTTACGTCGATGTGGTCTCACACAAAACTCAATGCATTAGCGTAAGTTACGACATTGAAAGGAGTATACGCCGAGAAAATCAATTGGACACTCGGGAGAACCTTGCTCGGGAAGAAAGAGAAGCAAACAGGGGAAGCAAAGTAGGAAAACCTCGGCATACTGTTCATATGATTATCGGGGGGACACTCCCCAGGGGCCTGGGATCAAGCGGATCAAGGTTTTTGCGGCAACGCAAGGGCAAGCTCGAGGCCGGGCATCTGAAAACATCCTCGCGTTCAACGAAGAAGATTTTGAGACTCTGTCTCATTACACAATGATGCTTTTGTAATCTCGTTTCTCTTAAATAACATCCAAGTCAAACATGTTCTCGTGGATCCAGATAGCTCGGCCAATATAATTAGATCTACGGTGGTAGAACAGCTCAGATTTCTCGATCAGGGCATATCTACATCCTGAATCCTCAACGGCTTCAATATGGTCGGCGAGGCAACAGGAGAGATCACCCTCCCTATTAACATATCTGATGCAGTTCAAGAGGCCAGGTTCCACATCATTAAAGGTGATACAAGGTACAGTGCTTTTCTTAGTAGACTGTGGATATATAATATGAAGGCAGTACCATCGACCCTGCATCAGATAATGAAGTTTCCAACAAAGGACGGAATAAAGAGTTTGTATGGAGAGAAACACACGGCGAAGGAAATGTCCGATGTCTATGAAGAGATACTTAATTCTGAGCACTCTACCTCGGAAGAGTTGGAAAACCAACAAACCCCTGAGGATGATGAAGAAGATTTCCTCGCTGCCAAACTTTAATTGCCCCCAGAAGATTCGGATGCAACAAAGTTGACTATTAAATAATTGGAGCAAGCCGTATTAGTTGAGCATCTCCCAGATCGGAAGGTATACCAGGGACGGGATTAACCCTCGAACTCAGTAAAAAACTCATACAATTTCTTATTTACAATATTGATTGCTTTTCTTGTTCTCAATTAGACATGACAGGTATCCCACTTGAGATATCTATCTATTGAGTGAATGTCGACCCTAGGTACAAACCAGTAAAGCAAAAAAGGAGACCCCAGTCCGAGGTAAAGCATGCATTCATCAAAGACGAGGTAACGAAACTACTCAAGATATGATCTATTAGGGAAGTAAAATATCCAGAATGGCTGGCCAATGTGGTGGTAGTTCCCAAAAAAGAGAATAAACTATGAATATGCGTAGATTATAAAGATCTAAACAGGGCATGCCCAAAGGGCTCATTCCCACTGTCCAACATCGACTGATTGATCGATGCCACAGCCGGCCATGGAAGTCTTACTTTTCTCGAAGCCTATTTGGAATATAATCAAATTCAAATGAACCACGAGGATAGAGATAAGACTTTGTTGATCACAAAGTACGGTACGTACTGTTGCAATGTAATGCCCTTCGGGCTAAAAAATACAGGGGCCACATATCAGCGCCTAGTTAATATGTTCGAACATCAAATAGTCAAGTCCATAGAAGTTTATATTGATGATATGCTAGTTAAGTCCTTGTGCGCATAGGACCATTTGACTCATTTGTAGGAAACATTCAACATCCTTAGAAGTTACAATATGAAACTCAATACCCAGAAGTGTGCCTTCTGGTAAGATTAGGCAAATTCTTAGGTTTCTTGGTATCGAACAAAGAAATCAAGATCAACCTCGATAAAATAAAGTCGTCGAAGAAATTACGGTGGTAAATAATGTAAAGGTCTTATAATGGCTGACTGGGCGGATAGTAGCCTTAAGCCGATTTATATCAAGATCATCGGACATAAATAATCATTTCTTATCCTTGCTCAAAAAGAAAAATAACTTCGAATAGACTTCGAAATGCCAACACGCCTTGGAGAAGCTGAAGCTATTTTTGATGAGCCCGTCTTTGTTCCACACCCCAAAAGAGGATGAGACATTGTATTAGTACCTGGACATATCCGAGATAGAGGTAAGTGGCTTGTTTTTCTGAGAAGAACAACGTACACAATTCCTTGTTTATTATGTAAGTCGGACCCTGGGTGATGCCGAAACCAAGTATCCTCATCTGGAAAAACTAGATCTTGCATTAATAAGTGCATCTCGAAAATTGAAACCTTACTTTCAATGCTATCATATTTGAATTTTAATAATGTATCCCCTTCGAAGCTTATTGCATAAACCCGAATTATCGGGCCGACTGGACAAATGGCCCATCAAATTCGGGGGATACGATATCGAGTATCAGCCTCGGATGGCTATAAAGTCTCAAATTTTGGTAGACTTCACAGCCGACTTCACTCCCTCTCTCGTACCCGAGTTCGAGAAAGAACTTTTGCTAAAAATAGGCACATCCTACGGGATATGGACCCTGTTTGCCGAGATGTCTCAAACTTAAGAGTGTCTGGACTTGGCATAGTCCAAAAGCCACCTAGCGGCAGCGTGATTACACAATCTATAAAAAATACAAGGTTAACTAACAATGAAACCGAGCATGAGGCTATGATTGCAGGTTTGGAATTTGCCAAAGGCCTCGGAGCTGAAGTCATCAAAGTGATATATGATTGCCTCCTGGTGGTAAATCAGGTAAATGGGAGCTTCAAGGTTCGGGAAGACGGGATGCAAAGACATTTAGGCAAAATTCAAATCACATTGCACCGCTTCAAAGATAAGACAACTGTTTTTCATATACCCCGAGATAAGAATAGAGAAGCCGATGCACTCGCAAACCTGGAATTGTCCGTCGAGGAAGATAACATACTCCCCAGATATGTTGTTCAACTATCCAAGTTAGTGATAGAGGAAGGCCACGCCGAGATCAACTCCACTAGCCTAACATGGGATTGGAGAAATAAATGTATAGATTATTTGGAGAACGGGAAGCTACACGCGGACGCAAATAAGTCGAGGGCCATGCATACCAAAGCAGCTCGGTTCTCACTTGAAGAAAGCAAAACTCTTTGCAGAAGAACCTTTGATGGCCCTCTAGCAGTATGCGTGGGGCCGGGAGATAATGAATATGTACTCCGATAGATCCACGAGGGTACCTGCAAAAATCGTTCCAGTGCCGATTCCTTAATTCAAAAAATTATCACGGCATGCTACTATTGGGACGGCATGGAGAAGGACACCAAAGAGTTCGTCCACAAATGTGACAAATGCCAAAGATTCACCCCAATGATTCACCAACCTGGTGAACACCTACATTCAGTTTTGTCATCATGGTCGTTCATTAAATGAGGGATGGACATCGTCAGACCTCTACCAACGGCACCAGGTAAAGCTAGATTTATTTTATTTATGACTGACTACTTCTCGAAATGGGTTGAAACACAGGCCTTCAAAAAAATAAGGGAAAAAGAAGTTATTAATTTCATTTGGGACCACATCATATGCCGATTCAGAATTCCTTTCGAGATAATGTGTATTAACGGGAAGCAATTCATCGGAAACAAAGTGACTTAGTTCCTTGAGGATCACAAGATTAAAAGGATCCTGTCAACACCCTGCCACTCTTGTGCAAATAGCCAAGCCAAGTCCACAAGCAAAACGAACATTCAAAACTTAAAGAAGAAACTGGAAGGCGCAAAGGGAAAATGGAGATAAATATTACCCGAAGTACTCTAGGCATATCGAACAACTCCAAAATAAAGAACGGGGGAAACACCTTTCTCATTGGTATATAGTGCCGAGGCATTGATACTGGTTGAGATCGGAGAACCTACCGCCAGAGTCCGAGACACCACCAAGATCTCGAATAATAAGGCCATGACTACTGCTTTCGAATTATTTGATGAAAAGAGAGAAGCTTCGCTGGTCCGAATGGATGCACAAAAATAGAGGATTGAAAGATACTACAATAGGAGAAAAAATCTCCAACATTTTAGAATCATGGACTTAGTCCTAAGGAAGGTCACCTTGAATACCCTAAATCCTAATGAAGGGAAGCTAGGTCAGAACTGGAAAGACCATATCGTGTCCTCAGGATAGTTGGCAAAGGATCCTACAAACTTGGCACCATGGAAGGCGAACAACTTCCAAGCAATCAAAATGTGTCAATGCTTAAATGCTATTAATTCTAAAAGCTCAAAGGCCTTAAATTTCAAAAGCATGCGTTGCACTCTTTTCCTTCGATCGAGTTTTTATCCCAAGAAGGGTTTTACCGGCAAGGTTTTTGACGAGGCAATATCTATATGCTACCAAAAGAAGACTCAACAAGTATTCAAGGGTTCTTTTTCAATCAACCCCGAATACTAGGGGGCATCCCCCCGAAAGTTCACCTCCTTGAAAAAGCCAAGATATTTTGAATGGGGTCTCGATAGGAAAATAATGTACCGGGCCAAACAATCAAACAAACTATGTTCGTATAGAATAACCAAGCCCTTAACAACGAAAACGTGTATACTTGTTCCAGGTAATCAAACAATACTTTCCAAAGCATTTCATGTTTCAAATAAGCATTGTAATTTTGCAAAAAACGGCTCTAGAGCCAAAAATTGTTTGAACACTCGACTGGTGTCAACCACCCGAAACAGTACGACCTCCGGGTCAGAGCTTAAAACTTGTAAGCTCTCAGTAAGGCAACATCAAGTTCATGAAACGGCTCAAGAGCCAAAAACGTCCCGAACACTCGGGACTAGCATCAACAAATCGAAATCGTACAACCTCCGAGTCGGAGTTTCAAACTTGTAAGCCCTCAATGAGGCAACATCAAGTTCACAAAACGACTCCAGAGCCAAAAACGTCTCAAACACTTGGGGACTGGCGTAAAAAACTCAAGGATGTATGACCTTCAGGCCGGAAAATTAGAACTCGTAAGCCCTCAACAAGGCAATACCAAGTTTACAAGGAATAGATCCTGACCCAAGAAACATTTGATGACTCAGGGACTGCCGCCAATCGCCACCCTCATCGACTTATCAAAAACTTGAGGCTATAAGACCCAATGTGGGCAGCCTCGGTATCGTAAGACCTCAAGCAAGACATGAACCACACTTGTACCAAGTGACCAAAACTGTAAGACCTCAACCAAGTCATGAACCATACTTGTACCAAGTGATCAAAATTGTAAGTCCTCAAGCAAAACATGAATCACACTTGTACCAAGTAACCAAAACTACAAGACCTCTAGAATGGCATGAACTACACTTGTACCAAGTGTCCAAAACGGTAAGACCTCAAGCAAGGCATGAACCATACATTTACCAAGTAACCAAAACTGTAAGACCTCAAAGGCAAGTAAAATTTGTAAGCCCTTACAAAAGGCATAACACTGTTCATAAAGTTAAGGCTATATATCAAACTTGTAAGACACCTCAAAAGGCATACCCTCGATATAGACGCCGAAAATACTTCACTCGGGAACTGAAAGGCTCTAGCCAAACACAATGACTACAGTCATAAGGTTTTACCAGCCAAACTAACACGACTCGGCTACACTCGACTGTCGCTATAAAATCACAGGCCTCTAATTACTTCGAAAGTACTTCGAAAAGAACCGGTTAAACAGGATACCCCCGACATAGGCAAAATAAATTCGGCCATGTTAGCTCCAAACAATAAGCTTTGAAACACTCTATCACGAGCAAAACCTCCTGAGGTGCTTGTTCATCACCACATAACAACTAACAATCGAGGTTTTTATCGAACCGTCGAAGAGTCAGTCAAACACGATTTCAAAAGTCCTGAACGAGGGAAAAATAAGGCCCATAAAAAGGTCGTACCGACCCAATGCGTATGAGCCATTGTCGCCAGCCCATATTAAAGGTCGAACTGACCCAATGCGTAAGAACCACTATCGCCAGTCCATATAAGACGTCGTACCAACCCAATGCGCTATCGCCAACCCATATACGAGGTCGTACCGATCAAATGCGTAAATGCCACTATCGCCTGCCCATACAAGAGGTAGTACCGACCTAACGCGTAAGAGCCCAAGGGCTAACAGTTAACCGATTCAAGGACTGAACCCAAAGCAATTAGCCGAATATGCCTAAGAGCAAAAGCATAAGAGCCTTAGACGCCAGCATATATTAAGAGGTCGTACCATCCCAATGCGTTAGAATCTAAAAAATTCGTGCAAGTGGCCTCGGAGCCAACACAACAAACTTACAAAACGACTCTCTACTAGTGATAAACGCTCGAAGGTAGGAGGAATCCAAGGGTCTAAAATTGAGACCCACAACTTCAGGTCAATTCCAAACGAATGCCATTAGTCAGAAAAGGGTAAAAGAAATTGATACATAAGAGTACAATTACAAAGCCTACATCTGCAAGCCCTTGCGAAGGCAAAAGGCGAATGTAAACATTAACCTAGCACCGGAGCCACAATTTCAACAGCACAAAACACGCTTGCAACATCTTTCACCCTAGAGCCCGGGGTTTTAATGGGCTCCTCCCCTTTAGGGACCTCGCCTCCATCTTCATCGACTCCTGAGTTGCTTCCCTACTCACTTTTGGATGGAAGCAGGGTCAGCTTCCTCTTCTAGGGTCTTCACCCTCTCAACTTCGGCATTTAAGTCAACACCCCCCGCATATACATCCTAGAGCATCTGTATCCGAGATTTTAGCTGGGCTATCACACCTCCTTTTTATACCCCGAGGGTACATGGAGGAGTTTTTCCAATTTAAGTGACATTATTCGAAATAGAATTATTTATTTAATTAGAGTCACCACTTAGGATGGTTTATTTGTTGTCCCAAGTCATCGATTTATTTTAAATCACAAATCGAAGAAATTCGACTTTCCTTTTGAAGTCTGCGAACCAGAAATTCTAATTAAGGAATTCAATTTTTTGATTTTGATTTTTCTTTTATTTTTGAAAGAAAGACTTCTAAAAATTCCTTTTCTTTTGATTGAAACTTTGAGAATTTAAAAAGTAAAAGGAAAATATTTTTGTTTGAAGTTTTATTTGTTTTCTCTTTTTCCACAGAAGAAAGAAAATATTTTTAATTTTGGATGTTGCCTCTTAATTTTCGAAAGATGGACTTTTTAAGAAATATATTTTGAATTTCTGAGCTTTTTATTTATTTATAAAAGTGCTTCTAAAGAAAAGCAAAAATACTTTTGGATTTCAATTTTTCAAATTTTTTAAATTTTTTTTGTGGCATTTACGAAAGAAATGAATATTTCCCCTTTTTTTGCTTTTTTTTTTGCTTATATGGAAAAATAAAGGAAACCCGTATTTTAGACTTTTATTTTTTATTGATTTTTTATTGATTTTCCTTTTGTTTTCATGCGAAAGACTTCAAAAAGAAGGAAACTACTTTTTTGAGTTTAATGACTTTTTTTTTAAATTTCTAAGGAAATATGTATAAAGAAGGAACTAAAGAAAAATATTTTTGGATTTTTTTGTTGGAAAATTGGGGCCGGAGCCGATGAGATTTGCCTATGTATCTCACATCCGGTGAGAATCAGACTCGCAGAATTTAGTCAGTTTTGACGAAACAAGGGAAACATGGCACTTGAATATTTTGGCTTAGTTTGAATTGACTTTTTTTTTTCAGAATTTCGGCAGAGTTTCAGAATTTTCTAAATATCTACCTCTCACTTTTTGTTTCTTTTTTAAAAAAAAATTCTTTCCCTCTTCTAGAAGCCGGTCAACAAGCAAGCTGAAACAAACAAATGCGCAAGTAGCACATAATATACATCAAGGTGGTCTTTTAAATTTGTGTACACCTGTCCTGGACGGACTCAACCCCTATGTTGAATCCCCAAAAGTCAAATGCACATGATGCAAACAAGCGTTCCTACTAGGGACCCGGCATGATGCTGAGTTATTCTAAGTTTAAAATCTGGGTAAATTATTCTAGACTTAGTGTATCCCGAGTGGACAACTCGAGCACTGGGAACCAAAAGGTCATCCGAGTTTGTAACTTGTACGAGCCTCTTTCTTATTTCAAGGTATAATGCTAACAGGAAAGGAGAGTCACGCCAGCGTTCACATCCTCGAAGATGAGAAGAGAAGAATTTTGTAATAGTTTATATACAATTAAAAAAATAATATCTAAGCGATAAAAAGTGGCACTCACATTAGGCTCAAATATGTAAAATCAGATAATAAATAAAACCAAAACATAACAGTTATTCTAAGCTCGAATTCTTAAACCCCGAACCAAAGTTCTGGTTTTGTGTCCCCAGTAGAGTCGCCAGAGATGTCACACCTCCTTTTTACACACCCGAGGGGAGTATAAGGGAGTTTTTCCAATTTAAGTGACATTATTCGAAATGAGATTGTTTATTTAGATCTTCAGAGTTTCCACTTGAAATATTTTAATTGGTGTCCCAAGCCACCGATTTATTTTAAATCCCAAATTGAGGAAATTTCGTGTTCCTTTTGAAGCCTGCGAACCAGAAATTCTAAGTAAGGAATTTTGTTAACCCGGGAGAAGGTGTTAGGCATTCTCGAGTTTCGTAGTTCTAGCACGGTCGCTTAAACTATTATAATTGGTGTATTATCTGATTTTAATACACATTTTAAACCTATGGTGCATTTTTAGCTTATTAACTACTTTTAACTATTTTAGGAAGATTCAACGTGATTTAGAACACACCTTGAACCATTCCACATGAAATGCAGTCGCGGTCAACGACACATTTTATTTAACATTATTGAGAATTAAAATTGGGTTACATGAAATTTAATATAGTAAGTAAATCAATTTAAATAGTGCACCTAGAGCAACTACGAAATTTCAAATTTAAAAACACGGTTTGCGAGGGGCACTGAAAATTCAATTGATGGGACACCTTGATTTTTAAAGAGTTAGTGTTAATTATCTGAGGGCCATGGGTTATCTAATTTTGCTTATGGCACACCTCGAGTCTAATTTTAAAGGACGTTTGAACTAATCTTTTGAGGGCTATAAATTATAACTTTCTTAACATGGCTCATCTCAAGTCTAATCAAAGGTCTAATTAATTAGTTAAAGACTTAAAGTAATTTGAATTCATTCTAAGCAAATATTTAAGCTAATCTTAATAACTAATAGACTAGCAACAAATGAAATCAGTGTTTGGTTATTGAAGAGGTCCAAGCAGGTTGTAGGCCCAATTGCCAATTGCCACTTGGCACAAAAAGAAAAAGAGAGGATCAGAAAAAGATGAGGAATGTAAATCACAAAGACGAAGAGGAAGAAAGAACTGAAATACTTTGAACACACAGGTAGAAAATGGCTTGAACGGAATCCTGGAACCCTCAATTTTGAACTGAAATTGGCCTTAATCGTAGGTTCTTGTTGAGAACAGACAAACAAAGACAGTTTCGACTCTTAATCACTCGTCAAAACTTGAAAAATTCGTATGATTTTATTTGTCTTCTGTTTTCTTTTCAGATCCAAGACTGGCTCTATTTGATGAGGATTTGAAAGGAATGGGGGTAGATTAGGAATCAGGGGTGAGTGAGGGTTGTGTGGTCGAAGTTTGGAGAATATTTGGGGTTCTTTTACCGGTGAAAATGGCTGAATTTAGAGGCGGCATTAGGGTTCTGATCCAAGCAGATGAAGTGAATTGAAATGAGGTACTAGGTTAATGAGGAGGTTTGGACACTTTTATGCAATTATTATGAAACTCTAACGACCGTTGGATGAGAATAGACGAAGGGCCAAAATTGTTTAATAAATAAACTCAAAACTATGTCGTTTCATCATCTTGAGACCTGATAGATTCCAATCAAGTATGGTTCAAATTTAGGCCTGGATTGGGAAATGCCATTGGGCGGATTTCAATTGAAAATGACCTAATTTCACAAGACAAATCACTTTTCAATTCCTTCTTTCTAATTTCTTCTTTTCTTTCAATGAACATAAAACCTAAATTAACTCTTAAAACTAAATTAATCTATCAAATTAAGCTAATTACTCAACATAGTATTTACAACAATTAATTAATTCCCAAATTAAAAGAAAACCCACAAAATTTAAAATTAAAAAGTTTAAAATGCAAAGTGAATTATTTCTTTGTGATTTTTCATTTGGTAAAAAAAACTAATTTATTAATTAATCTAAAAAATATAAAAATAAATCCTAAATTAAAATGCAATATATTTTTGTATTTCACGAATTAAATGAAATTAAACATACACAGAAAAAAGCAGATAATTAAGAAAATTCTACAATAATTCCTAAAATGACAAATAATTAAAAGAAAAATCTAATTCTTTAGGATTCTTTAAGAGTAATTCATGTGGGGTAAAAATCACGTGCTCATATGGCATGATCCATTGCTCGGGTCAGGCGCAACTCACACTTTTCGGACACCTTCCGGGCCTGAGCATTTGCAATAGCAGCTTCCTCCTTATGCAAGGCCACGAGTGCCTCGGCCTCAGCCCTGACCTCGGATAGCATACAAACCGACGTTGTATGGAGATCCTTATGCTTATTTCTCTCGGCCCTTGTATCTTCGAGGCAACGCCCGATCGAAACCACCTCTCCCTAGAGGGCATCTCTCTCAGAGATTACCTCACTCAGATGCCGCTTAAGCTCGAGAATGTTGGAGTCCCTGGCTCGGAGATCCTTCCCTATAAGGACATTCTTCTCCTTAAAATGCAAAGATCGACCCTAAGATATTAAAGTACGAAATCCAGTCAGACGTACAGAAAAAAAACAGACATGAGCTATGTAACATATTCAGTAAGACGGGCCTTTTCCCGATACGCTGCCTCCAAGTGATCCCGAAGGCCACATAATTCTTCTATAGGAAATCATTCTATCCATGATAGATGTGCTTTGGTTGTATTAGCATGATTTCCAGGTATAGGTTTTGATGAATGACAAATAATGAAGTCAACTGTCAAATAATGTTATTATGTGACAAACAATCAAGATTGAATGCCAAGAAGCATATTGATGAAGGGATTGCACAGAAAAGTCAAGACGAGCTCAAAAGTTCAAGACCAAAGACCCAAGGCGTAGGTCGTTACGTAGAACCAATGTAGAGCAACGTTTAAGTTATCTCGTCTTTTGGCTCAACATAGGTCATCATAAATATGCATAAAATCATTTTATCAAATCATAAATATCATAAACATTTTCATATACTTCAAACAAAATGATTTTTAACGTTTTCATTTTAACCAAAATGATTTTTGAAGTAAGTTTTCAATTCTGGACAGAAAGGCTACATAATCAATTATCCAATGTGCATAATCGATTATCTAAAATTTCCAGCTTAAACTGGAAATTCCAGAATAGTCACATAATCGATTATCAAACTGCATAATCGATTATGTTCAATTTCCAGCTTAAACTGGAAATTCCAGAGAAGGCAAATAATCGATTATCACATAAGGGATAATCGATTATTCACTGACCGTTGCCTTTCAACGTTCAGTTTTATGAACGTTGAGAAGATAATCGATTATGTAAAGTAGATAATCGATTATCTTGGCATAAAATCAGCATTATTGATTGCCTATTAAGCAACGGACATACAACCTCTACCACCTATAAATAGAGGTCTTTTTGACTCATTTTATATGAACAATATCTCTCATTATTCTTGAACATACTGATAACATTTCTACATCATATTTAGAGCTTTTGTTGAGCCATTTGAGAGACAACTTTGAGTTGTTCATAGAGCTTATATTGTATCTCTTTATCTACTCTTCTTAGAGAGTCCTTGTTGTAAAAGAGAAAGGTTCTTGAGAAGACCATACCTTCTCATTGAGCGTTGGGTTTGCTAAGTACCTTCAATCTTAGTGTGTGAAGTCTTGTGGTGCGGTATCCACGAGCAAGGTGAAGTCTTGAGGTGAGGTATCCTCGAGCGAGTTGAAGTCTTGTAGAGTGTACATCTACAAGCAAGTGTAACGGTTTGTTAGGCACTCGTAAGCTTAACGGAGTTAGTGTAAACTCGAGAGAGTCTCTCGGGAGATTGGACTAACCACACGTTGTGGTGAACCAGTATAAATTCGGTGTGTCCTCTCCTTACTCTTTTAATTACTGCACTTACTTTACTCCTGCAAATTTAATTCCGTAAAATTTACCGACATTCCCGTGGCTCACTATTCACCCCCCCCTCTAGTGAAGGGCATAAATCCTAACAGTTGGTATCAGAGCCTAACTCTCTGAAAACTTAACCGATTGAGAGAACGATATATATTTTTTTGTTGAGAATGTTGAACGCAAGTATAATGAGCGAAGGACACTCTACCATTAGGCCTCCACTATTTGATGGAACAAATTATACATATTGGAAAGAGAGGATGAGAATATTCATCCAATCAAATAACTTTCAATAATGGCACATCATCAAGAACGATGAACAAATACCGACAAAGAAAGTTGGGGAAATCATGGTTCCAAATGAGGAAGATGAATATAATGCCGAAGACATCAAGAAGATTGAAAATAATGCAAAGGCCATCAGTATGTTGTATTGTGCCGTGAATCCGGATGAATATCGGAAAATCTCTTGCTGCACAACCGCCAAAGAGATGTGGGATAAGCTTGAAATCACTTATGAAGGTACGCCTCAAGTCCGAGAAGCTAGAGTTGATTTTCTATCACATGAATATGAACTTTTTTGAATGAAGGAGCCGGAAAGCATCGATTATATGTTTGATCGATTCTCAATGATCATCAACGATCTCCATGCTCTTGGGAAAGTATATTCGAATAAAGATCTTGTTCGAAAAATCCTGCGGAGTCTCACTCCCGAATGGCGTTCCAAAGCCAATGCCATCCAAGAGTCGATGGGAATCACGGACGTCACAATTGATAGACTAAGAGGTAACCTCAGAACTTATGAAAGCACTATTCTTAATCCTTCGTTTGGAAATAAGAAAAGTCCAGGTATTGCCTTCAAAGCCTCATCTTCTAAAAGAGTAGAAGTAAGTGATTCGGAAAGCGATGATGATACTATTTCCAACGATTTAATTGAAAAGTTTTATAAGTTTATGAAGAAGGAAATAAAGAAGGAAGAACCAAGTCCTTCATGCAATAATTGTGGAAAACTTGGCCACATCAAGTCACATTGTCCAAAACCCAAGGACAAGAAGAAGAAACACCAAATGCGCGTGACATGGGATTTGGACAGCTCGGGTGATGAAACTGCCGCCCTATGCCTTATGGCCAACGAGGAAGAAGAGGTAAGCACTTCTAACTCTTATTCTTTTGAAGAATTACAAGAAGCTTTTCAAGAATTATATGATGAATTGAAAAAGTCTTCAAAAATCTCCAAAGAGGCCACGGCTAAAATTAAAGTTTTAGAAGAGGAAAACAAATTTTTGGAAAATGACAATGTTGATCTTAAATTTTTTGAAATTAGAGAACATAGAACTTAGGAACACACTAGAAAAATGTAGTGTAGACAATCCTAAAATAGTTGAAGAAATTAAAAAGGAAAGGCCCAGGAAAAATAAAAGGCGTAAAAATAATAAGAATCATGTTAGAAATTGCGATGCACAACCTAGAAATAATTCTAGGATTTTTGTAAATGAGTCTAGAATTAATCAGTTTAGACCACCTAGAAATAATTCTAGGAAATTTATTAATGAGTCTAGAATTAATCATTTTAGACTGCCTAGAAATGACTCTAGGAGTTTCAACGCTTCTAGGAATAACGACTTTAGATCACCTAGAACGTTTTTGGCTCAACCAAGACATATGCACAACCCGAATGTTATATATCATTATTGCAACCGGGTAGGACACATAGCACCCGTATGTTTTGCAAAACATAGGGATTTATTTTTTAGCTAGATTATTATTTGCCTAACCCCCAAGGACCCAAAAGTGATTGGGTACCTAAAACCTATTTTTAGGTACGTTTGCAGGTGTGCTTGAAGACTACAATATCGTAGTAGATGCACCAAGCACGAAACCTTATTGCATCAAGGGGGAATTTCGGTTAGTTATCATATTTTTGATAAAAACGTAATAGTTGATATGTGATATATCTTTGTTAACAATTTGTATCAATTATTTTTGTTGATTCATGTTTTGATAACTTTTATTTTGAATAACAATTGGTATCAATTATTTTTGATTCATGTTTTGAGGAGTATTATTTTTGGTTTGAATAACAGTTGGTATAATATTGAAAAATAAATGATTCATGTTTTTAATACAACTATTGGTTTGTCAAAAATTAACAGATGATATGTTGTTAAGTAATATGATTTGCTAAAAATAACAGTTATTATGGTTGTTATGCTTTTGCTAACATTTGGTATCATTTTATGTTGGTATGATTTTTTTTGAAAATCGTCATCATGTATATTCCTCATTGTATTTCCTATCTTATGTTTGACACTAACAGTTGGTATTCCCAAAAGGGGGAAGTGTCAAAAGGGGAAAGTAGCCTGTGTATACTCTCTTTTTGCTAATGCCAAAAGGGGGAAGAAATTAGGCGATATGCATCACGATATGCATCTAATAAGGGGGAATGTCTCCACCTTCTTGTATGCTTTAATTGAGGGGGAATACTCAATTAAGGAGGAATGTTTTGCATAAATGTTTTGCATAACTTGTATGTTGAGATATAGCATGAACTTAGGGGGAATCCGATATGCATATCTCCTATTGTTTGTCATTATTAAAAAGGGGGAAATTGTAGGAAATTATTCTATCCATGATATGTGTGCTTTGGTTGTATTAGCATGATTTCCAGGTATAGGTTTTGATGAATGACATACAATGAAGTCAACTGTCAAACAATGTTATTATGTGACAAACAATCAAGATTGAATGCCAAGAAGCATATTGATGAAGGGATTGCACAGAAAAGCCAAGACGAGCTTAAAAGTTCAAGACCGAAGACCCAAGGCGTAGGTCGTTAGGTAGAACCAATGTAAGAGCAACGTTTAAGTTATCTCGTCTTTTGGCTCAACATAGGTCATCATAAATATGCATAAAATCATTTTATCAAATCATAAATATCATAAACATTTTCATATACTTCAAACAAAATGATTTTTAACGTTTTCATTTTAACCAAAATGATTTTTGAAGTAAGTTTTCAATTCTGGACAGAAAGGCTACATAATCGATTATCCAATGTGCATAATCGATTATCTGAAATTTCCAGCTTAAACTGGAAATTCCAGAATAGTCACATAATCGATTATCAAACTGCATAATCGATTATGTTCAATTTCCAGCTTAAACTGGAAATTCCAGAGAAGGCAAATAATCGATTATCACATAAGGGATAATCGATTATTCACTGACCGTTGCCTTCTAACGTTCAGTTTTATGAACGTTGAGAAGATAATCGATTATGTAAAGTAGATAATCGATTATCTTGGCATAAAATCAGCATTATTGATTGCCTATTAAGGAACGGACATACAACCTCTACCACCTATAAATAGAGGTCTTTTTGACTCATTTTATATGAACAATATCTCTCATTATTTTTGAACATATTGATAACATTTCTACATCATATTTAGAGCTTTTGTTGAGCCATTTGAGAGACAACTTTGAGTTGTTCATAGAGCTTATATTGTATCTCTTTATCTACTCTTCTTGGAGAGTTCTTGTTGTAAAAGAGAAAGGTTCTTGAGAAGACCATACCTTCTCATTGAGCGTTGGGTTTGCTAAGTACCTTCAATCTTTGTGTGTGAAGTCTTGTGGTGCGGTGTCCACGAGCAAGGTGAAGTCTTGAGGTGAGGTATCCTCGAGTGAGTTGAAGTCTTGTAAAGTGTACATCTACGAGCAAGTGTAGCGGTTTGTTAGGCACCCGTAAGCTTAACGGAGTTAGTGTAAACTCGAGAGAGTCTCTCGGGAGACTGGACTAACCACACGTTGTGGTGAACCAGTATAAATTCGGTGTGTCCTCTCCTAACTCTTTTAATTACTGCACTTACTTTACTCCTGCAAATTTAATTCCGCAAAATTTACCGACATTCTCGTGCCTCACTATTCACCCCCCCCCTCTAGTGAAGGGCATAAATCCTAACATCTTCATCCCTCTTGGTAGAAAGAGCCCTGAGTTCATCGGCATCCGAGGTAAGCTTCTTATGTTTTCCCTCGCGGCGAGTCAGCTCAGTTTCAAAATTGGCGAATGTTTGGTCATAAAGCTCCTTGGCCTTTAACCATGGAATAAATAAGTAGATTACTTGCTCACATAACATGTCACTCTCAGTAAAAATAAGTGAAATATCATACTCAGGCTTTTCCATAGGCGTAACAGAAGGCTTTTCGAACACATCTTTATCACCCACGGGCGTCCCCACGCCAAGAGACTCTATATTGAGGATCTCTTTTGTCTCCCTCGGAGGAAAGGACGATTTAGAAGGGGAATCACTCACTTTAATGACCTCAACTTGGTCAATTGGGGCTTCCCCTTGCTTCTGAAGAGATTTAATATTAGGCTTCCCAAGATCGCCCGCCACGCGCCCCTCGGTTCGATGGAAATTTTGGTCGTCGGCAATAATATCCGATACATCCTCGCGGGCCTCTTCAGCCCAAGGTGGGGCAGCAACGGAACCAAGCCCCGATTCGAAGCCGCCGACTCAACTATATGTGAGACAGTCAAATCCTCTCCCTCTTTGGGTATTGGCAAAGGATCATCTTTCCTTTTGGCTCTAACTTGGGGACTCCCCGGCCCTTCTAGAATTAATACCACTGCACCATACTTAGGATCATCCATTCTAGTTTTCTTAGATTTTGGAGGACAAGCCAGCGACCCCCCTCGTCTTTTCCTCTCTTCATCAGGTGTTGGAGCACCCGCTTCCCCAGGCAGAGGTTCTCTCATCAAGAAAACCTCCTCTAGACTTGCCAAAATACAAAAAACAAGAATGGGGAATGAGAGCGCAATTAGCAACAACATTTGTAAAACTGAAACTATTGTAGAAAATGAAGCCTCACTGTGACTCTTGGCTTGCCATCAGCCTTGGATGAACTGTGCCACACGGCTCGAGTATGGGAAAATCGAGTCCAATTGAGCTACCCAAATTGAAAGATTCCTTACTGCATCAGGGTACGCCGCAATAGCTGTATCGACGGAGGAAGTCAGTCCATGAAGAAATGTATCCAAATAAAGAAATGAGCAGTTAATAAAGCATATCTACTTACGCTTCATGTTCCATCTTTCATGGAACGACATCCTCTCTGAGGAATCAAGTCCGAAGTCCTAACTCAGACGAACGACTTATCCACTCCTTGTTCCTAACCTAATCGGTGTAAGCAAAAGGGCCCTCAAGGCCCGCAACACATCTTAATTAGGCCTCACAAACGAGTCTGGGATTGTACATTCTGATCAAATGATTGAGGGTGAAGGGCATCCTCTCGATCATTTTCACGTAATATCTGGTCATGTAAACGATACGCTAAAATGACGGATGAATTTAGTCGAGAGTCACTTTCATTCGCAAAAATCAAGGATCATGGGGTTTATCTAAGGGATGGAGGGCACTTCAAGGCCGAGGGTAAATGGATAAGTATACATACTAAGTAAGTCGGTCTTGTACGTCGTTATTCCCTACCCTCGAGAAGGAACCTCCACTAGCAACGCACCTCCCCAATGACAGTCAATTTTCACCCTTTCGATGTCTGTTATTAAACTGACGTATCGAGACATGGATTCGCATCGCCCCGGCTTAGAAGAAGGTCTCTCGACCTTAAATCAAAGCTTGTCTTTAAGGCCCCTAGAACAAACTCACCATTACTAGGAGACACTGTCGGTTTACTCTCTGAAGAGATCGTGGAATAGGAAGGCACATTTTCCTGCGGGATAGAGGTGGAAGTGTTCACCATTTTTACCAGAGGATTACAAAGAAGAAACGAAAAATCACATTTAAGGAAAGGACACGGGAGAGAGGTAATAGAAAAGAAAAACTCTACTGGGAACCTAATGATGCACTAGAGATAAAGGGGTGAAGAAATGAGTATTTATAGAAACCTAGCATGTGCGATTGGAGCAGACCAAAAGACAGCCAACCACTATAGGTAATTCGAAGATTTTGAGGATTGTGTGGACGCGACCTTTAGAATCCCTATCTATTACATCAATCACTTGGCAGCGCTCAGCTATTTGTTTCGATGGAAGTGCCTGAGGGGCAAGATCGCGAGGACGTTTATCTTCGTTTACTATGAGAAATGTAGAGACTGTTTGTATATGGTTAAAATTGGGAAGACCAATTTTACGGTCGCCAAGGCATTGTTCAATCTCACCTTGAAGGTCCTAGAGGATAGACCGGGGTTTGATGCCTTCGGGAAGTCTTCGCGCCTGGTATCGAGGCAGAATGGACCGGTGCTTATCGCAAATAAGCGAGAAGTTCCCTAGGAGCTGTATTTTCTGACAACGTTTGCGCAAACAATGACATCCTACACCAGGTTGATTGATGGTTGTACCAGCTCCATTATGTAATAATTATACATGTTTCATGTCGGGATTTTCCCCTCATATATAAAGGGAACCCTTATTTTATAGGGGATAAGATACTTAATATTGTAAATACAAGAACATTCTATCTGCTCTCTAACATATTCTCTTGATCTTATTACTTACATTTATTGCTTTTATTCACTGTGTTCTATTTATTGTTCTTCATTTATTGCTCATTATTGGTCAGAGATGGCTTCCATCAAAGGTATCATAACGGTTAGTCCTCCATCGACATATATATATATATACATATATATATGTATACATATTTATTGTTCTTCATTTATTGCTCATTATTGGTCAGAGATGGCTTCCATCAAAGGTATCATAACGGTTAGTCCTCCATCGACATATATATATATATATACATACATATATATATACATACATATATATATATATACATATATATATACATACATATATATATATATATACATATATATATATATATATATATATATATATATATATATATATATATATATATATATATATATATATATATTGAATTCACAAAATGGCCTTGTAAATTTAGTTGAGATAGGAAAAAATTCAAATAAAAAAGTTAAACTAAATCTTATATATATGCATTCAAAAATTAATTCTAAAAATTTGATTAAATATTTTTGATAATATCCATGGGAGTAATTTCAATACTTCAAGTACCATACATGTTACAAGTCCTGTAGTTGAGCAAATCTTGTTGATACGTATTCCTTATTTAATTGTAAGTTGTTCATTTTTTAGAAATGAAAATAAATTTTAGGAGAATTTATTATTTTTTGGAAATAATAATGTATCTATCAAATATATATCTAATATATTAATTTATTATCTAAATTATTTTTAAAAGTTTCTCATATTCGCCATTAAATGCTATCGAATGGCAGATATTTAAATCCCCTGTATGAATATCATTCTATTCGAGAACATTGCTTTCGGATCTGAATGTCTTCTGTGTTCGGCTCCACGTGTCGTTTCTTATACGAATATTTAATACAAACATATTTTGCCATATACAATACTGGTGAGAGAAGTATATCACATCATCTTTTCCATTCTCAGCTTTATATTAAAATATAGATGATCGTTAAAAATAAAACAACAACAATAACAAACCCAGTGAAATCTTACAAAGTGTGGTCTGGGGAGTTTAGAGTGGACGCGGACCCTTCCCCCTACCTTACGCAGGTAGTGAGATTATTCCCGATAGACCTCCGGCTTAAGAAAAAAACTAAAAAGCAGCAGAAACAACAAATAGTAACCATGGTAAGCGAGGGTGATATAATAACCGAAGAGAAATAAATGATATATAGCAATAGAAATATGCGAATACGAAAAACTAAAAATACGAGACTAACACTAATGATACCGGCATGAAAATAAGACACGTCCTCTTAACCACTATCCTTCTTCACTAATTCTCAACCTCTATACCTTCCTATCAAGGGCCATATTCTTAGTAAACTGAAGTAGCACGATGTTATGCCGAATCACCTCTCCGCAATACTTTTTATGCCACACTCTACCTCTCTTCAGCCTCCCATTGCCAACATCTCACACCTCCTCACTGGGCATCTATACATCTCTTCTTTACCTGCTCATACCATTTCAATCTAGCTTCCTTTATCTTATCTTTTACAGGTGACATTCCTACCTTTTTTTGAATATCAATATTCCTTATCTTATCTAACCTTGTATGCCCGTACATTCTTTTCAGCGTTATCATTTCTACTACTTTCATCCTTTGGCCGTGAGTGTTTTAAAAATAAAACAAATAAATAACTAAAGATGGAAAAAAAAACATATTATTAAGTTTTTAGTTCCTCTTGTTTTAAAATAATGGCACAATGCATGTAAAAGTTCTACTCAAATAACGGACTAAAGTATTGTGGATAAGAAAACTTCGAGATATGGAAAGACAACATCTACGTAAACACAATTGCCATTGAAAGAAAAAATATGAAAATTTCTAAGTACTAATTGGATCACATTTAATAAGTATTACTACTGACAGTTCAAAATTTAAAGCAGATGCAATAAATTAAAAAAACAAAGGGTTAGAGAAAGAGGAATTGGGAGAAGAGAATAATATTTGGGAAATTGGAAGGGCAGGCGGGCAACACTCAAGAACAGGCATTGCCTTTGCGGTCTTCTAAGATGCGGTCAAACGAAACTCGTTTGCTTCTAGGCCTGCATTTTTCACTTCGATAATTCCCCTGCTTGTATCTTATTCTAATTCTTCCGCAATAATTATATTCTACTCTAATTTATACGTATGGAGCATTATATGTGTTTACTCTTAAAATGAATATCAAATAAATTTATACGCAATTATAAAGATATGTTGATTGATTCAACACAAATAATTAAGAATATTAGATAAGCGAATTAAAGATAAAATAAATAACCAAACCAGTTGTTATGTTGAGTCCAGGCCCGGATCTAAGCTTATCACTTGCTTTGCCCTCGATTCGGAAGCAAACGTATATGAAGAGTTATGCCTAAAATAAGAACCTTTCAATAACTAGAAAACAGATAAACAAGTTTGTATTGTTTTGATATGCATGTTACAGCATCTCCCAATCGAATAAAAACTACCCTTTTATATAGTAGGAGAATTTCATCCCTAGTACAATTCTAAAAAAGGTTTAAAATTTTCTTTTTCGTTAATCACCGATCCGCTGTCAATATAGGTCGAGATCTGCTCAATATCTAGTGGGGTGCAGATATCTCGATCCTCTGTTAGTCGTATGCTACCGTTGTCATGTTTTCTGAGGCCTCAGAACTCATTCTGGGTTCGGGGAAGCGTTGTCTTATCTGGAACTCGTTTGGAAATCAGTACGAGAGGTCTCCAGCTCTGAATCGATCCCATGCGGTCACATCCTGGCTCCGTTTGACCCACCGAGAAATCGAGGTATATGTTACCCCCGGTTTCACTTGTACACATATAGTCCCCTCGTTTCTCATATAATAGGTTTGCACAAAACGATCGGAGATGATAAATGAACCCCGATCCTTCCCTCGCATGTCACAACCAAGATGAAGGATAGGCCAAAACGTCCCATTAGTTGTGTTGTTCTGATTTCGTACACGTGTCGTCCATTGGCTGGTTGCCTTCGAATGCAAAAAGTCGTGTACTTCCCCTATAAAAGCTTCTACCCTCTGTACTCTTTCTATTTTCCAGTCCAAGCTTCCACCTTCAAATTTTCTTGCGGTTACTAACTCTTTTCAACCTTCGTACCTTCATCCATGATCTTCAAATCTTGATAATTGTTCTTAGATTCCAACCCAGATCTTCATCCTACCTTCAAATCTTTATACTTCTTTCTTAAGCCTTCAAACTTGTTCCTTTAGACCTTCATATTTTTTCTTTAAATTTCAAAATTTCTTAGATAGTAATGGCTAAAATTTCTAAATTAGTTCATTAACAGGCTGCTTCTTCATCTTCCCACTCGTCCACAGATGCCGAGGAGACTGCTTTCGAGGTGGACCCTCCCAAGGTGGCTACCCCGAGCCCCTCATGTAAAGCTTTATACCCAGGGGTTGCTTAATCGTAGACGACTTCAAAGTCAAGAAGGCCTCATCCAAACAGGATCAGGGTGAATGAGCATGAAGATATATATGCTCCATTACTCCCACAGTTAGAGACGACTCTAAATGGGAAGGCAAGGATGTGGTAGTCCCTGGGCCCAAGAATGATATTACTACCCACGTGGAGGGGTACTCAACTATTTATACTTACCTTTTTACGTCGGGCCCAGTAGATCCGGTCATTACGGCCTTTTGCAAGAGGTTCGAGGCGTGCCTCGAGCAAATCCACCCATCTCTTTTTAGGATCGTAATCCTCCTACATTATTTTTTGAACAACACCAAATATTGTCAGTTCACCCTCGACCACCTACTCCATCTGTACAGTCCCCGAATCTTCTGAGGGGGACTGATGAAGTTCACTCACCGAGCCAGCAAGGCTCCTTTATAGAACATTGATAAGGATTCAAACCAAGGTTAGCAGGGGCGTTTCGTTTGGGTAAAAACTGAGGATTTGATTCCTCTTAAATTCCTGCTATTCCCGAATAGTGGAATACATCTTGTAAGTGTAGCCTTTTTTTAAGAACAGATTTGTTTCCTTTCTGACCATCAATATTTGTAGTTGTGTAGCTATTTCCTGGGTTCCTAATGCAGCCCCCGGCTCAAGGAGTGGACTGAAGACATCTGTCAGCAGATGTCGTATTTCGAGCGCTCGTGGCGGATGTTTTCGAAAGGCTGATGGGAGGTCTGTTCTCACGGTATGGTTTTCTTTTGAATAGTTATTACTATGCCCAAAACTCACATAACTCTGATCTTTCTTCTTTCCTTTGTAGGTTTGCCTAAGACCAGTAAACTTAGTCCAATAGAAGAGGATAAAGATGTGCCCTTGTCCGTTGATCCCTCCATTACGGAGGAGCTCGGGGTTAATGTGGAGGAGAAGAAGGGAAAAAGGAAGTCCTGTGGCTCAAAGGGGCCCGAAGTGAAGATAAAAAAGAGGGCAACCACTAGAGCCCGTAGGTCCAAGAAGAATTTTGAGTCCCCGGTACCGGACTCCGAATTGCTTTACCAGATCAGAAAAGAGCAAGAAGAAGATGACATTTTTTTGTTCACGAATCGACCACTACCGGGGAGCAGGTGGTAGCCGAAGAAGAAAGCCATAAAGGCAATCTTCTCTTGACTCGGGAGGACCGGATGGAAACGGGGGTAGTGAACTTCCGAGAAGTTGCTTCTATTCTAAATGAGGCGACTGGTATAATCAACATCGTTGAGACACCCTCCTACAACGAGTCCTTGCTTGAGGAGGCTCAAGAAAGAAAGGAAAAGTGTAGTGAAGGAGTCCACGATGCGGAGCACCCTCTCAACTCCTTCTTCAGTTGCGTGGACACATCTACTTTGGAAGACTTTTCGGGGCTTGGCGGCTTAGAGATTTCGAAGAAGGACGCTCCTTTGAAATTTGGTAGGCTAGGATCGAGCTGAATATATGTTAATTAGTTCCCTCTCCGAGTGTGAGCCCGGTCGCAAGAGATCTATTATTATTCATCTCACGTAGGAAGCTCGGGTGCTATCTGCTCCTGTGGGCATATCCAGCTACCTTCGGTGATTGGTGATCGAAAAAAACCAGGCAAAGATGAACGAGGTGGGAGCGGCGTGTCTCTTCAATAAGGCACATCAGAAGTTGACGCACCCTCTTTCCATCCTGGACGGGTGTCCGAAAATCGGGTACACAACATTATGGGAAGGCAACTCTTATTCCCTTGCGAGAATTGGGTCTTTGGAGTTCGGAGAGTCACCACCTAATGATAATAGTGCATTAGGACACTATTAAAGAAATAGAGAATTTTAGAAGAAGAAACCAGAGTTAGGGTAAGGGCTTAGAGATTATCTCGAGGGGAAGGTGTTAGGCACCCCTCAAGATCCACTAGTGTGGTTCCCCGACATGCTATAATTGTGACTTTGAGAAGATAGGAGAAATAAATAAAGTTTGCAAATAAGTTTAATACTTTTAAAAGAAAGAAGAGAACAGCAATTTTAGATAAATGAGTTAATTAGAAGAACCAAAATTAAAAGAATGCATTACAAATAAAAGAAGAAAGCGAAGGGGGTCCTAAGTTTAAACATAATATGGATCACATCAATGCAATATTCAGCAATTACTCCTCAGAAGAGGGGTCGCACGTGCTATTAGAGCACTGGTCATCATATTCATATTCTACTCTTTCCTACCCCGTTAAGGTATTGAAGCGCATTTAGCCTTGTTTATTTATTGCATGCTAATACCCGTCCTAAACTATCAGTCCGGGGGTATTAGGACTTCTAATCCTAAAAGGGGAGAGAGGGATAGGGGTATTTATGGAGTTTAATGGGTAAAATTCTGGTTTCGACATACAAACAAGTAAAAAATAGAGGGAATGAACAAACAAACAGGTAAGGCTCAAGTAAACCCCTTAAATCAAACAACATGTAGTTTAGCATGCCTTGTACATACAGGTTTGGTCTTAAATTAAACTTAAGCGACGAACGGACTGGTTTAACACATATATTTAGACAGAAAGTCTGCATTTGGCAACTCGAATACAATTGTCATAAATTAAGGTATTTTAAGCGAGTTATTTAGAGGAACTGATTTCAGAAGACAAGCTAATGAAGAAGGTTTTTTTGAAAGAGAGAACAGACCGCAAAATGAGTTTTAGAAATAAGTTTCAAAGAAAATCAGCAGACTGTCCAAGTATGATACACAAGAATAGTTGTAAAAGCATTTTTTAGAAATCAGAATTTATCTAAAGAAAAAGCATAAGTTGCAGAACCGATTTAAGCAATGGGTTCAGGGAGATTGGAATTTAGTTGGAAAAATATTTAGGCAGAATATTAGAAAAAAACCATTTCAGAAAAACATGCAGACTTCAAAAACTCAAATGTACAATGATTCAAGAGAGTTTTATCAAAAAGGGTTAAGACTTTTCAAAATGTTACTAAATTAAGGCATTAAAAACCGATTATTAGAATATTACTGCTTTAAACGAATCAAACGAGTTTGACGCGAAGTCCTATAGGCATGATATCTATATTTAATTTTTTGAGCATGTTATTGAACTGATAAAAAAGATAATTGTTCGATTAACCCTATAGTTTTCCTAATAAATATGCATTCCCTATATATATATATATATATACATATATATATATATATATATATATATATATATATATATACATATATATATATATATATATATACATATATATATATATATATATATATATATATATATATATATATATATATACATATATATATATATATATATATATATATATATATATATATATATACATATATATATATATATATGTATATATATATATGCGAATTTTCAGAAATGGTTGTTTTAAAGTCCTATAGGCAAGAACTCTAGTGATTTGAAATATGATTAAATGTTAAACCTTATAGGCATGATATGTATGTGATTGAATTAGAAATATTAAACAGACCTATTCGCATGATTTCTAGTAAAAATAATAGAGTCCTAAAACATTCTATCTACCCTTATTGGTGCAAGAAAAGTAAACCCCCCCCTCCCCACACCCTTTTACTATATTCCTAGAGTTCTTACAAATTATTACAAATTAAAAAGGTATTAAAAAACATCAAAGCCTAACAGCTATATCCAAGCAGCCTAATTCAATCTTAATGTCTAATAACATGTGATTAACCAATTCTAGATCTATATTTCCAAAGAAATCTCAAGGTTTTCCGACATTGCTTATATTCAGGATGCCATTTAAAATTAGAGTAGTGCAGTGTGGAAGAGCTAGCCCCAGTACAAGTTCAAAGGGAGATCAGGGGTCCCAAAGCATGGCTTGCAAGAGAGGGGCAGAACTTAGAACTAGGAATAAGTGCAAAGAGATAAGGGAATTGGGGAACCATAATAAATGGTGGTCATACCAAGCCGCAGGTGCAGGCTGGCACACCCCTGACCACTTATTTGGGTTAAACAAGTTTGGAGCAGACCATGAAGGTCAGACCTAAGTCTGAATAGTGATTAGGACACTATCAGACCTAAGTCAAGGCTCAAACACATAAAGGGGAAAAGGAAAGTGGGAATTGACTGAGTCAGGGGTTCAAAGAACCTAGTTCAGAGTCATAGACAGCAATGTTACAGTGCTATTATGGCTGGAACCATCTCACATATAAAGAAGAAGAGGGGAATCATTGTTGTTATGGGTGGAAACATACTCACATATAAAGAGGAAAAGGGAAAAGTAGTTCACATAAGAGAAGTATAAACAAAGTTGCAGAAACACAGTAAAGAAGAACATAACAGAACTTAGGATGTAAACACATAGTGGAGGAGCATCATTTAAACTAAGGAGAACATACTAGTTGCAAAGTAAGAGTAGGCAGGATATAAGAACAAGCACATCAAGTAAGCACAACAGGAGAAGACTTATGTTTTCAGCAGAATACTTGAAGGATCAAAGAGAACTCAAAGTTGTTTTAGAAAGCATAGAGTAGAAGTATGAAGAAGAGAGTAGAGAGCAGAGTGCTCAATACTATGAGTGAGCAGACAATTTTAATTGTGAAAATTTTCAATGTTCAAGCCTCTAAAGCCTAATTCAAGTGAATAAAAAGGATGTCTCAAATGCAAAAGGGTAGCCCCCTTTATAGTTCAGAAAACTAGTAAGAAAAAGGTAAGAGAATAGTTTCGAAACCAATCACATAAAATTTCCCTTTGATTAAGGGATTTGATTCAAACAGGCAAAAAAATTAAGGAAAGGATTTTATTTAGAATCTTTTCCAAAGAAGTATAACAGGGGAAAATACACTAAACCTTAATTAAGGAAATAATTTACTATTACACGGTTTAGGAAAAACAAGGAAAGACAATAAATCATCAGCTAGTAAAATCATGATTTGAGTTTTAGTATGAATGAATGCAACCAGGAAAGGTGAAGAGGGGCTTAATTTTAAAAAAAATTAATAACACTCAATCAAACCTTAAAAAGGAATTTGGAGTCAATCACAGATTGGCAAAAAGGACTTCTGAGAGAAAGGTGCTCATATGTAAAGCACACAAACAAGTCCAATAAGAGAGAGTCATTGTGTTAATTAGAAAAGGCTAGCATAGAAAATATTCAAAATCATAATCAACAGGATCGAATCCAATTCATAGACTCTGAATGAGTTTGAGAGAGCCATGATTATGAAATAGAACCCTTATCTAAACACAAGATCAAAACTCGCCAAAACCTCAAACCCTAGGTTTCCAACTCGAGTATCATATAGAGAGGAGAAGGCAAGCCATTGAAATAGACTCAAAGGTCTTTTTCAAAGCCTCATGAGTAAACACACAGACACAGTAGTAGGTTTGAAGCAATTGAGTGAAAAAACATAAAGAACACGTTTTAAAAAAATACTCGGAGCTTAAGAAAATTTTAGGAAAAGAAAAGAGGTGATGTATAAACTTAGGAAACAGTAGATGAAACATGTTTAGGAAGAACTCGATAAAATCTGGTAAAGCAAGAAAACATAAAGAACCTAGTAGGAGACACGTACAATAAAAATCATGTAGGGAAACATAGCAGAGATAGTCATGCGAGCCTATTCAAGAGGCACAGTAGAATGGAAAGCTTAGAAGGATCATGCTTAATAGAAAGAAAAGCAGAAGATCACGCACATGCGTAGTAGAGAAGAAAATATTCAAGACAAACACAGAGAAACACACATAAGGAAAAGAGAAGAAAGAATCACAATGTTTCCAGAATCCCTAGTTTGAAAATTAAACGATCTTAAAAAAGAAAATTTGGGAAAACCCTTTAAATGTCGAATATAGCACATATATAGCATAGATCTAAGAAAACAAATACAGAAAAACCTCGAGTAGCTTTAGGTTTTCTCTGAAACCCTAGAAATGAGAAGGCTTGGAAGAATATCCGGTCTGAGTCGGAGATTGCCATAGCTAGCCTCCTAAAGCTCGAATACGTTGGAGCAAGGCCAGAGAGGCTATAGAACCATAGATATGTCCATCGAGGCCAGACCTCAAAATCTCAAATACCCATGGTTTGGGGGTGAAGGAAGGTGAGTACAGGCCATCCATGGTCCGAGAAGCCATGGACTCCGGTGAGATAATGATCGGCGAAGGGTAGGCGGTTGTTAGGGTTTTGAGTGCTTGAGAGTATTTTGAGAGAGAAGAGACGTCAGAGGTGGTTGTCTGAGAGAAATGGGGATTAGAGTTGGGGTAGGTATAATTAAAAGGAAAGGATCGTTTGTGGACGTTGATCAAAAAGATCAACGGCCTGGATTGAAAAGAATTTCGGGCGGGTCAGCTAACGGGTTAAGGGATTGGGTTAAGACGAATTGGGCTGTTTCAAATTGGGTTCGAAATTTGATTGATTTCAGGTTGAAATTGAAATGGAATTAGGGTTATAATTAAAATGAAATGGAATTGAGGCTACAATTGAAATATCTAGTTTTCCCTTTTATTTTATTAAAAATAGTAAAAGATGTTTTAAAAACAAATTAAACATACTGAGTCAATAAATAGTATGTAAATATTGATTTAAAAATATTGAGATCAATTTTGTAATTAAAAAATACTATTTAAATCTTAAAGTAGGCTAAAATTGCAATTACATGCAATTTAGTTTTAAAAATACCAAAGAAATTTGTAATAATATGCAAAAATCATGTTAGCTATAGTTTGTGTAAATATGAGAATAAAATAAATTTTTCACCAAATAATGGTAAATTTGGGAATAATTATTGAATTTTATGGTATAAAAATAGGCAATAAATTGGTTTAAAAATCAATAAAAATGTTAAAACCCTTTGGTGTGCTTATATATGCGCGCGCGCGCGCACACATACACACACACACACACACACACACACACACACACACACACACACACACACACACATATATATATATATATATATATATATATATATATATATATATATATATATATATATATATATATTATTTTGGAAGTATTTTGGGTATAAAAATACATAGAAAAAAATTGGGTATCAACAGCAGGCGCTGAACCGGGTAAGGCATCAATGCTCGCTCTTGAATTCCAGTTAGATTTTGATATTTCGTAGTATTTTTGTTGTTTTGTAGGCCTCAGTACTTCACCATAAGAGCTTCATGCGGTATCACTCCGAGATCACCTAGCTCGGGTTTGTCTTTAAGGAGTAGGATCGAAAGAAGGATATGTAAAAGCTCCTCGGTGAGCAACAAGATGGGGCCATCTAGGACCTTTAGGCCGTGCTAGACAGGGCTCAGAAGAAAGCTTCGACCCTAAGGCAGGAACATGCCGACCTGGTTGAAAAGGTAAAGGTCTTTGAATATAAAAAAAAGAAACTAGCCGTGGTGACAAATAACACAACCTCGCAGGTCCAACAGAAGATCGATCATATCAACCGACTCCTAATCAAGATGATTGAGGTCCAAGCCACAACCGATGGGTGGAAAACAAAAATGGACCTGCTGGTTTAGGAGAAGGAAATTGCCAAGGAGAAGCTGGAATCAATAGAGGTCTAATTCCGAGTGGTAAAGGAGAAAGCAAACAAGTGGTCTCAGCTGAATGACGATATTCGAGCATAGCCAAGCTCGGTTGTTACAGAGTGGGATGCCCTCTAGGAGAATATGATATAGTGAAGTCCAAGTTTAATACAACCACCGCCGATGCTAATGAAATGGTAGCCCAATACAAGGCGGATATGGAGGCTACCTAAGCCTGCATGAAGACGGTTGAATATATGAAGCGGCTATTCCGAAGAGAGACACTCAAGGAGATCCACACCCATAATTTTGACATTTCGACTGAGATCGAGGAAGCCAAAAAACATGAGGCCGAGGCAAAGAAGCTTTATGAGGGCTCTAAGGGTTCCGAGGGCTCGGAGGGTTCCAACGGTTCTGGCGATGAGTCGGGTCATGGTGAAGATTAGGCATAGATGCCTTAGTACGCTTTTATTTTTGTCTTATGTACACTTTTTGTTTATTTTGAGGTCATTTTTATGGGCCTTTGTATGTACATTTCCGAATATATATAAAATTTTCCCTTTCTGGCAATTTCAAGTCTTTACCTTTTCAGCATCTTTTCATAATTTCTATCCTTGCAATGTTTCCAATGCCATAGCATAAAATTAGATGTAACTATAGCAATACCTTCAATTAAGTATGTAAATATAGAAATGTCTAGTATTTTCGTCAATAAAAGTTATGAAATATTTCTTTTTATCGCGGGATGGTATTGACTTCATGTCACAATATCTGTGAGTTAAGTCTAAAGGATTTGAATTCCTTTACACAGACTTATGATGTTTAACGTACTTTAACGTACTTAGATTCCACACATATTTGACATTTTGAATTATTGCATTCAAATTTAGGCAGTACTTTCAAGTTAACTATTTTTTGCATGGTATTGAATTTGATGTGAGCTAAACGTGCCTGATATAAATTATTTGACTCAAGTAAGTAAAAAAAAACTTGAACGTCATTGATATCAATACCTATTACATTAACTTCAAAAGGCCCTCCGCTAGATAACATTTTCCTACATTCACATTGCTCTTACTTATTGTAACTTTTTTAGAAATAAATACATACTTAAACTCATTCTTGATAAAGAGTCTAGCAGAGACCAAATCTACAAATTTCAGGAACATGGACTATATTGTTTAGAGTTACAACTTTGCTAGAAGTCATCATCAAAGATATGTTTCAAACTCCTTTAATTTTGGCAGATGCGAAGTTTCCCATAAAGATAGTCTTGTGGGGCCCTGTAGGTACATAAGAGGCAAATAACTCTTTGTTAGCACAAACATGGTGAGTGGATCCAGAATCAATCCACCACTCCTTGAAATTTTATTACCAAGTGGCATTCAGATAGCATAGCATATAAGTCCTCTATTTCCCCATTTTTTTCGACCATATTTGTTTGACTCTTTTTCATGTCCTTTTTTCTTGCACGACAATCCATTACCTTATATCCAACTTTTTCACAGTTGTGGCAATTACCTTTGAACTTCTTGTAGCTCGGGTAATTCTTTGCTCCAAACGACTTCTTTCTCATTTAGGTTCTTATAAAAGTTTCTTTAATATTTGGGCTCATTATTGTTGAGTTTTCATGGGACACAACAACCTTGTTTTCCTCTTCAATCTATTGACGAACAATAAGATCTTCAAGTGAAGTCAGAATGCTTTCATGCCTCCGTGACCACAAATCTTTCATTATCAGAAGTTCCTTCTTCCAAGACTAGAACGTCCTCATTGATAAATGAGAAGGCTAGACATTCGCAGAGAGGTTTTCCCGGTCTTCTGAACTGGAATAAAAAGAAGTCTTTCTCGAGTAACTGAGACTCTTACTGGTGCGGAGGAAGCTATAAAGTTGCTGTCCGAAAAAAACCGATAGAAGAAGCTTATAAATCGTTATAAACTAATCGCGATCATATAGAAAGAACATCTTCTTTTGCCAATACTTCAAATCCAAGTCGAAAACTTTTTCGTACTTTTCTGTTGGCGCAGACATTGTGAGAATTAAAGACACAATGACTGTTATAGTAGTATTTGTCACAACCGTTAGTCATTGTAACAGAACTATTTTATTCCATATCTGTTGTCATTTTTCTATAAAAAAAATTACACAAATAGATTAGTAAGTCGGTGAAGTTGTTATTACTTCAACCCGAATATAAATCTAGAGCAGAAAATTCGTTGATTTTAGTCTCCAAAAATAGAACTGGAAAATCACAAGAATTTTAATATTCCAAGCATGAATATATGATGCACACAAAATAAAAATTAAATTCCTTAAGCATGTTAATAATCTGTGTTCGAAAATAATTTCTGCAAAAGTAAAATAGAAACAGAAACAAAAATAGAAACAGAAGAATTAAAAGTTGCGAGCCCAATAGAAAACTGTATTTTCTTAAGAAATTTAATCCCCTCACTGTTGAAAAAAGTTATTGAATTAATTCCTCCTAGGATAGAACATAACAACTATTCTGTAGTTTCTGTAATAAAATTTACAGAACTTTGTCGAATTAAATAAATAGTAGTAAACCACACAGATTCCTACTTTTTGCTTTGAAAAAAAATGCAGAAATGCAAATAAAATAGGGGAGAATGTATGCATATTTTCTATTGTTTAGTATCAAAAAAATGAGGCTAATCTTGTGTATTTAGAGCGAATGATTTGGGTTACAACAGGTGCTAATATACCTGTTCGATTGAGAAGGTGTCTCTTTGCTAGAATTATATTTTTATTAGGCGCGCCGTGAATTTAAATTAAACTAAAATTCCACGAGAAAATATCAGAAAAAGAAAATAAATGATGGAAATAAAATTGGTCCAAAATTTTTATCAACCAACCATATCGATTGACCAATTCAAATTCAAAGCTAAGCCGAACGAGCGACAACGACAGCACGAGGCACCACTTTTTCTAAACCCTTTTAAAAGGTAGGAAATGTGCTTTTCCATGTAAGCACACGGATTTTCTTTCCATGTTTCGATGAGGGACAAAAAATCTTAACAAAAGGAAAATTTCAAACTTTTTGTTTCCTTCCATTTCCCATTCACACCTCTTAATTTTATTAGATAAAACCCAACAGCTTTTTACTTGCTTCTCAGCATACTTTGGCTTCATGATAAAGAGTGATTGTGCCCGCACCGAATACAATCCACTTGTTCATTATACATGTTGGAAATATAGAGAAGTTTACATAAACTTATTGTTAAGCAACTCATGATGAAATTAGTTTAAGGTTACTGTTACGATCTAATTTCCACTAAGTATCTTGATGGCGTCTGACATCGCTATCAGGTAAGTCAACAAAAATAATTAATTAAATTCTCGTTTTAATAATTTTGAAAATTATATTTTTCCTTTAATTACCGGTAAAAGGTAATCATTTCAAATCAAATATAAATGTTAGGAAGTTAATACAAGGTGCCCCATAATCATTCCAGAACCCGGTGTCATAAGTGCATGAGCATTTAGTAAGGAATGACATAAAAATACACTAACTGTCCGGAATACAAGTGGACAGAAATGAAAATACAGTACAATACTCTAAAGGAGACTCTGCTGACTGCGGTCATCTCGATAAATGCAACTCACCTAGGTCTCCGTATCAACCATGCCGCTATGACACTAAGCCATTATCAACATATAAACCTGTGCAACAAAAATGCATAGCAAGTATAATATAAGTACGGAAACAACGTGTACTCAACAAGTATCCCGTCTAATCTCGAAAAAGTAGAGGCGAGAGGTCGACTTCATCACTTGCTAGTGGTCCAATAATAATATAGTAAAAATATAAGGAAATCATGGATTTATATAGCAATTATAACTCATAAAGTCGGAAAGCGGGTAAATACCTTCTAAACTAATAAAATATTTCCAAGATTTACTTTTCATTGTCTTTATCAATTTATATCGGTCAGGAAAGGCAAATATCAACATTTAAAATTCTCAGGCAAACAATACAAGCATGCGCATATCATGCAAAGATCGACGGCTCGATCCAGCAGAAATATAAAATGTGCACTGCTGAGGGACGAACGACGCGAACCATAGATTTATCTATTACCCCGCTCGAAAATCATACATGCGACACGGTCAAATTTAAATAAACAATCACCCTACTCGCGAATCGTACATGCGATGCAAGTACATGTTATTTAGTTACTTGTGATGTTATTTACATTATGTAATTGGTTTTAATAGATTCGGGCCATTCGGAGTTGGATACTCGTGGCAATGACATTGTTTCTTAGTGATTTTTGTACCAGTTTGAGGTAAGTGGCTTGTCTAACCTTGTGTGGAGGATCTCTCCCCTTTGAACTTCTTATCTGGTGATTTAAAAGCCTTGTACGCGAGGTGACGAGCGTGTATTTGCGGTAATTTTTAAAAAATCCACTTTACTTGAATTATCTAGACTGTGTTTCTTCATTTTATTTGATTGGGCTCAACGCAAATTTAATCTATGTTAGTTAGAAAATCATGATTAGTTAGAATTAATTGCTTACTTGCTTATTTACCTAAGTTGTTCTATGTAAAGCATGCTAGGTTAGTCATACCTAATTGTTGTTGTTCACTTTTTATTTTTTCCTGTAAATTCTTGGTTGTGGTTGCGCATATAAATATGGACTACGGGTTCGATTCCCGGGAGATCCCCCCTGCATAATTATATGGAACTACGGCAATGCAGCCGGTAGATTCCCCCAGTACTGGGTATTGATATGATGGACTATGCGTTAGATTCCCGGGAGATTCTCCAGATATTCAAATATGATGGACTGCAGATAGATTCCCGGGAGATCCTCTAGATATTCAAATGCGATGGACTACGGGTTAGATTCCCGGGAGATCCACTAGGCAGTTGAGGAAAAAGGACTACAGGACGCTATCCTGGGAGATCCACATGACACCCTGATATTGAGTGATACCTTGTTGTATTATTTTCCTTACTTAGCTTAATTTTCATTGGCTTGCAGCTCCTATCATATTTTTATCGTTGTTTTTCCTGATTATTCTATGCTTTACACTGTTTATTATTGTTATCATGTTTATTCTCAGTAGGGCCCTGACCTTCCTCGTAACTACTCAACCGAGATTAGGCTTCGAACTTACTGAGTACCGCTGTGGTGTACTCATACCTCTTCTGCCCATGTTTTCCATGTGCAGATCCAGGTACTTCTGGTTGGGCGCACTATCAGTGATCCAGGAGCTATACTCGGAGACTTGAGGTATACATCTGCCACGTCCGCAGATCCGCAAAGTCTCCTTCTCATTCTATCCATAGTTACTAGATGTTATTTCAATCCCTCTTTGTGTTAGACTATTCTGGTGACTAGAGCAGTGTAAGATTTCTTATAGCCTGTGTTGCCCGTCGGTTTTCGGGTCATGGAGGTTATTTTAGTATTTTGTATTAAAGTGTACGTGCCAGGCGGTAAATCTATACATTTTCTTATGTCATTTGATATTCTGTGATTATTTTTTGTAGAACTTGTTAATTCCGCAATATGTTAGGCTTACCTAGTCGTGAAGACTAGGTGCCGTCATGAAAGGTTCACGATTGGTGAACTAGGATCGTAACATATTAAGTGGGAACTGATCCCTATTTCTTTGAGTAAATAACTTAGTTTTCAATCAAATGCACTATTCAAATAACTTAGTCTTCAACCAAATGCACCATTTAATCTTTATGAAACATAGGTGCCAATGGAACTAAATCTTAACATGTCATAATGGCCTCTATCACAATATTAGCCAAGCGGACAATCACCAAATAACTACGCATTTTAATTTAAAAGCATGATATACTAAGTTTAACAGTGAAAATCTCATAAATAACTGATAAGAATAACTGCGACTCAAATACAAAATCCCCAAAAATTGGGTGTAACCCAGTACATGAGCTACTAAATGTTAACACAATCAAAATTTCTCATACAACTGTCTGGAAAGATAGAGCAGTGCTAAGTAAACTGAAAAGAACAAGAGTCGAGGTCTGCGGATGCCATATCAGCTACCTTAATAATTTAAAAATAAGTAATGCTCCAAGTATAGCAACCATCAGATCCATATATACATGGATCTGCACAGGAAGTCCAGAGTGTAGCATGAGTACAACCGACCCAACATACCCAATAAGTAACAGGACTAACCTTGGGCTTAAAGCAGTAACGAGCTCAGAAAGGTATAGTCTAAATCCATATAATACCAGTACGATATAACATGGTATAACAGTGACAACTCAGAGAAATCTCATAACCATTTTGCACCCAGTACATAAATATAGACATGCTTTCAAATTTAATAATTTAGGCTCGATAATAATAAAATATGCCAAGTATAACTAGCATGAGGAATTTATATCTCTATGTCTACATGTCAAATATGCATATTACCTGTAATGCAACATAGTGATAAACTCATATATTCACACTCTAGGAGTATTCAAACCCACTCAGCACACTCAATCGCTCAGGACACAATCGTCTCAACACTCTCAATCATTCAACATTTGCACTCGCACTCAGCACTTAATGCTACCTACTGTCACTACTGGTATGTTAGACTCTGGAGGGACAGATCCTACACAAGCTCTAATATAAGCCAACATGGCATGCCACACCGTGCAATCCTATCCCATCATGAATCAATAAATCATGTTGCAACATGCATCCCGATACCATAAATATCACTCATAATCAGGCCCTCGGCCTCAACTCAGTCATCAATCTCTCCAGTATCTCGGGCTCACAAATAACATGCCAATCAACCCAAACAATGATATGTGATGTAACAATCATGATAAAAAAGACTGAGATATGATATGAAAATAATAAATATGACTGAGTACATAATTGCAATTTAAACAAATAACTCAACAACAGAAACGACCATTGTGGGTCCCAACAACACAAGCATATAATCTAAAAATTATTTCTAACATGGATCGCAACTCAATTTCTCTAACACGTGGGGATTACATGAATAACAATAAGATTTGATACACGGTACCACAAAATCAACCGAGTCACAATTACCACGAGTATGCCCATACGCCACCTAGCATGTACATTACCTCAACACCAACCATATAGCACGTAGTTCAGGGATTCCTATCCTCAGTACCAAGTTTATAAGTGTTAATTAACTCAAACCGCGCAAATAACAACTCCAACAAGACCTTGCCTCGCGATCCACGTACGTCGGCCAATGTCGGACGCTATAGTTGATTTGAATTGCTGCTTGGGGACTTCAAAGTATACCTTCTCCACGTCCGCATGCCTCGTAGTCATCTTCCCTATTTTACTTCCTATAGTATTTCTTTCAGACATTTATTTATTATATATTATAGATTTATTCTATAGAGCTTATGACTTAGTTCCACCAGCCTTGAGGAGGGTATTGATGAAATTATATTTTGTTTCTGAAGGTTATATCAGTTATTCAGCTTTGTTTTCATATTTTGATAATTGTTTCCACCAAGTTATTATTATCTGATAGGCTTACCTAGTCGTACAGACTAGGTTCCATGATAACATCCTACGAAGGAAAATTATGGTCGTGAGAAGTTGGTATCGAAGCTCTAGATTCATATTTTTTGCAAGTTATAAGCAGATTGAGTAGAGTCTTGCATATCGGTATGGAGACATATGTACTTATATTCGAGAGGCTACGAAACTGTTAGGACATATCACTTCTTTCATTCCTTATTATACGAATTGGTTGAATTCGAAAACTAAATATTTGACTTTCGATTCTATCACAAATGGTAAGGACACGCACTGCTAGATCCGATAATCAGACACTCGTTTCCCCTACTAGAGCCGCGAGAGATCGGGGTTGGGGCGGAGGCCGAGGCCGAGGAGGAGGCACGTGGTGCAGCCAGAGCAGTTGCCTGAGCAGCGATAAAGAAGCCACCAGTAGCTCCCATCAGGGGATAGGCACCGGAGGCACCTGTGTCACCCTCGAACTTCAGGAGACCCTTGGACAGTTCTTGATAATATTCGGTACCTTAGCTTAGTCGGGGTTGATTTCACTTGCATCAGCCACAATTCATGTTAGGGTCGAAGCTTAGACTCACGCAACCCATACCTAAAGTAGCGGGTTCAAGCCAATCAGGTCCTTGAGATTATACCAGTATAGCATGTTGCTCCAGTTCAGCCTGTGGTTAGGGCAACAACATCTAAGAATGATCAACTTTGGCTTGAGAGGTTAATGAAGTATCATCTTCCTATTTTCAGTGCTTTAGCTTCAAAGGATACACATAATTTTCTTGGGGAGTGCGCCGAATTATCCACACTATGGGTACTGTAGAGACGAGCCAGGTTTCTTTCAATACTTTCCAAGTGTGCGGAGCGGCATATCAGTGATGGTGAGTGTACTGGGAGGGTATCCCAATCGAGGCAGCTTCACTTACATAGACTCAACTTTTAGAGATATTCCCGAGAGAGTTTGTTTCTCAGACCCTTCGGGATGCATGGCGCATAGAGTTTTAGCATCTGCATTACGGTACCATGACAGTGCGAGAGTATGTTGTCCGATTCAGTAATATGTCTAGCATGCAACTTCCTTGGTTTCTACAGTTAGAAAGTGGGTCCGTCGATTTATCGAAGGGCTCAACTATGGTATTAGGTTCAATATGTCTAGATATCTAGAAGCAGATACCCCATATCAATAGGTGGTAGAGATTACATAGAGGTTGTAGGGTATGTAGGGCCGTAAGAGAGATAATAGGGAGGCGAAAAGGCTTCGAGGTATGTGAGGATTTAGTGGTGGTCATGCTGTAGTTACATCGCATCATGGTAAAAGCTTTGTGAATCATCCAGTGCACTTCGCTCTTTCAGCATCTAGTGGTGCTGTGGTTGTTCTGAGGTCTCAGGCTGCACACTTTGCTAAGCTATTCTAGTGAAGCTCTTACATGGGTTACCTTCATCGGTAAGTCCAATCGGCTAGCCCTGAGCCAGTCCCAGCAACCACGTCCACTGAAAGCTTTATTTGAGTGTGGTGATACCCGCCATATGGTTAGAGACTACCTAGGCTCAAGAGGGTGCACCTCCACAGACTACTCATGCTCTACGGATTCAGCCAGGTCCACAAACATCCCAGACCATGGTTGCTGCCCCAGTTGCCACTCCATCCATATTACCAGCTAAGGGTGGGTTACGGGCGGGTAGAGGTAACCCTAGAGGGGGAGGCCAAGCCAGATTCTATGATTCTCTGGGTAAGAAGGAGGCAATTGCTTCAGTCTCAAACATTATAGGTATGGTTCTGGTTGTTATAGAGATGTATCAGTCTTATTTTATCCGAGATCCACTTATTCGTATGTGTCATCTTACTTTTCTCCCTATTTGGATATATATATATATATCATGATTCTTTGATTTCTCCTATTTATGTTTCCATGCCTCTGGGAGATTCTATTGTTGTAGGCCGTGTGTATCAATCGGGGTTAGTTATTATTGGTATTTTTAAGACAAGAGTTGATATATTTTTACTTAGTATCGTAGACTTTGAAGTTATCTTTAGCATGGGCTGGTTGTCGCCCTATCGTGCTATTATATATTGTCACGCCAAGACTGTGATGATGACTATGCTAGGTTTACAAAGGTTAGAGTAGAGGGGTGCATTGGATAGTGTTCCAAATAGGGTTGTGTCATTTTTAATAGCTCAACGGATAATTAAGAAGGGGTGTGATGCTTATTTAGACTTTGTGAGAGATGTCAGTGTTGGTACTCCTACCATTGAGTCAGTTTCGATCGTGAGAGACTTTCTATATAAGTTTTCAGTAGGTCTTCTGGGCATGTCACCCGATAGGGATACCGATTTTGGCATTAAATTGTTATCGGGAACTCAACCCATTTATGTTATACCATATTCTATGGTCCCAGCGGAGCTGAATGAGTTAAAGGAGCAGTTGCGAGAGTTGCTTGATTAGGGTTTCGTTCGTCCTAGTGAATCTCCTTGCGGTGCTCCTGTAAGGCCTCATAGAAGTTTCTACTCAAAACGCGAAACCTTATAGTGCCAAGTTAGGAATATGTGTTAGAAATTGGTAAAATTCTTCTGCATTAAAAAGATAAGAAATAAGTTTTTCCATAAAAGTGTGTTTCCACGGTCCATTATGTGGTCGCGTAATAGCTATGCGGACCGCATAGCCGTTGCAGAGTCAGAAAGTTTGATGGTTTATTTTGTGGTCAACTATGCAAATAATTATACGATCACAAAATTCGGGCCGCATAGTCATCGCATAGTTCCCTTGAAAATTTTGTGAGGGGCAGTTCCACAGTAAATTATGCGACCATAGAACATGTATGCAAACCGTATTCTTGCAGCATACCCGAAAAGTTTGTTCAGGTTTTTGGGACCATTTATGCGGTCCAGTCTGTGGGCCGCATGTTCATTATATGCTATTGCAAAGTGTGTCGGGGCTCTATTTTTTAACTTTTAAATCCTGACCCCATCACATTAAAAACACCTCCTTAAGTCCCTTTTTATGATATTTTGATTGCAAATAGAGTGAGAGAGATGGTTCTGGAGGGAGAGAGTGATCTTCATCAAGTTTCGTGCTCAATCCTTGCCTAAACCCTTGAAGATTATCAAGTGAAGCTGCTAGGCCTTCACCCCAAGAGGTAAGAACTTGAGCCCTAACTTTTAATATCGAAATTCACCCTAGAATGATAATTAGCAAATGGGTTTATGGGTATGAGAATGGATTTTCTTGCATGCATAACTGATAATGGGGTATGGGGAGGTTGTGAGCTAAAAAGATAGTAATTAGGGTGTATGATAATGAAAGTCTCTCACAAAAGGGTACTAAAATCAGAATGCACCCTTAGTGCTTGATAATATGCTCAAATTAGCTAGAATCTTAATCATGTCTCTAATTCTTGGTTCAATTGTAATTCTCACAAAATAGATCAAAGTTGCTAGGAAATTCTGGAATATTAAAAGGATTTAAGGAAAGCTCTATTGAGGTATCTATGGCTAAAACCCCCTCTTCTTAGAAATTGAGTTTCCATGGTATCCGTGCAAATATTGTAAGTCCGAATTTTGCTTGATATAGTATTTGTTATATCAAATGAATTGATATTGTTAGGATATATGTGGAAGGTGTGTCTTCATGTGTTTAATGTGCTATTCTTTGTAAAATTGAGATTGTGTGGAGAACATGAACTATGTGCTAAAATACCTAAATGTTAATTCGAGGTTACACTGTGATTATTATTCCGAAATAGGTGAACTCCTCTCTATGCTTACAACTTGAATTGCTCTTGTGTGTGCCTATGAACCTAAATGACAAGTCAAATGTTGAAAAATGGGAATAATGTGAAATGTGAGTTATGGAATGTGGCCAAGCGCCAAGTATGATGTGGTAATTATGGCACCAAGTGTCGATGAACTAATGTATGTGAAACAAAAAATAGAAGTGGAATGATTAATGGAAAAGGGTAACATCTTGGTAAGATGGACTAGTTAATCAGGCCGTGATCAGACGCCATGCAATATATATGGTGGTATTGTGTTGATAATTGAAATTGGAAAGCAAGAATGAAATAATGATTGAGTTATACGTCTCAAATGAGGTAGCTTAGTGGATCGGCTGTGATCAGACTCCGCTCAAGAAAGCGGTGGTATTGTGAATGGTGATGAACAGTATTGAAGGCCCCAACCTAAAGCTACAAAAACTATGTGAAAGTTATATGAATCTTTTATTTGATGATGTGTTGTTCGTTTTCTCTGTGATTTCCTTTTTCATGTATGATAGTTCTTTCTAATGAGATGGTGTTTAGTTATACATATTAGTACTATTCCATGGTACTAACGTCCCTTTTGCAGGGGTGCTACATTTTTGAATGAATGTAGGTAGCTCTATAGCGGACAATGCCGATCGCACGTAGCGGATTACCTTCCTCTGAAAGTCTTGGTGAGCCCTTTTTTCCTTCAAGGGGTTATCTTGAAGACATTATCATAACTATCTTTTGTACCCTTAGAAGCTCCGTAAATATTTGTGTGGTTTATGTTCGGTTTGGATGGGTCACTTGACCATGTTTTAATTCTGAACTCTTGTTTCCTATAAACTATAAACTACATTACGTTCCTGGAATATAACCACGATCTAAGGTTTATGATATAAAATAAACTAACTAATGTCAAATGTACAACCTCTCCTATTGTCTAAATAAATGAAAGCATGGTTCCCTTAATCATATTGAGTTGGGTAGAAAGGGTTAATAAGGTTTTCTCATTTGGGTTCACTCGACTAAGCACCTATCGCGCCTTCCGAGGTTGGGGCGTGACAGTTCCGATCTTGTTTGTGAAGAAAAAGGATTATTCTATATACACGTGTATTGATTATCAACCACGGTGAAGAATAGGTACTCATTTCCATGCATTAATAAACTTTTTGATCAACTACAAGGTTCTAAGGTGTTCTCAAAGATTGATTTGCGGTCAGGTTATCATGAGCTAAAGATTCAGGATCCGGATATTTTGAAGTCTTCCTTCAGGACACGGTATGGTGACTACGAGTACATTGCGAAGTCATTTGGGATGATCAAAGACCAAACATCATTTATGCACTTGATGAATAATGTATTCCAACCATATCTTGATTCATTCATCATTTTGCTTATTGACGACATGTTGGCGTATTCCCACAGTCGAGAAGATCATGAGAAGAACTTGAGGACCGTGCTCCAGACCTTGAGAGAAAAGAAGTTGTATGCAAAATATTCAATGTGTGAATTCTTGCTTTATTTAGTGGCATTTTTGTGTCATGTGGTATCGAGTGAGGGGATAAAGGTAGATTCGATGAAGATTGAAGCAGGTTAGAGTTGGCCAAGATCGTCTTTAGCTACTGAGATTCACTGTTTCCTTGGTTTCGCTGGGTATTATCATGGTTTTGTAGAGTGATTCTCTTCTATTATTGCACCCATGACCAGATTGAACCACAAGGGTGCTCCTTTCAGATGGTCTGAGGAGCGTGAGGCTACCTTTAAAAATCTTAAGATTGCTTTGACTACAACACTAGTGTTGGTGGTGCCTACGGGTACGGGGTCTTATATTGTGTATTGTGATGCATCACGTGTTGGCCTTGGTGTGGTATTGATGCAAGATGCTAGGGTGATTTCATACGTATCTCGACATTTGAAGACACATAAGATGAATTATCTAGTCCATGAATTGGTGTGGGCTACCATTATTAATATATTTAAGATCTGGCAACATTATTTTTATAGCGTCCGTTGTGAGGTGTTTATCGTCCACCAGAGTCTACAACATCTCTGAAAGATCTTAACTTGCAACAACTAAGGTGGTTGGAGTTGCTTATGGACTATGATATCACCATTTTATATCACTCGAAAGGCCAATGTGGTGGCCGATGCTTTGAGTCAAAAGACGAAGAGTTTGGGTAGTTTAGCATATCTACCGGCACCGGAGAGGCCATTAGCGTTGGATATTCAGGCCTTAGCCAACTAGTTTGTTAGATTAGATGTTTCGGAGCCTAGTCGAGTTCTTGCCTCAGTGGTTTCTCGGTCTTCTCTATATGATAGTGTCAGAGAGCGTAAGTATGACGATCCCCATTTACTTGTCCTTAAGGAGATGTTTTAGCACGGAGATGCCAAGGAGGTTACTATTGAAGATGACGGTGTGTTGCAGATACAGGTCCAGTTATATGTGCCAATGTGTATGGTTTGTGTGAGTTGATTCTTCAGGAGGTTCACAGTTCGCGATACTCCATTAATCCGAGTGCCACTAAGATGTATCAGGACATGAGAAAACACTATTGTTGGAGAAGGATAAAGAAAGACATAGTGGAGTAAATTGTCAATAGGTAAAGTATGAGCATCAACGGCCGGGTGATTTGATTCAGCGACTTGAGATTCTCGAGTGGAAACGGAAGCGCATCACCATTGTATTTGTTGTTGGGCTCCCACAAACTCACAAATATTTTATACGGTATGGGTAAATATGGATAGGTTGACCAAGTCAGCTCATTTTATTCCGGCAGTGACGCATACCTGCATCCATCATCTCTGACCGAAGTAAGTAGTTCACATCGCACTTCTGGAGATCTCTACAGAGTAATCTAGGCACATAGGTTGAGTTGAGTACAACATTTCACCCTCAGACGGACGGACAATCTGAGCGCACCATTCAGATATTAGAGGATATTCTTCGCGCCTATGTTATGCATTTTGGGGGTGCTTAGTGATATTGTGTTAATGGTTGGTGAATGATTCTTGCTTCGGGTTTCACCCATGAAGGGTGTGATGAGGTTCGGGATGTAGGGCAAGTTGAGCCCAAGGTATATCAAACCTTTTGAGATCCTTGAGAGGGTTTGAGATATGACCTATAAGTTTTGTTTTTCATCTAGTTTATCTACGGTTCATTTGATGTCTATGCTCCGGAATTATAATAGCTATATGTCTCATGTCCTAGACTTCAGCACAATCCAATTGGATGACGATTTGACTTATATTGAGGATCTTGTGGCTATCTTGAACCGACTGGTCCAGAAGTTGAGACCAAAGAATATTGCTTTAGTGAAGGTATAATGGAGGGGTCATCCGATCGAGGAGGCGGCCTGGGAGACCGAGAACTACATGAGGAGTCGTTATCCTCTTCGATTCACCGCTTCAGGTATGTCATTATCTATGTCCGAGGACGAACATTTGCTTTAAGAGGGTGAGAATGTAATGAACCAATCAATGATTTTATATAATTATGCCCCATTACCCCTTTTTATGCTTCACAGATATGTGTTTATAATTTTATGACTTGCAAGATTGGTTTTTTTTTCCAGAAAGCTTTTGCGTTATTTTAGACCCTTGATTCTTGACATAGAAGTTTAAATTAAAAAATGTTGACCAAACTTTGACTTTTATGAAAATAACCCCGGAACTGTGTTTTTATGACTATGATATCTTTGTATCATGATTTAGGACTTCGACACATTCCTGGAATTGATTTTGGAAGTTTGTAGGTTGATTTGTATTGATTTACCAAAATATTACAATTTAAAGTTAAATGATTTGACCGTAGGTTGGATTTTAGCTATTGAGCTTGAAATTTGATTTTAGGACTTGGAATAGACCTGTTATAGTATTTAGAACTTGTCTGTAAAATTTGGTGCCGTTTGGAGTTGATTTGATAGGATTCTGACATTTAGGTGTAACTTTAGAAATTCTTGCCCTTTACTTTGAAATTCATGTGTTTTAGTGTTCGATTCATAGTTTTAGATTCTACTTTTATATTTGATCGTGCGAGTGAGTTCGTATGATGTTTTTAAACTTATATGTGGTTATTTGGTTTGGAGCCCCAAGGGCTCGGTTGAGTTTCATACATGTTTCGGAACTGTTTTTGACTAAAATGAGATTGCTGGTGCTGCTGGTGCTCAGGTATTACAATTGTGAAGGTGACCGTGGAGGCTCTGATGTTGCAATTGCAAAGAATGCCAAATTTCACCTTAGTTCGCATTTTGCGACAATTGTTTGCTTTTGGGATGCCCTCCGGTTTGTAATTGGAAGCCTCTATCGCAATTGCAATGAATGCTAATGCTGTTAGGGTTCACAAATACGAGCCCTGGTCCGCAATTGCAATGGTTATCATATGTGAACCCTGTATCGCAAATGCGACATATGCAACCCGTTAAAGGGCTGGAAGACGGATTTTTTTAACTTATTCTCTTATTTTTGAACCCTACACTCGGTATGTGGTGATTTGGAGAAAGAATTTTCACCTACAATCCTTTGATAAGTGATTTTGATCTATTTATAATCATATTGCATCAACATATCTTAGATTGTAACATCAAAATTATGTGAATCCAAGTGAAAATTCTGAAACTTTGTCAAGTTTTTGAAAAATAAGAAAATGAGTTTTGAGAGTCGATTTGGACTCGGAGTTTGAAACTAATAATATAAATAAACTCGTGGGGTCATGGGTAGATGTAATCTACCATTGGACCCATGTTTTGACTAGACTGGCCCTAAATTGACTTTTGTTGCCTTTTTGATAAAAGTGTACAGATCTTAGCTTTCTCTATTGTAATTGAATTCACTAATATTGGTTGATCATATTATGTCAATTTTTGTTAGATTTGAGCCCTGTGGGAGAATTTTAAGGGAAACGCTATTTTCGAGTATTGAATTGGCCTAGTTGAGGTAAGTGTCTTGCCTAACATTGTATGGGGGAACTAACCCTCAACATTGATATTGATTGATTCATTTGTGTTATGTGAAATCCGTGTATGCTAGGTGACGAGTGAGTACATAGGTGTTTGGTCGGTTTAGGCTATTCAGACTATTTCCATACTTTAATTGAAATGCCATATCATGTTCTAAATTCTCTAGTCAATCTATTATTACTTGAGTTAGTCTATCATTATATGTCTTAAATGAGTTCGTTAACACTCGTTCTACCTCCTAATTGATAAATTGCTCTCATGCTTTAGTTGAATTTGTTGCTTCTTTTATTATGACAAACTATCTCTTCCTTGTTGATTATCATTATTTGAGGTTATTATACATTATATCTCTTACGTTGTTGATTATCACTAATAGATGTTATTGTCATGTTACCTTTTTTGTTATTGATTATTATTTGAAGTTATTGTTCATGTTATATCTTTCATTGTTGATTTCCATGAATTGTTATCATTGTTACACGTTGTCTCTTCCATTGTGAGTTATTTTTATTTAACACCATGGTTATACATTGTCTCCCATTGTTTAGTTATTGGTGTCGAAGTTATGAAATTCATTATCATGTTGAGGCAAAATTGTTAATATTAAAAACATCTTCTATTTTAGCGTTTTATATGTACTGTTATTGTTGATATTCTTGTAACCATTGTGGTGGAGCCGTGGGCTATTGTTGTAGAAATATTGATCTTTTGGATTTTTGAAAAATTGTGATATAAGGGCACTTGTGGTACGAGTTGTTATTGCAATGTGTAATTGATGCGCATGTGGAGGTATAAGGCTTGGGGTTGATGTCCATGCGGCAGTATAAGATGGAACTTATGTGTGTATTGCTTGTAGGGTAACTATGTAAAGCCACACAGCGTTATAAGGTGAGCTAAAGTGCGTGTATCTATTTCGAAAAGTCTATTTCAAATGTAAGGCTCATGAGGGGGTATAAGGAAAGATTTTAATATTAATTGAGAAATATGAATACGAGGAGGTACCTCATTTGTGATTTATGATTAGACGAGGCATTACCTGGATTGTAATTTTACTGTACACGAGGCGGTACCTCGTTGTGATTCTTGCGGTTTATTTCACATTGCAAAGAGTTTTAGAGGGAACATTTCTTGTTGTTTCATTCTTTATTGTTCTAGATGTTGTTGTCCGTATATGATCATTGTAGTTCTCTTTAGTTATTTCTTTTATATGATTTCCATGTTTAATTTCCTATATTAGTTCATGCTATTATCTTGCTTTGTACTAGTTAATTCATCGTTTTCTATTATTTATCCTTATTACATATTCATACTGTTACTTATATCCTAGTAGGTGTCTTGACATGGCCTCGTCACTACTCTACTATACCGAGCCAACTGGTCATTTTGAGCAATTTCATTCAGTTCATCAGTTTGAGGTCACGAGCAGCTTCATATTATGTGTATCGACTTGCGTACGCAGTTCAGGCCTGAAACTTGAAAGATTTTATGTGAAAATATGAAAACTATAGGAATTTCTAGAGTTAAAATTTGGGTTTTGGTTGACTTTGGTTAGTATTTTTGGTAAACAAACCCAGATCTGTGTTCTAACAATCCCCGGATATCCATGGTAAAATATGGGATTTGAATGTATGCCTTGAATTGAATTCCGAGGTCCGTAGCCTTAAAAAATAATTTTTGAAGAAAATTGTTGTGCTGGTTTTTAAAAAAAGTAAAGAAATGAATTAATGTTTGAACTCATTGGTATCGGGCACGTATTTAGGTTTCAGAGCTCGGTACAAGTTTGTTATTATATTTAAGTCCTATCTGTAAAATTTGGTGAGAACCAGAATTGATTTGATGTGATTTTGATGTCCGGTTGAAAAATTAGAAAATTTGAGTGTCCTTCAGAAAATCATGAGTTTTGTGGTTAAATTCGTATTTTTTGATCTTATTTTGATGATTGATCATACGAGCAAGTCCGTATGATATTTCTAGATTTGCATGCATGTTTGGTTTTGAACCTCGAGGGCTTGGGTGAGTTTCGAATAGGTTTAGGCTATGTTGCGCTTGTTTTTGGATGCTTCATCGTCATTTCTTCAAGAAACAATAATACCATATTGGGAAAATGAGATCCAAATTCAGTTATGTTTGAATGTTAGATATGTATCGAAATTACGGAGCCATATGAAAAAGAATCATTGAATTGGGAATCGTATGAGAAAGTTATACTCTTTTTCGTGTCGGGAAAATTGTCGGTTTTTTGTGTGTTCGTAAATGCGAACTTTTCATAGCATTTGCGATGCGTAGTTCACAAATGCGAACTTTTTGTCCCAAATGCGACTTCTTCCAGCCTTGCTTTGTTCGCAATTTATGTACGGCATTTGAGGCATGTTAAGTGAGGTTATCGACGAGATTTTCACCTATTTTTCAATATTCTCAAACCCTAAACCTCCATGGGCATTTTCGATAGACCCAAACTTCTCCAAATCATTGGGTAAGTGTCTCTAATCAATTTTCAACTATATTTTGTGATTATATCTTAGATTTAACATGAAATTCATGAGAATCTATAGGAAAATTTGGGGAAAATTGTGAAATCTTTCAAAAATATAAAATGATGATTTGAATGATCAAATGGTATCAGAATTAGATAATTTTTGTATGGGTGAACTCGTAGCGGAATGGGTGTTTGATTTTTGTAAATTTTATCAAGTTTCGAGGTGCGGGCCCGGAGAGTTAACTTTTGTTGACTTTTTGCAAATTGTATAAGAATCACAGTTTTGTTAATTGAAATTATTTTCTCTCACATTTTTTGATGTATTCAAGTCATTTTTGGCTAAATTGAGCCGAGCATTGATGAATTGGTAAAGGAAAAGCTAAATTGAGTATTGAATTGGCCTGATTTAGGTAAGTATCTTACCTAACCTTGTGTGGGTGACTTACCTTTAGGATTTTAGTCTTCTATGCTAATTTAGTTCGTGCACGAGAGGTAATAAGTGTGTGCTCGAATTTATTTGTGGGAAATTTTTCTCTACAATTCTTAGGTCCTTATGTCCATTATATGGAAAGTATCCAGTTATGGTTGGGTTTAATAATGGCTTGAAGTCTCTATATGCTTCAGATGATGTTGTTAACTTTCCTCTAATTCCTATGTGTTACAGTAACCCTTAATTGCCTTAATTTAAGTGATGCATCCCGTATTGTTTTGGATACTTCTTGATTGTGAGTTCTTCTACGACTTCGTGCAAATATGTTACATGTCCAATTATAGTGATTATCAGTGTAGTATCACATGCTTATTATGTCTTGTTGTTTTATTGAGGTTATCGTGCTTCTTGGTTTCTTTTTCGTGACCCTTATGATGTACATGTTGATTCCCTTGCCGGGATGTTATTGTTTATGATATTGTCTCCCTTACTGGATGTTGTTGTTATACTATTTTGGAAAAAGGGTCAGAACTGCCCCTAACGTATTTACTCCAGGTTAAAAATGCCCTCCGTTAATCTATTTTGAAGAAAATGCGCCTACCGTAAAAAATGTGGCATATTTGTGCCCCTAAGTCTAACAACTGACTGTACTTATTTTTAAAATGGTAGGGGCATTTTTTTCAAAATAGGTTAACGGTAGGGGCATTTTTAAACTGGAATCAATACGTTAGGGGCACAAATATGCCAGAATTTTAACGGTAGGGGTATTTTTTTCAAAATAGGTTAACGGAGGGCATTTTTAAACTAGCGTCAATACGTTAAGGGCTGTTCTGACCCTTTTCCGTACTATTTTTCTCTTACTGGGATTCTTTTATGCTTTATGTTGAAATGTATTTGGGGACCGAGTTGCACGTCCCAACGGTATTATATGAAATGGGATGGGGTTGCATGTCGCAACAATATTATATGAAATGGGATCAGGTTGTACGCCGCAACGATATTATGTGAAATGGGATTGGGTTACACGCTGCAATGGTATTATGTGAAATATGATCGGGTTGCATGCCGCAATGGTATTACGTAAAATGGGATCGGGTTGCACGCCGCAACGGTATTATGTGAAATGGGATAGGGTTTGGTAATAACAATTCAATTTGTAAATGAGATTCTAAGAACACGTGATTTATTAGTTAAAGTTGTTAATGCTAAGAACATAATATAATAATAAAACACGAGCTACTATGAGGCATTAATCAAACCGAAGGGGCCTGTTGCCCGAGTACATAGGTGATCGATGGGACCTCGGGGTCGGCATTGGTATCGATCGCGAACTATTGGGACTGCCGGGGGTGGGGTAATAGTTAAAGGTATGATTAATAAAGGCTCAATATTGCCAATATTGGATGATATGGTGAAGAACAAGTAAGAAAACAATGAATGCTATGGAGTTCTCGGTCATGTGAGGATGAACCACTTAGAAGAAGAAGAGAGAGAGAGAGAGAGAGAGAGAGAGAGAGAGAGAGAGAGAGAGAGAGAGAGAGAGAGAGAGAGAGAGAGATAGATAGATAGATAGATACTATTGCACTCCTGGAGAAATAGACTAACATCAGTCTTTCCAAGATGGTATGGGTTCCTCTTATATAGGCTAGGGTACACGGTATGGTACAAATTTCATTAAATGTAAAGATATGGGGATGGGATGGCTAGACAAGAAACCAGGTCCTATAGGTTCTAACTGCTTGCTTTAGGAGTCCCCCGTCTTCGTAACCTTTGTCGGGCCGCGGACAAATCCCTTAACCTTAGAGCCATTGTAGGACCGCGGATGATCCTCGAGATCAGGAGCCTGATCATGATCCCACAGCCTCGAGGTGCTCTCACACCATTCTGAATATTCCTTAATGGAAGGATATGGATCCCCCCAATTTCACCACACACAGATGGTTTCCGCTTTCCTAGAATGAAGTGATAGGAAATGATGTTGAATTATCATCGCGAGGCCATTATTGCCATGATGTCAACTGTCTAAGAGCATTATATGCCATGTCCCAGGGAATCGTGCAGGGCCGCTGTCAAATGCGGTAATGGAGAAACCCATGAAATGCCGTAGGTTCAACTTTTCTTCTTCCCCAGAGGTTCCTGTAAATGCTCTGGTTGCTAGATACTCCCCATCTTCAATCTTTCTCCAGGCTTGTAAACCAGAATTTTTGCTACTCAATACCTTTGTATTTTCCTTCTCTTTACGGAAAGGTTTTACCATTTTTCATGGCCAAGACTTCTAGGACGGTACCTTGATGGAATGATACTATATCCTCGTCCCGATTGTTTGTGGGGTAAAATAAACCGATTCCCACTTTGGAGCAATGGACCCCTCCCAATATTGACACGTCGAATGATTTCGACATCGAAACTCCCTCATTTATACTGAGTTGATGTGAGCACGTATCCTGATATGTTAGCGTCGTCACCCACGTTGACAAAGTGAAGGAGGATTGCCTATGGAGCAAGGCAATGAAGGTAGAAATTCCTAACCCCAGCGACTATATTACCGACTTCAAGGGTGGCTTTCTCTACATATACACTTACCCATTCACCCTGGGTCCTGATAAATCTCTCTAACCTCCTCATTTGGAAATCAATCTGATTATCCTTGACTTCTGCGCTCAACATCGGGTGACCCTCGGTCAGATCTACCCGTCATTTTAGAGGATCGTGTTGATGCTTATGAACTTTACTGAAGGGGTTACAGGTGAGGTCTTTATCCTCAGCCATTTTATCAGATTGTACGCCCTTGGCTGTATTGAGGCTTACTCAAGCTTCGACAGCTGTCAAAAAATCTTTTTTCAAAAGTGTTGATGAGGGGAAGGATCGAGGATGGATGAGCAGGTTCATTCGAGTGAGGAACTCGAATATCGTCCTAGCCCGGAGGATGCCCTTTCCAGAGCGATGGAACGATTGACGTAAGTGAACTTCCCTTTAGCCGCTTCTCTATTATTCTTTTGTTTGTCATGATAACCCTTTTGTACTCTCTCCTGCCGCTGCTTGGTATCCCAAGGCGGTCCCAGGTTTGGTGGGATGAATCAAGCATTTGGATGAAAGGTTCCCGTATCGTCTCCGGTTTTGGATTGTCATGTATAAGGAGCGTCGGGTGACTAAGAATCATGGTAAGGTTTCTTCGTTGCTCGTGCTTCACTTTTTGTGTTTCTCTCCGAGTTCTAACCACCGGCGTATTGCATTTATTGTGTTGGTGCAGGCCTTGGAGAGAACATGTAGATGAGGCCACACCCAATGGTGAAGTAGAGGACTTGGGGCCTAATATGAACAAGAAAAGGAAAGACAAGGTGGCTACTGTTTGTCCTGATGAAACTGTTGCCCTAACATGCAGGTTAAACCTTAATGTTGAGGGCGAAGACGAGGATAGAAGGTCACTGAGGAAAAGGACGAGGTCCAGCGTGAGAGATTTATAAGTGCCCCAGTCGGAGGCTGTTGAGTCTGGGATGGCTGGGATGGCAAGGATAAAGAGCCGAGGGTCCTTGAGGAGAATGTTGATATGACTTTGAATTGTGCGACCGGATTCGATATGGCTTTTGTTAGAATGACCGTTGGTCCTGATGGGTCGGCATTCGGGACTTACTAAGGAAATGGGCTGCTATTAGCCGAAATCAGCGACCCGAACAATTTTATTCAGAACTTCCCGATCTCATCAGAAGAGCTGAGGGATGTCGAACGGATGATTAGCGCCACAGTTGGTTTTCCTTTCAGAGGGGGTTGCTTCATTGCCAACATTTTTATGGCCTAGTCGATCTAAACATTTCTGGCACCGTTAAAGAGGTGGAGAAGCCCGTGCAACATGTGGTAATTTTTCCTTGTGCATTTTTTTCGCTCTCGGGCATTATTCATCATCTCTCTTAAAAATCTTGTTGTGCCACAGTGTAAAGAGATGTATGAACATTCCATCCTTCGGCTTCATAGGGAAATTTCTTGCCATGAGAAGGAGTGTAATAACATTGCTTCGAAACTTCAAGACTTGGAGGTTCGTGGCGCCCGGGGAGATAAAGAGTTGGGGGTGCTTCAGGAATCTTTGGAGGCAGATCTTCGAGAGAAGGGCTCTTGCTGCTCAAGAATTCTGCCTTGCTCAAACATGCTCTTTTACTCCGTATCCACACATGTTCTATATTCACATATTCACCGTCTTGCCTTTCTTTGTATGTCGAGTAGAGCAGCTCGCAAAATATTCAGTTGGAAGGGGAGGTCTCCATGCTGAAGGAGTAGAGCGAGACTATGACCGGGGAATTTGTGACATCCCGGGCCCTTCTTTCGGATACCCCCGGGGAGATTGCTACTTTGGCCATGGCTAAGTTTGAGGCTGAGCGAGATGCTACCGCTTATAGGGAGGATGCAGCTACCGTGCATGTAATGGTTCGTGAAATATCCCTGGAAGCTGGGAAGAAAGTGGAACGAGCTTTCGAGCATGCCAAGGCGAAGGCGAAGAGGGAGGTCCTGGAAGAACTCGAGGCTGGAGGCTTCAAGCTATGTGCCGACCTAGAGGAGGCTCACGTGACGGAGGGAATACTAGCAATTTTGATTGTCTCCGGCGAGGGTGAAGATTGTAGTGGTGAGGAGTAGTCTCCGATCTTTTATTTTTGTATGCCTTCTCTTTTTTTTGTCTCATCTTTTATCCCTCATGGGAAACGAATAGTGTAAAACCGTGTTTTTTCTTTTTTGCCAATAAACGAAAGGAGCTTTTATTCTGCTAGTCCATCTTGCTGCTTTCACTCTCTCCTTTCCCACTCTTTGTTTTCTCTGAGCATTGAGCGTCGTCTATTTGGAGCCCTTTCGTAGGACGGATCGGGGGTCCCCAAGACCATCCATGTCCCAAGGTTAAGTCAATGGCCCTCCGAACCGATACTTGCAACGTCGGGGGTCTCCTGAGGTCCCTTGTTTTTATGAGTTATGTGGGAGTCTGAGATGATTCTGCCAGTGCACTCCCCAAGGAGAAGGTGACGTTAATGCATCCATAATTAATTAGCCTTCTTGAGAAATTGAGTAGTTGTTGCCTGGCCCCTATATATTTATCAATCAGCCCTTCAAGCAGTGATTATTTAGTTGTTTGATAAGCCTATCTCCTTTGTAAAGCTTGGCGCTTTGTGCGAGTCCTTCCCGTATTTGCGAAGGCAGCAGAAATGTGGAGGACTTCGCAATTGCGACAGTTCTTCGCATGTGCAAGTTCCGCAATTACTAAGCTCAGGTCGGAAATGCGACATATGCAGTTGATAACTTGGACTTAGACGAGATTTTTAATTCATTCTCCTATTTTTCAAAACCTAATCTTCAAGAGGCAATTTTCCAAAGGCTATTTCTTCCCCAAAATAATAGGTAAATAATTCTTAACTTATTTCTTTAAATCTTTTACTTCTTTTCACAAGATTTCATCCTAGAATATAGGGTTTTTCATAGTGGAATTGTGGATATTTGGGTAGAACATAGGAATTTCGAAATTTGGAAAATTAGACCTCGAATGGAGGTCGGATTCTAAAAGCAATTGTATATTCGGGCTCTAGGGTGAATGGATAATCGGGTTTTGGTCCGAATTTTGGGTTTGACCATGCGGGTCTGGGGTCCCTTTTTTACTTTTGGAAGAAATTATTGGGGAATATATAATTATGTATTCGAATTGATTTCTTTCGCACTAATTGATATTATTAAGTTAATTACGACTAGATACGAGTGGATTGGAGTTAAAATCCAGAGGTAATGCGATAATTGAGCTTTGAATTACCCGTTGGATTGAGGTAAGTATTTGGTCTAACTTTGACTCAATAGATTAGGGATCCCCGACTTAATTTCTATGTGAAATTCCATGTGCATAGCGTATAGGTGTGGTGACGAGAACCTATGCACCGCCAAATTATCTATACAGCCTATGCCCTTCCCCCATTCCTAGTATACTATTTTCCTTTCTTAACTTCTACTTGTTTATTGATGCTTTCATGTCTAATTGCTTCTTGTTAAATGTTATTTTCTCTATTGAAGGTAGTAATTGTTCCGTAGTTTCATTGTATTACATTTTTTGATTTATTGGTGCTTCATAGTACACTTTGGTTGGTCTCGATGTGTAGTATTAACTAATGAAGTTTCATAGTTTTATAGATTTCCCATTATTTTGGTTTGAGGTATAAATATCATGGAGGGTTTTGAGCTAAACTGTAAAATACTTATTCTATTTTGTGATTGGTCCTGATATCGTGGGATCTGGTTGTACGTCACAACAAGAGAAATAAGGTTGAAATGTGTTTGTATGGTGGGATCGAGTTGCGTGCCGGTATGAGAATTAGTACGGGTGGATATGTGGGATCAGGTTGCATGCTGCAACATGAGGAATAGGGATGATATATTGAAGAATAATAAGGGTAGACTGGTGAGATTGGGTTGCACACTGCAACAAGGAGCAATAAGGGTGAATGTTCATATTATTACTTGTTATATAGTGGAATCGGGATGCGCGCCACATCATTTGTTGTTTATGTACTCTTCCTCTATTGTGATTTTATTCCATGATATTTTAACTCTCTTAAGGATTGGTTATAGTTAAGTACTGACAAAATTATTTGGGTTCGGTATTTATTTGCTGCAAGTTACTGTTCCATTTCGTTCCGTATTTCCATTTTGATTTATTATATAATGTTGCATGTTATATCGTTTATACCCCGTCATAGTCTCATCACTACCTCATCGGGGTTAGGCTCGGCATTTATTAGTACATGGAGTCGGTTGTTCTGATACTACACTCTGCACTTTTTGTGCAAATTTTGGAGCTAGTTGTGACTGATCGAGAGGTCGATTGCAAGCATTCATCAAGGAGACCCAAGGTAGTCATGCAGGCATCCACAGGCCCTGGCATCCCCTCTTACATTCTATATTTCTAATTTATTTTCTTACAATACAGATGTACTTTTCTTTCAGACTAGTATTTGTAGTAACTCGTAGAATAATCATGGATTGTAACACCATTTTCTAGGTGGTAACTGTTTCGGTTTTGTTAATAATATAAGGATAATCAGCTAAATATGTACTTCTGCTCTTATTTCTATTCGAATTAGTTATGTTAAAATAAAATTATGAAAATGTAAAGGAAAAAGGTGAATATATCTCTAACATTGGCTTGCCTAGCGAGTGCAATGTTAGGCGCTATCACGGTTCTGACGTTGAGAAATTCGGATCGTGACACGTCGGTATTGGATACTAGGTTGCCTAGGTCTCACAATTTATAAACAAGCTTAGAGAGTCTGAGGAATCAGTACGGAGATGTCTATTCCCCAGAGGCTACCGAGTTAGGAACATTTTCACTTCTATTCTTCTCTATCGTGCGATTTGATATCTCAATGGTAATTGAATTCTCTACTCTTGTTCCTTCGCATATGGTGAGAACATGTACCGCTTCATTAGTTGATCAGCAGCCCGAGCCCCTAGTGGTAGCTCCTACGAGGGGTAGAGGATGAGGTCGTGCTAGAGGCTTAGGTAGGGGCAGGGTTTAGCCCAGAGCTCGAGCATCAGCACCAACGACAAAGCTTCAGGTAGAGTTTTATGAGGAGGCTCCGGCCCAAAATGTTCTAGCAGGGATAGCTCAGGTTCAAGATGGGTTCACAGCTACCTCGGTACTTCAGGATGCTTTGGCCGGTCTAGTGCCTTATGGAGAGTGTTACTCAGGCCGGTACATCCCCAGTAGCACTAGCCGCCTCTCGGTCTGGGGGAGGAGCATGGACTCATGCTACTCACACTCTGGAGTAGATGACTCTCCAGTTTTAGACTCCAGTAGCTTAGCGAGTTGGAGTAGTTTCGTCGGGTGTTGTAGCACAGACTGACAATGGATCAGCTATGTCTTCTGATGTCTTGCGGATATTGGATAGCTTTACCAAGATTTTGCACCACTACCTATGGTGGTACATCTTTAGAGGATCCCAAGGACTATCCGGACAGTTGTCACGAGGTGTTACGGAACATGGGGATAGTGGAGACCAATGTGGCCGATTTTTCAACCTTTTGTCTATTAGGTTCTGCCATGAAGTGATGGAGGGATTATTGTTTTTCCAGACTAGCTCACTTGGGACCACTTCTCTCAGGTATTTTTGGCGAAGTATCAAACCTATTACTTATAGAAAGGACTATCGGAGGGAGTTCAGGCGCCTTCAACGGGGATCTATTACGGTCACTCAGTACGAGACCAGATTTATTGATTAGGCCCGTCATGCCCTTCTTATACTTCCTACCGAGAGAGAAAGAGAGAGAGAGAGAGAGAGAGAGTAAGGAGGTTTATTAAGGGACTTGCTCAGCCTATCAGATTACAGATGTCTAAGGAGTCAGGGATTGAGATTTCTTTCCAAGATGTAGTCAATGTGCCCGGACATGTTTAGATGGTTTTATCACAGGGGAGCAGTTGAAGGTCTGACAAGAGGCTGTGTCACTTTGGTGGATTCAGTGGGGCGTCATATGGAGGCCGGGGTACTTTTGGTAGGGGCTATTCTTCCAAGCTATTTCATTCAGCACTTCAGACATCCCATGGAGTTTCGGTGGGTCATGGTCCTTATGTACCTCTTTCAGGCAGCCAGCTTATAGTGCACTGCCAGCTCCTATCAGAGCACCTATTCTTCAGAGTTATTATCACATTTAGTTGGCTCGCCAGGGACAGTCTCAGCTTTCTCATCTGCAGTATCAGGATGGACTTTCGAGTGTGGTGATTATGAGCATATCTGGAGGACATGTCCGAGATTGGTGGGTGTTCATCCGCAACAACTTGGTTCTCGTGCTAGCATCCCAGCACCACCCACTCATCCAGCTAGAGGTAGGGGTCAGGGAGCTAGAGGTAGGGGTCAGCATGCTAGAGGTGGATGTTAGGCCGTTAGAGGTGGAGCTCAGGCTACTAGTGGTGGAGGCCAGCAAAAAGGAGGTCATTTCAGGGATATGGTTCAGAGTGGTAGGGCCCAGTCCCGATGTTATGCTTTCCCTGCCAGCCTTGAGGCTAAGTCCTCCGATGCTGTTATCACATGTACTGTTTCGGTTTGTAGTAGAGATGCTTCAGTTCTATTTGATCAAGGCTCTACATACTCCTATATGTCTTCTTAGTTTGCTTCATATTGGTTGTACCTCGTGATTCTTTTAGTGTTTTAGTATATGTGTCCACACCGGTGGGGGTTTCAATTGTTGTAGATTGTGTTTATAGCTCATATGTGGTTATCATTGGGGGTCATATGACTAGCGTAGATCTCCTACTCCTCGATATGGTTGATTTCGATGTCATTTTGGGGATGGATTAGCTGTTACCTTATCATACTATATTAGATTGTCACGCAAGGACCGTGACCTTCGCATTGTTGGGGTTGACATGATTGGAGTGGAGAGGGACTCCTAGTCATACTACCAGCAGGGTTATCTCTTATATGAAGGCTCAATATATGGCCAAAAAGGGGTGTTTTCTTATTTGGGTTATGTTCGTGATTTTAGTGCGGAGGTTCCTTCCATAGATTTTGTAACAGTTTTTCGAGAGTTTCAAGAGTTTTTTCCTGCAGACCTACGGGGGATGCCACCCTACAGGGATATTAATTTTTGTATTGATTTGGCTCCGGGCACCGAGCCGATTTCTATCACATCGTACCGTATGGCCCCACCAGAGTTGAAGGAATTGAAGGAGCAGTTGCAACATTTTCTCGATAAGGGCTTTATTAGACCTAGTGTCTCACGCTGGGGTACACTGTGTTGTTTGTAAAGAAGAAGGATGAGTTGATGAGGATGTGCATAGATTATCGGTAGTTAAACAAAGTCACCATCAAGAACCAGTATCCATTGCAAAGGATTGATGATGTATTTAATCAGCTTCACGTTGCCAAAGTGTTTTCGAAGATTGATTGAGATTTAGCTACCTTTAGTTGAGGATTAGGGCATCCGATGTCCCTAAAACATCTTTTCGGACTCGATATGGGAATTATGAGTTCCTGCTGATGTCATTTGGCTTGACAAATACCCCAGCAATATTTATGGATTTGATGAACCGGGTGTTCAAGCCCTATCTAGATTCCTTCGTGATTTTTTTCATTGATGATATCTTGATCTACTCCCGCAGCCGAGAGGAACATGAGCAGCATCTTCGGATCATTCTCATAACTATGAGAGACAACCAGTTACATGCTAAGTTTTTGAAATGTGAGTTTTGGTTGAGTTCAGTTTCTTTCTTGGGTTATGTTGTATCGGCAGACGACATTCAATAGATCCTAAGAAGATTGAGGCAGTCAAGGACTGGCCTAGACCTACATCAGCTACAAAAATCCAGAAGTTCTTGGGTTTGGCGGGTTATTACCGTCGATTTATGGAGGGGATTTCATCAATTGTAGCCCCAATGACTAGGTTGACCTAGAAAGGTTCCCCGTTCAAATGGTCAGGCGAGTGTGAGGCAAGCTTTACAAAGCTCAAGATAGCTTTAACTGCGGCGCCAATGTTGGTATTGCCCACATATTAAGGGTTATTGGACGTGGTGTGATGTTGATGCATAATGGCAAGCTTATTGCATATGCTTCAAGAAAGTTGAATATTCACGAGAAGAATTATCAAGTTCATGACTTAGAGTTAGCAGCCATAGTTCACGCGCTAAATTTTTGGAGACATTATTTATATGGCGTGTCATGTGAGGTGTTCACGGATCATAAGAGTTTTCAATATTTGTTCAAGGAGAAGGAGCTCAATTTGAGACAACGCAGGTGGTTGGAGCTATTTAAAGAATATGATATCACCATCTTGTATCATCCCGGGAAGGACAATATGGTGGCTGACGCTTTGAGTAGGAAGTCAGTCAGTATGGGCAGCTTTGTATATATTCCAGTCGGTAAGATACCGCTTGCATTAGATATTCAGGCTCTAGCCAACAGATTCATGAGTTTGGATCTTTCTAAGCCTAGTCATGTTTTAGCTTGCACAGTCCCTCGGTCTTCCTTGCTCGAGTGTATTAGGGAGCGGCAATATGATGACCCTAATTTGCTTGTCCTTAGGGAAGGTGTGACATGGTGATGCCAAGCAAGTTACAGTTGGAGATGATAGAGTTTCAAGGATGCAGGGTCGTGTTTGTGTGCCTAATGTGGATGGGCTTCGTGAGTTAATTCTAGAAGAGGCTCATAGTTCCCAGTATTCCATTCATCCAGGCACCGCTAAGATATATCAGGACTTACGGCAACATTATTAGTGGAGGAGGATGAAGAAGGATATTGTTGCATATATAGCCCGGTATATGAATTGTCAGCGGGTAAGGCGCTATCAAGAGACCTGGTGGTTTGCTTCAGAAGATTGAGATTCCTGAGTGGAAGTGGGAACATATCTTATGGAATTCGTTGTTTGACTCCCATGGACTCCGAGGAAGTTCGACGCAGTTTGGGTTATTGTGGATATGCTGACCAAGTTAGCGCATTTCATTCCTGTGGCAACTTCGTATCCTTTGGAGCGGTTGGCAGAGATTTATATCTGTGAGATCATTTGTCTTCATGGCGTTCCCATGTGTATTATTATTAATCGAGGTACGTAGTTTACCAGACATTTCTGGAGGGCAGTATAGCGCGAGTTGGGTATGCAGGTCGAGTTGAAGATAACGTTTCATCCTCAGACGGACGGATAGTCTGATCGAACTATTTAGATATTGGAGGATATGCTCTACACCTGTGCTATTGACTTTGGAGGTTCTTAGGATCAGTTCTTGCCATTAGCGGAGTTTTCCTACAGCAACAATGATCGGTCGAGCATCAAGATGGCTCCTTATGAAGCATTGTATGGTAGACGGTGTCGATCGCCGGTTCGGCGTTTTTAACGGGGAGAGGCTCGGTTATTTAGTACAGATTTAGCATGATATCTTGGATAAGGTTAAGATCATTCAGAAGAGACTTCATACAGCTCAGTACATGCAAAAGAGCTAAGTCGGCCGTAAGGTTCATGATGTGGAATTCATGGTCAAAGAGAGAGTGTTGCTTCGGGTGACAGTCATGAAGGGTGTGATCCGATTTAGAAGAAGGGAAAGTTAAGCCCTATGTTCATTGAGCCTTTTGAAGATATTCGGAGAGTGGATGAGGTGGCATATGAGCATGCATTACCACTAGGGCATGCTTCAGAAGTATCACTGTGATCCATCCCAGGTGCTATACTTCAGCACTGTCCAGTTGGACAGGAATTTGACCTACGAGGAGGAGCCGAAAGCTATTCTTGACCGGCTCCACAGTTGAGATCGAAGAGTTACCCGTCGGTTCGTGTGTAGTGGAGAGGTCGGCATGTTGAGGCAGCTACCTGGGAGTCCAAGTATGGTATGCAGAGCAGATATCCCAATCATTATACCGATTTAGGTACTTTTGTATGTCCGTTCGAGGACAAACGGTTGCTTTAGAGGTGGAGAATGTGGTGACTAAAATAGCCATCTTCTGCTTTAGAACTCGAACCCGTGTGCCGAGGCCTTAAAAACCACTTTTTATCCCTCTTCGATATGTGTGTGAATTCCGCGCGTGTATCCAGAAAGCCCTTATGTTGAGTTCTCATTTGTGAGGCCTTCATCGTAAATGCGAAGGAAGGCTCGGCCAAGTAGTCTTCGCAATTTCGAAGATTTCTTCGCATTTGCGAAGTAAAACAGGGAAGGGCGGGGATCGCAATTGTGATCATTTCATCGCATTTGCGGAGGATCATGATTGCATTTGCAAACTTACCTTTGCAATTGAGGATCATTTTTTCATTTGCAAACTTACCTTCGCAATTGCGAAGGTAGCATTAATGTGGAGGGCTCCACAATTCCAACGGCTCATCACATTTGCGAGCTTCGCAATCGCAAATGCGACATCTACAGCTGGTAACTTGAACTTAGACGGGAATTTTCATTCATTCTCCCATTTTTCAAAACCTAAAGTTCAAAAAGTGATTTTACAAAGGCTAGTTCTTTCGCAAACCAGAAGTAAATAATCCTTAACTCATTTTTTTCAATCTTTTACTTCTTTCACAAGATTTCATCCTAGAATCTAGGGTTTTCTATGGTGGAATTGGGATTTTTGGGTAGAACTTAGGAATTTCAAAATTTAGGGATTTAGACCTCAAATTGAGGTCAGATTCCAAAATCAATTATTTATCCGGACTAGGGGTGAATGGGTAATCGGATTTTGGTCTGAATTTTATATTTTGACCAAGCAGGCCCAGGGTCGGTTTTTGACTTTTGGGGAAAATATTGGAAAATATATAATTATCCATTGGAATTAATTTATTTAGCAAGAATTGATATTATTAAATTAATTATGATTAAATACGAGTGAATTAGAGATGGAATCGAGTGGCAAAGCGGCAATTGAGATTTGAATTGCCCGTTTAATTGAGGTATGTGTTTGGTCTAACCTTGACTCGAGTGATTAGAGATCCCCGACTTAATTGCTATGTCAAATTCCATGTACATGGCGTATAGGTGTGATGATGAGTACCTAGCGAGTGCGATGTTAGGCGCCATCATGGTCCCGACGATGAAAAAATTGAGTCGTGAACAAAACAGGAGATATTCATTAATAACTAAGGCGTTACAGGGACATGAGACATCACATTACAGCTATTTTGAAATAGCTAGTACGCATGAGTTTCCAAAACTAGCAAACTTATAACACATAGAGGTAGGAATTGTTCTAGTAGACGGGAAGCCTCTTTTGTCTGCTTGAAGTGTTGAAAACACAGATATCTGGGGATAAGTTCTAATATATATATGTATATATATATATATATATATATATATATATATATATATGTATATATATATATATATGTATATATATATATATATGTATATATATATATATATATATATATATATATATATATATGATCACTTGGGTGTTTCTTGGACCCTTCATTTTTCAAAAACGTGAGCTATTATTTTTCCTTCCCGGAAGTTATGTCGGATCACTAGATTCCCCAACATTTTCAATGGAGACACCTGCAAGAATTAATAATATTCTAAAAAATAGAAATTTGCGATTTAATAATCCAATAACCTCAATAGAGTCTGTTTCAATTTAAACGGGATTTAATTGATGATTAAACACTAGTTGCAACCCATGTTCTAAAGCACTCTATTCAGTACTAGTGTGGTTGAACGCATGAATCTTTTTTGAGTAGCCTAAGACCAAGTCACCACTCATGCTGAAAAAATAGGAAATTTGCAATTTAATAGTTCAATAACCTCAATAGAGTCCATTTCAATATCAATAGGAGTTAATTTATGATTAAAAACTAGTGGCAGCCCACATTCTAAAGCACTCTGTTCAACATGAATGTTTTTTGGTAAGCCTAAGTCCCAGTCACCACACAAATTTCTGATAACACCTCCAATACCGCCACTTTGATTCTTGTCAGAAAAAGAATAATCAGTATTAAGTTTAAAGGATCCTGGGGGGAGGGGGGGAAGCCACCTGAATTGGATGTTTTCCGTGAGAGTAGTTGGGGTTGTAGTCCCCGTAAAGAACTTGAATTCCATAGCCCGCATACACATTGTTCTAACATCAATAAACATGTTAGTTTCATTAAAAAAATTGTGGTTTCTATTCTTCCAAATGTGCCACAAGGCAAACGGGAATGAAATATCCCATGTTAAAGGATAATTAAAGATGTAGAGATTAATGTATTTTATTATTTGAAGCCAGTGAATGTGGTGATAAGGTAGTATAGTTCCATTTAAATCAAGGTCCATCAGGAAATCTTCACGCAATAAGGCATTCTAAGAAAATATGGTGGATAGATTCTGACGGATGGTTGCAAATGGTGCAATGGCAGACTACATTGACACCTATATGATGCAAGTAGCTATTTGTATATAGCCTATTATGGGAACAAAGCCAGAGAAAAAATTGAATCTTTAAGACCATATATAATTAAACTCAAAGCTACTACAGGGCATGAGGTGTAGGAGTTTGTGAACAGACTTAGTGGAAAAGATACCTTTTTTATTATGGACCAATAAGGAGTATTTATTCTGTCATGACTAAGAGATTGCACTAGTTTTTCTTAACAAGCTCTTGTGGGAGTTAGATAGAAATTCTAGACCAATCCCAATTAAGGTTGTCCCAGATGTTATGTAATATAAGGCTATGGTCTCTTTGGGTCAAGGGGCCTTGTACAATAGAACGGAGAGAAGGTATGTAGGGGATCCATATAGAATTCCATATATCAATATTTGTTCCTGACCCAGGATCCCATGCTATATCCCAGGAGCATAAGTTGCCACCCTTCAAAATATTTCTCCAGATAAAAGAGTGAGTGGACGAATTTCTATTGGAGCAGTATTTTTTAATTAAAGTAAGAGCCCAAAGGAAATTGTATTGTGAAAAGAGTCTCCAAGAGAGACTTGTAAGAAGAGCAAGATTTTTATCATGTGCTTTTTGAATGCCTAAACTACCTTAGTCCTTTGGTAATGTGACAGTGTCTCAACTTACATAGTGAATCTTCTTTTTTGTGAGGTAGTACCTCATAAGAAATCTCATTGAATTTTATATATGCCGTTACATATTTTTTAGGGAGTTGGAAATATTTCATGGCATATGAAAGAATGCAGTTGAGAGTAGATTTTATGAGAGTAAGCCGGCTGGCTGGTGTTCGGAAGTTTAACTTCCAGCTAGAAAGCTTACTATGAATATTATCTATGATATATTGGAAATCAAAGGCCTTTGGTTTATTGTTCAGAATGGAAAAACTGAGATATTTTCTAAAGGTATTAGTTTCTTTTATATTCAAGAGTTACTGAACTAATTCTCAGGGGCTGTCCTGACAGCCTTTAGAATAAATGATCATATATTTAATAGGATTGATTTTTTGCCCTGATAAATGGTAAAATTAGCTCAAATAGTGGCAAATCGAGTGAATTGATTATTGGTTAGCTTTTGCCATAAAAGTGAGATCATCCGCAAAAAATACATGTGAAAGTTGGAAGCCATTTTTGTTGAGGGTGATAGGGTCCCAGAGATGGAGATTTACTTGATGATAAATATAAGTGGAGAGAATTTTCATGCATAAGATAAAAATATATGGGGACATGGGATCTCCTTGATGGATACCCAGCAGAGTGAAAAGTAGTTAGTTTTCGTACCATTAACGAGAATAATAATATTACTAGTGCAGATGCAGCTTAAGATGAGCTTTGTAGTCTTTGGGGGAAATTTATAAAACTGTTGAGTACGGTAGAAAAAAGACCACTCAATGCGATTAAAGGCTTTTACGAGATCAACTTTTATGATAAGCTTGCCCCTAGCCCCTTGTCACGACCCAAAATTCCCTCGAAAGAGTCGTGATGATACCTAGTCTCTAAACTAGGTAAGCCTAATATTTACCGAAATAACATAATATTTACTAACCTCAAATTAACTAACTCTCAATAAATCACAATACCTCAAAATCGGTGGTACAAGTCATAAGCCTTTCTAAGAGTAATTATATAAAATAAATAAAATACTATTCCAGAACGAGAAGGAGCCGATGCAATGTAAATGCAAATGAAGGTGACTCCAACGCCTACGAACGCAGCTTCAGGTTTCCGTGAGTCCTACGACGATCCCCACAACTACTATCGGCCAATACCTGGATATCTACACAAACATATATAAAAGTGTAGTATGAGCACACCACGGTGGTGCCCAGTAAGTACCAAGACTAACCTCGCTGGGGTAGTGATGTGGAACAGCTAAGACACCTACTGGTCAAATGAAATGAACAGGATATGATAATAAAATATCGAGATAAAGATAACGGGGTAATATCAACAGCGGAAAGAAATCAAAATACCAACAGAGAACCATAAAGATAGAACACGGGTAGCAACGAACAGTAACCAAGTTAATCAACACTGATATAACAGGAACAGAGACAAGTAAGAATCTATTCAATTGAAGGAGGTTTGCACTTAATCAATAACATCATGTCTCACACACAATCCTGACCATCTCAATCCTCGATTTTCCATATCATAATCTTAACTTTTAGAACTTACGCACACATGGCAACTTGTGCCTCATATTTTTTCATCTCACTTTTAACAACAAAATCCACATGATATAAATACATTGTACAATGCATTCCATATGTCCAAAAAGACCCATTTATCTAATATTAGTAAAATTACAATTTCTAAACTAATGGGGAAAAGCCATCGAGAAATGATGAAATTGTTTCTTTTGAAATCATTTGAGTAAAGAAAGTAACCCTTCTAATTTAAAAATACAACATTAAATGGATTATTACCTTGAACATGGGATTTAATAACTTAAAACATAGTAGAAATTCTTTTTTAAGTAAGATACAACATCAAACGGTTTCAGGAGGATATAGTTGAGAAACTAATTGAATTACGGCTATAACAATTTTTGAAGTTTGAAGTATTGGAGTATGTATATATACATACATATACATATATATATATATATACATACATATACATATATATATATATATATATATACACATAATATATATATATATATATACATAATATATATATATATATATATATATATAATATATATATATATATACATACATATACATATATATACACACACACAATATACGGTGAGGTATTAAAAACATTGTAGGTTCTAACACAAAGGATCATAGCAATAAAGGAATTTAAACAGTTTAAACACTTGAATTGATAACAATAAATAAACATAGCAGCAGAAAGTGCACGGCATCACCATTCGTGCTTTTGCTCCTGTTCTCACATAAGAGTCAATATTCACTTTTATACTTGTTGCAGCATGCAACCTGATCCCAATCATATAGTACTGTTGCGGCGTGAAACCCGATCCAAATCATATAATATTTTTGCGGCGTGCTACCCGATCCAGATAATATTGATTCGGTGTGCAACCCGATCCATATAATATTGTTGTTCCATGCAACCCGATTCATATAATATTTTTGTCGTGTGCAACCCGGTCCATATAATATCATTGCGGCGTACAACCCGATCCCAATATACAAATCAACACCAACCACAAAAACATTCCGCAAGGGAATAATAAGGAAACAACAATATCCCGGCAAGGGAGTCAACAACGAGAAAACACGTCCCAGAAAGGTAACCAACACTAAGAATTAAATATGTCCCGGTAAGGGAATCAGCTATAACCAAACTTGTACCAACAATTAGCTTCATAATGAAACCTCAACTAAACAATAAGACATAATAAGCACGTGATAACCATAGTGGTAATCGCAATAATTGGACGTGTAACCTATTTGTACGAAGTCATAGAGGAAATCATAATCAAGAAGTATAAAAATAATAAAGAAGCCAATCACTTCAATTAAGGCAATTAATGGTCAATGCAACACGTAGGAATTAGACGAAAGCTAAAACATCATACGGAGCATATAGAGATAATTTAAGCAATTCTTAAATCCAATCATAATGGAATACTCTCCACTTATTGAACATAAGGTCCTAAGAAATCTTGAGCATATTTCCCACAAATAAGTGCGAGCACATACTTGTCACATCGCATGCACGGACTACAATTAGCAAAGAAGACTCAATTCTAAGGGGAAGTCCCCCACACAAGTTTAGTCAAGATACTTACCTCAAAGACGACAAACCGATACTCTAAAGTGTACTTCTTGAGTGAAAAACACCTCCAGACGGTTCAAATCTAACCAAATTAACTTCAAAACACAAATATAACACATAAGAAACTATTTCGGGTCATAAATTCTCAATATTTAACAAAATCCAAATGTTGGTCCAAAGGTTGACCCCCAAGCCCGCGCGTCGGATCCCGGAAAATTTTACAAAACCCGAATATCCATTCCAATATGAGTTCAACCATGTAAAATTTATTAAATTCTGATACCATTTGGCCCCTTAAATCACGATTTTTCATTTTAGAAATTTTCTTCAAAAACCAATATTTTACTATACCCAAATCACAAATTAAATGATAAAAATAAAGATAAATTCATGGAATATAATAAATTCTAGGTTAAGAACACTTATCTAATCGTTTTTCTTGAAAACCCCACGAAGAATCGCCCAAAACCCAAATGTCTTAAAGCATCCCGAATGCGGAAGAAGTATCGCGTTCGCAAAGAAGAAAAAGGAAGGCTGCCCAGGTTACTCATTGCAAACACGACAGTCTATCTACGAACGCAAAGAAGGCTAAGACTGCTCTTCATGAATGCGTGAACTTGTACGCGAACGGGAAGGGTGGGATGGCATAACTATGCGAACGTGATGGATGGATGTGAATGCGATGAAGGAAAAGATAGAGCTTTGTGAACGCGATGCTTTTATTACGAACGCGACGAAGGAATTCCAGGTGGTATGCAACAAAGTTTCACGAATGAGGAAGGCAGTTCTCAATCGCAAAAGAGGGTACCATAAGCAGAGCAGTTCAAAAACAAGGGAAAATGACTCGTCGCCCACTCGGAACACACCCGAGGCCCCCAGGACCCTGTCCAAACACACAAACAAGTCATATAACCTAACATGGACAAGCTCAAGGTCTCAAATCAAATCAAATAACCCCAAAACATCGAATCACCCCAAGAATCGAACCTACGAACATTCAAACCTTCTAACTTCCAAAACCGTGCCAAAACCTATCAATTCAATCCAGAATGACGCCAAATTTTGCAAACAAGTCCAAAATGACATAATAGAGCTGTTCCAACTCTCGGAATTGCAGTTCGACCTTGATTTAGCAAAAGTCAACTATGGGTGATATTTCTCCATTTTCCGTACTTCAACTTTTCCAACTCTCGCCAAAACGCCTCATATTACCCTACGCACATCCAAATCTGAATCCAGATGTGCGCCTAACTCCAACATTACCATACGAAGCAGTTGAGATCTCCCACGACCCATTCCAGGGCTGTTTACTCAGAAGTCCAATTCCGGTCAAATTTTCACTTTTCAAATTTCCAAAACTAGGTTATTTATTCTAATTCAACTCCGATTTATCCAGAAACTTAATCCAACCATCAACACAAGTCGATATACATAATATGAAGTTGTTCGAGATCTCAAACAACCGAATCCGGTGAAATTGCTCAAAATGACAAGTCGGGTCATTACATCCTCCTCCACTTAAACATACGTTTATCCTCGAACGTGCCCAGAGTCGTTCTAAAGCCATCGACCAATGCATGTGCTCACCATATGTACACCTGGGGGTGATTTTCCATCACCCAACCTAAGAAGAACTGACAATGCAATGTAGCAAAAGATCTCATCTCCTCCTTAGCCCATATCCTTAGAATAGCTCCCAAATCTCAACATCTAAAATTCATCATCGGATCTGAATTCCACGTCATCACATTGTATCAGCCTTTACAAGCTGAATCAAGCCAAATTCTAATCCAGAATACAACACGTTGCTCCACACAACTCAAATGCTCGAAGCAATAACGTCTTACCACCATAGCTACTCAAATAATATCCTGGATGCCGGTAATGTACTTCACATTGAATACAACCTTGTTCTGGACATCCACATTACTACTCATTATAAAGAAACATGCGGAAACTCATAGCTGCCGATGAAGACAAGTAAAAAAGCTCTCTCGCCCGCCATGGATCATCACCCAAATCTTAGAAGAAACACTCTCATACTTCCAAACACTCCTCACCCCCGATACTATAGTACTAATCTCAGGTCTAAGAACCCCATCTCAGCTAATAGAAGCTACACAACTAGCAACTCGTCATGGAACCACACAGATTCTCAGATTACACAATTCGTAAACCAAACCAACAATAACTCAATTATGCAGCACAAGTAAAGAAAAACAGAGTATAAGAATTATTTAAAGAGTATAACCCATATAATAAAAAAGTGTAATTCTTCATCAGATCATTCCATAGAGGGAAAACACAACACCAAATAAACACAAGGTAATGGTATCCCACATAACATTAGCTGCGGCATGCAGCCCGCTCCCAAATGCTCATCAAGCCAAAATGCTCGAGCTCACTAAACATATGAATACTGTTATAAAGTACAACAGAGTGCACAAATAAAACTGTGGGAAAATAACTGAAAGTTCTAAAACATGAAAGAATTAAGCACGATTAAGGTGCAATAAGCAAATTAACATCACGAGGGCTATCTTGCCCGCATCGCCACAAGGCCTAAGCAGAATTATTACATGCGGGGGAAATAATCATACAACCTCACCTCCTAACACAGCATACAAGAGTAGCACATATCATAGTCTAGGGGCACATATAATATCCCTCCTAACTGATCACATAACAAAAATGATAATCTCACAGAGGCACACAAATTCGCTCTGACACGACACACATATTCTCGTTGATCCCCCAAATAGCCCACAACCAAATCCTAATTACCTCCAAATAGGTAAATATCCATTTCCAAAAATCCATATCGACCTATTAATCATGCATTCTATTAATTATCCTCCTTAACATTTCTCCACAATTCGCAAACAGGAAATAATTCACATATGAGGGCATCTAACCCCAAAACCTCAAGAATACAAAAATTTCCATACTCTAACTCCCCTACGCAATCAAATGGTTAATATATCACTTACACCCTATAATTTTGTTGAAGCACTCATATAGAGTTTCTGACCGCATAACAAAATAAAAACCTGGAAAGCCTCTAAACCAAGTAATCACCCTGCTACCAGCCACGCACAACAAATAAAAACTCAAGGTCCTTTCCAAAAATGCACACTCTTCACATATGATAGCCAACAGTACAAATGCTCTATTAATTTCAGATACCGTTCGAGAGAAACCAAAATGTACCACATATTCTATATGCCCATAGTAGACACCCAACTCAAGTCGTAGTCAAACCATCAAGAACCCTTCCAGATTTGCCTATTCACAATGAAACCATCAGTACTGCACCTCCCCAACTCAATCGATTCACACAAACTGTCCAATCCAAGAATGATGCCACAAATGCTAGTAGAGAATTCCCATTCAAAAAGACTATTTACTTCCATGGCTATACTGATCCAACACTACTAAACTGACTAATTTCTTAGGATAGTCGATATAGAATAACTCCCATCAAATCCCTACATGCAGATGGCTCTAACATGAACCACATAGCAAGAAATTCATAAACCACCACATTACCTCTGAAGCGCCCCATTCTACCGTAACCACAATACCCACGCTGAATAGATCTCCTATGAATTTGAAGTTATTCGTACGACTCCCCTTGATGATGATATGTAGATCCATTATTGACATAGAATAATCCTCAACATCATCCCGTGCAAGATCTCAGACCCTGGTTATTCCCCCAAATCCAGGAATCTACCAATACCATATATACACATACCTCAGGCTAAGATTGATACAAATCTGACTCTGCAATCTGAATGTCGCTATTGGACTCCTCCATCTGGATAAGCCCATAGAAAAAAAAGTTTGATGATCTGCAAAACTAACCTTCAAAGCTCATACAACACGAATCACAAGGTACTCTAATACAACCAACTATTCCCAATCAATATCCACTTCGTAGCCTTGCCACAATCGCGATGACTAGTTGACCAATTAAACCTTCCCAAGCTCGCACTCATCCATCAGGTGTCGAAAACTACTGTGCCTCCACTTGAACAACTGAATAGTCTCTCAATGCCTCCGTATCTTCAGTCTAGACAACACTGCAAGGCAATGCCTGAGCATCCCTGACTCCTTTGTAGCATGTTTGTATCATCACCAACCACTGGTGCATAGCGAATGCTGATAGCGTAATATTAAACATGAGTGGATGCAAAGGGATATAAGTCATATGTTTCGAGCTTAATCAATATCGCACGATAAAGAATGAAAGAAGTGGAATTTCCTAACAGTTCTGTAGCATCTCGAAGATAAGTACAGACGTCTTTGTACCGATCTGCAAGACTCTACTAAACCTACTTATGACTCGTAGCACCCATTAACCTAGAGCTCTAATACCAACTTGTCGCGACCCAAAATTCCTCCGAAGGAGTCATGATGGCACCTAGTCTTTAAACTAGGTAAGCCTAACATTTACAAAACTAACATTAATATTTACTAACCTCAAATTAAATAACTCTCAATAAATCACAATTCCTCAAAATTGGTGGTACAAGTCATAAGCCTTTCTAAGAGTAATTATACAAAATAAATACAACACTGTTTTAGAACGAGAAAGGGTCGATGAAATGTAAATACAAACGAAGGTGACTCTGACGCCTACAAACACAGCAATAGGGTACTATGAGTCTCCAACGCGACAACCCGTATAGCTACTATCGATCAATACCTGGATCTGTGCACAAAAGTATAGAAGTATAGTATGAGCACACCACGGCGGTGCATAGTAAGTATCAAGACTAACCTCGATGGGGTAGTGACGAGGAACAGTCAAGACACCTACTGGTCAAATGAAAAGAACAGGATATAATAATAAAATATCGAGATAAAGAAAATGAAGTAATATCAATGGCCGAAAGAAATCAAAATACCAACAGTAAGAACCATATAGGGAGACCACGGGTAGCAACAAATGGTAAACAAGTTAATCAACACTGACATAACAGGAACAAAGACAAGTAAGAATGTATTCAATTAAAGAAGGAGGTGCCCATCAATCAATCACATAATGTCTTATACATAATCATAATCATCTCAATCCTCGGTTTCCCAAATCATAATATTAGGTTTCGAACCTTCCGCATGCATGGCACCTTGTGCCCCCATATTTTCCATATCACTTTTAACAACAGAATTCACATGCTATACAATACATAATGTCTGTACAATGCACTCCATATTTCCAAGAAGTCTCATTTACTAATATAAGTAAAATTACATTTTCTAAACTAATTGTTAAAAGCCTGCGAGAAATGATGAAATTGTTTCTTTAAAAATCATTTGAGTAAAGAAAGTACCCCTTTAATTTAAAAATACAACATTGAATGGATTATTACCTTTAACATGGGATTTAATAACTTAAAACATAGTAGAAATTCCTTTTTAAGTAAAATACAACCTCAAATTATTTCAGAAGGAATAATTGAGAAACTGATTGAATTACGGCTATAATAATTTTTGAACTTTGAAGTATTAGAGTGTGTGTGCGTATACATATACATACATATATATATATATATATATATATATATATATATATATACCTCACCATATTTATGTATGTGTGTGTGTGTACATACACACACATACATACATAAATATGGTGAGATATTGAAAACATTGTAGGTTCTAACGTAAATGACCTTAGCAATAAAAGAATTTAAATAGTTTAAACACTTGAATTAATAACAACAAATAAACACAGCAGCAGAAAGTGCCCGACATCACCCATCGTGCTTTTGCTCTCGTTCTCACTATAAGAGTCAATATTCACTTTTATTATTTCTTGTTACGGCGTGCAACCCGATCCCAATCATATAGTGTACTGTTGCGGCGTACAACCTGATCCAAATCATATAATATTATTACGGTGTGCAACGCAATCCATATAATATTATTGCGGCGTGCAAACTGATCCATGTAATATTATTGTGGCGTGCAACCTAATCCAAATAATATCGTTACGGCGTGCAACCCGATCCCAATATACAAATCAATGCCAATCACATAAGAATCCTGGCAAGGGAACCAATAGTAAGAATTAAATATGTCCCGGCGAGGGAATCAACTATAACCAAACTTGTACCAATAATTAACCACACAATGAAACCTCAACTAAATAAAAAGACATAATAAGCATGTGATAACTACATCGGTAACCACAACAACTGTACATGTAACCTATTTGCATGAAGTAATAGAGGAACTCACAATCAAGAAGTATCAAAATAATAAGGACGACAATCACTTCAATTAAGGTAATTAAAAGTCAATGCAACACGTAGGAATTAGAGGAAAGTTAAAACATCATATGTAGAATATAGTGACAATTTAAGCAATTATTTAACCCAATCATAATGGAATACTCTCCAGTTACTGAACATAAGGACCTAAGAACCCTGGAGCATATTTCCCACAAAGAAGTTCGAGCAGACACTCGTCACCTCGCATACAATAAGAAAAGAAGACTCAATCCTAAGGGGAAGTCCCCCACACAAGGTTAGGCAAGATTTACCTCAAAGACGACAAACCGATACTCTAAAATGCACTTCTTGGGGAAAAGGATCTCCGGACGGCTCAAATCTAACCAAATTAACTTCAAAGCTCAAATATAACACATATGAAACAATTCTGGATCATAAAGTCTCAATATTTAATAAATTCCAAAAAATAGTCCAAAAGTTGACACCTAGACCCGCACCTCGGAACTCGACAAATTTTATAAAATCCTTATACACATTCCTATATGAGTTCAACCATACAAATTTTATTAAATTGTGATACCATTTGTGTAACGATCCGAACGGTCGTTTTGAGAAATTAAGCTCCGTTCAGCAGCATAAGGTCGGGAGCAGCTTTGAATCATGAGTATCGATTTGCGTGCATGGCGAAATTCAGTTTTAGGATGCCTTGGAGTCAATTCTAGAGAAGAAACTGGACTTTTGGGTAAACGACCCCGGAATGGGTCGTGGATGATCTCAACAGCTTTGTAAATGGTGATTTTGGACTTAGGCGCGCGTGCAGATTCAGATTTGGAGGTCCGTAGAGTAAATTGAGGCATTTCGGCGAAAGTTGAAGTTGAAAAATAAAGAAGTTTGACCCACAGTTGGCTTGTTGGAAATCGAGGTCGGAATGTGATTTTGATAGTTGGAAAAACTCCGTTATGTCATTTTGGACTTGTCTGCAAAATTTGGCATCATTCCGAGTTGAATTGACAGGTTTCGGCATGAGATATGTTATTTTAAGATTTTAAAGTTCATAAGCTTGATTTTTGGTTCGATTCATCGTTTTGATGGTGTGTTATGTGATTTGAAGCTTTGAGCGAGTTCATGTTAGGTTGTATGATTTGTGTGTGGGGTTGGTTGAATAATCGGGGGCATCGGATGTGTTTCGGTTGCTCAACGGACAAGCTTTTGAAGTTGGAAGAAAGTTGCAGCAGGGCTACTAGTATTTTCGCTTATGCGGCTTGGGAACCACAGAACCGGAGCCACAAAAGTGACTTGGCAGCCGCAGGAGCTGCAGGAGCGAAGGAATTTCCGTAGAAGCAGACTTGCTTCTCCGATGTAAGGACCACAGAAGCGAAAATTGGGAGGCTTAATGAAACCGCAGAAGCGGTAGTCTTTCCGCAAAAGCGGGACGACAGAAGCGGTCCCTGAACCGCAAAAGCGAAAATCACTGTTCAGAAATAGGATAATTCGAGGGTTTAACCATTTATTCACATTCTGACTTCTAGAGCTCGTTTCTTGGTGATTTTTGAAGGGATTTTCACCTGGGCAACTTTGGGTAAGTGTTTCTCACTCGATTAAGACCAATTTCCATGAATCTCCTCTTAATTACATCCTTTAATCTCAGTTTTTGAAAGAAAAATGGGTAGAACTTCATAGATTGAATTACTAGGTTTTGAGGGAGTGTTTGGCCTCCGATTTAAGAGATTTTTATATGGTTAGACTCGTGAAAATACGAGGGTTCTGAAAATGTTAAATTCATCCGGTTCCAAGACATTGGCCCGAGGAGAATTTTGGTTATTTTACCTAATTTCGCACTTTAGCTTTGAATAAATTATAGAATCAATTGCTTGAGATGGTAATTTCAATGTGTGATTTAATTGAATAGATTTGGGCCATTTAGAGTCAAGAACTCGTGGCTAGAACGAGGTTGCTAGTTGATTTTAGCTGGTTTGAGGTATGTATCTTGCCACTTGTCACGACCCTAGTTCACCAATCGTGAACCTGTCATGACGGCACCCAGTATTCGCAACTAGGTAAGCCTAACACATTGAGGAAATTTTAACAACCGCTACAAAAATAATAGACAAATACCGAATATCATGTAGCATACACGTAGCTAGACCCTCCTATTATAGATGAATCCCTCCTGATTTGGCTAGGGGTGGAGATGTGCCCTCCTTTACCCATTATATATGTGAGAATGACCCTAGTTGACTAGTCAGTAGTCAACATGACCGTGCTATTGATGGGGCACAAGATGACAAGTGTTAGACCTCGAATGTTGGAATTTTATGAGTTGTGGCTGGTCTGAGAGTTTGTGGTGGAATTGTGGAAAAAGTTGGAAAACCTTATGTAAGAGCAGTGCAGAATAATGAGTTAGTGACTTGTCTGTCCTTGTTGTATTATGGCTTCAGGATTTGGACTGTAATGTCTACCGTCCACTACTAGAAACATAGTTTTTTCCCACTGAAATTTCCCACGGAAAAATTAATAGTGGTAATTCCCACCGAAATACAATGGGAAAATTAAAATTTCCGAATAAATAACATTTCCCACTGACTATTCGTGGGAAAGTTTTGGCGAAAAAATCCACGCCTTTTTCTTCTCTCTATTCAGTGAAAAAATTTATTAAAACAATAACTATATAAAATTTAAAAAATCCCAGAGAAAACCGTGGGAACTTAAGCAATAAATAAAATATGTACCAAATTTTTTGAATTTTTAATTAGTTTTATAATTAGGAAAAAAAGCTTTCCCACGGAACGTGAAAACCTTTTATTTTAACCTTTTTAAGATTTTTCTCTCAAGTCTCAGTATTTTCCCCCGCTATCTCTGTCTCTCCATGCCACAAAAGTTCCCATTCAATTCAGGTAAGTCTCTCTCGCTCTCTCTCTCTCTCTCTCTCGCTCTCTCTCTCCCTCCCTTTTTCGTATTGATTTTCCCCAAAAACTTTGAATTTTAGGAATTTTATACTGTTTTAAACCTCGATGTATACTTTACTGGAGAAATCACCGTATCAGCTTATACTGCTTTAAAAAACGTTGCCCTGTTTGGTACTTGGGTCGTCGTGATTCTAGTCACCCAATACATTCTCCAGTATTTCTCCGATTCGAAAGTGGATAATGTAATAGGATATGGTAACTTAGTTGTTTGAGATAAAAGTTTGTAGAACCGTTTTACCCTTTTCGGTTTTAGTGATACGTTTATAATTTTTTGTTTAAAAAAAATTAATGTTTTTCTCTTAATTTTATACTGCTTCAAACCTCGATGTATACTTCACTGAACTTTAATCGTTATTACAGAAGACATCAACCCACCTAGGAAGGGGCTTATAGTTTTTAGGATCCAACACTGTTGTGTTACTCCAGTCAGGGCAAAGTTTTCGATGATCGTTCAGAGTGATATATTTCGAATCTCCTATCTACGAATAGGTGAGTAAGTTCTCAGTTAATATATTATAACTTGAGTAGTTGATTTTTTGCATATCTTATTCCAATGAACCTGAGAATTATAGGCTATAGTTACATAGCAAGATGCAGATTTGCATTAAAGATTTTTTGAAAAAAGTAAAAAGAAATCATATATCGATGCATAAAGGAAATATTGCAAGTACTAGATGATGTAAATATGTCCAAATAGCTAGGCAGTAGTTGTATCATGACCTGCTAGATTTGGTTCGATAACTTATGATTTGGTTCCAAATTTGAATGGTTAGAAACTTTTTCATAATTTGTGCATATAGCTAGCGTGAGTAACGTTTTTAACTATTTCTTTTTATTAATATATACTCCTTTAGAAGGCAAGGGGATGGTTAGCTATATGCAGTTGAGTGGATTTCAACTGAAAAATCCCCGTCCCTGGCTTTAGGTTGAGGGCTTGTGAGAGCTGGCTTTTCTGAATGATCTTGCTTGGATTTATTAATATACATGAAAGACATGAATATAACCTCACAATTACAATCGTATACACTACCTAAATTAATTATAAATATATTATTATAGTTAATTCTACAAGATATAGATGATGTACAAATCATACCAAATAAATATATAAAGTATAATTATTTTTTTGACCAACTTATAATACCTTCAAATCGCTGGAATTTGAGAGACATCTGAAGAATTGAGTGCATCACTTGTAATTAGTTGTCAATGATTTGGAGAAAATATATGAAGTCTACGGATTTGGGTGAATTTTGAAATGAAAAAAATTCATAATATTAGTAAGCTATTAAAAGGAGGCTTGCCAAGTTTAGAACAAAATCTTTAAACGTTATATTAAATACATTAGTTTTGAATATCTCAAATTTCAGAAGCCATATGATATTAAACTTTAATAGTAAAAACTTTAGTACAACTAATGACATGGATGTACAACAAGAACACAATATCAGAAAGAAATTGAAGCAATCATTTCTACAAACTTGTGCTTCTATCTTTTTTTTCTTCCTCTAAATTTGTTTACTTTGCGTTCTGTGTTCACACCTTTTCTTTATTTTTTTTGGGTGAGAGGAAGTTGTGTTCCCACCTTTAAAAACTTTTTCATAATTTGTGCATATAGCTAGCGTGAGTAGCTTATTTTACTATTTCTTTTTATTAATATATACTCCTTCAGAAGGCAAGGGGATGAATAGCTACATCCATTTCATTGAATCAGATTATTTTACGTATAACTTTTATTAGTAATGTGGAAAATTCTCAAGAATATAAGTAGTTGACACTGATCAAGTGGATTTGTTTGCTTCCTTCATGTGTGTCAGACTATTTGCTCATTTCCTCTTTTGTTTAAGTCTTTTTCAGAAACTAGCTAGCCTCATTGTCAATTTTGTCCTCTTGTCTTATCTTTATTTTATTAAATGAACTTTTTCTTATCTCGTATTGTGTAATAGATGGAACAAGATCGTAGATGGATGTAATATAGAAATCATCCTAATCCTGAGGGGTTGAAAGTAGAATTTGTAGAAGGTGTTAAAGGATTTATTGCTTATGCAAAAGCACTTCCTGAATTTCGTAGTGAAGGAACAATTAGATGTCCTTGTGCTATGTGCAAATGTATAAAGTTATTAATACCGGAGGATGTTAAAGTTCATCTTTACGGTAAGGGGTTTAGAGAAAATTATTATGTGTGGACCGTTCATGAAGAGAACTACAGTAATTTAGCTTACATTGATTTTTAGAATCTTACTGGTTCTGAGAGTAGTACATTCTTTGAGAAAAATTATGATAATTCCCAAATGCATGAAATGGTGTCGAATGTTTTTAGAATACACCCAGGAGCTCAATCCCAACAAAATGTTGACGAGTCTCCCAATGATGAGGCAAAGCACTTCTATGAATTATTAGAGGCGACTAGTCGTCCCCTCTATAAAGACTCAATACACTCGGAGTTGTTAGTTGCAGTTAGATTACTAACTATCAAATCAGATTGGAATATTTCTCAAGCGGCCATGAATGCTATAATTAGGCTTATGCGTGAAGTTAGTATGAACATTAACTTACCCGCTGATTACTATAAGGTTAAGAAGTTAGTTTCCAAGTTAGGACTTTCCTCAACAAAAATTGATTGTTGTGAAAAGAATGTATGTTATATTATATAGATGATGTGGCTAGAAGCGTGAAATTTTGTGGATTGTCACGTTTTAAGAAAGTCACAAATGCCAAAGCAAATAAAGTTCCAATTAAGAGGATGCATTATTTACCTATTATACCTAGGTTAAAGAGAATGTATGCATCAATGAGTTTAGCTCCTCATATGAGATGGCACCATGAAAATAAAAGGGCGCCTGGTGTTCTGTGTCATCCTTCAGATGGCGAAGCGTGGAAGAATTTTGATAGGATGTATCCTCACTTCGCTAATGAACCAAGAAATGTTAGGTTGGGTTAGTGTGCAGATGGATTCACTTCTTTTTCTGTCTCTGCTGCACCATATTCTTGTTGGCCTATTTTAATTACACCGTATAATCTTCCTCCAGAGATATGTATGACAAGTCCATATTTGTTTCTAACTGGCATAGTTCAGGGTCCAAGTAATCCAAAAACTTTGATTGATATATATTTGCAGCACATGATTGATGAGATAAAGTTATTGTGGCATGAAGGTGTTAAAACATACGACATATCAACTAAACACAATTTTAAATTGCGTGCTGCTTTGATCTGAACCATTAATGACTTTCCTGCGTATGGAATGTTATTTGGATGGTCGACTGCCGAAAAGTTAGCTTGTCCTTACTGTATGGAAGACACAAAAGCATTTACTTTGAAACATGGTTTTTCTTCCTTGTTGCTGCCTTTGAGCTTGCTGTATTAAACTGGTTTGTCCCTAGGTTGTTTTTAATTACCTTAGTTACCATTTTTAACATATTATTTATTTTTTCAGGAAAATGCTAAAGAAAGACCAGTTACTCATGATGAGGTATTTGAGGAAACCGACATGAAGAAGTTGAAAGATGAAACAAAAACGACTTGGATCGAGCCGCGTGCTGAAACAACCAATATAAGATTAATAAGCTTTATTTTATGTGCTAATGCATATTAGGAACCATATATTATACCTGTTGTGTATGGTATTTGGTCCAGTGGGTACTCTTCTTTTGTTCACATAATTGACATTTGGATTCTTTTGAAGAATATTGACTTTCAGCTTCTATTATCTTCCAAACATCTAAAGGTTTGATTGCCCTATCGTAGACTATTTTTTTTGTGATAGAAATACAAATAATTTTCGTTTCTAGTTGTTCGATATTTGTGCTGCAGTGTTATGTAGTGTTAAATGTGCCATGAAAATTGAGTATTTGACTATTTAAGCTTCATTTTACACAGCTCAATATCTTTAAAAGAGACTAATAACAGCAAAAATGAGTAAATGCATTCACTGTGCTCTAGAATGCAAAACCGACTGATGTCTTCTGTGCTAAGAATCTGGGCGTGCACTGATATTTTGTAAACATATTCAAGTACAAAGGTAATTATGTAGCATAAAAGAAAGGAAAAAGAGAACTCAGTCTGTGGCAACTGTAGTTATTGGCTACGTAAGAGGTGTTAAGACGCGCTTCTAAGTGCCCATGGTTGTTAACTTGAAGAGGGTGGCATTAAAAAATAAATGTAGTTTTAAAGAGACATATTAATTCGTAAGGAAATGTTATGGATGAACATATTTGTGATTTAGGTATAAAAATAAAAACTTAGACTTAAAAACTAGTTAGTAAGTCTATATTAGACTTACTTGGGCATCTGTAATAGATTAACTGACTCATAGCCTAAGTTGCATTTTCCAATTAAAGGTAAACTGACTCATAGCCTAAGTTGCATTTTCCAATTAAAGGTAAACTGACTCATAGCCTAAGTTGCATTTTCCAATTAAAGGTAAACTGACTCATGGATAATGCTCCTTCTTATTTTCCAATTAAAGGTAAACTGCATAGATCCTTAGTTGCATTTTCCAATTAAAGGGAAACTGCACAGATGACTCATGCCACTTCTTTGATGAAAGCAGATGACTAATAGATTAACTATTGACCTTAGTTGCATCTGTTGAAATCTGTCCAGAATTTCCTATAGATCCAAGCATCTGCCCAACTTGTTTGTTGACACCTATATCACCAGTAGGTTCTGCAATTTTCTTGGACTGCCCTGCTTGTTCATGTGCCTTAGTAACTGTAGCATCTGTACACTCTAAAGCCTCAACATCTACTTGTTCATGCCATCACCATTCACAACATTAGCTTTGTAACCTGTTGCATTAGCAGCTTGTTCACCTGTAGCATTAATTGGTCGATCACGTCCTGTTACAGAATACATGTTTCTGCTTCAAATGCTACAGAATATTGTTACATCAGTGATAGGTACAATTCAGTCAAGACTCTTCTACAGCTAAAAGAATACACAAGACAGTCAAGGGGAGAAGAAGACCACCTGCACATGTCAACTTCTTGTTCTGAGGGAAAGGCAGGTCCCTGACATCATAATTTTTACAAAGTCCAAAACAGCAATAAGCTTCAGATTCCTCATCTTGAATCATTAAGTAACCTGAATTTGGACCTTCAGGCGGTAATGAAAGTGCATCTGGATTCTTTTGGTAGTAAGAAAGAGGCCTTGTTACATACATATTTAGGGAAAATCTGCTAAATGTTCTAGTTTCTGTCTGGAAATGTCTATTTGAGGATATATATCAAGTTAATAGTCTTCTTTTCCTATTGGCATATGTATGAAGAATAGTCAAGTTCAGTAATAAGATAACTAAGGCAACTCATTTGGCCATATAACCAGCCAAGTCAACATGTTGATAAACCTTTTCTTTGTTTTCTTTTTACCTTCTGTTAGTCTTAGGTTGACTTTCTGAAGCAATCCATACACTTTGAACATCTGGCATACAACTGAAACCGAGCAGCATCTCAACCAAATGGAACAAAGGTCCGGTATCCCAATTCCCAAACCAACAAAAAAACTTATACCAAGAGAGAAGGATTGAATACCTTTGTGAAACGGAAGTTTCTTGTGATAATGCCTCTCCAGTCTCTCTTCAAATGGTGTTGCATGCCAACTTACTTTCTGATCCTGCCAAATCCCAAAGTCATCGGCTTAACCTCATTGATTAATGTAGCTAAGAGTTGGGCTGTACACGGAAAATAAGAGTAAAAGAGAAAGTAAAAGCGAATGCTAAAAAACTAAGCAGGACAAACCTCCTTATACTTGTTTGTCACTTTTGCTGCCTTGTTTTAGTTTAGGAAGAAATCTAATTGACCGAGAATTGGAATTCTACCAAAGCAAAACGAATTGTCTTCGTGTGATTTACTAGTAGTAATGTGAAAACAAGTGAGCAGCGATATATAGGTGTCTAGATCATTTCAACACACTTGGCAGAAGGTACAATCTTGCATACCTTTCTATACATCTGGGGACAACACATGGATTATCTTTTCGTGTGTTTTACTTTAAAGTTTGAGAAATAAAGATACTTGCATAATTTTTCTTTAAAATATTACTTTTGTAATAATTGTAATTTTTTTACAGGATAATTTCAAACGAATCATGGAGGAGTTCATTCAAAGCCAGCTGATTGATGATCAAGGTAGGCCAATTCAACCAACCCAAGAGGAGATCATGGACATGTGTATTAAGGCAGCTGGTGGCATGCATAAGGGGAGAGTTTACAGCCTTGGATCAGAGTTTAGTCTTGGCCGTCGCACTTCTGGATTGCCTGGTTCTTATTCTTCATCATATTGCTCGGTTGATCTAGATGATTTTGAGTAATTAAATAGGAAGGTAGCGAAAATGACGGAGTTGTATCTTCAAGAAAGGGATGTAAGGGAAGAGGAGGCAAAGTGAAGGGAAGAAAAGCCAAAGCTAAGGGAGGAAGAAGATAGGCTAAGAGAGGAAGAAATGAGGCGAAAGGACGATGCGTTAAGACTTGTCACTAGTGATGTTAAAAGTCTCAAGTCTCAGATAAACTCCCTCTTAGAATCTGGTACATTTCCTGTGCCCCGTTCTCCAGCATCTGATGATAACTAAGGAGTAGTTTCTTTTATTAGCTTTCTTGGATGGTATTTGGATGTTGAATATTGAATGTTGGATTTTTGTGTTTTTGTTTTACTTTTGGATTAATTATGAAATGGATTGATTAGTTGTTGTTTATGAAATGAATTGGATTGCATGTTAAATGCTTAATTATTTTAGTCTTGTATTGTTGGTTGTACTTTCTGTTTGGCAGGTGGTATAGTTCTAAAAACAGATTTGGTCACGAAAATATTTTTCAAATTTCCAACGGATTTAGCACGGACTACGGGCCATTTTTTTCGTGGGAGTCATGGGATAAAGACTGGTTTATTAGAGTCTCGATGATAGGTACAGAGACGTCTGTACTTATTTACGAGGGGCTATGTAACCATTAGCAACAATTCCACTTCAATTGATTTTTCATGTCGTGCGAGATTTTGGCCTTTCACAACTCTAAACCTCTGCCTGCCACTCTCTCACCGATGGTGAGGACACGTACTGTGTGAGCCGATCAGGCACCCGTGCCCCTTACTACAGCCGTCAGAGGTCGGGGACGGGCTAGAGTTCGAAGACGCACACGTGGTGCAGTGAGAGCACCTAAGCAAACAGCCGCCGAAGTACCACCAGAAGATCCAGTCAGTGTCCGAGCATCTGACGTCTACAGCTACTGCTACTCCGTCATTCAGGGTACTTGACTCAGTTCATGAATAGGCACACCATTTTGGCTCAGGCAGGACTGTTTCCACTTACTGCAGCTACACCCCAAGCCGGGGGAGGAGCATAGACTCCCGCCGTGCGCACTCCTGAGCAGCGATCGCATATTTAGAAAGTCCCTGAGATTTAGTCCAGCGCTTCCTACAGCCCGAGGTCATGGCAGTGGTTTCCGAGAAAGAGAAGATGAGACTTGAGAGATTTAAGAGGTTTAAGCCTCTTGAGTTCAGCGGTTTAGCATCAGAGGATGCCTTGGAATTTCCTGATGAGTGTTATCGCATTTTCCGTACTATGGTTATTTGGATCGAGCGAGATTTCTCACTACTTTCAACCTTCGAGGAGCCGCCTAGCACTGGTGGCGCACCTATGAGTTAGACAGCCTAGATGAGGCAGCTTCACTGACCTGGGCCCAGTTTTTAGATATGTTCCTGTGAGAGTTTGCTCCTCATAGCCTCAGGAATGCATGGCGCGTAGAGTTTGAGCATTTGCGCCAGGGTGTTATGATCGTCTCGGAGTATGTTGTCTGTTATGCCAGTTTGGTTAGACATTCCTCAACCTTGGTTTCTATTGTTCGTGGGAAAGTTCGCCGGTTTATTAAGGGACTTATTCCCAGCATCAGATCCAGTATGGCTCGTGAGTTAGAGATGGACATTCCATATCAGTAGGTGATAAACATTGCTCGGATGATAGAGCGTATGCATTCCAGAGAGAAGGCAGGCAGGGTTATGAGAGAGAGAGAGAGTAGACGAGGTCGGGAGAGACATCTTTAGAAGGCGAGAAGGCCTCGTAGACCGGTGAGATATACTGGTCCTGATTTTGGAGGCAGGGTATCCCATGGTAGAGCTTTTATGGGTCAGCCGGTTCGGTTTGCATTCCAGGCCTTGCATGGTGATTTAGGTGTTCATGGGTCTCAGAGTACCCGTATCGCATAGTTTCCCCGCTTTATCAGCGGAGAGGGTGGCTTGAGTATGGAGGTACTAGCCGGATGGTGAGAGATTGTTCCAGATTTTGGGCCGATGTGTTGCAGTGAGGTATTTAGGCAGGTGGAGGGTGCCCAAGAGGGGGAGGACCGATTCGTTGATGTTTTTCATATAGTAGTCTTGAGGCCGGTGTGCAAGCTAATGTCATTCGAGTACTAATTCAGTTTGTTATAGAGAGGCACTCTTTGTAGTTCATCACACTTCTACTTATCAGGTTGAGTTCCTTGTTTGTTGTTCCATTTATGGGAGTGTTTCATGATTCACACTCTATTTATGTGATTATCCTATTGGGAGGTTCTGAGTGATAGCCGTGTCTATCGTCTGTTTCTAGTCGTGTCGAGAGTTACGAGGCTAGTGGTAAATTTTTGTTGTTTGTTTTGGTAGGTTTGATGTCACTTTTGAGTATTCTTGCTTACGAGATGCGATGTCTATGCTCCACTGGTGTGGGAGCCAGGTGTGTGGTAAATTATAGATAGGATTGATCCAGTGAGATTTCGTAGATGGGTTAATATGATCCCTACTTGTGATTCAGTGATTGAGGTCGGAACCCTCGTGACTTCAGGTGTTTTGATATGTTGTGACCGGGTTGTGTGCTGCGGTGAGAGTTGTATCAGCATAAGATACTCGTGAGTCCTTTATATGCTTTCATTCCTTCTTGTTAGATGTCTTTGTAGATTTGTGTTTTAGAAGATTTAATGCTAACTTGATTTATTTGTTAGTTCCTTTACGTCTTTTCCTTTTCCGTATTTATTCATTTTCATTCTATGCTTCTTGAGTTTTAGCTTGTGGGGTGTGCACCCGATGGTGCTGGATGAGATTTGGTTATTCGAATGTTTTGCTATGTGTTTTTCAAGGTTATTGTATCATCGCAAGTGCTGTGGAGGTTGGGAGAAGAGTTTCTAATGAATATGAGGCTTAAGGCCAGGGCAGATTCGGTCTCATGGAAGTGTTCTATCAGAAATATTATTGTGCCCCTATGTGTGGTGTATCGTCTTATGTGGATGTACCCTGTGTGTGTTGGCTTGTACTGAATTAGCTGGTTGAGACTGATATCAGACATGGACTTAGAGTCGGGTCTTTTGGAAATAGATGGAGGGTGAAGAATCTGGCTTGGAGGCTTAATGGTATTGCTAGAAGGGTTAAATTTAAGTTGAAATGGTGTCGTTATGCCAAAATGGATTGGGGTGACATAGGATCACCTGCGAGTGTATGTTGAAAGTGCGTACTCAGTGACTTAAGGACGTCGAGGTGAATCTTAGCACGTTCGAGGACAAACGTTGGTTGTAAGAAGGGGGAGGATGTAACGATCCGACCGATCGTATTGAGCAACTATGCTCTGTTTAGCAGCATAAGGTCAGGAGTAGCTCCGAGTCATGAGAATCGACTTGCGTGCATGGAGGAATTCAGTTTTCGGATGGCTTGGAGTCAATTCTAGATAAGAAACCTTATTTTGGAAGTTAGAACGGTGAAAAATTTAACCAAAACTGGACATTTAGGTAAACGACCCTGAAATGGGTCGTAAATGATCTCAACAGCTTTGTATGGTGATTTTGGACTTAGGCGCGCGTCTGGATTTTGATTTAGAGGTGCGTATAGTAAATTGAGGCGTTTCAGCAAAAGTTGAAGTTGAAAAATGAAGAAGTTTGACCCACAGTTGACTTGTCAAAAATCAAGGTCAGAATATGATTCCGAGAGTTGGAACGGCTCCGTTATGACATTTTGGACTAGTCTGCAAATTTCGCGTCAATCCGAGTTGAATTGATAGGTATCGGCATGAGATCCGTTATTTCAAGATTTTAAAGCTCATAAGCTTGATTTTTGGTTCGATTCGTCGTTTCGATGTTGTGTTATGTGATTTGAAGCTTCGAGCGAGTCCGTGTTAGGTTATATGACTTGTGTGTGGGTTGGTTGAGGTCCCAGGGGCCTTGGGTGTGTTTCGGTTGCTCAACGGACAAGCTTTTGGAGTTGGAAGAAAGTTGCAGCCGGGCTACTGGTATTTTCACTTCTACGGCTTGGGAACCGCAGAAGCAGAGGCGCAAAAGCGACTTGGCAGCCGTAGAAGCGATGGAGGACCATTGGGCAGGAGCCGCAGGAGCGAAGCAATTTCCACAGAAGCGGACTTGCTTCTGCAATGAAAGGACCGCAGAAGCAGAAATTTGGAGGCTTAAAGAAACAGCAGAAGGGGTGGTTTTCCGCAAAACCAGTCCCTGGACCGCAAAAGCGGAAATCGTTGTTCAGAAATAGGATAATTCGAGGGTTTCACCATTTAGTCACATTTTGACAGCTAGATCTCGGTTCTTGGCAATGTTTGAAGGGAAATTCACCTGGGAAACTTCGAATAAGTGATTCTCACTCGATTTGGAAAAATTTCCACGAATCTCCTCTTAGTTTCTTCCTTTAATCTCAGTTTTTGATTGAAAAACGGGTAGAACTTCATAGACCGAATTATTGGATTTTGAGAGAGTGTTGGAACTCCTATGTGAGAGAGTTTTATATGGTTATACCTGTGAGAGTATGAGGATTCTCAAAATGTTAAATGCATCCGGTTCCGAGACGTTGGCCCGAGGGGTGTTTTGGTCATTTTACCTAATTTTGCACGTTAGCTTTGAATAATTATAGAATCAGTTACTTGAGATGATAATTTCAATGTGTGATTTAATTGAATAGATTTTGGCCATTTGGAGTCAAGAACTCGTGGCCTAACCTTGTGTGCGGGACTTCCCTTAGGATTTGAGTCTTCTCTCTTGATTGTATTCCATGTATGCGAGGTGACGGGTGTGTGCTCAGATTTATTTGTTGTAAATTGTCCCTTTTTAGGCCCTTAGACTCTTGAAATCACTAAGTTTGAAGATGATATTGATAAACTGAGTTCCCTGTTATTAGTTTCACCTCTACATGTCTTACTTAGTATTATTTGCTCTTCTTGATTTATTCTTGCTGTTCAATTGACTTCTTACGTGTTTAACTGAAGACAATCACCCTTCTATAATCTTATTATCAGTCGTAACTACTCGCCTTTATTGGAAATCATAAATGTTAAATCTCATGTAATTAATCGGTCTTAATTGGAAAAGAAGACGGATATCATATAATTAATTGATACTTCCTTAAATTGTAATTATTTGATTCATGTTAATTTCCTCACTATTAGATACTCCTTGATTGTAAGTTTATCTGTGACCTCATGCAATTATATTAATGTTCAATTGTTGTTGTATCAGTGTAGTTATTATGCGCTTATTATGTCTTATTTATCGTTGAGGTTATTTTGTGTTACTTGGTGCTTCCATGACCTTATTAGCTATTGTTGATTCCCTTACCAGGACGTTATTGTTCTGTTGTTGATTCCTTTCCCGAGATGTTGTTGTTTCTATTATCGATTCCCTTGCCGGGACATTATTGTTTTGTTGTTGATTCCGTTGCCGGAATATTGCTATTCTATTATTTGGGATGTACGTCTATGTTGATTGTGTTGTATTGTGAGATAACAAGATACCCCCAGTACATCTATTGAGGATACCAAGAGATCTTCGGGATACCAAGAGATCCCTAGTATATATATATTGAGGATACCAAGAGATCCTCGGGATACCAAGAGGTCTCCCAGTACATCTATTGAGGATACCAAGAGATCCTCGGGATACCAAGAGATTCCTAGTATATATATATATATATATATATATTCAGGATACCAAAGAGATCCCCAGTACATCTATTGAGTATACCAAGAGATCCTCGGGATACCAAGAGATCCCCGGGATAACAAGAGATCCCTAGTATATATATATATATATATATATTGAGGATACCAAGAGATCCTCGAGATACCAAGAAGATCCCAAGTACATCTATTGAGGATACCAAGAGATCCCTAGCATATATATTGAGGATATCATGAGATCCTCGGGATACCAAGATATCCCCAATACATCTATTGAGGATACCAAGAGATCGTTGGGATACCAAGAGATCCCTAGTACACATTTATGTTTGAGACTACAGGACAATATCCTGGTAGATCCCCGTTAAAATCATTGTGTCCTGAACTGATATTTTCATTGATTATATCCGGGTGTGAATAAATCGGGTGCTAGTTGTTCCATTTCTTATACTTACTAGTTGGTAGAATTCCTGTTAGATACACTTGCACAAGTATACACGTAGCTAGACCCTTCTATTAGAGATGAATCCCTCCTAATTTGGCTAGGGGTGGGGATGTGCCCCCGTTTACCCATTTTGTATGTGAGAGTGACCCTAGTTGACTAGTCAGTGGCCAACATGACCGTGCTATTGATGGGGCAAGAGATGCCAAGTGTTAGACCTCGGATGTTGGATTTTTATGAGTTGTGGCTAATCTAAGAGTTTGTGGTGAAATTGTGGAAAAAGTTGGAAGACCTTATGTAAGAGAAGTGCAAAATACTGAGTTAGTGGCTTGTCTGTCCTTGTTGTGATGTGACTTCAGGATTTGGACTGTAATGTCTACCGTCCTTTTATTATCATCATTGTGTATTTCTCGTTGTTACTTATTGTCAGTTAGTTTTATTGTGATTGTAGCTCTTTTAGTCATTCTTGTTGTCTTAACATAATTATATATATCATTTCTATTATCCCTATGGTTATACTTTTTATTGACCGCTAGGTGTCTGACTGTCCCTCGTCACTACTCCATTGAGGTTAGTCTTGATACTTACTGGGCACCGCTGTGGTGTGCTCATTCTACTCTTCTGCACACTTTTGTTGTGCAGATATAGGTACCCTCATTCAGTTTTGTCAGCCTTGAAGGGTGGCGTACAGCCGGAGACTTGAATTATGCATCTGCCGCGTCCGCAGAACCGAGGAATCTCCTTCTACTCTACCTTTTAGCTAGCAGTTCCATTTCATGTATTCAGTTGTGTTAGACATTTTCGGGTATTAGAGCCATATGTTATGTTTTACTCTTAGCCTGTGTTGCCCATGGGTTTCTGGGTCTTGGAGGTTGTTACAGTATTTTGAGTTGGAGTTTATGTGCCAGGCGGCGCTCTATACATTTTCTTATGATATTCGGTATTTTTCTATTATTTCAGTAAAGGTTTTTAAATTTCCGCAATGTGTTAGGCTTACCTGATCGTGAAGACTGGGTACCGTCATGACATGTTCATGATTGGTGAACTGGGGTCGTGACAATTTGGCCTCTCAAATCATGTTTTTTCATTTTAGGAATTTTATTCAATAACTAACATTTTACTCAACCCAAATCATAAATTAAATGATAAAAATAAAGACAAATTCATGGAATCTAATCAATTCTAGGTGAAGAACACTTACCCAACCGTATTTCTTGAAAAACTCACAAAGAATCGCCAAAACCGAGCTCTAGAACTCTAAAAATGGTGAAAATGGCAAACCCTCGGAATAGAGTACTAGTTTTTCTACCTAGGTCCTAATGCATCGCGAACGCGGAGAAAGTATCGCGTTCACGATGCAGAAAAAGGAAGGTTGCCCAGGTTACTCATCGCTAACTCGAATAAGGGAAGTCTGAGGCCCAAAGATTGCTCTTCACTAACGTGTGAACTTGTATGCGAACACGAATGGTGGGATGGCATAACTATGTGAACGCGATGGATGGATCCTAATGAGATGAAGGAAGAGACAGAGCTTCGCGAAAGCAACGCTTTTAACACAAACGCAAAGAAGGAATTCTAGGTGGTCAGCGAAGAGGCTTCGTGATCAGGAAAGAGGATACCAGAAGCATAAATAGCAGTACAAAAACAAGGGAAAATGACCCGTAGCCCACCCGGAATACACCCGAGGCTCCCAAGACCCCGTCCATAGGGGTGTACAAAGGAAACCGACAAACTGCACCAACCCGATAATCGAGTCAAACCGAGAAAACAAATTCGACTATTGTTTGGTTTGACTTGGTTTGGTGTTGGGAAAAAAAACCGACCATAAATTGTTTGGATTGATTTTAACTAAAGAAAGTCAAACCGAAACCAAAGCAACCTGACATTACAAATATAGAAATTTTAGATATATTTAATATATAAATATACTTATTGTAATGTAAATTTCTTAAAACATTTCATAATTTTATCTTTTAAGGTATTATTTCAAGGATGGATTTAGAACTTTTGAATGCTCCAATAAGTTTTATAGCCATTAATATTATTAAATTAAATAATGCTAGCAATCAATACTAATACTAACAAAAGACATTCAATTCAATATTACGAACGGGAATGTATTGAATGTCTATTTTTTGTTTTGCAATTATTTAGATAAAAATACATAACCTATTTTTATTTTGTTTTAGCTTTTAGGCATATAATTAATACTCCCTTACTATTCTATCTAGTTTATCATGAATTAGTGTTTTCAGATTATGTTTATTTTTATTATGGCTTTTATGTTAGCAATATTTATATTAAATAATTTTATTATTTTTGTTGTTGAATATTTTAGGATAATGTCATGAGTCATGACATATCTCATATATTGTATTATTTTCTTGCAAAATACTTTATATAGTTGTATCTTACTATGATTAAAGAAATATTTTGAGCATACGTTATATGTTAGTTCTACGAAGATTTCACCGGGAAACAATTCGAACCCGAATAAACCGAAAACCCGAAAAAACCCGAGAAAAACCGATATTGAAAAACCCAAGTTTTATTAGTTTGGTTTGGTATTTAAATTTAATTACCCGACACAATTGGTTTGGTTTGCTAATTGTAAAATCCAAACTAACCCGGCCTATGTACACCCCTACGCGTCCAAAAACACAAACAAGTCATATAACATAACACGGACTTGCATGAGGTCTCGGATCATATCAAACAATGCCGAAACATCGAATTACCCAAAGAATCGGACTTGGGAACTTTCATACCTTCTATATTCCAAAACCCATGCAAAAACATATTAATTCAACTCGAATGATGCCAAATTTGCCGGACAAGTCCAAAATAACATAACGTAGCTGTTCCAGCTCTCAAAATCGCATTCCATCCTCGATATCACAAAAGTCAACTATGCATTAAACTTTTCATTTTCCATACTTCAACATTTCTAACTCTAGCCAAAACACCTCAAATTACCCTACAGACCTCCGAATACGAATCCGGGCACGCGCCTAACTCCAAAATCACCCACGATTTATTTCGGGGTCGTTTATTCAAAGTCAAATTCCGGTCAAATTTTTACTTTTTAATCTTCCAAAACTAGGTTCCTTCTTCTAATTCAACTTCGATTCATACGGAAACTGAATCCAACCATGCACATAAGTCGATATACATAATGTGAAGCTGCTCGAGACCTGAAACTACCGAATAAGATACAATTTCTCAAAACGACCAGTCCGATCGTTACACCCCTTTAGTTTTATTAATATGATTTAAAAATTCCTGGGCAATGATAGAATTATCAAAAACCCTACGTCCTTTGAGGAAGCTAGTTTAAAATCAGGCAAGTAGAGCTTAAGGCGATTTGCTATGATCTTATTAATTATCTTACAAATAGTATTACATAGTCCAATAGGCCGAAAATTCATAAGATCATTTGCATTATGGAATTTAGGAATAAGGCAAAAGTATGTGTTATTAATGGAGCCTGGAATTTCCTGAGTGTCAAAAACCTGTCAACAAAATACGATAATGGAATTCCATACTATATTCCAATATTTTTGAAAAAATAATGGATGTAAACCATCTAGCTCGGGAGCTTTAACTGGTTTAAAAGAAAATAAAACTTGAGTTACCTCCTGGTCAAGCAGGGGTTATCCAAGGGGGATAGATCAATGTTGTGAAAACTAGTAGGTGTGATTTGAATATTTTCCTAGTCAGTACTTAAGTGGCCAGTTGTGTAGATATTATGGCTAGTGTAGTTAACAAGATCACACGGTCCGTGATCCAATTACTTTATGCATCCTTATAAAAGGATACTTTATTCCTTATCCTTTTATTGGCAACGGACAAGTGATAGAATTTGGTGTTGGAATCATCATCATTTAACCAATTTATTCTAGATCTAATTTTTCAAAATTTTTCTTCAATCCAAAGAATGCTACAATATTTAATGGTGAGGGTTTTCTTTAGAGACAGGAGAAAATTACTAGTGGGTATGATTAGAAAAGTTGGATTCCTTTTAATCTAGTCAATTTTTATTTTTTCTATGAAGAATATTACCAAAGTGGCTCTGTTTTAATTTGTAACTTTGTGCTGGAATAAGTTAGTGGCCTCAGAGAGGTCCCTATGTTTCCAACTCTCTTTCACAATGTGTTCAATCTTGGGGTGGAAAACCAATAGAATTCAAGCTGGAAAGGTTTATTATTTTATTAAGGGGTAATCTATTTATATTATTAGTTCTAATAAGTGAAGGATTAGGATGAGAGTAGGTTTTTGGGATGTAGGTGATAGATAAATTTTGGTAGTTAACAAGCCATTCTTCATTAGCAAAACAATGATCCAATCTTTCAAGAATTAGACCATTGTTATTCCTACGGTGGTTTGACAAATTATAGCGGCTTCCTTTATGTCATGACCCGGATTTTCCACCATCGGGAGTCGTGATGGCCCCTACTATTGGAGCTAGGCAAGCCAACTTAAATATAACTTTTTAAATTAATTTCCAACGAGATAATAACAAAAATAATAAATTCAAGCAGAAGTGTTCATTTAATAACAAATGAAGAAAATGCGGAAAAGATAGACAATATCCCCTACCCAAGACCTAGTGTCACATCACTCACGGACTACTATAAGATACTACAAATACGGGTCTGAAAGAAAATACATAACAAGTCTGTTTCGATAAAATGAAAACAAACAGAACTGAAATGGATGAGACACAGGTCCCGCAAACGCCAGCGAACTACCTGGGAGTCTCTGGACTTAAGGCACGCTCCCAAGCTACTGCTGCAGTCTGTAAGCTGTCTCCTGACCTGTGTACAAAAGGGCACAGAAGTGGAGCATCAACACAACCAACCCCATGTGCTGGCAAGTGTCTGGCCTAACCCCGGCGAGGTAGTGATGAGGCTAGACCGTACCTACCACAATTAACATGTACAGATATATGTACAATATTGGAGAGAGAACAAAATTATAAAAAGATAATAGGGAGGGGACATGTTGTCGGGTGTAACAATTCAATTATGAGGCCAACGAACAAAGAAAATGGAGACTGAATAATTACATCAAATAAAGAAAGCCAATAAATCAACAACTGCACGGCACAAACCTTCGTGCTTTTACTCTTAATCCTCACTAAAACTGTCAAATGTAGTGCACGGCATCACCCTTCGTGCTTTCCTTACCAAAACTATCAAATATAGTGCACGGCATCACCCTCCGTACTTTCCTCACATACCTCTCACATCAAGGCATGGAGTGACCCTTCGTTCTCTTATAATCAAGAAACATGGCACGGAAAGACCGTTCGTGCATAATTATCAAAACATGGCACGAAAAGACCCTTTGTGCATGCACAGAAAGACCCTTCGTGCACAATCTCTCTTCCTCACCCAATCACGGTCACAACAAATCGGGAAAGGAATATACAACAAGATTAAATCATCCCGGCAAGGGAGAACAATTCAACAATAAGTTCTGGCAAGGAAAAATAATTCAACAACAAGTCCCGGCAAGGGAAAATAATTCAACAACAAGTCCCGGCAAAGGAAAATCACAGCACTTCCTTCTTTAACTCATTTACTTCTCAACTATCACTTTATAATTCATTTAACAAGTAATTAACTCAATTATGTCACCTCTTTCAAAATTTAAAAGCAATTACGACTCACGGTCATGCTAGACTCGGGTGCATAGGTAGTTATCACCATTCCTATACACTGACTCCAAGTAGGACATAGCAAATATTGTCCTAATCATATTCCCTCCAGCCAAAGTTAGATCAAACACTTACCTCGAAAGCTCCAAACTCAACTCACGCCTCTAGGATAACATTACCCCTCGAATTTGCCACAAAATCGGTCGAATCTAATCAGAAGTTACCCAAATGTATCAACAAATGCTAGTTAAATCAATTTGAATGCATAAGAATCAATTTCCCAAAGTTTTACCCAAAAATTCCCAAAATGCCCCGGGCCCACGTGGTTAAAACCCGAGGTTCAAACCAAAACCAAGTTACCCATTTTCCCATGAGTTCACATATGCAATTTGTTTTGAAATTGGACCCCAAATTGAGGTCCAAATCCCCAATTTTAAGAAAACCTGGGTTCTACCCCAGATCCTCATTTTTACCCATTGAAAGCTTTGATTAAAAAATGAAATCATGATAAAAGATGATAAAGATTGAAGAAATTGAGTAAACATTGACATACAATTGATTTGGGAAAGAAGGAGTTGAGAGAAAATCGCCAATGGAGGTTTGGGTTGAAAATATGAAGAATGAGGTTTAAAATCGTCTAAGTATAGAATGCAAAGTCGTAGATATCGCAATTGCGAAGATTTGTTCGCAATTGCTAACTTTGGGCTACAAAGGGGGACTTCACATTTGCTAACATTTGTTCGCAAATTCTAACTCTGGTCAACAAAGGGGGACTTCGCATTTGCTAACATTTGTTCGCAAATGCTAACTCTAGGCTACAAAGGGGGACTTCGCATTTGTTAACATTTGTTCGCAAATGATAACTCTGAGCTACAAAGGGGGAGTTCGCATTTGCTAACATTTGTTCGCAAAGGCTAACTCTGGGCTACAAAGGGGGAGTTTGTAAATGCTAACTCTGGGCTACAAAAGGGGAGTTCGCAAATGCTAGCTCTAGGCTACAAAGGGCGAGTTAGCAAATGCTAACATTTGTTCGCATTTGCAAACACTGCAGGTCAGGCATACCGGCAGCTTTCAAACATGCCAAAAATGAACTCGTGGCCTATCCAAAACTCACTCGAGCCCTCGGGGCTCCAAACCAAATAGGCACACAACCCCAAAAACCTCCTATGGACTTACTCGTGTGATCAAATCACCAATATAACATCAGTTACATAGAATCAACCCTTCAAACTCATGATTTTCATTTCAAAGTTAAAAACTTCCAAATTTTCCATTTTTATTTCGAAACACGTCAAATGATGTCCGTTTTCAACCAAACTTACAGATAGCGCTAATTGCTCATTTAATACCTGTACCAGGCATCGGAACCTAAATACGAGCCCAATACCCTCACTTTCTAACTCATTGTCATTGAAATTTTCATATCAATTTCAGATAAATAATTTCTTTCAAAAATTCTGTACTCGGGCCTGGACATCGGATTACGATTCCGGAGTACGCTCGGGTCCCATATTTTTCTACGGATTCTCCGGGACCGTCACATCATGGGTCCGGATCCGTTTACCCATAATATTGACCGAAGTCAACTATAGCAATATTATTATCAAAATTCATAGTTTTTAACATAGATTTTACATATTTCCACATAAAAAAATTTCGGCTTCGCGCGCGGACTGCACACACAAATTGGGGCGACCAAATAAGAGATTTTCAAGGCCTCAAAAGCACAAGAAAAGGGAGAATTACGGTGATGACCCTTTGGATCGTCACATCCTCCACCTCTAAAACAGTCGTTCGTCCTCGAACGGACAAAAGAAAGAAGTGCCTGAGTCGGAAACAGATGGGGATAATGGTTCCGCATATCAGACTCGGACTCCCAGGTCGATACCTCAGGAGGCTGCCCTCTACACTGAACACGCATTGAAGGAAAACTCTGCGACCTCAACTATCGGACATGCCGGTCCAAAATAGCCACCAGCTCCTCCTCAAATGACATATCCTTGTCCAATTGGACAATATTGATATCTAACATGTGGGCGGGATCGCCGTGATACTTTCGAAGCATGGATACGTGAAAAACCAGATGCACAGTTGACAAGCTAGGCGGCAAGGCAAGTCTATAAGCCACCTTCCCTACACGGTCAAGAATCTCAAATAGGCCAATAAACCTAGGGCTAAGCTTGCCCTTCTTTATGAATCTCATCACGCCCTTCATAAGTGATACACGGAGCAACACTCACTCGCCAACCATGAAAGCAGCATCCCTGACCTTACGATCGGCATAACTCTTCTGCCTAGACTAAACTAACGGAAGTCTGTCCTGAATGATCTTGACCTTATCCAAGGCCTCCTGCACTAGATCTGTACCCAATAACCGAACCTCTCCCTGCTCAAACCATCCGACTGGGGACCGACACCACCAACCATACAACGCCTCATACGGAGCCATTTGAATACTGGACTGGTAACTGTTGTTCTAGGAAAACTCTGCTAATGGCAAAAACTGATCCCACGAGTCTCCAAAATCAATAACGGAGGCTCAGACTGAGCATATCCTCAAGAATCTGAATGGTCCTCTCAGATTGGTTGTCCGTCTGGGGGTGGAATGATGTACTCAACTGGACCCGGGTGCCCAACTCATGTTGTACCTCTCTCCAGAAATGCTAGGTAAACTGCCGAACCCGGTCCGAAATAGTAGATATGGGCACCCCATGAAGGCAAACGATCTCTCTGATATAGATCTCAGCATATTTCTCGGATGAATAGGTGGTGGAAACTAAAATAAAATGCGCTGACTTGGTCAGCCTATCAACAATAACCCATATAGCATCAAACTTCTTCCGAGTCATCGGAAGGCCAGTAACAAAATCCATGGTGGTTCTCTCCCACTTCTATCCGGGAAGCTTAATCCTCTGAAATAACCCATCGGGCCTCTGATACTCGTACTTAAACTGCTGACAATTCAGACAACAAGCCACATATGCAACAATGTATTTCTTCATTCTGCGCCACCAGTAATGCTGGTCGTGTGAATGGAATACCAAGAACTGTGGGCCTCAGCTAAGATCAACTCCCGAATACCATCAATATTGGGCATGCAAACTCGCCCCTACAATCTCAATACGCCATCATCTCCTAAGGTCATCTCCCTGGCACCTTCCCGCTGCACCGTGTCTCTCAGGACACACATATGGGGATCATCAAATTGTCGCTCCCGGATACACTCCATCAATGACGAGCGAGCAACCGTGCAAGATAACACCCTGCTGGGCTCAGAAATATCCTATCTCACAAATCTATTGGCCAAGGCTTGAACATCCAAGGCAAGCGATCTCTGGTTGAGCGGAATATAGGCAAGACTGCCCATGTTTGCGTACTTTCTACTCAATGCATTGGCCACCACATTGGCCTTCCCCGGGTGGTATAAGATACAAAACATCATAGTCTTTAATAACTCCAACCATCTCCGCTATCTCAAATTCAAATCTTTTTACTTGAAAAAGTACTAAAGCCTCTTGTGATCCGTGTACACCTCACACGTCACACCATACAAATAATGCCTCCATATCTTCAAGGCACGAACAATGGCTGCCAACTCTAGGTCATGAACCGGATAATTCTTCTTGTGGATCTTCAACTGCCTCGAAGCATATGCTATGACCTTGCCTTTTTGCATCAACACTGCGCCAAGCCTGATACGGGAAGCATCACAATACACAATATAAGGCCCAGACCCCGTGGGAAAAACCAATACCGGTGTCGTAGTCAAAGCTGTCTTGAGCTTCTGGAAGCTGGCCTCGCACTCGTCTGACCACCTGAACTGCGCACCCTTATAGGTCAATCTAGTTATCGAGGCTGCAATGGATGAAAACCCCTACATGAAACATCTGTAGTAAGTGGCTAACCCAAAGAAGCCCCGGATCTTTGTAGCTGAAGCTGGTTGAGGCCAGTTCTTGACTGCCTCTATCTTCTTCGGGTCCACTTGAATACCCTCTGTTGATACGACATGACCCAGGAATGCAACTGAACTCAATCAAAACTCGCACTTCGAGAACTTGGCGTACAACTGACAATCCTTCAAAGTCTGAAGAACCACGGTGAGGTGCTGCTCTCCTCCTGACTGCGGGAGTATATCAAGATGTCCTCAATGAATACAATCACAAACAAATCCAAATATGACTTGAACACTCAGTTCATCAATTCCATGAATGCTGCCGGGGCATTGGTCAACCCAAACGACATGACCCAAAATTCATAATGCTCATACCGAGTACAAAATATTGTCTTAGGGACATCAGATGCCCTAATCCTCACCTTATGATACCCAGACCTCAAATCTATCTCCGAGAACACCCTAGCACCCTGAAGCTGGTCGAACAAATCATCAATCCTCGACAGTGGATACTTATTCTTTATCGTCACTATGTTCAACTGCCAGTAATCAATGCACATCCTCATCGACCCGCCCTTTTTCTTTACAAACAATATTGGTACACCCCAATGCGATACACTAGGTCTAATGAAACCCTTATCAAGCAAGTCTTGAAGCTGCTCCTTCAACTCTTTTAGCTCTGGCACGGCCATGCGATATGGCGGAATTGAAATAGGGTGAATGCCAGGAGCCAGATCAATACAAAAATCAATATCCCTGTCGAGCGGCATACCCGGCAAGTCTTAAGGGAACACCTCGGGGAAATCCCGAACAATAGGAACAGAGTCAATAGATGGAACCTCTACGCTGAAGTCACGAACATATGCCAAATATGCTAGACACCCCTTCTCGACCACACGTCGAGCCTTGACATACGAAAAACACTACGGGTGGCATGACATGGGGTCCCTCTCCACTCAAGTCGGGGAAAATCTGGCAAGGCTAAGGTCACGATCTTGGCATGACAATCCATAATGGCATGATACGGGGACAACAGTCCATCCCCAATATAACATCAAAGTCCACCATATCTAAAAGCAATAAGTCGACAGGGGTCTCAAGACCCTCAAATACCACCACGCACGAACGATACACTCGATCAACCACTATAGAATCACCAACCGGTGTGGACACATATACAGGAACACACAAAGCCTTACTAGGCATGATCAAATAGGGTACAAAATAACACATAAGAGTACGTAAATCCCGGGTCGAATAATACTGAAGCACCCATATCACAGACCAGAATAGTACCTGTAATCACAGCATCTGATGACTCAGCCTCCGGCCTAGCTGGCAATGCATAACAACAGGGCTCGCCCCCACCTCCCTGAACTATATCTCAAGGACGATCTGCTACGGGCTGACCCCTGCCTCTAGCAGTCCGAGCTCCACCTCTACGGCTCTCCCTCCACCTCTATGATCCCTACCACCGCCTCTAGCTGTCTGGGCGGTCTTTGGATCACCTGCTGCCTGAATCGTAGGGCGAGGACCCTACTGCTAAGAACTACTCGAGGCTCAAGGGCAAAACCTTACAATATGACTCGGGTCACACAACCATAACATGCCCTCGGCTGCTGAGACTGCTGGTCTTGTCGACCTGCATGTCCTCCCCTGAAGCTCTGAAGTGGTGGTGCCTTGATGGGGGCTGGTGGTGCTCTGAAATTCTGCTGATACGAAAAATACTGCTGAGGACCGCCACTGTCTGGAGTTCCATGAGAAACTTGAAGTGCTGATTGGAAGGGCCTCTGAGAGTGGCCTCTGTCATATGCATCCCTACCTCCAAATGAGGTACCACTGAACCTACCAGAATGGCGAGGCCTCTTTTTTAACCCCTGACTACCTCCTCGAACCAGTGCAATCTCTACCCTCCGGGCCGCATTGGCCGCCTTCTGAAAGAAAATATCACTGCCAACTCCCATATCCATCTGAAGGGGGATCGGCTGAATTAATCCATCAATGAACCTCCGGACCCTCTCTCGCTCTGTAGGGAGTATCACAACTATATGGCGTGCCAAATCAATAAATCTAGTCTCATAGTGTGTAACTTTCATGGAGCCTTGCTGGAGGCGCTCAAACTATCTACGAAGTACCTCCCGCTTAGTGACAGGGATAAACGTCTCCAAAAATAACTCCGCAAACTGATCCCATGTCAAAGCTGGAGACCCTACTGGTCTAGATAGGTAATAACCTCTCCACCAAGTCTTGGCGGATCCTGCAAGCCTGAAGGTGGAAAAATTCGACCCCATTGGTCTCCACTATACCCATAGTCCTGAGGATCTCATGACAACTTAATAGAAAATCTCGGGGGTTCTCCGATAAAGTACCGCTGAAAATGGTAGTGAAAATATTAGAGAACCGATCAAGTCTCCACAAAGCATCCAAAGACATGGCCATCCCATCATCGGCTTGAGCCGTAACACCTGTCTGAGCTGCCTGCAGTCTGAACCACTGGAACCTGAGTTCGGGGAGCCACCTGCTCTGGAGTACGCATAGCAGGAGTCTGAACCCCTCTCCATCCTGATAAGTGGTTGGTGCTACTGGCAGCAGACCCGCTCTAATGACATTGTCCATAAAACCTACTATACGAACCAGAGCATCCTAGAGATCTGGGGAAAACATAACCCCTCCTAGGACCTGAGCTGGGCCCACTGGAGCTGCTGGGGCTGAAACCTCCTCATTAAAGTCAATATGAGGCTTCACCTCTGGAACTGCTGCCTAGGGCCTACCACGGCCTCTGGCACAGCCTCGGCCCTGCCCCTCGTGGGAGCTGCTGCTGGGGGCTCGGGCTACTGCGCAGAAGGAGAAAACGCACGTGTTCTCGCCATTTGCAGAAGAACAGAGTAGAACGGCTCAATATTAGAGAAACAGAATCACACGACAAGAATGAACAAAGTGAAATTTTTTTCCTAGCTCTGTAGCCTCTGTGGGATAAATACAGACGTCTTCGTACCGATCCCTCTTAATCTAGCGAGCTTGTCCGGGAGTTGTGAGACCCAAGTAACCTAGTGCTCTGATACCAACTTGTCATGACCCAAATTTCCCACCGTCGGGAGTCGTGATGGCGCCTACTGTCGGAGCTAGGCAAGCCAACTTAAATATACCTTTTTCAGTTAATTTCCAACGAGATAATAATAAAACAGTAAATTCAAGCGGAAGTCTTAATTTAATATCAAATGAAGGAAATGCAGAAAAGATAGACAACATCTTCTACCCAAGATCTAGTGTCACAACACTCACGGACTACTATAAGATAGTACAAATATGGGTTTGAAAGAAAATACATAAGAAGTCTATTTCGATAAAATGAAAACAAACAGAACTGAAATGGATGAGACTCAAGGCCCGCGAACGCCATCGAACTACCTGGGAGTCTTTGTACAGACATATGTGCTATATCGGAGAGATAACAAAATTATAAACAGATAATAGGGAGGGGATATGTTGTGGGGTGTAACAATTAAATTATGAGGCCAACGAACAAAGAAAATGGAGACTGAATAATTACCATCAAATAAAGTAACCCAGTAAATCAACAACTCCACGGCACCAAGTTCGTACATTTACTCTCAATCTTCACCAAAACTGTCAAATATAGTGCACGGCATCACCATTCGTGCTTTCCTCACCAAAATTGTCAAATATAGTGCACGACATCACTCTTCGTGCTTTCCTCACATAACTCTCACATCAAGTCACGGAATGACCCTTCGTGCTCTTATAATCAAGAAACATGGCACGAAAAACCCTTCTTGCATAATTATTAAAACATGGCACTGAAAGACCCTTCGTGCATAATTATCAAAACATGGCATGGAAAGACCCTTCATGCATAATTATCAAATCATGGCACGGAAAGACCCTTCGTGCAAAATCTCTCTTCCTTGCCCAATCAGGGTCACAACCAATCGGAAAAGGAATACACAACAAGATTAAATCATCCCAGCAAGGGATAACAATTCAACAATAAGTCCCGGCAACGGAAAATAAATCAACAACAAGTCCCGGCAAGGGAAAACAATTCAACAAGTCCCGGCAAGGGAAAATCACCACACTTCCTTCTTTAACTCATTTACTTCTCAACTATGACTTCATAATTCATTTTACAAGTGATTAACTCAATTTTTTCACCTCTTTCAAATTTAAAAGCAATTACGACTCACGGTCATGCTAGACTCGGGCGCATAGGTAACCGTCACCATATCTATACACCAACTCCGCGTAGCACAGAGCAAATATTGTCCTAATCCTATTCCCTCAAGCCATAGTTAGATCAAACACTTACCTCGAAAGCTCCAAACTCAATTCACGCCTCTAGGATAGCTTTATCCCTCGAATTTGCCACAAAACCGGTCGAATCTAATCACAAGTTACCCAAATGTATCAACAAATGCTAGTTAAATCAACTTGAATGCATAAGAATGAATTTCCCAAAGTGATACCCAAAAATTCCAAAAATTCCCCCGGACTCACATGGTCAAAACCCGAGGTTCGAACCAAAACCGGGTTACCCATCTCCCCACGAGTTCATATATGCTATTTTTTTTTAAATCGGACCCAAAATTGAGGTCCAAATCCCCAATTTTAAAAAAACCTACGTTCTACCCCAAATTCTCATTTTTACCCATTGAAAACTTTAATTTTAAGATGAAATCATGATAAAAGATAAAAGAGATTGAAGAAATTGAGTAAAAGTTAACATACAATTGATTTGCAAAAGAAGGTGTTGAGAGAAAATCGCCAATGGAGGTTTGGGTTTTGAAAATATGAAGAATGTGATTTAAAATCGTCTAAGTATAGAATGCATTGTCGCAGATATCGCAATTGCGAAGATTTATTCGCACTTGCTAACTCTGGGCTACAAAGGGGGACTTCGCATTTGCTAACATTTGTTCGCAAATGCTAACTCTGGGCTATAAAGGGGGAGTCGCATTTGCTAACATTTGTTCCCAAATGCTAACTCAGGGCTACAAAGGGGGACTTTGCATTTGGTAACATTTGTTCGCAAATGCTAACTTTGAGCTACAAAGGAGGAGTTCGCATTTGCTAACATTTGTTCGCAAATGCTAACTCTGGGCTACAAAGGGGGAGTTCGCAAATGCTAATATTTGTTCACAAATGCTAACTCTGGGCTACAAAGGGGGAGTTCGCAAATGCTAACATTTGTTCGCATCTGGGAACACTGCAGGTCAGGCATACCAGCAGCTTTCAAACATGCCAAAAATGAACTCGTGGCCTATCCAAAACTCACTTGAGCCCGGGGGGCTCCAAACCAAATATGCACACAACCCCAAATACCTTCTACGGACTTACTCGTGCGATCAAATGGCCAAAATAACATCGTTTACATAGAATCAACCCGCCAAACTCATGATTTTCATTTCAAAGTTCAAAACTTCCAAATTTTCCATTTTTATTTCGAAACACGTCAAATGACGTCTGTTCAACCAAACTTTACATATAGCGCTTAAAGCTCATTTAAGACATGTACCAAGCATCAAAACCAAAATACGAGTCTGATACCCTTACTTTCTAACTCATTTTGATTTTGATTTTTCATATCAATTTCAGATAAATAATTTCATTCAAAAATTCCGTACTCGGGCCTCAGACATCGAATTTCGATTCCGAGAGTACGCCCGGGTCCCATATTTCATATCACGGGTCCGGGTCCGTTTACCCAAAATATTAATCAAAGTTAACTATAGCAATATTATTATCAAAATTCATAGTTTTTAGCACATATTTCATATATTTCTACATAAGCAAAATAAGAGGTTTTCAAGGCCTCAAAAGTACAAGAAAAGGGAAAATTATGGTGATGACCCTTTGTGTCGTCACACTTTAAACCCTAAGTCAATTAAATTATAAAAATTAACACAAGATCAAAATCTAGAGGAGAGAGACCTATTAACTTTTCTACCACCAAAATTTTCTTCCAGCCTTAAGATATCATTAAAGTCTCCTGGAACTAGCCAAGGCCCCTTATAATTGCTAAATAAATTTCTTTGATTCTCCTATAGCATTTTACGATTTATAATTTCAGTACTAGTATATATGATACTAAATAACCAAGACGGATGATTAGGGTTTACATGGATCATAGCATTTAATTCTTGTGTAAACTGCCTAAGGCGAGTGACAACAACCATGCTAGTTACCCATAGGAGAATAATTTCACCCGCTCTTCTTTGTGCAGGAACCTCCATCATATCATCAAAGTGGAAGTCATCCCTAAGATTTGCATGGTCCTCCATTTTATTTTCTAGAAGTGCGACCATGCAGGGAGTATGCATGTAAACGACCCTAAAGTTTCTCCTAAAGGAGTCATTGTTTGTCCCCCTTGTATTCCAGATGATAAAACTAGTGGGCTTATTCATGGGAATCGTTTGGTTGTGAGGGTGCAGTGATACATGGTTCTCCTATGGCGAGAACTGGCTTCTCCTTAGAGTTGGGGTTATCAGTACTACATATTTCACAGCAGCTCTATTCACAGCTGGTCACTGGTCGAAAGAGCACTTCGTGAGAGCCAACGAACAATTGTAGATGAATTTTTTGTCCTCTCTCCGCAAATAGCATAAGGCTGCTTTTCTATGGTTTGAAATTTCTATGAACGAGCTTGTAGGTAGTGGAATGTCCATGATCTCCTCCAACATATCTATTTCTTATTGTTCTTGAGGAGGTGATGTTTGGATTGAGGGGTGGATCCTAAACTTGCTGAGGTTGCCATGGAAAAAATAAAGGGTTGGCATTGTCAACGCCCCCTTTTTCTATGGGTCGAAATCGGGTATACGACATTTGACAGGACAACTCTATTCCCTTGTGAGAATTGGATTTTGGAGTTTGGAGAGTCTCCACCTAATGATTGTAGTGCATTAGAACACTTTTAAGAAAGAATTTAAGATGAAGAACCAGAGTTTGAGTAAGGGCAAGAAATTATCTCGAGGGAAAGGTGTTAGGCACCCCTCAAGATCCACTAGTATGGTTCCCGACCATACTATAATTGTGAATCAATGAAGAAGCAAATAAAAGTTTCAAGTAGAATGGTTTCACATAACATTACAAACAAAGTTTTAAGAGTTTGAAGAAGAGTAGAAATTTTAGAAGGATGGTTCAAATAGCTTGAAAGAAGAATAAAAAATAAAAGGAAAAGGGAGTCATAGGTTTACGAATAATACGAATCACATCAATTCAATACTCGGCGTACACTCCTCAAAAAGGGGTCGCGCGTGATATTAGCGAATCGGTCATCATATTCGTATTCTATCCTTCCCACCACGTTAAGGTATTAAAGTGTGTAATATCTCGTTACTTATTTCAATCTAGCACTAGCCCCAATCCTATCACTCCAAGAGGCATTTGGGACTACTAATCCTAAAGGGGAAAAGGATAAGGCTTTTGAGAGTTTTGAAGGAAAAAATACTAAGGCGACAAACAAAACACACAATACAAGTTTGGGAAAGCAAATAGCAAGTAGGGCTCAAGTAGGCCTCCTAGATCAGATAAAGCAATAGAGTTTAGCATGTCTTGCACGTACTAGTTTGGTCTTAGATTAAATTAAAAGAGATAAGTGGACTGGTTCAATAAATTTTTAGGCAGGAAGTCCACATTAGGCTCGCTCGAATGCAGTTGTCTAAGACTGATCCAATTGATTAATTAGCCAACCTTTATCTATGTGTGGGTTAGAACTACCGATTTTATTGAAAACAATCTGACGATAAAAGAGTTACCAATTTCATCAAAGTAAAAATAAGCTTTAGAAAAAAGAGTGCAACTTTATTACAAGAATGCGTTGCAGACTAATCAGCAAAGTTTTACCAGTTAAACATGGAGAAGTGGGTTTCAAAGAATTCCAACTGGTTAGAAAAATATGTTTATCAGATTTATCAAAAAGAGGTAGGTTTCAGAAAAAGAATGCACTGAGTATGAAAAACGTTTACCACATTTTAGGGAAGTGCTGATTTATTATAAGAAAAAGTTTTAAGAGTTCAAAGGAGTGCACAAAGTTGCTTGCTTTAGTGAAATTCGATACTATTAGAAATGCGTGAGACAGTTCTGGTTCAAAATTCCTATAGGCATGCTTTCTAATATGTTACTGATTCTTAACACCTTTTCAAACATTAATAGAAGCCTTATAAACATTATATTTATATGCCAATTTATTATTAAGACTAACAGTTTTCCTAATGAAATTATTATATGAAGAAATGCAAACCCTTATAGGCATGGTATCTATATGCATAGTTGCAGAAATCAGAAGTTAAATCTTATAGGCATGCTTTGCACGTATGAAGTGCACAAATTAGAAGTAAAACCTGATAGGCATCATGTCTAACCTAGTGTATAAAAGTAACCCCCTCCCTTCTTTACTAAATCCCCATGTATTTGTACAAATTAGTAAAATCAGACTGAAATTAAAAGTACATCAGAAACTACCAGCTACATACAAGAAGCCTAATTCAGACTTAGTGTCTAATAATATGAGATTGAGCCACTTCCGAGATCAAGATTTCCAAAGCCTTCTCTTATCTAGGGTGTTTCAAAGTTCTAAGGAGTTTCCAGAACTCCAGGCAGTGCTTACACCCAATATATTAAACAGAATGAGTTATAGTGCAGTGTGGAAGAGCAATCCCTCAAGTGTCAAGGTTCAAAGGGAGATCATGGGTCCCAAGGAAAGGCTCAGGAGAGGGGGGGGGGGTAGAACTTAACGTCTAAGAATAAGTGCAAGTGCAATTGAAGGGGTTAGGGAGTGCCAAAGTAGGCTGGTGGTCATTCCTAGTCATAAAGTAGGTTAGCACACCCCTGGCTAGCCTGTTCAACTAGTAAATTATGAGTAAAGACCCATCGAAGCTCAGACTATGGTCTAGGCAGTGATTAAGACATTGTTATACCAAAGTCTCAAACTCAGCATACATAAAAGGGGAAGGGGGATGGAATTGAAAGAGTTTAGGACTCAGGGAGTCTAGTTCATGTACATGAACAACAATTTCAAGTGTTGTCATGTTTTCTAAACCATAGCTCAAACATACAAAGGAATTAGGGGCAGGGATTCATGTAAAAGCGGGAATAGTGAAACCCAACTTGCAGAAAATTACAGTATGGAAGCAGTAAGACAAACAGACAAAGGACTGAAGAATAAACATATAAGGGAGAGGCAGAAATTAAACAAATAGAGACATGCCAGTTTCAGGAATGTAAGCAAAGAGACATAGGATTCTTTCAAGAAAAGCCACAGTCAGAGAAGAGTACTTCTATGCTTATGAGTTCAGAGAACTTGAGTACTTTAGAAAACATCTAGGTGTATTTGAGAGTAAGAAGTAATGACTTGTGTTCTTTGTTGAAAGAGAAGAGGTGCATGTATTTATAGTTTTTGAAAACGAGTAAAAAGCGAGGTAAGGAGCCACAAACATGGAAACAATCACTAATCAGAATCAATCACACAAGCGATTGCCTTTAATTTAGGGATCACTTGCTTAACAGGCAGTGATTGGTTTAAGAATAAGGAAAGAAATCAATTTAAGAGGCAGACTAATTATTGCCATAAAAGGAATAGTAAAACAATACAGTAAGTCATTAAGTATAAGTACAGGACCATACTTATTTTAGGAAAGGGTTCAGCCATGTAAATATCACAGTAAAGGGAAAAGAATCAATCAATTCTAAACATGCGAGTGAAATCAGAATTTTCAAAGGAAAAGTTTGAAATCAGTCACAGATTTGAAAATCAGCCAATGAATGAGACCCTGCATATAAAAATAGTGCACAACACTAGACATGCGAGGACAAGCTATTGGCAAAAAGGAAATAGCATACAGTAGTAGCACCCTAAGAAAATTCACTATTCAGCAACATTCGATGCATGATAGTCATGTAGGTCGGGTTTCAGTGGCTTAGTAGTAGAGAAAAGATAGAGTATCGAAAGCATGAAAAGAGCCAAGTGAAAAACCCTTTTGAAAAACATAGTCGAGTTTGACAAATAGTAAGAAAGCAAAATAAAAGGAATCACACAAAGAGATGCTAAAACTTTCAAATCAAGTTGAACAATTTCAAATAGGTGAATTGCACAAGCAAACTTCAGGAACTTGAATAAACCCCAAAGAAACTAGGGTTTTTCGAAATCAATCGAGTTTAGAGGCGATAAACAAGTAAAACAAACAGACAGTCTCAGAAGCTCAAGCAAACCCCAAAATTAGGGTTTTCAACACTAATCAAGTACAAACGAAGTAAATCAAATGAATACTAACAAATACACTCAGCAAGTCAAACAAATCCCAAAAATTAGGGTTTTCAACACCAATCACACATAGAGATGATAAGAAAATGAATCGAACAAAATATTAACTTACAGACTCATAAACCCTAATTTGAAATCAATGGATTTTAAAAAAATGAAATTTGGTAAAAATACTTAAAACATCAAATATAGCATAGATTCAGCATAGATCTAGACAAATAAACGAAGAAAGAACCTCGAATAGTTTAGGGTTTATGAGAACCCTAAAAACAAGAAGGGCTTGGAAGAAACAAGATTAGATCTGATCTGGAGTTGACAAGGTTGGAATCAGACTCAGGAGTTTAGGATATGCCGGAGCAAGGCCGGAGATGACTAGAAACCTCAAGTCAGCGAAAGCATGACTGAAGACCTCAAATTCCGACCTCGAACCTTCTGTATCAAGCACGTAATAGAAGTAGAAGGTGAGTATAGGTCATCCATGGCCTGAGCAGCTATGGATCCCAATAGGTTTGGGGTTGAAAGTGGTAGAAGGCGGTTAGGGTTTCGAGAGAGTTTGAGAGGATAGGGGAGTTAGAGGCGGTGTCTTTGAGAAATTATGTAAGGTTAGCAGGGGTTAGAAAAAAAAGGAAGGGGGAGGTCTCATCCGTTGATCAAAACGATAAACGGCTTTTGATTTAAAAGGGAAATGGGCGAGTTTGGCAATTGGGTTGGGGATCGGGTCACAATTAAAATGGGTTGTTTGATTTGGGGTTGAAATTGGGTCGAATTAGGGCTAAAATTGAAAGGGGTTAGGCTGTAATTGCAATAACAATAGGCTAACTGTTAAATAGTCAATTTTCATCTTATTATTTTATAAAAATAGTAATAATGATTTTAAAGCAAATTAATAACACTGAGTAAACAAAAACTATATAAATATTAGTTTAAAAATACTGCAACTAATATAATTACAAAACGCTATTAATCACAAAATAGGCTATAATTGTAATTATATGCAATTTAGCTTTTAAAATGCTAAATGAATTTGTAAAAATATGAAAAAATTACCTTAATTATATTTTGGTGTAAATATGAGAATGAAATAAGTTGTTCGCCAAAAATGATAATTTTAAAAATAATTATCGGATTTTATTGTATTAAAATAGCCAATAAATTAGTTTAAAAATCATTAAAAATATCAAATCTCTTGGGTATGCTTATATATGCACATATATTCTATTTTGGAAGTTAATTTGGATATAAAAATACCTAGAAAAAATTGGGTATTAACAGGCAGTAGTCCTCTACAGTGGGGAGAATAACAGGAGATTTCGTGGCATATTCATGTTGATTTGGGGATTGAAGTGTGCAGGGAGGTTCCAATGGTGGTGCATGTTGTGATAGAGAGCAGGTGCTAGAGTTAGGGCTAGAGGGTCTAGTACATTGGCCATCCATATGTGGTGTAGGTAGTTGTCTAGTGCCAACCGCATGCCCTCCGATATCATTTGTGCCAGGAAGGAAGGTTGGGCTCCGAAGGATTATCAGAACTTCCCTGCCCTCTATGATCATTGTGACGAATACCACATGGCCGTACAAGCCCTTATCGATCCGTGATAGGGGACCCATGATAGGATTTTTTGAGCAGGATTGGGAGGATGTTCTACATAAACCATGGTAGGCTATATGGGGAGGCATGGGTGGGAAATTTTCCATCGGGGTCATTGGAGGTCTGATGTGATGAAGGACTGGAATTTTCCTTAATAGAGGGAAGAATGAAACAAACATACTGAGTATTTGAAGAAGGTATTAATGTAGCCTCATCAGTGAAGTGAGGACAAGAAGATAGTGATTGAGGATCTCTGTCGTGGGATTTATTGGGCATGGTATTGGTTGATTTTTCCGTGGAGTATGGTAGGTTGAGTACTGATGTATCTATTTGCATGGCCATTTGGCTATCGACCATAACCGCGTGTAGAGGTGGTGAGGTTGGAGGGTTATTATCGAATAGTTTATTTGCTAATAGGGGCTTGCTTAATTGATTAATATTAGGTACTGAGGGACTTAGAGGAAAACTCTTTTTATTAGGTTTAATATTTTTGGATAGGTTTTGTACATGTGTCTCATATGTAATAGAATACTACTTTGTTTGTATCGAAAATGATAGAGCCAGCAGAGGGTCGGTGACTGAAAAGTTAGGGGGATCTTCGTATTCTTTATCAGGTAAAGGCATAGAAGAAAATTGATTGGATAAAAGAGTTTGCCCTTTTATGGAACTACAATGCATAAGTATGCTATTGTCAACAATTTCCATTGGGTCACAAATACTGGTAGATTCTTGTACATGGTGGTTTGATTAGCGGGGGATGTTTTCCTAGAATTATAGGGATTGGTTTGAGGAGTAGATTTGGTTCCAGTAAAATTCACTTTGGTTAAGTTTGCCTATAAATTATTCGAAATATGACAATTTTTCCTCAAATAATTCATTCAAAGTTATCTAAGCCCTGTCAAATTTTGGTTAAGTTTGCCTATAAATTATTCAAAGTTATCTAAGCTCTGGTGTTTGATGTGCTGATACGACACATACAAGGGAGGGTGTGATGATATATGTTATTCGTTGAAGACATAGTTTTGATTGACGAGATGCGAGGTGGTGTTAACGCTAGGTTAGAAGTTTGGAGACATAAAGGTCTCAATTGAGTAGGTCAAAAATTGAATACTTGGAGGGCAAGTTCAGTGGTGAGGGGCGTGAAGAAGAAGTGGAAGTAAAGATTGATAGTTAACTCATTCCCACAAGAGATAGTTTCAAGTATCTTGGGTCTATAATCCAAGGCAACGAGGAGATTGATGAGGATATTACTTACTGTATTGGAGCGGGTTGGATGAGATGGAGGCCAGCTTTGGGGGTTTTATGTGATAAGAATATGCCGCCTAGACTTAAAGGTAAATTCTACAGGGTGGTGGTTAGACCGGCTATGTTATATAGTACTGAGTGTTGGCCCGTCAAGAGGTCCCCTGCCCAGAAGATGATCGAGGATAAAATGAGGATGTTGAGATGGATGTATGGACATAACAGGAAAGACAAGATTAGGGATGAAGTTATTAGGGACAAAGTGGGAGTGGCATGGGTGGAAGCCAAGTTGCAGGAATTGAAGCTGCGATGGTTTGGGCATGTGAGAAGGACAGAGGTCCACCATGGAAGGCTTGAGGAAGGGTTAGGGTAGCCCAAAGAAGTATTGGGGAGAGGTGATTAGATAGGACATGTCGGTGCTTCACCTAACCGAGGACATGACTAGCGATAGGAAGATGTGAAGGTCGAGGATTAAGGTGGCGGATTGACAGGTTGTTTTTTGTTTCTCCTAGGTTACCTATAGGACTGGTATTATTCTTGTTGTTAGTTTAATGTTACTTCCTTTTTTAGTTTGTTATTATATCTGGTACTTAGCAAACTAGTCAAGTATTTTTATAAATTTCTACTGGAAATTCTTGCTCCTTTAATATTATTTGAGGCTACTCTTTCTCCCTTTTACTGTAAATTGTTGCTCCCTTATTGTTACTATCTTATGTCACTTTTTTTCCTCTTTTTCCTCATCGTCCTTTATCTCCCTCATCCTCCCCCCCCCCCCCCTCTTCTTCTTTTTCCCTTCTTCCTTTTCACCTTCTCTTGAGCCGAGGGTCTATCGGAAACAGTCTCTCTATCTCTCCAGGTAGGGATAAGGTCTGCATATACATTATCCTTTTCAGATTTCACTTGTAAGATTATATTGGGTATATGTCGTTGTTGTTGTTATCTAACTGATATAACTATCCAAATCATACAGTAAAACTAGTGTTCGGCATCAGTTGTATTCATCAAGTTGGTGTTGCCATATTTTTCGTCCTATTTCAGAATGTAATGTCTATGTGGCACTAGAAACTAAAATAATAAAGGTATAGCATATTCTTGCTGTAAGACCTAACATGGATAATTGAAGAAAATGTCTGGGTAAAATGAACTTCTATTTGTAGATAGTTGACGTGCATTTATGAAGACTTTTGGACTTCAATCATTGATCTTCATTGCCAAATCAAGGAAACAATTATGCATGATTTTAATTGAAACTGGGAAAGGGGAATGAAGGACCCTTATAATTTGCCCCTGGATTAATTTTTCAGTTTTCTTTTTTGCTTTTTCGACTTTCATTTTGCCGAAAGGAATGACGTCTATATAAATTTGTTCACATTTAATTCATTTTGCAATCAATTCAGTTAAGTGTTTATGTATGTATCATTTGACAACTTAAAAGTAACATAAATAATATGTTAATCCTTCTAGTCCTAGTTATTGTCAAATTAGCATTTTACACACCATATAAGAAAATATTTATAGTAAAAATTACTTGGCTAATTTATCGTTATTTATTCCTTAGTCTTTTCACTACATTATTTAATCTCTTTTCAACAAATGCTTACGCGATTAATGCTAGGAGTAAACTTAGAATTATTTTTTTTGCTTGATTTTATTAAGAAAAAATTCGTAATAAAAATATTTGACATATATGAGAATTAAATATAATCGGAGTAAAATAAAATATATAGTGATGGTGGAGGCAAAATAAACCTGGCAAGATGTTTGGAAACGAAGTTGGGTTTGGCGGTTTCAATTAGGTGATGACTATCGGATGGTCACTTGTAAAATTTATATTCGGTCGGTATCCCCTATTAAATAAATAACTATTAATATAAATTCAATGCGTTAAAAATTACACAATTAATATAAATGAAAATTGAAGTATACCATTCTTCTTGTGAATTATGAAAAGCAGGATATAAATTATTTTTTCGCTGCTCATTCGCCGACGGTGATAAATTTAAATCAAGGAATACTCTTTCATCTGAAACCTGTCCGGTAAAAACTGAATTCAGAATAATCACCCGATGACTTGGGGTTATTTCTACTACGCACAACCTCATTTTTTGGACGTCTTCGACCTTCATGTACATCTCCAACATTGTGATTACAAGAAATTTCCAGCATTCGTCCGGAGTCCTCAGCAAATCACTCTAAGTTTCATCATCGTCGATGTTAAACTCCGAGTAAAAAGCAACCCCTTATGGAGTAACGGAATACGGATATCTTTCGGTTAATTAAAGTATCACTGAATGTTTTCTCACACTCATTTTTTGCATAACAACGAATAACAATATTTCGTACTCCATTGTAAGTGACAATTTAACACCTGACACTTAGCAGGTAAATTGTAGCCCACGGAGTTATTCTCCATTACAACCTCACCCCCCCAATATAATGAAACTCTTTTCCTACGCTCTTCAGACATAATGGAAAAATACCGGAGAATTTAACAACAATAGACGCTTCAACAAGAGTTAAAAAAATTTGAATGAATTTCTATGCGATTCTAACATCTTTATATAGGAAATTGCGAGACATATATATATATATATATATATATATATATATATATATATATATATATATATATATATATATATATATATATATATATATATATATATATATATATATATATATATATATATATATATATATATATAGCGCCATAATAAATTGCGTTATACTAACGGTGCAGTTATCGTTAATGTATAGACTTTATACATAAAAATATAATTTTCTTTTACCACCTATTTGTATAATTTGAATTCAAAAGAATGGCATTTTGGTTCCGAATTTATGAAAACTTTTGGACTTCAATCATTGATCTTCATTGCCAAATCAAGGAAACGATTATGCATGATTTTAACTGAAACTGGGAAAGCGGAATGAAGGACCCTTGTATAGTGATGGTGGAGGCAGGCAAGATGTTTGGAAAAGAAGTTGGGTTTGGTGGTCCAGCAGCAAATTTAGGGTTTGAATTTTTAATATTTGTAGGCTTCCATAATTCCAATAAAATGGACACATGTGATGCGCATACTGATAAACCCACGTAAGTGTTTGACAATTCCAACAGCACCAACTCTTCTTTTCCCGAACGCACTAATTACATTACTTATATTTTTTTTTTTAAACAAACTTTGAGTATTGTATTTATATTCGCAAAAGATATACAATTTTCCTATTTATAACTGGTTGGACAACCAGTTATGCACTCTAATTACATCGATATTCTTATGAATCTAGCAAAGTACCAAAAACTGTTAATAGGATTTACATAACTAAGAAACAGTTAAGGAAAACTATTTATTTGTTGAAGTCCATATCGCCATCTTCTACAGTGCCTGCCACGAATATGAAGGAGCATTGCAATTTCTCTAGCAGTTGTATCCTCGTCATATGCCACACTTTGAAATCTGATATTATTCCTCGCCTTCCATAATAAAGCTATAACATGAATGAATGCTGCAGCAGTAAAAGCATTCTTCCATGCATTACTTCGAGCTATTTTGCATATCCATTTCAGTTCCTCTTCCCAGCCAAGAATCTGTCTCTGATTTCCCAACCAACAGCATATACGAGACCATAACCTCTTCGTGATACAGCATTCAAAATACAGATGATGGAATGTCTCCTCCTGCTGTTTACAAAACACACACAGAATGGGAATTTGAATACCAATTTTTATCAGTCTATCCACAGTAGGTAGTCGATGTTGTGCTGCCAGCCAAGCAATAAACTTGTGACGAGGGATTACATTATCAATCAATAACAAATTCCTCCAGTTTACTCTTTCAAAACAAGGCAGCATGGCAATGTAAAGCTTATGAATTTGAAATTTCCCCATAGAACATACTGCATTAAATCTGTCACTTAATAAGCCTATCATTTGTTGATTTTCCATGATACCATCTCTACATTGTATGATTTTCCTTACATTACTTATATTTGTGACAAACGTAATTTGCCTTTAATAACACCAGCAGTTGCCTTCATGACCTTGTTTAATTAAAAAATTGATGAAATTGTTTTAGAATATTTAAGTTTTTATAAAAATAGATATTACTTATTTATTACATTTTTAAATCCAAATTCACATTAAATATTTTAATTAGTGATATACCACCTCCGGTCGACAATAAGTGACCAATTTGTCTTTTTATTTTGGTCCAATATAAGTGTCCATTTATATAATCAAAAAAAATTAATTTATTTTTAAATTAGCCTTATGTACGTATTCCTAAAAAGTCTTTTACTCCTCGCATTAAATTACAGTGCAATATTGAATTAAGGGCATTTTGGTTACATTAACAGTTTTTATTTAAAAGTTAATATTTTTTTAATGGATACATCAAAAGTAAATTGGTTACTTATCATGGGCCGGAAAGAATATTAATTAAGTAATATGCATGGGTGGTTCAACGGTATTTGTTGGCGTAAAGAAACTTGTAAAATATACCTTAGGTCTTATAAATAAAATTTTATAATATATATTTTCATTCGATTTTTTATTTCTGTTTGGTAAAGATGGTGTAAAGACCCTGAATGTACTTGATTTCCTACTAGCTCCATTGCTCCGACCATCGAAGGTATCCCATAACTCTATCACCAAGTATGGGAATATTAATATCGATGGCTCATATAATATTTTTATAAGTTCTCAACATCTATGATCTCAATTTTGTTATATATATATATATATATATATATATATATATATATATATAATAAGAAAATTTCACGAACAACTGGATTCCCTACCTTTCAATTTTAGAGCACATATTTCAATTAATAACTAACTAGTCTAAAAATAATAGGCTAAGATTCAACATCCAACTCCAATAGTTTCTCAAAATTACTATTTAATTTTTAAAAAAATCCTCAAGCTTTTAAATTAATTTTTAATCAGTAACTGTCATTCAAATATTAGTTTAACCAATCAAATTTATTTGGATTGTGAAAAATTAGATTTTTAACAAGGTTAAACATGTGGGTTTAAATTCTGAATTTGATTTTGTGAGAAATTTGGAGTGGATGCTATTTAGACTTGTTAGAAATAATAAAAGGGGGTTGTATATGAAATTTGAAGTCATTTAATTGAGATTTTGGACTGGTTTTGAACAAGAAATGCAACTGAAAATCATGGAAGAAGTTCGTCTACAGATGGTTGTATATGTGAATAAAAGTGTATAATATAGTCTAAGGTGTGTTTCTACACTCATATACGCTATTATACAATATTGTAGATAATTATACAAAAAACTGACTTCATCTTCTTCCTTGCATTTTTTCTGAAATTTAACTCAAATCTACTCCAAATCATTTCAAATTTAAATTTGACCTCCTTTTGATATTTTTAATCAATTGGAACAACACCCAATCCAAACAACTAACAAATTCAGAAAAAATTATTTTCGAAAGTAAAGCTTTGAATGGTCTTTAATGGTGGACTTCTACTCTTCAATTTTCTTTTATTGAAAGCATGTGATGTAAAGTAATTAAATCACAGCCATAGCATAGATTAAGACGTAATTATACACATATAATATCAAAATCTTGAATTGGAGTCTAAAGAAGCGTACCGTTAAACTCCATAGATTCAGCAACGACAGCAAATGACAGTTAATCCTAAGACCAACTTCCACGATCCACTAGCTAAGCGCTCTCACAGCCCGGAGAACTTGACCGATAGGACGTCTACCTTTACCATGTATTCCAGAGGCAGAATACGCCAAGATTTTACTAATAGCTAGGGAAAGGGGGTTGGCCTCTATTTATAAAGAGTGCCTACCCATCACATGCCAATAATTATAGGATCTCACTTATCCACACACAAAATAGTTAATATTAGGCCTTTTATTTATCAGGCTACTTCACTATCCTTTCAGGCTATAATCAATTAACATATGTCAAAATTTCAGCATTCTCCCACTTGGACGCCAACGTTAATTGAGGACAAGAAAACAATTTTAAAACTTTTGAGTTTAGAGAAAATTAATTTTAAAAAAAATAGACTCTATAGTGGCCACACTACTTAAATAGCCAAGGATAGAATGACTCATATGGCAATCCATCCAATCTCAATAGAGTACACCAACAATGAATTATTGCAGGCATCAAACCACTTAAAAGCATGAATTCTATCTACGACCACATATGCTAGAATTTCCATCAACATGGATCAAACATGTGTGCTAAGCATATTATCTTTCTAATCAAGGTGAATAGAGTCACACCTCTTAGAAAGAAATAATCATCCAAGTGATATTATAACTATATCACCTCAGAAGACTCCAAGTGACACAAAATCATATCATCTCATAAGGTGTCACGACCCCAATTCGCCCTCCGTGAACTATTGTGGCGGCACCTAGTCTCTACGACTAGGTAAGCCTAACAAATGCAGAAATGAAACAATTACGAAAAGAAAATAATTAAAAACCAAGATAACAAAATAAAATAGTGTTTAAGTTACGGTTGGCATATAACAGTACAAGAATCTCAACCTAATACTCTCAAAATTCGGAACCTCATGAATCACAAGCTAAGAGTTTACATAAAAAGCTCTAACTCCAGAAATATCTATCAACAAAAAAGTTACAAAAGGGCTATACTAGTACTGAGAATAGAAAGGGATTCTTCGGTCTGCGCACGTGGCAGATATACCTCAAAGTTTCTACGGAAGTGCCTCGCCTCAAGTGTGATAAGACTGAGTGGAAGTACCTGGATCTGCATATGAAAAATATGCGCAGAAAGGGCATGAGTACACCACAGTGGTACTCAGCAAGTGCCAAGCATAACCTCGGTCGGGTAGTGATGAGGATGGTTAGGGCCCTACTGAGATTAAATAAAATATAAGGTATAACATTATATGATGAGACAGTACAATTAAGTATAACAATAAGAAATAACATAGAGTAGAAAGAACAACAACAACTATAACATATACAAAATAATCACGAAAAGGAGTATAGCTCAACACAGAGATAACAACCGGGGATCTCAGCTTGACGCTAATCCACTAAAGACTGAACCCATCAAGCAAACAAGTCTCTAAGGCTTCCACTGACCGAAGCTTGATCAGTACCTGTGTCTTTCACTCGAACAGGGCTCCCTAGAATCATACCCCCTTTGTTAAGAAGAGTAATCAGGGGTCTTGATTCCACGGCAGAAACTTCATTATCCGAGTTGCAGCCTGCAATCCGAATTGAGGACGGGTTTTTGGGGTTAGCTCACCCTCGTGGGATCGCGACCCTTTGTCCCGGCCATTGTACCGTCATGTAGTTCCCAATATACATATCCAGTGGATCTCCCAGGTGAAGTCCCGTAGTCCAACTAATAATGCGCGGGAATCTACCGAAAATTAGATCTGTAATCCCAATATAAATATTCATTATAGGGGGGATATACCGGGTGCAGTCCCGTAGTTCCAATGTTAATGTGTCGGGGGATCTACCAGAACACCAAATCTGTAGTCCTAAAGTAAACACGTAGGGGGATCTCCCGGTATACCGTCTCGTAGTCCCAAAGTAAACGAACAGCAACAACACGAGGAATAGACAACTCAATTCAAATTCCATACCAAGGTAAAATAGGTATTTCTAGCCTAGCATGCTGCACATAATCCAAATAAGCCAGTTTGAACAAGTAAGCAATAATGTCAACTAGACATGCTCCACTAAGCTATCAACAGGCTTAAATTTTCAGGTAGTATAAACAGGAAAAGAAACACAATTATAATTGCTTAATTAAAACTGGATTTTTTAACAATTAGCTGTCACGACCCAAACCCCGATCGTGATGGCGCCCAACACCTTGTTAGGAAAGCCCGACCATTTAAACATTCCCAGCCAAATCATAAACTTAAAATACCAGGTTTAGCGTAAAATTCTCAGTTTGATAATAATAGAAACACTGCGGAAACTGTAACCAAAAGTAATAACAGCCCAAAGGATCCGGCGTCACAAGCCAGAGCCTCTTAATACAACTGATCACTATCCTATACAAAGGAAATCTAGATGCGGAAGTAAAAGATATATAAGAGGAGAAATCGGGTCCTGCGGACGCCGGCAGCTACCTCGATAATTACGGTACTGAACTGAACAACAGCAACTAATCACAGGTAAGCCTCTGGGATCCCTGTATCTGCACGCAAGCTGCAGGGAGTAGAGTGAGTACTCCAACTCACCGAGTAATAGCAATAAATAACAACTGAATGTAGAAATCCGGTAAGAACACTATGCAGTTCTAAAATCAGCAGTGAAGACAGTAAATAAGTGCTAAACAGGATAAAGAAACTGATATAACTATATTTCGTCCAACAATTTACTAACACTGCTGCGGCGCTAGCCCGATATAATATAATATATATAATATTTTGGCGCCAGCCCGATCCAATAAATGTAGTTGACTGCGCTCACTAGGGGTGTGTGCAGACTCCGTAGGTGCTCCTTCAGCCCAAGCGCTATAATACTGCGGCGTGCAATCCGATCCATATAATATACCACTGCGGCGTGTAGTCCGATCCATATATATATATATATATATATATATATATATATATATATATATAGTATATTACTGCGGCGTGCAGTCTGATCCAACACATGTATGTTGTATATACTGCTACGGCGTGCAGACCGATCCAGTATATATCAAATACCCTCACTACGGGGTCCTTGACCCCTTTCAGTCAACATAGACTTGGCCTCTCTGGACCCTTCGGCTAGGGCGGGGTATTCAACCCTAGATATTACTCATTTTGGTGCAAGTTACTAAGTCCGGTTTATTTCATGGTTCACAGTTAAGGACAGGAAGTGTGTTTTCAATAAGTAAAGTGGGGTCAATCAGCTCACATGGTCCCTAAGAGCTCTACATATCGGCACAAGGCCCCAAACATGGCTACTAGCCCAAAATATACGGATATATGCTCAGTCTCAGTCGAGAAGTACAATAAGTCATCAATTGGTATGGACCAAGTCCGAGTCCCCGGCATAAACATCACCACGCTCATCACACGACGCGTGTTTTATCTCAACATAGCACCGCATAATGCAAATACGGGGTTTCAAACCCTTAGTATATCATTCATAGCCATTACTTACCTCAAACCATCCAAAATCCTAGCTCGCCTTGCGCTTTCCTCGCAAATCAACCTCCTCGAGTGCAGAATAGGCTAACGGGACATAACCCAATTGAAAGAACTCGAAAAACACCCAAAAATACGAAATTGGCAAAACCCAAGCCCCGGTCGCACTTCTCGAAAAATTACAAAATTCACATCACCGGATTCCTTGTCTCGCCACGAGTCCGTACATATAAATTTCATCAATATCGGAGTTCAAATGGGCCATCAAATCCCAATTTTTACATTTCAAAAACCAAGCCCTAGTTTCTTCAATTTTTACCCAAATTTCAGAGAATCAAAGGATAAATTTTCAATTAAATGGTGTTTCTAGGCCTCGATACATACCTCCAATCACTCTCCTTCAAAATCCCCTTCAAAATCTACCAACAACCTCTCAAGGTGGTGCAAAAATGGAGGAAAAGTGAGATAGGTCGCGGAAGAAATAACACTTAAAAACCATTCTGACTGCCAAGTTATTACTCTATACAATCGCATCACAACCATTGCGATCGCATAGCACAAATTTCCACCTTCCCAAAATAACCCTATGCGATCGCATTACACCCCTGCGTTCGCATAAAACAAACCTCTACCAAGGACCCCAGGCCCAACTACCATATGCGATCGCATCAGCCTTGTGCGAACGCACAGCTCAAGGTCCTAGATCTATGCGATCGCATGGTCCTTAATACGACCGCATAGCAAAAAAATAGGTCCCTCTCCCAGCCTTCTATGCGATCACAATGCCACCTATGCAATCGCATAGGGGAGTTCTTCTCCAACATTTATGCTGCATTTCGGCAACTTCCAAATGCCAAATACTCTCCGATTAACCACTTGAAACCACCCCGAGGCCCTCGGGACCTCAACCAAAAGCACCAACATACCCCAAAACATCATACGAACTTGTTCCAATCATAAACACACGCCCAACAACACAATAATCATTAATTCACGACGGATTCGAGCCTAAGTAAAACTAAAACTTCTGAAACTTTCACTTGATCAAAAACCCGACCAAACGGCGTCCAAATTACTTGAAATTTTGCACATATATCCAAAATCACCTAACGAAGCTACTGAAACTCTCGGAATCCCATTCCGACCCCGGGATCAAAATCTCACCTATCAGCCGGAATTCACCGAAAAGCAAACTTAGCCAATCCAAGCTAATTCTACACCGGACCTCCAAATTTTAAGTTCCAATTTCACTCCCAAGTCATAAATCACCACCCGAAACTAGTTGAATCGTCGAAAATCCATTCCGAGCCCCATAACTCAAAAATCAACATCCGGGTGACTTTTCCAAACTAACTTTCTCTTAAAGAGACTATTTGTCTTATTTCCAACCAAACTCTGTCCGAATTACTTTAACCTCTTCAAATACATATAATGAAACATATAGAAGCACAAAACAGGGAAAACGGGGTGGTAACTCACATTACGACGGGCCGGGTCGTCACATTAGCATAAAAACGCACTCGTCATCTCATGTACAAGGCATTTCAAATATCAATAGTACCAAATCCTAAGGGGAGTTCCCCCACACAAGGTTAGACAAGCCACTTACCTCGAACCGGCTCCAAAATCAACCTGAAACCATGTTATTGCCACGAGTACTCGACTCCAAATGCCCCAAATCTATTCAATGAATTGCATAATTTAAATATAACTTCAAGTAACTAATTCTATAAATAAATTCTAAGCTAATATGTGAAATTAAGTAAAATGATCAAAACGCCCTTTGGGCCCACATCTTAGAATAGGTTTAAATTTATATTTTCATAATCCTCATATTCTCACGAGTCTAAACATACCAAAATTATCCAAATTCAATGTCAAATCCCAAATAAAAACTCGAAATTTAGGTCTAAGAACTTTCCCCCAATTTTCATCCCAATTCCGAAATTAAATGATGAATTCATGTTTAGATTAATGGGTTATAAGCAAAACAGAGTTAAGAATTATTACCCAATCGATATTTCTAAAAATTCCTCAAAACCTCGCTCAAATCTGAGCTACTACGCTCTAGTTTTCACAAAAATGGCTAAACCCTCGACTTTTAAATTTTATATTCCGCCCAACTATTTCCTTCTTCGCGAACCTGGAAGGACCCTCGCATTCGCGAAGCACAACTCCGCTTGGTCCAGCTTTCCTTTTCACGAATGCGATAACCAACCTCCCTCCTCATACACGAATAAGTAGGTATAAGATCCCACAGCCTCACGAACGCGAGAATACCTTAGCGAATGCGAAGCATTAAACCTTCACCAGCCACAGCTCCTCTTCGTGAATGCGAAGATGGAAACCAGAACTGATTGTTGCAACTTTTTCTGCAGATTTCTAAATTCCAAAAAATGACCAGTTGAGCATCTGAAACACACCCGAGGCCCCCAAGACCTCAACTAAACATGACAACCAATCCTAAAACATCATTCAAACTTGTTCCAATCTTCGGAATGCCCAAAACAACATCAAAACACCAATTTAACATCGAATTCAAGCCTAAGAACTCCAAAAACTCTCAAATTACACTCTCGATAAAATAGTCTATCAAACTTTGGCCGAATGACCTGCAATTTGGCAAGCACGCCACATTCAACACTACGAGCTACTCTAACTTCCATAATTCCATTCCGACCCTAATATCAAAATCTCACAATCGAACCGGAAAGTTCAAAAATTCAACTTTCGGCATTTCAATCCTAAATAAGCTACGGACCTCCAAAACACAATCCAAACATGCCCCTGAGACTGAAATCACCCATAGAAGCTAATGGAACAGACAGAATTCCATTCCAAAGCCCTCTTCACTCTACTCCGACTACAGTCCAAATTTTAAAGGTTAAGCTCTCATTTAGGGACTAAGTATCCCGAAACACTCCGAAACTCAAAACCAAACATCCTGAAGAATCAAAATAGTAGATAGAAACACGGGAAAAGTAGTTAATAAGGGATCGGGGTATTATCTCTTAAAATGACCGGTCGGGTCGTTACATCCCCTTACACTTAAACATTCGTTCGTCCTCGAATGAGTATAGAGACATACCTAAAGTAGTGAAAAGATGAGGGAAATGGTTGCGCATATCCTGCTCGGTCTCCCAGGTCGCCTCCTTGACCGGCTAACCCCGTCACTGAACCTTCACTGATGCAATGTTCTTTGACCTTAGCTTTCAAACTTGCCTGTCAAATATTGCCACCGGCTCCTGAACATAAGATAGATCCTTGTCCAACTAAACTGAACTGAAATCCAACATGTGCAACAGTTCACTGTGATACCTCCGAAACATCAAAAAATTAAATACCGAATGAACTCCTGTCAAACTGGGAGGTAAGGCAAGCTCATAAGCAACCTCCCCAACACGTTGCAATATCTCAAACGGAGCAATAAATCTCAAACTCAACTTCCCTTTCTTCCTGAACCTCATCATGCCCTTCATAGGCGAAACCTGAAGTAGAACCCGCTCTCCAACCATATAGGAAACATCACGAACCTTTCAATCCGCGTAAATCTTCTATCTGGACTTGGCTATACGGAGTCTATCCTAAATCACCTTAACCTTCCCCAAAGCATCCTGAGCCAATCTGTGCCCAATAATCTAGACTCACCCGGCTCAAACCAACCCACGGGGATCTACACCACCTACCATATAAGGGCTCATAGGGTACCATCTTAATGATAGACTGATAATTGCTCTAATAGGCAAACTCCGCCAATGGAAAGAACTGATCCCAAGACCCTCTAAACTCAATCACACATGCAAGGAGCATATCCTCAAGAATCGAAATAGTGCGCTCGGACTATCCGTCCATCTGAGGGTGAAATATTGTACTCAACTCCACCCGAGTACCTACCTCATATTGTACGGCCCTCCAAAACTGTGATGTGAACTGGGTACTTCTATATGAAATGATAAATCTGGAGTACGATGTAGATGAACAATCTCTCGGATATAAATCTCCGCTAACTGCTCCGAAGAATAGGTAGTACACATAGGAATGAAGTGTACAAAATTGATCAGCCGATCCACAATCACCCGAATGGCATCGAACTTCCTCAAAGTTTGTGGGAGGCCAACTATGTACTCCATGGTGATCTGCTCCCACTTCCACTCCGGAATCTCTATCTGCTGAAGGAACCCACCCAGTCTCTGGTGCTCATACTTCACCTGCTGACAATTGAGTCATCAAGCTACAAACCCAACTGTATCTTTCTTCATCCGCCTCCACCAATAGTGCTGCCTCAAATCGTGGTACATTTCTACGACACCCGAATGAATGGAATATCGGGAACTATGGACCTCCTCTAGAATCAACTCCCAAAGCCCATAAACTTTGAGTACACAATTACGTCCTTGCATCCTCAATACCACATCATCACAAATAGTCACATCTCTGACATCACTGTACAAATAACGATGCCATATATTTTAGGCGTGAACAATAGCAGATAACTTGAGATCATGGATAGAATAATTCATTTCATGTACCTTCAATTGTTTGGATATGTAGGCAATCACCCTACCGTCCTGCATCAATACCACTCCAAGGCAATTCCTCGACGCGTCATAATAGACAGTATAAGACCCCGAACTTATACGCAATATCAAAACTAGGGTTGTAGTCAAAGTTGTCTTGAGCTTCTGAAAGCTTGCCTCACACTCTTCCGTCCACTGGAATGGATCACCCTTCTGGGTCAGCCTGCTCATAGGGGTTGTAATTCATGAAAACCCCTCAAAAATGACGATAATAACCCGCCAAGCCAAGAAAAATGTGGATCTTTGTAGCTGAGGATGTTCTAGGACAACTCTGCACTTTTTCCACTTTCTTCAGACCCACCTTTATCCCCTCACTGGAAACTACGTGACCCAATAATGCCACGGAATCCAACCAAAACTCACATTTTGAGAACTTTGCATATAACATCTTTTCCCTCAAAGTCTGAAGCACAGTCCTCAGGTGCTGCTCATGATCTTCCCAACTCCGCGAATACACCAGAATATCATCAATAAAAACAATGACGAACGAGTTAAGATATGGTCGAAACACACTGTGCATCAAATGCATAAAGGTTGTTGGGGCATTAGTCAGCCCAAATAACATAAAAAGAACTCGTAATGACCATACTGAGTCCTAAAAGCAGCTTCGGAATATCTGGCTCCCGAATCATCAACTGATGGTAACCTGAGCGCAAGCCAATCTTAGAAAACACCTGCACGCCCTGAAGCTGGTCAAACAAATCATCAATACGGGGCAAAGGATAATGGTTCTTCACTGTAACTTTGTTCAATTGGCGATAATCAATGCACATACGCATAGAACCATCCTTCTTCTTCACAAATAAAGCTGCAACATCCCAAGGTGATACAATGGGTCTAATAAAACCCTTATCAAGCAATTTCTGTAACTGATTATTCAACTCCTACAACTCAGGAGGGGCCATACGGTACGGAGGAATAGAAATGAGATGAGTGCCCGGCAACAAATTAATGCCAAAATCAATATCTCTATCGGGCGGCATGCCCGAAAGGATAGCTAGAAACACATAAAAAAATCTAGTTCTACTAGGACTGAATCAACTGAAGGGGTATCAATACTGACATCTCTCACATAAGCTAGATACACGTAATACCCCTTATCAACCATTTGCTGAGCCTTAAGGAAAGAAATAAGTCTACTGGGAGTGTGATCAAAAGCACCTCTCCACTCAACACACGATACACATGGCACAGCCAGTGTCACTATTTTGGCATGACAATCAAATATAGCATAATAGGGCGACAACCTGTCCGTGCCCAAGATAATATTAAAATCTACCATGCTTAGAAATAATAAATTGGCTCTTGTCCGAAAACTACTAAGAGCAACCAAACACGATCGATAAACGCAGTCCACAACAAGAGAATCTCCCACATGAGTAGAAACATAAATAGGGGAACTCGAAGAATCTCGAGGTACACCCGAATGCGGAGAAAAATAACAAGACATATAAGAATAAGAGGAACCTGGATCACATAGAACCGATGCATCTTTGTGATAGGCTAGGACAATACCTCTGATGACAGAATCGGAAGAAACAGCCTCGGTATGGGCAGGAATGGCATAGTATATGCCCTGGCCTCTCCTTCTAGGGTGACCTCTACCTCGCCGACCTCCACCTCTAGTTGGTTGAGCCAGTAGGGTATCAACTGGAGCTGTAACCATAGCCTGGGAACTTTGCGGCGCACGCTGTGGCTGAGAAGTCTGTAGAGGTTCATCCCTCCAAAGTCTGGGACAATCCCTCATCATATGGTGTATATCACCACACTCAAAAAACTGCTGGGAGGATGTGGTGGTTATGACTGGCTCGTGCCAGGTCTGACCACTGAAAGCACCCCGTACATGAGGCGCACTAGATACTAGGTGCATAATAAGGCTCCTGAGGCCTAAGAGGAGCTGGAATACCACTGGCTACTGGAAGAGCTAAATGAACAGGGCGACACATATAAGCCCAACCATGACGACCTGTAGTTGGGGCACAGGCACCAAAATAATGGCCTGACAATTGAGACCTCTTGGCCTCCCTCTCCTCTCTATCCCTAGCATACATACCCTCAATCCTCCTAGAAATTCTCACCAACTGCTGATAAGGACTATCCATCTCCAACTCACGAGCCATGCTAGACCTAATGTTGGGAATAAGCCCCTTAATAAACAGGTGAGCCCTCTCGCGAATAGTAGAAACCAAAGCTAGTGCATGTCTATCCAAGCTAGTGTAACTGACAACATACTCCGAGATAGTCATAGCACCCTGGCGCAAATGCACAATCTCTACACGCTATGCGTCCCTGAGGCTCTAAGTAACGTACTCTCTTAGGAACATATCTGAAAACGAAGTCCAAGTCAGGGAAGCTACCTCATCCAGACTGTCTAACTCATAATTACACCACCACTCATAGACGGCTCCTCGAAGCTAGAAACAGTGAAGGAAACCGCTCGACCCTGATATACCCATGGTATGGAGAATATGGTAGCACGTATCTAGAACTCCCAGAGTATCATCTGATGCCAGACCACTGAATACAGGAGGCTGGTACTTCTTGAACCTCTCAAGCCTCAACTACTCATCCTCTAATATCGCTGCCCTATCCTCGGGTTGATCTAGGACTGCAGGTTGTACAGGAATAACCTCTGGGACATGATCAACATGCACTCACTGCTCAGGAGTGCGGGCGGTGGGAGTCTGTGCTTCTCCCCAGCCTGAGATGTGCGGGTGCTCTAGCTGAACCGCATGCGCGTCCTCGGCCTCTACCCCTGCCCCTGCCTCTGGCGGCTGTAGTAGGGGCGGGGGTTCCTGATCATCTCAGGTAGCACATGTCCTCACCATCTGTGAGAGAATAGAAGATAGAAGTTTAGAGTTGTGATATAAAAAATCTCGCACGACAAGGAAATCAAATGAAATGAAATTTTCCTAAAAGTTACATAGCCTCTCGTGGATAAGTACAAACCTCTCCATACCGATCCACGAGATTCTAATATACCGGCTTGTGATTTATGACTCCTATGAACCTAGAGATGTGATACCAACTTGTCACGATCCAGTTCACCATCCATGAACTATCGTGATGGCACCTAATCTCTTTGACTAGGTAAGCCAAACAAATGCAAAAAAAAAAAACAATTGCGGAAAGAAAATACTTAAAAATCGAGATAACAAAATGAAACAGTGCTTAAGTTGCCGCCTAGCATATAATAGTACAAGAATCTCACCCATATACTCCCAAAATTTGGAACCCCATAAATCACAAGCTAACAGTTTACATTAAAAAATCTAACTCCAAAAATATCTATCAACAAGGAAAATATAGAAGGGCTATACTAGTATTGAGAATGGAAAGGGACTCTTCGGTCTGCGGACACGGTAAATATACCTCAAAGTCTCTACGGAAGTTCCTATACTCAAGTGTGATAAGACTGAGTGAAAGTACCTGGATCTGCATATGAAAAACATGCGCAGAAAGGGCATGAGTACACCACAACGGTACTCAGTAAGTTCCAAGCCTAACCTCGGTTGGGTAGTGACTAGGAAGGTCAGGGTCCTACTGAGATTAAATAAAATATAAGGTATAACAGTATAGAATGAGACAGTACAACTAAGTACAATAGTAAGAAATAACATAGAGTACAAATTACAATAACAACTATAACAGATACAAAATAATCACGGAAAGGGGTATAGTTCAACACAGAGATAACAACCGGGGATCTCCCAAGATACCGTCCTATAGTCCCCAAATATAAATATCCAGTGGATCTCCTGGATGCAGTCCCGTAGTCCAACTCAATATGCACGAGGATCTACTAAAACTCCAATCCGTAGTCCCAATATAAATTGCAGTACATGGGGAATATACTAGGCGCAGTCCTGTAGTTCCAATGTAAATGTGCAAAGGGATCTACCGAAATGCCAAATCCGTAGTCCTAAATTAAACACGCAGGGGAATCTCCCGGGATACTGTCTCGTAGTCCCAAAGTAAACACACAACAAAAACACGAGGAATAGACAATTCAATTCAAATTCCATACCAAGGTAAAACAGGTATTTCTAGCCTAACATGCTGCACATAATCGAAATAAGGCAGTTTAAGCAAGCAAGCAATTAAGTTAACTAGACATGCTTCCTTAAGCTAAAAATAAGCTTAAATTTTCATGTAGTATAAATAGGAAAAGAAACACAATTATAATTACTTAATGAAAATCGAGTTTTTCAACAATTAGCATAAGCACGCACTCGTCACCTTACGTACTAGGCATTTAAAATATCAATAGTACTAAATCCTAAAGGGAGTTTTCCCCATACACAAGGTTAGACAAGCCACTTACCTTTAAATGGATGCAAAAACCCGAAACCACGTTCTTGCCACAAGTACTCGACTCTAAATGGCCCAAATCTATTCAGTTCAATTGCATAATGTATATAACTTCAATTAATTGATTCTACAAATATATTCTAAGATAATATGCAAAATTAGGTAAAATAATCAAAACGTCCTTTGCACCCACATCTCGAAATCGGGTAAAATTTATAATTTCAGAATCCTCATACTCTCATGAGTCTAGTTATACCAAAATTATCCAAATTCAATGTCGAATCCCCAATCAAAACTTGAAATTTATGTCTAAGAACTTTCCCCCAATTTGCATCCCAATTTTGACATTAAATGATGAATTCATGCTTAGGTTAATGGGTTAAAAGCAAAAAGGATTTAAGAATCATTACCCAATCGATATCCCTAAAAGTCCCTCAAAACCTCACTCAAATCCAAGCTCTCAAGCTCTAGTTTTCACAAAAATTGCTAAACCCTCGACTTTGAAATTTTATATTCTGCCCAGCTATTTCCTTCTTCGCAAACTCAGAAGGACCCCCATGTTCACGAAGCACAAATCCGCTTGGTCCAGCTTTCCTCTTTCGTGAATGTGTTGCCTGTCGATGCCCCCTTTTTCTAATGAACGGAAATTTGAAATCGGGAATACGACATTATGGGAGGAAAACTCTTATTCCCTTGAGATAATTGGGTTTTGGAATTTGGAGAGTCGCCACCTTATGATTATAGTGCATTAGGACACTTTTAAAGAAAGGATTTGAGAAAAAGAACCAGAGTTTGGGTAAGGGCTTGAGATTATCTCGAGGGGAAAGTGTTAGGAACCCCTCAAGAACCACTAATGTGGTTCCAGACCATGCTACAGTTGTGACTTTAGAAGATTGAAGAAGCAAATAAGGATTTCACATAATTTCTACAAACACGTTCGAAAGTTTTAAAAGAGGAAAAGAAAGGAAATGGGAAGTTTTAGAAAAAAAGTTGATTAAAAGAAACAAAAAAGAAACATTGTAAGTAAAAGGAAAGGGCGCCTAGGTTTATGCATAATATGGATCACATCAATGCAATATTCGTCGTACACTCCTCGAAGAGGGTTCGCACGTGATATTAACGCACCGGTCATCATATCCATATTCTACCCGTCCCGCCCTGTTAAGGTGTTGAAGTGTGTTTAGTCTCGTTTACTTGTTGCATGCTAATACTCATCCCAATCCTATCAGTCCAAGGGTATTAGTAATTCTAATCCTAAAAGGGAGAAAGGAATGGGGCCTTTATGGAGTTTAAAGGATGAAATACTAGTTCGACATTCAAAACATGAATCAAATAAGGAAAGAGCAAGCAAGCAAGTAAAGCTTAAATAAACCCCTGAAAGCAGATAGTCATATAGTTTAGCATGCTTTGCAAATACTACTTTGGTCTTTAAATCAGATTAAGCAGCGAGCGGACTGGTTCAACGTTCATATTTAGATAGAAAGTCTACATTGAGAAAAAGTTTATCAAAAGATTAAGTTGTAGAAAATATATACTAATCTAGGCATGGAAGAACCAGTTAATTAATCAATTCTTAATACTTTTAGAAAGGCGAGGCGAGTTGAATTTAAAGCTCCTATAGGCATGATATCTACAAGTCACTGATTTTAAGCCTTGGTAATAAATTCGTGAACAAATACTGATTCGATTAATACTAAAGTTTGCCTAGTATTATGAGTATGCGTATTCCTATAGGCATGATATCTATATGCAGACAGTTAAAATATTGACTCCTATAGGCGGGATTTTTATATGCATGATTGCAGAAAGTAAGCATTAGGTCCTATAGGCATGATCTCTATGTGATTGAATTAATAGTAAGTGACCCTATAGGTAGGATTTCAACCCTTTAATGTAGGAAAGTAAAGATCCCCGCCCTTTTTACAATATTCCCCGAGTTTATACAAGTTATTACAAACCAAAAAAAATAGACAAAATACATCAGAAGCTAACAGCTAGACCCGAGCAGCCTAATTCAGACTTAATGTCTAATAATATGCGATTGAACTTCTTTCGGGATCCAAATTCCAAAGCCTTCTCTTTATCTAGGGTGTTTCAAAGTTCCAAGGAATTTCAGGAATTTCTTGCTAACACCCAAGATGCCATTAAAATAGAAACAGTGCAGTGTGGAAAAGCCAGCTCTCAAACATCGAAGTTCAAAGGGAGCTCAAGGATCCCAAGGCAAGATTTGCACGAGAGGGGCAGCACTTAATAGCTAAGAATGAGTACAAGTGTGAAAGGGGTTGGGGAACCATAATAGGTGGTGGTCATGCCTTAGCCATAAAACATGCTGGCACACCCTGACCAACCTATTTGGTCAAAAAAATAAGAGCAAACCCATTGAAGGTCAGACCATGGTCTGGACAGTGATTAGGGCACTGCCAAACCAAGATCTAAAGCTCAAGCTCACATAAGGGGAAAGAGAGTGGAAATTAATTGAGTTTGGGATTCAAAGAACCCAGTCCAGACACACGAGCAACAACATTTACATATTGTCATGCTTTATGAACCATAACTCACATACAAAAGGGGGTAGGTATAAAGGGATTCACATAAGAACAAAGATGATAAACTTGCAGGAAAGTAGTAAGGAAGAAGCACAACAGAACTGAAGTATATAACACATGGGAGATAAACAGTATGTAAAAAAGGAAAGACATACCAGTTGCAAAATAAACAAAAAGAGAAAAGCAGAGCACTTGCAACCACAAACGAACAAAGAAAGATCAACTCAACACTTCAACAGAACACTCGAAAGCTATTGAGAAAACTTAAAGGTGTTTGACAAGGAAAGGAGAAGTAGTGTCTAGAACTTGTCTGTGTGTTTGTGTTAATGAGAGAATCCTTATTATCGACTGATGATTGAAAAAGAGAGGGCTTAACCCTCATAAAGTTTTTGAAAACAAGGAAGGTAGGCAAAGATTGCACAAACATAGAAAATCGATTAATAAGTATCAATTAAGACAACTAGACTCCTTTAATTAAGGGGTCTAGGTCAAACAACTAATCAAGATGGAACAAGGAGGGAGAACCAATTTTCTAAGGCTTGATTAAGGTAAGGAAACCACATAGGGCATAAATAAGGTCAAGTACAGAGTTGTTAATTAAGGAAAGATGGAATAATAGTGTGAAAACTAAGGTATCAATTTGAAAATCAGTCAAAGGATCTCGAATCCAATTGCAAATCACAAAGAACCTAAAGTAATTAAGAAAATAAATAATTTAAACGTTGGTATAAATCCAAGAGGATACACAAGACCAATTATTTAAGGAAAACATCACAAGTATGGAATTCTTACACAAAAGATCAAAATTAATAGCCAATAGGGCAAAGGGGATCCACTCAAAAGAAATCAGTGCTGAATCACTAGCATGATTAAAGGGATTTCAAAACAAAGGGAAGTTTTTCTCATTTATAAAGCATATAGTTCAAACCAAATAAAAGTCTCATAATGAAAATTTCATAGTCATATGCGAATAAGATTTTGAGTTCGACTACAGGCTCATCGTGAGTCTGTAAACCTGGGGTTTTAGAGTGAAACCCTAATGCCATCCACCCAAAGGAAAACCCCCCAATTTTAGGGTTTCACATAGAATCAGATATGAGAAGTCATTCAAAGTCATGGAGATAAGCAGACATACACAAACATAACCAAGAGAAATTAAGAGTTTTAAGACAAAAGGTAGGCAAGAAAATGATCAACAAAACTTAGGAACAACATCAAAGCATGAACTTGAACACATATAACAAAGAGTGAGGATTATCAACCTAGGTTAGCATGTGAACAAAGAATAGAAAAGAATCTCTGTAAAAATCAAGCAAGAAATAAGAGAACGATCTTGAACATAATAAGAAATAAAACACGAGCATAAACACATAAGAGAGAGTAAAAGAGTCAGCAAACATTTAGGAGACATTTTCATAACCCTAAAATTGGATTTGAACAGTTTTGAAAAAAGTAAATATGGGGAAAATCTCTAGAATGTCACACACGGCATAGATCTAGCATAGATCTAACCGAATAAAACGAAAAAGAACCTCAAATAAGCTAGGGTTTCTGAGAACCATAAAGGAAGAGAAAGGCTTAGAAGTAATGAGATTATATATGAGTCGATAAAGTTCAAACCAGGCACCGGGCATGTCAGAGCAATAGGTGGCGAGTGTAGGTCGTCCATGTCTAGAGCAACCATGGATTCTGGTGGTTTTAGGGTCGAAAGGGGTAGGCGGCGATTAGGGTATGTGAGGGTGTTTGAGAGCGTTTGAGAAGAGAGGAATTAGATGAGGCGGGTCTGAAGGAAGTGAGATAGGGTTAGGGGTCTCTTGAGGTTAAAAAGGAACGAGGGAATCTGGGTCGTTGATCAAAATAATCAACGGCTCAGATTTTAAAGAGACACAGGCAGGTTCGGTTAATTGGGTGTTGGGTCGGGAAGATTAGAAAATTGGGTTAGGGAACTGGATTCGATTTGGGCTAAATATGGGTTAAATTGGGGTGCCAATTTTGTCTAGAATTGAATAAAATGTGGCTTGCATTTAAATAGCCAATTTTCCTTATTGGATTTATAAAAAATAATAATAGTAATTTTTTAAAAAATTAAAAGTATTGAATATATAAATATTATATAAAATTAATTTAAAAATACTGGAAGCAATTTTATAATTGTAAAATATTGTTAATCGCAAAATAGGCTATAATTGCAGTTATATGCAATTTAGCTTTAACAATGTAAAACAGTTTGTAAAAATATTCAAAAATCACCTTAATTATATTTTGGAATAAATATAATAATAAAATAAGTTATTCACAAAAAATGAATTTTGAGAATAATTATTGGATTTTATAGTAAACAATAGGCAATAAACTGATATAAAAATTATTATAAATATCAAAACTCATGGGTGTGCTTATATATGTACAAATATGCTAATTTTGAAGTATTTTGGATTCAAAAATACATAGAAAAAAATGGGGTATTAATAGCTACCCCTCTTTACCCGAGGAGGATGAAATAGTTGTCGGGTAAAGACAAGATAGTCAATTTCTACCGGAAGCGGCGACTGAGAAAATATTTGGTCGCACTCTGGTTTATGAGCTGTCTGGATATCCCTGGTATTACAATAATAAGGTTGTATGTAGTTAAGGAACTATTGACGGAATGTGTCGATGGAGATTCGAAAAGAACGGACGCGATGCATAGATTTAAAAAGGTGTTTGTAGTCTAAAAGGCTGTGATAACCGAAGCGGGATAGCTCCTGCTGAGACGGCCATTAGCTAGCCAGTTTTCCTGCAAGTAAGCAACGTGGCGTATATTGTGCATAATTTAAACATGATGCAAGTTTCCGGTGGACCATGAATGCTGTCTTTGAACGGTTACGATGACGTCCTCGGACTATGATGTCATGGGCCATGAAGAGCATAAATAACTATTCACAGGCCATGAAATGGTGTTCTCGGGCTATAAATATGATGCCTCCGAACTATGACTCCTTTGAATAAGTTGGCGATCTTTCAGCCCATAAAAAGGTGGCAATATTTTAGCCGATGAATGCAAATGGTGGAGATCTTTTAGCCAACGTGAAAATTTTAAATGCGGTGGAGATATTGCAGTCGTACGGCAAAAATAAAGTGGCATTATTTCAGCCATGCGGGATGGAGACAATGCTTAGTCTCGGAAGGTAGATAAGTAGCCAGAGACAATGCTTAGTCTCGAAAGGGAGATAAGTAGCCTTATGCAAGATGGAGACAGAGCTTAGTTTCGGAAGGAAGATATGTAGCCTTATGCAGATGGAGGTAGATCTTAACCTCGGAAGGCAGATAAATAGCCTTATGCAGATGGAGACAAAGCATAGTCTCGGAAGGCGGATAAGTAGCCTTATGTAGTAATGCAGATGGAGACAGAGCTTTGTCTCGAAAGGCAGAAAGTAGCCTTATCCAGAAATGCAAATGAAGACAGGGCTTAGTCTCGAAAGGCAGATAAGTAGCTTATGCAAGATGGAGACAGAGCTTAGTCTCGGAAGGCAGATAAATAGCCTTATGCAGATGGAGGTAGAGCTTAACCTCGGAAGAGAGATAAGTAGCCTTATGCAGGATGGAGACAATGCTTAGTCTCGAAAGGCAGATAAGTAGACTTATGCAGGATGGAGACAGAGCTTAGTATCGAAGGGCAGATAAGTAGCCTTATGCAAAAATATAGATGGAGGTAGAGCTTAACCTTGGAAGGTAGATAAGTAGCCATATGAAATGCAAGAATAAAGGGTGGATAATGGTAAGATTTTCTTAGCTGATAGTCGATTACGATATCGTGATTGTTGGGGATGTTGTCTGCTGATAGCGATTTGTGAATAAGCAATTATTCTGAAGGTTTCACACCTGAAAAGTGTGAGTGTATGAATGTATTCATGATTTTTGACTTGAGTGCCTGCATCCAAAGAAAAATCATGAGTTTTGTATTGGGGGAAAGGTTAGTTCATCTTTCCGGCTCCTGATGTCATGTAACATTGGGGTAGCATTGCTAAGCGATAGTTATGCCTTATTTAGTAAATATAACATAAGTATACAATCAAAAATGATAATTTCTTTGGAATAAACCAAAGACTGCTACGTGGTCCAAAATATTTCCACCTCTCTTGCTCCAGAATTTTGAGGGTCCTCCTCAAAATTTTGCCCCAGTTTACTGGGCTGACACTTCTGGCGGTTGCACTGAATGACTGAAAAATCATCTGTAGAATTTTGAGGGTCCCTCTCAAATTCTGCCCCAGTTTACAGGGTTACCACTTCTGGCGATGAAAAGACTGAAAATCAACTTTTGAATTTATAGGGTCCTCCTCAAAATTCTGCCCCAGTTCCAATAGTGGGAAAAATATAATTTTATTAAATTGTGACCGAACCCATAGGACTTCCTACGTATCCCCTCATAAACGGGAATCAGATCAGGCGTAGTTCAAATTACATCATGAAGGGGAAGTATATGATTACAGATAATTTCGTTTCACTGAATCCGAATTGATTGGCTTCGGCCTGACCTCTCCGTCCATCTCTACAAGAATAAGAGCTCCTCCAGCCAGAACCCGATGAACCATGTACGGACCTTGCCAATTGGGAGAGAACTTCCCTTTGGTTTCATCTTGATGCAGAAATATTTTCTTTAACACCAGACTCACTGTTGTACACTTCATTGGCTCTTTTGTTAAAGGGTCTAGACATTCTGTTATGATATAATTGACCGTGACAAAGTGCGTTCATCCTTTACCATCTATAAGGGCTAACTGCTCGTAGCGACCTTTTTACCCCTTCTGCGTCGTCCAATTCTGCTTCTTGTATGATTCTCAATGAGGGAATTTCTACCTCAGCGGGAATCACCGCCTCTATACCATAAACCAGCATGTAAGGAGTTTCCCTGGCATATGTGTGGACTGTGGTGTGGTATCCCAATAAGGCAAAAGATAGTTTCTCATGCCATTGTCTGTGCCTTTCAATCATATTCTTTAGTATATTCTTGATATTCTTGTTGGCTGCTTCTACAGCTCCATTCATCTGAGCCATGTAGGCTATAGAGTTCTTGTGTTTGATCTTAAATGTTTCACACATTGCATTAATCAAGACGCTATTGAGATTGGAACCATTGCCAGTGATGATTGATTCCGAAATTCTGAACCTACAAACAATTCAGTCGCGGATGAAGTCATCCACAACATTCTTAGTCACTACAATGTAGGATGCTGCTTTGACCCATTTGGTAAATTAATCAATTGTCACTAAGATGAACCTGTGTTCGTTTGATGCGGTAGGCTTGATTGGTCAGGTAGCATCAATTCCCCAAGCGGAGAATAGTCATGGTGAGCTTGTTGCAGTCATTTGGCGGCACCGTTATCATGTCTGGATGTATCTAACAGTTATGGCACTTTCGGACATACTAGATGCAGTCCGCTTCTATAGCCATCCAAAAATATCCTGCTCGGAGTATTTTTTGCTAAGACAAAACCATTCATGTGCGGCCCGCAAGTGCCTGCATGCACTTCATCCAATAGTTTGATCTCTTCTCTTACTTCGACACATCACAATAATACCAACTCGAGAGTCCTCCTATACATGATTCCTCCACTATGAAAGAAGTTGTTTGATAACCTCCTAAGTGTGTGCTTGTAAGTAGCATTGGTAAGATCAGGGTATTCTCATGTGGTCAAGTACTCTTTGATGTCAAGGAACCATGGTTTACCATCATCTTCTTCCTCAATGTGAGCATAATATGCTGGTTGTTCATAAATTTTCACTTGGATGGGATCAATGAAATTGGTGTCTGGATGCTGGATCATGGGTGACAAAGTAGCTAGTGAATCAGTGAACTCGTTCTGTATTCTGGGAACATGCTAAAATTCTGTCCTCGTGAATCTTTTTCTCAACTCATGTACATGATGAAGATAAGGGAGTATCTTAGAGTTCTTGGTCTCCCACTCTTCTCGAACCTGATATATGAGTAGGTATGAATCTCGAATCACTAGCAACTCCTGAATATTCATATCAATGACCAGTTTGAGCCCTAAGATGCAGGCTTCATATTTGGCCATATCGTTGGTCCATGGGAACCTGAGCTTGGCAGACACCGCGTAATGCTGACCAGTTTGAACCTGAGCTTGGCAGACACCGGGTAATGCTGACCAGTTTCTGATACTAGGACTGCTCCTATGCCAACACCTTTGAAATTTGCGGCTCCATTAAAAAACATCCTCCAACCATCATTAGATTCTACAATGTCTTCTCCTATGAAAGATACCTCTTCATCAGGAAAATACATCTTCAGAGGCTCTTATTCTCCGCCCACGAGATTCTCGGCGAGATGATCTGCCAAAGCTTGCCCTTTGACTGCCTTGACGTAAAAAATGTCGAATTCACTTAGCATGATTTGCCACTTGGCAAGCTTCAGTAGGCATGTGCTTCCGGAAGATATACTTTAGCGTGTCCATTCTGGATATAAGATAAGTAGTGTAAGCACAGAAATAATGCCTTAATTTTTGAGCCACCCAAGTCAGGGCACAACAAGTGCATTCTAACAGAGAATATCGGGCCTCATACGTGGTAAACTTCTTGCTGAGGTAATAAATGGCTTGCACCTTTCTCCCCGTATCATCATGTTTTCCCAAAACACAACCGAACACTCCATCCAATACCGCAAGGTAAAGCAATAAAGGTCTCCCTAGTTCAGGCTGAACCAAGATCGATAGCGTTGACAAGTATTCCTTGATCGTACCAAAAGCTTTCTGACAATCGTCAGTCCATTTAGTGGCAGCATCCTTCTTCAGCATCTTGAAGATAGGTTCACAAACAACAGTGGACCGAGCTATGAATTGGCTGATATAGTTGAGTCTCCCCATTAAATTCATCACGTCCTTCTTGTTCTTTGGTGGTGGAAACTCTTGAATGGCCTTGACCTTTGACGGATCAAATTCTATTCCTCGACGACTCACGATGAAACCTAGTAATTTTCCAGCAGGAACCCTGAATGCACATTTAGCGGGATTAAACTTCAGGTTGTATCTTCTCAGTCTGTTGAAGAATTTTATCAAGTCTTCCATATGTTCTGTGGCTTTCTTGGATTTGATGATGACGTCGTTCATATACACCTCGATCTCTTTATGTATATGAAAGATAGTGGTCATGGCCCTCATGTAGGTAGCACCAGCACTCTTCAAACAAAACGACATCATTTTGTAGCAATACATCCCCTATGGTGTGATGAATGTTATTTTCTCTGCATCTTCATCGTCCATCCATATCTGATGGTATCCTGCAAAACAATCGACAAATGACTGTAGTTCATGCTTGACGCAGTTGTCATTAGGATGTGTATGTTTGGAAAGGGGAAGTCGTCTTTGGGACCGGCCCGGTTGAGATCCCGGTAGTCAACACAGACTCTAACCTTCCCGTCTTTCTTTGGTATAGGCACGATGTTGGCTAACCATGTTGGATACTCTACCACCCTGAGAACCCTGGCTTTTACTCGCTTGGTAACCTCTTCTTTGATTTTCAAACTCATGTCGAGTTTGAACTTTCTGAGCTTCTGTTTAACTGGTGGACATTTTGGATCTTTTGGTAACTTGTGAGCTACAATGGATGTACTGATACCAGTCATATCATCATATGACCAGGCAAAGATGTCCTCATACTCTTTTAAGAACTCTATGTACTTTTCCTTTTCTGACGGCGACAAGTGCACATTGATGCGCCTTTCTTTGGCACTCTCGGTATCTCCCAACTTAACGACCTCAGTCTCATCCAGGTTAGACTTACACCTATTCTCAAAATTCTCAACCTCTCCGACAACCTTTTCTGGTATATCATCCTCTTCTGGATCTATATACTTCTGTTGCGTTGTATCGTTGCAAGTTGCAGTCATTGGTTAATCATCAAGATAGGTAATAGTAATGTTGTTTAAATAAAGTAAATTATAGGAAAAATAATAAGAGGGAGATATATAATAAACTTAGAGTTGCTTTCATTAAATTCATAATAGTTTGGAACATCGGAGCTCTTTTCGAAATTGAAGACAATGTAGAAAGAAAATCAACTAGTTAAAGTAAAATGTTATGCATGGTGCTTTGGTTAGCCTTGCTTCCCCAAAGCATTCTAGGCCCTGGTTGTCCTGATCGACCAATTAGTGAGGCGTTCCCCTTGATTCACCGCTTGTATGGAAGGGCCTTCTTTCCCTTCCTCCTCGAAGATAACACAGTAGTCCATATCGTCTTCCAGATATAATGTCTTCATTGCTGCTAATGCCTCATCTTCCTCTAATCCATATGTGATGCCTGCCAGTTGAAAGTTCTACTCTATAAGAGGTATAGCCTGCTCCAGTAGATAGTGGGGACTGCGCCATGGTGGTGACCAATGGTTGAATTCCTCCCAAGTGTATTCATACCCCAAACCAAAAGTGGTACCATGTTTCTTCAGCTTGATGGGTTTTTCAATTCATTAGAGCAAGCCCTTTCCCAGGTTCGTATCCACACCAGTTCAGAATACTTTTGACCTTGTCGTCCCACTATTTATCCTTGCTACAATGTTGACCCGCTCTATGTGGTGGTATGTTTCTATGCCTATTCTCTTTCTACCCCCAATCGTTGGGATGGTCAGGAGACTGTATATGGGGCTGCTACCGTCTCCATGAATGATCACCTCTTAATGATTCCATTCGAACTTTAATGCTTGATGCAGGGTTGATGCTACAGCTCCAGCGGCGTGGATCCAGGGTCGCCCCAACAATAAGTTGTATGATACTGGGACGTCTATCACTTGAAAGTCAACATCAAACCAGGTTAGACCCATTTGTAGGCATATGATGATTTCTCCAAAAGTAGATCTTTGAGACCCATCGAAGGTTTTAACATTGATCGCCCCGTCTTTGATCTCATGCAAGACTTTCCCTAATGTTTTGAGATTTATCGGTGGACAAATGTTGAGGTTGGATCCCCCGTCAACCAAGATTCTAGTGATGAAGTAATCTTCGCATTGCACGGTGATGTGCAACGCCTTATTGTGACTCAGTCCTTCCGGTGGTAGCTCATCCTTGTGGAAGGTAATCTTATGACTCTCCAATACTTGTCCCACCATATTTTCCATCTCGCATCCAGTTATGTTGCTGGGAAAATAATCTTCACTCAGTATCTTCATCAGAGCATTTTTGTGTGTGTCGGAGCATTGTAGAAGAGCCAGGATGGAGATCTACGCTGGTGTTTTGTTTTACTGCTCAACGACCGAGTATTCTTTAGCCTGTATTTTTCTCCAAAGATCATCGGGCCCAGTTTCAATAGGTCGTCCAGAGGCTTGCTTGTTTGATTCAACTAAGTGTTTCAGAGTGTATACCTTGCTTGCCCTGGTCATACCCTGTGCACCAATTGCTTCTCCGGTTTTGGTTTTTCCTTTTCTTCTAGTTTCGGCTGTGTAATCCCATGGTATGGAATTTTAGTTGAACAGGGTCACATCTGTCATCGTAACCAGAATAGGCACCCTTAAAGGCAACACAGCAACCTCAAACAGCGTAGATGCCTTTGGAATTCCAAACTCGACCTCAATTGGTCCCGACGCCTTTGTAGGAGGTGCTTCGAACTCGAGCAGTGTGGATATATTTACCTCATTGCCCTCAAAGGGTTGGATCTGGATAACAATAGGGTTGAGTGTGGTTGTCGGCTTCTTTGGTTCATCCTCTTCGGCAATCAATCCTCGATCTCGATCATCTGAATGTCTCCACCCTTGTGATCAGGCATAGGGTTATTGCGAACATTGGGAGCGGGCTCCTTTACTATAATGACCTTATTGTCAATCAAGGTCTGAATCTTGTCTTTCAACGAGCGACACTCGTCGATGGTATAGCCTTTCATTCTGTAATGGTATGAGTAGGTTTTGTTCAGATTGATCCGTTGGAAGGGATTTTCTAGAGTTATGGATGGGGTAGGAGTAACGTAACCGGCTGATTTGATTCTTTCATACAGCTGGTCGATTAGTTCGGCGATGGCTGTATATTGTCTGGGAGGTCTGCGGTCGAAATTTAGTCTAGTTCGAGCAAAGTTTTGGCGAGTGGGTGGTTATTGATAGTGAGAAGGTTGGGCAAGTTAAGCTTTGTACATGGGTGCGGGTTCAGAATATCTTGGTAAAGTGGGTTGATATGTGGGAGGTGGAGATAATTGGTAGGCGGGTGGTGGAATTCGATATATGGGCGAGGGTGCTTGGTAATTTGAGGGAGGCTGAATTTGAGTGGAGTTAAGGGGTATGTTTGGTATTTTATTGGAGATTTGGTTCTCTACTCAACCATTACAAAATTCACATCCTTCTTCTTTGATGTGCCACCATACTGTAAATCCTTGTTGGTAGCCTGCAATGCCTCAAGATTAGTAACCACACCACTTTTGATTCCTTCTTCAATTCTTTCTCCCAGCTTGATGATGTTAGAGAACTTCTGGCCTTCTATCATCATTAATCTTTCATAATATTACGGGTCCTGAGCCTAGACAAAGAACATGTTCATCTGCTCTTCTTCTAGGGCCGACCTGACCTTAGTGGCTTCAGACTTCCAACGAGTAGCATATTCGCGGAAGGTTTCTGTGGGTTTCTTCTTCAGATTCTGGATATAGAAAACATTTGATGTGTTCTCTGTGTTAAACATAAATTGGTCTATAAAATCGGATGCCATACCTACCAAGTTTGTTCATTTCTTTGAATCTTGGTTGATTTACCAAGATAAGGCATCTCCTTTCAGACTCCTTATGAACAGCTTCATGCGTATTTTCTTATCTTTTCTAACTCCTACCAGCTTATCACAATATGTCCTCAAGTGGACCCTGGGATCACCTGTACCATCAAACATTTCGAACTTTGGAGGTTTGTACCCCTCCAGGAGTTCAACATCCGGCTGAATGCAATGATCTTCATAGTTCAGCCCCTCAATGCCTTTACTACCTTCGACAACCTGGAGCCGGCTAGTTAACTTCTTGAGTTCCGCTGCCAAATTTCTAATAAGGGAATCTTTGTCATCTGATTCATATGCACTTTAGATCTGTTGGATGTAGTGGGGTATAGTGTCCACAAAGATAGGAGTGTTGTGGAGGTGGTCGTTTGTATTGTTTGGTGGTTCGGGGATAAGTAATGAATCCTTGTTGCATGTGTAGTAGGTCTGAGTATGAGTGGGTTGCATTTGTGGTTGTGGGGTGTTCTATGGAGGTACGGGGTTTTGGGTGTTGGCATCAGGAGCAGCAAGAGATAATGATAGGCTTGCCAAGTTCCGAACTTGGTCCAATTCCTCCTGGAATTTTAGAAATTTCAGTTCAAGCTAAGCATCAATTCCTTTAGCAATTGGAGTACTCTGAGAAGATTCCTCTCTCTCAATCTCTTTTCTAGCACTTGCGTCGCCCATTCTACCTTTGTTCTTATTCCGAATGGGACTCGGAGGAGGAGGAGGTGGAGGGCCCTTGGATCTTGTAGCGTATGCTGATGGTGCCCGAATGCACGAACTAACCTTTGGGGATAGGAATAATAAAAATGAAAGAACAACCAAAAGGTAAAAAGTTAGTGCAGATTCTGAGAAAGAGAATATTGCAATATTTAAACACATTGTGCAGGAATACAAGTCGCGTCCAAATTTGGGTGCATCATTTTGCCCGAGGTAGGCCTAGCGACAAATTAGCTTTGTAGAACTTACAATGCTAAATTCCTTATTTTATTGATGAAAATAAGATGAGTCTTAAAACAACTAAATAACGGGAAATAAAAATATCACTAATGTACAATGGTCTTATTACATCATGAAGGAAGGAAATAAATAACAGATCCTAACTACTTAGTCCCAGAAGGACCTTCCCCATATTCGATATTCTTATCTCCCTGGTACAGCTTCATCGGCTCGTGCAGTCCTAGCATCAAATAGGCTCGGGCCAGATATCTGCCTACATTTCCCTCAGCATTTTGGCAGACTTCAATCCTCTTCAAGAACTTCCCCTCCATCTCTACTAGACCTCATTCCAGATACCCTAGTCGCCTATTGGCGTTGATAGCCATATCCTTCCACTCGTTGATCATCTTTTGATGATCTTCTTGTATTTCTCGATGCTCATTTTCACATTCTCGAATTCTTTTGCACAATTGATTGTAGTTGACTTGCGTTTCCTCCTTTTCATCAATAAGCATGTGACCTTGGATGAACCTAGGATGACCCAAACCAGTGTGATTATCTTCCAACCAACCCGAGTAGTGTGGCTCACACCCGGCGTGATACCTGTTTGGCTCAATAGATTCTCTTCCCAAGACAAGTTTGCAATGCCACATGTATTGAGCTTGACACATGTGAGGGCTATCATCGTCCTGGAAGTAGGCCCTGAAATGACTCATTGTTTTCACCCTTGGTACGATTTTCTTTCTTCCTTCCTGCCTCATGGCTCGGAGAGGGACATAGGGATAGGTCCCCCCCCCCCCCCGACCAATGAGTATGAGTAATGGTGCATCCTGAGAACTAAAAATTAACCCCCCTATTGGGAACCACTCATACATCCATTGTACTTGATCCTCCTTTAGATTCTCAAATAACTCTACCTATCCTCTAGCGTCCTCTGGCTGAGCGAACATGTTAGGCATGAAATTCATTCGCTTGGGTGGTGGAAAGCGATATTATCATCCCAATCTCTGCGTATAATTTCATGTCGGTAGTCGCCCTTCTAAAGGTGTTCTATAATCCAAAGTTGAAGCAACAAGTTACAACCTTCGAAATGTTTGGCCCCTTGTTGACATATCTCCAGGGCTCAATATATCTCTACGATAGCCATGGGTACTATGCTAAAAGACTATTTGTTGATCCCTTCCATCAGGGTTTTGGTTACCATGGCCAGTCTGGTATGGATCCTAGCCTTCTTCATAGGAAAGAATATCATCCCCAGAAAACAAAACATGAAGATGTAAACCGTTCTGTGGATGTGTCCTAATGAGGTAAGAGCAAATTCGTCAGAGTAGGAGCGGTATGACTTGTTATGGTCGACCTCTCGTACAAGTAATCAAATGGGATGTAGGAATCATTCAAACAAGAAAGTTTGGGTTTTTCTTGAGTCCCATCATTTTAAGGAAGCCCCTACCTTTGCGATTTTCCGGCATAAGCAGACCCGGAATCTCCCAAGTAATACCAGCTAAACCCCCTATTTCCACAAGTAAAGGGGTCATTTCAAGGTCCCCGAAGCGAAATACCGACCGGTCACAATCCCTGAACAAAGCTCCAGCCTCTATGATTTTGTTGTCAGGCTGGATTTCTAGAAGCAAAGGCAAATTTCCTAAGTATTTGCGGACAAGGGTCTTATCACTATCTGAAGGTCCTCCCACCAGTTTAGCAGCCTTGGTTGCCATATCGAATCTGGGGACTTCATGCCTCATTTTCTTCAAAACAAAGCATTAGACCCTTATCCCACCAGACTCGACTATTTAAATCAACAATTAGCATGATCGAAATTTAGCTCTCCTAATAAATGCACGGAACATGAAGGTGTCCGTTTGGGTTTCAGGAAAACTCGGTGGACTTTGGACTAGGCTATCTTAATAAGTCATTATGCGGACGACATAACTGACTCGGCTAGGTTTGACCATGATGCATTCATCTATTTGAGGTATTAGACTACTACCCTTGAGCGGACAACTCAAGAGGAAAAGTCAAGAACCGCCGACTACACCGTTGATCGACTAGTTTTACAGCAAATACGCCTTTGCCAAATTTAGGGGTAATAATATTAGAAGAGCGCAACCACTCATTATAAGTGTTGCTATAGTATTTGTTTGGGCACGAAAGAAATATGATGTTGAAGATGCAATTTACAAGAATGAAACAAATTGACGTGTATTTTCACGTACATAAGATAAATGGTCACAGTAAATGCTCGAAATTACAACGGTATTGAAATAATAAAGCAGTAAGGAAAAAAAAGACATGAAGAGCCAAATCAGTTTCATAGTAGACAAAACAAAGACAGTAAGTAAAGGCAATTAAAGAGATAGTAAAATCACAAGTAGCATGCAATGGTAAAAGCCTAAAGAAATCCCTAGCAGAGTCGTCATGTTGTTGACGCCCCTTTTTCTAATGAACGGAACTTTCAAATCGGGTATACGATATTATGGGAGGACAACTCTTATTCTCTTGCAAGAATTGGGTTTTGGAATTTGAAGAGTCTCCACCTAATGATTATAGTGCATTAGGACACTTTTAAAGAAAGGATTTGAGAAAAAGAACCAGAGTTTGGGTAAGGGCTCGAGATTATCTCGAGGGAAAGGTGTTAGGCACTCCTCAAGATCCACTAGTATGGTTCCCGGCCATACTACAATTGTGACTTTAGAAGATAGAAGAAGAAAATAAGGATTTCACATAATTGCTACAAACAAGTTCGAAAGTTTTAAAAGAGGAAAAGAAAGGAAATGCGAAGTTTTACAAAAAAAAATTAATTAAAAGAAACAAAAAAGAAACATTGCAAATAAAGGGAAAGGGGGTCCTAGGTTTATACATAATATGGATCATATCAATGCAATATCCGGCGTACACTCCTCGAAGAAGGGTTGCACGTTATATTAGCGTACCGGTCATCATATCCATATTCTACCCTTCCCGCCCCGATAAGGTATTAAAGCGCATTTAGTACCGTTTACTTGTTGCATGCTAATACCCGTCCCAATCCTATCAGTCCCGGGGTATTAGGACTTCTAATTCTAAAAGGGAGAAAGGGATGGGGCCTTTATAGAGTTTGAAGGACAAAATACTAGTTCGATATTCAAAACATGTATCAAACAAGGGAAGAGAAACCAAGCAAGTAAAGCATAAATAAACACTTGAAAGCAGATAGTCATATAGTTTAATACGCCTTTGCAAAAACTAGTTTGGTCTTTAAATTAGATTAAGCAGTGGGCAGACTGGTTCAACGCATATATTTAGACAGAAAGTCTACATTAGGCCACTCGGATACAGTTGTCAGAGATTAAGGCACTACATTAACGCTAATTGATTAAGAATATTGACTTTAGAAAATAACTAGTATAAAAATTTTTGGGAGAAGGTATGCTGCAGACTTAGAAAGTGGTTTTAGAGCAGACTTCCTAGTTGTAATTAAACATAGAAAAGGTAAATTTAAAAGTTTCAGAGAAGGGTGGCTGTTTACGGAAAATAAGTAAACTATAGAACTAATTTAAAGACGTCAAGTTCAAAATAATAGAACTGAATTGAAAAAAATGCATTTTGTTGTCAGATTATTTGAAAGACAGTTTCAGAAAGTCAACATGCGGATTTGAAAGAGTTAGATTTTAGGAAAAGAGTATACACTGATTTGAGAAAAGGTTTATCAAAATATTAAGTTTTGGAAAATATATATTGATCTAGGCGTGGAAGAACCGGTTAATTAATCGATTGTTGCTGCTTTAGACTGGCAAGGCGAGCTGAATTTAAAGCTCCTATAGGCATGATATCTACAAGTCACTGATATTAGGCCATGTTAATAAATTCGTGAACAGATACTGATTCGATTAATCCTAAAGTTTGCCTAGTATCATGAATATGCATATTCCTATAGGCATGATATCTATATGCAGACAGTTAAAATATTGACTCATATAGGCAGGATTTCTATATGAACGATTGTAGAAGGTAAGCATTAGGTCCTATAGGCATGATCTCTATGTGATTGAATTAATAGTAAGCGACCTTATAGGCAGGATTTCTACCCTTTAATGCAAGAAAGTAAAGACCCCCATACTATACTCCCCGAGCTTATACAAGTTATTACAAACTAGAAAAATAGAGAAAATACATCAGAAGCTAACAGCTAGATCCGAGCAGCCTAATTCAGACTTAATGTCTAATAATATGCAATTGAACCACTTCCGGGATCCAAATTCCAAATCGCTCTCTTTATCTAAGGTGTTTCAAAGTTCCAAGGAATTTCAGAAATTTACGGCATTGCTTACACCCAAGATACCATTAGAATAGAAATGGTACAGTATGGAAAAGCCAGCTCTTAAGCATCCAAGTTCAAAGGGAGCTCAAGGGTCCCAAGGCAAGGCTTACAAGGGAGGGGTAGAACTTAATAGCTAAGAATGAGTGTAAGTGTGAAAGGGGTTAGGGAACCATTACAGGTGGTGGTCATGATTTAGCCATAAAACAGGCTCGCACAACCCTGACCAACCTATTTGGTTACACAAATAAGAGCAGACCCATTGAAGGTCAGACCAGGGTCTTGACAGTGATTAGGGAACTGCCAGACCAAGGCCTAAAGCTCAAGAACACATAAGGGGAAGGAGGTGGGAATTGATTGAGTTTGGTATTCAAAGAACCCAGTCCAGACACACAAGCAACAATATTTAAGTATTTTCATGATTTATGAACCATAACTCACATATAAAGGGGGTAGGGATAAAGGGATTCACATACGAACAAAGATGGTAAACTTGCAGGAAAGCAGTAAGGCAGAAGCACAACAGACCAGAAGTATAAAACACATAGTAGAGGGACAATATTTAAAATACGTAGACATACCAGTTGCAAAATAAACAAAAAGAGAAAAGTAGAGCACTTGTAACCACAAACGAACAAAGAAAGATCAACTCGGGACTTCAGCAGAACACTCGAAAGATTTTGAGAAAACTTAAAGGTGTTTGAGAAAGAAAAGAGAAGTAGTATCTAGAACTTGTCTGTGTGTTCGTGTTTATGAGAGAATCCTTATTAACGACTGATGATAGAAAAGTGGAGGGCTCAACCCTTATATAATTTCTGAAAACAAGTAAGGTAGGCAAAGAGTGCATAAACATAGAAAACCAATCAATTAGTATCAATTAAGACAACTAGAGTCATTTAATTAAGGGGTCTGGTCAAACGACTAATCAAGATGGAACAAGTAGGGAGAATCGATTTTCTAAGGCTTTATTAAGGTAAGGAAACCACATAGTGCGCAAATAAGGTCAGAGTTAGTAATTAAGTAAAGTCAAAATAATACTGTGAAAAAAAAGGTATCAGTTTGAAAATCTGTCAAATTATCTCGGATCCAATTGCAAATCACAAAGAACCTAAAGTAATTAAGGAAATAGATAATTCAAATGTCGGTACAAAATCATAGAGGATACGCAAGACCAATTATCTAAGGAAAAGTTACAAGTTTCGAATTTTTGCACAAAAGATCAAAATAAATAGCCACTAGGGCAAAGGGGATCCACTCGAAAGAAATCAGTGCTGAATCACTAGCATGATTAAAGGGATTTTGTCACGACCCTAGTTCACCAATCGTGAACCTGTCATGACGGCACCCAGTCTTCGCAACTAGGTAAGCCTGACACATCACGGAAATTCAACAATCCTTACGAAAAATAATCAATAAAACATAAATAGCGTAAGATAATGTATAAAATACCCTCTGGCACATACATGTCGACTCAAAGTAATGAAAGAAAACCTCCAAGACCCGGAAACCCACGGGCAACACAGGCTAAGAGTAAAATATAACGGATGACTCTAACATCCAGAAGTGTCTACAACAAGTGAGTACATGAATGAAACCACTAGCTAAAGGTAGAATAAAATGAGACTCTTCGGCTCTGCGGACGCAGCAGATGCATACCTCAAATCTCTAAGTGTAGCTCCCAAAATCACTGATAGCGTGCCCGACCAGAAGTACCTGGATCTGCACAACAAAAGTGTGCGGAAAGGTAGCATGAGTACACCACAGCGGTAATCAGTAAGTTCCAAGCCTAACCTCGGTAGAGTAGTGACGAGGAAGGTCGAGGCCCTACTGAGACAAACACAAGAAATAATATAGGAATAAATAAACAAAAGGAAATAAAGTACATTCTGAATATCTAGCAAGACAATAAGTAAACAGAATGGCTACAAGTACAGTCTACGAACACAAGAAAATCACTCAAAAATCAAGATGCCACATGGAACTCCGGGAATTTAACCCGCAATCCATTTATACCAATATCGGAGGATCTCCCGGGAATCGAACCCGTAGTCCATCATATCAATAACAGAGGATCTTCGGGAATTGAACATGCAGTCCTTCATACCAATAACAGAGGATCTCCGGGAATTGAACATGCAGTCCATCAAATAAATATTAGAGGATCTCCCGGGAATCGAACCCGTAGTCCATCATGTCAATATCAGAGGATCTCCTGGGAATTGAACCCGCAGTCCGTCGTGTCAATATCAGAGGATCTCCCAGGAATTGAACCTGTAGTCCGTCATGTCAATATAGTGGATCTCCCGGGAATTGAACCCGTAGTCCAGCATACCAATAACAGAGGATCTCCCGGGAATTAAACCTGTAGTCCCAAAAGTAAATACACCACAACAAATCAATATTTAATGGAAAGGAAGCGAAATACGATCAACAAGTAAAGTCGAAAGTCTAACATGCTTCACAAGAAAGACAAATATGGTAATTTAGTCAAATAGAGCAAATAACTTACTAGCATGTTTTCCAAGAAAAAGACAGATATTGCAACTTAGTCAAATAGAGCAAATAAGTTACTAATATGTTTTCTCAAAGTCAAAACAAGTGAAGTTTCATTTTTAGCGATTAAATATGTAAAGAAACACAGTCTAAATAAGCCAAATAAGGTGAATTTTTAACAATTAGCAAAAGTACACGCCTGTCACTTTGCGCACAAGGCTCTTAAATAATGACAAAGATATCTTAAGGGGAGAGGTTCCCCACACAAATTTAGGCAAGCCACTTACCTCGAAATGGTACAAAACCGCTAAGAAACAATGCTCTTACCACGAGTATCCGACTCCGAGTAGCCCAAATCTATTCAAACCAATTACACATTGTAAATAACATCGCAAGTAACTAATTACACTATTAAAATTAAAGCTAAGGCGCAAAAATAGGTGAAATAACCAAAATGCCCCTCAGACCAATGACTCGAAACCGAATAATTTTCACATTTTCAGAAACCTCGTACTGTCACGAGTCCAACCATATAAAATTTCCCAATTCGGAGGTCAAATTCCCCTTCAAATCATCAAAGTTAGGTATAAGAACTCTACCCCAATTTTCATCCATTTTTTACCCTTAATTTGAATTTAAAAGATAAATTTAACTACTAAAATGATGGATTAAATCTTGAAAGGATCATAAAAATGATACCCAGAAATCTCCTCTTCAAACCCCTCTCAAAATCGCCTTGGTCCGAGCTCGAACTTGATTTTTCAACTTATGAAATTAAACCCTCGGATTAACCTCTTATACGGATCTTTTTCCGCTTCTGCGGTTCCAGACCAAACTTCCCAAACCGCTTCCGCGACGCCAATGTCGCGTCTGCGGAAACCGCTTATGCGGCTCCCCTTCTGCAGACGCGGAAAAAGCAGCCACATCCCATGCAAAACTCTCCTTTTTCTCCGATTAACCACCCGAATTCACACAAGGGCCCCCGCGACCCCAACCAAAAACACCAGTACTTCCTAACACGTCATTCAAACATGCTCGAATCCTAAAAACTCCACCCTTAACATCAAAATCCTCTTGTTTCATCAAATTAAAGCCTAAGCTCCATTAAAACTTCCAAAACTCATTTTCGATCAAAAGCCTAACAAAAACACATCCGATTGACCTGAAATTTTGCACGCACGTCCAAAATGACATGACGGTACTACATCAACATCCGAAATCCTTTTCCAACCTTGGGATCAAAAAATTCACTATCGGACCGGAAACTTCAAAATTCTAACTTTTGACATTCTAGCCTAAATGAGCTACGGATATCCAATTTACATTACGAACACGCTCCCAACCCCAAAATCACCTAACATAGCTAACGGAACCATCGGTTTTCCATTTCAAGGTCGTCTTGATAGTGTTCTGATTACGGACCATTTTCCAACATTTAAGCTCTCATTTAGGGACTAATTGTCCCAAAACACTCCGAATTCTATTACCAAACATCCCGGCAAACCAAAATAGCAGAAATGAACTTAGGGGAACCAGTTAATGGGGAAGCAGGGTATAATATCCAAAGACGACCGGCCAGGTCGTCACGTCCTCCTACACTTAAACATTCATTCGTCCGTGAACGAACATAGAGAACATACCTGAAGTAGCAAAACGATGAGGGTATCGGCTGCGCATATCCCGCTCGATCTCCCTAGTCGCCTCCTTGTTCAGCTGACCCCGCCACTGAACCTTTACTGAAGCTATATCCTTTGACCTGAGCCTTCGGACCTGCCTGTCTAATATTGTCATTGGCTCCTCAACATAGGACAAGTAATGGTCCAACTAGACTGAAGTGAACTCCAACATGTGAGAGGGGTCACCATGATACCTCTGAAGCATCAAAACATGAAATACTGATTGAACCCCGGCCAAACTCGGAGGTAAGGCAAGCTCATAAGAAACCTTCCCAACCTGCTTCAAAATCTCAAATGGCCAATGAACCTCGGGCTCAACTTTGCTTTCTTTCCAAACCTCATCTTTCATAGGAAAGACTCGAAGCAAAACCCGCTTACCAACCATAAAGGAAACATCACGAACCTTCTGGTCCGCAAAAATCTTCTGTCTGGACTGGGCCGCACGAAGTCTGTCATGAATCACCTTAACCTTCTCAACCGCATCCTGAACAAAATCTGTGCCCAATAACCTGGCTTCACCTGGCTCGAACCAACACACCGGGGACTTGCATCTCCTACCATATAAGGCCTCATAAGGTGCCATCTGAATACTAGACCGATAACTGTTATTGTACGCAAACTCAGCCAGTGCAAGAACTGATCCTAATACCCTCTAAACTCAATCCCGCACGCACGGAGTATATCCTCAAGAATATGAATGGTGCGCTCAGACTGTCCGTCCGTCTTAGGGTGAAAAGTTGTACTTATGGTCACCCGGGCACCCAACTCATGCTTATGTCTCTCCAGAACCGTGATGTAAACACTGAACCCCTGTCTAAGATGATAGAAACTGGAATGCCATGCAGACGGACTATCTCCCTGATATAAATCCCTACTAACCACTCCGCTGAGTAAGAAGTACACACTGGAATGAAATGAGCGGGCTTGGTCAGCCGATCCATAACAACCCAAATAGAATCAAACTTCCTCGCCATGAGAGGGAGACCAGTAACAAAATCCATAGTGATATTCTCCCATTTCCACTCTGGAATCTCCATCTGCTAGAGTAACCCTCCCAGTCTCTGATGCTCAGCCTTCACCTGTTGACAGTTAAGACGTCTATCTACAAACTCTACTATGTCCTTCTTTATCCGCCACCACCAGTAATTCTGCCTAAGATCCTGGTACATCTTCGGGGCACCCGGGTGGATGGAGTACCGCAAGGTATGGGCCTCAGTCTATATCAACTTCCGAATATCATCAACATCGGGCACACAGATCTGCCCATGCATCCTCAACACCCCGTCATCTCCAATAGACACATCCTTAGCATCTCCATGCTAAATTGTGTCCTTGAGGACAAGCAAATGAAGTTCATTATACTGTCGCTCCCTGATACGATCAAACAATGAAGGCTGAGAAACCACACAGGCTAGAACCCGACTGGGCTCTGAAAGGTCCATTCTCACAAACTGACTGGCTAAAGCCTGAGCATCCATCGCCATTGGTCTCTATGAAGCTAGTAAATATGCCAAACTCCCCAAACTCTCCACCCGGCGAATCAAGGCATCGACTACCACATTGGCCTTGCCCGGGTGATAAAAAATAGTAATATTATAGTCTTCAGTAGCTCCAACCATCTCCTCTGGCGCAAGTTTAGATCCTTTTTCTTGAACAAGTACTCCAAACTCCGATGATCCGTGTAAATCTCACAACGCACGCCGTACAAATAATGACACCAGATCTTCTATCGTGAACAATAGCAGCTAACTCAAGGTCATGGACAGGATAGTTCTTCTCATGCACCTTCAACTGTCTGGATGTGTAGGCAATCACCCTACCATCCTGCATCAATACCGCTCCAAGTCAAACTCATGAGGCATCACAAAAAACTGCATAGGACCCCAAACCACTACGCAAAATCAGAATAGGGGCTGAAGATAAAGCCGCCTTGAGCTTTTGGAAGCTCGCCTCACACTCGTCCGACCACTGAAAAGGAGCACCCTTCTGGGTCAATCTAGTCATAGGGGCTGCAATTGACGAGAACCCCTCTACAAAATGACAGTAATACCCTGCCAGGCCAAGGAAACTAAGGATCTCTGTAGCTAAGGAGGGTATGGGCCAACTCTGCACGGCCTCCACCTTCTTCGGATCCACCCGAATGCCCTCACTCGATACCATGTGGCCTAGGAATGCCACAAAACTCAACCAAAACTCACATTTTGAGAAGTTTGCATATAATTTCTTTTCCCTCAGAGTCTGAAGCACTGTCCTCAGGTGCTGCTCATAATCTTCCCCGCTACGGGAGTACACAAGAATATCATATATGAAAACAATGATAAATGAGTCGAGATAGGGCCTGAATACACTGTGCAACAAATGCATAAAAGCTACTGGGGAGTTGGTCAGCACAAATGACATGACAAGGAACTCGTAATGACCATACCGAGTCTTGAAAGTAGTCTTCGGGATATCCGGCTCCCAAATCTTTAGTTGGTGATAACCTGAGCGCAAATCAATCTTAGAAAACACATGTGCACCCTGAAGCTCGTCGAATAGATCATCAATACGAGGCAAAGGATATTGGTTCGTCAATGTAACTTTGTTCAACTAATGATAATCGATACACATGCGCATAGAACCATCCTTTTCTTCACAAACAAGACATGAGCACCCCATGGTGAATCACTGGGTGGAATAAAGACCTTATCAACAAATTCCTGTAACTGATCCTTCAACTCCTTCAACTTAGGAGTAGCCATACGGTAAGGAGGAATATATATGAGCTGATTGCCCGGCAGCCAATCAATACAAAAATCAGTGTCTCGATCGGGCAGCATGCCCGGAAGATCAACTGGGAATACATCGGGGAAATCTCGTACTACTAGAACAGAGTCAACAGAAGGGGTATCAGCACTGACATCTCTCACATAGGCTAAATGACACCCCTTCTCAACCATACACTGAGCTTTAAGAAAAGAAATAACTCTGCTAGGAGTGTGATCAAAAGTAACACTCCACTCAATACGCAGAACACCTGGCATAGCCAGCGTCACGGTCTTAGCGTGACAATCATGAATAGCTTACTGGGGCGACAACGAGTCCATGCCTAAGATAATATCAAAATCAACCATATCAAGCAATAAAAGATCTACTCTGGTTTTAAAACCATAAATAGTAACCAAACACGACCGATATACGCGATCCACAACAAGGGAATCTCCCACGGGAATAGAAACATAAACACGAGAGCTCAAGGTCTCTCTGACTGTACCCAAATGCAAAGTGAAATAAGATGACACATAAGAATAAATAGAGCCTGGATCGAAAAGAACCGATGCCTCTCTGTGACTAACCAAAATAATACATGTGATAACATAATCAGAGGCGACAGCCTCGGCACGATCATGAATGGCATAAATCTGGCTCAGCCCCTACCTCGAGGGAGACCTCTATCTCCCCAATCCCCGACTCTGGATGGATGGGCAGGTAGGGTGGCAGCTGGAGCTAGAACAATGGCCTGGTGACCCTGTGGAGCATGTTGAGGCTGTGGAGTCTGAGAAGGCACACCCCTACCACGTCAGGGAACTCTCTAACCAAGTGGCGGGTATCCCCGCACTCATAACAAGTTCTAGGATGGTGCGGTGGCTGTGACTGACTGGATCCACCCATGCCAGACTAACCTCTGGAGGTACCCTGCGCAGAAAGCGCACTAGAAACCTGAGGTGCATAATAAGGCTCCTGAAACCTGGGAGGATTTAGAGTACTGCTGGATGACGAAAGAGCTAAGTGAACTGGGCGACCCGTATAGCCCCTACCATTACGTCCTGCTCCTGAAGTACGTGTACCAGAGAAATGACCAGACTCTCGAGATATCTTGGCCTCCCTCTCCTCCTGCTCTCTGGCACGCATACCCTATATCCTTCTAGCTATACTCACCACCACCTGATAGGGTATATCCATCTCCAACTCTCGCACCATACCAGACCTAGTGGAAGGAATAAGACCCTCTATCAACCTGCAAACCCTCTCACGAACCGTAGCCACCAAAGCAGACATATGCCTAGCCAACCTAGTACAACGGATGGCATACTCAAAGACAGTCATAGGGCCCTGGCGCAAGTGCTCAAACTCCGAGCGCCATGCATCTCGGAGGCTCTGGGGAACAAACTCCCTCTGAAAGATATCTGAAAATGAGTCCATGTTAGGAAGGCACCCTCGTCCGGACTGTCTAGCTCATAAGTGTACCACCAGTCATAGGCGGCTCCCCAAAGCTGGAAAGATACAAAGGAAACCCCACTCAAAACAGTAATACCCATGGTGTAAAAAATGCGATGACAGCCCTCCAAAAACCCCAAAGCCTCGTCTGTAGCTAGCCCGCCAAAAATTAGAGGGTCATACTTCTTGAACCGCTCCAATCTATGATGCTCATCCTCCAAAGCGGGTGCCCCATCCTCGGGCTGAAGCGACACAGTAGGCTGGACAGGAATAATATCTGGAATCGGCCCCATGTTCACCCTCTCCTCTGGAGTGCGGCTGCGGGAGTCTGGGCTCCTCCCCCCGCCTAGGACGTAGCTGCATGAGGCGGAAGAAACCCTGCCTGAGACAGCATGGTATACATGCTCATAAACTACGCCAATGCCTCCTGAACATCTGGAGTAGTGGTGGCTGTGGGCGTCTCTGGTGCCTGAGTTCTTGCTGGGTCCACTAGCGGCACCTTGGCGACACCTTGCGCCGGTGCTGTCGCTGCACCCCACGCGCATCCACGGTCTCTCCCCCGGCCCCTACCTCTAGCGGCTACAGGAGGGGGTACTGGTGCCTGATCGTCCCGGGTCCGGAAATCAATGAAGTGAAGATTTTTCCTAAACATTTACATAGCCTCCCGTAGATAAGTACAGATGTCTTCGTACCGATCAGCAAGACTCTAAATAACCGGCCTGTGTCCCATGACTCCTATGAACCTAGAGCTCTTATTCCAACTTGTCACGACCCTAGTTCACCAATCTAGAACCTGTCATGACGGCACCCAGTCTTCGCAACTAAGTAAGCAAGACACATCGCATAAATTCAATAATCCATACAAAAAAACGATCAATAAAACATAAATAGCATAAGATAATGTATAGAATGCCGCCTGGCACATACATGTCGACTCAAAATAATGTAAGAAAACCTCCAAGACCCGGAAACCCACGGGCAACACAAGCTAAGAGTAAAATATAACGTACGGCTCCAACATCCAGAAGTGTCTATAACAAGTCAGTACATGAATGAAACCACTAGCTAAAGGTAGAATAGAAGGAGACTCTTCAGCTCTGCGGACGCGGCAGATGCATATCTCAAATCTCCAAGTGTAGCTCTTAAAATCACGGATAGCGCGCCCGACCAGAAGTACCTGGATATGCACAACAAAAGTGTGCAAAAGAGTAGCATGAGTACACCACAGTGGTACTCAGTAAGTGCAAAACCTAACCTCGATGGTGTAATGACGAGGAAGGTTGAGGTCCTACCGAGACAAACACAAGAAATAATACAGAAATAAATAAACAGTAGGAAATGAAGCAAATTCTGAATATCTAGCAAGACAGTAAGTAAATAGAACAGCCACAAGTACAGCCTACGAACACAAGGAAATCACTCAAAAGTCAGGATGCCACATGGAGCTGCGGGAATTTAACCCGCAGTACATTTATAACAATATCGGAGGATCTCCCGGGAATCGAATCAGTAGTCCATCATATCAATAACAAAGGATCTACGGGAATTGAACCCGCATTCATACCAATAACAGAGAATCTCCGGGAATTGAACCCGCAGTCCATCAAATCAATATCAGAGGACTCTCGAGAATCAAACCCGTAGTCCGTCATGTCAATATCAGAGGATCTATCGTGAATTGAACCCGTAGTCTGTCATGTCAGTATTAGTGGATCTCTCGGGAATTGAACCTGTAGTCCAGCATACCAATAACAGTGGATCTCCGGGGAATTGAACCCGTAGTCTCAAAAGTAAAAACACCACAACAAATCAATATTTAACGGAAGGGAAGCGAAATGCGATCAACAAGTGAAGTCGAAAGTCTAACATGCTTCACAAGAAAGACAAATATGGCAATCTAGTCATATAGAGCAAATAACTTACTAGCATGCTTTATCCCAAAAAAAGACAGATATTGCAATTTAGTCAAATAGAGAAAATAAGTTACAAACATGTTTTCCCTAATTCAAAACAAGTGAAGTTTCATTTCTTACGATTAAATATGTTAAGAAACACAGTCTAAATAAGACAAGTAAGGTGAATTTTAAACAAAAATAACAAGTACGCGTCTTTCACCTCGCGCACAAGGCTCTTAAACAATGACAAAGATATCCTAAGGGGAGAGTTCCCACACACAAAGTTAGGCAAACCACTTACCTCGAATTAGTACAAAACCGCTAAGAAACAATGCCCTTGCCACGAGTATCCAACTCTGAGTGGACCAAATCTATTCAAACCAATTACACATTGTAAATAACATCACAAGTAACTAACTACACTGTTAAAATTAAAGCTAAGGCGCGAAAATAGGTGAAATGACCAAAATGCCCCTCGGGCCAATATCTCAGAACTTAATAATTTTCACATTTTCAAAAACCTTGTACTCTCACGAGTTTAACCATATAAATATTTCCCAAATCGGAGGTCAAATGCCCCTTCAATTAATAAAAGTTGGTCTAAGAACATTACCCTAATTTTCATCCATTTTTTACCCTTAATTCGAATTTAAAAGATAAATTTAACTACTAAAATGATCGATTAAAGCTAGAAAGGATCATAGAAATGATACGCAGAGATCTCTTATTCAAATCCCTCACAAAATCGCCTTGGTCCGAGCTTAAACTTGATATTTCAACTTTTGAAATTAAATCCTCAGATTAACCCCTTAACTCATAGCGATTTCCGCTTCTCCGGCTAAATGACCGCGTCCACGATGACCGCTTATGTAGCCAAGCAACCGCTTATGCAGTTTTACTAACTGTTCCACGGACCGCTTCTGCGGCTAAGGACCGTTTGTGCAGTTACCGCTTATGCGGATCTTTTTCCGCTTCTGCGGTCCCAGACCAAACTTCCCAGACCGCATCCGTGATTCCAATGCCGCGTCTGTGGAAACCGCTTTTGCGGCTCCCCTTTTGCAGACGCAGAAAAAACAAAAGCATTAGCCACATCCCATGCAAAACTCTCTTTTTTATCCGATTAACCAACCGAATTCACCCCGAGGCCCCCGGGACCCCAACAAAAAGCACCAATACTTCCTAACACCTCATTCAAACTTGCTCGAATCCGCAAAACTCCACCCTTAACATCAAAATCCTCGTTTTTCATCAAATTAAAGCCTAAGCTCCATTAAAACTTCCAAAACTCATTTTAGATCAAAAGCCTAACCAAATCACATCCGATTGACCTGAAATTTTTCACGCACGTCCCAAATGACATGACGTGCTACAGCAACTTCTGTATTCCCATTCCGAACCTCGAATCAAAAATTCAATATCGGACAAGAAACTTCAAAATTCTAACTTTCGGCATTTCTAGCCTAAATGAGCTACGGACATCCAAATTACTTCCCGAACATGGTCTCAACCCCGAAATCACCTAACGGAGCTAACGGAACCATCGGTTTTCCATTCCGAGCTCGTCTTGACACTGTTCTAATTACAGACCATTTTCCAACACTTAAGCTCTTATTTAGGGACTAAGTATCCTAAAACACTCCTAATTCTATTACCGAAACTCTCGGCAAACCTAAATAGTAGAAATGAACTTAGGGGAAGCAGTTAATGGGGAAGCAGCGCATAAATTCCAAAAACGACCGATCAGGTCGTCATATATTTCAAAATAAATCTTTGAAAGGGAAGTTTTTCTCATATATGAAGCTACAGTTCAAACCAAAGAAGAGTCTCACAATGAAAATTTCAGAGTCGTAGGCGAATACGATTTTGAGTCCGATTACAAGCTCATCATGAATCTGTAAACCTAGAGGTTCAGGGTGAAACCCTAGTGCCATCCACCCACAGAAAACCCCAAATTTTAGGGTTTCACATAAAATCAGAGAAGAGAAGTCATTCAAAGTCACGAATATAGGCAGGCATACAAAATAGAAGCAATAGAAATTACGAATTTTAAGGCAAAAGGTAGGCAAGAAAGTGATCAACAAAAAAATCAAAGCATGAACTTGAACACATAGAGCAAAGAGTGAGGATCAACAACCTAGGTTAGCATGTGAACAAAGAATAGAAAAGAATCTATGTAAAAATCAGGCAAGAAATAAGAGAACATACTTGAACATAATAAGAAATAAAACACGAGCATAAATACATAAGAGAGAGTAAAAGAGTCAGCAGACATTTAGGAGCCATTTTCAGAAACCATAAAATCGGATTTGAAGCGTTTTGAAAAAAGGAATTTGGGGAGAAGCTCTAAAATATCACACATAGCATAGATCCAGCATAGATCTAAACGAATAAAACAAAAAAAGAACCTCGAATAAGCTAGGGTATTTGAGAACCCTAAAGGACGAGAAAGTCTTGGAAATCACGAGATCATATCTAAGTCAATAAAGTCAGAACAGGGCTCAGTGGGCTAAGATACGCTAGAGCAAGGCCGGAAACGGCTAAAAACCTCAAATCAATAAAGGTCTGGGTGAAGACCCTTGAAGACTGGCCTCGAATCTTCAGCCACCGGGCATGTAAGAGCAGTAGGTGGTGAGTGTAGGTCGTCTATGGCTAGAGCAGCCATGGATTCTGGTGGTTTTGGGGTCGAAATGGGTAGGCGACGATTAGGGTTTGTGAGGGTGTTTGAGAGCGTTTGAGAAGAGAGGAATTAGAGGAGGCGGGTCTGAGAGAAGTGAGATAGGGTTAGGGGTCGCTTGAGGTTAAAAAAGGAAGGAGGAGATCTGGGCCGTTGATCAAAATGATCAACGGCTTAGATATTAGGGAGACACGGGCCGGTTCGGTTACTTGGGTGCTGGGTCGGGTAGATTAGGAAATTGGGTTGGGTAATTGGGTTCGATTTGGGTAATTGGGTTCAATTTGGGCTGAGTTGGGGTTAAATTGGGGTGCCAATTTTTGGCTAGAATTGAAATAAAATAGGGCTTGCATTTAAATAGCTAATTTTCCTTATTTGATTTTAAAAAAATAGTAATAACAATTTTAAAAGTAAATTAAAAGTACTAAGTAGATAACTATTATATAATAGTAAATTAAAAATATTGGAAGCAATTTTATAATTGCAAAATGTTGTTAACCGCAAAGTAGGCTATAATTGCAATTATATGCAATTTAGCTTTATAATACCAAATAAAACTGTACAAATATGCAAAAATCACCTTAATTATATTTTGTATGAGAATAAAATAAGTTATTCACAGAAAATAATAATTTTGGAAATAATTATTGAATTTTATGGTTAAAAAATAGGCAATAAACTGGTTTAAAAATTTATTAAAAAATATAAAAACTCAGGGGTGTGCTTATATATGCACATATATGCTAATTTAAAAGTATTTTGGGTACAAAAATATATTTAAAAAAATTGGGCATCAACAATGCCCAAGCTTGCGAACGCGGTGACCAACCTCCCTCCTCCTACGCGAACGCCGGACTACCATTACGAACGCATAGGTATAAGATCCCACAGCCTTGCAAACGCGGGAATACCTTCACAAAAGCAAACGCTAAACCTTCACCGATCCTATCTCCTCTTCACGAATGCGAGACCCCACTCGCGAACGCGAAGAAATAAACCAGAACTGACTACTGCAACTTTTTCTGCAATTTTCTAACTTTCAAAAATGACCCGTTGAGCATCTGAAACGCACCCGAGGCCTCTGGTACCTCAACCAAACATGATAACCAATCCTAAAATATCATTAAAACTTGTTCCAATCTTCGAAACGCTCAAAATAATATCAAAATACCAATTTAACATCAGATTCAGTAAGAACTCCAAAAACACTCAAACTACTCTTTTGATCATATGGTCTATCAAACTTTTCCCGAATGTTCTGAGATTTTGCAAACACGTCACATTCAACACTACGGAGCTACTCCAATTTCTGGAATTCCATTCCAACCCTGATATCAAAATCTCACTACCGAACCGGAAACTTCAAAAATTCAACCTTCAGCATTTCAATCCTAAATAAGCTACGGAACTCCAAAACACAATCTGAATATGCTCTTAAGCTCCAAATCACCCAACGGAGCTAACGGAACTGGCGGAATTCCAATCAAAGGCCGTCTTCATACTGCTCTGGCTATGGTCAAAATTCTAAAGCTTAAGCTCTCATTTAGGGACTAAGTGTCCCAGAACACTCCAAAACACAAAACTAAGCATGCCGGCGAATCAAAATAGCAGAAACAAATACGGAAATAGAAGTTAATAGTGAATCAGGGTGTTAATTTTTAAAACGACTGACCGGGTCGTTACATGAGGTTTCACTAGTGCCGTACCAGGGGTAATCAAGGCAACAAGCAACAAAACTCACAGATATTATGAGTTTATGCAATATCGAATTGGAAATAAAAATAAATAAATTATCATGATAGTCAATAAGAATAACAAATATCAAATAGCACAAGCTTGCATAAAAAGGAAATTTATTAAAAGCAATATCTCTATCAGCAATTACAAAGTAACTCCCACTGGCTAAAGCACATCAAAAGACTCAAGAATACCCATATTTTTAGCATGTTCATTAAATGCTATGGGCCTAAGAACGTTAGTCAATGGATCAGCCAACATAGATTTTGTGCTAATATTTTTCTCAATACATATATCACATTCTTTTACCATGTCTCTAATCTTATGAAACATAAGGTTAACATGATTACAGCCTCTTGTTCTCTTGTTACTTTTAGAGAAGAGCACATCTGCACTATTGTCACAGAATATAGTCACCGCCTTAGATATAAAATCCACAATTTGTAATTTAATAAGAAAATTCTTCATCCAGAAAACATGTGAACCAGTCTCAAAAAAAGCAATAAACTCAGCTTCCATTGTAGATGTAGCAGTGATGCTCTATTTCTCAGCTTTACAAGAAATAGCACCTCCACCAAACATAAAAATATACCCATAAGTTGATTTCATAGTGTCTTGACAACCTGCAAAATCAGAATCTGAATATACTGGAAGATCCAGATCATCAACCTTTTTGTACACAAGCATGAAGTATTTGGTGCGTTGTAGACATCTCATCACTGCAGCCACCCAATGTGCCCACCCAGGAATAGAAGAAAATTTTCCCAACATGTTAACAACAAATGCAATATCATGCCTTGTACAAACCTGTATATACATCAAACAACCAACAACACTTGTATATGGCACATCTTTTATGGTTCCCGTTTCAACTTCATTTTCGAACATTGATCTTTACTAAGTTTATCCTTTTTTACAACAGGTGCAACACTAGGTCTACAGTCTTGCATATTGAAAGTTTTAAGAACACTCTCAATGTAGGAATGTTGTGATAAAGCCAATAAATCACATGATCTATCTCTTTTAATTTCTATCTTAAGAACAAAAGAGGCTTCATCAAGATCTTTCATATCAAAAGACCTAGACAAAATATATTTAGTCTCATTCATCAAGCCCAATTTATTTGTGGCAAGAAGAATATCATCAACATAGAGAACCATAATAATGAAACTACCATTAGCTATTTTAATATAGACACATTTATCAAGCTTATTTTTCACAAATCCAAATTTTGCAATAATTTCATCAAATTTCAAGTACCACTACATGGAGGCTTGTTTAAGCCCATATATGGATTTGTTAAGCTTTCACACTAGATGTTCTTTACTTTCAGGTTGAACCATGTAAACTTCTTCATGCAGACTCCCATTCAAGAAAGCAGTTTTAACATCCATCTAGTGCAAATCTAGATCAAACTGGGGCGCAAGAGCCATCACAACTCTAAAAGCATCCTTAGATGAAACAGGAGAAAAAGTTTCTATATAATCAGTACCTTCTTTGTGAGTGTAACCCTTAGCAACCAACATTGATTTATAATAGTCTATGTTTCCCTTGGAGTCTCTTTTGGTTTTAAACATCCGTTTACAACCAATAGGCCTAAAACCTATAGGCAAATGTACTAACTTCCACACTTTATTATGTTTCAAGGAGCACATTTCATATTTCATTGCCTCACGCCATTTATCAACATATGGAAAGGAAATAGCTTGAGCATATGATAAAGTATCAGTCAGTTCTCCAGTTTCACTAAGATTTTCAGTCACATACACGATAAAATCATCTGAGATGGCATCCCTTCTTTCTCTTTGTTATATGCAGAGTGGTTCATTGTGTATATTTTGCTTAGGAACTATGGGATCTGCATCGTTGTACCATTGATTCTCCCCTTCATAAATATATTGGTTTACCAACTTTTTATGTACAACTGATACAGGGACAATGACTTCTTTCTCTTTCAATATAATATTTTTACCACATGAACAATCACAATCACAAATATCATATTCGAGAAATTTTGTATTAATAAACTCAATGATTCTACTGTCACGCCCAGGACAGAAAAACCTAAAACCTTTAGAGTGATCTGGATAGCCTATAAAAGAACACTTGGTAAATTTAGGTTCAGTTTTCATTTCTATGGGTGAAAATACGAACTTCAGCTGGAGATTCCCAAATGTGAAAATGATTCAAGCTAGGTTTTCGGGTTGTCCATAGTTCAAATGGAGTTTTCTAGACAGATTTTGTAGGAACTCTATTAAGGATATAGCTAGTTGTTTTTAAGGCTTCACCCCAAAGATACTTAGGTAAATCTCACTATTTTCATGAAAGTTCGATTTCGTCTTTCAGCCACACCATTCTGCTCGGGAGTACCTGGCATGGTATATTATACTACTATCCCACATTCTTGCAAAAATAAAACAAAAGTCCCCATACATTGACCAAACTAATCATATTTTCCATAGTACTCACCACCACGGTTAGACCTCACTATCTTAGTGGACTTCCCAAGCTGTTTTTCAACTTCAGTCTCATAAATTTTAAACTTATCAAGTGATTCGGATTTTTCTTTTAAAAGATATATAAAATAATTTCTTGAAAAGTCATCAATTAAAGCAATAAAATACTTATGATTAGCCAAAGTAGGTACATAAGAACCACTAATATCAGTATGAATAATTTCTAAGAGTTCAGAGCTCCTAGTAGAACCATTTATCTTAACCTTGATCATTTTACCTTTAACACAATCCACAGAAGTTTCAAACTCCTTTGGATCAAGAACATGTAAAAAATATTCCTTTACCAATCTTTTATTATAAATATGACAAGGACGCCTATTCCATAACAGGTAAGACGTTTTACTCATAGCAAACCTTTTGTGGGCAATATTTTAACATGCATTGCATAAAAAAATTTCATTCAGCACATTCAAGCGATATAGACCATCACTTAAAAAGGCATCAGCAACAACATGTGAATCATAGACAATTTTAATAATACTATTATTTTGTGGAAATGAATAACCAGCTTTGTCCAAAAGTGAAACTGAAATTAATTTTCATCTCATAGACGGTGCAAAAATAGTACTTACTCCGTTTCAATTTATGTGAACCTATTTTCTTTATAGTCCGTGCCAAAAAGAATGACCACTTTACCTATTTGGAAGTAATTTACCTTTATACAATGATTTATAGTCACATAAAATATATGTGCTTCATTTTACACCACAAGTTCAAAAGTCTTTTTTCTTTTCTTAAAATTCGTACCCAGTCAAATGGATTCACATAAATTGAAACGGATGGAGTATTTGTTCATTATTTTTAAAAGGTAAAATAGATGTCCCTATAAACTTTATTTTTGTTTGAGTCCATTGCCCACAACAACGCTGGCTTTATCTTTTTTTGGCTTCTGTCTGCTTACTAGATCCTGCAAGTCATTGGTTACATGAACAGTTGCACCACTATCCAACCACCAGAAATTCAAACAAACATGAACAAGACTAGTTTCAAAGCATACAAAAAGCCAAAAGATTACTCCATTTCTTTTTCAGAGGACAGTCAGCTTTCTTATGACCTACTTGTTTGCAATTCTAGCACTTGATTTCATTCTTAGTTACAGCTTGAGGACTAAGAGGATTATGACACTGACCTTGATTAACACCAGGCTTATTATATGACCACTATTACCACCTGGATGATGGGACTGACCATATTTCTTTTTGTGAAATTTGGGTCCACCTTTTCTTTTATAAAAGGAATAATCAGCTGATCCAGACGAACTAACAAAGTTCACTACACAATCAACTTTTTCTTTTGGATCCTCCCTTCCTCTGCCACAAAAACAGTAATAAGTTCATCAACACTCTACTTATCTTGCATTATAAGTTGTCTTAAGTTGGTTAAACTACTCAGGAAGGGACCTTAGAGATTGGTGAACAAGAAAATCATAGATAATCGTTACACCTAAGTTGTTCAGTTTGGTAGCAATGTTAACCAATTTCATAATATGATCATGGACACTACCAACAAGGTCATACTTTATGGTAGACAGAAAATCAATTAAACTACCTATCTCAGCATTATCAGATTCTAGAAATTTTTACCCAATGGCACTCGAAAAATTTTTTGTATTTCCATTATCCTTAATTACACCCTTTATGTGATCAGAAATGGATCTCTTCATGATCATAAAGCTCAATTTGTTAGCCTTCATATTGCTCATACTTAGCATTTTCATCAGCACTGCTAGTAGTTGCAGGTCCAGTATGTTTCTATTCACTCAACGTAACATCCAGGTCCATCAGACCTAACACTATTTCAACATCCTGCCACTTCTTGTAGTTGCTACTAGTCAGTGTTTCAATAAAATTTAGTTGAGTAGTCATGTTGTAAACAACTATATAAGAAAACAACACAAAAATAAGATGGAATTACGGGCACGAATATATTAAATCAAAAGAGTCAAAGACATCCTTTACACCTCTCCTTTGGGTAGAAGATGCAACTATCTCCCCTCTTAAAAAATCAAGGAGTCCAATGCATTCATTGCATCCTTACCTTTAGGCAAGAGATACAAAGCAACCCCCCCCCCCCCCACACACACACACACATTTTCCAAGAGTACAAGGCATACATTGTGTCCTTCCTTTAGGTAAGAGACACAAAACCTCCTCTTATATTAAATTATTCTTATTCTTTTAATTTATATATATACATGAGAATTCAAGATATTAAGCTTCATCCTTTGGGTTTAAATATAATATCTTATTTCATAAATTAATTTAATCATATTTCATAAATTAATTTAGTGTCACTAGCAACAAAAAGGTAAACCTCCAACATTAACTTACACTCTATTAAGGACAATTTATACATGTGCATTGAGAATATTTTAACGACTCAAATAAATAGATCACTTTGGTGGAAACTACTCATTAATCATAATTCTCAACTAGGGGCGGCTCAACGATATTTGTAGCCTAAGGCCAATCATTGATGAGAGGCCCTAATTTTTTTAGCACACACACACAGATATATATATATATACATATATATATATATATATATATAAATTAATTTTTCTAGATTTTGTAGATGCAAAATTAAAATTTCTGATAATTCTTTTTCAGTTGATACCAATACTTGAAAATCCGAAAAGAAAAAAAAATTGCATTTAGTAACTTGTTTTGGACACATGGAGTTAAAAGTTCAAGTGGCTCTCGTCTCTTCTTGTTTTTGGCAGGGAAGGAGCAAAAAAAATATAATACGCCGATTAGTATGACGAGAAAGCCAAATGGTAAAAGAAGTGAAAATATCAGTCGCTAAATAGTACAAAAAGAAATTCATTTCCATATAGCAAATCTCCAACAAGTATTTTCTAGTACCAATAGTCTATTCCTATTCCCTAAAATAATATACTCAAGTTGGAATAATCATCAAAAACAAAATTTATTTTCCCTTTTTATCAAAATACTGTATTGTACTATTCCATTTAAAGTGCTTAAATTATTAAAGAACAGTTATTTCATAACTAGTACTAACTAGTAAAAAATGGAGCCTTCATAATTGTGAGGCCTAAGGCGTTTGCTTTAGCTTCTTTATGCTAGAGTCATCCCTATTTTCAACCCATGTATTAAATGATTTTATATGTATACAATAACTAGAACCTCTTAGTAACTCTAAATAAATAGACCATTTTGGTAACACTATTTATTAATTATAGGTTCCTAGTTTATACGCTAATACATGCAGAAAAAAACTACCTATATAATTTAAACCTTTCAATTTATTTCTTATATCAATTTTGATCCATTCTCGTTAGAATAATAAGAATATATGTAATAAAACAAAGTCAGAATCTTTTCTTTAGTTGAGTTAGGCATTATCAGCAACAAGACAAATTTTGATAAAAATCTTGAATGTCAAACCAAGTTGCATCATACATCTTTAAGCCCTTTAGTTATAATTAAGGAAAACAAAGACAAAAGATAAAACAAGATTGTTGCATTAATTTTATCGATTCGTTTATGACAACAATCGAGTATGATGAAATCGATTTCATCAGATCTAACTCAAGAATGATAATAATCGATCTTAATCCCTCACTATGCTGGCTCTGATACCAATTGTAAAGTAATTAAATTGTAGCCATAGCAGAGATAATTAAGAAACAATTATACACATATAATATAATATTATTAAATTAGAGCATAAGAAACCGTACCGTTAAATTCCATGGATTCAGCAACGACAGCAAACATTTGCTAAGCATGAGACCAACTTCCAAGATCCACTAGCTAAGCGCTCTCACAGCCCGGAGAACTTGACCAATGAGACGTCTGCCTTTACCACGTAATCAAAAGGCAGAATAGGCTAGGGTTTTACTAATAGATAGGGAAAGAGGGTTGGCCTCTATTTATAGGGTGTCTACCTATCACAGGCCAATAGTTATTAAGCCTCACTTATCCACACATAAAATATTTAATATCAGGCCTTTTATTTATCCACCACTTGGGCCAGCTCACTATCCTTTCAGGTTATAGCCAATTAACGTAAGTCCAAATTTCAATAGGCGACACAAGAGGAGAAGCAGAAAATACACGGCCCCTTGAAGCATATGTAGAAGATGTGAGAAGAACGGAGACTAAAACCAATGGTTGTGAGAACACAAATTTAACTCCATAGCTTTTTGAAGCAATAGTTGTAAGAACACATATTTTAAATTTACTAGTACTTTCAAAATATGTATAATATGGGCTAGATCGGATAAAACTTAAAAACATGAGTCATTTTTTGTGATGGTATGAAATTATGTGTATTTTCTTATAATTCTTTCTAAAACATAATCATACCTTTGGAATAGTTCAAGTCAATTTTGGAGTGAAAAAGTGGACTTAACTACTCTTTGTAAGAAATATCAACTCTAAAAGATACTACAAGATCAATAACACCATCAAATTTTTTATATATATATTTATATATGTGTTGCAAATTCAAGTATTTATCTAAATAACATGAGCTATATCACACTCCTTAAAAATTTAAATTTAGTAGGCATCTTTCTAATAATAATAATAATAATAATTCTACAATATAAGTGTAATACAAAATATTACTAATAAAACTGAAGTCTTTAATTTGGGGCCTAAAGCAATTGTTCTAGTGGCTTCCGCCTAGAGTCGGCACCGGCTAATATGTCAAAGAGAAAGATAATGGTAATTTAGAATCAAGTTGGAGGTTTTACAACAACAACAACAACTACCCAGTATATTCCCACCAGGTGGGGTCTGGGGAGGATAATATGTAGACGAGCCTTACCCCTACCCGAAAGGGCAGAGAGGCTGTTTCCAATCGGCCCTCGGCGCATAGGCTAAAATGAAAAGCTGCATCAAAACAAAGACAAACTTAAAAACAAAAGCAAGACAAAACAAAATAATAAATCATAAGTAATCCCTTATGAAAACATAGGAAACATAAATACAGTCGCATGCAATAATAACAAGCAGTAACTACCATACTAACAACCATAAGAGGACATAAGCTAAAACACTAATCATCTATGGGTAACTCTACTGATCAAGTTGGAGGTTTTATTAAAATTAAAAGTGATATAGTAAAAAGGGGCATAGGAAAGAGAAGAGAATTAAGGAAGGACAAAATGAAAAAAAGAATTAATGGCGAAAGTGATGGATCATAGGGATGGTTGACTCTCTCATACCCATGAACAGTTGCTTTCTTCCTCAGAATTCTCTGAAATTGTAATGATTACACACCCCATAGACCATTGTTGTTCGTATCTGTTTTACTTATGAAAGAGAAAGAATAACTCAAACAAAAATACAAAAAACCAAAGTCTGAATAATGTAGTAAATGAAGCGAGGCTTAACAGGATCACCAACTCTTTTCCCTCAATTCAATTCCTTTTGTTGTCTTTTAACTTTTCTGAGCAATCGCTTCATGGTCATAGTTCAGTGTACAAACAAAAATTTGTTACTACCAAAAAGGACATTAGAGTGTAATGAATGAATAATATTTTGGTGGATAGTGCAATATAAGTTTAGTGTCAATTAAAGAAACCAAGACCATGTATCTAACCATATTCAGTCATTTATGATTCCGGAACCCGCACGTTTTGACTTTTCACATCTCTTAAAAAATAATAAATGAATTCCATAATTTATCATAATATCCATATTAATAGATACATAATTTATTGGATTTTTGAGAAAATTATTTGAAATGAGTAATAAATATTGTTGGTACAATAGAAAAAAAGAACTTGTTTTTTCTTGATATGCGTAAGTGACAAGTAAAAATGAAAATCTATTTTTAATATATATGTCAAGTAAAAGTAAAAGGAGAGAGTACATATTTGGACTCAAGACACAAAAATAGGTGGAAAAACTATTTATGGCTTCTTTTTATATATAACGCATGTTTTCATGCGCATGTAATACATGCGCTATGCTTAAAATAATTGGTGAATATAACGTACGTATTATATGTGTTATATGTACAAGGCGTGTAATAAGTGCGTCGGATATTTTCTTACCTAAGCTCCAACATTTATAATTCAAAAATCATTCGGAAAAATTCATTCTACAACATCTTCTGTATCACTTTAATTTTTTTGAATTTTGCTAGAATGTTTGAAGAGTGAAAAATTAGGGTTGCATTATATTGGGGTGGTGATGTTATGATGGAGAATAACTCGGTACATCATAGTTTTTCTCCATAGAGTATTGTTAAGTTGTCACTCACATTGCAATACGATAAATTGGTATCTTTGATTTGTAAAAGGATGAGTATGAGTAAATGTTCGATTAATATTTAGGTAATCAGAAGATATCCTTATTCGCTTACTCCGCAAGGGGTTTCTTGTTATACCGAGTTTAATATCGAATATTATGAAACTATGTAAGATTTTTTGAGGACTCCGGATAAACACTGGGATGTTCTTGTCTTAAAAATGCTAGAAATGTACGTCAAGTCTGAAGACGTTAACAATATTTATGTTCCACATAATATGGACAACACTTAATCATCTGGTGGTATTTTTGGAGCTGTTTTACTCGAACAGGTTCTATATTGAAGAGTCTGTCCAAATCTAAACTTATCTCCACGGGATAATATGGAGCGATAACATAATTTTTCCCCAATGCAACAGCATAGAGGATCGCGAAGTTTATATAATTCACATGCCAAGTGGTAAATTTCAATTTTCCTTGTTGTAGTATAATTGTTTCTTTTATGCATCATATTTGTACTAACACTTATATCTTTCAAAGGGGTTATCGGCCAGATATGAATTTTCCAAGTTATGAACCAACCAATAGTCTGAGTGTACCTAATTTTGGAGGTTTGAATTATGTTGGTCCATCCACGAATCATCAACAACCCGTTAATGTACATCATGTGCTATCTACATATTATGAATTGTAAGTTAAGAGATAAAATTAATATATTATGTTGTGATGACGCTGGGAAACTCATTATTTTATTAGTTGTGCAGTGAAAATGAGTAACATAATGGTCTTGTTCTAACTCAGTTGCGAAATGACGATATATTGAATCAAGATATGGCAGAGGCACAGAGTGAGAAAGATACAGTGATTAGGACAACAATGTTGATGAGCCTGGAGACGATACACCCTTCCTTAATGAGAGCGACGATGAGAAACCACACTTCGCAGATGAGAGTGAGAATGAGCAACCTGATTTGATAAGGAAGCATGATGCCACAACTGAGCATTCCCCGTATATGCAGAGTTTACCTACCATTAGACCCACAATTTACTAGTCCCTTATGAGTTTTCATTCAAGGAAAATTCCATACCTTGATCACTTACCCAGTATGCCGGATATGGATGGCCTCACAAGGGATCTTGACAACATTCATACAACAATGTGGATGAATGTAGACTAACAGAGCTCTGTAAGAATATGCATTTTGGTGACAAGTCACGCCTTAGCAGGGTGGTGCAAATTTCCAGCATGAAAAACTATCGTGAGATCGAGGGTGTTGAATTATCTAAGAAAATATATAAGGTTGTTTGTCATAGATGGGACCAAGGTTGTAAGTGTATGTTGCGTGCGAGAAAGTTAAAAACTAATATGTGGATAGTGGGGAAATACATTGGCAAGCACAGTTGAGATGGACACATTCAATAGGAATCGTTTTAACTTAAATATTGATTTTATTTCCCTTGTCTTGATTCCGCATATTGAATCGTCCATAAGGTACACCAGTTGCACATGTATATGGGTGTATCATTACTAAATGAAAGGTTTTTCTCGGGCATAAACGTGCATTTGAGATTGTTTATGGCAATTGGAATAAGTCATTTTCGGCTCTACCAAGGTACATGGCTTCTTTGCAATACTTTAACCCCATGACAGTTGTTGAATAGCAGCACGATCAGAGTCCTAACTTACAAGAATACATATTCAAATATGTGTGCTAGGCACTAAAACCATCCATTGATGGTTTTGTTCATTGTTGGCTGGTAATCTCCATAGACGACATACATGTATATGGAAAGTATGTTGCAATAGATGCTAATTGAAGCATATTTCCCCTTGAAAGGTTTTTCTCGGGCATAAACGTGCATTTGAGATTGTTTATGGCAATTGGAATAAGTCATGTTCGGCTCTACCAACGTACATGGCTTCTTTGCAATACTTTAACCCCATGACAGTTGTTGAATAGCAGCACGATCAGAGTCCTAACTTACAAGAATACATATTCAAATATGTGTGCTAGGCACTAAAACCATCCATTGATGGTTTTGTTCATTGTTGGCTGGTAATCTCTATAGACGACATACATGTATATGGAAAGTATGTTGCAATAGATGCTAATTGAAGCATATTTCCCCTTGTATTTGCTATTTGTGCCTATAAAAGTCAAGAGACTTGGACATGATTATTAAACCACTTGAAGGAGCACGTTGTGAGATAGTGTTCTAGTTATTTGTCTAATATCCGATCGGTATGGTAGGATTTTAAATTTTGTGTGTACTTTGGATGCAGGGAAGGAGACGTACGCATACCACCATTACTATTTTTGGCACTTAAAGGCATACTTCCAACTGGCTTATTCGAACAAGATCTTACATGATTTTATATGGATGACTGCAACAAATCATCAATAGTATAAATTCAAGATGTGAATGAAATTGATTAGATAGGGAGACGGAGAGGCTTATTGTTGGTTGATGCAATATGATCTTGATAAGTGGACTTGCATAAGAATAGTGGAAGAAGCGTAGTCACTCAATGAGCGCATGGACTTGGTACATATTAGGATGGTAGCCCATAAGTAGAGAATATAAAGATATTATAATCGAAGAGCCAACCTTCGTTATTTCAAAGTGGGAGACTTGGTTCTACGGAAAGTAACTCAAAACACACGGTAACTCAACACAGGGAAGCTAGGTCTAACATGGGAAGGCCCCTACCCTATTTCAACTGTTATCGGAAAAGGTTCATACGAATTGGAGAATCAAGATGGAGAAAAGTTTCCAAGCAACTGGAATGTGGCGCAACAATAAGATCTTGTAATAACAAGACACACAAGCAAAGAACCACAAGGACGGTTTGATAAGCTTTCATTCGATATAAAATTTCCTACTAGGAAGTTAAGTTTGCTATCGAACAAAGGTTATCTGACTGTTCACAAATTCAAACCATTACGGGATTGTTAGATAGTCTTTGGCTCAATAACATAAATTCCTTAGGGGAAGTGAAGTTTGTTACCGAACTTAAGATTATCTAGCAATTCATTAGTGGAGTCCTCGAAGGTGCAAAACTTTCCGTATTTAAATTTGCATTTTTCGCATTCAAACACTAGGGAGAATGATATGCGGATACGACAACAATGGCTTCCACATCGACCGAGCACAAAAATTAGAAACATGGTCATATCATCGGAACAGAGGACTGCACAGACAGCCCCGCAGAAACAAGGACAACTTAGCCACAAGAAATGATAATTTCTTTTTAGCATAATGAATGTTTATGTACATTTTGAAAATGGAAGGAATAAAGTAAAGTCCTTTTATTTCTATCTTTTTATTTTCTGAATGATGAATTGATTTATTCATTTGAAAGCTAAACAAGTACTTCAAATTCTAGTGTCGTAATGAACAACAGACATCATCTTCAAGGCACCGTAAAAATAATAAGGCCCTCTCTTACAAAAACCCTCATGATAAAGGGTTGATTTAGGAAGAAATTATGCGCGGAATCCAAATGCTTTTGGGGGAAAATGCGCCGGAACCCTTGCACAAAAAACTGCAATAAACAAACTTGCGCATATACTTAAACAGAAAAAGATGTAAGAAATAAACTTCCACGAAACACGTAAGCAAGAAGGAATGAAAAGATTAAAACTTGAATTAATGTTCAAACAAAAGAACGCATGAAAACTCATGCAATGCTTGAGCCAAAATGACACGAGTACAAAAATTGGGAAAAGGAATGAAAGATAAACTATTGCGTCTCCGGAACTCGGAGATAGGGAAGCATTCGTGCCTCAAGGGAAGTGGGTAGATCTGCTGCCGTTTCGATCTTGGCCTTCATCATTATAGCCCTTAACATAATCACCTTCCGATTCCTCTGCAGTTTTCGAGAACTCAGAACTAGAACCAGAAGAATCAGTAGCATTAAGCATGACCAAAAGACCTCTTTTTGCGGCTAACTTCAACTCAAGGGCCTTAGCAATTTCGACGTCAAAATCTATGACACCTTCTTTGGCCTCTTCCAAGGTTTTTATCATCATGCTACACATAGAATGTGTCTTTTCAATAATAAAGGAAACCACTCGGTGTTGAAGTTCTTCTTTAAGTTGGTCAACCTCGACAGAGAGATTCTCCCACACGGACCTAACGGACCGGAGGCTAACATAGAGATCACGGACAGTGGAGCTAAAAAGTCTATTATGCTCGATGGTCCTCTTATACTTCTCCTCCAACAGGGCATATTTCACCCCGACAGCAGTAAGTTCTTCAATTTTGAAGTTCAAGGCTACCTCTAAATTATTTGATCTTTCATTAGAGGCAGCCTTACGATCGGATGCAGCAAGAACAACGGTACGGACTTCAGCCTATATGGCCTTAACCTCTTTAAATTGAACCCCCAGCGAGGTGATCTCTTGGCTAAGGGTCTCTACTTGTTGCTCACTTTGCTGCAAACGAGCCTCCAACATATTAGCCTCTGCAGATTTGGCTTCCAATTCTAAGAGGCAATCAGCAATTTGGTCCAGCTCGGTCAAAAGTTGATCCCGCTCGTAGGTAAGTTCCTCCTTACTCCGAATCAACCTTTGAAGGCCCTTGGAAAAAAGGAAATTGGCTGCGAAACAAGAAAGGCAAATTCAAAAACTAAATCAAGGATAGAAGAAATGACAAAGGAAATAAAGAATATACCGCTGCGCCGTTGTGCATTGCATTGCTCAACAAGCACTCGAGAGAGCGAGAGATCCTGTATCTTTTCCCAATCTTTCTTTGAAGCCAAAGGCTTTAGGTAGTTAGCAGTTCCACTGGCCGGGATAAAAGATTGCACCAGGAGGAGACCAAGAGAGTAACACTCCTCCTCCTTTTAATTTTGCCTAAATTTCCCATGAACTGGGGTTATCAGGCAGAAGGAAACTTATCTTCAAAATCATTAGTGGTAATTAGGCTCTTTGGGATGATGGTACACACCGTAGGGAGCGACATTGTCAGTTTTGCCTTTGTTCTTTGAAAAACTAGATTTTCTTGAAGAGAAGGCCATTTCTTATTAGTGAAAGCGTTTTTTTCCTCTCAAAGAAGGAAGTTGAAGAAAGGCCAAAGTTGGAAGATGAACAGAGTAAAGAAAATCTTAGAAAATTCAGAGTGTTATGAAGTGTAAATTAAGGAAGTTGATGCGTATAAGTAAAGGTTTAGGCGGCTAAACTCGTAGCCATAATTACCTTGATAGCCAGGAAAGGTTATGCTAAATTATGGGATGACACGTGTTTGGGGCATTAAATATGGAGACGTGCGTCTAATTAACCGTCAGAAACTTCTCAGCGAGGGTCAGTGAAATTTCTTCCAAAAAGAATGTTTCTATCAATTTCCTGGTGACACAAAGTTAAGTCACCGGAAAGTAGGGGACTATGTGTTATGTTAAGTAATTGCATAAGGGAGCGACACGTGGAGCCGCAAGCAGAAGATAGCCAAAACCAAAGACAATTATTCCATTTGTTACCGAAAAGAATGGTACTCATAAAGATAAATGCATTTAGTGGAGAATATTCTACAACATTTAGTACACCGTCCGTTATAAAGAATTTGTTATTCATGCCCGCCGTTACACATTCTTTAATGGCTCTCATAATTGACATTAAAGAATGGCATGATCCTAGGACCTTGTTCCCTAGATGCAGCTATAAATATAAGTTCTATTATCATTGCACTTATGCTACAATCTGTTAAAAGCTTTATACAATTTTAACTTCTTGATTTTTGATTTCATTACTACTGTACCCCGGAAGCATTGCTTCTGAAACCACTGTCTCTGTTGTTTCATTTTCATCCTAAGGCTAAGTACTGCATATTTATTCAATTCTTTTATTATTTCATGATCAAATTAATTCACTTGTCTACAAATTACGTATAAATTTAATTGTATCGTTTTACGGGTAAACAAACATCTGGGAAGGTTGATCTCCATATTTGCATTTATCTTAATGTATATGATGTCGGTACTATTTTTCTTCATCTTAGATGTTTGAACACTTAGAAAGTGCATAATAGTATCGGTGGTTCTCTAGCAAATTATGTGAATTACCTCTTTGTACTATCTTAATTACCTTTTACTCAAAGTTGTATTTTAATATTATTAAAATTATGTTACAATACAATGCACTACCTAACTCGGCATACATGTATGGCGCACATGTCAAAAAACTAGTTGTTATAAAATAAAGAAATACTTACTTAAACGTATCAACAAAAAAAAAATAGTCCCCACTCGCTTAGCCAAAGAATGTATCACTAAAAAGACCCATGGAAAAAAGAGATAATTTTTAGTGGGTGTGATTAAAATTCATTGAAAATTCAGGAACGAGGATATATACAAAATTTTAAGGCAAATCGGAGGTGAATTTAACTAGTTTGGAGTCAAAATTTGTAGTTGAAATCGAATTGAAAAAACACATCAATATCACATGTATATATTGTTATATATCCGTGTATAACACAAACAGGTAAACATGAATATACATAGATATATAGGATGTTAAAATAAATAATAAATATGCATGGAGCTGCATAAGGATACACAAATATACAACTTAATACGTATAGATATATACCCGTTTTGCTACCAAATGCGTTAGGTATTTGAAATCTGAATGTAATTCCAACTCAACTCTCTCAAATCTGATTTAAAGCTCTAGTACAACAATAATAACTACGCTTTCAAATCAACTTCAGATGAACAAAAATTTCAATAACAGGTCCCTTCAAACAATAACAACAGAGTCTGTTGATTCCTTGCACTATTTTTTTCTTTCAGATTTCTAACTCTCGAGCTAGCCATCGTTGCGTAGCATTCCTCCAAATAGCCTACTGCTCCGGAAATATCTTTTTTTTTTTTTTTTTTTGAAAAAACTAATAGCTATCTTCAAGATGATAAAATAAAGACCTTAAAAAGTAGCGAAATAGACCTTAGAAAGACCAACCACTTACGAGTTTAGAGTGGTTTACTACGCATATAAATTTCAAGGATCGTACGAGATTGTAAGATAGGACAGCAAATATCTACAACATACCTAGAAAAATCTCACTAGTGGGGTCTGGGAAGGGCAGAGTATGCGCAGACCTTACCCCTACCCCGGAAGGGTAGAGAGGTTGTTTCCAGAAGACCCTCGGCTTATCAGAAGAGGAGGACAGCAAAATATCTATTGGAAAAATTAGCAAAATCTGCTTACCATTTTGTGGAAGACGTGTAGTCCCTTGCTAGGCCAAAAGGAATCATGTAATTTGTGCTGGGCAACTTTTAAATTGAGGTAAAGAAAATTAAACAAACAACTTTTAGCGGGTAGCATAGCTTTTTTTGCTCGGAGTAACCCTGTTTAGTTTTTAAAAAAGCATATATGAAAGCTGGAACAAGCAGATGACAGAATCATTTTGGTCAAGTCCATTCCAGACTAGAATTACTACGTCTAGTCATATCATTCTTTAATGAGGGAGGATAGATGGTAGCTTCATACTCACCATTGCTTCTTCCCCTTTTTCTTTCTCTTGCTTCCACTTCCGCTTCCACTAGCGTTGTTGCTAGTACTAGTGCCAGCTGATCTATGTGGTGTGCTGCCATCAAAATCGCCAAACGTACCAGATTGTACGGCATTCTGTAACCACTCAACAAATTCCTCCTCGGTCATGGTCTCTTCCATATTTGGGCCTCTTTGTCCTGAGCTACTTCTCTTCCCATTGCTGCTCTTCATGGTTACACTTGTATTTACATGGAAGCTTGGTTTGTGACTGTTGACCGGACATCTCATTCCCTGCATTCCCAGCATAATGTGAACTAGATTATCTAAGATACAGAGCTACACTTGCTCAGTTGTTTTAACCAACTCTAGAGGCACCCTTCCATTTTTAAATAGGTGAGCATTTTCTGTTAGCTCAAAAGAGATGCTCATTTTTGGGAGTTAATCTTTTCCTAAATATGGAGAAAACAACAGTATAGCACCCATGGCAGATATAACTGAACATCATCCAAGCTTAACAAGTAACTGGTGATGGATTTGATCTTTTTAGTGGCATTTCAACCCCCTCCATCCCCACCCCCAAACAAAAAAAGAAACATAAAAAAGTTTATTAAACCGGGATATGTGACCCTCAATGCCCCGGTGAGGACCTGCGAGCGGCTGGAGATTGTTGGCGGTCGGCGAGGCAGAGGGAGGCCTAAGAAGTATTGAGGAGAGGTGATTAGGCAGGACATGACTAGAATGCAGGTTTCCGAGGACATGACCCTTGATAGGAAAGTCTAGAGGTCTAGAATCAGGGTTGTAGGATAGGGGCTCCTAGAGTTTTTCGTACTCCTCATCCGGGGTTGGGTGTGGGTCAGCAGGGTTACCCATAGATGATTTGTGTTTTAGCTTATGTCCCCCCTATGGCTGTTAGTTATGGTAGTTACTGTATGATATTATTGCATGCGATTGTATTTATGTTCCGTATGATTAGATAATTATAAACGCTATTTACGCTATTTCTGCTGGAGTTACTAATGCTCTATTGTTTTTGTTTTTGTCTTTGTTTTTGTTTTACTGTTGTTTTTCCTTTTATCCTATGAGCCGGGGGTCGATTGGAAACAGCCTCTCTGCCCTTTTGGGTAGGGGTAAGGCTTGTCTACATATTACCCTCCCCAGACCCCACCTGGTGGGAGCATACTGGGTGGTTGTTGTTGTTGTTGTTGTTGTATGTGACCCTCAATCACTTTTGTTGTCCTTCTATTGTATCTGAAGAAAACTTGCCAAGTCGGTACCTTATGTTGATGATAAAAAGCAAAAAGAATTCAATGAAAACTACAGCAATGCACTTTTAAACTCCAAACAAGTTCTTCTCATTTCCCAGACCAATTCCATTCAAATATCCGGAAAAATTTGAAACCTTATACCAGATGGTGAGAAGAAAACTTTACCTGACAAATATACCATTCAGTAGCATTATAGATCCTGCTATCAGCACAAACATAGGCAACAGGATTATCTACCTGCACATATTGGTGGAGATCAATAGTGTCACATATACCGCAAGGGTGAGAGAGAAATAAGAAACTAAAGAAAAACAAAATACTTAAAGAAGAGACTCGTCATGAAAGAAAGTCTTCTCAAAAGCTTTTGCTTTTTTTCAGTTAGGTGATACCTTCAGTAGCATTCCAAAAAAGAACGGATGTAAAGGCTGTTCAACCCATCCATCTCCATCTTTTGCTGGATGAAAATCATTGCATTCCTAAGAATGGAAGAGTAAAAGGTAAATATCCTAATAAAAAAACGTATGCTAGAGAGGAGGAAGAGAAACTAGAATGTATGGTTAAAGTGCACAGAATTCAAGAATTTATAACATGCTTATATTGTCGCTGGAGGGAAAACCTGGCACCATCTTGCTTTGGACTTTGTTTTCTTAGTGAAAATCCAGACATGAAAGTTGCCACACTTCTTGCAAGTAATTCGTCGAGCGTCTGCAAGAGAATCCTCTGTCGCAGCTTCTGTCTGTGTGAATCCAGAGGTAAAGAACCCATAGCCTCTACCCTAAAATTGTTTGGTTAAGCATGAGACAAAGTTAAGTGAAAATATAATCCAACATTACAATTTCACACTTCAGGAGTATTTTCCAAATATAGTTTCTGGCACAAGATGATCCTTCCCCATAAATACATAGGACCTACAAAGACATGGGACTGCATTTAGAGAAAGACTTTTACTGATAGATGTCATTACATATATCATGAACCTACAGGGGTCACTCCTATATATAATCGAGTTAACCTGGCAAAGTAGGGAAAAGAGTTTAGACATAAGACTGCATGTGAAAACCCATTATTACTTAAAGCTGTTCCCACTAAGAACTTTCTCCCAGCTGGTTTCTTCAGCAAAAGGTGCAGACCGAGGGCTTAAAAGCATATATCTTTCACGAAACATAAGATTTGTCAAGGACTTCACCAATCTCTTGTTCAGTTAGATATCATTTAAAAGTTCCTTATCTATTGTAGAAAAAGGAAGTTGCAAAAATTGAAGCGAAACATCTTTTTGCTGAACTCACTGCATATATGACATATGCATAAAATGTCAAGTCTAACAGATGAACTAATTAGATGACTCAAAATTATTATTATTTTTTATGTGAGAATGGTTAATTAGACGACTCAAAATTATATTAATTCAAACCTTCTGCGAAGGACTTTGGAACCGTCGAAGGTAGTCCAGCAGCTCTTCCCTCCTCAATTCATCATCATATGCTTTTCGCTTTAAAGAATCAAGTAAGACCTGAAATAATCCAATTTTTACCAAGTGCAGAAATGAACACCAAATAGAGAACTCAAATCACAATACAAACTGTACCTCGTAGGCGTTTTGAAGTTTCTTAAAAGCTTCAGCAGCTTTTTCATTGCCCATGTTTTTATCAGGATGAACCAGCATTGCCTAATAGAAGATATACTTAGCTGATTGGTAATATTTCGACTTTGATAGCAAGGCATTTCTAGTTAATCTAGCATTATCAGACTTCAAACAGCATGATGTTCAGAAAAATCAGATACGAATATTTTTGAGAAGGGGAATTTCAGGAGGGTACAGAAGAATCACCTTTTTCCTATATTCTTTCTTGAGAAGTGAAGCATCTATATTCTGAAATCGGCTCAAGCCCAGTGCTGAATAGTGATCTGTACTGTTTAACAATCTGAGAACTTCATCTTCAGATGTCATATCAGTATCAGATCCACTAGTTGAAGGGATCCCAGTGCCACGATCAGCTGAATGAACATACACATCATCAGCAGATGGAGGCACTGATCCACCAGAATAGAAGCTAGGTTCACCTTGTACTCCAGTTGTTTGATTAGGAAAGCTGTTTGGCCTTCTATGATCATTTACATTGTTTCTTAAGAAGAATATGAGAATATCACTCGAAACAAATGATAAATTCAAACCAAAGATTAAACCAAGCCATCCGACATATGTCCATGCGCAATATACAGAATACAAATTTACGACAAACACCGCAAGCCGTTCATGCTTCAACCTGTAAAGCACTCCTAAATTTAAAAAGAAAAACAGCACTTAGTGGAAAAAACTGGAATCAATGTGATAAAAGTAAAAGCAACTGCTGAACACTAAAGATTAAAAGTAATCACCTCCACTCAAGACCAGAAGCACCGCTGCCCAAAATCTTCCATAGAACCACAAGTAACTGATGCTCAGAGCAGCAACTCCTAGAACTGCGATGATGAACCCAGTAAGAAGTCCAATCACAGCAACTGCTGCCTGAATGTTAACAGCAATTCATTACAGCAAGGCGATTGAAAGGTCTCATATGTGTAGTTTAACGGGAAGAATATAATCAATGATTACAAAGAAAACACAAAGGCAGAGAGTGACCACAGGATACTCCACCAAATCAAGCCACTAATTTATCAAATTTACAGTCTTAGAAACTGCTGAAGAAATTGGTCAGTGCCAGAATGAAAAGAAATATTTCACTTAAAAACAATAGTGACCACCTTCAGTAATTCAAGAAGCATTAACAGAATAAGATGGAGCCATGGAGCAAGTAATACACAGTAAAAATCAGTAGAAGTCAACTATTAGAATCTCAAAGCATGAAATGGTCAAACTCAATAGTGGACACTGATTTTTGTCCAAAACAATTTAAACAAAATCACACTTTTAGAAATGGCCAAAACTAGTTTAGTGACTTTGGGAAAACAATCCATAGCTCCTCAAAGCGATTACCGGAATTCGGGTTCAGCATGAAATCATTCATGAGCCAACCCAAAGATGAGAAGCAATTAGGGTTAGATATATATATGCTCACAAACACCTTTTATTATTTGAGGGGTGAAGATGTTGTTTTCCATGCAAGAAAAGAAGCTAGTCGCTTACCAACATTAATAGAAACTTGAATTTAGCAGCTGCAATCAAAGATAGAACACCCCACCAGATGACTGAGAGGATTGAAGTCATCCCCATGCATAGAAAGGACTCAATTCCTCTAAGAGCACAATCCAACCAAACCATTGATAATAGAATAATTATATTTCCAAAATGCATGATCCACCAAACCACTATAGGATATGCATGCTGAACCCTTTCTTGAACATACCCAGTCGCAATGAATAAATTGTGCATGATCCACCGAACCACTATAGGGTATGCATGTTGAACCTTTTCTTGAACGTGCTTACTCACAATTAATAAATTGCTCCTTAAAGAGTCAAGCAAAGGTTTCCACCTCTCTAACCACTGAATTGATGCCTTTGAAACAGACAGAGCCAATGTCATCAAGTTCCTAAAAACTACGATAATAGACACTTTAAAATTTTCTAATATATTGTCTTTATCTAATCCTGTTCCGAACTGGCCAAAACTTCTATTCGAATTGTCTGAGCGGTGACTAGTGTGCGGAAACGTCTCACCACCTTCTCTTGACTCGGGAGCCACCCCTCTACTTTTATGACTTTGGAAAATTCCTGCACCACTGCCTTCTTCAGGCCCTATTTCCTTTGAAATTGACGATGTATCAGTATCTTCCTTTTCCTTTTTAAGTGATCTTCTAGATTTGTGCTTGCTTTTCTTGCCGTCACTTTCATGTGTATTGTTGAAGTTTTCTGTTAGAGATATGCCGGAAAGATTACCATTAAAAGGTTCTGCATTTTTGCCCTCTGGTTCAGTCATACTACTGTTTTCATTCTCATTTACCAATCCAGATCCGGAATCTGAAACTCCTTTTCTGTACTTCTGTCGGTTTCCTTTACGAGCCATTGGCCAGAAAGGGTATCAAAAAATGGTCTAGCAACAAGCCAGTTCAATTCATCTCTAGTGCCCTCATTCGATATCGAAAGACCTGTGTCACAAGCAATTCATAAGTAAGCAAAATTTCAAGAAAATGCAAGCACCAACAAATAGCTTTAAGGTGTTCACTAGTTAGATAGCCAAACAATGAAGTCATATCTTATTCCTCATGCATGTAACTCAGTCAAATTAGCTTTGTTCACCATTGGCAGCCATGACTGTAAAGACAAAAGCATTCTCCTCGTGCTTATTCCCTCAACTAAAGCTAAAAATAGACAATTCGGCTTTACAAAATTGGCAAATTTCCAGATCTAGGCAGATATACGAAAGGGAAGTTTTTGTAATTATCATTCAGTCACTCATACTCCATCAGAAATTTATCATTTATCATTACCCACTTCTTCATTCTCTGCACTATGCTGTCATCTTCCCTAGATTTCCCTTGATCTAGTCATGTTATCAGTAAAGCATTGTGTGCTCTCCATTACAATCACTTTCCTTAAGCAGGAAACAACTAATCATCCAATAAAAGGAGCAACACAAGGAATTAATAATGTTATGATCCAACATCACCGATTTACTAGCACCATTCTCAAAAGACGAATCTGAATGAGTTTCTGCTATGCATTTAATAAGAAACATAAAATAGAAGAGAAGTTATTGGTTATCCATTAGAATCATATTGAACTAAAAACATATGGTATCTTTTCATTATATGTTAAACTTTTGGAAAAGGTAATTTTTCAGAATGTAAGAAGTAAGATCTATCATTGGGAGAGTCCAATCAGGTCATAAGGTAGGATAGAGGAACTGAATTAAACCAGGGATAGCTTCAGCATGAGAATTTGGTGATATATCAATGTGAACTGTGCAGTAGAACAATACTTCTGCAATGCCACCTGAAGCTAACTTCCTCAAATCAGAGAATGAATGAGCACAAGTTTAGGCCCAGTTCTGTTATAAGTAGTGCAATAAAAAAAATTAAATAATGCAATCTGTACTTTGGAGGTAGTGGAGGCTTTGCGTAGGATGAGTAGAGGTCGTGCAACCGGGCCAGACAAAATCCCGGTGGAGTTCTGAAAAAGCATAGGTAGGGCAGGAATGGAGTGGCTGTCCAGGTTGTTCAATGTGATTTTCAGGACTAAGAGGATGCCGGATGAGTGGAGGTGGGGCACGGTGGTGCCCGTGTATAAGAACAAAGGGGATATTCAGTGTTTGTAACAACAATAGGGATATCAAATTACTAAGCCACACCATGAAAAGTCTGGGACCGGGTGGTGGAGGCGAGGGTGAGGGAGATGACGTCTATCTCCGTGAACCAGCTCGGTTTCATGCCGGACCGTTCCACTACAAAAGCAATACACCTTGTCAGAAAACTGGTGGAACAGTTCAGGGATAAGAAGAAGGATCTACACATGGTGTTCATCGACTTGGAGAAGGCGTACAACAAGGTCCCAAGGGAGGTGCTATGGAGGTGCCTGGAGGCGAAGAGTGTGCCGTAAGCCTACATCATAGTGATCAAGGACATGTACGATGGAGCTAAGACTAAGGTTAGGACGGTGGGTAGCGACTCAGTCCATTTTCCGGTAGTTATGGGGCTCCATCAAGGATCTGCGCTTAGCCCTCTCCTTTTTGCTTCGGTAATGGATGCTCTGACTCGCCATATTCAAGGGGATGTGCATGGTGTATGGTATTTGCTGATGACATAATCTTGATAGACGAGACGAGGGTCGGTGTCAACGAGAGGTTGGAAGTTTGGAGACAGACTCTCGAGTCTAAGGATTTCAAACTAAGTAGGTCTAAGACAGAATACCTGGAGTGTAAGTTTAGTGCAGAGTCGAGCGAAGAAGAAGTAGGCAGGGTCGTGAGACTTGGATCTGAGGCCATCGCCAAGAGGGACCGTTTCAAATATCTGGAGTCGGTGATCCAGGGGGCTGGAGAGATTGACGGGGATGTGGGGCAGGGTGGTCGAAATGGAGGCTTGCATCAGGAGTCTTGTGTGATAAGAAAGTGCCACAGAAACTCAAGAGGATGTTTTATAGAGCTGTGGTTAGACCTGCCATGTTGTATGGGGCAGAGTGCTGGCCGGCGAAGAAATCTCATGTTCAGAGAATGAAGGTTGCGGAGATGAGAATGCTCAAGTGGATGTGCAGGCTCACCAGGTTAGATAAGATTAGGAATGAAGTTATTCGGGAAAAAGTGGGTGTGGCCCCAGTGGATGAGAAGTTGCGGGAGGCGAGGCTCAGGTGGTTCTGGGCATGTGCGGAGGAGAAACTCAGATGCCCCAATAGGAGTTGTGAGCGTTTGGAGGTGGTTGGCGCGAGTCGAGGCAGAGGGAGGCCAAAGAAGTATTGGGGAGAGGTGATTAGGCACGACATGGCTAGTATGCCGATTTCCGAGGACATGGCCCTTGATAGGAGAGTCTAAAGGTCTAGTATCAGGGTTATAGGATAGAGGCTTTCAGGTATTGGTTGTTGTTACTGCATTTTATTTTATTTACTGAATGTGGCTAAATTAATATTTGTGGATGCCCTTTTACTTCTGTTTTTGTTTACCTTTTTCTTTTGCATTTCATGTTACTTATGGTCTATGTATTGTGATTTCTGTTGGAGTTACTGTGACGATCAGACCCGCCGTCACGTGAGTTACCGCCCCGTTTTCCCCATTTTATGCTTCTTCATGGGTTATTATATGTGTTTGATGAGTTTGAAGTGTTTCAGATTGAATTGGGACAGAAATGAGACAAATAGTCTCTTTAAGGAAAGTTTAAGTTGGAAAAGTCAACCGAACGTTGACCTGTGAGTTAGAGGGCTCGGAATGGATTTTCGATGGATCGACTAGTATCGGGAGATGTTTATGACTTAGGAGTGAAAACGGAAGTGAATTTGGAGGTCCGGAGTGAAAGTTAGCCTATTTTGGCGAAGTTAGAATTTCGGAGAAATCCGGTTGGTATGCGAGAATTTGATCCGAGGGTCGGAATGGAATTCCGACAGTTGCAGTAGTTTCGTTAGGTGATTTTGGATATGTGGGCAAATTTTCGGATCATTCAGAAATGTTTAGGTCGGGTTTTGGATCAAATGCGAATTTGGAAAAGTTCTAATTTGACTTAGGCTTGAATTTGAGGAATTTGACGATTTTGATGTTTACGATAGTGTTTTTATGGTTCGAGCAAGTTTGAATAAGGTAATAGGACATCTTTGTGCTTTTGGTTGAGGTCCCAAGGGCAACGAGGTGATTTCGGGTGGTCAACGGGTCATTTTTGGAAGGTTTTGAACTGCTGATTGCTGGTATCTGGTATTGTCCTTCGCGTTCGCGAGATCCCATCGCATTCACGAAGTAGAAATTGGCTTCTAGGACTTTTGGTCTTGCCGTTCGCGAAGAAGGAATTGCCATCTGGGTTGTTCTTCGCGTTCGCGACTGTGCTTCGCGTTCGCGAAGAAGGAATTTTCTGTCGCGCAGGTCCTACTTCGGAAGCTCATATCTTTTGATCCACAAGGAATTTGGGGTTGATGTAAAAACAAAAGTTGTAGATCTTTGAATTTAGTTTTCAGAAACATATTTATAATAGGCATTTGGACATCTGTAGCAAAAGTTATGATCATTTTACTAGAAGCTGCCCGAGAAGAGTTTAAAAAATGATTTCTTGGAAATTTGTACTTCGCGAACGGGAAGGGAGACCGCGAACGCGAAGAACAAATACCTAGGCAGCATATTAAAGTCCAAACTCGTCTCACTCTTTCATTTTTGGACCAAGGGAGCACGGGTGAGGCGATTCTTCGAGTGATTTTCAAGGAAAACATCGGGGTAAGTGTTCTTAACTCAATTTTGGTTGTATAACTCGAATCTATTGCAAATTTTGGTGTTTAATTTGAGGAATTTTGTTGGAAAGGGTAGAAAACCCTCTTGGTTAGAATCACCAATTTGAGGGGTCAAATGAACCTCGATTTTTGTGAATTTTATATGTACGGGCTCGTGGCGAGACAAGGATTCTGAAAATGTGAATTTCGTAATTTTTCGAGAAGTGTCGGAGCTCGAATTTTTCCAACTTTGTGTTTTTGGGTGTATTTCGATTGTTTTCGATTGGGTATTGTCCCATTTGCATATTGTGATGTATTCGCTCTATCAGTACTATGTCATTTGCAAATAACATGCACCAGGCAACCTCTCCTCGAATGTGCCACGTCAACACATCCATCGCCAGGGCAAATAAAAATAGAGGGTTGATCCTTGATGCAACCCCATTACTACTGGGAAATAATCCGAGTCTCCTCCCACAGTCCTCACCCGAGTATTAGCTCCATCATGCATGCCCTTAATCACCCTAATGAATGCTACCGGAACACCGTTAATTTCCAAACATCTCCATAACTATAGATGTACATTTTTAGCAGCACATGTTGACCTCTCGAACTACCTACTGTTGTTTTTCTAACAAATACAGTCCTGGGTGGCAAGATATGGGAGCACGCTTTGAGGAATACTTGTCCTAAACTGGTTAAGCAGAAAGCACAGATTTTGCACAGCTGTAATGCTAAGTGTTGGCTTGGCATATTGCTTAATTGAAATGCCCAAAAGGACAGCAGTAGGACAATGGTCTAAGACATGATCAAATTAAAAGTTTTCAGCACTCAAATTTGATCAAATGAACAAATTATAAAATCCAAATCAATTCTGAGACTGATCCAAGAATTGGAATTTGAAGCACTTCATCCAAAAGAGAGAGAAATGATAACGTTTTCTATTAACCAGAAGATTAGATATTTCTACTCCAACACAAGCCTCCACACCCAAACCAAATGCCGTCCACCCAAAAAGAAAAGAAAACTTCATCGGTTGGTACATTTGCTCAGTTTAGAAAAGCACCGTTTTACAGCGGAACAAGAACCACCCAACAAGATTATGCGGCGCACATCATTGTACTAATACAAATATAAATACAGTGTTTATGTCCCATCAAAGGTCCTAAACAAATTACTATACTTTTGATATGATTCCATATTTTCTTAATTTTGAGCTAAAGCAGAATACCTAGATATTAGACTAAACCCTTTGAAATATGAAATCCAAAAAAGAAGAAAAGAAATACATGAAGAATAAATAGACCCATATGTCAAAATATAAAACGTAAAGCAAGAGAAGCTTACTAGAACAGTTGAAAGGATGGAACAAGGCAGTGCCAGTGGGTAAATATGGAGCAATCGAACACCAAAAGGAAGAGATTAGGCAATTACAAGGACCACAGCTAATCAAGACTTAAGTCGAGCAGTCAGCAGTCGCCACAACTCGTAGAGAGAGAGAAATCCAATAGTCTTCAATCCAAGCCCCTCTACTTCAAATGGTCTTTTTCGTAAATTTACGAGAGCACATGTTTATGTTGCCTTCCGAATCTTTTGATGGAATAAAAAGGTTTTTTTTTTTGTCTTTAAGGAAAAAAAAAGTAAGGGGAAGGAGAAACAAGTAAAAAAGGAGAAAAAAATAAATGGAAACCTATTGTGTACAAAACTCACATCAATACAACTATATAATCAAACTTATATAGTAAAATGTTTGGTTTTGAATGTAGTGATTTTGGCTTTTATTTCTTTTGAAAATAAATTGCTATTGCTTATTTAGCCAAGCTTTTAAAATTAGCTTATTTTAAAAAGTATTTTTCTCAAAAGTGTTTTTCAAAATTACTTTTGAACATCAATTAGTATTTCACCAAGCTTTTTTTAGCAAATATATCGCTAAACAAACTGCCTAGTATTAGTACAACAACAACAACCCAGTATAATCCCACAAGTAGGGTCTAGGGAGGGTAATATGTACGCAGACCTTACCCCTGCTCGGGGGGCACAGAGGTTGTTTTCAGGAAACCTTCGGCTCAACACATCAACAGGAAGAGAAGATAAGCTAGTACTATCTATAGACTCATATTAAAAATAACATAAAATACACAACATAACATAAAATAACAAAATAGTAGCAATATAAGAAATATGAAATAGATGAAAGGTATACTAATATCCAATAGATAACTCCCTTTATCGGTAGCTGATCAGTAGCATCCTAAATTACCTCATAACTAGCTAGTCTCACTCTAGTGCGTTGGGGAAATATCCACAAACTTTCCCCTAACCTACAACTTTAATGTTCGACCTCCACAATCCCCTATCAAGGGACATGTCCTCAGTAATCCTAAGACGCGCTAAGTCCTGCCTTATCACCTCTCCACAATACTTCTTAGGTCTCCCTCTACCTCTGCTCATGCCCACGATTATATTTTGTCCAAAGTCATCCCTAAACTATGCTAAGCTAAAGCTAGGAAAACTGTAAAAGCCAAATAAGTTCTGGAGACTGTTATAGTGTGAAGCTATGAACAAACTGAAGACAAAACTTGCCTCCTACCATGCAGAAGTTTAATATATGAAAATGTCTTAATCTAGACAACATGACATATTTCGCAACTGTGGTGGCCTGGCTGCTTATGCAGTCTCGCACCTGGGACCTAATCCTTGCAGGTGTGATTGCACTAGAACTTGAAATTCTTCAGCATTTCTACTAAGTCTTAACACGGTCCGCACATTATATGAACCGCACCGAGGGAGAGACCCCTGGGACCCATCCAAACGTACCAACAAGTTCTAAAACATGATACAATCTTAGACGAAGCGTCAAATCACATCATAAATATCAAAATCATGAATTGCACCACAATTCAATCCTAATGAACTAATGATCTTCCTGCTTCTAAAACCAATGCCGATCCACATCAAAATAACTGCGAATGACCTCAAAATTTGCATACATGTCTTAATGACACAATGGACCTATTTCAACGTCCGGATCGACAATATGAACTGAGTATCAACAAAGTCAACTCTCGGTCAAACCTTTTAAACCTTCAACTTTCAAACTTTTGCCAATCCAAGCCAAAACGATCTACGGACCACCAAATCAATATTCGGACATATTCCTAAGTCCAAAATCACCATACGAAGCTATTGGAACCCTCAAAACTCTACTCCGGAGTCATCTACATAAAAGCCAAATTCCAGTCAACTCTTTCAACTTAAGCCTTCAACCTTGCGACTAAGTATGCCATTTGTTTGTCATACTGTATTCAAAATCAGGAAATCAGAGAAACAAAGAAACATTAGTTTAATAAACAAAATAGTAAACTATAAGAAATATTCCGAGTCCACAATTTTCTTGTGCGTCCTTAAGGAATTTTAACCCACTCACACGTTGCCAAGGTAATGGATTAAATCCTCCTATAATGAAATGGAGTAAACCTTCCTGCAATTGTGGCAATACAAACTACAGGATACCAACGAACCCAAAGAACGGAGCAAAATCACACTTGACATTTATGTTTATTTGAAAATAATGCAAATAGAAAAAAGGGGAGGAATTTTCAGATTTTTCTATCTATTAAAAATGAGGCCAAGCCTCTAAATTTATAGACAAAGGAAGGGTGAGATGGCGAGGTGCAATCCAAAAGGTGCCTATTCCATTTCCCATTGACACACGTTAAAGAAAAACGTAACAATCCCCCACGTGAATGGGGAATGGGCATATGTGTAAAAACATGCATGAAAATACAGAGAAGCAGAGATACATTAGTTTAATAAGAAAAAATAGTAAACTATAAGAAAATTTTTCGAGTCCACGATTTTCTTGTGCGTCCTTAAGGAATTTTAACCCCCTCACACGTTGCCAAGGTAATGGATTAAATCCTCCCAAGATGAAATGAAATAAACCTTCCTACAACAGTGGAAATACAAACTGCAGGATACCAACGAACTCAAAGAACGGAAAAAAATCACACTTGACAATTATGTTTATTTGAAAATAATGCAAATAGAAAAAAGGGGAGGAATTTTCAGATTTTTCTATCTATTAAAAATGAGGCCAAGCCTCTAAATATATAGACAAAGGAAGGGTGAAATGGAGAGGTGCAATCCAAAAAGTGCCTCTTCCATTTCTCATTCACACCCTTTAAAGAAAAACGCAACAATCTCCCACATGAATGGGGAATGGGGATATGTGTAAAAATATGCGTGAAAATACAGTGTGATTCGCAAGTAAGGATTAATCGCATTTAGATAAGTAGGTTTCCCTTTGAACTTTCCGTAGTGAACTTATGTAGGATATACTCGGTCAATCGGTAGAATTGATATCTTTGAACCGTCGAGCTTTGGTGTATACTTAGACAACCATAAGTCACACAATCAACTCTTAACCCTCTTTTCTCATCATTGTTGTGTTCGTTTCAGCCATGAACACCACTTAGTTCATAAAGTGCGTAGAGAACTGGCCTTACAGAATTCTCCTTGAAGCGGCTTACACTTCACACTTACATAGGTGATTCCTAAATGTGTTATCCCGTAGATACACTATTTGATACACCCTGTATCAAACTTAGAAATCATTAAAAGTCTTAATACTTTATCCTTGGTACTGAACATTGTCTCATTACGAGAATGGACCAAAACGAAATTTTATTTGACAATGTTGAATCGTCATTAGTAACTTTGTTTGAGCTCCTTGAATCTAGATCTTGGGATCTCCAGTCTTCTAGGTAGAGCTACCGCCACAATGACTTGTCCTCGGCCATAGTCACATTCCCTTCGATGATCTTTCAAGTACCTCTCTAGTTATCCCTTTTATATGTGGATCTGACACATTATCGCTTGACTTTACATAGTCAATTATGATAATTCCCCTAGAAAGTAGTTGCCTAACAGTTCTTTTCGTCATATATGACAAAATTTTCCGGTATACATAACAGTCCCAGCCCTTCCTGTTGTCGCTTGACTGTCACAATGTATACATATAGGTAACAAAGGTTTGGGCCAAAATGGAATGTCTTCTAAGAAATTCCGGAGCCATTCAGCTTCTTCACCGGCCTTGTCTAAGGCTATAAACTCAGCCTCCACTGTATAGGGGTAAATGCACATTTGTTTGGAAAATTTTCAAGACATCGCTGATCCAACGACTATTTAGAATCGGTTGAACCGGTGATCTAATTTTCATCACTATACCCCTCTATTATCGCGGGATATTATTGTAGTACAAAGCATAATTTGGAGTATATTTCAAATACTTCAAAATTCATGTCATTGTCATGAACGTTCAATGCAAACTTCCTTATGTTGTAGACTAATACGTCTCGACTTGCGATTGCATATCATATTATTGACTACACTTAATGTAGTAATTGTATATCATAACAACAGCTGGAATAATTGGCATTAGTTATACCACAAACTTTTAATAACACATTTATCAATCACTCCATCATTTTCAAGCATTTGTATGTTATTTATTCAAATGACTATATGATATACGAATTATAGCACCTCCATTTATGAAGCAAATCCAACTTGCAATAGATTCTGGTCATGTTCATCGGTTGCTTCACCTCATTATAGACCAATGTATTAATACATTCGTTCATGAACGGTCATGTCTATACAAAAATAAACAGACGTATCTTTCTAAGAAAAATCACAACGTTTAAAGTGACATCATTTCATAAAAGAACTAAAAAATATAAATTTTCAATAAAGAAAATGATCTTTCGAGAAAGACATATGACCAACTTCCGAATTAGTAGTTTCTATCAACTAGTAGACTAAACAACTGATGAATTTACCAACTACTATATCAATGGGATTCAAAAATTATATCATTTGGACATTATGTCTAACATTAGCTTTTATCATGCATAAGCTAAAAGCCCCCACATTTTAAATATTTTATCAACGTATCATCTACATGTAATCAAATAATGACTATATGACTTGAAGTATTCTTAATGTAAGCACATTTTTTTACACTCATTAATTTTTGAAACCATTTGACAATATTATTTGGTCAAATCTCACATGTCATTATTTGGGTGCTTGTCTTAGTCTGTAAAATGGCTTAACAAGTCGATACACCTTTTTTTTAGGAAACACAAACCTTTCGGGTTGTTTCATTTAGATTTCTTAATCCAAATATCCATTTAAGAAGGTTATCTTTACGCCCATCTGATGGATTTCAAGGCCATACACAACGGCTAACGCCATAACCATCCGAATAGATGTAATTCTCATTACCGGTAAGCATATGTCAAAGTAATCAAGACCTTCTCATTGTCTTAATCTTTAATCAACCTTGTCTTATATTTGTCAACAATACCATCAGCTTTTATTTTCCTTTTAAAAATTCACTTAGAATCCAAAGGTTTATTTCCTGGAGGAAGATAAACCATTTTTCCAAGTATGATTACTTAATATGTATTCTATCTTACTATTGACAGCTTCTTTCGGAGGAAGACATAACTTCTTCCAAAGTTTGAAGCTCATTTCTAATGTCAGAAAATATGATTCAATGGAAGCAGTTGTTCTTTGACGTCTTGGATTCACCTCATTAGGTGTACTTTCCTTTGCTTCTTCCCGAGGTCGCTTAGATATTTCACTAGACGACTCACATTCCTTTTTCTAATTAAATATTCTCTAAGAATTTAGCATTATCTGATTCGATTACCGTATTAATATGAATGTCGGGATTTTCTGATTTATGAAGCAGAAAACGATATGCCCTACTACTTGTTGCATATTTTATGAGAACGGAATCAATAATTTCCGATCCGATTTATATCCTTTTTGGGTTTAAGAACTTTCACTTTAACCAAATAACCCTCACATTTGAAAATATTTCAAGTTGGGTTTTCTTCCTTTCATTCATTTTTCATATGAATGGATTCCGTTTTGCTATGGGAAACTCAATTGAGTATTCAGTTAGCTGTAAGAATAGCTTCTCCCCACAAATCTAGAGTAAACCAGAATCTACAACAAGGCATTTTATCATCTCTTTTAACGTTCTACTCATGCTTTCCGCAATTCCATTAGATTGCGTTGACTAAGGGGTGATTGTTTGGGGAATTATTTCATATTCCAAACATATTTCATCAAAAGGAGATTTACATTCGACGTCCTATTACGTTCTTGAGCCAACCACAAAAATTATTGTTTGTGTCACGACATAGCCAGGTTTAATAAATGGTGAAGTTTTTAATCTTCAAACCAATCGGACACATTCAGAATTAATAAACGGTGAAGTGTTTAATCTTCAAACCGAGTAACATCTGATACAACTTGATCTAATAAATGGTGAAGTTTTTAATCTTCAAACCGATTAATATGTGACACAATCAAATTTATAAACGGTGAAGTTTTTATTCTTCAAACCAAATATATAATAAATTAGAGTAGAATATCACTAAGATTTTATTCTCCAAAACGAATACAAAGTCACTTAGACTTTAGTTTCCGACAAATGAGGAGAAAGTCACGAAGACTAATCTCGATGAACTAGTACAAAATCACATAGATTTTGATCCCGAAGCAGGAGTAAAAAATCACGAAGGTTTTGTTCTCCATAACGGGTGTAGAATTACGAAAATTTTAATTCCCTTTCCAAAAGAATTTTCAACTAAACCATTATAAAAATTTAAACAGTCCAATCCCTTTCTCTAATCAAACACATATATATTATTTTTACGTATATTACATTCACTATTTCAAAAATAGTTCAAGTATTAGTGTAAGCCACATACTTACAGTGGAGGTCAATCTTCATTTGTTTTCACGATAAGAGATGTAAATGAAAATAAAGTCAAAAAATCTCATTGGCATCACACCAATTCAATTTTATCAGGTGTGTCGTTCTTGTCTTTTGTCCTTTAGGCTACCAATATTATGTATCAGAAATAAGTCCTCAACCGAAAAGTACAATCGCTCCTTGAACGATCTATAAATTACGCCGTCAAAGTCGTTTCCTTTGACGTCTTTTTGATTGGATACTTCGGTATAAATGAATCCGAGTACTTCAAACACAATTTTCTTCCGTCGATCATCATAACAGATACAACAACAACGCAATATAATGTCACTTAGTAGGGTTTGAGAATGATTGTGTGTACGCAGACCTTACAACTACCCTGGGGTAGAGGGGCTGTTTTCAAATAGACCCCCGATATTATTCCCTCCATGAACTTCTCACCTTACTCTTGGGGGGACTCGAACTCACAACCTCTCGGTTGGAAGTGGGGGTTGCTTACCATCGACCATCATAACAGATATTTAATTAAAATTCCTCAAGATTGTTGGTAATACTGTGTTCAAAATTAGGAAATCAGAGAAGCAGAAAAATATTAATTTAATAAACAAAATAGTAAACTATAAAAAATATTTCGAGTCTACAATTTGCTTGTGCGCCCATAAGGAATTTTAACCCCCTCATACGTTGTCAAGGTAATGGATTAAATCCTCCCAGGATGAAATGGAATAAACCTTCCTGCAACAGTGACGATACAAACTGCAGGATACCAATGAACTCAAAGAACGGAGCAAAATCACACTTGACATTTATGTTTATTTGAAAATAATGCAAATAGAAAAAAGGGAAGGAATTTTCAGATTTTTCTATCTATTAAAAATGAGGCCAATCCTATAAATTTATAGACAAAGGAAGGGCGAGATGGAGAGGTGCAATCCAAAATGTGTCTCTTGCATTTTCCATTCACATCCTCTAAAGAAAAGCGCAACACTATTCACCCCCAAAATTTTCAAGAAACCAATCCAACCGCCCCGACAAGTCACATAATTACAAATGAATATAGAAGAAGAGATAAATAGGAGAATAGATCTACAATACACGATATATGATCGTCCAAATCGTTACAATTAATTATTGATGATTATTTGGTTGAGTTATGTTACATGTTAGTTGGCTTACCTAGCATGTTGAGGCAGTGTCATCACGACTTGATGGGATTTTGGATCGTGACAAATACTTTTTTTAAAAAACACTTTTAAACAATACACTTTTCCAATGAGCTAATTTTTTGCCAAAGAAGCTGTACATTTGATTTCGGGAAAATTTAATTTGAGATTAGTTCGTATTTTTTATCAAAAGCAATTCTTCCGTTTCTTGAGGTTTAACTCGCTTCTTTATTATTCTTTAACATATATGAAGTACTGTTATGAAATAATATAAGAACAAGAACAATATAGAGAAAAGTAAAGAGAGGAGTATTCTTATTGATACTTTGGGATGATATACAATGGGAGAGAACCCCTTTATTTATAGGGAGGTGGTGACTTAGCCACCAAGTAGTAAACCATAGAATCTCTCTAAATATAGACATTCACCTTAAATAGGATTCTATTTATAACACTCCCCCTTGAATGTCTATTCAATAATGTGTCTCGTTAAAACCTTAACTAAATAAAACACAATGGGAAAAAATAATAGAAAAGGAAAAAGAGTACACATGTTTGAATATGCGCCTATTGGTTGCCTCGTTAAAAACCTTGCAAGGAAAACCCAGTGGGACAAAACCTTGTAAGGGAAAAAGAGTGCAACGCGCATTAACTCCCCCTGAAAAGAGCATCAATTCACATCCTTGAGCATTTGCATTCCAATCTTGTGCACCATCTTCAAAACGATCTTTTGTAGAGATTTGATAAATAAATCAGCCATATTGATTTGAATAAATATCCCGCACCTTGAAATTATCATTCTTGATAGATATGAACATCTTCATATAATGTCGTGGAATGACTCTTCAATATCTCCATAGAGGTATTCTCGATGCCATCATGCTTATAGTTATAGCAAGATATATATGTACACAAGTTGCACTTAGGATGTGGTACTTCAGGACCAAGAATTGTATATGCTTCAAGCAACTTCAATTTTTCATGGATTGACATATAAGTTAAGTCATATAAGCCATATAATAGACTTTAGATGCATATCAAGTTTTCATGTCATGCTAAACAAATAAGATATCGAAAACCGATTACACATACCATTGACGTTATACTTCAAGTATTTGAACTACATGACCAAAACTACATGTCTTTCATATGGAATCAATTCTGCTTGATTTGTATCTCTTCCATTTAGCCAATATTTTTGTTTGTATTCGACAAACATAAGATCCTCATCGATATTTAGCGCTATCATAGATGTCGTCGACGAACATTTATATCGGTTCCAGTAAATTTTCATAAAGACATAACATGGAGATCTCTTTATTCATATATTCAGGTACCTGAATCTCTCATGAGATTTTATGAAGTGTTATGTCATGTGATCTTCTAGATCACTTGCCTCCCCATTATGATCACTTTGATCATTTGCTCATCTTCTTTATTAAGAAGTTATTTTGAAACCGATTTGTCAATACGCTTTAAGCGTATCAAAGACTTTGTCCTTCTGGGACTTAATATGAGCATTTGCAGTGAGAATATAGTTACTTTCTTTGGGTCAGCAAATGCGTATAGCATGCTTTGCAATATGTTGCAATTGAATTATCCTTTTATGAACTTCAGGTTCATATTATGATATTCGAGGATCTATATATACAAATGATAATTCATCCCATGTAACCTTTTCTCAAGTGTTTATCATGTCTCCCCCTCATGTTAGAAAAGCTAACTTGTTTCCTCAACTTTGAGAGTCCATCTTTGTGCATTATGGTGTTAATGAAAATATACACCGCACATCAATAATAATAAGATGAAATTATTTGGTTCCTGACCCTGAACCACTTGTGAGGGGAGAATATAATATACTCTCGTATACAACGTATATCAAACTGATATATATAACTTTGTTCTCATAAGAAACAGTTTAGCTATTAAGTGGAGGCACTCAATAATTATCTTGCTAAACCAACTATGATATAAACCAACTTATCAAGATGAACTATCTTGAATAGAAAATCTGGAAATTATGCTCGAAGTTATATTACTGAGTAATTTACCTCGCAAGCACCGGCCAGGCTGCGGGTTAATAACAATCGCACATGTAACCATATCATAGATTCATCATATGTGGTATACATGGCAGGTGAATGGGCCCATATTCACCTTTGATATTTCCAGAATTTATGGAATTCAACCAGAACTCTTTAGTTGGTCAATTAATTAATGAGAACAAGTAATACAAGAGAATTCGTAAAGAACTTTCTAGTTCTTTAATATTTACCCATGTGAATTCTCTATTACTGCACATCATACTTAAAATGATATGGCTAACCCGAATGCCAACTGAATAAATTATCAATATTGATAAACTTCAAATTTACACCATGACATGTGCAATTATCAATAAACTTCAAGTTTATTATGATATGGGTTTTTATATCAATAAACGTCCACTTTATTGTGGTATTCTTGTGTAGTACAAACTGGAGAATAAAGCGGGTAGGTTTTCACATACAGATTATCCCGCTACGAGTTGTAGTAATAGAAGATATCAAATCTTTCCTTTATTTATAGTCTCAATATAATCAATCGCTTTCGCATATACTTTGGAAACTGAATAAGTTTCTTTGAGACTTACTACAACACAATAGCTTATTGGTAATCAATTGTGTTTCTCCAACATAGTAATAATTGGCTCTTCTAGAGCTCTCAATTAATTTTGTACTACCACAAATTCATCAACATCCATGTGGTGAATATCTCTTTTAAAGAGAAAGTTATACCATTATGGTCATGTCAAAATTATATGCAAGATATGTTTCTTGCATTATTATTGTCCTTTGATAATCACATTGACAAATTATTTTGGCGTACAATAGGTACGTGACCAATGACTATTCATGCCATAACAATGACATTATTTTCATATATCATCTCAAACCTCCTTCTAGGGGTGAGTGTGGTATATTCAATACCAATTTCATGTTCATATTCTTCCAATAATGAATATGTATTCGTGAATCAGATGTTGTCACATTCGCTGCGGGGATATGTGATTTTGTTATCCTTTTCAAATCTGTAAATGCGTTTGGCATTCGATTTGCTATTCTTTGCAAATGGATAATATTTTGCACCTCTTTTTCACAAATAGAGGTATGTGGATTAAGATGAGATAATGATGCATTTTTACACAAAATTTCCCGTTTGGTTTCACCAACTTCTCCCCCTAATTTTGGGAAAAGTGTCTCATCGAATTGACAGTCTGCAAATCGTGCAGTAAACAAATCCCCTGTCAATGTTTCGAGGTAGCGAATAATGGAGGGCGATTCAAACTCAACATATATTCCTAACCTTCTTTGCAGACCCATTTTGGTGCAATATGGTGGTGCTACAGGCGCATATACTGCACATCCAAAAATTCTTAAGTGGGATATATTAGGTTCATGACCCAAAACTCATTGCAACGGGGAATATTTGTGATAATTTGTCGTTCTGAGACGAACTACCATTGCTGCATGCAAAATGGCGTGACCCCAAAACCGAAGTGGGCAGCCTCATTTTCATGAGTAAATGAGGAATTCAAGATTATTCTCATATATTGTCTCAATATGATATCCATTTTGAGTGATATCTTTAACACTCAACAAGTTCCTTTTAGACTTGGAGGAGAACATTGCATTCTCTAAAATGTTGTTCCTTTAGGCAGAGTTATAGTTTCTCTTCCGGAGCCTTTAATCAATTTACTACTACCAGAAATTGTAGTAACATCTGCCTTACACATACTTAAATGAGAGTAATATTTCTTCTCTTTGAATATCATATGTGTAGTACATGAATCAACTAACAAATATTTTTACAGTTGGACGTTGATCCAAGCTTGCATTGTGAGATATCCATATTTGCTTTCCCATGGTTTTGACATACAAAAGAAATACACGAACATGAGAATAAACAAATTCAATCCGTTTATTTCATATTTAAACAATATTTTCAAAATCTGCTGAGGTTATTCGACTAACTTAGTTAATAGTTGACTATCTTGGGAAGCAGTCATCAGGTTAGTCGACTATCTAAATCATATAGTCGACTATCTTGCCTTATGGAAAAGTCCAGTTTTAATGCGAAATATTAGTTAGTCGACTAACTAAGTTGATAGTCGACTAACTTAGTAAACAGTCATTAGGTTAGTCGACCATCTAAATCAGATAGTCGACTATCTTGCCTTGCGGAAAAATCCAGTTTTAATGCGAAATATTAGATAATCGACTAACTGTTAGGTTAGTCGATTAACTCTACTGGAAAATAAAAATATCTTTGAAATTTAAGCATATTGAAACATTCTAAAGAACTAATACTAACATTATATCATAAGCTAACTAATACGAGCTGATACTAATGACTATTAGTTTATTCACTAACTAATACAAATAAGTAAAATAAAATCAAACAACTCCATCTTCCTTCATCACAGATCCATCACCAATTAAGTGGTCTATTTTCCCCTCGGTGCTCAAAGAAATCTGCCACATCCAAGTGGGTGATGTCAAAATTATCGTCAGAGACAGAATTGGTTTCAGGGCATTTACCTTTTAGAGATGCTTGATAAAGCTCAACCAAATGTCTTGGTACACGGCAAATTTTCGCCCATTGCCCTTTTCCACCGCAACGATAATATATAGTTTATGAACTATTTGCTTTTGGATTCTCATCGCATCGTGCTTGTGGCAGAGTGACCAACTTCAGGTTGTCATATCTCTCCTTTAAGCCATTCCACAAGATAGGTGGATCTTTGACTGTGATATATTCAATTTTCAAACCTTCATCAAGGTGATGGCGCAAGAAAATCAAGGCCTTAGCACAACTTCAAACCTTCATCAAGGTGATGGCGCAAGAAAATCAAGGCCTTAGCATAGTTTCAAACCTTCATCAAGATGATGGCGCAAGAAAATCAGGGCCTTAGCATAGTCTTGGGTGGATGCATTATTTCTGTCTTTAATGGCGTCTCCAAGACCCATTGCATCCAAATGAATTTCAGCATCCAACACCCATGTCATATAGTTCTTGCCCGAAATTTCAAGGGCAACGAAATTTCTTTTCATAATGCCAGACATAAAACAAAATTACATCAAGAGCGTGTCCATACTTACGGGCTTTATTACAATTATCACATTCACTTCAGGGAATGGATCATAATCATCTGTATGTGTTGTATACAATCTCATGTCAAATATTACTTTCATAAAGTGAAAGATTATTTTGAGAATCTTTATTATTCTCATTATCACAATGATGACGGTTATAATTCCGTCTATTGCTACGTCCACATCCATTGATACCTTCACGGTAATAATTTTGTCTTCTTTCAGACTTATCACATACTGCTATCGCATTCTCTAATGGGAATGAGAATGAAGCAAATTCAATGGGACGGATTTTCAATTCTTTGCCCACAATCATACATGAATTTAATCATGGCAAGACATAGAACTTTTACCACTTCACGTGGTTATAATTCCTTACACACTCCATTAGAGTTATAATCAAACTTTGTTGTCTATTTTTGTATATGAAATCAAATCATTCAAGAATTTGAAAGGGAAAAGTAAATTACTTACCTTTAAGGTATACCAATAAATGTTGTGATTTCGAATATACCTCTTGAGTTTCCATCCTGTTGCATTATTTTATGATGATACCATCTCTTCTATTTTCCGTATAAAAATTCTCATATGGAGCAATAGCAATCGTTATTACACTCTTTTGCTTGGAAATTCACCTTCAAAAGAAAACAAAAGTAAACAACGAGAAAGAAAAAAAAATTGAAGAATTTCAGAAACCAAAATATCACAAATCTCGTTTCACTCAAATAGAAAAATCCAAACGACGGAACACGAATTAGAGTGGATGAATCTGATTGCAACTCGAGATTCTGAGAGCGATAATTGTTGAATATTAAATTCAATTGGTTAGAGACTCGTGCTGATAACGTGTTATGAAATAATATAAGAACAAGAACAATAATACAAGAACAAGAACAATATAGAGAAAAGTAGAGAGAGGAGTATTCTTATTGATACTTTGAGATGATATACAATGAGAGAGAACCCCTTTATTTATAGGGAGGTGGTGACTTAGCCACCAAATAGTAAACCCTAGAATCTCTCTAAATATAGACATTCACCTTAAATAGAATTCTATTTATAACAAATACAACATATTTTTAAAATGGATACTTTTAGCATATTTTTTGACCGCGGGCACACAATGTAAATGTCCCATTGGATTTTGACCCCCAACTTATTTACGTGCTATTTTTGAGAGGTTTCGATTGTCTTAGAAAACAAATTACATCCAAACACAAAATATAACGTCTCATTTGGTATACTTGAATGTATTATTGACAAAATGGGATCAAAGAATAGTAGTTTCACTCCTTCAATGATTTTCCAACAATGCACCTGATTTTTTTTAAAGGATCTATATCTCTATATAAAAGAGGGCCAAAAATTAAAGACGTGGCATCTCTTACAGACTAAAATTATTATTTATTTATTTATTGAAATTTTAGCATTTTTTCTTTATTACGTACTTTATTAAATTAAAATTTTGAAAAGTCGCTTTTAAAAGTCATATTTAACTAAAATGTCATTGTTAAAAATCATCTTAACTATGTCTCATCTTCTTAGCCTTTGTTTACCCTAAAAATGAATAACAATTGAATTTATATTGTGGTTTAAGGACACGTGATTTACTTAGCACAAATTGAGAGAAAAGTAAATTGACAACAAAATAAACTGTGAATATAAATAAACAAACCAAATAAGATGTATAGATTTAATTCTTGAGCTAGGTTGTCCTTGAATCAAATGAATATATCATCGGAAAGTATAAACACAATAACAAAAATATTTAGAGCTTAGAGTAAGAGAATATATTATTTTATATAATGTGAATATGATGCCCTTTTCAAATGATCAGACCCCCTTTATATAGTAGGGGAGTCATACTCTTGGTACAATTCTAAATACGGTAAGAAATCCTATGATTGGCTAATTAATTGGACCTCTCTTGATACATATCGGGATTTGCGCTATGATCCTCGCCCCGATTGCGGATATTTCGTCTTCATGTTACTCAACCCGATAAACTTCCCTCGATCTCCATCTTTTTCGGTTCTTATCTTGGTCGATCTCGGTCTTGGTCGATCTCGGTCTTTATCGGTCTAAGGATCTCGACCTTGGCAACCTAACTCTGCACCATAGTATGATATAAATCGAAGCCGATCCTTGACTTATCACTCCCTAGCCTCGATCAGTCTCACAAAAAGGGCAAGCCTAATTTTGACTGTATATAGATAGTCCCCTCATTTTTTGGGAAATAATGACAAGAAATGGTTTGAGCCCTCTTTCTTCACCTCGATATATCATGACGTAAGCAACATGACTAAGAAATATAGATAACTGAAACGTCTCGTCGGTATAATTTTCTCGGCATTTAATTCGTGCCAGTCGACGGTCGGCCACTACCGGATTTGAACCATCATTTAAACCTATAAATGTATCTTTCTTTGTTTTTCAAACTTTACTTTCAAATCCTCTTCACTCTAATCTCCAACCCTTTTGCATTCTTCAGAGCTTTATATTATCAGATCTCTGAGTTTCTTCACTTGCTTCTCCACAAATTACTAAATGCTCCTCCTCGATTTTATTCTTCTTCATAAAAATGGCTAAGACTTCATAAATCGTTCCACAAAAGGAGACTGCTTCATCATCATTGTTGCCTGGTGAGGAAACGGCATCGAAGCCATGCCCTGACGAGTTTTTTCTCCGGAGGGTATGTCCTTGATTCTAATTTCAAGGTTAAAAAGACTTACTCAGCTTCGGGCCGATGCGAGCCAGTATCGAGGTATATATGCTCGATAATCGAAAAATTCCTCTCCTAAGTTAAAAAATATTGCAACTAGGCTAAAAAAACATTTGGTGGTGCTTGCTCCAAAAGAATCGATTACCACCCACGTGGAAAGATTCTTAAGTATTTACACTTACACCTTTACGTTGGGTCCCTTGGATCCAATTATCATATATTTCTGCAGGAAATACGAGGTAACTCTCGGCCAGATCCACCCCTATTTCTGGAGGATAGTGGTTTCTTTGCAAGCAAAGTTGATGGGATTCCTTTCACTTTCGATCACCTCGTACGTCTATATAGCCTCCAACTGACGAGGACTAAAAAATTTTCAACATTGGGTCACTAGAGCACCTTTCTCGAGCATAGACAAGGACTGGGGATGTATGGGCCGATTTATTCAAGTGAAGACCTCAGACTTGATCCCGGCCAAGAGTATGTCATTTCCATTGTTCTATTAGATGCAGTCATTGCCTAGATGCCATGTACGGTACCCCAACTTGAGGACTGGGTCAGGAGGCTGATATCGCAATTGAAACATGTTGAGCGTGCATAGCACGATTTGGCTAAATGTCGATGGGAGTCTAGTAGACATGGTAAGTTTTTCTCCTCAACTTAATTATTTGACCAATGTTCGAATATTTTTCCGAACTTACTCATTTCGCTTCTTTTCTAGGTCTTGGGAAGGGGGTGATCGACCCGGACAGTTGTTTCAAGAGTTAGAACCTCGATCCCCTATTAACTGATTTCCTCGTAGTTATTTCTGCTAGTGTGATTTGTCGAGATAATTCGTTTTGAGTTTCGGTATGTTTTGGGACACTTAGTCCCTAAAGCCTTAAGATTTGGACCGTAGTAGGAATAGTGTAAATATGGATTCGGAATAGAATTTCGTCAATTCCATTAGCTCCGTTGAGTGATTTTGGGCTTAGGGGTGTGTCCGGATTTTGTTTTTGATGTCTGTAGCTCATTTAGGCTTGAAATGGCGTAAGTTGAAATTTTTGGACTTTGGGACCGGTAGTGGAATTTTTGATATCGGTGTCGCAATCTGATTCCAGAAGTTGGAACAGGTATATAGTGTTGAATATGACTTGTATCCAAAATCTAGGGTCAATCAGACGTGGTTTGGTTGGTTTCGGCATCAATTGTAGAATTTTAAAGTTTAAGGTTCATTAATTTTGATTGGAGGTTGATTCGTGATTTTAGTGTTGTTTGGTGTGATTTGAGGGATCGACTAAGTTTGGGTGATATTTTAGGATTGGTTGGCATGTTTGGTTGAGGTACTGGGGGTCTCGGGTGTGTTTCAGATGCTCAACATGTCATATTTAGACTTAAGAAGATGACAGATTTTGCTGGTGCTTTATTGTAGAAGATTTGTTCTTCACGTTCGCAAAGATGATCCTACGTTCGCTAAGAAGAGTTTGGACAGGATGAGAAAATTCTCTTCGCATTCGTGAGTTTGGGGACGTGTTCGCGAAGGTTTGGACTCCAGTATATTGCGAACGCATGAGTGGATTCGCGTTCTCATAGGGAAGTTGGAGCAGCTGGGACCCCAGGAGTTTACGCATCGCATTCACGTATGAAGAGTTGCGTTTGCGAAGGATCTGGAAGCTGAAGCTTCGCATTCGTGAGAAGGAGCTCGCGTTCGCTAAAGAGGAAATGTGAGAAGTGGAGTTTTGTTCTATGCAAACGCGATGTGGTGGTCGTGTTCACGATGAAGGTCGTAACTTGGCCGAATATAAAGTTCAAAACTAGGGTTTGAGTTCATAACTTCTTAAATTGATTAAGAGCTCGGTAGAAGGCAAAATTGAGAGATTTTTGGAGGAAGTTTTTGGGTAATGATTCCTAACTCCTTTTTGATTATATCTCAATTAATCTAAACATGAATTCATCATTTAATTTCTGATTTGGGGTGAACAATTGGGAAAAATTGAGGAAAGCTCTTAGGCCAAATTTTGAGATTTTGATCGAGAGTTTGGTATCAGATTTGAGTGAATTTGGTATGGTTAGACTAGTGAGTGAATGAATATTCATAATTTGTGACTTTTACCCAATTTCGAGACGTGTGCCCAGTGAGGATTTTTGGGCATTTTTCTACTTTCTTGTCTTAGCTTCGATTTCATTTGCTAAATTAGTTGTTTGTAGTTTATTTATGTTATGAAATTGATTTGATTAGATTTGGGACACTTGGAGTTGGATACTCATGGCAAGAGCGTGATTTCAGATTGATTTGAGCTTGGTTCGAGGTAAGTGGTTTGTCTAACCTTATGTGGGGAAACTTCCCTGACGATTTTGGTATTGTTGTTATATGAATACCGTGTACGTGAGGTGACGAGAGCGTACACATGATAATTTTTGAAAAATCCATTTTCGTTAAGTGAATATCTATGTTTTCCTTTTAAATTGAGAAAATACTAGTATATACAGCCTCATATTTGGCATAGAAAGCATGTTTACGTGCCTTAACTGCCTTATCTGCTTTAACTGCCTATTTGGACTCTGTGAAGTATGTTTAGGGTAGAAATTACTTGCCTCTTTGATACGAACTTGACTAGAACTGTATATTTATTGTTGATATTGTTGTCTGTATTGACTGGTTCGTGTGTTTACATTTGGGACTACGGGACAGTACCCCCGGAGATCTCCATGTCCTTGATATTTACTTTGGAAATATGGAATGATATTCTAGGAGATCCCCCTGCATATTTACGATTTGGACTACAGTACGCTATCTCGGGAGATCCTCTATACATCTACGTTTGGGATTACGAGACAGTATCCGGGGAGATCCCCTGTTGCTTTTATCTGTGTACTAATTTATACATTCCCTATGATTTCATTTCATTGACTATTAGCAATTATCTTCTCTCCCATATTTCATATTGTGTTATATATATTCTCTCCCATATTTCATATATATATATATATATATATATAACACTAGTAGGTCCCTGACTTGATCTTGTCACTACTTGACCGAAGTTACGCTTGGTACTTACTGGGTACCGTTGTGGTGTACTCATGCCCTTTCTTGTACATAAATTTCGTGTGTAGATCCAGGTTCTACTTCTCATCCGTACTTCCAATAAGGCGAGGCAATCCAGAGACTTCGAGGTATATCTTCTGCGCCCGCAAACCTAGAAGTCCCTTTCTATTCCTCCTTTAGTTACAAACTTCCTGTATTTTTCTTTGCTGTTAGACCTTCTGGAGATTAGAAAAAATATGTACTTATGTAGCTTGTGATTTCATGAGATCTCGGGTTTTGGGAGTTCTTGTATTCAGGCCGAGAGTGTCTTATTTTTTATGTCGATCGGCATTTAAAACTTCGTAATTACATTACATATTATATTTTTAGTTTTTTGTATCTTTGTTTCATTTTCCACAATTCATTAGGCTTACCTAGTCGTAGAGACTAGGTGCTGTCACTATCGCGTCCTCCTTTTTACCTTCCCTTTTTTTTACGGGGAAGAGGTCCGGGTATTGACATTCACGGGGTTTAATGACTCATTTCCATTTGGGAATAGGGTATTTGAAGAGTCACGACCTGACGGATTATGGTGCCTTAGGGCACCTAGAGAGATTAACTCTTGAGTTGATTTGCATTACCAGCGATAAGGGTAAGGGCTCGAAGTAACCTCGAGGGGAAGGTGTTAGGCACCCCTCTTGGTCAACAACTGTGGGTCCCAGCCGAACTTATATTCACAAATTAGTCCATATAAATAGTTGAATCAAATAAGTTGCAAGTAAAGCACATTGGGCAACTCAAGTAGTAAGATATATGTTTGAACGAGTTGCAAAACAAAGGTTTAAACGAAGAAAGGATATAGTGAAGAGGGGTCCTAGGTTGGTTATCCAATAGGATCACCCCACGCAATGTCCGGTAAACACTCCTCAATGAGGGGCTATACGTGACATTAACGTGTAGTCATCATATCCCATGTCTACCCTTCTCATCCCCTTATTGGTCATGCAAAGCGAGTGTTTGGTCAATGATTCCCATTACGTGCTGCTACCCGTCCCTCCTTAATACTCCTGGAGGGAGTTAGTACCTCTACCTATAGGTAGTTCTAGACATACCCCTAATGTTTAGAAAGGCAAAAATTCTAAGGCGACAGTCAAAAATATTTATGACTTTCACACATAATGGGAGCAATTAAAAGGCCCAGATTTTCCTCCTCAAACAATCACACAAGCAGCACGACTCAAACACAGTTAAGGTCCTTTATTAATCAGTGTCCTAAAGCAGGATATCTAAGTGAATATGCAGAAATAGACAAAACCTTTTTTAGACTCAGAAGTATAGTAGTTTGATTAGTGCGGACTCAATCCTAAAAAAGAGCGGGAACGAATACTTTTATCCAATAGTGGTATCGGGGTCAGTTTTCCACAGAGAGCTTTGATTTGGAGTTGAGAATTTGCTAAGCCTACAAGTGCGTTTTGGCTCCTAATTGATCTTCTAACATTTTTGGTTTTCTTTTGATTAATAGCTACAATTTATCAACTATAATTGTAAAACTAAGTTATGCTAGAATTATAATTCTAAGTTGTATGCAATATAGAGAAAGGCACTAGTGTCGTGGCATGTACCTAGGTGGTCAACTAACAGGTAGAGATTCCTAATGCAAGAATGATGAATATGGGACTTATGCTATAACCGTTGCACTTTGCACCCACTCTCACACCTCTCGGTAGAGAGAGTGATTTTGCCCAGTTGACTCTCTTGAGACCGATTGGGTAGACTAATTTGCCCAAGCAACTTATGGTTCAAGTTGGATAATTACTCTCTCGAGGTTTAGCCCGTTAATTGGGACTACCATTCTCAAGGGTCCATTCCAATTCCTTGTTGGAATTAATCTTGGGATCATAGACTCTCTTTCTCAAGAAGAGTCAAGACCCATTAAGCTAGACTTAGTGTTTGCAACCACCAAATCTTAGTGAAAACATAATATTTATCCAGATAACAAATACCCAACATCATGCATGCACTAAACAATAACACCCATTAATTACCCACACTAGGGTTGAGCCACAACCCTAGCTAATGGGTTTAGCTAGACATAGTAGTAACATAAATTAAATAAATAACAGATGAAATTGACATAATAATTAACTACAGTGATAATCTACTTGAATCCACTTTAAAACTAGAAGAAATTACCCAAAATAGGCTCATAATATGAAGTCTCCAACGCAGCAACTTTTTCATAAAACCAAACTTAACCTAAAAAAAAGTAAAATATTCTATTTAAACTACACAGGAAAAACCAGACACAAATACCCCCGAGGGTCTGACGCGGACCGCGTACAAATGTCATGTGGCCGTGGAGGGAAACAAGTCTTCAAGTCTTGCTTCTGGAACTGGGGGATACAGACCACACAGATATGTCACGCGGCCGCATAGGCTGAGACACGCGGACCGTGTAGAAATGGAACGCAACCGCGTAGCAAACTTTCCCGAAAACTTTGATTCTTTGAACTTTACCCACGCGGACCGCACTGATTTGGTGTGCGGATGCGTGGTCTTTTGCCTTGATTTTATGGGTCTATGAACTTCCATCAGTGCGGACCGCGTGGCTTGACTTCAAACTTGCAAGGTCTCTGAACTCTCCTGCGCCGTCGCGAAGCAAATCAGTGCGGACCGCACCAGGTAACCTTAACATACTCAGCCTCTGAACTTTCCTGCGTGGCCGCGTTGTAAAGCAGTGCGGACCGTGCAGGTCATTTTGATCCCCATTTCAGAGTACTTTTGACACTTGGCAGATTTCACTCCCTTTTTAGCTGATCTTTGATACTTGTCATATTGTCGCTCAAACCTGCAATCAAGTGCAATTTATAAGCATTTTGGGACTGATATATGGCAACAAATGCACAAAGCTTAAGGTAAGAATGGGTGTAAAACATGTATAAATCACAGTTATCATAGTTGCCTAGGGACTCTTTTTTAAAATCCTGTTAGGATAAAAAAAACATTGAGCGATGTAGACAGTTTCAGATAAATGCAATTTTTGAAAATGCCCTAAAGTCTTGCCTATACGCAGAATACTAATGTTTATATTAATGCAGAAACAAATAGATTTTGAAATAGACTCCTTTAATAACTATAGCATAACATTGTATGAGATTGAGGCAGTATAAAAAAACTCGTTTCAGGAAATGCTTAATACTTAATAAAACCAATTCAAAAACAAACCATGCATGATCAAGTTGATTTATTGGACTAAATTAAACTATCACATAGCTAGAGCTCCTTATAGGCATGATATCTAGGCGAATTACTGATTTTAATCGATTTGCAGCAACATACAGAAATATACGTTATAGCTGAATCGGAATTAAGTCCTATAGTCATGGCATATATTATTGAACTGATTTAAGACATGATTGTTTGGGGCCTATAAGCATGGTTTCTAAACGTGACAGAATATAAAACCTTATAGACATGGTTTCAACTTGATGAGTAAACAAACTTAAAGTAAAGACCTATGGACATGATTTCCATTAGTCTAAGCAAATAGATTAAAGAGTAAAGTCCTATGAGCACGTTTTCTATTTAGACAAGCAAGCAGACTTTAAAAGTAAGGTCCTAAGAGCAGGATTTCTACCCGTATTACCCCATAAAGTATGCATCTACCCACTCTTTTTACTAAATACCCAATGATGTCGTCCAAATCCACTGCTCAAAAGCAATAGGTACGAATGCAATATAATTTACTCAACTAGGAGTCGGGGTCGAATCCACAGAGAACAATATGCAGACGATTAGGGATGTAGGAGAATTATCGCTTATGGTGCAAAACCAAACGATTTAAAGAAATTTTTTGGAATTATTTATGTTTAATTGTGGAAATGTAAACTAACCTAGAAAGGAAGTAAAATGGTCAATGGCAACAAGCATGGTTTCATCAAAATTACACTCAAGTAACGATCCAATGTATTTCATATCCCTTCCGATAATGGTCACAAAGGTACCCCTAGTTGCTTCTATCGATCATGAACTCTCTACTTATCATAAATCTCTCTCTAGTAATTATAATAATTTACTAGACGCACTTTCTCGAGCTACACTAGCTAGATTTGCATAAGGTTCACTTAGATTGCACCAGAGGTATCGCTTTCTCTAATCCAACCTCTAAACCCTCAGTTATGATTCTCGCCTATACTTCGGGAGTGATGTTTTTCAAATAATTACCTAAATATGCACTATCTCTCGAGTAGATACACACTAAATTGACATATCTAATTAAGGAACCTTTCAATTAACTAATATAAATACGTAGTTGAAGAAATAGCGATTCAACAAGCAAACCTATGTTAACAATACAATAATTTCATTTAATACACAAGCACAACAAGGTATTTAATTCACACTTTAAACAAGAATATTGTCATAAACAAGATTCAAGTGTTGGGTAAAATACTACACACTTAGATTTACAATACAAAGCAAGGAAATGAAGAAAGCAACATAAATGAGTAAGAAATCCTTAACCACAAGCTTCAAATCTTCAAGACCAAAGTGTGTGTGCAAAACCTAGCTTCCAACCTTGTGCTCTCAAGCCTTATGCACTTCTTATACGCCTAAGATCTGCCAAACAACCCGTATAAAATGAACTGAATTGGGTATTAAAGGGTATGGGGTCAAAAACTATGAAATTCCAAAACTGCCCAGTTTTCACACTTAAAATGGTCTTCGCGTTCGCGTCATTGGCATCGCGTTCGCGATGCTTTACTATTCTATCCTTTTGCTTTCGCGTTCAGCTCATGTGTTCGCATAGCTTTGGATGGTTGGTCATCCCGTTCGCATTCATTCTACGCGTTTGTGTAGATTTGGTCATCGAAGCATCGCATTCGCGATCATACCTTGTGTTCGTGAAGTATCAATTCTCCTGCTTCGCGTTCGTGAAGGGTAATTAACTGGGCAGCTTCATTTTGTCCATTTTAGCTCCTTCTTGACTTTTTTTACTTGGTTTCTTCAATATTACTTCTAAATCACATACAACCTATAAAATAGAAGTAATTGACATTAAAACGCATGACTTTTATCACTAAACATAACAAACGTATAGGTTTAAAAATAAGATAAGTGGGTAAAATGCCAACTTATTATACCCCCAATCTTAAACTATTGCTTGTCCTCAAGCAATGAAAGTGACAAAATCTCTTCCCAAGTATTTACTTAACATTATATCCTTATCATGCCAAGCCAAGAAGATCTACTTTAAGCACAAAAGCATGACTTCGATTGGTACCAAAAATTACTCCAAAGTATATGAATTATCAAACACTTTTCATGAATTTCATTATATTTCAAGTGCTCAAATACTAATGTCAATCAAAGTAGCAATCAAGTCATGACACTACAACTTCAAATTTCGCCTCTATATCACAATCAACTTTCTTTGGCCATTCTTATCAATTGAGAATTGGATTAAATTCACAACTAAATTCTCATGTGACCTCACATTCAAGAGAGGATCCCACACTCATAAATCTCAATTTAAATAAAAAATGGGACATCAAATGGAAAGAATTACTCTCTCTCAAAAAGATGTTCAAATGCATACAAGTAGTACTATAGGCTTGCCCTTTAATGTATTTCTCCACTAATGTAGACAACTTGGATCAAAATCAATTAGGACTTAAAGGGTTGTAGTTTAGGCTTTTGGTTAAGGTAGGGCACAATTTTGGTTAAAGTGACTCAAAACCTTCCCAAGCACTACAAAGTTTACAATTAAAGTCCACTTCCTTTAAGACATTTTCCATCCTTTCTTCATCTTTCATTCCACACCTAGTCTTCCTTTTATTCACAAATTTTTATTAACATATTTTATATACACACTTATTTTTTTCTACCTTTCACCTTTTCAAACAATTTTCATATCACAACTTTCCCAACTTTTTAGCCCCAAACTTAGGCTTTTAGCCTACATTTACACTTTCAAGGTAATTAGGGAAGTAGGGTGCCAAAAAAATATATCATTTAAGAACAAAGGATTTAAGCATGTAATATGCTTGCCAAAGAATAAGGTTAAATGCTCAAATGGGTTGAGTAGGGAAAATATTCAAGGATAGGAAATTTAAGGCATACTAGCGGTCTAAGGAAGGCCTAATATCACTTTTCAAACCAAGTTAGTCTATGATTTCGCCTTGAAACACATTCCGGGCAAGTTCTAGACCACAATTAATACAAAAGAACTCACAAATAAATCTCACCACACATGACACATGAAAACTCAAGTGGAATACAAATCTATAATCCAATTAACACAAATGACTCAAAGAGATTATATAGCATAAAGGAAGCTATTTAGTGAATTAAAGAGCCAAAAATTGAATCCAAAAGGTCATGACATTTTTACTTCAATCGTTTTCTTTTTCAATAACCAAGGTTTAAACTATGTTGGTATCAACCAAGCCACAACTTAGCCAATGGCCAAACATCCCAACTCAAACCATTATTTCTCCTAAATTAAAAAAATCTAATTCTAAATACAAGACTAGTTCCCTTAAGAAATCTATCCATTATCGGGAAAAGTCGGCAACAATAAAATGAACGTTAAAAATTATCTACAATTTTCCAGTTCAAGAAGAAAAGTGGCATCTTAGAAAAAGTACCGTGGGATAAAGAAAATCAAGGATATCGCCACTATGACAAAACACACTATATAACAAAAAATTCAAGATACTAAATAATAAATAAAGTTAAGAAGCTCATAAACTTACTAATATAACTAATGTCACACATCACACCAAAACATACTAACAACAAAACAAAACCAACTAAAATTTCAAAAATATACTAAAACCAATCATTACCAATCTGTCATCCCCACCGCAATTATACATTACAAACAGCTATACAGGAAGCCACCCCCAACTAAAAATATTGCATTGTCTCCAATGTAACTAAACATAATAGAGTAAAATGGTGAAAAGTGCTCCCTGAATACTGCATCAATCTGAACTGGATGTGGTAGGAAATTTTAGCTCCGTGTTTGCCTCATTATCGTCATCTGAGTCCCGAGACCCACAAAGTGCACTCAACTTCTGCATCATCTTGGATAGTAGCTTACTTTTTTTCTTTTTGTGCTTCTTGAATTTTCTTTGCCTATTTTCTATCTTACCTTGCCTGCGGCTCATGTTTTCCAGCCTGGTGCCCATTGCCTCCATCTTATCTATGATTTCCTTTTGCTCTTTCACTATATCATCCAAGGAATTTGGGGCATCCTCACCAGTAAATGTGCTTGCCCCCGGTGGGCCAGTGGGAAGGTCGGCTATAAGCTGCCTAACATGTGCATCTACCCCATAAATCTGGTTGGACAAATGGCGCATAGTCTGAGGCCCTGATTGGAGCGATCCCATAGGGTCAAAGGATCCGGCTGGATCAATAGTGGTCTATGTGAACTGGCCGAATGAAGGAGAAGCTACATCAATGCACCTCTTTTTCTGATTTTCACTTGGTTCCCTTTTCAGTATTGGATGGATCATCGGCTTCCCCGGACCTTTCTCGACGTCATTGGGGCGTCCAAGCACCCCAGCATCATAGCAGAGTCTGGTGATTAAGGAGGGGAAGAACAGCATCTTGGACCTCCCATTACTGGCTTCCTCAATTTCTTGCACAATATGTTCCCCCACATTAACAGGTAATCCATCCACGATTAGAAACACGTTCTCAATGCAATATACTAAACGTGTACTCTTTTGTAGGTTTTGATGAATGACAAACGAAGCAAAAATTGATATATGACGGAATTCAAGTACAAGCGCACAATGGTTGCGAATAAGATTGAAGTTCAAGATATAGCTTTTAATTGTTATTGAGTTGTTCTAAATTGTAATCTCGATCCTATAACTTGACTCATAGTATGGCCTCTCTCATAAAACTATTTTCCAAAATCATGCATATTTAATTCTGTGTCAAAAAGATTTTAAATCATGCATATTTACATTAGACAAAATATTTTCTAAACATGCCTCAAATCTGGGCTAAAATAATCGATTATGTACTTATGATAATCGATTGTTTCTGAGCCAAGACTGCATGACAATCGATTATGAATTAATGGTAATCGATTGTGAGTAAGACAGTGAACATCAGGTTTTTCCAAATCTGCATGATAATCGATTGTGAACAAATGACAATCGATTGTTGTTGAGGTAAAGTTTTTCAATACTCAAAATAATCGATTATGAACTAATGGTGATCGATTGTGTTGAGTTGATGTCTTCCAGTGATTTTAAATTTAATTAAGTAATCGATTATGTCTTTAGATAATCGATTATCACTGAGACAGTAAGTTTTATGATTTTCAGAAAATAACAAGTAATCGATTGTTGCAAAGGACAATCGATTGTTGAAGCTGGCCGTTGTCAAATGATTTTCAAATACCATAAGGAAATCGATTATTGATTCTAGATATTCTGCTTAAAATCTGGAAATGATTTTTAGAACGTTGCTGAAGTAATCGATTATTGATTTTATATAATCGATGTTTTGCTTAAAATCTGGAAATGATTTTTAGAACGTTGCTAAAGTAATCGATTATGAACTTAGTGTAATCGATTATCTGATTTTGAATATTGCCAGTAATCGATTATAGATTATGTATAATCGATTGTGAAGCGTTAAATCTGGGATTGATTTTTAAACTGACTGGCAGATAATCGATTGTTTGGTCTTAATAATCGATTATCACTGAGTAATTTCAGCAACTCTTAATTGGCAATTAGACAACGGTTGAACCAACTTTTTCAACTATAAATACAGCTTCATTTCAGTGTTTAAAAAAAAACAACATACACAAACTGATCATTACATTGCTATAAGCTTTCATTCAATTGTTCTTCATTTTCTACTCATTTCATAAAGCTTTTGAGAGCCATATTATTGCTTAAAGTTGTTGTGATCTTGAACATATTCTTTTACTCATATCTACTCAATAAGGAGTACTTTAGTTAAGTGAGTGTCCAAGTATTTGATATACTTGTAAGAGAATTGCGATTCTCTTGTTTCAAGGAACTTGCGTTTCCTTGGGTGAAGTCTTTGAGATTGCGATCTCCGAGCAACTGTTTGAGGCTTGTGTCCTAAAGTGTGTAACGGTTTGTTGAGCACCCTTAAGCTTAACAAGATAGTGAAAAATCTCGAGAGAGTCTCTCGGGGACTGGACTAACCACGTTGGTGGCCAACCAGTATACATCTTTGTGTAAGTTTATTTTTCTGCATTTATTTTACTTCCTGCAAAGTTTAAATTCCGCAAGAAAACGCTAAATTCTATTAATACGCTATTCACCCCCCCTCTAGTGTAAAGCGTAGTTTCTAACAATTGGTATCAGAGCCCAACTCTCTGAAAACTTAACCGTTTGAGAGAACCATCCATGGCTTCTACTCTTGACTCTTTTGCAGGAATTGAAGAAGGACAATGCTCTACACGACCTCCTTTATTCAACGGCACAAACTACTCATACTGGAAGGAGAGGATGCAAATCTTTGTGCAATCAAATAGCTTTCATTTGTGGAAAGTATTCACCAATGGAAACCAAATTCCAACCAAGAAGGTGGAAGACGAATGGGTTCCAAAGACCGAAGAGGAATATACCGCGGAGGATATTCGTAAGGTTCAAAATAATGCCAAAGCTATAAATTTATTATATTGTGCTGTTAATGCTAACGACTACAGGAAGATATCATGTTGCAAAACACCAAAAGAAATGTGGGATAAGCTTGAAGTGACATACGAAGGAACCGACCAGGTACGAGAAGCTAAAATTGATTTCTTAACTCGCTCTTATGAACTATTCCACATGAAGGAAGGAGAGAAAGTAGACGAAATGTTTGAGCGATTCTCAATGATCGTGAATGATCTACACGCCCTCAAAAAGACGTTTACGGATAGAGAACTTGTCCGGAAGATCCTCAGAAGTCTCACTCCGGCATGGCGATCAAAGGCCGATGCAATCCAAGAATCCATTGGCATCACAAATGTCACAATTGACGCATTAAAAGGTAATCTCAAAACCTATGAATCAACTATACTTAACCCGTTTGTTGATGATCAAAGAAGGCAAAGGATTGCTCTAAAGGCTAGCCAACCACAAATTGATGAGGAAGGTGACAACGAGTTTGGACTCGTTATCAAAAGGTTTCAAAAATTCATGCGCAAAGAGTATGAACGCAAGAACAAAAAGCAAGGCGATCAACTAAAATGCTATGAATGCGGAGAAACCGGGCACATAAAATCAAATTGCCCTAACATCAAAAAGGAGAAGAAACCCTTCAAAAAGCAACGTGCATACATCTCTTGGGGAGGAGATTCCGGAGATGAAGCAAGCGAAGAAGAAGACGATGAAGCAGCAAATTTATGTCTCATGGCTCAAGAAGACGGCAAAGACGAGGTAAGTCAAATCTCTTCTCAAAATTTCTTTACTCTTGATGAAATGAGAAATGCTTTTGATGAACTATATGCTGAATTTATCAAAGCTTCAAAAACTGTCAAAAGTGTTAAAGAAGGCGCTTCTCTAAAAGAAAAAGATTTTCAAACACAGCTTTCATTAAAAGAAAAGAATTAGAAAAACTGGTTTTCGAAAATGAGAAGCTAAAAGAGGAAAACAAGTTTTATGGAAAAAGAAGTGCTGATAAACCTGAAGGTTCTACTAGAAACTGTTCTTCTTGTGTGCTTCTTAAGAATGAAGTAGCTAGACTTAAAGGCACATTAGATAAGTTTAATTCTTCGCATAAAAACTTGAATGATGTGCTTGTTAATCTAAAATCAACTAAACATGGAATAGGATTCAAGAATGAAGAAAAGGTTGGTGCTAAACCACAACAACCTAGAGCTCAACCTAGGACTAATAACCAAAATGCTTATCCTAGAAGTAGAAATCCTAGAAATAACTTGCATGTTAGACCAAATAGTGAAAATGCTAGAAGACCTAGAAATGATGCATATTTTAGGCCAAACCTTGAACAATTTAGAAGACCAAGAAATGACCCTCCACCTAGAAATAGATATTCTAGAAATGATGCATATTTTAGACAAACTTGTGAACCTCCTAGAGCTCATAATAGGAGAAACAATGGTGTTCAAAGTAGAGTAAGCAACCTTCATTCATCTAGTTACTATGTACCTAGAAAAATGCATAATCCCAACGTGACTTGTCATTATTGTAGACGTATTGGTCATATTGCTCCCGCTTGCTTTATCGTCATAGACATATAAATCAATTGCATCATTATAACATGCCTAACCCTCAAGGACCCAAGATGGCATGGGTACCTAAAGAACATTAATTTGTTTTGTAGGTGTGCTTGAAGGGATCAAGTGTACTATGGTACCTTGATAGTGGATGCTCCAAACACATGACGGGAGATGAATCCAAATTCCTTCAACTAGAGCACAAAGAAGGAGGAAGTGTCACATTTGGTGATAACAATAAAGGAAAAATCATCGGCATTGGTTCGGTAGGTAAGGACGAAAACTCCTCTATTAAACATATACTACTTGTGAAAGGTTTGAAGCATAATCTCTTGAGCATAAGCCAATTATGTGACAAGGGAAATCTTGCTCTATTTAATTCGGATGAATGTCTTGTATTTAGACGTAGTGATTTCAAGATCATACTTCGTGGTTTTAGAATTGATAATATCTATATGGTTGATCTTGCAAACTCCTCACCCGAATATGTTGATTGTTTAGTAAGCAAAGAGGATAACGCTTGGCTATGGCATCGTAGAGTAGCACACATGAACATGCATCTTTTGAACAAGCTTCTCTCTCAAAACTTAGTAGTTGGTCTTCCCAGTTTAAAGTTTGAAAATGATTCTATTTGCGATTCTTGTCAAAAAGGGAAGCAAACCAAAGCATCTTTTAAATCCAAGAATATTGTTTCAACGTCTAGACCTTTGCAATTACTTCACATGGATTTATTTGGTCCCTCTCGTATTGAAAGTCTTGGTAAAAATAAATATGTTTTTGTAATTGTTGATGACTTTTCTAGATTTACTTGGACTCTATTTCTTGCAAATAAAAGTGATGCTTTTCAAAATTTCAAGTATTTCCTTAAGCGTGTTCAAAACGAAAAGGAATCGACCGTCACTTCGATTAGAAGTGATCATGGGGGAGAGTTTGATCACAATCTCTTTGCGGATTTTTGTGACGAACTCGGAATCGAACACACCTTTTCCGCTCCACGGACACCACAACAAAATGGGGTGGTGGAAAGGAAAAATAGGTGTCTCGAAGAGATGGCAAGAACCATGCTCGACGAAGCTAAGATTCCCAAATATTTTTGGGCGGACGCCGTGAGTACCGCTTGCTATGTTTTAAATAGAGCAGCAATTCGGCCGATACTCATGAAAACCCCATATGAACTTTATAAGGGTAGAAAACCCAACATTTCTCATTTACGTGTTTTTGGTTGTAAATGTTTTGTTCATAATAATGGGAAGGACCAATTGGGTAAGTTTGATGCTAAATCGGATGAAGGTATTTTCATTGGTTATTCCTCACGTAGCAAAGCATATAGGATCTTTAACAAAAGAACCCAAATTGTGGAGGAATCCCCTCATGTTGTGTTTTCCGAAGATAATACTCGCTTGGCGAGAAAGGAATCCAGTTTTGATCTTGCAGGTATCTTGGATAGCTTGAAAGATAAAATCCAAGAAGAACCTTCAAAGGAAAACAAAAATGAAATTGGGGAACAACCAACGGAAGAAGCGCCACAATTAGAAAAAGGAATAAATACGCCTAACGAGTGGAGAACGATCAAGGATCATCCTCTCGAACAGGTAATCGGCGATGTTGGAGAAAAGGTAAGTACCCGAAACTCCCTCAAAAACACTTTAGAACTTACTGCTTTTGTTTCTCAAATTGAACCTAAAACCATCTCCGAAGCAATTGGGGATGAATTTTGGACCTTGGCAATGCAAGAGGAGCTTAACCAATTCGAACGCAATAACGTTTGGGATTTGGTGCCAAGACCCGAAGGTCATTCTATAATTGGTACGAAATGGGTTTTTCGCAATAAACTAGATGAAAATGGTATAATCACTAGAAACAAAGCTAGGCTTGTGGCAAAAGGCTATAGTCAAGAAGAAGGTATTGATTATGAGGAAACCTATGCTCCCGTAGCTAGATTAGAAGCTATTCGTCTATTACTTGCTTTCGCCTCTTCAATGAATTTTATTCTATATCAAATGGATGTGAAAAGTGCTTTTCTAAATGGTTTTATTGAAGAAGAAGTTTATGTCAAACAATCCCCCGGCTTTGAAGATTTTAAATATCCCGATCATGTTTTCAAACTCAAAAAGGCTCTTTATGGTTTAAAACAAGCTCCTCGAGCTTGGTATGAAAGGTTGAGTAAATTTCTTTTGGAAAATGATTTCATTAGGGGAAATGTTGACACAACCCTCTTTGTCAAGCATAAAAACAATGATATTTTATTAGTTCAAATATATGTAGACGATATTATATTTGGTGCTACTAACAATGTTTTATGCAAGGAATTTTCCGATCTAATGACTAGCGAATTTGAAATGTCTATGATGGGCGAGTTAACATTCTTTTTGGGGTTACAAGTGAAACAAATGAAAGAAGGTACATTCATATGCCAAGCCAAATATTGCAAAGAACTACTAAAACGCTTTGAGATGAACAATGCAAAAGAAATGGCTACTCCCATGAGCACATCCGATCATCTAGACAAAGATGAAAAAGGTAAGGAAGTCGACACTAAAAAGTATCGAGGTATGATTGGCTCTCTTCTTTATCTTACCGCTAGTCGTCCGGACATCATGTTTAGCGTGTGTTTATGTGCTCGCTATCAGTCATGTCCGAAGGAGTCTTACCTTACTGCGGTGAAACGGATATTAAGGTATCTCATTGGTACTACAAATGTGGGTCTATGGTACCCCAAAGGCTCTTCATGCCAACTTATTGGATATTCCGATTCCGATTTTGCTGGATGCAAATTGGACCGCAAGAGCACAAGTGGCACTTGCCATTTGCTCGGTAGCTCTCTTGTCTCTTGGTTTAGTAAGAAACAAGTAAGTGTTGCGTTGTCTACAACCGAGGCTGAATATGTAGCCGCGGGGAGTTGCTGTGCTCAAATCCTATGGATGAAACAACAACTCTTGGACTATGGCCTAAGTCTTGATCACATTCCTCTTAGATGTGATAACACTAGCGCCATATGCTTGACGAAGAACCCCGTTCTTCATTCGCGAACAAAACACATCGAAATTAGACATCATTTTATTAGAGATCATGTACTCAAAAGCGATGTCGAAATTGAATTTGTTGAAACCAAAAGCCAATTGGCAGACATCTTTACCAAGCCTTTAGAGAAAGAATCCTTCTTCCGAATTCGCAGTGAACTCGGGATCCTTGACTCCACTTTGATCTAAGTCATGCATTGCATTTTCTTTCCTACATGATTTCTAACTTGAGCGTCGGAGGCGTCTAACTTCTTTTTGCAGGTATCACCCTAGAGCTAAGAGCAATTCTTAAGCAAACCGTGAATCTGCAGCAATGTCCCTATAAAAATCGATTATCCCGTATCAATAATCGACTACCCTCTAATTTTTTTTTCCAATAAATAAACCTTGTTTATTTCATCTTTTTGCATCTTTCCTTACTATTTTTTTGCTAATGGCAAAGGGGGAAGAAAACGGGATATCGGGTATGCACCACCTCTTAATTCATTGATTGCTTATAAGCTAAAATTGAGGGGGAACTCTTAAATTGAGGGGGAACAAGAACAAAATTGCATAATTGTTACTTGTCTTGAATTGTCAATATCTTTTGCCTAAATTGCATATCCCGCTTAATGTTTGCCATTATCAAAAAGGGGGAAATTGTTAGAAACACGTTCTCAATGCAATATACTAAACGTGTACTCTTTTGTAGGTTTTGATGAATGACAAACGAAGCAAAAATTGATATATGACGGAATTCAAGTACAAGCGCACAATGGTTGCGAATAAGATTGAAGTTCAAGATATAGCTTTTAATTGTTATTGAGTTGTTCTAAATTGTAATCTCGATCCTATAACTTGACTCATAGTACGGCCTCTCTCATAAAACTATTTTCCAAAATCATGCATATTTAATTCTGTGTCAAAAAGATTTTAAATCATGCATATTTACATTAGACAAAATGTTTTCTAAACATGCCTCAAATCTGGGCTAAAATAATCGATTATGTACTTATGATAATCGATTGTTTCTGAGCCAAGACTGCATGACAATCGATTATGAATTAATGGTAATCGATTGTGAGTAAGACAGTGAACATCAGGTTTTTCCAAATCTGCATGATAATCGATTGTGAACAAATGACAATCGATTGTTGTTGAGGTAAAGTTTTTCAATACTCAAAATAATCGATTATGAACTAATGGTGATCGATTGTGTTGAGTTGATGTCTTCCAGTGATTTTAAATTTAATTAAGTAATCGATTATGTCTTTAGATAATCGATTATCACTGAGACAGTAAGTTTTATGATTTTCAGAAAATAACAAGTAATCGATTGTTGCAAAGGACAATCGATTGTTGAAGCTGGCCGTTGTCAAATGATTTTCAAATACCATAAGGAAATCGATTATTGATTCTAGATATTCTGCTTAAAATCTGGAAATGATTTTTAGAACGTTGCTGAAGTAATCGATTATTGATTTTATATAATCGATGTTTTGCTTAAAATCTGGAAATGATTTTTAGAACGTTGCTAAAGTAATCGATTATGAACTTAGTGTAATCGATTATCTGATTTTGAATATTGCCAGTAATCGATTATAGATTATGTATAATCGATTGTGAAGCGTTAAATCTGGGATTGATTTTTAAACTGACTGGCAGATAATCGATTGTTTGGTCTTAATAATCGATTATCACTGAGTAATTTCAGCAACTCTTAATTGGCAATTAGACAACGGTTGAACCAACTTTTTCAACTATAAATACAGCTTCATTTCAGTGTTTAAAAAAAAAACAACATACACAAACTGATCATTACATTGCTATAAGCTTTCATTCAATTGTTCTTCATTTTCTACTCATTTCATAAAGCTTTTGAGAGCCATATTATTGCTTAAAGTTGTTGTGATCTTGAACATATTCTTTTACTCATATCTACTCAATAAGGAGTACTTTAGCTAAGTGAGTGTCCAAGTATTTGATATACTTGTAAGAGAATTGCGATTCTCTTGTTTCAAGGAACTTGCGTTTCCTTGGGTGAAGTCTTTGAGATTGTGATCTCCGAGCAACTGTTTGAGGCTTGTGTCCTCAAGTGTGTAACGGTTTGTTGAGCACCCTTAAGCTTAACAAGATAGTGAAAAATCTCGAGAGAGTCTCTCGGGGACTGGACTAACCACGTTGGTGGCCAACCAGTATACATCTTTGTGTAAGTTTATTTTTCTGCATTTATTTTACTTCCTGCAAAGTTTAAATTCCGCAAGAAAACGCTAAATTCTATTAATACGCTATTCACCCCCCCTCTAGCGTAAAGCGTAGTTTCTAACAATTGGTATCAGAGCCCAACTCTCTGAAAACTTAACCGTTTGAGAGAACCATCCATGGCTTCTACTCTTGACTCTTTTGCAGGAATTGAAGAAGGACAATGCTCTACACGACCTCCTCTATTCAACGGCACAAACTACTCATACTGGAAGGAGAGGATGCAAATCTTTGTGCAATCAAATAGCTTTCATTTGTGGAAAGTATTCACCAATGGAAACCAAATTCCAACCAAGAAGGTGGAAGACGAATGGGTTCCAAAGACCGAAGAGGAATATACCGCAGAGGATATTCGTAAGGTTCAAAATAATGCCAAAGCTATAAATTTATTATATTGTGCTGTTAATGCTAACGACTACAGGAAGATATCATGTTGAAAAACAGCAAAAGAAATGTGGGATAAGCTTGAAGTGACATACGAAGGAACCGACCAGGTACGAGAAGCTAAAATTGATTTATTAACTCACTCTTATGAACTATTCCACATGAAGGAAGGAGAGAAAGTAGACGAAATGTTTGAGCGATTCTCAATGATCGTGAATGATCTACACGCCCTCAAAAAGACGTTTACGGATAGAGAACTTGTCCGGAAGATCCTCAGAAGTCTCACTCCGGCATGGCGATCAAAGGCCGATGCAATCCAAGAATCCATTGGCATCATAAATGTCACAATTGACGCATTAAAAGGTAATCTCAAAACCTATGAATCAACTATACTTAACCCGTTTGTTGATGATCAAAGAAGGCAAAGGATTGCTCTAAAGGCTAGCCAACCACAAATTGATGAGGAAGGTGACAACGAGTTTGGACTCGTTATCAAAAGGTTTCAAAAATTCATGCGCAAAGAGTATGAACGCAAGAACAAAAAGCAAGGCGATCAACTAAAATGCTATGAATGCGGAGAAACCGGGCACATAAAATCAAATTGCCCTAACATCAAAAAGGAGAAGAAACCCTTCAAAAAGCAACGTGCATACATCTCTTGGGGAGGAGATTCCGGAGATGAAGCAAGCGAAGAAGAAGACGATGAAGCAGCAAATTTATGTCTCATGGCTCAAGAAGACGGCAAAGACGAGGTAAGTCAAATCTCTTCTCAAAATTTCTTTACTCTTGATGAAATGAGAAATGCTTTTGATGAACTATATGCTGAATTTATCAAAGCTTCAAAAACTGTCAAAAGTGTTAAAGAAAGAGCCTCTCTAAAAGAAAAAGATTTTCAAACACAGCTTTCATTAAAAGAAAAAGAATTAGAAAAACTGGTTTTCGAAAATGAGAAGCTAAAAGAGGAAAACAAGTTTTATGGAAAAAGAAGTGCTGATAAACCTGAAGGTTTTACTAGAAACTGTTCTTCTTGTGTGCTTCTTAAGAATGAAGTAGCTAGACTTAAAAGCACATTAGATAAGTTTAATTCTTCGCATAAAAACTTGAATGATGTGCTTGTTAATCTAAAATCAACTAAACATGGAATAGGATTCAAGAATGAAGAAAAGGTTGGTGCTAAACCACAACAACCTAGAGCTCAACCTAGGACTAATAACCAAAATGCTTATCCTAGAAGTAGAAATCCTAGAAATAACTTGCATGTTAGACCAAATAGTGAAAATGCTAGAAGACCTAGAAATGATGCATATTTTAGGCCAAACCTTGAACAATTTAGGAATCTTAGCTTCGTCGAGCATGGTTCTTGCCATCTCTTCGAGACACCTATTTTTCCTTTCCACCACCCCATTTTGTTGTGGTGTCCGTGGAGCGGAAAAGGTGTGTTCGATTCCGAGTTCGTCACAAAAATCCGCAAAGAGATTGTGATCAAACTCTCCCCCATGATCACTTCTAATCGAAGTGACGGTCGATTCCTTTTCGTTTTGAACACGCTTAAGGAAATACTTGAAATTTTGAAAAGCATCACTTTTATTTGCAAGAAATAGAGTCCAAGTAAATCTAGAAAAGTCATCAACAATTACAAAAACATATTTATTTTTACCATGACTTTCAATACGAGAGGGACCAAATAAATCCATGTGAAGTAATTGCAAAGGTCTAGACGTTGAAACAATATTCTTGGATTTAAAAGATGCTTTGGTTTGCTTCCCTTTTTGACAAGAATCGCAAATAGAATCATTTTCAAACTTTAAACTGGGAAGACCAACTACTAAGTTTTGAGAAAGAAGCTTGTTCAAAAGATGCATGTTCATGTGTGCTACTCTACGATGCCATAGCCAAGAGTTATCCTCTTTGCTTACTAAACAATCAACATATTCGGGTGAGGAGTTTGCAAGATCAACCATATAGATATTATCAATTCTAAAACCACGAAGTATGATCTTGAAATCACTACGTCTAAATACAAGACATTCATCCGAATTAAATAGAGCAAGATTTCCCTTGTCACATAATTGGCTTATGCTCAAGAGATTATGCTTCAAACCTTTCACAAGTAGTATATGTTTAATAGAGGAGTTTTCGTCCTTACCGACCGAACCAATGCCGATGATTTTTCCTTTATTGTTATCACCAACTGTGACACTTCCTCCTTCTTTGTGCTCTAGTTGAAGGAATTTGGATTCATCTCCCATCATGTGTTTGGAGCATCCACTATCAAGGTACCATAGTACACTTGATCCCTTCAAGCACACCTACAAAACAAATTAATGTTCTTTAGGTACCCATGCCATCTTGGGTCCTTGAGGGTTAGGCATGTTATAATGATGCAATTGATTTATATGTCTATGACGAGTAAAGCAAGCGGGAGCAATATGACCAATACGTCTACAATAATGACAAGTCACGTTGGGATTATGCATTTTTCTAGGTACATAGTAACTAGATGAATGAAGGTTGCTTACTCTACTTTGAACACCATTGTTTCTCCTATTATGAGCTCTAGGAGGTTCACAAGTTTGTCTAAAATATGCATCATTTCTAGAATATCTATTTCTAGGTGGAGGGTCATTTCTTAGTCTTCTAAATTGTTCAAGGTTTGGCCTAAAATATGCATCATTTCTAGGTCTTCTAGCATTTTCACTATTTGGTCTAACATGCAAGTTATTTCTAGGATTTCTACTTCTAGGATAAGCATTTTGGTTATTAGTCCTAGGTTGAGCTCTAGGTTGTTGTGGTTTAGCACCAACCTTTTCTTCATTCTTGAATCCTATTCCATGTTTAGTTGATTTTAGATTAACAAGCACATCATTCAAGTTTTTATGCGAAGAATTAAACTTATCTAATGTGCCTTTAAGTCTAGCTACTTCATTCTTAAGAAGCACACAAGAAGAACAGTTTCTAGTAGAACCTTCAGGTTTATCAGCACTTCTTTTTCCATAAAACTTGTTTTACTCTTTTAGCTTCTCATTTTCGAAAACCAGTTTTTCTAATTCTTTTTCTTTTAATGAAAGCTGTGTTTGAAAATCTTTTTCTTTTAGAGAGGCTCTTTCTTTAAAACTTTTGACAGTTTTTGAAGCTTTGATAAATTCAGCATATAGTTCATCAAAAGCATTTCTCATTTCATCAAGAGTAAAGAAATTTTGAGAAGAGATTTGACTTACCTCGTCTTTGCCGTCTTCTTGAGCCATGAGACATAAATTTGCTGCTTCATCGTCTTCTTCTTCGCTTGCTTCATCTCCGGAATCTCCTCCCCAAGAGATGTATGCACGTTGCTTTTTGAAGGGTTTCTTCTCCTTTTTGATGTTAGGGAAATTTGATTTTATGTGCCCGGTTTCTCCGCATTCATAGCATTTTAGTTGATCGCCTTGCTTTTTGTTCTTGCGTTCATACTCTTTGCGCATGAATTTTTGAAACCTTTTGATAACGAGTCCAAACTCGTTGTCACCTTCCTCATCAATTTGTGGTTGGCTAGCCTTTAGAGCAATCCTTTGCCTTCTTTGATCATCAACAAACGGGTTAAGTATAGTTGATTCATAGGTTTTGAGATTACCTCTTAATGCGTCAATTGTGACATTTGTGATGCCAATGGATTCTTGGATTGCATCGGCCTTTGATCGCCATGCCGGAGTGAGACTTCTGAGGATCTTCCGGACAAGTTCTCTATCCGTAAACGTCTTTTTGAGGGCGTGTAGATCATTCATGATCATTGAGAATCGCTCAAACATTTCGTCTACTTTCTCTCCTTCCTTCATGTGGAATAGTTCATAAGAGTGAGTTAATAAATCAATTTTAGCTTCTCGTACCTGGTCGGTTCCTTCGTATGTCACTTCAAGCTTATCCCACATTTCTTTTGCTGTTTTGCAACATGATATCTTCCTGTAGTCGTTAGCATTAACAGCACAATATAATAAATTTATAGCTTTGGCATTATTTTGAACCTTACGAATATCCTCCGCGGTATATTCCTCTTCGGTCTTTGGAACCCATTCGTCTTCCACCTTCTTGGTTGGAATTTGGTTTCCATTGGTGAATACTTTCCACAAATGAAAGCTATTTGATTGCACAAAGATTTGCATCCTCTCCTTCCAGTATGAGTAGTTTGTGCCGTTGAATAGAGGAGGTCGTGTAGAGCATTGTCCTTCTTCAATTCCTGCAAAAGAGTCAAGAGTAGAAGCCATGGATGGTTCTCTCAAACGGTTAAGTTTTCAGAGAGTTGGGCTCTGATACCAATTTTTAGAAACTACGCTTTACGCTAGAGGGGGGGTGAATAGCGTATTAATAGAATTTAGCGTTTTCTTGCGGAATTTAAACTTTGCAGGAAGTAAAATAAATGCAGAAAAATAAACTTACACAAAGATGTATACTGGTTGGCCACCAACGTGGTTAGTCCAGTCCCCGAGAGACTCTCTCGAGATTTTTCACTATCTTGTTAAGCTTAAGGGTGCTCAACAAACCGTTACACACTTGAGGACACAAGCCTCAAACAGTTGCTCGGAGATCGCAATCTCAAAGACTTCACCCAAGGAAACGCAAGTTCCTTGAAACAAGAGAATCGCAATTCTCTTACAAGTATATCAAATATTTGGACACTCACTTAACTAAAGTACTCCTTATTGAGTAGATATGAGTAAAAGAATATGTTCAAGATCACAACAACTTTAAGCAATAATATGGCTCTCAAAAGCTTTATGAAATGAGTAGAAAATGAAGAACAATTGAATGAAAGCTTATAGCAATGTAATGATCAGTTTGTGTATGTTGTTGTTTTTAAAACACTGAAATGAAGCTGTATTTATAGTTGAAATAGTTAGTTCAACCGTTGTCTAATTGCCAATTAAGAGTTGCTGAAATTACTCAGTGATAGTCGATTATTAAGACCAAACAATCGATTATCTGCCAGTCAGTTTAAAAATCAATCCCAGATTTAACGCTTCACAATCGATTATAAATAATCTATAATCGATTACTGGCAATATTCAAAATCAGATAATCGATTACACTAAGTTCATAATCGATTACTTTAGCAACGTTCTAAAAATCATTTCCAGATTTTAAGCAAAACATCGATTATATAAAATCAATAATCGATTACTTCAGCAACGTTCTAAAAATCATTTCCAGATTTTAAGCAGAACATCGATTATATAAAATCAATAATCGATTACTTTATGGTATTTGAAAATCATTTTACAACGGCCAGCTTCAACAATCGATTGTCCTTTGCAACAATCGATTACTTGTTATTTTCTGAAAATCATAAAACTTACTGTCTCAGTGATAATCGATTATCTAAAGACATAATCGATTACTTAATTAAATTTAAAATCACTGGAAGACATCAACTCAACACAATCGATCACCATTAGTTCATAATCGATTATTTTGAGTATTGAAAAACTTTACCTCAACAACAATCGATTGTCATTTGTTCACAATCGATTATCATGCAGATTTGGAAAAACCTGATGTTCACTGTCGTACTCACAATCGATTACCATTAATTCATAATCGATTGTCATGCAGTCTTGGCTCAGAAACAATCAATTATTATAAGTACATAATCGATTATTTTAGCCCAGATTTTTTAGGCATGTTTAGAAAACATTTTGTCTAATGTAAATATGCATGATTTAAAATCTTTTTGACACAGAATTAAATATGCATGATTTTGGAAAATAGTTTTATGAGAGAGGCCATACTGTGAGTCAAGTTATAGGATCGAGATTACAATTTAGAACAACTCAATAACAATTAAAAGCTATATCTTGAACTTCAATCTTATTCGCAACCATTGTGCGCTTGTACTTGAATTCCGTCATATATCAATTTTTGCTTCGTTTGTCATTCATCAAAACCTACAAAAGAGTACACGTTTAGTATATTGCATTGAGAACGTGTTTCTAACACAGCAATCATGAGTGCCCTGTCTATTGTCACATCGGTGTTATTTGTAGAAGGTGACACTCTAGAATAAATAATGGAAAGCCATGTCTTTGCCTCCATAGTGATCGTGAGAATCCACTCCCTTATGCGATGTTAGCCATTTTGAAGTGGCCATGCCATGCAGCTTATCTATCAGCCATTGGTTGCCCCCTGCTCTTGGTCTTTCTTTGTAGGCCTCATTGTCAGTGTTGGGGAGACCATAAATATCATTGATAATCTGGGAGCTGAAATGAACTTGTACACCCTGCACATTAGTCACCAATACACCCTAGAAGTCAGTCTATATGGCGTTTGCATAGAGCTCCAAAACTATTGTGTGGTTGGCGTTGATTGGTGGCTCAACAAACACATCCATCCGCTCTCCATCAAGCGTGCATAGAAGTCAGGCATTTTCTCTTCAAAATTTTCTAAATTGATTCCCCTTTCCTGCACAATGGTTTTGGACAAAAGTTAGTTCATCATATTTCCGCTCACATGTCGCAAATAAAAATAGCTCATGATCGAAAGCTTCCTCTTGTCTAGATCCAAAGACATGTTCTTGGGCAATTTCATGTTGTTCCGACACCATTTTAATTTCATATTACCTACAAAATAGACCAACAATGTTACAAGCTTATACAGATACTTAAAATAATATATTAGGAAGTATTTAGGATGAAAAATGGGCGGAAAAGGTCCCGGACAGAGCTGTGCAAAGCTATTATTTTTAATAAAATTTGGGATTGCCAATTACTGCTCTTCGCGTTCGCGAGCTGCCTGCTGCATTCGCGAAGAGTAAATGTCCCCCCCCCCCTAGGGTTAGACCTTCACGTTCGCGACCGGACCATTGCGTTCGCGAAGGTCAAATTTCATTAGCACTGAATTGTTAATTTTTCTACCGGTAATAAAGTTTAATTTAGTTTATTTTATCCCAATGGACTCGATATAACTAAAAGCCTCTAATTATAAATGGCATTAAACTCAAAAGACAATCACTTATAACATATTAGTATTTTCTTTTTTTGGTAATAATTGCGAATATTACCATTTCAAAATTACATTAACACATATACCTAAGAGCACCCAAGTACTAGTCTCGCACAACTGGCAACAGTAGATCTCGCATTTTATTTACAAATTTGCTCAATAAAATCTCTACATCTCCTAGCTACTTCCCCCCCCCCCCCCCCCCATACATTTGGATCCTTTTTATAACTATGGTCTTTATCTGGTGTATTGCAAAATCTCTATGAACTTTTTGTTTTCTAAAGAAAAACATGTTTCTACTCTGCCAGATACTATATATCACAGGTCCTATTATTGCAGCATCCACTTCCTTCCTGAATTTACTCCATTTCATGCGCTTGATCTTTATCAAAGTTGCTGGGATATCATCATGCTTTGTAATATGCATTCATGTCCATTCCTTCCCTTTTTTCCATAACTTTTCTGGCCATGTACACTGCAAGAACAAATGCTGCATATCTTCAGCTCACAAAGTCCACATAGTTCATCTATCTTTTGTTAATAGCTTCTTCTGTACTGCCAGCCAGAAAATGAGTCTATGCTTGAGCTGCATAATTCTGCTCCATATCCAGTGGCGGATCCAGGAATCCAAGTTAATGGGTGCTCTTGTATGTTACCGTTAGGTAGGAGCGGCAAACGAGTGGGTCGGATTGAATATCGGGTCGAAAATAGGTTATGAAAAAACACATTAATTATCCGACCTGATCCATATTTAATACGGATAAAAAATCTAAAATTCCTCTACTAAATATATACGATCTCTAGATAATATACAACATCAAACTTTGGTCTTTAAAAAGCTAAGAAAACTTACAATTTTCGAAGCTAGCAATGAGTGTATGAGAGCACCAATTCATCAATTGCATAACCCAGTGACCAGTGTTACTAATATAACCTGCCCCTGATAACATAAACAAGTAAATTTACTTTATGACAACTAAAATTCATTCAATATATTTTAAGTTTTACAAAGCATAAGAATTAAGCATGAGAAAACCCCAATTCCTGTTTCTTCTAGGTTGAATGAAAAATTAAAATACCAAAATTTGTTACCTTTTATTTATGTTCTGATTTTGAAATTACTGAAGAGAACAAGCGGGCTGCGTTTTCTTTGCCGAGAAGAAGGGTATTTGGTTTTTTGAGAATAATTGAAAGGAAAGGAAAGTTCAGTCAACAAGGAAAAGGATAATTGAATAAAAAAAGGTAAAGAACTTGTTGGAAAGGGAGAACACTCCACGTTTTTGGGCTTTTCTTTTAACTTTTAAGACTATTAGAATAGGAAAAATAAAAAAAAATAAAGGTCCTAAATCCTAAATATAATTAATATAAGAAAGTATAAAGGTGAAAGAAAGTAGGAAAATGAGCAAAAAAGACAGAAAATGAAATTTTATGTCAAAAGCAAAGAAAGGCCGTCGTTGATAACCACTAAAGAGAATAGGAAAAGTTAAAAAATAATTCCACAAAATACAAAAAGTAATTGAGAATTGCTGTGACAAGGATTCAAACCTGGGTGTTTTGCATTCAACAAATGATTTTATTCCTACATCAGGACCACAACACCCATCAGTCATTTTGTCTATTGGGTGCTGGCTAAACTTTTATATTTTTAATATAGTTATATATAATTTATGTCAAGATTAATGGGTGCTTGAGCACCAAAATCTAACATTGTACATCCGCCCCTGTCCATATCATATTCCACCGTAGTCTTTATCCTACTAGTTGGTTGTACCCATTGAAATTAAGTACCTTCCATTACTAGTAAGACAATATCTACCATTCATGTACCACCCCTGTATTTGTTGCTTTGTATACCATGTAATTTTCTCCAATGCTAAAGGACTTATGTTATATAGTTTCTTCTCTATACTATTAACGTTAACAGGTTAATTTCACTTATGGTCACTTAATTATGTTTCAATTTCACTAAAATCACTCAATTATTTTTTACCACTTAAAAATAATTAAACTTTCATATTGTCATTTAAAAGTCATTTTGATTCAAATTCCTGCAATAAATATGACATGACATAAAATTTAATGAAAAAAATTCAAAAAAATAAATGTTACATAAGCGTAAATGGATCATACCCACTTTAGATCCATTTCTTCCCTAATACGATTTGACTCATAACCCAAATGAGTTTCAATAGGGGAAAAACACACACCCCTAATAAAATTAGGTCTTTTGATTTTTTGTGGGGGATTTTATCGTACAAATACAATATTTTTTTTGTCTAAACAATTGCAATATGTTGTCTATAATTGCATGTTCATTGTAAAAATAAACTCTTATTAGCCTTATTATTATTCTTGTATGATTATGATATATTAATATGTTATGTAAGATGAATACAATACTATTTTAATTTTACTAGAAAATTATAAATATCTTATGTGAGTTGGATAGAGTAGTATTTTAATTTCAGTAGAGTTATAAAATGACTCGGATGGGCATACAAATAAGGTAAGAATTTTTTTACTATAGAATAATTGTAAATTGGCATTATATAACAGAAAAAACAAGAATTTTGTAGTATAAGATAATCATTTTAAACTAATATGAAATTTTATATTTTCTTTTCTTGAAAGCATTTGGGGTATTCAAATCACATTAAGGAAGAAATTGATCTAAAGTGGGTATGATCCATTTAGGCTTATGTGGCATTTACTTTTGAATTTTTCTCATTAAATTTTATGTCATGTCATATTTATTGTAGGGGTTTGAGCCAAAATGACTTTTAAGTGATAATGTGAAAGTTTAGTTACTTTTAAGTAACAAAAAATAATTGAGTGACTTTAGTAAAATTAAAACATATGAGTGACTATCAGTGAAATTAACCATACGTTAACTAATGTTATACAGTTTTTTCGTTATAAAATTTCATATTTTTCATCTTTTATTTTCTTTTTTGACCTTTCTGGGTGTCTTTGGCAGAAATTTGACATGCCTCAAAGTGTATAAATATAAAGCAACTTGGCATATTGAACATTAGAGAATTAAAGAACTTTAAAATATTGAAGATTTTTATTCTTTTATAACCGGGTGAAGCGCTAGAAAATTAACTAGTTTTTTATAAAATAAGTGAGAGATAGATAATCTGGTCTGTAAATAATAGTGTGGAAAGTAGGATAAATGTTATAAACTAAAGCAAAAGACAAGAACAATTATGCAAGAACAATAGCAATAGAGAGAAGAGTAGAGAGAGTTCTTCTTATTGAGTTGAGAGGGGTCTCAAGGGATGATTTACAATGGTAGGGGGCACCTCTATTTATAGGGGAGAGGAAGATTTAGCTACCACTAATAGAACTCTAAAATCTCTCTAATTAGATACATTAAAGACATTCACCTTAAATAGAAGTGTAAGAATCTTCTATTTCATAACACTCCCCCTTGAATGTCTATTCAACAATGTGCCTCATAAAACCTTAAAACCAAAACCCAATGGGAAAAATTAAAGTAAGGAAAAAGAGTACACATGTTTGAATATGCGCCTATTGGTTGCCTCGTTAAAAACCTTGCAAGGAAAACCCAGTAGGACAAAACCTTGAAAGGGAAAAAGAGTGCAACGCACATTGACTCCCCCTAATGAGTACATCAATTTAAATCCTTGAGCATTTGCATTCCAATCTTGTGCATCATCTTCAAAACGATCTTTGGTAGAGATTTGACAAATCAACCATATTGACTTGAACAAATATTCCGTACCTTGAAATCATCATTCTTGATAGATATGAACATCTTCATATAATGTCGTGGAATAGCTCTTCAATATCTCCATAGATGCATTCTCAATGCCATCATGCTTATAGTTATGGCAAGATACATATGTACACAAATTGTACTTAGGATGCGGTACTTCAGGACCGAGAATTGCCTATGCTTCAAGCAACTTAAATCTTTCAAGTTAAGTCATATAAGTCACATAATAAACTTTAGCTGCATATCAAGTTTTCATTAGTGATACTAAACAAATAAGATATCGAAAACTGACTATACATACCTTTGACTTTTATACTTTCAAGCATTTGAACTATAGGTTCAAAACTTCATGTCTTTCATATGGAATCAATTCTTCTTGAATTGTACCTCTTCCATTTAGTTACTTTCTTTGGGTCAGCAAATGCGTATAGCATGCTTTGCAATATGTTGCAATTGCATTCCTTTTATGAACTACAGGTTCATATCATGATATTCGGGGATATACATATACAAATGAAAATTCATCCCATGTAACACTTTCTCAAGTGTTTATCATGTCTCCCCCTCATGTTAGTAAAGCTAACATGTTTCCTCAACTTTGGGAAATCATCTTTGTGCATTATGTCAATATACACAGCACCTTAATAATAAGATGAAATTATTTGGTTCCTGACCCTGAACCACTTGTGAGGGGAGAATATACTCTCGTATACAACTTATATCAAACTGATATATATATAACTTAGTTCTCATAAGAAACAGTTTAGCTATTAAGTGGAAGCACTCAATAATTATCTTGCTAAACCAACTTTAATATAAACCAACTTATCAAGATGAACTGTCTTGAGTAGAGAATCTGGAAACTATGCTCGAAGTTAGATTACTGAGCGATTTACCTCGCAAGCACTGCCAGGCTGCGGGTTAATAACAATGGCGCATGTAACCATATCATAGATGCATCATATGTGGTATACATGGCAGGTGAATGGGCCCATATTCACCTTTGATATTTCCAGAATCAAGGGGCTTCAACCCGAACTCTTTAGTTGGTCAGTTCATTACTGAGAACAAGAACTTCTAGTTCTTTGATATTCACCTATGTGAATTTGCACATCATACTTCAAATGAGATGGCTAACACGAATGTCAACTGAATAAATTATCAATATTGGTAAACTTCAAATTTACACCATGACATGTGCACTTATCAATAAACTTCGGGTTTATTATGACATGGGTTTTATACCAATAGATATCCACTTTATTGTGGCATTCTTTCGTTTGTGTAGTACAAACTGGAGAACAAAGCGGGTAGCTTTTCATATACAAATTACCCCGCTACAAGTTGTAGTAATAGGAGAATCAAAGCCTTCCTTTATTTATAGTCTCAATATCATCAATCGCCTTCGCGTGTACTTTTGGAAACTGGATAAGTTTCTTTGAGACTTACTACATCACAATACTCAATTGTGTTTCTCCAACATAGTAATAATTGGCTCTTCGAGAGCTCTCAATTAATTTTGTACTACCACAGATTCATCAACATTCATGTGGTGAATTTCTTTCTTAAAGGAAAAGTTATACCATTATGGTCATGTCGTACTTATATGCAAGATATGTTTCTTGCATTATCGTTGTCTTTTAATGGTCATATTTCGAAAATACTTTGGCGTACAATAGGTACGCGACCAACGATCATTCATGCCATATATCATCTCAAACCTCCTTCTAGGGGTGAGGGTGGTATTATCTCAAGCCTCCTTCTAGGAGTGAGTGTGGTATATTCAATACCAATTTCATGTTCATATTCTTCCAACATTGAATATGTATTTGTGAATCACATTCACTTCGAGGATATGTGATTTTGTTATCCTTTTCAAATCTATAAATGCTTCAGGCATTTGATTTGCTATTCTTTGCAAATGGATAATCTTTTGTGCCTATTTCTTTCAAATAGAGGTATGTGGATCAAGATGAGATAATGATGCATTTTTCCACAAAATTTCCCGTTTGGTTTCACCAACTTCTCCCCCTAATTTTGGGAAAAGTGTCTCATCAAATTGACAGTCTGCAAATAGTGCAGTGAACAAATCTCCTGTCAATGTTTCGAGGCAGCGAATAATGGAGGACGCGTCAAACTCAACATATATTCCTAACCTCCTTTGCAAACCCATTTTGGTGCGGGATGGCGGTGCTACAGGCACATATACTGCGCATCTAAAGCTTCTTAAATGGGATATATTGGGTTCATGACCCAAAACCAATTGCAACGGGGAATATTTGTGTCAATTCGTCAGTCAGAGACGAACTAGCATTGCTGCATGCAACATGGCGTGACCCCAAACCGAAGTGGGCAGCCGACGAACTAGCATTGCTTCATGCAAAATGGCGTGACCCCAAACCGAAGTGGGCAGCCGACAAACTAGTATTGTTGCATGCAAAATGGCGTGAACCCAAGTCGAAGCGGGCAGCCGACAAACTAGCATTGTTGCATTCAAAATGGCGTGAACCCAAACCGAAATGGGCAGCCTCGTTTTCATGAAGAATTCAAGATTATTCTCATCTATTGTCTCAATATGATATCCATTTTGAATGATATCTTTAAAACTCAACAAGTTCCTTTTAGACTTGGAGGAGAACACTTTGATTGATATCATTAAAACTCAACAAGTCCTTCTTAGACTTGGAGGAGAACATTGCATTCTCTATGATTAACGTCATGCCTTTGGGCAGAGTTACAATTGCTCTTCCGGAGCCTTCAATCAATTTACTACTTCCATAGATTGTAGTAATGTTTGCCTTACACAATTACTCTTCTTTTCTTTGAGTATTGTATGTGTAGTACATGAATCAACTAGGCAAATACTTTTACAGTTGGATGTTGATCCAAGTTCGCTTTGTGAGATATCCATTTTTCTTTCCCATAGTTTGACATACAAAAAAAATACATAAATATAAGTATAAACAACTTCAATTCTTTTGTTTCGCGTTTAAACAGCGTTTTGGGAAGCAGTTATTTAGGATATTCGAATATTGTATTCTAATATTCGAATATAATGCCTTGCGGAAAAAATAATACTTTAATGCGAAAAATATTAGATATTCGAATATTTAAGCACATATTCTAATATCTTGCCAGATATTCGAATATAGGAATTCTGATATTCGAATATCTGGCCCAGATATTCGAATATCAGACTCTGATATTCGAATATCTGGCCTGGCGGAAAAAGTTCGTTTGATTGCTAAATATTAGACGATCGACTAGTTTTTAGGTTAGTCGATTACCTCTACTATACAATAAAAATATTTGAGCATATTGAAACATTCTAAAGGGCTAATACTAACATCATATCATGAATTAACTAATACGAGCTAATGCTAATGACTATTAATTTATTCATTGACTAATACAAGTAGAATCAAACAGCTCCATCTTCTTTCATCATGGTTCCATCACCGATTAGGTGGTCTATCTTTCCCTCGGGTTGCTCAAAGAAGTTTGCCACATCCAGGTGGGTGATATCCTCATTGTCGTCATAGACAAAATTTGTTTCAGGGCCTTTTCTCTTTCGAGATGCTTGATAAAGGTCAACCAAGTGTCTTGGTATACGGCAAGTCCGAGACCAGTGCCCATTTCCACCGCAACGATAACATATAGTTTCTGAACTATTTGCCTTAGGATCTTCTGGACCCCGTTTCTGCTTTCGGTGGTTATCTCTCTTTGGGGGGTGACGGACTTCTTTGGAATTTCTTCCTTGTCCACGTCCTTGGCTTTGACCCTGTTTATGACCGTGATCATGGTCCCTTTTATGTTTGGCATAATGCGAGTGCACCATATCTGCTTCAGGCAGTGGTGTAGACCCAGTTGGTCTATTTTCGTGATTTCTCATGAGCAGATCATTATTTCGCTCAGCCACTAGTAAGAGAGAAATCAGTTCAGAGTACTTCGTAAAGCCTTTCTCTCGGTACTGTTGCTGCAGTACCATATTGGAGGCATGAAACGTTGTAAACGTTTTCTCAAGCATATCGTAATCGGAGATGTTATCTCCACATAGCTTCAGTTTAGAAGTAATTCTGAACATAGCAAAATTATATTCAGAAACGGACTTAAAGTCCTGTAGCCTCAGATGGGCCCAATCATATCGTGCTTGTGGCAGAGTGACCAACTTCAGGTTGTCATATCTCTCCTTTAAGCTGTTCCACAAAACGAGTGGATCCTTGACGGTGAGATATTCAATCTTCAAACCTTCGTCAAGGTGGTGGCGCAAGAAAATCAAGGCCTTCGCACAATCTTGGGTGGATGCTTTTTCTTTATCTTTGAGGGTGTCTCCGAGACCCATAGCATCTAGGTGAATTTCAGCATCCAACACCCATGTCATATAGTTCTTGCCCGAAATTCAAGGGCAACGAACTTTCTTTTCATAATGTCAGACATACTCGAAAATTAAATTAGGAAGAGGGAAAATACCTTGGATTTTCGAGAATGATACTTGAGACGGTAGAGTCTCGTGCTGATAACGTGTTATAAACTAAAGCAAAAGACAAGAACAATTATGCAAGAACAATAGCAATAGAGAGAAGAGTAGAGAGAGTTCTTCTTATTGAGTTGAGAGGGGTCTCAAGGGATGATTTACAATGGTAGGGGGCACCTCTATTTATAGGGGAGAGGAAGATTTAGCTACCACTAATAGAACTCTAAAATCTCTCTAATTAGATACATTAAAGACATTCACCTTAAATAGAAGTGTAAGAATCTTCTATTTCATAACAATAAAGATAATATCTGTCAATTGTCATCCTATATTTTGGAACTTTAGACCCAATCAACCGCATGGCATGTTACAATGTTACGAGGTACAATTGTCTTATCTAACTTGTGATAATTTAATGGATAAGATATAATATTAAGCCCTGCATCTCTTAGTTTTACAAATAAGTCTTAAGTTATTACCGATCGTTTAGCTCGCGATTGTACTTATCACAATGTGAATGAAGATGGTGAAACTACTAGCTGTCAACAAGATGTTTTAACCTTGTCTGTAATGTGATTGTATTTTGTCAGGATATGCAACGAAAGAGCGACATGATAGTTTGGTCAAACCCGAAATTCAAATCAAAATTTGAATTTTTTAGATTTTTGGTTTGAATTTTAGATTTAATTTTTAATTTTTTGAATTTCGGATTGGATATTGGATTTGGTACTTTGGATATCCGAAAACCCGAAAATTTTATACTTTATATTTACTCAATTATTTATATGTCAATTACAATAAGTTAAATACCCAATCCATTGGATTTTATTTCATATATGTAATATTAATTACTAAGTTACTGTCAGAATACTTTCTATTTGGACATGATTTACTATTACGACTTTTTATCGGTTGTATTAATGTCTGTGTTGCATTTTTTTTAGGAAGAATAGCCTAAATGACACTTATACTTGTGCCACTTTTGTCATCCCAGTCCCCAAACTTAGCATTTCTGCCAATTGGACACAAATACTCGCTCAAAACCTATATTTTAAACCACTCTGACCGTTAACCGATCATATGTGGCAACATCATGGCTGAGTGGGACAAAGTGAGTGTAATTCACGCGGATAATGAGCATGAATATGTATATTTTGAACCATAAATAATTAAAAGAAAAAGAAAAAATCATTAAAACAAGAATAAGAATAAATAAGTAAAAAAAGAAAAGAAAAAAGCAAAAGAAATATCTGCCACCCCCCCTCTTCTTCTTCAGCCCCTACCCCCTTCGTTTGCCCCCCCCCCCTTCCCTTATTCTTCTTCTTCTTCAGCCCCCCACCCCACCTTAGACAATCTTGAAAAAACCTTAGGTAAAACCCTAAAAGAGGACTCGAAGGAAAAACCATGGCTGCCATCTTTATCAACAAACCAAGAAACAAAAACCCTTCAAGTAACATAACAAAAGAGAGGTCATATTTGACCTCACATTTTGAAGAACCCTTCAGATTTTAAAACACACACACGACACTACACCAAAGAGAGTTTGGATTGCTCACTTCTTCACTTTTTGGGCTTGATTTTGTAGAAAATCATTCTATCTATGATATGTGCGCTTTGGTTGTATAAGCATGATTTTCAGGTATAGGTTTTGATGAATGACAAACAATGAAGTCAAGTGTCAAACAACGATATTATATGACAAACAATCAAGATTGAATGCCGAAAAGCATATTGATGACGGAATTGCATAGACAAGCCAAAGACGAGATCAAAAGTTCAAGACCGAAGACCCAAGGCGTAGGTCATTAGGTAGAACCAATGTAAAAGCAACGTTTATGTTATCTCGTCTTTTGGCTCAATATAGGTCATCATAAATATGCATAAAATAATTTTATTAAATCATATATATCATAAACATTTTTAATATACTTCAAACAAAATGATTTTAACATTTTATTAAATCATATATATCATAAATATTTTTAATATACTTCAAATAAAATGATTTTAACATTTTCATTTCAACATAGGTCATCATTAATATGCATAAAATCATTTTATTAAATAATATATATCATAAACGTTTTTAATATACTTCAAACAAAATGATTTTAACGTTTTCTTTTTAACCAAAATGGTTTTTGAAGTAAGTTTTTGATTCTGGTATATTTTGGTATACTCCAGCTTTGATTCTGGTATACTCTGGTATATACCAGCTTTGCTGAGTTTCCAGATTTTACTGGAGCAACATAATCGATTATGTGATTGGAATAATCGATTATTTCACTATCCGTTGCCTTCCCAACGTTCCGTTTTATGAACGTTGAGAAGATAATTGATTATGCAATCACATAATCGATTATTTTGGCATAAAATCAGCATAATTGATTGTCAATTAAGCAACGGACATGCACCTTTTAACCCCTATAAATAGAGGTCTTTTGAGCTGATTTTAAACACACAACACCTCCCAATATTCATATACATATTGATATTATTTGAGCATCATTATAGAGCTTTTGTTGAGCCATTTGAGAGACAACTTTGAGTTGTTCATAGAGCTAATATTGTATCTCTTTATCTACTCTTTTGAGAGAGTTCTTGTTGTAAAGAAAGGTGTTTGAGAAGAACATATCTTCTCATTGATTGTCGGGTTTGCTAAGTACCCTCAATCTTAGTGGTTGAAATCTTGAGGTGCGGTATCCTCGAGCAAGTTGAAGTCTTGTAGAGTGTACATCTACGAGCAAGTGTAACGGTTTGTTAGGCACCCGAAAGCTTAACGGAGTTAGTGGAATCTCGAGAGAGTCTCTCGGGGACTGGACTAACCACAAGTTGTGGTGAACCAGGATAAATTCGGTGTGTTCTTTCCTTGCTATTTTTATTACCGAATTTATTTTATTCCTGTAATTTTTAATTCTGCAATATTTATTAATATTCTCGTGTCGCACTATTCACCCCCCTCTAGTGACAGGCATAAAACTTAACAATTGGTATCAGAGCCTAACTCTCTGAAAGCCTTAACCGGTTGAGAGCGATATATATATTTTTTTTTTGATAATATTGAACGCAGGAATGATGAGCGAAGGACACTCCACCTATAGCCCTCCACTATTTGACGGAACAAACTATACATATTGGAAAGAGCGGATGAGAATATTCATCCAATCAAATAACTTTCGGTTATGGCAAATCATCAAGAAAGGTGAACAAATGCCAACAAAGAAAGTTGGGGAAATCATGGTTCCAAAGGAGGAAAATGAATATGATGCCGAGGACATCAGGAAGGTTGAAAGAAACGCAAAGGCCGTCAACTTATTATATTGTGCGGTAAATCCGGATGACTATCGGAAAATCTCGTGTTGCACAACCGCAAAGGAAATGTGGGATAAAACTCGAGATCACTTATGAAGGTACGTCTCAAGTCCGAGAATCTAAAGTTGATTTTCTAACACATGAATATGAACTCTTTAGAATGAGGGAGCCGGAACCCATTGGCATTATGTTCCAACGATTTTCAAGAATCGTCAACGATCTTCATGCTCTCGGGAAAGTTTACACGAACAAAGATCTTGTTCGAAAAGTCCTACGGAGTCTCACTCCCGAATGGCGTTCCAAAGTTAATGCCATCCAAGAGTCGATAGGATTCACGGATATCACAATTGATGGACTAAGAGGTAACCTCGAAACTTACGAAAGCACAATTCTTAATCCTTATCTTAGAAGTAAAGGTTCGAATATTGCCTTCAAAGCCTCATCCTCTAAAAGAGAAGAGGTAAGTGATTTGGATAGCGATGATGATAATATTTCCAATGATATAATTGAAAAGTTTTATAAGTTTATGAAGAAGGAAATAAAGAAGGAAGAACCAAGTCCTTCATGCCAAAATTGTGGAAAACTTGGCCACACCAAATCACATTGTCCAAAAACCAAGGACAAGAAAAAGAAGAAACATCATCGGCGCGTGACATGGGATTCGGACAGCTCGGGCGATGAAACTGCCGCATTATGCCTCATGGCCAACGAAGAAGAAGAGGTAAGTATTTCTAACTCTTACTCGTTTGAAGAAATGCAAAATACCTATGATGAATTATATGGTGAATTTGTTAGAGCCTCCAAAACCATAAAGGAATTGAAGAAAACACTTTCTTTGAAAGAAAAAGATTTTGAAAAACAACCCACTTTGAAAGAAAAAGATTTTGAAAAATTGACTCGTGATAATGAGAAGCTAAAAGAAGAAAATAAATTTTTTGAAAATAATAATATTGTTTTTAAAAATAAAATCAAAATTTTAGAAGAAGAAAATAAATTTTTGGAAAATGACAATGTTGATCTTAAAAATAAAATCACGGAGATGAATGAAGCCTCTTCAATTATTCAAAGTAATTGTTCTTCTTGTAATTCTTTGAAAATAGAGAACATAGAACTTAGAAATACACTAGAGAAACGTAGTGTAAATGATCCTAAAACAAGTGAGGACATTAACAAGGATTATAGTAATGAGGTTGGTCCATCTAGAAATAATTCTAGGAACCTCACGAATGAGTCTAAAATTAATCATTTTAGACCACCTAGAAACAATTCTAGGAATTTTGTTAATAAGTCTAAAACTAATCATTTTAGACCACCTAGAAACGACTCTAGGAACTTTGTAAATAAGTCTAGAATGAATAATTTTAGACCACCTAGAAATAACTCTAGGAATCGCAATACGTCTAGGGATAACGACTTTAGATCACCTAGAACGCTTTTGGCTCAACCAAGACATATGCACAACCCAAATGTTATATGTCATTATTGTAACTGGGTAGGACACATAGCACCCGTATGTTTTGCAAAATATAGAGATTTATCTTTTGATTATGATTACTATTTGCCTAACCCCCAAGGACCCAAAAGTCGTTGGGTACCGAAAACCTATTTTTAGGTACGTTTGCAGGTGTGCTTGAAGACTACAATATTGTAGTAGATGCACCAAGCACGAAACCTTATTGCATCGAGGGGGAATTTCGGTTAGTTATCATATTTTTGATAAAAACGTAATAGTTGATATGTGCTAATGATTAATATATTTTTACTAACAATTGATATTAATTATTTTTGATTCATGCTTTGATAACTTTTATCTTGAATAACAATTGGTATCAATTATTTTTGTTAAAAATAATAATTGATGTTTTGATGAATTCTTTTTCTAGTGTGAATAACAGTTGGTATATTCGTTAAAATAACCTTTGATATGGTTGTTACATTTTTACTAACATTTGGTATTATTTCATGTTTGTATGATTTTTTAAATATCGTCAATGTATATTCCTCATTATATTTCCAATCTTATATTTGACACTAACAATTGATATACCCAAAAGGGGGAAGTGTCGAAAGGGGAAAGCAGCCTTTGTATACTTCTTTTTGCTAATGCCAAAAGGGGGAAGAAATTAGGCGATATGCATCAAATAAGGGGGAATGAATTTACGTTATAGTATGCCTTATTTGAGGGGGAATCATCATTAAGGGGAATTGTTTGCATAAATTGTATGTTGAGGTATAGCATGAATTTAGGGGGATCCAATATGCATATCTCCTGTTGTTTGTCATTATCAAAAAGGGGAAAATTATAGAAAATCATTCTATCTATGATATGTGCGCTTTGGTTGTATAAGCATGATTTTCAGGTATAGGTTTTGATGAATGATAAACAATGAAGTCAAGTGTCAAACAACGATATTATATGACAAACAATCAAGATTGAATGCCGAGAAGCATATTGATGACGGAATTGCATAGACAAGCCAAAGACGAGATCAAAAGTTCAAGACCGAAGACCCAAGGCGTAGGTCATTAGGTAGAACCAATGTAAAAGCAACGTTTAAGTTATCTCGTCTTTTGGCTCAATATAGGTCATCATAAATATGCATAAAATCATTTTATTAAATCATATATATCATAAACATTTTTAATATACTTCAAACAAAATGATTTTAACATTTTATTAAATCATATATATCATAAACATTTTTAATATACTTCAAACAAAATGATTTTAACATTTTCATTTCAACATAGGTCATCATTAATATGCATAAAATCATTTTATTAAATCATATATATCATAAACATTTTTAATATACTTCAAACAAAATGATTTTAACGTTTTCTTTTTAACCAAAATGGTTTTTGAAGTAAGTTTTCGATTCTGGTATATTTTGGTATACTCCAGCTTTGATTCTGGTATACTCTGGTATATACCAGCTTTGCTGAGTTTCCAGATTTTACTGGAGCAACATAATCGATTATGTGATTAGAATAATCGATTATTTCACTATCCGTTGCCTTCCCAACGTTCCGTTTTATGAACGTTGAGAAGGTAATCGATTATGCAGTCACATAATCGATTATGCAATCACATAATCGATTATTTTGGCATAAAATCAGCATAATTGATTGTCAATTAAGCAACGGACATGCACCTTTTAACCCCTATAAATAGAGGTCTTTTGAGCTGATTTTAAACACACAACACCTCCCAATATTCATATACATATTGATATTATTTGAGCATCATTATAGAGCTTTTGTTGAGCCATTTGAGAGACAACTTTGAGTTGTTCATAGAGCTAATATTGTATCTCTTTATCTACTCTTTTGAGAGAGTTCTTGTTGTAAAGAAAGGTGTTTGAGAAGAACATATCTTCTCATTGATTGTCGGGTTTGCTAAGTACCCTCAATCTTAGTGGTTGAAATCTTGAGGTGCGGTATCCTCGAGCAAGTTGAAGTCTTGTAGAGTGTACATCTACGAGCAAGTGTAACGGTTTGTTAGGCACCCGAAAGCTTAACGGAGTTAGTGGAATCTCGAGAGAGTCTCTCGGGGACTGGACTAACCACAAGTTGTGGTGAACCAGGATAAATTCGGTGTGTTCTTTCCTTGCTATTTTTATTACCGAATTTATTTTATTCCTGTAATTTTTAATTCTGCAATATTTATTAATATTCTCGTGCCGCACTATTCACCCCCCTCTAGTGACAGGCATAAAACCTAACAGATTTCTCCGGTGAAAACGAAACAAAACAGGCTTCTTCTTCCCCATAACTGAACAACTAACGACCAAACCAACTGCTTGACCTCCATTTCCACCATTTACGTCGACCACACTGTCTGACGACCCACTGGCCATCACATTGCAGACCACTGGTCATTGTCTTCGTCCCCATAACCGCTAGCCATAACGCTAGTCAACCCCATAAAATTTTGTTTAAGAAATTAAATTTTGTTAAATAATATTATTTTTGCATAAAATCTGATGTGGATGTTGTTTTGTCCTCCACGTCAAGCAAGTGAGCATCACGCTATTTCGAAGGGTTTAAAAGTCTTGTTTTGATTGAGTTGAAGTGTCCAGATAAAACTTTATAGAGTCTAGGGACCGGGATGACAAACCAGAACAAGTACAAGTGTCTTTCAGGCTATTTTACCCTTTTTAATAGTAATTTCATTACTTGAATACTTTATTTGGATGATTGCGGTGAAAATGAGTAACTTTTCAGGCAATTTAATGAGTATTTCATTTAGATATTCATTTTTGTAAAAAGAAGAAATATGTCAACTTATAAGCTCAAAATCGAAAATCCAAAATATCTAACTCGATTAATCTGAAATCGAATTTGAAAAATCTGATCCAATCCGAGCTTATTTGGATTAGATTTGAATTGTCATTTCTTCAATTCGAAAATCGAAAATCCAAACCAAAATTTCAATCCGAACTACCTGAATGCCAACCCTTAAACATGATTATATCTGGCATAAAATGAAAGGTGGCTCAACCGAAGAAATGGTGTGCATAAGCATTTCAAAGAATGAAACTTGTCAACTAAATTTGCAATTGATCTTAAGCTACTTAATATTCTCCCCGTTCCAATTTATGCGAACATATTTCCTTTTTGCTCCCATAGCTCTGGAACTTAGCTGCGGGTTATTGTTATTGCATGTCATCTATTTTATGATTTTTAGGATATTGTCATTATTGCTATGATTATGTTGAGGTTACTGATGAATTATCTTTTCTTGTATTCTTATTTTATTTTCATCTTCCTGAGCAGAATGTCTATCGGAAACAGCCTCTCTGCTCTATCGGTGTAAAAGTAAGGTCTGCGTATACGCTATCCTCCCCAGACCCCACTCAGTGGGACTTTACTGGGTCGTTGTATTTCCTTTTTGCCCCGTTCTAAAAAGAATGACCCCTTTTTATATTTGAAAACAATTTAGCTTAAACTTTCAATTCTACCCTTAATAAGAAGCTTTTATAACCACACAAATATTCTAGACCCTTTTTAACTTGTTTAGGACCACAAATTCCAAAAGTCTTCATTGTTTCTTAAACTCCTACCCAGTCAAATAGGTTTACATAAATTGGAACGAAGGGAGGGAGTACTATTTTTTAACAAGTACATAAGCAAATTGATCTTGACGTGAAACAAACTTGCATTCTTAAGAAATCATGTGTCCTAACAGTTGCTCACAAAAAGGTTGTTATGGACAGTTTAGCTCTTCCAAGTTCATAGATCATAGTATCATACTATACATGTATATTTCAAAAGATAAACCCCCCTCCCTCCCTATACAAGTCAGGCAACTCGAGGTTTAACAAGTTCACATTTTGAAGTTTTCATGAATTACCAAGTGCAATATTTTCGAGGAGCTTGTGCAAACCAGCCAAGTAGGTAAATATCATCACGCTTTGCCTGCCCTGATCATGATATCCAGCCCTGCAAAGCAACACATTCTGGACAGGTAAGACGATCGATTCTAGTTCAAGATGTCAAACAGTGTCAGAATGAATATAGAGAGATCGCAACATTGAGGATTGACACACAGTATAAGTTAGCAGCACCAGGAGAAAAGAGTAATAAGGACCAAGAAAGTCCAGTTTCAATATTGCATGCTTTACTATTGCATGTCCAAGTTCACCTATATTTTTCTCTTTTCCCTTTTGTCTAGTTTCATTGCATGCAGGAAATAGAGAGTAGAGGAAAGACCAATTTGGGAGTCCATGTCCAAATATATAACAGATCATCAATCAGCAGCTCTATGCTAATAACATCACAAATAAGTTAGTTGCTTTAAGAGAAAAAAAGAATCATATCAATACCCTTTCAGCAGCAATCCATTTTCCATCTAGCCAGAATTGATGGGGCCTCAAATCGGAATGCTGAGTTTCCAACATCTCATTTGACATTTTAAAGTAGACTGTATAGTTTGAACCATCAAGTACTTTGCAAACTTGACCAGTCCACCATCCACCATTATACCAAGCATCAACTTCATCAAGTGGCCTGAATATGTCAGGTTGTTGGGTCACTGGGGGAGGTCTTATACAAAGAGCATCTGCTTCTTCAGTCAGGAGATCCATATCATCAGTTTCTAGAGTCTATCGCAGCGGATACTTTCCATTTCCTAGATGTCTCACAATTGTAGCAGGGTACCATGAACCCTGGTAACCTTCTCCATCCCTCTTCACCTCCACCTTTGCTCCAACGCTAAATTTTCTGCGCCTAGCTACTCCACCATTCTGTCCCTTTAGTTTTCCAAGTCCGGGCTTCACTTGAACTTTGGGTTTTTTCTGCATGTCACGTGAATCATATAGGAATGAGGAAGAAAATAATCTCAACTTTATACAGCTGAAGCTCTTGAAGAATAAATGAATAGCAATTGTAAAAAATTTAATGTTGTCATACCCTGAAGGCGACGACCCATTTTCCATCAATCCACTCTTGATGGGGTCTCAATGTGAAATGGTCAAACACCAGTTCCTCATTTGTGGTCCAAAAATACACCATGTATTTTAATTCATCAAAGATTTTGCATATAATACCAACCCACCATCCATCATTATACCATGCGTCAACTTCTTCAAGCATTTTAAATCTGTCATTCTATCAATTACAGGGGGGCAGGGCCTAATGTCAGAAGCATCTGCCATTTCTTTAAGGGGCTCAGATTCGTCTTCAGTTCTTAGTGTCAGGTACTCCACCAAAAACTTATGCTGACCAATGGACTCAGATAATAACTGCAGCGTACTAGGAACCCTTGTATCCTTCTTCATCACTTTTCACCTCTACCCTCATCCCTTTGCTGAACTTGGGCTCTGATGTCTTTCCACTGCACTTTATCTTGATTTTCAGATCCTTCGACTTCAAATTCATGTCAGATGAACTTCTTGTCATATCAAACTTCAGCCAACAGAGAAAAGGAGAAAAAGAAGATTGTTAAATATCCTTGAGGAAGAGCCAACAAGAACAACAGAAAAGAGGAACATACCTCTCCGGCAGTAACCCATTTCTCTTTGATCCATTCTTGATGAGGTCTCAGCATAGAATGTTCAAACACCAATTCTTCCTCTGTGCTCAACAAACACACTTCATACATCAAACCACAAAGAACTTCTCTTATATGACCTTCCCACCATCCATCTATGAACCAAGCATCTACCTTATCAAGAGGTTCAAAAGGATGAAACGAATGGATTTCAGGTGGACACGGTCTGATGCATGAAGTATCAACCTCTTCTTTGAGAAACTGAGATCCGCTTACTGCTTTCAGTGTCTGATATTCGACCAAAAACTTGTCATAGCCAACAGATTTGACAATAACTGCATTATGCCATGAACCACGGAAACCTTCTTTATCATGCTTGACCTCCACAGACATCCCTTCGCTAAATGTTTGCATCCAAGATCTGCTACACTTTATCCTGAGTTTGAGCCCTCTTGACTTTAGTTCTACATCTGGTATGCTCTGCATCGTAAAAAAATTTTCTTTTTGATAAATTTCTGCATCGCAATAATTTTAACTACGTAATATACATGAAAAGAGATAAACTTTAGAACCCTCGGGGGTTGGCCTGGTGGCAATTGACTTGAGCTTTGGGGTTTGCTCCCTTTCAAGGTCTCAAGTTCGAAACCCAATGGGTGCAAACAATTTCTGAGGGCCATCGGGTTGGGTAAAACCTGAATTAACCGTGGTGCACTTGCGGGAAACTCCTTGCCGAGGGCCTGGGCACCCCCGGGATTAGTCGGGTCTCGAAGAGATTCGGACACCCGGTGAAAAAAAAAAAGAAAGAGATAAACTTTAGGCCAGGATACATCTAAAAGAACTAGATGACAACTACTAATAAAGGCTGTTTGCACAATGTTTCATAGTATGACAAAAAGGAAGGAATCCACATTAAGTTGAAACGTATGCAAAGAGCAAATTCCATATAAGGAAGGAATCCACATCAAGTGACTATTTAGCTAAGTGCCCTATTGAATACAATGCACGGTCTGTTATAATCCCAATATAATTATGAGCAAATTCCATATAAGCATAGTCGAAGGAAAATAGAGTGTTCAATGCCCAAGATTCATAAACATATGCAAGTATGTAAATAAATAACAGAAGAGGAAGATTTGTCTCATCTCATTTCAGCTACACATCCCTTCATATGCTACTCATAATATTGAATGATTTTTTTTAAATAAAATAAAATAAACTCTCAACCTCCACCAACAGTCCACCCTGTTGAGTACCAACAGCAAAATTAATACTCATGGAATAAAACATTAATAACAGCCCAAGAAGTGATGAAAAGGAAAGAAGATTAATTTACTACCAGCCATTCATATGGAATAAACAAGTTGGTTATAGCTTAGACAATCCACCTCACAACTTTGGGAGAGAAAGCAGGGTATGGGAGAAAAAAAGGTAAGCAATCACCTAAAACATAAAGTAGTCAATTACTATATTAATCTTAACATATATAGTACTCTCACTCTCTCCGCCCCAATTTGAGTAACTTGGTATTTACTTTTAAAATAAAATATTAGATAATAAAAAACCTGGGGCATTTTTTGGAGGTGAAGAGGAGGAGGAACCCAAGAGCCATCGTCCCAGTCTCGATAAAACCGCAAACCCCATTGTTCCACTTTAACCACAACTTCTACAAGTGAAACCAAATATATAGAATTCTCCAAGATATCATTCACCTTCCCTTTTCTCCACCCTTTCCCTTCATAAAGGACCTCCACATTGTCACCAACCTTGAAGTAACTGTGAAGCTCCGTTGGAGGTGTAGGCCGTACATCACAAGCGTTAACGTACTCTCTCCTCTTGCGTCCAGAAGGTTCCTCGTTAAGGGTCTGGAACTCGACGAAAATTTTACCATTTCTGGTTGGGGTGTTGATCGGAGTAAGGTGGCGGGGTACCAGATGGTAAAAGGCTGTGTTTTTCGGACTTCTACAGCGTCTCCTTTGTTGAAGCATTGTGGGGTTGTACTTGTATGGAGTAGCATGTCATAAACCCTAACTATAAGAGTGGAAATTGTAGGAGGGAGAAGGAGTACTAGGATTGTCTAAGATTTTATGTATTCTTTTTCCCTTTTCTTGTCGATTCTTTTCTATTCGCAAGCAATCAAAAGATGTTTGAAAATTTTTATTTTGTGTCACAATTTTTTATTTTAGAGTTTTGTGGACCCCAAATTTTATGGACTTAGAAGTATAAGATTGGGTTCAACAATTTTGTGAGACAAAAAAGAGCCTTATACAACTAATATTAATACTTCTCAAACATGTTGGCTCTCATAAACAGAATTTATAGCTATGTACCAACCAACAACAACAAACCATGGTTAGTCCGTACATAGACCTTATCCCTACCTAATAAAGGAAATAGAGAGCCGATGGGGCAAGAAAGAAGAGAAAAGCATGGAAGGAAGAAACATGAATGATAAAAGAAAAAGGGAGAGATAAAGAATAAGTGGTACCAAATAATAGCAACAGGGAATACAATATCCGAGGCGAATAAAACCACATAACGTAATAAAAATCAAGAATATGAAGGGATATGCATGCTACTAAGACTATGGGTGAACAACTATAAACTATCTACTAACCTTATACTTTAATCCTCGACCTCCACGCCTTCCTATCAAGGGTCATGTCCTCAGTAAGTTGAAGCAGCGTCATGTCCTGCCTAATCACCAACCCTCTCTTTCAATTTAGATGACACATTTTTTTTATTAGTCCATTTTAAAAACAACGACACGTTTCTACAATTGAATTTAATTCAACTTTAAAGTATGCATTTTACTCATTTTATCCTTAATGAGAAGCTTTTATAATCACACAAATACCACAGTCCCACAAGTTTTTACACCTTAAATTTTAAGACCATAAGTTTCAAAATCCTTTTTTTTTAAACGATGTGACGAGTCAAACTAACTCATCTAAATTGAAACGAGGAAATATACTATTTATTTTGAAGAGTTATAATGATAAGATTTTTGAAAACAAATACTAAGCTATTTTGAATAGTAGGAAACACAATAGAAAAATAATTTCCAAGTTGTAAATGATTTGATGAAAATATTATATTTACTATTATTCCTTATTTCAACCCTTATGTCTCCCACCACTCTCCTTTGTTGCATCATCTCTTATTTATTTATAACTAGTTTACGCAACGCGCATTGTGCGATTATTCCATATCAATGAGTATAATTTTTAAAAAATAATATTTATAAATGTTATTAAAATGTGTTTGAGTTATATATCAACAATAATTGTAACGACCTAGCCGATCGTTTTGAGCTTTAGTATTTCGTTCTTCGATTTGTGATTTTAAGTAGATTCATATGATGCATTATGACATGTATATATGGTTGGTTATGATGTCCGAGAGGTTCAGGATTGATTTTGTGGAGAGATTCTCAACTTGAAAGCTTTAAGTTGGAAGGGTTGATCAAAGTTTGACTTTTGAGTAAACAACCTCGGATTCAAAATTTGATAGTTTTAATAGGTTCGTACGATTATTTTAGACTTGATGTATGTTCGGATTTGACTTTGGATATTCCTAGTGGATTTTGAATATATTCGTCTAATGCTGGCAGTTTGAAGAACTAGAGAGGTCATAGGTTTGACTAGAGATTGACTTTGATCTTATCGGATTTTGTTTTGTGTTCCTGAGCCTTAGATAGGTTCGTTTAGTTTATTAGAACTTGTGTGCAAAGTTCGGTTATGATTTCAAATACATAAGTGTGATTTTGACGTGCTTGAAAAGGTTGAAATATTTTAAGGTTAAGATAATGAACCGATCTTCGATTCGTTGTTTTTAGGTTATATGTGGTGTTTTGAGCCTTTACATAAGTTTGAATTAGGTATATGGACTTGTTGGCATGATTGAACAGGGCCGCGAGGGACTCGAGTGAGTTTCGGGGCAGTTCCGGACCAATTATAGGCCTTTTCAGCTACTAGTTCGGGGGTGGCTCCCGATGGTTCATATGGTAGAACTTCTTTAATAGACGCTTGGGTCATGCATTAATCTTAACCTGTAACCTGTAACCTGCATGCAGTCACCGAACAGAAAACGTAAAAAGAGAAAAAAAAATTAAAAAAAAATCTTGAATTAGCACTACAAATAATTTCAAAAACTATTGGTTGTCAATACCTGACAATGACGTCAAAATTTGATTAACGCAAAATACACACTTCAATTATGCTCGGTAATCAAAGATAGTATAGTATAATATCATATCCACAAGGATTGGATATAAATAGTATTCGCATAGTTTCAAGCTTGATTGCTATCCATGAGGATCAACAATTGAGATTTATATGATTACTAATTAAAAATTAACTAAGAATCTAAAGCTATTGACTAGTAACTATCGAAACAAGGAATGAGCAAAGAAGGTTATCAGTGAGAGAAAATAGGGGTATGATAGGATATAAGCAAGATAATTATTTGGGATCTAACTCTAGTTAATTCACTTCTAATGTTCAAGTGAGTCTCTCGAATTCACTCAATTATTATTTCAAATGTTTAGCAGAAACTGCTCTCTCGATTAAGTCTCAACCATCATGAGACGAACCAATTTATGATTGGTCTTTAGGAGAGCCTCTCTCGATTAATCTCCTAACTAGGTTTAATCAATGATTCAACTATCCTCTTTCGATTACTCACTAGAATCTATGAACTCAACCAACAATATAATGAAAAGATATCACAAGTTATGCCTCTCTCATATACATGAACTAGCGAATATAGATGCAACAATTAAATCATCCAAATCTCTTCAATACATAAAACTAGAGTTATAATCCACACGAAAATATCAATACATCAAATCCATCAAACCCTGATGGAAACTACTCCATAGACATGGAATAATTCATTATAACTAATAATTAAAAAATAGGAAAATATAAATTCAATCCAAACTCGTGTCTTGAGTGAAGAAGGACTGATGAAATCTTGTGTGCATGTATTCTTGCAACTCCTCATTAGGCTCCTTAGGTCGAAAGTATGTCAAAAATCCAGAAAATAATATTTTTTCATGTATCTATACCAAGTAGGGTCGGGCCCTGACGAAACCACCCTTTCCTAACCGAAATAGGACAATAGCTCTAGGAAAAATACACAACCGATTTGCATGGGGCGACGTTCCATGCGGGGCATTAATTGAGATCATTAGAGAGCATGCAGAATTCAACAGGTCATAAATACACACTACCACATCGCACCATGTGCCGCCCCACAGGCCGTGACAGTGCAATTTCTTTAGAGCTCGGCTTCTTCCTTGATTTTTGATTCCAGATGTGGTCCCCGATCCTTGAACATGATTTCGAATTAATTCCTTGGGCTTTTATTCAGACCTCAAAGCTTTAAATAGCTCGAGTTAGCTCCAAAATAGCAACATAACCCGAAATCACTCCAACAAGGCATAAAATACACAAATAGTGCAAAACACTATCAATTAAAGCTCAACACAAGTAAAGTGCACTAAATTAGAATGCAATAAACGACTAAAGTACAAGATTATAGCCTACCATCATCAAGGAAAAGGAACCAAGAGAATCAATAGACTTAATTTCAACATGGCAGTTTTGACATGGAAAACTAATAACATGGGTTAAATCACTAAGCAGGTGAGAGCATGCTAAAGATATAGGGTACAACACGGTATAGAATTAGTCCAAAAGGGATTTAAAAATTATGAATCTAAGTGAGAAAGGTTTTATTGAGTTATAAGCGTAGGATGACAATCACACATACTAAACAAGTAGACATGCATGATCTATAGCAGCTAATAAGAATTCAATTGTGCTGATTATATCATAAAGGTACCTAGTTAAACAATATCGTAGTATGAGACATTGCGATCTTAAGGTCAAGCAGAGCAGATAGATTTCAGAACTTAAACCAGTCAACCATGCACAGTGCAGAAAACTAACTGTATTAAGAAACTAGGCCATGCTAAAGTGTACAAAGTTAGCGAGACACCACATTGCAATACTTAAAACTATATTTTGGTTAATGGATATAATTCATATAGGCAAGGACAACAATAAAGCTTACATAAAGGGTTTAGAAATTTATGAAGACAAATTCTGGGTAGGCAGTAATCCAGTAGAGCTTCAGGTCAAGCATTCAAATTGAGATGTAAAGATACAATATTAAATAGCCAATGCGAGAGATTAGGCATTCATAAACACAACAATTTCGAGCAAGTGTCACAACCTAGAAACATCTTCTAATCATGCTAAATTACACAAATCCAAATAAAGAATTACAAGTAAAAAAATCAAACAAAAGGTCGGCAAAATATCATACTGTCTTAGAAATCCCACATAAAAGGGATATTAGGAAGCACGAACACAAACAAGGAAAAAACATAACTGAGAGCATGAACACTTACTAGTTCGCAAATTTAATAACAAATAGGAATAAATCACCAAATACCAGTAGCAAAATAAGAAGAACAACAGGAATCCCAATATTCCTAGTGCATCAGAGTTCATAAGAGCTTCTAAAGAGCCCCAAGCAGTACTCGCACTAGACAGGTAATTAGAGCGAATTCCAGTGGTCTTGGCTTTCAGAAGGCCACAGCCAAGAGTACAGAAAGTATAGAAGATGAGAGTAAATGGGGTAATAATAGTGGTAATAGTAGTTAAGTGATTGTCGTTGGGACCTATAAAGGGAACAAGGAACAACAATAACAACTACCCAGTATAGTCCCACAAGGTGGGGTCTGGGGAGGGTAATATGTAGACATGCCTTACCCCTGCCCGAAAGGGCAGAGAGGTTATTTCTAATCGACCTTTGGCTCAGGGAAGGAAGGGAAAACAAAAATAAAAATAAAAACAAAAACAAGAGAGCATTAGTAACTCCATCAGAAATCGCGTATATAGTTATCTAAACATAAGAACCATAAATAAAATATCATGCAATAATATCAAACAGTAACTAGCATAAATAAATACCATAAGTGGGACACAATCCAATGCACAAATCATCTATGGATAGCCTTGCAAAGCCTCACCCAACCCCGGGAAATGAGTACATAAAATACTAGGAGCTCATATCCTACAATCCCGATACTAGACCTCCAAACTTTTCTATCAAGGGCCATGTCCTCGGAAATCCGCATTCTAGACATGTCCTAATCACCTCTCCCCAATACCTCTTAGGCATCCCTCTACCTCGCCTCACGCCGACCACAGCCAGTCGCTTACAACTCCTCACCGGGGCATCAGGACTTCTCCTCCGTACATGCCCGAACCACCTGAGCCTCGTTTCACCCATCTTCTCATCCACCGGGGCCAACCCCACCTTATCTTGAATAACTTCATTCTTAATCTTATCTAACCTGGTGAGCCCGCACATCCACCTGAACATCCTCATCTCCGCAACCTTCATTCTCTAAACATGAGAGTTCTTCACCAGCCAGCACTCCGCCCCATACAACATGGTAGGTCTAACCACAACTCTATAAAATTTCCCCTTGAGCTTATGTGGCACTTTCTTGTCACATATGACTCCTGATGCAAGCCTCCACTTCGACCACCCCGCTTCTATATGATGAGTGACATCCCCGTCAATCTCTCTATCCCCCTAAATCACCGACCAAGATATTTGAAACTGTCCCTCTTGGCGATGACCTGAGATCCAATCTCCACGTCCCTGCCTACTTCGCTCGGCTCGGTGCTAAACTTGCACTCCAGGTATTTAGTCTTAGATCTGCTTATTTTGAAACCCTCTGACTCGAGAGTCTGTCTCCATACCTCTAGCCTCGCATTCACACCGACCCTCGTATCATTTATCAATACTATGGCATCAGCAAAAAGAATACACCAAGGCACATTCCCTTGAATATGTCGGGTTAGCGCATCCATCATCAAGGCAAACGAGAGGGCTACACGCCGATCCTTGATGGAGCCCGATAACCACCGGGAAATGGTCTGAGTCACCACCCACCGTCCTAGCCCTAGTCTTAGCTCCATCGTACATGTCCTTGATTACTCTGATGTAGGCTTCCGGCATGCTCTTCGCCTCCAGGCACCTCCATAGAACCTCCTTTGGGACCTTGTCATACGCCTTCTCCAAATCGATAAACACCATGTGTAGATCCTTTTTCTTATCCCTGAACTGTTCCACCAATATCCTGAAAAGGTGGATGACTTCTGTAGTGGAGCGACCCGGCATAAAACTGAACTGGCTCACCGATATAGATGTCATCTCCCTCACCCTTGCCTCGATCACCCGCTCCTAGACCTTCATAGTGTGACTTATTAATTTGATAACCCTATAGTTGTTGCAACACTGGATATCCCCTTTGTTCTTGTACAAGGGCACCACTGTACTCCACCTCCACTCCTCCAGCATCCTTTTGGTCCTGGAGATCGAATTTAACAACCTGGAGAGCCACTCCACTCCTGACCCACCCATTCATTTTTAGAACTCCACCGGATCTCGTCCGGCCTGGTCGCTCGACCCCTACTCTTCCTACGCAAAACTCCTATGACCTCCTCCACTCTAATGCGCCTGCAGTACCCAAGGTCTCTTTGATGCTCTGAATGCCCAAGCTCCCCTAGCTTTATGTTTCGATCCCCCTCCTCTTTAAGTAAGTCTCGGAAGTACGCTTGCCACCTCTGCTTGACTTGAGACTCCCACTATCAGGACTCTACCATCCTTATCCTTGACGCACTGAACTTGGTCTAGATCCCGCGCCTCCCTCTCCCTTACTTTAGCTAACCATAATAACTTCTTGTCCCCGCTTTTCTCCCCTAATTCCTTGTACATGCGACCAAACGCCACATTTTTAGCTTCTATAACCGCCAGCTTCGCTTCCTTTCTCGCCACCTTGTAGATCTCCCGGTTCACTCTCCTTTCTTCCTCGCTTGTGCTCCCTTCCAACTTAGCAAACGCCACTTTCTTCACCTCCACTTTTTCATGGACTACATTGTTCCTCCACCAGTCACCTCGATGTCTGCCTGAATAGCCCTTGTCTACCCTGAGCACATCACGTGCTTTCTCCCTAACCAAGTTCGCCGTCTTTGACCACGTTGCGTCTGCTTCCTCAGAACTTCTCCAAGCTCCACCATCAACTAACCTCCTCTCCAACTCCTGGGCTTTCTCCTTAGTCATAGCACCCCATTTAATCCACGATCATCCCCGAGCACCCCTCCTCTTCTTCTTCACCCAGAGACCGACATCCATCACTAGGAGTTTATGAAGAATCGAAAGGGACTCCCCCGGAATAACCTTGCAGTCCTTGCACAAACCTCTATCGCTCCTTTTGAGAAGGAGGTAATCAATCTGAGTCCTTGTCGCCGAACTCTTGAAGGTGACCAGATGTTCTTCCCTCTTCTGAAATGTCGAGTTTGCAATTAGAAGCTCAGAAGCCCTGGCAAAATCAAGTAGTGACTTGCCTCCTCCGTTCCTAACCCCAAGGCCAAAGACACAGTGCACCTCACTATAACCACCAGCCACAATATGACCATTAAAGTCCCCTCCAATAACTAACTTCTCATATTGAGGAATACTACTCACCAAATCATCCAAGCCCTCCCAAAAGAGCCCATTAACCTCCTCATCTAAGCCCGCTTGCGGCGCGTAAGCACTGATAACGTTGAGGACACAACCCCCAATAACCAACTTAATAGACATCAACCTATCATTCACTCGCCTAACCTCAACCAGAGACTGCCTTAGATCCCTATCCACTAGGATGCCCACTCCATTCTTACCTCTCACGACCCCAGAATACCACAGCTTAAACCCGTCTCCATTCCTCGCCTTCGACCCTTTCCACCTAGTCTCTTGGACACAGGCTATGTTGACCCTCATCTTATGAAGAACCTTCGCCAACTCAATGGACTTACCCGTGAGAGTGCCTATGTTCCACGATCCTATCCTTAATCTAGGAGCGTCCGCTGCCCTCTTCCCACCCTTGCCTCCCGCCCTATCCGCAGAACCGCTCCCAGCCCCTCTGCTCACCCCTTCCGCTACCCCCGCCTCCCGAGGACATGACCTTACACTATCATCCCCCGCCGCGGCCACAATCACTCTAAACGATTACGGAGAATAGTGGCGCACACACGAACAGTAGCGGAATACGCAAAAGAATGCCAGCTAGGAATCGATAGAGTAAACTCCTCGATGTCCAGCAATTTATCTTCTGTGTTACCTTCTCTACTAATGGCCAGCATTGAGATATTGGCAACTTTTTGGAGTCCAAAGGAACCCCAAGGTACTTGAAAGGCAGACTTCCTTCCACGAGCCCCAATTCTTGTATAATTTTCTCCTTCTGGGAAATTGAAGCCCCAGCTAAGTAAATTGAACTTTTCTCAACATTTGCTTGTAGACCAGAAGCCATGGAAAACTTTTGGAAGGTATGTTTGAGTAGCCTTACAGACTTTATATCAGCCTTGCAGAACATCAACAAGTCATCCGCAAAGCATACATGTACCACTCCCAACTTCTTACATCTCAGATGGAATTTAAATTCTTTGATCTTCATCATCAGCATAAACTCTCTTTGCAAGTACTCCATGGCCAAAATAAAGAGATAGGGGGACATTGGGTCCCTAGCCCTATTCCCCTCTTGCCTTTAAAAGGTTTTGCGAGACCCTCATTTATATTTAGAGAATATATAACTGAAGTGAGGCACTCCATTACCCATCTTATAAACTTGTGAGGGAAACCCAAGTCAGTCAATAATCTCTCCATGAAACACCATTCTATAGTATCATAAGTTTTCCTTATATCCACTTTTAGAACACACCTGGGGGAGATACCTTTCATATTGTAGCCTTTGAATAATTCATGTGTGAATAAGATATTGTCAGTGATATTCCGACCTTCTATAAAGGCTGATTGTGAACTCCCAATAAGACCCCCAATAACTCTTTTAAGTCTAGCTGTGAGTACCTTTGTGATAATCTTGTACAGAGTTGTACAACATGCTATAGGCCTATAAACCTTAACATGACTCGGATTTTGCACTTTTGGAAACTTCTCTACTTCCTTTAAAGCCAGTTTCTCTTGATCAATCAGCCTTTGATCCATATGATGGTTTTTAAGTTCACTCTGAATTACTTCATGTCTCTGCCTGGCCTTATTGAGCTGAAACTTATATGAATCCATATAAGTATTCAGCCGTTTAAGATTAGTTTTCAACCATTTAAGTTTACTCTGTACCCTATGCATAGGACTCCCATTTGTCTCTTTATCCCATACCCTTCTTACTATACTTGAAAAATCAGCATGATCAATAAAAAGCTGTACAATTTAAAAGGTTTTGGATGTAGGTTTCTCGTTTGATCCTTAGGCGTACAATGGAACAAAATAGGAGAATGATCTGATACCTCTGAGTTTAAGAAATCTGCTTCAATGTGGCTGTGTTGTTTCATCCACTTAAAATTTCCAAAATCCCAATCAATTCTACTATAGACCCTCTTTGTCGGTTCTTTGCTTGTTACTCCAAGTGTAGAACCATCCCAGGATCTTCACTTGTGTGAGTTGCAAGGCAATAATCACATCCTGGAAAACTTTAATCTCACTTTGTGTAACTGGAGTCCCTATCATGTCTTCAGTGTGGAGGACATTATTAAAATCCCCACTGAGTAACCAGGTCTCTGTAATGTTTGCACCTAATTGTGTAAGTTTACTCCATAACTGTTGTCTAGTACTAATTTTATTACTAGCATACACGATCGTTATCGAAGTCTTGAAACTGGAACTTCTTTCATGTACCTCACAGTGTATAAATTGCTCATATGTCAGCATCACCTTAGCCTTAATGTGCTGCTTCCACAATAGTCAAATCCTCCCATTTGAGTGTTCTTTGTAATTACAACAGAACCTCCAATCATTTGCTAGTTTATTATGATCTTTCTAGCTTTCTTCTCCTTTAATCTTGTTTCTAAGAACCCTATAAAATCCACCTTATGCTTTCTCAAAAAGAGTCTTAACTCTTTCTGCCTGTAGGGCTTGTTCAGCCCCCTTACATTCCATATGCATTGTATCATTTTTGGGTGAAGCTGGATGGGCCAGCGCCCCCTGGATCATCATCTATTTACAGTGCCTCAAATTTGTTTCTGAATTGTAACATGAATATTGTACTCTGTTGAACACCTTTCCCCTTCATTTTCCCTCTATCTGCAAGGTTCTCAGTATCTTTATCACTTGTCTATTGCATGTCACCTTCAGGTCTAAGATGCCGACTCGTCTCTTCTTCTTCTTTTTTTATCTTTTGGTAGCCATTTTATGTTCCTCCTGAGCTGTTGATTCCTATTTCTTGTTTCCTTTGGTTGAGCTCTTCCTTCATCCACCTTTCTCTGCTTCTCCTTGAGCCAACAATCATCTGAATTATGCACAAACCTAATGTACTCACAACAGAATTTCGGCTTCCATTCATACTCTATTTGTTGAAGTATAACTCCCTCTTTGTTTGCATTTCAAAACTATCTGGAAGTGGTTGTGAGATATCAGTTTCCACCAACACTCTTGCATAAGACACCTTCTCCATTTCAGCTGTGATCTTATCTGCATATAGTGGCTTCCCAACAACACTAGCAAGTTTGCTAAGTGCTTCTGTAGACCAAAACCCCAGAGGAAGGCTTGAGAATGTAATCCACAGTGGTACTACGCTCACACTCCCTAGGTCAAATTTAAAGTCCATTCTCCATTTTGTAGCATAAGAGGCTTGTTATGGTATGTGTAAGGACCTGCTTGGAGCACTAGGTCCCTATCTTCCATATTATCAGACATAAACACATAGTACAAATCCTCATGATACAGAATTTGAGGTTTTTCAACAAAACTCCACACATTTGTTACATAATTGTCCATTGCTTTCTCATAAGGATTGTCACCTAGTACAAATCCAATCAACGCAGTACTCCAATAGGTTTCCAAATCCTTCGTGTCGTCATCTTCAATTTGCACCACAAAAGTACCATCCCTCATAGAAGGTGGTACATAGCTTAATGCCTTTCCCACTTGAGAGCAACGATTCTTCTGCATGGCTTCCTCTCTCCTTTCAATTTCCACTGGAGGTTTTGTATTCTGGCAGATCTGCACCGAATTGCCTATAAATTGCAACCAACGTCGTGTTGCTACATTCATTTCCTTCAGCTCAGCTTTCTCTTCATTCACTTCAATTTCCTCCCTAATTGGTTGAAATTTTTGTGGCAAAAAACAACTTTCAAAGGTCACCGACAGTAATCTCTGTTGAATTCTGGTATCTGGCGTCACAATCGTTCCATCAATTTCCCCACCCATGTCTGGTTTGTGAAAGACTGTGGGTGCACTTCCCATCCCAGTTAACCAGCGATTAGGTTGAGGTTGAGCAGGTGTTTCCTCATTTCCTTCAGATTCCTTAGCTTCCGATGGCGATGGAAGCTTCCTTTTGCGTCTTGCCATGGCTGAAGCGCAAGTTAGCTGGACTTGCTTAACATGCGCCTACAGAGCGTATCTAAGAACTTTTTCCCTTTTCAATATGTCCCGATATAATCAATCTTTATTCTATTGTTTTAGCAATAAATACAATCTTGCATCCATTGATAAAAATATCCTTGAATCTAATAGTCATAAATATGTCATGTGAAATAGTGAAATTAAAGAGTTACTAAACATAAAAGGATATTTTTTTAAACAAATTAAAAAAAAACTATAGTAAAGCACATAAATTGAAATAGAGGCAATATTTGCTACTCAAACCACTTATTAACGTTTAAAGTAGGCGGCAAAAAACAGAAGGCTAGAATGTAAATTCATTACATTGGATTGATGAAATTAATTGAACACTTGAATTCCAATCGCAGAAAAGACAAGAAAAAAGCTAGGTAATTTTCGGATGATGTGGGTACCGTGTGCTAGTCAAATAGTTTAGTTAATAAATTGTTTGATTGCACAAGTTAGTTTTTTTTTATTTGGATGTCCTAAATATTAGAATTTCCTGTGTAATAATTCAAAAATGGAAAACTTAATAAGCTAAATTTTACTTGATTTTAAAGTGCTAAATATAAGGAGAATAATATAATGACTATTTTGTCTAAATGTAAACTCTGTTTTAAAAGGATAATTTTAATATAGTATAGCTTACTCACTGAGTCGGAGTACTCATTTTACTCCTGCACCTTGTGTGCATATGCATATATTTATGCATCTGGTACTGGGTTTGACTTATCAGAGGCAGAGTTATCGGAGTTTAGCAGGGTGGCTGCCGGCGTTCGCAGCACCGCTTTTCTCCCTCTTCGTTCAATAATCCTGTTTTGTATACTCTAATAGATACTTGTAGCTTGTGATACCCCGATTTTAGCTGTGTCGGGTTGTACTTCCACTAATAATTATCATGAAATCATGTATAGACTGCTTATGTAATGTTTAACTGTTTTAAAAAGTTGAATTGAATTGAGTTGGCTTGTCTTATATTTACGAGATGTATCATCACAACCGAATCAGAGTTTGGGTCGTGACAATTCATACTTAACTTTGTCCCAGAAACTGTAAGAGGAGCGTAACTGCTTCGAGTAAATTACATTGGAGAATCAAAATAAAGGTAATAAAATATAGCAAAAGAAAGGAAGTGAAAATGTAAATGTAAATGCTCCGATCATACATTTAGGTTACATTCAATTCGTTAAATTATTTTAATAAATTTTCTCTCTTTCTTTTCTTATTTGACATTTAAATATATGAAAAAGTTATAAAAATATAATTTTAACTTCCAAGAGGAATATACGTTTATGTACCAAGTTAAAAAATGTAATATTCATAAGATAAAGTTAAAATGTTTCGGACAAAATTTTTTTTTATGTAACAAAAAACTAGAGGAAATAATATTTTTGTAACTTCTTCGACCACTACTAACTTTCATTGAATAGATCAGCCAATGTTAGGTCTCCTTAACGTTTGCATTATTTCAAGTCCAATAATCCGTATGATTTATCATGTCAAGAATCCTCTTCAACATTCCTTATCATATGGAGATAAATCATTTATCTAATCGTTGTTTATCAAATTATTACTAAATGTTCAATAGCATGAAGTCAAACCACCTCCTTTAGTATGTGGATTCTTGTAATATTCTTTATTTTCTTTTTCCTGTTCAAGTTCATCAACACCAGTAAACTTTGTTTCTTCATTTTAATGATTATTGTTGTTCACCTAAAATAGTTGTTATGCAGTGTTAAGCTAGGGTGGTAATCAACACCAAAAAAAATTAACAGTGAATTATTAACTTTACATTGATTAAAATGTGACTTGAAACTAATTATAATATAAATAAATTTTACTCAATGACATATCTAAAGCAATATGCGTTGTATCAGATAGTGGCACTACATCTATAAACTACAAGTTCAAATAAAATAGGTCAACAATGCTTTTGTTTGGAAGCCAGGTCTAAAAGCAAAACTGATTGAAGCCATCCAGGTCTAAAAGCTTCCGTTTGCGGCCTGATTCCAGACATGACAGTATCATCAACTACCAAATAAATGTATTCCTACAAATTACTGACATCCACCTGCAAATTTCATGCAAGGTATTGAAAGAAATATCGATAGAAATTAATCTCGTCTACAACGTTTTTACTTTCTCCGCCATTTTAAGGGTGAGAATGCATCTGTTTTTTGTTATATATGTGTAGGATTTTTCTGCTCCTACTCCTCCCCTCCATCTATGCTTCTTGTATTGGTTTTTTTCACTCCTTGATTATATGCTAGGTATTTGTGTTTTTCGCTGAGTAGCGAGGGGATTCTTGTAGAGAAAGTGAAACATGTTAATAAATTTTGTGTGGCAATATTTTAAAATTATTTGGCCTTCTAGAAAGACTAATGCTTGTCAAAAATCATGTACTTATCTTGACAAATGGCTAAATGCTTTGACAAATGGCAAGAGAAATCTAAGAATTTTTTGCCTATAAAAATGTTCCTCCCTTGAGCCAATTCCTCCCTTGAGCCAATTTACACAACAAAAATAAAAACACACACGTCTCTCTCTCTCCTCTTCCTTCCAAATTTCTTTTCTATATTATTTAATTAATATTTAATACTAGTTGGTCTTCTTTTTCTTCTAGTTGGATTTGTAATATTTAATTTTGTTGATTCCTATATCATCTAAATAAAATGGAGGTAGACTTGTTTAATTCTGGAAAACATTTTACATTGCTGAAATGGTTTCTTAGGACAGTGCCTAGCACGACTCAAGCTAGTTGGAGTATTTCTGCTCACAAATAATATTATGACAGTATTATTATTATTATTATTATTATTATTCTTATTATTATTATTATTATTATTATTATTATTATTATTATTATTATTATTATTATTATTATTATTATTATTATTATTATTATGTTGTTGTTGTTGTTGTTGTTGTTGTTGTTGTTGTTGTTATTTCCGGTGTCATTTCCCTATAATCTAAGAAACTATGGCAAGCAATAATACTACGGAAATTTTTGATGGTGCTACCAATTCTGGTGTTGTCTCTACTGCTACTGTTCTGTCTGTCCTGCCAGATATCCATGGTGTTGCAAATACGTCATTGCATCCACAACTTTGGCAAACTCTAATGTCCAAACACATGTATGTGAACAGACATGGTTACATATCTAATGCTAATATCAAAACCTTCAAGAAAAATGCACCTCAATGCAATAGTAGAGTTGAGATAAATGGCAATCTTGCTAAGTCAAAATTAAATTTGACTAAAGCGGATAATATAATTATTGCGCTCATTTTTCAAATAAATAATGTGGCAAGTATGAGAGATTGAGTGGTAGACTCTGGTGCTACTAGGCACATTTTCTCAAATAAAAATAAATTTTTGTCTTACACCCATGTTGAGGAAGAAGAAAAATTTATTTATCTTGGTGACTCAAGAACAATGTACGTTCTTGGAAAAGGAAAAATTCTTCTCAAACTCACATCTGGTAAAACTCTAGCATTGAGTGATGTATTGCATGTTCCTAATATCCAAACCAATTTGATTTTTGTGGGGTTATTAGGAAAAGCTGGAGTGAAGGTTTCGTTTGAAAATAATGAGGTCATATTGACCAATATTAAAATTGTTGTGAGCAATGAATTTTATAACCATGATTTATTTGTGCTTAATATTTCTGATACTAGCAATGAAAATGCATCTTCTTCTGCTTATATGGTTGAGTCAATTTCTTTCTGGCATGCTTAGACTAGGACATATTAATATCGCGTATATAAAGAAAATGCAGTCACTAGGATTAATATCTGATTTAGACTCGAATAATATTAAAGATATACTATGTTGTATTTGCTTAGCAATAAAGATGATGTTTTTAATGCTTTTATTTCTTATAAAACTGAGGTTGAAAATCAACTTAGCAGAAAAATCAAGAGAATCCGATCAGATAGAGGTGGAGAATATTTATCTTTAAATGAATTTTGTGAAAAAAGAAGGAATAATTCATGAAGTAACTCCGCCTTATTCACCTGAGTCAAATGGAGTAGCTGAAAGAAAAAATAGAACATTGAAAGAGATGATGAACTCTATGTTAGTTAGTTCTAATGCTCCTGATAATTTGCGGGGTGCTATTTTATCTGTATGTCACTTACAAAATAGAATACCACATAGAAGAACAGGCAAAACTCCTTATGAATTGTGAAGGAATATAAACCTAATTTGAAATATTTAAAAGTGTGGGGGTGTCTTGCTAAAGTTCTTTTGCCTGAAGCTAAAAAGAGAAAAATAGGTTCTAAAACTGCTGATTGCATGCTAATTGGATATGCAGAACATAGTGCTGCATATAGATTTCTTGTTTTAAAAAGTGATGTGCTTGATTACAATACTATAATTGAGACAAAGAATGTTGAGTTCTTTGAATATATTTATCCAATATCTGATAAAATTTCTCATAAACCTGTTGAAATAAATAATGAAATTACCTTTAATGAGGAACTGAAAAGGAGCAAAAGGCCTAGGAAAGAATATTTTTCTTATAGAAATGATTTTCAAAATTTTCTTGTCGATAATGAACCATCAAATTATTTTGAAGCTATATCTTCTTCAGATGCTAAATATTGGAAAGAGGCAATAAAGGTTGAAATTGATTCTATTATGCAAAATGATACATGGATTTTAACTGATTTACCTCCTGGTGCAAAACATATTGGTTGTAAACGGATTTTTAAAAGGAAATTTAATCCTGATGGATCTTTAGATAAATATAAAGCTCGGTTAGTAGCAAAAGGTTTTTTTCAAAAATAAAATATAGATTATTTTGATACATTTGCACCATTGGCTAAAATTTCTTCTATACGAATTTTAATTGCCTTAGCTTCAATCCGTAAGTCTTTTATCCACCAAATGGATGTAAAAACTGCTTTTCTAAATGGTGATTTAGAAGAAGCGATTTATATGGTTCAACCTGAAGGCCGTGTCATTTCTGGACAAGAAAATAAAGTTTGTAAATTGATTAAATCTCTTTACGGCCTTAAACAAGCTCCTAAGCAGTGGTATGAGAAATTTGAACAAGTCTTACTGAGAGGCGATTTTTCTTCAGTTGAGGTGAATAAATGTGTTTATACTAAAGTGGTAGACAATGATTATGTGATATTATGTCTATATGTTGATGACATACTTATATTTGGTACAAGTTTAAATATTGTGCAAAGTACTAAATTATTCTTGTCTTCTAATTTTGATATAAAAGATCTGGGTGAAGTAAATACAATATTGGGAGTTCAAGTTATAAGGAGTGAAGATGGAATAATATTGTCTCAAGAACATTATGTTGAGAGACTTCTTAAGAAGTTTGAATATTTTAATCTCACATCCGTGAGCACTCCTTTTGATGCTAACTCTAAGTTGAAAAAGAATAATGGTGACCAGTTGCTCAGTCTAAATATGCTCAGATTATTGGGAGTCTGATGCATTTAATGAATTTTACAAGGCCTGATATAGCCTATGCTGTGTGTAGACTGAGTAGATATACTCATAATCCCAACAGAGAGCATTGGTCTGCATTAGAGAGATTAATGAAATATCTGAGAGGAACCATGAATTATGGTATCCTATATAGTGGATTTCCTTCTACTTTAGAAGGATACAGTGATACAAACTGGATCTCTGATTCATATGAGACTAAATCCACTAGTGGTTATGTATTCGTGGTTGTACAATATCGTGAAAATCAGCTAAACAGACGATCATTGCTAGATCGACTATGGAATCAGAGTTTGTAGCTCTAGAGTTAGCTGGTTCTGAGGATGAGTGACTAAGAAATTTTTTAGCTAATATCCCTTTAATAAAGGATGTATTGCCTCCTGTGTCTATACACTGTGATTGCCAAACGGCAATAGCTATAGCAAAGAACAAATCTTATAATTGTAAAAGTAGACACATGAAACTGAGACATGATGTCATAAAACAGTTGTTGAGAGATGAAATAATTTCCATTGACTATGTGAAGTTAGAGACAAATTTTGGCCGATCCTCTGACTAAACCCGTGGGAAGAAAATTAATTCTTCAAACCTCAAAATGGGTGGGGTTAAGGCCGACTTGTTGTCAATAGAGATGGTAACCCAACCTATGTGATTGGAGATCCCATGAAGTAGGTTCATATAGGTAATAACACGTCAATATTGGCACTAATGCACTAAAAAGAGTGCTTGACTGCTACTAATTGAGAGGCTGAGTTATAACTCGTAATGAAATTTTTCTTAATGGATGGTGTATTTAAAAGCAGTATACACTTGATGAATTCACCTATATGAAAGTGGAGTGGGCCGCTCCTATGAGATTTTGTCCTAGTCTCTAGAGCTCTCATGAATAACCAGGCACGCGCATGGCCCAGTGGGCACAAAATCGCGTTGAACACCAAAATTACCGGGGGTCAAAATGTAATTGATAAAATCTCTGATTTACAATAAGAATTATTAGTTCATAGAAATACTATATTTCACCAGTAATTCTATGAGTTAAATTTTATTGATCTAAGTTTCGTTCATAGTCCAGAAGACATTAAACCTATTACATTTGGCCATACAAATCCAGCAAGTTTATTTTTGAAAATATTTAATATAGTGGGGGACTATGGCAATATTTTAAAATTATTTGACCTTCTAGAAAGACTAATGCTTGTCAACAAGCATGTAGTTGTCTTGACAAATGTCAAGACACTTGACAAATGTGCTAAATGTTTTGATAAATGTCAAAACGTTTGACAAATGACAAGAGAAATCTATGCATTTTTTGCCTATAAAAATGTTCATCCGTTAAGCCAATTTACACAACAAAAACAAAAACACACACGTCTCTCTCTCTCATCTTCCTTCCAAATTTCTTTCCTATATTATTTAATTAATATCTAATACTCGTTGGTCTTCTTTTTTCTTCTAGCTGGGTTTGTAATATCTAATTTTGTTGATTCACGTATCATCTAAATAAAATAGAGGTAGGTTTGTTTAATCCTGAAAAAACATTTCACATTGCTGAAATAGTTTCTTAGGGAAGTGCCTAGCACGACTCAAGCCAGTTGGAGTATTTCTGCCCACAAATAATATTATTGCAGTATTAAGTTTTTTATTATTATTATTATTATTATTATTGTTATTATTATTATTATTATTATTATTATTATTATTTTCTTGTTGTTGTTATTTTACGGTGTCATTTCCCTACATTTTGTTCTCTAGGTGCTTGAAAAAATTCTTCCATCAGATTTTCTATAAGATTTTTTATGCATGCTCTTGTATTTTGTCTCAGCTTTCATCTTTTGGTTGCATTTTGATAAAAGTATGGCTATCTTTAACTTCAAAATGCGAGGATGATTTTGTACCTTCAATGTTTACCAGATGATTGTATTACGTTTGATAGTGAAGAAGATCTAATTTTTGTAAAGCTTAATGCTTTGAATGGTAAAAAGAAGAGATTGTCTCAGAGTTTTGAGTATAATTATGATGATTTTATTCCCATTTTGAGGCCTTTCTTGAGAGGTTATTAGGTTGCAGCTATTCAAAGATTACTATGTTGATGAAAGAAAGTTCACTTTTTCTCCTTTATGCTTCATTTGTCAATTTTCCTCACTTTTACAATCTCAAGTTCTAATATTTATGCATTCTTCTTCAAAAGACTTCTTTTTTCCGACCTCTTACAATTTCTTTAGTTTATCATTTAGTTTTACGCATCTCATTAAAAAAACATCTATTTGCTGGTAAGAATCTTTGTGATTTTGAGAAATCACACACTTCTATTCTTGATTATTATGAAAATTATTAATAGCATTGAGTTGTGTTCCAGTTGAATTACTAGAATAGTACTGCCTCTGATCTTTTTTACTACATAGTTCTATAATCTGTAATATTTTATTTTTTTTGCATCACTGGTTATATGTAAACATGTTAATATAAAACATGGTTATTTAGGTACCCTCCTTTTCTTTTACAATACACTCTTCACAGATCATAACGGTATGTATCCATTTGTGAACAAAAAGAATCTTGTTCTACTACGAGTAAGACAGAACCAATTGCAAGATTACGTGTGCTGGAAGGCGTTTAAGAATACTTTTGTCTCTCATTGATTGTATTAAATTTTTTAAAGAAGTTTATAATATTTTTGGCTACTTCGCATTTCCTTAACATGATTACATGTGAGGAAAGATGTTAAAAGAATACATTTTTCACATTTCACTTATACCTTTTAAGATTTGAATCTGATGCTCAAATTACATTGTCAAACACGATCCTTCGAGAAGGAAAAAGAAGCAATTAATGAGGCTTTATCTAACGTATTAAAAATTTAAGGTCTCAACACTTTATTGTTTAAGGTCTATTAACTAATAGTAAAGTGTTAGGGATCTTAGTAGCTTGATTGGTTGACGATCCGAACTTTCACCTTGTTAGTAAATGTTTGGTTTGGCCAAGGTCAACATTTTACCATTCATAATACAATGCAAACAATTGGAAATAAAGGATTTTACTTTCAGTTCACAACATTTATCTTTTGTTCGTCTAAGTTCAGATTTTCATCCCATCATTGTTATGTTTAACCATGGCGGCTTTGGTTTGGGGGAGCGAAATGAAGGGGCACCATGCTGTTAGACTTTGCCAAGGCATTCGACCTAGCGATTGCGAACTCAAGTTTTCCGAAGCGGAAGAAGAATTTGGATACTTACCAAAGCTCCGCGGCGAAGACTCAAATAGACTATCTCCTCCTCAGAAGAGGCGATAGAAGGTGGTGCGTGGATTGCAAAGTTATCCCGGGTGAGACCCTTACAACACAACATAAACTTTTGGTGATGGACTTTGGCATTATGATAAGGAGGAAGAAGAGGGCAATACGAGGCTGCCAGAGGATTAGGTGGGGCGCCTTGACTAAAGATAAAGCTCAGGAGTTGGAAGGAAAGTTATCAGAAATGGGAGCCCGGAGAAGTAGTTGGGACGCAAACACTATGTGGTCGACGACAGCTGATTGTATAAGGAAGGCGGCGAGAGATATGTTGGGGCTATCTTCAGGCTGCGTCGGTGGCCATAAAGGAGACTGGTGGTGGAATGCAATTGTCCAAGGTAAAGTGGAAGCAAAGAAGGCAGATTACCTAAGGTTAGTAGGGAGCACTGGTGAGGAGGAGAAGAGAGCGAACAAGGAGAGATATAAGGTAGCTAGGAAGGAGGCGAAGATGGCAGTAACGGAGGCTAAGACGGCAGCTTTTGTTCGTTTATATGAGGAGCTAGGTAAAAAAGGCGGGGAGAAAAAGTTATTCCGACTGGCTAAGCTGAGAGATAGTGCGGCATGGGATCTGGACCAGGTGAGGTGCATAAAAGATGAGGACGGAAAAGTTTTGATGGGGGATGACCAGATTAAGAGGAGATGGCAGACCTACTTTCATAAACTTCTAAGTGAAGAAGGGGATCAGGATATTGTACTAGATGGATTGAGGAACGCCGACACCTCCCATGAATTAAGTTATTGTAAGGACATTGAGGCCGATGAGGTCATCGAGGCAATGCGTAAGATGAGGAGGGGCAGAGCTACCGGGCCAGACGAAATTTCGGTTAAACTTTGGAGGTTTGTGGGTAGAGCAGGATAAGAATGGCTTACTGGGTTGTATAATGTGATATTCACGACTAATAGGATGCGTGGAGAGTGGAGGTGGAGTACAATGGTTTCGTTGTATAAGAACAAAGGCGATCCAGAGCTGCAACAACTATAGAGGTATCAAATTACTGAGTCATACCATGAAAGTCTGGGAGAGAGTAGTAGAGATGAGAGTGCGAAGGACGATGTCTATCTCAAATAACCAGTTCGGGTTTATGCCGGGGTGATCTACCACAGAAGCTATCCATCTTATTAGGAGGATGGCTGAACAGTACAGGGATAAGAAGAAGTATCTCCACATGGTATTTATTGATCTAGAGAAAGAGTACGACGGGGTTCCTAGGGAGGTCTTATGGAGCTGCTTAGAGGTTAAAGGGGTTCTGGTAGACTATATTAGGGTGATTAGAGATATGTATAAAGGAGCTAAGACTCGGGTTAGGACAGTAGGAAGCGATTCTGAGCATTTTCCAGTTGTTACGGGGTTGCACCAAGTATCTGCACTCTGTCCTTTCCTATTTGCCCTGGTGATGGATGCCATAGCACATCATATTCAAGGGGAGGTGCCATGGTGCATGCTATTTGCTGATGATATAGTCCTAATTGACAAGACACGACACGGCGTCAACGAAAGTCTAGAGGTTTGGAGACATGCCCTTGAGTCTAAAGGTTTTAGGTTGAGCAGGACAAAGACGGAATACCTCGAGTGCAAATTTGGGGTTGAGCCGACGGAAGCGGGAGTGGAAGTGAGGCTTGACTCTCAAATCATCCCTAAGAAGAGTAGTTTCAAATACCTTGGGTCAGTTATTTAGGGGACCGGGGAAATCGACGAGGATGTCACACACCGTATAGGGGTGGGTTGGATGAAATGGAGGTTAGCGACGAGAGTCTTGTGTGACAAAAAAGTTCCAGCATTACTAAAAGGTAAATTTTATAGAGCAGTGGTTAGGCCTGCAATGCTGTATAGGACCGAGTGTTGTTCGGTTAAGAACTCACACACCCAGAAGATGAAAGTAGCAGAGATGACGATGCTGAGGTGGATGTATGAGCATACAAAGATGGATAAGATTAGGAATGAAGATATCCGAGAGAAATTGGGTGTGGTCCCCATAGAGGACAAGATGCGGGAAGCATGACTCAGATGGTCCAGGCACATTCAGAGGAGGAGCACCGATGCACCGGTGAGAAGGTGGGAGCGATTGGCCGTGGTGGGATGAGAGGTATAGGGAGACCTAAGAAGTATTGGGGAGAGGTGATAAGACAGGACTTAGCGCGTCTTAGGATTACTGAGGACATGGCCTTAGATAGAGGATTGTGGAAGTCGAGCATTAAAGTTGTAGGTTAGGTTATGGGGAAGTTGTGGATATTTCTACAGCGCACTAGAGTGACAATAGGTAGCTGTAAGGTAATTTTAGGATGTTACCGGTCAGCTACCGGTACATGGAGCTATCTGTTGGATATTAGTATACCTTTCATCTGTTTCATCTATTTCATCTATATCATCTATTTCTATTTCGTATTTCTTATATTGTTGCTATTTATTTTATGTTATAGGGTGTATTTTATGTTATTTTTAGTATAAGTTTATTGATAGTACTAACTTATTGTCTCTTGTTGATGTCTTGAGCTGAGGGTCTCCTGGAAACAGCCTCTCTGCCCGCCGGGATAGGGGTAAGGCCTGCGTATATATTATCCTCCCCAAACCTTACTTGTGAAATTTTACTGAATTGTTATTGTTGTATTGTTATGTTTAACCATTGTAGTTCCTGTGAAGCTTAATATATTAATTGCCAAAACTGTTGTGCAACATTGAAAATTGATAATAGATTAATATAGAATGAAGAAAGTATCACCACACAAAGGAGCATGGCGTTTTACTTGGACAATTTAGGTTAATATTAAAAACAATTGCAAAAAACATTAACATTAAGCAATTATTGGGCCCGCGCTTAGCACGGGCAACACCCACTAGTGGAGGAGATACAAGACACAATAATTAATGCCCGGGGAACATCTGCATCATTTGGATGTAAAAAAGATCAAGACTTAGGGTGTGTTAGGTACGAAGTTCAATTTTTACATGTTTGATTGGTCTAAATAATTTAGAAAATATTTTTCTCATAAACTTATTTTTTTTAATTGAAAAATCAATATTTTTTATATTAAAAAAAGGAAAAATATTTTTCAAAACTCCTTGTTAACATTCCCCGCCTTATATATTCCCCATCCCCACAACCCTACTCCCACACCGCATCCACTCACCCAACCCCTCTCACTCTCACTCTAAATAAAAATATTATTAATAATATTTTATTTTCATACTATAGTCTTATAGATATATTTCTTTTTTTATTTCAATAAATGAATACTTTTTTATGATATAAAAAAATATTTTTTTATTTTAACAAAAACGACTTTCTTTTCATGTATAAAAGTAGTAATTTTTTCATTTCAACACAAAAAATATCTTATTTTCATGATGCAATTTTTTTTTAAAATAAGTATTTTCTTTTCATGATGTAGAAAAAATATTTTTTTTTGTTTCAATAAAATAAGTACTTTATTTTCATGTTGTAGAAAGAGTACTTTCTTTTTCAACTCAACAAAGAGTATGTCTTTTTAGATATAGAGTACAAATTTTAACGTTATTCTTGCATAAAAAAGTAAAGCAACACATTAGTTTCTTTTGGGTTCTTGTGAATTTTAGAGACTTGGAGGGGGAGAGGGGGAGGGGGGATGAGAGTAGCACAAAAAATTAATTTACTAAGAAAATATTTTATTTTCTACTTTCAAACCAACATTAAAAAATATTTTCCAAAAAATAATTTTTGCTCACCAACCAATCAAGGGAGAATAAGTGATAAAATCATTCATTTTTCATGAAAACATTTTCTAAAATTTTTTTTTTATGGAAAACATTTTTCTCCATGCCAAACACACCCTTAGATTAATAATTTAAAGTTAACTGCGTCATTGGTCTTGACTAACATATAATGTATTAGTAAGATTTGTTGCTCGACCACATAATTTACTGGTTTCAGTATGAACTCACATTTTTTAACTCTAATCCGGCGAAATTGTTATATATGTAATTAAACAATATAGAGGTATAATGTTTCCTTGAATATTAAAAAAAAGTTATTTGTTTCATCATGATTGCAATTACAACAGATCATCCTATAAATTATTTATGGTTTTTACGATCTTTAAACTTGAAATTTAATCTATTTGGATTTGAAAACTAAAAGGAATCTTTATTTTTTTTATATTCAAATTTTATAAAAGGTTTATCGTGTATATCTACTAAGGTTTTTAGGACTGTGCAAAGTGCGAACAAATGCACTAGTAATCATTAAACTCTCTTCATTTCAATTTAAATGACACTTTTCTTATTAATTTGTTGCAATAAAGAATGAAATATTTTTATATTTAAAAATAATTTAACTTTAAATTTTTTATTTTACCTATGTTATTTTTAATAAGAAATTTTTATAAGTTCATAAATATTATTACTCCACGAATTTTTTCCCTTTAAACTTTAGAACCACATGTTTTAAAAAAAATCTTTTAAAAAAACAAATCATCTAAATTGAATTTAAAAACTAGGTATACGATCCGTTATTAGTTAAAAATAACATTAATAGGCCAAAGTGGCGTGAAAATATTGAATTTTTAACGGATAGCGATCACCCTGTGCTCCGTCGTCATCAGCGTTGCGAATGACTCCAATTTTTTCAAAAAGAAAGCACAATGCTTCACGCAAACTGAGTTTGTATTGGCTCGCAGTCGCAGGGGTTCTATTCATCACACAAACAGCCCCACAGTGCAACTGTCTGCTTCTGGATTGTTAACCATGTCAGTGATTGCTCTTTTCACGGCGGCGACGAAGCTCGCCGGAGTCCTAGTAACGGTCACTGTTGCCGCCAATGCTTTTTCCTACTCCGTCTACCGGAAGAAGAACCTCAAGCAATTTCACTCTCCCATAGACGACTCCGCCGATGTTCTTGCTCACTTCAATGTCAATCCCTCTGGTAGTTGAACTCCTTTTAGCTTTTGAACCTAATCGAAAACTTTTCAATTATTCGACTCTTTCTGTTTCATTTTTTATGGAAGTGTGTGATTGAAAATGGAGTTTAAGATACTATGGAAGGAATTTGGTTAATATATTAGTTCGACAGAGAAAATGTTATGTACAAGTTGAGCAAGTACGTTATTCCATTTTGGAGGGTCAGTTGATATAAATTGACTTCGTCACTAAGTTAAATGAACTTCACTTGGTCTAATCATTGTGAAGCAAGATTTTACTGTAGCTTATGCTTACTTAAAGTTTGGATAGAAAGGTGGATGATCCCTTATACCTGAAAAGAAAAAGAGGAAGGTTGATGAGCCTTACCTGAATATCCACCTTCCTAAAACTCTTATTCAACCTACACTGGTATCCCCCATATTCTAGGGTTTCAATACGATTTTTGTGACCGATACATGCTGATAGCGTTCTTATGTGAAGTTAGATTAAGTTAGTATTCTGTGTGCTGCAACTAACTTCACATCGGTATTCAATAATCCTTGGTTTCCCCATAGAATACTCGAGGTGTGTATTATGTTATCATACAGTTTAATGCTGTAAATATGTTTTTCTTTTCAGTTTCACAACTATTGCTGCAGTTATATGGTTCATGCCTTCACATATCTGCATATGATTGTCCATAAGAAATTAACATAATTATTGAATATTTGTATATGTGTGAGTTTGTGGTTTGACCTCTTGGCAATACTATCTAGAAGGGGAGAAAGGATTCTTTTTTGGATTGGCTACAGCACCTGCACATGTTGAAGACAGGCTCGATGATGCTTGGCTCCAGTTTGCCGAAAATACTTCCTGCGACCGGTCAGAATCACATGAACACCCGCACCCTCAACCAGCAGATGCTATTATGGCCTCTGCTACAGGTGATGGTGGATCTCAGCAAGCTCCCTTAACTCAGAGAGAAGCTACCAAGACAATAAAGAGGAAAAAGTCCCTTAAGATAGCCATCGAGGCACAAATAAGAGGATTTCAGAAGTACGTAGAAGTGGAAGAGCCAACTCCAACTGAGCAGTGTGATCATAATGTTGCTGCCTGGCATAACGTCCCACACCCGTAAGTTAGTGGTTCGGCTTAACATTTTTATTGAAGTCTCAGAAATTATGGGTGCATAGCATGCTGAACTCTAACTAAACTAAACTCGTAAAGCTTTGCTCTCTGAACTTGTGAAGTCTCAATAACCTGATATTAAATATCAACAAACCCATTATCCACTTTATTTGCTTTGACTTGTTGAATATTTCGGATTATCTCAGGGAGGAAAGGTTAAGGTTTTGGTCTGATCCTGACACTGAATTGAAATTAGCTAAAGATACTGGTGTTCAAGTCTTTCGAATGGGAGTAGATTGGTCCAGGATCATGCCTGAAGAGCCACTCAGTGGATTGAAAGAAACCGTAAGAACTTAACAATGAAATGCATTAGTCTACTTTTATATTGTTATTGTATTCTGTATGTTAACCATTCTTACAATTCGTGCTGACTCCTTGATTTCTAAAACTCACTTTAGCACATAAATAACCTACTTTTGTATCAATAGAAGCATGTCGTTTTGGACGTTATGGAAACGGATTTGATGTAAACATCACCTGTGCTAAGTATCACCAATTTCTGGCTATTGTAAAATTTGTTTCCTCTGTTCCAAATTTTATATCAGCCTTTGTTTTGGTTTTCTAAAATTAATTTCCCCCTAAGAAGACCATATCTTCTACCCAAAGTAATATAACACCAGAATTTATGTGGACTTGCTGGTACTTTAATGATAGAGCCTCTCTTTTTCACTTCTCTAAATCTGGAGTGAGAGGTAGCCCTCACGTGTTCTCCCACCTTACACTTAAGAATATAATTTTGGATTCTTATCCTTTTCATTTTTGGTGTCAAGGCAAAATCAGGAATTATATTTTGATATTCTTTGGTGAATTGGGAGGATGGAGTTCACATGGTTAAAGTAATGTGGCGAATATGCTTTACATACTCCTAAGACATATTAAGTTACTTGATATATCCTATAGGTCAATTTTGCGGCATTGGAGCGATATAAATGGATCATTAATAGGGTCCGATCCTATGGGATGAAGGTCATGCTGACATTGTTTCATCACTCTCTACCACCGTGGGCAGGAGAATATGGGGGATGGAAATTGGAAAAGACAGTTGACTATTTCATGGAATTTACCAGGTTTGGTTACTGTATATTTTAGTTCTTCAGGGTCAGGCTCATATACAACAACAACATGCCCAGTGTAATCCCACAAGTGAGTTTTGGAGAGGGTGGAGTGTACGCAGACCTTACTAGGGTGTGCACTCGATTTATCGATTCGATTTTGACCCTTATCGATAATTAGTCATCGATTAATGATTTGTACATATGCTTATCGTTATTGTTTCAATAAGGTTTCGATTTTTTCGATTTCGATTTATCGATTTTTGGGGCTTATTGATTCGGTTATCGATTATATTATAAGAAAATTTGCGGGATTCCCCGGATAGTGTATCGCTATAAACACGCCTAACTAATATGAACAAAAAGAAGCTAAAATAAGACGAACACCGTTTATAATGTAAAATTTGTGTCAACAAGCACATGCAACAAAATAATGTAAGGGATCAAATGTATGCCACCAACACTCCAATGGTATAAAAAAAATAAAAAATACATCATTACGGCTAATTCTATTTTCCATTAATTTGAACTTCATTCCCTTGAGCTTTAAATATGACCATTCCTTAAATGTGATAAATGAAATAATAGGGTTAGGGGCTTAGGGTAAAGGAAAGGGTATTATAGGAATTTTTTTTAAAGTAAATTTTATCGGTTTATTAATAAACCGATAACCGAAGAGGACAAAATCGAAATCAAAATCGATAACTCGATAAGGAAATTTCAAAATCGAAATCGATAAATCAATAAACCGATAATAAATAATCAATTCGATTTATCGATAAACCGATTCGAATGCACACCCCTAGACGTTACTCCTAGCTTGTGTGAGGTAGAGAGGCTGTGTGATCAGGCTCATATATATCAGATAATTACCCCACATGTAGCTTAAATTATAGGTACTTGATACTTGTTCTTTACTCCTATATCCTTAGTCTGTCAATCAACTATCTAAATATGATGTACAATTTGGTAGCAATTATGGACAATCACATGTAACACACTTCGTCAACCAGAATAATTATGCAGTTCATGTTTAACACTGTAATGGGCTTGCAAGGGATACTCTCCTGTTACTAATGGGTATGTGCTCCATTGTTACAGGCTTGTTGTTGACTCTGTTGCAGATATAGTGGACTATTGGGTCACTTTTAACGAGCCTCATGTCTTTTGTATGCTCACTTATTGTGCTGGTGCCTGGCCTGGTGGTAATCCTGATATGCTGGAGGTTGCTACTTCTGCTTTACCTACTGGTGTCTTCAATCAGGCCATGAACTGGATAGCAATTGCGCATTCAAAGGCATACGATTATATCCATGAAAAGAGGTATCCAGCTACTCCATGTACTTCTCTTTCTCTTTTCACTCCATGGTACAATGAGATCTTCATTTCCCCATCATGTTTAAAGGCATTTCAGTGATTTCAAGTTTGTTATTTGATTGATTTTCTTTCTACCGTTTTAGAGTTTTTCGTTAATATTATTTTTTTCTTCCGGAGAGGAATTCTTGTGAGATCGGACTGATCCAAAAAAAAAAAATTATGAGATTGGAAAGATGTTATTGAGATGTGTACTACACCACTACATTAAAGAGCTCCAGATACCCAGAGGCAGATCCAGGCTTCAAGAGGATTAGTGAGCCTACACTGCCTTTAACATAGACGTTCAATCTGATTATATGGGATTTGATGGTGATAACAACTAAATAAGCAACTGTAGTTAGTTGATACTATCAGTACCATACATAACGATAAGACCAAGGATGTGATTCAAGATCACAGAGGGATACTATAGCATATAGGGATTAGACTTCGAAGAAAGCAGTGTTTTGGAGAGCGCAAAGCACAAAAAAGCGACAAGGGCTCGCCTCGCTTTAAAGCGCAAAGCGCAAAGAAGCGCACGCTTTTTTGAAGTGAAGCGCAATTCTTAAAAAACATAATGTAAAATTATAAGTAATCAAAAACATCAATTTATATACTTAAAAGTAGGTACTAGGTACCACCAAATCATCCACAAACCATCCATAAACCATAAGACAAGTAAAATCAAAGCTACTAAATTACTAGAAGTCAATCAACATCTTATTCTTCTATGTCTTCTTCTTTTTCAAGATTGTCAAAATCTTGAATTCCTCGGTTATCTTCATATTGCTCGTCATCTTCTTCTTCCCCCTCCTCTTCATAATCATTCTCATCTTCATCAATGGATCGACTTGTAGTAACCACACTTTTTCCCTTCCTAATAGAACTTGAACTTGAAGTACAACTCCTTAAACTATAAGGATCCTCCCCAACTCCACTAGCAACCGCATCATCACCCCAAGTTAAATCGGGGTCGCCTTCAAATACTTCTTCATTTTCACAATTTTCGGGGACTCCGGTTAGCCACTCATTAGCATCATCAATATTGTCCAAAAGAATTGGATCAATTATATTGCGGTGGTTGTAGCGACGCCTCAATGCTCTATTGTATTTTATAAACACTAGATTATGGAGGCGCTTCATGGTTAGTCGATTCCTTTTCTTTGATGAATCTGCAAAACTGATGTGTCAACTAATTAGTAGGAGTTTGGACAATTGAGATATAATTTACTTTATCTCAAAACACAAAATAATTCTTTTTATTTCTCACGTGTTCAAAAACACTCCAGTTCCTTTCACATCCGGATGAGCTACAAGTTAAGCTTAGAACTTTGATGGCAATTGGCGAAAGTCTGTAACTCCGGAGTCTCTGCACCAAATGTGTCCCACCATTCAACTATAGAAGTCAAAAAAATTATTCAAGAGTTAATAAGTATAAAAAATATATCGAAGTTAGAGTAATAAAATATAGAAACACTTGGTCACCTGGCGACTTCTTCGTTCTTTGTTTAATAGCAAGTCGAAGAGCAAAAAGTCCTTTAGCTGCCTTGTAAGTAGCAAGCTGATCTACTATCTTCTCTTGCAAATCTTCATCTGGGTTCAACTTGATAACAACATGATAGAAACTTGTCCACAGTTCTTTAGCCAATGAATTCTTCTCTTGCTGCTCATAAAAGAGTGATGGGTTTAGAATAAGTCCAGCCGCATGCAAATGTCGATTAAGTTGCGCATTCCATCTTGCATCAATGATTTGAAAGACCTTTGCATATTTATGCTCATCCCTAAATGATGCTTGAATAGTCTCCTTGGCCCTATCCATAGCTTCATAGATGTAGCCCATTGATGGTTTTGCCTCCCCATCCACCAAACTGAATACTCTAACCAATGGGCCACCAATTTTAAGAGCATAACAGACATTATTCCAAAAAGAAAAAGAAAGAATAATGCGTGCAACCTCTTTCCCCGCACTTTCCTTTGCAAATTTACTCCTGGTCCAATTCTCTGAAGTGACCATCTTTTGCAATTTCTCTTGTTGACAGTGGAGACTACGCAAAGTCAAGAAAGCAGTGGCGAATCTTGTCTTGATTGGTGAATTTTCTCATCAAATTCAATAACAAGGGTCGCTGAGAAATATAAGAATATACTCTAACACCCTGGCTAAAAACTGTAGAAAAGGGTCTTTCCTTAAAAATGTCCCCGAACATCAAGTTGATACAATGAGCCGCACATGGAGTCCAATAGACATTCTTGTACGCTCCTTCAATCATGCCACCCGCTTTCTTGTTTTCACTTGCATTATCAATGACCACTTGAACAACTTTGCTTGGAAGAATCTTTTCGATGGTGTTCTGAAACAAGGTGAACATTTTGATGTGGTCGGTGGATGAGTCGCTAGCATCAATGGACTCAAGAAACAAACTTCCCCGGGGAGAATTCACCAATACATTAATAATCATTTTTCCCGTTCTTGTCGTCCACTTATCCATCATAATGGAGCAGCCATACTTGTTCCACACAACTTTATGCTCCTCAATAATTTTGTTTGTCTCCTCCACTTCCTTATTTAGATAAGGACCTCTTATTTCATGGTAAGTTAGACACTTCATTCCAGGTCCGTGTTGACCAACGAGCTTAATAAAGTCTCCAAAAGTGTCATAGTTGACACAATTGAAGGGGAGCCCAGCATCATAGACCCATCGTGCAAAAGCACTAATTGCACGCTCCCTCAAAATGTCTCTAGCAACTTGTTGTATATCTTTTCCACCGTTTTTTGCTCCCTGCTTCTTTGAGAAGTAGCAATCAATAGGACCTTTAGTCGATGATCCATGGCTTGACCCATCTCTTCCCCGTTTTGTTGGAAGTGACAATTCTTCATCATCGTCGTCATCATCGTCATCAAGATTGGTCACTATTGGTTGATGAACTATTTGACTTTTTATCTCCTTCTTCTTCCCAACAAAATTCTTTACTTCTTCCCTCACATCCGGTGGACATTTGGGACAACTTGTCACGTTTCTATCGCCACCAATTAGATGGTATTTAAAGCGATAAATTACACCCGTTGTTATCTTGTTGCAAAAGATGCATACAACAATTTCTATTCTTCTCATTAACTCTTTGGCCATATCGCCAAGCCGGGTCTTTCTCTTTCGAACTTTGAGACATTTAATTATCCCTATTAAGATATAAGAGAAAAAATAATTAATAAACTGAAAATACACTAAAATTATATAAACTAAAAATAATACATATATATAATTAATTTTATATGCTGAAATAAAATAATAAATAAAATACATATAATAATTAAATATATATATATATATATGCTGAAAATATAATAATAATACAATAATTAAATATATATATGCTGAGAAATAAAATCGATATAATTATGTAATAATACAATAATTAAATATATATATCCCTATTCAGATATAAGAAAAAATATAATCAATAAAATGAAAATACATATAATATATATAATAATTAATGATATAAACTGAAATATACATTTAAAAACATACACGAAAAAAAAAAAAATATATATATATATATATATATATATATATATATATATATATATATATATATATATATATATATATATATATATATATATATATATATATATATATATATATATATATATATGAATTTAGTCAATTTATTAAAAAAGAAAACTTAAGAAGAAAGAAAAAACAAACCTATGTGGACTTGACTAGACTCCACTCACCGGAGAAAGAAAGAAAAGAAGAAGAACAAAGAAAAAACAAATATATGTGGACTTTACTGGACTCCACTCACTGGATAAAGAAAGAAAAGAAGAAGAAAGAAAAAACAAATATATGTGGACTTGGCTGGACTCCACTCATGGGAGAAAGAAAGAAAAGAAGAAGAACAAAGAAAAAAAATGAGAAAAATGAGAACTGAACAGTGAAGACGAAAGCAGAAGAAAGAAAAAAAAAGAGAAGAAGAAGAACTGAAGAAGAAGAAAGAAAGCACAAAGCATAGAAGAAATGAAATTACCTGAACTAGCAGAAGAAGAAATAGGCGAGCAGCAGTCGAAGTCCAGAATCCTAGCTCTGTTTTTTCGAACAGTCGAAGAAGGGGAAAGTGAGAACCGTAAGTTTTTTTAATCTTTAGTCAATTTAGGGCCTGTTTTGTATAATTAAAAAACAGACCCAAAGTTTTTTTTTAAAAAGGGCCCTTATGCGCTTTTTACACAGAATCGCACGCTTCGTCGCTTTCCTCGCTTCGTCGCTTCCTCGCTTCTGCCATTAAAGCGTGCGCTTCTTTTCATCGAGTCGCCTCGGTCAGAAAAAAGCGAGCCTGGGTCGCTTCGCATCGCTTCACGCTTTAAGCGACGAAGCGATCGCTTTTCTGAACATTGGAAGAAAGAAAGATAAGAAACTTTTTTGTTTTTGGGAATTTTATTACCGGTATCAAATTTGATCTAATCTTGTTTTGCCAGAAAATAATCCTACATATATTAAATGCAATTTGAATTTAACTTATTAGGTAATAACTAGATATTACTTTGTTTGGTGATACTAGATGTTGATCCAAAAAAAGGTATTTTATCTTTATTTGGTGATACTAGATGTTAATCCAATTTTTTTTATTTTTTAGAGATTTATGTAGTATTTAAAAGAAAAATCACGCATAAATATCTTAAGTTAAATATATATGCTATATTGTGAAACTAGTTACTAAGTATCTGTAGGGGTGTTCATTGTTTGGTATGAATCGGTTTTTTCCTAAAATAGAAACCAAACCAAGTAAGTTGGTTCTTCAAATATTGGAACCAAACCAAACCATTAAGTCGGTTTTTTATCGATTCGGTTTTTGTCGGTTTTTCGATTTTTTCTTAAATATTAGACATACACTACCGAACACATATTTCGGCGACTATATTTTCAACGTAATATTATCAAACCCACCGCGGGGCCGTGATGACGCCTAACGTCCACTTGCTACGCAAGCCAACATTAGTACACAATTACTCATTTTAAAACCAATTTAGAAGCAGTTTAACAAGAAATAAAGTTGTAGAAATTCAAAATAGATATAATAACTTCAAATGTTCAATAAAAAGTTAAAATCTTAAAAATATGAGTGTCTTAAAGCGACTATGGATAACGAAAATTACAGTTTAGCAAATAGTTATTCCATTTAGTGCAATGACGATTCTACAACAATTTATTCACAACAATCGAAATGACAACCAAAAAAATATATATAAAAAAAAAGAAGCAAATACATGCTGCGCCTTTGAAAAGTGAACATTGTGCTAAAACTGAAAATGATGTACAAGAGCGTTTGGCCAGGAGTCTTGTATTTGAGACATGAACTACTCAAGTGTTGGTGCAACTTCAGTTCAAATTCTAGGGATGTCTTTAGGTGATTTATTTTTGTGATAGAGAAGTCTGCTACTAAGTCCTCAATTTGAAGGAAAGTGACATTTTTGTTACAAATATGGAACAGGGTTCTTTCTGGTATTTCCAGTCATAAAAGTAACATGTTCTTGACAAATAGATCCTAAATATTTTAGCAAATGGATAGAAAGGTTGCACATACCATCTGGAAAGCAATATTGTCCTACTTCAAATTAATAGCTCATTGCAGGCCATTTCGGTCCATAACTTCCAAATGAAAACAATAGAGAAACTTGAAATTTTTTGAATACCTATAGTTGCAAAGACATGCTTTCTTAAGCTGTAGTATCGCTTCTTCATTTAGTCCTTTGTACTTCGTCAGGAAATTGAGTCCTATTTCAGCACAGTTGAACTTCGGTTTAGCAGAGCATGCAGCCCTTGTGCATGTGATCATTTGGAACATTTTAATTTAATACTACTGTGCATTCTATCTTGATTTTCTTTTGCCCTTTATCTGGCTTGATTTCGTTTGATTGTTCTTCACCTATGTTACTCAGCAAACCAGCGAATGCCATTGTTGGAGTAGCTCACCATGTCTCATTTATGCGTCCATATGGACTATTTGACATCGCTGCCGTCTCACTTGCCAATTCTTTGACTCTTTATGCTTTTCTGGATAGTATTTCCGACAAGATGGATTACATTGGAATTAATTACTATGGACAGGTATTGGAGTGTTTGGACAAAGTTCAAATGGAAAAACTCTTGTTCTGTTTTTCTATTGCCTCGTTTTTGTGACATTAAACTCTATGCTTCTTTGACTTGAGCAGGAAGTCATATGTGGTGCAGGATTGAAACTAGTGGAGACAGATGAGTACAGTGAATCTGGGCGTGGAGTCTATCCTGATGGCTTGTTCCGTGTGTTGCTCCAGTTTAATGAAAGATACAAACATCTTAATCTTCCCTTTGTAATCACTGAGAATGGTGTTTCTGATGAAACGGACTTGATTAGAAAACCATACTTGTTGGAACATCTGCTTGCAACTTACGCAGCCATGATAATGGTGTTGACTCTTTGGATTTCATCTCTTAATATATTTCAAGACTTCACCAACTTTATTTGATTGATTATGTGGACTTGCTTCTTTTTACTATTCAGGGTGTTCGTGTGCTTGGGTACTTGTTTTGGACTATCTCTGATAACTGGGAATGGGCGGACGGGTATGGTCCCAAGTTTGGACTTGTAGCAGTTGATCGTGCCAATAATCTTGCTCGGATTCCACGTCCTTCATACAATTTGTTTTCAAAGGTAACCCTTCTTTCTGATATCTCCTTGTATTCTTCTTAATAATTTTGCTGACACCATGATTTTCAGATTGTAGCATCTGGAAAAATAATGCGGGAAGACAGGGAACGTGTGTGGGGTGAGCTCCAAACCGCCGCTAACGAGGGAAAAAAGAGACCGTTCTATCGATCAGTGAATAAATATGGCTTAATGTATGCAGGTAATACAGAAAAGTCAAGTCTACTTTTGATCTGAAACAGGTTCCAGACAATTCAAGATTTTAATCAAAAAAAATTTGATCTATATCTGCTTGGAAATCTGAATAAAAGGCATAATTGGGCCAAATTTTAGATCTAGAGTAGACATACTGCAATTTGAATCTAAAAGAAGCTATATCATGATGGATTCTTCCAGATGCTAATTTGGTGCCACTGCTCGGTAGTTCCATTTGTCTGTTGATCTAGCCATAGATAACTTTCATATGAGGGACTTATGATGTTTTACAGTTTCTGGATAGCATTCTACCAGACCAAATGGCTTTACTCGTGGTTTAATCTCGTGGTTGACCTTTGTCGAGTGTTTTTGCTGTGGTTGGTAAACTAGGTTAGCTTAAAGGGAAATGTCACTTTAATTGCCTTAATACTTTAGCAGGCTACCTCAAGCATGACACCTGCATGGGAGAACTTTTTTTTTGTTTCCTCAATGATAAAGAATGTGAAAATTCTGTTTACACAGTGATTCCGCCCTCCTTATCTTCACAAGTATTACAAATTGCCAATTATTGCTAATGATCTGTTTGTTTCTCAGGAGGCCTTGATGAGCCCTTATGGCGAACTTATGTAAAAAGAGATTGGCGGTTTGGGCACTATAAGATGCAAGGTTTGCAGGATCCGTTGAGCCGTTTTGCACGATGTCTTCTGCATCCTTTCTCACTCAAAAAGAAGGCAGAGACTGAGAGAGAGAGTGGTAAACTGACTCGTGAGCCTCTCATGGCAAATATCTAGTTACTACTGCATCAGATTGTTTAAAAAATTTTCCTTGAGAATCCTTAACTGGATGCTATAGTAAGGTATGCCTGCCAGCAATGGCCCTGCCTTTTTCCCTTATGGATGAATATTATTTTTCCATTGAACGCTTTTTTCCCTGATGTGGTGATTAGGAGAGATAAATAAGATCATGCAGAATGCTATTATTTCTGTAGTATATTTTAGTGCTGTGTATAATTAGTTTCTTATTAAGCTTCTGTTAATATTTATTTACTTAGGAATATACATTTAGATGGAGGGTATTGTTCTTTATCTAGGGTTTTGTGAAGCCTCTGACTTCAACTCGTGCTTTTTGTTTTTTATTTTACTAGTCTTAAGGTATGCACTTTGCGTGTGTACCTTTATCAATAATATAACTAATCTCTTTTGAACAACATAAATAATATTGAAAATAGTTTTGCATTATAAAATAAAAATTAACAAAAAATTGTGAGTTCTTTAAAATAATGTGGTAATCATGTCTGGTGTATGGATCCACTTTAGTAATTTTTCCTCCGGTTTGTTTTAGTATTTACTTATTGTAAAAACAATTTATGGAATAGTCTTTCTTTTTGTAATGTTTGTGCAAATCCTAGCTTGTGTACCTATTTTAATGACTATACAACTCAAAAACTAAAAAAATTATTCGCCCGCCAAATAAATTTATTTTCTTTCTCTCCCGATAGTTCTTACACCACAAGAAATTATAGGATTTATTTATTTCTCAAGTATTCAACTGAGTTTTCGGGAAGCTTCTTTCATTAAATTTTTTCTTCTGATGTTTGATGTGAATAATATAATATCTCAAATAAAATGAAATTTTAACTTTTTTTTTTCCATGAGTTTATGTTATTAATTTGATGCATTGTGCATATAGAAACGCTAATGTCATTAACCCTTTATCAATTCACTTTATTTTTTTGTTGTTTTGTTTACTCTTAAAATTGGATAGCAATTAAACTTATAAGTGGTTTTAAGGATATGTGATCTCACTTGGCACAAACTGATAATTATGACAATTAATGTTAGAAATTAACAGTAAAATAAAGCAAATCAATGTGATAAACAACCATGACTCTCAAGCTATATCTCCTTCGAACAACAGAGTATGCTTAAAAAGTATGAACTGAAAAGTAGAGTTTAAGAGATCTTAACAGAGAAAAATGTAGCATATTGCTTGATTATGTGTGGATGTATATGTTTATAAAATGATTAGAGTCCCCTTTATATAGTAGAGGAATTCTACATTTGGTACAATCTAATTACATAAGGAAATACCATGATTGACTAAAAAACCTGTCTTAACTTCATACGTGTCGTGATTTCCTCCATGATCCTTGCCTGGTCACGGATATCTCGACTTTCTGTTATTCGACGTAGCAGGCTTCCTTCGATCTCGCTCGATCTCCATCTCGCTTCAATCTCGATCATGGCTGGTCTCGATCTTGATCGATCATTGATTCATGAGCTTAACAATCCATCTCCGTGCTATAGTTCGATACTACGCGGGGCCTAACCTTGGTCTGCCACCCCGGTTCCGATTTGCCATACAAAATTAGGCCAGCCCGATTTTAACCGTATACAAATAGTCCCCTCATTTTTGGAGTATAATGACAAGAAACGGGTTGCGTTTTTGAGCTTCCCCTCGATTTACCATGATGTAAACGACGAGCCCGATCATGACATCAGCGATAAGTGGGCACTAAAATGTCCCGTCGGTTCGGATGTCGAGGCATTAATTGTCTGTCAGTTATTGTCAACCACTACCAATTCTGAACTGTTGTCTTCAGCCTATAAATATATCTTCCTTCTTTGCCCAAACATTACTTTCAATCTCTTTCGTTCTAATCTTCATAGTTCTTCGCATTCTTCAGAGCTTCCTATCATCAGATCTTTGAATTTCTTTGCTTGCTCCTCCCAAAACACTGAAAATTCCAATCTCTATTCTCGCATCGAATGGTCAAAACATCTAAAACGGTTCCGCGAAAGGAACTGCTTCATCGTCACGGTCGGCCGACGAGGAACCAGCGGTGGAGCCACGCCCTGAAGAGTTTTTTCCTAGAGGTTGTGTTCTCGACTCTGATTTGAAGGTTGAAAAGACTTCCTCGATGCCGAGCCGATGCAAGCCAGTACCGAGATATATATGCTCACTCACCGAAAAACTTCTTTCCTGGGTTAAAAAAGATTGCAACTAGGGTTAAAAAAAACATGTGGTGGTACCTGCTCCAGAAGAGCAATCAACACTCATGTGGAAGGATTCTTAAGTGTTTACGGTTACCCTTTCACATGGGGTCCCTTGGATCCGATCATCATAGACTTCTACAAGAAGTACGAGGTGACCCTCGGTCAGATTCATCCCTCCTTTTGGAGGATAGTGATATTACTTTGTTCCTTCTCAAGCAAAGTCGATGGGCTTCCCTTCACCCTCGACCACCTCATATGCCTATATAGCTCCCGACTCTATCGAGGGGGATGAATAAAACTTCAATGTCGAGCCACCAGGGCACTTTTTTCGAGCATAGATAAGGAAAAAGACCGGGGCTGGATGAGTTGATTCGTTCGAGTGAAGACCTCAGACTTAATCCCGGCCGAAAGCATGTCATTTCCTGAGAAGTGGAATATGAAACGTAAGTGTGACTCCACTCCTAAATCTTGTTTATGGTACTCGTTATTTCAACATTTCTTATTAGTATTTTACTGGATGGAGATGTTGCCTGGATGCCCGATGCGATTCCCCAACTCGAGGACTGGGTTAGGATACTGATATACCAATCGACCCATGCTGAGCGTGCATGGCGTGATTTGGCGAAGGGTCAATGGGATGCTAGTAGCCATGGTAAGTTTCTCTCCTTGACTTAGTGATTTGACCACTGTTCGAGTGTTTTTCCCAACTTATTTATTTCTCTTCCTTTGTAGGTATTGGGAAGGAGGTGATGATGAGGCCTTTGTTCAGTGATGATGAAATTCCTCCCCCATCGTCTCTTTTGAATACGGTAGGGGAGAAGAAGAGGAAGATGGCTTCGAATTCTGCGAAGTCTGAGGGCAGAAGTCCAAAAAGAAGACAACCCATAAACCCAAGGGAGGCGTCATCCCTTTAACAATGGACTCAGTCCATCGGCTACTGGAGGAGCCCGAAGAGGACGAAGAAGAATAGAATGAAGATGATTCTGGGCTGGTAGCTCGTGCTCGATACTACTCCGCCTAGGTTTAATGATGCCTAGGAGGAGACTTCGGCCCAAGTCTCCGAGCCAAGAGGGAAGGAAAAAGCTTTACGTAAGGGAATAGAGATCGTTAAAGAGGCAATGGAAATTGTTGTAGAAATCGGGCTTGAGGCTCCCCAAGATGGAGGTAGTGCCTCAACGGATCCACTTTGGGCAATAGATATTGGGGATTCCACCTCATTTTCTCCAATTTTTGATTCCAAGATACGTGACGCTCAGGTTGTGGAGGCTTGTCACGGGGAAGGAGTCCACAAAAAGGAATATTTTTTTCATGACTATTTTGCTAAGGTAGAAGACGTCATCAGTCTGGGTGACTTGGATGTTCTAAAGAAGAGCTCGGGCGAGACTTCTTCGAGTCTTAAACTGACCATTCAGCTTTTGGCCCCTCGTGTTGATCTCGGGTGCAAGCGAACAATCGTTATCACGGTCCCGGAGGATGGCCGGATTCTTGCTACCCCCATAGGGGTGGCCAGCTACCTTTTGGTTTTCGGTCACAAAATAAGAAGACCGAGTCCAAATGAACGCGGTAGGAATGCCCTATTTTTTCAACGAAGCCCAACATGCTTTAAACCGAGTTATTCCTAATTTCCTGTCAATTTTCATACTTAGATCTTTCTCCCTTTGTATAACTTTCCCTTCTATGTTTGTAGGCTTCGGTGCTTCATCACGAGGCTTTCCTCTGATTCCAAGGAGAGCTGAGTCGGCATGGGGCCGAGGTCGAGGGCTTAGTTAGGAGAAAGATGCCTTGAAGCTTCTCGGTGAGCAAAGAGAAAGGTATGATAAATACCTTCATGCTGAACTAGAAATGGCTCAAAAAGAACACACCGAGTTGTCCAAGCAGGTAAGAAGAATCTTTGATGTTAAAGACGGTGACTTGGTCATGGTGACTGATGGTCCGAATCCGCAGGTCCAACAAAAGTTCGATGTAATCGTGCAGCTCCATAAGGAAGTAGTACCTGTAAAGATTGAGGCCGAGGGATGGAAGAAAAACATGGATCGCTTGGCCTCGGAAATGGAGACCGTCCGGGCCCAGCTGGCCTCGGCTGAAATCCAGCTTCGAAGTATGAAAAAGATAACCTTGTTGTAAGCCAAGAAAATCGAGTATCTCCAGTTCGAGTTGGGTTCAACAGATTTTGTTCGGGTGAATTTGGTCACGGAGCTTGAAGCGGCAAAATTGGAGGTCAAGAAAATCAAAACTGATGCTAACCCTGTGGTGGCTATTTGTCGGGCTAACGCTGAGGCTACTCAAGCCAAAGCAAAGGAAGTTGCTGAGGTCGCTCAAATTCGAGCAGAGAGGATCTCCGAGAATGCTAAGATTCAATTTCGGAGGGGAAAACTCGAGGAAATCCATGCTTGGGGTTTTGACCTTACAACAGAGATTGAGAAAGACAAGAAGCTTGAAGCTGAAGCTGAGAAATTAGCTTATCGTGATGATGACAAATCTGAAAGCTTGAGCGGATTCGAAAGTGCAGAAGACCCCGAGGATGGGGATGCCGCTCCCGGAGATGACCAGGACACTCATCCTCTTAGTTTCTTCCTTTTTTGTAAAGAACTTCCATCGAGGTTGTTTTGGCCTTTTGTAAAGAATTTCCATCGAGTCGTGTTGCCTTTGTAAAAAGTTTTTGATGAATATAAAACTTTTTCCTTTCCATAGCTTATGAATCTGTTGTCTTTTTTTTTTGTGTGGATATTTCATGTAAAAGTCAAAATACCTTAGCATAAGATCATGAAGTTGTGTTCGTGGGTCCAAGGTTTGGGTAAGGTAAGGGCCAATAATGGCCTTGCCTTTGACCTTCTCTAATCGATAGAACCCGATGGATAAATCGAATTTGAGTGTACATACACCTTAAGCTTAATGTTCGAGTGAGGACATGCTCGAACTCGGGATAATGTAGCCCTTAGGATTTCTAGTCGAGTGAGAAGGAACTCTTAAACTCGAAGTGAAAGTAGCCCTTAGGCCTTTGTAACCTTTGCATTTGGTTGATCTAGCCTTTGTAAAAAGATCATTTGTATACATATGGATTTTCTCCCCTTTTTGGATTTTAAAGTTTTCCCTTTGTTTATCATCCATGTTCAAAAAGGTTGTAATTCCTTAGCATGAAATAAGGAACTTTTTGAGAGTTCGAACAATTTTGTACTCTTTAGAGTTTTCGAGGCTTGGTGTTATCGTAGCCTTTCATGTTTTCACCAGGGTAGCCCTTTTAACCGATTTACGAAAGAATTTGAAGGCCTGTTTTGTTATGGAATTCGAACATCTCCGAGTCGTGTTAATATGGCCGCAACCTCTTTAGTTTGGATTTTGCCCATTGGACTTATTTCCCCGTTTTACTTTGAGTTTGCCCAAAGTATCACTCCCCGAATGGATTGGCCATGGCCTATAAAAAATTAGAGTTTCCTAAACGGTCATATGATCTCGAAGTTTTAACAATTCGATTTCATTTATTTTTCAGACGGTAGTCCCGGATCGTGGTTATCCGAACTCTAGTTATGATCGGCCCTTAGGCCTGTTTACAAAATAGATCGAGAGTATGAAATTGTAAAGTAGAAGAACTTTTCTAAGGCATGAGATATTGGCAAGGAAAAATACTTTGCTTTATAATTGATTATACATACGTACATGTTCTATGCCAAGGCTCGAGCAAACTACGCGGGCATGGTTCATTTGACCTATGGCCCTTACAAATTTTTCTATCGAGACCCTAATGCCATGAAGTAGTTCCGTTGCAAACAAAGTTAACATTCGAGGGTAATGCCCCTAGTATTCGAGGTTGATTTAAAGAAGCCTCAGATACTGTTGAATTGTTCTAAGCTAGCAGAATGGTAGCCTGATTAAAAACCTAGCCAGAAAACCCATTTAGAACAAACCGGTCTAAGGGAAAAAAAGTGCAATGCGTGCTTTCAAACCTAAATACTTCATGTCGAGGAGTCCGTTGTTGTTTCTGATCGAACACCTGCAAGAGCTAGTTTAAAATATAAATGAAAATGGAAGGAGTCGTACCTTAAAATTAGTATCATTTTAAGTGTGATATGTTCCAAATGTTTGGGAATCGTTCATCGTTCATCGTGCCAAGCTTGTAGGATCTTTTTCCTATGATTTCGAGAATTGGGTACAGCCTATCCTAGTTCGGACCCAATTTTCCTTCATTTGGATTTTTGGTGTTTAGTGTTACCTTCCTGAGTACCAAGTCTCCGGCATTAAAGTATCGAAGTTTGGCCATTCGATTATAATACCTCTCAATTCATTATTTCTGGGCGGCCAATCAGGCAAAGGAAGATTCGTGTCGTTCATCCAATAGTTCTAGACTCGTATTCATGGCCTCATCATTCGATTCCTTTGTCGCGAATTGAAATCTGATGTTGGTTCCCCAACTTCGATAGGTATTAAAGCTTTCGAGCCATAAAAGAAAGAGACGGAGTAGCCCCGGTACTGGACTTCAAAGTTGAGCGATAGCCCAAAAGATTTTGAGTAGGATTTCTCTCCATTTTCCTTTGGCGTCAATAACCATTTTCCTAGGGTTTTGTAGTATGGTTTTGTTGGTCGATTCGGCTTTCCCATTTACACTAGGGTGATAAGGTGTTGATAATATCCTTTTGATCTTGAGGCCTTCGAGAAATTTGGTCACCTTGCTGCCGACAAACTGTTTTTTGTTGTCGTAGGCAATTTCAGATGGTATCCCGAATCGATATACAATATGGTTCCAGATGAAGTCGATGACTTCTTTTTCCCTGACCTTCTGATAGGACTGTGCTTCAACCCACTTAGAAAAAAAGTCAGTCATAAATAAAACAAATTGAGCCTTACCTGGCAATGATGGAAGAGGGCCAACGATGTCCATTCCTCACTTCATGAATGGTCATAGGGATAAAATCGAATGCAGTAGATCCACGGGTTGATTTGAGCATGCCTTTGACATTTATCACATTTTTGCACAAACGCCTTCACATCTTTTTTCCATATCAATCCAGTAATAGCTAGCTCGAACTGCCTTTCGGATCAGCAATTCGGCGCCTGAGTGATTCCCATACATGCCTTCGTGGACTTCCCTTACAACATACTCGATATCACCAAGTCCCAGACGTATCACTAGAGGACCGTCGGACAATCTTCTAAGTAAGGTTCCATCTTCGGACAAGCTAAATCGGGCGGCCTTCGTACGCAGGGCCCTTGATTCCTTTGGATCTTAATGAAGTATTTCATTCTTCAAATACTCTATGTACTTGTTTCTCCAATCCCAAGTCAAACATATGGAATTTATCTCTGCATGGCCTTCCTCGACCACTGGCCTCATGAATTGTATAACAGCCCCTAAATTGAGTTTGTTGTCTTCGACTGACAAGCCTAGGTTTGCGAGAGCATCGGCTTTGCTATTTGATCTCGAGGCACATGTTGCAAATTCCATTTTTTGAATCAGCATAGAGTTACTTGTAGCTTGTCCAAGCATCTTTGCATTCATTCTTCCAAAACTTTGAAGGTACCATTAACCTAATTCAAAACGAGCAGGAAGTCGCATTTGGCTTTGATCACCTCTGCTCGCAAGCCTTTGGCTAGTTCGAGGCCTGCAATCATGGCCTCATAATTGGCCTAGTTTTTAGTCTATTTTATAGTTCTAATAGATTGTCCTAACACGTTACCTGTGGGTGGTTTTAGCATGATGCCAAGTCCGTACCCCTTTACGTTTGAATAACCGTCCGTAAAGAGGGTCGAGATCCCCGAAGATGTACCCGAGTTGACCAACAATTCTCTTTAAACTTCAGGTACTAGGGCCATCGTGAAGTCAGCCACGAAGTCTGCCAAGATTTGAGGTTTGATTGTTGTTCGAGGTCGATGCTGAATATCGTACTCGCGGAGTTCCACGACCCATTTGGCCAATCGCCTTGAAAGTTCGGGTTTATGCAAAATATTTCGGAGGGGATAAGTTGTTACAACACATATGGGATGACATTGAAACATGATTTTAATTTCCTAGAGGCTCATATCAAAGCGAGCGCTAACTTTTCTAAGTGAGGATACCTAGTTTCAGCCTCATTTAAGGTCTGACTAACAGTGAATTGCGTACCTTGTTCTCCTCGGACTAGGATTCCACTTATTGCTATTTCCAAGACTTTCAAGTACAAGTAAAGTTGTTTGTCCATTTTCGGGGGTATGAAGCATCGGCGGGCTCAATAAGTATCGCTTTAGTTCCTCCAAGGCATGTTGGCATTCCGAGGTCCATGCAAAATTGTTCTTCTTCCTAAGCAGCGCGACGAATCAATGATTCTTCTGAGGACCTCTAAATGAATCGCCCTAGGGAGGCTATGCGCCCTGTTAGCCTCTGCACGACCTTTATATTATTTACACCTTAATATCCTCGATAGCTTTGATTTTATTGGAGTTGATCTCGATCCCCCTATTGGACACAATAAGACCGAGAAACTTGCCAGAGCTAACCCCGAACGCGCACTTTTCTGTGTTGAGCTTCATATTTGACTTCCTTGGTATATCGAAAGTCTCCTGCAAATGCTTCAAATGGTCCTCTGCTTGCAGGGACTTAACTAGCCTGTCATCAATATAAGCTTTAATAGATTTCCCTATTTGTTGTTCGAACATTCAATTTATTAGGCGTTGATAGGTCGCACCAGCATTTGTTAGTCTGAACGACATTACATTATAATGTAGGCATCGAGAAAACTGAGAGTCTTGTGGCATCGAGAAAACTGAGAGTCTTGTGGCATCGAGAAAACTGAGAGTCTTGTGGCATCGATCATACGATCGATGTTAGGAAAGGGAAAAGAATCCTTGGGGCAAGCTTTTTTTAGATACTTAATAATCTATAGACATTCTAAGTTTGTTTCTCTTCTTAGGGACTACCACTACGTTTGCTGACCATTCGGGGTACTTTTCTTCCCGAATGGATCCTATTTTGAGAAGTTTGGTTATCTCATCTTTGATGAAAGCGTGTTTTACTTCAGACTGAGGCCTCATATTTTGTTCCACCAAGCAAAACTTCGGGTCCAAACTTAGCTTATGAGTAGTGATCTCTGGTAGGATCCCGATCATAGCGAGATCAGACCAGGAAAAACAATCCATGTTAGCTTTAAGAAAATGAATAACTTTATTCTTGAGCTAGGAAGTCAACCCCATGCCCAGGTATACCTTTCGATAGGGCAAATGCTCGATCAGTATGATTTATTCCAGATCTTCGACCATTGATTTTGTGGCGTCGGAATCATCGGGAATTATGAAGCATCAAGGTATCATACAATCATCATCCTTGTAAGTTCCTTGCTCCTCTAGTTGGGTCGAGGCTGGTGGTTGTGGTTTCTATTTGCCCTCCTGCTTTCCCTTTGAATCTGATTCTTTTGCTGATGAAAGTGTCGATACCGGTATCACTTCGTCAATTGCAAATGTCTCCTTAGCGGCAGGTTATATATATATATATATATATATATATATATATATATATATATATATATATATATATATATATATATATATATATATATATATATATATATATAGTTCCCCGTAGATTTTTTTGACTCCCTCTGATGTCCGGAACTTCAGAACTTGGTGAAGGGTCAAGGATACTGCACTCATGTTATGAATCGAAGGCCTTTCGAGCAATGCATTGTACCTCATATCACCCTCGATCACATGGAACTTTGTTTCTTGGATGGTCCCCGCCACATTTACTGGTAAAAGAATTTCACCTTTAGTGGTTTCACTTGCCATGTTGAAACCGTTAAGTAATCGCGTTGAGGGCACAATTTGATCTCGTAGGCCCAGCTGTTCCACGACCCTTTCTCGAATAATGTTGGTCGAGCTTCCTGGATCAATCAGCACAAGTTTAACCTGAATTTGTTCGATCTTTTTGCATCCTCACCATCAAAATACAAGGTTTCTTCTGGTAAGTAGTCCCGAGTTCGCTTTTCCTTTGTGATTGTCACCTTGGTGCGTTTAAATATCGGTCCTTGAGGAACATCGACCCCTCCAACGATCATGTGAATCACATGTTGTGGCTCTTTTTACTCATTCTCTCTGTTTGAATCTCTCTTTTTATTATGGTTCTTTCCCGATCGCATAAGAATTCTCAAACTCCGAACATCGAGACCTTGAGTGAAGGCTTGAATAGCCCAATCGTCGATGACCTGTGGCAAATCCATTCTCTATTTTTGGAACCGAGATACGAATTTCTTGAGCATCTCGTTATCTCTCTTCCTTGCCTTGAATATGCCCGACTTTCTTGTTGCAACCTTAATGGCCCCGACGTGTGCCTTTACAAAGGAATTTGCAAGCTTATTAAATGAATCAATAGAATTATGTGGTAAATTATGGAACCATATCATTGCACCTTTCTATAGAGTCTCCCCGAATTTTTTCAGCAATACAGATTCAATCTCGCCATCTTTTAGGTCATTTCATTAATGGTGCACGTATATGAGGTGATGTGTTCGTTTGGATATGTCGTCCCATTGTACTTCAGTATCTCGGGAATACGAAACGTCCTAGGGATTTGCTTCGAAGCCGCACTCGGGAGGCAAGGGTTTTTGGACAAACTTTTTAGAATCATGCCCTTTCTATACTGGTGGTGCCCCCAGGATTTGGTCGACCCTGGAGTTATAAGTTTCCACTTTCTTATCATTTTCCTCGATCTTCTTTCCCTTGTCTCGATTCACTTTGTCAGTTCCTCGAGCATCTTTACAATAGCAGGATTGGTCTCCGATTCTCCTCCATTCGATCTCATTGGCACCGATTCGACTCTATGAATAATTTCTTGTGATGGTTCGAGCTCGATCCTACTAGGTCCACGATTCTAATTTTGGAGTTGCTATATTGCAGCTTGTTGAGTCTGCAGCATTTCGAAGGCTAATCCCGCCTTCTTTACCACCATGTGCATTCTGATAGGCTTCTCGAGCATCTCTACGGACGCCATTTTCAGGATCGATGGCCAAATTGCCATTAATGGATATATGGGAGCTGACATCGATTGGGTCTACGGCCAGGGCTCCATCGGGGTTGACTGGAGGTACTCCATTTTCCGGGACGACTACGTTGTCATTCTCGACATGGAGACCAAGGCCATTGTCTGTGTGTGTTGGTGCTACTTGAGAGTTTGACATGTTGATCCTGGAATCAAAGACACTTCAAAGAACAAATGTAAAATAGCATGTGTGACAAAAATTGTACCAAGCAATCACTATTATACTTAGCCCCTCGGTGGGCGCCAAACTGTTTACCCTTAAAATTGGATAACAATTAAACTTATAAGCGGTTATAAGGATATGTGATTTTACTTGGCACAAACTGATAAATATGAGAATCAATGTTAGAAATTAACTGTAAAATAAAGCAAACCAATGTGATGAACAACTCTGGTCTTCGAGCTAGATCGCCCTTGAACAATAGAGTATGCTAAAAAAGTATGAACTGAACAGCGAGCTTAAAAGAGCTTAACAGAGAAAAATATAGTATATTGTTTGATTATGCGTGGATGTGTATGTTTACAAAATGATTAGAATCCCCTTTATATCATAGAGTAATTCTACTTTTGATACAATTCCAAATATACAAGGAAATCCTATGCTTGACTCAATAACCGGTATCCACTTGATAATCACGGATATCTCGACTTTCTGTTATTCGAGTTAGCAGGCTTCCTTCGATCTCACTCGATCTCAATCCCGCTTCGGTCTCGATCATGGCTGGTCTCGATCTTGATCGGTCATTGATTCATGAGCTTAACCATCCATCTCCGTATCATGGTTCGATACAATGCGGGGCCGAGCCTTGGTATGATGCCCCTGGTTCCGATAAGCCATACAAAATTAGGCCAGCCCGATTTTGACCGTATACATATTTGTTCTTTTTTTTCTTTGTAAATAAAAGAGTATACAAATTCTTTTTTTTTTTCAATATAGTTGATATAATCTTCAAAATCTTGTCTTTACTTATAAAATTATCATCATTTAATAATTTGGTGCGTGTTATTATATATTTTATTTAAAAGCAATCATTTCGCCATAATGCATGTTATTCCATATAATATATTATTTTATGTAAGTGTGAACTTTTGCAAAGGACATAAACAAGTTTAAATGATATTGTTGTAACTTTTCAAAACCATGAGCAGTAAATATTTAAATCTTGTTATAGTTATATCGAATAAGAATTCAATTCCTAAAGCATTTTTATCCGGCCCTTTTCCGGACCCTGTACATAGTGGAAGCTTATTAAATCGGGTTGTCCTTTTTTTTATGTATAATAAATATTTAAATCTTGTTATAATTGTATCGAATAAGAATTCAATTCCTAAAGCGTTAAAGAAATTGATTTGATATTTGACTTGACTTTTATGTTTGCAGAATCATTAGTGTTATTAGTTCTTGCCAACCATTATATCTCTCCCTCTACATCTCCCTCTTTTAAATTGTTATATATTTTTCAAGTTATTTATTCAAATTATTGCGTATAGTTTTTAAACATTATACAAAAAAAATCAGTGAATAGAAAATATATTGTTTGATTAGGAAGTAGTTCAAATATAAAATTAAGATGTATTATAGGTCATATAAATAGTCAAAGGTAACATGGAATTAATACAGTTACTTTACACTGTTTAAATAAAAATATAATTTATATAAGGCATTTGATATTTTTATTTATTTGAAAGTCCTAAATATTTAGGCTTCCTACATAGTTTAAAGTTTGAGCAACCTGTGCTAAGTGTGTCAAATAGTAAATCGTATTATGCCATATCCTGATTATAGAAAAGAATGACTTAAACGGAAGAAAGATACTTGCGTTGAATAATTATTCTTATTAAATGGTTCGTGAATAAGGTAAATAAAAACGTATAATGGTGAATAGTGGTCCTTGACTAAAAGCGTGGTTTAATTAGTTTGAGTGAATACGAAATTTTAACTGATACCAAACTCATATAAATTAGGACTTTTTACATAAGTTCAAATAAGGAAATATTTAATAATCAAAGTTTTAACTAATTTGAAAGTTCTAAATATTAAAAAAATAATTTTAATTACAATTAAATTTTCTTTTAAGGATAAAAAAAGTAAACGATATTTCGTTAAAGATATTCGTGCTATATATATATATATATATATATATATATATATATATATATATATATATATATATATATATATATATAGCATTGGGCTAGACATCTTTTGAAGGACCTACGGATGAGTTGGAGCATGCATCTGACTTTTTTTTTTAAGAAAAAGGATACTTTATATTACTAATAATAATCCCATGATAATGTCCTAGGGGACATGTCTCATAGGGCCATCATCAGTGCATAATTGTTCTATGCCATCCAAGGTATTGTCATTATCAAATGAAGTCAAAATATTACATGCCAACAAAGTACATGACTTAAACTATTGCTACCCTCCTTGTCGTTGAAATACATATTTTGCGCAAAATTAAGAGGTTCCATAAGATAACTAGTTATATTAGAGCTAGAGTGAAATGATGCTTCCTTGTCCAATAGGTGTGCCATCTTGTTTCCTTCACGAAAATTATGCTTCATTCTGATCTCCCCCCTCTGCATTAGCTTCTCCATTAAGTACATGCATTCATTAAGTAAAGTTTCATAAGTAGGGTAATCTTCTTCTAGAAATCGTATTACCTCTGTTGCATCCGTCTCTATTTCACATGGTATGAAGTTTCTCTGCATGGTTATTTGCAAGGCGTGCCGAAAAGCTAGCAACTCTGCATGGATTGGTGATATACTTTCATACTTTTTGTAGAAACCCAGCATCCATTCTCCTCTATTATTTCGTATGACACCACTAATGTCATCCTGCATGTTTTCCTCATTGAAAGCTCCATCAATATTAATTTTGTACCGATCCTTAGGAGGTGGATTCCAATTTATCTTTACACTAATATAGGTATTAATATTTGTTTGTGTTGTGGTTAATAACTGATAATCCAGTGCTAGCTTAAAAATATTGCTGGTGTTTATTTTATTGGCAGTATTATTGATATTATTATCATTCCTAGTTTTCCATATAGACCACAATGCAAACAGAAATACAACTTTCCAGTTGGTAAGGCTGTTAGGAGTTCTAGGAGATTTATCCTTTAGGAAATCTACCAAATGCTCTTGTGGTCGTGGGGTGTTGAAAGGAATTCCTATAGATGCACAAGATGTTTTTGCAACTTTACATTCCCAAAAAATGTGGAGACGGATTCATTAGTTTTACAAATAGGGCAATTTGTTTCTATGTTAATCCCTATTTTCCCTAAGTATTCTCTAGCAGGTAGCCTTGTGATAACACTTCCCTATAAAAAATTTAATTTTTCTAGGACAATTTAATTTTTATATCCAAGTTATATTAGTTATGCTTATCAAAACTAGTGCGTTTATGTTTATCAATTAGATTGTAACTTGAGGAAGTTGTGAAAATACCACTAGTATTTTTAAACCAAACAATTGTGCTTGCTTGCACATTTGATGTGGTTAGAGAGTGGATGCTATTTAGTATATTGTTTGGGAGATTAAAATATATAGGAGATATATCCCACGAATTTTATTTTTTTATGTTCTTTAAAGTTAGCTCACTCTCCTTTTTATTGCAGAGGCCTATAACATAGTCCTTTAATCTCCCAAACATAGGGATCCAACTTGTGTCCCAAATGCTCATGTTGGGATTCTTATCCACTAGCCATCTAATGCCCTCTCTACAATAGTTCCAACCCTTTAAGAGGCTTTTCCAAGTGTGTGAGGCCCCTTTAGTCGATTTTATTTGGCTATAACAACCATTGACAGCATGTACCCAAGTGGAAGAGTGGTTATTTAGGAGTCTCCACACTAGGCTAGTTAGCAGGGATAGTTTTTTATATTTTTCTTTTCTAATCCCCAATCCCCCATCTCTATGGGAAGTATGGGTGTGCATTCGAATCGGTTTATCGATAAATCGAATCGATTATTTGTTATCGATGCATCGATAAATCGAATCGAAAAAATCGAAATCTTATTGAAACGATACCGATAAGCATATGTACAAATCGATAATCGATAAGTAGTTATCGATAAGGGTCAAAATCGAATGCACACCCCTAATTATTTCATCCACCACATTTAAGGAATGATCATATTTAAAGCTCAAGGGAATGAAGTTCAAATTAATGAAAAATAAAATTAGTGGTAATGATGTATTTTTGTTTTTTTTTAATACCGTTGGAGTGTTGGTGGCATACATTTGATCCCTTACTTTAGTTATATTGTATGTGCATGTTGACACAATTTTGATGTTATAAACGTTGTTCGTCTTATTTTAACTTCTTTTTTCCATATTAGTTAGGAGTGTTTATAGCGATATACTTTCCGTGAAATCCCGTAAATTTTCTTATTGGTATAATCGATAACCGAATCGATAAGCCACAAAAATCGATAAATCAAAATCGAAAAAATTAAAAACTTATTGAAACGATAACGATAAGCATATATACAAATCGATAATCAATAAGTATTTATCGATAAGGGTCAAAATCGAATCGATAAATCAAATGCACGCCCATAATGGGAAGGATTACCACATCCCAACTAATTAAGTGTATTTGTTTCCTTTCTGTTGTAGTTCCCGTTAGGAAATCCCTTTGTATTTTGTCAATTTCTTTCAAGGTCCTACTAGGGAGCATTGATAATTAGGAATTGTGTTAAGAATAGATCTAATAAGGGTACACCTTCCTGCCATATTGAGCCAATTTGCATTCCAAATATTTAACCTTGCCCTCATTTTCTCAAGTAGAGGCAAGTAGTCTTTATGTTTAGGAGGGGTGCCACTCATTCGAAAGCCTAGGTAGCTACTAAAAATATTACTGACTTTAATTTCTAACAGGGAAGTGAACCAATTGCACAGGTCTTTCAGAAAATTTTTGGACAGTAGTAAATTAGATATTTCTTTGTTGATGTTAATGCCAGATAGTTTGCAAAAGATTTCCAAGTTAACTTTCATATTAGTAATTGTGCTTTTGTTAGCTCTACCCATTAATGTTAGGTCATCAGCAAAAAAATAGATGGGATAGGAGGGGTACTTTTTCTATTTAATAGGATTGGATCCCATCGGAGGGTGTCGACTTGGTGTTCAATATTTTTGGATAACATATCGATGCACAAAATAAAAATGTAGGATAATATTGGGTCCCTTTCCTGATTCCCCCTGTAGGGCAATATTCCTTCGTTTTATTGCCATTAATAAGGATTGAGATACATGTAGAAGAAATACAACTTAGAATAAGAGGGGAAATAATTAGAGGGAAATTGTGGAACCTTAGTGCTTGATAAATAAATGACCATTTCAATTTATCAAAAGCCTTTTCCAGATCCAGTTTTAAAAGACACTTTCCTTTTCTTGTCCGGTTATTAAAACGTTTCAGGACCTCTTGAATAATTATAGGATTATCACTAGGTCGCCTATTTTTGACAAAGCTAGTCTGGTGTTCACTAACCATCTTACTCAATAAAGGCTTTAGTCGATTAGCAATTATCTTGGTAATTACTTTATAAAGGGTATTACAGAGACTAATAGGTCTAAATTGCTCCATATTATGCATTATGACTGATATGGATCGTGGGTTTTGAGTTTCAGGAAAATCGGGATGAATTTGAAAGTATAGTTGCAGTTGGTAACTTTGAATTTGAAAGATTTGCCCAAGAGTTGACATATGTGTATACGAGCTCGGATTGGATTTTTAATGATTTGGTAGCTCTGTAATGTGATTTAAGACTTAGGAGCACGATCAGAATTGGTTTTGGAGGTCCGGTGTGGAATTTCGCTTCAATTGGCGAAACTAGTATTTTCGCAATTTTTGGTTGATAGGTAAGATTTTGATCCAAGGATCGGAATGGAATTTCGAGAGTTTTAGAAGCTTTTTTAGGTGATATGGGATGTGTGTGCAAAATTTTAGTTGATTCGGAGGTGTTTAGGTCGGGTTTTTGATCGAATGCGGTTTCGGAAGTTTTGATTGAACTTAGGCTTGAATCCGTTAAGATTTGGTGATTTTCGTGTTGTTGGATGTGTTTTTATGATTGGAACGGGTTTGTATAATGTTTTGGGATGTGTTTATGCTTTTGGTTGAGGTCCCGGGGGTCTCGGGGTGATTTCGAATAGCTAAACGGAAGATTTTTAGACTTAGGAGATTGCAGAAAATGCACAGCAGTTGCAGACCAAATTTGGTCTTTGCGTTCGCGAGAATGGCTCGCATTCACGTAGGGTTGAGGCTCAGATGCTTCGCTTTCGTGGTAGGGACCCCGCGTTCGCGTAGAGAAAGATTTGGGGGTCTCTGGTCCTTGTGCTTTGCGTTCGTGACCAGGGGTCCGCGTTTGCGTAGGAGGAGCTAGCTGGGTATCGGGTTCGCATAGTGGAGACTGCTGGATCATCGCATTCGGGGGATAGGCTCAGCATTTGAAAAGAGGAAATTGGCCCAGTGGAAATTTTAGGCATCGTGAACGCGAGAAGGACATCGCGTACGCGTAGAAGGAAACGGCACCTGGGCAGAATGTTTTAAAGATATTTCCTCCGTATATTGGGGGTTATTTTCCACCATTGTTAAACATTTTGAGCGCTCTTGGACGGAAATTTAAGAGGGATTCGAAGAGTCATGATTGGAGGTAAGATCTTTGAACTTAAAACTCGATTATATTGTGAAATTAGCCTAGAAATTCATGAAAATTTAACTAAAATGGAAGAGTTAGGGCTTGAGATTTTGAAATTTGATTTGGGGATTTGATGGGTCATTTTATGCTTGATTTGAGAGTTCTTGGTATGTATGAACTTTTGGGATGATGAGGAATCTAAATATGTAAAAAAACTGAGTTTTGAGAAGTGGGCCCGGGGCTAGAGTTTTGGCAATTTCGGGATTTGTGCACGTATTTGATAGTTTTCGCTTGGGCTTTGTTCCTTTAGCATATTGTGATATATTCGCTCTAATTTTGGATAGATTCGACGCGCTTGGAGGTCGATGTGAGATGCAAAGGTGTCGCGGGCTAGAGATTTCGCCGGTTCGAGGTGAGTAATGCTTGTAGATGATATCCTGAGGGTTTGAAACCCCGAATTTCACATCGTAGCACTATATTGAGGTGTGGCACACACTCTATGATGAGTGCGGGATCGTTTGCGATTTGGAATTTGTGACTTGGTCCATTCCAAGTGATATTTCTACTACGTTGGTGATTGAAACACATACTATATTACTGTAAATTGGGCTGATTGACATGTCTGGGGGTCTTTTGCCGACCTGTAGAATCCTTCGGGGATTGATATTACTGGTTTAGCATATTTTGCATATCATGTCGCAGCGGGTACTGGATGTACCATCATATGCATTACATTAAATTCATGCATTTGCTCATTATTTGTTGTTTGTGATATTTCTTGAGGTATTTTTCTACTGTTCTGGTGTTATCTAATCACTCATAAAGAGGATAAATTTTAGACAGTGGTAACAATAACACTGTATGACATGTTTGGTCAGGTAACAATGGCTGATCAGAAATAAGAATATTGCCCGAGGGCGGGTTTCTGTGCATAGTGTCGCTAATTGTTGAAAATTATTTTTGCAACTGTTGAAAGGATCATTTTCAAAAGATGTTTAAAAACTGAGCAAAGATATTCCTAAAGATTTCATAGTTTTCACTGATTTTCTCAATTAACGGGATTTTCACTACTTCTATACAGCATGATGATCTGTTATACGTGATTTCTTACTTCTCAGTTATTATTTACTTTCATTAATCACTGAGTTGGAGTGCTCACTTTACTCCCTGTATCTCGTGTGCAGATGCATGTATTTGTTCTCCCGGTAGAGGGTTTTGAGCTGATTGAAGATTTGCTATCATAGCTGAGCCAGGTGACCGCCAACGTTCGCGGCACCGAATTTTTTACCTTTTGATTTTAAATTCCATACTCTATGCTACTGGCCCTGTAGATGTATTTAGAATCTTTTAGATGCTCGTGACTTGTGACACCCCGGTTTGGGCTGTGTTTGGGTTGTATTTCTGCAAATTGTTATTTTAAAATCATAATTAAATCGTTCATTCATGTTTAACTATTGTTTAAAAGGTACTTTGGGTTGGTTGGATGGCCTTGTCTTTATGATAGGCACCATCACGACAGGAGTGGGGTTTGGGTCGTGACAAAATCCCTTGACATAGTTTAATCACTTTATGACCTAGAATAGGCGAGAATTTTTGAAAAAAAAAAGGTGTAACCTGTCAGGGCCAGGTGCCTTGGTTGGGTTTAAAGAGAAAATACTCACCTCCTAATTTCTAAGGGGTTTGTCAAGGCAAGTTAAGTCTAGTTTACTAAATTCCTACTAGCCAGATCTAATTGCGTCCAACTAGTGACTTCATAGGAAGTAGTAAAGATATTTTGGAAATGGTTTGTCACTTGCTCCATTATCGCCTTTTGGATTTCAATCCAGCAACCATTGCTATCTTTAAAGAAAACAATATTATTCTTTCTTCTCCGGTTAGTAGCTTCTGTATGAAAATATCTCGTATTGGCATCTCCTTCATTTAGCCAATTTACCCTAAAACAAAGTTTTCAATAATTCTCCTCTAGTTTAAGAATAGAGTCATAATATCCTCCTATGAAATTGACTATATTGGTAATTTGGAGAGGTTTGGATTCCAGTTATATGTTTTAAGAGTTTTCTTTTCTTTGCGATAATATTCCCAAAGGTCTACATTTTTCTATTCTAATACCTTTTTTTGGAAGTGCACTATGTCTTCCATGATTTCCCTATTAGCCCAACTTTCAGTAGCTACTCTAGGGAAATCCGGGTGAGAGCACCAGAAAATTTCCATTCTAAAAGGTTTAGAGTAATTATTGTTTATATTATTATTAATATTAATAAGTATAGGGTTATGGTCCGAGTGAATTTTAGGGAGGTGAGTAATAGTTACCTTATTGTACTCTTGTAACCAACTTTGATTAGCATAAACTCTGTCTAACCTTTCCATAATAAGGCCTTTGTTTTTTCTATGGTGGTTTGACCAAGTATATTTACACCCCTTGTAACCAAGTTCCATTAGGTGACAATATTCAAGGCATTCCATGAGGGAACTAGCTATTTTTTGGTTAATAGGTCTCCCCCAACATTTATCCATAGAGTTTGTAATTTAATTAAAATCACATGTTACAAGCCAGGGCCCCTTATATATATATATATATATATATATATATATATATATATATATATATATATATATATATATATATATATATATATATATATATATATATATATATTATCTATATTTTTACTAGCATAAACAGTAGAAAAAACCAAGTTAGATTTTTAGGCTTTACCGCGATCATTGCATGGATGGATTATCCATTTCTTGTGAAATTATACAACCTTACTATAGCAGTGTTCCAATGCAGCACCATTCCACCAGAATTACCCTCCGGTGGGACCTTCACCATTTCATTAAAGTTGTAACCATCCAAGATAGATACATGATTGTCCATTTTAGTTTCAAGCAAAGCAACTAGACTAGGTCTATGAGTATCCATGATTTCATAAAAATGCCTCTTAAAATTGTCATTGTTTGCACCCCTTACGTTCCAAACAATCATATTACTAGGTTAAGGCATTGCACTCATTATGGGGGGGGGGGGGGGGGAGATGTTGTTCGGATACCTCCTCAAGGAAGGGACTAGTATTACCACATTCCTGACTACTGTGGGATCGTGGGGAGGACGGATATCCAAGGAGCACTTGTAGAGTGTCGTTGGCAGCTGAAGATACACTTCCTATCTAGCACTTACTTGAATATGAGTATTTTTACCTTGTTTAAGCTTGAAAAGGCCACTGGTGGCTCCAACGGGATTTCTAGGTCGTCCTCCTCCTCTTCTGCTACCCCCTGAGCCCTTTTCTGATCCTACATGTTTGGCATTGGAGGTTGTACCTCCACTGGCTCTGGTTGTGGGCCTAGTGATTTGCCTTGCATGGGTTGTTGTGGTGTCCATTGAGTGAAAATGGGGTTCACCATCATTAGATCCTCCGGGGAAAAAAATGGTAAGTTGGTTGGTGGATTTTGTGGTAGTTGTTGATTGGCATTGTGTGGGATGTTCCACATCTCTTGCGTGTTTTCCACTAGATGTTGGTTCATTGATGGTGCAAGTGGTTGTAGAATATTTCTCATCCACATTTGGTTGATATAGTTGTTCATGGCTTAGGTCATGCCCTCCGAGATTAGTTGGGCAAGAAAGTGTGTGTTTTGGATGATGAGTATGGAGTCCTGGCAGTTGATCTCTATGTTGAAGGAGTTGGATTGCCCCTGAAGTCCCAATTCCACCCAAGATTGGGGTATGTAGTTGGGAGGTCTTGGTGGTTGAGCATAGATTACTGGTTGAGGTTGTATTTGGGGTGGTAGTGGTGGAAGATTGTTCATTGTTGGATTCCTTGATAGATGAAACAGTTGGCGTAGTCGATATCTTCCTCACTGTTAGTGGAGTTCTTGCCATTTTCAAAAATTGGGTTTAATATGAGTGGGGTGACTATATGGGTAGTAGGGTTAGTTATTATGTGATCTAGAGTAGTAGAAGGATGAATATTATGCGTGTGATTTATAGCAAACTTTGCAGGTTCTTGCATGGATCCGCTAAGTAGGCAAACTCTGCTAAAGGCAAGAACTGGTCCCATGAGCCTCCAAAATCAATAATGCAGGCCGGGAGTATATCCTCAAGAATCTGAATAGTCCTCTGGGTCTGACCGTCCACCTGGGAATGAAATGTTGTACTCAACTGAACTTGGATGCCCAACTTCTGCTGTACCACTCTCCAGAAATGCGAGGTACTGCGGGCCCCGATCAGAAATAATAGATATAGGCACCCCATGAAAGCTAACAATATCCCTGATATAAATCTCAGCATGTCTCTCGGACGAATAGGTGGTAGCAACTGGAATAAAATGTGCTGACTTGGTCAACCCATCAACAATAACCCATATAGCATCAAACTTCTTTCGAGTCATCGGAAGGCCTGTAACAAATTCCATGGTCATTCTCTCCCACTTCCACTCAGGAAGCTCAATCCTCTGAAATAAACCACTGGGCCTCTGATTCTCGTACTTAACCTGCTGATAGTTCAGACAACGAGCCACATATGCAACAACGTCCTTCTTCATTCTGCGCCACCAATAATGCTACCTCAAATCCTAATACATCTTCACGGCTCCCGGATGAATAGAATACTGAGAACTGTGGGCCTCCTCTAAGATCGACTCCCGAATACCATCAACATGTGGCACACAAACTCGCCCCTGAAATCTCAATACACCATCATCTTTGAAGGTCATCTTCTTAGCACCTCCACGCTCCACCGTGTCTCACAGGACACACAAATAGGGATCATCAAATTACCACTCTCGGATATGCTCCATCAATGACTAGCGAGCAACTGTGCAAGCTAACACCCTGCTAGGCTCAGAAATATCCAACCTCACAAATCCATTGGCCAAGGTCTGAATATCCTAAGCAAGCGGTCTTTGGCTGACCGGAATATAGGCAAGACTATCCATAACTTCTTACTCAATGCATCGGCCACCACATTGGCCTTCCCTGGGTGGTATAAGATAGGGACATCATAATCTTTAAACAAATCCAGCCACGTCCTCTGCCTCAAATTCAATTCCTTCTGCTTGAACGAGTACTGAAGGCTCTTGTGATCCGTGTACACCTCACACGTCACGCCATATAAATAATGCCTCCAGATCTTCAAGGCATGAACAGTGGCTGCCAACTCTAGGTCATGAACTGGATAATTCTTCCCGTGGATTTCAACTACCTCGAAGCATATGATATGACTCTGTCATTTTGAATCAACACTGCGCCAAGCCCAATACGGTAAGCATCACAATAAACAGTATAAGTCCATGATCCCGTGGGCAAAACAAATAGCCGTAGTCAAAGCTGTCTTGAGTTTCTGGAAGCTCACCTCATACTCATCTGACCACCTGAACTGGGCACCTTTCTGGGTTAGTCTAGTCATCGGGGCTGCAATGGATGAAAACCCCTCCAAAAATGTCGATAGTAACCTCCTAACCCCAAGAAACTCCGGATCTCTATAGCTGATGCTGGTCGAGGCCACTTCTTGACTACCTCAATCTTCTTTAGTCCACCAGAATACCCTCTGCTGAAACCATGTGACCCAGGAATGCAACAGAACTCAAACCAAAACTCGCACTTTGAGAACTTGGCGTACAACTAACTATCTTTTAGAGTCAGAAGAACCACTCTGAGGTGCTGCTCATGCTCCTCCTGACTGCGGGAGTATATCAGAATGTCGTTAATGAATACAATCACAAACAAATCCAAATAGGGCCTGAACACTCGGTTCATCAACTCCATAAATGTCGCTGGGTCATTGGTCAGCCCAAATGACATGACCAATAATTCATAATGCCCATACCGGGTGCGAAATATTGTCTTTGGGACATCAAATGCCTTAATCCTCAGATGATGATAACCAGATCTCAGATCTATCTTCCAGAACACCCTAGCACCTTGAAGCTGGTCGAATAAATCATCAATCTTCAGCAGTGGATACTTGTTCTTTATCGGCACTGTGTTCAACTCTTGGTAATCAATACATATCCTCATCGACCCATCCTTTTTCTTCACAAACAACATTGGCGCACCCCAAGGCGATATAGTGGGTCTAATGAAACCCTTGTCAAGCAAGTCCTGAAGCTGCTCCTTTATCTCTTTCAACTCTGGCGGGGCCATGCGATATGGTGGAATGGAAATAGAGTGAGCGCCCGAAGCCAGATCAATACAGAAATTAATATCCCTGTCAGGCGGCATACCCGGTAGGTCTGAAGGAAAAATCTCGAGGAACTCCGGAACAATAGGAATAGAGTCAATAGATGGAACCTCTGCGCTAGAGTCACGAACATACGCCAGATATGCTAGACACCCCTTCTTGACCATGCGTCGAGCCTTGACATATGAAATAACACTACGGATGGCATGACTTGGGTTCCTGTCCACTCAAGTCATGGCAAATCTGGCAAGGATAAGTTCACGGTCTTGGCGTGACAATCAAAAATAGCATAATACGGGGACAACCAATCCATCCCCAATATAACGTCGAAGTTCGCCATGTCTAAGAGCAATAAGTCGACACGGGTCTCAAGCCCCTCAAATACTACCACACATGAATGATGCACTCGGTCGACCACTATAGAATCACCTACCGGAGTGGAATGATATACAGGAATACCCCAGGCCTCACTAGGCATAACCAAATAGGGTACAAAATAGGACGACACATATGAATACGTAGATCCCGGATCAAATAACACTGAAGCACGTCTATCACAGACCAGAATAGTACCAGTAATCACCGCATCTGATGAATCGACCTCTGGCCTGGCTAGCAAAGCATAACATCGGGGCTGGCCCCTACCTCCCTGAACTGCATCTCTAGGATGATCTGCTACAGGGTGATCCTTACCTCTAGCGGTGCAAGCTCCGACTCTCTGATCCCTACCTCCACCTCTAGCCGGTTGGGCGCCCTGGGGATCACCTGCTACCTGAATCATAGGATGAGGACCCTGCTGCTGAGAGCTGTCAGATGCTCTAGGGCAATACCTGGAAATATATCTCGTGTCTCTACATGTGTAAAACGTCCTCAGCTGCTCAAAATAACGTAGTGGTGGCGCACTGATAGGTGCTGATGGTGAGCTAGAAAGTTGCTGGTCAGAATACTCTGGCAGGGAACCACGACCACATGTAGTACCATGTGAAACCTGAAGTGCTGACTGAAAGGTCCTCTGAGGGAGTCCTCTACCATATGAATCCCTTCCTCCAGATGAGGTACCACTGACCTACCATAATGACGAGGCCTCTTATCTGATCCCTGACTACCTCCTCGTGCAAGTGCCATCTCTATCCTGCCAACCGCATTGGCCACCTCTTGAAAGGACATATCACTACCGGCCCCCATGGCCATCTGAAGCCGGATCGGCTGAATCAACCCATCAATAAATCTCCGTACCCTCTCCCTCTCAGTGGGGAGTATAATAATGCCATGGCTTGCCAAATCAATAAAACAAGTCCACATTGTGACTGTCATAGTACCAGGATGAAGACGCTCAAACTGCCTGTGTAGAGCATCTCGCTCATTCATTGGGAGAAACTTCTCCAAGAACAACTCGGCAAACTGATCCCAAGTCAATAATGGCGACCCTGCTGGTCTAGATAAAAAATAGTCCCTCCACAAAGTCTTGGCGGATCCTGCAAGCCAAAAAGTGATGAAGTCGACCCCATTGGTCTCCACAATACCCATAGTCTTGAGAACCTCATGGCAGCTGAATAAGAAGTCCTGGGGGTCCTCTGTAGAAGCACCGCTGAAAGTGGTGGTGAAGAGCTTGGTGAACCTATCAAGCCTCCACAAAGCATCCGCGGACATCACCGCGCCATCGTCGGTATGAGCTGGAATACCCGGCTGAGCTGCCTCAACTGGCTGAACTGCTTGAACCTGAGGTTGAAGAGCTACCTGCTCAAGAGTACGCATAGCGGGAGTCTGAACTCCTCCCCCAGCCTGAGATGTGGGTGGTGCTGCGGGATGCAAGCCCTCTCTAGAGACACTCTCCATAAAATGTACCAGTCGGACCAAAGCATCCTGGAGTATTGGAGTGGCTATGAAACCCTTTGGGACCTGAGCTGAGCCCATTGGAGCTGCTGGTGTTGGAACCTCCTCATCATAGTCAACATGAGGCTCCACATCTAGGACTGATGCTTGGGGCTGAGCTCTGCCCCGGCCTCGGCCTCGGCCTCCGCCCCTAATAGGAGTTGATGTTGGGGCTCAGGCTGCTATGCGATAGAAGAAGAAGCATGTGTTCTCGCCATCTACGAAAGAATAGAGTATAATGATAATCAATATTTGAGAAACAAAATCGCACGTCAAGAATGAACAAAGTGATATTTTTCCTAACTCTGTAGCCTCTGGGATAAATACAGACGTCTCCGTACCGATCCCTCAAACTCTACCGAGCTTGTCCGTGAGTTGGGAGACCCAAGTAACCTAATGTTCTGATACCAAATTGTCACGACCCGAATTTTCCACCATCGAGAGTCGTGATGGGGCCTACTGTCGAAGTTAGGCAAGCCAAACCATACAACATTTTCTTACTACTTTCTTTTAAACAACTACAATAAACTGAAATGATAATCAAATGCGAAAGACTTATAAATACTTAATTAACTGCAAACGGAAAATGCAGAAGTTTCAATCGTCACCTCTACCTAGTATCTGGCGTCACTACTCACGGACTACTACATAATACTACAAACAAAGTCTGGAAAAGAAATACATAGTGTTTGCCTGATACAAGATGATCAAACGGAAGTAAAGAAAGGGACTTCGGCCTACGAACGCCAGCTAGGCTACCTCGAGAGTCCCTAGACTGAAGATAGCTCCTAGAAAATACTACCGCTGTGGACCGTAAGTTGCGTCCTGATTTGTGCACAAAAAGGCACAGAGTGTAGCATCAGCACAACCGACCCCATGTGCTGGTAATTGACTGGCCTAACCCCGGTGAAGTAGTCACGAGGCTAGACAGGACCTACCAAAATTTACCTGTGCAGATATCTGTATATATGTACAAAACAACGGGAATAACAACAAGGAAATTCCAACAACAAATGGGAAAGGGAAATGCTCGGGGAGATACAGTAAAGAACAAATCAATAGATATAACAATGTAACCATCTCAATACTTATATATATATATATATATATAAGTGGACGGTGTGCCACATGATCCCATTTTTCAGTGCATAAGTGGTCGGCATACCACATGATCCCATAAATATAATTCATAAATGGTCAGTGTGCCACATGATCCCATAATATAATTCATAGGTGGTCGGCATGCCACACGATCCTATTATATAATGAATAGCACAAATACTCTCTCGAAAGGAGATCCCATTAGGGAAAAACAACATCATAATAGTTAAATCCGACAAGGGTACAACTAATAGCCCAAATATTCCGGCAAGGGAGAATTCAATAGTAACAATCCATTCGTCCCGGCAAGGGAATCGTTGCATCACATTCTCTTTTAGTTCATTTCGTTCTTATCTAACACTTTGCATGGGAATTATCAATTTAACAAGACAGTTGTGCCATAACTTTCGAATTAAAAGCATTTACGACTCACGGTCATGCTAGACATCGATGCATAGAAACTCTTCACCATGCATATACACCGTACTCGCTCATTTAGAAAATAGCAATAAAACACACTAATCATATTCCCTCAAGCCAAAGTTAGATCAAACACTTACCTCGGTCCGAAAATAGAAATCAAGCCTCTAACACCGCCTTTCCTCTAGAATCCAACTCCAAGTCCATAGCCTAGAAATGAATTTCCTATCATTCTTCCAAAAATACCAAAATTCAACCCCGGGCCCACATGGTCCAAACTCAAGGTTTGGACCAAAATCCGTTCACCCACAACCCTCTGAGTTCAAATATACAATTTATCTTAAGATTTGACCCCAATTTGGAATTGAATCGCCCAAAATCCCAAAAGCACTAGTTCTACCCAAATTCCCAATATTCTACCTTGATTTCATGATTTTAGGCTTAGGAATTTACTAAATAGATGAAGAAATAATGAGGGAATGAAGTTAAGATCACTTACCCAAGGAGTTATGGAGGAAAAGGAGCTTGAAATTCGTCTATGGAGGGTGAAGGAGAAGAGCTCGTGTGGGAAAAGTGATTAGAAAAGTGATTAAATATCGAAACAGTTATGCTTTTAAATTTTAAAATCACAAGAGGGAATAACCCTATGCGATCGCGACAGAAGGATGTGTTCGCATAGAAGGACTGGCCAGAGACACTATGCGTTGACCTCATGCGAATGCATAGAAGGAAAATTGGGGGGTCCTGGGAACTAGCCTATGAGAACGTGAAGGGGGATATGCAAACGCGAAGAAGGGGGGCGACTGACCTATGCGAACGCGAAGAGGGATATGCGAAGAACGCGAAGAAGGGGGATGACTGGCCTATGAGAACACGGAAGAGGGTCGTGTTCGCATAACACAAAACCTGTCTGTAACAACTGCAAATATCTGATGCCTTTTTCTAAGTGCAAACCACCTCGAACCACCTCTGAATCACTCCCGAGCCCTCGGAGCTCCCAACCAAACACACATACTAACTCAATAACATCCTACGAACTTAGTCGAGCGATCAAATCGCCAATGTAACATCAAATTCAAGGAATCAAATCCCAAAATCCTCATTTTTCATTTCAAACTTCTTAAACCTTTAACTTTAGATATTTAGGTCCGAAACACGTCAAACGACGTCCGATTTCGACCAAATTTCACAGAAAGTACTTAACACTCATTTAAGACTCGTACCGGGCATCGAAACCAAAATACAAGCTCGATACCTATATTTTCTAACTCATTTTTATTTAAAATTTTTCATATCATTTTCAGAAAAATAATTTCTTTCAAAAATTCCATACTCGGGCTTAGGACCTCGGATTTTGATTTCGGGAATACGCCCGAGTCCCATATTTTTCTACGCACCTCATGGGACTTTCACATCACGGGTCCGAGTCCCTTTACCCAAAAGGTTGACCAATGGAATATTTTAACATCTCAAGTTGTTTCATCCAACCAGAATAGTTTGGGCCTCGTTACGCTGACTTGGATGTTGAGCCTACGTGCGATGAAAGAGATGAAGATGATGCTTTGCAGACTGACATCTCGGAACAAACTATTAAGAGCCTCTCCAGCTGGCATCCATGAGAATATCCCCAGTGTGTTGTGGAAGACCAGATGCGCTCTTAGCTGCCTTTCAAGATGCCAAATCTTTCTCAACTTTCATTGGTTTGGCGGGGCTCTTCATCTATCAATCGAAGGTGAGAGTTGTCTTCATTGCTTGTTTTTTGAAGACGGGAGAGATCTCAGATCAGGTTCAACCTAAAGTGAGTCATCATAGGGTTCCGCTCCTTGCTTTCAGGAAGGGACAGACAGTCGTGACTTTCCATACCCATGGGCTACTTCACTGAGACGATGGTCGGAGTTTACAAGCTGCTTTGATAGAAGCAGGTTAAGAAAGATAGCTGAAAGTGCTAGCATAAGGAAGAGATTCTATGGATGGAAAGAGGCCCTTCCTTGCTTTCAAGGTTTTGGCATTCAAAGTCAAACGATTCTTTGTTTAAGTTTAATAATAAAGTAAAGGAAATCGGCCTGCTCTTCTCTCTTTTCTCTATTGAACTATGGAAAGCACTTTATAGTAGCGACACGGATTCACCACAACTTATGACTTCGCCAATGGGGCAAACGAAGGCTAACCCGTTCTGGTTGTTATGACTGGCAAGAATCGGTAGGTTCTTTCAGTGCGCTTTGGTCCTTCTGACTATCCTTTGTATAAGTTATGATCCATCCAAGGAATGAGCTTCCCCAGAGAAAAATCCCGTGGACTACAAGGAAAAGATAGAATCTCGCCCGGCAACAGCAGCTGATTCAATAGCAAATGGTCTTGGAAAGAACCTTTCATTCGATGCTTCTGATTCAACTCCCAGACAACCAAGGAAGTATGCGCGAAGATAGGGTTAGCCCCTGCGGCAAGCATTATCCGGGAATGATTATCCAGGAACTGGAAGATGGTTGGCGTGACACGCCTAAATCCCCCACAATCAATCCACAAGGCTTCAGGCGACTGGAGCAACCTTCAAGTCAACTATATCAATATTAATATCAAAATTATTCAAATTTTCCACAAAATTCACATATTTTAACATAAAAATTTGTTGGCTTCGCGCTCGGACTGCGCACGCAAATTGATGCAACTAAGAGCGGGATTTTCAAGGCCTAGAAATCACGGGAAAAGTGAGAATTACGGTGATGACACTTTGGGTCGCTACACTAGGGTTAACTCCCTTTGGAAACATTAAAGAACAAGAATAATTAAAGTAACAATAACTCACTTCATAAATATATAAAAAAATCATTCAATACATAAGCACAACAAGGTATTTAATCCACACTCTAAATATGAATATTCCCGTAAACAAGATTCAAGTGTTGGAAATAAATACTACACACTTAAATATTCAATACAAAGCAAGGAAGTGAAGAAATAAACATAAATGAGTAAAAAAATCTTAACCACGAGCTTTAATCTTCAAGAACCAAGTATGTTTGTGCAAACCCTAGCTTCCAAACTTGTTCTCTCTAGTCTCTCAGGACTGAAAATATGCCAAAGATGTCTAAAAAATGAACTGATTTGGGTATTAAAGGATTTGGGGTAAAAAATGTAAAATTCCAGAATTGCCAAGTTCTTACGATGATTTCTTCATCACGTTTGCGAAGGCTACTTATTTTTTCTCATCGTGTTCGCGTAAATACCTATGCATTCGCAAAGGTTTCTACTGCTCTGCATATCGTTCGCATGTCTACTACGCGTTCGTGTAGATTTGGATGCTGATTCATCGCAATCGCGTGCTCTCATTCGCGTTCGTGAAGAGCATTTCACTGGCCAGATTCATTTTGTCCATTTTAGCTCCTTTTTTACTTGTTTTCACTTGGTTTCTTTACTATTACTTCTAAATCACATACAACCTACAAATTAGAGGTAAATGGCAGTCAAACACACGATTTTATCACTCGAACATAGCAAAAGTATAGATTGAAAGACAAGATAAGTTGGTAAAATACTAAATTATCAAACCCCCAAGCTTAAACTATTGCTTGTCCTCAAGCAATTAAAACGACAAAATCTTCTCCCAAGTAGTTAACTCAACAATGCATCTATATCATTCCAAGCCAATAAGAAAGTCTACTTTAGGCACAAATGCATGACTTCGATCGATACCAACAATTACTCCAAGGCATATGAATTATCAAGCACTTCACTTAAATTTCATTATACCTCAAATGCTCAAACACTAATGCAAATCAAAGTAGCAATCAAGTCATGACATTAAAGCTTCACAATTTGCCTCTCTATCACAATCAACTTTCTTTGGTCATTTTTCCCAATTGAAATGGGATTAAATTCACAATTCAAATATCATGTTCCCTCACATTTAACAGAGGATCCCACACACATAAATCTTAATTTCAAAACAAAAATGAGATATCAAATGTAAACAATTAACTATATTTCAAATAGATGTTCAAATGCATACAAATAGTACCATTCGTGCATTCCTCCACTAATATAGACAACTTGGTTCAAAATTAATTAGGACTTAAGGGTTGTAGTTTAGTCTTTTGGATAAGGTATAGTACACTTTTGGTTAGAGTGACTCAAACCTCCCCAATCACTACACAATTTACAATTAAAGTTCACTTCCTTCAAACTCATTTTCCATCCTTTCTTCACTTTTCCTTCCACACCTAGTCTTCCATTTATTCATAACCTTTTGTCACTTTATTCAACAAAAAAAAACTAACTTGTTATCATTTTTTTCTACCTTCCACCTTTTCAACAACTTCCATATCACAACTTTTCCAACCTTCACCCCCAAACTTAGGCTTTTAGCCTCTGTTTACACATTCAAATTACTTTGGGGGGTTGGGTGTCAAAAGCTAGATAAATTAAGAACAAAGGATTTAAACTTGTAATATGGTTTCCAAAGAATAAGGTTAAAGGCTCAAAATGGGTTGACTAGGGAAAATATTCAATGGTAGGAATTTTAAGGCATACTAGCGGTCCAAGGAAGCCCTAAAATCATTTTTCAATCCAAGTTAGTCTATGATTTCGCCTTGAAGCACATTCCAGGTAAGTTCTAGACTACAAGTAATGCAAAAGAACTAGCAAATAACTCACCACACATGGCACGGGAAAACTCAAGAAAAATACAAATCCAAAATACAATTGAAACCAATGACTCAAAGAGGTATATAGCCTATGAAGCTATAGTGAATCAAAGAGCTAAAATTTGAGTCTAAACGTCATGACATCTCTACTTTAATTTTTCTCTTTTTCAACAATCAAAACTCATATGCCGAGGTTTAAATCATATTGGTACCAAGCAAGCCACAAGTTTGTCAATAGGCACAAACCCCAACTCAAATTATTTATTTTTCCTAAATTACAAAAACTAAATCTAACTAAAAGAATAATTCCCTTAAGAAAGTTGTCAATCTATCCATCATCGGGAAAAGTCGACAAAAATTTTCTACAATTACCCAGTTCAAGAAAAAGAAAAAAAATTGGCATCCTTGGAAAAATAACCATGGTATAAAGAAAACCAAGGATATCTCCACTAACATAAAAGATTATGAAGTTAGTAAGCATCAAGTAGCTAAAAAAATTAAGAAGCTAATAGACATACTAATATAACACATCGAAATATACTAACAAAACAAGACCAACTAAAGAAACATACCAACAACAAACAAGTATCAATCCGCCAACCCCATCGCCATTATATAATAAGAGCAGTTATACAAGAAGCCACGCCCCAACAAAAGATATTGCACTGTCCCCAATGCAACTAACCATAATAGAGTAAAATGGTGGAAAGTGCTCCCTGAATATTGCATCAGTTAGAACTGGATGTGGTGGGAAATTTAAGCTCCATGTCCGCCTCATCATCATCATCCGAGTCCTGGGAGCCACAAAGTGTACTCAACTTCTGCATCATCTTGGATAGCAGCTTACTTTTCTTCTTCTCCTGCTTCTTGAATTTTCTTTGCCTCCTTTCTATCTTACCTTGCATGCATCTCATGTTTTCCAGCCTAGTGCCCATTTCCTCCATCTTACCTGTGATTTCCTTCTACTCTTTGACTATGTCATCCAAGGATTTTAGGGCATTCTCCCCAGTAGATGTGCTTGCCCCGGGCGGGCCAGTGGGAAAGCCAGCATTAAGCTGCCTAACATGTGCATCTACCCCATAAATCTAGCTGGACAAATGTCTCATAGTGTATGGCCCGGACTGGATAGGGTCATAAGATCCATCGAAATTAGGAGTGGTCTCTGTGAACTGCCCGAATGAAGGGGAGGCTACATTAATGCGCCTTTTTTCTGATTTTCACTTGGTCCCCTCTTCAGTAGTGGATGAATCATAGGCTTACCTGGACCTTTCTCGACATCATTGGGGCGTCTAAGGACCCCATCATCGTAGCAGAGTCTAGCGATCAAGGAGGAAAAGAACAGGCTCTTGGACCTCCCATTTGTGGCTTCCTCAATCTCGTGAACAATATGCTCCCCTATATTAACTGGTAGTCCATCCATGAGAGCAGCAATCATGAGTGATCTCTCTGTTGTTACATCAGTGTCATTTGTAGAAGGTGAAACTCAGGAAAAAATTAATGGAAAGTCATGTCTTTGCTTCCGCAGTGAAGTCGTGAGAATCCACTCCCTTATGCAATGTTAGCCACTTTGGAGTGAACCCGCCAAGCAAATTATCTATCAGTCATTGGTTGCCCTGCTCTTGCTCTTTCTCTCTAAGCCTCATTGTTAGCATTGGGGAGGCCATAAACATAACTGATAATCTGGGAGATGAAATAAACTTATACGCCCCGTACAATGGTCACCAATACACCCTGGAAGTTAGTCCGTATGGCATTTGAAAAGAACTCCAAAACTATAGTGTTGTTGGCGTTGGTTGGTGGATCAACAAATCATATCCATCCGCTCTCCATCAAGCATTCATAGAAGCTAGGCATTTTCTTCTCAACTTTTTCTAAATTGATTCCTCTTTCCCGCACAATGGTTTTGGATAGACGTTTATCATATTTTTGCTCGCATGCCGCAGATAAAAACCGCTCATGATCGAAAGCTTCCTCTTGTCCAGGTCCGAAAACATATTCTTGTACAATTTCATGATGTTCTGGTTCCATGTTAAATCCAAAGTATCTACAAAATCGGCCAACAATATTAAAAGATCATATGGATACTTAAAACAATGTATTAGGAAGTATTTAAGCAGAAGAAATGGGCGAAAAAGGTCGGGGGCAGAGCTGTGCGAAGCTACTAGTTTGTGCCATTTTTGGGACAGCCAGACATTGCTCTTCGCGTTCGCGAGCTTCCAGACGCATTCGCGAAGAGTAAAAAAAAGTTTGAAATTCCCAAACCTTCGCGTTTGCGAGGGCATCATCGCGTTCACGAAGGTATAATTCTGCCTCTTCTGTTGCATAGCCTACGCATTCGCATGTAAACCCTCGCGTTCGCGAAGGCTTCTTCTTCGCCCAGAAAAATTTTCTTTGTTGAGGCATTTCTTCAACCATTTCGTGTGCCATTTTTTATTGTTCATTTACAGCACATTCGGGCACACATTTTACCCAGAATGTTCTCTCAAATAAGCACTCATACTCAACCAATCTCACCCAGCAAGCAACAACAATTTTCAAGCATCAATTTGCAACTTAATGCTTAAAATTTTAACCCTCAAAACCGTACAACAATGGTTGCTCTTCTTTCACATTTTGCACCAAGAAAAAGAAGAAAAGAAACAATACTTAATTGAGAGGAGAGTGAAGATTACATACCTTTAAAAAGGAGATGAAAATTTGCAAGAAGACTTGAAGATTTTAGACAATTTGAATTTTTGGGGCTTATGGGGTTATGGGTCTGTTTTTTTTACCAAAAGGGTTAAATTTCATTTCCAGTAGCATTTGGGCATTTTAACTTACCCGACCATCTGTGTTCGCGATGGACACATGTGTACGCGAAGGGTAAATATGTCCAGAGGTCACTATAGGGTGAAACAGATGCACACGAACGCGAAGAGTTAAGATTCTCTAAACCTTCGCGAACGCGAGGTCCTCATGTGAACGCGATGAAGGGTTTTTTCTGAACTTCAAACAACCCGACCTACTCAAATCAACTCCAAAAAATCTAAAACTTGGCAGATTGGTTAGACATAATATACTAAGCTATTCTAAAAATAAAAATTTCAAAAATGACTAAAAATTTTGAAAAATAATGGATTGCCTCCCACCAAGCGCTGCATTTAACGTCGTGGCACGACGCAAACAACTTTACCAATTTTCTCGCCACTTGGATTGGGAACCTAGCTTGGAATCAAGCTTGTGACCAAGATCGACGGGGGTGGTAAGTTAATGATCGAGCCAATGCTTAAATTCTTCATTTTGCACTTCTTGGCTCTCAAGTGAGAAATGTCGTTTTGATTTCTTGTTTCCTCAAACTGTAAAGTGAATGGCATGAGGTTTTTCTCCTCGCTATCCTCCATTGATTCATGTAGTTCAACTCCCATATCACCACACAATCCTAATGTTGAAAAATTCTTGGAATGTGACTTCAAACATTCCCTTTGCACTTGTTCTACTTTGACATCCTCTTTTTCCCCCGAAATAGAGTCAATCTCGACCAAATTAGCATTTACTCCGGTTGACTCCAATTCCATATTTTTCTCGACATCACTAACACTCATTGAGTCAGTTGGCGGATGTTCAATTCTTGAATCCTCATAGTAAAGTTCATTTTTTCATCGGAATTGGACTCTTCTTGGATTTCTTCCGCACACTCAAATTGTTGGGCATAGTGAACCTCAACCAATATTTGCATTTGATCCTCCAAAGTGCGAATGTGTTCATAATTTTGAGCCAAGCTTTGTTTCAAGTCCTCGAGTACAAAGTTATGCTTCTCCTCATTTTCAAGAATGGTCTCCAACATGAGCATTATTTTCTTATTTTGAGCATTTGAGAGTTCTTCATGGTTTTGATCAAGTGCCAAGAAAGGACTTTCACTTTCAATCTCCAAGAGAGGTTCTTAGTTTTCATTCCCTTCCGAGGCTTTTTGAACCCTTGAGGATTCGATCAATTCATCCATTTGTGAGTGCAACCTTTGAAGTGCCAAATTATTTTGGAGACTATTCTCCAAAAGATGTTCCAAGGCATTTTTCTCCTTGTTTCCTTCTTCAAGTAGACACTCCAACATAAGCTTGAACTCTCCATTTTTGCCATGCTCAACTTCTTCCATGTCCATAACCCTATAGCTCTCATCACAAAAAGCAAGCTCATCATAGTGGGGGCTTGGGGAAGGGAAAGACAAATATGCACAATAATCCAAATGACCATTTTGGCAACCACACTTGTTAAAAATACTCCAACAATGTAGTTGAGATTGTGTGCATAATCCACCTCCGGGAGAATTCAAATAAGTTTGCCACGAGTGTGGTCCTCCACAATAAGGACACGGGTAATCAAAGTATGAACAACTACCATCCGACCAATTTTTATTATATGATGTCAATTTTCAATAATAAGAAAATAAACAAGAAACAAACTATAAAAATATACACAAGGTAAGAAACAATAATTACACAAATATTCACAAGTTTGGACCAAAGCACTTTCGCTTACTTCTCAAACAACCTAAATTACGCCAAATTGTTCCCCGACAACGGCGCCAATTTTGATGACATCCAAATCCACCGCTAAAAAGCAATAGACATGGTCGCATGCAATATAATTTACAAAAATATGAGTCGGGGTCAAATCCCACAAAGAACAATGTGTAGGTGATTAGGAATGTAAGAAAATTATCGCTAGTTGCGCAACGCCAAACACTAAGAATTTTGGTTTGAAAATTATTTTTATATCTAAAATTCTGAAATGTAAACTAACCTAAAAAGTAAGTAAAATGATCAATGGCTACAAGTATGAATGCATCGGTAATTACACTCAAGTAACGATCCAATGTATTTCACGATTTTACATATATGAGCGAGTTTATGTTAATTAGCCCCGGATAACAATTCTTAATTAGCTTCTTCCGAAGACAAACAAGACTTCCTAATTGAATTATCCCTAAAACAAGCACACCCGGAAGGCTACAAGTTGTTCAATCATATCCCTAGGTAGAATCTATAAAATCAGGGTTAAAGCCTCAAGTTCTTGTTAATTAATCTTTCCCAACCCCAAAGTATTTTTCCCAAAATTAATTCAGAGTTAATGGGCGAGTCCTGGGGTTAGCTAATCCCTTTGGTAACATTAAAAAACAAGAATAATTTAAGTATCAATAACTCACTTCATAAATATATAAAATTATTCAATACACAATAAGGTATTTAATCCACACTCTAAATATGAATATTTCCATAAATAAGATTCAAGTGTTGGAAATAAATACTACACACTTAATACAAAGCATGGAAATAAAGAAACAAACATAAATGGGTAAGAAAATCTTAACCACAAGCTTTAATCTTCAAGACCCAAGTGTGTTTGTGCAAACGCTAGCTTCCAAACTTGTTCTCTCTAGTCTCTAAGGACTGAAAATAAGCCAAAGATGTCTACAAAATGAACTAATTTGAGTATTAAAGGATTTAGGATAAAAAATGTAAAATTCCAGAACTGCCCAGTTTTCATGCCTAATTTCTTCATCGCGTTCGCAAGTATAGATTCGCATTCAGGAAGGCTACTTATTTCTGCTCATCGTGTTCGCGTAATTACCTTTGCGTTCGCGAAGGTTTCTGATACTCTGCATCACTCACATGTCACCTACACGTTCGCGTAGATTTGGCTACTGATTCATCGCCTTCGCGAAGAGCATTTCACTGGTCAGATTCATTTTGTCCATTTTAGCTCCTTTTTGAATTGTTTTCACTTGGTTTCTTCACTATTACTTCTAAATCACATACAACCTGTAAAATAGAGGTAAATGGAAGTTAAACACACGATTTTATCACTCCAACATAGCAAAAGCATAGATTTAAAGACAAGATAAGTTGGTAAAATACTGACTTATCGAAAGGGAGTAGCCAAATATGGTACATGGATAGTGGCTTATCAAAATATATGACTGGGAACAAAGACCAATTTTTTTCACTTGAGAACCTAAAAGGAGGTAATGTCTCCTTTGGAAATGGAAAGAAAGGTGAGATCATTGAGGGTTGGAAAGGTAGGAAAGACAGACTCTCATTCCGTCAAGAATGTTTATTTGATAGATGGCTTGAAATATAGCCTGATAAGTGTGTCACAACTGTGTGACAGAGGTAATTTTGTAGCTTTCACCTCTACCAAATGCTTTGTGATTAACCTTACTACTGACAAGATTATTTTGCAGGGAAAGAGTTAAAAATATTTACATTGTAGATTTGTCAACTCTTTTTGAAAATGAACTCACTTGCTTAAGTGTGTTAGTTAATGATCCCCTCCTTTGGCACAAAAGACTTGGTCATGCCAGTCTAAATCAATTGAACAAATTAGTCTCCAAAGACTTGGTGATAGGGTTATCTAATATCAAGTTTAAGGAAGACAAAGTTTGTGAGGCATGTGAAAGGGGGAAGCAGGTAAGGTCATCCTTCAAACCCAAGAAAATGGTAAGTACGCCCAAGACGTTGGAACTGGTTCATATGGATCTCAGCAGTCCAATGAGAACCATGAGCAGAGGTGGAAAGAAATATGTAATGGTGCTTGTTGATGATTATTCTAGATTTATCTGGGTACTGTTTCTAACCTCTAAAGATGAAGCATTTGAAATGTTCAATGCTTTTGTTAGAAAAACCCAGAAACAATTAGGAAATCAACTTGTATCCATTAGGTTTGATCATGGAACTGAATTTTGAAAATGCAAAGGTTGATGAATTTTGTGATGAAAATGGAATAGATCATAATTTCTCTTCTCCTAGGACCCCTCAGCAAAATGGGATAGTTGAAAGGAAGAACATGACCCTTGAGGATATGGCAAGGACCATGCTTCTTTCCAGCATACTACCTCACAGCTTCTGGGCAGAGTCTATAAATACCGCATGCTACATAATCAATAGATGCATGACTAGACCTCTTTTAGAGAAAACTCCCTATGAGTTACTTAAAGGGAGAAAACCAAACATATCCCATCTTAAGGCTTTTGGTTGCAAGTGCTATGTGCACAATAATGGCAAAGACTCCCTAGGTTAGTTTGATCCCAGAAGTGATGAGGGGGTATTCTTGGGATATTCTTCACATAGCAAAGCATATAAAGTGTTTAATAAAAGAGCTTTGTGTGTAGAAGAAAGTGTACATGTTGTATTTGATGAATCTAACATTCTTTCTGAGAGACAGGAACATGAAGATGAAGCCATTGGACTGGTGAAACAATTGACTGAAGCCATAGCATAAGTCAAAGTGGCATCAAAGGAAGGAACAGGTGATGGAACATGTACCTCCACTCAGGGCAACCTGATAGGGGGAACTAATGTGACAGAAATTGAACAAAACTCTCTAAAGGAACTTGTACTTGAACATGTTCCTCAGCAACAGAACAATGAAGAAGCATCTAGCAGGAATCAACTGGTGGGAAAATCTTACAAGTACCTGAGTTCTCATCCCATTGAGAACATCATCAATTATCCGACATCTGAAGTCAAAATTAGATCTCAACTGAAGAATATGTGTGCATTTGATGCTTTTTTGTCCATCATTGAACCCAAAATATTGTTGAGGCTTTGCAGGATGCAGATTGGGTCAATGTTATGCAGGGTGAACTTAATCAATTTGAAAGAATTCAAGTCTGGCATTTGGTTCCAAGACCCAAGGACAGATCAGTCATTGGGACAAAGTGGGTCTTCAAGAACAAACTAGATGAAGATGGAACGATTACTAGAAACAAGGCAAGACTGGTAGTTCAAGGCTACAGTCAAGAGGAAGGCATTGACTATGATGAGACCTTTGCTCCAGTTTCTAGACTTGAAGCAATTAGACTCCCCATAGCCTTTGCAGCACAAATGGAATTCACTCTTCATCAGATGGATGTCAAAGGTGTCTTCCTAAATGGCTACCTCAATGAAGAAGTGTTTGTAAAACAACCTCCAGGAATTGAAAGCAAGGAGTGTCTTGAACATGTGTACAAGCTAGATAAGGCTCTGTACGGTCTCAAGCAGGCCCCAAGAGCTTGGTATGAAAGATTGTATTCCTAATGAAGCATGGGTACAAAAGAGGTAAAACTGACAGCACGTTGTTCCTAACGGAAAAAGGTAAAGATCTTCTTGTTGTACAAATATATGTTGATGAGATAATATTTGCGGTCACTACAGATAGGTTGAGTAAGGACTTTGCAAAACTAATGGGAAGTGAGTTTGAAATGAGTATGATAGGTGAACTCAACTTCTTCTTAGGTTTGCAGATCAAACAAAGTCCAAATGGAACTATGATCCATCAGTAGAAGTACACAAAAGAACAAATCAAAAAGTTTAAAATGGAAGAATCTTAAGAAATAGATACACATATTGCTACTGCCACTAAGTTAAATATTGATGAACATGGTTCATCAGTTGGTCAGAAATTGAATAGGGGTATGATTGATTCACTTTTGTATCTTACTGTCAGCAGATTTGACATTGTTTTTAGTGTAGGGCTTTGTGCTCGTTTCTAGGAAAATCCAAAGGAGTCACACTTGACAACTGTCACAAGGATATTGAGATATTAGAAAGGCACCATTGATTTGTGTCTTTGGTATCCCAAAGGTAGTAATATTGACTTAATTGGACATGCTGATGCCGATTATGCAGGTTTCCTAGTGGATAGGAAGAGCACCTCAGGTATGGAACACATCCTTGGTTCTTGTCTTGTATTATGGGCTACCAAAAAGCAGAATTCAGTAGCTCTCTCTACTGCTGAAGCTGAATATATTGTTGCTGCTTCATGATGTGCTCAATTGTTGTGGATTAAGCAACAACTAGTAGATATTAGAATTGAAGTGGGGTGCATACCAATATTCTGTGATAATACTAGTTCTATAAGTATGAAAAAGAACCATGTTCATCATAAAAGGACTAAAAACATAGATGTTAGACACCACTTCTTAAGAGATAACTATGAGAAAGGGTTAATCTCCATGAAATTTTGTGCTACTGACAAACAAATGGCTGACACCTTCACTAAGGCACAGAGTAAAGAAAACTATAAAAGAAATAGGTTGGAATTAGGGATTATTAATATCACCTAAAAGGTCCAGTTCAGAATGCACAATAAAAAAATAGAAAATATGAAAAAAAATTGAAAAATGAAAAAAAAATGTATTTTTGGTTAGGAGTTCTTAATTCATGTAAATATCTAGACTAATTCTTACTTAGTCTCATACTTTAACTAGTATACTCATGTGACATGTGTTTATATGACTCACTGATCTCTTACAAAGTTTTCTATTTTGACATTTGAGGCATAATCCAGAGAAGTTCTACTTGAAGATCCCGGTTCATCAGTATATGCTCATTAGAAAGTTTAGGTATATTTCTATACTTTGCACAATTAGAAAGATAAAATTATCAATCATGAGCAGAAGTCCAAGTTACACCAGACGTCCAAAAAATTATCCGTTGAGCAATTGAACCAGTTTCAATAACTAGGAGTCTAACTATAACGGGTCTCTTCCCTAAAAACTAGCAATTTTCATTAATCACTAAGGAGACCGGAAATCTAACTTGATTAGACTCCTAATTGACCTCTGCAAAGGCTGCCATTACTGCCCTAATAATGACCTCTCTTCAAAAACCCACCAATCACTCATAACTATCACTCTAATTCCCAAATTTTTTATCATATGTTTTCTTCTCCAAAAATCCCCAAAATATTCAGAAATTCTCCGCCATGACTAATCCTCAAGACAACCTTGGAACTCTACCACCAGTATCCCCTAACACCGCATTTTCCACACCTCTTAGTGAATCCCCAAAATCCAGATTTCGTTGGCAGAAAATGTTAGCTAGAATAATAGTTGCATCTGGTTCTTTGAGGAGAGTATTAAACAAAAGATTACAGGATATTCAGAGGAAGGAAGTACTAGCCAAAGAGACTGACTCAAGTTTTGAGTTCGAAAAATTCATCTCTGCCAGTGATGGAGAAGAACCTGGGTCATCTGACAATGACAAGAGTCAAGAAACCCTAGGAGAGGTAAACCCTAGTTCATTATTTTGTGATGTAGTTGAAAAGGAAGATAATAGGTTTGTTCTAGTAGAGCTTTTTAAAAATGTTGAAGGGGCTGAATCTAGTAAAATGAGAAAGAAAAAGAAAGGGAAAGTTTTAGCTATATGTGGTAGTGGAGAAGAGGGAGGCATGAAGTCAAGGGAAAGTGGGTCAGGTGAAGCTGCTGAGAGACTAGTAAACCTGAGTGAACAACCAGATGAACCTGGTTTATCTTTAGAGGAGACTTTGGCAGACTTACTGAAGAAAGTTGATGTCAGTTATGACCCAAAGAAACGCAAGTCCTCCTCACAAAAGACTCATGTTGCGTCCAAACCAACTCAGAAGAGTAAAGTTTCATCACCTAAGTCTGCTGCACCTAGGGGTAGAGCCACAAGAAGTAGGGTGAGGCAAAGTGAAGCAGAACTGCAAAAGGCACTAGAGGAGAGCAAGAAAAAGAAGAAAGAAAAGGGAAAAGCAAAAATGGTTGAAAGTTCTGAGGTTGCTCTAGAAGAGGAAGAGGAAGAGATGGAACTGGTCCATCAAGAGAGAGGTATGACGGTGAAAGTTCCCACTGGCAAATCAAAGAGAACCAGGTCTTCTGCAAAGAAGCCCTCTAAGTCTGTACCTACTGAATCCTCTCTAGCCAAGAGAACTAGGTTAGCTGTGAAAGGTAAACAAGTACAAATAACTGAAGAAGAAGATGAAGAGTGGAGTGAAGAAGAAGGAGAAAAAGAGTCAAAACAGGAACAAGATAGGTTTGCCATTTTTGGCAAAAGAAAAATTCTGAAGGGTAGATTGCTCAAAGAACTATAGGATCCAGGCATGGTAATATTGTTGACTTCACTGGAGGCACAAGGATGGAAGGACATGGTCCTTCAGATGGATGGAAGATTGGCCAGAAAAGAACTTGTTGAATTCATGGCTAATAGGACTGTGAAGAATGGGTTGGTAACCAGTATAGTGAAGGGGGTGAAGGTGAAATTTGATGCACCTAAGTTGGGCAGAATCCTGAACATTCCAAGTGAGGGCTATGATGATTACACAAGGCAAAGGTTGCCTTGTCTGGATGGTCTACCTACTGAACTTCAAATCACTAAGAACTTCTGTGACACTAAAGATGTTGAGGAGGTGCCTGAAACAAGGGCTGTTCAAAAGAGTGAGATGAGGCTAGAGCATAAAGTGCTCTTTGAAATTGTGAACAAATGCGTGTTTCCTAGACATGAGAGCAGGGATACAGCAAACTACATGGGCCTGGTCCTTATGCAGTGCTGGGTGGAAGTAAAGCAGATTAACTGGTCTGTTTTCATTGTTAAGATGCTATACATGGTGCTCAATGGTTCAAAGGCTCATGCCATACCTTATGGGTTTATTCTGATAGTTGTGCTGGACAAGCTGAACATTTTCTTGAAGAAATAGAAATGGCTTCCAGCAAAGAGCACTTTGGCAGCAAGACTCTCCAGGCCTGTGATTATCTCCTTAGTGTAGGCCCTAGTGAACTGGTTCATCAGTGAAGACTCCAGTGAATCAAAAGGCTAGAGCCTTGGTTCAGGAGGTAGGGACAAAGGATGTTGAGATTGAAAGGCTTCAAGCTCGAGTTGTTGAACTGGAAGAAGAGAGGAATGGGTTAAGAGCTGAAGTTGCAAAGGAAAAAGAAAAGAGTGAAGGGATGCTCCAAACTGCTACAAACCCAACCCTCTAGCTCCTCAAAGCCTTAGGTTTCCTTGTCCTGTTTTGAACCAGTCTAGAAAACCCCAGATTCGGAACTTTCTTTTGTTTTTGTTCATGGTTGGTAGTTTTGTTCTTTATTTTTGTGAACTGTTATATAGAAGCACTACTTATCAATGAAAATATGTATTCCTCTTGATCTATGTTAATTCTGGTCTTAATAATTCTTTTTGTCAAGTTGATTTTTGATTAACTAAAGCATGATTTCACTTGCAATTGCCCCAGTGACCATGAGTAAAAATTGATATTCTGGGATTCATATTATTTATGCAACTTTTCGATGATGCCAAAAGGGGGAAGATATTGTGCTTAAACTCTATTATCTGAACAGTGATGTTTATGACCTAATTAAATATGGCCCTTAATGATAGGTTAAAATTTTAGGTGTTGATTTTTCGGCTGAGATCCGTAGGTTCTCTGATCAGCAAAAGCACAAAGTTTTTCATCATCAAAAAGGGGGAATTTGTTGGCCCAAGTTCAGTTGAAGTTTTGAAGATTGACAAATAAATTCAGTGATGGACCTGGTCCATCTGGTGTGACACAGTATATATCAACCATTGCATATGAGATGCACGTGAAGAAGATATATCTTAAAGATCAAGCAGCAATATCTCCTGAATTGATCGAAAAGATTGCATTTGGGATAAGGAGAACAGTCTCCTTATGAGGAGAGAACACAATCCTAATCTAGGATAAGGATTGGGGTTTGTATTGGTCAAGGACTCAAAATCATCTAAGGATAAGCAGTGGATTCTCAATCAAATTCTAATTACTAATTCAATAAATAAATGAGTTTGTTCTCTTTTGCAATTGCACATACGTAGAAGTTAAACATAATTGAGAGCAAAATAGCAAGTCTATTTTGCAAGCAATATATGTGAGATATAAGTGTGCACGCCTAAAGCTACTTGAGCGAGATAGAAGAACCAGTTCCATTGTGTTTATTCTAAGTCTAGTTCTATTGTAGTAGGTTTTGAATTAGTATCTTTCAGCTTTCATAGAAGCATTTGTATTAGGTACTTTGTGTCTTCAAGTTATAGTTAACTTGAAAGTGTCGCAGCAGTTGAGGTTGTGTGCCACACAGGGATAAGAGTTTAATCCTTAGGTTTACAAGAGTTTTGCAAATGTTGTTTTGGCTCATTGATTTTATGGAAGTTTGGAAAAGTCCTACTAAGTAGTAGGTCGTGGTTTTTTCACCTTTTGAGCCAGGTGTTTTCCACGTAAAACTTATTGTGTTCTTTATTTCTGTTATTTCATTTCCGCAAATAGTAGCTATTAGAACACCTAGAAGATATAGGTTCTTCAAGATCAAAAATTAGGTACCACACAAATCATCCCTCCCTCTCTTGTGTGGTATTGACGTTTAGAACATCGAATGATGATGAAGCAGAAGAAGAAAAAGAAGAAGAAGAAGAAGAAGAAGAAGAAGAAGAAGTGAACGGAGATTTGCACAGGTCAAATGTTCGAGGAAAGTTTTATGTGGTGAAAAGTAAAGCTAAAGTTTTATTTATACCGATAGGCAACCATCAAAAGTGAAAAAGCAGTAATGGAAGATTCATAATAATGGCAACTGGTACTTCGTGAGTGGAGCCGTAAAAAAGCCTTGAAAAGAGATGCAAATTGCAGAATTGATAAGGAGTTGACACTTGTGAAGAGCACTAAATAGAAACGACTACTGAAACGTCAATATTGTCACAGCATTAACGGTGACAAAAATTCTCCTTTAATGAAATCAACTTCCCAAATAATCAACTGAAGAATAAATAGAAAGTGGGGGGACTATCTGTAGTGGGAGAATCGAGTTTGTATATTGAATATGACATATCGTGACACATGGACTAGTCAAATAGTCAAAGAGTTATAATTAACTAAGAAGACGCGGGTGATAACAGGTACGAGCAAAAGTAACAGAAGAGGCACGGGTGGTTATTCAAGTGACTCAGCACTCGTACCTATTCAAGTCATTTAAAGTTCAGAGATCATGGAGAATCAAGGGAATGAATGTGACAACGTATGAGGGTCCAAGTACAGCATTTAATGAGTAATAAATACTGAAAATGTTACAAAATATGTATTTAATGTATATGGTTGTGTAACGTAGCATTTAAAGCTATCAAACACTTATTATAGCGTTCATTATAACAAATGTGTAGAGAAAGATATAACATAGTTAAAGAAGAAAGGGTAGTTTCGTACTTGCACATCAGTCAGTTAGATTAGTTATAATTTATTTCCTAATGTTAGTTAATGATTATTAGCTGATAATTATTTAGGTATTAGTATATATATATATATATATATATATATATATGTGTGTGTGTGTGTGTGTGTGTGTGTGTGTGTGTTATTGGTTCTTTTGTCAGATTAATAAGAATTCCACTTCTCTCTCTGGTTCTTCTTCTCTCTATTTCTTCTGCACTTCTCTCATCTTCAATCTCTCAAACTGTATATTCCAGATATAATTTCATGGTATCAGAGCATGATCTTAAATCCATAGCTGAATTCATAGATTCTGTACCAATTTCAAAGACTGCTTCTCAATTTCAAATGCTGCTTCTTCATCTTCTTGTTCTTGAATTTCTTGAACGCCATGGCTGGAAATGATCAATCAAATGCTCCCGTTGAAGTTCCTCTTACTGCACCTGCTTCAAATCCTACTCAAGGAGGTTTGCATGTGCTTGATTACAATCAATCTTTATTTTTAAGTCCATCTGATGTTAGTGGGATCCAAATAATTTCGTTTCAACTAACTGGAATCGAAAATTATGCTTTGTGGTTTAGATCTATGAGAATGGCGTTATTAGGAAGAAATAAGTTAGGACTAGTAGATGGGTCTTGCAAAAAAGAAAGTTTTCCAGAAAATTTGTGGAATCACTAGGAAAGAGTAAATGCTATAGTCCTTTCTTGGTTAATAAATTCTGTAAGTAGTGGGTTGCTAGGTGGTATAATGTATACTTTTATTGCTCAAGTGGTGTGGAATGATTTACGTGAGAGGTTTGATAAAGTTGATGGTTCAAGGTCTTACAATTTGCATAAAGAAATCGCAACCTTGAGTCAAGGAACAGCTACTGTTTCTGCATATTTTTCAAAATTAAAAGATTTGTGGGAGGAATTTGAGGCTTTAGTCCCTGCACCTGGTTGTAACTGTCCTAAGTCAATAGATTTTATAGTTCATCTGCAAAAGTTAAAATTGTTTCAATTCTTGATGGGGCTAAATGATTCCAATGGGCAAGCTAGGAGTCAGATCTTTCTAATGAGTCCAATGCCATCTGTTAACCAAGCTTATGCTATGGTAATTAGTAATGAAAGCCAGAAATCAGTGGCCAATAATGCAGGAATATTAGGGGTAAATCCTGTTGCTGGAACAAGTCAGTTTGATGTAGCTATGTATATCAAATCTGGTGGAAACAACCAAATGTTTACTAAGAAGAATTTCAACCTGTTTTGTGAAGTGTGTAAGATAAGAGGACACTCTAAAGAAAATTGTTACAAAATTATAGGGTATCCTCCTGAATTTAGAGCAAAGAAAAGAAACACACATACATACAGTGCATATAATGTATTGTCAGATACAAATACACAAGAAAATCAAGTATCTAGCAGTAATTGGACTGAGAATGATTCTCAAAAATCTCAGCTAACAAGCAATGCTAAAGGTGTGATCAAGTCTCAGAACAGTGGACAGATGAACAACAATCCTTGGATGGCTTCTTGCACCTTCACCAAAGAGCAATATGACCACATTGTTCAACTTCTAAGTAAAGGCAACTCAGCTGTTGTTTCAACAAATCCATCAGCAAATGCAGTAGGTATACCTTGTGCTTTATTAGCCTCTAATACCATGCAAGAATGGATTATAGACACATGGGCCACAAATCATATGGTAGCTGATTTAGAATTACTAAATAAGGCTTCTCTTATACAAACAAATCAACAAAAAAAGTTTTATCTACCTAATGGACAAACTACTCAAGTAACTCATTTTGGAACTAGTGAGTTAACAGAACAAGATATTATAACAAATGTATTTTATATTCCTCAGTTTAAGTATAACTTGTTATCTGTCTCTAAAGTGACAAAAGAATTAAAATGCTCAGTTACGTTCTTTCCTGATTTTTGCATCTTTCAGGAACTCTTCAGTGGGAGGGTGAAAGCGATTGGTAGAGAAGACAGTGGTTTATACATTCTTAGTAGGCAAAAGTTATCAAACAATAAAGTAGTTAGCTTAAACACTAAAGAGCCAGAAATCTGTAATCAAGTTAGCTCTAGTGACACTGATTTGTGGCATAGGAGACTTGGACATGTATCTGCTATTGTTCTCAAGAAAATACCATCTGAAAATATTCAAAATATATCATCTTGATTAGATCTATGTACTACTTGTCCATGTGCAAAGCAAACTAGAAATACCTTTCCTGTTAGTAGCATAAAGACTTCTACTATATTTGAGTTAGTCCGCATGAATTTGTGGGGTCCACACAAAATATCTACTGTTGATGGCAATAAATTTTTCTTAACTGTAGTAGATGATTTTTCCATAATGACTTGGATTTTTTTGTTGAAATTGAAATCTGATGTATGTGTGATTATACATCAGTTTGTTACCTTTGTAAAAACACAGTTTGGAACTGTTATTAAAACAATCAGAACTGATAATGGTACAGAATTTGTTAACTCAGTGTGTGATACTTACTTTAAGAGTCTAGGGATAATCCATCAAAGGACATGTCCTTATACTCCTCAATAAAATGGGATAACTGAAAGAAAGCATAGACATATCCTAGAACTCACTAGAGCTATAAGATTTCAAGCAAATATACCAATTAAGTTCTGGGGATATTGTGTCCTTGGTGTTGTACACATTATTAATAGGATACCTAGTTCTGTAATTGATAACAAAAGTCCCTATGAAAGATTATACAACAGAAAACCTACTCTAGGACATCTTAGAGTTATAGGGTGCCTATGCAATGCAAAACTAGTTAATCAAAAGGATAAGTTACTACCTAAAGCAAAACCATTTGTACACATCGGCTATGCTACAGGGCAAAAGGGTTATGTTCTATATGATCTAATAGACAAAGTATTCTTTGTAAGCAGAGATGTCAAGTTTAGAGAAGATATATTTCCTTTTAAAGGTCAACAGAACTCAAATAAGTCAATCTTTATTCAGCAGAATATAACAGACATACTTCTAAATACAACAGATCCAATATATCATTATATATCAATTGAAAATCAAATGACTTCAAGTCAGTCACAAGAACTGACTACTTCTGATAATATACAAGAAATGACAACTGATCCTATAGAAGCTGTAGAAAATGTTAATCAACATGTAACAAATGTTCAACAAACAAGTCAAATTCCTCAATCAACTAATAGTCAGTCAAATACTAGAAAATCTTGTAGAGGAAAGAAACCTCTTATATGGAGTCCTTAACTACACAACAGACTGAGCCATATACTATATCAAAGTACTTAACATATAAAAACATAAGTCCTAATTATCAAGCATACTTAACAGAAATTTCAAATACTACAGAACCAACTTCATACTCTGAAGCTATAAAATATCCTAAGTGGATAGATGCAATGAAAGCTGAAATTGAAGCCTTACAAAATAACAATACATGGGAAGTAGTATCCCATCAGGAAAGACTCCTATAGGCTGTAAATGGATATACAAGATCAAATATAAGGCATCTGGTGAAATAGAAAGATATAAGACTAGGCTAGTTGCTAATGGGTTCAGTCAAAAGGAAGGAATAGACTACCAAGAAACTTTTTCTCCAGTTATCAAAATGAAGACTGTTAGACCTATTCTAGCTACAGCTGCTCAAAAACACTGGCATATACATCAAATGGATGTATATAATGTATTTCTACAGGGAGATTATTAGATGAAATATATATATATATATATATATATATATATATATATATATATATATATATATATATATATATATATATATATATATATATATATATATATATATATTTATTTATATATATATATGGATCTCCCTCAAGGATTCACAAGACAGGGGAGAACAAAGTATGTAGACTTGTAAAATCCTTGTATGGATTAAAACAAGCTCCCAAGCAGTGGAATGCTAAATTAACAGAAGCTCTTCTAAAATCTCAGTTTCAACAAAACCAACATGATCAATCTCTGTTCTTTAAGAAAACTACATAAGGTATCACTATGGTACTAATTTATGTAGATGACATGCTCATAACTAGAGATTCTCTGAAATTAATAGAAGAAACTAAATCTCATTTACAACAATCCTTTAAGATGAAGGGCCTAGGAGAATTAAAATATTTCTTAGGTATAGAATTTGCTAGGTCAAAGCAAGGAATTCTTATGAGTCAGAGAAAATGTGCACTAGAATTAATCTCTGAAACAGGAATTGATGCTGCTAAACCAGCAATAACACCTCTTGATATAAATATGAAGTTTACAACTAAAGAATATGATGATCATATCAAGAAAAACAATTCCAGTAGCCTGGTGAATGAAGAAATGGAGATATAAACACTTATCAAGATTGATAGGTAAACTATTGTATTTAACAATGACAAGACCTGATATTTCTTTTAGTGTTCAAACACTAAGCCAATTTCTACAAAATCCAAAAAAGTCTCACATGGAAGCTCCATTAAGAATTGTCAAATATATCAAAAATAATCCAGGTCAAGGAGTTCTACTCTCCAGTACAGACAACAACACTATCTCTGCCTATTGTGATGCAGACTGGGCTGCTTGCCCTTTCACAAGAAAATCTATTTCAGGTTATCTAGTCAAATTTGGAGATTTATTAATCTCATGGATGTAAAAGAAACAGTCTACTGTCTCCAGAAGCTCAGCAGAGGCTAAATACAGAAGCCTTGCAACTACTGTAGCTGAACTTATTTGGTTAATTGGATTACTAAAAGAAGTGGGAGCAAATGTCAAGTTACCAATCGAAGTGCTTAGTGACAGCAAATTTGCCATACAAATTGCAGCAAATCCAGTGTATCATGAAAGAACAAAGCACATAGAGATTGATTGCCACTTCATCTGAAAGAAAATTATACAAGGTCTTATCAAAACAAGTTATATATCAACAAAGGAGCAACCAGCATATATTACTCAGCAAAGTGCAACATGATTATCTTTCGTCCAAGCTAGGCATTCTTAATGTATTTGCAGTACCTAGCTTGAGGAGGAATATAGAGAAAGATATAACATAGTTAAAGAAGAAAGGGTAGTTTAGTACTTTCACATCAATCAGTTAGATTAGTTATAGTTTATTTCCTAATGTTAGTTAATTAGTATTAGCTGATAATTAGTTAGGTATTAGTATATATATACGTGTATATGTTATTAGTTCTTTTATCAGATTAATAAGAATTTCACTTCTCTCTCTAGTTCTTCTTCTCTCTATTTCTTCTGCACTTCTCTCTTCTTCAATCTCTCAAACTGGATATAATCCAGATATAATTTCAAAAGGCAAGGCTCATATTCCCAAATAGCTATAAAAAGGGGAAGAATGAACAATTGCAGGGACACGAAATATTATTGAAATACACTCTGATTTATTTGTTTTCTGGTCATATTATTCTCAAATTTCTTTCTTTATATATTTTTCTGATTATTAGTAATCTGTATTCTTCTAAATTTTAGCTTTGACTAAAAATTTAATCTTTGGTTAAAGAACAATGAAGGGATAAATCAGTCAACCAATATTAAAGATACAAGCTTTGAAGAAACACGACTGGAGAAGCAAAATAAACTGGTTACCAAATATTTTATTAGCTAGAGTATGAAAACGGAGGCGTGTTTAATGTAATAGCTTATAGATTGACTTTCTTTAGTTCTATTAGTGCTTTTTAGAAAATATTAGTAGTTAATATTAAAATATTTTCCTTGAATTTGGGAGATATGTGTAATTTATCATCATCATATATTCATAAGTTAAGCAAAAAATTCTTGACACATATTTTGTCATCCTAATAAGGGGAAATGACACTATATAGTCACTTTCAAAATAATAGTCTAAAAATATTTTTTTTGTATATATATACATTTTATATATTATATACAAAAATTATATTTTTTTTTGACTACCAAAGGTAAATAGTATCTGGCGCGGGCTAAAAGTGATAATACCCCTCTTAATAAGCATTCAAACGATCCATATTCATTATTCACATAAATTTGTGTTTATTCTTCTGAATATATTTACTTACTCAAAGCCTTATTTTAATAATATTAATATTATTTTACAAAAACTATATGCTATATGGCTCGGCAAACACAAAACTAGCATTATATAATATACGTATAATCGTGTAAAATCTATATATGCGACCGGTTATTTGCTTAAAGACTCCAAAATAAATCAACCGATTTCTAGTGGTGATTCCTCGTAACTGATTAATAGAACCGATACAGCACTAATAATTTTCATAAATATTTTTCCTTGCGACTGACAACCCTTAAGGAAAGCCTGTACTGCAAGATTGGGCAACAGTCTTATGGTTTAATCCTTGTTGAAATAATTAGCATCAAGAAATCCATATTTAAACAATCAATATGAATTCTGTGGATCCATGCCTTTAGGACTATCTTTATTAACATTTCCATCATACATGGATTCTACCTTCCTTTTTTGAAGAGCCAATGCAATCTTTGACGATATATTGGAACAATCTTCTATAACTAATGAGATGGTGAAGTTTTTATGTGTGTTTATACATGTGATAACTAGGGAAACAAATATAGATCATCCAGTGTTCTTCTTTTTCCTTTCAACTGTATGCAAGCTTTCGAAAGAAATAAAACTCTTTTATATAATGAAATTCACTGTAAATAAATTGTTACGGTGGAATAGTACTGATAAGTAAAGTTGGGACATCACATCGTTTAGACGGTGAAAATACAAACTGCTCAATCCAAAATTTGAGTTCAAGAGCCAGACTATATATATATATATATACAAAGAATGTTAAATTAAGAAGTATAACCCAATTGGTACCTACCTCTCTTCTCTTCTCCGTTTAAATATGTAAAAGAAACAAAAACAAGAACCTGTAGCCACGTTGTATCTGGCTCACAAACTTTATCATATCTGCCTCTGCCTTCATTGAATATAATGTACGTACACTTCTACACCTGTAAATTAGAGAAGCTCGTTACTCAGAGATCGATTTTACTTATAAACTGCTAAATGGTTAAAGTTGATGAGTGTATGGGGTGAAATTGGTTGATAATAGGTGGTCGAATGGTGAGGTGATACGTGGAACCGAATACATGCAAAAAGCGAGTCAACAAATAACTGGCACTGGGTGCGAAATATATAACCGGTACTGGACGGACCCCGAAGGAAGCATAGCCGATAATAAAGATTCAAAGATTTGACATCGGATAGCATTTAATGAACAACCGTTACAGAAAATATCTACATTCAAAGCCAGCCGTTATGAACCCATTTATGACATTTTATTTCCATTCGAGAGGAGCTTGATTTTAGGATTGTCTCCCTAAGTAGAGCTATAAATAGCAGTATTGTCAAAGGCACGCTTAAACCGTGCTTAAGCCGTGAAGCGAGGCTCAAAATATGTTGAGCGCTTTGCCTTGTTTAATGGGCGCTTCAGTGTCGTCATCAAGACTCTAAGGCATACTACTTTCTTGCTAATGAGCGTAATCCCGAAGAGGCGACACGAAACAATTGACATTTCACCGTATCGTAATTTTTTTTTAATTTCTTTATTCATATATTTGTTATTCATACTTGTAATTTTTATTCTTGTACTGCATTTACATTTTTGTATTTTTTGTCTCCCTTGCACCTCTTTTCACTAAAGCACACGCTTTATTTCCGCTTTGCACTTTGCCCTTAAAGCTCCGATAGACCTTAGAGCCTTTTTTCGCTTTTTGCCTTTAATAATACTGATACATAGCAGGATTGACAACCATTGTAGGGCCATAAAACTCTCTGCACACAAAAGATATAATCTATTATCTTGTTGCGCTCGATCTAAACAGTTTCGCAATTGCTTTTACTTTTGCTCTCGGAAAGACTTGAGCTCTGAGTCATGCTTGTCATCTCTTTCAATTTTAGTCGTTGATCTTATTTTTGTTCCTATTTATTTATCGTTTTCGATCAAATCAATTCGCTTGTCTATAAACCACACTATAAATTAAACATTATCATTTTACGGGTAAACTATGAGTATATTAACTAATTATTTAATAATATTTCCCATCTAAACATCCTTTTATAATAAGTATATAAACGATCCTATTTCACTAATCAAAATGAGAAAAAGAAATTTCCCACTTTCTTCTTCAATATAGCCGATAAATTTTATTTGATAGGTGTCAACTTTGGACTATTCTAACGCACACATTTTCTTTCTGTTTGATATTTCTGATCAGTTTTTACAAAAGCTTGAGAAGTGCGAAAGCTGAAGCAATGACTAAAGATGATAAGAAAACACAAAGAATGACTTACCAGCAGCTGAGGTACCTTTAGGAATACGGAGGACAAGACATATAGAAGACCTGATACAACTAAAGCCGCAACTATGTTGTAGCCAAGACGTTTATTGTCTTTCATCGGAATAAACGTGGATTTCAAAGTGTTTGTCAATTCGAATAATCTGTGAGAAACCTGCACATACATAAAGAAACGGGAAGTTGATTCGTGCATTCATGTGTTCCTCTCAAGAAAAGCAATGAATAAGAAACAAATCTACTTACTACGACATATATGGCAGTTGTAAGCATGAAGTTCAGCAATGGGTAGTTCGGGATCAAACATAGCAACCTTTAGGCTGTCCATCTGGAACACCAGCTCTGCATTTATTTATAGATACGTTAAACACGCACATAAGTTTTATACACAATTCATTTTATTCCTAACAAAAACAGTAGTACTAAGATGTCATTGTTTCCATAAAATCACTTTGTTAGAGATTACAGTGGCCACTATGCCAAAACATTCGCCAACTCCAGCATCCCCAGGTGACCGAAATACCTATAGTACTATCTTTCATAACCAACTCAATGACAATTACCAAATAAGATAAGAGCATGAGGAACACTACATAATAAACAGCCAAAAGTGAAACTCATCAGTCTTCTGATAACATTCAATGGTCTTATGCTTACATGTGCAGATCAGAGGAAGAGTATAAAATCATGAATAAATAAGAACAAGCGAAGCATACTGTCTTAAAAACCATGTACGATCTCAGGCTGGGGATGAAAGAAATCAACCTTTCATTCATCTTTCATACTTAACCATATATGGATTTGGGATATATAGGTCTCCAGAGTGATCTTCCCAAGCCATCTACAGGTCAAGAAAGCAATATACTGCAATAAGTGGTCTCTCTTGAAGTAACAAACCAAAATCCAATATCTACTTATATATTTCTTCCATGAATTCACCGACTTTCAATGCCTTTTCATGAACTAAAACATATGACAAAGGAACAGTAAATGAAACTTTATAATGCAAATTTACTTACGCAAAAAGGGTTAATGAGTAGCTGCGAAAATATTGGGTTACATTCCGCAAGGATATGTAGACACTGTTAGATAAAAACACCAAACAGTATATTAGAAGGGAACATGCAGGACTTTATTCACTAGTGAAAGAAGAAACTTCCAAAGTTAATGAGCAATCAATAGAAGAAAAAGGCATACGTTATTGGAATCCAAGATGTGTAAGGATGATATTTGTTATATGTGATCTTTGGAAGCTTGTATATGTGTTCATACCAAAGATATCCCATCTGAAATTTGTACAATATGTAAACATGGGATAGAAGTTTGAAACGCTAGATAGTAGAAAAGAGAGAGGAGATACCGCAATTGAAATTATGGCGACAACTGCTTTTATTGATATCCTACGTTTCACTTCGGTTTCCTCAAGTTTCTCCATCCATCTCTCTACCTGGTAGATGAAACTGAATCGATTATGACCTTACATCGTTAAGGAACGAACTGAATATTTCAGAAAAAGACAACAGACAGCACCCTTACTCTGACAGGTAAGTTGAAAAATCTGAACAAGAACTTACTGTTGGATGGTAGTATGCATATATCATCCCAACTATCCATATGTAACGATCAAGAACTGAACGGAACTGCCACTCATGCAAGAGAGACTGCTTTGGTTTTGAAGGATCTGGGTCAGCATATCCTAAAATATATGCATACTCAGAAGCGTTAATAATCAGTCGTGACTAAGGAGAAGGAAGATAAATACAAATTCAAGCTACCAATCAAGGAAGAAAGTAAATGGGCTCCAAACCACTTCAAAAACTCCCGGAACTTCCCACATCAGAATAACAACCAAGAAGCAGGCAATGATTTTACCAGCAATAACAGTCCCATTCTCATTGTATTTGTTGAATATACCAAGGGCTCCGTAAACCATCAGAGTGAAAAGAGTGTGCATGAGGCATATACAGTATAACATGTAATTGTTGCTAAGGACAATGCAGCTAAAGAATACCAAGAAATTGAGCCTCCACATCATCTGTCCATCATAAAGTAAAATTTCAGAAGCCTATTAAGGAAACTCCCTGTACATAAGATCTGCAAAGTCAAGGGGAAGAGAGTACCTGAGTGAATCTTGCAATGCTGAAATCCTTGCGGATGTAATAGTAAGAGAAGTTTCCAAATCCAGTCATCCATACATATGCCGCTATAAAAACTCGTATAGCATTGTAAATTTCTGTAGCAGCAAAGTAGTGATACATTAAAACTAATACCTCTTACAAAAGATCAAAATGTGAGAACCCAGAAGTGGTGCGGCGAATGCAGCTGAAACTTATAGACAGAACATTAACCGACAGATGTTTATGAGAAGGAATACTGTCACTGATTCCGAGTTATCCAAAAGATACTGCCTTGTTGTCAAAGTAGTATAAGAAACATGCATTTCCAAGTATTGCAGTTGGAATAAAAAAATCACTTTTAAGTTATGCCATCAATTTTTCCTTATAATTGAAGTTAGGCCATTATAAATGTTGTAAATGGAAAGAAGTTATGCCGTTGTAAATGCTGCGGATGGACCTCTTTGTTTCCTTAGTCAAACAAGCCCCCTTGGGAGAAGCGTTTATTCAAGCTCGGACATCCTATTCTCTCCTAGTATCTACAGTAGAATCCTTTTTTTTTTCGGGCCGCATACTCAACAGGGGAAAGCATGTCCAAGTTTTCTCATTGCATATATTATGTTGGGTTTAAGAGCGTAGCGGAAATGTATGTGAATCGAGAAAATAAATAGAGAATGTAAGACAAGCAATAAGCTAGAAGAAACACACGAGCAATGAAAAATAATTCCACTATGTTTAAAATATGAGAGTACAAAAGTGGAGTATTAGAAGAATAGTGGATTATATTACAAGGAGGAAATTTATGAGGTGAAAGGCTTTTAGGTGTAGTAGAGGTATAAGACTTTGTAGTGCATATGGCTTATTTTGATTGTCCTACAAATGATGACCACACCATCATATATTTATAGTTGGTGGAGGAAAGAAAAATAGCAAGATTTTTTTCAATGGAACTTTCTACCAAATTCCTTGACTAGATATTAGTGGAATTCTCTAGATATTAGTGGAATTCTCTAGCAAATTTTGTATAATGGGCTTGTTTAGAATTTGGGCCAACTTTAACAATCTCCACCTTGGAACAAATTCGTAGGAGCCATAAAAAGATCTAAGAATGAATTCCCACTAAATCCAAGCAGTGATCGAACTTAGTGGAAGGTAGTGACTTGGTGAGCATGTCTGCTGGATTTTCTGAAGTATGAACCTTATTAACCACAATTTCACCTTGAGCAATAATATCTCTGACATAATGATATTTGACGGAGATATATTTGGTCTTGAAGTGGTAAGCATCATTCTTGGTGAGAAAGATAGCACTTTGGCTATCAGAGTATACCACTGTGACTCCTTGTGATATGCCAAGATCCATAACAAGACCTCGCAACCATGTAGCCTCCTTTATACCTTCAGCTGCTGCGACATACTCAGCCTCAGTAGTGGAAAGAGCAGCTATCGGTTGCAATTGAGCCTTCCAACTTATTGCTCCCGAACAAAGAGTGAAGATATAACCAGAGAGAGACCTTCGACAGTCAAGATCACCACCATAGTCAGAGTCAACGAATCCAACAACATCAGTAGAAGTTGTTAAGTTCTTATCAAAGACCAACCCCAGATCTGTAGTACCTTTAAGGTAACGGAATATCCATTTAACAGCATTCCAATGCTCCTTTCCAGGGTTGTGCATATACCTGCTTACCATGCTCACTGCATATGCTAGGTCAGGTCTAGTACAGACCATAGCATACATAAGACTCCCGACAGCACTAGCATATGGAATTCTTGACATTTTTTCAAGTTCCTCCTCCGTTTGTGAACAAGATGCAGATGATAGCTTAAAATGAGCAGCAAGAGGAGTAGAAACAGACTTACAGTTACTCATGCCAAACTTATCAAGAACTTTTTGAAGATATTTCTTCTGAGATAGAAATAATTTCCCAGCTTGTCGATCTCGATGAATCTCCATGCCGAGAATTTTTCTTGCTGCACCAAGATCCTTCATCTCGAACTCCTTGTTAAGCTGAGTCTTCAGGTTGTCAATCAATGATTTATCTCGCGATGCTATAAGCATATCATCCACATATAGAAGTAAATAGATATAGACTCCTTCATACTGTCGGAAGTAGACGCAATGATCATACTGACTGCGTATGTAGCCTTGTTTGATCATGAATGAGTCAAATCTTTTGTACCATTGCCTGGGAGCTTGTTTTAGACCATATAAGGATTTCTTTAAGCGACATACTAGATTTTCTTTTCCAGGAACGACGAATCCTTCAGGTTGCCTCATATAGATCTCTTCTTTAAGATCACCATGTAGAAATGCAGTTTTTACATCGAGTTGTTCTAACTCCATGTCAAACATAGCAACCATTGCAAGAAGGACTCGAATAGAGGTATGACGAACAACAGGAGAGAAGATCTCATTAAAATCGATACCTTCTTTTTGATGGCATCCCTTGACAACTAGGCGTGCCTTCCATCTTGCAGGTTCAACTCCTGGAATGCCTTCTTTCTGCTTGTAAATCCACTTGCAGGTGATTGTTTTTCGGTCTTTAGGCAGCTCGACCAGATCCCATGTGCCATTCTTATGAAGACTTTCGATTTCTTCATTCATTGCCACAAGCCATTTAGAGGAATCAGGACCAGAGATGGCTTCTGAATAAGAGGATGGCTCCACTCCTACTGCAGTTTCTCCACCAACTGAGAGTGCATAAGCAAGCACATATTCATCTTCAGAATATTTTGATGACCTTACAATAGGCCTTTTTGAACGATCCCTGATCAGATTGTAATCTGATTGTTGATGAGGGCTTTGTGACTGGCTTGATTCAGCTGTAATTGGAGAACTGTGGTCATGATCTTGATTATTATGGCTAGAATGAGGACTTGAGGAAGCATCATTTTCAGCCGTAGGAAACTGGCTACTCGTTTCCAACTCCACCTTCTTACTAACATCATCCTGGTTATCTGTGTTAGGAGATGAAATAGAAGACTCCAAACCAGAGGATTTGATAGTAGCATTTTCATTGAAAGTAACATCTCGAGTAAGAATCACTTTCTTAGACTCGAGACACCATAATCTATAACCTTTAGATTCATAGGAATATCCAATGAAAATGCATTTAACAGCTCTAGGAGCTAATTTGCCATCATTTATATGAGCATAAGCGATACAACCAAAAACTTTAAGGAAAGAATAGTCAACGGTTGTACCTGACCATACTTCCTCCGGGATTTTGAAGTCAATAGAAGAGTGTGGAGAACGGTTTACAATATATGCGGCTGTAGATATAGCTTCCGTCCATAGATAGCGGCGACTCCATAATCCAGCATTGGAGATCATACACCGAGCTCTCTCAAGAAGAGTTCGGTTCATACGTTCTGCTACGCCATTCTGCTGAGGCTTGCGAGGTAATGTCTTGTGTCTAGCAATGCCAGCTTTTGCACAGAACTCTTCAAATTCTCCATCACAAAACTCCATGCCACGATCAGTCCTGAGCTTTTTGATTTTTCTCCCAGTCTGGTTCTCAACAAGAGCTTTCCACTTCTTGAAATTAGGAAAAGCCTCATTTTTATGCCTTAAGAAGTAAATCCAGACTTTACGAGAGAAATCATCAATTATAGACATGAAGTAGCGTTTTCCAGAATAAGAGGCGACCTTAGAAGGTCCCCATAAATCAGAGTGGACATAGTCAAGAATACCCTTAGTTCTGTGAGTAGCAGTAGAGAAACTTACTTTCTTTTGTTTCCCGTAGACACAGTGCTCACAAAATTCTAGCTTACCCATGCTGGGTGAGCCGAGAAGTCCACGTTTACTCAGGATGTTCATGCCTTTCTCGCTCATATGGACGAGGCGTTTATGCCACAAATGAGTAAGATTAGAATCAGGAAGTGAGGATGAAATGGCTGTAGAGCCTGTCACTGTATGTCCTTGCAAGACATATAGAGTACCACTCCTAGTGGCTTTCATGATAACTAGGGCACCTTTAGTGACTTTCAGAACTCCACCTTCAGCTGAGAATCTATAACCAAGAGACTCAAGAGTACCCAGTGAAATTAGATTGCGTTTTAAATCAGGAATATGGCGAACCTTAGTTAAAGACCTGACAACGCCATCGTGAGTCTTGATTTTGATTGAACCTATGCCAATTGCCTTACAGGAAACGTCGTTTCCCATTAAGACAGTACCACAATCGACAGGTTCATATGTGGTAAACCAATCCTTATGAGGACACATATGATAGGTGCAGGCAGAATCAAGTATCCATTCATTAAAACTCCTTTTTTCAGAGGTTACAAGTAACACTGAGTCACCTTCCGAGTCAGTTTCAATGAAACTAGCTTCAGGGGTTTTTTGGGGCTGTTTAGATTTATCTTCTTTTTCCTTCTTATTTTTTAATTTGAAGCATTCAGAAATATCGTGCCCTAGTTTCTTACAATAGCGACATGTAACATTAGGTTTACGTCCCATAGATTTAGATCGAAATTTCTTTTTATGTGTATTTCCTCTTTCATGAGACCTCCCTCTTACATTTAATCCTTCAGCTTTATCTTCATTATTCACTTCAAGGTCAAATTTTTCTTTTGAGAGTAAGTGTGATTTTACATCTTCAAAAGAAATAGTATCACTAGAACCATATAACATAATTTCCTTGAAGTGTTTGTAAGAGGGAGGTAGAGAGACAATTAATAATACAGCCTTATCCTCATCATCAATTTTAACATCCAAATTCTCAAGATCAATGATGATAGAATTGAATTCATTAAGATGAGATTGGATGGACGTACCTTCGGCCATACGAATTGTATATATCCTCTCTTTGAGACGAAGTTTATTAGCGAGGCTTTTAGTCATATAAAGAGACTCGAGCTTTAACCATAAGGCAGCCGTAGTTGTCTCGTGTACCACCTCGCGTAACACCTCCTTAGTTAAGCATAGTTGGATTGCCGACATGGCTTTCTCATCCAACTCTTGCCATTGCTCGTCAGTCATCGTTGAAGGTTTTGTACCAAGAGCCTTTTTTAATCCATTCTGAACAAGAACGGCTTGCATCTGGATTTTCCAGATGCTAAAGCTTATCTTACCATCAAATTTCTCGATATCGAACTTTGTAACGGTCGACATTATAAACCTTTAGCTCTGATACCACTTGTTGGGTTTAAGAGCGTAGCGGAAATGTATGTGAATCGAGAAAATAAATAGAGAATGTAAGACAAGCAATAAGCTAGAAGAAACACACGAGCAATGAAAAATAATTCCACTATGTTTAAAATATGAGAGTACAAAAGTGGAGTATTAGAAGAATAGTGGATTATATTACAAGGAGGAAATTTATGAGGTGAAAGGCTTTTAGGTGTAGTAGAGGTATAAGACTTTGTAGTGCATATGGCTTATTTTGATTGTCCTACAAATGATGACCACACCATCATATATTTATAGTTGGTGGAGGAAAGAAAAATAGCAAGATTTTTTTCAATGGAACTTTCTACCAAATTCCTTGACTAGATATTAGTGGAATTCTCTAGATATTAGTGGAATTCTCTAGCAAATTTTGTATAATGGGCTTGTTTAGAATTTGGGCCAACTTTAACATATTACAGCCATTTACTATTCTCCAACAATTCTGATTGTCAAACTCATGTCATGAGGAGATTTAAAACTCACAACAATGGGTGAAAGATAACGTTACAACATGAAGTCAGTTTCTCGTTCTGACACATGCAGGAAAAATTAGGAGAAAAGATATCATGGATTTTCAGCTAGTAGATCATGCCAAAAGCTGACTTACCTGCATCCATCCTTTCCATTCTTCAGTTTGATGCCTATTCAGATACATTATGGATCTCCCAGAGAAAGGTGACTTATCATGGTGGATTGTAAAAGAAGTGATTGCCGAGATTATGATGAGAAGGAAGTAGAGGAGAGGAAAAGATCACGATTGTAGCTCTGCAAATACAATCAAAATCTGGTTAGAACAAGAAGACCACATACAACCAGCTTCCTGCACAAAAATGAAACATTAAAGACTAGAACTTTTAAATTTATGCCAAGTTGCAAATGATCTTGAACTAATAAAAAAATTATGCAAAATAGAGTTTATGATACTTGATCAGTTGTTGTTTTTTTTAAAACAAATATTGATTGTACTTGCTTATTTATTTTGAAGGAAATGTACTGGTTATCCTTGAATCTGGATCTCCACATTGTGAAAGGATACAAAGATGCTCCATCCAGATATAGCAAACAACATGGGCCAACTTGGTTTTATGTAACATTATTATTGTAAGCACAATCACAGAGTGCTGTAACAGAACTCAGGAACAAAAACATCATCTTATCCATCCTAATACTGAAAAAATACTTGGCCTAAAATGTCTAACTGTAGCAAACAAGAAAACAGTAAAAAGGAGAGTCAGAGCTGCATCTGTCCCTGCTATTTTAGTTAATTGTGCAGACGCTGCACAGTTAAAACTTGTCCTCATGTTTTTACCTCAAAAAGACAGTTTCAGTATTTCTCTGGTTAACGATTATACATACACAACGTCACTGGCCCATGGTGAAAGCACAAAGATTAGGAAAAAGTTTACTATACCTTTTTTGATTCACCAAACAGATTTTTACGGTCAGATAGGTAAAAGTAAGTCAAAAGGGCACCAAACTCTGATCTGCAGATAAATAGGAGGAGATGAGAAACAACAAGCTGAGCCATGGTCAGGAACTTAAGTCTTGGATCATGAAAGTTCACTTACATTGCTCTAAGAGTTAATCGATTCTCAAGCAAGAAACTTTCATTCATCAAGCAAAACCTGAGGTGTTTACCTTACATGAGCTGATGAACTGAGAATATCTGATTATAGCTAATATAGAGTTTCAAACCTGGCAATCTGAGATGTCACGGATGAGCTCCTCACTCTAGGTGATGCTGATTGAAGGCCACCTCCTTCCAATAGAACATCTCTGTCATCTTCTTTGACTGCTTCATTTCCCAGCTCAACCAAATTGATATCAGAATGCCTACTGTGATATGTGAGAGGAACTCTCCAAAATTAGATTGAGGATGGAAGCACTTGCTAGATGAAGATATGCGTCATGTATTTGAGGTGCAGTAAAGGCATACTATCCAAACTAAAAAAAAAGAACCATATATTCATCAACTTCCTGCGAATTGCATTAGGGACGCTGCTAGAAAGGTACTAGGGGTCTCGAAGGGCTACTCTGGCGGTCACAAAGGGGACTGGTGGTGGAGAGGTCCAAGGTAAAGTGGAAGCCAAGAAAGTGATGTATCTAAAGTTATTGGAGAGTGTGGATGAGGAGGAGAAGAGGACAAATAGGGAGAGGTATAAGATGGCTAAGAAGGAAGCGAAGTTAGCGGTTACGGCGACTAAGACTGCAGCGCTTGAATGCCTGTATGAAGAACTTCGGGGCAAAGACGGGGATAGTTGTTAGGCTAGTCAAGGTGAGAGAAAGGAAGGTCCGTGACCTAGACCAAGTGAAGTGCATCAAAGACGAGGAAGGTAGAGTTTTGTTTGACGAGGCACATATTCGACAAAGATGGCAGACTTACTTCAAAAAACTCTTGAACGAAGAGGGGGGTTAGGAACATTGTGCTGGGTGACTTGGAACACACCAAAATATGTCGAGAATTTGGGAATTGTAGGCATATAAAAGTTGAGGAGGTAGAGGGGGCTATGCGTAAGATGAGCAGGGGAAGAGCAACCGGGCCAGATGAAATCCCAGTCGAATTCTTGGAAGAATGTAGGCAAGGAAGGTTTGGAGTGGCTCACTGGTTATTTAATGTCATTTTTAGGACAAAGAAGATGCCGAAGAATGGAGGTGGAGTACAATGATCCTTGTGTACAAGAACAAGGATGATATCAAAACTTGCAACAACTATAAGGGTACCAAGTTACTTAGCCATACTATTAAGGTCTGGGAGATGGTGGTGGAGCTGAGGGTGAGGAGGAGTGTGTCTATCTCCGAGAACCAATTCGGACTTATGCCTGGATGTTTGACTACGGAAGCTAATCATCTTATTAGGAGATTGATGGAGCAGTATAGGGAGAGCAAGAGGGATCTGCATATGGTGTTCATCGACTTAGAGAAGGTTTACGAAAGTCTCGAGGGAGGTTCCGTGGAGATGTTTGGAGGCTAGAGGTGTTCTTGTAGCATATTGTAGGGTTATTAAGATCATGTATGATGGTGCTAATACTCGGGTGAGGACAGTGAGAGGGGACTCGAAAAACTTCCCAATTATGATGGGGCTACATCAGAGATCAACCATCAGCCCATTTTTATTTGCCCTGGCGATCGACACACTGACGCGCCACATTCAAGGAGAGGTGTCGTGGTGCATGTTATTTGCAAATGACATTGTACTGATTGACAAGACGCAATGTGCTATTAACGCGAGGTTATAGTTTTGGAGGCAGGCCCTGGAGTCTAAAGATTTCAAGTTAAGTAAGACCAAGATAGAATACTTAAAGTACAAGTTCAGTGGAGTGGCTCAGGAAGTTGACGAAGACGTGAGGCTTGCTTCACAAGCCATCCCTAGGAGAGATAGCATCAAGTACCTTAAGTCTACTATAAGGGAATGGGAAAATTGACGAGGATGTCACACATCGTATTGGCGCGAGATGGATGAAATGGAGTCTCGCTTCCGGTGTTTTGTGTGATAAGAATATACCACTAAAACTTAAACAACAACAACAACAACCCAGTATAATCCCACTTAGTGAGGTCTGGGGAGGGTAGTATGTACACAGTCCTTACCCCTACCCTTGCGTAGAGAGGTTGTTTCCAAATAGACCCCCGGCATCCTTTCCTCCAAGAACTTCCCACCTTGCTCTTGGGGAGACTCGAACTCACAACCTCTCGGTTGGAAGTGGGGGTTGCCACTAAAACTTAAAGGTAAGTTCTATTGAGCGATGGTCAGACCGACTATGTTGGGTTGAGAGTTAGCCAAGCAAGAACTTTCATATCCAGAAGATGAAGGGACCCGAAATGAGGATGTTGAGATAGATGTGTGAGCATACCATGTTAGCAAAAATTAGGAATGAAGTTATTCAGGACAAGGTGGAGTGGGCCCTGTGGAACAAGATGCGAGAAGCGAGACTTAAATGGTTCGGACATGTGAAAAGAAAAGGCACAAACGTCCCAGTAAGGAGGTGTGAGAGGTTGGTCTTGGAAGGCCTAAGGAGAGGTAGAGGTAGGTCGAAGAAGTATTGGGGATAGGTGATTAGGCAAGACATGGCGATTCTCCAACTTATCGAGGACAAGTCCTTGGATAGCAACGGCTGAAGGTTGAGAATTAAGGTACAATGTAAGGTAGCCGAGCGCTATCCTACTCGTTCCAGTAGTTTTAATGCATTCCTCGATGGTAGTCTTGTACTTTCTTATTATTAGATTCATGTTATTGCTTATTGTCTCTTTCGCTTCGGTTTTCTATTTGGTTTGCTGGTGTTGTTGCTTGTTGTTACTCCTTCCTCTCTATGTTTCTTGAGTTGAAGGTCTTCCGAAAACAATCTCTCTACCTTCTTCAGGTAGGAGTAAGGTCTGCGTATACTCTACCCCTAAGTTGCTCAAACACATGTGCGGGTGTCCGACACGGGGGCGGATCTAGAGGTTGGATCCTTCAAGATGTTAATTCTAAGATTCAGGGATACGAATCCTAGCACGTATACGGGTGCGGGAATCCGACTGAAAATAAATCAAGAAAATAAGAATATAAAATAACTCTAAATAAGAAATTTTATGGAATACTTACGTATAGATGGTAAAGTATGTATTTGTTTTATTCTCAAGTTGTAGATAAGCAAATGATTGATTTCCTGGATAAGGTATGTTGTTTTTTTCAAATTTAACCCAGTTTTGGTTATGATTTCGAGAATCAAATTGTATCTCGTCTTTAATTTTTCCGTTCGGCGTGGTGGAGTACCCAAAATTATTTGACCAGATCCGATATGGATCCCATACCCACGCCCATACTAGTATCGTGTCAACACGGGTGTGGCGCCTAAACTACCGTGTCGGAGCAACTTAGCTCTACCCTCCTCATACCCCACTAGTGGGATTACACATGGTTTGTTGTTGTTGTCGCATATTGTCAAAGAAAATTTTTAAAAAAAACACTATTGCCATCCAACAACTTTGCTACCAAAAGTACAGTTTTGAAGAGGTTTTTTCCACTTACACTTTAGATGATGCTGAATTTTTCTCGTACTCCAGATACTCTGAATATAACCAGGCAGCACATATCGACACAATTCCAAGAAAAATGACACCTGTAATTCATTCAGAGGAAAGTTACATTTCATTTATAACAACCATCCATTGTCCAAAATCAGCTCATTGAAGCCTAGAAATACGAACACTTAATCACATAGCAAAGATCACTTAAACCACTTTGTAAGTAGAAAATTCTATGAAATTTGAAACCGAGAAGACAAAAAGAAAGACTTAAAGCTCAAAACTCCCCTAAAACTTTAAAGTTCAATACAACCAACGAAAGATCCAATCAAAGAAATATAAGCATGCTTCCACTTCCAATTTGAAAATGTAAACGCAAAGGATATACATGTAAGATATATGGATTTATATCTAGATATATGGACTTATATCTATACACATATGAACAATACATGAATAATTATATGTTATGTGCTATCTTAAGGTTTGGCCTAATTATGTGGTCTTATGGACATTATGTTAAGGGGGCCAATGTATTGTCATACTAAAGTGTAGGACTAATGTGTAGATACCCAAAAGTGTAACCTTAGTTTATGATGGGCTAACTAAGGTTACATATGTAACTATGGTTACATGAATGCTTGTGACTCTTGAGTTTATAACTCTTGCAAGACATTACTCAAGACATTATTCTTGTTGTAACTCTTGTCTCTTGGGTTGCATATTCTAGAGTTACAAAGTGGGGTTATGGTTCCCATTCTTTAACAAGACAAGTTCTTTCTCTACCCATTGAAGTAAGAACCATTTGTCCATTGTCTTGCAAATAGAGTGGAAAACCATAAGCCAAAACCTTGATCATTGTCATAATACTATTTTGTAAACCTTTCATATATTGTTATTGTTGAGGATTCATTCTTGTGGTAACATACAAACCACAAGTCATTCTTGAAGAAATAATCAAGAGGTTCAAAAGCTCAAGGACAATCATCAAGAAGGAGGCTCAACTTTTCCACATATGGATTCAGGTTAGCTTCCGCTCATGTAGTTGTAAATCCGATTATTCAAATGAAGGTTGTTGTCTTTAGTAGGAATCATAATCCTAACAATTGGTATCAGAGCCGCCCTTCATTTTGGATAATTTGGATGATCATAAGGTTTATGTTATTTAAGAAATCATGTTTAAGTTTACTTAGAACTTTGTTCAAGAAATTCTACCATGAAATAGCATGATCTTATGATTGTTATGATGATGATGTATTTGTTTATTATATCATTGATTCAGCATGATTTTAGTAGGTTGACAACATGTTTATTATTTTTAAGATCCATGTTGAAAATCATGTGTTATTCAGAAATTTTTTTTTGTCACAACTAGTCAGACAATCGATTGTCAGGCTAGACAATCGATTGTCTGAATCGTTTAAAATTCTGGCAGTTAACTTTTGTGAGTTGAAACGTTTCCAGACTGAAAAAATTTTCCAGAAAAAATTCAAACAATCGATTGTCTAGCCTGACAATCGATTGTTGGATGATCCACACTTAGAAAAATTTTTCCTTGTCAATTACAGAGACTTAAAAGTTTTTCAGAAAAAACCAAACAATCGATTGTCTGGTTTGACAATCGATTGTCTGGTCTAAAGACAGTATTTTTCAGAAAACGTCAAACAATCGATTGTCTGTTTTGACAATCGATTGTCTGGCCCAAATGACTTAGAAAAATTTTTCCTCGTGACTTCCAGTGACTTAAAAATTTCAGAAAATGTCAGACAATCGATTGTCTGTTTTGACAATCGATTGTCTGGTCCAGTAATGTTTAAGAAAAATGTTTCAACTCTCTTAAGTTTTAGTGAATGTTAATTGTTTAATAGTCCATCAATTCTTATATATCTAAAATTGTCCTATCAAGCAATCAACAATTAATATTCAAGTGTTACACATCTAATCTTGTAACACATTAAGTTGAGATTCATAAAATGGCTTAAGGAACTAAAATTTATAGCATCTTATATTTTAGTTTTTCAATTGAAGCATTAAGTTGCCAAAGTAACCTCTATTGTGTAGATTGATTAATTTTAAAATATGAGATGACTGTGGATGTTAGTCTTCCATGCGTTTAACATCGGCCCAAAGGAAGGTGTTATTTGGCAGGAATTCGAACATTCTTGTGGTGGTAAATATGAGACGATTATTTGGTTTTCCATGTGAATATTAAATCGGCCCAAAGGAAGGTTTAATGTTTGACAGGAGTTTATTGTCTATGTTTGATCACTACACCAAGAGTACCACTTGCAAGTTGTTTTTCTGTCCAAAGACTAAAAGCAATGTTGTGCTAGGTATCTTGTAATGGGAATTGCCTAATTTTGAATCTATAAAGTTAAAGTTCAAGTTTATGTAAGCATGTATTTAGTAATCCTTTTGTTCTATTTTCAGTAAACTCTTCTGCTTCTACGATCTCTGCCAATATCAATAGCATCCCAGTGCTAAACGGCACTAATTTTAAGGAATGGAAAGAGAATGTATTAATCGTTCTCGGTTGCATGGATCTTGACTTATCCCTTCGGATTGAGCAACCCACTCCTCTTGAGGATACATCCTCTCCTGATGATAGGAGAGCGATGGAGAAGTGGGAACGCTCGAATAGGATAAGTCTCATGATCATGAAGCGTGCAATTCCAGAGTCATTCAGGGGCACTATGAATGATGAACCTGTTGCCAAAGTTTTCCTTGATAACCTCGAACAGCGTTTTCTTCAAAACGAAAAGGCGGAGACAAGCATACTATTGGGTAAGCTTGTTTCCATGAGGTATAAAGGCAAGGGAAACATTCGGGAGTACATTATGGAAATGTCTCATCTTGCTTCAAAACTTAAGTCACTCAAGCTGGATTTTCCTGAGGAACTGCTTGTGTACTTAGTTTTGATATCTCTTCCTGCACACTTTAATCAGTTTAAGGTCAGTTATAACTGCCTGAAGGAGAAATGGACTCTAAATGAGCTCATTTCACACTGTGTGCAAGAAGAGGAAAGGCTGAAGCAAGATAAGGCAGAAAGTGCTCACTTGGCATCTTCTTCTAAGGCATCCTCTTCAAGGGTTTCTAAGAAGAGGAAAGGTAAAGAAGTTGCGGTGGCAAGGCCCAAGATTAAGCAACATCAGGAACCTAAGGTTGAAATCACTGAATTAGGTTGCTTCTTCTGTAAGGGGACTAACCATGTGAAGAAGGACTGTACTAAGTACCATGCCTGGCGTGCGAAAAAAGGTACATTTCTTTCTCTTGTTTGTTCTGAAGTTAATTTAATTTCAGTACCTAAGGATACTTGGTGGGTAGATTCTGCTGCTACTACTCACATAAGTATATCTATGCAGGGTTGCCTGAACTGCCGAAAACCAAATGATGGTGAAAGATACATCTATGTGGGTGATGGCAAGAAGGTGCCAGTTGAAGCTGTTGGCAAATTTAGGCTGTTATTTAATACTGGTTTTCATGTAGATTTGAATGAGACTTTCATTGTACCGTCTTTTAGACGGAACTTAATTTCAGTTCCCCAATTGGACATGTCTGGTTATAAATGTACATTTGGGGATAATAAAGTTTGTCTCTTTCAGTGTTCAAATCTTATTGGTACTGGTGTTTTATCAACGTTTGATAGCTTATATTTGGTTGACACAATAACTTCAAATAAAGAAACTTTGCATACAAGTGGTACTAAAAGGAAATTAACTAATGAGAATTCCATTTCACTCTGGCATAAACGTTTGGGTCATATATCCATTCAAAGAATTCAGAAACTCGTGTCAGATGGAATTCTTGATCCTCTTGATGCCTCAAATTCGGATATATGTATTGAGTGTATCAAAGGAAAACAAACAAACAAGACTAGATTAGGTGCTACGAGAGCTTCGGACGTCTTAGAATTGATACATACGGATATTTGCGGGCCATTTCCTACTCCTTGTCGGAATGGTCAACAATACTTTATCACATTCATAGACGATTACTCTCGTTATGGGTACCTATATCTTATTCACGAAAAGTCCCAATCCATAGACGTGTTCAAATCATTTAAGGCTGAAGTTGAAAATCAACTAAGCAAAAGAATTAAATCCGTTAGATCTGACCGTGGAGGTGAATACTATGGTCGATATGATGGTTCCGGTGAACAACGTCCAGGGCCTTTTGCTAAATTCCTAGATGAGTGTGGGATCGTCCCTCAATATACTATGCCAGGAAGTCCTACGATGAATGGTGTAGCTGAGAGACGAAATAGGACCCTTAAGGATATGGTAAGAAGTATGATTTCTCGTACTTCTTTGCCAGACTCACTCTGGGGTGAAGCATTAAAAACTGCAACTTATATTCTTAATAGAGTTCCAACTAAAGCTACAATCAAAACCCCTTATGAACTTTGGACTGGGCATAAACCCAGTATTCGGCATTTTCACATTTGGGGTTGTCCAGCTGAGGCAAAGCCTTATAGGCCAACTGAAAAGAAACTGGACGCTAAGACAGTAAGTAGCTATTTTGTTGGATATTCTGAAAAATCCAGGGGTTTTAAGTTTTATGATCCCACATCACGAACTATTTTTGAAACGGGAAATGCTAGGTTCTTTGAGGATATTGAGTTTGGGGGGTGGGGAGATAAAGTTGTTAAAGATTTTGTCTTTGAGGAAGAACATGTGTCTTTACCTCAAATTGTTGATCTTGGTCTTACTGACTCGGATCATACAACTCCGGTTCAAGACAATCTCGAAAATCTCCCTCATCAGGAACCTGATATAACTAATGAAAATCAAACTCAACAACCTCAAGAAACTGAAATGCCATTAAGGAGATCCACTAGAGAGAGGAGAAATGCAATTTCGGATGATTATTATGTATTTCTCCAAGAACAAGAAAGTGATATTGGACTTGAGGAAGATGATCCAATCAACTTCCGTCAAGTCATTAAGTGTTCTAACTCTCAAAAGTGGATTGTTGCCATGAATGATGAGATGAAGTCTATGAGCGATAATGACGTTTGGGAGCTTGTTACGTTGCCCGAAGGTACGAAACCTATTGGTTGTAAATGGATTTTTAAAACCAAAAGGGATTCAGGGGGCAATGTTATTAAGTACAAAGCTCGTCTTGTCGCAAAAGGCTACACTCAGAAAGAAGGCATTGATTATAAAGAGACTTTCTCTCCAGTTTCATCGAAAGACTCTTTCAGGATTATAATGGCATTAGTAGCACATTTTGATCTTGAGCTTCATCAAATGGATGTTAAGACTGATTTTCTCAATGGTGACATTGAGGAAACAATTTATATGGTGCAACCTGAAAACTTTGTTTCGGATGAATCAGAGAAGAAGGTTTGCAAATTAAAGAAATCCATCTATGGGCTCAAGCAAGCTTCTCGTCAATGGTATTATAAGTTTCATGCAGTCATTACATCTTTTGGTTTTGAACCGAATATTGCTGATGACTGTATATACCATAAGTTCAGTGGGAGTAAGTATATTTTTCTGGTTTTATATGTCGATGACATACTGCTTGCCTGTAACGATATAGCATTATTACTTGAAACTAAGAAATTTCTTTCAAAGAAATTTGAAATGAAAGATCTTGGTGAAGCTTCTTTTGTATTAGGAATTCAGATTCTTAGAGATCGCTCCAAAGGTGTTCTCGGTCTGTCACAAAAGGGCTATATCGATAAGGTTCTGAAAAGATTTGGCATGCAGGATTGTAAACCAGGCGACACCCCTGTTGCTAAGGGAGACAAATTTAGTCTCAAACAGTGCCCAAACAATTCTTATGAAATTTCAGAAATGCAGAAGACGCCTTATGCTTCGGCGGTAGGTAGTCTGATGTATGCTCAGGTATGTACACGACCTGATATAGCGTACATTGTTGGATGCTAGGCAGATATTAAGCAATCCGGGTATGGACCATTGGTAGGCAGCCAAAAGGGTCATGAGGAACATACATAGAACAAAGGATTACATGCTTACATATTGGAGTTCGGACCAGTTTGAGATCATCAGGTATACCGACTCCAATTTTGCCATTTATGCTAATAACATTTGTAACCATGGTTGCATATGTTAATAACAACAGTAATTTGACGAAAGCAAAACATAAGGACGTCAAATTTCGGGTTGTTAAAGAAAGAGTACAAAATGGACAATTGTGCATTGAGTACATTAGTACAAACTCCATGCTTGCGGATCCGCTAACTAAGGGATTGACACCAAAAGTTTTTCATGAGCATGTTGCTTGTATGGGTGTCAAATCAGATAAGGATTATGTATTTTAGTGGGAGTTTTGTATTGCACATTTTTGTAATTGTTCATTATATTCAGAAATTCAGTAATTCAGTTATATCTGCAGATATTCAGTTTTAAAGTTTATTGTACTCTTACAGTTTCTGTTTGATCTCAATTAAGTGAACCAGTTGGTAAATAGACATACTATTGACCACACTTTATGTTATTTCCATGCTACATACCCACACTTGATCCATGTCGTTGGTTATATTGATATACGTGATCTATGATTGGTTCTAGTTACGAATGAGTAACGACGAGCCCTTAGGTCCTATGTTGGTATGATTGATGGACCGGATTGTTCATGACAATTTTATTGTGATAGCAATTTTGCGCAACTAAGGTTTGTAACTTATAATATCAAGGATTGTACATATGTTTGTATATCTCGTCCAAGTGGGAGATTGTAAGATATATGGATTTATATCTAGATATATGGACTTATATCTATACACATATGAACAATACATGAATAATTATATGTTATGTGCTATCTTAAGGTTTGGCCTAATTATGTGGTCTTATAGACATTATGTTAAGGGGGCCAATGTATTGTCATACTAAAGTGTAGGACTAATGTGTAGATACCCAAAAGTGTAACCTTAGTTTATGATGGGCTAACTAAGGTTACATATGTAACTATGGTTACATGAATGCTTGTGACTCTTGAGTTTGTAACTCTTGCAAGACATTACTCAAGACATTATTCTTGTTGTAACTCTTGTCTCTTGGGTTGCATATTCTAGAGTTACAAAGTGGAGTTATGGTTCCCATTCTTTAACAAGACAAGTTCTTTCTCTACCCATTGAAGTAAGAACCATTTGTCCATTGTCTTGCAAATAGAGTGGAAAACCATAAGCCAAAACCTTGATCATTGTCATAATACTATTTTGTAAACCTTTCATATATTGTTATTGTTGAGGATTCATTCTTGTGGTAACATACAAACCACAAGTCATTCTTGAAGAAATAATCAAGAGGTTCAAAAGCTCAAGGACAATCATCAAGAAGGAGGCTCAACTTTTCCACATATGGATTCAGGTTAGCTTCCGCTCATGTAGTTGTAAATCCGATTATTCAAATGAAGGTTGTTGTCTTTAGTAGGAATCATAATCCTAACAATACACACATCGAGAACATTCTTAATGACACTTACCCAAGCATTGAACATCATACAATGATGTGGAGTGGGAGTAAACCCTTTAAAAAATCAAGTAGCATGAGTTAACTTTAAGTTCCATGAAAAGACTAAGCCACTAGGAAGCTATGAAGCAAATGCTGCTTAGTCCACAAATCCGCTCATTAATCAATGCAACGGGTAATAGAGAGAACAAGCATGTCTCAACGAGTAAGATAAAAGCATTTAACAAAAGCACACATGACACCAGGGCATTTTAACTACAAACTCAATAACATTAAACTGCTGATAATGGAAACAAGAAAAAACAATCAGAGAATTGAAGTCAGCAAGTAAGCACTGTACAACTGCTATCCAGAAAAGTAAAATCAAGATCTTATCTACCAAGTAAGCTTGTTTTAACTAACAAAAGCAAAGGGCATTGAGCACAAAACATAGCCACACAACACTCCTATCTACAAAATTCTACTAAAGCAAACACAACATTGATAAACCAGATCACAATGGATTAGGGAAAAGCAAAAGCGCAAAATGGAAAGGCATTGAGCACAAACCACAGTCGTACTGCTAATACACAACCTAACTAAGCAAACGGATCAAAATTCGAACTTTATTCGAAGGACCAAATATGGGGTATAGAAAATTCACTAACCTGAGCAGGTGTTAGGGGACCGTAGAGTAACATCCTCACACTTCACAACTGATTACCTTATTATTTTCAAGAAAATGAGTTCACGATGTGTGCATCAAAATATCATTAGAAGAAGAAAGAGAAATCATCACATCTAGTTATGGTGGATGAAGAAAGACAGTGAATCTTTGTGTTTTAGATTTAGAAATGTTGTGTAATTCTATGTATTTATTACTCTACTGAATACTGTTCTCTCAGAATGAAAGAGGGGGGGAAACGAAATGTATTTTTTACTCTACTGAGTACTGTTTGGTATTTTATCCTTCCAGCCTTAAATGAATTTGGCACAAATTTCTAACTAGAGAATTACAAGACTGGATAAAGAGATTTTAAGGTTTAGGATTGGGGCTACACTTCAATCAAAGAGTAAATCAAAAGAACGAAATGATTGAATGCAAAAGTATCAGTATTTGCTTTTATTCTTTTAGGGAGTAACGAATTCAAATACGCCATTACTATATACTTCCCTCCGTTTTACTCATCGTGTTTATTCAAACAAAATTAGTATTAGTAACGGCGTAATACACGGACATAAACCATGTCAAATTATGATTTGAGTTATTTAGATAATGTGCAAATAATCTCTAAATTAAACATTCTGTTATAAAATAATACAAGAACAAGAACAATAATACAAGAACAAGAACAATATAGAGAAAAGTAGAGAGAGGAGTATTCTTATTGATACTTTTTGGGATGATTTACAATGGGGCAAAACCCCTCTATTTACAGGAAGAGAAAAGACTTAGCCTCAAAGTAGAACTCTTCTATAAGATAGACATTCACTCTAATTAGAGTTCTATTTATAACACTCCCCCTTGAATGTCTATTCAATAATGTGCCTCGTTAAAACCTTAACTAAAACAAAACCCAATGGGAAAAAATTATAGAAAAGTAAAAAGAGTACACATGTTTGAATATGCGCCTATTGGTTGCCTCGTTAAAAATCTTGCAAGGAAAACCCATTGGGACAAAACCTTGTAAGGGAAAAAGAGTGCAACGCGCATTAACTCCCCCTGAAAAGAGCATTAATTCACATCCTTGAGCATTTGCATTCCAATCTTGTGCACCATCTTCAAAACGATCTTATGTAGAGATTTGATAAATAAATCAGCCATATTGATTTGAATAAATATTCCGCACCTTGAAATTATCATTCTTGATAGATATGAACATCTTCATATAATGTCGTGGAATGACTCTTCAATATCTCCATAGAAGTATTCTCGATGCCATCATGCTTATAGTTATAGCAAGATACATATGTACACAAGTTGCACTTAGGATGTGGTACTTCAGGACCAAAAATTGTATATGCTTCAAGCAACTTCAATCTTTCATGGATTGACATATAAGTTAAGTCATATAAGCCATATAATAGACTTTAGATGCATATCAAGTTTTCATGTCATGCTAAACAAATAAGATATCGAAAACTGATTACACATACCATTGACTTTATACTTTCAAGTATTTGAACTACATGTCCAAAACTACATGTCTTTCATATGGAATCAATTCTGCTTGAATTGTATCTCTTCCATTTAGCCAATATTTTGTTTGTAATCGACAAACATAAGATCCTCATCGATATTTAGCGCTATCATAGATGTCGTTGACGAACATTTTATATCGGTTCCAGTAAATTTTCATAAAGACATAACATGGAGATCTCTTTAATCATATATTCAGGTACCTGAATCTCTCATGAGATTTTATGAAGTGTTATGTCATGTGATCTTCTAGATCACTTGCCTCTCCATTATGATCACTTTGATCATTTGCTCATCTTCTTTATTAAGAAGTTATTTTGAAACCGATTTGTCTATACGCTTTAAGCGTATCAAAGACTTTGTCCTTCTGGGACTTAATATGAGCATTTGCAGTGAGAATATAGTTACTTTCTTTGGGTCAGCAAATGCGTATAGCATGCTTTGCAATATGTTGCAATTGAATTATCCTTTTATGAACTTCAGGTTCATATTATGATATTCGAGGATCTATATATACAAATAATAATTCATCCCATGTAACCTTTTCTCTATTACTGCACATCATACTTAAAATGATATGGCTAACCTGAATGCCAACTGAATAAATTATCAATATTGATAAGCTTCAAATTTACACCATGACATGTGCAATTATCAATAAACTTCAAGTTTATTATGATATGGGTTTTTATATCAATAAACGTCCACTTTATTGTGGTATTCTTGTGTAGTACAAACTGGAGAATAAAGCGGGTAGTTTTTCACATACAGATTATCCCGCTACAAGTTGTAGTAATAGAAGATATCAAATCTTTCCTTTATTTATAGTCTCAATATAATCAATCGCTTTCGCATATACTTTGGAAACTGAATAAGTTTCTTTGAGACTTACTACAACACAATATCTTATTGGTTATCAATTGTGTTTCTCCAACATAGTAGTAATTGGCTCTTCTAGAGCTCTCAATTAATTTTGTACTACCACAAATTCATCAACATCCATGTGGTGAATATCTCTTTTGAAGAGAAAGTTACACCATTATGGTCATGTCAAAATTATATGCAAGATATGTTTCTTGCATTATTATTGTCCTTTGATAATCACATTGACAAATTATTTTGGCGTACAATAGGTACGTGACCAATGACTATTCATGCCATAACAATGATATTATTTTCATATATCATCTCAAACCTCCTTCTAGGGGTGAGTGTGGTATATTCAATACCAATTTCATGTTCATATTCTTCCAATAATGAATATGTATTCGTGAATCAGATGTTGTCACATTCACTACGGGGATATGTGATTTTGTTATCCTTTTCAAATCTGTAAATGCGTCTGGCATTCGATTTGCTATTCTTTGCAAATGGATAATATTTTGCACCTCTTTTTCACAAATAGAGGTATGTGGATCAAGATGGGATAATGATGCATTTTTCCACAAAATTTCCCGTTTGGTTTCACCAACTTCTCCCCCTAATTTTGGGAAAAGTGTCTCATCGAATTGACAGTCTGCAAATCGTGCAGTGAACAAATCCCTTGTCAATGTTTCGAGGTAGCGAATAATGGAGGGCGATTCAAACTCAACATATATTCCTAACCTTCTTTGCAGACCCATTTTGGTGCAATATGGCGGTGCTACAGGCACATATACTGCACATCCAAAAATTCTTAAGTGGGATATATTAGGTTCATGACCCAAAACTCATTGCAACGGGGTATATTTGTGATAATTCGTCGTTCTGAGACGAACTAGCATTGCTGCATGCAAAATGGCGTGACCCCAAACCGAAGTGGGCAGCCTCGTTTTCAAGAGTAAATGAGGAATTCAAGATTATTCTCATCTATTGTCTCAATATGATATCCATTTTGAATGATATCTTTAAAACTCAACAAGTTCCTTTTAGACTTGGAGGAGAACATTGCATTCTCTAAAATGTTGTTCCTTTAGGCAGAGTTATAGTTGCTCTTCCGGAGCCTTTAATCAATTTACTACTACCAGAAATTGTAGTAACATCTGCCTTACACATACTTAAATGAGAGTAATATTTCTTCTCTTTGAATATCGTATGTGTGGTACATGAATCAATTAATCAAAAGAGATATACGAACATGAGAATAAACAAATTTAATCCGTTGCTTCACAATTAAACAATATTTTCAAAATATGCTGAGGTTAGTCGACTAACTTGGGAAGCAGTCATCAGGTTAGTCGACTATCTAAATCAGATAGTCGACTATCTTGCCTTGCGGAAAAGTCCAGTTTTAATGCGAGATATTAGTTAGTCGACTAACTAAGTTGATAGTCGACTAACTTAGTAAACAGTCATCAGGTTAGTCGACTATCTAAATCAGATAGTCGACTATCTTGCCTTGCGGAAAAATCCAGTTTTAGTGCGAAATATTAGATAATCGACTAGCTGTTAGGTTAGTCGATTAACTCTACTGGAAAATAAAAATATCTTTGAAATTTAAGCATATTGAAACATTCTAAAGAACTAATACTAACATTATATCATAAGCTAACTAATACGAGCTGATACTAATGACTATTAGTTTATTCACTAACTAATACAAATAAGTAAAATAAAATCAAACAATTCCATCTTCCTTCATCACAGATCCATCACCAATTAAGTGGTCTATTTTCCCCTCAGGGTGCTCAAAGAAGTCTGCCACATCCAAGTGGGTGATGTCAAAATTGTCGTCAGAGACAGAATTGGTTTCAGGGCATTTACCTTTTAGAGATGCTTGATAAAGCTCAACCAAATGTCTTGGTACACGGCAAATTTTCGCCCAGTGCCCTTTTCCACCGCAACGATAATATATAGTTTATGAACTATTTGCTTTTGGATTCTCATCGCATCATGCTTGTGGCAGAGTAACCAACTTCAGGTTGTCATATCTCTCCTTTAAGCCATTCCACAAGATAGGTGGATCTTTGACTGTGATATATTCAATTTTCAAACCTTCATCAAGGTGATGGCGCAAGAAAATCAAGGCCTTAGCACAGTTTCAAACCTTCATCAAGGTGATGGCGCAAGAAAATCAAGGCCTTAGCATAGTCTTGGGTGGATGCATTATTTCTATCTTTAATGGCGTCTCCAAGACCCATTGCATCCAAATGGATTTCAGCATCCAACACCCATGTCATACAGTTCTTGCCCGAAATTACAAGGGCAACGAACTTTCTTTTCATAATGTCAGACATAAAACAAAATTAAATCAAGATCGTGTCCATACTTACGGGCTTTATTACAATTATCACATTCACTTCAGGGAATGGATCATAATCATCTGTATGTGCTATATACAATCTCATGTCAAATATTACTTTCATAAAGTGAAAGATTATTTTGAGAATCTTTATTATTCTCATTATCACAATGATGACGATTATAATTCCGTCTATTGCCACGTCCACATCCATTGATACCTTCACGGTAATAATTTTGTCTTCTTTCAGACTTATCACATACTGCTATCACATTCTCTAAAGGGAATGAGAATGAAGCAAATTCAATGGGACGGATTTTCAATTCTTTGCCCACAATCATACATGAATTTAATCATGGCAAGACATAGAACTTTTACCACTTCACGTGGTTATAATTCCTTACAAACTCCATTAGAGTTATAATCAAACTTTGTTGTCTATGTTTGTATATGAAATCAAATCGTAGAATTTCAAGAATTTGAAAGGGAAAAGTAAATTACTTACCTTTAAGGTATACCAATAAATGTTGTGATATTAAATATACCTCTTGAGTTTCCATCCCGTTGCATTACTTTATGATGATACCATCTCTTCTATTTTTCCGTATAGAAATTCTGGAAGAAGGAAGAAATCAAATTCAATTGGTTAGAGACTCGTGCTGATAACGTGTTATAAAATAATACAAGAACAAGAACAATAATACAAGAACAAGAACAATATAGAGAAAAGTAGAGAGAGGAGTATTCTTATTGATACTTTTTGGGATGATTTACAATGGGGTAAGACCCCTCTATTTATAGGAAGAGAAAAGACTTAGCCTCAAAGTAGAACTCTTCTATAAGATAGACATTCACTCTAATTAGAGTTCTATTTATAACACATTCTATATATAAATTATATTTGATATTAATTTAGAAGGAGGACATGAAACCATTTTTCAAATCTCGTAGTGGATAACTTGTTTTCTTTTTCTATATTTGTAATAACCGAACCCCTTGATTTTGACACTTACAAATATTTTACGGTCAATATTAAAGAATACTAAACATGTAATTGTATTGGGTAAAATTGGTTTATATTAAATGATCGAATGATCGCGTGACACATGGAACCGGAGACAGACGGAAGATGAATCAAGTAAGAACTGAGGCCGGGGACAACAGCTGCAATTGGTGTCGGATAGAACCCGAAGGGAGCATAATCAACGGGAGCAAAACGAATGTGTGCCACCAGATGACATTTAATGAAGAATATTCCCTAATATTGAATAAGCAGTTGTTGCAAAGAATTTTAGCATTTATAGTCTATCGTTACACCTTCATCAATGGCCCATTTATTGTCATTTAAGAGCTGATTGATCTTAGGATCTTGTTTCCTAAGTGTATCTATGAAAGCTTCAACAACCAATATAAAACAAGAAATCTCTGACAAAATTTATGCGATACTCTATTCCCAAGCTAAATAATATAACTTCACTTTCTCTTTGTTATTGCCCTTATTTCTGCCTTCGGAAGCATCGCTCCCGGAGCCAGACTCGTCATTTCCTTTGATTTAACGTTAAGTCTTATTTTTAATCTAATTTATTAATCATTTTTGGTCAAACCAATTCGCTTATCTATAGACCGCGTAACAAATTCAACTGGACCCTTTTATAGGTAAACAGTTTGGCGCCCACCGTAAGGCTTAGACAGATGCGTAATTGAGTTGATCCTTACATCTATTACTAACTCGTTTGGTTCTTTGTTTCATAGGAAAAATTGAAAAAATGGCAGCTAATGATGTCAACACCGCGCATAATGTTGAGGCACACCTAAATCTGCCTCAACATGAGGATTCGATCAGTGACACCCGCAACGAGGGGGACGTAACAACTCCACTCCATGATGGAAGATATCCCGACATGTGCGGGAGACGAATCCTGATAACGCTGAGGAAGAACATGTTGTGAAGACGGTACGGATCTTGAGGGAGCAGCAAAAGGCCATCATGGTCTATTTCTCAAGGGAGGACCAGGCCATGACGGAACTAAAGCAGGCATTGTCCGGCGCTTCCAACAACGCAAGCGGAAGAGGCCCGACTCCTCTTGCACTTCTGCAAATCAGATGGCTCAAAGAGTTGATAATAATACCCTAAGGGGTGAGCTCAACTTCGACGAAGCCGCGGGGATCGGTAGCGGATCAGGTAACGGCAGAAGTAATGGCCCCTTCAAAACCGAACTCATGTGATTCACGAGGGAAATGAACAAGTAGATCAACTAGAATGCGAAGTAGTTTCATGCCCTAATGGACCAAATTCCAGACGCACCACCAGTTTTGAAAGGCCCAGATTCGAAGAAGTACACCCAGTTATCGTTTAAGCCGAGCGTAGCACTGGAATTGATTCCGAAACGGTTCAAGATGCCAGACATACCAAAATATGATGGAACTTCAGATCTGCAGGAGCACATCACAACTTATACAATGGCGGAGAAACAAAACGACTTGGCTCGGCATGAGATTGAGTCAGCTCTGTTGAAAAAATTCGGAGAAGCCCTCACAAAGGGGGCCTTAACATGGTATTCGCTTTTACCGGAACATCCAATTGATTCTTTTGAAATGCTTACAGATTCATTCTTTTGAAAATACGATATGAACTATTTGGAGGCGCTTAGTAAAGCGAGCGCCAACTTTTCTAGGTGAGGATACCTAGTTTCGGCCTCGCCTAGATTCCTGCTAAATAGTATATAGGGAATTTCGTACCTTTCTCTTCCCGGACTAGGACTCCACTTACTGCTATCTCGGATACCGCCAAGTATAGGTACAACTGCTCGTTTGCCTTCAGATTATGAAGCAAAGGCGGGCTCGAAAAGGTACCGATTGAGTTCTTCCAAGGCTTGTTGGCACTCCAGGGTACATGAGAAGTTATTCTTCCTCTTTAATAACGAGAAGAACCAATGGCTCTTGTCGGAGGACCTTGAAATAAATCGACCCAAGGCGGTTTTGTGCCCGGTTAGCATTTGAACGGCCTTGAAATTGTCCACCACGGTGATGTCTTCTATGGCCTTGATCTTGTTGGGATTGATCTTGATCCCTCGGTTGGACACCATGAATCCGAGGAACTTCTCGAACCCGACATTGAATGCGCATTTCTCAAGGCTCAGCTTCATATTGTATCACTTCAATATAGAGAAGGTTTTCTGCAATTGTTTTAAATGGTCCTCTGCTTGCAGGGACTTAACTAACATGTCGTAAATGTAAACTTCCATTGATTTTCCTAGTTGCTCTTCAAACATCCGATTTACTAGGCGTTGGTAAGTGGCACCGGCATTTTTAGTCTGAATGGAATTACGTTATAATGGTAGGTGTCATATTTAGTGATGAAGGAAGTTTTTTCTTGGTCATCCAGGTCCATTTGGAATTGGTTGTACCCGGGGTAGGCATCGAGAAAGCTGAGTATCTCGTGGTCGGTCGTTGCATCGATCATGCAATCAATTTTAGGCAAAGGGAAAGAGTCTTTGGGGAATGCCTTACTTATGTCTTTATAGTCTACACACATTCTCAATTTATTTCCCTTTTTAGGCACTACCATTATGTTTGCTAACCAATCTGGATACTTAACTTCCCGAATTGAGCCTATTTTACGAAGTTTGGATACCTCATCTTTGATGAATGCATGCTTGACTTCGGATTGAGGCCTCCTCTACTATTTAACTGGGTAAAACCTCGGATCCAAGCTCAGTTTGTGGATAGTTATTTCCAGTGGGATCCCTGTCATATCAAGACGGGACCAAGCGAAGCAATCTATGTTAGCTATAAGGAATTCAATGAGTTTTTTCCTAAGCCCGGGAATTAGTCTTGTGCCCAGGTATACCTTTCGATCAGGAATGTGCTCTGTCAACCTGACTTGCTCCAGCTCCTCAAATGTTGACTTGGTGGCATTGGAATCGTCTAGGGTTATGAAAGACCTAGAGACTCTGTAGTCGTCATCCTCACACGTCTCCTGCTTTTCTTGTCTGGTTGGGGTCGGTGTCGGTGATTGCTATTTGGTTTCTCCATTGGTGACTGAACTCGGGCTTTTCGATGTCGAAAGTGAGGATATCGGGAATACCTCATCGGCCACGAATATTTCTTTTGCATCCGGTCACTAGCTCTAACATGATAAATGGACCCGGAAGGGGCCCCGAGATGATCATCTTCGACCCTGATTTTTTATTGGCACCGGTTATGGACATCGGCCCAAGTCACCGCCGGGTATTCTACTAGATTCTACTTCAACTGTTGTGAAGCCAACGAGCTTCGAGTATTGAGTCCTTAGGTGAAGGCCTAAACGGCCCAATCATATGCGACTGGAGGCAGATCCATCCGTTTCCATTTGAAACCCCGATACGAATTCGCTAAGCATCTCGTTATCTCTTTGTTTTACCTTGATAAGTTTGAATTTCCTGTTCTCGACCTTAATGGCCCGAGCGTGCGACATTACAAATGCATCTGCAAGCATAGCAAATGAATCAATAGAATTAGGGGTAAGTTATGATACCATATCATGGCTCCTTTCGATAAGGTCTCTCCGAACTTTTTTAGCAGAACAGATTCAATTTCATCGTCCTCTAAGTCATTCCCTTTGATGGCGCATGTGTAGGAGGTCACATGTTCATTTGTATCAGTCGTTCCATTATACTTCAGGATTTCGGGCATACGAAATCTCTTAGGGATTGGTTTCGGAGCTACGCTTGGAGGGAAAGGCTTTTGGAAGAACTTCTTGGAATCCAGGCCTGTCACTATCGTTGGTGCTCCTGGGATTTGATCGACCCAAGAGTTATAGATCTCCACCTTTTTGTCTTTAGCTTCGATTTTCTTTTCTCTTGATTCTACCCATTTCATTAATTCCTCGAGCATATTTATTATCTCAGGGTTGGTCCCGATTTAAGCTTCACTCGGCCTCTCTATGACTGGTTCATTCTTGTGAGTATTTTCCCGAGATGATTTAAGCTCAACTCTATTAGGATGGCGGCTTTGGTTATGCAACTGGCTATCACTGCCTACTGAGCATGGAGCATTTCTAAGATCACCCACAAGTTGATCCCATCGCCTTCACCGCCATACGTATCCCTGACAGCCATTTTTGCCCCCCCCCCCCCCCCCCCCGAACACTGTTTTTCGGATCGGTAGGCAAGTTAGTGTCGTTGGCCACATGGGAGTTGGCATCGATTTGATATATGATCAAGAGCTCGTTAGGGTCAGCAAGGTGAACCTCATTGTTGGGCACTATATTGTTGTTCTCGTCATTATGGCTGAATTCAGCATCAACATTTAGGTGAGCAAATTGAGAGAGTGACATCTTTAAGTTTTCCTGAAATTAGGATCTCAAAGAACAAAAGTAAAGCAGAGTTTGTTGCGGAAATTTGTATCAAATAGCCAGCAATATCCTTAACCCCACGGTGGACGCCAAACTATTTACCCTAAAATGATAATAATTAAATTTGTAAGTGGTTTTAAGGATATGCGGATTAATTCAATACAAACGATAAATTGCGTTAGATTAAACAGATAAGAGATTGAGTAAATTGTCAAACCGCTTAAGGGGAGTCCAGACTCGATAACCGCCTTCACAAAGTGTCTGCCATCGATTCCGGACTCAAAGTAACGAAGCACTGATGAACAAAAGTAAACTTTGAATAACAGAGAAAATAATAGTATATTTCCTTGATACGTGTGTTACAGTGTGTTTAGCGAATAATCAAACTCCCTTTTATACAGTAGGGGAGTTTTACCCTAAGCACAATCCCATAAAAGGTAAAAATCTCTTGTTTAACTAATCACCGGTTCTCTGTTGATACGCGCCGAGATTCACGCGTGATATCTGAGCGGTTCTGTTGGTCATACTCGACCATCTGGTAATGCTTTTCGAGGCCCTTGGGGTTCGAACTGGACCTGGGGCCATGGCCCCGATATTCCTGAGGGCATGTATTTTACCCGGACCCCGGATCGAGGGGCTCCTTGCCTCGATTCCGGTTCCTTGCCTTCACGTTTCTTGCTCCATTTACTTCATCGGAAACCAAAGCATCCCATGGGTTTGGTTTTACCCGTATACAATGCCCCAACAAAAGCTAGTAGAGGGAGGTCAACAGCTGAAATTGCATTGTTTGAAGCAGCTCTGGTTCTTTTGTGTTCTCTCTACCCCACAGATAGAGTCGTAGGTGGCCTAGAATAAATCAGCAAGATCAAGTCAATATTCGCCACATTATACATGTATGCATATGAAGTGAAAGGAAACAGAAAAAAGAATTAATATGAAATCGGTTCCAAAAGTTGAAGGAGTTGATTCAACAGTCCTAAATATAGATTGAAAAATCCAATCGAATAGCTATTTACAGTTTGAGTGGACCATCAAATAGAGGATAGTTGACTGAGCCCTCATGGACTACAAAGATTGGTAGTAGTATTAAAATTGCTAAGACGTTCCCTTACGGACAAGTCATAGACACATATTGTAGTGAGTGCAGAAGCTATCATAGGGAGAAGATCGTAAAAACCAAGTTGCAACTTGCAAGACACTGTTGAATTTATTGCCGCGCAGGCAAATCTTTAATTTATCATTCTTACGTGTCTCAATTTCATTTGCATCCATCGAATTGGACAGCTCAACAACCACTGAAACCCTTTAAGTTTAACTTTCAACTTTCTAGTTATAGTTAAAGACAGTTTATTTGCAATGGAGGTTTAATGGCTCCTTTTAGTCCAAAATTAAGGCTGTGGGTGGACCGGTGGAGGCTTAAAGGCTCCTTAAAGACCGCCGAAGAATTAAGGTCCATTAAGATCCAACATAACTAGGCCCGCTGGCAAGCTCACCGGCCTGGCATTTTAACCGGCACGGACCACCGTCTTTAACCACTTCTCATGTTTTGTTGGCCCAAGAGAAGCCAGCAAGCCACCAGACCAATAGTATCATCAGGTAATAATAATAATAATAATAATAATAATAATAATAATAATAATAATAATGACGCTAGTTAAAATACAACTGAACACTGTAAATTAAGCCCACCATATATATTTGCACCAAAATCATCCGGTAGACTAACAAAGCTTAACGACTAAAAACAACACATAAACCTTGCAGTTGCAGCTAAAGCTAGAACCAAAGTTCTTATACAAAACTAAACTAAACTGAACCGGGTCACAATCGCAGAAACCCATCTTAACTATGCAAACTCCAAAAGAGATTAGAACTAAAACTAGGAGAATCATCATCATACATCAAGTCTTTCTATAGAGGTATTGTTGGATTAAAGAAAGAGAGGAAAGAGGAGATTGACCTCCATACCAAGGGTCAGCCATCTTCTCAAGATGGGCCAAGCCCTATCGTTTAGATGGTCTGTCATCATCCTCTCCACCGTCATCATCAGAGTCATCTTTGCCTGATCTCTTCCTCTTTGGCGGCGCCTCCACCTTTCCGCTAGTGTCTTCATCATCGTCCTCTTCCTCCTCAAATGCATCTTCCTCACCATTTTCTTCTAGTTCAAAATCACTAGCATCTTCTTCATCCTCAGCACGGGCCACTGGCCTAACAAGATACTCTGTGCCCAAATCCCCCTGGCATACAGTTCAGAGTAATATATCAGTGGGCATTGATCTTCAACAACACAAAAGGAAATGAAATTTTACAAGATAAATTAGAGTGGTTAAGAATGAAATTCCATCTAAGCTTCACCAACTTCACCCGTAATAAAATTCTTTCACTAGCAGCAAAGGCAGTAATAATCAACTATTATAGGTAAACGACAACCTAATATGCAAGCAAATCTAATCCCTCTCCAGGCACTAAACAGAAGTACCAAAAGAAGAGGGTCTAACAAAGGTGACTCACAGTAGAAGCCACACAGGCAAGTACAGTGTGATTGAAGAAGACTAAATGAACCAAAAAACCAACTAATGTATTTAAAACAAAAGGAAAATTCGCAAATTGCTGGACTCCTAAAATTCTACCAATAATAAAGATCTTACCGAAACAATTCTGGCCTCATAAGATTCTTGTTCTACTCAAACAAGTAGAGCCAATGATTATGTAACAGAAGGTAAACATCTTCTTTATGTAACCTACAAAGCAAGGAGCTTATTGTTTTTTTTATGGGGGGCTTGCCATAGGCATTTAATTAGTGAATAGACATATTAACCAGAAGAAATTTTCCAAGGTGATAATTCATCAATATCAAGAAAAACAAACAAGTACATAGAGCACCAAAAAAGAGCCGAGGTGACAATTTTGACACACAGAGATTTATCCCAAAAAGGAATTCACAACCTCTTGGATTTTACAGGAAAATAAGAGAGACACAGAAATCTTGCCCCTGAAAGTCCCAAACCACCAACCCCAACAAGTCACAAAACAATACCAAAATTGTTATGAAATAATATAAAGATAAGAACAATAATGCAAGAACAAGAGCAATAGAGAGAGAAGTATTCTTATTGATACTTAGAGATTGTTAGGGATGTATTACAATGGTAGAAGACCCCTTTATTTATAGGGAGTGGGATGATCTAGCTACCAATAATAGGACTCTAGAATCTCTCTAATTAAAGACATTCACCTTAAATAGAAGTCTATTTATAACACTCCCCCTTGAATGTCTATTCAACAATGTGCCTCGTTAAAACCTTAAAACCAAAACCCAATGGGAAAAATTAAAGTAAGGAAAAAGAGTACACATGTTTGAATATGCGCCTATTGGTTGCCTCGTTAAAAACCTCGCAAGGAAAACCCGGTAAGGGAAAAAGAGTGCAACGCACATTAAACTCCCCCTGACAAGAACATCAATTTATGTCCTTAAGTCTTCGCATCCCGATCTTGTGAACTAGCTTCTTGAAGGTCGACTTTGGTAGAGATTTTGTGAACAAATCAGCCATATTGTCACTTGAACGAATCTGTTGAACATTGATATCACCATTCTTTTGAAGATCATGTGTGAAGAATAACTTTGGTGAAATATGCTTCGTTCTATCTCCTTTTATGAATCCTCCCTTCAATTGAGCTATACATGCTGCATTTGTCTTCATACAAAGTTGTGGGTAGTTTATCACACTTCAAACCACATTTGTCTTGGATATGATGTATTATAGACCTCAACCACACACACTCCCGACTTGCTTCATGAATAGCAATTATCTCGGCATGATTAGATGAAGTAGCCACAATTGATTGCTTAGTCGATTGCCAAGATATGGCGGTTTCTCCACAGGTAAACACATAACCCGTTTGAGATAGAGCCTTGTGTGGGTCGGACAAATATCCAGCATCAGCATAATCAACAAGATCCGGGCTGCAATTCTTGCCATAAAATAAGCCCATATCGGTAGTTCCCATTAGGTACCGCAATATGTGTTTGATCCCATTCCAATGTCTCCTCGTAGGAGCCGAGCTAAATCTTACTAAGACATTAACTGAAAAGGATATGTCAGGTCTTGTAGTATTTGCAAGATACATTAGTGCGCCAATTGCGCTAAGATATAGTACTTCAGGACCAAGTAGCTCTTCATTCCTTTCTTGTGGTCGGAATGGATCTTTGTTCACATCAAGTGATCGAACAACCATCGGTGTACTTAGAGGATGTGCTTCATCCATGTAAAACCGTTTCAGTACCTTTTCTGTATAGGTAGATTGATGAACAAAAATTCCGTTTGCCAAATATTCAATTTGCAAACCAAGACATAGTTTAGTGTTTCCGAGATCTTTCATCTCGAATTCATCCTTTAGATAATCAATTGCCTTTTGGAGTTCTATAGGGGTTCCAATAAGGTTTATGTCATCAACATATACGGCAAGTACAACAAATTCCGATGTTGTTTTCTTTATAAAAACACACGGGCAAATGGCGTCATTTATATAGCCTTCTTTTAACAAGTACTCACTAAGACGATTATACCACATTCGTCCAGATTGCTTTAGACCATACAAGGATCTTTGCAATTTAATTGAGAACATTTCCCGAGATTTTGAATTATGAGCGTTTGGCATCTTGAGTCCATCGGGAATTTTCATGTATATCTCATTATCAAGTGAGCCATAAAGATAGGCAGTAACCACATCCATTAAGTGCATGTCAAGCCTTTCATGGACAGCAAAACTTATGAGATAACGAAAGGTTATCGCATCTATTACAGGCGAATATGTCTCTTCATAATCGACACCAGGCCTTTGAGAAAAACCTTGTGCAACAAGGCGTGCCTTATATCTTTGTACCTCGTTTTTCTCATTTCTTTTGCGTACAAAGACCCATTTATAGCCGACAGGCTTAACACCATTAGGTGTTTCAACTATAGGGCCAAAAACTTCACGTTTTGCCAGCGAATTCAATTCTGATTGAATTGCTTCTTGCCACTTTGGCCAATCCTGTCTTTTTCGACATTCTTCAACAGATTGAGGTTCGAGATCCTCACATTCTTGCATAATGCTAGATGCTACATTATAAGCAAAGGCATTATCCACCACAATATCCACTCGATTAATATTTGCCTCAATATTAATTGGATTTAGGGATAGTTCCGTATTTTCCAGAGTCTCGGGCTCAATGGATTCTTCATGAATCTCAGAATTTGTTAAATCGTGAGATTCTTTCGTGGTGTCATTTTGATCATTCTTTTTCCTCTTTCTAGGATTTCGATCTTTGGAACCTAATGGTCTGCCAGCTTCAGGCGTGCATTTGACTCATTGGATATGACACTAGATGATTGTCCAACAGGGACATCAATACGGATTGGAACATTTTCCGCGGGAATGTGGGATTTCGTTATCCTCTTCAAGTCCGTAAATGCGTCAGGCATTTGATTTGCTATTCTTTGCAAATGGATAATCTTTTGTACCTCTCTTTCACAAATAGAGGTATGTGTATCAAGATGAGATAATGATGCATTTTTCCACAAAATTTCCCGTTTGGTTTCACCAACTTCTCCCCCTAATTTTGGGAAAAGTGTCTCATCGAATCGACAGTCTGCAAATCGTGCAGTAAATACGTCGCCTGTCAATGTTTCGAGGTAGCGAATGATGGAGGGCGATTCAAACCCAACATATATTCCTAACCTTCTTTGCGGACCCATTTTGGTGCGGGATGGCGGTGCTATAGGCACATATCGTACTTCTTTTTAAAACGAGAAAAACTCGTATTTTACAGCACATAGGATATATTTTTATCAAAAAGGACCATAGAGAAGCACTGACCAAAATTTCTTTTCTGGATTCATCAGATCTGCATATGTAACTTAGACTATCTCACCAATAACTCAGAATTGAAAATAAAAAAGTTCACATACCCAAAAACTTCTTCCTTTCAAACAAACATGACCAAGCATCAGATCGCCAAATAAACCCAAGTTTAACAAAAACATTAGAACTATCCAAAAAACCACAGATCTGAACTATTTGAACATTGAACATTATATGCAGCAAACTGTTATTTACCTTAAGCAAACAACTAATACTACTGAAATAGAGCAGATCCGAGAATATTCAACAAGAACAATCGAAGAACACAACAACAAGCATATGCACCAACCCAAATAACTACATATATAACAAACTTATCATAAGCAAGGAGCGAAATTGTAATTTTGGGCAAAAAAAGAGTGAAAATTACAAACTAGGTAGTTTCAATCATTACCTCATCTTCTTCACCTTCCTCCTCGTCGTCGTCATCATCATCGTCATCGTCGTCGTCACTATCACCTTCATCGTCCTCGTCGTCTTCATCGTCCTCGTCATCCTCATCGTCATCTACAGAGTGAACTTGTGGACCACTACCCGAGCTCTGTATGACCTCTTTTTCATCTTCTTCATCATCCTCGGCGTCCTCGTCGTCGTCCTCATCATCGTCCTCGGCGTCAACTTCCTCGTTTTTGTCAAGCTCTTCGACTTCGTCGTGAACAGTTGCTTCCTCAAACTCTCGCTCATCGTCGATAATAGTCATGTCGGAGAAAATTCACCGGAGACTTTTTCTTTTTTTTTTTCCTTCAGAAAAGTCAAAATTAAAATTTTCAGAAATTTTTGAGAGAGAAAAAGTGGGAATAGAGAAGCATCTTCGTTCTTCAGAGTAGCTACGCAGACCGTTTCATCTCAGCCGTTGAGTCAGGAAATAACACGGATCGATGACGTGGTAACTGATCCAATGGCTGAAAGTAGATATTGTAGTGTTTCTCGATCGTGAATAGTTTGCGGCGCGCTGTGTACCATTTTTCTTGTGATTTTGGTGGTCACGTGATTTGCGCCTGATGGAGAATCTAGGGTTATGTTGTTGGGATATTTTTTTTTTGTTACTCTGGAATAATTAATAATGGGATTTTTACCTATACATCCCATATACCTAACCTTTCTACCACTCATGTTTAAGGTTAGTATTTATTACATTTTAGTATACCATATTTCAATATATATACCATTTTAAGTATCAATTATCAATCATTAATTAGAGGATTTATTTGTGGAAAAAATTAATATTGCCATATTCTCTTTCCCCATTAACCACACGTTTTTTATTTTAATTTTTATACTTTTCCATAAAAAATACACCCCCCCCCGCGTACTTTCACAAAAATTGTATACACCGCCGGTTTTTCTCTTTCTATTCTTTTCACTTCTCTCTCATTGTCTTCTTCTCCCCATTGTCTTCTTCTCCCCCATTGTCTTCTTCTCCATTAGCAACAGTATCTCGCCAAAAATCTTAAAATTTCTTCAAAAAAAATACATTTTCACTGCTAAAAAACACTTCCATCCTCAAAAATGGTGAAAAAACAGAATACCCCCAAACGTCAAAAAATAGGCGAGATTCCATCTTTTGATTTAGGTGTTTTAACACCTAAATCTCCAGTAAAAATACAACAATCCGTCAATGCAAGTGGACAAGAAAGTGTTACTACATCACCGAGACAAATACGAGTTGAAAATCGAACAAAGCACTTGCATGAGGTTGATGCAACCGGTGTTGAAATTGAAGCCGACAAACAACGGAAGCGAAAGGGGAAATCCTTGATGGCGGATGATGATGATTTTGTGGACGATTCGCCAAAAGTTCAAAAAACAAAAATAGAGAAGGTTTCACATTCACCCTCAAAGCAAAAAAAGGTGAAACCCTCTAAAAAACCCACAAAATTGGTTCAACAACAAGTTTCTGTTAAGGTAAACAACTATTTTTATATCTACAATGTTTTTGTCGTTTTTTATGTTATTGGAAAAAGTTAGAAATAAATTCATTCTTTGTCGTCTAATTGTTTTTTTGTATAAAATTAATGTAATATTGCATGTTAAGGTTGCTTATACAAATTGTAGTTAATTGTTACTTTTCGGAGATAATGTGTAAATTTACGGCAGAATATAGTGTTGGAAAAAATTTGTAGTCAAATGTTTGTTTTTGTATTTTAATGTAGTGTTAATTGTAGTTTGTTGTAGTTGAATGTATTTCACTGTGTACGTTGTAGTTGTTATACACAGTTATTTCATTGTGTATGTTGTAGTTGTTATACACAAATCACTTATGCTAATACAGTCTGTTGTTTTAATACAGTCTGTTGCATTAAACTGCAGTATTTCTAATTGACTTCAAATAACTACAATTGAAGACATTTAGTTTAACTAATAATTGCATTAAACTGCAGTATCTACTTAATGCAACTTTTACTTTTTGTAGTTAATTGTATTTTAATGTAGTGTTAATTGTAGTTTGTTGTAGTTGAATGTATTTCACTGTGTACGTTGTAGTTGTTATACACAGTTATTTCATTGTGTATGTTGTAGTTGTTATACACAAATCACTTATGCTAATACAGTCTGTTGTTTTAATACAGTCTGTTGCATTAAACTGCAGTATTTCTAATTGACTTCAAATAACTACAATTGAAGACATTTAGTTTAACTAATAATTGCATTAAACTGCAGTATCTACTTAATGCAACTTTTATTTTTTGTAGTTAAACATGTATTTGGTGTGTTTAAAAGGTAGTTATATGATTTGTTACATTATATATTGTAATGCTGAAGTCTAGCTTCATTCTAACGACCATTAATGTACTTTTTTTGCAGAATGGACCTTACTATGCACAACATAATGTTGATTATGGTGTGATACGGTTCCATAGCTTGTGCGATGCAACGATACCATCCCAGATAAAGTCTTTATTATCCCCAACACAATTATGTGCTTTCAAGAACACCTGTTTTGGATATTTACTAGATATGCCCCCTATATGCATGCAGAACCAATCTATTCATCTTCTAATGAAGTATGAATTATCAAAGTCTAGTGCCGACTATTTTTCTGTTCTTTTAAATGGGCAAAAATTGTTTTTTACTTTGAGGGATTTTTGTTTGATAACTGGGTTTAACTGTGTCGATGGTTTATCCGATCATGGTTACAATTCTAGTTATGTTAGTCATTTAATGACTAAATACTTCCCTAACAAATCTCGGGTAGAGAAAACTCTTTTGAGAAGTGTAGTGACATCCAAATCCTGGACAAATGATTTGGATGCTGTACAGTTGTGTGTCTTATATTTGTTGGAATTCTTTGTTTGTCCTTCCGATAAGGACAATGTTTGTTTGATAGACAAATTTACTTTTTTTCTTATAGAGAGTGGTCATTTCGAATCGTACCCATGGGGTACCAAATCTTTTAAGCAAGTTCTTGAGTCTGTCAGACATCGTCTAAGTCCAAAAGTCCATTCTTATCTTTTGCGGGGGTGCTCGTTAGCCTTACAAGTGTGGCTGTACGAGTGCTGTTCTTCTGTCAGCACCAAGCTTGCTATACGGTGCTCTGACTCCATTCCCCGCATTTTAAGATGGTCGGCAACAAAAGGACAGATTTGGTTGAATGTTTTTGAAGAAAAATTCATCAAGCCTGAGTGGCTCAAGGTATTCTTGTTAACCTTTGTGTAAATCTTCAATAACTACTATAGTAACTACGTGACATTTTCAATTTCTTTCAAATTTACTTCACTGTCTTCATACTTCTTTCAGTTCTCAAACTTGGTTGCATCCGGGGCCGAGATTGGAGCGCTCAACCTCCCAGCAACCCTTAATTATGAAGATGAAGAGGTTACTCAACCTTCAAAAGTCCCATCTGGTGCTTCTCCTAAAGGTCAACACGAAGAGGCTAAATCTTCAAATGATACGGAATCTGTAAGAAGCAAGATGAGAAAGTTGGAACAAAAGATTGAGCAGGTACTGTTATAATTTACAGTTGTTTAGTCATTGTTTAGTACCATTTGAAGTCATCCCTTCGTCATTGTAGTTTCTTTTTATTTTAGTGTAACAAATCGAATATTCTCACATACATATTTAATTTTTAGGTTGCTGGAAAGTTAGATCAGCTGAGGAATGATGTTCTTGATGAACTCTCCAAACTTCGAGAGTTCATAGATCAATCTTTGGAAAGATTAGTGAATGCTGTCAACAATAGAAAGGAATTGGATGAGTCCAAGGTAATAATTTACCTATATGTATCCTAACAACAATAATAGTTATGATAATCTATTCTAACACTAAAACAATACTATCAAAATGTAGTTTCCTGTTACATAAATTGTAGTTCCTGAACAATACATTTCAATACAATTGAGTACACTAAAAATACTGTTTCCATTACTGTACATTATTGAACTACAATTATGTAGCTGTTATTTTGTAGTTGTTTAGATGTATTTTGTTTTTTCTAGCTGGCTCAATGTTCTGATACATAGTCAGGTACTACATATGACTTAGTTAGCCTAAGTAGCACTATATATAGTTAATTGACTACATTTAACTACAATTGACTACATTTAACTACAATCAACTACAAACTAAAAACACACTGTTTTTCTGTATGTACATTTGACTACAAACAACTACAATTGACTACAATGAACTACAATTGACTACATTTAACTACAAATTTAAATGCAAATGAATACAATAACTACAAATGTATACAACTGTATATAGTTAATTGCAGTCATTTATAGGCATTTGTATTTTGAATTCTTCCTGTTTTCTTTACTGTTCTATGCTATTTTAAATGTTTATATTGAACAAGTGTTACCCAAATGTAGTTCCTTCCGGCTACAATTGACTATAGATTTCAAAAACTACAATGCAGTAACTACAGATTGCAGAATTGAAATAAATATTGTGTATACATAATTGAAATGAATTAAATATTGTGTATTTGTTATTTGGAAAATGTAGTTTGCTCACTGTTTCACTATACATACTTGAACTTTATATGACTTAACTGGCTCACTGTTATTTGTAACTAAAACTATATAATATTTATGATAATGTATTATCATACTAAAACATTCATCTCACAATGTAGTTTGCTGCTAGTTCAAAAAGATATAACGAACATAATGAAGCAGAGAAAAACAAAGACTTTCAGTTCAATTTTGGTCCTAAAGTCTGTGCAGGCCCCAGTATAACAGGTATCAAGATAATTCATACATACATATATACTTCCATCTTGAATTGCTAATAAAAAATAAATTTACATGTTCAGCTCCTTCTTCTCCTCAACCATTTGTACAACAAGACAATGTTCCACAGTCACCAATTCATGGTGTAACTGTGACTGAAATTGTAGAAGAACGCATTGAAAATGAAGAGGAGATTGGAGTGATGGGTGGAGGAACTGAAAATAAAGGCGTGACACTGGAGGATTTTGAAATTCCAGAAAACCTATCCCAAATCGTCATGTATGGTGACCCAATTCAGGTAGATTCAACCCCTCTTCATCAAGGAAGAACAAGGTTACCTGGAAAACATGCACGATCGCCATTCACGCCACTCTACAGTACTGAAGGCAGCACGTCTTTTGGGCCAAAATTTTTTTACATAAAACACCCATTCACAAGTCCAATTGGTGAAGATGTTGATCCTCATGTAATAGATAGTTTTACTACCTGGTTATACCAACGAACTGACAAATCCTCCAGGAGGTATGGTGCTTAAATGTATTATGTTGTATGTATTTGTTTTACTTTGCTTTCTATTGAATTTAGACTTTATTAGTGTCTACATTTTTTTTAGTAGTTTGTTTAATTATATTATTATTACAGGAGGAAGAACTTCTATTCCATGAAGGATAACCATCTCAATCCTTTGTTGGATTTGGGTTGCGAAAAAATAGATAAGAAGGAATGGTTCTACGCCCTTGCTCACCCCGGACAGCTCATAAATTGTACAGTAAGTATATGGATTATCATTGCAGTTTTGTCTTAATCTGATAGCTGGCTCTCTGTTATGTAGTTATCGAACACTACAGTAATCTACAATTGAAGACATTTGCATTAACTACAAAATGCATTAAACTACATTATGCTTTAACTACATTTAAAATCAATTCACCACATTTAACTACAATTGCATTAAACTGAAGTATGTTTATTGAACACATGTCTGAATAAATGCAACTTTTACTTTTGTAGTTAATTGAATACAACTACATTTAACTACAATCATCTGTTACATCTTTAAGAATGTATTGGTATATGCAACTGTATTTCTAATTGACTTCAAATAACTACAATTGAAGACATTTAGTTTAACTAAAAATTGCATTAAACTGCAGTATGCTTTATATACATTTAAAATCAATTCAACACATTTAACTACATTTGTATTAAAATGCAGTATGTTTATTGAACACTGTTGAATAAATGCAACTTTTAATTTTTTCAGCACATCGATGTTTTAATGTACTATTTGAGAAAGAAGGGGAAATATGGCCCCAACAACAACTGTAGATTTACAACAACAGACTGTTTGTTCAAGACAAAAGTTGAAAGTATCTATGATAAGTTCTCTGCTGCTCCAATTAATCAAAGGAATTCTGTTGTAAAAGCCGATGACGATATTGGAGAATACATTATGGGCTATCGAATCCTTGCAAATGTAGCATGGGATCTTGTGGATTATGTGTTAATGCCTGTTAACCTTGTAGAGAACTTCCATTGGTTGTTGTTAGTGTTTGACATAAAAGATCGGCAACTGTATGTGTATGATTCATTGGTGAGGGCAAAGCGTAACAAAACAGTAAATGCTTTGGCCGAAAAATTTTCAACAATTATCCCTCTTTATTTGTCATGCACTGGTTTCTACGGTAAACGAAAGGACATTGACTTCAAGACTACAAAGTCATACGTAGAGAAGCCAGTTACGGACCCTCTAGACATACAATGGATGGTTGCCGAGATTCCACAACAAAAGGAAGGCTCACTGTAAGAAAACTAAACTCCCTTTCTATATGTTTAATACAAATTTACTTGTTTATTGATATTAAATTAAAAAATTACTCATAATCTCCAGGGATTGCGGTGTATTTGTGGCTGCATTTGCTGAATATATTAGCAATGGTGATTTGTGCATACCAAAGGAGGATCTTAATGATATTAACAAACACCGTAAAAGATATGGAGCTCTGTTGTGGGACTACGCCACAAAGAAGCTAAACGATGGTTCAATCAGTGAGAGCGAGGTTACAGGCAGGCTTGCAAGGAGGAGGGGTCCACCGCCAAAAAATGAGAGAACTAAATTGGAACGAAAGAGGAAATAGTGTCTACTGTTGTAATGAACTTTGATTGTAACCCACAATGGATACTGAACAATTTAGTAGTTATTGAAGAAATGTGTGAGTTTGGGTGTACTGAACAATTGCTTTGGAAAAATAACATTAAGTTTGCATTTCTGTTTGCCATATTTCTGAGATTCATCTGTTCATTTAGTTGCACTGTATGTTCTGCCAGTGCTTGCATTATACAGCTTCTTGGATTGGAATACAAGGTGTTCTTACAGGTCTGAATACAGATTTAGAATTGCCTCAATACAGATGTTAACTCTATTGATAATGATAACATTATTGAAGTTCATTACAATTATCTACAATTCTATATCATGCTCACTCTTCTCCTCCAGGCAATATGTATTGTAAATGTAGTCATTTTGTTGTAATGAACAAAAAAATAAACTTGTGCTACAATTGAATGTCATGATAAAATGAGAATGCACAGTACCTCTTGCAACAACTGTCAACTAGACTGGTTGCAGCACATAAAGCCTCCAGATCTCTATATATGAACCATAAACCAGGCAAGTTTTAGGTTCCAACTTATAATCCGATTGAAAAATACAGCGAGCCACTTCATATTAATGTAGTGACTACAATTACATACAATTACATATAACTACACATTTATTATGCATATAACTACAATTACTTACATAATTTTTTAATGCAAGAACACTGCTACATTAACTGTTGCAGTACATTTGCACAATATATGTTTTCAGATAAACATGATGATGTTTCTTACTTAGATTTCTTGAAAATGAACTACAATGTTTTATCTTTATATACAACAATCTGTCTTTGTCTATTATGTCGATATCACATTTAGAAATCAATTAAAGTACATTATAACAACAATATGCAAACAGTTTACATTACTCAGGGAAACTTCTTTATTATAGTCAAAAACGTATTACAGTTATACATTAAATTCCGATAATCCCGGATAACTACCATTTATTTTGAATAACTATTGTAGCTACATTGTATTCATGCCTTTTTCGGCGCATTCTTGCAACTTCTTTTGTTATGCCCTTCACCTCCACAATTGCCACATGACACCTTGTACTTCTTTGAGTTTATTTCATCAAATTTCTTATATCTTTCCTTGTGAGGTCTTCCTGGCTGCCTTTTATCTCCAGCTGGTGGCTTCATTACATCATCCAAAATATGTTGTGGAACATCCCATTTTGCTTCATCAGGAAGAGGATTAACTGGCAATTCATATGTAAGTAGTAGGCTCTTAGTTGTGTAATACGGTGAGCAATAGTTGTCCGGCCTTTCATTCCTATGCCTTAATGATGCCAAAGCATGTGCACATGGAAGTTCATCAAGTTGGAATTGTCCACAACTACATTTCTTATTTTCTAAACATACAATGTACCTCTTCACGCCATCTAACACAGTGTGTATATGATCAGTTGAAGCTCTCACCTACAAATCAAGATCAAAAGTAAAATAATAAGGTGTCAATATGTTAGCAACAATCAGTACATTAAAAAACAGCTACGAATAAACGACATAAAACATTAACTACATATAACTACAATCGTCTACATTTTTAAAAGTCTCTGGAAAAAACATTTTCATCTACTATTTTTTTTTCATGCACCAAACAATAATATATTACCTTTAGTTTCTGGGATAAAGTATTGTTATTTTCCAATTCTTTGTTGAATTTCTGCCCAAGAAATGTGAAAGTACCCTTTGCCTTCAATAACTTGTCTTTTGTCCAACGTTCTATAATAGTCCTCATATACTCCAATAGATCAAATATTGGCAGCTCTCTTGCCTCTTTTGTAACAGCGTTCAACGACTCTGCAATGTTTGATGTCATAGTAAAAGTTCTATTTGCCGTTGCATGTACTCTTGACCATCTATGATAGCCAATATCATGTAGGTAAGACGAAACACGTGGGTCTACCTCCTGAATCTTCATCATTCTTTCATTGAAATCATCCAGAGTATATGACCTCGCTGTAGCAAAATACAATTCATGTATTTGTAAATGTGCCTTCTTGAATTTTGACCTTATATTTGTCCATATATGCCACATGCAAAAGTAGTGCGCCATTCCAGGGTAGACTGCAGATGTTGCCTTCGATATACTCTCGTGCCTGTCTGAGACAACACACATAGAAGGTCTTTCACCATATGCCTCCTTGAATTGTGCAAAGAACCACCTCCAAGACGCGTCATTCTCAGAATCAACAACAGCATATGCCAAGAGAAAAATAGAACCTACAATTTGTAAACATAATTTGAGATTAACTATTAAATACAAATATATATTGACAATTTAGGCAATTTAACTACATTGTAACTACAACATTATTACATCTGTTACCTGCTGCATCCATGGTGCTTGCTGTCAGCATAATACCCCTGTATGATGATTTTAAGAATGTCCCATCAACCACTACTACCGGCCTACAATGTTGCCAACCATTTATTGATGTAGAAAGAGCAACAAATGCATACAAAAAGCAATCATCCGCTGCCTTCTTCAATTTAACAACAGAACCTGGATAATTCTTCTCAAGAATATAAAAATATTTTGGTAATCTGTTGTACGAGTCACACGGATTCCCACGCAGAAAACGTAATGCTTTTTCCTTTGCTCTCCATGCTTGCATGTAGCTTAGGTTTACTCCATGTTCAGATAACATGTCAGTTTGTATGTCCTTTGGCGTGTAAACAGTCTTAGGATCACAAAACTTTGGAACAACAATGCTACCAACTACAGTTGCAGTACACTTGCGCTTTATGAATGTTTCGTCCATTCGGCAACATGTGTGTTGTCGGCTAAAACTTCTTATCTTGAACAGTGAGGAATCATTAATAGATGTTGCCTTGAAGTGCCATTTGCAGTTCTCCGCAACACATACAATCCAGTAGCTACAAAAAAATCAAAATTTCAATCGTTGTTAGTAAATACTACAATGAACTACAATTGACTACATTTAACTACAACTAATTACAAACTAAAAACAAACTGTTTTTATGTAACTACATTAAACTACAATGAACTACAATTGACTACAATGAACTACAATTGACTACATTTAACTACAATCAACTACAAACTAAAAACACACTGTTTTTCTGTATGTACATTTGACTACAAACAACTACAATTGACTACAATGAACTACAATTGACTACATTTAACTACAATCAACTACAAACTAAAAACACACTGTTTTTCTGTATGTTCATTTGACTACAAGCAACTACAATTGACTACAATGAACTACAATTGATCACATTTAACTACAAATTTAAATGCAAATGAATACAATAACTACAAATGTATACAACTGTAAAATAAAAATAATACTTTAGTTTTTAAAATGAAAAACTAACAACAAACCTTCTACAACTTGATCTTTTAACTCTGAACTGGAACTTCTGCATAACTGCATAATTCTTCATTGCAGCAACAATCGTCTTCTTGTCCTGGTACACTTGACCTTCTTCAATACATGTTTGAGAAGATTCAATGATTATTTCGCTTTGATATTCCTCAATAGCTGGTGAAGATGGAATTTCTAATAATCTTAATGATCCTGAAGAACCTGCAGACAATACATTCACATTGTATATTCATTACAGATAATTGGCGTCAAATTCTAGTTGATTAGAGAACACAAAATTCTTCAAATTCGGTAACAGATGTAATCTTACCTATAGTGATGGGGCGTTCATTGGTGATTGCCAATTCCATATTGAAATCACTTATGCTAATACATAACGGATACGAACCTAAGTTTTTATTCTCTTTTTTCATTTCCATATATACATGAACGCCCATATCGTTTCTAATCTGCAACGGAGGACAATTATCATTCACAATGTATTTTATTTCTACAACTTTATCAGATGTATCAATAGATAATTGTTCTGCAATTGTAGACTGGAGAATTCCGTAGCTTGCAGTTTCATCAACCAAAATGGCGTCAACTTCAAAATCTCTGAAACTGCCATAGTTATCCCAATAACCATTAAACTTAAGCATTATCGGAATTTTTGACATTGTATAATCTCCTTACTGCCAGTCACGGAAGAACTACGAAATATAAAAAAAAATATCACTGAATAACAAGATACACACTGTTTTTGAATGGAGGAATGTTTGACGTCAACTTCCAAACAGGTTTGTCAAATAATGACTGTAGAATGACGAATTTCTTTTCAGTTTTGAAGAATTTCTCTTTGGTAGAATGACTGTAGAATAGGAATGACTGTAGACGAATTTCGAACTATTTTTGTCAAAGAACAAACGACATTTGAAGCTGTTTATTTACTAGATATATTTAGAGGATATATTTGGAGCATTTACCTTATATGTTTTGGCATTAATTTGTAGTAAATCAAACATTAATTATCTCTTAAAAACTGATTGTCATTTCCAAATTTAAGCCAGACGGAAATATGGCTGTTTCACCGTTTGGTAATTGTCAATTTATTAAGGAGAGATTTAGCATTAATTGTCTAGTGTTAATTTAGGATGTAAAATCAGCAAATATATTGTTTGGTATATATTATGTAACAAAACCATGAGATATGATGGTAATTAACAAACATGGCACATTTATGGTAGAAAGGTTTGGTAGATGAGATGTATATGTAAAAATCCCATTAATAATCTCGGAAAAGAAAAACAAAAATCTGGGATAATCCTTTGGTGGTGGGCCGCATCAAATCCATTCTGGACGCTAATCTTAGGTTTTAAGTGTAAAAATGGTACGGGCCCTTAATTTGGATGACCTTTTAACCTGTAGCTGTTTTTGCCTTTTTATTTGTATTCTCACTTATTTTTTAAAAAATTTCAGCTTTTCTTTTTCCTTCCCTTACAACATAAAAACTTTAGTTCTAGAGCTGAAGTTTTTCAGTTACAACACAAAAATTTTAGCTCTAGATCTGAAGTTTTTATTTTATAATTGGAAAAAGATGAAGTTTTTATTATATAAAATAAAAACTTCAGCTCGATTATTTTATAACTAGAAAACTTAAGCTGGAAACTGCTTAAGTTTTATTTTATAACTGGAAAACTTAAGCTGAAAAACTGCTTAAGTTTTTCGGTTACAAAGACAAAAACTTCAGCTGAAGTTTTCCAGTACAAAAGAAAATTTCAGCCCACAGGGCTGAAGTTATGTGAAAAGGCGGATACGCTTGCAATTTTTTTGCAAAGCGGTCACAAGGTTAAATGTGGTACAAAAAATAGGTATAGGTGCAAAAACCCCAAGTTAAGTTTACTTTGATTTTGTCATAACTCATCAATGTTATTAGGGGTGGCAATGGATATTCGAAAATCGACTAAATCGATCGAACCGTATCATACCGAATTAATTTTCAGATTTCTTTTGAATAAATCGTAGGGTTTTATATAAAACTACAACTGCAACGATAATTAGAGTAGGTTTTTTATTTTATGAAAATAAATCGAACTGTACCGAAAAAATTAACTTGTAAAAATATATTTATATAAAATTGAAAATAATAATGTATTAAATTTTTCTCTGGGACTTGGAATTATGAAAACTATTACAAGTCAACAAGTAATTAAACTCAAAATATTAATTCCTAAAATCTATTATGCTACTTCTACTTAAACTAATTATTTCAAGTATCTTCATTAGCAAGATACAAATTCCAGCGATTATGAGTAACAAATTATAACGTATTGAATATGTTTTCTTTCGTATAATTTAGATTTATCCTTTTGAATATTTAATCTTCTATAAACTTTATTCTTGGGTCCCAACTTGGTTAATATCTTTTCACTCGTGTATTTTATATTTTCTTTGTCTTTGCTTGATCTCTTGTATGTTGTTGTAGAATAGTTGATGGATCTATACTCTAGTCTTCATTTATTTTAAATCATCACCCTTTAAATAGTAAAAATGTCTAGAGAGTTTTGCTGTCACAACCCAAATCCGAACGCGATGGCACCCAGCCCTAACGCTAGGTAAGCCTGACCAACATTCGCTTCCAACTTAATCTCTAAGTCTCAAACCGATAAATTAACAAATAATAATCTAATAATATTAATATAATAATAAGGACAAATATGGAAAACCGGAAGCACACCCATATGATGTGGGGATCACGAGTCTAGAGCCTCTAAACATAACTGAGTGATAATAATAGTATTTGAATACCAAAACCAAAATCTGGGAAAGTATATAATAATAATAATAGAATGAAGAAATAACGAAGAGCAGCCAGCTCCTGCGAACGTCACGCAGCTACCTCAACGACTCTGAAATATCTTTGGAGACTACGAGAATAATCTAAGCCTCCGGTGTACCTGAATCTGCACACAGGGTGCAGGGAATAGGGGTGAGTACTACTGACTCAGTGAATAATAAGTATAGAAAATAACTGAAAGTAAGAAATCCACGAAAGACCACAACGCAAAGCTAATACTAACAATCATATAACTTAGCTACAGGCTAACAGCGTAACAGTATCACAACAACAACCAAGTATCAATAAAGATGCAATACAATGCACATGAATTCGCTGCGGAACGTGCATCCCGATCAATTTAACATCGACTACGCTCACTGGGGGCGTGTACAGACTCCGAAGGGGCTCCTTCATCCCAAGCGCAATATTATCGTATTACCGTTGCAACGTGCAGCCCGACCCATGCTCAGTCCACAGTATGCATATGAGTCACATAACAGATTCACTAATTTTCCATTTTTCTGATTATTACGGTAAATATAATTTAATTATTTAATTTCAGGAAAAGTGACTTAGCATTTCATTTCGGTGATTAAACACAGGACTGAGATCAATGATTATGCAAATTATGTTATCACACAGATATTCACCCTAGACGGGTACTACAGATCGGCACAAGGCCCCAAACATGGCATTAAGCCCGATTATCAGCAACACAATGTGTGTATCGGACGCCAATAATTTATTCAGCTCTCATGATTGACCAAGTCACAATCCCCAATCATTTACGACCCTGCACCTGCCATGGGGTGCAAGTCACGCCCTAACATAGCGTCACGATGTGATAAAACGGGGTTTCAAACCCTCAGGCCATCATCTATACAAACTACTCACCTCTAACCGGTCGTAGACTGGTTTGCAATGCCTTTTCCCTTCGAATCTTCTTCTACAAGCGTCGAATCTATTCAAAACCACAACGAATAGGTCATTATAGGCTAAATAAATATAATCCAATTGAAATTATTCGAAAAACGCTAAAAATCACGAAGTTGGTAAAATTCGAGCCCCGGGCCCACTCCTCGAAAAATCTAAAAATTACATTTTTGGATTCCTCGTCTCTCCACGAGTCCGCATATATAAAATTCACCAAAAACGGAGTCCGTTTGACCATTTAAATCCCCAAAATTTGTTTCTAAAAACTAAGCCATAGATATTCACAATTCCTACACAATTTCATGAAATTAGGGGTTGATTCTTCCTAAAAATGATGTTTTTAAGCCAAGAGACTTACCTCCAATCGATACCCGCTGAAAACCCACTTCAAATCACTCAAAAAGCCCTCTTGGTTGCTTAACAATGGTAGAAAATATGTTTTAAGTCGCGGATGAAATATCGTATAAAAGCCCTTCTGACGCCCAGTTTTTACCTTACCCGTTCGCGATGAACAACTTTCCACTGACCCCCATTTACCCTTCGCGAACGCGGCAACACAATCGCGATCGCGATTTTCTGAGTTCCCCCACTGCGCGAACGCGACCCCCTCCTCGAACGCATTGAACAAACCAGGCAGGGCCCCAAGCCCCTTCTACGCGAAGGCGATCAGCTGTACGCGATCGCGATGCTTCAGGCCATCCACTACGCGAACGTGAGTCTTCCTTCGCGATCGCGAAGGCCAAAATAGGCTTGCACTGTTGCTGCATTTTCTGCTGCACATTTCCAATTTTAAACTCTCCGTTGGCCATCCGAATTCACCCCGAGGCCCTTGAGAGCTCAACCAAAAGCACAATTTAAACTCGTTAGTATTGTTACTAGTACAATATACACAACCTAAATAGCTTTTAGAAAAGCAAAAAAAGGAAACAATGGTCAAATATACTTCTCTGCTTTTGGATATTATCTATATTTAACCTCCATTTTATTATCTAGCCATATTTATCTCTACCATAAACAAAATTTTTAAAACTATCCTCAGCCCGCCAGGTGACCCAAAATCTCCCAATTATTTTTATTAAGTCACTTATTCTTCTTCTTCTCCTTCTTCTTGATCCACTATTTACGGAATAATTGATATTTACCTACTTTCTTGATTGGAAAAAATTTAAAAATAATACAATAGTTAGCAAACAAAGCATAATAAATTGAAGAATTTGAATTATGTAGCTTGTCTAAATTTCAAAAGTATTTACAACATCTCGACTTTAATGAATTCCTTGTACCAAAGGTATGGAGACTTTGCAAGTATTAATAATAGAAGTTGAAGTTCTTGGAGACTTTACATTATCGAATTTAACTTTGCTTCAATCAAATGCCTATGTATGGTGCACTCTTTAGTTAGTCTATTGAACTCTATACCAATAGGACAATTACAAAATATATTCGAATATGCATGTATATACATGATGATCAACTACATATAATACGTAATAAATAGACCCACTAAATTCTACGGTGTGTATAAGGTAGAGAAATAAGTCAATTCCAAATTCATAATCACAAAAAGAGAAGGGGATGCATTGGTTATTATAAATATCCACAAATAATTTGTATGATCTATTACCTTTAACATACACATCAATAGTATTTTTTGAAAATAGTGGAACAAAAAGAACAACAAGTGATTTAAATAAAAAGAGATTGAGAGATTTTGGATTACTTAACATATCGACGGATAATTTAAGAAAAGCTTTGGCTAGATAGTATAACGATAGAGGTACATTTGGCCGGATAGTATAACGGTATCACGATCCCAGTTTCCACCAATCTTAGAATGTCGACTAATATCCACGACTATGTAAGCCTAACGTGTAATAATAACTCAATAGAAAATAATCAAACAAGAATACTAAAGCAAGATTGAAAAACTATAAACTTCCAAAATAGGATCTCAACCACAACTCTCCCAAAATCGGTGTAACTGAGTCATAAGCTCTATAGAATAATCTAAAATATCTACTATAACACAGTATGAATGAGAAATATACAGAAATAAAAGATAAAGGAAGGTGACTTCGAGCCTTGCATGCACCCGTTCAATTATAGAACATCAAAGACGTCTTAATAAAACTCGTGGCCTAAAGCTAAATTTTAGTACGAGGCCTTGATTTTTTGTCTACAGTATAGTTATCTTGCAAAATATAGTATTAATATTACCTTTGTTCCTTTTCTTTCTTTCTTTCTTTTTGTCTATAGTGTAGTTATTTTATAAAATAATATTAATATACTCATTGATAAAAAAATTTAAGTTAATAAGATATTAGCCACGTATTTACATTTGGTTACCTTGGCTCATTGTAAGAAAATATTATTTATCAATATGAAGATTTGAGTATCTTAATTCAAAGTTCTAAAATATTTCTATTGTTAGACAATAGATAGTCTTTCTTTTCATTTTTATAAGGATTTAGTATTATTTTTTCTATAAACTTCAATATTGTGTGTGCGAAATAATAAATACACAATTTAAAATATTTTTGGGACCCAAAATTTTGGGGGCCTAAAACAAAGGCTTTATTAACCTCCCTTTGAGCCACTCCTAGAGAACATGTAAGACTTGGGGATGGAGGCTGCCAACCAAATGTTAGTATAATAATTAGGTAAACATATTTGGTACTTATTTAATCTTACTATAAAGTTTCAAATTTCACAAGCCATTTTTGTGCGACCACCTACCAGTATATATGAACATACCATTTATCAACTTTGACAGCAATATAGACGCCAGATTTATAGTAATCAAGTAAAGTTTGTTTAATTTTTTCCATATCTATGAGTTTATTAAGAGTATGTGTATTTTAACAAAAGCTAAACATACTTTGCAGAAAATTAAAGTACAACTGGGGTGAACCACAAAATATTCCTTTATGTATGACATGCTTCTTCATGCTACTCCATAAATGTTTAATTCAACCACAGAAAGCTATATAATTTTTATTGCCTTCCATTGATTATTCTCTAAACTATTTTCAGAAGTTCATACGTAAAAACTTATCTTTTCTAATTTCTTTGGTTAAAAAATTATTCTGTGAGTATATATACATACAAAGTTTTGTTTTAGTGAAAAGTATTAAAGCCTAAAAGTTCAATACAGATCATAAATAAGCAAAGATTCCACCATTCCTAATCGAATAAAATTCCAATAAACCCATATTGAACGTAGCAACATCACACATCCACCTGACTCGTACTTCCCCAAGCCCATTTTTCTTTAATATTATGAAGATGTAAGAGAAATTAAGTGGGTCACAGGCTTTTTCTATAGGGATTTTTATCTACCGATACTATATATGAAACCTTATTACCCTAAATGTGCTTAATTTGTTAATTATCCGTCCAGTCCACGTTTTACCTACAAATTTTTACCATTCGATTATTAGGCATTAAAATGACAAAGTATTCCCTAAAAAACGGGCTAAATTAAGGAAAGAATATTGGTGCTAATTTATTGACCTCGTGGTTTCCTTACAATCCTCCAATGTCCCCTTTAATAAGTTTTCTGTTGTGAAAAAGTCAAAGTCACCATATGACGGTAATATAAATTAATTCTCCCGTATAATAAACTAATCAAGTCAAAGATCTTAAACCACCAGTTCTTACACATCACTCATTCGAGCTACATTAATTGAATTTTCGAGTTTCAACAACTCAAAATTTAAAAAATCTGTTCTTCCATATATTTTCCACCATCGATAGCCATTAAAAAGCTTGAAGCTTTGAATTTAAATTTGGGTTTTTAAAAAATTATTATTTATTTGGATTGAGTGTTGTTGTAAATATTCGAAATATGTTTAGGAGTTTATATCTCAATTTGAGGGGTTTTGGTGAAGACTAGACTTGGTTTTGATTGAATTTCAGATTGAAACTCGTCGAAAAAGAAGAAGACATATTTTCAGAAATTGTAGATAAATTATAGAATTGTAGATAATTTGTAGATAAATTGTAGACTGTGAAGACTAAAACTTCTACAAATTCTACAATTATGTCGAAAATGTCAATTATACTACAATTGAAATGGTAATTGAAATATTAAAATTCAATGTATTCTGTTGTAGATATTGTGCAGATAAAATTTTTACAAATAAACTACAAAGCAGTTTAGGTATTGTATAAAGTTGTATTGTTTTTAAGAGTATTTACAAAATTATTATATTTATACTACGATTAAACTACAATCTTATGTCAAAAAAAGTATTGACAACAAAATTTGCTCTTTATCTACAAAAACACTACAAGTGCACCCACACTCAACTTTATTGTCTTCCATATATCTCAATTTTTTCAATACTAAATGATCTCAAGAAGTAACTACATAATTTAACATCTTGATTAGATTGCACGTTCAACTTACAACAGAATTTCCAAAATTGAGATCCTAACCCGGAACACCTTGATCTAAGATCCTGATTGAGCTTTCGCGAGCATTGTCTGTACTGTTGCAACCGAATCCACATCGGACTTCAGTAACCAAATGATTCCTACTTTCACGCGGTGTTGATCAGTTGGTAATCTGATCAAATAGGCTATTTTTCTTGCAGCATGACCAACAAAACCTTATAAGGTCATCCCATCGGTGAAGCTTGGTGAAACAGCAGCGTCATGCCTAGTAAGAGTCATCATCTCACCTAAAATTTGATACCTAAAAGGCAACAGTGGGGGAATTAACTGAAGGTAAAACGTGGGGGGCGTGGGGGGTGGGAGGAGAGAGGGGCGGGTAAACTAAAATTGGAAAATATACGCTCCTAAAATCACGCCTAGTATAAATGAAGCAATAATTATACCCTTAATTTGAATTATGGTATATAAATGATAATTTGGTATGCTTAAATGTAATTAACACAATCCTTAAACAATGAAGGTAATAAGGTTTCATATATGGTATAGGTAGGTAAAAATCCCTTTTCTATATCTAGCGTGAAAATGATACCGGGTCCCCCGCTCTTTTACTTTCAAACCCAGCACTTCATTAGCTAATTGGGCAGCATCAACGATCTGCATGTTCTTCATAAATGCAATTTGATGACCGGAAACCACTTCTCCCACCATTCTTTTGAATATATTGCTAGTAATTTTGCTGCAATTCTAATATCACTTTACCATCAGAGCAACCCCTCTTGTATGAATTGTCATTTTTCTGAAAGTATTTAGTATTTCACCCTCTTTGAGCCATAGACACCTAAATTTTTGCCTTCATAACACTTGTTCTGCCTTTGCTAGTTACTGATTTCTGCAAGTTTAGTGATCTGGGTTTATGATTGAGACTTCCCCTTTTATGCTTGTTGCGATGCAATTCTACCAAAAACAAGCAACACACTTAAGCCCTCACTCTCCAACCTGCAAATAATCAAGTCTCTCCCAATGACTTAATGATCATTCCATTGCTGCTAGCTCTTCCCTTTCTGATTAGTGTGTGGGCCATAGTCTTGTAAATCTCAGTTGAAATTTCTCATGTACTACTTCCTGCAAGATAAGATATTAAGTAAGATCATTAATCAGAATGTCTATGCAATTTCACTGACAATTATCCCATAATATGATGATTTCCCCTCTCGTACCACTGGACCTTTAATTCCGCCCAATCAGCCCATCTTGTTCCCCAAACTTGGTCCATTTTAATGTCTCAACAATTATAAGATTCTAATTAACCAACTGTTGACATTGGGACTTCTCTAAATACCATGACATAAGAAGACAATCATTGTGTATTGAGATGAGAATTCAGTATGTTACATCAAACTACTTAACATCCTGTAAGTTTTTTGAATTTTTTTTTACATACTTATAAGCTACATGGAAATGTCCTTCAAGTCAAAGTAGTTAATTCAAAATATTTATTAAAGCATTGAAAAAATTGCAGTCACAATATTCTCTTTAATTCTCCAACTTAGTGACACATAAAGTAGAACATAAGGAGTATCAATTGTACTACATTTCACTCTATTTAAGTTTACAGTATTAAGACGATTCATCATACTGGTACATCATTCTTGCAGCAGTAACAAAAATTCATGTAAGCTTTAACAGTTACTGCTATTTAACAATGCTTCATTCTTAGCAAGAAGTGCAAGCCAAATTGTTTAGAATCATGGTAATAATACAATAGAATGATTGCGGACGGAATACGTTTATCATGAATGGTTCCTAAACCTACAAAGAGCATTTATACAATTTCTGCAACAAAAAGGTCAAAAAGAAGCGGGATCTCCATTTAGAATTATAAATCTTCAGCTGGCGGAATCTCACTCAAATCCAGTCCATCTTCAGGTAGTTCAGAGGTCAGCGGGCCTAATATCCCGTCAGAGTTCAGGGTCAATCCACTCTGAGAAGTTACACACACAAAAAAAAGGAGATTTGCACAAGTCAAGACTCTCAGTCACATGTAATTATTTCAAGGCAAAGAATATGGCGATAAATTCAGCTTTCAATTGAAGCATCAGAAGACCAATTAATATATACAACATTAGTGTTTCTAGACGTTCTATAGCATTTGACATCAGTATTATTTTATACAAATTTCATAAGTTTCAAGAATTTAAATTCATAAGAAAGTTAAGCAATTTCTAGGTTAAACCATAATACTTGGTTAGCTGAGCAAAGAAGATTGGCGGGCATGAGCATACCGTATACCAACATATTAAAGGGAAGCTAGAACCTCTAAGTTAGAAATTGGACTTGAGTATCCTCATAACCAACAGCTTAAATTTTATCCTTCGTTATTCAAGGCTCTTCCGACCTGTATCCATTTTTCCTACTTTTCTTTGTTCTATTATCCCCACTTCCGTATCACCCAATTCTAATCTCATCTATTGATGTGGATAGAAAGGGAGAGCGGGAATCCAGTTGCTTCTCTAATTTCTGCCTTCCAGTTATTGTCTTGGGCTAACAATACTCAACTTTGCTGCTTTTTTTTTTTCTCTTATTTTTTTCATCCTCTACTCTCATCTTTTAAGCATGTTTCTCCTATCCACTACCCAAAATGTCACCCCTTTTATTCCACCCGAAAAAAGCACCTTCTTCCCTGTTTCCTATTCTTTCTACTTTCTCAACGAGAGTTTAATTGGCAGTTCTATTCCACATAACTCAATAAGTTTATGTAAAGTCACTCCAAGGTATATAATAATTGTTGGCATGCTTCATATAAGATCAAATGGAGAAAAAGCTTTTCAAATAATAATATTTTGCAATGCCTGTAAAATGAAACAATTGTCATATTAGTAAGACATAAGAAAAATACCTCAGGCTGGAACCTCAGCATATCTGCACGGGCCATGGCTTCCGCTTGGGCAATTCTCTGCCTGAATGTTTGGGCCATCTCCTCGGCCTGTGAAAACAAAATTCCAATCTTTAATTCACAGCCTAAAGATTAATTATATGTTCTCTAGGAGTATATCGTAATTTCCAACTCTCATGCTTTACTTTTTGGAATATTGGAACACATTTCTTTTTGGAAAGACCACACCATCTATTAAGGTTAAGCTCAGCAAATTTGGAGAAAAAAACAAAAGCTAAAACAAGCTTGTAACGAGAACGAATATTATCCAAGTGGAGCAAGAAGCCACACTGAGAGATTATTAACCCTGCATTTCTAAAGCATTTTCAGAACCAGAATATGGAATTTTGACGAAAATATAACTTAATCATATGGATCAAGTGGAAACATACAGATTAAAGTATTGGCACTTGACGGAATTAATTAATTCCATTCAGAATGATTAATTGAAACAGAAAAGTAGACAAGAAGCACAGAAATGATGAACTATCCAGTTGCATAACCATAGTAGAAAAAGAAACTATCTCAACATCATGAGAGCTAAGCCCAAGCAAAACGTAGGAGAAATGCACAAATATGAAATGATGATTTACTAGAAGTGCAGACTGTTAGAAGTCTAACTGTATTAGGAGTAGGCTAGGTTATGTGTATTATATATAGGGCTCATTGTATCATGTTTACATATCAATTATATATTCTTCTCCCGTGCCTTCTCACATGGTATCAGAGCTTTGGTGAGAATAGTATAGCTGTGCGTCATTCCAGCTATTTCCGGGAAGAAGACCTCGTCGCCGTGCAATTTTCCGGCGACTTAACAGGCTGTCCGTAACCTAAACTACCTTTTCTGTTGGTGTTGTGCAAAATCCGAGACCACCACGAGGTTTGGGAGAGAATTCCGACCAACCCCAGAAAAAATCACCGGAAACCGACGCTTCACGCGCCCCCACGCGCGGCAGGACCCTCAGCGCGTGAAGCCCACGCGCCGGCGCGTGAGAGCCTTTCCGGCCACTTTTTCCGATCGCTCCAGAAGGACAGTTTAGTCGGAATATAATTCCGACCCTACCCATCCACTTTTTGTTCGATTCCGACAACTTTGATTTTTTCCGTCGACCTACAGTGATTTTTCCGGCCAATATTTCTTCAGGACAGTTTGCTCCTACTTGAATTCCGAGCCTATCCATATTTTTACTTTTCAATTCCGACAACTTTGAATTTTTCCGGCAGCTACAGTGCTTTTCCGGCAGCTACAGTGCCTTTCCGGCAGCTACAGTGTTCCTGTTTTCCGGTAACACCAGTTTTCAGTCCTCTGTTCAGTTTCAGAGAGTTTTCAGTTGATAATCCAACGATGTCTTTGGGACTAGATGCTTTCGGGCCTAAAAACCAGGGTTCTGGCAGTTCCGGTATTATGATTACCTCAGAACCTTTAATGGGAGGTTCAAACTACCTAGCTTGGGCTTCGTCTGTCGAGTTGTGGTGTAAAGGCCAAGGTGTTCAGGATCATCTAACCAAAGAGTCTGGTGACGGAGATGCAAAAGCCAAAGCACATTGGGAGAAGATTGATGCTCAGTTATGCAGTATTTTGTGGCGATCTATTGATTCCAAGTTGATGCCCTTGTTTCGTCCATTCCAAAAATGTTATTTGGTTTGGGAAAAGGCTCGTACTTTATACACTAATGACATATCTCGTTTCTATGACGTGATATCGCGGATGACAAATTTGAAGAAACAGGAATTGGATATGTCTACTTACTTGGGTCAAGTGCAGGCAGTTATGGAGGAATTTGAGACGTTGATGCCAGTTTCTGCTAGCGTTACAAAGCAGCAAGAGCAACGACAAAAGCTGTTTCTAGTTCTTACTCTTGCTGGGCTTCCTAATGATCTTGACTCAGTACGCGATCAGATTTTGGCTAGTCCGACTGTCCCCACAGTTGATGAATTATTTTCTCGCTTACTTCGCCTTGCTGCAGCACCAAGTCACCCAGTGAGCTCATCACAGACACTTGATTCATCTATCCTCGTCTCCCAATCCGTGGACAATCGGGCTTCTCATACTATGGAGTATAGACGAGGAGGAGGTCGTTTTGGAAGATCTAGACCCAAGTGTTCTTATTGTTATAAACTTGGTCACACTCGTGATGTGTGCCATTCTTTACATGGTCGACCAACAAAAAATGCTTATGTTGCTCAGACCGAGCCTACAGGTAACCAGGGATTTTCTGTATCTGAAAGGGAGTATAATGAGTTCCTTAAATATCGAGCAAGTAAGCAGACGTCTCCACAAGTAGCCACTGTTGCTCAGCCTGATACTTCTGTTGCTGGTAATTCTTTTGCTTGTGTTTCCCAGTCTAGTCCTCTTGAACAATGGGTGGTGGACTCAGCTGCTTCTGATCATATCTCTGGTAATAAATCCCTTTTGTCAGATATTACGTATTCACAGTTTCTTCCCAACGTTACCTTAGCTAATGGGTCTCAAACTAAAGCAAAAGGAGTTGGACAAGCAACTCCTCTACCCTCTGTCACTCTAGATTCCGTCCTTTATGTCCCTGGCTGTCCTTTTAATCTTGCATCTGTGAGTCGTTTGACTCGTGCCCTCCATTGTGGAATATACTTTATTGATGACTCTTTTATTATGCAGGACCGCAGTACGGGACAGACGATTGGAACAGGACTTGAATCAGACGGACTCTACTACCTTAACTCCCTAACATCCTCTAAGGCCTGTCTAGCTGCAGATCCTCCAGACCTACTTCACAGTCGTTTAGGACATCCTAGCTTGTCCAAACTTCAGAAGATGGTGCCTCGTTTGTCCAGTTTATCCACATTAGAGTGTGAGTCATGTCAGCTTGGGAAACATACCCGCGCCTCCTTTCCTCGTAGTATTGAGAGTCGTGCAGAGTCTGTTTTTTCTTTAGTTCATTCGGATATATGGGGTCCTAGTAGAGTATGTTCAACCTTAGGATTTCGTTATTTTGTTAGTTTCATTGATGATCATTCAAGATGTACTTGGATTTTCTTAATGAAAGATCGTTCTGAGTTGTTTTCTATATTCCAAAATTTTTGTGCTGAAATTAAAAATCAATTTGGTGTTTCTATTCGCACCCTTCGCAGTGATAATGCCTTAGAATATTTGTCCTCTCAATTTCAACAATTTATGTCCTCTCATGGAATTATTCATCAGACCTCTTGTCCTTATACCCCTCAGCAAAATGGGGTTGCAGAAAGAAAGAATAGGCACATTATTGAGACTGCTCGCACACTTCTCATTGCATCTCATGTTCCGCTGCGTTTTTGGGGCGATGCAGTTCTCACATCTTGTTATTTGATTAATCGGATGCCTTCATCTCCCATCCAAAATCAGATTCCGCATGAGGTATTGTTTCCTCAGTCACCCTTATACTCTGTCCCCCCTCGTGTGTTTGGGAGCACTTGTTTCGTTCATAACTTAGCTCCTGGGAAAGATAAGTTAGCTCCTCGTGCTCTCAAGTGTGTCTTCCTTGGTTATTCTCGTGTTCAGAAGGGCTATCGTTGTTATTCACCTGATATTCGTAGGTACCTTATGTCAGCCGATGTCACATTTTTTGAGTCTAAGCCTTTCTTTACCTCTTCTGACCATTCTGACCATCTGGCTATATCTGAAGTTTTACCTATACCGGCCTTTAGGGAGTCTATATCTCCTCCTTCACCTTCCGCTACAGAAGTCTTACCCATTCCGAACGTTGGACCACCTACTGTGGCTCCTCCTAGACTCCATGCACAAGACACTCCACTCTTGACATATCATCGTCGTCCTCGCCCAGCATCCGGCCCGGCTGATTCACTTCCTGCACCTGACCCTGCTCCTACTGCGGACTTGTCTCTTCCGATTGCACTTCGGAAAGGTATACGGACCACCCTTAATCCTAATCCCCATTATATTGGTTTAAGTTATCATCGTTTGTCATCACCCTATTATGCTTTTCTATCTTCTTTGTCCTCTGTTGCCCTCCCTAAGTCTACAGGTGAAGCATTGTCTCATCCAGGGTGGCGACAGGCTATGACTGACGAGATGTCTGCTTTACATGCGAGTGGTACTTGGGAGCTCGTCCCTCTTCCTTCGGATAAATCTACTGTTGGTTGTCGTTGGGTGTATGCAGTCAAGGTTGGTCCAGATGGTAAGGTTGATCGTCTTAAGGCTCGTCTTGTGGCCAAGGGGTATACTCAGATATTTGGGCTTGGTTACAGTGATACCTTCTCTCCAGTGGCTAAGATAGCATCAGTCCGCCTTTTTCTCTCTATGGCTGATGTTCGCCATTGGCCCCTGTATCAGCTGGACATTAAAAATGCATTTTTACACGGTGACCTTGAGGATGAAGTTTATATGGAGCAACCACCTGGGTTTGTTGCTCAGGGGGAGTCTCGTGGCCTTGTATGTCGCTTGCGTTGGTCACTTTATGGTCTAAAGCAGTCTCCTCGAGCCTGGTTTGGTAAGTTTAGCACTGTTATCCAGGACTTTGGCATGACTCGGAGTGAAGCTGATCACTCTGTATTCTATCGGCATTCTGATTCACGTCTCTGTATTTATCTAGTGGTCTATGTTGACGACATCGTTATTACCGGCAATGACCAGGATGGTATTACTAAATTGAAGCAACATCTCTTTCAACACTTTCAGACTAAGGATCTGGGCACACTAAAGTATTTTCTGGGTATTGAGGTCGCACAGTCTAGCTCTGGTATTGTGATCTCACAACGGAAGTATGCCTTAGATATTCTTGAGGAGACAGGAATGACAGGTTGTAAACCTGTTGACACTCCAATGGATCCGAATTCTAAACTTCTTCCAGGACAGGGGGAGCCTCTTAACGATCCTGAAAGATATAGGCGGTTAGTTGGTAAACTAAATTATCTTACAGTGACAAGACCTGACATTTCCTTTCCTGTGAGTGTTGTGAGCCAGTTTATGGGTTCGCCATGTGATAGTCATTGGGATGCAGTTGTTCGCATTCTTCGGTATATAAAATCAACTCCAGGTAAAGGTTTATTGTTTGAGGATCGAGGCCATGAGCAGATTATTGGATACTCCGATGCTGATTGGGCAGGATCGCCTTCTGACAGACGTTCTACTTCTGGATATTGTGTCTTAGTAGGAGGAAATTTGGTATCTTGGAAAAGCAAGAAACAGAATGTGGTTGCTCGGTCTAGTGCAGAAGCAGAATATCGAGCAATGGCTATGGCGACATGTGAGCTTGTTTGGGTCAAACAGTTGCTCAAAGAGCTGAAATTTGGTGATGTTAGTCAGATGGGACTTGTGTGTGATAATCAAGCAGCTCTTCATATTGCGTCAAATCCAGTGTTCCATGAGAGAACTAAGCACATTGAGATTGACTGTCACTTTATCAGAGAAAAGATACTCTCGGGAGATATTGCTACAAAGTTTGTAAAGTCAAATGATCAGCTTGCAGACATTTTCACCAAGTCCCTCACTGGTCCTCGTATTAACTACATATGTAACAAGCTCGGTACATATGATTTATATGCACCAGCTTGAGGGGGAGTGTTAGAAGTCTAACTGTATTAGGAGTAGGCTAGGTTATGTGTATTATATATAGGGCTCATTGTATCATGTTTACATATCAATTATATATTCTTCTCCCGTGCCTTCTCACACAGACAAATAAATAACATTTGGAAATACTTACTTTCTCAAAGACAAGCTTTGGATTGCGAATCATGTCTCCGGGTGTAGGCTCTAGCTTCTTTGTTGAAAGGCTCACTCGACCTCTCTCACGATCATGGCTCAATATCATGACCTACAACAAGATTGAGCAGATGATTAGAGATTTCTCCAGTCATAGAAAAACTTTTCAGAGCTTGAGATTTCTACACACACCTTGAGAGTGTCACCAGGCTGGAGGACTGTTGCAATATCAGAGACACGATCATGACTAATCTGACTCACATGAAGAAGGCCATTGATCCCACCAATGTCAATGAAGGCACCATATGGTTTCAAGCTCTGAACTGTTCCAAGAACGACTGAGCCTATTCCCAATTGTGCCTGACTATCAGCCATGGCCTTACGATTGCTGAGCACAAGTCTGGATTGCTCTTCATCAACCTCAACAAACTTCAGAGGAAGCTCCTTTTCCAAAAGTTCCTCTGCAGTTGATTTCTGAAATATTGAAAGAGATTTATTTGGTTATGTTGATAAGGCAAATCAAAAGAGAGTTATCCATGGTGAATTTCAAGTAATCATAGAAAATTTATTTTTGGAAATGCACCTAAGGATGTGGCCTAGTGGTCAATGAGGTGGGTGAAAATCACAGGAGAACAAGGTTCAAATCCCAGCTAGGAAAGACTAAAAACACTAGGTGATTTTATCATATATGCCTAAGGTTTGGTTGGTAGAGTAACCCTGCCCGTGGAAATTAGCATGTAATTCTGTGGAATAATTGAGGCACATACAAGCAGGCCAAGACACCACTATTACCAAAAAATTATTTTTGTAACAAGGAAAGACAAAGCTCCTAATCACCAAATTATACTCCATGGTTTGATTTCGAAGTAAGAAGATAATTTCATAGGTGAAAAACGCCAAGGTGATAATGGCTGCAAAACTAGAACTTATACCTATTCAGTTATATTCAATCGTCTTTTAACTAACAAATCGCAAAAATGTCCCACATATAGTAAATCGCCAGCCATTTGGAAACTATCTTGGTTCTCTTTGTAGGAGAAATTGAATATAGGCATAGATACTAATCTTTAAAAGAGGCATCATCAACAACAACAACAACAACAACAACAACAACCCAGTATAGTCCCACAAAGTGGGGTCTGGGGAGAGTAATATGTAGACGAGCCTTATCCCTACCCGAAAGGGCAGAGAGGCTGTTTCCAATCGACCCTCGGCTCAGTGAAGTAAAGGAACAACAAAAACAAAAACAAAAACAAAAAACAAAAACAAAAACAACAAAAGAGCATTTGTAACTTCAACATAAATAGCGTAAATAATTATCTAAACATAAAAACCTAAAAATAAAAACATAAAAACTATAAATAAAATAGCATGCAATAATATCAGACAGTAACTAGCATAAGACAAAATCCAATACATAAATCATCTATGAATAGCCCTGCCAAGCCTCACCCAACCCCGGGTGAGGAGTATGAAGAACTCTAGGGGCCCCTATCCCACAACCCTTATACTAGACCTCCATACTTTCCTATCCAGGGTCATGTCCTCAGAAACCCGCATTCTAGCCATGTCATGCCTAATCACCTCTCCCCAATACCTCTTAGGCCTCCCTCTGCCTCCCCGTACGCCGACCATCGCTAGCCGCTCACAACTCCTCACAGGGGCGTCAGGACTTCTCCTCCGCACATGTCCGAACCACCTCAGTCTCGCTTCTCGCATCTTCTCATCCACCGGGGCCACCCTACCTTCTCTCGAATAACTTCATTTTTAATCCCACCTAACCCGGTGAGCCCGCACATCCACCTGAGCATCCTCATCTCCGCAACCTTCATCCTCTGAACGTGAGAGTTCTTCACTGGCCAGCACTCCGCCCCATACAACATGGCAGGCCTAACCTCAGCTCTATAAAATTTCCCCTTGAGTTTCTGTGGAACTTTCTTGTTACACAGGACTCCTGATGCAAGCCTCCACTTTGACCACCCCGCTCCTACGCGATGAGTGACGTCCCCGTCAATCTCTCCGTCCCCCTGAATCACTGACCCAAGATATCTGAGACTGTCCCTCTTGGCGATGACCTGTGATCCAATCATTACGTCCCTGCCTACTTCGCTCGTAGGCATCAGTCAGTAAAAATAAACAAAAGATGGCTGATAGGTCAATCTGAAATATCTGTCAAGTCCACATTCACTGTAAGAATCATGTAGAATATTGCAGTTTTGGACATTTAGTTAGGAGATTAATTCGTTTTAATAGGATCCCTGTAAAATAGGTGAGTTATCCTACTAGAATAGGGTAACAAGTCCCGTGTAAGGAGCCACTTTTTATTGAGTTTCAAGACCAAGTAGTTCTCTCTCTCTCTCCCCCTCTCTCACATTCACAGCTTCACAAAATAGGTTATAATTCATGTGGTGAATAGTCAACTAACCGTTGATATCTGCGAGAACGGAACAAAACCACGAAGCCCCTCCACCAGAGCCACCACTCCACCTTTATTTGCACCAACGACCTGCAAAATCATCCAAAGAACTTAAGTTGACCATTGCTACAGGATTGAATGTGCTACTAAAGCATTGATGATTCAGGACAAATGCATACCTTGCCTTTGACAACAACATCTTCCGCTTGTAGCTGCCTACATCGTTCCCATGCAAGGTCATATTGAATCGATTGCAAGCTCAAAATCAAACTATCGTCAGCTTCATTTTCGCCAACCACCACAAACTCCTCACGCAAACCAGGAAATATTCCGGCTTCCTCTACGTGCTTGATGGTGTGAAGTGAAGCCTCCCGTAAAGGCAAGTATGCAGATGATTTAGCAGTGATGTCAACTAGAGCTCCATTTGCATCCACAGAGAAAACTGTTCCTTTGACCTGAAAAGAAGATGTGCAAAAAATTAAATCCATTTGCTTCTTCATTTGGTGAACTCCAGCTATAAGCTTTTCTTTGACTAAATCAAGCTAGGCTCAAAGGTTGAATCATAAATAATACTAAACAGATTAATATGAAAGTTTCATGAAATTGTATACTAACATCAATTAATCCCAAGCTATCCATTTCAAGCTATTATGAAATCATATACTTATCAGGTTAAAATAATTCCCCTGTTAACCCAAATTAGCATTTCAAAATGTAACCCATTTTACAATTAAAAAACAAACTATTTCATTATTTTCACAATTAGTCCAAGACTTCATTTTTCATCCAAAGAACAGAATCAACAATTTGATATGACTACAGAATCCATTTTTAAGTAAAAAAAAATGAAGAAGTTGGGAGCTAACCTTGGTACCAACTTCGGAGTCAAAATCATATTTTTCAAGGGCAGAGTGAAAATCATCAACGGTAAAGGCAACACCTTCGAGAGGTGCAGTACGGCATCGCTCATAGGCATCCTCGAACATCTCCTTAATCTTTTGTCTTTCTCTTGTTTGTGCATTTGTGACCACTGCTGCAGCTTGTGCTACTACTCTTGCTTTGTTAGCCTTCTTAGTCTGATGATTAATGGGATTCACCTTAAGCTTCTTGGATTCAACCCTTGTTGTTGAAATTGGTGGGCATTTCAACCCTCCGAATTGTTGTGTCAAAGAAGCCATTTTGGCGGAAGCGAGGAAATTGATGACTAGTCAGTTACACACCATGGATTCTTTGGGCAGATAAGATAAAGGGAAGGGAATTCAAGAACAGAGGGTCCCACTTTTAGCTGGACGTCTTACTTGGGTTAAGATTTTTACTATCTATGCCATATAGCAAAATAAAGGAAAAGGAATTCAGGAACATAGGGTCCCACTTTTAGCTCGACCTCTTACTTGGGCTGCTTAATGAATTATGGGATTTTACAAATCTTGTTACCTCCCATATTTAAAATTTGTGTTTATTACATTTAAGTATACCAAATTTTAATTTATATACCATAATTCAAATTAAGGGTATATTTATTACTTCATTTATTCTAGGCATGATTTTAGGAGCATATATTCATTTTCCCTTTTTTTCTTCCTCTTCTCTTTCCTTATGTTTCATCCACCTTAATATACGGTAATCACTATTAAATTCATTAGGTGTATAAGTTACCAAATTTATTCGAATGAACAGAAAATTACTCACTATTTTTCAAGTGATATTTGTATTGTATGTAAGCTCAAATTTACAAACACTCTTTTTATTGTCAACTTCAAATTTCAGCTTTTACCAAATATTATCCAAACGCATATTGTATTAATCCTTAGTAAGTTATTAGGAAATTGATTCAGATTAGAAATGGAGATTATCCTACGATGAGTTCTACTTTGAACTATCCAAAAGATTAAGTCTTGAAGGTATAAGTTAAATATACACCTAAAGTGAATATATGCTCCTAAAATCATGCCTATAATAAATGAAGCAATAATTATACCCTTAATTTGAATTATGGTACATAAATTGAAATTTGGTATGCTTAAATTTTTTTGACACAAGATTGTAGTTTAATTGTAGTATAAATGTAACAATACAACTTTATACAATACTTAAACTGATTTGTAGTTTATTTGTAGAAATCGTATCTACAAACCGAATACATTAAATTTTAATATTCCAATTCTCATTTCAATTGTAGCATAATTGGTATTTTCGACATAATTGTAGAAGACTTGTAGAAGTTTTAGTATTCCCAATCTACAAATTATCTACAATTCTACAATTTAACTACAATTTCTGGAAAAAAATATGTCTTCTTCTTCTTCGACGAGTTTCAATCTGAAATTAAGTAAAAACCAAGTCTAATCTTCACCAAAACCACTCAAAATTGAGATATAAACTCCTAAACATATTTTGAATTATTTACAACAATACCCAATCCAAACAAATTATGATTTTTGAAAATCCAAATTTGAATTCAAAGCTTTCAAGCTTTTTAATGGCTATCGATGATGGAAAATATATGGAGAAGGAGAGAATTACGGTGCAATGGATGTTCTTCCATTTTAAATTTCGAATTTAATGGTGATATAATCACCATTAAATCTGATTCCTACAAATTTGGCGCATTTTTAGGGTAGAATCTATCTATTTTTAGTTTGGAACAGATTTTGTAGCAAAACTATGGACTAGGCGGGTAAATACAATATTATGAATATTTTTTGGTAATAAGATTTGCTATATGGTATAGATAGGTAAAAATTCCATGAATTATTTCGCAGATATCCAGTTTTATTAAAGCCGCTGTTTCGAATATAGCCAACTTCTACAAAGTATTTGAAAATAGGAAAAATCTCGCTTCATACACATTTAACCCAAATTATCTAGGAATTTTTACCTTCCTATACCACATATGAAACCTTATTACCTTCAATGTGTAAGGTTTGAGTTAATTACATTTCAGTATACTATATTATTATTTATATACCATAATTCATATCAGAAATATAATTAAGGGTGCATTTGTTACGCACAACTATAGGACCGTATCTTCTCACTTCCCCCTCCCCACATTTTACATTTACCCGTAACCCCCCACACGTTTATGTTTTGAATTCCACCATTGACCCCAATAAAAAAGCTTTGAAGCTTTGAATTCAAATTTGAGTTTTCAAAAATCATTATTCGTTTTGATCGAGTGTTGTTGTAAATAATTCAGAATATGTTTAGGAGTTTTAGTAAAATGAAAAATAAGTTTTGAGTTGCTGAACTCATGGGACTGTTCTGTGGGTTGCTTTGTGTTGTTGTTGGGTTGTCTTTGTTGCTACTTTTTTATGGAGTTTGGGAGGAGAAAGGGTGTGGATAAACACCACATAATGGCAGCATGGATGGCTGTTCATTCTTCATTATATTTTTGGTTGTTTCACACTACAAGGTTGTTGTTTTGTGTATGAACTGATTGGGGTATGTGGGCTATTGTGGTATTTGTGATGGGTATAAGGTTGGAAAATGATGTATAAATGTTGTTATTGTTGTTTCTGGTGCTATGTCGAGTTGGGAGGAAGTGAAGATTATATGGGAGATGCGGCCCATTTTATTATAAAATAAGCTTATCGTTCATTTTGTGATAGTTGTACCTTTCATAACTTGATGATAGTACTGTTATCGTTTTTTATTAAGGTACAACGAGACGAGTTTAACGAGGTTTTTGGACAGATTGTAATAAGGTATGTTAAGGCTAAACCTTTTCTTCATTTTGTCTTGATCCCATAACGACGTGTGTTTGATAATGAACATAAAGAGAAGTTCATATTTATGAATTTATTCACCTTATCCTAGTCTCATAAGTTAAAGTATTCTCCCTTATTGGGACTTTCTATCAGTTAAGTGTTGTCTTCTTTCAGTCAAGAGAGTTGATGGTCTATATATATATATATATATATATATATATATATATACAGTATTAGGGTACTTTCACCACCATCAAGCTATAATCGGTGGGCAGGCCCCTATTGGGCAACCTCTGATTAGATGGTAAGTTATATACCGAGTCTACTCTGGTCGAGTGCCTATAAGAGAGCCTAGAATGGTTGAGATACTGAGCCTAGTATGGCTGAACGCCTTTGAGAAAACCTACCAAGGTAGAGCAGTTACATATACCGAGCCTTATAGAGCCAGACAAATATTTTACTTACTATATTGAGAGAGTTAGCACAGGTAAGCACATCTTCAGATTATCTTTGACTCCTAGTTACTTTTAGTTATTGTATTATCAGTTCAGTTTCAGCGTTAAGTTATTCTGTTACCTTACATACTCAGTACATTATTTCGTACTGAAGTCCATTTTCCGGCATTCATGCCTGCAAGTCCTAATAGACAGCTGGATAGACTTTCAAGTAGAAAAAGCCAAACATCAGCTTGGTTGGTAAGCTCCACTTCTCTTGAGTTACCAAGTTTAAACTTGGAGTCCATTTTATATATACAGGTTTGATGGTTATGTCGAGGCCCTGTCCCGATCATGATACAGTTCAATTATCCCTGGAGGCTTGTAGACAAGTCCTGTATATTTTTTATATTAGTATTGTGGCTTTACCAACCATATATAGATGTTTAGTTTGGTATTGCTGGTTGTAGGCATTATTTTTAGATGATTCAAAATATGGCCTCATCGGCCTAAGTTGAGGGTTAGCCCTCCAGGGCTTACAGTTACAGTGTAGTACGCTCGGGCCGAATATAGACCTCACAAGGGACGTCGTGCAAATAGTGCCTCAAAATATTCAAGGCAATGAATAGTAGCTTCTAACTTAAGGTCATAGACAAGATAATTCTTCTTATGTACCTTCAACTGACTAGACACGTAGGCAATCACCCTACCATCTTGTATCAACACCGCGCTGAGGCCAACAAGCGATGTGTCATAGTGTAAGACCCCAAACCCTTAGGCAACACCAACACCGAGGCTGTAGTCAAAGCAGTCTTAAGCATTTGAAAGCTCTCCTCATACTCCTCGATCCACCTGAACGGAGCACCTTTCTGGTTCAATCTGGCCATAGGTGCATCAATTGATGAGAAACCCTCTACGAATCAACGGTAATACCATACCAAACCACAAAAAATGCGGATGTCAATTCTAAATGAACAGGACAACTCACGTAGCCTCTACCATGATGGGCTGCAACTGGGTATGTGCCAGAATCTCCAGGCATATTGGCCTCCCTCTCCTCTCATCTCCTCTCTTTCTCTCTCTCTCTCTCTCTCTCTCTCTCTCTCTCTCTCTCTCTCTCTCTCTCTCTCTCCCTACCCCATATATCCTCCAATATCCTAATGATATCCACTACCTGCTTGCATGGCGTATCAGTCTCCAACTCTCAAGCTATGCTGAATCTAATACTAGGGTTGAGCCCCTCGATAAATCGATGAACTCGCTCTTTAATGCAGGTGCATGTATGGACAACTTGTTGAATCGGACTGCATACGTTGATACAGTCATAGCACCCTGGTGCAACTGCTCAACCTCTGCGCACCATGCATCTCTAAGAGTCTAGGGAACAAACTCCCTCATGAACATCTCTGAGAACTGAGCCTAGGTAAGTGAAGCTGCCTTGGCCGGGATACCTAACTCATATGCTCTCCACCATTGGTAAGCCATTAAGTTGAAACATAATGAAAACAACCCTACTTGACTCCACAACACCCATAGTACAGAGGATATGGTGGCACTCCTTAAGAAAATCATGTGCATCCTCAGAAGCTAATATGCGGTCATGCCCAAGGCTGCTCCCCAAATTTCGCTTCTGCGGAGGCGCACCCTCCCCTGAATGTTTTCACCTGCGAGTCCAAACCTCGGCTGCCTCATTTTTCTTATGCGCTCATCACCCATATTTGCAACTCCGGACCTGAGGCCAATCCCTCCACAGGTGTGATGACACCAGGAGGCTGGAACTTCAATAATGAGACTATGCACAAATTTTGTTCCAGATTCTATTCAAATCACATGTGGGCCCTCTAGGACCTCGTCCAAATATACCAACAAGTTCCAAAACACATAAATGACCTACTCGAAGCCACAACTCTTATCAAACAACATTGATTCTACGAATTGCAACCCAATTCAAGCCTGTGAAACTATAAACTTCCAAATTCAAAAACTAATGTCGATTCATGCCAAAAGAACTCCGATTGACTTCAAACTTTGACACAAGTCATAAACATGACAAACATATTCCAACTTCCGTAATCAAAATCCAACCCCGATATCTATAAAATCAACTTCCGGTAAAACTTTCCAACCTTCTAAACCTTCAACATCTTAGCTTTTGTCAGTTCAAGCCAGAAGTACTCCTAAGTCCAAAATTACCATAAGGAGCTATTGTAACCATCAAGACTCCATTTCGGAGTCGTCTGCACAAAAATCAAACTACGGCCAATTCTTTCAACTTAAAACTCCAACTTTGGGACTATATGTTCTATTTCGCTCCGACACTCACCAGAACTAAAACCAAACATCCCCAAAAAATTACATAACCATAATACAGAGGAGGCAATAAATAGGGGATAAGGGCCAAAATATTCAAAATGACTGGCCAGCTCGTTACATCATGAATAACCTCTAAGAGGAAATATAGTTATTATGCTTGGTTGGTATTCCTTATTGACGTTGTTTTGATTGAGCACAGTTCTTGCCGATTCCTTGACTATTGGTGTTATTATTGTTGAAAAAATATAATGTTAGATATGGCCGATAAGAATAAAACTTTTGAGGCCACGACGCCCCTAACGACACTCCTAACCGGGCCCGAAATAACGAGGCGATGATGATAAACATCGGAAAGGAAAAAGATGCGAACGAGACGAACCAATAGTCCTTCAAAAGAAGACACAATTAGCTAGCGTAGCGGCGACCAAGGCAATTCCCATGCTCAATTGCTCATGTCTAGACGGATATTACACATATCTGAGGCTCCTATACTTTCTCTAAACTATTTTTCCAAAACTATTTTGGAAAATAATTTCCCAAAATCATTTTCAAAATTTCCATAAACCAAATCCCCAAGAACATTTCAAACCATTTTCAAAAAAAATCTTCCAAAAAACATGTTCAAATAAAATTATTTCAAGAAAAAATTAGTTTATTATTTACTTTATTTTACTAATAATTTCATTTCTCTCATATTGCAACGTACTATCACATGGGGCTGTTTTCGGAGGATGACACTCAAAGATGAAAAGACAAACCCCTCATCGAATTCCTGCTTCGTACTTTTCGCTCTCAGATGTACCCAAAACGTTAAGTGTTAGACCCCTAACTTTTGTCATCGGGCGTGGGCACGGCATTGGCAAGGATTGTGGCGTGATGGCCTTGTCATTGGCCTATGTGCGGGCGAAAACTATCATGCGGGTCGACAGGCTGGGATGGGCAAGCAAGGCCAAGACCTTGCGGCGGACAAGGTTTGCTTGGAAAGGGCTTGACAAGGCAGCATCGGCAAAATGGGGCGGCATGGTACGGCATGCGCGCCAAAGACAGTCGGCATGACATTGGTTGTGGCAGCTATGTGCGGGCTAAGCTAAGGCGAAGCGGAAGTGCGGGTTGACGGCAAAGGCTTCCAATAGCTAAGACTATGCTATTGAGAAGGAAATACAAACAATGGCACGAGGGAAATGAGGCAGACATGAGGGAAACGGAAGATGGCAACGGACAAGGCAGGAAACTAGGGCCAAGGCAGTGTGCGCGGTGTATGGGCGCCGGGCAGTGTGCGGGAAATATGATGGCAGCGGATTGCGCCGGCATTGGTATGGGACGATGTCAAATTGACTAAGGCATGACTCGAGCAGCCTTAGGGCGGAACGCAGCTGGTCAAGAATTGCACATGACAAGCACATGGAAGCGGTTGACGGAAGTTCCTTGTTTGTAGGCCATGATCTCCCATGTTCCCCATTATCCCCATGAACTGATTGTGTTGTATAGTGGCCTTAAATTCGTGTAGCATGATCCTAAGTAGTTGGGGATGTCAACTACAAGTTAGGACCATGATGTTAGCTGATGGACAACATGGGTGTCATGGGCAGTTGGGCTAAAGGCCTATAAATAGGACCTTTAGGCAGCAAGGAAAAGGAGGAAGTAAGTCTTGTGTATTTGCTTGCTGGGAAACACGAGGGAAACGTGAGGAGTTCTAAGTGTTTCAGGAAAAAGGGGACTTGGGTTGTGGGACAATCCGAGTGTTCGGCCAAGATTGACAAGGTCATCTTAGTCGGAGAGTGGGCTGTGAGCGGCATTGTTCATAGCAAGAGTGAGGGTCCTTTGTATTATTTTCCATATTAATATAAAGGTTGGGAAATTGTTCCTGTATATGCTTGTCTCATTTAAATTCTGTTTTGCTGCCCAAATTCGTCTAAGGCTAAACTTGTGTGCGATTGGCAAGTTTGGGGGAAGGCTGAGTCAGGCAAGGCTTGACTGCCGCACGGAGGTGAAACCTCGGCTAGGATTTAACTGGCCAAAATCGACCCCGTGACAGTTGGTATCAGAGCGCGGTTGAGGGCAGATCGTGTTGCAGCGGAGACACGACGTGCCATAGCAAGTTGTGGCAGTGACAGAACGATCAGTGGCAGATTACGTTGAAATTTTTGAGAACATGGCGGGAGGCACAAATGCGGAGCTGCGTCAAAGAGTTGAGCAGTTGGAAACACTAGTTGGGCAAGCTCTTGAGAATGATGATTCTTCTGTTCTTGCGAGAATGGCGTGGTTGGAGGCAGATTATGCGGCGAGGCACGAGACAACGTTGGCAGAAATGGCCTTGGTACGCCAAGAGAAGGAAGAGTTGCGACGAGAAGTGGCTGATCTTCGAAGGGCATTACAAAATTCTGCCCCTAGAACTGATGAGCGCACTAAGTTGAGGATTCCGGAGCCGAAGCCTTATGGTGGTGCAAGATGTGCCAAGGAACTGGAAAATTTCCTGTGGGATATGGAGCAGTATTTCCAGGCTGCACGTATAGCCGATGCCGATAAGGTGGTGATCACACCAATGTACTTGACGGACGATGCAAAGGTGTGGTGGTGTACACGAAGTGCGGATGGAGAAGGTGCTGGACTGCCAAGAATTGAAACTTGGGAGTTGATGAAGAAGGAATTAAAATCCCAATTCCTTCCAACGAATTCATCGTGGATGGCACGCGATGGGCTGCGTCACTTGAAGCAAAGTGGCACGGTGAGGGAGTATGTCAAGGAATTTTCATCCTTGATGCTCAATGTGAGTAATATGGCGGAAGAAGACAAGCTGCATTACTTCATGAGCGGGTTAAAGGGATGGGCGCAATTGGAGTTGAGAAGGCAAAATGTGCAATGCCTCTCTACTGCCATTGCGGCCGCAGATGCGTTGGCAGACCTGAAGATAGGTGGGGAACCTATGGATACTTCGCATTCAAAGGCCGACGGAAGAAAGGCAAGGGAATGGAAGGGAAACGGGAAGGGCCAAGCATCTGGAGAACTTGTCCAGATGGTGAGACCGGAAAATCACAGGGACAAGGGAGGACCGAGCGGAAAGTTCGGGGGCTGTTATATTTGCGGGGGACCGCACTTGAAGAGGGACTGTCCGAGGCAGGCTAAGGTAAATGCGATCTTAGCGGCAGAGAGGCAGGAACAAGTGGCGGGGGCAAATGGCACAGTGGCACATTTGGGCGCATTGACAATAGGGGCGTGTCGGGACGACCCCCCGGAGTACGTCAACTAAGACAGTTCGACGAGGACGTCGATTTCAAAAGGTGCGGGTGGTTTGTTAGACCCCTAACTTTTGTCATCGGGCGTGGGCACGGCATTGGCAAGGATTGTGGCGTGATGGCCTTGTCATTGGCCTATGTGCGGGCGAAACCTATCATGCGGGTCGACAGGCTGGGATGGGCAAGCAAGGCCAAGACCTTGCGGCGGACAAGGTTTGCTTGGAAAGGGCTTGACAAGGCAGCATCGGCAAAATGGGGCGGCATGGTACGGCATGCGCGCCAAAGACAGTCGGCATGACATTGGTTGTGGCAGCTATGTGCGGGCTAAGCTAAGGCGAAGCGGAAGTGCGGGTTGACGGCAAAGGCTTCCAATAGCTAAGACTATGCTATTGAGAAGGAAATACAAACAATGGCACGAGGAAAATGAGGCAGACATGAGGGAAACGGAAGATGGCAACGGACAAGGCAGGAAATTAGGGCCAAGGCAGTGTGCGTGGTGTATGGGCGCCGGGCAGTGTGCGGGAAATATGATGGCAGCGGATTGCGCCGGCATTGGTATGGGACGATGTCAAATTGACTAAGGCATGACTCGAGCAGCCTTAGGGCGGAACGCAGCTGGTCAAGAATTGCACATGACAAGCATATGGAAGCGGTTGGCGGAAGTTCCTTGTTTGTAGGCCATGATCTCCCATGTTCCCCATTATCCCCATGAACTGATTGTGTTGTATAGTGGCCTTAAATTCGTGTAGCATGATCCTAAGTAGTTGGGGATGTCAACTACAAGTTAGGATCATGATGTTAGCTGATGGACAACATGGGTGTCATGGGCGGTTGGGCTAAAGGCCTATAAATAGGACCTTTAGGCAGCAAGGAAAAGGAGGAAGTAAGTCTTGTGTATTTGCTTGCTGGGAAACATGAGGGAAACGTGAGGAGTTCTAAGTGTTTCAGGAAAAAGGGGACTTGGGTTGTGGGACAATCCGAGTGTTCGGCCAAGATTGACAAGGTCATCTTAGTCGGAGAGTGGGCTGTGAGCGGCATTGTTCATAGCAAGAGTGAGGGTCCTTTGTATTATATTCCATATTAATATAAAGGTTGGGAAATTGTTCCCGTATATGCTTGTCTCATTTAAATTCTGTTTTGCTGCCCAAATTCGTCTAAGGCTAAACTTGTGTGCGATTGGCAAGTTTGGGGGAAGGCTGAGTCAGGCAAGGCTTGACTGCCGCACGAAGGTGAAATCTCGGCCAGGATTTAAGTGGCCAAAATCGACCCCGTGACATTAAGTATAGTGAAGTCTTATATAGATGTTGTGTTTGCTTATTTGCTTTGATATCACTAACACTTAGGATGAATTGCATTTACTTAATGATCGGTTAAATTTGCAATGTTAAGCCTAAGGTAATTTTTGTAGTTTGTGTGGGATGTTGATTGTATCTTATGACATGGTTAATTAACTTAGGATCGGTATATATCTAACTAGTTAAATTAGTCATATACATAAAATTAAAGGCATTGCATCTTCTTTCAAAAAATAACAAAAATAAATAATTTTTCCGTTCTCTTAAAATTATTAGCATGATTTTCGAACCATTTCATATGTAAATTATTCTTTAATTGACGCATCTTAAGTTGAAAGTTGTAGTTAGACTATCCTACTTTAGAGACTTTGGTCTTGTGGTCATTCGGGCTCGACAAACAATTGGTATTTCAAGATCGCGACTCTTAAGATGGTCTCTAGTTGCTCATTGAATGACCATTCATTTTCTAATGCAAATATTGCTTTTACATCTATATAATAATTTTTCTTATGTCATAAACATCTCAATACATTTTTTATACCACATTCATTCATCAAATAAATTCTTTATTCATTAAATTAATTCTTTCATTTTACTCGTCATGCACTAAGATTATCCGAGGACGACTCTTCCTCTGTTCTTTGATCATATTCCTGGCTAACTATTCATCCATGTGCAAATAAATATTCTTCCCCTTTTTTCAAATCTTTTAGTATAAATTTTCTTTTGTTATAGTTATCCATCTAAGACTTTTAATTCTATATACGGTAAAAATTAGTGGTCCGATTTTATGATCACTAAGGCGCCTCTTACATACTTTCCCCAGAAGGCTCGAAGCTCAGCTCGAGGTTTCGACCCCGTGGGTTTTCAATGATCGACCTCAAGGCAGTATAAATAATGATCGATCTTGAGGCAATGTAAATCAACGGCGACGGGGGATCGATGTGAGGCTCCCAAGGCACGTGACTAGAGCTGACAAAGTCTATTGGTCTAGTTCAAACCCGTATCATGGCATTAAATTTGTACCAGCCCCATATCTTTGTAATAAATGCATTTGTACGATATTGAGATTCACCCTCATATATAAAGGGGAACCTTGCCATTTTGTAGGGGGGATCTGATACACAATATTGAATATATAAGAACATTCTCTCTGCTCCCTAACTTAACATATTCTCTTGATCTCACTACTTACATTTATTGCTTACATTTGTTGTGTTCTATTTATCGTTCTTCATTTATTACTCATTATTGGTCATAAAGAGCCACCATCAAATTTATCACAACTATTAATTCTCCATTGCCTGCCCTTCGCCGAGCATCCGACTCAACCTCGAGCTCTAATTTCCAGCCTTTCTATTTGATTATTATACTATCTACAAGCTATCATCTTATTTTTTTCTCATCTTTTACTTAGCATCTATTGCCTAAAAACTAGCATAAAAATATATCACATATTTTTAGAACCACAAAATCAAATCTAATTATTATTACCATTTTTAAGGGAAACAGCTTGGCGCCTATCGTTGGGCTAAAAAATAATAGTGATTTTTTTCTTGTTGGTTTACTACATAACACAAGTTATCCTTCATGTTTTTTCTTGTCCAAGAATATTTGATTTCAGGTCAAAATATCTAACTCAGTGTATGCATATAAAAATAATGATCTTGAGGATCATGGGGAAAATGGTGCAGCTGTTCCGGATATTGGCGCACTGCCACTAAAACCCGGGGATGCGCCAGAGTCAATCCTCTGCGAGATGCCCAACACGTCGATGTAAGTTCCCACACTAACAAGAGCATATGCCGAGGAGACCAACAAAAAGCTCAAAAAACCCCAGATGGGGAAGAACATGAGGTTAGCCTTCACGTTGTTTTTCAAATTTTAGAGGCACAAAAGCTGGTAATTTCTCAGCTACAAAGCCACCAGAAAACTCCCAGCACGGTAGCACCAGAAACGGATCCCCAAGCAAAGCAATCACCATAAAGAACAAGCAACAACGAGTCGAAAGCCGACCCCGCCATCATAATGATGCTCGTAGAACTCACAAAGAGGATCGATTCAGGAGAGAAGAAGATAGAAGCCAACGATAAGAAGGTGGAGGCCTACAATTCTCGGGTCGATCAAATTCCGGGCGCACTCCCAATCTTGAAGGGTGTAGATTCGAAGAAGTTCATACAAAAACCATTCCCACAGGAAATGACCCTAAATCCATTCCAAAGAAGTTCAGAATGCCCGTCCTTTTGAAGTACAACGGAACCTCAGACCCAGCGAGCACGTCACTACTTACACTTGCGCAGTGAAGGGCAACTCCAAACCCATTCCAAAGAAGTTCAGAATGCCCGAAATTTTGAAGTACAATGTAACCTCGGACCTAGCGAGCACGTCACTATTGACACTTGTGCAGTGAAGGGCAATGACCTAAATGATGACGAGATCGAATCTGTCCTACTAAAAATGTTTGGAGAGACGCTTTCCAAATGGGTGATGATGTGGTATCACAACCTAGCCCCAAACTCTATAGATTCATTTGCCATGCTGGCAGATTTCTTCGTAAAGGCACATGCTGGTGCCATCAAGGTAGCTACAAGGAAATCCGATGTCTTAAAAATAAATCAAAGGGGAACGAGATGCTGCGAGATTTTGTATCTTGCTTTCTAATGGAACGAATGGAACTACCAGCAGTCTCCAATGACTGGGAAGTGCAGGCCTTCACTCAAGGTTTGAACAAGCGAAGCTCGGTAGCTTCGAAGTAGCTGAAGCAGAACTTAGTCGAATATCCTACCGTGACTTGGTCGGATGTCCACAACCAATACCAATCAAAGATCAGTGTCAAAGATGACCAACAAGGAGTCCCCTCGGACTCGGTATATCCTAGCAGGCTTTCAGCGAAGGAGACAAAACCAAATAAAGAAAGATACCAATCATACACTGAAGATAGAAGAAACACCCCGAGGCGCAGCATGCCTTGCAATGATCGAAGGATGGATCGAGGATAGAATCCTCAAGTACTCGTTAGTATAGATGGATTCGATAGGCACAAAGGGCCGATGGAGGCACCCGCCTATTAGAATAAAACTTCAACATCGACGTTTTAGATATTGTATTCGCCATCAGTAAAATCAGGGACACCAAGTGTCCAAGGCCTCTACAATAAGATTCTTCACAAAGGAAACATAACTTAGTGTGTGAATTTCAAGGCACACACAGTCATAGGACTAAGGACTAACTCCGGGAAGAAGTAGACCGACTACTCAACAAAAGTAACCTCCGAGAATTTCTTAGCGAACGAGCCTAAATCAGTTCTGGGAAAGAGGGGCGACCAAGAAGAAAGAAATAGAAGAGCCACAACATGTCATCCACATGATTTTATGAGGCATCGATGATCCACAAGAACCCATGATCAGGAGAACAAAATTATCCACCACCAACTTTCAGCGATGAAGATATCAAGACCTTGTCTTAGCCTCATAAAGACGCATTGGTAATCTCTTTTCTTGTGAATACATTTCAAATTAAATGTGTACCTGTGGATCTAGGTAGCTCAGCCAATATTATCAAGTCGAGGGTGGTGGAGCAGCTCGGACTGCTTGACCAAATTGTGCCCGCCTCTCGAGTCCTCAATGGTTCAACATGCAGAGCTAAATAGCGAAAGGGGAAGTCACCATCCTGGTCAACGTGGTCGGCACTATCCAAAATGCCAAATTCCATGTCATCGAATGAGACATAAGGTACAACACATTGCTCGGAAGGCCATAGTGTTGGCCCAAGTTTCAATTGAGTTTTGAAGATTGACAAATGAACAGATAGAAGGACCTGGTCCATCTTGAATTACACAGCCTGAATCAACCAGTGCACATGCAGGGCATGTGAGGAAGATAATGAACTAAAGATCACACACCGATATCTTCTGAACATAATCGAAAAGGTTCCATTTGGGATAAGAAGGACATTCTCCTTATGTGAAGAGAACTTATTCTTAAGTTAGGATAAGAGTTGGAGTTTGCGTTAACTAAGGACTCGAATTGTGTACGAATAAGAAGTGAAGTCTTAATCAAACTCTAACTACTAACTCAATATATGATTGCGTTAGTTCTCTTTTACATGCAACACACAAGCAGAAATAAAACATATTTGAGAGCAAAAGAGCAAGTCTGATTTGCAAGCAATATATGTAAGTTACAAGTATGTACGCCTACAGCTACATGAACCTAGAGAAGAACAAGTTCCATCTGATTGTTTTATTTCTAATTCAATTATAGTAGGTTTTATATTGTACCTTTCAGCTTTCCTAGAAGCAATTGTATTAGGTACTTTGTGTCATCAAGTTAAAGTTAACTTGATAGTGTCGCAACAACTGAGGTTGTGTGCCATACTGGATTAGAATTTAATCCTTAGGTTTACAAAGAGTTTTTGTAAATGCTGTTTTGGCTCATTGATTTCTAGTGGAGTTTTGGGAAAATCATACTGAGTAGTAGGTCGTGGTTTTTTCACCATTTGAGCCAGGTGTTTTCCATGTAAAAATATCTGTGCACTTTACTTTAGTTTTTATTATTCCGCAAACTGTAGTAGTTAGAAAACTTAGAAGAACCAGGTTCATCTAATGCAAATATTAGGTACCACACAAATCACCCCCCTTTTGTGTGGTATTGACGTTTATTAACATCAATTGGTATCAGAGCGGGTTATCCTTGAAGAGGTTAACACCTTAGGAATAAGATCAACATGAGTGCACCACCTGGGAACCGGGAATGACAGTCTACTGCAAGGCCTCCACTCTTCAATGGGCTCTACTATTCTTGGTGGAAAAATAGAATGGGAGACCACATCATAGGTGAAGATTGTGAACTTTGTGACATCATCACTGATGGTCCTCTTGCTACAACCAAGAAGAATGCTGAAGGAATGGATATTCCAAAAACTAGAGCAGATTGTACTGCTGAAGATCTAAGAAAGTGGGAGAAAAATGCTAAAGCTAAGAAATGGCTAGTGTGTGGACTTGGCCCTTATGAGTACAGTAGGATTCAAGGCTGTACAACTGCCAAGGAAATTTGGGACACTTTACAAGTGGCTCATGAAGAAGCACTGTGATAGATGGCTTGAAATATAGTTTGATAAGTGTGTAAACATTGTAAACATTGTGGTAAGACTGGCCATTACAAAAATGAATGCAATGCAAAAGAAAAGACCAGTCAAAGGAACAAAATTTTTGTTCAAGAAAAACACAAACTGCCTGGCTGGGCAGAGAAAAAATTAGTTCATCCTTTTGCCCTTAGAAAGGGACGCAAACTAGTTTGAGTTCATAAGACTAACCCCTGATTTCATTTTGCAGGTCCAAATGAAAGGAAGTAGCCAAATTTGGTACATGGATAGTGGCTGCTCAAAACATATGACTGGTAACAAGGACCAATTTCTTTCACTTGAGAACCTAAGAGGAGGCAATGTCTCCTTTGGAAATGGGAAGAAAGATGAGATTATTGGGATTGGAAAGGTAGGAAAGACAGACTCTCATTCCATTGAGAATGTCTATTTGATAGATGGCTTATAATATAGTCTGATAAGTGTGTCACAACTATGTGACAGAGGTAATCTTGTGGCTTTCACTTCCTTAAAATGTTTTATGATTAGCCTTACTACTGCCAGTAATGTTTTGCAGGGAAGAAGAGTTAACAATATTTACATTGTAGATTTGTCGACTCTCTCTGAAAATGAACTCACTTCTCTGAGTTTGTTAATAAATAATCCCCTCATTTGGCACAAAAGACTTGGTCTTGCTAGTCTAAATCAATTAAACAAATTAGTTTCCAAGGAATTGTTGATAGGGATACCTAATATCAAGTTCAAGGAAGACAAAGTTTGTGAGGCATGTGCAAGGGGGAAGCAGGTAAGGTCATCCTTCAAATATAAGAAAATGGTAAGCTCGTCCAAGACGTTGGAACTGGTTCATATAGATATCTGTGGTCCAATGAGAGCCATGAGCAGAAGTGGTAAAAGATATGTTATGGTGCTTGTTGATGATTATTCTAGATTTACCTGGGTGCTATTTCTAACTTCTAAAGATGAAGCATTTGAAATGTTCACAACTTTTGTTAGAAAAACCAGAAACAATTAGGAAATCAACTTGCATCCATTAGGTCTGATCATGGAACTGAATTTGAAAATGCAAAGTTTGCTGAATTTTGTGATAAAAATAGAATAGATTATAATTTCTCTGCCCCGAGAACTCCTCAGCAAAACGGGGTAGTTGAAAGGAAGAACATCATCCTTGAGGATATGACAAGGACCATGTTACTTTCTAGTAAACTACCTCATAGCTTTTGGGCAGAGGCAATAAATACAACATGCTATATAATAAGCAGGTGTATGACCAGACCACCGGTAGAGAAAACTCCCTATGAGTTACTTAAAGGGAGAAAACCAAACATATCCCACCTAAGGCCTTTTGGTTGCAAGTGTTATGTGCACAACAATGGTAAAGATTCCCTTGGAAAGTTTGATCCCAGAAGTGATGAGGGAGTATTCTTGGGATATTCTTCACATGGAAAAGCTTATAAAGTTTTTAATAAAAGAACTCTATGTGTAGAAGAAAGTGTACATGTTGTCTTTGATTAAACTAACACTCTTTCTGAGAGACAGGAACATGAAGATGAAGACATTGGACTGGTGAGACAACTGACTGAAGTTACAGTACAAGTCAAGGAGACATCCAAGAAAGGAACATGTGATGGAACATGTTCTTTCACCCTGGGCAACCTGATAGGGGGAACAATTATGAGAGAAACTGCATAAAATTCTGTGAAGAATCCTGTACCTGAACCTGTTCTTCTACAGCATAATAATGAAGGAGAAGCTAGCAGAAACCAGCTGGTGGGAAAATCTTACAGGTACTTGAGTTCTCACCCCACTGAGAACATTATCAATGATCCCACATTTGGAGTCAAGACTAGATCACAACTGAGGAACCTGTGTGCATTTGATGCCTTTTTGTCCCTGATTGAACCTAAGAATGTGAGTGAAGCTCTACAAGATGCAGACTGGATCAATGCTATGCAAGAAGAACTCTATCAGTTTGAAAGAAGCCAAGTCTGGCACTTGGTTCCAAGAAACAAGTTGGATGACAAATGAATATTGACAAATGAACTGATAAAAGGACATGGTCCATCTTGAACTACACAGTCTGAATCTACCAGTGCACATGCATAGCACGTGAGAAAGATAATGCACTAAAGATCACGCACCAATATCTTCTAAACATAATCTAAAAGGTTGCATTTGGGATAAGGAGGAAATCTCCTTATGTGAAGAGAACTTAGTCCTAAGTTAGGATAAGAGTTGGAGTTTGCGTTGGCTAAGGACTCGAATTGTTTACGGATAAGAAGTGAAGTCTTAATCAAACTCTAACTACTAACTCAATATATGATTGAGTTAGTTCTCTTTTACAGGCAACACACACAAGCAGAAGTAAAGCATATTTGAGAGCAAAAGAGCGAGTATGATTTGCAAGAAATATATGCAAGTTAAAAATGTGTACGCCTACAGCTACATGAACCTAGAGAAGAACAAGTTCCATCTGATTGTTTTATTTCTAGTTCAATTTTAGTAGGTTTTATATTGTACCTTTAAGCTTTCCTAGAAGCAATTGCATTAGGTACTTTGTGTCATCAAGTTAAAGTTAACTTGACAGTATCGCAGCAGCTGAGGCTGTGTGCCACACTAGGATTAAAGTTTAATCCTTAGGTTTACAAAGAGTTTTTGTAAATGCTGTTTTGGCTCATTGATTTCTAGTGGAGTTTCGGGAAAATCCTACTGAGTAGTAGGCCATGGTTTTTTCACCTTTTGAGCCGGGTGTTTTCCACGTAAAAATATCTGTGCACTTTACTTTCAGTTTTTATTATTCCGCAAACTGTAGTAGTTAGAACACTTAGAAGAACCAGGTTCTTCTAACGCGAAAATTAGGTACCACACAAATCACCCCCCTCTTGTGTTGTATTGACGTTTATTAGCATCAATTGGTATCAAAGCGGGTTATCCTTGAAGAGGTTAACAACTTAGGAAAAAGATCAACATGAGTGCACCACCTGGGAACTGGGAAGGACAGTCTCTACAAGGCCTCCACTCTTCAATGGGATCTGCTATTCTTGGTGGGAAAACAGAATGAGAGACCACATCATGGGTGAAGATTATGAACGTTGGGACATCATCACTGATGGTCCTCTTGCTACAACCAAGAAGAATGCTAAAGGAATGGATGTTCCAAAAACTAGAGCAGATTGTACTGCTGAAGATCTAAGGAAGTGGGAGAAAAATGCTAAAGCTAAGAAATGGCTAGTGTGTTGACTTGGCCTTGATGAGTACAGTAGGATTCAAGGCTGTACAACTGCCAAGAAAATTTGGCACATTACAAGTGGCTCATGAAGGAACACCTCAGGTGAAAAGGTCTAGAGGAACTCAACTGTATTCTCAATATGAGAATTTTACTATGAAGGATGGTGAAACTATCCAAGAGATGTATACTGGGTTCACTAGCAACCTTAGGAAGACTCAAAAAGTATTCAAGGCTTCTTTTCAATAAACCTCGAATTCTGAGGGGCATATCCCGGAAGGTCACCTCCTTAGAGAAGCCAAGATGTGCTAAATGGCGTCTCGATAGGAAAACGATGTACCAGGCCAAACAGTAGAATGAACCGTTTCCGTATTGAATAACTGAGCCCTTGACAACAAAAATGTGTATACTTGTACCAAGTAATCAAATAATACCTTTCCCTCAATCAAAACATTTTGAATTTCAAAGGAGTTTTTTTTTGTTTTTCAAAAATGGATCGAAAGCTAAAAATGTACCGAACACTTAGGGACTGTGGTAAAAAAACTCGAAGTTGTATGACCCCCGGGTCAGAAGCTTCGAACTTGTAAGCCCTCTATAAGGCAATATCAAGGTTAAAAAATGGCTCTAGAAGCCAAGAACGTCTCGAACACTCGGGGACTGGCATCAAATACTTGAAACTGTATGACCCCCCAGGTCGGAAGCTTCAAGCTCGTAAGCCCTCAATGAGGCAACATCAAGTCTACAAAATGGCTCCAGAGCCAAGTAAACTTTCAATGTCTCAGGGACGGCTGAGGCCATAAGACCCCATACGGGCAACCTCGACCCCGTAAGACCTCTATTTGGCTCTAGAAGCCAAGAACGTCTCGAACACTCGGGGACTGGCATCAAATACTCGAAACTGTATGACCCCCCAGGTCGGAAGCTTCAAGCTCGTAAGCCCTCAATGAGGCAACATCAAGTCTACAAAATGGCTCCAGAGCCAAGTAAACTTTCAATGTCTCGGGGACGGCTGAGGCCATAAGACCCCATACGGGCAACCTCGACCCCGTAAGACCTCTATTAGGCAACACCAAAAACTGTAATACCTCAAGCAAGGAATAAACCATACTTGTACCAAGTAACCAAAGCTGTAAGACCTCAAAGGCATGTAAAAATTATAAGACCTCACAAAAAGGCATTATCCTGACCTTAAACTTAAAGCTACATATTCGAACTTGTAAGAACCCTAAAAAATACCTTCGATATAGATGCCGAAACTACTTCACTCGGGAACTGTAAGGCTCTGGCCATACATAGTGACTACGGTCACAAGGCTGTACCAACCAAAACTAATATGACTCGAGGATGTTCGACCGTTGCTATAAAATGATAGGCCTTCAATTATTTCGAAAGTACTTCGAAAAGAACCGGTTAAGTAGGCTACCCTCAAAATAGGCAAAGGTGCTTCGACCGTGTCAGCTCCAAATAATAGGCTTCGAAACATTCAGTCACCTAGTAAAACCTCACAAGGTGCTCGTTCATCGCCACATAGCAAATCACAATCGAGGTTTTTATAAACCATTGAAGAGAGTTAAAAAAATTTCAAAAAGTACTTAACGAGGGAAAAAATAAAGCCCATATAAAATGTCATACCAACCTAATGTGTAAGAGCCACTATCGCCAGCCCATATGAGAGGTCGTTCCGACCTAACGTGTAAGAGCCACTACCGCCATCCCATATGAGAGGTCGTACCGACCTAGCGCGTAAGAGCCTATGGGCCAGCTTTAAATTCGAAAACTTAAGGTTTAATGAGCTTGAGTCAAAACCCGAATCAGAGACTGAACCCAAAATAGTTAACTGAATATGCCTAAGGGAAAAAGCATAAGAGCTTAAATGCCGACTTATACTAAAAGGTTGTACCGACCAAACATGTAAGAGCCTATGGGATAGCCCCATGAGACCAAGGGCCGCACTACAAACCTAAGGGTTTGTTTGACTCGAAGACCAGTTCATTTGGCTAATGATTGACAAACATCCAAGCAAAGGGAAGTGCATAAAAAAATGAAACCGCAAGGCTTCCCTTTATATGTGTACATGTGAAAAAATACAAAGCTCCATGTTCTTTAAAAGCACTACACAGAAAGTCAAAAAAGAAAGGCCTAATCTACGTCCCCCCACAGGGATTATGGCGCGTCGACATATTTTTGTTACTATCTTCAGCATCAGACAGAAGGAACTTAGCATCATATTCGTCTGCCTTCGCCTGCTTTATCTCTTTCGAGAGATCGAAGCCCCTGACATGGATTTTATCGAGGATTTACCTTCGAGATTTATACCTAACACACTCTTTGCTCCTATTCTCCTGGTTGAGAGCCCCCATCAACTCAGCACGAGAGCCAGAATCATCCTTTAAATAGACCACTTTCTTATCAGCCTTAATTCGGATCGCTTCAGGTTCAGCCCGAGCGTCTACAACTTTGGCCTTCATCTTTAGAAGCTCAGACTCGAGCCTTGTAATCATGTCTGTTTTTACCGAGCTATTCCTGAAAGCATTGTTAAGTTGTACTTCAAGGGCGGAAGCCTTGGACAAAGTATCCTTCTTAGCCGCAACTTGGGTGTCCACCCGAGCCTTTAGCTGATCAAGCTCACACTTGGCTTGACCAAATTCACTCCAAAGGCATTCTAGGTCCTCTGTCCTTTTATGCAAATGAAGTAAACAAAACATTAGCCTCAGAGATAGAAGAAGAAACACGCACTCCCTTGAAAAGGAAATTACTCGCTCCCCGAGGTAGCTTCTTCGGCTCGCCTCATACCGTAAGTATGCCAACTCATCTTCCCTTTCATCTCAAATAAGCCTAAGGGATTTCTACCCATCTACAGCTTTTCGTAGCTTGGTCTCATGATGAAGCAACTCGCAATTGAAAAGCCTATGAAGGAGAAACTCGATAAAAGAGTAAAAATTGCAAAAACTATAAAACCAATACAATACTCATCACAGAATAGAGTCACTGAGCTTCCTCAAAAGTCAAGCGCACGTCTACTAGTCTGGCTTCATCAACCCAGTAGAACCACTCCCCGTATGGGCACGATTGCTCGATATATACGGCCCCCGGTCTTGAACATCCCTCAAAGTGCCTTCAACAAGAGAAGAAGTCAGCGGTAGAGAACCCTCATTCATCGAGGTACCTTCGGCGAGAAAAGAAGACCACATCGAAGGAGTAACCATTTTTCTAAAACTAGAGATCTCGAGAGTTGCAGGCTCACCTGATACATCCTCTCTCAGCCTTTGGGCTGGACTCGTCTTGCTATAATCACCGTTGCCCTATAATGACCCTTTTTGCTTATTATAATGGTTCCTCGGCCCCAAACTAACGATCCCTCTCCCTCTCCGAGAGGCTACAATCTCGCCTTAAAGAACTCCCCAATGCCTATGTTACAGGGTTAGTAGGCATAAAAAGAAAGTGCCTTTCAAAAAAGGAGCAAATCACATAGCACGTACCATGGTGTTTTGCCTCCCACATACCCTTAGACAAGGCTCGCCACTTGCGTTCATCGTAAGTCGAGTGGGTCGCCAACTTTCGAGCCCAATCCATCAGGCCGGGGACCTCGTATAGCATCCATGGAATTGCTGCAGAAAGGGAAAGAAAAGTGTATTTATGGAGCCTGTATCTGCCATAAGCAAAACAACGAAGGCACAAGTGTACCACTTACGTGTAAAATTCCATTCCTCAGGAAATGGCATAAACTCCGCAGGGATAATATCAACAGTCTGTACTTGGATGAATTGACTTATCCATCCCCGATCCCTATCTTCTTCATCATCGACAACGAAGGGTGTGGTGGATCATCATCATAGGGTTAGCAGGCCTCGCTGGTGAAAAGGACAGTACAACTTGATGAGATGACTAAGGGTGAACCAAGCCCTACTTCCTCTGCAAAGAACCTCATCGTCAATACTATCCTCCAAAATGATGTATGAACCTGTGCCAAATAACCTGATACTTTCTACAGACCCTATCAAGGGGGACCAGCTTAAGGGGAAATGTATATACATTCATAATCCCCTCAACATGATCCATGATGCTCTCTTTCGGGGAAGGTACCTGAAGTGCTACCTTTTCCCACATCCACAATCTTTCCTCACTGACTCAAGGTGCCCCTATTCTATTAATGAAATAAACTTCGAAGCATATTCCCAATGACACTGAACATTGGGAGGTTTTTCTGATGGAAAGTCCTCTGTCAAAACAAAATGTTTCGAGGATGGCTCACTAGCACCAGCGGTGCACTACCAATCAGGCGGGTACCAGAGGCGGAACCTTTTCCTCCTTCCTGAGCAAACCCTGGCATAGCAGCCATAACCGTGTTAAAACTAGGGAACTGGAGTGAGAATTTGAGCAAGGGCCTTAAAGTTGAAATGGTGAAGGACCTAACGCAGGAAGGAAGAACTCTATGAAGAAGGATATCCACTTAGAATAGCAGAATCCTCAAAGAAGGGAGGACAAACCTATATACAGAGAAAAGTGGTGACTGCCTGCCTGCCTCAAAGGCCAGTTAAAAATATTGACTAAGCCATTATAGCTTTGGGAAGATATACTAGCAGAATTTCCTTGGTTATTTCATAAAGTGTTGTACAATTAATACTGCCATGCGAAGTTTTGGGGATCAAAGGCACTGACATCAACAAGCCTCAAGATGGTACCTAGTCTCGATGACCTCTGTGAAAAAGAAGATAGGCTAGCCATTGATATCATTACAAGGCTTGAGCTGCTACCCAATCTCGAGTACCTCTATCACGAATAAGATAGGCTTTAAAGAGCCATTGATATCATTACAAGCCTCGAGATGGTACCCGATCACAAGGAACTCTGTCACGAAGAAGATATGCTCTAAGGAGCCATTGATATCATTTCAAGCCTCGAGATGGTACCTAATCTTGAGGATCTTTGTCAAAAAGAAGAGAAGCTCTAAAAATCTACATATACGGGCCTGACCTCGAGGCGGTATCCTACCTCGATGATTTCTGCTATTGCAAATGTGGGTCATTTACTCGATCTTCTGGACCTCGAGCTACCTAAGCCCGAGCTAATTTTCACTCGAAAACTACGAATAAAGCCTTAGGGCTATTTCTCTCCTTCGGATCAAGTTAAACATCCTCTCGGTTACTTTAATCAAGGGGCTATCCGAGTCCGGGCGTACCCTCATTCGGGATCTATATATAACGCCTTAAGGCTATCTTTGTTCTAAGTTCAAAACTTGTTTTCAGGTCACCTGAGCTTGAGCTAAATCTCACTCCGGGATTTCCTTCGAAGCCTAAGGGCTATCTTTATTCTCAGGCATCCGAGCAAGTTCCCCCTCGAGGACTATCGACGGGGTCTAAATAGCTAAGTTTAATTCTAAAAATACGAAGCCCTACTCCCATTCAACTCGTAGTCGGGGTTCCTGATGGCCTAAGCTTGCATCAGTTCAATTTAGGCTCAGTCCGAAGAGCCAAAAAGGGCTCCACACGATATCATATTAACCAATTAGGAATCGGGGAAATACCTACACCCGGGCTCGATATTCGGAGCGATCGGTAGAATCATGCACTTAGATTCTTCACAAGTGCAAATAAAAGGAAATCTGGCATAAATCAGGTACAAAATTAAAAAAATACTTTTCATTAGTAAACGATGATTACAAAAGCCTCTGAAGGGTCCTTACACATGATTACAAAATCCCACAAAGGGTCCATACACAGAAACATTATATATATACATACATACATACATACATACACACACAAGCCTAATCTGCTCTCACGGTACATACTCGGGGCAATATCTTTGAGAACCATTTCCTCGGGGTCCTCATCTCGGTCTTTTGAATGGTATCTTCAATATTGAAGAAGCAGAAAACGATGAAGAAGAAGAAGAAGGAGAAAAACATGAAGAAGTGGCTGGGTGAAAAGTCTGGCAAGTATAGGTCTCACCAGCACTACTATTGTGAAGCCACTTCTTGAGACGTTGCACCGGTGTGAGATGCAACAGTTAGTAGATGGCACCACCTCACTCCACGAAAAGCAAAAGGAGTGAAGCGACACACCGGGTAGTTAAGAGAGATGAGTAAGAGTTCATAGTCCGCATATCCTTTAATGCGGAGATAATTTGAGATTCTTCTCTCATTATTTTGGGACAACAACAACAACCAACGCAATCCCACTCAGTAGAGGAAACCTCTAGGAAATGGCCATGGCATAACTGATAAGAACACTATCGTATGAGCTTATGGCCATTGGCTTCAAACATGAGAAATAGCGTTAGGTAAGGAAGAAAAGAAGAGAGGAGTAAAAGGCTATTTGAGAACGTTTGAATGAAGTTTTGGTTCAAGAAAACTTCCATTTATAGAACAACGTAACCAACAGCACAATCAATGTCTTTGGAAAACATACCGACAGGTGCAGCCAATGCATTTTGGGAAACATATTAGCGGCGATATAATCGCTTTGATGAATATAAATCGGAGGTACATTGAATGATTCTGGAAAGATGAACTGATAGGATGCTTCAGTTGTCGTGAAGGCTTACATCATAAGCATGAAATCATTGCGGGAAGCTTGCGAGATAGATATCAAAGTCATTTATTATCATATTATTCTAAGAAATACGAGGACTATCTGTATATGGTAAAACTTAATGGTTCAATTTTATGATCACTAAGGCATCTCGTAAATACCGCCCCCAGAAGGCTCAAAGCTCAACTCGGGGTTTCGGCCCTGTAGGTTATCAATGATCGACCTCGAGGCAGTGTAACAATGATCGGTCTCGAGGAAATGTAAATCAGCGGCTACGAGGATCGATGCAAGGCTCTCAAGGCACGTGACTAGATTAGACAAAGTCTATTAGGCTAGTTCAAACCCGTATCATGGCATTAAAACGTTGTACCAGGCTCATATCTTTGTAATAAATACATTTGTACTATATTGGGATTCCCTTCATTTAGAAAAGGGATACTTGCCATTTTGTAGGGGGATTTGATACATAATACTGAATATACAAGAATATTTTCTTTGCTCCCTAACTTAAAATATTCTTTTGATCTCACTACTTATATTTATTGGTTACATTTGTTGTGTTCTATTTATTGTTCTTCATTTACTGCTTGTTATTGGTCATAAAGAGTCGCCATCAAATTTATCACAACTGTTAATGCTCCATCGACTGTCCTTAACCGGGCACCCAACTCGACCTCGAGGCCCCGTATCCACAAGCTCGAGGCGTTACGATTTCCAGCCTTTTGGTTTGATTATTATACTATCTACAAGCTATCATCTTATTCTTTCTAATCTTTCACTTTGCATCTATTGCCTATCAACTAGTATAAAAATAGATCACATATTTTTAGAACCACAAAATCAAATCTAGTTGTTATTACCATTTTCAAGGTAAACAAATTCTAATTATGAGTCATTTTTCTCTTTAAATTTATTCTTATAGGTTCAAACTTTTATTCAAACAATTTAAGTTAACATGCACTCTTTAGGTGCAATTCTTTTCCATATTGTTCAATATACGCTAAAATACTATCTTTAAATATATTTTTAATTCTTTTGTACACAATATATTATTGCATATATATTTTGTCAAATAATTTACTATTCTTTATCTAGAACACGCTGTATGCTCAGCTTATTTTTTGGAATACGATTCCCTTGTCCACTTCACATACATTTCATACGAATGAATATATTTTAATCATTTCATTTCAAAAACACAAAAAAAAAATACTTGCATAATTCATCCGCACATAATTCATTACATATTTAATATTACTACTATTCAAAAGAAAAGATGTTAATCATTCTTTTATTCTTTGCAATAGTAGTGAGTATCGGTTAATTAACGTTGAACTTTCTCTCATTTATTTGATTGAGTCCACAGAAGCCACATTTTGTGAATCTTGAGGGATGCCTAATATATTCCTCTCGAGATAACTTGAACCCTTACTCTGAATCCCAACAGTATCGTAGACCATAGTCGAAATATACATTATAGTGTAGTATAGGTGTCTTAGTGTCTTAAACACTAGGTGGTGACTCTAAACAGTAATTCACCTTGTAGAGTACTATAAGTTGTACATTGTTTTAGCTTGTGCAAAATAGGGTGCAATAACGTGGAAGCTCTGCTGGGGATACTTCAGGTTCTAACCATAACAGACTCGAAATTACTTGACGGATTACAGGTTCTCCAATACTCCAACTTCTATTCATTCTATCACATACTTCAGGTCGTATATTCTCTGCTTCAATTGTATACACTTTGCTTCAAGGTGTATATCTCTTTCTTTGAGTTGTATATTCTTATTACACTCCATGTTTTCGTATTTAAGAGTACGTCGTAAGTCAACTGATGTAAGTTTAGAAATGAAATCATCTTTGAAAATTATATACAGTAAGTTAATCATGTTACCGTAGAAATTAATAATATTTATGATCATGAATAGCAAGTACCAAGATGGTTGGAAGTCTTAGAATCTAAACAAATTGAAGAAGATAAGTTTTTTCGAAAGTCGACAAGTTTGGTGTTACATCCTGTGCGTTCTAAGATGATGTATAATGAATATGAGACTTTTTATTCACGATTGAATGAGTGTAAAGTCATAATGTGATTATATTTAATTTTTGGACACAAAATATAATGCTATGGAAAAATTGGATTTAATTTACGGAAAAATCGAGTTAAGATTTGCCTTGTAATGATTCGTTTTTAGAAATTAAATTTATAATCTTTATGATGTCATTTTAGGACATATATCATACAAAAATGAAGTTCTTGGAACCTAGTTTCTAATGGTCTAAACCATTCATTCATACAATATCGGATTAGAGAAATATGGATTTTTAAATCAGGGTCACCAAGTCACGTTGCCGCACTTCGGAGAAAATGGCAGGTTTATAGTCCAAGTGGCGACACATTTTTATCCCAATGTATTGTGAGTTACATGGAGATCTTTATATGGAATTAAAGCTCTATGTGTTTAGTTTCCAACACTGTAAACCGTTTTTCAATACAATATCGGAGTACAGAAATACAAGTGTCCGAAGTAGCACTGCTCAAGCTGCCAAGCCGGAAGCTTACCCACCTGCATGGAGAATATAGACATGAAGCCTATAAGTTGTCTTTATTAATTATATTTCATAAATATCTAGATATAAATTACTGCAACACACTCTCAAACTCTCCAAGAACTTGTCCAAGGTTCCAAGAAATAAACTCACGAGAATTCAACACAAATCCTCATCAAAGGTGTTAAAAGACTACAAGAGAATACTTCTATGATGTTGTAGTGTGATTGAGGGCTATTGTTAGCTATATTGGGACGGGGTTTCTAGTTCCATCTATTGTTCAAGGTATTTATAACATCTTTTAGATTGTTCCTAAGGTTATCTTCTGTTGGTTGTATTGTTTAAGTGAAAAACAATAAGATGCACTTGAAGGAAAATGAGATACAATTGTCTTTTTCGTTGGATTGTTCTGTGGTTATAAATATGATTTGTGGTGGCTGAAATTATGAGAAATAATTTGATAATGTTGTGGATGCTGTTTTTAAGCTTTCCTAGGTGTTAATTAAGTAGATTGAAGAAGAAATAAAGAAAAATAAGTGATTGACAATAAAAATTAAGGTGCTAGACGTATGTGGCTGTTTTAGAAGGAATTTTGTGGAGGGTTTTAACTAAAAATAATATGGTACATATAAATATAACGTTCTGAAGGTTGTAAAATAATTTCTGAAATAAGAGTTGGAATCGGTTTATATCTTGTTATGAGTAAAAAACTAGCTTGCCGCTCAATATGATTGTTAAGATAATCAGAGAAACTCAAATTGGATTATTATTACTGTTGCTAGTGTTGTTATATTTTTTTGTTGTTGTTGTGCTATTGATGACCCTTAGTGGTATTTGGGATGTATTAAAATAGGGTAGTTTCTATCCGATTTTCCTTAAGTCATGCGACTAGCCAAATATGATGGCACGTCATTATATGTTAATGGCAATATCAGTTCACTTGTTGTAGATGCAAGAAGTTGTGTTGAGCTTGGTTAAGTAATAAGGAAGAGATCATACAAGTATGTTAAGGCTAATCCCTTTCTTCATTTTGGAATGATCTCTTAATTACACAAGTTTGATTACGAGGCATGAAGAGAAATTCATATTCCTGAATTTACGTACATTTTTCTAGTCTCATAAGTTATAGTATTCTCCCTTATCATATTCAATTGAGTATTGTCTTCTTCCAGTCAAGAGATCAGATAGCTTATATATTCAGTATTACAGTATTTTCATTACCATCGAGCTATAATCGATGGGCATGCCCTAATTGGGCAACCTCGTATCAAATGATAAGTTATATGCCGATCCTATAGTGGTTGAGCACCTATGATCAAGCCCAACATGGCCAAGATATAGAGCCTAGTATGGTCGAGCGCCTATGAGTGAGCCTACTACGTCAGAGCAGGTATGTAAGGCCCAGGAAAATTTCGCTAAGTAATCTAGGATTTCGTGATTCCACGTAGGCTGATTATAATATTTTTGTGCTATTAACATGGAGGGATCAATTTTATTTGGTGAAAAAGTATATGAGTCACATATTAAGTAAGGTGGGGTCCAAGGAGAGACCTAAGGGTAAGCCAAATGGGAAACATTTCATAATGAGCTAAGATTCCAAAGGTACTTACACAAGTCCACATTTTGAACAAGCATATCTAAATATATATAAGGTTTTATGTGATGAATACCCTATCAAATAAAATTTCTTCTGTCTAGTTTCTAATGCTTCAAACCGTTCATCATTTGGACATTTCTACACAAAGTTTTGATCAAATTACCAAAGGCTGGAAAAATGTGATCTTGTGTGAGATATGCGACCGCAAAAACCATTATGCGGTCCGCATACTTGATTTGCGATCGCAAATATGGTCGCAAACTGGACCAATGCAGCCCAGTTTTGAACATAGAGTTTTTTGACGTGTTTGCGGCCAGTATAGCCATTCTGTGGTCCATTATGCGACCGCAACCCCGCACTCTAAGGGTTAATCTTCCTATTTTTATAACCCAATCCCATTTTAATATATAGTCTTTGGGGCTTCATTTGGAGTCATTTTTCTATTTATTTCAGATAGGTTTGATAGAATTTTAGAGAGAGAAGGAGGAACCCAACATTCAATCATCCAATCTTGTGTCAATCTTCAAGAATCAAAGAACCCAATCACAAGTTCTTCATCTAAGAGGTAAGATTCTATACATTAGGCTTTAATTTGAGTTTGGGGTATAAGATGAGTATTGAGGTATGATTCTTGGGTGTAATACTATTATGTATACATGCATATACAATTTAGGTTTGTGGAAAGATTGTTGAACATAAATAAGTAAAGATTGGGTTGGGAAATACAGGAAACCTTATAAAAGAAATTTGAAATCAAGATGCTCAACTAGTATATGATAAAATGCTCAAATGAGCTGAAACCATGAATACATTCCTAATTTATGTTCAATATTGTTATGTCTCAAAGTAGACTGGGATTGCTAGAATTTCTGGAACGTTGTAGTAACTTAAGGAAATCTTAAACAAGGTATGTATGGCTCAAACCCGTCTTTTAGAAATTGAGCTGTATCGATGCTTGTGCAAATATGGTAAGACTGAACTTTGGATTCTTGCTTTTTGATACTTTACATGGTTTGGTGTTGCGATCATATATATGTGAAAGATGCATTCCAATATGATAAATGTGATATTCTTGATAACTTAAAAAGGGTGCAAGGAATATGAATTATGTATTGAAATGCTAGGACCTTAAATTGAGATTGGAGCTGCACATATTGTGCTAACTATGTGAATTCTTTCTTATGCTTGCAACTTGAATTGCCTTTGTATGTGCCTATGATCACAAATTGCAAGGTGGACATTGAAAATGGAAAAGATATGATAATTGTGGCCCCAAGTACCAATGAATTTATACGATATATGTGAAATAAAGATTTAAATGAGATGATTAATGAGAAAGAAACTATGCCTAGGTAAGGCGACCTAGCCGATCGGGCCATGATCGGATACCATGCCGTACACATGGTGGTAACGTTCTAATATTGAACTTCGAAGAAGGGAAGTGAAATGATGATTGAGATATAAGTCTCAAATGAGGCAACCTAGCCGATTGAGTCATGATCGAACTCCGCTCATGATAGCGGTGGTATTGAGAACATTGATGAAAATATGAATGAAATGCCCCAAACTAAAATCTATGGAAAAAGGATGTGAAAATAACATGATTCTTTTATTTAATGATGTTGTGATCATTAAGTGTTTGAGTTGTACTTGTGATTTTATTATTATTGTATGAAAGTTCTTTCTAACTAGATGGTGTTTAGTTATAAATACTAGTGCTATTCGATGGCACTAACGTCCCTTTTTTCCGGGGGCGCTATATCTTTAAATGGATGTAGGTATTTCTATAGCAGGCAGTGTTGGTCGCAACTAGTGCAGTGTCATCCTTTTAGCTGACTTGGTGAGCCCCACTTCGTTTCGGGATCGTGTCTCATTTGTTTATCATGTACTTTGTATTTGAGGTATAGACAGAGCCTTATTACCAACATTTCTGTATTACATTATTATGTTTAGAGGCTTCGTAGACAGGTTGTGGGTAGTGTCGAGTATTGGAATTAAAGTTGAAACATCGATGGTTGGCAAAGATTTATAAAACTTGTAATATTTTGATATTTATGATTTAAGCTGCTAATGAAAATGAAATGGAATTGTTCATAAAATACTTACTAAGTATGATTAATGGAGTCCATATCCTATTTAATTACGAGTTGGGTTGGGTAGGATGAAACATAATAGGCTTGCTTAGTCGGGCTTACTCGGTTGAATGCCGGTTGCGCTCCTCGGATTTTGGAGCGTGAAAAACTTGGTATCAGAGCCTAAGGTTTTAAAGTGTCGTAGGATGTCACGGAGCATGTCTAGTAGAGTCCTTATTATCAGCGTGTAGTCGACCATATCTATAAGTTAGAGGCTATTCGGACATTTAGGAATTTCACCCCACTTTGATACTCCAAGATCGTGCAGTAAAGCTCATGATACGTAGCTAATTTCCATTCAATTCTTAATCTTAAGATGAGAATTTCATGATTTTGGAAGCAATAAGGAGGGAATGCCCCCACCATTAAATATGAGGGAGATTGCCCAAACATGTGTTAGGTGAATGTATGGAGCCATAGAGGGATTGGTAGAACTTTTTGCTTAGGGGAGTGTCCTTGTTCCTATTAATGTCTCTGCACCACCAGATCATATAGTATATCAGTATCTTACCTATGTACGTTAGGGATGTTGAGTCGAGGAGTATTGATTAAGCTATTGCCCTACCAACCTAAAGTCATTAAGTGAGTCAAATCAAAATTTCTACTCATTGTATATGTAAATCCATATTGAAGAATTTTCATAGACATGGTCTTAATAAGATGTGAGTCACAAAGGCTTGTGTGTACCTACTCTTTGAAGGAGCCGTATTGTTCGTGAATCCACTATATTACAAATTTTCTTATTTACATCCTCTTGTGGAATGAAGTTCTATAAATACATCCTTGAATGGAGTTATAACTCTAGGATTAATACTTCCCATTTCTTTTCCTAAATTCTTAACAAGGGACTATACCCTATGAATTTCTTACAGAATATTTTATTAAAATGGACAACAACTGCCCACTTGTGCCTATGCATGCACCGTCGTAAAGTTTACCTGTGTGGTGTCGAGTTCCATGTGAAGCATCCCAGTATTGCGATCCTTTTCGAGTCATTGTTTTACTCAGTTGTGTATATGGCTTATATGGTTTAAACAATCAATCTACTCTCTTGAAAATATCATCGTGAAAGCTTCTAACTACCTAGTAACATAAGAGCATACCTTAACACCAATCACATGAGTGCATGTCAATCGAAATGTTCACCGTGTATATAAAGTCTCCCTGAAAATTTGGGATCCTCACATCCCGTCATAGAAAGATATTGTGTCGTCATAACTTTCCTGTCCACTTGGGATATCCCGCAGTAGGAAGCTCACTTTGTCTTAGTATTGTTATTGCTCGTGGCATGGTCGTATATTGCAGTTGGGAGTTAATATAGCAGAAGCATGTCCAGCTCATAACAAATGATTATTTTCTCTTTACACCTCCATAACATGTGTTCATTGTGTTCTTTAGTTAGTGAATTCATTGTGCTCGTTTAACCACACTTGTTCGATAACCATGTGATAACATATCCTTCTCTGAGTCATTGTAACATTTTCTTTCTCATAAGGACCCTTACTAGGCTCTCCGTCAAGACCAAGCACACCTTTGGGGGTTATTATAGCACAATGCCTGTTTATCTTGTTCTTCGTTATTTCTTTAGCGTTCTCAAGTCAAAATCCATGAAGAACTCATTATGAACATCTGCAAACCCTCCATGATTATTCTATTCTATCTCATTGGGTTCTCATATCACTCCAAGTTCATCAAGGGTTGGTATCATGCCGCAATTGCTGATATTGAATGATCTCCTTTCTATAATGGATTATCCACACATGCACTAGTCTAACGATCTGCTTATCAATCTAACTCTTGCCTTTGTTTTGGGTTAACCAAGGAGAAATACACCTAGTAACACATTCATATGTCAAAGCCTTTCTCTCAATCAAGTCTTATAGCAACTCCCAATGTGGTTTGTAATAGCTGGTTGTGTAGAAGTGTGTTGTAGTGATACGTTATGAAGTATAGTTGCTAAATGTAATTGGATTTTAGAATTTTGGAGCTACACATCACGTGACTTTATTCAGAGGTCTCCTTTAAAAAATGTAGCTTCTCGTAATCGCTTTATATTACCACTCTTCCTAGTGGTTACAATGTAAAGGTTACTTTCATAAGGCTCTTTCACTTTCTTTTCATTTATCTTGCATCGTGTGTTGTTTACTCATAATCCTCAATGCGATATTATCTCAATGTATCGACTAGTTATCCAACTATACGATTAGATTAAATTCAACTCATTTTTATGTAATCTATGAGTACCTCTTTTCTAAAAGGACACTGAAAGTGGGTAAATCCCCCTTTACTATAGACTTCTAATTTCTTCAACTTAGTTTAAGCTTGTTGGTTCCAGATGGTTCTTAATAGTTTGCTACCCTATATCTAATTCATTTGATAACTCTCATTGTAAAATTCATATATGTTTCATGGCATCATAGAGGAAGTCTTGTAGCATTAAGGATGGGGACATATCCCTTTTGTTAGAATAAATAAATATTGTTGGTATTCCTTGTAGATATTCTTCTAACAACCATTTACTTTCTCTTCTTGTCTCTGTGACTAGATAACCTAGCTTAGTTTCCCCCGATAAATGCATTAAGACGCCTCATTCTTTCAAACTTATCCATATGGGCACTTTGAGGCCTTGTTTTATACCAACTCGTAATGGTTTTAAGTACTTTCTCGCCATTGTTATCAATTTTCTAGGGCTACGTGGGATTGTCTCATGGGTTCCAAAAGTAATGATTTCTCCTAAGATATAGCTTATATTGCCGTGATTTCAAATTAAAGTGAGTCCCATTTTCAAAAAGTCTTAAATGGGTCAGATTGGATAGGTTACGTGGCCTTCTACTCCCTCGACTTCTATAATAATTGACTATATCATTGTCATGTGAGGAGAGTTTTGCTACCCTTGGTATTCTACCTCCTTGGGTAGATAGGAGTGTCATTTGACCTTCTCCCCGGTGCATCATGTTAACCATTAGAGTGCCTCTAACCAATACACGATTTCATCCCAACATTTAGATGTCCTAGCTAAGTGGTTTTACTCGTGAAAGGGTGATATTAGATGCCTTCATATTTTTGTACATATCATGAGAATATTGATTTGGAAGACAAGTTGTCGTATCTTTAGTTCTCTCATATAGAGTCAATTGTCAGGGAGGGTTAATCTGTTTGAATTATGATGATCTCATGAGTGTTTAACTTTATTTTTGTCACGACTCTAGTTCACCAACTGTGAACACGTCATGACAACACCTAGTCTTCCTGACTAGGTAAGCCTAACACATTGCGGAGTTTACAACCTTTACGAAATAATAATAATTTAAAAGCTAAATATCATGAGGAAATGTATATAGTTGCCACCTAGCATATACACTTTAACATTATAATTCTGAAACAATCCCAAAACCCGAAATCTCACAGGCAACATAGGCTAAAAGAGTTTCGTAATATGATCTACACCAGAGTATCTAGAACAACATGAAAAGAAGGGAAAGGGGGGCTATTCGCTACAGTTGGAATGGAATAGGGCCTTAGAGTCTGCGGACGTAGTAGATATACCTCAAGTCTCCACTAATGCTCTTTGCTGCGAGGATGATACGCTCGGAAGGAAGTACCTAGGTCTGTACATGAAAAACATGCGCAGAAGATGCATGAGTACACCACAGCGGTACTCAGTAACTGCCAAGACTAACCTCGGTCTGGTAGTGACGAGAAAGGTCGAGGCCCTAATGAGACAAAACATGATAACCAATATCATAAGGAAACGACAACATGAATATAATCTACAAAGAGAATCTAGCAAGCAAATAAGTAAACAAATTAATATAGAACAACAGCAATCAATAAGTGGAGGTACAAACCACAACCAGATATTTTTCATCGGGGATCTCCTGGCATCCTGAGGATCTCTTGGTATCCTCATCATATACACGAGGGATCTCCTAGTATCCCGAGAATCTCCTGGTATCCTTCATTCTTTATCATACATGTGCCAGGGATCTCTTGGTATCCGCTCTCTCAGTCTTAGAACATAACAAGTGCAGAGGAGCTCCCGGGATGCCATCCCGTAGTCCCAAATTGTAAACACACTACAATAATTCAAATATTGTATAATGCTAAGTAAGAACAACTACTAGAATTTCTAGTCTAGCATGATTCACAGAGTACAGTTAATACAATTTAGACAAGTAAGCAAGTAAGTCAACCAAACATGCTTTTCTTAAGCTTTCACAGGTTAAATTGCATTTAGAATAGGCAAATACGCAAGAAAATACAGTTTAAATATTCTAAGGAAAATGGATTTTCAACAATTAGCTCAAGTACACACTCGTCACCTCACGTACACGCTCCCCACCTCACGTACAAGGCGTATAATAGAACACGTAATATATCCTAATGGAAGAGGTTCCCCCTTACATAAGCCACTTACCTCGAGCCGGTACCAAAATCAACTACAAACAACGCCGTTGCCACGAGTATCTGACTTCGAATGGCCCTAATCTATTCAATCCAATCACATAACATAAATAATATTTCAAGTAACTAATTCCACTATTAAAATTAAAGCTAAGCGGAAAAAGGTAAAATAACCAAAACGCCCCTCAGACCAACGTCTCGAAATAAAATATTTTTTACGTTTTCAGAAACCTCGTACTCTCACGAGTCTAACCATACAAAAATCTCGCAAATCAGAGGTCAGATTCCCCCTCAAACCACATGGTTAGGTCTAAGAATTTTTCCCCAATTTCATTCCAAAATCAGAAATTAAACATTGAATTTAAGATTAGATTAGTGGGTATTAGTCATAGAAGGGTAGAGAATCATTACCCAATCGTTGACTCCGAAAACCCTAAAAAATTCCCTCAAATTCGAGCTCTCTAACTTGAGTTTTGTTAAAAATGGCTAAGCCCTCATTTTGAAATGTTTATAAATGCCCATGCCTTTTGTTCATCGCGAATGCGGAGACGGGCTAGCGTTCGCGGAGAGGAAAAATGTAAATGACTGAAGTTACCCTTCGCGATCATGAAGGCAAGGATGCAAATGTGAAGGTCTGGGATGAAGGCTTACGCGAACGCAATGTGGACCACGCGAATGGATACAAGAAAATAGGAGGGGTCCAGAAATGGGCCTACGCGAATGCATTGGAAAGGACGCGAACACGGAAGATGGGAAGGATGGGCTTCGCAAATGCGGGGTAGAGGGACGCGAACGCGATGAAGGGGAAAGCCACAGCTAAATCAACGCGGAGGGAGGATCACAATCGCGAAGAAGGATCTCAGACCTACTATTTTCTACAACACTTCCAAACTCCAAATTGCTCCGTTGAGCATACGAAACACACCCGAGGTCCTCGGGACCTCAACAAAATCTACAGACATATTCCATAATATCATTAAAACTTGTACCAATCCTTAAACCACCTAAAACAATGCTAGAAACTCGAATTAACCAAATATTCGAACATAAGAACTTCAAAACTCAACCAAACACGCTTTCGACCAAAAACCTAACAAAACCATGTACAATTGACCTGTAATTTTGCACGCACATCCAAAATGAAATGACAGTGCTAAAACAACTTCTGGAATCTTTTTCTGACCATATTAATAATTCACTATCGGGCCGGAAACTTCGAAATTCCAACTTTCGGCATTTCTAGCCTAAATGAGCTACGGACTTCCAAAACACATTCCGGACATGCTCCCAAGCCCAAAGTCACCTAACTGAGCTAACAGAACCATCAGATTTGCATTCCAAAGTCGTCTTCACACTATTATATTCACGGACCACTTTCCAACACTTAAGCTCTCATTTAGAGACTAAGTGTCTCAATACTCTCCGAGTCCTAATGCCGAGCGTCCTAGCAACCAAAATAGCATAAATGAACTTAGGGCAAGCAGTTAATAGGGGAACGGGGTGTAAATTCTAAAAAAAACCCGCCGGGTTGTTACAACCTCCTACACTTAAACATTTGTTCGTCCTCGAACGAGCATAGAGAACATACCTGAAGTAGTTAAAAGATAAGGGTATCGGCTGCGCATATCCCACTCGGTCTCCCAAGTCGCCTTCTCGGCTGCCTGATCCTGCCATTGAACCTTTACTGAAGCTATATCCTTTAACCTGAGCTTTCAGAATTGCCTGTCCAATATCACCAATGGCTCCTCAACGTAGGACATATCCTCGTCCAACTGAACTGAAGTGAACTCCAAAACATGAGACAGATCACCGTGATACCTCCGAAGCATCCAGACATGAAATACCAAATCAAGCTGGTAGATAAAGTAAGCTCATAAGCAACCTCCCCAACTCACTTCAAAATATCAGAAGTGCTAATAAATCTCGGGCTCAACTTCCATTTCTTTCCAAATCTCATGACGCCTTTCATAGGTGAGACCCGAAGCAGAACCCGCTCACCAACCATAAAGGAAACATCAAGAACCTTCCGGTCCATGCATCTCTTCTGTCTGGACTGGTCTGTACGGAGTCTACTTTTAATCACCTTAACTTTCTCTACCGCATCCTGGACCAAATCTGTGCCCAATAGCCTGGCCTCATCCGGCTCAAACCAACTTATCGGAGACCTGCATCTCCTACCATATAAAGCCTCATATGGCGCCATCTGAATGTTGGACTGATAACTGTTGTTGTAGGCAAACTCTGCCAGTGGAAAGAACTGATCCCAAGACCCTCTAAACTCAATCATGCACGCACGAAGCATATACTCAAGAATCTGAATGGTGCCTAGACTGTCCTTCCGTCTGAGGGTGAAAGGTTGTGCTCATAGTCACCTGAGTACCCAACTCTTGCTGAACGGCTCTCCAGAAACTTGATGTAAACTGAGTACCCCTGTCCAAGATGATAGAAACCAGAATACCGTGCAAATGAACATTCTTTTTGATTTAAATCCCTGCTAACCGCTCCACTGAGTAAATAATACATACTGTTATGAAATGAGCGGACTTCGTCAGCCGATCCACAACAACCCAAATAGAATCAAATTTCTTCGCATTCAGAGGTAGACCAACTATAAAATCCATGGTGATCCTCTCCCATTTCCACTCCAGAATCTCCATATGCTGGAGTAACCCTCCCAGTCTCTGATGCTCAGCATTCACCTGCTGACAGTTGAGGCATCTGTCTACAAGAACCTGTATGTCTTTCTTCATCCGCCTCCACCAATAATTTTGTCTCAAGTCCTGATACATCTTCGCGACACCTGGATGGATGGAATATGATGACGTCCAAATCCACTACAAAAACGTAATAGACACGGTCGCATGCAATATAATTTACCCAACCATGAGTCGGGGTCGAATCCCACAGAGAATAATGTGTAGGCGATTAGGAATGTAAGAAAATTATCGCTAGTAGCGCAGTGCTAAACAATAAGAATTTTGGTTTAAAAAGGTTTATATATCTAAAATGTGGAAATGTAAACTAACCTAGAAAGCAAGTAAAATGATCAATGGCTACAAGTATGAATGCATACGGGAATTACACTCACGTAACGATCCAACGTATTTCACGATTTTATGAATATGAGCGAGTTTATATTAATTAGCCACGGATAATAATTCTTAATTAGCTTCTTCCGAAGACTAACAAGACTTTCTAATTGAATTATCCCTAATCACAATTAGAAGATTAAGAACACGCGGAAGGCTACATGTAGTTCAATCCTATCAGTAGATAGAATCTATAAAATTAGGGTTAACGCCTCAAGTTCTTGTTAACTAATCTTTCCCAACCCCAAACTATTTTTTCCAAAATCAATTTGGAGTTAATGGGAAAGTGCTAGGGTTAGCTAACTCCTTTGAAAACATTAAAGAACAAGAATAATTAAAGTAACAATAACTCACTTCATAAATAAATAAAAATCATTCAATATATAAGCACAACAAGGTATTTAATACACACTATAAATATGATTATTCCCATAAACAAGATTCAAGTGTTGGAAATAAATACTACACATTAAATATTCAATACAAAGCAAGAAAATGAAGAAACAAACATAAATGGGTAAGAAAATCTTAACCATAAGCTTTAATCTTCAAGACCCAAGTGTGTTTGTGCAAACCCTAGCTTCAAAACTTATTCTTCTCTACTCTAAGGAATGAAAAATTAGCTAAAGATCTTTTATAAATGAGCCTAATCGGGTATTAAATGGTTTGGGGATCAAAAGTGTGAAATTCCAGAACTGCCCATGCCTTAAGCACGTTTTTCGCAGTTGCGAACCAAAGTTCGCAATTCCCAAACTTGCCCAGACTGCCTAGGTTCGCATTTGCGATGAGGCCTTCGAATATGCGAAAGTTGACTCTCCAGGTTGACTTCGCATTTGTGAAGTGATCTTCGCATTTGCGAGAACCGCCCATTTCCTATTGAGTTCGCATTTCCCAAGCTCTGGTCGCATTTGCGACCCCTGAGGGCATTGCCCATATTTTTCTCTCTTTTTTCGCTTCTTTTGACTTATTTTCACTTGGTTTCTTCACCATTACTTCTAAATCACCATGTAAAATAGAAGTAAATGACATTAAACATGATTTTATCCCTTAAACATAGCAAAAGTATAGGTTTAAAGGCAAGATAAGTTGGTAAAATACCAACTTATCAAAATACCGCGAGCTATGAGCCTCTACCAATATCAACTCTCAAATATCATCAACATTGGATAAACATATCCGACCCTGCATCCTCAACACCCCGTCATCTCCAATGGTCACATCCCTAGCATCGCCATGCTGAACCGTGTGCCTGAGGAGAAGTAAATGGGGATCATCATACCGTCGCTCCCTGATACGATCGAACAATGAAAACCGAGAAACCACATAGGCTAAAACCCGACAGGGCTCCGAAAGACCCAATCTTACGAGCTGACTGGCTAAGGCCTGAACATCCATCACCATGGGTCTCTCTGAAGCTAGTAAATATGCCAAGCTTCCCAAACTCTCCGCCCGGCAACTCAAGGCATCGTCTACCACATTGGCATTGCCCGGTGATAAAGAATAGTTACATCATAATCCTTCAATAACTCCAACCATATCCTCTAGCGCAAGTTTAGATCTTTTTGCTTGAACAAGTGTTGTAAACTCCGATGATCCGTGTAAATCTCACAGGGTACGCCGTTCAAATAATGACGCCAGATCTTCAAGGCATGAACAATAGCAGCTAACTCAAGGTCATGGACACGATAGTTCTTCTCATATATCTTCAGCTATCTGGACACGTAGGCAATCACCCTACCGTCCTTCATCAACACTGCTCCAAGTCCGACTCGTAAGGAATCACAATAAATTGTATAAGACCCCAAATTAGTAGGCAATATAAGAATAGGGGCTGAAGTCAAAGCTTTCTTGAGCTTCTGAAAGCTCGCCTCACACTCATCTGTCCACTGAAAAAGAGCACCCTTCTGGGTCAATCTAATCATAGGAGCTGCAATAGATGAAAACCCCTCCACAAAACGATGTTAATATCCCTCCAAGACAAGGAAACTGCGGATTTCTATTGTAGAGGAGGGCGTGGGCCAACTCTGCAAGGCTTCCACCTTCTTCGGATCCACCTGAATGCCCTCACTCGATACCACATGGCCTAGGTATGCCACCGAACTCAACCAAAACTCACATTTTGAGAACTTTGCATATAATTTCTTGTCTCTTAGGGTCTGAAGCACGGTTCTTAGGTGAACTCATGATCTTCCCGACTCTGGGAGTACACAAGATATCATCTGCTAAAACAATGACGAACGAGTCGAGGTAGGGCCTGGATACACTATACATCAAATGGATGAAATATGCTAGGGCATTGGTCAGCCCTAATGACATAATAAGGAACTCATAATGACCATACCGAGTCCTGAAAGCAGTCTTCGGGATATTCGATTCCCAAATCTCTAACTGGTGATAACTTGAGCGCAAATCAATCTTAGAAAACACATGTGCGCCATGAAGATGGTCAAATAGATCATAAATACGAGGCAAAGGATATTGGTTCTTCACTGTAAGCTTGTTCAATTGACGATAATCGATACACATGTGCATAGAACCATCCTTTTCTTCACAAACAAGACAAAAGCACCCCACGGTGAAACACTGGGCCGAATAAAACCCTTATCAAGCAATTCCTATAACTGGTACTTTAACTCCTTTAACTCAGGAGGAGCCATACAGTAAGGAGGAATGGATATGGGCTGAGTGCCCGGAAACAAATCAATACCAAAATCAATGTCCCGATCGGGCGGCATGCCCGGAAGATCATCTGGAAACACATCGGAATAGTACCGTACTACTAGAACAAAATCAACAGAAGGGGTATCAACACTGACATCTCTTACATAAGCTAAATACGTGGCGTACCCCTTCTCAACCATACGTAGAGCTTTAAAATATGAGACAACTCTACTGGGGGTGTGATCAAAAGTACAACTCCACTCAATGCGCGGAACACCTAGCATAGCCAGTGTCACGGTCTTGGCGTGATAATCAAGAATAGCATGATGGGGCGACAACCAGTCCATGCCCAAAATTATATCAAAGTCAACCATACCGAGTAACAATAAATCCGCTCTGGTCTCAAAAACACGAATAGTAACCAAAAACAACTAATAAATGTGGTCCACAACAAGAGAATCTCCCACGGGAGTAGAAACATAAACAGAAGGGCTCAGTGACTCTCAGGCTATACCCAAATGCGGAGAAAAATAAGAAAACACGTATGAATAGGTAGAGCATGGATAAAAAATATCCAATGCCTCTCAGTGGCTAACCAATATAATACTTGTAATCATAGAATCAGAGGCAACAACCTCGGTGTGAGCAGGAATAGCATAATATCTAGCCCGGCCCCTCCCTCGATTGTGACCTTTATCTCCCGGATCTCCGCCCCTAGTTGGCTGGGCAGATGGGGTGGTAGCTAAAGTTGTGATCATGGCATGAGAACTCTGAGAAGCATGCTGTGCCTGAGCAGTCTGTGAAGTTTCACTCCTCCCAAGTCTAGGTCAATCCCTCACCACATGACAGGTGTCACCACACTCAAAATAAGATCTAGGTGGACATGGTGGTTGTGACTGGCTGGGACCAGGTCTGCTAGACTGACCTCTGAAAGTACCCGCATAGGAGGCGCGCTAGAAACTGGAGGCACATAATAAGGCTCCCAAGGTAAAGATGGAGCTGGAGCACTGCTGCCTGCTGGAAGAGCAAAATGAACGGGGCAACCCATAAAACCCCTACCATATCGACCCAGTGCTGGAGTACGGGCACCATAGTAGTGGCCTGACTCTCGAGACCTCTTGGCCTATCTGTCCCCTCTCCCTCTAGCAAGCATACCGTCGATCCTCCATGCAATGCTCACTACCTGATGATAAGGGTTGTCCATATCCAACTCTCGATCCATGATAGATCTGATGGGTGGGACAAGAACCTCAATGAACCTATGAACTTTATCGTAGACTGTAGCAACCAAAGCCGGTGCATGTCTGGCCAACTTGGTGTAATGGATGGCATACTCTGGAACTGTCATAGTACCCAGGTACAAGTGTTCAAACTCTGCATGCCATGCGTCCATGAGACTCTAGGGAACAAACTCTCTAAAAACATGTCCGAAAACTGGGTCCAAGTCAGTGAAGCAGCCTCGCCCGGACTGTCTATCTTATAAGTGCGGTACTAATCATTGGTAGCCCCCTGAAGCTAAAAAGCGGTAAAGGAAACCCCGCTTGACTGTACTATACCCATAGTGTGAAGAATACAGTGACACTCCTCAAGAAATCCCAAGGAATCCTCTGATGCTAAACTGCTGAACACAGGAGGCTTATATTTCTTAAACATCTCAAGCCTCAGCTGCTCGTCCTCTGATACAACTGACCCATCCTCGGCTAAACTGGCGCCACAGGCGATGCAGGGATAACCTATGGGACCTGCTCCATATGCACGCTCTGCTCATGAGTGCAGGCTGCGGGAGTCTGGGCCCCTCCTGCGGTCTGGGATGTGACTGTAGGGACAGGAAGCAACCCCGTCTGAGCCAAGGTGGTGTACATGGACATGAACTGAGCTAAACTCTCCTAAAGGGCTGGTGTAGAAGTGGCGGTAGGCGTGTCATGTGTCTGAGCCCCGACTGGATCTGCTAGCGGTACCTCAGCGGCAGCTTGCACAGGTGCTCTGGCTACACCACGTGCGCATCCACGACCTCTGCCGCGGCCCCTGCCTCCAGCGGCTACAAGAAGAGGTACGAGTGCCTGATCATCCTGAGTAGCGCATGTCCTAACCATCTGTGAGAGAATAGAAGACAAAAGTTTATAATTGGTGTCGAAAATATTGCATAACGAGGAAATAAAATGAAGTGAATATTTTTCCTATGTAGTTAAATAGCCCCTCGTAGATAAGTAAGGACGTATCCATACCGATCAGTGAGACTCTAATAAACCGGCTTGTGTTCCGTGGCTCCTATGAACCTAGAGCTCTGATACCAACTTATCACGACCCTAGTTCACGAATTATGAACACTTCATGATGGAACCTAGTCTTCACAACTGGGTAAGCCTAGCAGATTGCGAAATTTACAACATTTACGAATTAATAATAATTTAAAAGCTAAATATTATGAGGAAATGTATATAGTTGCTGCCTGGAACATACACTTTAACACTACAATTCTGACAGAATCCCGTAACCCAAAAATCTCACGGGAAACACAGGCTAAAAGGGTTTCATAATATTCTCTACACCAGAGTATCTAAAACAACATGAAAAGAAGGGAAAGGGGGGCTATCCGCTACAGCTGTAATGGAATAGAGACTTTGGGTCGGCACACATAACAGATATACCTCAAGTCTCCACTAGTGCTCTCCACTATGAGGATTTCCTGGAAGGAAGTACCTGGGTCTACACAAGAAAAACATGAGCAGAAGAGGCGTGAGTACGCCACATCGGTACTCAGTAAGTGCCAAGCCTAACCTCGGTCGGGTTGTGACGAGAAAGATTGAGTCCCTACTGAGATAAAACATGATAATCAATATGATAAGGAAACAACAACATGAATATTATCTACAGCAAGAATCTAGCAAGAAAATAAGTAAAAACATTAACAGAGAACCAACACAATTAATAAGTAGAGGTACAAAGCACAACCGGATATTTTTCATCGGGGATCTCCTGGTATCCCGAGGATCTCTTGGTATCCTCATTAGATACATGAGGGATCTAATAGTATCCCGAGGATCTCCTGGTATCATCCATTTTTATCATATCTATGCCAGGGATCTCTTGGTATCCCACACTCTCAGTCTTAGAACATAACACGTGCAGGGGGAGCTCCCGAGATGCCGTCCCGTAAACCCAAATTGTAAAGACACCACAACAATTCAAATATTGTATAATGCTAAGTAAGAGTAACTAATAGAATTTCTGGTCTAGCATGATTCATAAAGTACAATTAATATAGTTTAAACAAGTAAGCAAGTAAGTCAATAAAACATACTTTTCTTAAGCTTCCACTGGTTAACTTGCATTTAGAATAGGCAAATACACAAGAAAACATAGTTTAAATATTCTAAGAAAAATGAATTTTCAACAATTAGCTCAAGTACATGCTCGTCACCTTACGTACAAGGCGTTTAAAACAACAAGTAATATATCCTATGGGAAGAGGTCCCCCACACAAAGTTAGACAAGCCACTTACCATGAACCGATACCAAAATCAACTACGAACAACACCTTTGCCATGAGTATCCGACTATGAATGGCCTAAATCTATTCAATCTAATTACATAACATAACTAATATTGCAAGTAACTAATTACACTATTAAAATTAAATCTAAGGCCCAAAAATAAGTAAAATGACCATAATGTCCCTCAGGACAATGTTTCTAAATCGAATAATTTTCACGTTTTCAGAAACCTCGTACTCTCACGAGTCTAATAATACAAAAGTCTCCTAAATCGGGGGTCATATGCCTCATCAAAACCCCATGTTTATGTCTAAGAATTTTTCCCCAATTTGATTCCAAAATCCGAAATTAAAGGTTGAATTTAAGATTAGATTAGTGAGTATTGGTCATAGAAGGTAGAGAATCGTTACCCCATCATTGCCTCTGAAAAAACCTCGAAACGTCCCTCAATTTCGAGCTCTCTAGCTTGAGTTTTGTTAAAAATGGCTAAGCCCTCGTTTTTAAATGTTTATATCTGCCTAGGACTTTAGTTCATCGCGAACGCGAAGATGGGCTCGCGTTCGCAGAGAGGAAAAATGTAAGTGACTGAAGTTACCCTTCGCGATCATGAAGACAAGGATGCGAACGCAAAGGTCTGGGCTAAAGGCTTACTCGAACGTGACGTGGACTACGCGAACGCGTAGAAGAAAACATGAGGGGGTCTAGAAGTGGGCCTATGCGAACGCGTTGGCAAGGATGCGAATGCGGAAGAGGGGAAGGCTGGGCTTCACAAACACGGGGTAGAAGTGAATGCGATGAAGGGGAAAGCCACAGCTACGCGAATGCGGAGGGAGGACCGCGATCGCAGAGAAGGATCTCAGACATGCAATTTTCTGCAACACTTCCAAACTCCAAATTGCTCTGTTGAGCATCCGAAAAACACCCGAGGCTCTTGGGACCTCAACCAAACCTATAGACATATCCCATAATATCATTCAAACTTGTACCAATCCTTAAACCACCTAAAACAACACTGGAAGCTCGAATTAACCAAATATTTGAACCTAAGAACTTCAAAACTCAACCAAACTCGCTTTTTATAAAAAACCTAACCAAACCACGTTCGATTGACCTGAAATTTTTCACGCACCTCCTAAATGACATGAGGTGCTGCAACAACTTCCAGAATACCGTTCTGACTCTTGAATAAAAAATTCACTATCGGGCCGTAAACTTTGAAATTACAACTTTCGGCATTTCTAGCCTAAATGAGCTACGGACTTCCAAAACACATTCTGGACATTCTCCCAACCCCGAAGTCACCTAAAGGAGCTAAAATAACCATCGGATTTCAATCTCGAGGCCGTCTTCACACTGTTCTGATCACGAACCGCTTTCTAACACTTATGCTCTCATTTAGGACTAAGTGTCCTAAAACGCTCTGAGTCCTAACGCCAAACGTTCCGGCAATCAAAATAGCAAAAATGAACTTAGGGGAAGCAGTTAATAGGGGAATAGAGCATAAATTCTAAAAATGACCGGCCGTGTTGTTAAAATTTTCATCATCATGGACTTATGGCATTGATTTCTTGTGTCAGCTAACGTCATGAGTGTTATTCCACTTCATGTATTTTGAATCCCATATAGCATTCAAGGTGCCAGAGTATAAATTGATTTTCCCTACACTGTAGGAGACAATTGGGTTATGCACTTGAATACTCCTCCTTAATGATTCCTATTTCCAATGTACTACTTATCCCTATGCCTCATTTGTGTAAGAATTGATGTAGTCACAATGATTAACTATGTCAGCATTATTACTTGTAACTTTTGTGTTCCTTAACATATAACCTTAGAAAGTACTCTACTCAGCGTATTGATGAATTCCTGGATAACTCCAGCACAATCTTGAACTCTATGTTCCTTATTGCATTAAATTTATTAGGTATTGAAGGTCCAAACATGTCAAATGGGGATCATCCTTGTGTGATCACATATGTTTTATGGCCTGTTTATGATAGCACATCTTAATGTAATAGTCGAAGGTTATCAAAGGTTTAGCATGGGTGTTCGAGTAGAGATTTATAATTCAGGAGCATGAACCGGTTATTCTCAAAATTTTCCCATGTAGATGTTATGTGAATTGATAATTAAGGGCATGTAAGTGCATTTCCCATTAGGCCGCACTAGGAGTATGATGTTTCCCCATAGTTGTTCCTCATAAATTTGTATTTTCATATGTTTATGTCTAAGAAGGTATGTGGAGATCATTTGTATATCATGCTGATGTAAACTATTGAATGTGAATATTAATTGATAGTTAGATTATGCGAGGTATCTAGTTGTCATCCTTGTTAGATAAGTTTAGGGGTTGAGATTGCTTCCGCGAATGTGTTTTGGCAAAGCCTGTGAATCTAGGAGGCCTCCTTGAAGGCCGAAAGTATCGTGGAAAGGAAATTTTTGCTTGATTGTATCAAAAGGCTTTGATTTGAAAGATAACTTCTAGGTATTATGATTTAGAAATGTGCGGTTCATGTCCAGGTATCCTTATGATAATGTAGTGCTTGCAATGATGAAACTGGTATTGTCGATATATACATTGTAGTGCTTTTTCTCGTTGTGGAAGTGTTGTTAGGATAGTTTTGGTGGTTCTTTGACAGGTGGATAGGTCTAGTATTTCGTGATGCCACATAGGCTAATTATAATATTTTTGTGCTATTAACATGGCAGGCATCACTTATATTTGGTAAACAAGTGTATGATTCACATATTAAGTAAGGTGAGGTACAAGGAGAGGCCTAGGTGTAAGCCAAATGGGAAAAGTTCCATAATGGGCTAAGATTCCAAAGGTACTTGCACAAGTCCCCACTTTGGAATAGCACATCTAAATATGTATAAGGTTTTATGTGATGAATAACCTATCAAATGAAAGGTCTTCAAGTCTAGTTTCCAATGTTCAAACCGTCCGTCATTTGGACATTCCTACAAAATGCTATGACCAAATTACCAAAGGCTGAAAAAATGCGATCTTGTGTCAGATATGCAATCACAAACATCATTATACGGTCCACATACTTGATTTGCTATCGCAAATCTGATCGCAAACTGGACCAATGTAGCCCAGTATTGGGCACCGAGTTTTGTGATGCGTTTGCGTCGAACATACCCATTCTACGGTCCATTATGCGACTGCAAACCCGCATTCAGAGGGTTAATCTTCTTATTTTTATAACAAGACCCCATTTTCACATACAATCTTTGGGGCTTCATTTGGGGTCATTTTTCTACTGATTTTAGAGAGGGTTGAGAGATTTTTAGAGAGAGAAGGAGGAACCCAACATTCAATCATCCAATCTTGCATCAATCTTCAAGAATCAAAGAACCCAATCACAAGTCCTTCATCTAAAAGGTAAGATTCTATACATTAGGCTTTAATTTTGAGTTTGGGGTATAAGATCGGGTATTGAGGCATGATTCTTTGATGTAATACTATTATTTATACATGCATGTACGATTTAGGTTTGTGAAAAGATTTCTGAACATAAATAAATAAAGATTGGGTTGGGGAATGAAGGAAACCTTGTAAAAGAAATCTAAAATCAATATGCTCAACTAGTATTTGATAAAATGCTCAAATGAGCTGAAACCATGAATACCTTCCTAATTTGTGTTCAATTTTGTTATTTCTTAAAGTATATTGGAATTTCAAGAATTTCAGGAACATTGTAATAACTTAAGGAAATCTTAAACAAGGTATGTATGGATAAAACCCCGTCTTTTAAAAATTGAGCTCTATCGATGCTTGTGTAAATGTGGTACGACTGAACTTTGGATTCTTGCTTTGATTGATTCTTTACATGGATTGGTGTTGTGACCCTATATTTGCGAAAGATGCATTCCAGTATGATTAATGTGCTATTCTTGATAACTTAAAAAGAGTGCAAGGGATATGAATCATGTATTGAAATTCTAAGACCTTAAATTGAGATTGGAGCTCCATATATTATGTTAACTATGTGAAATCCTACTTATGCTTGCAGCTTGAATTGCCTTTATATGTGCCTATGATCTCAAATTGCAAGGTGGGCATTAAAAATGGAAAAGATATGATAATTGTGGCCCCAAGTGGCAACAAATTGATACGATATATGTGAAATGTGTATTTAAATGAGATGATTAATGAGAAAGAAACCACACCTAGGTAAGGTGGCCTAGCCGATTGGGCCATGATCGGACACCATGCCGCACACATGACGGTAATGTGCTAATATTGATCTCTGGAGAAGGGAAATGAAATGTTGATTGAGATATATGTCTCAAATGAGGCAACCTAGCCGATCGCGCCGTGATCAGACTCCGCTCAAGATAGCGATGGTATTGGGAACATTGATGAACATATGAATGAAATGCCCCAAACTAAGAGCTGTGGGAAAAGGATGTGAAAATGTCATGATTCTTTTATTTAATAATGTTGTGATCATTTAAAGTGTTTGAGTTGTACTTGTGATTTCATTATTATTGTATGAAAGCACTTTCTAACTAGATGGTATTTAGTTATATATACTAGTGTTTTTCGATGGCACTAATGTCCCTTTTGTCGGAGGCGCTACGTCTTTAAATGGATGTAAGTGTTTCTATAGCAGGCAGTGTTGGTCGTAGCTAGTGCCGTATCATCTTTTCAACTGACTTGGTGAGCCCCACTTCGTTTTGGGGTCCTGTTTCATTTGTTTATCATGTATTTGTATTTGAGGTATAGTCGGAGCCTTGTTACCGACATTTCTTTATTACATTACTCTTCAGTTATGTTTAGATGCTTCGTAGACAGGTTGTGGGTAGTGTCATGTATTGGAATTAAAGTTGAAACATTGATGGTTGGCAAAGATTTATAAAACTTGTAATATTTTGATATTTATGATATAAGCTGCTAATGGAAATGAAATGGAATTGTTAATAAAATACATACTAAATATGATTTATGGAGTCCATCTCCTATTTAATGACGAGTTGAGTTGGGTAGGATGAAACCTAATAGGCTTGCTCAATCGGGCTTACTTGGTTGAGCGCCGGTCGCGCTCCTCGGATTTTGGGGCATGAGAAGGTACATATATATCGAGCCTTATAGGGTCGGACAACTATTCTACTTACTATATTGAGAGAGTTGAGTCAGTATCAGCTGGTAAGAATATCTTCAAATTATCTTTGACTCTTAGTTGCTTTCAGTTATTATATTATTAGGTTAGTTTCAACTTTTAATTATTTTGTTGCCTTACATATTCCGTATATTATTTTGTACCAACATCTTTTTTGTTGGGGGACGCTGCATTTCATGCATGTAGGTCCTGATATATAGCTGGATAGATCTTCCCAATAGATAGAGTTAAACATCAACTTGGTTGGTACGCTCCACTTTCTCGGAGTTACCAGGTCTATACGTTGGAGACTATTTTATATATACAGTTTTGATGGGTAGGTCGAGGCCCTTTCTAGATCATGATACAGTTCAGTTGTCTCTAGAGGCTTGTAGATGAGTCCTGTATATTTTGGTCCATCAATAGACATTCATGGCGGCCACATTAGCCTGTATAGTTATATATATGAGCTTCTGGGTATGTTTACCCCTCATGTGAGATAATATTTTAAGATGATTCGGAGTATGGCCTCATCGTCCTAAGTTAAGGGTTACCACTCCAAAGTTCACAATTATAGAGTGGTACGCTCGGGACAAGTATGGCATCGGGTGCTCGCCGTGGCCCATCGGTTTGGGTCATGACAAAAATGGTATTAGAGCAATTCTGTCCTAAGTAGTCTACAAGTCATTATATATATATATAAATATATATATATATATATATAAATATATATATATATATATATATATATATATATATATATATATATATATATATGAACTTCTGGGTATGTTTACCCCTCATGAGATGATATTTTAGATGATATTTTAAGTATGGGCTCATCGGCCTAAGTTAAGGTTACCCTCAAGGGTTCACAATTATAGAGTGGTACGCTCGTGCCAAGTATGGAATTGGGTGCTCGTCGCGGCCTATCGGTTTGTGTCATGACAAAAATGGTCTCAGAATAGTTCTGTCCTAAGGAGTCTACAAGCCATGTCTAGTAGAGCCTTGTTTATGGCTGTGTTGTGCACCACACTTATAAGCAGGAGGCTACATGGCATTTGGGACTGTCACTCTTTCTTCTTACTCTAGATCGTGTGGTAGAGCACAGTTGTAAGAACTCAATTTCCAAAACTCCATCTTATTCATAAACAATAATGCCTACATTTAGAAAGACAATTGATAAGGGTTTGAACGTAGTTGTGGAAGAGTTGAGTAAGAGGAACTTGATTCTGCATGATGCTTATAATGAGTAAATGTATGGTCTTCAACAGATCATGTGTGTACTAAGACATGTAAGCTTCTTGTTGAGGAGCTCTAAGGCATGAATATTTATCCACCCATATGGTGTAAAGCAATGAGAGAATTAGAAGGTACAAGTTTCAACAAGTAAAAGAAGCAAGGTGAAAAAGGGTACAAGGTACCCAGTTAGTAAAGATGAACATTATCTACAATTCAAGAAGAGAGATAAAAGCATTTTGAGTTACCTTCAACAGTAACAAAGGTGTGTACAACTGGCCACATCGATCTTAGTTATGCCCTATGGGAGCTAACATATATGGTTTAAGAGAAGGATGAGATATCAGGGCCCGGCTGGGGTTAGATAACCTAAAATGGTGGATGGATTGTTTGCATTAGTTGACATTTTCAAAGGATATTGCCAATGTGCTAATATATCTCCTTGTCAGACATCTAGATGGTGCACTCTAGAATAGTATAGCTAGATATGAGTAATACAAAGATAGGCACTGGAAGCCTTGAAGGGTCATCGATGATGTGAGAAGATGCCAAAGATGAAAAGGTAAAACATCTATAGATTGATTGTCCTATCGTTAAATCTTAGCATCCCCTAAAGGGGGAATATTGAATGATATGGCATTAAGTCAGAATTAAGTGGTTTTAGTATGTTTGGAATGGTGAAGGAAGAATGCGATAATAAAATGAGAAAAGGGATGAGATTTCACTTATCCAAATCCTACTGATATTCTACGATTCAAGAACAGTATGCAAGCTCGATGTCAAGGAGAGGAAGTAAGGGTTCCTGCACAGGATGATATTGATAAATAAGGGACCAGTGAGAGAGGTAAGTTAAGATAAAGGAAATAAGCCAAGAAAGATTACGCAAAATATTCATATGCGAATGGACCAACGAGTAGTTAGAAACCGATTTAAGAAGAGCCTAGTTATGGCTAAATAAGATGATACAAACAAATAAATAGATTGTAAACCCCAACACGGGGAATTCAATCTCGCAGATATGACATCATAGCCTTGAGAAATATGATGATAGGAGTTGGGATAGTTAAAGGTACCGTATGAATGTTACGGAAATAAAAGAAATTGTCATTGGGAAGACAATCAAAAATATCATCTTAGAAGCTACCATACGAGCAAAAGGGCATAAAGCAGAGAAGTAAAAATAAATACAAGCAAGAAAGAACATCAAAAATTCCATCGGGTAAATGATGTAATAAGCTCACATCCTTGTAAGAATCAAAGGGTCCTCCCTACGTACTACAATAAAAGACTAGCTAAGAAAATAAGGAAGAATTCTTCAACCTAAACATAGTGACCTAAAGAGGAAATGGTCTTGTAATAATAGTCTCACTAAAACATTTTATGCACCCTATAAGAAAGTACGATTCGAGAAAATGTGGGTTGCAAGGATGCGTGGGTACTAAGAAAATCTAAGTATGCCCACTAGAAGGGGGAAGAAAGACTAGAAAAAGTAATAGCCTACGTTTAAAGAAAGTTGATAAGACACAGAAGGAATTATTCAAACGATGATCCAGAGTTAGTTACATTACGAACGCACTTAAGAGTTCGGAGTATTATACATGCGGCATATATGTTGACAATCATATAGCTGTAGAAGACTCCGGTATAAGCTAAAAGAAAGAATTAATTCCAGGTCATAGACAAAGGATTGAATTGTTAGAAGATTGTATCATGGATATTCCATAGCGTCCATGAAAGGACAAAGAAATAAGTAAATGTCATAAGTTGCATATTGGAAGATACCTTAAGCCTACATAGAAAGCTAATCAAAAGGAAAAGGAAACTAAAGAGTTACTTAAACCAAGTAAATCAGTAGTCTAATTACTAGACCCAGAAGACTATAGAAATCATGATTGAGAACATTGTAGGATTACCCTTAATATCAGAGGTACAAAAGAGATAGTAAGACAACCATATTATATAACGGCCTCACGAGAAAGCCAGTTAGAAGCGTACCAGCCCCATAAGAAGTTAGTATGAATCTCCCACCGAATTAGGTATGCATCGGAGGTGTAAGTGTTACAATAGAGCTTTAAGTTATGGATGTAAATCATACCTATGTAGAAGGGAAGTTATCAAAGAGGTAAAAGACGTGATGCGAGATTTTAAAGCAAGGTAATGGTGAACAACGTATGAGACACTCAAAAGAAAAAGGATGTGAATAGTCCTTACTTTGGATAGAAGGTTAGAAGCGTTGAGATTCAGTATCCAGAAAGATAGTGGTGGCATGCCTTCCAGCCTATGGGTTCTAGGTATCGGGAAGCCTAATAAAGAGAGTAAAGAAGAGTTAGAGACGATGTGATGTCTCGCTTGATGATCAAGATTAATACAAGGAAATATATGGTGCAAGCAAGTTGAAGGAAGGTTGCGAGTAGTATAAATAGACATGTATAGGTCGCAAGCTAAAGTATTGTGAAGCGACATATTTTAGGAAGACAAGAATAAGGACAAGAAAGGGCAAGTAACAAGGTGACTAGAAACGAGTAAGTCCTCAGAATTAAGCCCAGCAAAACAAAAGAGATGATGGTTTCTATAAGTTATAGAAAGCTCAGTATAGCTTAAAAGATCTCAAAGGAGTCTAAGACACGTAGCATTTAGAAGAGCTGGGATGTTGCCCTGGTAATAGAATGAGGGTGTAGTTGTGATAAATAAGGGATAATGTTTAGGCCTTTAATTGAGTGATTATTTGAAAAAATGGAGATTTCATGAATTGTACAGGATTGACACACCCAAGTAAGGTAAATCACATTGGGATGCTATGAAAAATAGTTATGGAAATTACTATAGATGTTCCTCGATACAACATGGGCCATAGTGATTATGCAAGAAGTTTCAAGTTATCTATAGTAAATTGTAGATCAATATTGAAGTGAATCAACAATGAATGGACAAAAGTCACAAAGTATAAGAAAAGATTAGACTGTCGTTCTTAAGATGTACAGTAATGAGTAAGCATTAAAGGATTTAGATTTATGCATATAGGATAAGTAACGAGAATAACCTGGAGTTTGGTGGCTGGCCTCAGTAATTACAGCATGACCTACCTAAATGCGGTCAAGTCATATGGATGGATAATCATGTCCATGAAATAAGGTATAGCAATATTCGTATGTTCATCCAAGTACCAAGCGAAGAACTTTAGTATACTTATGGATTCCTGGGGGATATATTGTCAAGCTCTGTATATGTTTACAAGGTGAGGCCTAGATATTGGCTAAAATTGGAGCAAAAAGCTAGAGGGAAGAGTCATATAGGCACACATACAAGGAAAAAGTGGTACATGATGCATGATAGAAGGTATCAACAGTTAAGAGATTGTAAGGTTTTCGACTACGAGTCGTGGTGTCAAAAAGAGCCCTAGGGGGGGGGGGAATTCTCTGGCCTTTGGATTTGTTCACAAAGCAGTTGACTAGATGGATATGACAATCTTTAAATATTAGTAAGAGCTATGGATTAGGAGACAGATAAACGCATCATTCAACATTCGATGATGAATTTTCCAAGAGGGGGGGGGGGGTAATAGTACACCCTATGTTTTCGTATTTAAGAGTTTGTTGTAAGTCAACTGAGGTAAGATAGAAAAGAAATAATCTTTAAAAATTATATAAAGTAAGTTAATCATGTTATCGTGGAAATTAATAATATTTATCATCATGAATAACAAGTACCAAAATTGTTGGAAGGCTTAGAATCTAAACAAATTGAAGAAGATAAGTTTTGTCGAAAGTCAACAAGTTTGGTGTTACACCCCGTGCGTTCTAAGGTGGCGTATAAGAATATAAGACTTCTTAATCATGACTGAGTGAGTGTAAAGTCTTGATGTGACTATATAGTATTTTTGGACATAAAATATAATGTTTTGGAAAAATTGTATTTAACTCACGAAAAAGTCGAGTTAGGATTTTTCTTGTAATGAGCAGTTTTCAGAAATTAAATTCGTAAGCTTTATAATGTAATGGGACATATATCATACCACAATTAAGTTCTTGGAACCTAATTTCCAATGGTCCAAACCATTTATTCATACGACATCGAGGTAGAGAAATATAGATTTTTAATGTAAGGGTCACCAAGTCACGTTGCCGCACTTTGGAGAAACTGGCAGGTTTATAGGGCAAGTTACGACACAGTTTTCTACCAATATAATTGAGAGTTATATAGAGATATATATATGTAATTAAAGCAAGATGTGTTTAGTTTCCTAAATTTCAAACCATTTGTCAATGCAATATAGGAGTAGAGAGATACAAGTGTCCGAAGTGCACTGCTCAAGCTGCCAAGCAGGCAGCTTACCCACCTGCATGGAGAATTGAGGTGGTAGGCCTATAAGTTGTCTTTATCAATTATATTTTGTCAATATTCAGAGATCAATTATTGAAAAACACTCTCAAATTCTCCAAATACTTTTACAAGGTTCCAAGAACTAAACTCAAGAGTATTCAACACAAATCTTCATCAAAGGTGTTAAAAGACTACAAAAGAATACTTCTATGATGTTGTAGTGTGATTGAGGGCTATTGTGACCTAATTTGGGATGAGAGCTTCTGTTAAAGGTATGTATAATATCTTCTTGATTGTGCCCAAGGTTAATCTTGTATTGGTTGTGTTATTTGAGTGAAAACCCATAAGATGCACTTGAAGGAACGTGGGATACGGTTGTCTTTTTGGTTGGACTATTTTGTGGTTAAAAATATGGTTTTTGGTGAGTGAAAATTGTGAGAAATAATTTGATAATATTGTGGATGTTGTTTTTAAGCTTTCCTAGATGTTAATTAAGTTTATTGAAGAATAAAAAATGGAAAACAAGTAATTGAGGATAAAAATTAAGATGCTAATCATCTGGGGCTATTTTGAAAGGCATTTTGTGGAGGTTTTAAACTAGAAATAATATGGTACATATAAGTATGACGTTCTGAATATTGTAAACTAATTTATGGAATAAGAGTTGGATTCAGTTTATATCTTGTTATGAGTAAAAAATGAGCTTGCCACTCAATATGATTGTTAAGATAAACGGAAAAACTCATATTGAATTATATTGTCATTGTTTCTAGTGTTGGTTACATTTGTTGTTGTTGGTCTATTGATGACCCTTACTGGTCGTTGGGATGTATTAAAATAGGGGAGTTGCTGCCCGGTTTTCCTCAAGTCATGCGACTAGCCAAATATGATGGTACGACATTATGTGTTAACAACAATATAATTTCACTTGTTGTAGATGCAAGAAGTTGTGTTGAGCTTGGTTAAGTAATAAGGAAGATATCATACAGGTATGTTAAGGCTAAGCCCTTCCTTCATTTTGGCATGATCTCTTAATTAAACAAGTTTGATAACCAGGCATAAAGAGAATTTCATATTCCCGAATTTATGTACATTTTTCTAGTCTCATAAGTTACAATATTCCTTATCATATTCAATTGAGTATTGTCTTCTTCCATTCAAGAGAGCAGAGCAGGCCCCTATTGGGCAACCTCTGATCAAATGGTAAGTTAAATGCTGAGCCTACTGTGGCTGAGCATCTATGAATAAGCCCAACATGGCCGAGATATAAAGCCTAGTATGACCGAGTGCCTATGAGTGAGCCTATTACGACATAGAAGTTATATATATACTGAGCCTCACAGGGAATACAACTATTTTACTTATTATATTAATAGAGTTAAGTCAGTATCATGAGGTAAGCATATCTTCATATTATCTTTGACTCTCGGTTACTTTCAGTTATTATATTATTAGTTCAGTTTCAACTTTTGATTATTCTATTGCCTTACATACTCGGTACATTATTTCGTACTGACGTCCTTTTTGTCGCGGGATGCCACATTTCATGCCTATAGGTCCTGATAGACACATGGATTGATCTTTCTAGTAGATAGAGTGAAACATCAGCTCGGTTGGTACGCTCCACTTTCTCAGAGTTACCAGGTGTATACCTCGGAGACTATTTTATATATACAGGCTTAATAGGTAGATCGAGGCCCTCTCCCGATCATGATACAGTTCAGTTATTTATAGAGGCTTGTAGGCGAGTCCTGTATATTTTGTTCTATTGGTAGACATTCATGGTGGTATATATATATATATATTGGGTATGTCTACCCCTCATGTGAGATGATATTTTAAGATGATTAAAAGTATGGACTCATCGGCCTAAGTTAAGGGTTACCCCTCAAGAGTTCACAAGTACAGAATAGTACGCTCAGGCCGAGTTAGGCATCGGGTGGTCGTCGTGGCCCATCGTTTTGGGTAGTGACAATTTTTTGGTGCGAATGTATATTTTTGTCGCATGCTTCAAGTAGACTATTCTTTTTCATGCGCTTCAAGCGGTATATTCTTGAATTTATATGTTTTAAGTGGTATATTCTTTGTCATCCACTTCAAGCGGCATATTCTCTGTCATGCTCATGTTGTATATGCTTCCAAACATGTCTATGTATATGCTATTACATATGACTATGTCGCATATTCATTCACACATGCTTTTGTTGATGCCTTATCAAATTAGCTATCACTTCTCTATCGACTCTTGGTCATACACAATCATACACAAGTCATGCAAGAGTTGTCTTTTCACCCTTCCGAACTTTCTTGCAAAACTCTCTAGCTTCAGAGATTGGCGTACGAGATTAACTACGTACCATCTTGCAGGTGTCCTTAACTCATGCTAGAATCTAGGTAAATCTACTCTTAGAATTTCTAGGTCACTACATACCTTGCAGCTCGCTTTAGCTGGATTAAATATAATTTATCTTGATTATGGGAACGGTTTAATTCTAACTTCTTGTGCTAATACATTTTGTATGTATTGAACGGATCAAGTAAAGATGAGTATTTTATAAAATAATTTCTCTAGTCCATTTAATGTACTTATACTCTTAATCCTGATATAATTATTATTAGCTGTGTATGTCACTTGTTGTTTTGATTTATTAAAAGGCGAGATTCTTTCGTGAGTCAATAAGCTTGGGTAAATTGGATAACAATGATATACATTGGCGAAGTAATAATTAGTCGATGGAATCCATGTCCCGATTTTGAGATTGATGATACTCCTTTATGAAACCTTATAAGTTTTCATGTGTAAACCCCGCCGGTGGATTTTGTATCCGACACATGAATAAGTTAAGTGTAAGTCTAAAGGAAGTAATCGATAAATTAAATAGTCAGTAATTTAATTTGATTGATTAGTATCTGAATCTTAATACGAGGAGTTAAATAAGGTTTTATGGAAGAATTTTGAAATTAAACTGAAGAGTGCAATTACGAATTTTTGGTGGATTAATTCGTAATTTATTATGATGGAAATTAATTTCAGAATTTCAGAATTAATATCTTAATATGAAGCCTTGTTAATTAAATTCTGTGGTCCCTACTGTGCCTAAATAATAGGAAATAGTGGAAACCGTTACTTAGTGGGAAAGAAAACGTGGAAACCGTCCCTTAGTGGGAGAAGAAAACCTAACAGGTTTTGAAAATGGGTTATATATATATATATATATATATATATATATATATATATACATACATATAGGGGCTGGACATTTTTGACACAATTCTGTCGCGGTTTCTACTAGAATTTTGCCCACCCAAAATTCTCTATCTTCGATTATTGTTTGGGTAACACAGTAGAAGACTGTGGAAAGCTGCTAGTGCATTTTCAACTAAGGAACTGGAGAATGACATAGATTTGCTGTGTTTACGCTTCAAGAGGTAATACTAAAATATCCATACGTGCTAGTTGTTTAGATTACACGTGAATAAGATTCTGTTATTGCTTCCGCTGTGGTATATATTCTATCAATTGGTATCAAAGCCTACTCACGTCTAATTAAATAATTAGAATAAATCATAAGGATTAATATCATGTTCTATATGCAAGTTTTGAATTACATGCAAAGTATGTTTTTATGAAAACCTGCACTATTTTTGGTGTGATTATCTGTTATGGGTTATGTAAATTATTCTAAAAACTTGATGTATCCTTTTAATATTGGAGATTTTGAGTTAGAATAATCTGAAATTTGAATTTTATCATGTATTACGGAAAACCAAGTTTTGCCGAATTAGGGCAAAAAATCGGAGGTCAAAAAGTTGGCGAACTCCGATTGACCTGAAATTTGGCAGGCCCATGCGAAACGTCCCTGTGAGCAATACTCATGGATATACTAAAGTCATTGTTTAGGCTTTCAGGGTCGTTTAGATGGTGTTTTTGCTGTTTTTCTAAAATTCTAAAAAAATTTTGTTAGTTGTTTTTAATTTCAGTAATTGTGGGGATCAATTCCTTCCATATCGGATAAAAATATTATGAATAATCACTATGTTATACTAGTCATTAATTATTTGTATTTACTCTCCATTTGAGTATGCATGTTGATTCAATAGAACTAATATATGTTGAATGTTGATTTCACTTGGCTTAAATTAACCGTTTACTCTCCATCTGAGTATGACTATGGAGTTAAAATCTGTCATTATATATGTATATTGCAAGAATAGCTTCTTTCCCATTGAAATTTGTTGTTCAAGGTGCATATATATATATATATATATATATATATATATATATATATATATATATATATATATATATATATATATATATATATTAAATATGTTAATTTTAATGTTCATAATATAAACTAATTTGATCTATTTAAATATTTAATGTCTCCCAGATTGACAATGACTGCTTTCAATACCCTTACTGCCATTCTTACCCAATACAAACTTGAGGGTCCAAATTATGTTGATTGGAAATGAAATTTGGATATTGTTCTAATTGCCGAAAAGTACAAATTTGTGCTCGATGAGGTGTGTCCAGAAAAACCTGGAGATGATGAACAAAAGGCTTACCAGAAATGGATTAAGGCTGAAGAGATGGCGCGGTGTTACATTTTGGCATCCATGTCGAATGTTCTGCAACATCAGCATCAGTCGATGGAGTCTGCTTATGACATTCTGGAAAATCTCAAAGAAATGTTCGAAGATCAGAATCGTGCGGCTAAGCAGACTGCCATGAAAGCCCTTCTGAATACCAAAATGGTTGATTGTTCATCGGTCAGGGACCATGTTATGAAGATGATGAGTCTTCTGAATGAACTGGAGGTCCTTGGAGCTAATATTGATAAGGACACGCAGGTTGAAATGATCCTGCAGACTTTGCCTGACGGTTTTCAGCAGTTTCACCTGAATTATAACATGAACAAAATGGATTTGTCCCTTGCGAAATTGCTGAATGAGCTGCAATCGGCAGAGACTATTATCAAGTCCCAAGCTCATCCCGTGGCACTAAATTTTGAGGCAGGTTCTTATTCTAAGCCGAGAGGCGGGCAAAAAAAGAAAATGGCTCAAAAACCCTCTGTTGGTGGAGCGACTGCTGGTGTAAAAAAGGCTAAGGGCAAGTGTTATCACTGCAAGCGGCCCAGGCATCATAAGAAGCAGTGTCCAACTTATTTGGCCAAGATGAAAAATAAACTAGGTGATTTACGTCTACTTGTCGTTGAAACATTTTTAGCGGCTGTTTCTACCATGTCATGGTGTGTAGATTCGGGAGCCACTAATTATATCTGCACTTATTTGCAGGGGTTTCAGGTACGGCAGCTAAATAGAGGAGAAATCAATGTTTATCAAGTAGACGGTTCAGCAGCCCCAGCTTTAGCATTAGGAAATATTAGTATTTCGTTTGGTAGTGGTAGAGTTTTAGCTTTAAAAGACACATTATATGTACCTTTTGTTAGAAGGAATTTAATTTTAGTCTCTAGCGCTATGAGAGATGGTTATGATTTTAATTGTCATGACGTTGATAAATGTGTTATTACTCATAATAAGCATTATCTCTCTTCGGCTACATTGATTAATGGTCTTTTGGTTGTTGACTCTATTCCTAAATTGTTACCACCTAAAGAACTGAATAATATTGATTTACCAAGTAAGAGAAAACGTTCTTCTGAATTGAGTGAAACATATTTATGGCACTTGCGTTTGGGTCATATAAATCTAAATAGAATTTCCAGGTTGGTCAAGGATGGACCTTTAAGTTCATTGAAAGTGGAGGCACTACCAACATGTGAATCTTGTTTGGAAGGGAAAATGACAAAACGAAATTTCCCCTCAAAAGGAAATTGGGCAAGTGATAAATTAGAGTTAATTCATTCTAATTTGTGTGGTCCAATGAATGTCCAAACAAGAGGCGGTGTTGAGTATTTTGATACTTTCTAAGATGATTACTCAAAATATGGATATATTTATTTGTTGCGATGAAAGTATGAATGTTTTGAAAAGTTCAAAGAATTCAAGATTGAGACTGAAAAGCGACATAATAAACATATCAATACACTACGATCTGATCGCGGTGGGGAGTACCTCTCTACGGACTTCATTGGTTATTTATCACAATATGGAATTACATCTCAATTATCTGCGCCTGGAACTCCACAACAAAATGGTGTAGCTGAAAGAAGAAATAGAACTCTTATGGAAATTGTTAGATCAATGATGAGTTATTCCGATTTGCTTTCGTATTTTTGGGGACATGCCTTAGAAATCGTGAATTACGTTCTGAACTTAGTTCCTTCAAAGTCATTACCCTTGACCCCTACAGAATTGTGGACTGGGCGCAAGCCTAGTCTGCGGCATATTCGAGTTTGAGGTTGTCCGGCACATGTGCTAAAGGGGAAAACGGATAAATTGGAGGCAAGAACGGATGTATGCATGTTTATATGTTATCCAAAAGGGACGAAAGGTGGTTTATTCTATTTTCTTGAAGAGAAAAAGGTAATTGTTAGCACAAATGCCAAGTTTCTAGAAGAGGACTATTTGATGAACCATGTTCCTAGAAGTAAACTCGTTTTACAGGAACTTAGCAAAGGAATGGAAACTCAGTCATCTGAAATCAAAACAACCATATCCAAACCCCTGAATTCGATTTGACATACCATTGCACCTTTGTAGTGGGAGAAATGTCAATAGACTTAATGTCCCACAAGAACAAGTGCCCGAAGTCATACTACCACAAAGTAGTGGGAGTCATGTTGAGCAGACTGAACAATAGGAAGAAGTTGTTGATTTCCCTGTGGATAGCATGGAGACTTAGGTTCCTGATGATGTTGTGGTTCAACCAGAAAATCAAAGTGATGTAGTTGCAACTGATGTAGTGCGTAGTCGTAGTGGGAGAGAAATAAGATAGCCAGTTCGTTATACGCTCTTGGTAGAATCATATGGTAGGATCCCTAAGGAGCCTACCTCCGAACCTGTCAATTACGACCAAGCACTACATGATAAGGATGCCGATAAGTGGGTTTTTGTTATGAAATCAGAGATGGAGTCTATGTACTATAATCATGTCTGGGAGCTTGTTGAACCAACTGATGGGGTTAAACCCATTGGATGCAAGTGGATCTATAAGAAAAAGAGAGGTATTGACGGAAAACTACAAACTTTTAAAGCAAGGCTTGTAGCGAAAGGTTTACCCAGAAAGAAGGGATTGACTATGAGGAAACCTTCTCGCCGGTAGCCATGCTTAAGTCTATAAGGATTCTCTTATCCATTCCTGCTCATTATGATTATGAGATATGGCAAATGGATGTCAAGACATCTTTCCGTAATGGAAGTCTTGATAAGTGCATCTATATGATGCAACCAGACGGTTTTATGGAAAGCGGCAAAGAGCACATGTTGTGTAAGCTTAAAAAGGTCCATTTATGGACTAAAACAAGCATCTAGGGCATGGAACACTTGTTTTGATAAGGCTATTAAAACATTTGGTTTTGATCAGTCCCTTAACAAATCTTGTGTATATAAAAAGTGGGATGGGGACAAAGTGGTATTTTTGATCTTATATGTAGATGACATATTGCTCATAGGAAATAATGTGGGCATGTTGAATTCAGTTAAGCAATGTCCACACATTTTGATATGAAAAATTTGGGAGAAGCGTCTCATATCCTTGGGATCAAACTCTTGCGAGATCGCAAGAAAATGATTTTAGGCTTGTCCCAATGTCTTTATATTGATACAACACTCTCCAGGTTTAGCATGCATTATTCCAAGAACGGATTTCTTCCTTTCAGACATGGAATTTCTCTATCTAAAGATCAGTCTCCTAAGACTGATGAAGATATAGAAAAGATGAAGGCAGTCCCTTATGCATCAGCTGTGGGGAGCCTCATGTATAATATGTTATGCACTTGGCCTAATATCTGCTTTGCCATTGGCGTTGTTAGCAGATTTCAGTCTAATCGTGGGAAAGAGAATTGGACGGCGGTTAAACATATAATCAAGTACCTGAAAAGGACTAGGTATTACATGTTGATCTACCATTGGGATTACCTGGTACCTATTGGGTATACTAATTCAGATTTCCAATTAGACAGAGATTCTAGAATGTCTACCTTCGGTAATGTGTTTACTCTTGGAGGTGGAGCCATAAGTTGGAGGAGTATCAAGAAGACTTGTGTTGTTGATTCCACCATGGAAGCCAAATATGTGGCAGCCTCTGAGGCAGCCAAAGAGGCAGTTTGGCTTGGTAACTTCCTGAGAGAGTTAGGTGTGGTTCCCTCGATTCAAGTGCCAATTACGCTTTACTGTGATAATAGTGGTGCGGTTGCAAATTCAAAGGAGCCACGAAGCCATAAGAGGGCAAAGCACATTGAGCGTAAATATCATTTAATTCGTGATATAGTGCAGAGAGGGGATGTAGTGGTCACCAAGATTACGTTAGAGAACAATTTGGCAGATCAGTTTCCTAAGAACTTACCGCAGAAGACTTTTGATAAGCGTGTAGAAGGAATGGGTGTCAAAATTGTAGACGCATGGTTATTAATCTAAGTGGGAGATTGTTAGAATATACTATAAGCCATGCGTATTGTTGTAGTATTCTTTATGAACAATTATTTATTTACTTGTTTAAATTCAATAAAGTTTTATTTTAAATAGATCTTTGGTTTGTGCTTCCATTGCTTACATAGTAGATGATTTAGTATATAGAGTTTTGCTTATACACGGAATATTAAATCATCGGTTCTTGTAAGACATAAAAGTTAATGTTCACAATCTAATGCTGGAATTGGACAAATCATCGGAATGATTGTAGCACAAGATTAAATATAATTTATCTTGATTATGGGAATAGTTTAATTCCAACTTCTTGTGCTAATACATTTTATATGTATTGAACGGATCAAGTAAAGATGAGTATTTTATAAAATAATTTCTCTAGTCCATTTAATGTACTTATACTCTTAATCCTGATATAATTATTATTAGCTGTGTATGTCACTTGTTATTTTTTATTTATTAAAAGACGAGATTCTTTCGCGAGTCAATAAGCCTGGTAAATTGGATAACAATGATATACATTGGCGACGTAATAATTAGTCGATGGAATCCATGTCTCGATTTTGAGATTGATGATACTCCTTTATGAAAGCTTATAAGTTTTCATGTGTAAACCCCGCCGGTGGATTTTGTATCCTGCACATGAAATAAGTTAAGTGTAAGTCTAAAGGAAGTAATCGATAAATTAAATAGTCGGTAATTTAATTTGATTGATTAGTATCTGAATCTTAACATGAGGAGTTAAATAAGGTTTTATGGAAGAATTTTGAAATTGAACTAAAGAGTGAAACTACGAATTTTTAGTGGAATAATTCGTAATTTATTATGATGGAAATTAATTTCAGAATTTCGAAATTAATATCATAATAGGAAGTCTTGTTAATTAAATTTTGTGGTCCCTATTATGCCTAAATAATAGGAAATAGTGGAAACTGTTACTTAGTGGGAAAGAAAACATGGAAACTGTCCCTTAGTGGGAGAAGGAAACCTAACAGGTTTTGAAAACGGTTTTGACCTAAAAACGCAGCTATATATACATATAGGGGCTGGACGTTTTTGACACAATTCTGACTGCAGTTTTTACTAGAATATTTCCCACCCAAAATTCTCTATTTTCGGTTATTGTTTGGGTAAGCAGCAGAAGACTTTGGAAATCTTCTGGTGCGTTTTCAACTGAGAAACTGGAGAACGACATATATTTGCCGTGTTTACTCTTCAAGAGATAATCCTAAAATCTCCATACGTGCTAGTTATTTAGATTGCACGTGAATAAGATTCTGTTATTGTTTCCGCTGTGGTATACATTCCATCAACTAATTCACAATATTTTTATATCTTGATCAAAGTATTGCCCTAACTAACTGCCGGGGGCAATCACCAAAAGGTTCCTGTAGACAACTTGAAGGTCGCAACAAAATATCCCTACAGTCAATTAGGAGACAACTGCAACAATTATATCACAAACAGTCAGGGGCATCGAGACAATTATTCGAAGGAGAAGCTGGGCATATCTTCTGGAGGAAGACACTCTTCAACTCAAGAGATACCAAACCCAATCATGGGTACATCGAGGCATCGCTCCGAGTTTGTCTATACCCTTGCATTTCAAACGTATCTTTGATATAACTAATATATTCAGTTGCAATGCCTTCAAATAGGAGAGTAAAAGAAGTGTTAAAACCCATACATATCATATAAAAGATCAATCATCGAGTTGGCCATATTTTTTGAAGAAAACAAATTAAAAAATCATTAATCAAGGACCCTTCCCAGGTTCGATCTCATTTTTTAAAATATCAAAAAAGGATCCAATAATGTGGAGAATTAAATCCCTGCCACTCCCATCGTGTGGATATTTACTTTCTTGTCATTCCCATTGCGTGGAAATATTACTTTCCTATGCAATGCTCTCTGAACTGATAGAGTGCGGTAAGAGCTCTAAACTGTGAGAGCATTGAATGAAGACTACACTGAAGCTCCTCGGCTGGTTGGTGGTGAATGATAAACTAGCCTGCTAGACTGGTCTCTCACAAATCCACCTCGACATCCAGACGAGGCACCATTGAAGCTATATGAATTTCCCCTACCCGGCATCATCTCTTTTGTCTTGATACGGATATGCTCCACACGACTCACTAGCATAACCAACTAATGAAATAGAGTCTTGGTCTCGATCTCTCTAGCCATATAAAGGCGAATAGTAGGGTGAAAACCCTCAATGAATCTTGCACTCTCTACTCCAACTGGGAATCAAAGCAATAGCATGATGAGACCACATGTCGTACTTAGTTATTGACATATAACTCTATAATAGGTGCTCAAATTGGCTCCTCCGCTCCTCTTTCCTGGTGCGTGGAACAAAATGCTCTAAGAAGACTCTGGAGAACTGAGCCCGTGTAATAGGAGGTGATCCTGGTGGTCGACCCATCTCAAAAACCTGCTACTACCTCTTGGCAAGACCCTTTATCTCGAAGGCGATGAAGTCAACTCCATTGGACTTAACTAGTCCCAAATTGTGCAGCATCTCATGGAGACGATCTAAGAATCCACGAGCATCCTCTGAAGGTATAACTCTGAATTGAGGAGGATGCAACATGGTGAACTTATCTAACTTCTTTAGCTCATCAGCTGACATTGCGGGCATATACTCAAGTTGAAGCAATGATAATAGGCTGAACTCCCGCTACTTGTAATACTGCAATAGTCTAATAACATGGGCCACCTGCTATGCGGTATGAGTAGTTGGAGTTTGATCCCCTTCTCGGGAAGTAGCTTGAACAATAGAAGATGTCCCAGCCTGATCCAAACTCTAGAACAAACCAACCATGAAATCAAGGAATCATAAATAGATGGCGAAACAAATAAGCCTTGGGAACCCGAGCCGGTAGTTTCGGCTCCACATAATCATGAACATGCTCCTCAACATGAGCTACATGTGACTCAACAACAGCTGCACAAGCAGGGATGTAGCTGCGGGGCATGCTCCGCCCCTACCATGTCCTAGACCCCGGCCTCTCATGTCCTTGGTATGGGGCACTAGCTCCTGCTCAGTTATACCTGACGATCGTGTACTTACCATATTTGAGAGAATAGAAAATCAAGAATTGAGACTTAGGATAAACAAATCCTATAACAGAGCAGTATTTTTGAAAGTTAGCCCTTGAGTTATAATCTTAATGGGAATTTCTTTCTCAATAAAATATGTATACATGTACATATGAATCTAATGTTTATTTATTGAGGGATACGAAGTAAGTATGAAATAGAGAACACCTAAATTGTTAATGTACTAAAGTTACTGTATACTTGATGAATATCTAATTTGTATTTTTGGAAGAAAATTAGAATGTAAAATGACTAGGCCAATTGCAAAGTTACAATAGTAGCTATATTATTAATTAACTTGAAACATGTGGGCCAAGAATATTCTCCTTTGTGGAAGTTCAATCACCTAGGGAAATAAAAGTAAAGGAAATTTTGGTTTCTTGGCTTTTGGAACTAGAGAAAAAACATTTGGGTATGTGCACTAAAAGGAAAGAAGAAGGGTATTTGTAGGCATCTTTGGGGTTTTACTAAGCGGAACCTATAGGTGAACAAAGAGGGGTTCCAAAATAACTTTTATCCATCATTATCAATGGAATATTTTTGGAAAAATCATAAGAAAGTCTTGATTGAAAAGACAAGTGAAATGCTCTGAGAAGCTTAGCCTCTTCTTTATCTACTGTTACGGGTTTCGACATGGTTATTGATACCGAGATAACTTTATTTTTATATGTGACATTTATTCATGTGACATGAATATTAATATCCAAAATATTTGATTAGTTTGCAAGTCAATTGAGATGTCCCGGCCGGTCGTCTTAAGAATTTGCTATCCGATCCCTTATTAACTATTTTCCCTAATCCATTTCTTCTATTTTGGTTTGCCGGGATGTTTGGTATTGGGTTTCGGAGAGTTTTGGGATATTTAGTCCCTAAGTGAGAGCTTAAGTGTTGGAAAGTGGTCCGTAGTTGGAATAGTATGAAAACAACCTCAGAATGGAAATTTTGATGGTTCTGTTAGCTCCGTTAGGCTATTTCGGTATTGAGAGCGTGTTCAGAATGCATTTTGGAAGTCCGTAGCTCATTTAGGCTTGAAATGTCGAAGTTTGAATTTTTGAAGTTTCTGGTCCGATAGTGAGTTTTTTATACGAGGATCAAATAGAATTCTGGAAGTTGCAATAGCTCCGTCATGTCATTTGGTACGTGTGTTCGAAATTTCAGATCATTCGGATGTGTTGTGGTTAGGTTTTTGATCGAAAGTGTATTTTGGTGAAAGTTAAAGTTTTAGGCTCAAATCCTTGACTAATTCACATTTCTGGCGTTCTTTTAGGCGGTCTAAGGACTGGTGCAAGTTTGAATGATATTATGGGATGTGTCCGTAGGTTTGATTGAGGTCCGGGGGGCATCTGGTGTGTTTCGGATGCTCAATGGGGCATTTTTGTGTTGTAAAAAGTTGCAGAAAACTGAACCCAGATGTTGCAGACTTTTCCTCTTTGCAATCGCGGCCCCTCTCTCGTGTTTGTGTAGTGTAATCTTTGAGAGGGACCGGTGCCTTCTACGCTTTCACATAACCCCTTCCGCATTTTCGAAGCCCCAATTACTTCCCCATCACATTCGCATAAGCCGCATTGCGCTCGCATACCTATGCTAGTTCGTTCTTCGCGGTCATGTAGAGCAACTTCTGCACTTCAACCTTTTCCTTCTTCGCGTTTGCGTTCCATATGCCATAATTACGTAGCTTCCTGATCCCAATACTTCACGTTCGTGTTCTACCCCTCGCGATGGGGAAGGTCATTTCTGACACCTTCTATTTTTCTTCTCCGCGAACGCAAGCTCATCTCCGCATTCGCGATGCAATAAATGTCTGGGCAGTATTAAATCATCCAAAAATGAGGGTTAGCCATTTTTATCTAAATATAGGCTTCAGAAATCATATTTGGGAGAGATTTCGAGGGATTTTCGAGGGTAATGATTGAGTAGCGATTCTCTACTCTCTTATGTTTATACCCCACTAATCTAATCACGAATTCATCCTTAATTTCTGAGTTTTAATGAATATTGCGGAAAACTTATTAAATCAAATTATTGAGTTTTGACTGGGTGTTTGACCTACGATTTGGGAGATTTTTATATGGTTAGACTTGTGAGAGTACGAGGGTTCTAAAAATTTGAAAATTATCTGATTCCGAGACGTTGGCTTGAGAGGCATGCTGGTCATTTTACCTAATTTCGTGTCTTACCTTTGAATTAAATAGTAGAACCAGTTGCTTGAGATGTTATTTATGATATGTAATTGAATTGAATAGATTTAGGCCATTTGGAATCGGATATTCGGGGCAAAAGTGTGATTTCGAGTTATTTTTGGAGTTGGTTCGAGGTAAGTGGCTTGTCTAACCTTATGTGTGTGTGGGGGGGGAGGGGGACCTTTCCCTTTAGGATATGATATTTGGTAATTGAGTACCTTGTACGTGAGGTGATGAGCGCGTACTTGAGCTAATTGTTGAAAATACGATTTTTACTTAAGCTATTGAGACTGAGATTCTTTTGTCTTTGCTTTATTTACTTGAAATTATAACCTCTTCTAAATTAGAAAAGCATGTTTAGTTGATTTAACTTTCCTATTTGCTTAAGTTGCCTTGACTGTACTACGTGAAGCATGTTAGGCCTGTGCTACCTGTTGCTTGTTTTTTTGTAATTCATTTCTGAATATCTTCTAGTTGTGGTTGCGCATTTACATTGGGACTGCGGATGTGGGATTCCGACAGCCCCTCCCCCTTTTTTGTTTACTTTGGGGCTAGAAGTTAGATTCCGGGTAGATCCTCCTGCGCATTGATAGTTGGACTACGAGATAGTATCCCGGGAGATCCGTCGTAATACATATATATGATTGACTACATGATGGTATCCTGGGAGATCCACTGGACAGTTGAGAAAAAACTACAGGACTGTATCCTGGTAGATCCACTGGACAGTTGAGAAAGGATTACAGGACTGTATCCTGGGAGATCCTCATTTGGTATCTTGGTATTGAGCTGTAGATTTCTGTGTTTTCTCTGCTCATCGCTTATTTGTTGTTGCCTAATAAATTGTGTCTTATTTCACCGTTTTTCACATTATTTCCATATGTTTTCATATTGTACATTCTTATTATATTGTTTAACCTCAATAGGGCGCTGACCTTCCTTGTCACTACCCCACCGAGGTTAGGCTTGGCAATTACTGAGTATTGTTGTAGTGTACTCACACCTCTTCTGCGCATTTTTTTCATGAGAAGATCCAGATACCTCCACTCAGCGCATTATCATTGAGTCAGGGAGATACAGAGACTTTGAGGTATATCTTCCGCGTCCACAGACCAAAGAGTCTCCTTCTTACTCTATCTTGTAGCGTTTAGTCTTCTTTCGTACTTTGATGTAGACATTTCTGGAGATTAGAGCACTTTATTGTATTCCTCTAGCCTATGTTTCCGCTTAGTTTTTGGGTTTTGGGATATTATTTTAGATTTTGTGACGTTGAGTTGAATATGCCGAGCAGCACTTATGTACGGTTTTCCTTCCAGTTGTTTAATTCTAGACATTTATTTCCGCAAATTGTTTTGGTTCCGCATTGTTAGGCTTACCTAGTCGTAGGGACTATTTCCGTCATGACATGTTCACGGACGGTGAACTGGGGTCGTGAGAAGTTGGTGTCAGAGATCTAGGTTTATAAGAGACACGGAACACAGGCCGGTTTATTAGACTCTCGCTCATCGGTACATAGACGTCTGTATATATCTACGAGAGTCTATGTAACTGTTTAGAAAAAATAATTTCACTTCATTTATTTCATCATAGTGCGATATTTTTTACAACAGTTCTAAACTTTTATCTTCTATTCTCTCACAGATGGTGAGGACACGTTCTACTCGGGATGATCAGGCACTAGTTCCCCCTACTGCAGCCGTCAGAGGCCTGGGCAGGAGAAGAGGCCGTGGACGCACACGTAGTGCAGTCAGAGCACCTACGCGAGCTGCCTCTAATGTATCCCCAGCCAATCCATTCGGAGTTCAGATACCTGACACGCCTACTGCCACTACTACTCCAGCCCTTCAGGAGATGTTAGCTCAGTTCATGTCTATGTACACCACTCTTGCTCCGGCAGAGTTGCTTCCTCTTGCTGCAGCTACATCCCAGGGTGGGGGAGAAGCACAGACTCATGTTGTCCACACTCCTGATCAGCGAGTGCATGTTGAGAAGGTACCAGAGATCATTCCTGTTCCACCCATAGTGCTAGTGCAGCCCGCGGATGGGGCAGCTGCTTCTGAGGATGACTAGCGAAGGTTGGAGAGGTTCAAGAAGTATGATACTCCTATATTCAAGGGGCTAGCATCAGACGATGCCTTGGAGTTTCTAGAGGAGTTCCACCATATTTTTTGCACTATGGGCATAGCCGGATCTAGCGAGGTTTCCTTTACTACCTTCCAGCTTGGGGGAGCCGCCTATGATTGGTGGCGCACATATGAGTTAGACAGTCCAGATGAGGCTGCTTCATTGACCTGGACCTAGTTCTCACATATGTTCCTGAGAGAGTTTGTTCCCAATAGCCTCAGGGACGCATGGAGTACAGAGTTTGTCCATTTGCGCTAGGGTGCTATGACAGTTTGAGAGTATGCTATCCATTACACCAGATTGGTCAGGCATGCACCGGCCTTGGTTGCTACAGTCAGTGAGAGAGTTCGTCATTTCATTGGCGGTCTTATCCCACCCATCAGATCTAGCGTGGCTCAAGAGTTGGAGATATACATTCGTTATCATCAGGTAGTGAGCATTGCTAGGAGGATCGAGGGTATGCTTGCTAAGGAGCGAGAGGAGAGAGAGGCCAAAAGGTCTCAAGAGTCGGGCCACTACTCTAGTGCCCGTACCCCAGCAGTAGGTCAACATGGTAAGGGTTATATGGGTCATCCCGTTCATTAAGCTCTTCCAGCAGCCAACAGTGCTCCATCTCCTCCTAGACCTCGGGAGCCTTACTATGCACCTCCAATTTCTAGCGCGCCTCCTGCGCGGGGTGCTATCAGGGTCCAGTCCAACAGACCTGACTCGAGCCAGTCATAGCCACCACATCCTCCCATAGCTTTTTTTGAATGTGTTGATACACGTCATATGGTTAGGGACTGCCCCAAAATTGGTAGGGGTGCATCTTTGCAGACTTCTCAGCCACAACATGCTCAACAGAGTGCTCACGCCATGATCACAGCTCCAGATGCTACCCCATCTACCCACCCAGCTAGGGGTGGAGGTCGGGGAGGTAGAGGTCGCCCTTAAGGGGGAGGCCATGCCAGATATTATGCCATTCCTGCTCGTACCAAGGTTGTTGCCTCTGATTCTGTCATTACATGTATTATACTGGTTTGTCACAAAAATGCATCGGTTCTGTTCGATCTAGGCTCCACTTATTCATATGTGTCTTCTTATTTTGCTCCGCATTTGGGTGTAGCCCGAGCTTCTTTGAGTTCTCATGTTTGTGTTTCTACTCCTGTGGAAGGTTCTTTTGTTGTGGAGCGAGTTTATCGATCGTGTTTGGTTACTATACGTGTGACACCATAGTGGATTTATTATTACTCAGTATGGTGGATTTCGATATTATCTTGGGCATGGATTGGTTGTCACCCCATTATTATATTCTTGATTGTCATGCCAAGACCGTGATGCTGGCTATGCAAGGTATTCCGCGTGTTGTGTGGAGTGGTACCTTAGATCACACTACCAGTAGAGTTATCTCTTTCCTTAAAGCTTAGCATATGGTTGAGAAGGGATGTGCCACGTATTTAGCTTATGTAAGAGATGTCATTGTTGATACCCCTTTTGTTGATTCAGTCCCAGTGGTATGAGATTATCCCGATGTGTTTCCAGCTGATCTTCCGGACATGCCGCCCGATAGAGATATTGATTTTGGCATTGCTTTGTTTCCTGGCACTCTGCCCATTTCCATTCCTACGTACCGTATGGCTATTCCTAAGTTGAAGGAGTTGAATGATCAATTACATGAATTGCTTGATAAGGGTTTATTTGACCTAGTGTTTCATCGTGTGGTGATCCTATCTTGTTTGTGAAGAAAAGGGATATTTCTATGCGTATGTGTATCGATTATCTCCAGTTGAACAAGGTTATAGTGAAAAACCATTATCCTTTGCCTCATATTGATGACCTATTTGACCAGCTTCAAGGCGCATATGTGTTTTCTAAGATTGATTTGCACTCATGTTACCATCAGTTGAAGATTCGGGAGCCAGACATCCCGAAGATTGCCTTAGGGACTCGATATGGTCATTACAAGTTCCTTGTTATATAATTTGGGCGAACCAATGCCCCAGCAACTTTTATGCATTTGATGCACAGTGTGTTCAGGCCATATCTCGTCTAGTTCTTCATTGTTTTCATAGATGATATTCTTGTATACTCCCGGGGTTGGGAAGATCATGAGCACCACCTAAGGACCATGCTTCAGATACTGAGAGAGAAGAAGTTATATGCAAAGTTCTCAAAATGTGAGTTTTGGTTGAGTTTTGTGGCATTTTTTGGCCACGTGGTATTGTGTGAGGGCATTTGGTTGGATCTGAAGAAGGTAAAGGCCGTGCAGAGTTGGCCCAGGCCCTCCTCAGCTACAGAGATTTGCAGTTTCTTTGGCTTGGCGGGTTGCTACCGTCATTTTGTGGAGGGGTTTTCATCGATTGCAGCTCCTATGACTAGATTGACCCAGAAGGGTGCTCCATTTCAGTGGACAGAAGAGTGTGAGGCGAGCTTTCAAAAGCTCAAGATAGCTTTGACTACAACACATATCTTGATATTGCCTACTGGTTCGGGGTCCTATACAGTTTATTGTGATGCCTCGCAGGTTGGCCTTGGAGCGGTGTTGACGCAAGACAGTAGGGTGATTTCCTATGCGTACAAACAGTTGAAGATACATGAGAAGAATTACCCTGTCCATGACCTTGAGTTAGCTGCTATTGTTCATGCCTTGAAGATCTAGCAACATTATTTGTACGGTATGCCTTGTGAGATTTATACTGACCATTAGAGTTTGCAGCACTTGTTCAAGCAAAAGGATCTAAATTTGCACCAGAGGAGGTGGTTAGTGTTGCTGAAGGATTATGATATTACTATTCTGTATCACCTGGGCAAGGCCAATATGGTAGTTGATGCCTTGAGTCGCAGAGCGGAGAGTTTCAGGAGATTGGCATATGTACCAGCTTCTGACAGGCCTGTGGCGATGGATGTTCAGGCCTTAGCCAGTCAGTTTGTAAGATTGGACCTTTCGGAGCCCAGCCCGGTCCTAGCTTGCATGGTTTCACGGTCTTCCTTATTTGATATCAGGGAGCGGCAGTATAATGACCATCATTTACTGGTCCTCTAGGACATGGTTCTGCACACCAATTTCCAAGATGTGACCATTGGAGATGACGGGGTATTGATGATGTAGGGCCGGATTTGAGTGCCCAATGTCGATGGGCTTAGAAAGTTGATTTTTTGTAGATATTGATACCCAATTTTTTCCTATATATTTTTATACCCAAATACTTGCAAAATAGCATATACGTGCATACATAAGCACCCCAAAAGGTTTGGGCATTTTTAATGATTTTTAAACCAATTTATGGCCTATTTGTACACCACAAAATTCAATAATTATTCCCAAAACTTGTCATTTTGTAGAATAATTTATTTTTATTCTCATAGTTACCTCAAAATATAGGTAACATGATTTTGCATATTTTTACAAATTTGTTTGATATTTTTAAAAACTAAATTGCATGTAATTGCAATCTTAGCCCACTTTCAGTTTTTGTAGCATTTTAATTACAATATCAATTCCCATATTTTTAAATTAATATTTTCATACTATTTATGAATTCAATGCATGTAATTAATTCTTTAAATACTTTTACAATTTTTATAAAATCAAAAGGGAAAACTAGTTATTTCAATTGTGGCCTCAATTCCTTTCAATTATATCCTATTTTTTGTCCCAATTTTGACCTTAATTTACCCTAATCAGGCGGTAAATTAACAAGCCCAATTACACTTAACCCAACCCGTCGACCCAGTTACCAGACACGTCCGTTTGTATCTTTAAATCCTGGTCATTTATCATTTTGATCAACAGCCCTCATCCACTCCTTCTTTTTTTAATTCCTAATGACCTATCTAACCCTCATTCTCTCATGTAATTGCCTCTGAACCCTCTCCTTCTCTCCAATGCTCTCTAACACTCGAAACCCTAGCCGTCTCTATCGTCTTCTCCAACCAAATCTCACTGGAGTCCATGGCTTCTCAAGCCATGGATGGACTATGCTTACTTCCATTCACCCCAAATCATTGTTGTTCAAGGTTTTCGAGGTTCAACCTCAACGATGCCTGTTCATATCTTCTACAGATCTGAGGTCCTATGGCCTCTACGGCTCCGTTCCAATGTGTTTAAGCCTTTAAAAAGCATAGATATGGTTCAAACCTATTCAGACCGGACCTTTTCCAAGCCTTCTCATTTCTAGGGTTTCTGAGAAACCCTAAAGCCATTTCAAGGTTCCTTCTTCTCTTATTTGCTTAGATTTGTGATGAATCTATGTTGTATTCAACGTTTCGAAACATTCCCCCAAATTTTCTCTTAAAAATTAGTCTGTTTCTTAGGGTTTTTTGAAAATCTTAATACGACTTCTGTATCTTCTTCTTCATTCTTTATGTGAATCCACCTGTATATGCCAAGTTCTTATGTGTTTTGTGTACGTCTTCTCCAATGTTCTTATATTTTACTGGTATCACGCATGTTCTTATATTTGTGTTATGTTATTTATTCTACCGGTTTCTATAGCATGCTTTTACATGTCTATCTTATGTGCTCCTTTACTATATTTTATTGAACTTTTTGTTTGCCTTTACTGGATCTTCGTTTGAGATCTAGACATGTTTCACCTACTTTCCTAGAGTTTTATATCACCTCTTTTTCTCTTCTGAACTTGCTTGAGTATTGAGCTTTTCTTAAACATGATTTTTCACTCTGTTGCTTCAAACTTGCTATTATATCTGTGTATTTTCTCATGAGACTCTAAAAGACATCTCTGAGTCTGTTTTAATTGTTTGCCTTCTCACCTTTGCATCCTACTCGAATTGAAGCCCTAGGGTTTTGGGTTTTTGTGAGTTTTGGTCTTGTGTTTGGACTAGGGTTCTACTTTAGAACCCTGGGCTCTCTCAAACTCATGCTGAGTCTGTAAACTGAACTGGAACCTTTTGCTTATGATTTTGAAACTTCTTGTGCCAGTCTTTTCTTTCTTGTTTGGCACATCTGTGTGCTTTATATATGATAGCTTTTCTTTCAAAAGGGTTTTTCCATCTTGTGATTGATTTCGAGTTCCTTTTAGTAAGGCTCGATTAATTGTTACATATTTTCCCAATTTAACCTTTTCTTCACCCTTTTTTGACTAAGTTCATTCGAACAAGGCTTTAAATTTACTGGCTATTTGATTGATCTCGTTTCCTTATTTTTCACGAATCATGTACCATAGGATTTTTGCCTCAAATAAACTCTGTGTATCTACCCTTATTATGTTACTTTGAAATGGTTTTTAATTACTTTTCTTTCCTTAATTCTCGTGCCCGTCTGAAATCAAATCCCTTAACCATAGGGAGACCTCATGTGATTGATTTTCTTACATTTTCTCACTTGTTTTCTACGCTATAAAAGGGGACTGCCCTTCTGCACTTAAAAACACTTCACGTGATTTAATACACACTTCTAATTGGACTTCAATACACAGAAAGACTTCAAAACTTTTACTCTCTCTACACTACTACTTCTTTCTAAACTTCTAGCATTAAGCAGCCTGCTCCTACTCTCCTTCTACTGTCTGAAACCCTCTTGAGTTATTTTTGAACTCTCAAGTATTTGCTGAAGAATTTGAGTTTGCTCCTGTTGACTTCTGGCTATTTATTTTTCTCTTACTGTTTTGCTATTCTAGTGTTTGCGACTGGTATGTTATTCTGAGTTAAATAATTTCCCATTCACTATGTGTTTATTTTATTTTCTAGCTTGTCATACTTTCTTGCACTATGTATCTACATCCTAGTTTGTTATGCTTTCTTTCCTTACATTTCTGCACCCTAGTCCGGTATGCTTTCTTTCCTTGTGTTTCTGGAAATGCTTTTCTTATGTGAATCTCTTCCCTTTACCCCTTTTGTATGAGAGTATAGTTCCAGCCATGACAACGCTCTGTTATTACTTCCATGACTGTGAACGAGGTTCTTTTGAACCCTTTACTCAAATCAATTCCCACTTCCCTTCTCCCCTTTATATGCTGAGCCCTGACTTGGTTTTGGTGGTGTTCTAATCATCATTCGGACTTAGGTCTAACCTGTAAGGTCTGCTATAAACTTTTTTGAACCAGCAAATGGTCAGAGGTGTGCCAGTCTATACCTATGGCTGGGCATGACCACCATTTGATATGGTTCCCCTATCCCTTTGCACTTACTCTTAGCTATTAAGTTCCGCCCCTCTCTGATAAGCCATGCTTTGAGACCCTAGAGCTCCCTCTGAACTGGATGCCTGAGGGCTGGCTATTCCACACTGCACTATTCTAATTCTAATGATAACCTAAGTGTAACCACTGTCGGGAACCCTTGAGATTCCTTGGAACTTTGAAACACATGGGATAAAGAGAAGGCTTTGGAAATCTAGATTCCGAAAGTTGATTAATCACATGTTATTGGACATTAAGATTGAATTAGGCTTCTCGGATCTAGCTGTTGGTTGATGTATTTTATACTTCTTTCTTCTTTTCTAGCTCTGTAATAATTTGTATAAAAGACTTTTTGGGGAATATAGTAAAAGGGTGTGGGGGAGGCTTTACTTTCTTGCATCAATAAAGCCTAGATATCATGCCTTTAGGTTTTAACGTTTGATCATGCTATAAGCAACCAAGATATCATGCCTATAGGTTTTAATATTTAATTATTCTATAAGAAACCTAGATACCATGCCAATAAGGTTTAACGTTTAATCATATCACTAGTCATTAGAAATCTTGCTTATAGGACTAAATATTCATGTAATCAGTTGCATATAGAAACCATGCTTATAGGAAGTGCATATGCGTTAGGCAAACCATTAGGTTTAATGAAAAGCCACATCAAGTTTACAAGTCTGTTAATGTTTAAAAGAGGTTAAAATCAATGACTCATAAATATCATGCCTATTGGAGCGTCAAATCAAATTTGTCTCACTCATCTAAAACAACAACTTTTTACTGGAACAACTTTCCAAAACAAATGGTTTTCTGTACTTCTAAAACTTTATCTACACCCAGATCAATGCATCTCTTTTCCTAAAAAAACTCACCCCGTTTTGATAAACGTTCTCAAATCCATGCATGATTTCTGAAAATTTACTGCCTTTCTGGTAATTTGACAAATGTTTTCCAATTTAGATTAAATTCACTTCTTATACTTACAATCCGTAAATGAATTCTACAAGTCAACTTCGTTTTCCATAAGCAGTCTGCTTCTTTTGAAATTCTTTTTAAAATTATTCTTTCTATGTTAATCTGCAACTCAATAGTCTGCCTTCTGAAATCTGTACTTTCTAAAATCGTCCGCTTAGAATACCATAACTTCCGATAATTGGATCCGAGTTGCCTAATGCAGACTTTCTATCTAAATAAATGTGTTAAACCAGTCCATTTCACCATTAAGTTTAATTTAAAGACCAAAACAGTACGTGCTAAGACATGCTAAACTAAGTGTTTTTTTATTAAGGGGTTAAATTGAGCCTTACTTATCTGCTTTTGTTCATCCCTATGTTGCTCCTTGTTTTGTATGTCGCAATTAGGATTTTAGCCTTTGCTCTCTATATATGCCCACATCCCTTTATGATTAGAAGTCCTGATACCCCGGAACTGATAGGATGGGACGGGTACTAGCATGTAATAAATAACCAAAATTAATTGAGTTTAAATACCTTAACGGGATGGGAAGGGTAGCATATAGATATGATGACCGGTGCGCTAATATCTCGTACGACCCCTCTTTTGAGGAGTGATTGTTGGATATTGCATTGATGTGATCCATATTTTGTATAAACATACGACCCCCTTTTCTTTTCGTTTATTTGCAATGTCTTCTTTGATTCGGTTTCTTTAAATTAACTCCCTTTTTCTAGAATTGTCCATTCCCATCTTCTTTTCTTTTAGGCTTTAAACTCATTTGTAATGCATACTTTATTTGCTTCCTCTTTCTTCATAAAGCCACAATTATAGCATGGCCGGAAACTACACTAGTGGATCTAGCGGGGTGCCTAACACTTTTCCCTTGAGATAATTTCTAAGCCCTTACCCGAACTCTGGTTTACCTTCTTTTCAAAATTCTTCATCTCTCTAAAGTGTCCTAATGAACTATAATCATTAGGTGGCAACTCTCCAAATCCAAAACCCAATTCTCGCAAGAGAATAAAGAGTTGTCATCTCATAATGTTGTATATCCGATTTTCCGGACTCTCCGTCCGAATGGAAAAAGGGGGCGGCAATAGCATAGCAACTGTGCTGGGGATTTTATTAGGCTTTTTACCATTACATGCTTTTGTGACTTTGTTTGCTTCATTAATTGCCTTTATTTCTTTCCTTTACTTATTTCATCTTAAAACTAACTTGGCTCTTCATGTCTTTTCTTTCCTTTTACTGCTTTCCTTTATCTCTTTATTATTTCAATACCGTTGTAATTTGAGCATTTATCGTAATCATTTATCTTATGTACGTGAAAATACATGTCAATCTATTTCACTCTTGTAATTGCATCTTCAACATCATACTCCACTCGTGCCAAAAACAAATACCATAGCAATGCTTATAATGAGTGGTTGCGCTCTTCCAATATTATCGCCTCTTAAATTTGGTAAAGGCATATTTGTGGTAAAACCAATTGATCAATGGTGTAGTCGACGGTTCCGCACTTTTCGCTCTTGAGTTGTCTGCTCAAGGGTACCTGTCTAGCACTTCAAAAATAGAAACCTTACTCTGTTAAACTATTCATGCATCATGGTCAAACCTAGCCGAGTCAGTTATGTTGTCCGCATAATGACTCATTAAGATAGCCTAGTCCAAAGTCCATCGGGTTTCCCTGAAACCCAAACAAACACCCCCATGTTATGTGCATTTATTTGTAGAACTAATTGTTTCTACGCTAATTTTTGATTTAAATATTCGAGTCTGGTGGGCTAAGAGTCTAACGCTTTGTTTTGCAAAAATGAGGTACGAGGTCTCGACTTTGGTATGGTCAGTGTACCCTCACTCTTGCTGACCCGGTGGAGAAATATACCATCAAATGACCAAATCAATAAATGAAAAGATAGGGTCACCAAGGCTAGTGAGAAGCTGGAATACCTGGAGTACAACATGCTGGAATTAGAAGGAAAAGTGAGGAAAAGAGTCAGCGACTGTCAAAACGTTGAGGAAGGCGAAAGAGAACGTATGGAGAAGGTGTTTCTAATAGAGAATTTGCATGAGCTGGAGGATCTGATCAACGAGAACATTCAACCTGAGAAAGGTCCTTCTAGGACCAAGTAGTAAGGATCTTTTATTTCCTGCTTTCGTAACGTAATAAGGCCACTGGCCATTAGTGGCATCTTTATTTCAGTTATTTCAAATTGTGTTTTTAGACTCGTCTTATTTTTATCAATAAAATGGGGCATTTAGAATTATAAGTTCTCCAAATTTGATTTGCCGCTAAGCTTACCTCCGTTACAATGACGCATCCAAATTAGGAAACGACTTATATTCCTGCACAGCGTGTTTAAATATTGCAATATTCCCTTTCTCGGAATCCGCACTAACTTTTTACCTTTTTGTTTTTCTTTTATTTTTATTTCCCTTCCCAAAGGTTAGTTCGTCTGGCACCATCAGCATACTCAATAAGATCCAAGGGCCCTCCACCTCCTCCTTCTCCGAGTCCTATCAAAAACAAGAACAAAGGCAGAATGGGAGACGCCAATGCTATAAGGAAATTGAGGAAAATTCTCAGAATACTTCAATTACCAAGGGAGCACCTGCTCATCTTGAACAGACATTGCTGAAAGTTCGGGAAGAATTAAACTAAGTTCAGAACTTGGCAAGCCTAGCAATCACTGTTGCCACTCCTGATGTTAATGCCCAGAACCCTGTACCTCCACAAAATACCCCACAACCACCTGTACAACCCGCTCACACCCAAGCCTGCAACATATGCAATAACACTCCACTACTCATTCCCGAACCGCAAAACACCACAAACAACCACATCCACAACGATCCCATCTTTGTAGACACCATACTCCACTATACCCAGCCAATCTCAAGTGCATCTAAATCAGATGACAAAGACTCCCTCATTAGGAATTTATCCACTGAACTCAAAAAATTAACTATCCGGGTTCACGGTGTCGAAGGTAGCAAAGGCATTGAGGGGCTGAACTATGAAGATCTTTGTGTTCAACCAGGTGTTGAACTTACGAAGGGGTACAAACCTCCTAAGTTTGAGATGTTAGATGGTACAGGTGATCCCAGGGTTCATCTAAGAATGTATTGTGATAAGCTGATAGGAGTCGGAAGGGACGAGAAAATCCACATGAAGCGGTTCATGAGGATTATGAAAGGCGATGCCTTATCTTGGTACATCAGCCAAGATTCAAAGAAATGGACAAGTTGGGTCACCATGGCATCCGAATTTATGGACCGATTGAGGTTCAATACAGAGAGCGCTACCAGATATGTTTTATATCTAGAATTTGAAGAAGAACCCCACAGAGACTGCTAAGGTCTTGATGGCCTTAGAGGAAGAGAATATGAACATGTTCTTTGTCCGGGCTTAGGATCCACAATACTATGAAAGGCTAATGCTAATAGAAGGTCAGAAATTCTCCGACATCATCAAGTCAGGAGAAACAATTGAGGAAGGTATCAAAAACGGTATGGCATTACAGGCCACCAACAAGGCTTTACAGTCTGGTGGCACGTCAAAGAAGAAGGACGTGAATTCCGTAAGGGCTGCTCAAAGAACCAAATCCCCTATGAAATACCAAACATATCCCTCAACTCCACTCACATATCAACATTCCGTAAATTACCAAGCACCCTCGCCCACATACCAAATGCCACCACCTACCTACTAATCACTTCCACCTCCACCGCCTACGTATCAACCCACTTCACTAAGATATTCCCAACCCGCACCTGTGTACCAAGCCTATAATGCCCAACATTCACGCTATCAGTCACCACCCACCTGCCAAAAGTTTCCTCGACCCAGAACAAATTTCGACCGATGACCTCCCAGAAAATGTACCGCCATCACCGAACCAATCGACCAAGTATATGAAAGACTCAAAGTAGTCGGTTACGTTACAGCTATCCTAGCCATAACTCCAGAAAATCACTCTGAATGGATCAATCCCAACAAACGTATGCATACATTCTAGAATGAAAGGCCATATCATCGACGAGTGTCGCTCGTTGAAAGATAAGAATCAGACCTTGATTGATAATAAGGTCATCATAGAAAAGGAACCCTCTCTCAATGTCCATAACTACCCTCTGCCTGACCACAAAGGCGGAGGCATTCATATGATCGAGATTGAGAATGATTCAGACTCTAAGGGGATGATTGGATTGATTATCGAAAAGATAAGTCGAAGAAGCCGACAGTCACCCTCAATCCTATTTTTGTCCACATCCAGCCCTCTAATTGCGATGAGGTAAATGTATCCGTACCACATGAGTTTGAAACACCTCCTATAAAGGCACCAGGACCAATTGAGGTTGAGTTCGGAATTCCACAGCCACTTGCACCATTTGAAGTTGTTTTATTACCTCCAAGGGTGCCAATTCCGGTCACAATGATATATGTGACCCCGTTCAACACAAACGCTATACCATGGGATTACGCAGCAAAAGCTAGGAGAAGACGGAAAACAAAAGCTGGAGAAGCGATTGTCGTACAGGGCATGACCAGAATAGGCAGGGCATACACTCTGGAATATTTAGCTGATCGAGCAAGCAAGCCTCTGGACGGCCTGTTAAGACCAGGCTTGATGACCTTTGGAGAAAGATACAAGCTAAATAATACTCGACCGTGGATCAATTGAACAAAACACCAGCGCAGATTTCCATCCTAGCTCTTCTATAAAGCTCTGAGGCACACAAGAATGCTCTGATGAAAATATTGAGTGAGGCTTATGTTCCCAGCAACATAAATGGGGGGCGAGATGGCGAATATGGTAGGACAAATGTTGGAAAGTCACAAGATCACCTTCCACGAGGATGAGCAACCACCAGAAGGACTTAGTCACAACAAGGCGTTGCACATCACTGCACAATGCGAAGATCATCTCATTACTAGGATCCTGGTTGACGGGGGATCCAGCCTTAACATTTGTCCACTAATAAAGTTCAGGAAATTGGGGAAAGGATTGCATAAGATCAAAGATGGAGCTATCAATGTTAAAGCCTTTAATGGGTCCCAAAGATCCACCATTGGAGAAATCAGTTTATGCTTGCATATGGGACCTACCTTGGTCGATGTTGACTTTCAAGTGATAGACATCCCGACATCCTACGATCTATTATTGGGACGATCCTAGATCCACGTTGCTGTGGCAGTGGCATCAACCATGCATAAAGCAGTGAAGTTCGAATGGAATCACCAGGAGGTGATCATTCATAGTGATGGTAGAAATCCTATATACAGTTCCCAGACCATCTCAATGATTCGAGGTAGAAGAAGAATAGGCAGATAAACATACCACCATATCAAGTAAGTCAACGTTGTGGACAAAGATAAATGGTTGGACAACAAGATTGAGAGTATACTAAATTGTAGCGGGTATGATCCCAGAAAAGGACTTAGCAAGAACTTCCAAGGGATCGCCAAACCCATCAAGCTGAAGAAAAATGGTACTAATTTTGGTTTGGGGTATGAATACACCTGGGAGGAGTTCAACTATTGGTCGCCACCATGGCATGGCCCCTACTATCCATTGGAACACCCTATACCTCATCTAGAGCAGTCCTTTCAACCAGGAACCGTCATATATGAATCAGAAGAAGATGAGGCATTAGCAGCAATGAAGAATTTGTTTCTGGAAGATCATATGGACTATTGTGTCATCTTCGGGGAGGAAGGCCCTTTCATAAAAGCTGTGAATTGAGGGGAACGCCTCACTAATTGGTCGATCAGGACAGCCAGGGTCCGGAGAGCTTTGGGGTAGCAATGCTAAACAAAGAAACATGCATCGCATCTGTACTTCTTTTCGCATTGTCTTTACTTTTGAAAAGAGCTCCGACGTTTCAAATAATTATGAATTCAATCAAAGCATTTCCAAGTTTATTTATATATCTCGCTCTTATTATTTTCTCTATCACTTATTTTATTTACACAGCATTACTATTACCTATCTTGATGATGAACCAACGACTGTGACTTGCAATGAGACAACGCAACAAACGGATATAAATTCAGAAGTGGGTGATATACCAGAGTAAGTTGTTAGGGAGGTCGAGAACTTTGAGAATAGACTTAAATCCAACTTGGACAAAACTGAGTTCGTTAATATGGGAGATAGTGAGAAGGTCAAGGAAACGCGCATCAGTGTGCATTTGTCGCCATCAAAAAAGAAAGAGTACATAGAGTTCTTAAAGGAGTATGAGGACATCTTCGCATGGTCGTATGATGATATGACTGGTCTCAGCACATCCATTATAGCTCACAAGTTGCCAACAAATTCGGGATGTCGTCCAGTAAAGCAGAAGCTCAGTAAACGCAAACCCGACATGAGTTTTAAAATAAAAAAAGAGGTTACCAAGCAAGTCAAAGCCAAGGTTCTCAGGGTAGTAGAATATCCAACATGGTTAGCCAACATCGTGCCAGTATCAAAGAAATATGGGAATATTAGAGTCTGTATCGATTACCGGGAACTTAACCGGGCCAGTCCCAAAGATGACTTCCCTTTGCCAAATATACATATCTTGATCGACAACTGCGCTAAGCATGAGCTGCAGTTGTGCATCGATTGCTTTGTAGGATACCACCAAATATGGATGGATGAAGAAGATGCAGATAAAATAGCTTTCATACACCATGGGGGATGTACTGTTACAGAATGATGCTGTTTGGTTTGAATAATGTTGTTGCCACCTATATGAGAGCCATGACTACTATCTTTCATAATATGATACGTAAAGAAATCGAGGTGTATGTAGACGAAGTCATTGTCAAATCCAAGAAAGATGTAGACCACATGAAAGATCTAAGGAAATTCTTCAACAAATTGAGAAGGAACAATTTGAAGTTGAACCCCGCCAAGTGTGTATTAGGGATTCCTGCTGGAAAGTTACTGGTTTCATTGTTAGTCGCCGAGGAATAGAATTGGATCCATAAAAGGTCAAAGCCATCCAAGAATCACCACTGCCAAAGAACAATAAACATGTGATGAGTTTTCTGGGAAGACTCAACTATATTAGCCGGTTCATAGCTCACTCTACCGTCATTTGTGAACCTATCTTCAAGATGCTGAAAAAGGATGCCGCCACCAAATGGACTGGTGATTATCAGAAATATTTTGACATAATCAAGGAGTACTTGTCAACGCCGCCAATATTGGATTTGCCTGAACCTGGAAGACCTCTACTGCTTTATCTCGCAGTGTTGGATGAAGTGTTCGGCTGTCTTCTGCGACAACATGATGAAACAGGGAGAAAGGAGCAAGCAATCTATTACCTCAGCAAGAAGTTTCCCGTACGAGGCCTAGTATTCCTTATTAGAACTCACCTGTTGTGCTCTAACTTGGGTGGCTAAGAAACTGAGACATTATTTATGTGCCTACACCACTTATCTCATATCAAGGATGGATCCGTTAAAGTATATATTTCAAAAGCCCATGCCTACTGGAAAGCTCGCCAAATGGCAAATCTTGCTAAGTGAATTTGACATTGTCTATATAACTTAGACGGCGGTCAAAGGAAAAGCCTTGGCAGATCACCTCGCTGAGAACCCTGGGGGAGGAGAATACAAGCCATTGAAGATGTATTTTTCTGATGAGGAGATAGCTTTCATAGGAGAAGACATTGCAGAATCCTATGACGGTTGGAGGATTTTTTTTACGAAGCCGCCAATTTTAAAGAAGTTGGCATCGGAGCAGTCCTGGTATCAGAAACCGATAAACATTACCCGATATCCGCCAAGCTCAGGTGCCTGTGCACCAACAACATGACCGAGTACGAAGCCTGCATCTTAGGGATCAAACTGGCCATCGACATGAATGTTTAGGAGTTACTAGTGATCGGAGACTCGGACCTACTCATACATTAGGTTCGAGAAGAGTAGGCAACCAAGAATTCTAAGATACTCCCTTATCTGCATCACATACAAGAGCTGAGGAGAAGGTTCACAAAGAATGAATTTCAGCATGTTCCTAGAATACAGAATGAGTTGCTGATGCACTAGCAAATTTTTCATCCATGATCTAGCACCCACATACAAAGTTCATTGATCCCATTCAGGTCAAGATCTATGGCCAACCGGCTTATTGTACTCATGTTGAGGAAGAAGCAGATGGAAACCCGTGGTTCCAAAACATCAAAGAATACCTGACAACATGAGAATATCTAGAGCTTACTAATCCACTTAAAAGCGCACACTGCGAAGGTTATCCAAAAGTTTCATTCACAGCGGAGGAATCTTGTATAGGAGGACTCCCAATTTGGGATTGCTAAGGTGTGTCGAAGTACGAAAAGCAAATAAACTATTAGAAGAAGTGCACGCAGGAATCCGCGTGCCACACATGAATGGTTTTATACTAGCAAAGAAGATACTCCGAGCAGGGTATTTTTGGATGAAGATGGAAATGGACTGCATCCATTATGGCTGAAAGTGCCTGTTAGATATATGCAGATATGATAAAGGTGCCTCCAAACGAGCTTAATGCAACAAGCTCACCATGGCCGTTAGCCACTTGGGGAATGGATGTAATCATACCAATCGAGCGCGCCGCATCAAATGGGCCCTTAGTGGCAATTCATTACTTTACTAAATGGGTCAAAGCAACATTGTACAAATCAATGACTAAGAAAGTTGTGGCTGATTTCGTCCGCGACCGGATTATTTACCGATTCAAAATTTTGGAATCTATCATCACTGACAATGGTTCCAACCTCAAAAACGACTTGATGAAGGCGATGTGTGAAACATTTAAAATCAGGCACAAGAACACAACAACCTATGGACCGCAGATGAATGATGTCGTAGAGGCAGCCAACAAGAATATCAAGAAGATACTAAGGAAGATGATCGAAAGGTACAAACAATGGCATGAAAAGCTATCATTTTCCTTATTGGGATACTGTACCACAGTGCGCACATCAACCAGGGAAACTCCCTATATGCTGATTTATGGCACAGAAGGTGGAAATTCCATCTTTATGAATCATACAGGAAGTATAGTTAGATGATGCAGGATGGATAAGAAGTTGCTACGAGCAGTTAGCCCTTATAGACGGAAAGAGAATGAATTCAATTGCCACGGTCAGTTATATCAAAATAGAATGTCCTGAGCCGTCAACAAAAGAGTTAAATCGAGGAAGTTTGCACCAGGACAACTGGTGTTGAAGAAAATATTTCCACATCAAGATGAAGCCAAGGGGAAATTCTCTCCCAATTGGTAGGTTTCGTACATGTTTCACCGAGTTCTAACAGGAGGAGCCCTTATTCTTGTAGAAATGGACGGAGAAGTATGGCCAAAGACAATCAACTCAGATAAAGTGAAATGATACTATATATGATCACATGTTTCTTCATGATGTAATTTGAACTATACCTGACCTGATTCCCATTTAAGAGGGGATATGTAGGCAGCCCTATGAGTTCGTTCACATATTAATAAAAATTCCATGTTCCCCTGCTATTGGAACTGGGGCAGAATTTTGAGAAGGACCCTCAAAATTTCGAAGTCAGCTTTTCAGAAGCACCAACCCAGTAAACTAAGGCAAATGTTCGAGGAGGACCCTCAAAATTTTGAGGATGATCATTTTCATTCATTCAGCACAACCGTAGAAGCACCAACCGAGTAAACTGGGGCATAATTTTTAGAAGGGCCCTCAAAATTCTTGAGCAAGCAAGGTTGCAATGTCTGGGACCACATTGCAGTCATTGATTCATTCAAAATTACTTTTTTCAAAAAATATATACTTACATTATATCTACTAAATCATGCATAACTATCATTTGAGTCGCTGTCGTTTAGCAACACTACCCAAGTAATACATGACATCAGGAGTCGCGGGAAGATGAGCTAACATTTCCCCCCTCTGCAGAACTCACAATTTTTCTTTGGATGCAGGGGACAAATCATCTGAATACATTCACATACTCATACTTTTAGGGTGGGAAACCATCAGAACGATCGCTTATGCACAAATTTTACCCAACATCCCCAGCATCCACGACGCTGTAATCAGCTTTTAGATAAGAAATCTCACTACTATTCACTCTTTACATTTCTACATAAGGCTACTTATATGCCTTTCAAGACTAAGCTCTGTCTCCATCTGCATTTCCTATATAAGGCTACGTATCTGCCTTCCGATGTTAAGCTCTAGCTCCATCCTGCATAAGTCTACTCATCTGCCTTTCGAGACTAAGCTCTATCTCCATCTGCATTTCCTGCATAAGACTACGTATTCCGAGGTTAAGATTTACCTCCATCCTGCATAAGGCTACTCATCTACCTTTTGACACTAAGCTTTGTCTCCATCTGCATTTCCTGCATAAGGCTGTATATCTGCCTTCCGAGGTTAAGCTCTACCTCCACCCTACATGAGGCTACTCATCTGCCTTTCAAGACTAAGCTCTATCTTCGTTTACATTTCCTACATATGGCTGCATATCTGCCTTCTGAGGTTAAGCTCTACCTCCATCCTGCATAAGGCTACTTATCTGCCTTTTGAGACTAAGCTCTGTCTCCATCTGCATTTTGCATAAGTCTATCTATCTACCTTATGAGGTAAAGATCTACCTCCATCCTACATAAGGCTGCGTATATGCCTTTCGAGACTAAGCTCTGTCTCCATCTGCATTTTCTTGCATAAGGCGACGTATCTGCCTTCCGAGGTTAAGCTCTACCTCCATCCTGCATAAGGCTACTCATTTGCCTTTCGAGACTAAGCCCTGTCTCCATCTGCATTTCTTGCATAAGGCTATCTATCTGCCTTTCGAGGTTAAGCTCTACCTCCATCCTGCATAAGCCTACTTATCTGCCTTTCGAGACTAAGCTCTATCTCCATCTGTATTTTGCATAATGCTATCTATCTGCCTTTCAAGGTTGAGCTCTACCTCCATCCTGCAAAAGGCTACTTATCTGCCTTCCAATACTAAGCTTTATCTTCATCAGCATTTTGCATAAGGCTATCTATCTTCCTTCTGAGGTTAAGATCTACCTCCATCCTGCGTAAGGCTACTTATCTGCCTTTCGAGACTAAGCTCTATCTCCATCTGCATTTTCTTGAATAAGGCTACGTATCCACCTTCCGAGGTTAAGCTATACCTCCATCCTGCATAAGGCTACTCATGTGCCTTTCAAGACTAAGCCATGTCTCCATCTGCTTTTTGTATAAGGCTATCTATCTGCCTTTCGAGGTTACGCTCTACCTCCATCCTGCATAAGGCTACTTATTTGCCTTTCGAGACTAAGCATTGTCTCCATCTGCATTTTACATAAGGTTATCTATATGACTTTCGAGGTTAAGCTCTACCTCCGTCCTGCATACGGCTACTTATTTGCCTTTCGAGGCTAAGCAGTGTCTCTATCTGCATTTTGTATAAGGCTATCTATTTGCCTTCCAATGTTAAGTTGTACCTCCATCCTGCATAAGGCTACTCGTATACCTTCCGAGACTAAGCATTATCTCCATCTGCATTTTGCATAAGGCTATCTATCTGCCTTTCGAGGTTAAGCTCTGCCTCTATCCTGCATATGGCTACTTATCTGCCTTTCAAGACTATGCTCTATCTCTATATGCATTTTGCATAAGGCTATCTATCTGCCTTTCGGGGTTAAGCTCTACCTCCATCCTGCATAAGGCTACTCATCTGCCTTTTGAGACTAAGCTCTGTCTCCATCTGTATTTCCTGCATAAAGCTAGCAAAATAGTTGTCTTCAAACGACTCCATCCTCCGGTTCTCTGCAACCTATTCGACTCCAAACGTCATTACGAACTTAATCATCGCGTCTTTTCTCTTTGAATCTCCATCGACACATTCTGTTAATGGTTCCTGAACTATATATGGCATGATTCTTGTAAAACCAGGGATATGTAGGCAGCTCATAAGCAGGGCTCGATCAGAATTCTTTCAATCGCTGATTTGGTCAAAATTGGCCATCTTGTCTTTACCCGGCAACTCTTTCATCCTCCTCGGGTTAAGAGGGGCAGGTGTTGATGCCCGTTTTTTCCTATGTATTTTTATACCCAAATACTTGCAAAATAGCATAACGTGCATATATAAGCACCCCAAAAGGTTTTGGCATTTTTAATGATTTTTAAACCAATTTATGGCCAATTTTTACATCACAAAATTCAATAATTATTCCCAAAACTTGCCATTTTAGAGAATAATTTATTTTTGTTGTCATAGTTCCCTCAAAATATAGGTAAGATGATTTTTTTGCATATTTTTACAAATTCGTTTGGTATTTTTAAAAACTAAATTGTATGTAGTTGCACTCTTAGCCCACAGTCAGATTTCATAGCATTTTAATTACAAAATCAATTCCAATATTTTTAATTTAATATTTACATACTATTTATTAACTCAGTGCTTTTAATTTAATTTTTTAAAAACATTTACTATTTTTATAAAATCAAAATGGAAAACTGGCTATTTTAATTGTGGCCACAATTCCTTTCAATTATAGCCTATTATTCGTCCCAGTTTTGACCCCAATTGACCCCAAATCAGGCCTAAAATAACAAGCCCAATTACATTTAACCTAACTCATCGACCCTGTTCCCAAACCCGTTCGTTTGTATCCTTCCCTTTTTAGTTCCTAATTACCTAACATAACCCTCATTTCTCTCATGTAGCTGCCTCTGAACCCTCTCCTTCTCTCCAATGCTCTATAACACTCGAAACCTTAGCCGTCTCTATATTCTTCTCCGACCAAATCTCACTGTGGTCCATGGCTTCTCAAGCCATGGACGGCCTGTGCTTACTTCCATCCACCCCAAATCATGGTTTTCAAGGTTTTTGAGGTTCAACATCAACGGTCCGTTCCGATATTCTACAGATCTGAGGTCCTATGGCCTCTCTGGCTTCGTTCTGACGCGTTCGAGCCTTTAAAAAGTATAGCTATGGTTCAGACCTGTTCGAGAGCAGATCTTTTCGAAGCCTTCTCATTTCTAGGGTTTCCGAGAAACCCTAAAGCTATTTCGAGGTTCCTTCTTCTAATATTTGTTGAGATCTATAATGAATCTATGTTGTATTCAATGTTTCGAAACTTTCCCCAAAATTTTCTCTTCAAAATTAGTCTGTTTCAATTTAGGGTTTTCTGAAAATCTTAAAACGACTTATGTCTCTTCTTCTTCTTCTTCTTCTTCTTCTTTCTTTATGTGAATCTATCTGTATATGCCTACTTCTTATGTGTCTTGTGTACCTCTTCTCCTATGTTCTTGTAGTTTACTGGTATCACGCATGTTCTTATATTTGTGTTATGTTATTTCTTCTACTGGTTTCTATAACATACTTTTACATGTCTATCTTATGTGTTCCTTTACTATATTTTACTGACTTTTAGTTTGCCTTTACTGGATCTTCGTTTGAGTTCTCGACATGTTTCACCTACTATTTCCTAGTGTTTTATATCACCTCTTTCTCTCTTTTGAACTTGCTTGAGTTCTTAGCATTTCTTAAACATGATTTTTCACTCTGTTGCTTCGAACTAGCTATTATATATGTGTGTTTTCTCATGAAACTCTAAAAGAGAACTCTGAGTCTGTTTAAATGGTTTGCCTTTTCACCTCTACATCCTACTTGAATTGAAACCCTAGGGTTATGAGGTTTATGTGAGTTTTCATCTTGTGTTTGGACTAGGGTTATACTTTAGAACCCTTGGCTCTCTCAAACACATGCTGAGTCTGTAAACTGAATTGGAACTTTTTGCTTATGATTTTGAAGCTTTATGTGCTAGTCTTTTCTTTCTTGTTTGTCACATCTGTGTGCTTTATATATGAGAGCTTTTCTTTCAGAAGGGTTTTGCCAACTTATTGATTTCAAATTTCTTTTAGTAAGGCTCGATTGATTGTTACTGATTTTCCCAATTGAACCTTTTCTTCACCCTTTTTTCTCACTAAGTTCATTCGAACAAGGCTTTCAATTTACTGGTTGTTTGATTGAATTCCTTTCCTTATTTTTCACAAATTATGTACCATAGGATTTTTTCCTTAAATAAACTATGTGTATCTACCCTTATTATGTTACTTTGAAAAGGTTTTTAATTATTTTTCTTTCCTTAATTGTCTCATGCCCCGTTTGAAATCAAATCCTTTGACCATAGGGAGACCTCATGTGATTGATTTTCTTACCTTTTCTCACTTGTTTTCTGCGCTATAAAAGGGGACTAACCTTCTGCACTTAAAAATGTTAGATAATACGTTTAACGCTAGAGGGGGGCTGAAGAGCGTTATAATAAAAAATTAGCGTAAACTTGCGGAATTTAAAAATTGCAGGAAATAAATAAGTGCGATAAATAAGAAAGAACGCACCGATGTATTCTGGTTCACCACAACCCGTGGCTAGTCCAGTCCCCGAGAGACTCTCTCGAGATTTCCACTAACTTGTCAAGCTTACGGGTGCTTAACAAACCTTTAGAACTTGAGGACACAAGCCTCAACACCTTTGCTCGAAGATACAACACTCCAAGACTTCAACCAAGGAAACACAAGTTCCTTCTTACAACAAGAGAATAACAATTCTCTTCAAGTGTACAATACACTAAGCACTCAAACAAAACACTCCTTAATGAGTAGATATGAGTAAAAGAATACGCTCAAGATCACAACAACTTTGAACAATAATTTGGCTCTCAAAAACTTATGTAATGAATATAAAATGATAAGCAATAGAGTATGCAAGCTTTAGCAATTGAATGATCAGTTGTTGTGTGTTATTGTGTACTCAAAAGACTGAATATAAGCTGTATTTATAGTTGAAAAACCTTGTATTACCGTTGCCTAATTGCCAATTAAGAACTGCTGATTTTACTCTCTGACAATCGATTGTCAAGAATCAAAAATCGATTGTTTGCCAATCGTTCCAAAAATCAATCCCAGATTTTACGCTTAACAATCGATTATCTAAGAGCAACAATCGATTATTGGCAACGTTCAAAAAAATCATTTCCAGATTTTACGTAAAATAATCGATTATACAAAATCAATAATTGATTATTCAGCAACGTTCAAAAAATCCTTTCCAGATTTTAATTTCAATAATCGATTATACAAAATCAATAATTGATTATTCAGCAATGTTCAAAAAATCTTTTCCAGATTTTAATTTCAACAATCGATTATACAAAATCAATAATCGATTATTCAGCAACGTTCAAAAAATCTTTTCCAGATTTTAATTTCAACAATCGATTATACAAAATCAATAATCGATTACCTGACGGTATTTGAAAATATTTTAGCAACGGTTAGTTATACAATCGATTATACTAAGTTAACAATCGATTATATATCAGTCTTGAAAAATCAATTTAGACACTGCCTCGTGACAATCGATTGTTATATACTCACAATTGATTATTTAATAATTTTGAAAAAGTCTGGAAGACACTGCCTCAACACAATCGATTGTCATATGTGCACAATCGATTATTTTGTGACTTTGAAAAATCTGATGGACACTGTCTCTTCACAATCGATTGTCATTAACTTCACAATCGATTATTTTGAGCGTTGAAAAACTTTGATGTACACTGCCTCATCACAATCGATTGTCATAAGGTTCACAATCGATTGTCATGCAGATTTGAAAAATCTGATGCTCACTGTCTTAACACAATCGATTGTCATAAGTTCACAATCGATTGTCAAGCAGCTGACTTAAACATAATCGATTATCATAAGTACATAATCGATTATCTTAGTCCAGATTTTAGAGGCATGTTTAAAAGATTATTTTGACTAAGGTAAATATGCATTATTTAAAATCATTTTGCTCTAAATTAAATATGCATGATTTAAAAATATTTTTACGAGAGAAGCCAAGTCTTGAGTTTAAGTTGTCGGATCAAGATCACAATTAATACCGACTCATATAAAACTTAATCTCGATCTTTGTCTTGTGCTTGAATCTCGTTATATATCAATTTTGCGCTCGTGCTTGGACCTCGTCATATGTCAATTTGCGCATAGTTTGTCATTCATCAAAACCTACAAATACGAACACACGTTCAGTATAATGCCTTGAGAACGTGTTTCCAACAATTTCCCCCTTTTTGATAATGGCAAACTTTAATCGGGATATGCATATTAAGCAATTCATAATGACGATTCAAGACAAGAAAAGATATGCAACAAGTATATGGATATGCAATTTGTTCCCCCTTAATATATGAATTATAAGTATTGAGAGTGCTTGATAGTGCATACCCGTTATCTTCCCCCTTTTGCCATTAGCAAAAAAATGGAATAATTAAAAAAAACTTGTTTATTTATTAAAAAAACACGATTTCAGACATAATAACACAAATAATGTCAAGACAATCGATTATTGATACTGGATAATCGAATATATAAAAGAGAAATCAATTGTTCTGTGCGTCAAATTTTATAATTCCCCCTGCCTTTAGGGCGATACCTGCAAAAATACGTTAGACGTCTCCGACGCTCAAGTCAGTAATTTGTAAAGAAATAGTAACTTAAACTAGTGTGGCCAAGTGAGAGCGTGATCTCTTAAGAAGTGTGTCCTAGGGTGTTCTTAAGAGTGTTTCGGGTACTTACCTTTTCTCCGACGTTGCCAATTACCTGTTCGAGAGGGTGATCTTTGATTGTCCTCCATTCGTTAGGCATTTTTGTTTCTTTCTCCAATTGTGGCGTTTCCTCCGTTGATTGTTCCAAGATTTCGTCTTGATTTTCCTTAGGCGTTTCCTCTTGTATTTTGTCTTTCAAGCTATCTAAAATACCTCCGAGATCAAAACCGGAATCCTTTCTCGCCAAGCGAGCATTATTTTTGGAAAACACAATATGAGGGGATTCCTCCACAGTTTCGGGTTTTTTATTAAAAACCCTATATGCTTTGCTACGTGAAGAATAACCAATGAAAATTCCCTCATCGGACTTAGCATCAAATTTTCCCAATTGATCTTTTCCATTGATATGAATAAAAACTTTACAACCGAATACTCTAAAATGGAAAATGTTTGGTTTCCTTCCCTTGTAGAGTTCATAAGGGGTTTTCATGAGTATTGGCCTTATGACTACTCTATTTAAGATGTAGCATGCGGTACTCACGGCATCCGCCCAAAAATGTTTGGGAATCTTAGCCTCTTCGAGCATGGTTCTAGCCATCTCTTCGAGACACCTATTTTTCCTTTCCACCACCCCATTTTGTTGTGGTGTTCGTGGAGCGGAAAAGGTATGCTCGATACCGAGTTCGTCACAAAAGTCCGCAAAGAGATTGTGATCAAACTCTCCCCCATGATCACTTCTAATTGAAGTGACGGTTGTTTCCTTTTCGTTTTGAACACGTTTAAGGAAATATTTAAAATTCTGGAAAGCATCACTTTTATGGGCAAGAAATAAAGTCCAAGTAAATCTAGAATAATCATCAACAATAACAAAAGCATAACGATTTCTACCAAGACTTTCAATGCGAGATGGTCCAAACAAATCCATGTGAAGCAATTGCAATGGTCTAGTAGTTGAAACAATAATTTTTGATTTAAAAGATGCTTTTGTTTGCTTCCTTTTTGACAAGAATCACAAATAGAGTCATTTTCAAAATTTCAAATTTGGAAGACCAACAACTAAATTTTGTGAAACCAATTTGTTCAAAAGATGCATGTTGATATAAGCTACTCTACGATGCCATAACCAAGAATCATCCTCTTTGCTCATTAAACAATTCACATAATCGGGTGAAGAGTTTGCAAGATCAACCATATAAATGTTATCCATTCTAAAACCACGAAGGATGATTTTAAAATCGCTACGTCTAAAAACTAGGCATTCATTTGAATCAAATAAAACAAGATTTCCCTTGTCACACAATTGACTTATGCTCAAGAGATTATGTTTTAAACCTTTCACAAGTAATATATGCTTAATGGAAGAAATTTCATCCTTACCGACCGATCCGATGCCAATAATCTTTCCTTTGTTGTTATCACCAAAAATAACACTTCCCCCTTCCTTGTGTTCTAGTTGAAGGAATTTGGATTCATCTCCCGTCATGTGCTTGGAGCATCCACTATCAAGGTACCATAGTACACTTGATCCCTTCAAACACACCTACAAAACAAATTAATGCGTTTTAGGTACCCATGCCATTTTGGGTCCTTGGGGGTTAGGCATATCACAATGATGCATTTGAGTGTTATGTCTATGACGTGTAAAGCAAGCAGGAGCAATATGACCAATTCGTCTACAATAATGACAAGTCATGTTAGGATTATGCATCCTTCTAGGTTCATAGTAATTGGACGGACGAAAATTGTTTACTCTATTTTCGACACTATGACTATTTCGCATTTCATGAACATTATTTCTCCAACTATTTGTTCTAGGATGTACAGCATTTCTAGAATAATTATTTCTAGGTTGGAAGTCATTTCTAGGTGTTCTAAAAGGTTCAAAATTCCTTCTATTGTTTGGCCTAGAATATGCATCATTTCTAGAGTAGTTATTTCTAGGTGGTAAGTCATTTCTAGGTCTTCTAAGGTGTTCAACATTTGGTCTAGCATGCATATTGGTTCTAGGGTTGTTATTTCTAGGATGAGCATTTGTTTTATTTATCCTAGGTTGAGCCTTAGGTGGTTGGGGTTTGGCTTCAACCTTTTCTTTAGGCTCATTCTTAAAACCTATGCCATGCTTGGTTGACTTCAAATTAACAAGGACCTCATTCAAATTTTTGTGAGAAGAATTAAACTTATCTAAGGTGCCCTTAAGCCTTTCTACTTCATTTTTGAGATGCATGCAAGAAGTACAATTTCTAATAGAGCTTTCGGGCTTGTCGGCGCTTCTTTTTCCGAAAAACTTGTTTTCCTCTTTCAACTTCTCATTTTCTAAAACCAGTTTTTCCAAATCCTTTTCTTTCAATGAGAGTTGTTTTTGAAAATCTTTTTCTTTTGAAGAAGCATTTTCTTTTATGCTTTTAACAGTTTTTGAAGCTTTAATAAATTCACTATATAACTCATCAAAAGCATTTTGCATTTCTTCAAGGGAAAAGAAATTTTTAGAAGAGATTTGACATACCTCATCTTGCTTGTCTTCTTGTGCCATAAGACAAAGGTTTGCGCTTTTCTCTTCTTCTCCTTCGCTTGACTCATCTCCGGAGTCTCCTCCCCAAGATATATATGTACGTTGCTTTTTGAAAGGTTTCTTTTCCTTTTTGATGTTTGGGCAATTTGATTTGATGTGCCCGGTTTCTCCGCATTCATAGCACTTTATTTGTTCTCCTTGCTTTTTGCCCTTTCGTTCATACTCTTTCCGCATGAACTTTTGAAATATTTTGATAACGAGTCCAAACTCGTTGTCTCCGTCCTCATCAACTTGCGGTTGGCTTGTGCTTGCCTTTAGAGCGATTCTTTGCCTCCTTTGATCATCAACAAGAGGGTTAAGTATAGTAGATTCATAAGTCTTAAGATTACCTCTTAATGCATCGATGGTGACATTTGAAACGCCAATGGACTCTTGAATCGCATCGGCCTTTGATCGCCATGCCGGAGTGAGACTTCTAAGAATTTTTCGGACAAGTTCCTTATCCGTGAATGTCTTCTTGAGAGCATGAAAGTCATTTTCGATTATTGAAAATCGTTCGAACATCTCATCCACCTTTTCACCTTCCTTCATGTGAAATAATTCATAAGCATGGGTTAGGAAATCAATTTTAGCTTCCCTTACCTAGTCCGTGCCCTCGTACGTAATTTCCAGCTTGTCCCACATTTGCTTCGCCGTTGTGCAACAAGATATCTTCCTGTAATCATCAGCATTTACAGCACAATATAACAAATTAATAGCTTTAGCATTATTTTGCACCTTTCGGATATCATCCGCATCGTATTCATCTTCGGACTTTTGTACCCATTCATTTTCAACCTTCTTGGTTGGGATTTGTTCTCCATTTGTTATGACCTTCCAAAGATGAAAACTATTTGATTCACAAATATTCTCATCCTCTCCTTCCAGTATGTATAATTTGTACCATCGAATAGCGGTGGTCGGGTGGAGCATTGTCCTTCACCTATTCCTGCAAAAGAGTCACGAGTAGAAGCCATGGATGTTTCTCTCAAACGGTTAAGTCTTCAGAGAGTTGGGCTCTGATACCAATTGTTAGATAATACGCTTAACGCTAGAGGGGGGGGTGAATAGCGTTATAATAAAAAATTAGCGTAAACTTGCGGAATTTAAAAATTGCCGGAAATAAATAAGTGCGATAAATAAGAAAGAACGCACCGATGTATTCTGGTTCACCACAACCCGTGGCTAGTCCAGTCCCTGAGAGACTCTCTCGAGATTTCCACTAACTTGTCAAGCTTACGGGTGCTTAACAAACCTATACAACTTGAGGACACAAGCCTCAACACCTTTGCTCGGAGATACAACACTCCAAGACTTCAACCAAGGAAACACAAGTTCCTTCTTACAACAAGAGAATAACAATTCTCTTCAAGTGTACAATACACTAAGCACTCAAACAAAACACTCCTTAATGAGTAGATATGAGTAAAAGAATACGCTCAAGATCACAACAACTTTGAACAATAATTTGGCTCTCAAAAACTTATGTAATGAATATAAAATGATAAGCAATAGAGTATGCAAGCTTTAGCAATTGAATGATCAGTTGTTGTGTGTTATTGTGTACTCAAAAGACTGAATTTAAGCTGTATTTATAGTTGAAAAACCTTGTATTACCGTTGCCTAATTGCCAATTAAGAACTGATGATTTTACTCTGTGACAATCGATTGTCAAGAATCAACAATCGATTGTTCGCCAATCGTTCCAAAAATCAATCCCAGATTTTACGCTTAACAATCGATTATCTAAGAGCAACAATTGATTATTGGCAACGTTCAAAAAATCATTTCCAGATTTTATGTAAAACAATCAATTATACAAAATCAATAATCGATTATTCAGCAACGTTCAAAAAATCCTTTCCAGATTTTAATTTCAACAATCGATTATACAAAATCAATAATCGATTATTCAGCAACGTTCAAAAAATCTTTTCCAGATTTTAATTTCAACAATCGACTATACAAAATCAATAATCGATTATTCAGCAACGTTCAAAAAATCTTTTCCAGATTTTAATTTCAACAATCGATTATACAAAATCAATAATCGATTACCTGACGGTATTTGAAAATATTTTGGCAACGGTTAGTTATACAATCAATTATACTAAGTTAACAATCGATTATATATCAGTCTTGAAAAATCAATTTAGACACTGCCTCGCGACAATCGATTTTTATATACTCACAATCGATTATTTAATAATTTTGAAAAAGTCTGGAAGACACTGCCTCAACACAATCGATTGTCATATGTGCACAATCGATTATTTTGTGACTTTGAAAAATCTGATGGACACTGTCTCTTCACAATCGATTATTTTGAGCGTTGAAAAACTTTGATGTACACTGCCTCATCACAATCGATTGTCATAAGGTTCACAGTCGATTGTCATGCAGATTTGAAAAATCTGATGCTCACTGTCTTAACACAATCGATTGTCATAAGTTCACAATCGATTGTCAAGCAGCTGACTTAAACATAATCGATTATCATAAGTACATAATCGATTATCTTAGTCCATATTTTAGAGGCATGTTTAAAAAATCATTTTGACTAAGGTAAATATGCATTATTTAAAATCATTTTGCTCTAAATTAAATATGCATGATTTAAAAATATTTTTACGAGAGAAGCCAAGTCTTGAGTTTAAGTTGTCGGATCAAGATCACAATTAATACCGACTCATATAAAACTTAATCTCGATCTTTGTCTTGTGCTTGAATCTCGTTATATATCAATTTTGCGCTCGTGCTTGGACCTCGTCATATGTCAATTTGCGCATAGTTTGTCATTCATCAAAACCTACAAATACGAACACACGTTTAGTATAATGCCTTGAGAACGTGTTTCCAACAAAAAACAGTACACACGATTCAATACACAATTCGAATTGCAGTTCAATACACAGAAAGACTTCAAAACTTTTACTATCTCTACACTACTACTTCTTTCTAAACTTCTAGCATTCTCCTCTTCTCCTTTTACTATCTGAAACCCTCTGGAGTTATTTTTGAACTCTCAAGTATTTGCTGAATAACTTGCGTTTGCTCCTGCTGATTTGTGGCTGTTTATTTTGCTCTTATTGTTCTGCTATTCTAGTGTTTGCGACTGGTATGTTATTCCTCGTTAAATAATATCCCCTTCACTATGTGTTTATTTTATTTCCTATCCTGTCATAGTTTCTTGCACTATGTATCTACATCCTAGTCTGTTATGCTTTCTTTTCGTATGTTTCTGCACCCTAGTCTGTTTTGCTTTCTTTCCTTGTGTTTCTGGAAATGCTTTTCTTATATGAATCCCTTCCTTTTACCCCTTTTGTATGAGAGTACAGTTCCATCCATGACAGTCTCTGTTATTAGTGCCATGACTTTGAACTAGGTTCTTTTGAACCCTTTACTCAAATCAATTCTCACTTCCCTTCTCCCCTTTATGTGCTGAGCCCTAACTTGGTTCTGGTGGTGTTCTAATGATCATTTGGCTCAGGTCTGACCTTTAAGGTTTGCTCCTAACTTGTTTGGACCAGCAAATAGTCATGGGTATTCCAGTCTACACCTATGGCTGGGCATGCCCACCATTTGATATGGTTTCCCAATCACTTTGCAGTTACTCTTAGCTATTAAGTTCTTCCCCACTCTGATAAGCCATGCTTTGGGACCCTAGAGCTCCCTCTGAACTTGGATGCGTGAGGGTTGGCTATTCCACACTGCACTATTCTAATTCTAATGATAAGCTAAGTGTAAGCACTGCCGGGAACCCTTGAGATTCCTTGGAAATTTGAAACACTTGGGATAAAGAGAAGGCTTTGGAAATATGTATTCCGGAAGTTGGTTAATCACATGTTATTGGACATTAAGATTGAATTAGGCTTCTCGGATCTAGCTGTTGGTTTTGATGTATTTTATACTTCTTTCTTATTTTCTAGCTCTGTAATAATTTGTATAAAAGGCTTTTGGGGAATATAGAAAAAGGGTGTGAGAGGGGCTTTACTTTCTTTAATCAATAAAGCCTAGATATCATGTTTATAGGTTTTATCATTTAATCATGCTATAAGCAACCTAGATATCATGCCTACAGGTTTTAATATTTAGTTATGCTATAAACAACCTAGATACTATGCCTATAAGGTTTAACGTTTCATCATATCACAAGTCATTATAAATCCTACCTATAGGACTCAATATTCATGTAATCGGATGCATAGAGAAACCATGCGTATAGGAAGTGCATATGCATTAGGTAAAACTATTAGGTTTAATGAAAAGCAACATCATGTTTACAAGTCTGTTAACGTTTAAAGAGGTTAAAATCAACGACTCCTATAAATCATGCCTATAGGAGCTTTAAATAAAATTTGTCTCACTCATCTAAAACGGCAATGTTTTACTGGAACAACTTACCAACACAAGGTTTTTTGTACTTCTAAAACTTTTTCTACACCCAGATCAGTGCATTTTTTTTCCTATAAAACTCACCCCGTTTTGATAAATGTTCTCAAATCCATGCATGATTTCTAAAAATTTACTGCCTTTCTGGTAATTTGACAAGCGTTTTCCAATTCAAATTAAACTCACGTCTTGTACTTACTATTCTTTAATCAATTCTGCAAGTCAACTTCGTTTTCCTTAAGAAGTCTGCTTCTTTTGAAACTCATTTTAAAATTACTATTTTTGTATTAATCTGCAACTCAATAGTCGGCCTTCTGAAATCTGTACTTTCTAAAATTGTTCGCTTAGACTACCTTCACTTCTGACAATTGGATCCGGGTTTCTTAATGCAGACTTTCTATCTAACTATGTGTTAAACCAGTCCGTTTCGCCATTAAGTTTAATTTAAAGACCAAAATAGTAAGTGCTAAGCCATGATAAACTAAGTGTTGTTTGATTAAGAGGTTAAATTGAGCCTTACTTATTTTCTATTGTTCATCCCTATATTTGCTACTTGTTTTGTATGTCGTAATTAGGATTTTAACCCTTGAACTCTATAAAGGCCCACATCCCTTTCGTTCCACTTTAGGATTAGAAGTCCTGATACCCCAGGACTGATAGGATGTGACGGGTACTAGCATAACTAAGACTAATCGCGTTTAAATACCTTAACGGGATGGGAAGGATAGAATATGGATATGATGACCAATGCACTGATATCTCGTGTGACCCCTCTTTTGAGGTGTGATTGCTAGATATTGCATTAATGTGATCCATATTTTGTATAAACCTAGGACACCCTTTCCTTTTCTTTCATTTGCAATGTCTTCTTTAATTCTGTTTCTTTAAATTAACTCCATTTTTCTAAAACCGTCCATTCCCATCTTCTTTTATTTTAGGCATTAAACTCATTTATAATGCATACTTTATTTGCTTCCTCTATCTTCTTAAAGTCACAATTATAGCATGGGCGTGAACCACACTAGTGGATCTTGGGGGTGCCTAACACCTTCCCCTCAAGATAATTTCTAAGCCCTTACCCGAACTCTAGTTTACCTTCTTTTCAAAACTCTTCATCTCTCTAAAGTGTCCTAATATACAATAATCATTAGGTGGCGACTCTGCAAATCCAAAACCCAATTCTCTCAAGAGAATAAAGAGTTATCCTCCCATATTGTCGTATACCCAATTTTCTGGACTTTTTGTCCGAATGGAAAAAGGGGGCAGCGACAGTAGAGGCCCATAGTTTGCGGTATTCCATCCATCTGGGTGCTGCGAAGATGTATCAGGATTTGAGACAGCACTATTAGTGGAGGCGGATGAAGAAGGATATAGTTGGATATGTAGTTATATACCTCAACTATCAACACGTGAAGTATGAGCACCAGAGGCCAGGTGGTTTGCTTCAACAGATAGAGATTCTGGAGTGGAAATGGGAGAGGATAACCATGGATTATATAGTTGGTCTCCCTCGGACCGCGAAGAAGTTCGATTCCATTTGGGAGATTGTGGATCGGCTGACCAAGTCCGCGTATTTTATCCCTGTGTGTACTACTTATTCATCAGAGCAGTTGGTGGACATTATATTTGAGAGATCGTTCGTCTGCATGGTACTCCGATTTCCATTATTTCGGACAGAGGTACTCAGTTTACATCATGGTTCTGGGGAGCCGTTTAAGAGGAGTTGGGTACTTGAGTTGAGTTGAGCACAACATTTCACCCCAAATGGATGGACAGAGCACTATTCAAATTCTTGACGATATGCTCTGTGCATGTGTGATTGAGTTTGGAAGGTCTTGGGATCAGTTCTTACCATTGCCGGAGTGTGCTTACAACAACAGTTATCAGTCCAGCATGCAGATGACACTGTATGAGGCTTTATATGGTAGGAGATGTAGATCTCCAATGGGCTGGTTTGAGCAGGGTGAGGCCAGTCTATTAGGCATAGAGTTGGTTCAGGATGCATTGGAGAATGTCAAGGTGATTTAGGATAGACTCCGTACAGCCCAGTCTAGACAGAAGAGCTACGCGGACGTGAAGGTTCGTGATGTGTAATATATGGTCAGAGAGTGGGTTCTGCTTTGGGTTTTGACTATGAAGGTCGTCATGAGATTTGGAGAGAAAGGAAAGTTGAGTCCGAGGTTTATTGGCCCTTTTGAGATTTTGAGGCGAGTTGGGGAGGTTGCTTATGAGCTTGCCTTACCTCCCAGTTTTGCCGAGGTTCATCCGACATTTCATGTTTTGATGCTCCGGAGGTATCACGGTGATCCGTTGCACGTGTTGGATTTCAGTTCAGTCTAGTTGGATGCGGATCTATCCTATATTGAGGAGCCAATGGCTATATTGGACAGGCAGGTCATAAAGTTGAGATCAAAGAACATCACTTCAGTAAAGGTTCAGTGGTGGGGTCAGCCAGCCAAGGAGGCGACTTAGGAGACCGAACGATATATGCACAGCTGATACCCTCATCTTCTCACTACGTCAGGTTTGTTCTCTATGCTCGTTCGAGGAAGAATGAATGTTTAAGTGTAAGAGGATGTGATAATCCGGTCGGTTGTCTTAAGAATTTATGCCTCGATCCCCTATTAAATGCTTCCCCGAATTTTATTTATGCTATTTCCGTTTGCCGGGACGTTCAGTGTTGGGTTTAAAAGAGTTTTGGTACACTTAGTCCTTAAGTAAGAGCTTAAGTGTTGGAAAGTGGTCCATAGTCATAATAGTGTGAACTCAACCTCGCAATGGAAATCTGATGGTTCTGTTAGCTTGTTTAGGTGATTTCGGGATTGAAAGCGTGTTCGGAATGCGTTTTGGAAGTCCGTAGCTCATTCAGGCTAGAAATGTCGAAGTTTAAATTTTTGAAGTTTCTTGTCCGGTAGTGAGTTTTTGATCGGAGGCTCGGAATAGAATTTCGGAAGTTGCAGTAGCTCTGTCATGTCATTTAGGATGTGTGCGCAAATATCAGGTTATTCGGACATGTTTGGTTTAGGTTTTTTATCGAAAGTTTATTTTTGTGAAATTTGAAGTTCTTAGGCTCACATCCTTGATTAATTCAAGTTTTAGGCATTCTTTAAGGTGGTTTAAGGATTGGTTCAAGTTTGAATTATGTTATGGGATGTGTCCGTAGGTTTGGTTGAGGTTTCAGGGGCCTCGGATGTGTTTCGGATGCTCACGGGGCATTTTTGTGTTGTTAAAAATTACAGAAAAATGAACTCAGTTGTTGTAGACTTTTCCTCTTCGCGATCGCAGCCCCTCTCTCTCGTTCGGGTAGTGTAATCTTGGAGGGGGCCAGTTTGTTCTACGCGTTCGCCTAACCCCTTCCACGTTCACGAAGCCCTACTTACTTCCCCATCGCGTTCACGTAAACTGCCACGCATTCACATACCTATTCCAGTTCATTCTTCACGTTAGCATTCACGTAAAGCAGCTTCTAGACCTCAACATTTTCCTTCTTTGCGTTCGCATTCGCATTCCAGATGCCCCATTTGCGTAGATTTGTGACCCCAGGCTTTTGCATTCACATTCTACCCCTCGCGATCGCGAAGGGCATTTTTGTCACCTTCTACTTTTCTTCTCCGCGAAAGCGAGCTCATCTCTGCGTTCGCGATGCATTAAATATCTGGGAAATATTAAATCATCCAAAAATGAGGGTTAGCAATTTTTATCAAAACACAAGCTTGGGAGCTCAGTTTTGGGAAAGATTTCAAGGGATTTTTGAGGGAAACAATTGGGTAATGATTCTCTACTCTCTTATACTTAAACCCCACTAATCTAATCACGAGTCCATCCTTAATTTCAGATTTTTGAATAAAAAATGGGGAAATTTTCATAGACCAAACTATTGAGTTTTGAGTGGGTGTTTGACCTTTGATTTGGTAGATTTTTATATGGTTAGACTCGTGAGAGTACGAGGGTTCTGAAAATGTTATAATTATCCGATTCTGAGATGTTGGACTGAGGGGAATTGGTGTGATTTTACCTAATTCCGATCTTATCTTTGAACTAAATAGTAGAATTAGTTGCTTGAGATGTTATTTACGATATGTAATTGAATTGAATATATTTGGGCCATTTGGAGTCGGATACTCGTGGCAAAAGTGTGATTTCGAGTTGTTTTTGGAGCCGGTTCGAGGTAAGTGGCTTGTCTAACCTTGTGTGGAGGACATTTCCCCTTAGGATATGATATTTGATAATTGAGTGCCTTGTACGTGAGGTGATAAGCGTGTACCTGAGCTAATTGTTGAAAATCCGATTTTACTTAAGCTATTGAGATTACAGCTCAATCTTGGTATTGAGCTAAATGTACAACTCAATCTTGGTATTGAGCTGTACATTTTTGTGTTTACTCTTTTCATCGCTGATTTGTTATTTCCTTGTAAATTCTATCTTATTTCACTGTTGTTCACATTAATCCATCAGTTATCATACTATCTATTCTTATTATTTTGTTTAACCTCAGTAGGGCCCTGACGAGTTGTTTATCCTCAGTAGGGCCCTGACCTTACTCATCACTACTCGACTGAGATTACGCTTGGCACTTAGTAAGTACCACTGTGGGGTACTCACGCCTCTTCTACGCATGATTTTCATGTGCAAATCCAGGTACCTCCACTCAGGCGCGGTATCATTGAGGCAGGGTGATCTACAGAGACTTTGAGGTATATCTGTCATGTCCAAAGACGGAAGAGTCTCCTTCTTACTCTATCTTGTAGCATTTAGTCTTCTATCATACTTTGATGTCGATATTTCTGGAGATTAGAGCACTTTATTGTATTCCTCTAGCCTATGTTTCCTGTGAGATTTCATGTTTTGGGATATTGTTTTAGATTTCGTGATGTTGAGTGGTATATGCGGAGCGACACTTATATACAGTTTTCCTTCCAGTTGTTTAATTCTTGTCTTTTATTTCAGCAAATTATTTTATTTCTGCATAGTTAGGCTTACCTAGTCATAGGGACTAGGTGTCGTCATGAAATGTTCACGGAGGGTGAACAAGGAGAAGAGATTGATAGAACTAAGAGGAAATCTGATTTCTTAAATATGATGGTACTAATCACAATGAAAACAATGAATAACTAAAACGAGGCTCCTAAGTCTATAATTTTGGTAATTCATATTAAGTTTAAGGTGATCTAGAGAATCGAAAGCATAGTCGAGTCAAGTGAAACTTTAAGCTTTGATACTTGCTTTTTAAAAACCAGTTTTGAAAATGTATTTTTTCTGCATGTCCATGTGTTGGGACAAACGTGTTCTTGGCAGAATCGGTAGTCTTTGAATAGGCGTGAATATATTATTTTATTAAAAATAATAAAATTATTTTATAAGTTGTTTGATAGTGTGAGTCGGTTGTAAGCCATGATATTGGAGCATTGTGTATGCCTTTGTACAACAACATATCATTGTGTATGCTTCTTGATATTATTGGATCATTATGTATGTATTTACCTTGCAAATGGTAATTACAATTAGATTTGATTTTATGGTTTTAAAAATACGTGATATGTTTTTATGCTAGTTGTTAGGAAGTAGATGCTAAGTGTGAGACTAGAAAATATGATAAGAACATGAAAATGATACATTTAAGCAAATCGAGCGGCTGATAATCGTAGCCTCCAGCTTGGCTATATGGAGCCTCGAGGTCTAGCTCGATGCTCAGTTATGAATGGTTGATGAAGGGCTAAAAATATTGAGAGTTTAGATGAAGCCTCTTTATGGTTAATAATGAGCAATGAGTGAAGAACAGTAAATAGAACACAACGAATATAAGCAATAAATGTAAGTAAGAAACCAATTGAATTTGTTTGAGTTAGAGAGCAGATAATGGTCTTGTATTGAATATTGTGAGTGTCTCTATAAAATAACAAGGGTCCCCTTTATATATTAGAGGGAATCCCAACATAGTAAAAATGCATTTATTACCAAGATAAATAGCTAGCACAACTATTTAATGTCGTGGTACGGGCTCAAACGAGTTTAATAGCCTCAGTCAGCTTTAGTTTAGTGCCTAGGGAACTTCCCATCTCTCCATCATAGACATCGATCTGTACCCCATGTTAGAGCATTTGGGAACCTCTCGAGGTTGCATCTAGAGCCTTGCCACGAGCCTTACGAGGCATATCTATGGAGCATCATAATAGCCATGAAATCAGCTCCTCTGATTTCACCGTACACAGATAGTCCTTGCATTTTCTAGAATAACAATTTTAGGAAAAAATTTTGGACTATTGGTTCTTTGATACTATTACTATGACGTTAGTCCATCAGAGCATTAAATTCAATGACTCAAAAGCCGCACAAGGATTATTGTCAACACAACTAACGAGAAACCCATGAAGCGCTACTGGTTCGGCCTTTCTGCTGCCCATATGGCATACAAATACCCCAAACATTTAGTGATCCACACTTTTACAACATCTTCAAATTTTTGGAGCTACGTTTACCCCCTTTTACATTCTACATTCTTCTCTCTTCAGCCCCTGGTTCCTCACTTCTTTTCCAGAAAACCTCTTTATTATTATGGCCAGAACTTCCAAATTAGTGCCTCGAAAAGAGGGTGTTGCTTCTTCGTCTCGACCATCTAAGGGAAAACCCAAAGTGGCCCCAACTGTTGAACAATTACCCCTACTGAGTTTGACACTATTCTCAATTTCTCTATCAAAAATCCCTTATCTACGTCGAGCCGATGCAAGCATGTATCCCGGTATATTAACATCGTGACTAGTATTGGCAGAGTGAAGGAAGATTGTCAATGGGAGAAGACAGTGCTAGTTGAGATTCCCAAACCTAATGAAAGCATAACATACCACAAGGTTGGCTTTCTTCATTTATATACATAACCATTCACTTTGGGTCCCGTCTATTCTTCAGATCCTTCTTTCTCGATGATAGATCGGGTTATCCTCGGCTTCTGTCAAAAGTATCAAGTGACGCTTGGCAAAATTTATTCATCTTTCAAGAGGATAGTCTATATGCTCCGTTATTTCTCCAATAAGGTCGAGGGTATGACTTTTACCCTTGACCACTTTATTAGACTATATAGCCCTCGTCTTTTTTGAGGTTTGATTAAGCTTCACCCTTGATATACAAAGACATTTTTCTCGAGCATTAATAAGGACAAGGATCAGGGGTGGATGAGCCGGTTTGTCCGAGTGAAGATCTCAGACATTATCTCGATCGAAATGATGCCATTCCAGGAGAAGTAGAATACACAGCATAAGTGCCTCTCCCTCGAGTATATTTTTTTGCTTTCTTTCCTTTTTTCTCAAAAAATGATCTACCTTTAGATTATGCAGCCACTGTTTGGTACCCCGATGCAGTCCAGGACCTATCATGGTGGATTAGGTGATTAAATTCTTCGTTTCCTTATCTCGAGTGTTCCTGGCATAACTTGGCCAAAATGCAGTGGCCATCCAAGAATCACGGTAAGCATTTTATTGTTATCTTTACAATGTTTCCATATGCATTTTTCATACCTTTCATGTTGGTGAGCTTTGAGCATTATGCTTGTGCAAGCCTTGGTGATAAAGTGTTAATAAGGTCGTCTCCTCACGGTGAGGAAGGGACCTCAAATCCTAGTAAGGCAAGAAGAGGACAAAAGAGGCAGCTCATGAGTCTCCCAAGTAAAAGAAACCTAAATATTTCAAGCCTTGGACCAATGTCCACGTCTTGATTTCAGCCGCTGCGGCAAGTCCTGCCACTAAGGAAGAAAATGATGATGATGATGAACATCCTTTGGCACAAAGGATGATATCAGTCACGGATGCTCTGTAGACTGCTGGATCAAGGGCTACCGAATCAGGAACGGTCAATATAGATCTATCCTGTGTTGAGGAGATCCTCGAGGGGGGGCTCGGGGATAGTGTCCGAGTCTCAAGTCGGACATGGCAAAGTTTGTGCTGACGAACCCGCTGTTGGTGACTCCGAAAAGCCTGAAACCAGAAGCTTCTGGGCAAAATGAGGCCCATTAAGAAATTAACACCTAGAGTGGCCGTAATGTGGGTCATGCATTCTCACCGGGGGAGATCATGGATGCTCAGGATCAGGATACTACTTGTGCGGGGGCCTTTCATAGAGCGGGGCATGTACTTGAAGACCTCATTGCTGGTGTTGACGAGGATATTAACCTCAATACTTCTATTTACCTCGGGGAGGCAGAGAAGCTTCACCAGCAGGTGACATTTTCCTCATACCATTCATGCCTTACATATCTGTGCTCGACTTTCTAACTTTTCTGTGTTACGCATGCTAAGAAGATGTGCGACTGTGCCTTTCACAAGCTCCAAGATGCGATTTTGTGCCGCGGGAAGGAGCTCGAGGTGCTCACCTCGACTCTGAAAGAGTCAGAGGCCTCTTCTACCCATAAGAAGGAGTTGAGCGGGTTCTGGGCGAGATTGGAGGCCGCGTGCCAAGAAAAGATGGCCTTGCTGAGTAGGTAACACTGCATTACGGACTTACCTTTCATTCCCATAACTTACTGCTCCATCTTGCTTTACATTTGTAGATCCAGCAAAACGATGCCCATGTGGGGCAACTTCGGGAGGAGGCTGCTACCAAGAATGCGGAGGTCCTCGAGCTGAGAGGGAGAAATGAGGTCGTGACCTTAGAAAGGGACATTCTGCAGATGGAACTAGCATCGCCCCGGAACCTTCTTCAAAGTGCTAAGAAAGAGATTGTCGCACTACTAGCATCCAAGCCTGCAGCTAAAGAAAATGCATCCTTGAATAAGAAAGATACCGCTACAGCGAATTAACGAGCCCGAGAAATATTGGAGAAAGCCAAGCGGAAGCTGGATAAGGCCGTCTCTTGTGCTCGTGCAGAGGAAAGGAGTCAAAATTTCGAGGAAGCATGCACTAAAGTCATCGATCTCTCAACTGAGATAGAGGAAGACCGAGATGTGGAGGAAGAATTAGCATTCTTGGCTAGTTCAGATGAGGGCTCCGGAGATGACCCAGAGAGCAGCGATGAAGAAGAATAGGCCCATATAATCTTTCATTTTTTTTTGTGTATGAGCTTCTCGGGGGAAAAGGTCTTGCAAAGACGCCCCTTATAATATATGTTTGGCAATATACGAAAATTTCTCTGCTTCAAGTCTCCAGATTTATTCTCAATGCTTATGTAAAGTTAGTCTATTGAATTTTGACGTTGGCTCTTCGGAGCGCATATTTGGAGAAGTTAGGGACCCTCAAGATCGGACACCATCTAAGCTTAGGTTGATTTCCTTTTAGATTCGATACTTGTAACAACATAAATCTTCGAGTTTCAATGGCCCCCGAGCATCATGCAGCAGTATCATTTATATTCCACAGTTGCGAAGTGACCCAGGTGGTCCTACCGGTACACTTCCCTAAACTAAACAATAGCGCTGACATGGTTAGAATTAATTGGCCTTCAGGATAGGCGAACAGTCGTCGCTTGCTCTCTCTCTCTCTCTCTCTCTCTCTCTCTCTATATATATATATATATATATATATATATATATATATATGCATTTTCTTATCTTTTTTCTGAGGACTCCGCTCTTTGTGTAACTATCCCTTGTATATAGCTCTTTACTATGCTAGTTCTCTTACTTTTTTAAACATTTTTGCCCCAGCCTTTATCTTCTATGGCTGCTATGTCAAAACCCATTCACGAAGGAACGGAGAGTTCCACCTCTACTTCGCGCTTGGTCGGTGGTACATTTTCGGTACCTAGTGAGCTAACCTCGAGGTGCTTTGTTATGCAGAGGGACTTTGTGTTAGAGAGACCTCCCAATATTTAGGGTCATCGGGAGCCTGTGTTGAGGTTTGTTTCCTCAATAGGGGAGGAGCACCTTAAGGTAGTTAGAAAGGACTGCGGATGGGGAGAAAAAGTGGTATAGCAAGTGCTTTCCCCGGGAAGAGAGCATCATGTCTCATGTCGGGTAGTTTTTGAACGTCTATACGTACCCCTTTACATTGGGCGCCCTCGAAAAAGTCGTGGTCAAATTTTGTAGGAGATGTCGGGTTACCCTGGCACAAGTTCACCCATCATTTTGGAGGATAGCGCTTTTGGTTAGGTATTTTGCAGATAAAGCCGGGCTCCAGTTTACCCTCAGTCATTTTCTCAGACTATACCGGCCCTTGCATAGTCAAGGCGTGATTACTCAGTGATATCGATCCACTCGGCCCATTGTTTTAGCAATGAAAAAGATGGGGAATGATTCGTTTCGTTCGAGTGTGGACTGTCGATATTATCCATGCAGAATTCCTTCCATTTCATGAGAAATGGAATTTCACACGTAAGTGGTACACTTGTGCTCTTATTATTTTTGTCCATTGTGAAGGCAGACTTTGTAGAGAGGCTTTCCTTTCCTTTTCTTTTTGCAGCAATCACATGGATGCCATACGAGATTCCTAACCTGGGGATTGCTCTAGAAAACTAGCAGCTTATTCAACTTACGATGAATGAAAGTGGCGAGATCTGGACAAGGGTAGATGGGAGGCAAAACATCACGGTACGTGGCGTGTGGCTCGATTCCTTTGATAGGTACTTTTTGTGTACTAACTCCTTCACCGCATGCATTGGAAATTTTTCTAAGCTGAGGTCATGCCCCCTCACGAGGGAGTAAGAATTCTCAGCTTTGGGGTTGAGGACCGACAACAAGCGAAAGGGGTTATTGAAGAATTAGAGTGCTCATGGTGAGGAAAACCCTGCTCGAAGGCTCAAAGAAGATGTATTTGCTGATCTTACAGCATCTAAGGCTTCTGGCCTTGGAAAGGTGGTTCCTCTCTTGCCGCCGTCTTCATTTCTCACTGAAGGTACTTCGTTCAACCGCCGTTCTCGCCCCCTGTCGAAGGTACTTCAAGGGGGGTTCGAGACCAGGGGCCACCTAAATCAAGTGGGGTATCAACTGACCATGCCCCCACCGAGATTGGTTAAATTGGGGCTGATGTCTAGGCCAGCAAATGCACGCTTGGCCTTTGAGGACGCTCGACGGCTTTGTTTTATGATAAGCTTTTGGTCGGTTTCATTGATCTTCTAATTTTATGTTTTTGTTTTCTTATCGAGCTTCTTTTTTATATACCCTTGACAAGCTCAAGTACGAGTTACTTCGCTGTGAAGCCTAGTTAAGGAAAGCCTTGGGCAGGGAAAAGTCAGTCAAGCTCCTTTCTGATGAAAGGGGAAAATATTGAGGCACCTTCGGTACTAGGAGAATAGAAGTCCGAACTACGAGAGTCACCTTGAGAAATAAGTAACCTTTATTCTGACGGAGTGCATGCTCTTTTTCTATTCTCAAAGATTAATATTTTGATACCTCAGTTGCAGAGAAAGACAAAGGATCTTGAACACCATTGGGGCGAGGTCAGCTAGGCTAATCATGAGTTTAACGAGCTAAACGCTCAGATAGATGTCCATGTTGCATCCAAGAATATTGCTCTAGCCAAGGTTTTTACACTAGAGGTGAAACTCCGGAACGCTCGTGAAAATAGCTCGATTCAGATGAGCAAGGTTGCAAGGCTCGAGTCCAAACTTTTAAAGATGAAGGTTGAGGTCATGGATGCCCAGACTGAAGCTGAAGAAGTTCAGGCTAAGGCTGACAAGAAAGTGGACGTCTATTTAAATACATCGCTAAGGTTTCAGCAAAGTTGAGAGGTTCTTTCGATCGAAAGAGAAGAAGCAATGAATATGCCCAATGCAAATCTCAGAGGGAATCCCTCGAAGAGATTCACTCTAGAGGCTTCAATCTCTCGGAAGAGATAGCACAGACCAGGGCGGATGAATATGACGCCAAATTCCTTTTGTCTTATGCCGAAGATAGTGGAGAAGAGGCCGATAAGACCGCAGTCCCTAAGAGAAAAAAGACTAGGCTTTTTTCTATTTGATTCTTTGTATAGTGTTCTTAGAGAACTTGTAAATATAGCCTTGCATTGTTTCATACATGTGCATATATATAAAGAAACCTTTCGGTTAGTAATTTGGCCCTAATGTTTGTTGGGATAGCTCGTAAGCCCTTGTGTGTTGGGTCGGTACAACCCCTAATATAGGATGGCGTCGGGGCTCTTATGCATTGGGTCGGTACGACCCTTAATTTTAAGTTGGCGATAGTGGCTTTCACATATATTTCCCTTAGGCCTCTTTAGTTAACTATTTCAGGCTCAGTCTCCAAGTCGGGTTTCGACTCGAGCTCATTGACCCTTAAGCTTTTAGGCTGGCCCTTAGGCTTTTACATGTTGGGTCGGTACGACCTCTTAGTATAGTCTGGCGGCAGTGGCTCTTATGCATTGGGTCGGTGCAACTTCATATGTAGAAATTATTTTCCCTCGTTAAAGACTTTTTGAAGTATTCGTGTTCGCCCGACTCTTCGACAGTTCGATAATAACCTCGATTATGTGTCGTTAGGTAGCAGTAATTGAGCACATCAAGAAGTTTTTCTCTACGGTTAAATTGTTTCGAAGCCTATTGTGTGGAGCTGATATGATCGAAGCTCTTTTTCTTATGCTGAGGTTAGCCTTGTTAACCAGTTCTTTTTGAAGTTGTTTCGAAGTAATTGAAGGCCTGTGAATTTATAGTGACGGTCGGGCATCCTCGAGTCGCATTAGTTTAGCTGGTACAGCCTTGTGACTGTGGTCATTATGTTTGGCCGGAGCCTTTCTGTCCCCGAGTGAAGTAGTTTTGGCATCTATATAGAGGGTATGCCTTTTTAGGGGTCTTATAAGTTTGGATATATAGCCTTAACTTTGAGATCGGGATTTTATGCCATTTGTCAAGTCTTACAAATTATAACATGCATTGCTTGAGGGCTTACAGATTTGGTTACTTTGTACAAGTATGATTCACCTCTTGCTTGAGGTCTTACAGATTTGGTTACTTGGCACAAGTATACATTTTTTTCGTCAAGGGCTCAATTATTCTATGCATGAACGGTTCATTCGACAGTTTGGCATGATACATCATTTTCCAATCGAGACCATTTTTGGCTTATCTTGACTTCTTTGAGAAGGAAATCTTCTGCTTGAGGTTGATCGAAGAGAAGCCTTGAACACTTGTTAGGTTCTCCTCAAGTAGAACGTAGGTGTTGCCTCATTAAAAACCTTGTCGGTAAAACCCTTCTTGGGATAAAACTCGATCGAAGGAAAAGAGTGCAACGTATGCATTAAAACCTTAAGGTCTTCGAGCTGTATGGCGCCTCAATTGTTATAATTGGGCATCTACCCAAAGTTTAATGAAGAATGTAAATAAAAAGGGAGATGGTTATACCTTAGTAGCGATGGCGCTTTGAACCTCAATAGGTCTTCAATATTTGCTCCAAGGACATGACACGGTCCTTTGCTTGTTCTATTCGGGTATAGCTGAGAATGTATCTCATGATTTCTATTTCACTATTTGTTTATCCTATGGTTCCTTCGATGTCGAAGGCATCGATGTCGGTGCTACACAGTGTACTGCGAACATCTCTCTTGGTGAACGTTGTTCCCCGTACAAGGTTTTATTCCTTCCATCATCAGAAAATTCATCATTTGGTGAAGGGTTGATGGTACTGCTCTCATGTATAGTATCCATGGCCTTCCAAGCAAGGCATTATACCTCATATCTCCTTCGATGACATGGAATGTGGCATTTTGGATAGTGTCGGCCACATTGATCGGGAGGGTGATTTCCCTTTTCAATTTTTTGCTCGCCATGTTAAATCCGTTGAGGGCTGGAGAGGCGGGCACGATTTGGTCAAGCAGTCCGAGTTGCTCTACCATCCTCGACCTGATAATATTAGCCGAGCTACTTGGATCCACGAGTACACGTATAATTTGAAAGTATTCACAAGAAAAAAGATTACCAATGCGTTGTTTTAAGGCTGAGACAAGGTCTCGATGTCCTCATCACTGAATGTAAGAGAATCATCGCGTATGTAACCTCGAGTTCGCTAATCTCTGATGACGGATATTTTTGTTCTTCTGATAGTGGGTTTCTGTGGGATATCGACCCCTCCCATGATCATGTGGATGACAGGATACAGCTCATCTGCTTCATTTTTCCTGTTCGCCTCTCTTTCCCAGAATTGATTTTTGGCTCGGACGCTAAGGAACTCCCGGAGGTGCCCTTTGCTGAGTAACCTGGCTACTTCTTCTCAAAGTTGTCTGCAATCTTTGGTCCTATGACCGTGTATGCCGTGGACTTCGCACACTAGGATTCCTTTGCGACGGATTTAATAGTTCAAATATTGGCCACCTGGTGACTCTAATTTTACTGATGGCAAATACGATATCTAAAACGTCAATATTGAAGTTGTGTTTCGACAGGCTCGGTGCCTCCGCCAGTCTTGTGTGCCTATTGAATTTGACTATGCTCAAGAATCCCCGAGTCTGCTTGGATATATCGAACCCGAGGGGGCTCCCAATTGGTTGTCCTCGACCCCGATCTTTGATTGGTATCGGTTGTGGACGTCCGACCAAGACATAGCGGGATATTCAACCAAAGTCTACTTCAGCATCTTCAAGGCCACCAAGCTTCGCTCATTCAAGCCTTAGGTGAAGGCCTACACTGCCCATTCATTGGAGACTAGTGGTAATTCCATTCGCTCTATTTGAAAGCGAGATACAAAGTCCCGCAACATCTCGTTTTTCCTTTTTTTGATATAGAACATGTCGAATTTCCTTGTATCAACCTTGATGGCACCAGCATGTGCATTATGAAAGGATCTTCTAGCATGGCAAATGAGTCTATTGAATTCGGAGTCAGGTTATGATACCACATCATGGCACCTTCCGAGAGTTTCTCCTTGAATGTTTTAAGCAGGACAGATTCGATCTCGTCGTCCTTTAGGTTGTTGCCCTTCATCGCACAACTGTAAGCAGTGACATACTCATTGGGGTCCAAGGTTCCGTTGTACTTCGGAAGGTTGGGCATTCTGAATTACTTAGGGATGGGCTTTGGAGTGGCATCTGACAGGAATGGCCTTTGTATGAATTTCTTCAAATCAACACACTTCAGTATCGGGGTTGCGGCCGAGATTTGATTGACCCTCGAATTGTAAGTCTTTACCTTTTTGTCATTGGCTTCTATCATCTTTTCGCCTAACCAAATCCTCTTTGTGAGGTGTTCGAGCATATTTATAATAGCTGGGTCGGCTACTGAACCGTTATTGCTCAATATTTTAGGTACCTGTTCGATTTGAAGGGCCATTTCTGGGGCCGCTGTACTTGGGGTTTTTGATGGCTTTGTACTTGAGTAATCGCCAGCTGTTGTGCATGTAACATTTCACAAACAACATGAAGGCTAACCTCTTGTTCCTACTCGGTTGGCGTTTTTTGAGCTTCTTGTTGGTTTCTCCTTGTCGTACTTTTCTGTTAGTTTGAGAGCTTATATCGTCGTGTTGAGCATCACGTGAGACCACATCCGCGGGGATCGACAAAAGTGTGTCCTTAGGGTTTCGTGGTGGTACACCAATACCTGAAACAGCCACACCATTCTCTCCATGATCTTCAAGACCGTTATTTTCACATGCATTGACTGAGTTAGACATTTTGTCCTGAAATCAAAGATTCTTGGACAAGAAAAAGTATGAAAGATAACTTGCATTATGTGTTAAACCATCACGAAGACGATCACTATTATTTTTAGCCCCACAGTGGGCGCCAAACTATTTACCTTGAAAATGGTAATTATAATTAGATTTGATTGTGTGGTTCTAAAAATACGTGATATATTTTTATGCTAGTTTTTTTGCAGTAGATGCTAAGTGTGAGACTAGAAAATAAGATATGAACTTGAAAATGAGACATTTAAGCAAACCGAGCGGCTGAGAAACGGAGCCTCGAGTCTGACTATACGGGGCCTCGAGGTCGAGATTGAGGTCGAGGTCGATGCTGAGTTACGAATGGTCGATGAAGGGCTAACAGTATAGAGAGCTTTCATGAAGGCTATTTATTGTTAATAATGAACAATAAATTAAAAACAATAAATAGAATACAATGAATATAAACAATAAATGTAAGTAATGAAACCATGAGAATTTGTTTGAGTTAGAGAGTAGAGAATGTTCTTGTACTGAATGTTGTGAGTGTCTCTACAAAATTACAAGGGTTCCCTTTATATATAAGAAGGAATCCCAACATAGTACAAATGAGTTTATTACCAAGATAAATAGCTGGTACAACCATTTAATGATGCGGTACGGGCTCAAACTAGTTTAATAGCCTCAGTCAGCTTTAGTCAAGTGCCTAGGGAACTTCCCATCTCTCCATCATAGTCATCGGTCTGCACTTCCCCAAAGTCTAGTGTTTGGGAATCCTTCGAGGTTGCATCTCGAGCCTTTCCTCGAGCCTTAGGAGGCGTATCTATGGAGCATCATAATGGCCATGAAATTGGCTCCTCTGATTTCACAGTACACACTACGCCTATTGACATAATTGGGGCATTGTGTGTGCTTCAGTAGGGGTATTGTGTATGCTTTGTCACATAATTGAGGCATTATGGTTGTTGTGGCCAAACGCACACGCAAGTATACGCGTTCGTCAAGTAATAAAGTGACTAAAAGTCGATGGCGAACCCACGAGGACTTATGATCAACTATTAACAAAATTAGACTATCCTAATTATCTATACAAGAATTAAACCAAGAAGTATTTGATTCTAAACTAATGAAAATAAATAAAAACAAATAATGAACTTTGGACAGAGAAAGAGCAGATTTTTATGATTTCACTATAATGAAAACGATCTAGGGCTATGGGCTATCTAACATTCCTATTGTATTCTTCAATTGAATTGGCTAACTAATTTATCTAGTTTACTGGTTGACAGGGTTAATATTGCTCAAAAACATCTGTTGAGTTCTTACTTGCCTATTCAAGCTAACTTAATGCCAATATGTCTATGGGGTTAGAATCAACAAGAACGCATTTGTAATTCCTGTAAATCAACCAAGCAAGGCAATTAGGTATATGTCTATCCTAACCGCGAATCTGTTCCCCGATGCCCAGGCTTAAGAACTTGCTCTACTCAATCCTATATGCAATCTAGAATTCTCATGTTCGAGTTCAACTCTAGATTCGTAGATAGTATTCAATTGGTGATCAAGCAATCAAATAATTAAGTGCAGGATTGAATAAATAAACCAATATGATAAACTAAGAAATCAAAATCAATATCCGAATAACAATATTCATGAAAGAACCACAAACCTAGAACATGAATTTTAACTCACGTAGATATGGTAGAGAAATAAATAATCATACAAAGAAACGTAAAAAGACTAAGTTAGGGGAATAAAAGATGAAACCCCCCCTCTAAGACGGCTTTGTGCTTGTGTTTTCCTCTCAAAAACATCATCCACCCTCAAACTACCATTTTTCGTGTATATATACCAAGTAGAGTTGGGCCCGAATAATTATACCTTCTCCAATGTGAAAAGGACAATTTTCCCGGGTTTGACTAGCGCGGTCACGCTAGTGGTCGCGCTAGTAGCCCAGTGTTCTGCCTGACGAGCGCGACCTAAGCGCAAGCGTAATTGCGCTATTGACGTGCATTTTTCACCCTGTTCCATTTCAAATTTGGAAAAATATAAAACATGAAAGTTGTATCCCTATGAATTAGCTTTCCGACCATATATTGTGGAGACCAAATAGAGTTATGAGAAAAAGGTTATGTATATTTTACTAGACACTACACAATATGCCTACTTGAGTCTTCGTTTGTTCTAACTTTCAAAGTTGACTCCTAACATGATCCCGAATTAACTCATTCGGCTTTTACTCAAACTTCAAAGTTTCAAATCAGTTGAATCCATTCCATAATATCCATATAGCTCGGAAGCACTCCTACAAGGCGCAAAACACATCATTAGTGCAAAACACTAGCGATTAAAGCGCAAACTCAACTAAAGTACAGTAAATTAGAGTGTAATAATCGACGAAAATATGTAATTATCCTCCTTCCTCATCAACACCCCACACTTAAACGTTGCTCGTCCTCAAGTCAACCAAAAAATTTACTCTATCTATGAGCATTTAACATATTCGAAGCACACTACACCAATGATTATGGTTGATAGCAACAACTAAGATCTAGTATATGCAATCATCATACAGTTCCCTTTACTTATGTTATTCTTCAAAAGTATTCAAACAAAATCAATATGCTCACAACAATCCTAGCCTCAAAACCTGACTCAATGTCACAATGCACCCATGGCTTGAACACCCAACATCCTAGAGAAGTCTAAAAGTGTTACCTATCCTTCGTGAAACCATGTGCCCTCACAACCAAAGCAAAGAAAGTAAAATCAATCCCCACATTCGAATATCATGCTCACATATATCAAAGAATATCGCTCACCCTCACAAAACAAGTCACATGCATGTAATTGGTACCATAGGCTTTCCCTTAATGTAAATCTCTACTAATGTAGGCTCGCTCCATCTAAAATCAATTAGGTCTTTTTCAGGGTTGTAATGTGGGCTACGAGATGGGTAGGATATATTTAGGAAGAGTGATTAACCCTCCTAAGCACTTTAACATACCACATAATCAACTTCAAGCGCAAATTCTTCGATTCACTTCACTTTCACAAACAATATCACCCAAAAATGCTCCCTTCTTCATTAAGCACTACATTAATTCATACCCGCTAGCAGGAACAAGACAACAATGTATTCATCTCTATTTTTTTCAGATTATTCTTTTTTTTAAATTTCCGCGACTGGTGTATTATTTAAAAAATAAGTTCACATTTCTTCCTCTTATTGGGTCCAATCAAAAGCCACCCCATGCGTAGTTCCTTCATTCTTGTTTTAGCGCTGATCCCACAATTAAAGTGCTTTAAGAGGAAAAAGAATCAAAACAATATCAATTAAGAATAAAAAGGGTATAGGCTTGTAATGTGAGTGATAAATAGAAGTCTATAGGCTCAAAAGGGTTAACTAGGGATAAATTTTATTTGTGATAAGTAATAAAGCTCAAAAAAGATCAAAGAAAGCCTAAAATCATATTTCAAATCGAGCATCGTCTAAAATTTCGCTTCAACTCACATATCGGCCAAGTTCTAGACACAAGTAAAATACATAGACTACAAAAACAACTCACCTCACATGGCACATGACTCACTAAGGACGGTCTCATTCCAACTCTCAAACGATGCAAGTATTCACAAAGCCACGAGATATTAAGCATTAAGCACAAAGTGAACATAAGTCTCAAAAATGAGACATAGGCGTCACAAAACATGCTATCCAACTATGCAAGGCATCGTCAATGATTCCAAATCATAGGGAATATATAACACATGGCAAAGCCTAAATATGCTACTATCAAACAAGTCAAGGGCGCCTAGGTTTATCTCATCTTTTTTCCTCCATTTAATTCGCTAAACTACTATAAAATAAAAAACTACCCGGTTCAAACTATATCCCATGGAAAAGAATCGAGGCACAAAGAAAAACCATGGGAGATTATTACTACCTAAAGAAAGCTAAAAGACATATATTTGTGTTTTTTGTTTAGACTTTAATCCCTCAAGAAAACTGTCTAGGAGATCCATCGTCGAGAAAAGTAAATTTTTTAACTTATTTTTTATTTTTCGGATTTTTCACATTAAAAAAAGAATAAAAAATTTAAGCTACTAAATTACTACACAACTACAAAAACAAAAAGAATAAGCTAAAATTAAAAAAAAATAAGGAGTTAACATTTTTACTAACATAATACTACTAATTATCTAAAAGAATTCTCGCACCCCACACTTAAACGAGTGCAATGTCCTCGATGCACAAATAAAATAAAAATTAATAAGGGTGAATGAGAAACTTCCTGAAAGGCCAAAGGCCGAAACAATAGCAGCTCACGGGATACTCAGACTTCTTCCAAGGATGGTCCTTTGTGCGGGTACCTCACACTAGTTCCAATCGACTAGCTCACTTTTTTACACTTCCAATGGCTTTCTTCTTATGCTCATAATCCTAAAAAATAAAACAACACTACAAAAATAATAAAATAAGAAAAAAGTCAAAAGTAAAAGAAAGCAGTAAAGTTGAGTTGCCTCCCAACAAGCGCCTAATTTAACGTCGCGGCACGACGTAAATTACTTTTTCCTCCACCTTGAACTTATGAATTGTACCCGTAACAGAGCATCTAGTCTGTGACTATGCTCTAAAGGTGGGGCTACAAAGATAACCAAGCCAAGCAATAAAATTTTTACTCTACACTTTTCAACCTTTAGATGGGGAATGTAATTTTTGCTTTTCGACACAACACATCTATTTATTTGATTGAACCTAGTTCACGAGAAAGAGTCCTAGGGTTCCAAACCTTTGTTTTGCACCGAGAAGAAATATCGGATCTACTCAATCAAGGATCTTGAAGGCCAGCGAAATGCTTCCCTTCCTTTATGCCATGTCAAAGCCTAATGAGCCAAAGCTTCATGCCCTTCTTTAAAGGCAGAGTTTCATTGAACAGCTGATCTTGGACTTGCAAGCTCTCTCGAGGCTATTCCTCACAATTGCTCCTTCTGATGCAGCGGAACCATGGCAATTAGGATCTCAAGACGCAGCAACACCTATAATGCAAGGAATAACAGACTTACATCACGATGTCTTTTTCTTCGTTATTCTGATTTTGGTTTTCGTATCATGGATCTTGGGTCGCGCTTTATGGCATTTCCACTATAAAAAAAATCCAATCCCGCAAAGGATTGTTCATGGAACTACTATCGAGATTCTTCGGACCATATTTCCTAGTATCATCCCTATGTTCATTGCTATACCATCATTTGCTCTGTTATACTCAATGGACGAGGTAGTAGTAGATCCAGCCATTACTATAAAAGCTATTGGACATCAATGGTATCGGAGTGCACCTCTTCACGAGGGTGATTAAAGTGCAACGAAATGCCATAAAGTTGAATATGATCCGCGAAGCATCTGGCTTACCGGTAATCTCCCATTCCCGCCGTCGAGAGACTTTAATAACTATAGCATGCCAGAAAGAAGATCTATGTGACCAAATTTTCCTGTGATTTGTTGATTCACATCGATAAAACCAGTTGTGTGCCACATACATGGCACGAATCCCGAGTTTCCTCTTACCGATAGGCATCAATCCAAGTCGCTGAGGGACTTAACTAGGAGTTCCCCATCCCACCTGGCCCATTCTAGCGGGGAATAACCTCAATCCGTAGAAGCTGCATCCTCAAGGGCTGAGTGATTATGCCAGTGATCAAGATATCAACCACATAAATAGGTAGTAAAATGGTTATGGACCCACGATGACGAAAAGTAAGTGATGCGTCAGACTTCAATTCAAAAATATAGGCACTTTCATCCTCACTCTTTGACTCCCCCATAGGCTCAGATTGCTCGATTACTATCTTACTATCTAAACACAACGTGGAAAATGATTGGAATGAGGTCTAATGCGCCCTAACTCATGAATTGTACTACTATTTGCATCCCCATATTTACATACGCTCAAGTCTCCCAAAGTAATGGTATCAACTCCCTCATATAACTTTAGAACGCTCTTCTCAATATTGGCATCCTCAAGAAAAACATGGTCTAGTGATTGGTAATCTTGTTTTAGCTCCTCAATTTGGTCTAGAAGACTTTTTTAGCTTCACACAACTCATTATTGGCGTTACACGCATCAACTTTTGCACTCAAATCCACATCAAAGTTATGTACAGCCAAGCCAAAATTATCAATTTTATGTGCAAGTTCATCTCTCTCCTTAGACCAATCATTCACCAACGTAGCCAGAAGACAACGTCGTTCAGCATATTCGCCAAATAAAGAATATATGTCCCAATATCAACCCTTACTCCCATATTCAAATTCATGCCTCACAGATATCATATTGAGAGAACTAGAAACACACTAGGAGAAAAGCCGAATAGTTATAAAATTAAAATATTTATAAAAAGAGAAGAAAAAACTTATAAAGATAAAAGTAAAAGTCTGATATAGAAAAATAGTTAATTTTTAAGTCCCCGGCAACGGAGCCAAAACTTGTTGGGGCCAAACGCACACGCAAGTATACGCGGTCCTCAAATAATAAAGTAACTAAAAGTCAGATGTCGGACCCACGAGGACTTATGATCAACTATTAACTAGATTAGACTATCATTATTATCTATACAAGAGTTAAACCAAGAAGTATTTGATTCTAATCTAACTAAAATAAATAAAAACAAATAATGAACTTTGGACAGAGAAAGAGTAGATTTTTATGATATCAATGTAATGAAGACGACCTAGGATTATGGGCTATCTAACATTCCTATTATATTCTTCAATTGAATTGGTAACTAATTTATCTAATTTACTGGTTGACAGGGTTAATATTGCTCATAAAAACCTGTCGAGTTCTTACTCACCTATTCAAGCTAACTTAATGCCAATATGTCTATGGGGTTAGAATCAACAAGAACGCATTTATAATTCCTGTAAATCAACCAAGCAAGGCAATTGGGTATATGTCTATCCTAACCGCGAATCTGTTCCCCGATGCCCAAGTTCAAGAACTTGTTCTACTCAATCCTATATGTAATCTAGAATTTCCACTTTTGAGTTCAACTCTAGATCCGTAGATAGTATTCAATTGGTGATAAAGAATTAAAATAATTAAGTGTAGGATTGAGTAAATAAACAAATATGACAAACTAAAAAATCAAAATCAACATCAGAATAACAATATTCATGAAAAAACCACAACCCTAGAACGTGAATTTTAGCTTCACGTTGACATGGTAGCAAAATAACAATCATACAAAGAATCATAAAAAGACTAAGTTGGTGGAAGAAAAGATGAAACTCGGGCCTCCACAACGGCTCTGTGCTTGTGTTTTCCTCTCAAAAACATCCTCTCCCTCAAAATACCGTTTTCCATGTATATATACCAAGTAGGGTTCTGACCAAACAATTATACCTTCTCCAATGTGAAAAAGGACACTTTTCTCGAGTTTGGCTAGCGCGGTCGCACTAGTGACCCACTGTTCTACCTGACGAGTGCAACTTGCATGTGAGTGCAATTGCGCTATTGACACGCATTTTCCACCCTGTTCCGTTTCGAATTTGGAAAAATGTAAAAAATGAAAGTTGTAGCCCTTTCAGTTAGCTTGTCAACCATATATTTTCAAGAATAAATGATGTTCTGAGAAAATATTTATGTATATTTTAATGGACAGTGGGCAATATGCCTGCTCGAATCTTCATTTGTTCTTAACTATCAAAGTTGACTCCTGACACGATCCTTGCTTAATTCCTTGGGCTTTTACTCATACTTCAAAGCTCCAAATCACTTGAATTCATTCCATATAGCTTGGAATCACTCCTACAAGGCATAAAACATAACGTTAGTGCAAACCACTAGCGATTACAGCAAACTCAACTAAAATGAAGTACATCAGAGTGTAATAATCAACTAAAATACGTAATTATAGCCTATCATCAATGGTGCCATCGTGGACTCATCGGGGTGTTGGTTAATTTCCTTCACTACCATTTATGACTGATCCTTAATGTGTATTATATTGAGATATATGTATTCTTGCTAGTTAATTCTTATTAGCTATGTTGATAGTACATTGAGTTTTCGTGTATTTATTGTGTTTATTAAATCGTGTTGGTTGTGGTGTATTTGTGTTTTCTAACACTTGTTCCAATGGTATTCAAAGTAGCTAGTCAAAGAACTTGCGGGGTTATATCACGTATAACTCGCTCCTTACCTACATGTTCATGCAGATACTATTCGTGATGACGGAGCTAGTAGCTAATGTGTTCACTAAAGTTTCTTGGTGAGCCACCAAATTATTCGTGAAGGCTACCCAACGAGTATTTATTATCTATTTATATGACATCTTTTATTTTGGGGTTTACACATCCGATCTTTAGTCTTTTGTAATTTTGTTGGATACTTCATGGTCTAGTTAGTGATTTGGGCTAAAGTATTGTTCCTCCATTTTGGTTATAATTATTCATAAATATTTATGGAACAATTTGGATCATTAATTATTTGCATTTGATTATTGAAATATTAAGGACTTGCATTTTTTTCGGTTGAGTATTGAATAAATGTTATGTAAATGATTAAGTTGGTTAGCTAGGTGCCAGCCACATCTGTGTTTTTCGGGACATGATAAATCATTACGACAAATAATGAAATAAAGTGAAGTTTCCTAACAACCATGTAGTCTCTCGAAGATAAGTATAGACATCTCACTATCGATCCTTAAATATTTACAAGACTTGCTCATCACTCGTGATACTTGAGAAACCTAGTGCTCTATACCAACTTGTTACGACCGAAACTCCCACGGGCATCATGACAGAGTCTAACACCACTTGCTTAGCAAGTCATCAATCAATAAGCATTAATAAACTCAAATAGCGATATAAAATGGTCCCAACAACGAAAATAATCATAAACAACTAAAGCCATAAGTCCTAACACATCTAAACCATTATGTGATCTGGGGTCAGGAAGCATATGAGCACAACAAAATTTGAATATAAAGTCTAATACAGAACTGTCTGAAATATAGAACAATGATAATATAAACAAAGCAGAAGGGGACAATGCCTACCTCAAATCTCTAAGAACTGGTACAGGTTCCACCTATTAACAATCACCTCTCTCGGCAGTGTCTGCAGTTGCACATAAAGTGCAAAGTGCAGTATAAGTAAAATTAACCCCATGTATGATCACGCCCAACTATGCATTATAAAAGACAAAGCGGTCGTTGCAAATATAATATGGTTTTCAAGTCCGGCGTCGAATCCTTAGGGAAATAACCTATCTATAATAGCTCTTGGTGATGCTATAACAGGCTTAAACAATTTGCGAATGCAAGATTTTTACAAATAAATATTGGGTTTTGTTTAACTAAAGCAAAATGATATTAAAACTAACAATATTCAAAATCAAAGATAAATCAATAGTAAAAAGATCTAGGGTATTGATTTCCCCAGTTGCTAGTTTACTTCTTAATTCTTTTGCTATAATCTCGTCGTGATACTCTATGAGGATAATGAGCTACGGGTTACCACAGTTACCTCTTGATCAACTACAATAATCTACTAGAGCATTCTCTCGAACTACTCTACCTAATAATTTATACAACTCTGAATTATCCCACTAAAGTTTCGTTATCTCTAACCACACTTTTAAATTCAAGTAATGAATCTCTTCTATCAGCCAAAAGTAGTGTTGTTCAATAACAATCTAACCTACTATTCTTTCTCAAGAAATACAAGGCAACTAGACACGATTAATCAAGGGCCCATTCAATTAATTACCATAGAAAATATAGTGGAGCAATCATTTAATGAACCTGGCTCGATTGTAACAAAATTGAGTCAAAACTTCATCTAAGAATTGGTTCCATCAATGCTAGATTATATGTTTAGCTACGCATAGAAAGGCAAGAATAAACCATAAAATCATTCATAGTTCACAAAATAATGATAATAAAAAGAAGAATGAAAATTCTAATGGTGTTTTGATCTTCTCACACTTGTTATTGCCTCCAATTACGTCTAAATCCTTGATGAACCGCCTGTAGAATCCAACGTGCCCGAGGAAACTTCTCACTGCTTTCACTGAAGTGGGTGCTGGGAGCTTCTTAATCATATCAACTTTTGCATGGTCTACTTCAATCCCCTTTTTGGACACTCTATGCCCCAACACTATGCCTTCTTGTACCATGAAATGGAACTTCTCCCAGTTCAGCACCAAATTTGTCTCCACACATTGTTTGAGCACTCTCTTAAGGTTGTGAAGACAATCTTCGAATGAATCCCCTACCACAGAGAAATCCATAAACACCTCCATAATGTCTTCGACCATGTCGGTGAAGATGGGTAGCATACGCCCCTGGAATATGACCGGTGCATTGAAAAGTTCAAAGGGCATCCTCCAAAAGGCAAAGATGTCATACAGACATGTTAAGGACGGTTTCTCTATATCTTCCGGGGCTATTGAGATCTGATTGTACCGCGAGTATCCGTCCAAGAAAAACAAATAGGATTGCGCACTAACCTATCCAATATTTGGTCAATGAAGGGCAAGGGAAAATGGTCCTTTCGGGTGGCTGCAATTAATTTCTTGTAATCCATGCAAATCCGACACCATGTGACTGTACGAGTTGAGATCAACTCGTTTTTCTCATTCTGTACAACTATAATTCCACCCTTTTTTGATACACGCTGGACAGATACCCAATTGCTATCAGAGATAGGGAAGATGATGCCCGCGTCCAGCCACTTGATTACCTCCTTTTTACTACCTTTTTCATATTCGGGTTCACCCTTCCTTGATATTCCCTGGAAGGTTTGCTCCCTTCTTCCGGACGAATCTTGTGCATGCAAATGGCTGGGCCAATACCCTTAATGTCTGCCATGGTCCAACCAATGTCAATTTTGCATTCCTACAACACCTGCAATAATTGTTCTACCTACACAGCTAGCAAACCAGATGATATAATAATAGACAAAGTAGAGTTGGGACCCAAGAAAGCATACCTGAGGTGGGCTGGAAACGGTTTCAATTCCAGTGGTGGTTCCTCTATTGATGGTTTTGCAGGTGGTATAACTCTCTTTTCTAACTCAAGGGACTCGAACGGAGGTTCTTTCTTCTAGAATCCTTGGCCTTCGAGTGCCACGACCCTTTCTGCCAACCCTTCACCATCCATCTCTTCTAAATTTGTCAAGCAAGCTCCCAATGGATCTTTAGCATTCATGATCTCATCATCTTATGCAGGATCACATCTATAGCTTCCACTAGTGAGCAATTTTCATATTTACTGGTTCTCCTCATGGATTGTTGGACGTTGAATATAACTTCTTCATCATTCAACCTCGTTTTTAATTCCACAGTTTCACAATCAATCGATGCTCTCCCAGTGGCTAAAAATGGCCTCCCTATAATGATTTATATCTTCTCATCTACCTTGCAATCTAGAATAACAAATTTTATGGGGAATATAAACTTTCCCACTTGTAGCAGCATATCATCAAGAATCCATGTCGGTCTTTTAACCGTACGATCAACTAGTTGCAATAACATCGAAGTCGGTCTAGCTCTGTCAATGCCCAATTTTGTGTATATTGCCAAAGGAATCAAGTTTATGTGGCCTCTAAGTCACACTATGCTTTTGCAAAAGCACAACTCCCAATAGTACATGGAATAGTGAAGCTCCCTAGATCAGACATCTATTGGGCCATCGGTCTTGTCACTACTGCACTGCATGTCTGTGTCAGAGTTACTGTGGACAGGTCCTGAAAGTCAAATTTTTGTGACATTAGGTCATTCATCATTTTTGCATAGCTTGGAATTTCCCTCAAAGCATCCATCAGAGGAATATTCAATTGAATTTGACGAAGCATCTCCATGAATTTTCTGTATTGATCTTCTTTCTTTTGTTTTGCAGTCCCTGAGGGAATGGTGCACGTATCACTCTTTGTTCACTGGTTGCTGGATTCTCTTTATTGGTGTTTTTTTGGCACAAGAGTTACCACCTGTTCTGCAACTTGTTCACTTTCTTTATCCTTACCCCTATCAATCTGAACCTGTTCAACCATCACTTTAGTGAGTTCTGCTGATTCATCCATATCTAATGGAATTGGAGTAGTTGGAAAATTCTCTCTTCTAGATTGAGAAACTTCTTGCTCCGTGTCTAAATCTCTCTTATTCCGGAGACTTACTGCCATCAGCTGATTTGGGTTTTTCTCCTTCGGGTTAATGTTTGTGTCGGCTGGCAATGTTCCCTGGGGGCGGATTATAATATTACTATATTGTACCATCTGGTAAAGACCAATGTGGTGGCCGATGCTTTGTGCCAAAATGCAGTAAGTATGGGGAGTTTGGCATATATTCCAGTTGGGGAGAAACCTCTTGCAGTTGATGTTCAGGCCTTGGCCAATCGATTTATGAGGTTGGATATTTCGGAGCCCAATGAGTGTGGCTTGTGTGGTTTCTCAGTCTTCCTTATATGATTGCATGAGAGAGCTCCGGTATGATGATCTGCATTTGATTGTCCTTAGGTACAGAGTTCAGCATGATTAGGACAGAGATGTGACCATCAGTGATGATGGGATGCTGAGGATGTAGGGTCGGATTTGTGTGCCCAATGTGGATAGGCTTCGGGAGTTGATTCTGGAGGAGGCCTATAGCTCGAGATATTCCATTCATCCGTGTGCCACGAAGATTTGTTAGGATTTGAGGTAGCACTATTGGTGGAGAAGAATGAAGAAAGATATTGTGGGATTTGTGTCCCGGTGTCTCAATTGTCAGCATGTGAAGTATAAGAATCAAAGACCGGGTGGTTTGCTTCAGCAGATGGTTATTCCTGAGTGGAAGTGGGAGCGGATCACCATGGACTTTGTTGTTGGACTTCCACAGACTTTGAATAAGTTCGATGCTATTTGGGTGATTGTGGATCGGCTGACCAAGCTCGCGCACTTCATTCCTGTGTGTACTGCCTTATTTTCAGAGCAGTTGGCAGGGATTTATATTCGAGAGATTGTTCGTTTGCATGGTGTTCCAGTTTCCATCACTTCAGATAGAGGTACTCAGTTTACTTTGCAATTTGGAGAGTCGTGCAGAGAGAATTGGGTACTCAGGTGGAGTTGAGCATAACTTTTAATCCTCAGACGGACGGACAACCCAAGCATACTATTCAGATATTGGAGGACATGTTGCGTTCTTGTGTCATTGATTTTGGAGGATCATAGGATGAGTTTCTACCGCTTGCAGAGTTTGCTTATAACAACAGCCACCATTCGAGTATTCAAATGGCTCCATATGAGGCTTTGTATGGGAGGCGGTATAGATCTCCAGTTGGTTGGCTCGAGCCCGACGAGGCTAGGCTATTAGGGACTGATTTGGTACATGATGCGTTGGAGAAGGTGAAGATAATTAGGGAGATGCTTCGTACAGTGCAGTCGAGGCAAAAAAGTTATGATGGTAGGAAAGTTCGAGATGTGTCCTACATGGTTGGCAAGAAGGTTCTATTGAAGGTTTCACCCATGAAGGGTGTTATGAGATTTGGGAAGAAAAGGAAATTGAGTCCTCAGTTCATTGGGCCTTTTGAGGTGCTTTGGAGGAATAAGGAGGTGGCTTGTGAGCTTGCTTTGTCTCCCAGCTTGTCGAGTGTGCATTCGGTATTTCATGTTTCTATTCTCCAGAAGTATATTGGGGATGCGTCTCATGTTTTAGATTTCAGCACGGTTCAGTTGGATAATGATCTGACCTATGATGTGGAGCCAGTAGCTATTTTGGGTCGTCAGGTTCGGAAGTTGAAGTCAAAGAATATAACTTCAGTGAAAGTGTAGTGGAGAGGTTGGCCCATGGAAGAGGCTACCTGGGAGACCGAGCGGGGGATGCAGAGCAGATATCCTCACCTATTTGAGGCTTCAGGCTTTTTTTCTTGACTCGTTCGAGGATGAACATTTGTTTAAGTTAGGGAGTATGTGAAAACCCGGCCAACCATCTCATGAGTTACCACTTTGTTTCCCTGATTTTTGCTTTTTATGCTTTGTTAGTTGTGTTTTATATGATCGGGTCGATTAGTTTGAGTTCAGAGAGAATTTAGTAAGAAATGAGATACTTAGTCTCTTTTAAGAAGGCTTAAGTTGGAAACTGGTATTGACTTATGTGTTAGCGGGATCAGATGCAAGTTTCGATGGTTCGGTAAGCTTCGAGAGGTGATTTGTAACTTAGGAATGTGATTGGAATGGGTTTTGGAAGTTTGGAGTAGGATTAAGCTTGAATTGGCAAAGTTTTCATTTTGGGGATTTCCGGTTGTTAGCCGAGATTTTGATATAGAGGTTGGAATGGAATTCTGAGAGTTCTAGTAGCTTCGTTGTGTCATTTGGCAGGTCATTCGGACGTGATTTGGTTGGATTTTTGATCAAAAGCGTATTTCGAAAGATTTTTGAAACTTAGGCTTGAATTCGATGAAATTTGCTAAATTTGATGTTGTTTTAGGTATTTTGATGATTGAAATAAGTTTGAATAAGGTATTGGGTGATGTTCGTGCTTTTGGTTTGAGGTTCCAGAGGCCTCGGGATGATTTCGGGTGGTTATCGGAGAGGTTGGAGATTTGTTGCAGCAGCTGATGATTTTTGCTCGAGGGGCTTGTGATGATTTTTGGACTGAGTAAGGTTGAGGGCCTATGTTGTGAGGAACATTGATATTGATTTGAGGTCGAGGGTCTGAGATACATATACGCCATGAGGTGGCTTGATTGATATGAGGCCAAGGGCTTATATTTGATGCCACGAGATTGCTTGATATTGTGCTTGGGCAATAAGGGGCCCCTCCCGGAGTTTGTACACCCCCAGTGAGCGCGGATACCCATTGTGATGTGAGATTGAGCTCGAGGGGCTGACATTTTTCTGAGATTGAGCCCTAGGGGCTGGTACCGTTCTGAGATATTTCCCGAGGGGCATTTTGTTGATACCATATAACTGTCAATTACTTGCCTTGTTGAAAAAGAATTTTTACTTGACATCTTCACTACTTTACTGTTTTAAGTGATTTTTACTGCTTCGGTATAGAATACCTCGTGTTTTATGTGTTTTCTTACTTAGAGTCATTATTTATATTTGCTACTCACTGGGTCGGAGTACTGATATAACTCCATGCACCATGTGTGCATATTCAGGCGTTGCTGGTTCTACTCTTGAGGGCTGATTCCTCCAGTTCCAGGCTGTATTCGGAGACTACGAGGTTGTTGTTGGCTTCCGCAGCCTTGTGTCTCTATTATCTTGTCTTTTCTATATCTTTCTAACATTTATACTGGATATTGTATTTAGCAGACTTGTATCAGGGTCGATAGATGCTCGTGACTTGTGACAACCCGGTTAGGGCTGTGTCGGGTTGAAATTTTTGCATTGTTATCCTTATTTCCGCTATTCAGTGTCATTAATCATGCTTATACTATTTTTATGTTATTTAACTGTTTAAAAAATGAGAATTTGGTTCAATTGGTTGGCCTTGTCTTCACGAGAGGCACCATCACGATCAGGTTCGGGGTTAGGGTCATAACATCAACTCAGTCAAACTTATAAATTTTCAAAACCTCCAAATCGCCAACTTTTGTCAATTAGCGCCAAAATCTTCTATGAACATCCAAATACAAATTTGGGTATACGCCGAAGTCCAAGATGACTATCCAAACCTAATTAAACTATCAAAACTCTAATCCAAGGTCAAATACATAAATGTCAAACTTGGTTAACTCTTCCAACTTAAAGCTTCAAAGTTGAGAATTATTCTTCCAAATTAATCAAAAATCACATGAAATTCAAAATCGACGATTCACGCAAGTCATAATACATCATATGAAGCTACCCAAGATTTCAAATAGTTTAACGTAATGCAAATGCTCAAAATGATCTGTCGGATTATTACAACACGACTACGAGTAATGGTTATTATTGATATTGATATTGATATTGATATTGATATTGAGATCTAGTTGCACGCTACAATGGATAGAAAGTCTGGTAGTTATTCTTGGCTGTTATTCTTCATTATAGTGTTGCGTTATAAAGTTGTGCCTACTGTTATTTTTTGCTTGTTATCTATTCTCTTATTTAATTTTATGACTTTACACGTATCTCTATATTGTCATTGCATTTCTGCTTATTCCTTGTACAAGTTTATACTAAATGCCTCGTGATAGCCTCAATACTACTTTGTCGAGGTTAGACACGATGCGTACGGAATACATATGGTCGGCTGTACTTATACTATACCTAGGCATCTCTTGTGCAGATCCCGATGTTGATCCCAGCAGCGCTCACAGAGGTGGTTAGCTCGGACTATTCTAGAGATTTGAGGTAGTATTGCATGAGGGCGTTCACAGACCCTCGAGTCCCTTACATATCCCTATTTTTTATTTATTATACCACACAATGTTGTATTTTTTTTTTTGCAAATTTTGTATTTAGTACTCTTAATGGCTCCTGTACTTGTGACCAAATCTTGAGATAGTATTAGACATTGATGTTTGTAGCCTAAATATATTTATGAGATTTCATACTTTTATCTTTGTTATTACGCTGTTAACTGTTAAAGTGAGCACATATCACTTTTAGCATGCGTCAGAAACTACTTATATTCGGTAGCCTAAAAGTGAATATAATTTATATAACTTTTGTATATAACATACAAAAAGTGTATGTGTATGCCAAGTTTATTTTGGCAAATAGTGCTTTTTGGGACAAACACGTTTTCTAAAAATAGATATTTGACCAAACTTTTAGAAGAAAAAAATACTTTTGAATAGAATCAAAAGCAGTTCTTGAGAAGAGAAAGAAAAAACTTATTTTCAAAAAGTAATTTTTAACTGATAAAATATTTGATCAAGCTTTTTAAAGAAAAAAAAATGCTTATCAAAAGCAGTTCTTGATAAGAGAAAGAAATAACTTGTTTTCAAAATATCTTAAAAAAAAATTATTTCATGAAAATATACTTAAAAGCATATTTTTTTAAAAAATTTTGTAAAAATAGCAAAAGACAAATGGTTTCTATCTCAAAAGTACTTTGTTTGCTATATTAATTAGTACGATTTTTCCTTAATGGTATTGCTGTAATTCTCATTCCCAAAGTTTAAAGAAAAGAACCAAAGGAAAGACTAGAGACCCTTTTCTTCCCGAGTCCGCTCTCTTTTCTTGCTACTACTATTTCCGATCAGTTGAACAAATTCTGGATTCATCAATCATCGGCCACAGGGAATTTTAGGGCAGATTTTTTTTTTTTTGTGAATTTGAAGAAAAAGAAATTATGTTTTTCTCTGGTGATCCTTCGACGAGGAAGCGGGTCGATTTGGGTGGGCGCAGCTCCAAGGAACGTGACCGACAGAAGCTTCTGGAACAGACTCGTTTAGAGCGGAATCGTCGCCTCTGGTTGCGTCAGCAGAACTGTGCTGCCATCAAAATTCAGGTTTCTTTTCTGCTATTGTTTTTCCTTTTTTTTCTTTGTTGGGTTTGAGAAAAGTTTTAATGTGGGTGTGTCTTGGGCGGCGGTAAAAATTTGTCGTTTTACCCAACAGTTAAAGTCTGGCAACTAATTTAGGATTGAGGTACTGTTGGTTGAGTGATATATTGATACTCAACTCAACTAGTTCGGGAGAGTTGATTGATTGATATATTGATAAACCAAGAAGTTTACTTTTACTTTAGGTTGGAGTTGTGTATGATAAGATGTCTTTCTTTGAATCGAATGATGTATTACCCGTGCTTGCCGATACGATGTATTACAATTCTGCTTTATTATGTGTGAGTAGAATTGGTGGCAACACCACGTCAGTATTTTTCAAGTAATATTTCTCATTTGGAGCACAATTGAAGCAAAAAATTCATATAAGCAATGGGATTAGGTGTAGTTATATTTTTTTTGATGACCGAGAAATCCACCTGAGGCCGATCCTTTGAACCATCCGCAACCTTCGAAACTCGGTGGATAATAGGGCCGCCCCTCTACCCTTCTCCACTTAAATATAAGGCTTTTCTTTGCATGGTGTGGGGCTTAAACCTGTGACCTAAGACACAAATCCACCATCCTTTTGCCACTTGAGCTAGGCCTTAGGGGCATGTAGTTATATTAGACTTACATTATTTAATTAATTAGTGTGGTATGCTGCAACAACAACAACGACATACCCATTATAATCTCACAAAGTGAGTCTGGGGAGGGTAATGTGTACACGCATCTCAACCCTACCTTGTAGAGATAGAGAGGTTGTTTGCAATAGACCCCCTGCCTAGGAAAGCATAAGCACCACATTAGCGGAAAGAAAAATAAAAAGGGATACCCTTGAGAAGCCATGTAAAAGCAGCATAAATAGCAACAAGATAGTAAGATGACTGAAATGAAACAATGACCGGTAGTCATAGAATCCTAATACCATTAGAATGCGAGAGTACGTACGAATACTATCAGTATGAACAGTCTAGACTACCTAACCTATTATCTTAATCCTCGACACCTACCTATCAAGTGTCTTGTCCTTGGTCAGCTGTAGCTGCGCCATGTCTTGCCTAATCACCTTTCCACAATTTCTTCTTCGGCCTACCTCTATCTTTTCGTAGGCCCTCCAATGTCAACCTCTCACACCTCCTTGCCGGAGCGTCTATGCTTCCCCTCATATATCCAAACCATCTAAGCCTCGCTTCTCGTATCTTGTCCTCAATAGGGGCTGCATCCACCTTGTCTCGAATAACTTCATTCCTAGTTCTATCTAACCTGGTGTGCTCCAGTGTTATTAATAGCGCTCGCCACAACGCTTTTAGCATGAGGCGAGGCGAAGCGGGATAGTGTCGCTACAAAGTGTCTGTAGCGTGCGTTTGAAAATAGCGACCGCCTCTGCTTTGTTAGTGAGAGGCGATAGTGAGGCGAGAAGCGACTGTAGCGTCGCCTTTTCTAAAAAAAGAAGAAAAAGAAAAAGGGCAAAGACTTAAAGTCGCGATTTATGGTTCTTTTGACAACATAGCTTCTTCAACTTCGAACAAAACAAACGAGAGGCTTCTGAAGTCACGATTAGGGTCGTCTGCCATCTCTTCTTCATCGTCTTCTTCATCGTCTGCAATAGTGAACAGACCAGGTATGTTTCTTCTTTCTTATTTCTTCTTTCTCCTTTCTTCTCTCTCATTCCTCTCTTCTTCTTTCTATTCTTTTTCCTCTGTTTTTTGTCGAAAAGAACACAAACAAAGGTCTGTTTTTGTGCTGTTTTTTTCGAGCAAAAACAGAGTTTTTCTTCACTTAAAATAAAAAATTCTTGCTCTGTATTTCTGCCTCCCCTTTCTTATTTGTGCTTCTTTATTCTTCTCTTCTTCTCCCTCGCCCCAGTTTTTTTCTTCTATTTTTTGAATTTTGACAGAGGTTCCAGTGGCTCTGTATTTCTGCCGCTTTCTATTTTTTCCCCTGTTTTTTTGTTTTATTTTTGTCAAGGAAAAACTGGGCAGTGTACTGTTTTTTTCCATACCTCAAAAAGTAGATTTTTTGTTGCTCTATTTATTTTTGTCTTCATTATATAGTAGAATTAATTGCGTAGTGACTTGATAATTTTTGTCTATAATTTTAATTTTAATTTTTAAATTGATATATTTATTAACATATTATTATTATTGAGTTTTATATATATATATATATAATATTTTATAAATTGTCGCCTCACATAAAAAAGGCGAGTGCTTCGCTGCGCGCCTCTCCCCTCACTGAAGCGAGCCCTTGTCGCTATTTGTCGCCGCGCTGCTATCCAAAACACTGGTGTGCTCGCACATCTATCTCAACATTCTCATCTTTGCTACCTTCATCTTCTAGACATGAGAGCTTTTGATTGGCCAATACTCATCGGTTTGACCACTATTCTGTAGAATTTACCTTTAAGCTTTGGTGGCACCTTCTTGTCAACAAAATACCAAAATCAAGTCTCAGTTTTATCCATCCCGCCCCAATATGATGTGTGACATCGTTGTCAATCTCCCCATCCAATGTATAATAGACCAATGTGCTTAAAACTTCCTCTCCTAGGGATGACTTGTAAATCCAACCTTATCTCCCCTTCCACTCCTTGATTTGTGTCACTGAATTTACACTCTAAGTATTTTGTGTTAGTCCTGTTTAATTTGAAACCTTTAGACTCTAGGGTCTGCCTCCACACGTCAATTTCTTCTTCAGCCTAACTCTACCTTTCCTTGGGCCCTCCAATGTCAACCTCTCGCATATTCTTATCGGGGCGCCTGTGCTTCTCCTCCTCATATGTCCAAATCATCTAAGCCTCACTTCCCGCATCTTGTCCTCAATAGGGGCAACACCCACCTTGTCCCGAATAACTTCATTCCTGATCCTATCTAACCTGGTGTGACCGCACGTCCATCTCAACATTCTCACTCTGCTATCTTCATCTTGACATGAGGCTTAACTGGTCAACACTCGTCAATTTGGCCACCACTTTGTAGAACTTACTTTTAAGCTTTGGTGACACCTTCTCTCAATTTCATCATCCCGCCCCAATACGATGTGTGACATCTTCGTCAATCTCCTCATCCCCTTGTATAATAGACCCAAGATACTAAAAACTTCCTCTCCTAACTTGTAAATCCAGCCTTATTTCCCCTTCCACCCCCGTGAGTCATACCACTGAACTTACACTCTAAGTATTCTGTCTTGGTTCTGTTTAACTTGAAACCTTTAGACTCCGGGGTCTGCCTCCACACCTCTAACCTCACGTTAGCACCGTTTCATGTTGCATAGATACAAAATTTAACGAGTCTTTTATTTTTGGAACATAGTCATTTGCCTTTAAATTATATGTTGCTTCTCATTGGAATGAAATTAACCTGAACGGAATGGACTCTATATGAAGGTTCCATAAATGTGATGCAAGTTATTTTGGCATTGATTTTGTCAATTCATTTTTAGTACTTTTGGCATCTGATGATGGTTGCTGTAGTCAAGGATCTACTATGTTGCTGGTCTTTGTGTGGACTGAAAAAGGATGTCACAGTGATTTAGTGCGAAATCCTAGCACGTGTCTCGTGTGTATTTTGGAAAAAAAAGGGACCGAAGACATTCAAAGGAATTACTCAATCTACACATAATTAAAAACTTAAATGCTTACCGCTGTTAGCTTTCTATTATAAACTGAAAGATGTTTATGTCGTTAGCAATTTAATAGCTTCTTTGTTTGGAATTCTATTTTGACATGGACTGTTTATGTACATACTATTGCACTTAAGCACTTCCTATGTGGTTTTCCTTGTAGTAATAATATTTACTTACCAATCAAAAGTTTTGTATTCATTTTGTATTGAGCCGTAGTCATTCAATTGACTGTTCTTTTAGACCAGTTGTGGTCTTCTTAGGATTAACAGAGTGTTAATTCAATTGTGTATTGATGGCTGCCAACAACAACAACAACAACTACCCAGTATACTCCCACCAGGTGGGGTCTGGTATTGATGGCTGCCAACTAGAGGGAATATTCTTGATCTTCTATGCGAAATTTTCAACTCCTTTTCGCAATCCCTGAATCATTTATAATATACTTCAGGAGGCTACTTTTTGCACTTTCTTTTTCTCTTTCCCCATTTATTCACCTCCAAATCTTGACGGTCGCCCCAACTTGTTCGGAAGGCACCCAAGAGACGTTATTCCGGAGGCACCACAGAGCGTTAAACAAGCAGTAAACAAAATCCATATTCTTGACGCGAACTTAGAATTGTGGAGCAAGTGACCAATGCTGTTTCTCCCCTTCTTGCACATACAACACCAACAACAACAAACCGAGTATAATCCCACAATTGGGATTTGGGGAGGGTAGTCTGTACACAGACCTACCCCTACCTTGTGAATTTAGAGAGGCTATTTCCTATAGACCCTTGGCTAAAGAAACACTAAACAAGAAGTGACCACACTAAAATCATAGCCTCTAGCCGAACCGCCATGCACATCGTCATAGCCCCTAGCAGTCTCCCCAATATGGCCATTTAAATCACCTCCTATGAAAAGCTTCTCGGTAAGCGGGACACCTCGTCTAAATTCTCCCAGAATTGCCTATTGACCTCCTTGTCCAAGTCCGCTTAAGGCGCGTATGTACTAATCACGTTTAAAGTGAACATACCAACCACTAGCTTAATAGTCATCAGCCTATCATTCACTCTCCTAACATCTGCCACTAGCTCCCTGAGATCCCTATCAACTAAAAAACCTACCCCATTCTTGCCCCTAGCAACTCCTGAATACCACAATTTAAACCTATTAACTTCCCGTGCTCTAGTACCCACCCATCTAGTCTCCTGGACACACGCTATATTAATCTTCCTTTTCTGGAGAATCTTCCCTAACTCTCAAGACTTCCCCGTCAATGTCCATATATTCTAGGACCCAATCCTCAGCCTGGCGGTTCCCTCACCACCCTTGTCCCTCGCCCCCTGCCCACCCAAGGACATGACCTCACTCTACCATACCTCGCCCTAGCCACAATAATCTAAGGGATACTAAGCTAGTACTACTATAACACGCAACAAGGTAACTATTGCACCTTAAGGCACTAGTAGAAAGCAACTACAGAAAAGCAAGTAATTGATGCAAGTGAATGTGTAGTAACCGGCAAAGACAAAGAACGATACATAATAGATCAAAATATATAAAGAGAGAGAGAGATATAGATTAAAATCAAAATATATTATGACAAAAGGATACAGAATAAATCACAATATATAAAGGCAGAAAGATAGAACCTGGAACGTATCGGAGGATTTCTAGCCGCTGCCTCCGCCCATATTGAACTTTGTTTCAGTGGGGCCTGCTACTGAAGCTTGCTTTAGCGCCTCTTGGAGTCGAGGTGTTGTTGTAGAACCAGTTCCTAGCGTCACACACACCTTCATTGTCCTTGTTGGAGCTGTCCTTTGTTGCCAGAAACAGGCCACCGGTGAACCTACAGAAAAGAACGAAAAAGAGGGGAAAATGAGGGGGGTGCAGGTGGATAGGTTTCGGCTGGACTAGGACAGGTAGGGAAAGATTCAAAGAAGAAAGGAAAAGAAAATAAAGAAAGAAAAGAGAAGAAGATGTAGGGCGAAGGGAGAGAGAGGGGGGAGGAGAGACAGAGCAGAAGGGTTGAAGAAGAGAGGAGGATAAGAAGATGAGAAAGAGAAAAGGAGATGACTCACCTATATCTCCGGCGTGGTTTTGCTAGGGAGTTGTCAGAGAACGAGAAGTTAGGGCTGTCGTTAAACCCAAAGAACGAATGAAAGAGAGAGACTATTATGCATATAACACTGTTGTCCTATTACGCATCCCTTATTTCTCAAACTGTGCGCTTTGAGAATAACATCCTAAGTAGCAGACCATGCAAAGAAGGCTATCTTTAAGGGGCTTCGGTCCGCTTTTTTAAATAATAGAGAAATCCTCGAAGGAAAATGGTGCATAGTTTGAAACTCGGGGATGATGGGCCCATCCCTATATCCCTCTCCACTTAAATATCAAGCTTTTGTCTGTGCCAGGGTTCAAATCTGTGACGTGCCTAACCCACAAATCAAAAGATGCGACCTTAAAGTTTGCATTTTTTCCTTTTGTTTAGATATTTACATTAAGATTCTTATGCTTTCGGCATTTTACTCATGCTCTCGTCTCATCACCTTACCTTTTCGATTCTATGGCTAGAAATGTTTTGAAGAAGATGCTCCACTTCTTCCTATTGCTAATCCTATATAGGTCTCATGGAGGTTATATCCTAAAATTTCGCGTGCTTTCTATCTAAGTAAGTCGGACGTCGTTACATCTTTTTGTCATTTGCAAATACATTTAAGGAAAGGAATGTTTCTTTTAGGTTGACTCCCTGATGAGCATAAATCAGTGTATAAAAATCAAAACTTGTGCTTGTCAAAGATAGTATAACAGATTGTTGAACCCACGAGGATTTGAATATTTCTACTATTTATCGTTGCTTGATTACTGTTTGAGAATACCATAATTTGTGGAAAGATGATCTTGATTACTAAATGAAGAGCTAACTAACACACTTGGAACAAACAATTATAATTAGAGAGATAAATGAGTTGAGTCAAGAATCCACCTATGGAGTAACTAGCGATTATGACTACCTTTCACCGGCCCTTGTTAAAATATGAATGTTTTTTGTGAATACATTCCATCCCTCTAATACTTTTAATAATTGTACTCCTTTCGCTTATACAATTAGCAGAAAGAAAAAAAGATGAATAAAGATGTGAGATAGTGTTCACTTATTCCCTATAGATAAAAATAACAGCAAAAAATGTATGGAAAAGGAAGTTTACCTATGTAAGCTGGTGCTTTAGGTGCAAAAGTTCGGGTGAAGACGTCAATCATCTCTTACTATATTTTATGAGTGGCTACTCGCTTATGGAGGGTGTTCCTCGTCTTATTTGGGGTACATTGGGTTTTCGGGCTCTGTGAGGGAGGCGCTGCATAGTTAGGCGCTCATGAGGTGGAGGAAAAGTCCTCGGGCATGAAGCATTTCCCTTTAGCTATCATGTGATTTATTTGGAAAGCGATGAATAGAAGGGTGTTCGAAGGGTCGAACAAGATTGTGAAGATAAATCCCCTCCCCCCCCCCCCGGCTTTGCCCTTGGGTTTGTCAACCATTTTGCTAAATTGCAGTATAGTCTTTTGTCTCTTGTGATTTTTGGTGTACCTAATTTAAGTGTACGTGCGTTGCACGTGTTTATACGTTAATAAAAAATTATTATGTTCTTTTTAAAATAATCCCCAGGCTAGAACATGAGCAAAAAAATATAAATCGAGTAAAAATTATGAATTAAATTAAATATTATGCTGCATAAGTTGCTTCTTGTTTAAAATAAAATTATAATTTAGGCACAAAAGAAAAGTTGGAGCTTATAATATTTAGATAGTGTTATTTCATTGATTCTTTTCAATTTTTATTTTATATATGTTCTTGGGTCTTTATTGTCACTTTAATTTTTTTTTTATAATCTTCTTGATATGTTTGTTCCTTCTGTCTCTTCATCTTGAATGTTCATTGGGCCAACTTCTTTAACTTTTTTTTTGATTTTCACCGGGTGTCCGAGTCTCTTAGAGTCCCGACTAATCCCGTGGGTGCACATGCCCTGGACAAGGAGTTTCCCGCAAGTGCACCACGGTTAATTCAGGTTTTACCCAGTCCGATGGCCCTCAGAAATTGTTTGCACGCAGTAGATTTCGAACTTGAGACCTTGAAAGGGAGCAAACCCCAAGGCTCAAGTCAATTGCCAGTAGGTCAACCCCTGGGGTTCAACTTGTTTAACTTTGTCTAGCTCCTTTGCAATTAAACATTTTCTAATTACCTGATAACTAGTGCCCAATGCATCCACATTTCGTTGCGATAATTCTACTCCATCCAACCCATTTTTGATTCACAAATCTCCTCATAAATTTACGTAAGAGGGCTTGTTTAAAAATTAGAAACTAACAGTTACAGACCTGCCAGAGGCAATATGAGCCATACCTTCTTCTATCCAACTAACTACTAAGTTGATGTTCATCCCTCTTCTTCTCGAAGAAATTCCCTCATTGACTTCTCTCATTCCAAAGTGACTGAAGATGCGATTGAGAACCAAAGCATATAACTTTTGGCAATGTTGGATAAGATAGACTTCATACGAGTTACTTTGCCTCCTTATCGCAAGTATGGCCTTTGCCATCCTTTCCACCTTTTGTTATGTCTCTCTATGACTTTATCATCGCTAGGTTAACTAGTCTCGTAAAGGGATCTCTAAGTATATTCAAGGTAAAGTAGCCATATAACAGCCGCGTAGTTCCGCGAGATTGTTGGACAATTTTAGCCAACCAGCTGGAATCGATTCAAACTTTCTTACATTGATGCTTAGTTAATTGCTTCAATTTACACCAAGATCTTGAAATCAGATCTATCATATATTTGCAGCATCAAGCTAGGTGTTGTACGCAAACAAGAGTTGCAAAACAAATATGTTTTCTCCCACTCGGAAATTATTTTAAAAATTCGTGCCATATGTTTTTGGAACAACTTGCAAAGTGCTTTCATAATAATATGGAATTATAGTAGAGACATGAGATTTCTTTCACTTCTGTCGAAAAAAGTGAAAACAATTCTATAAATCATGATGGATGACCTTACTCTAGAAATGAAGATTGAGGATTTCCGGCAACAATTCAATCGTTTAGGTGCGAAAGCACGAGACAATATTATTGATGTATTAATTATAATACAATGAGCCTTATTATAACTATACATATCCTATTCCTATTCAATGTGGGACTCGGACTAACTATATATTAATTACATAACTATCTAACATTCTCTGTCAAGCCGGTGCATACAAATCATATGTACCGAGCTTGTTACATATGTAACTAAAATGAGGATCCGTGAGGACTTGGTGAAAATATCTGCAACCTGATCATTCGACTTCACAAACTTTGTAGCAATATTTCCTGAGAGTATCCTTTTTCTGACGAAGTGATAGTCAATCTCAATGTGTTTAGTTTTCTCATGGAACTTTATATTCGATGCAATATGAAAGACAACTTGATTATCACACAAGTTCTATTTGGCTGATCTCACCAAATGTCAACTTCTTGAGCAACTGTTTGATCCAAGTTAGCTCACATGTTGCCATAGCCATTGCTCGATATTCTGCTTCTGCACTATATCGAGCAACTACATTTTGTTTCTTACTCTTCCAGGACATCGAATTACATCCTACTAAAACAAAATGTCCAGTCTACGACTGCCTTTCAGAAGGTGATCCTGCCCAATCAGCATCTGAGTATCCAACGATCTGCTGATGGCATCGATCCTCAAACAATAATCCTTTGCATGGAGCTGATTTTATATGCCAAAGAATGCGAGCATCTACATCCCAATGAGAATCTATAAACTGACTCAACACTCACAGGAAAGGTAATGTCAGGTCTAGTCAAATTTAACAACCAATCGCCTATATCTTGCAGGATCGCTAAGCAGCTCCCTTTGTCCTGGCAGAAGCTTTGAATTCACATCCATAAGATTGTCAATAGGTTGTAGACCTGTTATTCTTGTCTCCTCAAGAATGTTTAAGGCATACTTCCGTTGTGAGATCACAATACCTAAGCTGGATTGAGCGACTTCAATACTTAGAGAATACTTTAATCTGCCCAAATCCTTAGTCTGAAAGTGCTGAAAGAGATGTTGCTTCAACTTAGTAATACTATCATGAGCATTGCCGGTAATAACAATATCGTCAACATAAACCACCAAATAAATACAGAGATTTGAAGCGGAATACCGATAAAACACAGAGTGATCAGCTTCACTACGAGTCATGCCAAACTCTTGAATAATTCCGCTCAACTTACCAAACCAAGCTCGCGGAGACTGGTTCAGACCTTAGAGTGACCGATGCGACCGACATACTTAGCCGCTAGACTCCGCCTGAGCAATAAAACCAGGTGGTTGCTCCATATAAACTTCATCCTCAAGGTCACTATGAAGAAAAATATTCTTAATGTGCAATTGATAGGGAGGGTAATGGCAAACAACCATGGGTAGAAAAAGGCGGACTAATGCTATTTTAGCTACGGGAGAGGAAGTATCACTGTAATCGAGTCAAAATATCTGAGTATACACTTTGTCAACAAGACGAGCCTTAAGTCGATCAAACTTGCCATCTGGACCAACTTTGACTGCATACGCCCAACGAGAACCAACAATAGATTTTCCTAATGGAAGAGGAACAAGCTCTCAGCTATCACTCGTATGTAAAGTAGATGCCTCGTCAATCATAGCTTGTCGCGATCCTGGATGAGACAATGCTTCACTTGTAGACATAGGGATGGAAACAAAGAACAAAGATGATACAAACGCATAATGGGGTAATGAAATACGATGATAACTTAAACTGACATAATAGGCATTAGGATTAAGTGTGGACCGTATACCTTTTCCAAGCGCATTCAGTGGACTAGGATGTGGCAAATATGCAGTAGAAGTATAGTCAAGTGCGGGACGCGAATCAACTAGGCATGATGCTGGGTGCAGACGATGATGATAAGTCAAGAGTGGTGTTCATGTGGCTAGGAATACAGGAGGAGCAACACTAGATTCCTCTATGGTTGGTATAGGTAATGCTTCTATGGTTGAGCATGTAGGGGGAGCTATAGGTGGAGTAGCTGGAGCTAGAGTTGGAGTTGTAGGTGATGGAGCCGTGGAGGAAGATGATGGGAAAATTGTGACTGAATCTCCAAAAGATAGAACCGGTAGCACCTCATATATGTCTAAATGATCACCTAGGCCTTTGAAGTATGGCTGCGTTTCGAAAAAGGTAATAGTAGCAGACATAAGGCGTTGCGGGAGGTTAGTTGAATGGCATTAATATCTCTGTAGCGTTCTCGAAATGTCTAAATGTCAGGTCTAGTCACTGTGAGGTAATTCAATTTGCCTACCAGTCTCCTATACCTCGTAGGATCTCTAAAAGGCTCCCCCTGTCCGATCAGAAGCTTAGCATTCAGATCCATATGAGTGTCAACAGGTTAGCAACCCATCATTCTAGTCTCCTCAAGAATGTCTAAGGCATACTTCCGATGTGAAATAACAATACCTGAGCTAGAGTAAGCGACCTAAATGTTTAGAAAATACTTCAACCTGCCCAGATCCTTAGTCTGGAAGTGTTGAAAGAGATGCTGCTTCAGATTAGTAATGCCATCGTAATTATTGCCAGTAATAACAATATCATCAGCATAAACCACTATATAAATACACATACTTCCGCTGTGAAATAACATACCTGAGCTAGAGTAAGCGACCTCAATGTTTAGAAAATACTTCAACCTGCCCAGATCCTTAGTCTGGAAGTGCTGAAAGAGTTGCTGTTTCAGATTAGTAATACCATCCTAATCATTGCAAGTAATAACAATATCAACATAAACCATTATACAAATACACAGATTTGGAGCAGAATGGCAATAAAACACAGAGTGATCAGTTTCACCACGAGTCATGCCAAACTCCTAAATAATTGTGTTGAACTTACCAAATCAAGCTCGAGGGGACTATTTCAAACCATATAGTGACCGGCGCAATCGGCATACAAGACACTAGACTCCTCCTGAGCAACAAAACTAGGTGGTTGCTCCATATAAACTTCTTCCTCAAGATCACCATGGAGAAAAACATTCTTAATGTCTAACTGATAAAGAGGCCAATGACATATAAATACAACAATCATGGACAAAAAGAGACGAACAAATGCTACTTTAGGCACGGGAGATAAAGTGTCACTATAATCAAGCCAAAGTGTGCCAGAAGCCTATATCAGAGTTATCAAGGACTTGTACGATGGGGCTATGACTAGGGTGAGGACGGTGGGTGGCGATTCAGACCATTTTCCTGTGGTAATGGGGCTCCATCAAGGATCGGCGCTGAGTCCCATGTTGTTCGCCTTAGTGATAGATGCTCTAACCCGTCATATCCAGGGGGATGTGCCCTGGTGTATGCTCTTTGCTGATGATATAATATTGATAGACGAGACGAGGGCCGGTGTTAGTGAGAAGTTAGAGGTATGGAGACAGACCCTCGAGTCTAAAGGTTTCAAGATAAGCAGATCTAAGACAGAATATCTGGAGTGCAAGTTCAGTGACGAGCCGAGTGGGGTGGGCAGGGATGTGATGCTTGGTTCTCAGGCCATCGCCAAGAGGGACAGTGTCCGATATCTTGGGTCTGTGATTCAGGGGGACGGAGAGATTGACGGGGACGTCACCCATCGGATAGGAGCAGGGTGGTCGAAGTGGAGGCTTGCTTCTGGGGTCCTGTGTGACAAGAAAATCCCACACAAACTCAAAGGGAAATTCTACAGAGCCGTGGTTAGAACTGCGATGTTGTACGGGGCAGAGTGCTGGCCCGTGAAGAACTCCCATGTCCAGAGAATGAAGGTTGCTGAGATGAGGATGCTTAGGTGGATGTGTGGGCACACCAGGCTGGATAAGATTAGGAATGAAGTTATTCGACAGAAGGTAGAGGTGGCCCCAGTGGACGAGAAGATGCGGGAAGCGAGGCTGAGGTGGTTCGGGCATGTACGGAGGAGGGGTCCCGATGCCCCGGTGAGGAGCTGCGAGCGGCTGGAGATTGCTGATGGTCGGCGGGGTAGAGGGAGGCCTAAGAAGCATTGGGGAGAGGTGATTAGGCAGGACATGACTAAAATGCAGGTTACCGAGGACATGACCCTCGATAGGGGAGTCTGGAGGTCTAGAATCAGGGTTGCAGGATAGGGGCTCTTAGAGTCCTTCGTTCGCCTCACCCGGGGTGGGTGTGGGTTAGTAGGGTTACCCATCGATGTCTAGTGTTTTAGCCTAGGTCCCCTCTTGGTTGCGATGGTATTTATGTTCCTTATGTTTACATAACCATTTACGTTATTTCTGCAGGATTACTTATGCTTTGTTTTGTTATTTTGTTTGGTCTTGCCTTGGTTACTAATTTTGTCTTTGTTTTCCAATGCAGCTTTTCATTCTGTCCTATGCGCCGAGGGTCGCATGGAAGCAGCCTCTCTGCCCTTTTGGGTAGGGGTAAGACTGCCTACATATTACTCTCCCCAGACCCCACCTGGTGGGAGTATACTGGGTAGTTGTTGTTGTTGTTGTATAATCAAGCCAAAAAATCTGAGTATATCCTTTTGCAACAAGATAAGTCTTAAGACGATCAACCTAACCATCTAAGCCGACTTTGATTGCATAAACCCAACGACAACCGACAGTAGACTTACTTGAAGGAAGAGGAACAAGCTCCCAACTCCCACTCGCATGTAAAGCAGACATCTGGTCAATCATAGTTTGTCACCATCCCGGATGAGATATTGCCTCACCTGTAGGCTTAGGGATGGAACAATGGACAAAGATGATATAAAAGCATAATGCGGTGATGACAGACGATGTAACTTAAACCGACATAATGAGGATTTGGATTAAATGTGGATTGTTGCGGAGTGCAATTGGTTGGCTAAGAGGAGACAAGTCCGCAGTAGGTGCAGAATTTGATGAGGGCGTGAATCACCTGGGCATGATGCTGGACGTGGACGACGATGATAAATCAAGAGTGGTGGAGCTGCAGAAGGTTGAACTGGACTAAGTGGTGGAACTTGAGCTATAGGTGGTGGGATTGGAGCTATAGGTGTTGGAGCTGCAACTGAAGCTGTAGGTGGTGGAGCTGGAGTTGTAGAGGAAGATTAATGGGAGATAGTGACTGAATATCCAAAGGATGAAACTGGTAGCACCTCAGAAATATCTAAGTGATTACCTGGACCTGTGAAGTATGATTGAGTTTTAAAGAAGGTAACATCAGAAGACATAAGGTACCGTTGGATGTCAGGAGAATAGCATCGATACACCTTTTATGTTCTCGAGTAAACGATAAATACGCATTTAAGAGCCCGAGGAGCTAACTAATCTTTTCTTGGAGTAAGGTTATGAACAAAACACGTGCTTCCAAAGACACGGAGTGGAAAAGAGAACAAAGGTAAGTGGGGAAATAGGACAGAAAATGGATCTTGATTCTAGATAGCTAAAGATGGCATACGATTAATAAGATAGCAAGATGTAAGAACTGTATCCCCAAAAACGTAACAGAACATGAGATTGTATGAGTAGGGTACGAGTTATTTCAATAAGATGTCTATTCTTTCTTTCAGCTACTCCATTTTGTTGAGATGTGTACGGAAAAGATGTTTGATGAATAATCCCATGAGAGTTCATAAACTGCTGAAATAGAAACGACAAATACTCTAGGGCATTATCACTACAAAATGTGCGGATAGAAACCCCAAATTGATTATGAATTTCAGTGTGGAAGGTCGGGAAAATAGAAAACAATTCAGATTGATCTTTCATAAAAAATATCCTAGTGCGGAATAATCATCAATGAAACTGACAAAATAGCATAATCCCAAGGTAGAACTGGTCCGACCAGGACCCCAAACATCTGAATGGACTAAAGTAAAAGGTGATTGCTCGATTATCAAGACGTCGGGGGAAATGGGAGCGGGTATGCTTACCGAGCTGACGTGACTCACATTCTAGAGTAGACAAGTGAGATAAACTAGGTACCATTTTTTGATGTTTTGAAAAATCGGGATGTCCCAACCGTTTATGTGATATATCTGGTGAATCGGTAACAAGACTAGTTGTTGAAGGAGACAAGATGTGAGTCCATGTGATTTTGCAAGGATAAGGTAATAAAGTCCATCTGATTCATGCCTGGTACCAATGATCCACCCTGTACTGCGTTCCTGTAACAAGGTCAACAAGAAAGAAAACAGAGCATTTAAGTGATTTGGCTAAACGACTAACAACTATGAGATTAAAAGGACTACCTAGAACATAAAGAACTTAATCTAAAGTTAAGGAAGGAAGTGGACTTGCTTGACCTATTCCAATTGCCGTCGTTTGAGACCCGTTGGCCATGGTGACTGTTGGGAGAGATTGAGAGCATGAAATAGTATTGAAAAGAGATTTGTTACCAGAAATATGATCAGATGCACCTGAATCAATGATCCAAGACTCGGAGGTTGAAGATTGGGAGACACAAGTCACGCTACTATATGTTTGAATGGAAGCTATCCCTAAAGATGTCTATTTACATACTTTGTACTGAAGGAACTCAATATAATCCGATAGAGAAACTATCCAACAATTCATACTATTGGATCCCATTTCGCTACAATTTATCTCTCAAAATCTTGATTAAAAGTAGTAGGGTTAACTTGAAATAGTGGAAATCAGTAACTCCTATAGGAAAACTGAAGAAACAGCCAGGAAAATACTGTTCACAGAAGAAAAACAGAACACTATTTTACGCTGGAAACACTGTTCACGCCGGAGAACACCGTTCATGCCGGAGAACACTGTAGCTCGTCGGAAAATTCCAAAGTTGTCGGGATTTGTTGGGGATAGCACTGGTCAACTCGGAATTGCTGTGCGAGTAAGCTTTCCTGAAGGAAGCTTGTCGAAATTTGGCTATAAGGGGTCTCACGCGCCCAACGCGTGCACAAATCTTGCCAGAAAGTTTGGAGTCTGCCCGGCGCGTGAGGGCGCATGTGTATGAGTTTTCAGGTGGGATTTTCTTGGGTTTGGTGGCGGGACTACGACGGACCTTGTGGTGGTGTTGGTTTGTTCCCAACATTGATAAATAGTGATTTTGACGCAAGCAGTCACTTAGGTCACCAGAAAATTGCACGGTGACTGAGTTCTTTATTCCCGGATGTAGCTGGAATGACACACAACGATCTTTTCTTACCGAAGCTGTGGTACCATGTATGAAAACACGGGAGAAAATATTATTGATTATCTAAAGTGTTATACAACGCCCTATTTATGTAGAATGATTACATAATAATAGGTATTCATTTCCCGATGGGGGACACTATACATGACTAACTACTTAACAAAACTATTATATTCAATAGTTCTAACATTTTGCTCCCTTTAAACATTTCAAGTTTGCTCTGGTTTCTTCATCACACCCTTCACTACCATACTAGGTCTTGATTCTCATTGGCGTGTTGGGAGGTTTTTATATTAACTGCATACCCCTCCTTCCTTGGATCCTTCCCCTCTCTCTACTTCTCATTTCATAATTCACCTTGAAGACTACTCTTCTCAGTTCAACCTCCTTTTTTGCAAGTACTTGTTGCTTTTCTTCTTCATGGTCACCTCCCAGTTTGCTCGCAATTCTATGTCCTTAGGTCTATGCACTCAACTCAAAACCTTCGTACCAGACCCCAAAGTTTTTGAAAGCTAATGCTTTCTTTGGCCCTTAAGGAACGTCCTGGAAGAGCAATTATGATACCTTCTTCATTGGGCTCACTACTCAGATTGTCATTAACGATAAGGATGATTCGATACTAATAGACTAGTCCTTTCATACTCTTTAAAAAAAAGAACTAGTCACTGCGTAGATATTAGATACTCTCTCCGTTTCATATTGTTTGAGATAGTTTGACTCGGTACGGAGTTTAAGAAAAAAGAAGACTTTTAAAACTTGTGGTCTTGAAAGATTAAGGGGTAAAAGGTTTGTGGGACCATGCTATTTGTGTGGCTTAAAAGCTTCTCATTAAGGTCAAAAAGGGTAAAATGAAGGGTTTTAAGTTGAATTATTTCCAAATTTAAAAATGTGTCATTTATTTTGGAACAGATTAAAAAGGAAAGTACCTCATTTAATATGAAACGGAGGGAGTAGTAAAGAAGAGTTTTAACTTGTATATTAGCTCCAAAATCTAGTAGTTAACCAAGAAATTATTTGTTGGCATGAGTTAGAAAATTCCCCTTACAAGCTAGCTAAACTGAAGTGAGGGACTATAAAGGATAGCCCGATGCACTAAGCTCCCGCTATGCGCGGTGTTCGGGAAAGAACCGGATCAACATGATCTATTGTATGCAGCCTTACCCTACATTTCTGCTAGAGGTTGTTTCCATAGCTCGAACCCATGATCTCCTGTTCACATGTCAACAACTTTACCAGTTATTTATCTTAACGTTTTGTTTATTCATCGATCTCTCTTGGTTTGATGATATGTGCATAAAATTATGGATAGAAGAATACAATATGTAATCAGGTTTGGTTAGTGTTTGTATGCTTTAGAAGTAGTAAAGCTGGAGCTCTAAGATCTAGACCACTGCATAATTAGTTGTATCTTAAATGCGTCTTACAAAATGTGTCATTCGGTATTTGAAATCTGTTGAGTTGTCCCACATCGGAGGGATTTGAGGTCCTTGGTCTCCTTATATGGTTTGGGCAATCCTCACCTCATAAGCTAGCTTTTGGGGGTTGAGTTAGGCCCAATGTCCATTCTTTTCATGGTGTCAGAGTCAGGCCCATCCCAATTATTATTACCGTGTGTTGGGCCCCCCATTTATGTTGTCCACGCTCCAGAGATCTGGGCGTGAGGGGGGTGTTGAGTTGTCCCACATCGGAGGGATTTGAGGTCCTTGGTCTCCTTATATGGCTTGGGCAATCCTCACCTCATAAGCTAGCTTTTGGGGTTAAGTTAGGCCCAAGGTCCATTCTTTTCAAAATCATTGTATGGAATCACAATTGATGGAATTTCCTCCTTTTTTTTATCAAGTATGTTTTTATTGATAACGAGAAAGCTTCCATATACATACCAAAAAGTTGGCTTTCACCCAGGAGACACATACCAAAAAGTAGAGAACCTACGTAAAGATATGATTCTATACAAATATACCTAGGCTTCTCTACAAATAAGAATTTCAGTACTTCACCAACAAGACATTAAAAACAGGAGGCTATTCCTCATATGTACACTTGTATGAAAGATTAGATCTACTGAAGTGCTTTTTCTTTCACCAGACAAATTGTCAAATGCCTCAAATGCTTGTTTTGTCACTTCTCCCTAGTAAGCTCACGTGCTCAAGTTTCAACCTTTAAGTTTTAGGCCCATAGTTGCCCTTGCCAATAGTAGCGGGAGAAATGACAGAGTATTTCTTCACGGATCATCTTGACATGTTATTTGCAAGTTCATGCTTGGTCTTTCTCTATCTTTATGTGCCTGTCTCTTCTATTTTTGTTTTATCTGACTCAAGATTCTTTGGATATGCGTTGGTAATCTCTCTTCATAGAATCACCTAGGACTTGTTGCTTTCTTTTGTTTTGACTTGTCGAAGTACTAAATACAGAAATGCTTCAGAGGTAGAAAGGTGGTGGAAGCTGAGCGTTCTAAAGTTCGCGAGAATTTCTTAAAAACTTATGGGGATCGCTGGCACCGTGTTGACAGGTTTGCTTTTATGGCTTTTATGTTATCTTGAGTATTTTGCTTTAGATGTTGTATCCTTCCCCCGTTGGGTCATGTAATTGGGTACTCTGATAATTTCTTGATGCTTATCCCATGAAGTTGTATGAGTTTTTTTCCAGAATCTTTTGGTGATTAGCCTTTTATTTTATTTTTTGCCCATGTGTCTCAGGCAATGTTTCGGTCCAGATTCAGATTTTCTATGTCAGCTACTTTTCTTTTTCAATCCAACAAACACTACTGATGTTTCTATCCTCGTGGAGACATGCCGATCGCTACTGGAGCTTGTTCGAGATAGCGGTTTGTTCCTCTTATTGTGTAATTTCATGTAGGTTGTAATTTATGTAGCTGCATATTGAGTGACTTCATTTATCTTGATTCTGAAGCTCTTTGTTTCCTGTTTGATTCTGGTTTTGTCCACCAATTAGAGATGATTCATGTGTGGCTTTATGAGGGTATGACTTCACCCCTACCTTGTGAAGGTAGAGAGGTTGTTTCCGATAGACCCTTGGCTTAAGAAAAAACATTTAAAGAGAAGAATCTATGTAAGGAGAAGCAACAACGATAATCAAAAAATAAAATAACCGAAGTAAAAGAAACGTTGTCTGATTGTTCTCCCACCTTTGACCCGAAGTTCTTCATAGAAGCGTTGAAACGCTGCTGTTTTTGTCGCTGTGCCTGCTAACTTCGCCACCTTATACCTCTCTCTATGTGTCCGCTTATCCTTCCCGTCATTGTTTTCCACTAACCTCATGTAAGGCTTCCACTTTTCTTTGGCCTCTACGTTCCACCACCAATCCCCCCGATGATCACATGCGTTAGCCCTCGAGTCCCCCAGCACATCTCTAGTGGCTTCTCTAATGCAACTAGCTGTCCTCTCCCACATATTGTTTGCATCCCCACTACTCCTTCAAGCCCCATCGCCATCAACTTCTCTCCTAACTCCTAGCTCTGGCAGTGGTCAAGCCACCCAATTTGATCCTCGGCATGATGCACAAGGCCTTCTTTTGCCTCTTCCTCTTAATTTTCAAATCTATCGCTAAGAGCTTATGTTGGGTGGTTAGATTCTTACTTGGGATAACCTTGCTATCCTTAAAGCGAACTCTATCAACCTTCCTAAGCAGTAAGTAATCAATCTGAGTCCAAGCCACCGATCTACGGAAGGTTACTAGGTGCTCCCTCTTCGAGAAACTTGAATTAGCTATCACCAACTCAAAAGTCACCGCAAAATCCAAAAGGCAAACTCCACCTTCGTTTTTATCCCTAAAAGCCAAAACCTCTATGGCCCGCATCATAACCCCTGTAGTAGTCCTTATGTAACCATTGAAGTTCCCTCATATGAATAGTTTCTTAGTTTGCGGTATACCTCTCACAACCTCATCCAAATCCTCCCAAATACGCTTCTTGACCTCCGCTCCTAAGTCCGCTTGAGGTGCATAAGCACTAATTATGCTCAAAGTAAGCCCTCCAATGACTAACTCAATCCTCATCATCATGTCGTTCACCCTCCTAACCTCTACCACATGCCCCCTAAGTTCTCTATCAACTAGAATGCCTACTCCATTCCTATTCCTCGAACCTCCTGAGTACCACAACTTAAACCCATCTACCAACTCTATATACTTTCCCGTCAATTTCCCTATGTTCCAAGACCCAACTCTCAGCCTAGAAGCTCCCTTAACCCACTTGCCACTCCTTAGCCTCCCTCCAACCCCAACCCAAGACATGACCTTAGTCTACCAACACTCACCAGATCCAGTACGACAAGTATAAACTAAGTAGGGTATATAAAAAATGTCAATAAAACAAGCAACAATAGTAGAGTTAAAGCAAGGCAAGTGCGACTAGGAACAAGACTATGCTGGCAAGCACAATGTGATTTTGAAGAGCACAAGAATCAATATTAAAGGGCAGGCTAGATATTGAGAACACGACAAGGAACAAACAAATGGAACCCAACGGATATTAAGGAACACAAAACCGTATTAGGGGGCACAATATAGCAAAGCAAAAGGAACGGTAGAACCTGGTTTTGTATGCGAAGGTGTTCCAGTCGCCTAAAATAGTGGACATTGTCAGGAAGCTGACCGGAGTTACTGGATCGAGACGGAAATCGATCGGCCCTGTCCCCTGTGCGTCGGTGTGATAGCATGGACCCCCCCCCCCCCCCCCCCCAACTAAAAGAGGGTGAAAGAGGGGGAGAGAGGAAAAAGAAACTGGGTGGATTGACTGTGGTACGGTCGCGAGCAGTGACGGTAGTACGTGTAGCGATTGGAAGAAAAAGAAAGAAAAAGAAAAGGAGGGGAGAGAAGAAGAGAGCGATGGATGAGAGAGGAGGTTCGGCCGCCAACTGTGGAGTTACCGTTAGCGAAACGAAGAGAGAGAGTATGTGTGGCTGAGAGAGAGAGACCTGTAGGCCAAAACTTGTAAAGACAAATGTTAACACTTCACATCATGTGGGTTAGAAGATCTACTAAACTCATATGACTATTTTCAAATTCTAGAATTCAAGCTGCATCACTGCAAATGAATGCTTGCTTAAAAATGTCTTGGGCTTTGATGTAATGTTGAATCATGTCTCCTTGTGTTGGTGCCATGGTTAGTAGTTCCTGATACTTTAGGTAATGAATGTCCACCGTAATGGCGTTGATTTGTATTATTAGGTATCTCTTGCTTTCGTATTCCTGAGATCTGCCTCCTCTACAAAAGCTTTCTTTACACCAGAAATGAAACAATTCATTTTAATATTCTGTAAGGAGTTTCTTCTGTCTTCACAAATTCTTGAATTTCTCTCCTTCCAGACTGTCCACCATATGCAAGTATGAACCAATCTCCACCATTTCTTCTGTCTCACTATACCCCCATTGTAATTCCAACATGTCAACAAATCACAAGTGTTTTCTGGCATACTCCATTTTAGGCCTACAATATTGAAAAAAAGTTGCCATAGTTGGTCAGTGATAGGACAGTAAAGAAACAAATGGCTATTGGTTCCTGTAGCTGTACCACAAAGTGAGCATTTAGAGCATAAATGGAAGCTACTCCTCAATTTATCTTGTGTTAGACATGCTTCTCTTGCCATTAACCATGAAAAACAGGCCACCTTGAGAGATTTCTTAACTTTCCAGATTTTCCTCCGGAACCAATGTTCTATATGCTGGTTTGAATTAGAGGCAACAAGATAAACAGATTTAACAGTGTAGGTCTCTTCCCCCGTTTAGGTTCCAGTTCAGTGTATCTTCAGAATCACTGAAACCTTGAAAAACTTTCAAGGTCTTGTAGAACTCCAAGCTTTCTCAAGCTCCCAGTCACTCAAAAACCTCCTGATAATAACATTCCATCCTTGCTGTCCCCATGTTGTATCTAACCTTGCTTCTTTTGATGTTGCTATGTTGAACAGATTACGGAATAATTCTCTAAAAGGACCATGTCCTAACCAATCCTCACTCCAAAATTTTTCCTTCCATTACCTACCTTGATGGTCGAATGAGCAGCCATAAAATTCCAGGGCAGACAGACTTCCAAACGGCAACCCCATAAGGACTGTTGCCAATGACTGGCCCTTCTCCACAAGGCATTAACCTCCATATTATACCTTCATTGCCACTTCATAAGTAAGCTTTGGTTATGAGCTTTGAGGTTTCTGATACCCAGATCTACATTGATTCTTTTGTTGATAAGAGAATTCCAGTTAACCAAGTGAATAGCTTTTTTATCTTGGTTCCCTTGCCATATGAAATCTCTCCTCAAGGTATCAATTCTTTTCCTCACCTTGCAGGGTAAAGGAAACAGGGACATCACATATCTAGGCAATGCATCTAAAAACTTTTTCACCAATATTACTCTTCCTCCTAGGGATAAATATTGCCTCTTCCAGATTGCCAACCTCTTTACACATCTTTCAATTACCCCATTCATATTTCCTGAGCTTTGTATTTGAAACCCAAGTATAATCCCAAATAAGTAGTTGGTAAAAAGCCCACCTTACATGCTATAATAGCTGCTAGCACCTGAACATTTTCAACCACTTTGACTGGAAAAAGCATGCTCTTTTTCCAGTTAACATGGAGCCTGAAAATGCTTCAAAAATAACCAGGATGGTCCTTGGGTATTTTAACTGATCTGCCTCAGCATTGCTGAATACCAAAGAATCATTTGCATAGAGAAGGTGGGTGATCTCTATGTTGTTTCCCCCCCTGTTTGAAGCTTTAAATCCCTTCAGCCGACCATTGCCTTTGGCATCCCTTAATATTTGGTTCAATTCTTCCATTGCAACTAGAAAGAGGAAGGGAGGTAAAGAATCACCTTTCCTCAGGCCACTCTCTGAAGAAAGAAACCCTCAGGTAAACCATTTACTAGGAGGAGAATCTCACAGTTTTGATGCAGAAGAAATCCAGTTGATTCACTTCCTCCCAAAGCTCATGTCCTCTAAAACTTTTAGGAGAGAGTTCCAGTTGACTTGGTCGTAAGCCATCTCAATATCAAGTTTACACAAAATTCCAGGGTCTGCCCTTTAAGTCTAGAATCCACGTATTCATTTGCAATCAATGAAGCATCCTTTATCTGTCTGCCTCTTTTGAAAGCCATTTGATGCCCATTCACTACTTTGTCAACCACACTCTTTAAGCCTCTCTGTCAACAACTTTGATACGATCTTGTAAGCACTTCATATTAGACTTATAGGTCTAAAGTCCCTGAGTTTCTTTGCACCATTCTTTTTGAGAATAAGAGCTATATAGGAAGCATTGAAGCTCTTCTCAATTAACTCAGTACAATGAAAGTTCTTAATGGTGTTCATGAGGTCTTCTTTCACTATCTCCCAACAAGTATGGAAGAAACCCATTGAAAAACCATCAGGACAAGGTGCTTTGTCTTCTGCACATTTCACACTCTCCAGCGCTTCCTGTTCTTCAAATTCTCTTGCAGCCAGTCATTCTCTTCCTCTGTAATAATAGCTCCACCTTGAAGATTGAAAACATACCTCGAATTTTCAGCTTCTCCATATAACTCCCGGTAAAAAGATACAATCTGCCTTTTGATTCCATCTGGCTCAGTAATAAGTTCCCCATGGACCTCCAGCTTGTCTATATGGTTAATTCTTGTGAGAATGCATGGGAGAAAATATGATTGATATTATTCTCTTATGTAAAACACGATACAATGAGCCCTATATATATACTTAACATGTTCTACTCCTAATACACATGGGATTAGGGTTATTTACTCTTATTTACATAACTATTCTAACACTCCCCTCAAGATGATGCATATAAATCATATGTACCGAGCTTGTTACATATGTAGTTAATATGAGGACCAGTGAGGGACTTGGTGAAAATATCTGCAAGCTGATCATTCAACTTCACAAACTTTGTAGCAATATTTCCAGAGAGTATCTTTTTCTTGACAAAGTGACAGTCAATCTCAATGCGTTTAGTTCTCTCATAGAACACTGGATTTAACGCAATATGAAGAGCAGCTTGATTATCACACACAAGTCCCATCTGACTAATCACACTAAATTTCAACTTCTTGAGCAAATGTTTGATCCAAATTAGCTCACATGTCGCCATAGCCATCGCTCGATATTCTACTTCTACACTAGATCGAGCGACCACATTCTGTTTCTTGCTCTTCCTGGACACCAAATTTCCTCCTACTAAGACACAATATCCAGACGTAGAACGTCTATCAGAAGGTGATCCTGCCCAATCAGCATTTGAGTATCCAACAATCTGCTCATGGTCTCGATCCTTAACCAATAAACCTTTGCCTGGAGCTGATTTTATGTACCGAAGAATGCGAACAACTGCATCCCAATAACTATCACATGTGGAATCCATAAACTGACTCACAACACTCACAGGAAAGGAAATGTCAGATCTTGTCATTGTAAGGTAATTTAATTTACCAAACCGTCTATCTTGCAGGATCGCTAAGAGGCTTCCCTGTTCTGGCAGAAGTTTAGAATTCGGATCCATCGGAGTGTCAACAGGTCTACAACCTGTCATTCCTGTCTCCTCAAGAATATCTAAGGCATACTTTCGTTATGAGATCACAATACCTAAGCTAGACTGAGCAACCTCAATACCTGGAAAATACTTTAGTGTGCCCAGATCCTTAGTCTGAAAGTGTTGAAAGAGATGTTGCTTCAATTTAGTAATACCATCCTGGTTATTGCCGGTATTAACAATGTCGTCAACATAGACCACTGGATAAATACAGACTCGAAGCAGGATGCCGATAGAACACATAGTGATCAGCTTCACTCCGAATCATGCCAAATTCCTGGATAACTGTGCTAAACTTACCAAACCAGGCTCGAGGGGACTACTTTAGATCTTAAAGTGATCGGCGCAAGCGACGTTCAGTGCCACGAGACTCACCCCGAGCAACAAACCCAGGTGGTTGCTCCATATAAACTTCATCCTCAAGGTCACAGTGTAAAAAACATTCTTAATGTCCAGCTGATAGAGGGGCCAATGGCGAACAACAAACCATGGATAGAAAAAGGCGGACTGATGCTATCTTAGCCACGGGAGAGAATGTATCACTGTAATCAAGCCCAAATATCTGAGTATATCCCTTGGCGACAAGACGAGCCTTAAGACGATCAACCTTACCATCCGGACCAACCCTGACTGCATACACCCAGCGACAATCAACAGTAGATTTACCTGAAGGAAGAGTGACGAGCTCCCAAGTACCACTCGTATGTAAAGCAGACATCTCGTCAATCATAGTGTGTCGCCATCCTGGACGAGACAATGCTTCACTTGTAGACTTAAGGATGTAAACAAAGGACAAAGAAGATAGAAAAGCTTAATAGGGTGATGACAAACAATGATAACTCAAATCAACATTATGGGGATTAGGATTAAGGGTGGTCCATATACCTTTCCAAAGTGCAACCGGTGTACTAGGAAGAGACAAGTCTGCAGTAGGAGCAGGGTCAGATGCAGGACATGAATCAACTGGGCTGATGCTGGGTGCGAATGACGATGATATGTCAAGAGTGGTGTTCCTATGGCAGGGAGTCTAGGAGGAGCTGCACTAGACTCCACAATGGTTGGAATAGGTAAGACTTTTGTAGCGGAAGGTGAAGGAGGAGCTATAGTAAACTCGGGTAAGACTTCTGTGGCGGAAGGCGAAGGAGGAGCTACAGTAGACTCTTTAAAGATCGGTATAGGTAAGACCTCATATATATCAAGGTGGTCAGAATGTTCAGAAGAGGTAAAGAAAGGTTTAGACTCAAAAAATGTGACATTAGAGGACATAAAGTACCTACGAAGATCAGGTGAGTAACAACGATATCCCTTCTGAACACGAGAATAACCAAAGAAGACACTTGAAAGCACAAGGAGCTAACTTATCTTTCCAGGGGCTAAGTTATGAACGAAACAAGTGCTCCCAAAAACACGAGAGGGAATAGAGTATAAGGGTGATGAGGGAAACAATACTGCATACGGTATCTGATTCTGGATGGGGGAGGAAGACATTCGATTAACTAAATAACAAGTTGTGAGAATTGCATCGTCGCTAAAACACAACGTAACATGAGATTCAATGAGAAGTGTGCGAGCAGTCTCAATGCTGTGTCTATTCTTTCTCACTGCAACCCCATTTTGCTAAGAGTATAAGAACAAGAGGTTTGATGAATAATTCCTTGAGAAGTCATAGACTGCTGAAATTGAGAGGATAAATTATCTAAGGCATTATCTCTGCGAAAAGTGCGAATAGAAACACCAAATTGATTTTTAATTTCAGCACAAAAATTCTGGAATATAGAAAACTACTCAAAACGATCTTTCATTAAGAAAATTCAAGTACATCTTGAATGATCATCAATGAAACTAACAAAATAACGAAATCCTAAGGTTGAACTGACTTTACTAGGACTCCATATATCAAAATGAACTAACGAAAAAACAGACTCTGCATCACTCTCAATACTACGAGGAAAGGAGGCTCGGGTATGTTTCCCGAGCTGACATGACTCATACTCTAATGTAGATAAACTAGACAAACTAGGCACCATCTTCTCAAGCTTGAATAAGCTTGGATGTCCTAAACGTCTGTGAACTAGGTTCGGAGGATCTGTAACTAGACATGCCTTGGAGGAGTTGAGTGAGTTAAGGTAGTAAAGGTCTTCTGATTCAAGTCCTATCGTCAGTCCTGCATAATCAAGGAATCATCAATAAAATATATACCATAATGGAGGACACGAGTCAAACGACTAACAGATGCAAGATTAAAAGGACAGCCAGGGACATAGAGAACGAAATCTAGAATGATAGAGGGTAGGGGATTCGCTTGTGCAACTCCTTTTGCTTTGGTTTGAGACAATAATAACCACTAGCGTCAAAGAATAACCCTATAAAAATAGCCTTACCCCCGGTATGAAATAGAAAAAGCTCGACTACCCCTAGCATACAATTCTAATGCTCGCCATTGGCTAGAGACGGTGAATACGCAATATTTGACAAAGGTGATTTATTATCAGAGCTATTATCAGAAGCGGCTGAGTCCACAACCCATTGTCCAAGAGTACTAGACTAGGATACACAAGCAAAAGAATTACTAGCAACAAAAGTATTAGTCTGAGCAACAGATGCTACTTGTGGAGATTTCTGCTTACTTGCTCGATACTGAATGAACTCATTATACTCCCCTTCTGATTAAGAAAATCCCTAGTTAACTATAGTCTAAGTCTGAGCAACATAAGCATTTTTGGGTGGACGACCATGTAAAGAATAACACATGTCACGAGTGTTTCTAAGTTTATGACAATAAGAGCACTTGGGTCTAGATCTTCCAAAACGACCGCCTCCTCGTCTATTCTCCATAGTATGAGATGCCCAATTGTCCACTGACTGGATACGAGGACAAATGAGTCAAGCGTCTATGATGAACTTGTTAGCGGAAACGTAAAAGAAAGAATACAAGATTTAACGTGGTTCGTATCAAAATAATCCTACGTCCACCAGTGAACAATTGCCCTTTTAATATTAACAAAGGAAGGGGAGATTTTCGAATTACACTTAAGAGAATTTCTCTCTTAACTCTCTACTCACTACAATGTATTGTATTGTTTTTGGGATGATTTCTACAAATGAAGGGGTGCATCTATTTATAGAGGTAAAAGACTTCCTTTTGATGTAATTGGTGACATCAAACTACCTTCTCTTGATGTCATGGGTGACATCAAAGGAGGAAGCTTCCTCCATGCCAACTCTTTCCACCAACTCTTCCAATTGGCATGCCATTGTTGACTAAACATAAACCAATATTTTCAATCTCCACCTTGGTTTGTGTTTCGAGCGTGCGTGTGAACAACTCTTGCCAAAACTTCTAAGCTTACTGGGCAACCCCGTTGTAAGAAACAAGAAGAATCAAACCATTGTTGAACATACCACCTCCACATAACAATTGTTCTCTTCAGAGTTGCATTAGTTGATGCACACCCCGCCAAGTCCTTGCAGTGTGCAAACTTAGCGAGCGGACTATCTTGGTCAACATGTCTGCAGCATTGTTGTATGTGATAACCTTCACAACCTTGATAGTTCCCTCTCCAACATCATCTCGAATAAAATGAAATCTAACATCAATGTGTTTAGTGCGCTCATGAAATCTCTGATTTTTCATTAGATGAATAGCACTCTGACTATCATATCTAAGAGTTGATTCTAGCTGAACCAAACTCAATTCCGCTACTAACCTTTCAACCAGATAGCTTCCTTCACCGCCTCCGCTGCTGCCATGTATTCTGCTTCTGTCGTAGACAAAGCGACAATTGACTGCAGAGTTGACTTCCAACTAACGGCACTGCCAACATGGGTAAAGATATATCCAGTTGTGGACTTCTTCTGTCAAGATCTCCTGCATAGTCAGAATCCACATAACCGAAAATTGAAATACCTGCACCATTTTTTTCGAAAGGTCAGACCAACACCAGAAGCTCCTTTGAGATATCTCAATATCCACTTGATAGCTTCCCAATGCCTTTCCTGGGCTGGACATGTATCTGCTTACCATACTTACTGATTGAGCAATATCTTGACGTGTGCATACCATAGCATATGCAATCAGGTTTGCTTGATTTATAAGCCGTTCCGGTTCTCGTGTCTGCCTCTTCTCCCTCCCCTTCACAATTGTGTATGGTTCATTGAAAGCAAGTTCTTCAAGGCCTACATCTTCTGACTCATCTTTAACTCGAGTCTCTTAATACTTTTCCTTGGCAAGCTCCACCGGAGGCTCCACCTGCTCGTCGTTCTTGTTTCCGAAAAACTCCACGGAAACTTTACCGGGATCAAGTATAGAGGATTCATCGAAGGTGACATCTTTACAACAACAACAACAACTACCCAGTATAGTCCCACAAAGTGGGGTCTGGGGAGGGTAATATGTAGACGAGCCTTACCCCTACCCGAAAGGGCAGAGAGGCTGTTTCCAATCGACCCTCGGCTCAGTGAAGGAAAGGAAATATAAAAACAAAAACAAAAACAAAAGAGCTTTAGTAACTCCAGCAGAAATAACGTAAATAATTATCTAAACATAAGAAACATAAATAAAATAGCATGCAATAATATCGTACAGTAACTACCATAAATAACTACCATAAGGGAGACACAAGCCAAAACACAAATCATCTATGGATAGCCCTGCCAAGCCTCACCCAACCCCGGGTGAGGAGTATGAAAAACTCTAGGAGCCCCTATCCTACAACCCTGATACTAGACCTCCAGACTTTCCTATCAAGGGTCATGTCCTCGGAAACCCGCATTCTAGCCATGTCATGCCTAATCACCTCTCCCCAATACTTCTTAGGTCTCCCTCTGCCTCGCCGAACGCCGACAATCGCCAGCCGCTCACAACTCCTCACCGGGGCATCAGGACTTCTCCGCACATGGCCGAACCACCTCAGCCTCGCTTCTCGCATCTTCTCATCCATCGGGGCCACCCCACCTTCTCGAATAACTTCATTCTTAATCTTATCTAACCTGGTGAGCCCGCACATCCACCTGAGCATCCTCATCTCCGCAACCTTCATTCTCTGAACATGAGAGTTCTTCACGGGCCAGCACTCCGCCCCATACAACATTGCAGGCCTAACCACAACTCTATAAAATTTTCCCTTGAGTTTATGTGGAACTTTCTTGTCACACAGGACTCGTGATGCAAGCCTCCACTTTGACCACCCCGCTCCTATATGATGGAAGGTAACATCTTTACTAACTATAATTTGAGTAAAGACAAACACCAAAGTTTGTATCCTTTTACTCCATCCACATACCCTACGAATATGGCCTTTTTAGCCCTTGGTTCAAGCTTCCCTTCATTAATGTAATAATAAGCTGGACACCCAAATACTCGTAAATATGAATAGTTAGAGGGTTCACCTGACCATACCTCATTTGGAGTCTTAAAGTCAATTGCCGATGCTGGAGATCGATGGACAATATGAGAAGCAGTGTGAACTGCTTCAGCCCAAAATACTTTGGACATTTTGGCTTTTATGAGCATACAACGAGCCTTTTCAAGAAGAGTTCTGTTCATTCTCTCGGCAACACCATTCTGCTGTGGGGTATGCCTGACAGTCCTATGTCTTGAGTTCCTATGAACCTTGCATAATTCATTAAACTCTTCATTGCAAAACTCCAAGCCATTGTCTGTGTGAAGATACTTGATTTTCCGCTCCATTTGATTTTCAACTAAAATCTTCCACTCTTTAAATGCTTCAAAAGCATCACTTTTTGCCTTCAAAAAATACACCCAAACCTTTCGTGAGAAATCATCAATAAAAGTGAGAAGATACCTCTTCCGCCCTTCGATGGAAGTTTAGAGGGACCCCATAAATCTGAATGGATGTAGTCTAGAACGTCATATGCAGAGTACAAGTAGAGTCTAACACCCATTTGTTTCTATAACTACTATTATTATTACATGATGTTGTTAGTACATAATCATTATCAAAATCATGTACCTGTTCAATTGCAGATGCGCTTGCCTTTTCCTTGGACTTTGACATTGGGAAATCTCGTTCAAAGTGCCCCTTCTTGCTACAACCCCAACACTCTGTATTTTTCTTGTTCACACGAGACTTTGATATGTGCTTCGATTTGCTCTTTCCCTGTTGGCTAGTCCGGCCTCGCACAAAGAGCCCACTTGCCAGGTCATCTCTATCTCCTTCAGTGTGCCTCCGCACATCACTAGAGTTAAGTTCCTGCCGCACTTGCTCACGCTTGATAGGCTCCTTGCTATACATCAGTGAATTCTCAATCTCACGATATCCTGAAGTCAATGAATATAGCAAAGCACATGCAAGCGTCTCCTCCTCCTTTTTAATTTCTGAAATCTGTAAGTCCATGACAAGTTTATTGAATGCATCTAAATGATCTTGTAACGAAGTACCTGACCCCATCTTAAATGTGTAAAAATACCGTTGTAACAACATTCTTGTTGTCACTGATCGGCGTTGGTATAGCCCTTCTAGCTTTTCCCATAACTGTTTGGCCGTCTCTTCGGTACCCGTACTCACTTAGAAAAGCACGTTAGGTGCAAGGGATAGTTGGATTGCACTCAATGCATCCCCTTCAATCTTCTCCTTGTCGGGAGCTGATATATCCGTAGGATACTTTCCGTCAATAGCATGGATTGAACCTTCCCTCCACAGTAACGCGATCATCTGGATCTTCCAGATATTGAAGTTGTTGCGTCAATTGAATCTATCAATTTCAAACTTCATGGAACTCATCTTTGCTTGTTCTTCCTTCTTGGATTGTTGAAGAATTCTATGGCTCTGATACCAATTGTTAGCGGAAACGTAAAAGAAAGAACACAAGATTTACGTGGTTCAGATAAAAATAATCTTACGTCCACCAGAGAACAATTGCCTTTTTAATATTAACAAAGGAAGGGGAGATTCCCAATTACACTTAAGAGAATTTCTCTCTCAACTCTCTACTCACTACAATATATTGTATTGTTTTTGGGATGATTTCTACAAATGAAGGAGTGCATCTATCTATAGAGGTAAAGACCTCCTTTTGATGTCATTGGTGACATCAAACTACCTTCTCTTGATGTCTTGGGTGACATCAAAGGAGGAAGCCTCCTCCTAGCATTCACACCAACTCTTTCCACCAACTCTTCCAATTACAATGCCATTGTTGACTAAACATAAACCAATATTTTCAATTGGGTGACTTGGTGCTGCAGCAAGGCGAAGTAAGCGAGAGAATAATTCATCAACTGTGGGAACAGTCAGACTAGCCAAGATCTGGTCACGTACTGAATTAAGGTCATTAGGGAGTCTAGCGAGTGTAAGAACTAGAAACATCTTCTGTCGTTGCTCTTGTTGCTTTTCAACACTAGTAGAAACTGACATCAACGTCTCAAATTCTTCCATGACTGCATGTACTTGTCCCAAGTAAGACATCCAATTCCTGTTTCTTCAAGCTTGTCATTCGCGATATTACAACATATAAACGAGATATGTCATTAGTGTATAAATTACGAGCCCTTTCCCACACTACATAACATGTCTGGAATGGACGGAAGAAGGGCATCAACTTGGAATCAGTAGATCGCCGCAGGATACTACATGAGTGAGCATCGACCTTCTCCCACAGTGTTTTGGCCGTTTCATCACCTTCGCTAGCTTTGTTGTTAAATGATCTTGAACTCCTTGATCTTTACACCACAACTCGATAGACGAAGCCCAAACTAAGTAGTTTGAACCTCCCATTAAAGGTTCTGAGGTAATCATAACACCGAAACTGCTAGAACCCGTGTTTTTAGACCCGAAAGCATCGACTCCCAAAGACATCGTTGGATTATCACCTAATAACAAAAGGAATCAACTGACAACTCGTTGAAACAGATGAAGGAAACACTGTTTTTGCAGAAAATTACTGTAGCTGCCGAAAAAATCAGTATAGTCGCCGGAAAAATTCAAAGTGGTCGGAATTAAAAAATAAAATTATGGATAGGCTTGGAATGGTAGGGCGATCAGGCTGTCCTGAAGGAGTTTTTTGAAAAAATGGACGGAACACGCTCCACGCGCCGGCTCGTGGAGTAGATATCGTCCGAGGTTGACTGTTCCGGACGGCGCGTGGGGCGGCGTATGACAGAGGTGTTTGCTGGGGTTTGGTCGCCGTAGATTGGAGAACCTTGTGGTGGTGTTGGTTTTTGCACAACACCGATCGAATTGATTTTGACGAAAAATAGCACTAAAAAGTCGCCGGAATTGAAGCACGGCGACGACTGGGTTTTTCCCGAATGTTTTCTCACTGTCGCTCTGATACCATGTGAGAATGCACGGGAGAAAATATGATTGATATTATTCTCTTACGTAAAACATGATAAAATGAGCCCTATGTATATATACATAACATGTCCTACTCGAAATACATATGGGATTAGGATTATTTACTCTTATTTACATAACTATTCTAACAATTCTTTTATGGTAATTTGCCGTCTTCTGAAAGAACTTAGTATTCTTATCCCCATGCTTCAACCATTGAATTCTAGATCTTTGGCTCTCTCTTCAATTTTTCCAATCTCCTGGAATTCCATGTGCAAGCTGGCCTTTACCAGTAATTCGTCCTCATTTAGTGGTCTTTGTTCCTGCAAAAGACCCATAATAGAAATTTGGTTAAGTAGGTCCATCTTTTTCATCTTTAGGCTCCCACCATTCGACACATTCCATTCCTTCAGCTTAATCTTCAGCATTTTAAGCTTAGCCAGAACACAATCAGGTCTCTCTGTGATCTCAAAAGAATTCCCATTGCCACATTTTAAAGAAATAGGACAGTGGTCAGATGACATTCTGGGAAGCAATGACTATTTGATGTTGAATTCTTCATCCCAGCTGAAAAGAGAAATCTATCTATTCTTGGGGAACATTCATGGCTGTTCTCTTTAATCTTTATTCCATGTAAAATTGTTTCCTAATAATGGAGGATCAATGAGTTTCAAATCCTTTATAGTTTCTGAAAACTTCTTCATGGCCCCAGTGACACCCCTGTTGTTTATTTTCTCTCGGAGGCAAACCTAGTGGTGTTAAAATCACCACATACCACCCAAGCACCCTCACAAACTCCTCTATTCCCTGCCAGCTCCCACCATAGCTCCTCCATTTCCCTTCTATAGTTTGGAGCATATACCCCTGTGAGAAACCAAACAAAATTCCTGTTGAAAGAAGAAAGTTTACACAATATAGAATAAAGCCCAATGTTCATTAGTTCCCTCTCCCCCACCCTTCTATCCAACGTAATTAGTATACCTCCACTCCTCCTGTTAACCTCCTGTGAGAAAGCACGGGAGAAAATATTATTGATATTATTCTCATATATTAAACATGATACAATGAGCCATATATATACATAATATGTCCTACTCCTAGTACATATGGGATTAAGGTTATTTACTACTATTTACATAACTATTCTAATACTCCCCTCAAGCTGGTGCATATAAATCATATGTACCGAGCTTGTTACATATGTAGTTAATACGAGGACCAGTGAGAGGCTTGGTAAAAATATCTGCAAGCTGATCATTCGACTTCACAAACTTTGTAGCAGTATCTTCTCTAACAAAGTGACAGGCAATCTCAATGTGTTTAGTTCTCTCATAAAACACTGGATTTGACGCAATATGAAGAGCATCTTGATTATCATACACAAGTCACATCTAACTAATCTCACCAAATTTCAACTCCTTGAGCAACTGTTTGATCCAAATTAGCTCACATATTGCCATAGCCATTGCTCGATATTCTGCTTCGGCACTAGACCGAGCAACCACATTCTATTTCTTGCTCTTCCAAGACATCAAATTTCCTCCTACTAAGACACAATATTCAGATGTAGAACGTCTATCAGAACGTGATCTTGCCCAATTAGCATCTGAGTATCCAACGATCTGCTCATGGCTTCGACCCTCAAACAATAAACCTTTGTTTGGAGCTGATTTTATATATCGAAGAATGCGAAGAACTGCATCCTATTGACTATCACACGGAGAATCCATAAATTGACTCACAACAATCATAAAAAAGGAAACGTCGGGTCTTGTCACTGTAAGGTAATTTAATTTACCAACCAACCGCCTATATCTTGCAAGATCACTAAGAGGCTCCCTTGGCCTGGCAGGAGTTTAGAATTCGGATCCATCGGAGTGTCAATAGGTCTACAACCTGCCATTCCTGGCTCCTCAAGAATATCTAAGACATACTTCCGTTGTGAAATCACAATACCTCAGCTAACTTAGCGACCTCGATATCCATAAAATACTTTAGTTTGCCTAGGTCCTTAGTCTAAAGTGTTGAGAGATATGTTGTTTCAATTTAGTAATACTATCCTGATCATTGTCGGTAATAACAATATCATCAACATAGACCACCAGATAAATACAAAGATTCGACGCAGAGAGCCGATAAAACACAGAGTGATCAGTTTCACTCCGAGTCATGCCAAACTCCTGGATAACTTACCAAACCAGGCTCGAGGAGACTCTTTTAGATCGTAAAGTGACCGGCGCAAGTGACATATAAGGCCACAAAACTCCCCCCGAGTAACAAACCTAGGTGGTTGCTCCATATTAACTTCATCCTCAATGTCACTGTAAAAATACATTCTTTATGTCCAGCATATAGAGAGGCCAATGGCGAACAACAACCATGGATAGAAAAAGGCGGACGGATGCTACCTTAGTCACATGAGAGAAGGTATCACTGTAATCGAGCCCAAATATCTCAGTATATCCCTTGGCAACAAGACGGGTCTTAAGGCCATCAATCTTACCATTCAGACCGACCTTGACTGCATATACCGAGCGACAAACAACAGTAGATTTACTTGAAAGAAGAGGAACGAGCTCCCAAGTACCACTCGTACGTAAAGCCGATATCTTGTCAGTCATAGCCTGTCGCTATCCTGGATGAGACAATACTTCACGTGTAGACTTAGGGATGGAAACAAAGGGCGTAGAAGATATAAAAGCATAATAGGGTGATGACAAACGATGATAATTTAAATAGACATAATGGGGATTAGGATTAAGGGTGGTCAGTATACCTTTCCGAAGTGCAATCGGTGTACTAGGAATAGACAAGTCCGCAGTAGGAGTAGGGTCAGGTGCATGACGTGAATCAGCCGAGCCTGATGCTGGGTGCGGACGACGATGATATGTCAAGAGTGGTGTTCCTGTGGCGGGGAGTCTAGGAGGAGCCACACTAGACTCCCCAACGGTTGGAATGGTAAGACTTCTGTGGTGGAAGGTGGAGGAGGAGCTATAGTAAACTCCTTAAAGGTCGATATAGGTAAGACCTCAGATATATCAAGGTGGTCAGAATAGTCAGAAGAGGTAAAGAAAGGTTGAGATTCAAAAAATGTGACGTCAGATGACATAAAGTACCTAAAAATATCTGATGAGCAACAACGATATACCTTCTGAACACGAGAATAACCAAGGAAGACACACTTGAGAGCACGAGGAGCTAACTTCTCTTTCCCAGGGGCTAAGTTATGAACGAAACAAGTGCTCCCAAAAACTTTAGAGGGAACAAAGTATAAGGGTGACTAGGGAAACAATACTGCAAATGGAATCTGATTTTGGATGGGAGTTGAAGGCATCCGATTAACTAAATAATAAGCTGTGAGAACTGCATCGCCCCAAAAACGCAATGGAACATGAGATTCAATGAGAAGTGTGCGAGCAGTCTCAATGATGTGCCTATTCTTTCTCTCTGCAACCCATTTTGCTGAGGGGTATAAGGACAAAGGTTTGATGAATAATTTATTGAGAAGTCAAAAACTGCTGAAATTGAGAGGATAAATATTCTACGGCATTATCACTGCGAAAAGTGCGAGTGGAAGCACCTATTAATTTTTAATTTCAGCACAAAAATTCTGGAATATAGAAAACAACTCAGAACGCTCTTTCATTAAGCAAATACAAGTATATCTTAAATGATCATCAATGAAACTAACAAAATAACTAAATCCCAAGGTTGAACTGACTCTACTAGGACCCCATATATCAGAATGAACTAAAGAAAAAACAGACTTCGCATGACTCTCAATACTACGAGGAAAGGAGGCTCGGGTATGTTTCCCGAGCTGACATGACTCACTCTCTAATGTAGATAAACTAGACAAACTAGGCACCATCTTTTGAAGCTTGGATGTCCGAAACGTCTGTGAATTAGGTCCGGAGGATCTATAACTAGAAATGCCTAGGAGGAATCGAGTGAGTTAAGGCTTCTGATTCAAGTCCTGTTCCAAACACACCCTTAATGCTAAATTTGACTTTGAATTCGTAAAAGTATAGACTGAAGTTTTCTTTATTTGTTAAAAATGTGCCCATTTTTTAAATAATTGGTATTTTGTATTATATGTCATAGCAATTAATTTTTTTGTCTTTTAAATTTAATATTTCAATTAGTTTTCTCATTTAATTTTGCTCCTCTGTAAAAAAAGTTCGCTTTAGAAAGTAGAGAATGAGGCGGTTAATAAAACTTTTGCAATAAAAATATGGTATAAAATTAAAGAATGTGGAGGATATTTTTGTAAGCAACCAATATTTTTAGAAATTATGCAATGCTTTGATACACCAAACCAATCAGAGGATAAGAAGTAATCCCAGCATAAGTAATACCAACATTATTAATACCAGCATTGCTAATACACCCTATTCAACACTATTTTTATACCTCCTACAAAGCAACCCCTAGCATTCTCCGTTTCTGGGGCATTTAGGAATCTAGTGATTTTCTGAGCTACGATTCCCAACCTCACTAAAGTGTGGACTTTAATGAAATAAGGTGCAATGGCGGGATATATATATAAGAACAAAGTAACAAATTCATTTATAATGCTTCCCTTAGCACCAAATACACATATTTTCGATTGTACTTGTTGTTTACTACCTCTTGATTCAAGAGAGAACTCATGGACTATGAGGTCCACGCCTTAGTGCTTGCCTTACACTGAAAAGCAACTTAAGCGAGGTAAAGCGCCCTTGTTGAGCTTTTCTGAGCCTCAAGGCTTAAGTGCGCCTTAATGAGTGTTTGACACTGTGTTCAACCCATTCAAACCATATTTTGGACCTCGAACTAATTTTCGTAATGTCATAGGATTAAACACCAACGTGATAATAAATCCTTTCATCACCTATGTTAACACAAAAAATGAGTTTCTGATCAATCACCGAAAATTGATTGAGGAGAAACTATGCCCTATGCTGTTGAAATCGCCAGAATTTCCACGTAAACTGTAGGATTTGAAAGTGTTATGCCTCGATTATCGTTTCTGAGAGCATCTTAGCTTAGTTTCATACGTACAAAAACTAATTCTTTGTCTCCAATTAGAAAATATGTGTGATCCTCGTTACACGTTATTCCTTTGTTTCTGTTATTAACATCTTGAGTTTTGCATATTAGAAATTTGTCACTAGCATTAATAGTGTGCAGAATTTTACAGGGGACGTTGTTAGCCTCTTTGGTGGTATGGACTGTGCCTCCGATCTTGGCTTGGTGAGATACAGACTAAAGAAATTTGTTCATGCTTGTATTCGGGCTGTTTATGGAAACAGGTTAACTCAAGACCTTACTTCATATCTTCTTGCTTTACTTTCCCATATGAATCTTCTGAACTTCATATGGTCACTTGTTACTTTTGTCTCTGTTGAAAACAGAGAAGGAGAGTTATTTGACCTTATCTTAAGGCTTAAAACCAAGCTATTTTAAAGCAAATATACAATGTTTAAGGTCTTAATCGATTCTTTCATGTTATTTTTGTTTTGTTAAGTACTTTCAGTGTACTCTTTTGGATCGTATTTGACCTGAATTCCAGATCTTTATATTGCTATTTATTAGTCTTCTTTATTTGGGAATTTCATCTTTTTTTTGTGCTATGTGCCTATGTGTGTTATGTTGAAAGACCATTGGACCTTCACCTTCACTATCCTAAAGATTATTGCCCCCTTGAAGCAAACTGATTTGAACCTTATAAAGCAACCGTGTGAAAAACCACTGGGTTGCAAGAATTATTGCATGTCACTATTTATATTTAACATTAGTGAGCTGGTTAACAATATCATTATAATGCTGGCAACAGTTCTATAAAGCTTCTATGGTTGATTCATTTTAATATGTATTCTCTTCCCACTTCCCTTTCTTCCCTAAAATAGTTGGTAGCTATTCTAGGAGGAAATCTCTGATACAGTAATTGTTTCCTATCTTGTATAGTATTTCATGATATCTTTCATCTTTCCATAAGCATGATCACTCTGATAACATACTCTCTTGTTGCTGGCTTTGAATTTTTTATTGTGGAGGTGTAGAGGGGTGGGAGTCTTCCTTTGCTAAACCTTGAAATTTGATAAGCTTTGATGAAGTTGTCTTCTGTGGCAGGCATTTATTTTTGATTGTCCTGCTATGCCAGTTATGGAACTATGATTACTCATTCATAGTGTTATTTTCTGAAAGTTATTTTATCTAACATCTGTAAGGTACAAGTTTTTATGGAACAAAGTCCAATTGGAGTGCTAAATAAGTGCTGTCGTGTCTTAATTTTACTCATATGAGCTATGTCTGCGCAGGAATAAGTTGAGAGATCAACTATTTATGGAATCTGAGAAGTCCTGTACATCAGCAATCCTCTTGTTGGATGCAGTAACGTTGCTGATTGATTTAAGGTTTCCCTGGGCTTGCAGCAGTGTCACCTATCTTCTTCAAAGAAATATATATTCTTTATTTAGGGAAATCATTCTGATTGGCAAGGTTGCTCCTATTAGTACAAGATCTATTTTGTTGAATTATTTTACAACTTATATAATCTGTAACAATGAGTTATTCAAGTATATTTTCAGGGTAGTGATCACAAACTTAAGTAGTTTGTAATTGTGGATCAATTTCAAATTTTGTTAACTAGCTTTATTGCTTTAAAGTGCTCTTCTACTCTTGGGAGCTAAAAAGTATATCATAAAAGGTGATGGTGTGTGTGACAAGCTTGTAATTTTTTCACGGAGATCTCTAATAATCCTGGCTAATGTTAAAAAGCGGAGCTTTCATTCGACTCTCTACAATCCTATGCTTCCAATACTTCTTTGAGCTTAGGAGCTTGGCAATATACATAGACATAATATTTTCTTCAGATGGAAGATCATATAAATTAGATAACATTGTTTTTATATGACATATTCACTTGTTTCTCTGTTTTGGTATACTGGTCTCTCGAGAATACAAATATCTCATTGACTTGTTATTTATTAAAGCTGAAGAGTGACAGCATGCAGTTTAATTTTTGCAGGAAAGAAACTTTCCAGCTTCCAACAGGGTTGTATCCTCATTCGAGCGTGTGCTTGGACTGATTATACCTCATGTTGGTCAAAGCACTTGTTCTTGTGCAACTGTTGACCCACGGTGTTGCTTCCCTTCCCAGATTCTTACAATTCCATTTTTATGGCGGTTTTTCCCTCGCCTAAAAGAGGTAAATAGATATACTGTTCCACTGGAACATGGTTTTTGTATGGAGGACCAGATCAAGGAGTAATCCTTTACTGACAAGTATCTTGTTGCTCTGTGCTAGTTCAAGTGATGGTTCTGCATGAATCATCAGCTGAATATCTGTGCCATATTTGTTCATCTTCATTTGGAAGCTTCAGATTTATGCTTTTGGGGAGCTTCTTTTATTTGTTAGTGTTTGCTTTATATTTCCCGAAGGCTTATTCTGTTGGTTTCATTTCATTATGCAGGTCTTTGCAAGTCCATCTGTGAGTCGTCATTATTTTCATCAGATGGCATTATGCATGAAAGAGCATGTTAATGACCTTCCTCCTGATATAGAGATTGATCTTCCTGGCTATGCTAGCCTTCTAGGGAATCTACTCGAAGTTGCTAGGCTAGCTTTTGCCCTGCCAGAATCATTCACTATGGTAAGAGATGCCATTAGTTTTACTCAATAAAAAAAGATGTTTTATATTTCTGCGGCCAAGTTTTATGACTTGTCATTATTGTTTGGAACCTACTACTATAGTTGCATGAAAAACTTAAAATCTTTCTATCAAGGAATGAACTCTCATGGGTTAGCAATCCTGAATTTTATTCCATACGATGCTTCCTCTCTCGCATTTTATTTGCGCTAATTCAATTGGCCTTGGAGATTAAGGAAGTACTCCATAAATGATTTGATAAGATTGGGGTTGGTTACAGATCTTTTGAAGGAACTAAATTTGAGAGGTAATCAGAGGGGGAGATTTGTTTTATGGAAATATATCATTTCAAGGGCGTCATCTGCCATGCTTTTTATTCTGGTGATTGAATCTTTGAGCAAGATGATAGCCGCTGCTGCAGCAGGAAGCTGGTAGAGGGTTTCTCTGCATCGATTGAGGGACAAAAATTGTGTGAAGATCTCTCACCTTTTTTTTAATGATGCATTAGTTTTTGTTGCCTATGCAAACAAGCCAACATACTTGTGACAGATTCTGCTGTGTTTACAAGTAGTGTTAGGACTTGAGATCAAACTTCAGGATATGTGAGAGATCATTCCCGTGGAGAGCTGAACAACAACAAGAAGATAGCACAGGTACTCAATTCCAAGGTTGGTGCTCTTCCTCTATCTACCACGGGTTGCCATTTGGGGGCCTCAAATAAGGATCAAGCAACATGGAATTTGATCATAAAAGGAGTTGAGAGAGCCTAGTTGGATGGCAAAAGTAATACTTGTTTGTATGTCGGAAAGAAATAGAGAGTACACTGTCTCTTATGTATTGCATGTCACTTTTGCAAGCACCAACCAGGTGACTGGGAGGTTGGAAAGGCTCCAAAGTAATTTTCTATGGGACATAGTAAATGATTCTAGAAAGAACCATCCATTTAGTTTGACGATTCTAACTTCCTCGAAAAAAATAAGGAGGACCTGGGTTGGAGGAGCTTAGAGTATTCAATAGGGCGTTACTGGGAAATGACTGTGGAGATCTGGGACTGAGGACTAGGCTCCATGGATAGAAGTGAGCACAAAAATATGGACTTGTGGACAAGGGATGAAGGGCTACGAATGTTACAGTACATTTTGGCCATGGTGTATGGAGAAACATCATGAAGGGTGGGAAGGCTTAAGTGGCAACATAACAAATAAGATTGGGAGGTACGACATTATTAGCTTCTATACTCACAGGTTGGCGTGAAGAATCTGATTTTCAACATATGAAGAATAGCCTCTAATTTCTATAGTACCTTTAGTGCACCCATGTGATTCCAGTGTGTATAGAATATTGGATGTACTTTGAATAGAACCATATTTTTCTCTAAGACTATTTTCTGGTGTACTTCTTGTATAGGGGAACTTTCTCATAGATTAATAAATTATACTCCCTTCGTCCCAATTTATGTGGCACCATTCGGATTTCGAGAACAAAGAAAAACTCTTTACTTTTTGGTACTCTTCTTGTATATGGGAGATTTTCCTTTCATTAATAAAATTATTTACCTTACAAAAAATAAAAATCATGTCAAAGCCAAGTTAGGGTAATGTAGCCTATTTGTGAAAACTTGAGTTAATGAAGTAATTGTTCTATGAAAGATGGTAGGTTGTTTGGAACGAAAAGATGTAAAAAAGGTTTATTTTTACTCTAAGAGGCATAGGCGTTTGGGGGTGTTTGTTTGTGGATGGATTTGTGTTAAGGCCAAGGTAAGGGTAAACCAGAGAATGTTTGAAAATTGGGTCAAGTAAATATGGTTCATGCATTCAGTCTTCATTGGATGGATTTATAGGGAAATGAGGTTAATAAATGGCCACATACATCGATAGGCCCTTGAAGTTATCCACACTTTTCACTGACACTTTATCTTAACTCTGTTCCATTTGAATACTTTAACCAGGCCTTTATTGTGTCGTTTAGACACAAAATTCATAAGCAGCCAGACACATAAGGTGCCTGTAATTCACACACCACAGTAACGAATAAGCCAAGACATTTGGATTTAACTTAATTAAATTAAAAAAATTGAAACGATAACCCCACCCCACTGTCGTCATCTTCCCCAACGATTCCTCCTCGCTAGAAAAATCAATTTCTGGCCATCGCTTTTCCAGCTCTTTCTTCTTCTCCAGAAATTTGGTTTTTTTCTTCTTTTTCTTCATTCATACTTTCTAGGTTAAAACTACTGAGAGTTCGGGAACCAAACTGACTGGAGGAAAAATTTCTGTAGCTATTTGTGCAAATCAGTTGTTGTAACAGCAGAAGCAGAAGCAGAAGCAGAAAAAGAAAGAGCATAATAACCCCATTCTATGGAGATAAAGGAGTGCTACTGAGATGGTTCAATATTTTCCTTTTATTGTTCTTCTTTTCTCAAAGCATTGTTGGTTTTAATAATGGAGAAATCATGGACATGACAGCGAGGGGCGACCATCATTTACTGAAAATCCTTGAGGCTCAGGTATGTGTAAAATGGGGCAAAGAGAAGACGACAATGCCATGGCCGCTACCATCGATCACCGCCTGTCGGTGTCGAATCTTGACGCGAAACCCCGCCCATCACAACATAAGAGGAACCAAAAATACCTTCTTCTTAATGACTAGTCAAACAAAAACAACCTTTGAGCACTCAAAAGTTTTCTTGTTAATTTGCTGCAATAGGAACAAATTTCTGGATGTTAGTATGTTTATCCAGTGCACTAATAAAGTTAAGCACATACTCGACATTGCCTCACTGGAATAAATTTGTGCCGACAAAATTCACCTGCGACCCATTTGGTCTCATCGCAAAGCTTACAGATCTAAAGGGTTTTTCGAAGATCCACTGGAAATTTTTTTTCGGCAAAAATATTCATTTTCTGGCAAGAAGTATGTAAGTTTTAAAAAAAAAAAAATCATTTTCACGCGCTTGAAAAATGTGAGAGACACTTGCTTTGCCATGTCAGCATATTGTGTCTGGATGACACAATAAAAGTCTGGTTAAAGTGTTTAAATGGAACATACTTAAGATAAAGTATCTAAGTGAAAAGTGTGGACAACTTTACGGGACTGTCGATGTATTTGGCCTTAATAAATTGTAGCAGAGAGAGTATACATGAGACTCAGAGTTTTGATAGGGCTCAACATTTGAATATCAGTTTCAAGGTACACATTGTTGTTTACTAAGCATTTGACTAATCATTTTTAGTGTTTGAGGATGATCAGATATGTGATGTTCGTAAGTGTGAGAAGGCACGGGAGAAGAATATATTATTGATATGTAAACATAATACAATGAGCCCTATATATAATACACATAACCTAGCCTACTCCTAATACAGTTTAGACTAGACTTCTAATACAGTTAGACTTCTAACACTCCCCCTCAAGCTGGTGCATATAAATCATATGTACCAAGCTTGTTACATATGTAGTTAATACGAGGACCAGTGAGGGACTTGGTGAAAATGTCTGCAAGCTGATCATTTGACTTTACAAACTTTGTAGCAATATCTCCCGAGAGTATCTTTTCTCTGATAAAGTGACAGTCAATCTCAATGTGCTTAGTTCTCTCATGGAACACTGGATTTGACGCAATATGAAGAGCTGCTTGATTATCACACACAAGTCCCATCTGACTAACATCACCAAATTTCAGCTCTTTGAGCAACTGTTTGACCCAAACAAGCTCACATGTCGCCATAGCCATTGCTCGATATTCTGCTTCTGCACTAGACCGAGCAACCACATTCTGTTTCTTGCTTTTCCAAGATACCAAATTTCCTCCTACTAAGACACAATATCCAGAAGTAGAACGTCTGTCAGAAGGCGATCCTGCCCAATCAGCATCGGAGTATCCAACAATCTGCTCATGGCCTCGATCCTCAAACAATAAACCTTTACCTGGAGTTGATTTTATATACCGAAGAATGCGAACAACTGCATCCCAATGACTATCACATGGCGAACCCATAAACTGGCTCACAACACTCACAGGAAAGGAAATGTCAGGTCTTGTCACTGTAAGATAATTTAGTTTACCAACTAACCGCCTATATCTTTCAGGATCGTTAAGAGGCTCCCCCTGTCCTGGAAGAAGTTTAGAATTCGGATCCATTGGAGTGTCAACAGGTTTACAACCAGTCATTCCTGTCTCCTCAAGAATATCTAAGGCATACTTCCGTTGTGAGATCACAATACCAGAGCTAGACTGTGCGACCTCAATACCCAGAAAATACTTTAGTGTGCCCAGATCCTTAGTCTGAAAGTGTTGAAAGAGATGTTGCTTCAATTTAGTAATACCATCCTGGTCATTGCCGGTAATAACGATGTCGTCAACATAGACCACTAGATAAATACAGAGACGTGAATCAGAATGCCGATAGAATACAGAGTGATCAGCTTCACTCCGAGTCATGCCAAAGTCCTGGATAACAGTGCTAAACTTACCAAACCAGGCTCGAGGAGACTGCTTTAGACCATAAAGTGACCGACGCAAGCGACATACAAGGCCACGAGACTCCCCCTGAGCAACAAACCCAGGCGGTTGCTCCATATAAACTTCATCCTCAAGGTCACCGTGTAAAAATGCATTTTTAATGTCCAGCTGATACAGGGGCCAATGGCGAACAGCAGCCATAGAGAGAAAAAGGCGGACTGATGCTATCTTAGCCACTGGAGAGAAGGTATCACTGTAATCAAGCCCAAATATCTGAGTATACCCCTTGGCCACAAGACGAGCCTTAAGACGATCAACCTTACCATCTGGACCAACCTTGACTGCATACACCCAACGACAACCAACAGTAGATTTATCCGAAGGAAGAGGGACAAGCTCCCAAGTACCACTCGCATGTAAAGCAGACATCTCGTCAGTCATAGCCTGTCGCCACCCTGGATGAGACAATGCTTCACCTGTAGACTTAGGGAGGGCAACAGAGGACAAAGAAGATAGAAAAGCATAATAGGGTGATGACAAACGATGATAACTTAAACCAATATAATGGGGATTAGGATTAAGGGTGGTCCGTATACCTTTCCGAAGTGCAATCGGAAGAGACAAGTCCGCAGTAGGAGCAGGGTCAGGTGCAGGAAGTGAATCAGCCGGGCCGGATGCTGGGCGAGGACGACGATGATATGTCAAGAGTGGAGTGTCTTGTGCATGGAGTCTAGGAGGAGCCACAGTAGGTGGTCCAACGTTCGGAATGGGTAAGACTTCTGTAGCGGAAGGTGAAGGAGGAGATATAGACTCACTAAAGGCCGGTATAGGTAAAACTTCAGATATAGCCAGAGGGTCAGAATGGTCAGAAGAGGTAAAGAAAGGCTTAGACTCAAAAAATGTGACATCGGCTGACATAAGGTACCTGCGAATATCAGGTGAATAACAACGATAGCCCTTCTGAACACGAGAATAACCAAGGAAGACACACTTGAGAGCACGAGGAGCTAACTTATCATTCCCAGGAGCTAAGTTATGAACGAAACAAGTGCTCCCAAACACACGAGGGGGGACAGAGTATAAGGGTGACTGAGGAAACAATACCTCATGCGGAATCTGATTTTGGATGGGAGATGAAGGCATCCGATTAACCAAATAGCAAGATGTGAGAACTGCATCGCCCCAAAAACGCAGCGGAACATGAGATGCAATGAGAAGTGTGCGAGCAGTCTCAATAATGTGCCTATTCTTTCTTTCTGCAACCCCATTTTGCTGAGGGGTATAAGGACAAGAAGTCTGATGAATAATTCCATGAGAGGACATAAATTGCTGAAATTGAGAGGACAAATATTCTAAGGCATTATCACTGCGAAGGGTGCGAATAGAAACACCAAATTGATTTTTAATTTCAGCACAAAAATTTTGGAATATAGAAAACAACTCAGAACGATCTTTCATTAAGAAAATCCAAGTACATCTTGAATGATCATCAATGAAACTAACAAAATAACGAAATCCTAAGGTTGAACATACTCTACTAGGACCCCATATATCCGAATGAACTAAAGAAAAAACAGACTCTGCACGACTCTCAATACTACGAGGAAAGGAGGCGCGGGTATGTTTCCCGAGCTGACATGACTCACACTCTAATGTGGATAAACTGGACAAACGAGGCACCATCTTCTGAAGTTTGGACAAGCTAGGATGTCCTAAACGACTGTGAAGTAGGTCTGGAGGATCTGCAGCTAGACAGGCCTTAGAGGATGTTAGGGAGTTAAGATAGTAGAGTCCGTCTGATTCAAGTCCTGTTCCAATCGTCTGTCCCGTACTGCGGTCCTGCATAATAAAAGAGTCATCAATAAAGTATATTCCACAATGGAGGGCACGAGTCAAACGACTCACAGATGCAAGATTAAAAGGACAGCCAGGGACATAAAGGACGGAATCTAGAGTGACAGAGGGTAGAGGAGTTGCTTGTCCAACTCCTTTTGCTTTAGTTTGAGACCCATTAGCTAAGGTAACGTTGGGGAGAAACTGTGAATACGTAATATCTGACAAAAGGGATTTATTAGCAGAGATATGATCAGAAGCAGCTGAGTCCACCACCCATTGTTCAAGAGGACTAGACTGGGAAACACAAGCAAAAGAATTACCAGCAACAGAAGTATCAGGCTGAGCAACAGTGGCTACTTGTGGAGACGTCTGCTTACTTGCTCGATATTTAAGGAACTCATTATACTCCCTTTCAGATACAGAAAATCCCTGGTTACCTGTAGGCTCGGTCTGAGCAACATAAGCATTTTTTGTTGGTCGACCATGTAAAGAATGGCACACATCACGAGTGTGACCAAGTTTATAACAATAAGAACACTTGGGTCTAGATCTTCCAAAACGACCTCCTCCTCGTCTATACTCCATAGTATGAGAAGCCCGATTGTCCACGGATTGGGAGACGAGGATAGATGAATCAAGTGTCTGTGATGAGCTCACTGGGTGACTTGGTGCTGCAGCAAGGCGAAGTAAGCGAGAAAATAATTCATCAACTGTGGGAACAGTCGGACTAGCCAAAATCTGATCGCGGACTGAGTCAAGATCATTAGGAGGCCCAGCAAGAGTAAGAACTAGAAACAGCTTTTGTCGTTGCTCTTGCTGCTTTGCAACGCTAGCAGAAACTGGCATCAACGTCTCAAATTCCTCCATAACTGCCTGCACTTGACCCAAGTAAGTAGACATATCCAATTCCTGTTTCTTCAAATTTGTCATCCGCGATATCACGTCATAGAAACGAGATATGTCATTAGTGTATAAAGTACGAGCCTTTTCCCAAACCAAATAACATTTTTGGAATGGACGAAACAAGGGCATCAACTTGGAATCAATAGATCGCCACAAAATACTGCATAACTGAGCATCAATCTTCTCCCAATGTGCTTTGGCTTTTGTATCTCCGTCACTAGACTCGTGGGTTAGATGATCCTGAACACCTTGGCCTTTACACCACAACTCGACAGACGAAGCCCAAGCTAGGTAGTTTGAACCTCCCATTAAAGGTTCTGAGGTAATCATAATACCGGAACTGCCAGAACCCTGGTTTTTAGGCCCGAAAGCATCTAGTCCCAAAGACATCGTTGGATTATCAACCGCTGAAACTGAACAGAGGACTGAAAACTGGTGCAACCGGAAAACAGGAACACTGTAGCTGCCGGAAAAGCACTGTAGCTGCCGGAAAAATTCAAAGTTGTCGGAATTGAAAAGTAAAAATATGGATAGGCTCGGAATTCAAGTAGGAGCAAACTGTCCTGAAGAAATATTGGCCGGAAAGTACTGTAGCTGCCGGAAAAATCACTGTAGGTCGCCGGAAAAAATCAAAGTTGTCGGAATCGAACAAAAAATGGATGGGTAGGGTCGGAATTATATTCCGACTAAACTGTCCTTCTGGAGCGATCGGAAAAAGTGGCCGGAAAGGCCCTCACGCGCCGGCGCGTGGGCTTCACGCGCCGACTGTCCTGCCGCGCGTGGGGGCGCGTGAAGCGTCGGTTTCCGGTGATTTTTTCTGGGGTTGGTCGGAATTCTCTCCCAAACCTCGTGGTGGTCTCGGATTTTGCACAACACCAACAGAAAAGATAGTTTAGGTTACGGACAGCCTGTTAAGTCGCCGGAAAATTGCACGGCGACGAGGTCTTCTTCCCGGAAATAGCTGGAATGACGCACAGCTATACTATTCTCACCCTAGCTCTGATACCATGTGAGAAGGCACGGGAGAAGAATATATTATTGATATGTAAACATAATACAATGAGCCCTATATATAATACACATAACCTAGCCTACTCCTAATACAGTTTAGACTAGACTTCTAATACAGTTAGACTTCTAACAGTAAGCATCCCTTTTACCAAATCAAACTTTTGCACAAAATGATTGCATCAGAGGTCCATTGCTAGTTGAAAAGGATGTTCTAGATTGCTAGTTGAAAAGGATGTTCTACAGAACGATTGTGAGACCAAAGGTGTCATATGTGAGTGAATTTTAATGACCTAATGTATCCACAAGATGAATATAGTAGAAATGTGTATTTTAATATGGATGTGCAATTATACAAAATTAGAAATGATTAGAATGATTAGAAACGATCAGAACAGACTTAGTGGGCAAGTAGCCAAATTGGATGATAAAATGAAAGAAGGACCATGGGATGATTTGTAGATGTCCTACGTAGACCTCCCTGATCTCTGCTTGCAGTACTGTGGTGATTGAAGGTTCTTAAAAAGATGAGCTAGACCTGAATTAGAATCTTAAAGTACTGAAAATCTCTGATTCTCTAGGAATCGACACGGGTATAGCTAAGACAGAACACAATTAAAGCAAAAGATCCATGTAGGCGATGACAACTAGTTGGGATTAATTTGTTGTTATTGTTACACTTACATTGAGTGAGGATAGGAATAAATTGAGATTTATAGAACTCCAGTTTTGAGGACCCCTAATTTGCCTTAAAATGCAAAACTTACCAGTTTTGAATGAATTAGGCTCGTATTGAGTAGGATACATAGAGGATTGCTGTGTAGTATTTATCGTTTGTATTTCTGGAAAGAGACAAAAATAGGTGTTAGTTGTTAAGTGTCCCAGATTGGTAGAGAAAATGGTTATTTTCTCCTTATATGATATTGGCAATCCCTCACCTCATGAGCTAGCTTTTAGGGTTGAGTTAGGCCCAAGATATATTTTCATCACCTCCACTTGGGTTGCAACTCATGGTACTTGTCTAACTCATCATAATCTGCAGAAAAGACGTCTTTTCATTTGCAGCAGATGATTTTATATGAAGAGGCGTATGAGTCAGTTTATCATCTCTCCTCAACTGCAATTGTACTTGCCAGATCTTGTCAAATGTTTCTTGGTATTTTTGGGATTCAATGGGTCATGCATGGAAGCATAAAACAGGCCTTATGTAGTTGGTATAACAACCATCAGTTATTGGAAGTAGACACTACCGGAAAGCTGTGCCTTGTTGCATTTTGTGGAATATTTGGTTGAGAAACAACATATTCTTCAATAGAAAAAATTAGCACATTTTTATGTTAAATTTAGATGTTTGAGGAGCCTCTTTTTATAGTACTGGAAAAATGTTATATCTGACATAGATGCTCTGTTGGGCCTATTATATTCCTTCAATTTATTGAAGTAAGGAATCATTGCTGTTGTATTCCTTCATAGTACCTTCTAGGTACTCGTTAATAAAATATTTACCTTGTCATAATAAAAGGTCCATTTGCTTCATGTTGTATCAAAGCCAAAGCCATCTCAGTCCTTGGTTTACCCAATGTTTGGCCCCAAGTTATGTAGTTCACACTCCAAATGTGCAGCCCAAGGCATGAGAGATGTTCCATTCCATACATTGGTAGTGAGATTGGAATGCTGTCTTCTTATATGGTCTTGGTCAATGCTCACCCGATGAGTAGCTTTTAAAGTTGAGTTTTATCCAAGGTCCATTTTCTAGTAAAAACATATGTTAGTTAACCTTTTATAATGTTGTATCCATCGTGTCTTTAAATGTGGAGCAATTTTGCGTGATTTCTGCTATTTGCATATTGATAGAGTTCTCTTGGTTGAGATGGATCAGATTACTGGATAGATACTTGATGACGACTGATGTATTGCCACAAATAAGGAAAAGGGAATTTGGATCTTGATCATTACTTGCTCAGTAGGGAGAATGTTTCTTGTAAATAATTGTTTATAGGATGTGTTTTCTTGGTTTATTTTCTTAAGCATTCACAGTAATTTCCTCTTATACCTGTTCACAGGCTGTTGATTTTGCATCTGTTGCGACTTTTTTGTTGGAAGCACTCCCTTCTCTCCAATCATCAAATATGGGAAGTAAAGAAAGTATGCCCTTGTATTATTTACACCTGAATTCAGTTACTTCAGTAGATGTGTTCAGTTCATGTTCTAATTTGCACCTATTTGAGGTTTCAAAAGAAATAAAAACAATGTGAACACCATTCTTTTAATTTTATTTTGAGCTGATTACACTTTCTTCAGATTCTTCAGTGTCTGAGGATGATATGGTCATTGATGATGAACAAACAGAAAAAGTTCTGAATTTGGGTTTGGAGCAACAGATAACCAATGCTATAGATCCACGCTTTCTTCTACAGCTGGTATGCAGTCATAATTTTCACAGTACTAAGCATTAAGGTTCACTTTTAGTTCAGTCAGGATTTTATCCATTTGAACTATGAGTCACATTTTATGTTTAATGAACAGACTACTGTTTTACTGGGAGGGTTTTCACCTCTCAATGGTTTACATAGTGGCCAGCTTGATGAGAAACATGTGGCAGCTGTTAGTGCAGTTTGTGCTTTCCTTCACGTGACTTTCAACATTTTGCCGCTTGAACGTATTATGACTGTACTAGCCTATCGGACAGAGCTAGTTGCTGTCCTTTGGAACTTCATGAAGCAATGTCATGAAAATCAGAAATGGTCATTACTGTCAGAGCAATCAGCATATTTGCCAGCAGATGCTCCTGGATGGCTGCTACCTTTGGCTGTTTTCTGCCCTGTTTACAAGTAAGAGCTTATGGCTTCAACATATTCAGCCTGTATCATCTTGGGGAAGGTTTCTACAGCTGTCTTGTGTGAGTTGTGACTGCACAAGTAAATAACACATCTTCTCCTCTATCCTGAATCAGGCACATGCTTATGATTGTCGATAATGAGGAGTTCTATGAACAGGAGAAGCCATTATCTCTGAAGGATATCAGATGTTTGATTGTTATCCTTAGACAGGTAAAACCTTATACAAGGCAATCAATAAACGGGTAAAGAAAAGACTTAATATGTTTTACTGATCAAAAGAACTTTTAAATTGTTGTCTTTTCATCTCGGTATGGGAAAATACTGTCGTGATGGTATGGGAAGCACAACAATGATAGGATTAGCATAACACAAGTACACAACAATGAAGAGATTAGCAGGTCAGCTGGTTTAAGAATCAAGGGTGGGGATTCATTATCACTGTGATTGATGAACACTTAAAGAACCCTCAATTTATACTGTGGAAAAGTGTATTTGCTTGTAATTACTGGCTGCTAATCCACCTTATGAACCAAGAACAAGAAAGGATGTTCTCCACTCTCCCTTACGTGCAGTAATGATCTGTGTTAGAAGTCTAACTGTATTAGAAGTCTAGTCTAAACTGTATTAGGAGTAGGCTAGGTTATGTGTATTATATATAGGGCTCATTGTATTATGTTTAATATCAATTATATATTCTTCTCCCGTGCCTTCTCACATGGTATCAGAGCCTTGGTGAGAATATTATAGCTGTGCGTCATTCCAGCTACTTCCGGGAAGAAAGACCTCGTTGCCGTGCAATTTTCCGGCGACTTAAGAGGCTGTCCGTAACTAAAACTACCCTTTTTGTTGGTTCTGTACAAAATCCGAGACCACCACGAGGTTCGGAAGAGAATTCCGACCAACCCCAGAAAAAAATCACCGGAAACCAGCCAGCCACGCGCCCCCACGCGCCGGCAATACCCTCGGCGCGTGAGCCCACGCGCCGGCGCGTGAGGGCCTTTCCGGCCACTTTTTCAGTTTGCTCCAGGAGGACAGTTTGGTCGGCCTTCAATTCCGACCCTACCCATCCTTGTTTCGTTCGATTCCGACAACTTTCAGTTTTTTCCGGCGACTTTATTGAATTTTCCGGCAGCTACAGTACTTTCCGGCCAGAATTTCTTCAGGACAGTTTGCTCAACCTTGAATTCCGAGCCTATCCATATTTTTATTTTTCAATTCCGACAACTTTGTATTTTTCCGGCAGCTACAGTGCTTTTCCGGCAGCTACAGTAATCCTGTTTTTCCGGCAGCGACAGTTTTCAGTCCTCTGTTCAGTTTCAGCGAGTTTTCAGTTGATAATCCAACGATGTCTTTGGGACTAGATGCTTTCGGGCCTAAAAACCAGGGTTCTGGCAGTTCCGGTATTATGATTACCTCAGAACCTTTAATGGGCGGTTCAAACTACCTAGCTTGGGCTTCGTCTGTCGAGTTGTGGTGTAAAGGCCAAGGTGTTCAGGATCATCTAACCCAAGAGTCTAGTGACGGAGATGCAAAAGCCAAAGCACATTGGGAAAAGATTGATGCTCAGTTATGCAGTATTTTGTGGCGATCTATTGATTCCAAGTTGATGCCCTTGTTTCGTCCATTCCAAAAATGTTATTTGGTTTGGGAAAAGGCTCGTACTTTATACACTAATGACATATCTCGTTTCTATGACGTGATATCGCGGATGACAAATTTGAAGAAACAGGAATTGGATATGTCTACTTACTTGGGTCAAGTGCAGGCAGTTATGGAGGAATTTGAGACGTTGATGCCAGTTTCTGCTAGCGTTGCAAAGCAGCAAGAGCAACGACAAAAGCTGTTTCTAGTTCTTACTCTTGCTGGGCTTCCTAATGATCTTGACTCAGTACGCGATCAGATTTTGGCTAGTCCGACTGTCCCCACAGTTGATGAATTATTTTCTCGCTTACTTCGCCTTGCTGCAGCACCAAGTCACCCAGTGAGTTCATCACAGACACTTGATTCATCTATCCTCGTCTCCCAATCCGTGGACAATCGGGCTTCTCATACTATGGAGTATAGACGAGGAGGAGGTCGTTTTGGAAGATCTAGACCCAAGTGTTCTTATTGTTATAAACTTGGTCACACTCGTGATGTGTGCCATTCTTTACATGGTCGACCAACAAAAAATGCTTATGTTGCTCAGACCGAGCCTACAGGTAACCAGGGATTTTCTGTATCTGAAAGGGAGTATAATGAGTTCCTTAAATATCGAGCAAGTAAGCAGACGTCTCCACAAGTAGCCACTGTTGCTCAGCCTGATACTTCTGTTGCTGGTAATTCTTTTGCTTGTGTTTCCCAGTCTAGTCCTCTTGAACAATGGGTGGTGGACTCAGCTGCTTCTGATCATATCTCTGGTAATAAATCCCTTTTGTCAGATATTACGTATTCACAGTTTCTTCCCAACGTTACCTTAGCTAATGGGTCTCAAACTAAAGCAAAAGGAGTTGGACAAGCAACTCCTCTACCCTCTGTCACTCTAGATTCCGTCCTTTATGTCCCTGGCTGTCCTTTTAATCTTGCATCTGTGAGTCGTTTGACTCGTGCCCTCCATTGTGGAATATACTTTATTGATGACTCTTTTATTATGCAGGACCGCAGTACGGGACAGACGATTGGAACAGGACTTGAATCAGACGGACTCTACTACCTTCACTCCCTAACATCCTCTAAGGCCTGTCTAGCTGCAGATCCTCCAGACCTACTTCACAGTCGTTTAGGACATCCTAGCTTGTCCAAACTTCAGAAGATGGTGCCTCGTTTGTCCAGTTTATCCACATTAGAGTGTGAGTCATGTCAGCTCGGGAAACATACCCGCACCTCCTTTCCTCGTAGTATTGAGAGTCGTGCAGAGTCTGTTTTTTCTTTAGTTCATTCGGATATATGGGGTCCTAGTAGAGTATGTTCAACCTTAGGATTTCGTTATTTTGTTAGTTTCATTGATGATCATTCAAGATGTACTTGGATTTTCTTAATGAAAGATCGTTCTGAGTTGTTTTCTATATTCCAAAATTTTTGTGCTGAAATTAAAAATCAATTTGGTGTTTCTATTCGCACCCTTCGCAGTGATAATGCCTTAGAATATTTGTCCTCTCAATTTCAGCAATTTATGTCCTCTCATGGAATTATTCATCAGACCTCTTGTCCTTATACCCCTCAGCAAAATGGGGTTGCAGAAAGAAAGAATAGGCACATTATTGAGACTGCTCGCACACTTCTCATTGCATCTCATGTTCCGCTGCGTTTTTGGGGCGATGCAGTTCTCACATCTTGCTATTTGGTTAATCGGATGCCTTCATCTCCCATCCAAAATCAGATTCCGCATGAGGTATTGTTTCCTCAGTCACCCTTATACTCTGTCCCCCCTCGTGTGTTTGGGAGCACTTGTTTCGTTCATAACTTAGCTCCTGGGAAAGATAAGTTAGCTCCTCGTGCTCTCAAGTGTGTCTTCCTTGGTTATTCTCGTGTTCAGAAGGGCTATCGTTGTTATTCACCTGATATTCGCAGGTACCTTATGTCAGCCGATGTCACATTTTTTGAGTCTAAGCCTTTCTTTACCTCTTCTGACCATTCTGACCATCTGGCTATATCTGAAGTTTTACCTATACCGGCCTTTAGTGAGTCTATCTCTCCTCCTTCACCTTCCGCTACAGAAGTCTTACCCATTCCGAACGTTGGACCACCTACTGTGGCTCCTCCTAGACTCCATGCACAAGACACTCCACTCTTGACATATCATCGTCGTCCTCGCCCAGCATCCGGCCCGGCTGATTCACTTCCTGCACCTGCCCCTGCTCCTACTGCGGACTTGTCTCTTCCGATTGCACTTCGGAAAGGTATACGGACCACCCTTAATCCTAATCCCCATTATATTGGTTTAAGTTATCATCGTTTGTCATCACCCTATTATGCTTTTCTATCTTCTTTGTCCTCTGTTGCCCTCCCTAAGTCTACAGGTGAAGCATTGTCTCATCCAGGGTGGCGACAGGCTATGACTGACGAGATGTCTGCTTTACATGCGAGTGGTACTTGGGAGCTCGTCCCTCTTCCTTCGGATAAATCTACTGTTGGTTGTCGTTGGGTGTATGCAGTCAAGGTTGGTCCAGATGGTAAGGTTGATCGTCTTAAGGCTCGTCTTGTGGCCAAGGGGTATACTCAGATATTTGGGCTTGATTACAGTGATACCTTCTCTCCAGTGGCTAAGATAGCATCAGTCCGCCTTTTTCTCTCTATGGCTGCTGTTCGCCATTGGCCCCTGTATCAGCTGGACATTAAAAATGCATTTTTACACGGTGACCTTGAGGATGAAGTTTATATGGAGCAACCACCTGGGTTTGTTGCTCAGGGGGAGTCTCGTGGCCTTGTATGTCGCTTGCGTCGGTCACTTTATGGTCTAAAGCAGTCTCCTCGAGCCTGGTTTGGTAAGTTTAGCACTGTTATCCAGGACTTTGGCATGACTCGGAGTGAAGCTGATCACTCTGTATTCTATCGGCATTCTGATTCACGTCTCTGTATTTATCTAGTGGTCTATGTTGATGACATCGTTATTACCGGCAATGACCAGGATGGTATTACTAAATTGAAGCAACATCTCTTTCAACACTTTCAGACTAAGGATCTGGGCACACTAAAGTATTTTCTGGGTATTGAGGTCGCACAGTCTAGCTCTGGTATTGTGATCTCACAACGGAAGTATGCCTTAGATATTCTTGAGGAGACCGGAATGACAGGTTGTAAACCTGTTGACACTCCAATGGATCCGAATTCTAAACTTCTTCCAGGACAGGGGGAGCCTCTTAACGATCCTGAAAGATATAGGCGGTTAGTTGGTAAACTAAATTATCTTACAGTGACAAGACCTGACATTTCCTTTCCTGTGAGTGTTGTGAGCCAGTTTATGGGTTCGCCATGTGATAGTCATTGGGATGCAGTTGTTCGTATTCTTCGGTATATAAAATCAACTCCAGGTAAAGGTTTATTGTTTGAGGATCGAGGCCATGAGCAGATTGTTGGATACTCCGATGCTGATTGGGCAGGATCGCCTTCTGACAGACGTTCTACTTCTGGATATTGTGTCTTAGTAGGAGGAAATTTGGTATCTTGGAAAAGCAAGAAACAGAATGTGGTTGCTCGGTCTAGTGCAGAAGCAGAATATCGAGCAATGGCTATGGCGACATGTGAGCTTGTTTGGGTCAAACAGTTGCTCAAAGAGCTGAAATTTGGTGATGTTAGTCAGATGGGACTTGTGTGTGATAATCAAGCAGCTCTTCATATTGCGTCAAATCCAGTGTTCCATGAGAGAACTAAGCACATTGAGATTGACTGTCACTTTATCAGAGAAAAGATACTCTCGGGAGATATTGCTACAAAGTTTGTAAAGTCAAATGATCAGCTTGCAGACATTTTTACCAAGTCCCTCACTGGTCCTCGTATTAACTACATATGTAACAAGCTCGGTACATATGATTTATATGCGCCAGCTTGAGGGGGAGTGTTAGAAGTCTAACTGTATTAGAAGTCTAGTCTAAACTGTATTAGGAGTAGGCTAGGTTATGTGTATTATATATAGGGCTCATTGTATTATGTTTAATATCAATTATATATTCTTCTCCCGTGCCTTCTCACAATCTGCACAGCCTTGTGATTTGAGGCATGAGCATATATGTTCATCGGTTCAAGACTTCCACAGGAAGTTACTGCTGATAAAAGTTATTCCTTCTATCCTTGGTCATGATTTGAGATATGCTTGCTCATAAAGTAAAGAATATGGAAGCAACAGATTAAAGCACCTAGAAACCTTGTGACAGACCTTTCCCATTTGGCGCTACACTTGGTTGTCGATGTAGCGGATGCCTAGGAGAGCATGACCGACCACATTCATTATTTTAGTATTCATCACGATTTGACTATTTTAATGCTAGTTTTTGAACCTACCACAATATCCTCCTCTATCTGGATTTGGGACAGTATGATCTGGAGCTAGCACCTGAAGACTATGATAAAACAAAATCTGGTGTTATGGTCCACTGAACTGAAACAGGACCTAGGTGTAGCTGGAAGTGCCCGTATTTGTCCTTTTGATTGTTTAAAATGCTCTATATTTTTGGATTAGTAGAACCATGTCTTGCTTTAAAACGCTATTTCAAGGTCTTGCATAAGCTAAAAATCCCACATTTCTTTTATTTGGAGAGTGCAGAGTGTGCAATTGATAAAAGGAGACTATAAGGGCTCATGTTATATTATATCAGGACTCGTTCCCTGCACTAATGCATCTATGCTTTACACACTTAGGCTTTATGGCAGCTCCTCTGGCTTAATCCTATGGCGCCTGCTAACTTTGGTAAATCAACAACTGATATCTTTGCTATGAAGAAGCATCCATTAGAGTTCCTTCAGTATAGGGTTAGTGTTGTAGCATCTGAACTCCTTTCACAGGTAGATACACAGTCCCTCTTTCAAACAGGATTCTTTCAATATTTTTTCTTTAGTTGAATTATTTAATAATTGTAGTCTTGAGATATAAAGATTATATTAAATTACTGTTCTAACATAGAGTTATTGTAGTTACAAGATTGGAACAACAGACGGCAATTTACACCTCCTAGCGAATTTCATGCAGATGGTGTAAATGAGTACTTCATATCTCAGGTAATAGTTTTGCAATTGCTAATTTGCAATGTAGGTTTCTTCTGGTTAGGTTCTTTTCCATACATTCGTCGCAGTAATTGGAAGTATCTTTCAGGCAATGACGGAGAACACTAGAGCCAACGATATACTAAAGCAAGCTCCATTCCTGGTTCCATTTACTAGCCGAGCCAAAATATTTACTGTGAGTGATTAAATCTGCACAATTCTTCTTTGATTTTCTCTTTTTAAGTCTTGTCGTTTTCACTTGTTTTGCCTTGCCATATTCCTCCTTTGGGACTTCATATGTATTATAGGAAGATGAGTGGCTCCATTCCCCGTAGACTTATTTTGTCCTTTTTGGTTAGCTTTGTATATGTTAAGAGTTGCACATTGAGCCAATTGAAGTTGGTCAATTTCTGATATAGCATGTCACTCTGCTCAACTAACCCATAGTTTATTAATCATCTGGCAGTCACAGCTAGCTGCAGCAAGAGAGAGGAATGGGAGCCAGGGTCTTTTTGCTAGGCATAGATTCAGAATTAGAAGAGACCATATTCTGGAAGATGCTTTTAACCAATTGAATGCATTGTCGGAGGAGGATCTCCGAGGACTGGTGATGCATTTGCTCTCTGTGTGATTATGTTCACTTTCTATTTGATTATAGGCGTGCATGTATACGTGCAAGTATGCGTGTGCGTGCGTACACTTTACTCAGAAGAAATAATTTCTATTCCTGTGGTTGACCTTGTGTTTTCAGATACGTGTAACCTTCATTAACGAACTTGGAGTTGAGGAAGCTGGTATAGATGGTGGTGGGATATTCAAGGATTTCATGGAGAATATTACTCGAGCAGCTTTTGATGTACAATATGGATTATTTAAGGTGCTAATTTCATAAATGTTGTTAGATATTAATGGTTGGACCTCCTGCCCTGTAACTAGTTGTGGTTCCAGCCAAGGTGTTCGGTAAATGTGAGCAATTTACTTAGGTAATTAGGTTCCTGTCCTTCTCTTTTCTGTTTCTCTTTCTTGTGCTAGTGGTAAAAATTCTCTGCAAAGATTTTGTATTTTGCTAAGGCCACCGGTTCTTATTTTTACCGTTTCAACCAATCGAGTTTTGTGTTGGCTGTTTGATTTGTACCAAAATACAACATGTGATTTTGGCCTCAATTAATTGGGATTGAATGGTTCCCTTTCAAAGGGTTATTGAGATGTAGTTTGTTTATAAAACTCCATCTACAGCCTGCTACAATAAATTTCTATTGGATATATATTTTACCACTGGCATTTTATACCTACTAGAATAGTCATTTGGAATCATTTCACATGGTTTAGATTCTTTTTAGTTATCTTGTTCAAAAGGGTTTATCGAGTCTTATTATGGTCAGACTCGTTTGGATTTTCTCATCCAACCTAATTTTTGGAATAGCTAGCCTGTTTATGGACATTAGAGTAGGGAACAACAACAACTACAACTACCCAGTATAGTCCCACAAAGTGGGGTCTGGGGAGGGTAATATGTAGACGAGCCTTACCCCTACCCGAAAGGGCAGAGAGGCTGTTTCCAATCGACCGGGCATTAGAGTAGGGAGAGGAGCAGTTTTACCCATTCTCTATCTTCTCGCAAGTAGGACATCAGTTCGGTTTTGAACTTAAGGGAATAGTCTTTTGCTTATGATCTGTCTGAAGACTAGCTGGTATAGCAGCCCAAATTTACCTATTGTGGAAGATCAATTGTTGCTTCCTCTTTTCAGATTGCAATCCCTGTCGAGTCAGGAAGGAAATGAGTATTGAGTAAGGTAATCGGACATCGAGGCTCTTGGCTCCGATGGAGCAGGTGTAGGCAAAGGCATGCCTCCTTGAATCTTCCTTGAGTTGACGTCACTGAGACATTTACTCTTGGGCCTATCTTGTTGGGCATCGCTAGATCTAAAGGGAACTTATCAAGCATTTCCATCTCCATTCCTAAAATCATTCTTAGGGCTTTGAGCGCGTTGAAGACTCGATAGCAATTTCATCGTCTTTCCAGTTCAATAGCTCCTATCCCATCTTTTTGAAACATATCTTTTACCTAATTTGGATAGCTGAGTGGTAGAATCCTGCACATATTAGTCTATCATGGGCTCGCTATTTGAAATTGAAAATGAAGGGGAGAGTATCTGCTCAGATAATATGGTGGAAATAAATGTTTGATTTATACTCATGTTATTGGTTTGTTCATTAACTTACTTATCTTGTGTTAGATAGTTATGTGTAAATAATTCTAGTCCCTTATGTAGTAGGAGTAGAATATGAGCTAGTCCCATATGTAGTTGGAATAGAATATGTATTATATATAAGGCTCATTGTATCATTGAAAAAAATTTGATTTTTCTTCCGTGCATTCTCTCATAGTAGCTGAGCTTCAGTGTAGAAAGATCTCATTGCCGTGCAATTTTCCGGCAACATCATCTTGTTCCTAGGGTTCATCATTGCTATAGTCGTATTGTGCATATACCAGTACCACCATCAGATCCGAAACCTTGTGCGACCAAACCCCAAAAATCCCAGTCCCATTGGAATAGAAACGTCACTCACAGGGCGTCTTTCAGTTGATGACTCAAGATTTATTTGTGTTATCTCTTATCAATAAGTATTGTGCGAAAACCAACACTACCATTTTGTTCGGAAAAGTCAGGCGACAAAACCCCAGTCAATCGCTCCGGTAGAAAGTCCCTCACGCGCTTCCATGCGCTGCCAGAACTAGGGGTCCGGCGAGTGCATCTGACACACGTGCCGACGTGTGGATCACTTTCCAACTAAAATATTCAAAAATTTATTTAGGACAATTGTTTCATGGGGTGAATCCGAGTCCACCAGTATAAATTCCTACAGATTCCGAGAACTTTTGAATTTTTCGGCACGTGTGAGCCATTCCGGCTACTTTTTGACAAAACATCTTCAGGACAACTTATCTGTCCAATGATTTTGAGCCTACCCATATAAATTACATCTAATTCTGACAATTTATATTTTTACGGTGTGAACAATGAATACCAGAAAAGTTTTTGTTTCTGGTGGTGTTTTAGAACGTATTTTATAGTGTGAAATTCGGCTTAGTCTCACTATTTTCAAATTTCTCCGGCGACTTTTCTGCTAACTTCTGTTTATCATCAACCACATGGTTTTGTTGCTTAGGGGGAGTTTAGTAACCTTGTATGTCTGTATGTCACTTGCGCCGGCCACTTTATGGTCTAGAGCAGTCTCCTCGAGTTTGGTGGGGTAAATTCAGTACAATCCAGGAGTTTGACATGATTCGTAATGAAGTCGAATGATCAGCTTGCAGATTTTTTCACCATGTCCTTCTGGTCCTTTTATTAGTTACATATATAATAAGCTCAGTACATATGATTTGTATGCATCGGATTGAGGGGGAGTGTTAGATAGTTATATGTAAATAATCTTAGTCCCATATGTAGTAGGAGTAAAATATGTCCTAGTCCCATATATAGTAGAAGTAGAATGTCCTAGTCCCATATGTAGTAAGAGCAGAATATGTATATTATATAAGGCTCATTGTATCTGTTAGAATATGTAATAGTAGTAAAATAACCCAATTCAATATGTATTAGGAGTAGGATATGTTATGTATATATATATGGGGCTTATTGTATCATGTTCAATAGAATATATCATATTTTCCTCCCGTGCTTTCTCACATGGTATTAGAGCATTGGTGAGACAAATTATCGTTGTGCGTCATTCCAACGACATACGGGAAGAAATCAATCGTCACCGTGCAATTTTCCGGTGACCTAAGTGACTGTTTACATTAAAGTCATTATTTATCAGTGTTGTGCAAAATCCAACACCACCATAAGGTCCCCAAGAAAAATCCAACCAAACCTAGTGAAGAACTCCGGCAAAAACCTTCACACGCACCGTCACGCGCCTCCAGCAGTTAGGGTTCCGGCGAGTGTTATCTCATGCGCCGGCGCGTGAGGTAGTTTTCCGTCATCTTTGAAGTTCGATTTTTTACAGGGCTGATCGCCTCCCTCTTGCGACTCGGCCCATCAAGATTTTAGGGTTTCTCAGTCACCGGAACATGGTTATCCGGCAAGAGCAGTGATTTTTCTACCAAAAGGGGTGTTTCCGGTCAAATTTCGGGAAAACTTCTTCAGGAAAGTACCCTCTCCTTACAAATCCGAGCCTACCCATATTTTTTCTTTTCAATTCCGACCACTTTGAATTTTTTACGGCATCTACAGTGATTTTTCCGGTTGCTATTGTAATTTTTCCGGCAAACACAGTTCTTTCAGCGAATTCTCAGTTGATTCTTTTTATTATTTGGTAGTAATCCAACCATGTCTTTGGGAGTTGATGTTTTTGGGCCTAAAAACCCGGCTTCTGGCAATTCCGGTGTTATGATTACCTCAGAACTTTTTAATGGGAGGTTCCAACTACTTAGCTTGGGCTTCGCCTGTCGAGTTGTGGTGTAAAGGTCAGGGTGTTCAAGATCATCTAATCAAGGAGTTTAGTGAAGGAGATGAAAAAGCCAAAGCACTTTGGGAGAAGATCGATGCTTAATTATGCAGTATTCTCTGGCAATCTATTGCTTCCAAGTTGATGCCCTTATTTCGTCCATTCCAGACATGTTATTTGGTTTGGGAAAAGGCTCGTACTTTATACACTAATGATATATCTCGTTTCTATGATGTGATATCGCGGATGACAAATTTAAAGAAATAGGAATTAGATATGTCTACTTACTTGGGACAAGTACGGGCAGTTATGGAGGAATTTGAGACGTTGATGCCAGTTTCTGCTAGCGTTGCAAAGTATCAAGAGCAGCGACAAAAGCTGTTTCTAGTTCTTACTTTTGATGGGCGTCCTAATGATCTCGACTCAGTACACGATCAGATTTTGGCTAGTCCGATTGTCTCCACAGTTGATGAATAATTGTCTCGATTACTTCGCTTTGCTGGAGCACCAAGTCACCCAGTGAGCTCATCACAGACACTTGACTCATCTGTCCTCGTATCCCAATCAGTGGACAATCGGGCATCTCATACTATGGAGAATAGACGAGGAGGAGGTCGTTTTGGAAGATCTAGACCCAAGTGTTCTTATTGTCAAAAACTTGGTCACACTCGTGACGTGTGCTATTCTTTACATGGTTGACCACCCAAAAATACTTATGTTGCTCAGACCGAGACTACAGGTAACCAGGGATTTTCTGTATCTGAAGGGGAGTATAATGAGTTCCTTAAATATCGAGCAAGTAAGCAAACATCTCAACAAGTAGCCTCTGTTGCTCAGACTGATACTTCTGTTGCTGGTAATTCTTTTGCTTGTGTTTCCCAGTCTAGTCCTCTTGAACAATGGGTTGTGGACTCAGCTGCTTCTGATCATATCTCGGGTATTAAATCCTTTTTGTCAAATATTGTGTATTCACAGTCTCTTCCCAATGTTACTTTAGCCAATGAGTCTCAAACTCAAGCAAAGGAGTTGGACAAGCGAATCCCCTACCCTCCATCACTCTAGATTCTGTTCTTTATGTCCCTGGCTGTCCTTTTAATCTTGCATCTATTAGTCGTTTGACTCGTGCCCTCCATTGTGGTATATACTTTATTGATGATTCTTTTATTATGAGGACCACAATACGGGACAGACGATTGGAACATGACTTGAATCAGAAGGACTCTACTACCTTAACTCACTAAAATCCTCCAAGGCCTGTTTAGTTGCAGATCCTCCAGACCTACTTCACAGTCGTTTAGGACATCTTAGCTTGTCCAAGCTTCAGAAGATGGTGCCTAGTTTGTCTAGTTTATCCACATTAAAGTGTGAGTCATGTCAGCTCGGGAAATATACCCGAGCCTCCTTTCCTCGTAGTATTGAGAGTCGTGCAGAGTCTGTTGTTTCTTTAGTTCATTCGGATATATGGGGTCCTAGTAGAGTCAGTTCAACCTTGGGATTTCGTTGTTTTGTTAGTTTCATTGATGATCATTCAAGATTTACTTGGATTTTCTTAATGAAAGATCGTTCTGAGTTGTTTTCTATATTTCAGAATTTTTGTGCTGAAATTAAAAATCAATTTGGTGTTTCTATTCGCACTTTTCGCAGTGATAATGCCTTAGAATATTTATCCTCTCAATTTCAGCAGTTTATGACTTCTCAAGGAATTATTCATCAGACCTCTTGTCCTTATACTCTTCAGCAAAATGAGGTTGCAGAGAGAAAGAATAGGCACATTATTGAGACTGCTCGCACACTTCTCATTGAATCTCATGTTCCGCTGCGTTTTTAGGGCGATGCAGTTCTCACATCTTGTTATTTGGTGAATCGGATGCCTTCATCTTTCATCCAGAATCAGATTCTGTATGAGGTATTGTTTCCCCAGTCACCCTTATGCTCTGTTCCCCTCGTATTTTTGGGAGCACTTGTTTCGTTCATAACTTAGCCCCTGGGAATGATAAGTTCTCTCCTCGTGCTCTCAAGTGTGTCTTCCTTGGTTATTAGCTGATGTCACATTTTTTGAGTATAAATCTTTTTTTACCTCTTTTGACCATTCTGACCATCTTGATATATCTGAAGTTTTACCTATTCCGGCCTTTAGGGAGTCTACTTTAGCTCCTCCTTCACCTTCCGCCACAGAAGCCTTACCCGAGTCTACTATAGCTCCTCCTTCACCTTCCGCTACAGAAGTCTTACCAAGTCCAACCGTTGGAGAGTCTAGTGTGGCTCCTCCTAGACTTCCTGCCACAGAAACTCCACTCTTGACATATCATTGTTGTCCTCGCCCAGCATCCGGCCCGGCTGATTCACGTCCTGCACCTGACCCTGCTCCTACTACGGATTTGTCTCTTTCGATTGCACTTCGGAAAGGTATACGGACCACCCTTAATCCTAATCCCCATTATATCAGTTTAAGTTATCATCGTTTGTCATCACCCTATTATGCTTTTCTATCTTCATTGTCCTTTGTTTCCATCCCTAAGTCTACAGGTGAAGCATCTCATCCAGGGTGGCGACAGGCTATGAATGACGAGATGTCTGCTTTAAATACGAGTGGTACTTGGGAGCTCGTCCCTCTTCCTTCAGGTAAATCTACTTGGGAGCTCGTCCCTCTTAAGGTTCGTCTTGTCGCCAAGGGATATACTCAGATATTTGGGCTCGATTACAATGATACCTTCTCTCCCGTGGCTAAGGTAGCATCCGTCCACCTTTTTCTATCCATGGCTACGGTTCGCCATTGGCCCCTCTATCAGCTGGACATTAAAAATGTGTCTTACACGGTGACCTTGAGGATGAAGTTTATATGGAGCAACCACCTGGGTTTGTTGCTCAGGGGGAGTCTCATGGCCGTGTATGTCGCTTGCGCCGGTCACTTTATGGTCTAAAGCAGTCTCCTCGACCCTGGTTTGGTAAGTTTAGCACCGTTATCCAGGACTTTGGCATGACTCGAAGTGAAGCTGATCACTCTGTATTTTATCGGCATTCTGATTCGAGTCTCTGTATTTATCTGGTGGTCTATGTTTGCGACATTGTTATTACCGGCAATGACCAGGATGATATTACTAAATTGAAGCAACATCTCTTTCAACAGTTTCAGACTAAGGATCTGGGCATACTAAAGTATTTTCTGGATATTGAGGTAGCTCAGTGTAGCTCAGGTATTGTGATCTCACAACGGAAGTATGCCTTAGATATTCTTGAGGAGACAGGAATGACAGGTTGTAGACTTGTTGACACTCCGATGGATCTGAAATCTGAACTTCTGCAAGGACAGGGGGAGCCTCTTTAACGATCCTGCAAGATATAGGCGGTTAGTTGGTAAATTAAATTACCTTATAGTGACAAGACCTGATATTTCCTTTCGTGTGAGTGTTGTGAGCCAGTTTATGGGCTCTCTGTGTGATAGTCATTGGGATGCAGTTGTTCGCATTCTTCGGTATATAAAATCAACTCCAGATAAAGGTTTATTGTTTGAGGATCGAGGCCATGAGCAGATCGTTGGATAATCCAATGCTGATTGGGCAGGATCACTTACTGACAGACGTTCTACTTCTGGATATTGTGTCTTAGTAGGAGGAAATTTGGTATCTTGGAAAAGCAAGAAATAGAATGTGGTTACTCGGTCTAGTGCAGAAGCAGAATATCGAGCAATGGCTATGGCGACATGTGAGTTAGTTTGGATCAAACAGTTGCTCAAAGAGTTGAAATTTGGTGATGTTAGTCAGATGGGACTTGTGCGTGATAATCAAGCTGCTCTTCATATTGTGTCAAATTCAGTGTTCCATGAGAGAACTAAACACATTGAGATTGACTGTCACTTTGTCAGAGAAAAGATATCTCGGGAGATATTGCTACAAAGTTTATAAAGTCAAATGATCAGCTTGCAGACATTTTCATCAAGTCCCTCACTGGTCCCCCTATTAATTATATATGTAACAAGCTCGGTACATATGATTTATATGTACCAGCTTGAGGGGGAGTGTTAGAACATGTAAATAGTAGTAAAATAACCCTAATCCAATATGTATTAGGAGTAGGATAGGTTATGTATATATATAAGGCTCATTGTATCATGTTTAATAGAATATATCATATTTTTCTCCCGTGTTTTCTCAGAGTATCATTGAAAAAATTTTGATTTTTCCCGTGCATTCTCACATGTTGCCTCCCCTTGTGTTTTCAGGAAACTGCAGATCATCTACTCTATCCAAATCCTGGATCTGGGATGTCTCATGATCAACACCTCCAGTATTTTCATTTTCTTGGGACAGTTCTTGCTAAGGTATTGACACTTGTGTAATGCATGTTCAGCACCTATGATGACTGGTGATTGACTCAACTTCTGACATGCTGTTGTATGTTCTTTCTAATCAAAGCACAATACTTGCTTCGGTGCAGAATTAGGCCTAGGAAGGATTATCATCTTGAAATGTAGCTCTTTCTCAAGTAATTGTCATCTTGAATGAGATATGCGTTTTCATTGGTTAAAGCTTCTTGTTTTAGACTGGAATATAGTTGTGTGATTTAACGAATCCAGCAAAAAAAATAAAAAAAAAGGAAGAAGCAGCAGTGTGATTATCTTGGAAGCTGCTTCCATATGAAAACCGTTCTTTGATAACAGATGGGTGCTTTGTTAGCACTTATTTCAGATACCTGAATTGTTGATGACGATATTTGATAGTAAATTTTTTCATTATCAACACCAGACTTAAGTTCAGCTCAACTTCCAAAAACCAATACGAAAGGGAATAACGTATCTGTACTGGTTCTGCTTCAGCTCTGTATTATCATTTACAATAAAGATAAATGCACAATTAAATATGTTTAAGTGCATTGAACAACTACAAAATACTGACTAGATAATATTATGATAAATATGGATGCACATTATTCAAGAGAGAGAGAGAGGGAGAGGGGGAGGGAGAGAGAGAACTTTAGATGCAATGATTTAGCAATATATTTCTGTGTTAGCAGCATTTATATCCATTATTTCTGAGCTTATGGGTCTTTAGCTAGGAGCCTAGGACATTTTTCTTTAGATCTGCTTCTCTCAAGGTATTTACATTTTGTGCCTTTAAACTTTTATCTTGACAGCAAATGTTTTATTTTTCTTTTCCTCTCCTGATGTTGTAGGCAATGTTTGAAGGCATTCTCGTTGATATTCCATTTGCGACATTCTTTTTGAGCAAGTTGAAGCAGAAGTAAGCTTATAGGAAAAGTCTTATGTGATTTAATTTATAGTGTAGTGGTTCGGATATGCAATGTACTCATCTTTATGAAGGATAGAGTGCATGATGAAGGCTTAAAATTGAGCAAATTTACTGGAAGAATTAATATATAAACCTTCCAAAAAAGAAAATAGAAAATCAAACCTTTTTTAACCCCAAAAAAAAGGAAAAGAAAAAAGAAAAAAAAGAGAGCAGCTGCATTCTCCTGAAACTAATGAAATTCATGCAATAGATCATGCAAGTGCGAAGTATTGTATATATTCTCTATGGACCTAGAAAATTCTTCCACGAAGTATACCATGTAGTTGTGGTTATTGTTCTCTTCTTGTTTATGTAATGAACCACATTCATCTTGGATAACAGTGTGAAGATAGTTTTGTAAATAGAATTAAGGAGTTGGTCTTTCATGAATCATTATTTTCTTCTATTGTTTCTGTGAGAATGCATCGGAGAAAAATCTAATTATTAGCAAAGATACAATGAGCTTTATATGTAATACATATTCTACTCCTACTACATATGGGACTAGGACTATTTGCGCATAACTATCTAACACTCCCCTCAAGCCCCAGTGCATACAAACCATATGTACCAAGCTTGTTATATATGTAACTAATACGAGTACCAGTGAGGGACTTGGTGAAATATGTGCAAGCTGATCATTTGACATACAAGACCACTATACTTCCCAGGAGAACCAAAACCAGGCGGTTGGCTGGTTGCTGATAAACCGAAGTTGGCTGAAAGGTCGCCAGAAAATTTTGAAAATAGTGAGACTAGGCCGAATTTCACACTACAAAATAGGTTTTAAAACGCCACAAGAAAATAGAAACTTTTCTGGGAATTACTGTTCACGCCGGGAAATCACTGTTCACACAGGAAAACTGCAATGTTCACGCTGGAGAAAATAAAATTTATCAGAATTTGATGTAATTTGTATAGGTATGCTCGGAATCACTGAACGAGTAAGTTTCCCAGAAGAAATTTTGTCAAAAAGTGGCTGGAGTGGCTCACACGTATAGGAAAAGTTATTGTAGCTCGTCGTATCCCTAGTTTCGGCGGCATGTGGAGTTGCATGATGGGCTTTATGCCGGAGCAATTGACTGTTTCCGAACAAGATGATAGTGTTGGTTTTCGCACAATACTTACCGATAGTGTTGTAAAGAGTGTGAAGCAAGGAAAAGCAAGCATGAAGCGGAATTTAAAAAAAAAATTAAAATAAATATTGAAACAAAAAATAGGCAGTAAGAACTAAGAAGATCTGAAACAAAAAAGAAGCCAGTAAGTAAGAAAACAATTGGGTAGCATTTCGCTGCAATTTAAGTCGGAAACAGTGAAAGAAAAAGAAGAAGAGAATAAGAAAAAAAGAACTGAAGGAAAAAAAATTTGGCAGCATTTTGCTCCTATTTTGAGGCTGAAACAGGGAACGAGGAAGAAGAGGGAGGAGGAGCTAGTCAACTGTTTTTCTCTGCTGCTAGATGATGTTTTGAAAAAATACATTTTTTTTATTTAAGTAATGTTGGCAGCCACTTAACATAGTGAAGCACTCGCTTCTCGCTTCAGTCGCGCTTCTCGCTTTTTAGCAAAAGTGCACGCTTCATATCACCTGCTACGCTTCACAACACAGAAGCGACCATGTGCCCGCCTCGCGAGGCTTCGCGCTTTAAGCGCTGAAGTGTGAGCACTTTTCACAACACTACTTACCGATGAGGAGATAACGCGAATCAATCTTGAGTCGTCAACCGAAAAGACGAATGGTGACTTATTTTTTTGTTCCGATGGGATTAGAATTTCTGGGGTTTGGTCGTACAAGGGTTTCAGATCTGATGATGGTACTGGTATATGCACCGTACCATGGTAACAGTGACAAACCAAATTCATGTGCCAACAACTTCTTCCTGTAAGTCTCCACGATAAAATGTATTCTTCAAATCAAATTGTTGCAAGTCCCAATCAAGATTAGCTGCACAAGACAAAAGAATTCTAATAGTGTTCATCTTAGAAACAAGGGAAAATGTCTGCTGATAATCCACTGAGTGAATCCCTTAACCAGACACCTTTGGAGGAACAATATATTCATTACCTTTTAAAGCTTCCCGAAGACTTTGAAAATTGAGGGGTTTAAGTGGCATTTTGTTAATAAGATAGGTAGCCGCTAGAATTGCATCCCAATAATGTTTTGGTAGATGTATGGTAAACATAAGAGATTCTTGCTACTTCTAACAAATGCCTATTTTTGCCTTCAACGACCCATTTTGTGCACTAGTATATGGACAACTAGTTTGATGGACTATCCCATTGGACTCCAAATAAGCACCAAATCTTTTATTGATGCATTCGCTGCCATTGTCTGTTCATAAGATTTTTATTTTAGTATCAAACTGAGTACAAATCATCTTATGAAATGACTGAAAACAAGAGAAAACTTCACTTTTGGCTTTTAATAAATATTTCCAAGTCATCCTAGTGCAACAATCAATGAAAGTAAAAAACCATTGATTATCGGACAAGGAAATAATTTGGGTTGGAACCCATGCATCCGAATGAATAGTCGTAAACAGAGTTGTGATTCTATTATCACTTACAGGATAAGAGTTTCAAGTATGCTTGATATATTCACACGCATCACAGAACAAAGATTCAAATCGAGTCCTTGAAAACAAATCGAGATATAACTTTTTCAAAACAAAGAATTATGGGTGTCCTAACCGTATATGCGACAATATTATTTCTTGGTTGACATCCTTCTCCAAAAAAGGCTTGACAAGAGTTTTGAATTCCATCTGATATATACAAGCCATCATGCAATCTACCATTGCCAATCTTTTTTCCCAATTTGAAGATCCTGAATCATACAATGATAGGGAAAGTACTCGATTTTACAGTTTAGAGCTTTGGTGATGGCATTAACAGGTAAAAGATTGACATGGAACCCAGGAACACCACGAATGATAGTTTATATTAGGAGTACAAACAACAGAACTTGTTCTAGAGATAGGTGTTAAAGTACCATTGGCTATTTTAACATTATCTCCTTTGAGACACGGAGAAGAGCCTGTCATGTGTCTATTTGCACCAGAATCAACAATACAAGAATTAAGGTGGTGCAGCAAAGGCAGTACCTGAATGTGGCAATATTAGCGGAATCAAGTTTGGCTAGGAGGTGACAGAGAAGCTAAATTTCATTCGTAGCCAAGATTTCTCTAGAAACTGTCTCCTTGAATGTCTCCATATTTTTTCCCAATCAGAAGCTAATCTAAAGAAAATTGCTCAAAATTAATCTGCATCGTTGGAAACCAAATCTGGCTTGACGGAACCTTAACACTGGTCAACGGAAAAATCAAAATTAGTAATGATAGGCTTGGAATGTTCTTGCGATCCCAATAGAAAAGAAAATTCCAAAAACAAAACTGACCAAAAGAAAGAAAACTCGACCCCTTTTGATAAAAATTAAATCACCTCAAAAAGACAACAATGGCTTTGATACTACGTAGATTTTGAGAAGGAAAAGCTTCTTGTATTTCTATGTGTTTACATCCACGAGCAAGAAAATTTATAAAAATCTCCTAATACTAATTAATAAAATAAAATAAATCTGTACAATCAATCCAGCTTTCAAATAAAATCAAAACTCCTGAAATCTTACTAATCAACAATCTCCTAAATATAATCAAATTTCCATGAATAATGCTTGAAAAGAATGGACCTTGGGCCTAACTCAACCCCAAAAGCTAGCTTATGAGGTGAGGATTGCTCAAGCCATATAAGGAGACCAAGGATCTCAAATCCCTCCGATGTGGGATAACTCAACACCCCCCATCACGCCCAGATCTCTGGAGCGTGGACAACATAAATGGGGGCCCAACATCGATAACAATAATTGGGATGGGCCTGGCTCTGATACCATGAAAAGAATGGACCTTGGGCCTAACTCAACCCCAGAAGCTAGCTTATGAGGTGAGGATTGCTCAAGCCATATAAGGAGACCAAGGACCTCAAATCCCTCCGATGTGGGATAACTCAACAATGCTAATCAACTCTATTGATTTTGATTAGGGTAAGGTCGCTACGTCACACCCCTTGGAGTGTAGTCCTTCCCGGACCCTAAGTGAACGCAGGATGCCTTGTGCACCAGGCTGCTCTTTATTATTGATTTTGATGTGACATTCTCCTGCTGTTCTCTTAGATTCCTACGGTTATTTAGAGATATATATATGTTAAACTTTAATACAATGACTCTTGCAAACGTAGTTTCTCTGAATCTTCAAGCAATTCAAGTAAGTTTGACTATATCAATTGAGCAATAATATGTATAAGCTTTGTATGTTTTATCAAATATTTTATTACTGCTTTTGCTGTTTTATTAAAAGCTTTACAATCTTTGGTAGTTCCAAGGTAGTAATTATCTAAAAGAAAGCATCACAAAATAATATTATAACTCTTAACCAGAAAATGCATTATTGATGTAAGACTCGGTTGCTTTAAGATGCTGAATATAATGATTATTTTCCTTTCCCTTCTCAAAAGAAAACAATCATTATATTCAGGATCTTAAAGCAACCAATTCTTACATCAATAATGCATTTTCTGGTTTAGAGTTACAATGCGATATGCCCTCATCAAAGAAAAAGAGAAAAAGCAATAACATGAAATATGTGATGCATGTTTGAATTTTTTTAGCTGAAATACTATGGACAGGTTAGCGGTAGGGGTATGGAATGAGTAGATTGATATATCGACCTAATTGGATAGACACCTTTACGTCAACTTGGAACATCATTTTTAGAGGGCCTTTTCACGTCTAACAATTAGTTATACACTTTCACCAATTTTGTCATTTCTTCACTAGCTCATTGTGACATGCATATTTGGCCTCACTCACTTGATTACTTCTTGTAACTTTGCTGCTCAGGTATAACTATTTGAATGACCTTCCTTCCTTGGATCCAGAATTATATCGTCATCTCATTTTCCTGAAGGTGATGTTTTCTCATATCATTTATAACCGCTTTATCATATTTGAGTTGTTCAAATATGTATTGGTTCTTCCTAACCATTATCAAGAAGAAAAAAAAGGATCAAGTGTTGATTCTCATATTTATGTTTGATGCGTTTTGCGCGGTAAAGATGGTTAAGATATCTTGCTTGTTTGTCATGGACAACTAACAAATATGTTGTGAAAACATGTACAACCCCCCCCCCCCCCAATTCTTTTTTTCGTTTTTTCATTCTAGTCAAGCTTTTGTCAAAATGCACGGGAGAAAAAAAATCTATTACGTGTTTTTACAATAGCCCTATTTATAACTATACATATTCTACTCCTATTCTATATAGGCTAGGGTTATTTTCATAACTATCTAACACTCTCTATCAAGAGGGTGCATATATATATATATATATATATATACATATATTATATGTAACTATACGAAGACCAGTAAGAGACTTGGTGAAAATATTTTACAAGCTAATAATTCGACTTCACAAACTTAGTAGCAATATCTGCTGAGAGTATCTTTTCTATGGCGAAGTAACAGTCAATCTCAATATGTTTAGTTTTCTCACGGAACACCGGATTTGATGCAATATGAAGGGCAACTTGATTATCACACACAAGTTCCCTTCTTACCAAATTTGAGCAATTGTTTGATCCAAACTTGCTCACATGTTGCCAGTGTCATTGCTCGATATTTTGCTTCTGCACTAGACCAAGCAACAAAATTCTGTTTCTTGCTCTTCCAAGACACCAAATTACCTCCTACTAAAGTACAATATCCAAACTTAAAACGTCTATCATAAGGTTATCCTGCCCAGTCAGCATCTGAGTATCCAACAATTTGCTCATGACCTCGATCTTCAATCAATAATCATTTGTCTGGAGCTGATTTTATAAATCGATGAATGCGGATAACTGCATTCCAATGACTATCACAGGGAAAATTCAGAAACTGACTCACCGCACTCATATGATAAGAAATGTCAGGTCTTGTCACTGGGAGGTAATTTAATTTACCAACCAACCGCCTTTATGTTGCAGGATCGCTAAGCGACTCTCTCTGTCCTGGTAGAAGTTTAGAATTCGGATTCATAGGAGTGTCGACAGGCCTGCCGCCTGTCATTCCTGTCTCCTCAAGAATTTCTAAGACATACTTCCGTTGTGAGAATCACAATGCTTGATCTAGACTGAGCGACCTCAATACCCACAAAAAGCTTTAATCTTCCCAGATTAGTCTGAAAGTATTGAAAGAGATGTTGCTTCAACTTAGTAATACCATCCCGATCATTGTCATAATGACAATATCATCAACATAAAATACTGAGATTTGAAGTAGAATGCCGATAAAACACAGAGTGATTAGCTTCACTACGAGTCATGCCTAACACCTTAATAACTATGCTAAATTTATCAAACCACGCTCAAGGAGACTGCTTTAGACTATAGAGGGATAAGCGTAACCGACATACAAGGCCACTAGACCCTCCCGAGCAACAAAACCGGGTGGTTGCTCCATATAGACCTCATCCTCAAGGTCACCGTGAGCAAAAGCATTCTTAATGTCCAACTGATAGGGAGGTCAATGGCGAAAAACATCCATGGATAGAAAAAGGCGGTCTGATGCTATTTTAGCCACGGGAGAGAAAGTATCACTGTAATCGAGTCCAAATACCTGAGTATACTCTTTGGTAACAAGATGAGCCTTAAGGCAATCAACCTAGCCAGCTGGACCAACTTTGACCGCATACCCCCAACGAAAACCAACAATAGATTTACCCGAAGGAAGAGGAACAAGCTCCCAAGTACCACTCAGCACACATAAGCCACGCTACCAGTGTTATCAAAGGCGAAAAGCGCAAAAAATCTCTAAGGTCCGTTGGGGCTTTAAGCGCAAAGCGCAAATAAAGCGTGAGCTTTAATGAAAAAGGGTTCAACGGGAGAAAAAGTAAAAATATGCATAGTAGTCCAAGACTAATCATTATAAGCATGAATAGCCTATTACCTGTTTGGACAATGGAAGTTGTCTCTAAAGATGTATGTTTACATGCTGAGCTCAATATAATCCGAAAGAGAAACCAGCCAACCATTCATAGTATTGGATCCTATTTTTTACAGCCAATTTCTCAAATTCTTGACTAAGAGTTGTATGGTTAACCTTGGAATGCCGAATCAGAACACTTTTTTTTTGTTGAGAAAACACTGTTTACTCGGTGGAGGATAAAAAGGTTGTCTGAAATTGATGAAACTTGAACGGATAGACTCCGAAAAACCTCCTGAGTAGTCCGTCCAAAAGAAGTTTTGTCAGTAAAATCACTATAACCACCGAAAAGTTAGTATAGTTGCCGGAATAATCTCAAAGTGATTGGAACCAAAAAAAAAGTACGGGTAGGCTCAAAATTACTAGCATATCACACTGTTCAATAGAAACTTTTTCAAAACCTGGCCGGAACAGCTCTCATACGCCGGCGTGTGGGTCAACGAGAAAATTTCTCCCTTTTCCGGCATGTGAGGGCGCGTGGGAAGGTGTTTTCCGGTGGGGTTGAATGTGGTTTGGTCGTCGTAGCCTAAGGAGTCTTGTGGTGGTGTTGTGATCGAAAGTGATTTTTTTGCGGACAACCTCTTAAGTTGTTGAAAAATTGCACGGCGACAAGGTCTTTCTTCCCGGACGCTGGAATGATGCACAACAATAAGTTTCTCACTAATGTTATAATACCATGTGAGAATGCACGAGAGAAAAGATCTGTTATTGATATTCTATTAAGTGTTTTTACAATAGCACTATTTAACTATACACAATACATATTCTACTCCTATTTTATGTGTGACTAGGGTTATTTTCATAATTATCTAACATTTTCTTACACTATGCAACTTGGACAACCATGAGTTCTTTGTTTCAAGGAAAAAGTTTTCAAAGCAGTTGGGCGGTGAAATCATTTATAATCAGGATTCATGGTTTCCTTATAAGAGTGGCAATCAATTTTTCCATTGTTGAAGACGGAGTGTGTTTCAAGCTGTTGCTGCTTCTTATCTTGTATTTTTCATCCTTAGTTTACATTACATGAACCTTTTTTTACTGGATTGGTAAATTAGTGTTATCGAGGAATCTCGTTTTAAGATCTTACCAAGTCAAGAGTGGTTTTGACTAATAATGGTATTGAAGTGTTCTTTTTTTCTTTATCTTTTTTTGTTTTTGTCTCTCTTCTCTCTGTTTTTGGCTTTGGACAACTTTTTGAATGGTCTTCTAGCCCCTTGACTGCGTAGATCTTATAACGAGATTCCTCGATAACACTAATTTACCAGTTATTTATGCTCGGTCAAAGGGCTAGAAAACCATTCACAAAGTCGAGCTCAAAAAACAGAAAGAAGAGAGACAAATACCAACATAATAAAGGAAAGATGAATACCTCAAAATCATTATTAGTCAAAACCACTCTTAGACCTGGTACGATCTTATAACGAGATTCCTTGATAATACTACCAAATCACACGAGTATTACTGGTCGGAATGTAAGTTTTGGTCCATAACCAATGGCAAAGACCATAAAGAAATCGCCTGTGCAAGATATTAGGAAATTATCAGCAATAACTGCTGTGTATCAATGTCAAACTAGGCGGGGTCAGCTATCCAAATCCTCAATATGCATTTTGCCCAAGTTGGACCCATTTCAGTCCAATATTTTATATTTTGTCTTTAAAGACAAACTAGGGGTTCTCTAACACTAAAGGCCATCCTCATTAAGGAGGGTTGTGTTATTTTCATCTGTGTGTCACTTCCTTAGTCATAATAACGGACATATATTTCCTTTTGTAATGTTCTAAGGATGTGAGGGGTGGGAGTTATGAATATTTTACTTCTATTAGTCTTTGGTCTTGTAATGGGGAAAAATCCCAGGCCCTGCAAAAGGATAGGCGAGCCCTATGGAGAAAACTGAAAAATAAAATGTGGTTAGGAGCAGCCGTGTTGATGTTGACTGGGCGATATTGGGATGGTGTCTTCCTTATCTCTTGTAAATCATTTTATCTTTACCTATTTGTTTAGCTCATTGAATCGTTCTTTTTGCCTGTTTCTGAAATTTCAGCATTACGAAGGTGATGTTTCAAATCTAGAGTTGTACTTCGTCATTGTCAACAATGAGTATGGGGAGCAAACTGAAGAGGAGCTGCTTCCTGGTGGGAAAAGCATACGTGTAACTAGTGAGAATGTCATCACCTTTATTCATCTTGTCGCCAACCATCGTTTAAACTTTCAGGTTATTTAACTTTTGGTCTTGCTTCTTTTCCAGCCTGCACATTGCATATTACAATGTATCTTTCAAGACATTTTACCTGTGGTGGGCCTCATATCCCTTTTAGAGTTGTTGCTTACTTTGTTTAATTGTGATGATCTAGATCCGTCAGCAAAGTTCTCATTTTCTGAGGGGCTTCCAACAGCTAATACAAAAGGAGTGGATTGACATGTTTAATGAACATGAACTTCAGGTGCTAGCATTTATACTTCTGTTACACATTACATGCTTTCACATCAGAACATTGTTGGTTGTATCATTTTATAAGAAGAAAACATAATAAACGACATTAGCTTGGCTAAAATATATCCTGAGCATGCTATAACCTGCCAGCACTTGAAATTCAGGAAATTGCCTGTCCCATGCATCTCAACTGCCCATGCCTTACGCTACGAAGGCATGATAGACTACTCTGGATGAAGCTACTTGTAGGGCTTTATATAGTAAGGTTATAGGCAATTTGGCATTAGCTCAGCCATTTACAAAGAGCTAGTAAATGCCATTTACATAACCATTTACGTTATTTCTGCAGGATTACTTATGCTTTGTTTTGTTATTTTGTTTTGTCTTGCCTTGGTTACTAATTTTGTCTTTGTTTTCCAATGCAGCTTTTCATTCTGTCCTATGCGCCGAGGGTCGCATGGAAGCAGCCTCTCTGCCCTTTTGGGTAGGGGTAAGACTGCCTACATATTACCCTCCCCAGACCCCAGCTGGTGGGAGTATACTGGGTAGTTGTTGTTGTTGTTGTTGTAGTAAATGCCGTAGTCTGTCGAGAAATTTTGCTCAGAATAGAGGATTTGATGGAAAAAGCCTGAGCAATTCTGAAAGAACAAGATTAGAAAAGAAGGATTTTCTAGATACCTGAAAGATTTGAATTTCAAGCACCAATATATTGAGAAATAGTTGTTCCTAATGCTGCCTATGAAGATGATAAAGAAAGTTTGACATGCAAATTTCAGAATGAAAGGTAAACTGTATCCAAAAGATAAAATACAGAATCAGGAGAACTGCTGAAACTACTTGTCTGAAAGATGACATATCTGAAAAATTATCCAATGGGTGAAAACTGTTTTGGTGTTCTTTTGGCCTGGACTTCTAGTAGTTGTTATGTTCTTAATGAGTAAGAGATCTAGCTTTCTGCCTCTGACTTTTGGCCCTGTTTTCAGCTTCTTATTTCTGGATCACTTGATGGCATTGACATTGATGACCTTCGAGCTCATACCAATTATACAGGAGGTTACCATAAGGTGCTTTTGCTTTTCGCTTCACTTTTTTCCATCTCTTCTGCAAAGGGTCTCATGATAATAGTTTCCTATTTGTTTGAATCTAACATGTTAGCAATGGGTTGTCCCCCTCATTTTCGCAAGGGAAATGCCTCGTGACCACATGATACATTATTTGTGTATGTTTCTCTTAAATTGGTGGCAGAAGTATATACCTTTAATTTCACCTTTTTATTTTATTATAGTTCTATTAGAATGGATAAAAGGCTCGGAGAAAGCATGGTGTGCATCAGGTTAGAAATAAATTAAGAGTAATGTTTGTTTTAAATCAAACAGTCTTGTGACTTCTGTTAAGGGGGACCTTAAAAACTTATTTTGAGTAGCTCCTCTAGTGGCATAGTCATTTTCTTTAATGTACTAGTTTTAGTGTACGTGCAACGCACGTATATGACGCGCAACAACAATAACAACAAACCCAGTGAATTCCCACAAATGAGGTACGGAAGGGTAAGAAATACGCATCCTTACCTACATTGGAAGGGCATAGAGGCTGTTTCCGATAGACTCTTGGCTAATGAAAGGATGAAAAGAAGTAAAGGCAACAAGTAATATCAACAAGAAGATACGAAGAGAAGACCGAAGCCAAGATAACACTTAAATGCTAGTAGCAATATAAGAATAAAGAGATATCATAGTAACACTAATGCTATCGAACTGAAGTGACACAGGGAAAACGCTCGGCTACCTACTACCCGACTACCCTAATCCTCGCCCTCCACACCCCCTTATCAAGGGTCATTTGCTCAGTAAGCTTCAGCTGCACCATGTATCGCCTAGTCACCTCTCCCTAAGATTTCTTTGGCCTACCTTTACCCCTCCTCGTGCCCACCAAGACTAACCCCTCACACCTCCTAACATGGGCTTCGCCTCTTAACATGCCAACTATCTCAACCTCGCCTCCCGCATCTTATCCTCTACGAAGGCCACACCTACCTTATCCCGAATAAATTCATTCTTAATCTTATCTTCCCTGTATGCCTTTACATTCATCTCAATAATCTCATCTCAGCTACTTTCATCTTCTGGACATGAGAGTTCTTGATCGGCCGATACAACATGGTTGGTCTAACCACTACTTTGTACAACTTACCTTTAAGCTTCTGTGGTACATTCTTATCACATAGAACACCGGAAGCGAGCTTCCACTTCATCCACCCTGCTCCGATACGATGCGTAACATCCTCATCAATCTCTCCATCCCCTTGTATTATTGACTAAAGGTACTTGAAACTTCCTCTCAAGCCTCACATCCATGTTTGCTTCCTCGGTAACGTCAATGAGCTTGCACTTCTTAGTCCTGCTCAGCTTAAAACCTTTAGGCTCGAGTCTGTTTTCAAATCTCCAATCTCTCGTTAACACCATCACCCGTCTCGTCAATCAGAGCTACATTATCCGCAAATAACATACAGCATGACACCTCCCCTTGAATGTGTTCGTCAATGCGTCTATCACCATGGAAAATAAAAACGGTCTAAGAGCTTAATCCTTGATGCAACCCCATCACAGCCGAGAAGTGGTCTCCTCCTGCTATCCTCACCCGTGTCTTAGCTCCCTCATATATGTCCTTAATTACCCTAATATAAGCTACAGACACACCTTTAGCCTCCAAACACCTCCATGGAACCTCTCAGGACTTTGTCGTATGTTTAGTCTAGGTCAATGAACACTATTTGCAAGTCCTCCTTCATTGTCCTATGCTGTTCCACCAATCTCCTCACCAAATGAATGGCTTCCTTAGTCAAACAACCCGGCATGAAATTGAAATGGTTCTCGGAATAGACACACTTCTCCTTACGCTCCCTTTTACCACACTACCACAAACTTTCATCGTATGACTTAGCAACGTGATACCTCTATAGTTGCAATTGCGGATATCAACCTTGTTCTTATACAACGGAAATCGTACTCCTCCTCCATTCTTCACATCTTCTTTGTGCTAAAAGTGATGTTAAACAACGTAGAGAGCCATTCCATGCCTACCTTACCTACACTCTTCCATAGCTCTATAGGGATTTCGTCTGTCCCAGTCGTTCTACCCCTGCTCATCCTACGCATCACTCCTTCGATCTCTCCCACTCTTATACGCCTACAGTACCCTAAATCCTAACGACTCCCAGAGTTCTCCAAATCACCCAGCACAATTTTCCTACCACCCCATTCAAGAGTTTATGGAAGTATGGTTGCCAGCTCCGCCTAATCTGTGCTTCATCCATCAAAACTCTACCACCCTCGTCTTTTATACACCTCCTCTGATCTAGATTATTGCGGTGTTTGAACGTCTGTATGAAGAGCTTGGGGAGAAAGGCGGGATAAGAAGCTGTATAGGCAGGCCAAAGTGAGAGAAAGAAGGCCCGCGATCAGTAATAAATTGTATAGAAGAACACATTTTATGAAATAACAATTGACATTAAATATATACGTCAATTATTTAAATGGAAAAAATAAATTTTACTACAAGGCCGGGTAGTTGAATTTAATAATTGGATATCTTCTAAACCTGCAATTTGCAAAGATAAATGTTGAGTTGTCCCACATCGGAGGGATTTGAGATCCTTGGTCTCCTTATATGGCTTGAGCAATCCTCACCTCATAAGCTATCTTTTGGGGTTGAGTTAGGCCCAAGGTCCATTCTTATCATGATATCAGAGCCAGGCCCATCCCAATTATTGTTACCGATGTTGGGCCCCCATTTATGTTGTCCACGCTCCAGAGATCTGGGCGTGAGGGGGGTGTTGAGTTGTCCCACATCGAGCAATCCTCACCTCATAAGCTAGCTTTTGGGGTTGAGTTAGGCCCAAGGTCCATTCTTATCAATAAACAATTGGTAATAAGTTAGTTATGTAGTATTTGTAGTTGTAGGTATTTTATGGTATGCGATAATAATATCAATATGTTATATTGTTGCATCTCACCTAATATCTCTTCATAGACGAATTTCTCGGTGCATGTACCTTTTGTCGCTTCGGTTGCTCTATCATGACCAAAACTCTTGTTGTTGACACTATAATTCATCCTGTAAGTTCAATATATAGTTGCGTATGTGAGAAAACATGTGCATCAAGTACGGTAACTATTGTTTGACCATATGATTTATATGTCATCGAAAAATTGATATGAATAAATATTTACCTTAACCAAGCATATTTGATGTTAAATAAAGATAGTATTTCGGAGATGCATGCATAATAAAAAAGAATTTAGTTAGCCAAGTTACAATATTTCTCATGGTGCAACTTGATTAGCCGCAGAAAAAAGCAGAATTAAGCACACCAATCAACTACAACAACAACAACTTTAGTGAAGCCCCACAATCAGGGTCGGGAAAGGATAGTGTGTATGCAGACCTTACCCCTGCCTTGTCAGGGTACTTAGAAACTTTACTATCAATTTGAAAAAGTTGACTTCTAAATGTGAGAATAGCACGAGAAAATATATTATTATTGATATTAGTTCATTTACTATAATATAAGAAGTCCTATTTATATCTACATTCTATATAATACATACTACTACTATTCCGATGGGGGACTAAGCCTACTATATACATTAATTTTCTAACACTCCCCCTCAAGCCGGTGCATATAAGTCATATGTACCGAGCTTATTACAGATGTAAGTAATATAAGGACCAGTGAAGGACTTGGTGAAAATATTTGCAAGCTGGTCATTTGACTTTACAAACTTTGTAACTTAAGCTCGTCACTACTGGCTAACCGGAGAAAAGATACTCTTTGGAGATATTGTTATAAAATTTGTGAAGTCAAACAACTTACAGATATTTTCACCAAGTCCCTCACTGGTTCTCATATTAGTTACATATGTAACAACCTCGGTACATATGATTTATATGCACCGGCTTGAGGGGGAATGTTAGAGAGTTAGTATGTATAGTAGTTTGTTTAGTCTCCCACATTGTAGAGAAGGTTTAGTTCTATGTAAACACCCTATATAAATTGGGCTAATGTAACACTCAAATGAATACAAGAAATTCTTTCTTCCCATGTCTTAAACTCTCACACTTTCCAACTCACTGGATAAGTCAAATCATGAGTCCATAACCTTGCACTACATAGAGGAGAAGAAAACTCCGTCCCGTTTATGGTGTTCTGAAAGAGAACAATATTAAACATTCTATTGTAGCACAGTCAACAAGGCCTCCCTCTATAGAATCTCGAGCAAAAATCATTAAGTAATGTTTAAAAAGTCTCTAAGTTAGGAGCGGCAAAATCTCCTCAGACAGTCCTTATATTTTTTGTGATAGATCGTTTGCGAAAGAGTAATGCAAAAAACAAATGAGTATCATTCTTCTTCCTATATATGATGACACTATTAGCGCTTATGGATTTTAGGGTCTTCTCGACTATATTAGGTCATGGATGATCTTTTGATTGGTCTAGGTCATGTTTGATTGGGTTTTAAGATGCTCATGTACCTTGGAATAAAGCTAGACTCTAATTATCAAGAAGCGGAGCATAAATAACAATCGTTTAGGTTAATGAGCTATATTGTTGTTTCATCAGATAAATGCTTTCAGAATTTTTTATATTTTGAAGTATGTCCTTTTGCTGTTGCATGGCTAACTGAAGTACTCCTCACAGGAACATTACATTGCTGATATGTTCTGGGAGGTTGTGAAAAGCTTTTCTCTGGAAAATCAGAGGAAATTTTTGAAGTAAGTATTACCCTTCTCATATGTTTCTGATTCACTGTTGTTCGGTAACAGGGAACTGCTAATACTGCTAAAGCTAATCTGGTTTAAATGGCCCATAGGATATGATTTAAGTAACTTGAGATGAGGATGAAATAAGATGTCTTGCACTTTATGTGTTTCTTTGCTGCCATCTTCAAACATGATGTTGTGGTAAATAGTATGTCCCTACCTGGTAAACATGAATTTGGGAAGTGAATTGGCGTTTCTTTATTACTCTGAGTAAAGTGCTTTGATTGTTCTTCATCTGATGGATTCCTGTCTCTGTGGTCTGAAAGGTTTGTTTTAGTTGCAGTATTTTGGTGCTTCTTTGGTACTGTGAGTATTGTCGTTACATGTTCCAATCAATGCATCTTTAACTCAGATGTCTGAAAAGGTTTGCTTAACTTTTACAAGATCACCCACTGTATAGCCACTGTTTTTAACTTGAGAAGACGGCCTTAATTGAAATAGCTGAGTATACCAACACAAAAAGGGTGGAAGGGGAACATGTGGTTTTTTGGTCCCTTTTCCTCTCTTATAATATCTTCTCAGATTTTCTTGTTGTGTTTTTGTCCAAAGTAAACTGTCCGTAATGTAAAAATTTTCTTGTTTCCATATGTCCGATTGAATAATTGGCCGGATGTACAAAAATTTGATTTGGTTGGGTTTTTGCAAGGAAAGGTTTTTGGTAGGAAAGGATGACTTAAGTGTGCCAGCAGTGACGAGCTTAATGCGATTAGTTCATGAAAATTACTTAGGAAAAGATCCATGTGGATTTTCTATGAATTCTTCTGTTTTTGCTCACTCTCTTTGGACCAAGTCTGTTGAAACTATTAACAATTGAAGATGTAGATTGTTTCCTGGACAATGAATGACACATGCAAACAAGTAGGTTTTCTGAACTGAAAAAAAGAAGAATGCTGATTATGGATACAAAAGATATTTGCCCAAAAGAAATAAGTGGATGGCACCATTATGTCTTCCCCTATGAGATTCTCCTAGTTTCTCATTATATCTTGTGAATGATCTGTTTTCTGAATAGCATCTCTAGGAATAAGAAGCTGTTGTTTTTGATAATATCTTGGGCATTAAATAACCTTCTTTTGTACTCCTTTTTCCTTCTTTCTGGATACCCATAGGTTCACTATATTTTTGTTTTGGAATAAGCGAAGCATCTGCTTAAATGATCTTTAGTGCATTGAACCAGCTTGACTTGTCTTTTAAATAGAACATTAGTTTCCACTTAAATGTGTTGATCCTACCTCCTGGACTTCAGCATCTCCTAGAGAACAAAAATGGATATGTATGAAAACGACTTATCTCATAGTATCTATGCTGTAGCATCTTTGGACCCCTAACGGGGAAAAGATGTATTCAAGCTGTGTCAGAAATTTTCAAAACGCACTATGAAATGTTTATCATAATTTTCTGTAGGAGTTCAATGAACAATATAACATTTCCCTTTTGGGTCCAGGTTTGTGACAGGGTGTTCACGAGGACCCTTGCTTGGATTTAGATATTTGGAGCCTTTGTTCTGCATACAAAGGTTGGATTAGCTCTTTTATATGATTTTTGTGTTCCAAGAGTTTACTCAATTTGGTTTCCAATCCTTTTTTCTTCTGATTTTTGCCTTCCGATTAGAGCGGGCGGGAATGCTTCCGAAGAAGCTCTTGATCGATTGCCGACATCAGCTACTTGCATGAATCTTTTAAAGCTTCCACCATATAGAAGGTTAGCCCTGTTCCGGTGGCATCTATGTACATTTGTGCAACTTCAAAAGCAAAAGAAATAACTATGTAGTTGGAGTGGTATCGATATCAAAGTAGTTTCTTTGATATGGTGCTTCTAACTAAACTGCTGTTAGTGCACATCCTTATTTATTCTTTATCACGGAAAAGACTGTTAGTAAACGCTATTTGCTTTATGATGCAGCAAGGAGCAGATGGAGCAGAAATTGTTATATGCCATAAATGCTGATGCTGGTTTTGATTTAAGCTGATGGATTGTGTGCGTAATTTTGGAATATCCAACCAATACCTGAAGCAGCTTTAGTTCTTCATCGGTAGCATAAAGGCGAAAAATGAATGGTACAATTTGTTCATCACTATCGTAGTCTACTGGTAAAGAAACTGCTAATCGTTGAATAGTCAGAAGCACGTGTAAATAAGAATCTATTACTCTGCCCCTTGACTAGATGTGCGCATACATAAACCCAGGTGCATTGTATATCATCCTTTGGGAAGTAAAAATGGAATGCGTGCTATACATACATCTGAAGCTCATTGGATACAAAGGTTGTAATTCAAAATTAGTGTGAAACCTGGGGAAGCTTATATGTTATGATGATGTTAGTTTTCGGAAGTTTTGTATTCATTGTACAAGTTAATGCAGCAACATTTTTACGAGGGATCCAACTCCAGCTAGTTGTTGTCCTTCAACAGATCTTCCTTGTATAGTAATAAATGTATTTCTTCCCTATATGTATAATAACTTATGTTTCTATCTTTGCTCAGATGACGTTAGGGCTGGGATTTAGCTGCTTAAAACTCTACTATGTGCACCGACATGATTGAAAAATAACATAGGTTTTATGCTTTGTTATGGCTACCAAATGTCAGTCGTGTGAACAGTCATGATTGTGTGAGATGCAGTTAGGGGTGTACAAAGAAAACCGACAAACCGCATCAACCCGATAATCCGAGTCAATCAGAGAAAAAAAATCCGATTATGGTTTGGTGTTGGAAAAAAAACCCCGAGCATAATTGGTTTGGTTTTAACTAAAGAAAGTCAAACTGAAACCAAACAAATCCGACATTAGATATATAGAAATTTTAGATATGTTTAATATATAAATATATTTATGGTAATGTAATTTATAAATATTTCTTCAAAAGTTTCATAATTTTATCTTTTAAGGTATTATTTCTAGGTTGGACTTAGAACTTTTGAATGCTCCAATAAGTTTTATAGCCATTAATAGTAGTAAATCAAATAATGCTAACAATCAATACTAATGCTAACAAAAGACATTCAATTCAATATTACGAACGGGAAAGTATTGGATATTTTTTTTTGTTTTGCAATAATTTAGATAAAAATGCATAACCTATTTTTATTTTGCTTTAGCTTTTAGTCATGTAATTAATGTACTTTCTTATTAGTCTACTTATTTTAGCATGACTTAGTCCTTTTAGATTATGTTTATTTTTATTATGATATTTTAATTTAGCAATATTTATATTACATAATTTTATTATCTTTATTGTTGAATATTTTAGGATAATGTCATGACACATCTCATATTTTGTATTATTTTCTTAAAAAATACTTTATATAGTTGTATCTTACTAGGATTAAAGAAATATTTTGAGCATACGTTGTATGTTTTGTTCTACGAAGATTTTACCGAATTTTTTTTGAAAAAACCAGAATAACCCGAGAAAACCCGATATTAAAAAATCCGAGTTTTATTGGTTTGGTTTGGTCTTTAGATTTAATAATCCGATACAATTGGTTTGTTTTGGTAATTGTAAAATTCGAACCAACCCGGCCTATGTACACCCCTAGATGCAGTACACTGAGCATGACCAATAACTGTTACAGTAGTTTTGTTTTGCTAAATGTTTTAGTAGTGACGCGTTAGTGATATATCCTCCCCCATAGAATAATTCATTCTCAACTAGAATCCGATGCATTTTCTATCCAACAAATAATACTCCCAAAAAAACACTTCAATAATTTTTTGGATCTTTCTCTCTTTTTGACAGGGTTTAGTCGAAAACAAGAGGACAAGAAGGACAAATACTCTTTTTTTAGAACTACTTTCAGATCTTGTATTCAAGAACTCGGTTAGAACAACACATAAACTTTTACCTGATACTAACCATTATGATACAAATAATACTGACATGTAAAACAATAACAATTCAAAGTAAAAATAAAAGATAAATTTTGATCAAACGTAACGAAAAATTGCGCCATTATGCAACACCTTCTAAACGATCTTCACTCAGCCACTCTTTCCAAGCTTCTAAATATGGTAACTTTTGCATGAATCATCATCTTATCTCTCCAAACATCTTCTAAGAAGATTATGCAGCTTCCCAATGTGCAATCCCTTTGATTATTCGCATGCTCTATTTTGTTGGTTTATCCACCATAATATCAACATGTTTGAATATTAATATCACGATCATCAACATTTAGAAAGTTAAACAACTTCAACAAACCATAAAATAGTTTTGAAAGCCATACAAGGCGTCAATATAGCCATAAAGGCCTTAAAACAACCTTAAAGGTTAGAACTTTTCAAGTACACTTTATTTATGTTAAATTATGCTTCTTACAATATTTAAAATTAAGAAAGACATTTCAATATTCAAACATGCTCTCATGGTCAACATTCCAATTGTTCAACAAATATGGTGAATCAAGCACCCGCTCGTCCCCATATATAAGTAATTTGGAAGCATGAATTTTAGAAACTAATTAGAAGGTTAAATCTCAACAAATTATATATACAACTCTTTATAAGCATGCAATCCATCCATCGACTCCATTTTCGTCAAACTTAACCAATCACTTACAACAATTAATATCAATAAATACCCATAAAACACCATAATATCGTAAAGTATCAAGTCTAAGTGAAGGAATAACCTTTAAAGTTCACAAATTCAAAACCCTATCCTTTAGGGTTCTTTGGTGGATTCCTTGATGTCTATACAAATCACAAAAGTTTGATGCTAAATTTCACATTATGGAGCGCAAAGTAACATAATCAAGCGTTAATATTATACCTTGATAGTTGACCTTGTTGAAAATCCTTTCCAAGAACCAAAACTTAGTCCCAATATTTTGTTCGTCATTCTCTCTCCCCGTTGCTGCCTTTTTATAGTTAAGTAGGCCTGGCGATGGTCCTTGCGATGTGAGGCTCATCACTACTAATTCACACCCCCAATTAAATGAATATAAAATGGTCGTTACAATAATAAATCCAACGCGAGTCGGAATCGAACCACAAGGAGTTTAGAATGGGTGTTGAGGTAAATACTTAAGAAAAGAAAAAAGGGACAGCCCGATGCACTAAGCTCCCACTATGCGCGAGATCCGGAGAAGGGCTGGACCGCAAAGGTCTATTTTACTTAAGAGAGAAACTCGAAATAACTAGATTTAACTTCCAAAAAGAAGTGGGTATCAATTCTTCTAAATTAAACTACTAATAAACTTTGACTAACTAACGAACAAGTAATGATTGAAATTTTTTGAGGTTTTATCAAATAGAGAAAGACATATGGTTGTACCTTTAACCTAGGTGTAAACCTAATGGGTTGAGTAAATCTATGCTTGCTTGGTAGATCGAGGTTTGTTATAACTCCCAATACACAAGTACCCTCTCAATACCTCTCTGTTAAAGAGTTATTATGCCCAAATTGGCTCTCCCAAATCCAAATGGGTAGAAATCAAAGCAATTGAATATGAGTCCGAGTTAGATTATCCCTATCTCTATTTCAAATTCTTTAATTAATCTAATCAAAACATCAACTAGTTCAATTCCTTGTTAGTCGAATTTTCTTAGACTGAATTCTTCTTTCTCAAGTAAGAATAAAGTCAAATAGGTATGAATCAATATTTATAGCCATTAATTCTAAATATGAAGTATAAACAAGGCAAAATAACTTTAACCCAATCAATACCAAGTATTAATATTAAACACCCATAAGTTTTACACACTAGGGTTGGATCACAACCCTAGATAAAAATTAGCTACTCATGACAGTAGACATGAGAAAATAAAAAGAAGAAAAAATTAAATACAATAAGCTAAATTAAAATCGAAAAGTAATTGATCATCTCTAATAGTAGCCCAAAGTTACCCCAAATAGCTAAGAATAACTACCAAGATACCCTAAATAAATATTTCACGCCTATTTATAGTGCTGCAAAATTCCTAACAAAAATACGCTTCGAAGGGTTCTGCGGCCGCACTTTAACATCTGCGATTTGCACTTTGCTAGGTTACTGTTGCGAGTGCTTTCAGTTGGAGGAGTTCTGCCGCCGCACACTAGCTTCTACGGTCGCGCTTCAGCTTCTGAGGCAACACATTAATTGTTGCGGGCCGCACTTTGAGGAGGCTTCAGACTTTGTTCAATTGCAACTTCTATGATCTTCCCCTCAGTGTATAACCATTTCAAGGAGCCATCTACAAGTTATTTATATTCAGTTAGGACTAACAACTGCCAACAATACTCGTGCATTCTAAATAAGGTGCCAAATTTGTTTAAAAAGGTGAAACTTTCTCATCTCATGTAATTCTAGTATGACATTTGAGCCTCAAGAGTTGACTTTATTCATCAAGGATTCTTATTCTTTCTTGTAAATTATGGTATACTCCAAACTCTTCATCTTTTACCTTCCATATGTATTTCTCACTTCAGGTTTCAACTTCTAGAGCAGCAAAGGTTTCATTCTTCTCTCATAAATGAATGTCACAAGTTAAGGTATGATGTCCAAATCCACTACTAAAATAGTATGCGAACAAGGTCGCATGCAATATAATATAACCAACTATGAGTTGGGGTCGAATCCCACAGAGAACAATATGTAGACGATTAGGGAAGTAAGGGAATTATTGCTTATTATGCTAATCCAAACACTAATAGGTTCTTTTGAGAATATGTTATAACTAAATGGAAAAATATAAACTAACCTAGAAAGTGGGTAAAATGATCAATGGATACAAGCATGGATACACGGAGAATAACACTCAAGTAACGATCCAATATATTTTATGATTTTATAAATATGAGTGAGTTTATATTATTTGACTTGGATATAATTCTTTATTAGCTTCTTTTGAGTACTAAGACAAAATAATTAAGAGGATTGAATTATCCCTAAAACAATAAGAGGATTAAGTGCATCCGATAGCCTACAAGTCGTTCAATCCTATCCCTAGGTATAATATATAAAATGAGGGTTAACACCTCAAGTTCTTGTTAATTAATCTTTTCCAACCCGAAATTACCTTTTCAGGATTAATTAGAAGTTAATGGGCGAGTCGTAAGATTAGCTAATCCCATTGGAAACATTAAAGAACAGTAATAATTAAAGAAATAATTGACTCACTTCGTAATTAATAAAGATTATTCAATATAAAGCATAACAAGATATTTAATCAAAACTTTAACAATGAATATTCCCATAAACAAGCTTCAAATCTTCAAATCTTCAAATCTTCAATTCTTCAAGTCCTAAGTGTGTGTCAAGAATCCTAGTTCCAAGCTTGTTTCTCTTAGTCAAGAATACCAATTATTAGCAAAAAAATATCCCAAAGGCAGCCAAAGATGTCTGCCCAAATGGGCTAAGTCATGTATTAAAGGGGTTGGGGCTAAAAAATATGAAATTACATCACTGCCCAGAAGTAAAGCTCGTTATTTGCAAAAGCATCAGATATGCGAACCGGGCCTTGTTCACTTGTTTTCGCATTTGCGCCGAAGGAGTTCTCGTATGCAAAGGTTAACTTATCCGGTTGACTTTTCATTTCCGACCTCTGTTGTCCTTACATGGCATTGAAATTGGGATCCATCAATTCACATTTGCGAACATTGATTGGCATGGTTGGCTTTGCAATTACAAGCTCCTACTCGCATTTGCGACATCTGAGGCCTATTTCTAAATTTTTGCATTCAATCTCCTTTTTCACTTGTTCTCACTTCATTTCTTTTTCGATCACTTCTAAATCACATAAACCACATTGAATACACTATTTTATCAAGCAAACATATAAAAAAACTAAGATTAAAGTAGAGATAAGTTGGTAAACATATCAAACCCCCAAACTTATATATTGCTTGTCCTCAAGCAATCAAAGCACACAATCTCCTTCCAAGTAACCAACTCAATAGTGCACCAACGTCATACCAAGTAAACAAATCTACTTTATCACAAACATATAAGTTTGATTGGTACCAATAATTAATCTAAAGCATATGAATCACCAACAAGTTCTCATAAATTTCATTTTATTTCAATTTCTCAAATACCATATTAATCAAAGTAGCAAGAAAGTCATAACAGTAAAGTTTCAAATATTACCTCATTATCATAGGTAGGAGTGGCAAACAGACGGGTCTGTCGGGTCGGATATGATTCGGGTTGAAAATGAGTAATGAAAAAGGGATAACTTATCTGTCCCGATCCATATTTAATACGTATAAAAATGGGTTAATCGGAACCATATTATCTATGACTTCTTGCATATGATTACTTTTTGGAGAATTCTTAGTCTCCCTAACTTGAGGAATCCCCAAGTTGGAACTTTACAAATGTAAAAGATAAACCTTTTGATTATCCATTGGTTATCTATTTTTGAATGGATAATATGGTTCTTATCCATATTTGACCCGTTTCTAAAGAGTTCATAATCTAACTTATTTTTTAGTGGATAATATGGGTGATTAACTATTTTATTAACCATTTTACCACCTTTAATCACATACAATTTTTCCTTATTTGTTCCTCCCAATTGGATATTGGATTAAATTCACACTCAAATCTTATGTGTCGTCACAGTTAAAAGAGAATCCCAACTTTTAATATTCAATTTAAAAACAAATGAGATATCAAACGAAAAAAATTATCTCTCTCTCTCTCTCTCACACACACACACACACAAAGATGTTCAAATGCACACAAGTAGTACTATAGACTTGCCCTTCATGTATTTCTTCTCTAATATAGACACAGTTGGTTCAATATCAATTAGGGCTTAAAGGGTTGTACTGTAGTATTTTGGTTAAGTTAGGGTCCAATTTGGGTAATAATGACTCACAACTATCCTAAGTACTATAATTCGCAATATAAAGCACACTTCCTTCAAAAACTTTTTCACCCTTTATTCATTTGTCATTTCATCACCTAGTATTTCATTTGTTCGAAATTCCTTATTTTTCCTTCCTTTTACTTCTTTCTTAAAATTTCTGCAAAATCCAAGGAGGGTTCCCAATATCTTTTTTGTCTTTTCACCCGTTTCCTTTTTAAGCAACTTTCACATCACAACTTTTCTAACCGTCACCCCCAAACTCAGGCTTTTAGCCTATATTCATACTTTCAAAGCACTTAGGGAGGTGGGGTGTCAAATGATAGATCAATAAAGAACAAAAGGTTAAATCTTATAACATGGTTGCTAGGGGTTGACTAGGAAGAATATGCACGGGTAAAAATTTTAAGGTAAAAGAACGGTCCTAGGAAGGCCTAATATCATTTTTTAAACCAAGCTAATCTAGGATTTCGCCTTGAATCACACTCCGGGAAAGTTCTAGACTACAAATAATGTAAAAAAACTCACAATACATATTACCACACATGGAACATAAAAACTTGAGTGAAATATAAATCCAAAATCAAATTGAAATCAATGAACTCAAAGAAGCCACATACAGCAATAAAAGACTATTTAATGAATCAAAGAGTAAAAAATTGAGTCTGAAAGTCATGACAATAATTCTTACTTCATTCAACGATCAAGAATTCATATTCAAAAGTTTAAATCATGTTGGTACCAAGCAAGCGAAAAATTGGCCAATGGGCACAAATCCCAACTCATACTACTTATTAACCAAAATTATATCTAAACTACGAGATTAATTCTCATAATAAAGTCGCCTAGATATCCATCATCGAGAAAAGTCAACACAAAAGTTTATCCAAAAAACCATGTTCAAAAGAAAATTGGCATCATATAAAACATCATGACACAAAAAAAACCAAGGACATTGTCAATAAAAAAAATCATAGATAAAACAATATATATATATATATATATATATATATATATATATATATATATATATATATATATATATATATATATATAAAAGTAAATAAACATACTATCATATAAGAAAAAAAATCAAGAAGCAAGTAAACATACTAATATAACAGATTACAAACAATGAAAACAAAAGATCAATCTGCCATATTGATAGTTATATAAGGATCCACCCCCAACTACAAAAGTTGAAATATCCCTAATGAAGCTAAATAAAATAGAGGAAAATGGTGGAATGTACTTCCTGAATACTACATCTAGTGCTCTCCTCATTGTCGGACTCGGTTGCAGGCTCCTCTTCTTCCTTGGACCACTGAACTAGAGCATCATCATCATATTCTTTAGGCACCGTCAATGGCACCGACTCTTGAGGCTTTAGAGCTTTCCATAGCTCTTTCACACCCTTCCATATGCAACTGAAGAATTTATCTTTTTTATTGTCCCTCTTCTTCATTCTATGTTTGCATTTGCCAGCATGGCATGAGAAGTATTTAAAGCACTGTGAGCCATGGCCAAATCAGTGCATGCTTTCTCTAGTTTCTTAAGGTGATCCCCCTACTTCTTCTGATCATCAAGATACTTTTGAAATTATTTATTTGAGATGCATGTCGAGGGTTCCTCATATGTCTCACTGGGTACCTGTGGAAAGACATCTACTAAGTCCCGAATATGATGCATTTCTTCGGTGATAATAGCAAATGGTCCTCATGTGGGCTTCTACCATGGCTGGTCTGAGAAGATGAACCAAACAATATCTTCTTTTATTTCTATAGTTTTGCCTTCTCATTTTTTCTTCAATGGAGCAATAGGCTTCATCGGATCTACCCAATTGTCTTCCGGAACCTCTTCAACCCCCGCAATCTGCACAGTCCAGTGATGAGAGATGGGAACATCAATGGTTGAGATCCTGCCTCAGATAATCCCTCAACCCACTGATAAAAATCACACCAACATTGAGCCGGATATCATCAAGAATGTAAGCGATCATTTGAGCTCTCAAAATTGGTGCATTCCAATATTTCTCGCATGAGATATGCGACTACATATGATTGCGAGCCATATCGTTGCTTTGTTAGTAAGTTCTTTGGATGTGATCCCTCTCTTTTTAGCCGCCCTTGAAATATCCGCACCTGGGCACAATTTGGAGACCAGCCACTCGCCTAAGGCATAATTCTTATCACAAAATGGTGTTATGTTATGTTCCCACATGTTATAGATTCTATTCATAGCTTCAGCTCCAACATTCACCTTTTTTTCCCGTTTCCTTAGTTTCTTAACTTGACGACTGAGAGATTTGCATAAAATTCCCTCACATATTGCTCATTTGGTTTGCCAGGTTTAGGGGAAAATAGGTCCATCCCATAGCCTCAAGCCTCTGATGGAACTTGGGGAGTTGTTTGAGGACCTTTTCTATTAATATACCAGAAAGAAACTTCTTTGAAATTAATTCGGTGTAGCACCGTCGCTAGCCTTCTAGTGATAAGAACTCGTAATGGTCATAGTGCTCCTCAATTTCTAAAAGGTTTTCATGCACGGAGTCATCCGAGTTACAGTTAATTTTTTGCTTATGGTATATGTAAACAAAGTATTGGAGTGAAAGCGAGATATAGGTATGAAATATATTGCAAAATGAGTCAAATATGCGAAAGAAATGATTGGATAGTTGAAACAAAACCATAGAAAATATCCAGTTGTTTAGTTCAGGAGAGTCAAGCCTCTAATGTCGTAGTTGTGATATCTGCTTCGTAAATCCGAAGGAAGCAGAGATTCCAAAAAGTCAGAATTGCTATATCATTTTTGCTAATGCAAAGGTTTCTAAGACTATTGTTCTTCGCAATTGCGAACCACTTTTCGCAAATGCGAAGTCGCAATTGCGAAGATTGAAAATGCAAAAAGATCATTACAATTTCGATCTCGTGGTTCTCTACAGACTTTTCCCCATACAGCAGTCCAAACCCTAAAATCTTTCAAACAAAGACATACTTTTTGAAATCCCAAATATTGTTTTAAGCACAACGTCATGTAATACCTCACATACATAACTAAGAATCAAGGAAAACTCAATGATTTAGCCAAGACTTTCATTCAATCCTTTCATCAAATACATAGAACGGGCGACTAAAACACTCCACGTTTACCAAGGATTTGGGTACTCATAATTCCCCATTTTCAAGCCAAGAAAGGAGAACACACTCTTAACCAACCTCGCCCAGAAAACACTACAACATTTGAGCTATGTTCAAACAATTTCATACAAAAGAAAAGGATCAGTTGGAAACCTAATTTTTCAAAAGAAGAAGAAGAAGAGGTAAATTACACATTATAAGGAGCATAAAGATTAAGCTTTTGATTCTTGCCAGTGGAATGAAAATGAAGGAACTTGAGAGTTGGGAGAGTGAGGAAGGGGAAAGTCGTCTAGTTTGAGAGCCCTAAATTTTACTGAATTTTGTTCAAAATGAGGCACAGTTCCCGTTTAAGCCCCCTGAGGTCATAATTGTGACCAACATCTCGCAATTGTGAGTATCCAAAAATCATTAGAATTTTCAATTTGTGACCCTTTCTTCGATTTTGTGATTGGCCAGTAGTTTGCAAATGCAAACATTTCTTTGGAAATGTGATAACTGAGGCCTGGACATGATTTTTTTCATTGGCTAATCTTCCTACTTTTTGTCCCAGACACTTCCAAACTTCCTGCAACTTGGTAAATTGATCAAAAATAATAAAACAAGCTATTCCAAAAAAATTGAAAAAAATGAATCTTTTTTAATAATGACTAAAAACTTGAAAACGATGGGTTGCCTCCCATCAAGCATACATTTAACGTTGTGGCGCAATGCTTACTAACTCTGTTATTTTTCTCTCCTCTTAGAGGATATAAATTGGGTACCTAACTTGGAATCAAGCTTGTGACCATGAGCGGTGGAGTGGTAAGTAGATGATCAAGCCAAACTCCATTTGCTTCATTTTGTATTTCTTGGCTTTATTTTGAGGAATGAATTTTTGCGTTCTTGAATATTTAAATTGCAAAATGTATGGATTTCTTCTTTCTTATTTGCACTCCCATTTCGATTCACATGGCTCAATTTCCATATCAACATACAGTTCAAAATTTGAAAAATGCTTGGAATGAGATATCAATGTAACGACCTGACCGATTGTTTGGAGACGTAGTGTGTCATTTGGTATTTTTAGTCCATGAGTAGCTTCTCTTCAGGTATTATGACTTGCACGCATGATCAAAACTATATTTCAGGAAGTTCGAGGTTGATTTAGAAAGAAAATTCTAATTTCGAAAGCTTTAAGTTGGAGGAATTGACTAAGGTATGATATTTGAGTAAACGGCATCGGAATCAGAATTTGAAGGTTCCAAAAAGTTCATATAATGATTTTGGACTTGGGCATATATACGGATCAAGCTTTGGATGACCCGGGAGCATTACGGCGCATATTGTGAAATTTTGCATTTTGGAAGAATTTCATAAATTTGGGGTTGAAGTGCATTTCAATGTTATCGATGTCCGTTTAGAATTTTTAGTCTGGAAATACCTCCGTATGGTGATTTTGGTATTGGGAGCACGTCCGGATGTGTATTTTGAGGTCCGTAGATCATTTCGGGGTCATTTGACAAAAGTTAGAAACTTGAAGGTTTTTGGGAAGTTTGACCGAGAGTGAAATTTTATACATCAGGGTCGGATTCGGATTCCAGAAGTTGGAGTATATCCATAATATTGAATGTGACTTGTATGCAAAGATTGAGATTAAACGAACTTGATTTGGTAGGTGTCGGTATCAAATGTAGAAATTTGAAGTTATAAAGTTAATGAAACTTGAATTTAGTGTGATTCATGATTTATGTATTGTTTTATGTGATTTTAGGCCTCGAGCAAGTTTATGTTTGATTGGTGTGATTGGACGGGGTCACGAGTGCCTCAGGTGTTCTTTGGGGTGGTTTAAGGGCCATTTTGGTTGAGCTGCTCTTGTTGGTTTATTGGTGCTGGTATTGTTTTTTGCGAATGCGAAGGGCCTCATGTGTTAGCGAAGAAGGAAGTTGGACTAGGGCCATTTGTTCTTCGCGTTCGCTACATGAGGGTCGCATTCACGAAAGGATGGACAGTGGTGATTCGTGTTCGCAATCTCTGTCTTGTGTTCGCGCAAAGTAAATAGGGAGCTGAAGCAGATTGTCGTTCGCGAACGCGAAGGGCTTTCCACATTCGCAACTAAAAAACTTTGGTACTGGGTTTTCTATTTTCTGCGAACGTGAGGGCAGTGGCGTGTTCGGGAAGAAGGGTCGGACTGGGCAGTGAGTTATTTTAAGACGGGATTTGGCACATTTCTTTCACTCTCTCTTGATTTGGGGCGCTTCTTGGGCATCTTCAAATGGAGGGTTTCATCATTAATAGCAAGGTAAGTTATCCCCACCTATTGTGAGTTAAACACAAGGCTTATATATGGATTTAGACATAAACATTTGCGAAAATTTGGTATTTTGTAGAAAAACCTAGAAATTAATATTTTTTGATTTTGACAAAAAATTTGAGCATAGAATTGAGAATGAATTATATATTTGGGTTAGTAATGTTACGGGTAATGTTTATCTTGCAAAAATTTTAAAATCCGGGTACGTGAGCCCGAGGGTTTCTCTATCAACTTTTTGAGCGTAGTTGAAAATTAATCTAAAATAATTTGTTAATATTAAGGTATATTTTGTTGGTTTCCACATTGTTTGGCTAGTTTTGGAGCGATAGGCATCGATTTTAGGTGTTAGAGCAGTGTTGGAGCCAGTTATGGAATTTCGGAGCAAGGTATGTCTCTTGTCTAACCTTATGAGGGGAAAACACCCCTAGGTACTTATTATGGGACTACCTACGCGTGAGGTGACGAGAGTCCGTACGTAACTACATTCATATTAGTGTGCGGGTAGATTAAGGTTCACGCCATGTTATAAACGTACTATTTGAGTTATCTTTTGTCTATTATATTTTTTTACTTCACATTACTGCTTGAAACTAGATTTGTGTAGAGTGGTAGACTCGCTATTGAAGAGACCGGACGAACTTCATGACTTGCCACGGAATACTTGTGCTCCTCTTTGTTGATACCCAATTTTTTCCTAAAGTATTTTATACTCAAAATAATTTCAAAATAACATATATGTGCATATATGGAAATTTGATTATATTTTATACTCCCCATGGCTTTTTTCTGCTATTTATGCTAGTAACCAAATTGCAAATAGGAAACTACTTTGGGAACAGTTGCAAGCCATAGCTGGCACCTCCAGTGACAACTGGTTCATTGGAGGAGACTTCAATGAAGTCTAGAAAGTTAGGGATAAGTTTGGGAGAAACCCTATAAACTTAAACCGTAGTAACTTGTTTTGGAACTGTATCAATAAAAGCAACCTTATGGACCTAGGGTACAAGGGTAGTAAGTACACTTGGTCCAACAAAAGATGCACAACGAGAAGCACCTTAATCGTGGAAAGGATAGACATGTGCTTTGCAAATGAAGGGTGGATAAAGCAACACTCTAAGGCTAGTGTACTGCATCTACCTAGGACCCACTCAGACCATTGCCCCCTGAAATTCAATTGGAGGGGCCCCAGCCCAAATCCACTCTAGACCATTTAGGTTTGAAACCATGTGGGCTAGTCACCCTGGCTTCCCAAATGTCATTGACAAGGCCTTCCATGGGAGGCCCAGTATGCTCAACTCTATTGACAATTTTAAAAAAATGGCTACCATATGGAATAATCAAATTTATGATTATTCCATGAATAATGCTTGAAAAGAATGGACCTTGGGCCTAACTCAACCCCAAAAGCTAGCTTATGAGGTGAGGATTGCTCAAGCCATATAAGGAGACCAAGGATCTCAAATCCCTCCGATGTGGGATAACTCAACACCCCCCATCACGCCCAGATCTCTGGAGCGTGGACAACATAAATGGGGGCCCAACATCGATAACAATAATTGGGATGGGCCTGGCTCTGATACCATGAAAAGAATGGACCTTGGGCCTAACTCAACCCCAGAAGCTAGCTTATGAGGTGAGGATTGCTCAAGCCATATAAGGAGACCAAGGACCTCAAATCCCTCCGATGTGGGATAACTCAACAATGCTAATCAACTCTATTGATTTTGATTAGGGTAAGGTCGCTACGTCACACCCCTTGGAGTGTAGTCCTTCCCGGACCCTAAGTGAACGCAGGATGCCTTGTGCACCAGGCTGCTCTTTATTATTGATTTTGATGTGACATTCTCCTGCTGTTCTCTTAGATTCCTACGGTTATTTAGAGATATATATATGTTAAACTTTAATACAATGACTCTTGCAAACGTAGTTTCTCTGAATCTTCAAGCAATTCAAGTAAGTTTGACTATATCAATTGAGCAATAATATGTATAAGCTTTGTATGTTTTATCAAATATTTTATTACTGCTTTTGCTGTTTTATTAAAAGCTTTACAATCTTTGGTAGTTCCAAGGTAGTAATTATCTAAAAGAAAGCATCACAAAATAATATTATAACTCTTAACCAGAAAATGCATTATTGATGTAAGACTCGGTTGCTTTAAGATGCTGAATATAATGATTATTTTCCTTTCCCTTCTCAAAAGAAAACAATCATTATATTCAGGATCTTAAAGCAACCAATTCTTACATCAATAATGCATTTTCTGGTTTAGAGTTACAATGCGATATGCCCTCATCAAAGAAAAAGAGAAAAAGCAATAACATGAAATATGTGATGCATGTTTGAATTTTTTTAGCTGAAATACTATGGACAGGTTAGCGGTAGGGGTATGGAATGAGTAGATTGATATATCGACCTAATTGGATAGACACCTTTACGTCAACTTGGAACATCATTTTTAGAGGGCCTTTTCACGTCTAACAATTAGTTATACACTTTCACCAATTTTGTCATTTCTTCACTAGCTCATTGTGACATGCATATTTGGCCTCACTCACTTGATTACTTCTTGTAACTTTGCTGCTCAGGTATAACTATTTGAATGACCTTCCTTCCTTGGATCCAGAATTATATCGTCATCTCATTTTCCTGAAGGTGATGTTTTCTCATATCATTTATAACCGCTTTATCATATTTGAGTTGTTCAAATATGTATTGGTTCTTCCTAACCATTATCAAGAAGAAAAAAAAGGATCAAGTGTTGATTCTCATATTTATGTTTGATGCGTTTTGCGCGGTAAAGATGGTTAAGATATCTTGCTTGTTTGTCATGGACAACTAACAAATATGTTGTGAAAACATGTACAACCCCCCCCCCCCCCAATTCTTTTTTTCGTTTTTTCATTCTAGTCAAGCTTTTGTCAAAATGCACGGGAGAAAAAAAATCTATTACGTGTTTTTACAATAGCCCTATTTATAACTATACATATTCTACTCCTATTCTATATAGGCTAGGGTTATTTTCATAACTATCTAACACTCTCTATCAAGAGGGTGCATATATATATATATATATATATATATATACATATATTATATGTAACTATACGAAGACCAGTAAGAGACTTGGTGAAAATATTTTACAAGCTAATAATTCGACTTCACAAACTTAGTAGCAATATCTGCTGAGAGTATCTTTTCTATGGCGAAGTAACAGTCAATCTCAATATGTTTAGTTTTCTCACGGAACACCGGATTTGATGCAATATGAAGGGCAACTTGATTATCACACACAAGTTCCCTTCTTACCAAATTTGAGCAATTGTTTGATCCAAACTTGCTCACATGTTGCCAGTGTCATTGCTCGATATTTTGCTTCTGCACTAGACCAAGCAACAAAATTCTGTTTCTTGCTCTTCCAAGACACCAAATTACCTCCTACTAAAGTACAATATCCAAACTTAAAACGTCTATCATAAGGTTATCCTGCCCAGTCAGCATCTGAGTATCCAACAATTTGCTCATGACCTCGATCTTCAATCAATAATCATTTGTCTGGAGCTGATTTTATAAATCGATGAATGCGGATAACTGCATTCCAATGACTATCACAGGGAAAATTCAGAAACTGACTCACCGCACTCATATGATAAGAAATGTCAGGTCTTGTCACTGGGAGGTAATTTAATTTACCAACCAACCGCCTTTATGTTGCAGGATCGCTAAGCGACTCTCTCTGTCCTGGTAGAAGTTTAGAATTCGGATTCATAGGAGTGTCGACAGGCCTGCCGCCTGTCATTCCTGTCTCCTCAAGAATTTCTAAGACATACTTCCGTTGTGAGAATCACAATGCTTGATCTAGACTGAGCGACCTCAATACCCACAAAAAGCTTTAATCTTCCCAGATTAGTCTGAAAGTATTGAAAGAGATGTTGCTTCAACTTAGTAATACCATCCCGATCATTGTCATAATGACAATATCATCAACATAAAATACTGAGATTTGAAGTAGAATGCCGATAAAACACAGAGTGATTAGCTTCACTACGAGTCATGCCTAACACCTTAATAACTATGCTAAATTTATCAAACCACGCTCAAGGAGACTGCTTTAGACTATAGAGGGATAAGCGTAACCGACATACAAGGCCACTAGACCCTCCCGAGCAACAAAACCGGGTGGTTGCTCCATATAGACCTCATCCTCAAGGTCACCGTGAGCAAAAGCATTCTTAATGTCCAACTGATAGGGAGGTCAATGGCGAAAAACATCCATGGATAGAAAAAGGCGGTCTGATGCTATTTTAGCCACGGGAGAGAAAGTATCACTGTAATCGAGTCCAAATACCTGAGTATACTCTTTGGTAACAAGATGAGCCTTAAGGCAATCAACCTAGCCAGCTGGACCAACTTTGACCGCATACCCCCAACGAAAACCAACAATAGATTTACCCGAAGGAAGAGGAACAAGCTCCCAAGTACCACTCAGCACACATAAGCCACGCTACCAGTGTTATCAAAGGCGAAAAGCGCAAAAAATCTCTAAGGTCCGTTGGGGCTTTAAGCGCAAAGCGCAAATAAAGCGTGAGCTTTAATGAAAAAGGGTTCAACGGGAGAAAAAGTAAAAATATGCATAGTAGTCCAAGACTAATCATTATAAGCATGAATAGCCTATTACCTGTTTGGACAATGGAAGTTGTCTCTAAAGATGTATGTTTACATGCTGAGCTCAATATAATCCGAAAGAGAAACCAGCCAACCATTCATAGTATTGGATCCTATTTTTTACAGCCAATTTCTCAAATTCTTGACTAAGAGTTGTATGGTTAACCTTGGAATGCCGAATCAGAACACTTTTTTTTTGTTGAGAAAACACTGTTTACTCGGTGGAGGATAAAAAGGTTGTCTGAAATTGATGAAACTTGAACGGATAGACTCCGAAAAACCTCCTGAGTAGTCCGTCCAAAAGAAGTTTTGTCAGTAAAATCACTATAACCACCGAAAAGTTAGTATAGTTGCCGGAATAATCTCAAAGTGATTGGAACCAAAAAAAAAGTACGGGTAGGCTCAAAATTACTAGCATATCACACTGTTCAATAGAAACTTTTTCAAAACCTGGCCGGAACAGCTCTCATACGCCGGCGTGTGGGTCAACGAGAAAATTTCTCCCTTTTCCGGCATGTGAGGGCGCGTGGGAAGGTGTTTTCCGGTGGGGTTGAATGTGGTTTGGTCGTCGTAGCCTAAGGAGTCTTGTGGTGGTGTTGTGATCGAAAGTGATTTTTTTGCGGACAACCTCTTAAGTTGTTGAAAAATTGCACGGCGACAAGGTCTTTCTTCCCGGACGCTGGAATGATGCACAACAATAAGTTTCTCACTAATGTTATAATACCATGTGAGAATGCACGAGAGAAAAGATCTGTTATTGATATTCTATTAAGTGTTTTTACAATAGCACTATTTAACTATACACAATACATATTCTACTCCTATTTTATGTGTGACTAGGGTTATTTTCATAATTATCTAACATTTTCTTACACTATGCAACTTGGACAACCATGAGTTCTTTGTTTCAAGGAAAAAGTTTTCAAAGCAGTTGGGCGGTGAAATCATTTATAATCAGGATTCATGGTTTCCTTATAAGAGTGGCAATCAATTTTTCCATTGTTGAAGACGGAGTGTGTTTCAAGCTGTTGCTGCTTCTTATCTTGTATTTTTCATCCTTAGTTTACATTACATGAACCTTTTTTTACTGGATTGGTAAATTAGTGTTATCGAGGAATCTCGTTTTAAGATCTTACCAAGTCAAGAGTGGTTTTGACTAATAATGGTATTGAAGTGTTCTTTTTTTCTTTATCTTTTTTTGTTTTTGTCTCTCTTCTCTCTGTTTTTGGCTTTGGACAACTTTTTGAATGGTCTTCTAGCCCCTTGACTGCGTAGATCTTATAACGAGATTCCTCGATAACACTAATTTACCAGTTATTTATGCTCGGTCAAAGGGCTAGAAAACCATTCACAAAGTCGAGCTCAAAAAACAGAAAGAAGAGAGACAAATACCAACATAATAAAGGAAAGATGAATACCTCAAAATCATTATTAGTCAAAACCACTCTTAGACCTGGTACGATCTTATAACGAGATTCCTTGATAATACTACCAAATCACACGAGTATTACTGGTCGGAATGTAAGTTTTGGTCCATAACCAATGGCAAAGACCATAAAGAAATCGCCTGTGCAAGATATTAGGAAATTATCAGCAATAACTGCTGTGTATCAATGTCAAACTAGGCGGGGTCAGCTATCCAAATCCTCAATATGCATTTTGCCCAAGTTGGACCCATTTCAGTCCAATATTTTATATTTTGTCTTTAAAGACAAACTAGGGGTTCTCTAACACTAAAGGCCATCCTCATTAAGGAGGGTTGTGTTATTTTCATCTGTGTGTCACTTCCTTAGTCATAATAACGGACATATATTTCCTTTTGTAATGTTCTAAGGATGTGAGGGGTGGGAGTTATGAATATTTTACTTCTATTAGTCTTTGGTCTTGTAATGGGGAAAAATCCCAGGCCCTGCAAAAGGATAGGCGAGCCCTATGGAGAAAACTGAAAAATAAAATGTGGTTAGGAGCAGCCGTGTTGATGTTGACTGGGCGATATTGGGATGGTGTCTTCCTTATCTCTTGTAAATCATTTTATCTTTACCTATTTGTTTAGCTCATTGAATCGTTCTTTTTGCCTGTTTCTGAAATTTCAGCATTACGAAGGTGATGTTTCAAATCTAGAGTTGTACTTCGTCATTGTCAACAATGAGTATGGGGAGCAAACTGAAGAGGAGCTGCTTCCTGGTGGGAAAAGCATACGTGTAACTAGTGAGAATGTCATCACCTTTATTCATCTTGTCGCCAACCATCGTTTAAACTTTCAGGTTATTTAACTTTTGGTCTTGCTTCTTTTCCAGCCTGCACATTGCATATTACAATGTATCTTTCAAGACATTTTACCTGTGGTGGGCCTCATATCCCTTTTAGAGTTGTTGCTTACTTTGTTTAATTGTGATGATCTAGATCCGTCAGCAAAGTTCTCATTTTCTGAGGGGCTTCCAACAGCTAATACAAAAGGAGTGGATTGACATGTTTAATGAACATGAACTTCAGGTGCTAGCATTTATACTTCTGTTACACATTACATGCTTTCACATCAGAACATTGTTGGTTGTATCATTTTATAAGAAGAAAACATAATAAACGACATTAGCTTGGCTAAAATATATCCTGAGCATGCTATAACCTGCCAGCACTTGAAATTCAGGAAATTGCCTGTCCCATGCATCTCAACTGCCCATGCCTTACGCTACGAAGGCATGATAGACTACTCTGGATGAAGCTACTTGTAGGGCTTTATATAGTAAGGTTATAGGCAATTTGGCATTAGCTCAGCCATTTACAAAGAGCTAGTAAATGCCATTTACATAACCATTTACGTTATTTCTGCAGGATTACTTATGCTTTGTTTTGTTATTTTGTTTTGTCTTGCCTTGGTTACTAATTTTGTCTTTGTTTTCCAATGCAGCTTTTCATTCTGTCCTATGCGCCGAGGGTCGCATGGAAGCAGCCTCTCTGCCCTTTTGGGTAGGGGTAAGACTGCCTACATATTACCCTCCCCAGACCCCAGCTGGTGGGAGTATACTGGGTAGTTGTTGTTGTTGTTGTTGTAGTAAATGCCGTAGTCTGTCGAGAAATTTTGCTCAGAATAGAGGATTTGATGGAAAAAGCCTGAGCAATTCTGAAAGAACAAGATTAGAAAAGAAGGATTTTCTAGATACCTGAAAGATTTGAATTTCAAGCACCAATATATTGAGAAATAGTTGTTCCTAATGCTGCCTATGAAGATGATAAAGAAAGTTTGACATGCAAATTTCAGAATGAAAGGTAAACTGTATCCAAAAGATAAAATACAGAATCAGGAGAACTGCTGAAACTACTTGTCTGAAAGATGACATATCTGAAAAATTATCCAATGGGTGAAAACTGTTTTGGTGTTCTTTTGGCCTGGACTTCTAGTAGTTGTTATGTTCTTAATGAGTAAGAGATCTAGCTTTCTGCCTCTGACTTTTGGCCCTGTTTTCAGCTTCTTATTTCTGGATCACTTGATGGCATTGACATTGATGACCTTCGAGCTCATACCAATTATACAGGAGGTTACCATAAGGTGCTTTTGCTTTTCGCTTCACTTTTTTCCATCTCTTCTGCAAAGGGTCTCATGATAATAGTTTCCTATTTGTTTGAATCTAACATGTTAGCAATGGGTTGTCCCCCTCATTTTCGCAAGGGAAATGCCTCGTGACCACATGATACATTATTTGTGTATGTTTCTCTTAAATTGGTGGCAGAAGTATATACCTTTAATTTCACCTTTTTATTTTATTATAGTTCTATTAGAATGGATAAAAGGCTCGGAGAAAGCATGGTGTGCATCAGGTTAGAAATAAATTAAGAGTAATGTTTGTTTTAAATCAAACAGTCTTGTGACTTCTGTTAAGGGGGACCTTAAAAACTTATTTTGAGTAGCTCCTCTAGTGGCATAGTCATTTTCTTTAATGTACTAGTTTTAGTGTACGTGCAACGCACGTATATGACGCGCAACAACAATAACAACAAACCCAGTGAATTCCCACAAATGAGGTACGGAAGGGTAAGAAATACGCATCCTTACCTACATTGGAAGGGCATAGAGGCTGTTTCCGATAGACTCTTGGCTAATGAAAGGATGAAAAGAAGTAAAGGCAACAAGTAATATCAACAAGAAGATACGAAGAGAAGACCGAAGCCAAGATAACACTTAAATGCTAGTAGCAATATAAGAATAAAGAGATATCATAGTAACACTAATGCTATCGAACTGAAGTGACACAGGGAAAACGCTCGGCTACCTACTACCCGACTACCCTAATCCTCGCCCTCCACACCCCCTTATCAAGGGTCATTTGCTCAGTAAGCTTCAGCTGCACCATGTATCGCCTAGTCACCTCTCCCTAAGATTTCTTTGGCCTACCTTTACCCCTCCTCGTGCCCACCAAGACTAACCCCTCACACCTCCTAACATGGGCTTCGCCTCTTAACATGCCAACTATCTCAACCTCGCCTCCCGCATCTTATCCTCTACGAAGGCCACACCTACCTTATCCCGAATAAATTCATTCTTAATCTTATCTTCCCTGTATGCCTTTACATTCATCTCAATAATCTCATCTCAGCTACTTTCATCTTCTGGACATGAGAGTTCTTGATCGGCCGATACAACATGGTTGGTCTAACCACTACTTTGTACAACTTACCTTTAAGCTTCTGTGGTACATTCTTATCACATAGAACACCGGAAGCGAGCTTCCACTTCATCCACCCTGCTCCGATACGATGCGTAACATCCTCATCAATCTCTCCATCCCCTTGTATTATTGACTAAAGGTACTTGAAACTTCCTCTCAAGCCTCACATCCATGTTTGCTTCCTCGGTAACGTCAATGAGCTTGCACTTCTTAGTCCTGCTCAGCTTAAAACCTTTAGGCTCGAGTCTGTTTTCAAATCTCCAATCTCTCGTTAACACCATCACCCGTCTCGTCAATCAGAGCTACATTATCCGCAAATAACATACAGCATGACACCTCCCCTTGAATGTGTTCGTCAATGCGTCTATCACCATGGAAAATAAAAACGGTCTAAGAGCTTAATCCTTGATGCAACCCCATCACAGCCGAGAAGTGGTCTCCTCCTGCTATCCTCACCCGTGTCTTAGCTCCCTCATATATGTCCTTAATTACCCTAATATAAGCTACAGACACACCTTTAGCCTCCAAACACCTCCATGGAACCTCTCAGGACTTTGTCGTATGTTTAGTCTAGGTCAATGAACACTATTTGCAAGTCCTCCTTCATTGTCCTATGCTGTTCCACCAATCTCCTCACCAAATGAATGGCTTCCTTAGTCAAACAACCCGGCATGAAATTGAAATGGTTCTCGGAATAGACACACTTCTCCTTACGCTCCCTTTTACCACACTACCACAAACTTTCATCGTATGACTTAGCAACGTGATACCTCTATAGTTGCAATTGCGGATATCAACCTTGTTCTTATACAACGGAAATCGTACTCCTCCTCCATTCTTCACATCTTCTTTGTGCTAAAAGTGATGTTAAACAACGTAGAGAGCCATTCCATGCCTACCTTACCTACACTCTTCCATAGCTCTATAGGGATTTCGTCTGTCCCAGTCGTTCTACCCCTGCTCATCCTACGCATCACTCCTTCGATCTCTCCCACTCTTATACGCCTACAGTACCCTAAATCCTAACGACTCCCAGAGTTCTCCAAATCACCCAGCACAATTTTCCTACCACCCCATTCAAGAGTTTATGGAAGTATGGTTGCCAGCTCCGCCTAATCTGTGCTTCATCCATCAAAACTCTACCACCCTCGTCTTTTATACACCTCCTCTGATCTAGATTATTGCGGTGTTTGAACGTCTGTATGAAGAGCTTGGGGAGAAAGGCGGGATAAGAAGCTGTATAGGCAGGCCAAAGTGAGAGAAAGAAGGCCCGCGATCAGTAATAAATTGTATAGAAGAACACATTTTATGAAATAACAATTGACATTAAATATATACGTCAATTATTTAAATGGAAAAAATAAATTTTACTACAAGGCCGGGTAGTTGAATTTAATAATTGGATATCTTCTAAACCTGCAATTTGCAAAGATAAATGTTGAGTTGTCCCACATCGGAGGGATTTGAGATCCTTGGTCTCCTTATATGGCTTGAGCAATCCTCACCTCATAAGCTATCTTTTGGGGTTGAGTTAGGCCCAAGGTCCATTCTTATCATGATATCAGAGCCAGGCCCATCCCAATTATTGTTACCGATGTTGGGCCCCCATTTATGTTGTCCACGCTCCAGAGATCTGGGCGTGAGGGGGGTGTTGAGTTGTCCCACATCGAGCAATCCTCACCTCATAAGCTAGCTTTTGGGGTTGAGTTAGGCCCAAGGTCCATTCTTATCAATAAACAATTGGTAATAAGTTAGTTATGTAGTATTTGTAGTTGTAGGTATTTTATGGTATGCGATAATAATATCAATATGTTATATTGTTGCATCTCACCTAATATCTCTTCATAGACGAATTTCTCGGTGCATGTACCTTTTGTCGCTTCGGTTGCTCTATCATGACCAAAACTCTTGTTGTTGACACTATAATTCATCCTGTAAGTTCAATATATAGTTGCGTATGTGAGAAAACATGTGCATCAAGTACGGTAACTATTGTTTGACCATATGATTTATATGTCATCGAAAAATTGATATGAATAAATATTTACCTTAACCAAGCATATTTGATGTTAAATAAAGATAGTATTTCGGAGATGCATGCATAATAAAAAAGAATTTAGTTAGCCAAGTTACAATATTTCTCATGGTGCAACTTGATTAGCCGCAGAAAAAAGCAGAATTAAGCACACCAATCAACTACAACAACAACAACTTTAGTGAAGCCCCACAATCAGGGTCGGGAAAGGATAGTGTGTATGCAGACCTTACCCCTGCCTTGTCAGGGTACTTAGAAACTTTACTATCAATTTGAAAAAGTTGACTTCTAAATGTGAGAATAGCACGAGAAAATATATTATTATTGATATTAGTTCATTTACTATAATATAAGAAGTCCTATTTATATCTACATTCTATATAATACATACTACTACTATTCCGATGGGGGACTAAGCCTACTATATACATTAATTTTCTAACACTCCCCCTCAAGCCGGTGCATATAAGTCATATGTACCGAGCTTATTACAGATGTAAGTAATATAAGGACCAGTGAAGGACTTGGTGAAAATATTTGCAAGCTGGTCATTTGACTTTACAAACTTTGTAACTTAAGCTCGTCACTACTGGCTAACCGGAGAAAAGATACTCTTTGGAGATATTGTTATAAAATTTGTGAAGTCAAACAACTTACAGATATTTTCACCAAGTCCCTCACTGGTTCTCATATTAGTTACATATGTAACAACCTCGGTACATATGATTTATATGCACCGGCTTGAGGGGGAATGTTAGAGAGTTAGTATGTATAGTAGTTTGTTTAGTCTCCCACATTGTAGAGAAGGTTTAGTTCTATGTAAACACCCTATATAAATTGGGCTAATGTAACACTCAAATGAATACAAGAAATTCTTTCTTCCCATGTCTTAAACTCTCACACTTTCCAACTCACTGGATAAGTCAAATCATGAGTCCATAACCTTGCACTACATAGAGGAGAAGAAAACTCCGTCCCGTTTATGGTGTTCTGAAAGAGAACAATATTAAACATTCTATTGTAGCACAGTCAACAAGGCCTCCCTCTATAGAATCTCGAGCAAAAATCATTAAGTAATGTTTAAAAAGTCTCTAAGTTAGGAGCGGCAAAATCTCCTCAGACAGTCCTTATATTTTTTGTGATAGATCGTTTGCGAAAGAGTAATGCAAAAAACAAATGAGTATCATTCTTCTTCCTATATATGATGACACTATTAGCGCTTATGGATTTTAGGGTCTTCTCGACTATATTAGGTCATGGATGATCTTTTGATTGGTCTAGGTCATGTTTGATTGGGTTTTAAGATGCTCATGTACCTTGGAATAAAGCTAGACTCTAATTATCAAGAAGCGGAGCATAAATAACAATCGTTTAGGTTAATGAGCTATATTGTTGTTTCATCAGATAAATGCTTTCAGAATTTTTTATATTTTGAAGTATGTCCTTTTGCTGTTGCATGGCTAACTGAAGTACTCCTCACAGGAACATTACATTGCTGATATGTTCTGGGAGGTTGTGAAAAGCTTTTCTCTGGAAAATCAGAGGAAATTTTTGAAGTAAGTATTACCCTTCTCATATGTTTCTGATTCACTGTTGTTCGGTAACAGGGAACTGCTAATACTGCTAAAGCTAATCTGGTTTAAATGGCCCATAGGATATGATTTAAGTAACTTGAGATGAGGATGAAATAAGATGTCTTGCACTTTATGTGTTTCTTTGCTGCCATCTTCAAACATGATGTTGTGGTAAATAGTATGTCCCTACCTGGTAAACATGAATTTGGGAAGTGAATTGGCGTTTCTTTATTACTCTGAGTAAAGTGCTTTGATTGTTCTTCATCTGATGGATTCCTGTCTCTGTGGTCTGAAAGGTTTGTTTTAGTTGCAGTATTTTGGTGCTTCTTTGGTACTGTGAGTATTGTCGTTACATGTTCCAATCAATGCATCTTTAACTCAGATGTCTGAAAAGGTTTGCTTAACTTTTACAAGATCACCCACTGTATAGCCACTGTTTTTAACTTGAGAAGACGGCCTTAATTGAAATAGCTGAGTATACCAACACAAAAAGGGTGGAAGGGGAACATGTGGTTTTTTGGTCCCTTTTCCTCTCTTATAATATCTTCTCAGATTTTCTTGTTGTGTTTTTGTCCAAAGTAAACTGTCCGTAATGTAAAAATTTTCTTGTTTCCATATGTCCGATTGAATAATTGGCCGGATGTACAAAAATTTGATTTGGTTGGGTTTTTGCAAGGAAAGGTTTTTGGTAGGAAAGGATGACTTAAGTGTGCCAGCAGTGACGAGCTTAATGCGATTAGTTCATGAAAATTACTTAGGAAAAGATCCATGTGGATTTTCTATGAATTCTTCTGTTTTTGCTCACTCTCTTTGGACCAAGTCTGTTGAAACTATTAACAATTGAAGATGTAGATTGTTTCCTGGACAATGAATGACACATGCAAACAAGTAGGTTTTCTGAACTGAAAAAAAGAAGAATGCTGATTATGGATACAAAAGATATTTGCCCAAAAGAAATAAGTGGATGGCACCATTATGTCTTCCCCTATGAGATTCTCCTAGTTTCTCATTATATCTTGTGAATGATCTGTTTTCTGAATAGCATCTCTAGGAATAAGAAGCTGTTGTTTTTGATAATATCTTGGGCATTAAATAACCTTCTTTTGTACTCCTTTTTCCTTCTTTCTGGATACCCATAGGTTCACTATATTTTTGTTTTGGAATAAGCGAAGCATCTGCTTAAATGATCTTTAGTGCATTGAACCAGCTTGACTTGTCTTTTAAATAGAACATTAGTTTCCACTTAAATGTGTTGATCCTACCTCCTGGACTTCAGCATCTCCTAGAGAACAAAAATGGATATGTATGAAAACGACTTATCTCATAGTATCTATGCTGTAGCATCTTTGGACCCCTAACGGGGAAAAGATGTATTCAAGCTGTGTCAGAAATTTTCAAAACGCACTATGAAATGTTTATCATAATTTTCTGTAGGAGTTCAATGAACAATATAACATTTCCCTTTTGGGTCCAGGTTTGTGACAGGGTGTTCACGAGGACCCTTGCTTGGATTTAGATATTTGGAGCCTTTGTTCTGCATACAAAGGTTGGATTAGCTCTTTTATATGATTTTTGTGTTCCAAGAGTTTACTCAATTTGGTTTCCAATCCTTTTTTCTTCTGATTTTTGCCTTCCGATTAGAGCGGGCGGGAATGCTTCCGAAGAAGCTCTTGATCGATTGCCGACATCAGCTACTTGCATGAATCTTTTAAAGCTTCCACCATATAGAAGGTTAGCCCTGTTCCGGTGGCATCTATGTACATTTGTGCAACTTCAAAAGCAAAAGAAATAACTATGTAGTTGGAGTGGTATCGATATCAAAGTAGTTTCTTTGATATGGTGCTTCTAACTAAACTGCTGTTAGTGCACATCCTTATTTATTCTTTATCACGGAAAAGACTGTTAGTAAACGCTATTTGCTTTATGATGCAGCAAGGAGCAGATGGAGCAGAAATTGTTATATGCCATAAATGCTGATGCTGGTTTTGATTTAAGCTGATGGATTGTGTGCGTAATTTTGGAATATCCAACCAATACCTGAAGCAGCTTTAGTTCTTCATCGGTAGCATAAAGGCGAAAAATGAATGGTACAATTTGTTCATCACTATCGTAGTCTACTGGTAAAGAAACTGCTAATCGTTGAATAGTCAGAAGCACGTGTAAATAAGAATCTATTACTCTGCCCCTTGACTAGATGTGCGCATACATAAACCCAGGTGCATTGTATATCATCCTTTGGGAAGTAAAAATGGAATGCGTGCTATACATACATCTGAAGCTCATTGGATACAAAGGTTGTAATTCAAAATTAGTGTGAAACCTGGGGAAGCTTATATGTTATGATGATGTTAGTTTTCGGAAGTTTTGTATTCATTGTACAAGTTAATGCAGCAACATTTTTACGAGGGATCCAACTCCAGCTAGTTGTTGTCCTTCAACAGATCTTCCTTGTATAGTAATAAATGTATTTCTTCCCTATATGTATAATAACTTATGTTTCTATCTTTGCTCAGATGACGTTAGGGCTGGGATTTAGCTGCTTAAAACTCTACTATGTGCACCGACATGATTGAAAAATAACATAGGTTTTATGCTTTGTTATGGCTACCAAATGTCAGTCGTGTGAACAGTCATGATTGTGTGAGATGCAGTTAGGGGTGTACAAAGAAAACCGACAAACCGCATCAACCCGATAATCCGAGTCAATCAGAGAAAAAAAATCCGATTATGGTTTGGTGTTGGAAAAAAAACCCCGAGCATAATTGGTTTGGTTTTAACTAAAGAAAGTCAAACTGAAACCAAACAAATCCGACATTAGATATATAGAAATTTTAGATATGTTTAATATATAAATATATTTATGGTAATGTAATTTATAAATATTTCTTCAAAAGTTTCATAATTTTATCTTTTAAGGTATTATTTCTAGGTTGGACTTAGAACTTTTGAATGCTCCAATAAGTTTTATAGCCATTAATAGTAGTAAATCAAATAATGCTAACAATCAATACTAATGCTAACAAAAGACATTCAATTCAATATTACGAACGGGAAAGTATTGGATATTTTTTTTTGTTTTGCAATAATTTAGATAAAAATGCATAACCTATTTTTATTTTGCTTTAGCTTTTAGTCATGTAATTAATGTACTTTCTTATTAGTCTACTTATTTTAGCATGACTTAGTCCTTTTAGATTATGTTTATTTTTATTATGATATTTTAATTTAGCAATATTTATATTACATAATTTTATTATCTTTATTGTTGAATATTTTAGGATAATGTCATGACACATCTCATATTTTGTATTATTTTCTTAAAAAATACTTTATATAGTTGTATCTTACTAGGATTAAAGAAATATTTTGAGCATACGTTGTATGTTTTGTTCTACGAAGATTTTACCGAATTTTTTTTGAAAAAACCAGAATAACCCGAGAAAACCCGATATTAAAAAATCCGAGTTTTATTGGTTTGGTTTGGTCTTTAGATTTAATAATCCGATACAATTGGTTTGTTTTGGTAATTGTAAAATTCGAACCAACCCGGCCTATGTACACCCCTAGATGCAGTACACTGAGCATGACCAATAACTGTTACAGTAGTTTTGTTTTGCTAAATGTTTTAGTAGTGACGCGTTAGTGATATATCCTCCCCCATAGAATAATTCATTCTCAACTAGAATCCGATGCATTTTCTATCCAACAAATAATACTCCCAAAAAAACACTTCAATAATTTTTTGGATCTTTCTCTCTTTTTGACAGGGTTTAGTCGAAAACAAGAGGACAAGAAGGACAAATACTCTTTTTTTAGAACTACTTTCAGATCTTGTATTCAAGAACTCGGTTAGAACAACACATAAACTTTTACCTGATACTAACCATTATGATACAAATAATACTGACATGTAAAACAATAACAATTCAAAGTAAAAATAAAAGATAAATTTTGATCAAACGTAACGAAAAATTGCGCCATTATGCAACACCTTCTAAACGATCTTCACTCAGCCACTCTTTCCAAGCTTCTAAATATGGTAACTTTTGCATGAATCATCATCTTATCTCTCCAAACATCTTCTAAGAAGATTATGCAGCTTCCCAATGTGCAATCCCTTTGATTATTCGCATGCTCTATTTTGTTGGTTTATCCACCATAATATCAACATGTTTGAATATTAATATCACGATCATCAACATTTAGAAAGTTAAACAACTTCAACAAACCATAAAATAGTTTTGAAAGCCATACAAGGCGTCAATATAGCCATAAAGGCCTTAAAACAACCTTAAAGGTTAGAACTTTTCAAGTACACTTTATTTATGTTAAATTATGCTTCTTACAATATTTAAAATTAAGAAAGACATTTCAATATTCAAACATGCTCTCATGGTCAACATTCCAATTGTTCAACAAATATGGTGAATCAAGCACCCGCTCGTCCCCATATATAAGTAATTTGGAAGCATGAATTTTAGAAACTAATTAGAAGGTTAAATCTCAACAAATTATATATACAACTCTTTATAAGCATGCAATCCATCCATCGACTCCATTTTCGTCAAACTTAACCAATCACTTACAACAATTAATATCAATAAATACCCATAAAACACCATAATATCGTAAAGTATCAAGTCTAAGTGAAGGAATAACCTTTAAAGTTCACAAATTCAAAACCCTATCCTTTAGGGTTCTTTGGTGGATTCCTTGATGTCTATACAAATCACAAAAGTTTGATGCTAAATTTCACATTATGGAGCGCAAAGTAACATAATCAAGCGTTAATATTATACCTTGATAGTTGACCTTGTTGAAAATCCTTTCCAAGAACCAAAACTTAGTCCCAATATTTTGTTCGTCATTCTCTCTCCCCGTTGCTGCCTTTTTATAGTTAAGTAGGCCTGGCGATGGTCCTTGCGATGTGAGGCTCATCACTACTAATTCACACCCCCAATTAAATGAATATAAAATGGTCGTTACAATAATAAATCCAACGCGAGTCGGAATCGAACCACAAGGAGTTTAGAATGGGTGTTGAGGTAAATACTTAAGAAAGAAAAAAAAAGGGACAGCCCGATGCACTAAGCTCCCACTATGCGCGAGATCCGGAGAAGGGCTGGACCGCAAAGGTCTATTTTACTTAAGAGAGAAACTCGAAATAACTAGATTTAACTTCCAAAAAGAAGTGGGTATCAATTCTTCTAAATTAAACTACTAATAAACTTTGACTAACTAACGAACAAGTAATGATTGAAATTTTTTGAGGTTTTATCAAATAGAGAAAGACATATGGTTGTACCTTTAACCTAGGTGTAAACCTAATGGGTTGAGTAAATCTATGCTTGCTTGGTAGATCGAGGTTTGTTATAACTCCCAATACACAAGTACCCTCTCAATACCTCTCTGTTAAAGAGTTATTATGCCCAAATTGGCTCTCCCAAATCCAAATGGGTAGAAATCAAAGCAATTGAATATGAGTCCGAGTTAGATTATCCCTATCTCTATTTCAAATTCTTTAATTAATCTAATCAAAACATCAACTAGTTCAATTCCTTGTTAGTCGAATTTTCTTAGACTGAATTCTTCTTTCTCAAGTAAGAATAAAGTCAAATAGGTATGAATCAATATTTATAGCCATTAATTCTAAATATGAAGTATAAACAAGGCAAAATAACTTTAACCCAATCAATACCAAGTATTAATATTAAACACCCATAAGTTTTACACACTAGGGTTGGATCACAACCCTAGATAAAAATTAGCTACTCATGACAGTAGACATGAGAAAATAAAAAGAAGAAAAAATTAAATACAATAAGCTAAATTAAAATCGAAAAGTAATTGATCATCTCTAATAGTAGCCCAAAGTTACCCCAAATAGCTAAGAATAACTACCAAGATACCCTAAATAAATATTTCACGCCTATTTATAGTGCTGCAAAATTCCTAACAAAAATACGCTTCGAAGGGTTCTGCGGCCGCACTTTAACATCTGCGATTTGCACTTTGCTAGGTTACTGTTGCGAGTGCTTTCAGTTGGAGGAGTTCTGCCGCCGCACACTAGCTTCTACGGTCGCGCTTCAGCTTCTGAGGCAACACATTAATTGTTGCGGGCCGCACTTTGAGGAGGCTTCAGACTTTGTTCAATTGCAACTTCTATGATCTTCCCCTCAGTGTATAACCATTTCAAGGAGCCATCTACAAGTTATTTATATTCAGTTAGGACTAACAACTGCCAACAATACTCGTGCATTCTAAATAAGGTGCCAAATTTGTTTAAAAAGGTGAAACTTTCTCATCTCATGTAATTCTAGTATGACATTTGAGCCTCAAGAGTTGACTTTATTCATCAAGGATTCTTATTCTTTCTTGTAAATTATGGTATACTCCAAACTCTTCATCTTTTACCTTCCATATGTATTTCTCACTTCAGGTTTCAACTTCTAGAGCAGCAAAGGTTTCATTCTTCTCTCATAAATGAATGTCACAAGTTAAGGTATGATGTCCAAATCCACTACTAAAATAGTATGCGAACAAGGTCGCATGCAATATAATATAACCAACTATGAGTTGGGGTCGAATCCCACAGAGAACAATATGTAGACGATTAGGGAAGTAAGGGAATTATTGCTTATTATGCTAATCCAAACACTAATAGGTTCTTTTGAGAATATGTTATAACTAAATGGAAAAATATAAACTAACCTAGAAAGTGGGTAAAATGATCAATGGATACAAGCATGGATACACGGAGAATAACACTCAAGTAACGATCCAATATATTTTATGATTTTATAAATATGAGTGAGTTTATATTATTTGACTTGGATATAATTCTTTATTAGCTTCTTTTGAGTACTAAGACAAAATAATTAAGAGGATTGAATTATCCCTAAAACAATAAGAGGATTAAGTGCATCCGATAGCCTACAAGTCGTTCAATCCTATCCCTAGGTATAATATATAAAATGAGGGTTAACACCTCAAGTTCTTGTTAATTAATCTTTTCCAACCCGAAATTACCTTTTCAGGATTAATTAGAAGTTAATGGGCGAGTCGTAAGATTAGCTAATCCCATTGGAAACATTAAAGAACAGTAATAATTAAAGAAATAATTGACTCACTTCGTAATTAATAAAGATTATTCAATATAAAGCATAACAAGATATTTAATCAAAACTTTAACAATGAATATTCCCATAAACAAGCTTCAAATCTTCAAATCTTCAAATCTTCAATTCTTCAAGTCCTAAGTGTGTGTCAAGAATCCTAGTTCCAAGCTTGTTTCTCTTAGTCAAGAATACCAATTATTAGCAAAAAAATATCCCAAAGGCAGCCAAAGATGTCTGCCCAAATGGGCTAAGTCATGTATTAAAGGGGTTGGGGCTAAAAAATATGAAATTACATCACTGCCCAGAAGTAAAGCTCGTTATTTGCAAAAGCATCAGATATGCGAACCGGGCCTTGTTCACTTGTTTTCGCATTTGCGCCGAAGGAGTTCTCGTATGCAAAGGTTAACTTATCCGGTTGACTTTTCATTTCCGACCTCTGTTGTCCTTACATGGCATTGAAATTGGGATCCATCAATTCACATTTGCGAACATTGATTGGCATGGTTGGCTTTGCAATTACAAGCTCCTACTCGCATTTGCGACATCTGAGGCCTATTTCTAAATTTTTGCATTCAATCTCCTTTTTCACTTGTTCTCACTTCATTTCTTTTTCGATCACTTCTAAATCACATAAACCACATTGAATACACTATTTTATCAAGCAAACATATAAAAAAACTAAGATTAAAGTAGAGATAAGTTGGTAAACATATCAAACCCCCAAACTTATATATTGCTTGTCCTCAAGCAATCAAAGCACACAATCTCCTTCCAAGTAACCAACTCAATAGTGCACCAACGTCATACCAAGTAAACAAATCTACTTTATCACAAACATATAAGTTTGATTGGTACCAATAATTAATCTAAAGCATATGAATCACCAACAAGTTCTCATAAATTTCATTTTATTTCAATTTCTCAAATACCATATTAATCAAAGTAGCAAGAAAGTCATAACAGTAAAGTTTCAAATATTACCTCATTATCATAGGTAGGAGTGGCAAACAGACGGGTCTGTCGGGTCGGATATGATTCGGGTTGAAAATGAGTAATGAAAAAGGGATAACTTATCTGTCCCGATCCATATTTAATACGTATAAAAATGGGTTAATCGGAACCATATTATCTATGACTTCTTGCATATGATTACTTTTTGGAGAATTCTTAGTCTCCCTAACTTGAGGAATCCCCAAGTTGGAACTTTACAAATGTAAAAGATAAACCTTTTGATTATCCATTGGTTATCTATTTTTGAATGGATAATATGGTTCTTATCCATATTTGACCCGTTTCTAAAGAGTTCATAATCTAACTTATTTTTTAGTGGATAATATGGGTGATTAACTATTTTATTAACCATTTTACCACCTTTAATCACATACAATTTTTCCTTATTTGTTCCTCCCAATTGGATATTGGATTAAATTCACACTCAAATCTTATGTGTCGTCACAGTTAAAAGAGAATCCCAACTTTTAATATTCAATTTAAAAACAAATGAGATATCAAACGAAAAAAATTATCTCTCTCTCTCTCTCTCACACACACACACACACAAAGATGTTCAAATGCACACAAGTAGTACTATAGACTTGCCCTTCATGTATTTCTTCTCTAATATAGACACAGTTGGTTCAATATCAATTAGGGCTTAAAGGGTTGTACTGTAGTATTTTGGTTAAGTTAGGGTCCAATTTGGGTAATAATGACTCACAACTATCCTAAGTACTATAATTCGCAATATAAAGCACACTTCCTTCAAAAACTTTTTCACCCTTTATTCATTTGTCATTTCATCACCTAGTATTTCATTTGTTCGAAATTCCTTATTTTTCCTTCCTTTTACTTCTTTCTTAAAATTTCTGCAAAATCCAAGGAGGGTTCCCAATATCTTTTTTGTCTTTTCACCCGTTTCCTTTTTAAGCAACTTTCACATCACAACTTTTCTAACCGTCACCCCCAAACTCAGGCTTTTAGCCTATATTCATACTTTCAAAGCACTTAGGGAGGTGGGGTGTCAAATGATAGATCAATAAAGAACAAAAGGTTAAATCTTATAACATGGTTGCTAGGGGTTGACTAGGAAGAATATGCACGGGTAAAAATTTTAAGGTAAAAGAACGGTCCTAGGAAGGCCTAATATCATTTTTTAAACCAAGCTAATCTAGGATTTCGCCTTGAATCACACTCCGGGAAAGTTCTAGACTACAAATAATGTAAAAAAACTCACAATACATATTACCACACATGGAACATAAAAACTTGAGTGAAATATAAATCCAAAATCAAATTGAAATCAATGAACTCAAAGAAGCCACATACAGCAATAAAAGACTATTTAATGAATCAAAGAGTAAAAAATTGAGTCTGAAAGTCATGACAATAATTCTTACTTCATTCAACGATCAAGAATTCATATTCAAAAGTTTAAATCATGTTGGTACCAAGCAAGCGAAAAATTGGCCAATGGGCACAAATCCCAACTCATACTACTTATTAACCAAAATTATATCTAAACTACGAGATTAATTCTCATAATAAAGTCGCCTAGATATCCATCATCGAGAAAAGTCAACACAAAAGTTTATCCAAAAAACCATGTTCAAAAGAAAATTGGCATCATATAAAACATCACGACACAAAAAAAACCAAGGACATTGTCAATAAAAAAAATCATAGATAAAACAATATATATATATATATATATATATATATATATATATATATATATATATATATATATATATATATATATATATATATATATATATATATATATATATATATATAAAAGTAAATAAACATACTATCATATAAGAAAAAAAATCAAGAAGCAAGTAAACATACTAATATAACAGATTACAAACAATGAAAACAAAAGATCAATCTGCCATATTGATAGTTATATAAGGATCCACCCCCAACTACAAAAGTTGAAATATCCCTAATGAAGCTAAATAAAATAGAGGAAAATGGTGGAATGTACTTCCTGAATACTACATCTAGTGCTCTCCTCATTGTCGGACTCGGTTGCAGGCTCCTCTTCTTCCTTGGACCACTGAACTAGAGCATCATCATCATATTCTTTAGGCACCGTCAATGGCACCGACTCTTGAGGCTTTAGAGCTTTCCATAGCTCTTTCACACCCTTCCATATGCAACTGAAGAATTTATCTTTTTTATTGTCCCTCTTCTTCATTCTATGTTTGCATTTGCCAGCATGGCATGAGAAGTATTTAAAGCACTGTGAGCCATGGCCAAATCAGTGCATGCTTTCTCTAGTTTCTTAAGGTGATCCCCCTACTTCTTCTGATCATCAAGATACTTTTGAAATTATTTATTTGAGATGCATGTCGAGGGTTCCTCATATGTCTCACTGGGTACCTGTGGAAAGACATCTACTAAGTCCCGAATATGATGCATTTCTTCGGTGATAATAGCAAATGGTCCTCATGTGGGCTTCTACCATGGCTGGTCTGAGAAGATGAACCAAACAATATCTTCTTTTATTTCTATAGTTTTGCCTTCTCATTTTTTCTTCAATGGAGCAATAGGCTTCATCGGATCTACCCAATTGTCTTCCGGAACCTCTTCAACCCCCGCAATCTGCACAGTCCAGTGATGAGAGATGGGAACATCAATGGTTGAGATCCTGCCTCAGATAATCCCTCAACCCACTGATAAAAATCACACCAACATTGAGCCGGATATCATCAAGAATGTAAGCGATCATTTGAGCTCTCAAAATTGGTGCATTCCAATATTTCTCGCATGAGATATGCGACTACATATGATTGCGAGCCATATCGTTGCTTTGTTAGTAAGTTCTTTGGATGTGATCCCTCTCTTTTTAGCCGCCCTTGAAATATCCGCACCTGGGCACAATTTGGAGACCAGCCACTCGCCTAAGGCATAATTCTTATCACAAAATGGTGTTATGTTATGTTCCCACATGTTATAGATTCTATTCATAGCTTCAGCTCCAACATTCACCTTTTTTTCCCGTTTCCTTAGTTTCTTAACTTGACGACTGAGAGATTTGCATAAAATTCCCTCACATATTGCTCATTTGGTTTGCCAGGTTTAGGGGAAAATAGGTCCATCCCATAGCCTCAAGCCTCTGATGGAACTTGGGGAGTTGTTTGAGGACCTTTTCTATTAATATACCAGAAAGAAACTTCTTTGAAATTAATTCGGTGTAGCACCGTCGCTAGCCTTCTAGTGATAAGAACTCGTAATGGTCATAGTGCTCCTCAATTTCTAAAAGGTTTTCATGCACGGAGTCATCCGAGTTACAGTTAATTTTTTGCTTATGGTATATGTAAACAAAGTATTGGAGTGAAAGCGAGATATAGGTATGAAATATATTGCAAAATGAGTCAAATATGCGAAAGAAATGATTGGATAGTTGAAACAAAACCATAGAAAATATCCAGTTGTTTAGTTCAGGAGAGTCAAGCCTCTAATGTCGTAGTTGTGATATCTGCTTCGTAAATCCGAAGGAAGCAGAGATTCCAAAAAGTCAGAATTGCTATATCATTTTTGCTAATGCAAAGGTTTCTAAGACTATTGTTCTTCGCAATTGCGAACCACTTTTCGCAAATGCGAAGTCGCAATTGCGAAGATTGAAAATGCAAAAAGATCATTACAATTTCGATCTCGTGGTTCTCTACAGACTTTTCCCCATACAGCAGTCCAAACCCTAAAATCTTTCAAACAAAGACATACTTTTTGAAATCCCAAATATTGTTTTAAGCACAACGTCATGTAATACCTCACATACATAACTAAGAATCAAGGAAAACTCAATGATTTAGCCAAGACTTTCATTCAATCCTTTCATCAAATACATAGAACGGGCGACTAAAACACTCCACGTTTACCAAGGATTTGGGTACTCATAATTCCCCATTTTCAAGCCAAGAAAGGAGAACACACTCTTAACCAACCTCGCCCAGAAAACACTACAACATTTGAGCTATGTTCAAACAATTTCATACAATAGAAAAGGATCAGTTGGAAACCTAATTTTTCAAAAGAAGAAGAAGAAGAGGTAAATTACACATTATAAGGAGCATAAAGATTAAGCTTTTGATTCTTGCCAGTGGAATGAAAATGAAGGAACTTGAGAGTTGGGAGAGTGAGGAAGGGGAAAGTCGTCTAGTTTGAGAGCCCTAAATTTTACTGAATTTTGTTCAAAATGAGGCACAGTTCCCGTTTAAGCCCCCTGAGGTCATAATTGTGACCAACATCTCGCAATTGTGAGTATCCAAAAATCATTAGAATTTTCAATTTGTGACCCTTTCTTCGATTTTGTGATTGGCCAGTAGTTTGCAAATGCAAACATTTCTTTGGAAATGTGATAACTGAGGCCTGGACATGATTTTTTTCATTGGCTAATCTTCCTACTTTTTGTCCCAGACACTTCCAAACTTCCTGCAACTTGGTAAATTGATCAAAAATAATAAAACAAGCTATTCCAAAAAAATTGAAAAAAATGAATCTTTTTTAATAATGACTAAAAACTTGAAAACGATGGGTTGCCTCCCATCAAGCATACATTTAACGTTGTGGCGCAATGCTTACTAACTCTGTTATTTTTCTCTCCTCTTAGAGGATATAAATTGGGTACCTAACTTGGAATCAAGCTTGTGACCATGAGCGGTGGAGTGGTAAGTAGATGATCAAGCCAAACTCCATTTGCTTCATTTTGTATTTCTTGGCTTTATTTTGAGGAATGAATTTTTGCGTTCTTGAATATTTAAATTGCAAAATGTATGGATTTCTTCTTTCTTATTTGCACTCCCATTTCGATTCACATGGCTCAATTTCCATATCAACATACAGTTCAAAATTTGAAAAATGCTTGGAATGAGATATCAATGTAACGACCTGACCGATTGTTTGGAGACGTAGTGTGTCATTTGGTATTTTTAGTCCATGAGTAGCTTCTCTTCAGGTATTATGACTTGCACGCATGATCAAAACTATATTTCAGGAAGTTCGAGGTTGATTTAGAAAGAAAATTCTAATTTCGAAAGCTTTAAGTTGGAGGAATTGACTAAGGTATGATATTTGAGTAAACGGCATCGGAATCAGAATTTGAAGGTTCCAAAAAGTTCATATAATGATTTTGGACTTGGGCATATATACGGATCAAGCTTTGGATGACCCGGGAGCATTACGGCGCATATTGTGAAATTTTGCATTTTGGAAGAATTTCATAAATTTGGGGTTGAAGTGCATTTCAATGTTATCGATGTCCGTTTAGAATTTTTAGTCTGGAAATACCTCCGTATGGTGATTTTGGTATTGGGAGCACGTCCGGATGTGTATTTTGAGGTCCGTAGATCATTTCGGGGTCATTTGACAAAAGTTAGAAACTTGAAGGTTTTTGGGAAGTTTGACCGAGAGTGAAATTTTATACATCAGGGTCGGATTCGGATTCCAGAAGTTGGAGTATATCCATAATATTGAATGTGACTTGTATGCAAAGATTGAGATTAAACGAACTTGATTTGGTAGGTGTCGGTATCAAATGTAGAAATTTGAAGTTATAAAGTTAATGAAACTTGAATTTAGTGTGATTCATGATTTATGTATTGTTTTATGTGATTTTAGGCCTCGAGCAAGTTTATGTTTGATTGGTGTGATTGGACGGGGTCACGAGTGCCTCAGGTGTTCTTTGGGGTGGTTTAAGGGCCATTTTGGTTGAGCTGCTCTTGTTGGTTTATTGGTGCTGGTATTGTTTTTTGCGAATGCGAAGGGCCTCATGTGTTAGCGAAGAAGGAAGTTGGACTAGGGCCATTTGTTCTTCGCGTTCGCTACATGAGGGTCGCATTCACGAAAGGATGGACAGTGGTGATTCGTGTTCGCAATCTCTGTCTTGTGTTCGCGCAAAGTAAATAGGGAGCTGAAGCAGATTGTCGTTCGCGAACGCGAAGGGCTTTCCACATTCGCAACTAAAAAACTTTGGTACTGGGTTTTCTATTTTCTGCGAACGTGAGGGCAGTGGCGTGTTCGGGAAGAAGGGTCGGACTGGGCAGTGAGTTATTTTAAGACGGGATTTGGCACATTTCTTTCACTCTCTCTTGATTTGGGGCGCTTCTTGGGCATCTTCAAATGGAGGGTTTCATCATTAATAGCAAGGTAAGTTATCCCCACCTATTGTGAGTTAAACACAAGGCTTATATATGGATTTAGACATAAACATTTGCGAAAATTTGGTATTTTGTAGAAAAACCTAGAAATTAATATTTTTTGATTTTGACAAAAAATTTGAGCATAGAATTGAGAATGAATTATATATTTGGGTTAGTAATGTTACGGGTAATGTTTATCTTGCAAAAATTTTAAAATCCGGGTACGTGAGCCCGAGGGTTTCTCTATCAACTTTTTGAGCGTAGTTGAAAATTAATCTAAAATAATTTGTTAATATTAAGGTATATTTTGTTGGTTTCCACATTGTTTGGCTAGTTTTGGAGCGATAGGCATCGATTTTAGGTGTTAGAGCAGTGTTGGAGCCAGTTATGGAATTTCGGAGCAAGGTATGTCTCTTGTCTAACCTTATGAGGGGAAAACACCCCTAGGTACTTATTATGGGACTACCTACGCGTGAGGTGACGAGAGTCCGTACGTAACTACATTCATATTAGTGTGCGGGTAGATTAAGGTTCACGCCATGTTATAAACGTACTATTTGAGTTATCTTTTGTCTATTATATTTTTTTACTTCACATTACTGCTTGAAACTAGATTTGTGTAGAGTGGTAGACTCGCTATTGAAGAGACCGGACGAACTTCATGACTTGCCACGGAATACTTGTGCTCCTCTTTGTTGATACCCAATTTTTTCCTAAAGTATTTTATACTCAAAATAATTTCAAAATAACATATATGTGCATATATAATCATGCCCAAGTGTTTTGATATTTTTTTCAAATATTTAAGGATTTTCAAAGCCAATTTATTGCCTATTTTAGCATTGCAAAATCCAATAATTTTTAATTAACATATTTTGATGAATAACTTATTTATTTCTCCTATTTACACGAAATATAATTAAGGTGATTTTTTCATATTTTACAAAGTTATTTGGCATTTTTAAAAGCTAAATTGTTATAATTGCAATTATAGCCTATTTTTTTATTAAAAGTGTTTTATAATTACAAATCTAGTTACAACAATTTTTAATTAATATTTATGTGTTATCAATTAGTTTAATACTTTTAGTTTTTCTTTCAAAATCATTTCCACTATTTTTATAAAATTAAATAGGGAAAAGTGACTATTTAACATATAGCCAAAATGGCTTTCAATTAGAGCCTAAGATTGGACCCCAATTCCCAACCTAATTTTTATTAAAACCCGAACCACACCCTCTTTTACCATACCCGAACCCCGAACCCCACCTACCCTTGTTCAATCTGGACCGTTGATCACTCAAATCAACGGTCCCCATTAACCCTTCCTTAATTAAGCACAAACGACCCCCGAACCTCAGTCATTTCCCACCAACCGACCGCCCTAAAACCCCTTTCCTCTCTACTCCTCTCTGATACCTATATATTTATTCAAAGCATTATTTTCAAAACCTTTATTTTTCCAATTTAGGGTTTTGTTAATTTTATTTCGAAGCTTTTCTGATTTTAAAACATGTTCTATTGTATTTCTTATGTTGTGCTTCTTCTGTATTTTATATGTTGTACTTCCACTGAGCTTTTATGTGTTTCCCCTTTACTGTAACTCTTTATGTCTTTCTAGAACTTGCATGTCAAGAGCCTTAGATTCTTTTGAGGTTTCTGAATGTTTTTGTGATAGTGTTTGCTTGATTACCTACCTTTCACTCTACACTTACTTACTGACAAAAACCCTAAGATTTGGGATTCATCCGAATTCTGTGGTTATTTTCTATGTGATTTGTTTGATTCTCACCTCTAAATTGTTTGATTTCGAAGCCCTAATTCTTTTGGACCTAATCGAATTTCTTTAAATTGTTTCGCCTATTTGAAGTTTCCCGATTGGACTCAAGGTCCTTCTTGCTATAACTGATGTTCCTTATATGATTTTGGTTTTCTTGCAATCTTTGTAATAAGCTATACTCCTCATAAGGGTCGTTTGCTTCACTCTTTTAGCATGCTTTTGATTCTCCTTTCTCCCTTAGCCTATACGACTATCATGTTTCATTATCACTACTGTTTCTCTTTGGCATGATCTAACCTCACATGCCTAATATTGTGCACTTTTTATATATGCTGGTTGTCCCTCTAAAATGACTGTCAATTTTGGACTGATTTAAGACTTCCTTGTGTAAGTCTGGTTGATTCGTTCCTTGTTTTATGTGAAAACTTTCTTTAGCCTTTGGATTCCTCTATTTCTGACTTGGTTCATTGGTAATTTTGAATCCCTAATTTACTATGTACTAATTGATTTACTGTGCTCTTGCCATTTTTGTGTTGACCGTGTGTTTTAATGATTCTTTCCTTAGTTAAACCCTATGTATTTACCCCTAAATTCCCACTTTACACAAGATGTTCACTTGATTTATTTCCTTAATTGCCTGCTGTCCATTAGCGTTTGGGTTTAAACTCCTTAATTAAAGGAAGTTTCTATGTTGATTGATTGTAATTGATACATAGTCCAATAATTACTATGATTCTCCCCTTACTTCTACCTATTTTTAAAACTATAAATACTCGACCCTTTCTTTCACAAACACACTTTCAATTCAACACTTGAATACACAGTAGTTTTTTGACTTATACACTACTGAATACTTTCAAAGTTTGCATTCCCTCTTGCTCTTTTTGCTTTACTGCTGTTGTTTACTCCTGTTTACTATTAGCCAGGTAAAAGTCAAGGCTAATTGTCTGTTATTGTTCTGTCCTTGCATCCTGCACTTGCTCCTACTGGTATGTCTTGATTTAGTTCCCAGCAATAACCTTAATGTTTTATTTACAACCTTTATATCTATGCCTACTACCTACCGAGTTTGATATGTTCACATGTTACTGTTTACTTTATTTTCCTGCAAATGTTTGATCCCTACTCCCCTATCCCCTATGTGTTTACGAATGGGGATTCAGGACATGGCAACATGAATTCTTATCCATGAACTAAACTTTAACCCCAAGTAAAGGATGTGTTAGTATATTTTATTGCCGATCATGTCCTTTGCCTACTCTTCCTTAGTTTACTGTTTCTGTTATGAACTCTCTATTTTACTCCTCCCCCCTATGTATGCTGAGTTAAGGATATGGTCTGATAGTCTTTAAGTGGCTATCCAGGTCTGAACATGGCTTTTAGTAAGCTCTAACTCCTCAACTTGAGAATGACAAGTTGGCCAGGGGTGTGCCAGTATTTCAAATGGCTTGGCATGACCATCAGCTATCATTTCCCCTACCCTGCACTTACACTTATTCCTAGCCTCTAAGTTCGGCCCCCCTCCTATGAGCCTTGCCTTAGGACCTTGAGTTCCCTCTGAACTTGGACATTTGAGGGCTGACCCTTCCACACTGTACTATAATCTGATTCTGTAATGACATTTGGGGTGTAAGCATTGACTGGAGCTCTTGATGCTCCTTGGAAATTTGACACAACCCAAATGAGAGAAAGGCCTTGGAAATCTAATCCTGGAAGTTGGTTTATCTCATATTATTAGACTTTGAGTCTGAATTAGGCTGATTAGATGTATATGCAATCACTAATGTAATTTTACTTTTTTGTCTGATTCATTTGGTGTGTAATAATTTTTTAATAACTAATCGGGGTGGATAGTGAGAAGGGATGGGATTAAATGTATGCAAAAAGGGTAGATATCATGGCTATAAGGAATTGTTACTTCTGAAATTTCTGTACCTCATATAGATATCATATTCATAGGTATTTATGTCTTTCATATAGATATCATGTTCATAGGATTTTCTACATTTGATATAGAAACCATGTCTATAGGTATGATCTACATTTGATATAGAAACCATGTCTATAGGTATGCATATCATATAGATAACATGCTTATTGAACTTATGCATTTTGCATATGCATTAGTCATTAGACAAACTTATTATAGGACTTAAATAACTAATCAACTGCATATAGACAATTTTCCTACATGATTTCTGCATAACAAATAACAATGTTTTAAATCAGTAAACGCCTAGAAATCATACCTATAGGAGTTATCAACTAAAGCTTGAATCGTCTGCCCGCTCCTAAGTCTAAAATCAGTAGCATTTTCTTTAACACTCATAGAACCTATGACCTTATAACTGACAGTTCTTTTTCTACAACCAGTTTACTCCTTTGTCTCTGAAACCAATAGATATCATGCCTATAGGTCCGTTTAACACGTAGGCAAATCGTTAGGTAATTAATCAATAGTGTCAGTCTTTGGCAAATACATCTAAGCAGGGCTAATTTGGACTCCCTATCTGGGAAATGTGTGGTAACTCAACCTGCTCTACACCTTAATTTAATTCAGACCCAACTAGTATGTGTAAGACATGTTAAACTATGTATTTTTCTTTGATTTAAGGAGGCTTATTTGAGCCATCTCTATTTTATTGCCTTCCAATACTTGCTATATATGTTTTTTTGAATGTCGCCTTAGTATTTTATCCTTTTAAAACTCTCAAAAGTCCCCCAACTCCCTCTTCTTTAGAATTAGTAGTACCATATGCCTCTGGGACTGATAGAATTGAGACGAGTAATAGCATGCAATAAGTAACAATACTATTCCGCGCTTTAATACCTTAACGGGGTGGGAAGGGTAGAATATGGATATGATGACATGTGCACTAATATCACGTGCGACCCCATTTCTGACGAGTGATTGCTTGATATTGCATTGATGTGATCCATAATAATCATAAACCTAGGACCCCTCTCCCTTTACTTGCTTTCATCTCTTCTTGTAAAACTCTTTAAATCTTTTTCATATAATTCTGCCCTCTCTACTTAACCTCACAAGTTTTTAACTTATTGCAATGTTATATCCTTGTTTGAGCCTTAATTGCTTATGTTTTTATGTAAAGTCACAATTGTAACATGGCCTGAACCACACTAGGGGATCCTAAGGGGCACTTAACACCTTTCCCTCGGGATAATTTCTAACCCTTACCCTAATCCCTAGTTTATTCAACTTAAACCTACTTCAAGTGTTCTAATGCACTATAATCATTAGGTGGCAGCTCTCCAATTCCAAAACTCAATTCTCGAAAGGGAATAAAGTTGTCCTCCCAAATGTCGTAAACCCGATTTCTCCTTAGAAAAGAGGGGGCGTCGACACTCTAAGAAAATGTTTCCGCGATATATATGGTTCCTCAAAAAGTTTTGTTTAAGAAATGATAACTCACACGTTTATTCATGAGTGGGGTCAAGGACCCGTTAAAGCTTCTTATTCTAATGGGATGGGGCCGTTCGCCTCAGCATACTTTATATACCACACTTTTATGGGAGCGGGCCGTTCGCCTCGGAAGTTTAATAGATGCATCTATGGTTCGTTCCGTTCTACCCTCGGTAGTGCACAAATTATAATAGGATCGGGTAGTATTCCTAGTCATTTCTATAAATTATCCTCATGAAATTGTGCATAATATTTGGCAAGAAGCCAGTGTATCTGTGAGATATATATATATATATATATATATGCTCCGGTTGAGGAGGAATTTGCTTATTGAGAGCTTGAGTTTATTGTAAAGATGAGAATTGTACCATGTATTTACACTTGTTTATTTTGTTTATTTACTTTTCCTCATATTTGTTCACCTATTTACCATACATGATATTATTTGATCACTAGTAAGTGTCGATGTTGACCCCTCATTACTACTCCTCCGGGGTTAGGCTAGATTCTTACTTGTGACGACCCGACCGGTCATCTTAATAATTAACGCCCTGATCCCCTAATAAGTGATTTTCCCAAGTTTTTTTATGCTATTTTGGTTTGCGCGACCGTTCGGTTTTGTGTTTCGGAGAGTTTTGGGACACTTAGTCCCTAAATGACAGCTTAAGTGTTGGAAAGTTGGCTGTAGTTGGAATAGTGTGAAGACGGCCTTGAAATGGAAATCTGATGGTTCCATTAGCTTTGTTAGGTAATTTCGGGCTTAAGGGCATGTTCGGATTGTGTTTTAGAGGTGTATAGCTAATTAATGCTTGAAATGCCAGAAGTTAAATTTTGTAAGTTTTCGGTTTGATAGTTAAATTTTGATCTGAGAGTCGGAATGGAATTACAGAAGTTTGAGTAGCTCCGTAGTGTTGAATTTGATGTGTATGATAAATTTCAAGTCATTCAGATGAGGGTTGATATACTTTTTGATCGAAAGCGTATTTCAAGAATTTTGGAGTTCTGAGGCTTAAATCCATGGTTAATTTGAGTTTTTGATGTAGTTTTAGGTGTTTTATGGATGGTGAACTGTTGGTGTTTTTGGTTGAGGTCCCGAAGGCCTCGGGATGAATTTGGATGGTTGACGAAATGATTTTTGGAGTTAGAGTTGCAGCTTCAGCTGTTGGTTTTGTCATAACCGCACCTGCGGTTTGGGTTTTGCAGGTGCAGCACCATAGAACCGGCTCAGTGGATGCAGAAGAAGAATTGGGGAGTTCTTTTAGGAACCGTAGAAGCGGTGATAATTCCACATGAGTGGTACCGTATCTGCAGATTTGAGAGTCGCAAATGCGGAAGCTGGCCCATTAGTGAGAAGTCGCTGATGTAAACTTTGTTTTGCAGAAGGGGGACCGCAGATGTGGAAACAACTGGATCGTATTTATCAATCGTGTTTGGTTGCTCTTAATGGTTTTGAGACCAAAGTTGATTTATTGTTACTCAGCATGGTTGATTTTGATATTATCTTGGGCATGAACTGGTTGTCGGCCAATTATGTTGTTCTTTATTGTCCTGCCAAAATCGTGACATTGGCTATGCCAGGTGTACCGCTTGTTGATTGGATGGATACTTTAGATCACACTCCCAATAGAGTTATTTTCTTACTTAAAGCTCAATGTATGGTTGAGAAGGGTTCTAACGCGTATTTAGCTTATGTGAGGGATGTCGTTATTGATACCCCTTAAGTTGATTCAGTCCCAGTAGTACGAGATTTTTCAGATGTTTTTCCAGCTGATCTTCTACGCATGCCGCCTGATAGATATATTGATTTTTGCACTGATCTGTTGCCGGGCACTCAGCCCATTTATATTCCTCTGTATCGTATGGCTCCTTTTGAGTTGAAAGAGCTGAAGGATCAGCTATAGGAATTTCTTGGTAAGGGTTTTATTCGGCCCAGTGTATCATCTCAGGGTGGTCTTGTCTTGTTTGTGAAGGAAAAGACTGGTTCTATGCGTATGTGTATTGATTATCGCAAGTTGAACAAGGTTACTGTGAAGAACCGTTATCCTTTGCCTCGTATTGATGATTTGTTTGACCATCTTCATGGCGCACGAGTGCTTTCTAAGATTGATTTGCGCTCAGGCTACCATCTGTTGAAAATTTGGGTGCCAGATATCCCGAAGACTGCTTTCAAGACTCAGTATGGACATTACGAGTTCCTTGTTATGTCATTTGGGCTGACCAATGCTTCAGCAGCCTTTATGCATTTGATTCACAATGTGTTCTGGCCGTATACTGACACATTCGTCATTGTCTTTATTGATGATATTTTAGTGTATTCTCGGAGTCGGGAAGATCATGAGCAATACCTGATGACTGTACTTTAGTCTCTGAGAGAGAAGAAGTTATATGCTAAGTTCTCGAATTGTGAGTTTTTGTTGGTTTCAGTGGCATTCTTAGGCCACGTGGTAACAAGTGATGGTATTCGGGTGGATCCTGTGAGGCCCAATGAAAGTTTTCACTCAAAACCCGAGTCTCGTAGTGCCAAGTTAGGGTCAGGTGTTAGGAATTCACAAAAATTCATTCGGACCCTTTGAGTTGATAACTGCATTATAAATTCAAGAAATAATGTTTTCTAGAAAAGTGTAATTGTGCGATCGATAATGTGGTCGCATATCAGGTATGCGTACCACATATTCGCCGCAAAGTCAATCTGTGTGTTAGCTAATTTGAGGTCACATATGCGGTCAATTATGCGATCACATACTTGATATGCGGACCGCATAGTTGTCCCATAATCCTCTTGGAATTTTGTGAAGGGCAGTTCTGCGGTGCACTATGCGACCGTAGAATAGGTATGCTTACCGTATTTCTATTGCATACCCAGGAAGATTTTTCAAGTTTTTAGGAGCGTGTTCGTAGTCCATTCCACGGGCCACATGTCAACTTTGCAATCGCAGATCTGACTTAGGGCTCTTATTTTCTAATTTTTAAACCCAACCCTATGCCATTAAAAACACCCCAATAGACCCTTTTTCAGTTATTTTTCGCGAAAAAGGGGGAGAGAGGGAGTTATAGAGTGAGAAGGGGTAATCTTCATCAGGATCTCTCTAAATCCTTGCCCCAAATCCTTGAATGTTGTTAATTGAAGGTACTAGGTCTTCATCTTAAGAGGTAAGAACTGTACACTCATCGATAGTTTCAACATTTCTGTTAAAATAGGTAATTAGCAAGTGGTTACATGGGAATAAGGGTTAGTAATCTTGCATGCATCGAAGATTATGGGATATGGGGAGGATGAGAACTAAAAAGACAGCAATTGTGGTATAATATTGTAGAAATTTCCTTCAAAAAGGGGCCTAAGGTCATAATGCACCTTTTATGTTTGATAATATGTTCAAACGAGCTAGAATCTTAATCGTCTCTAATTCTTGGTTCAATTGTAATTCTTATTTTATACAATAGATTTAGGTGCTAAGAGTCTCGGGATTTTATAAGAATTAGGAGAAAGCTTTATCGAGGTATGTATGGTTAAAACCCCATTTTTTAGAAATTGAGCTCTAATGGTACTTGTGTAAATGTGGTAAGACTGGAATTTGGGTTCTTGCATTGATTGATACTTTACATGAGTTGGTGTTGTAACCTTCTTTGCGTGAAGGATGTGTCTCAACATGATCAATGTGCTATCTTGATAACTTGAAAAAGGGCAAAAGATATGGATTATGTCTTGAAATTCTTAGACCTTAAATTTGAGATTGAAGTTGCATATGTTGTGTTATCCATGTGAAGTCTTATCTATGTTTATAATCCTAAATCCTCTTGTTTGTGCCCATATTTTCCTAAATTGCAAATCCATCATTGAAATTGGGAATGATATGATATATGGCCTAGTGCCAAACATATGTTGTGATAGTTGTGGCCCCAAGTGCCTATGAAATGATTTATAGGAAACAAGGGTTGATATGAGATGAGTGATGTGAAATGAAAACACCTTGGTAAGCCGTCCTAGCCGATTGGGCCGTGATCGGACGTCATGATATATACACGTGGTGGGAATGAATTGATAAGTGAAACTAGAAATTGTGAATGAAATAATGGTAACGTCTCCGACGGCCTAGCCGATCGGGTCATGATCGGACTCCGCTCAAAGAAGCGGTGGCAAAGTGGATAATGATGCAATAGTGTGGGATGCTCCAATCTAAAATTCAGAAATTATGTGAAGTTCTTTTGAACGTCGTTATATTGTTGACATGGTGCTTACTTGAAACCTTGTTGTCTTTATGATTTCCTCTTTATTATTGTTTGAAAGTTCTTTCTAGCTAGTTGGTGTTTAGTTATACATACTAGTACTATTCCATGGTACTAACGTCCCTTTTGACGGGGGCGCTATATTTTTAAAGGAATGTAGGTGACTCCATAGAAAATCGTTCTGATCGTGTGTATCGGAGCATCCTCTTCTCAAAATCTTGGTGAGCTCCTTCCTCCTTCAAGGGGTTATGTGTACACCTTTCATTATTAATAACCATTTTGAGGTATAGTCGGGGCCTTGTTGCCGGTGTTGTTGACACTGTATTTTGTGTCCTTAGAGGTTCCATAGACGTTTGTGTGGGTTATGTATGGGTATTGGATAGGTCAATGAACCATGTTGCAACTAATCTTGTTTTCTTCTAAACTATAACTATATGGAATCTTGGAAGCCTTAACTATGATTTAATGTTGTGATTTAAAATGAACTAAAAATGTAGAATGTACTATCTTTCCTCATCTAAACAAATGTATGAAATCATGGTTTCCTTATTCATATTGAGTTGGGTAGATAGTGTTTGATAAGGCTTGCTCGGTTTGGGTTTACTCGATTGAGCACCGATTGCACCTCTCGAGGTTGGGGCGTAACAGATCCGAAGAAGATAGAGGTCATGCAGAGTTGGCCCAGGCCATCCTCAGCTACCTAGATCCGCAGTTTTTTTGGCTTGGTGGGCTACTATAGTCATTTTGTGGAGGGATTTTCTTGATTGCATCCCATATAACCAGGTTGACTAAGAAGGGTGCTTCATTCCAGTGGACGAATGAGTGTGAGGTGAGGTTCCAGAAGCTCAAGACAGCTTTGACTACAGTCCGAGTTTTGATATTGCCTTCAGGTTCAGATTCTTATATGGTCTATTCTAATGCCTCGAGAATTGTCCTCGTGGTGGTGCTGATGCATAACGGTAGGGTGATTGCCTACGCGTCCAGACAGCTGAAGATACATTCGAAGAATTAGCGTGTTTACGACCTTGAGTTAGCTGCCACTGTTCACGCCCTGAAGATTTGGTGCCATTATTTATATGTTTCCTTGTGAGATTTATGCTGAACATCGAAGCTTGTAACACTTATTCAAGCAAAAGGATATAAATTTGCACTAGAGGAGGTGGTTAGAGTTGCGGAAGGACTATGATATCACTATTTTGTACCACCCGGGGAAGGCCAATATGGTGGCCGATGCCTTGAGTCCTCGGGCGAAGAGTTTGGGGAGTTTGGCATATTTACCAGTATCAGAGAGGCCTATGGGGATGGATGTTCAAGCCTTAGCCAGCTAGTTTGAGAGATTGGATCGTTCGGAGCCTAGTCGGGTTCTAGTTTGTATGGTTTCTCGGTCTTCTTTATTTGACCGTATCAGGGAACGGCAGTATGATGACCCTAATTTGCTTCCCCTCAAATACAAGGTTCAGCACGGTGATGCCAGAGATATGACTATTGGTGATTATGGGGCATTGAGGATGCAAGTTCAGATTTGTGTACCCAATGTTGATGGGCTTCGAGAGATGATTCTAGAGGAGGCCCATAGTTCACGGTATTCCCTTCATCCTTGTGCCATGACGATGTATCAGGATTTGAGGCAGCACTATAGGTGGAGACGGATGAAGAAAGATATAGTTGGGTTTGTTACTTGGTGCCTCAACTGTCAGCAGGTGAAGTACGAGATCCAGAGGTCGGATGGATTGCTTCAGCAGATAGAGATTCCATAGTGGAAGGGGGAGCGGATCACCATGGACTTTGTAGTTGGGCTCTCACGAGCTTTGAGGAAGTTCGATGCTATTTGGGTGATTATGGATCCACTGACCAAGTCTGCTCATTTAATTCTTATGTGCACTATTTATTCTTCTGAACGGTTGGTGGAGATTTATATCCGGGAGATTGTTCGTCTGCATGGTATTCTAGTGTCCATCTTTTCATAAAGAGGTACTCAGTTCACATCATGGTTTTAGAGGGCTGTTCAGCATGAGTTGGCTACTCAGGTAGAGTTGAGTACAACATTTCACCCTCAGACAGACGGATAGTCTGAGTGCACTATTCAGATTCTTGAGGATATGCTCCGTGCGTGTGTGATCCAATTTGGAGGGTCTTGGGATCAGTTCTTGCCATTGGCGGAGTTTTCCTACAACAACAGTTATCAGTCCAGCTTTCAGATGGCACTGTATGAGGGTTTATATGGTAGGGGGTATCGATCCCCGGTAGGCTGGTTTGAGCAGGGTGAGGCTAGATTATTGGGAAAAAACTTAGTTTAGGATGCTTTAGAGAAGGTTAAGCTAATTCAGGATAGACTCCGTACAGCCTAGTCCAGACAAAAGAGTTACGCTGAACAGAAGGTTCGTGATGTTTCCTATATGGCTGGGGAGCGGGTTCAGCTCTGGGTTTTGCCTATAAAGAGCGTTATGAGATTTGGTAAGAAAGGGAAGTTGAGTCCGAGGTTGATTGGCCCTTTTGAGATATTGAAGCATGTTGGGGAGGTTGCCTATGACCTTGTCTTACCTCCCATCATGGTAGGATTTCATCCGCTATTTCATATTTTGATTCTTCGGAGGTATCACGATTATCCGTCGCACATGTTGGATTTTATTTCAGTCCTGTTGGACAAGGATCTATTTTATGTTGAGGAGCCAGTGGCAATATCGGACAGGCAAGTCAAAAAGCTGAGATAAAAAAATTATTGCATTAGTGAAGGTTCAGTGGCGCGGTCAGCCGGTTGAGGCGGCGACCTGAGAGAGGGAGAAGGATATGCACAGTCATTACCCTCATCTTTTAACTACTTCAGGTATGTCTCTATGCTTGTTCGAGGATGAACAAATGTTTAAGTGTAGGAGGATGTGATGACCCGGCTCGTCGTCTTAAGAATTAATGCCCCGATCCCCTATTAACTGCTTTCCCCAAGTTTATTTATGCTATTTTGATTTTGCGAGATGTTTGATTTTGAGTTTATTGAGTTCTGGGACACTTAGTCCCTAAATGAGAGCTTATGTGTTGGAAAGATGGTCGTAGTTGGAACAATGTGAAGATGACCTCGGAATGGAAATCCCATAGTGCTGTTAGCTCTGTTAGGTGATTTCGGGCTTAAGGGCGTGCTCACATTCTTATTTGGAGGTCTGTAGCTAATTTAGTCTTTTAATGTCGAAAGTTGAATTTTTGAAGTTTTCGGTTCAATAGTGAAATTTTGATCCGAGGGTCGGAATGAAATTTCGAAAGTCGGAGTAGCTCCGTAGTGTTGAATGTGATGTGTGTGAAAAATATTAGGCCATTCGGATGAGGGTTGATAGTCTTTTTGATCAAAAGCTTATTTTGAGAATTTTGGAGTTCTTAGGCTTAAATCCATGGTTAATTCGAGGTTTCAATGTTGTTTTAGGTGTTTTAAGGATTGCTACAAGTATTGGATAGTGGCTTTTTGGAGCCTTTGGTTGAGGTCCCAGAAGCGTCAGGATGAATTCAGATGGTTGATGGAAAGATTTTTGGAGTTAGAGTTGCAGCTTCAGCTGCTGGTTCTGGCACACCTACAGTTTTGGTTCCGCAGGTGCAGCACCGTAGAAGCGACTCAGTGGCTGCAGAAGCAGAATTGGGGAGTTCCTTCAGGAACCGCAGAAGCGGTGATAATTCAACAAGAGCAGTACTACATCTGCGGATTTTGGAGTTGCAGATGCGGAAGCTCGCCCATTAGTGAGAAGTCACAGATGCAACCTTTGTTGCATAGAAGCAGGGCCGCAGATGCGAAAACAGCTGGGCTGAAATTCTGAGGGTTTGGTTTCGAAATTTGGAAAATAGATTTGGAGCTCTGGAGAGGGCGATTTTGAGAGGAAATTGAAGATGAGATCATTGGGTAGCGATTCTTTAACCCTTTCTAGTTATATTCTATCAATCTATAGTTGGTTTCATCATTTAATTTCGCATCGGAGATGTAAATTGGGGAAAAGTTGGAAAATAGTCCTTAGCCTAAAATTTGACTTTTGATTGCGAAATTGATCTTAGATTTGGATAATTTTGGTATGCAAGAACTCGTGAGGGTATGATGATTCTGAAAATATAAATTTTAACTGATTCTGAGACGTGAGCCAGAGAGGCATTTTGGTTATTTTACCTAATTTCGCGTATTAGCTTAGAATTTCTTGTAGAATCAGTTATTTGAAGTGTTATTTACGTTATACAATTGAATTGAATAGATTTGGGCCATTTGGAGTCGAGTACTCGTGGCAAGAGCGTGGTATCGAATTGATTATTGAGTCGGTTCGAGGTAAGCGACTTGTCTAATCTTGTATTGAGGACCTTCCCCTTAGGATTAGTATATTTGGTAATTGAAATGCCTTGTACATGAGGTGACGAGTGCGTACTTGTAAAAATTGTTGGAAATCCGATTTTCATTAAGAATTTACTAGATTGTTTCCTTTCATGTTTTTATTACTTGTACTATTAAGCCTGTTGTTAGCTTAGGAAAGTATGTCTAAGTGATTTAATTGCTTTATTTGTTCAACCTGCTTTACTTGAATTCCGTACAGAATGCTAGGCTAGAATTACTTGTTGCCTTAATATGAATTTTTCATTTCTGAATATTTTCATGTTGTTGCTGCTGTATATTTACATTGGAACTACGGATGTGGGATTCCGGTAGCTCCCTCTTGTCTGTTTATTTTGGGACTACGAATGTGGGATTCCGGTAGCCCCCCCTACGCAGTTATATGGAACTACGGGAATGCACCCAGTAGATTCCCCTAGTACTGGGTATTTACACTTGGGATTACGAAACGGGATTCCGGTAGTTCCTCAAACATTATAAGTTGGAATACGGGATGGTATCCTAGGAGACTTATCGGATATGTGTATTTTGGAATACAGGACGGTATCCCTGGAAATCCTCGATTGGTTATTATTGGTGTTGAGCTGTATTTCTTCCGTGTTTACCTTGCTTTTGTATAGTTATTTTTGACCTGCATATCGTATGTTATGTTAACTATTGTACTTATTTATACTGTTCTGTTCTATACTGTTGAACTCTATATTTTTGTTTAATCTCAGCAGGTCCCTGACATTCCTCGTCACTACCAGACTGAGGTTAGGCTTGGAACTTACTGAGTACCACTGTGGTATACTCATACCCTTTCTACGCATGTTTTTCATGTGCAGCTCCAGGTACGTCGACTCAGTCCTACCACCCGTGAGGCGAGGCAACTACTCTAGAGACTTCGAGGTACATCTGCCATGTCCGCAGACCGAGGATTCCCTTTCTATTCCATATTTTAAACATTTGCCTTTCTGTATTTATTTTCCTTGTTAGACATTCTGGAGTTATCCAAAGGCTTGTGTTTCCGTGAGTTTCTGGGTTTTGGGATAGTGTACTTGATTCTAAAAATGTTCTGGTGTATATGCTGAGCGGTATTATAACTATTGTTTTTATTCGATTATTTTGGCTTTTGATTATTTCTTCAGCAATTTTTTGTTTTTATTCGGCATATGTTAGGCTTACCTAGTCGTAGGGACTAGGTGCCGTCACGACAGTACACAGAGGGCGAACTAGGGTCGTGAAATTTTTAGGTACATGTTGAACGTACTCATACTATACATGCTACTCATTTTTGTGCAGGTACATTTATGTCTGGTGGTCCTTTGGGGTAGGAGCGGATGATGCGGTGACCTAGGTGAGCTACATTCCATATTATGATCTGCAACTAGTAGTGTCTCCTTCATAGGTATTTATATTTTTCCTGTCTAATTTATATTTCGGACAGATATTGTATTTTATTTTACTACCTATTTGATGGTTGTGTGCGCACGTATATGTATGTATGTATGTATGTATGTATGTATGTATGTATGTATCTGTATGTGTGTATATATATATATATATATATACATATACATACTCCGGTTGTGGAGGAATTTTCTAATTGAGAGCTTGAGTATATTGTAAAGAGGAGAATTGTACCACGTATTTATACTTTTTTATTTTGTTTATTACTCTATCTCATATTTTTCACCTCTTTACTATACCTGAGATTATTCGACCACCAGTTAGTGTCGATGTCAGCCCCTCGTCACTACTCCTCCGGGGTTAGGCTAGATACTTGCTGGGTACATGTTGATTTACGTACTCATACTTACATTTGTTGCACATTTTTGTGCAGGTACTTTTATGTCTGGTGGTCATTTGGGCGCAGAGGCGCGGATGATGCGAGGACTTAAGTGAGTTGCATTTCATATTACGATTCGCAGCTACCAAAGTCTTCTTCAGAGTTATTTATATTTTTTCTATCTAATTTATATTCCTGACCCATGCTACATTTTATTTTACTCCCTAGTTGATGCTCATGCTCTTGTGACACCGAGTTTTGGGGGCACTTATGAGTTGTTAAATATGTAGTTGGAAATATATTATCATTTACTTTGTAAATTTTATTTCTTATTATTTGATTGAAGGAAAAATTATGATTTCAAAAATACTAACAATGAGTAATTCAGTTAATCAATTATTGTTGCCTTGCCTGATAGCGGTGTTAGGCGCCATCATAACTTTTAACGAATTTTGTGTCTTGACAACATTGTATCAGAGCACCAGGATCACTTAAGCTTCATTAGTCATGAGCGAGCCTAGTAGAGTCTTGCGGATTGCTAGGGAGACGTCTATACTTATCTTCGAGAGGCTACAAGGATTTTAGGAGCACTTCCCTTCTTGATTCCTCATCGTGCGATTTGATTCCTTTGAGGCTTTTGCCTTTATTTCTTTCCTATTCAATTTTATGCGACATGAAGCGCTTGTTATACATTAGGAATCGAGGAATTTTAATGGCACTACAAATGAGTGCAGGATCTTTCTCCCTGCATATTCGATTGGGCTAATGTCGTTGCATTGCAGAAGGATGTTCTGCCATTTCAGTTCAGTTGCTATATTTCTGATGGTTTTGGGGCTATGCTCTAATTGTTATGACGTTCATGAGTTGATATCGCATAGTGTTGATGTAATGGTAGGATGTTTGTCTACGTGTCGTGGAACTGAATGATTTGAAAAGAGATTTTTTTCTCAATGCATGATTCAGAGGTTTGGTGTTTTATTTCCAGTGGAGGAAAGGCAATCGAACAAAACATGTTCAGGTTTGGGTTGATAGAGTAATGAGACTTGATATCTTCAAGCATGGTGGAATTTTTATCTATGATGTGGTGTCGTTGACTTTGTTGAATATGATAAGTTCGTTGGTGTTATGGTCTTCTTCAATTCACCTTTGGGGCAGAGTAATATGAATTAGTGCCGGGGAAGCGGCTGTCAGAGATCGCGGTGTGTGGTTGTTCAAGATTGAATCAGTGATCCTAATGTTGATTGTTCAAGGAAGATGATCTTTTGGGAGTGTTAGAGTTGTCAATGATCTATTGGTTCAGGTGCTACATAGATCGATTTTAATTTAAGGCAACAACTGGGTAGCAAAGGATGAAGAAGGACATGTGGGAGGTGTCTTGCGGTGGTTAAATTTCTAGAAGGCCAAGCGTAAGAAACAAAGGTCTAGTAGTTTCTTAAGGGAGAGGGTTTGACCAAAGTGGGAGAGTGGAAGAGTACCATATGGGTTCTGTGATAGGATAACCATATGCCTTGGGAAAAGTTCAGAGTGATTTGGGATTCATGGTTGGCAGTGACTAGGTGTACGAACTAATTTGGAATATTGACTTCTATACTAGGAAGATTGGTACGATAGAAAAAGCTTGCTTGATATGATGAGGAACGTAACACGACTTCGGGTTGAAATGTACTGTCCACTTTTAGTGATTTCAATAGAGAGTGAATAGACTTGTACAGCTGGTAAATGAGCATGGGTTCAAGATGGTTTACTAATTCCATAGCAATTGTACATAGTACAAAGTTATTGGGAGACGTCGGCATGGAATTTCCACATGTGAGTTATCTCCGAAGAGTAAGTTAGCGGTTGCATGGTGTTGATGAATATTCTTCAAATAGTTCAACTGGGTACCCAATAAGAGGTCGAATATGTAAATGTGACTAGTTATTAAGAGTGTTCATAAAATGTTTAATGGAAAGATTTCGAGAAATTTGGCTGGTTGATTGTGCAAGATCATATCAATGAGGAAGAAGGAATCTTGGTGGGTTTCAGGGTTATATAATGGCAGCTTCAAGCAAAGTGGGACAACCCTACCTTCTAGGAATTGATTGTGTGGTTGTCTACTTGTGAGGTTCATGGTTATCGGTGTATTGGTAGGTTATTGCGACTAAGGAAAAAAACATTAGTGGTGATTCAAGAAAAGGATTGGGGAATGTGTGCTATATTTGGCCTTGATGATTCATGTACACGCTTTGTGAAGATTTAGAGTTTATGCTTCGTGTAGATGTGAAGTACAAGGAAAGTGATCCAGTCAGGTGCTTCTTTGAGAGAGCATTCATATACTATCAGGGCCTTGGAGATGAATATATTCGGGATCAAGCCAGAGTGGGTGACTCTCAACAACAGTCCTAGTGGATTCAAAAAAAAATTAAAGTGCGGTGCCTAAGGATTTCGAGCTAGGGCATGGTTAAATACTGAGCTTTTGTAGTGGACTACAAAATGGGCTGGGAGTGTTCCATGTTATCTTCGGTATACGGTGTAGCATTGGAGGAACGGGAGAAAATAACTTCGAATTCATTGAGGGATTTTCAGAATTGGTGTACTAGTAGAGAATGCGAATGTGCGCACAAGGAGGCATGAGATGGTTCGTGGGTTTTGAGACAACATGGCCTCATGAGATAAGATCACTCAGGATGAGTGCGGATTTGGGGTTTGTTATGTTTTGAATGGAGCTATAATTATCATTCCTAAGGAAAGTCCAGAGTAAATTAGAAGAAGTCAGACCAGGTAGAAATGGTTGAATTGACATGATGGTGGCAATGATTAGTTCCTTCAGCATGTTTAGATATACATGTGCTTTATGGCAGTACGTGCAATTCTTGGAGGTTTCCATTATTGATTTTATTTGGAGGCATTCGAGTACTATGGCATGTTGTGTGTAGATGGATCCCAGAAGAGTTATGGTGTTTAGACCACTACTTGAGGAATGTATTTTCTGCGGTAATGGTAATTCAGTCACATGTTGAAATGGTTCTCCTAACATGAGTTAAGTGAAATGTTCATATATGATGAATTGTGTATACTATTAGTGGTTCAGGAGTCATGAGGAAATTCCAATACACTCACGTATTGGTATGCTAGATGCAATGAGCAGCATGGGAATTTGAAGTTGAGGATCAAGGTTGCGGTTTGGTATCATCAAGAATGTCACAAACTCGGATGAGCAGAAAAAGGTTTAGATGTTTAAAGTAAGCTGGTATTATTTTCAGTGTCACTTGAGATCGGTTTAATGTGTAAGAGGATTTGTGTACTGATTTGCAGATCCTCGATTCGCTTTACAGTATTAGTATAGCCGGTGGTATGGATGTGAAAACGTTACCTGGTGCGGAAGGTTGTGGGACTGTATTCCATGGGAAGTTGTATAAGTGTGACATGTAGTCAATTAATTGATCAAAGATTAAAACCAAGTATGGAGATTGTGGTACTATCGCTAATGTGAGAATTTAAGCCTAAAGGGCGCTCGGTCAATTTGATTATGGACTATGGAAGGTTGTTTCAGATTTGACGGTTGTTCTTGTATGTCATGGGAAAAAGGGTTATTGTGGGTCTTTGAAAGGTGAGTAGCCAAAGAATGATGCGATCAGAATCGGCTTGAGATCCGTAGTGTGTCTAAATGTGAATGTGGGATCTATACTAGGTTTGATCTATTCATTTTAGAATAGCATCATTTTCGGAGGAGTATTTGGGCCTTGGATGTTATTTATCTTATCAGCCATTCTATGTAGCCACAATTTTGCCATGTGGGCTATGATGTGGTTTAATTATTTGAACATGTGTTGAAATCTCGTGTAGCTTGTTGTGTTATATGAGCAGGATGGCTCTCGAGATACATGTAACTTATTGCACTTTAGTCGTGCTTGAGTTTTGTAGCATATGATGTTATCTGTCTCCCCACATATGGTATTATGCATTTGGCGTGCTTGTGGTCGACATGCAGGTATTTTGCAGGTACGAGCGCTCTAGCTCGGTAAGTATTTCCTTATTGATTATTATATGCGGATCGGGTGGTACGCCACCACGAGTATGTTGTATGGATCGAGTGGCACGCCGCCACATGTATCATTGTTAGATCGGGATGCACGTCGCAACGATATCATGTGTGGATCGTGTTACAGGCCGCAATAGTGTGATGTTGACTACAGTTCCCTATATCTATTATTGTGTATTTTGTTTCTCATTTTTTAGGAAGGTTCATAACATTATTTTGGTTTTTTATTTAGTTACGTGGGTTAAGCAGTTCTTTCCAGAGTTCGTTTTCCTTATGTATCACATTCGAGTTAGAACCTTGTTGGCACATTGTGGAATCATATGGGATTTTTGGTAGTGTCTGAGGTGGCTTATTGCCTGAGCAACTTATACTGGGTGAGACGAGATTATTGGACTTGGGATCATTACGGTTATATATATATGAAGCGTATTGAAGAGCAAAAATCGTTATTTGGTTCATAATGAGGTAATGGTTCTTGTCGAGATGATAACCTCAATGATTTGGTTGACTCGCCAGTTGGTTATGAATTTATACCAATCTCTTTCATTGTGGAAGTATTGAAAGAGTTTGAACATGACTTATATGAGTCATGAGCATCGTATTCGTGGATTTAAGCTATTATTATCAGAGCATGTTATTATGCCCATGTGAATTATACAGTACATTGTGTGGATTCAACACAGGTATGCAATTATGTATTGGTGGATCATGTAGTAATTGATACGATGTTCGTATGAGAAACAGGTCTGGCAAAGAATTCTGGATATTGGAATTGGGCTCCAAGACTCATTTGACTAAGTAAAGGGGAGAATTCTTCAGGCTGGCTCCACCTAATGTGCTAAATTGAGTTGTGGAAGCCCGAGTAGGTGCACGAGGTGTTAAACAATGATTTCAGGCAACTCCATTGCAGTTCTTCACACGTTCCAGGGCGAACGTACGCTTAAGTGGGAGAGAATGTAACGACCCGACCAGTCGTTTTTAGCCTTAGTTTATCGTTTGGATGTTTCAGGCCATGAGTAGCGTTTCTTCAGATATTATGGCTTGCACACGTGTTCGGAACTGAATTTCGGGAAGTTCAGGGTTGATTTGGAAAGAAAATTCTAATTTTGGAAGCTTTAAGTTAGAGGAATTGATTAAAGTGTGAGTTTTGAGTAAATGACCACGTAACTAGGATTTGAAGGTCCCAACAAGTTTGTATGATGATTTTGGAGTTGGGCGTATGTCCGAACGGGTCTTGGTGACACGGGAACATTTATTGTGGAAAGTTGTCATTTTGGAAGAATTTTGTAAATTTTAGGTTGAAGAGTGTTTCAATGTTATCGATGTCCATTTGGGCTTTTGAGTTTGGGAATAGCTTAATTGTTGATTCTAGTATTGGGAGCGTGCCCGGATGTGGATTTGGAGGTCTGTAGGTCATTTCGGGGTCATTTGGAGAAAGCTAGAGAGTTGAAGGCTTTTGGGAAGTTACAGTGGGACTGGACTTTTTGACTTCAGGTTGGATTACGTTTTTGGAAGTTAGAATAAGTCCGTAATGTCGAATGTGACTTTTGTGCAGAAATTGAGGTCAATCAGACGTGATTTGATATGTTTCGGTATCGAATGTAGAAGTTTGAAGTTATAAAGTTGATTAAGCTTGAATTGGGTGTGACTCATGATTTCGATGTTGTTTGATATGATTTGAGGCCTCCAGCAAGTTTGTAATATGTTATGGGACTAATTGGTGTGATTGAATGGGGTCTCGGGGGTCTCGGATGTGCTTCGGGGTGGTTTCAGGCAATTTTGGTTGAGTTGTTGTTGCTGGTTTGCTAGTGCTAGTATTGTTCTTCACAAACGCGAAAGGCATCACATGTTCAAGAAGAAGGAAGTTGGACTAGAGCCTTTTGTTCTTCGCACTTTCGAAAGGATGGATTATGGTGCTTCGTCGCGTTCGCACAGAGTAGAGTTGAAGCTGAAGCAGGTTGTCTTCGTGAACGCAAGGGGCTTTCCGCGTTCGCAAAGAAGAAACTTTGGTACTGGGTAAGCTTCGTGAATACGAGGGTAGTTCTGCATTCGTGAAGAAGGGTCGACTGGAATGTGTTGTTTTAAGATAGGATTTGGCCCATTTCTTTCATTCTCTCTTAGTTTGGGGTGATTCTAGGAGAGCTTCAGGTGGAGGTTTTCATCATCAATGGCAAGGTAAGTTTTCTCCGCCTATTGTGAGTTCATTACAAGGTTTATATATGGATTTAGACATGAAAATTTGTGGAAAATTAGGATTTTGAAGAAAAACCTAGAAATTGATATTTTTCGATTTTGACCACCAATTTGAGCATGAGATTGGGAATGAATTATATATTTAGGCTGGTAATGTTATGGGTAATGCTTGTCTTCAAAAAATTTCGGAATCCGGGCACGTGAGCCCAAGGTTTACTTCATCAACTTTTCAATCAGAGTTGGGAATTTATCTAAAATTGATTTGTTATGAGTATTAGATTATATTTTTACTGGTTTGCATATTGTTTGGGTAGTTTTGGAGCGATGTGCATCAGATTGAGATGTTAGAGTGCGTTGGAGCCGGTTATGGAACTTTGGAATGAGGTAAGTCTCTTGTCTAATACTGTGAGGGGGAAATAACCCCTAGGTGCTGTAATTAATGTGTGCTACTTGTTGTGGGGACTACGTACGCGCGAGGTGATGAGAGTCCATACGTAGATGTCCAGGTAGGTTAAGGTTCATGCCATTTTATAACTGTACTATTTAAGTTATCTTTTGTCTATTATGTTCTTTTACTTCATATTACTACTTGAGACTTGACTTGTATAGAGTGGTAGACTCACTATTGAAGACATCGGGCGAACTTCATGACTTGCTACGAAATAATTGTACTCCTCTTATGTAATGTTTCTGCAATATATTTGTTTCATAGAAAAGTTTTCGTTAAATAAATTATAACCCACATGTTTATTCGTGAGAGGGGTCAAGGACCCGTAAAAGCTTCTTATTCTAATGGTATCAGACCATTCGCCTCGTCTGGATTTACATACCACACTTTCATATGAGGGGGTCGTATGCCTCGGCAGCTTAATAGATGCATCTATAATTTGTGTCGTTCATTCCTCGGCATTGCACAGATTATGATGGGATCGAGCCGTATGCCTCGACATTTCTATATATATATATATATATATATATATATAAGGATGAATTTACTAATTGAGAGCTTGTGTTTATTGTAAAGAGGAGAATTGTACCACGTATTTATACTTGTTTATTTACTCTACCTCATATTTGTTCACCTCTTTATTATACCTGATATAATTGGACCACTAGTAAGTGTCTATGTCGACCCCTCATCACTACTCCTCCGCAGTTTGGCTATTTACTTATTGGGTACACATTGATTTACATACTCATGCTACACTTGCTGCACATTTTTGATGCATGTACTTTTATATCTGGTGCTCCTTTGGGTGCGGAGGTGTGGATGACGCGGGGACATAGGTGAGTTGCATTCCATATAACGATCTGCGGTCAGCAAAATCTTCTTCAGAGTTATTTATATTTATCCTGTCTACTTAATATTCCAGACAGATGCTGTATTTTATTTTACTCCTTAGTTGATGCACATGCACTTGTGACACCAGGTTTTGAGGGCACTTATGAGTTGTCCAATAGTGTAGTAGACAGATGTTGTATTTAATTTTACTCCTTAGTTGATGTGCATGCACTTGTGACACCAGGTTTTAGGGGCACTTATGAGTTGTTCAATGGTGTAGTAGGGAAAATATTATGATTTACTCTGTAAATTTTATTTCTTATTATTTGATTGAAGGAGAAATTATGATTTTAAAAATACCAAAATGAGTAATTAAGTTAATCAAGTATTGTTGGCTTGCCTGAGAGTGGTGTTAGGCACCATCACGACCTTTGACAGATTTTTGGTCGTGACAATCAGCCTCCCAACTTGCAACTTCTTAAGGATTCGAACATCTCCCCCTCCCCCAACTAGAGTCAATTTCAACCATCTTTTGAATTACACCGGTTGACTCTAATTCTCGGCATCACTGCACCAATGATCATGGAGTAGTTTGGCGGATGTTCAATTCTTGATTCCTCACAATGAAGCTCACTTTGTTCCTCAAAGTTGGAGTTTTCTTGAACTCTTTCCACACTTTCAACTTGGTGAGCATTATGAGCCTCAACCAATATTTTCATTTGTTGTTCCAAGGTGTGGATTGTCTTATCATTTCACGTCCTCGTGTTCCAAGTTATGCTTATCCTCATTTTCAAGAATGGCCTCCAACATGAGCATTAAGCTCTCATTTTTAGCGTTTGAGAGTTCTTCTTGATTTTGATCAAGTGCCAATGAAGGATTTCCGGCTTCAATATCTAAGGAAGGCTCTTGGCTATCAACCACTTCTGAGACATTTTTTGACCTCTAATGCTTCAAGCATTTCTCCCATTTGTGAGTTCAAACTTTCAAGCACCAAAACATTTTGGAGGCTAGTTTCCAAAAGCTCTTCCAAGAATTTTTGCACATTGTTTCCTCCTTCAAGCTGGCATTCTATCATGAGCTTCAACTCTTCATTTTGACTACGCTCAATTTCTTCCACTTCCATATTCCAATAATTATCATCACAAAAAGTAGAATCGTCATAGTGGGGTTCGGGGAAAGGAAGGACAAATAAGGACAATGAGCCCACTACCCATTTTTACCACCACACCTATTACATATACTCCACTCATGGGTTTGAGATTGTTGCACAATCCGTCCCCGGGAGAATTTAAATAATATTGCCACGAGTGTGGTCCTCCAAAATAAGGACAAGGGTCATCAAAATATGAACAAATACCATCTGACCAATTTTCATTACATGATGCCATTTTCAAAAACTACCAAAACAAAGAAGAAAATCAACAAAAAAATGAACCAAGATAAGAGAAAATGACTACACAAATATTCACAAGTTTAAACCAACGCACGTATATTTACTTCTTAAACAACCTAAATGCACTCGGCAACTGCACCAGTTTTGTTGACATCCAAATACACTCCTCAAAGAGTCAGCAGACATGGTTGCATGCAATATAATATAACCAACTATGAGTCGGAGTCAAATCCCATAAAAACGATATGTAGGAAATTAGGCAATATATGAGAATTATTACTTATTATGCTAAGCCAAACACTAATAAAGGTATTTTGAGAAAACATTATAACTAAATGTGAATGTGCAAACTAACTTAGAAAGAAAGTCAAATGAGCAATGGCTACGAGCATGGATACACAGTGAATTACACTCAAGTAACGATCCAATGTATTTCATCATTTTACACAATGAACGAGTTTATGTTGATTAGCCCCGATAATAATTCTTTAATAGCTTCTTTTGAGGACTAACAAGACTCCATAATTTAAATATTCCTAAAACAATTAAGAGGATTAAGTGAACCTAATATGGCTAGAAGCAGTTCAATCATATCCCTAGGTAGAATCTATAAAATGAGGGTTAACGCCTCAAGTTTTTAATTAATTTTTTCCGATACCAAATTACCTTGTTCAAGATTATTTCAAAGTTAATGGGCGAGTCCTAAGGTTAGATAATCCCTTTGAAAATATTAAATAACAAGAATAACTAAAGAAACAATTAACTCACTTCACAATTAGTAAAAATAATCCAATACATAAGCACAACAAAATTTTTAATCCAAACTTTAATAACGAGTATTCCCATAAACAGGATTCAAGTGTTGGAAAAAATACTTCACAATTAGATATTCAATACAAAGATGGGAAATAAAGAAATGAGTAAAAAATTTCAAGAAATTCACAACAAAAGTCTTCAAATCATCAGGTCACAAGTGTGTGTGCAAGACCCCTAGCTCACAACTCGTGTTCTTAGTCAATAAGACCAAAAATAAGCCATAGATGTCTCAAAGGCAGCCAAAGATATTGTTCAAATAAGCTGAGTTGTGTATTAAATGGTTTGGGGGTGAAAAATATGATATACCAAAACTGTCCAGATTTTCCACCAGTTATGTGAATCTCGTTCGCGATAAAGGCTCTGCAGTTGCGATGAACAATGCTTCAAAGAACCCCGATCGCAAATTGAATCTCGCATTCGTGTAGCACATTTGACCAGGTGCTAGCCAGCTTTCTTCATCGCATTCACATAATGTCAAGAGCATTCGCGATAGACTTGTTCCAAGTTGACCGCGATCAAGTCTCTCCATTTCATGAATGCATAGTGTACTTGACCAGTGACTGATCAGCTTTCATTATTTGCACTCGCCTCATTTCAATCGTGTTTGCGATCGTGAAGAGCATTAACTGGCACTAGTAATTTTTTTTCATATTAACATATTTTGGCTTGTTTTCTTCCATAACTTCTCTAAGTCACATAATACCTGAAATATGATAATAACCCTCAAAAAATGCCTTAGTTTCTCAACAAAATCTAAAAAACGTCTAGGTATAAAGAAGAGATAAGTTGGTAAAATACCAACTTATCATTAAGCTTCAAGTACCATAGGCTTGCCCCTCATGTAAATCTCTACTAATGTAAGCATACTCGGTTTGAAATCAAATAGAATTTCTTTTGTGTTTTAATGAAGGTTTTTGGCCCGGGATAAGATACTATATGTCGCGCCCCCTTTTTTCCTTCGCTGAATCGAGTTTATGACATTTTGGTAGGAAAAACTCTTTCCTTTTGGGAGAGGGGGTTTGTATTTTTTGAAGAGTCGCCCACCTAACGATTTAAGGTGTGTTAGGACACCTATAGGGTTCATTTATAACTATGTTTGGTAACCAGAGATAGGGCAAGGGCTTGAAATTATCCTAAGGGAAAGGTGTTAGGTACCCCTCAAGATCAACTAGTATGGTTCCTGGCCAAAAATATTTTGTGAATTTGTATAATTAGCAAATAAACAAGTATGGCTCAAATAGAAGGGAATTTAAGTTTAAGACCATAGATGTTTGAAAAGAAAGGTTTAAAAGTGTAGAAAATCATTCTATCCATGATATGTGCGCTTTGGTTGTATTAGCATGATTTCAGGTATAGGTTTTGATGAATGACAAACAATGAAGTCAAGTGTCAAACAACGTTATTATATGACAAACAATCAAGATTGAATGCCGAGAAGCATATTGATGAATGAATTGCATAGACAAGCCAAAGATGAGCTCAAAAGTTCAAGACCGAAGAGTCCAAGGCATAGGTCGTTAGGTAGAACCAATGTAAGAGCAACGTTTAAGTTATCTCGTCTTTTGGCTCAACATAGGTCATCATAAATATGCATAAAATCATTTTATCAAATCATATTTATCATAAACATATTTCAAATACTTCAAACAAAATGATTTTAACGTATTTTTAACCAAATGGTTTTTGAAGTAAGTTTTCAATTCTGGACAGCATAGCCAGATAATCGATTATCCATATGCTGATAATCGATTATGCTGAATTTCCAGATTAAACTGGAAATTCTGCAAGGCAGAATAATCGATTATCTAAAAGAGCATAATCGATTATTCTCTGACCGTTGCCAATGTTTTTGAACGACAGGCAGATAATCGATTATCAAGATCCAATAATCGATTATCTAGCATAAAATCAGCTTCTGATTTTTGAACGTTAAAGCCAATAATCGATTATCAAAATCCAATAATCGATTATCTTGCATAAAATCAGCATAATTAATTGTCAATTAAGCAACGGATATACAACTTATAACACCTATAAATAGAGGTCTTTTGAGCTGATTTGAAACACACAACACCTCTCATTATTCATATACATATTGATATTATTTGTGCATCATTTTAGAGCTTTTGTTGAGCCAATTGAGAGACAACTTTGAGTTTTTCATAGAGCTAATATTGTATCTCTTTATCTACTCTTTTAAGAGAGTTCTTATTGTAAAAGAGAAAGGTGTTTGAGAAGACCATATCTTCTCATTGATTGTCGGGTTTGCTAAGTACCCTCAATCTTAGTGTGTGAAGTCTTGTGGTGCGGTATCCACGAGCAAGGTGAAGTCTTGAGGTGAGGTATCCTCGAGCAAGTTGAAGTCTTGTAGAGTGTACATCTACGAGCAAGTGTAATGGTTTGTTAGGCACCCGTAAGCTTAACGGAGTTAGTGGAAACTCGAGAGAGTCTCTCGGGGACTGGACTAACCACACATTGTGGTGAACCAGTATAAATTCGGTGTGTCCTTTCCTTAATCTTTTAATTACTGCATTTACTTTACTCCTGCAATTTTAATTCCGCAATATTTATCAATATTCTCGTGCCGCACTATTCACCCCCCCCCCTCTAGTGACGGGCATAAATCCTAACAATTGGTATCAGAGCCTAACTCTCTGAAAGCGTTAACCGGTTGAGAGAACGATATATTTTTTTGTTGAGAATATTGAACGCAGGAATGATGAGCGAAGGACACTCCACCAATAGGCCTCCATTATTTGACGGAACAAATTACACATATTGGAAAGAGCGGATGAGAATCTTCATCCAATCAAATAACTTTCGCTTGTGGCAAATCATCAAGAACGGTGAACAAATGCCAACAAAGAAAGTTGGGGAAACCACGGTTCCAAAGGAGGAAGATGAATATGATGCCGAGGACGTCAAGAAAGTTGAAAATAAGCCGTCAACTTATTATATTGTGCGGTGAATCCGGATGACTATCAGAAGATTTCTTGTTGCACAACCGCCAAGGAGATGTGGGATAAACTCGAGATCACTTATGAAGGTACGCCTCAAGTTCGAGAATCTAAAGTTGATTTTCTAACACATGAATATGAACTCTTTAGAATGAGGGAGAATGAAAGCATCGATATTATGTTCGAACGATTCTCAATGATCATCAACGATCTCCATGCTCTCGGAAAAGTATACTCGAACAAAGATCTAGTTCGAAAAATCCTACGGAGTCTCACTCCCGAATGGCGCTCCAAAGCCAATGCCATCCAAGAGTCGATAGGAATCACGGACGTCACAATTGATGGACTAAGAGGTAACCTCAAAATTTATGAAAGCACAATTCTTAATCCTTATCTTGGAAATAAAGGTCCAGGTATTGCCTTCAAAGCCTCATCCTCTAAAAGAGAAGAGGTAAGTGATTCGGATAGCGATGATGATAATATTTCCAATGCCTTGATCGAAAAGTTTTATAAGTTTATGAAAAAGGAAATAAAGAAGGAAGAACCAAGTCCTTCATGCCATAAGTGTGGAAAACTTGGCCACACCGAGTCACATTGTCCAAAATCCAAGGACAAGAAAAAGAAGAAACACCAAAGGCGCGTGACATGGAATTCGGACAGCTCGGGCGATGAAACTGCCGCATTATGCCTCATGGCCAACGAGGAAGAAGAGGTAAGTACTCCTAACTCTCACTCTTATGAAGAATTACAAGAAGCTTTTCAAGAATTATATGATGAATTGAAAAAGTCTTCAAAAATCTCCAAAGAGGCCAAGGCTAAAATTAAAGTTTTAGAAGAGAAAAATAAATTTTTGGAAAATGACAATATTGATCTTAGAAATAAAATTAAGGAGATGAATGAAGCCTCTTCAATTGATCAAAGTTCCAATTGTTCTTCTTGTAGTTCTTTGAAAATAGAAAACATAGAACTTAGGAACACACTAGAAAAACGTAGTGTTGATGATCCTAAAACAATTGAAGAAATTAAGAAGAATATTAGAAAGGGTGATAGAAATGAAGTTAGACCACCTAGAAATAATTCTAGGAACTTCACTAATGAGTCTAAAATTAATCATTTTAGACCACCTAGAAACAACTCTAGGAATTTTGGTAATGAGTCTAAAATGAATCATTTTAGACCACCTAGAAATAACTCTAGGAATCGCAATACGTCTAGGAATAATGACTTTAGATCACCTAGAACGTTTTCGGCTCAACCAAGACATATGCACAACCCGAATGTTATATGTCATTATTGCAACCGGGTAGGACACATAGCACCCGTATGTTTTGCAAAACATAGGGATTTATCTTATGGCTATGATTATTATTTGCCTAACCCCCGAGGACCCAAAAGCGATTGGGTACCTAAAACCTATTTTTAGGTACGTTTGAAGGTGTGCTTGAAGACTACAATATCGTAGTAGATGCACCAAGCACGAAACCTTATTGCATCGAGGGGAAATTTCGGTTAGTTATCATATTTTTTGATAAAAACGTAATAGTTGATATGTGTTAACAATTAATATATCTTTGTTAACAATTGATATTAATTATTTTTGTTGATTCGTGTTTTGATAACTTTTATCTTGAATAACAATTGGTATCAATTATTTTTGTTAAAAATAATAATTGATTCATGTTTTGATGAATATTATTTTTGGTTTGAATAACAGTTGATATATTCTTGAAAAATAAATGATTCGTGTTTTTAATACAACTATTGGTTTGTTAAAAATTAACTGTTGATATGTTCTTAAGCAATATGATTTGCGAAAAATAACTGTTATTATGGTTGTTATGTTTTTACTAACATTTGGTATTATTTCATGTTGGTATGATTGTTTAAATATCGTCAATGTATATTCCTCATTGTATTTCCTATTTTATTCTTGACACTAACAATTGATATACCCAAAAGGGGGAAGTGTCGAAAGGGGATAGTAGCCTTTGCATACTCTCTTTTTGCTAATGCCAAAAGGGGGAAGAGTTTAGGCGATATGCATCAAATAAGGGGGAATGTATCTACGTTATAGTATGCCTTATTTGAGGGGGAATTATCATTAAGGGGAATCGTTTGCATGAATTGTATGTTGAGATATAGCATGAATTTAGGGGGAATCCGATATGCATATCTCCTGTTGTTTGTCATTATCAAAAAGGGGGAAATTGTATAAAATCAATCTATTCATGATATGTGCACTTTGGTTGTATTAGCATGATTTCAGGTATAGGTTTTGATGAATGACAAACAATGAAGTCAAGTGTCAAACAACGTTATTATATGACAAACAATCAAGATTGAATGCCGAGAAGCATATTGATGAATGGATTGCATAGACAAGCCAAAGACGAGCTCAAAAGTTCAAGACCGAAGACCCAAGGCGTAGGTCGTTAGGTAGAACCAATGTAAGAGCAACGTTTAAGTTATCTCGTCTTTTGGCTCAACATAGGTCATCATAAATATGCATAAAATCATTTTATCATAAACATATTTCAAATACTTCAAACAAAATGATTTTAACGTTTTCATTTTTTAACCAAAATGGTTTTTGAAGTAAGTTTTCAATTCTGGACAGCATAGCCAGATAATCGATTATCCATATGCTGATAATCGATTATGCTGAATTTCCAGATTAAACTGGAAATTCCGCAAGGCAGAATAATCGATTATCTAAAAGAACATAATCGATTATTCTCTGACCGTTGCTAATGTTTTTGAACGACAGGCAGATAATCGATTATCAAAATCCAATAATCGATTATCTAGCATAAAATCAGCTCCTAATTTTTGAACGTTAAAGCCAATAATCGATTATCAAAATCCGATAATCGATTATCTTGCATAAAATTAGCATAATTGATTGTCAATTAAGCAACGGACATACAACTTATAACACCTATAAATAGAGGTCTTTTGAGCTGATTTGAAACACACAACACCTCTCATTATTCATATACATATTGATATTATTTGTGCATCATTTTAGAGCTTTTGTTGAGCCAATTGAGAGACAACTTTGAGTTGTTCATAGAGCTAATATTGTATCTCTTTATCTACTCTTTTAAGAGAGTTCTTGTTGTAAAAGAGAAAGGTGTTTGAGAAGACCATATCTTCTCATTGATTGTCGGGTTTGCTAAGTACCCTCAATCTTAGTGTGTGAAGTCTTGTGGTGCGGTATCCACGAGCAAGGTGAAGTCTTGAGGTGAGGTATCCTCGAGCAAGTTGAAGTCTTGTAGAGTGTACATCTACGAGCAAGTGTAACGGTTTGTTAGGCACCCGTAAGCTTAACGGAGTTAGTGGAAACTCGAAAGAGTCTCTCGAGGACTGGACTAACCACACGTTGTGGTGAACCAGTATAAATTCGGTGTGTCCTTTCCTTAATCTTTTAATTACTGCATTTACTTTACTCCTGCAATTTTAATTCCGCAATATTTATCAATATTCTCGTGCCGCACTATTCACCCCCCCTCTAGTGACGGGCATAAATCCTAACAAAAAGAATTACAACCTAAGCACATTTGGGAATGTAAAGGGGGGTGTCCTAGGTTTTCTTATAATATGGATCACATCAATGCGATACCCGGTATGATTCTCCTCAAAGAGGGGCTACACATGGTATTAACGCACCGATCATTATATTCATATTTACCCTTTTTGCCATGTGAAGGTAATTAAAGCGATGGTTGGTCTCAACCCCTATTGCATGTTGTTACCCGTCCCTTCCTATCAGTCCCGGAGGAATTTAGGACTCCTATCCTATAAGAAGGGGGTTCTCGGCAAACCCTCAAGTTTAAAGGAAAATAGTAAGGCGACAAATAAGAACATATAAGACTGCATTTAGGGGGAAAACACACAAACAGATAGAAGGCTCAGATACACCTCCACAAGTAATTTACATAGACAGCACGACTCATACACAAGTAAGGACCACATTCAGATCCTAACGAGGTATTTAAAAGATAAAGATAGAACTAGATTTATCACATGACTCAGAAAAGAAGTCTGAATCAGGTCTGCCTATTGATTTTAACACATTGATAGTCAAACACTAATCATAAAAATAGTTATAGTTTTATTTAAAGTGATTGCCTAAGGCTTCCATAGGTTTAAATGATATGCAACAATTATTCAGAATTATTAAAACAGTTTGGAGATTGTTTACCTATAACATGTTGTTCTAAATATTGCAAAGACATGTAGGGATTATTACTAGTTTATTAAAGCAAGATGAGATTGTTGATACTCTTTTTGACGCATCAGTAGTTTAACTAAGCGTAGATGATTGAGTATGAACGAGAACCTAATAATGGTATTTAATGAATTATATGCAGGATTCCTAAATCGGGATTTCTAAATGCACATCGTGATTGCAGAATTTCCTAGCAGGATTTCTAAATGCACAACATGATTGCAGAATTTCCTAAGAGCGGGATGTCTAAATGCACAGCATGAATGCAGAATTTCCTAAGAGATGAATTTCTAAATACACAGCATGATTGCAGAATTTCCCAAGAGCAGGATTTCTAAATGCACAATATGAACCTTAAGCATTGTTTCTACTGCGCAATTAGGAATATAAACCTAATAGAATATTTTCTACTCTTAACAACTATAACATGTATATTTACTCAATCCCTTTTTAGTAGCAAACCCCAATACTTGTTTACAACAAGTTATTATGGACCAATCATTAAAATGAATTAAAGAAGAAAAGCTACGCTATAGAGAGCCTGAAAACATGCCCAAACTTTCAACACCTGATTAGGACTTCCTCCCTGAGTTATGTAATAAGTCACCGCAAGTGCGAAGACTGTTCCATAGTCTTTCTCATATCTGGGTGTGTCAGAGTTCCCTAAGAACCACAAGGGATCCCGGGCAGTTCTCACACCCAAATTGTATAACCAAGATATAGTAAGTGTAGTGTGGAAATTTATATGTCCAAGTTCAAAGGGAGCTTCAGGGTCCCAAGGCAAGGCTCACACAAAATAGGCAGAACCTAGTAGTCTAAGAGTACATGTGGGAGTTCTTGACATAGATTGAAAAGAATTAAGTTGGAAACAATTTTGGCAAGGATCAGTTTGAAATAGGTTTTGGAAAAGCAATAGAAGAGTTTGCCTTAATGAAAACCAGTTTGGAGAAGACAAGAAACAAGACAATCATCAACTCAAGACCAAAACAATATGCAAAGTTAAAACACAAACAGAGAAAGGGGGATTAGGGACATGTAGGTCATATGTGAAAGCATATTTGCAAACAGGTTAATACTAAAGAAGTATTACAGGACTTAAATAGTCATAGCAATAGTCTACCACAAAGCGTTCATGCCTGGAACTTAACATATTAGATTAAGGGGTGCGAAACAAAGTTAATTATTAGGCTTAGGGGGAAGAGTTCAGGATCACATAATAGCTAGGTGTCACAAACACATGCTTTCAAAATATTGGGGTTAAGAGTTGGGGGCAGAATAGTAGTAGAAAAAATGTAAGAAAGCAGTAGACATGTTGAATTACAAGGAAGAAGTCTATTACACAAAGTTAGTCATGCCACTTAGTATTAATCAAGTACATTAGGAGTCTATGATACTAACATGGCATACTAGTTGAGGGAAATAAACAAGATATCAAGTAGACATGCTGATTACACTTGAATAAGAGAGGGCAGGACTTACGCATGTTGAATAAAGCAGTAAACAAGAAGGGAACTTAAACACATGAGCCATTAAGTCAGTGCGGAAAGAGATATGGATTAACAAACATCGAGAACATACATTTGAGTTTCAGAATTGAACTAGGAATATACTAGTTAAGGAAGGAAAATGTAGAAAGTAAAGCAAGTAGAGTTCCACAGTCTAGCCTTGGCTTTCAGCCGGCTAGACAAGTAGTTAACACAAGTAATAGAGAAAGAAGAGAGAGTTTGAGTGTGTGTATGTGTATGTATTTTGAATTGTTGTTCATCTTGAGAGGTAAAACAATAGTGTATACATATAACATTAGGAGTAGAACTAATATGGTAAAGAATCAGAAGCCAGTCAATTAGGGACAAACATAAAAATTACAAAAATCAAATCACGTAAAGGAGTTCGGAATAGACCCCCTTAATTGTAATTGATTAATTGGTAATAGCAGGGATCTAATTTAGGAAAAAATCTCAATCATACCATGCAAAGGGATCAGCAAGAATCCACAATTATACGTGCAATTAAATAAGGCCAGTATGACCAATTATGGTCATAAATAAGGAAACACACAAGATTTACGCAAATGGACCTTTAGCAGGGCAAATCGATCAGCCAAAACTTTTAAATATAACACTGATTTCCAGAAAGAAATGCTCAACTTACATAAAAAAAATTAGGCTAAGTAAAATCTCACAAAGATATAGAAATTAGCCAGAGACATAGATTCGAACCCTAATAGAGATTAATTAGGGAAAACCCACAAAAGTACTGTATTTAACAAGGAAAATGTTTGGGTCTCAAGATAGAGCCAACAAAAACGATTGGTACCACAAAAATACTCAAACTCAAAGCAAAGATTGAAGGAACCACATAGAATAAACTAGGGTTTCATATTCTTGCACAAATCAGTCAGGAAGATGAAATTACAATTAATCAAACACTTAGAAGTTAGAAAAACCCTTTGAAAATCAACTCGGGATGAACCCCACTTTAAAAATTCGAAATAGTTAGTTAAAGTAAGAGGTTTTTAAAAGGAAAACAATTAATAATACTCGAACCACCTCAGATCTTGAAAGATTTGAGAAGAATCGAACAATAACGAATCTACGGTTTATGAAAAATAGTAGAGATGAAGAAAAATTGGTTAAAAACTCATGGATATACCTAAATCTAAAACAAGTCTAAAGAAAAGTAGAAAATCTCAAGAGTTAGGGTTTCAGAGAGCCCAAAGATGATGAGAGTATCTTAAAACATCACCGGTTTTAGCGGGGAAGTCATAGATCCTACTTGAACAGCCATGTATGGTCGGGAAATGGTATGAACAACGATGGAAAGGATTTGAACCGCTCCAAGTTCACTTGAGGACCTCAGGGTGGTGTCAAATTGGTGCGGGGTGAAGCAGAGGCCAGGAGATGATGAGAGGCCATGGTTACTGGTGAGTGAGGTGGCTGGAGAAGGTGGATAGTGATTAGTGTTTGAGGGTGTCTGAGAGAGAAGATAAGAGGAGAGGATTCAAAAGCGGCTCAAATGAAAGAATGGGGTAGGCTTTTAGGGGGTTGTTGGGTTAAAAAAAGGCAAGAAATAACGTGGACTGTTGATCTAAGAGATCAACGGAAAGGTAGGTAGGGTTTTGATTTGATTATGGGTTAAAAAGGTAAGGATCGGGTTTTAATTGAAATTTGGCTGGGAATTGGGGTCCAATTAAAAGCAAAATTTGGCTATAATTTAAATAACCAGTTTTTCCCTATTTAATTTATAAAAATAGTAAACGATTTTTGAAAAACAATTTAAAATGCTAAAAATGATTTATAATATGTAATTAGAAATTTAAAAATACAGGATCCAATTTTATGCATATAAAATATAATTAAATCTTAAAAAGGCTAATATTCCAACTATGTACAATTTAGCTTTAAAAATACTAAATGTAATTATAAAAATATGTAAAAATTATCTTAGCCATATTTTGGCATAAATATAGAAATTAAATAGTTGAATTATTAAAATAATAATTTTGGTAACAATTATTGGGAATTTTATGGATAAAAGGGGAGAAAATAAATTAATTTAATACCTTAAAATGATAGAAAAATAATAAAAACCTCGGAAATGATTATATATGCATATATATGATATTGTGAAGGTATTTTGCATATTTAAAATATATAGGGGAAATTGGGTATCAGCAACTGCGCCTCTGTACCCGGGAAGGATGTGAGAGTTATCGGGTAAAGAAATAATAGCTAATTTTGATCGAGCGAAATGACTTGAAGAGGTTTAGGCTGAACCTTGGCGTCTAAGCTGCCTATATTTATCTAGTTTCATAGGAATCAGGCCGTATGTAGTTCAGGATTCGTCGGTGGAGTATACAGATGAAGCGATTTCAAGAACGGGCACAACATCTGGGGATGCGTGAGTGAATGATTTACGAGAATTGTTAGGTTTGATATAGCTGAAGGAACTGGAGTGGGATCGCTCCTGCTGGGGTAGATGTTTCTTACTGTGCATAAATTTAAACATGATGCAAATTCCTGTCGAACCATGAATGTTGTCTTTGGACAGTTAGGAATGGCGTCCTCAGACCATGATGTCCTAGGCCATGAAGCGTATGATAAAGGATTTGCAGGCCATGAAATGATGTTCTCGGGCTATGAGGATGGTGCCTCCGAACCATGACGTCTTTGAATAATGATATGCAAAAGATTGAAAGAGATCCTCAGGCCATGACATGGTGTTCTCATGATATGAAGATGGTTCCTTCAAATGATGACGTCTTTCGATGAGTTGATAATACTTCAGCCCATAAAGGGTGCAGTAGTATGATGCGGACAAGATAGAGATTAGTCTTGTGAATTGAAGGGCAGAACTTAGTCCGTAAGAGAAGCGAGATAAATAGTGTTTGGGATAGTACTTAGTTTCGAAGAAAATTGGAGGCAGAGCGTAGCCTCGGAAGGCATAATGATAGCCTAATGCAAGGATACGAATGCATATGAAGGTATATCTTAACCTCGGAAGGCATAATGGTAGCACTTATTCAAATCGAAAGGCAGAATAGTAGCCTTAGGCGGGTTGGAAGGCAAAATGGTAGCCATATGCAATGCAGGTATAGATGGAGATAGAGTTTAGTATCCGAAGGCAGAATGGTAGCCTTATGCAGATTGGAAGGTAGAATAGTAGCCATATGCAATGCGGATGCAGATGGAGACAAAGTTTAGTGTCGGAAGGCAGAATGGTTGCCTTATGCAACAATGTAGATGCCGATAGATGTAGAGCTTAACCTTGGAAGGCAGAATTGTAGCCTTATGCTAATTGGAAGGCAGAATAGTAGCCTTATGCAAATGCAGCTGGAGGCAGAGCTTAACCTCAGAAGGCAGAATGATAGCCTTATTCAAGAAATAAGATAACAATTGACAGTAGAATTTTCTTAGCTGATAGAAGATTGCGGCATTATGATTATTGGGAGCATTGTGACATATGGGACATTACTAGTTGCTGATAGCAAATGTTGGCAAGTGCAATGGTTCGGATAGTCGTATTCTTGAACAATGTTTGTTCCATGGGCATATAGTATGTTTAATGATTTCGCAATCCTAGTTCCTACATCCAAATAAAAATCATGAGTTTTGTAAGGGGGGGGGTTAGTTCGTATGGCATTGCTTGACTCGTTCGGCTTCAATCCAATGATACCGTCTGTATCATTGGGTATTGTTGCTAAACAAAGCAATTTCAATAATAGATGTGCATTATTTTATAAGAGTATGACATAACTGTATAGTTAAAAATAAATTTTAGATGAACCGATGATTGTGACATAGTTCAGGACATTGCAACCTCTCTTGCTACGGATTTTTGAGGATCCTCCTCAAAATTCTATCCTAGTTTCCAATTGCGGGGGAAATGAAATTTTATTGAATTATGATCGAACTCATAGGGCTGCCTACGCATCCTCTCTTAAAAGGGAACCAGGTCAGGCGTAGTTCAATTTACATCATATAAGGAAAGCATAAAATCACACATGGTAACACTTAACTGCATCTGAACTGATTGGCTTTGGCCAGACTTTTCCGTCCATTTTTGCAAGTGTGAGGGCTCCTCCTATCAAAACTTGGTGAACCATGTATGGACCCTGCCAGTTGGGAGAGAAATTCCCTCTGGCTTCATCTTAATATGGAAAAGGTTTCTTCAACATCAGTTGCCCCGTTGTGAACTGTCTTGGCTTAACTCTCTTGTCGAAGGCTCTGAACATTTTGTTCTGGTATAGCTGACCATGGCAAACTGCATTCATTCTTTTTTTGTCTATAAGAGCTAGTTTCTCAAAATGACTTATTACCCGCTCTGCGCCGTCGAGCTCAACTTCTTGTATAATCCTTAGGGAAGGAATTTCTACATCAGTGGGAATGACAGCCTCTGTACCATAAACCACCATATAGGGGGTCGCCCCTGTTGATGTGCGGATTGTGGTGTGATACCCCAGTAGAAAAAATGATAACTTCTTGTGCCATTGTTTATGTTTCTCTATCATTTTCCTCAATATCTTTTTGATATTCTTGTTGGCGGCTTCTACATCAATTCATCTGAGGCCTGTAGGTTATGGAATTCTTGTGTATGATCTTGAAATTTTCACTCACAGATTTCATCAAGTCGATGTTGAGGTTGGAGCCATTACCGATAATAATTGACTCCGGAATTCTGAATCGACAAACAATGCGGTCGCGAACAAAGTCTGCCATGACTTTCTTAGTCACTGCTTTGTAAGATGCTGCTTTGACCCATTTTCTAAAGTAGTCAATGGCTACTAGGCTAAACCTGTGTCTGTTGGAAGTGGTAGGATCGATTGATCTGATAACGTCCATTCCCTAAGTGGCAAACAACCACGGTGAGCTTGTTGTGTTAAGCTCACTTGGGGGTACCTTTATCATGTCTGTATTTATCTTATAGTGGTGGAATTTTCGGATATACTGGATTCAGTTTGTTTCCATAGTCATCCAAAAGTAATCGGCTCGGAGTATCTTCTTTGCTAAGACAAAACTGTTCATATCTGGACCGCAAGTCCCGGCATGAATTTCCTCTAGTAGCCTGGATGCTTCCTTTGCGTTGACATATCTTAATAATCCTAAATTGGGAGTCTTCCTATACATGATTCCTCCGCTGTGAAAGACGTTGTTGGACAATCTCCGAAGTATACGTTTCTGAGTAGGATTTTCAAGCTCTGGGTACTTCCCTTTTTGCAAATATTTCTTGATATCATGAAACCAAGGCTTTCCGTCTGCTTCCTCTTAAACATAGGCATAGTAAGCTAGCTGATTATGGATTTTCAGTGGAATGGGATCAATGACATTCTTTTCTGGATGTTGTATCATAGATGATAGGGCAGCCAATGCATCGGCGAACTCATTCTGGATTCTGGGAACATGCTGGAATTCCGTCTTTGTGAACCTCTTTCTCAATTCCTTTACGTGATGTAAATAAGGGAGTATCTTGGAGTTCTTCGTCATCTATTCTCCTCGTACCTGATGTATAAGTATGTCTGAATCTCCAATCACTACCTGCTCTTGAATGTTCATGTCAATGGCCATTTTGAGTCCTAAGATGCAGCCTTCATACTCGGCCATATTGTTGGTACAGGGGAACCTGAGTTTGGTAGACACCGGATAATGTTGATCGGTTTCTAGTACTAGGATTGATCCTATGCCAACTCCTTTGAAGTTTGCTGCTCCATCAAAGAACATTCTCCAATCGTCATAAGATTCTGCAATGTCTTCTCCCATAAATGATACCTCTTCATCAGGAGAATACATTTTCAGGGGTTCGTATCCTCCATCCATGGGATTTTCAACGAGGTGGTCTGCCAGTGCCTGTCCCTTGACTGCTTTCTGAGTTACATAAATAATATTAAACTCGCGCAACATGATTTCCCACTTGGCTAGCTTATCGGTGGGCATGGGCTTCTGAAAGATATACTTCCAAGAAACCATCCTCGATATGAGATATGTAGTATAGGCGAAGAAGCAATGTCTCAGCTTCTAAGCTACCCAAGTCAAAGAACAACATGTGTATTCCAATAGAGAATACCGGGCCTCGTACGGGGTGAACTTCTTACTGAGATAATAAATTGCTTCCTCCTTCCTTCCTGTTTCATCGTGCTGCCCCAGAACGCAGCCAAAAGTTCCATATAGTATGCAAGGTAGAGTAATAAGGGTCTACCTAGCTTGGGTGGGACTAAGACTGGTGGTGTTAACAGGTACTTCTTGATTTCGTCGAAGGTCTTTTGGTAGTCATCGGTCAATTTGGCGGCATCGGACTTCTTTAACATCTTAAAGATTGGCTCACAGATAACTTTAGACTATGCTATGAATCGGCTGATATAGTTAAGCCTTCATAAGAAATGCAAGACATCCGTCTTGTTCTTTGATGGTGGTAGTTGTTGAATGTCCTTGACTTTTGATGGATCCATTTCTATTCCTCGGCAGCTTACAATAAACCCAAGCAATTTCCCAGCAGGAACCCCAAATGCGCACTTTGCAGGGTTTAGTTTCAGGTTGTATCTCCGTAGTCTATTGAAGAATTTCCTCAGATCTTCTATGTGATTAGTGGCCTTCTTGGATTTGATAATAATATCATCCATATATACATCTACCTCCTTGTGTATCATATCATGGAAAATGGCAGTCATGGCCCTCATGTAGGTGGCCCCTGCATTCTTCAGGCCGTATGGCATCATCTTGTAACAGTAAACTCCCCATGGCGTAATGAAAGCCATTTTCTCATCATCTTCCTCATCCATCCAGAACTTATGATAACTAGCGAATCAATTTGCGAATGAATATAGCTCATGCTTGACACAATTATCAATAAAGATGTGTATGTTTGGCAAAGGGAAGTTGTCTTTCGAACTGGCCTGGTTGAGATTCTGGTAGTCGACACACACTCTGACCTTCTCATCCTTCTTTGGTACTAGCGCAATGTTGGCTAACAATGTCAGGTATTCCACTACCCTGAGAAACCTCATCTTTGATCTGCTTTGTGACTTTTTTCTTGATTTTCAAACTCATATTAAGCTTGAACTTTCTGAGATTTTGCTTTACCGGTGGATACATTGGATCGGTTGGCAACTTGTGAGCCACAATAGAGGTACTCAAACCAGTCATGTCATCATATGACTAGGCGAATATGTCCTCATACTTCTTTAGAAATTCCGTGTAATCTTCTTCTCCAACAACGATAGGTGAATGCTGATTCGCATTTCCTTGATGTTTTATGCATCTTCCAGGTTGACAATTTCGGTCTCGTCTAGGTTGGACTTGGGTATGTTCTCAAAGTTCTCAACTTCCTTGACAATCTCGTCAGGTATGTCATATTCCTCTAAATCAATGTCCGTTCATTGAGTTGTCTCATTACATGTCACAGTCATTGGTTCATTAAGATAAGTAATAGTAATGTTATATTGGTAAAGTAAGGAGGAAAATGATAGCAATGAATATTAATTCATAAGAAAAATCAAAAAATACTTTTGATAAATTGAATAACTATTTTGAACGTTGAAGATCATATTGTGGGAATTAGAAAATGCGAAATGGTCTGGCGACTCTATATAGGGTGCTACCGTTGCCGTGAATGATCACTTCCTAGTGATTCCATTCAAACTTCACTACCTGATGCATAGTTGATGCTACGGCCCCAGCTGTATGATTCCATGTCCGTCCCAGAAGCAAGTTGTAAGACGCTGGTACATCTATTACTTGGAAATCCATCTCAAACCAGGCTGGTCCCATCTGCAGGCATAAACTAATCCCACCAATGGTGGACCTTTGAGAACCATTGAAGGTTTTCACATTGATTGCTCCATCGTTTATCTCATGCAGCCTTTTACCCAACTTCTTGAGTGTTACCAGCGGACAATTATTAAGACTGGAACCTCCATCGATCAAGATTGTGGTGATAAAATAATATTCACATTGCACGATGATATGTAGTGCTTTGTTTTGCCCCAGCCCTTCAAGTGGCAGCTCGTCCTCATGAAAGGTAATCTTATGGCTTCGTAGCACTTGTCCTACCATATTAGCCCTTCCCCGCTAGTGATGTTACTTGGTACGTATGCTTTATTTAGCACCTTTAACAAAGCATTCTTATGAGTCTCGAAATTTTTCAGCTGGTTGTACTTGACCTGCGTCTCGGCCTTTTCATCTATAATTCTGTGACCTCGAACAAACCCTGGCTAGCCCAGAGAATCCTAATTATCTTCTAACCAACCAGAATAGAAAGGAGTAAAACTAGCATGATATCTGTTTGGCTCGATGATTTCTTTCCCCATTACGATCTTGCAGTGCCACATGTGTTGGGCTTGGCACTTGTTGGCACTATCATCATTTTAAAAGTCAGCTCGAAGATGGCTCATCTTATCGACCCTGGGTATGACTTGCTTCCTACCTTTTTTCCTCAAAACTCAAAGAGGTACGTAAAGGTATGTTCCTCTTAGACCAATAAGTATCAGGAAAGGTGCATCTCTAGATCCAGCGATAAACTCCTCTGTCGGAAACCACTCGAACATCCATTGAACTTATTCTTCACTCAGATTATCAAAGAGCTCAACCCATCCTTTGGCATTCTCAGGCTGAGCGAATATGTTAGGATGTAATTCATTCGCTTTGTTTGGTGGAAAGCGATGTGATCATCCCAGACCCTTCAGTGAATTTCTTGTCAGTATTCGCCATTTTAGAGATGTTCCATGAGCCAAAGCTGAAGTAGTAGAATGTGGCCTTCAAAGTGTCTCTCTCCTTTTTGACACCTCTAAGGCTCGGTATATGCCTACAATGATCATGGGTACAATGTTGAATGTCTGTCCACCAATCCCCTACATAAGGTCTTGGTTACCATAGCCAGCCTAGTATGGATTCTCCTTTGTTCATTGGAAAAACGATCAAACCCAGGAAGCAAAATATGAAGACAAAACCCGACAATAGATATGTCCCAAGGACATGTTGGCAAACTCTTCATGGTAGGTATGATATGATTTTCTATGACAGTACCTTTCATAAAGGTAGTCAAAAGGGATGTACGATTCCTTTAGGCATACCAATTCTGCATTCTTCTTCAAACCCATCATTTTCAGAAAACCCTTGCATGTGCGGTTCTCAGGCATTAGCAAACCCATAGTTTCCCACACTTCACCAGCCAGTCCTCCTATCTCCTCTAGCAAAGGTGTCATGTCGATGTCCCCAAAGCAGAACACGGCCCTCTAACAATCCAAAAATAAGGTAGCAGCTTCTATTATCATGTTGTTAGGCTGGATGGTATATTACCTAGACAATAAGGTAGCAGCTTCTAGGAGGGATGGTATATTACCCAGATATTTTCTGACAGGGTTTTGTCACTAAAATGTACATCTTCCCACCAACTTAGCAATCTTGGGTGGATATTGGAGACCATGCCGAATCTGGGGACTTCTTGCCTCATATTTCTACAAGACAAACAAGGTTAGGCCCTTACCCCCACCAGACTCGACTATTTAATATCAATAATTAGCATGGAGCATTTAGTTCTCCAAATAAATGCGCAGAATGTGACGATGTCCGTTTGGGTCTAGGGAAACTCAGTGAACCTTTGGACAAGGTTGTCTTAAAGGATCATTATGTGGACAACATAACTGACCCGGTTGTGTTTGACCATGATGTATGCACAATTTAAACAGAGTACGGTTTCTATGGGAATGGTACCCTAAGCGAACAACTCAAGGGGAAAGGCATGGAACTGTCGACTACACTGTTGATCGACTAGTTTTACCACAAATAAGCCTTTCCGAATTTAGGGGGTAATGATATAGGAAGGCGCAACCACTCATCAAGCGTTGCTATAGTATTTGTTTGGCATGAGTAGAGTATAATATTGAGCATGATTATGAAATAACTAAAATCATGTTGACATAAATTTTCACGTTAAGAAAGCGATAAATACAATAGTTTCATAATTAAAAATAGCTATAAAGGAAGGAAACAAGAAAGATATGTAAGTTTTCCTTTTGAAGAAATTAAACACTTAAAGGAATTATATAAAAAATTGCACATAGGGAGGTACAAATTCACAAAAATGGTATGAAATGGCAAAAACCTAAATAACCCCAGTAGAGTCGGCATGCTATCGCGCCCTATTTTTTCCTTCACAAAAATGGGTTCATGACATTCTGGTTGTGACAACTCTTTCCTTTTGGGAGAGGGGGTTTGCATTTTTTGAAGAGTCACCACCTAATGATTTAAGGTGAATTAGGAAACCTATAGGGTTCGTTTATAACTATGTTTGGTAACCAGACATAGGGTAAGGGCTTGAAATTATACTAACTGGAAGGTATTAGGCACCCCTCAGGATCCACTAGTGTGATTCCCGACCAAATAGTTTTTGTGAATTTGTACAGTTAGCAAATAAACAAGTATGACTCAAGTTGTAGGGTATTTAAGTTTAAGACAACATATGTTTGAAAAGCAATTAGTGAAAGCAAAGGTTTAAAAGAATTACAACCTAAGCACATTTGGGAATGTAAAAGGGGGTGTCCTCGGTTTGCTTATAATATGGATCACATCAATGCAATAACCGGCATGAAACTCCTCAAATAGGGGATACACTTGGTTTTAACGTACCGGTCATCATATCTATATCTACCATTTCCCGCCATGTGAAGGTAATTAAAGCGATGATTGGTCTCGAACCCTATTGCATGTTGTTTCTCGTCCTTTCTATCAGTTTCAGAGGAATTTAGTACTCCTACCCTATTAGAAGGAGGTTCTAGGCAGACCCTCAAGTTTAGAGGCAAAATACTAAGGCGACAAATAAGAATACATAAGACTGCATTTAGGGGGAAAACATAGAAATAGATAGAAGTCTCAGATACACCTCCACAAGTAATGCACATAGACAGCGCAACTCATACACAGGTATGGTCCGCATTCAGATCCTAACAAGGTATTTAAGTGATAACAATAGAACTAGATTTATCACATGGCTCAGAAAAGAAGTCTGAATCAAGCATGCCTACTGATTTTAACATATTGATAGTTAACACTAATCATAAAGACGGTTATATGCAGCAGTTATTCAGAATTATTAAAACAGAAGAGATCAATTAAATCATAGGAGATAAACTTACTATAAGGGCGATTAACATGGTGACTGTTTCCATTAGCATGTGCAAAGAAACTAGCAAATAGCAATTACACAAACTAGTGCCTTCTTCTACTGCGATTGAACATGATAAAGAAGAGGATTCATCAGAATTTTATTAGGTATCAAGGTCTTTTTAGGTACTGGAGGAAATGGATGCGACCAAATCAACCGAAGAAGATCTCAAACAAGTGGCCTTGTTCGAGAAGTTCTTACAAAGCAAATTTCATTTACAAATTGGTTTGAATCCCCAACTTAGGTTAAAAATTATGGAATTTCTAAAACTAACGTTGATTGTTTCGCGTGGTCACGTTCAGTTATAATAAGTATTCCATTAGAAGTCCATAAGATGAGTTTGGATCCTAACTTCCCTCTAGTAAGGCAAAAGAAACGACTATTAGCATAGGTTAGAAATAGGTTTGTCAAGAAAGAGGTAACACGGTTATTAAATATAGGTTCAAATCGGGAGGTGAATTACCCCGATTTGCTAGCTAATGTAGTGGTGGTGCCTAAGATGAATAATAAATTTGCAATGTATGTATATTATAATGATTTGAATAAGGAATACCTTAATTACTCTTTCCCGTTGCCAAATATTAATCAAATGATTAATATTCTGACCGGACATGAGTTAATGAGTTTTCTTGATACTTATTCCAGGTATATCAAATTAAGATGCACCCAAAAAATCAGGAGGTAAGCATTTTTCTGGTCCAGGAGGAAGAAGGTATGCAATTTCCTATTTATTATGTTAGTAAAATTCTATCAGGAGCAGAGACACGCTATCCGCACCTTGAAAAATTGGCCCTAGCTCTTGTAGTAGCCTTTCGAAAGCTTAGTCCCTATTTTCAATGTCATCTTATAGCTGTTGTGACAACATTTCCCATGAGGAATGTCCTTTATAAGCCTGAGTTATCAAATCATTTGGCTAAATTAATAGTTGAAGTTAGTGAATTCGACATTATATACAAGCCCAAGATTGTAATCAAGTCACAAAATTTGACTGACTTTATGCTGACTTTAGTCTGGGATTAATGCCTTGAGCTGCTAAGAAAGAAGTGTTGGTATTGGGAATGGTATTAGGTGTTCGGATCTCGTTTATGGATGGAGCTACCAACATAGCAGGGTCCAGTCTTGGAGTGGTATTAATCAACTCCTTCAAGGGAGACCTTGAGGCAAGCCATTAGAACTGTGCCACTAACTAACAATATAGATGAGTACGAGGATTTGATTGTAGGATTTGAACTATATCGGGGACTAAGTGCTAGGTCATCGAAATAAAGTGCGATTCCCAGCTAGTGTTAAATCAACTATAAGGAATTTTCGATATTAAGGAGGAGTGCATGCAACAAAACTTAAACAAGATTCAATTATTACTTTTCCGATTCAGGGAGTGGTTAATCATCCGCGTTCCATGATAAGAGAATATGGAAGTAGATGCATTAGGTAATTTGGGTTCATCCACGGAAATAAAAAGGGTCTAATTTTGGTAAAGTAGTTCAAGTGTTGCATTTGGTGTTGGATGTGGACCGCTAATGTGAAGTTAACTCAACCAACTTAATTTGGGATTAGAGAAATGAGTTTATAGAATATTTAAGGCATGGAAAATTGCCTGAAAAACCAAAAGCATCCTGGGAACTTGGACCAATGCAACTCGTTACTTCTTGTTAACAGTCAATTATACAAGAGATCGTTCCAAGGACCATTGGCTTGGTGTTTAGGGATATCGGAGACTAGTTATATGATGAGGAAAGTTCATGAAGGAGTATGGGGGAACCATTCTAGTAAAGACTCGTTCGTTCTCAAATTAGTAAGGGTTGACTACTATTAGGCCGAATGGAACAAGACACAAAGATATTTGTACAAAAGTGTGATAATTGTCAACATCATGCAAAGTTTGTGCATCAATCGGCGGAATTTTTGTATTCGGTGGTGTCACCATGGTTGTTTATGCAATGGGGGATGGACATAGTCAGTCCCTTACCACAACGACCCAGTAAGGTAAAATTTCTTTTGGTTTTAACTAATTATTTTACTAAATGGATTGGAGCAGGTACTTGCCAAGATAGGATAATTAGAAGTGACTGATTTTTTATGGAGTCACATTGTCAGTCGGTTTGGATACCAAAAGAAATTTCTTGTGACAATGGGTCATAATTTATAGGTTCCAAGGCCACAAAGTTTTTGGAAGGATTGAAAGTCAAACAAATTACATCTTCACCATACCACCCGAGTGTTAATGGACAGGCAGAGTCAACGAACAATGTAATAATCCAAAACCTTAAAAATAAGTTAGAAGAAGCAAAAGGAAAGTGGCCAGATTAACTATCAGGTGTGTTGTACCACCGGAAAGTCGAGAATGGGTGAAACACCCTTCTCACTTGTATACAGTTCGAGGCTTTAATTCTAGTGGAGGCTGGGGAACTTATCCTGGGGTCTGCTTGAGCAAACGAGGAAACAAATAGTGGAGCATTTCTCATTAAATTAGAATTGCTTTAAGAGCACCGGAATTTGGCAAATTTGAGGATGGCGACACAAAACAAAGAATGGAAAGACATTACAATCGCACAGCAAATCTGAAATATTCTTAAAGTTGGGGATTTAGTTTTGAGAAAGGTAGCTCAAAGTACTCGAGAATATGGGAATAATGTTGTAAGGACCTTACGGGTAAAGGTTCATATCAGTTGGAAAATCAAGATGGAGTTAAATTACCAAGCAATTGGAATGTGACTCACTTTAATAGGTATTATTGCTAAAGATCATTCTTGGTACTGAATGTATGTGTTGCAATCTTTTTCCCTTCGTCTAGTTTTGTCCAATTAGGTTTTTCTGGCAATGTTTTTAATGAGCCAGTAATGTAAAGCATACTACGAAGAAAGGATCATCGGTAGACTTCTGTATACGGTCAGACTCAGGCTCATCTATTTCATGACAGATCGGGATTAAAATGTAATGAGTTGATAATCAACACCGGGTTCGATTGAACTAGGATACGGGGTTAGAAAACCCATCTTCAAGGTTACCGTTTCCATAAGAGCATAATAGACCCCGATTCCAAATGATCCCAAGGTAACATTGTTGGACCATATAATGGAAGGCCTAATCCATAACCGGTCAAATATTATGGTGGGAATATCGGCATGTATCAATGAGGAACCGGCTAATTAGAAAATCATGATATTTTTTGCCTTTTACATAATTGTACTTAAAGTAGAATTTCCCTACAATATAAAAGTGGTCTGATAATTTGCAAGAGACATGGTAACACGCATCCCAAAGCATTATAATATAAAGTTTTTTTCTCCAAGCTACTTTCTTCTGTATTTGACATCATTTGGGTCACATTTAGTTCAAGTTAGATCTTTTTTCCAATGCTATAACTGTTCAAGTCCCACGGTTTTAATTTACTTTATTACTGTTTGTTTTATTTTAATTCAGTTTGTCACTTTGTGTCAGATTAATCCATGTATCCTTAAAACCACTTATAAATTTATTTGTTATCCGATTTTGAGGGTAAGTAACTTCCAATGTTCGAATTCTCATAATTAGCATCAGAATACTGCGGGGAACCATTATATATGAAGGCACTAAAAGTGTTATGAAGACTGGGGATTGATAGAACTGGGATCAATATCTTATCAGGGCAGGGGACTGCCGACTACATGTCAGCCCCGTAGAAATAAGTTGACCAAGCTAGCTACATGTATTGGCAGCTTTATTTACTCAAGCAAAATAATGTTTATGTAAATGTACTTTTAAATATAGAGGGAATAAATCAACGTCCCTTTATATGTATTTATTAAATATACTTTTAAATGTAAAGGGAATAAATCAAAATCCTTCTATTTTTATCTTATATCTTGTCTTAATGATAAGTAATTTAGTTTTTCGTTTCAAAGTTAGTTAAAACTTCAAATGCTTGTGTCGGAATGAACAGGAGACGTCCTCTTCAAGAATACCATAAATATAAGTACCCTCTCTTATGAAGGCGTCATAGTCAAAGTTTAGAGTCCAGAATTGTTAATTCCTTGAGTCAAAAGCTATCGGATGTAAAAAGAATTTCCCAAGCTTTGTTAGCTAAATTAAAAGGAGTATTTTTTGCAAAATACTTACACAAAGAATTTCTTAATTAATTAAAATGCCAAACTCAATAAAGTAGTTTTGGCATAGTTACAAATATATATATATACACATGAATTATCTTTGCTTCCAGAGTCCGAAGGGAGGAAAAAGTCTTTGTTTTCTTTTTCAGGAGAAGGTTGTCCTGCTTCCGGTTTGACTCCTTCATTCTCATCATATTCCTTTTTAGTTACTGAATACTCGGAGTTAGTATTCGAAGAGTCAGAAACACCAGGCCGAGCAGTGAGGTTTTTGACAACAGTTGTCTCTAGTTCAAGAGCTTTGGAAATGCATTTGTTGATATTAGATATACCTTATTTGGCCTCCTCCAAAGTCTTCCTCTTCATATGATATATGGCATAAGTTTTCTCGAAGAGGATAGAATCTTCCTGGCCTTAGAGTTTAGCTTGGAGTTTTTCAATCTTGGATTGGAGCTTATCAATTTCATCTTTCATAATGTTGATTCTGTAATCAAGCTCAACATTGGTGGTTGCATGAAGTTGATTCTTCTCCATGACACTTTTGAGCCTTTCTTAATTTCTTACTATAACCTCCTCGGTGGCAATAGCCTCCTGATTTTGGAACATACGTTATATTTCAAGTTATTGACTTGCTATATAAAAGTAGGCTCACGCTCAGCAGCACCATCTATCGTATCATGTAGTTCACACCACTTAGTCATTGCATTCTTAAGGTCTTCATGCAAATGAGTGGCCTCTTGGTTCCAGGCCATTCTATCTTGATTGGGTTGCTATAACCGGGCCTCGAGATCATCCATTTGAGAATTTTTGGTTCCACCACTGGGAGGCGCTCGGCAAACTAATTTCATTTAGCCAAAAGCTGATCTAGTTTTGACGTAAGTTCTTATTTGTCCAAGATCAACCTTTGTAGGACTACACAAGCAAGAAAATTAGCCTGCAAAGTTTAAAGCTGAGGTTACTAATGCAAATTATAGATGAAAAGGGGATAGAAGAAAGTTAGGTTGATACTTGCACCAAACAATGCATGTTATTGTTTAGCAGACGCCCAGCAGAAAGAGAGTCCATATTTCTCCAATCTTTTTCTGTGGCCATCGGCTTTAGATAGTTGGGAAGAACCACCGGCTTGGAAAGTACACGGCATTTAGTCGTGACCATGAGGATGATACTTTTCTTGCCAATGAGGTTTTGAGTAGGTACAAGAAAAGTGTTTCCTTGACCGGAGGTAGCAACAAGTGTAGAGGGATATGTGGTTGCAATAGTCTCAGAATTTGGTGGTGGAGGAAGGTCATGGGTTGAACTCCTTTGACCGGAGGCATCAACAAGAGCCTAAAAATGGGAATCAGTTTCAACCAAATCTATTTCCATAACAGTCTCTAAACTTCCCCTGATAGTGGTGTTCGAAGCTCTCCCAACTGAGCATTCCATTGAGCTAATGAAGATCTTTTTCTTCTTTGAAGAGTATCTACTTCATCATCGGTTCTTTCATTATCAAGGACCACAATGGCCGCTCCGGTAGGTGTTTCTTTCATATTCTTCTCCCGAGTCCCGGTCGAGGAGGTACATTTCCTCTTTGGTTTCTTGTTTTTAGGCTAGGGACTCCGGATGAGGCATCTTCATTAGAAGTGAGAGTACATTTGCAAGCTCTTGTCCGAATAAGAGCACTTTGCAGTACCCATAAAGCTTTCTCCGAGTCATTGAGAACCTCGATGTTGGTGCAAACAAATGGATCCCTTCAGAAGTACTATGTTGTATAAAAGGATAGTTAATCAATTCATTCTAAGTTATGTTGAAAGATTGAAAGAAGGGAGGAAGAAGTTTTGTTTACCATGATTTTTGTCTTTCCACCCAAGTTTGAGGGCCATTTTTTCTACCTTCGGGACTCCGGGGTGCTGATATCTAAAACATTATGTACCCATTAGTCCAGGTTCTTAACCTGTGACGATTCCTATTAAGTATCTGAAATAAGAAAATGCAAAGTTAATATAGGATGAAAATCTTTTTAAACATGGAAAGGAAAAGATATTTGAAGACTTACAAAAAAGATTCTAGATTCAGGAAAAGCAGGTGTTGTGGTCGGGAGGATGTCCCTGGCAGCAATAACACAAACAATTCCATCCATCCACTGTCATTATCATCGTCAACACTAGTAAAATGGCATGATAGTACATTTTAGAACACCCTACGAAAGATCTTTAGGGAGTGGAGATTCATCATGTGAGCAAGATTTAGGGTTTCCCCGGGCTCCAAATATATTGGTGGAGGTAAGCCACCGTAAGACATATTGATGGGCTTGCTTGTGCCAAACAGATTTGACACCGGCAGCAAAATTCCAAAATTATTGGGTCGATTTATTTACCCACTCCCAAGGTACAAGTGTATGTATAAACTGTAGAAAATCACTCTATCTATGATATGTGCGCTTTGGTTGTATGAGCATGATTTTCAGGTATAGGTTTTGATGAATGACAAACAATGAAGTCAAGTGTCAAACAACGATACTATACGACAAACAATCGAGATTGAATGGAGAGAAGCATATTGATGACAGAATTGCATAGACAAGCCAAAGACAAGCTTAAATGTTCAAGACCGAAGACCCAAGGCGTAGGTCGTTAGGTAGAACCAATGTAAGAGCAACGCTTAAGTTATCTCGTCTTTTGGCTCAACATAGGTCATCATAAATATGCATAAAATTATTTTATTAAATCATATTTATCATAAACATATTTTATTCAATCATATTTATCATAAACATATTTTAAATACTTCAAACAAAATGATGTTAAAGTTTTCATTTTAACCAAAATGGTTTTTGAAGTAAGTTTTCAAAACTGGACTAAAATAATCGATTATACAAATTAGCATAATCAATTATGTTATAACAGTGGCCAAAGTGTTTGAACACTGCCACAGAATAATCGATTATACAAAGTGCATAATCGATTATGTGATTACCGTTGCCAAAGTGTTTGAAACACTGTCTCAATATAATCGATTATATCAATTAGATAATCGATTATCCAGCGGAGAATCGGCTTTTGATTTTCAGAACGTTAGAGACATAATCGATTATCTCTATCAAATAATCGATTATTTGGCAGAAATCAGGGATTCTGATTTTCGGAACGTTAGAGGCATAATCGATTATATGAATGAAATAATCGGTTATATGTGAGCAGAATCTGATTCCAATTTTGTAACGTTAACAAATAATCGATTATGTGACATAAATAATCGATTATCTCAGCACAAAATCTGCATAATTAATTGTCAATTAAGCAACGGTCATGCACCCTTTTTCACCTATAAAAAGAGGTCTTTTGAGCTGATTTTAAACACACAACACCTCCCAATATTGATATACATATTGACATTATTTGAGCATCATTTTAGAGCTTTTGTTGAGCCATTTGAGAGACAACTTTGTGTTGTTCATAGAGCTAAATTTGTATCTCTTTATCTACTCTTTTGAGAGAGTCTTGTTGTAAGAAGAGAAAGGTGTTTGAGAAGAACATATCTTCTCATTGATTGTCGGGTTCACTAAGTACCCTAAGTCTTAGTGGTTGAAGTCTTGTGGTGCGGTATCCACGAACAAAGTGAAGTCTTGAGGTGCGGTATCCTCGAGCAAGTTGAAGTCTTGTAGAGTGTACATCTACGAGCAATTGTAACGGTTTGTTAGGCACCCGTAAGCTTAACGGAGTTAGTGGAATCTCAAGAGAGTCTCTCGGGGACTGGACTAGCCACAAGTTATGGTGAACCAGGATAAATTCGGTGCGTTCTTTCCTTGTTATTTTAATTACCGAATTTATTTTATTCCTGCAATTTTAATTCCGCAATATTTATCAATATTCTCGTGCCGCACTATTCACCCCCCCCCCCTCTAGTGACGGGCATAAATCCTAACAATTGGTATCAGAGCCTAACTCTATGAAAGCCTTAACCGGTTGAGAGTGATATATATTTTTTGTTGAGAATATTGAACGCAGGAATGATGAGCGAAGGACACTCCACCCATAGTCCTCCACTCTTTGATGGAAGGAACTACACATATTGGAAAGAGCGGATGAGAATCTTCATCCAATCACATAATTTTCGCTTGTGGCGAATCATCAGGAATGGACAACAAATGCCAACAAAGGAGGAAGATGAATATGACGCCGAGGACATCAAAATGGTTGAACTTAACGCAAAGGCCGTCAACTTATTATATTGTGCGGTGAATCCGGATGACTACCGGAAAATCTCCGCAAAGGAAATGTGGGATAAACTCGAGATCACTTATGAAGGTACGTCTCAAGTCCGAGAAGCTAGAATTGATTTTCTAACATATGAATATGAAATCTTTAAAATGGAGAAGGAATCCATCGGTCATATGTTCGAACGATTCTCAAAAATCGTAAACGACCTTCATGCTCTCGGGAAAGTGTACACGAACAAAGATCTTGTTCGAAAAATCCTATGGAACCTCACTCCCGAATGGCGTTCCAAAGCCGATGCCATCCAAGAGTCGATAAGAATCACGGATATCACAATTGATGGACTAAGAGGTAACCTCGAAACTTGTGAAAGTACAATTCTTAATCCCTATCTTAGAAGTAGAAGTTCGAATTTCGCCTTCAAAGCATCATCTTCTAAAAGAGTAGAGGTAAGTGATTCGGAAAGCGATGATGATATTATTTCCAATGATATTATTGAAAAGTTTTATAAGTTTATGAAGAAGGAAATAAAAAAGGAAGAACCAAGTCCTTCATGCCAAAATTGTGGAAAACTTGGCCACACCAAATCACATTGTCCAAAACCCAAGGACAAGAAAAAGAAGAAACATCATCGGCGCGTGACATGGGATTCAGACAGCTCGGGCGATGAAACGGCCGCATTATGCCTCATGGCCAACGAAGAAGAAGAGGTAAGTATTTCTAACTCTTACTCGCTTGAAGAAATACAAAATGCCTATGATGAATTATATGGTGAATTTGTTAAAGCTTCCAAAACCATAAAAGAATTGAAGAAAACACTTTCTTTGCAAGAAACAGATTTTCAGAAAACACTTTCTTTGCAAGAAAAAGATTTTGAAAAACGACCTTCTTTGACAGAAAAAGATTTTGAAAATGACATTAGTGCTCTTAAAAATAAAATTGAAGTTTTAGAAAAAGAAAATAAATTTTTGGAAAATGACAATGTTGATTTTAAAAATAAGATCAAGGAATTGAATGAAGCCTTTTCAATTGATCAATGTTCAAATTGCTCTTCTTGTAGTTCTTTGAAAACAGAGAACATAGAACTTAGGAACGTACTAGAAAAACGTAGTGTTGATAAAACAAGTGAAGAAATTAAAAAGGATGTTAGAAATGAGGTTAAACCACCTAGAAATAATTTTAGGAATTTTGTTAATAAGTCTAAAACTAATCATTTTAGACCACCTAGACATAATTCTAGGAAGTTGATTAATGAGTCTAGAATGAATAATTTTAGACCACCTAGAAATGACTCTAGGAATTTCAACGCGTCTAGGAACAACAAATTTAGATCACCTAGAACGCATTTGGCTCAACCTAGACATATGCACAATCCTAATGTTATATGTAATTATTGTAACCGGGTAGGACACATTGCACCCGTATGTTTTGCTAAACATAGAGATTTATGTGTTGATTATGATTATTATTATTCTAACCCCCAAGGGCCCAAAAGAAGTTGGGTACCAAAAACCTATTTTTAGGTACTTTTGCAAGTGTGTTTGAAGACTACAATATTGTAGTAGATGCACCAAGCACGAAATCTTAATGCATCGAGGGGGAACGTCGGTTAGTTATCGTATTTTCGATAAAAACGTAATAGTTGATATGTGCTAACAATTGATATTAATGATTGATTCATGTTTTGATGAATATTTTGAGTTTAAATAAACAGTTGGTATATTTGCGGAAAAATGACCGTTATTATGATTAGTATGCTTTTACTAACATTTAGTATCATTTGATGTTGATATGATTTTGTTTCTAACAATTGGTATCGTCAATAGTTTAATTAACAATTGGTATACTCTTTAATGCCAAAAGGGGAAAGAATTTAGGCGATATGCATGCTTTAATTGAGGGGGAATATTCAATTAAGGGGAATCATATTGAATTATTTATATTGAATTGTTTGCATAAATTGTATGTTGAGATATAGCATGAATTTACGGGGAATCAAATATGCATATCTCATGTTGTTTGTCATTATCAAAAAGGGGGAAATTGTAGAAAATCACTCTATCTATGATATGTGCGCTTTGGTTGTATGAGCATGCTTTTCAGGTATAGGTTTTGATGAATGACAAACAATGAAGTCAAGTGTCAAACAACGATATTATACGACAAACAATCGATATTGAATGGAGAGAAGCATATTGATGACGGAATTGCATAGACAAGCCAAAGACGAGCTTAAATGTTCAAGACCGAAGACCCAAGGCGTAGGTCGTTAGGTAGAACCAATGTAAGAGCAACGTTTAAGTTATCTCGTCTTTTGGCTCAACATAGGTCATCATAAATGTGCATAAAATTATTTTATTAAATCATATTTATCATAAACATATTTTATTAAATCATATTTATCATAAACATATTTTAAATACTTCAAACAAAATGATGTTAAAGTTTTCATTTTAACCAAAATGGTTTTTGAAGTAAGTTTTCAAAACGGGACTAAAATAATCGATTATACAAATCAGCATAATCGATTATGTTATAACAGTGGCCAAAGTGTTTGAAAACTGCCACAGAATAATCGATTATACAAAGTGCATAATCGATTATGTGATTACCGTTGCCAAAGTGTTTGAAACACTCTCAATATAATCGATTATATCAATTAGATAATCGATTATCCAGCGGAGAATCAGCTTTTGATTTTCGGAACGTTAGAGATATAATCGATTATCTCTATCAAATAATCGATTATTTGGCAGAAAATCGGGGATTTTGAATTTCGGAACGTTAGAGGCATAATCGATTATATGAATGAAATAATCGATTATATGTGAGCAGAATCTGATTCCGATTTTGTAACGTTGACAAATAATCGACTATGTGACATAAATAATCGATTATCTCAGCACAAAATCTGCATAATTAATTGTCAATTAAGCAACGGGTCATGCACCCTTTTTCACCTATAAAAAGAGGTCTTTTGAGCTGATTTTAAACACACAACACCTCCCAATATTGATATACATATTGACATTATTTGAGCATCATTTTAGAGCTTTTGTTGAGCCATTTGAGAGACAACTTTGTGTTGTTCATAGAGCTAAATTTGTATCTCTTTATCTACTCTTTTAGGAGTCTTGTTGTAAGAAGAGAAAGGTGTTTGAGAAGAACGTATCTTCTCATTGATTGTCGGGTTCACTAAGTACCCTAAGTCTTAGTGGTTGAAGTCTTGTGGTGCGGTATCCACGAGCAAAGTGAAGTCTTGAGGTGCGGTATCCTCGAGCAAGTTGAAGTCTTGTAGAGTGTACATCTATGAGCAATTGTAACGGTTTGTTAGGCACCCGTAAGCTTAACGGAGTTAGTGGAATCTCAAGAGAGTCTCTCGGGGACTGGACTAGCCACAACTTGTGGTGAACCAGGATAAATTCGGTGCGTTCTTTCCTTGTTATTTTAATTACCGAATTTATTTTATTCCTGCAATTTTAATTCCGCAATATTTATTAATATTCTCGTGCCGCACTATTCACCCCCCCCCCTAGTGACGGGCATAAATCCTAACATAAACATCATGAACCCTTGTTTGGAGAAAGTGGCCCTTTTTATTTCACTAGGGGTGAAGATTTCAATATTGTTCCATTCGTAGTCTTTCTTCACAACAGGGATGCTGGAAAGATGAATAGAAGAAGGGTACCTATGAATGGATCGGTGTTTCTTCTTGTGATAATAATGGGTTCTTATTCTTGAAGGTCAGATTTGGTTTTAATTTTAAGGGGTATGATAGAGTTCACGATAGGAGGTTCAGACTCAACATCAACATTATTTATTTTGTTCTTCGTTGGGCCTCCAACGAAGATAAGGCCAGAGTTTCCGAGAGCATAGTGTTAGAAGACATGATGGTAAGAAACTTGTGGAGAAAGATTTTGCTGAGAGAATTGAATTCAACAAGTAGGGTTCCAAGGTAAATCACTGAAAAAGAAGGAGTTATAATGTAAAGAGTAAAAGTTATGAGTAGTAAAGAAGTTTATAGATGACAAAGATTGTGGTCATGATTATCTCGAAAACTGGCAAAACTTTTTGCCAAACCATGGGGATAACACGTGTTTGGATCATCAAATATGAAGAGATGTGCGTCCTTCCAAATGTTAGATATTTTTCAGAAACTTGCTCGCTAAGGAAGAGGTTTTCTCCCCTTCCCGGTAATACTAAAATATTATTACCAAAAAGTTGGGGGACTATCTGTATATGGTAAAATTGATTAATAATAGTTGGATGAATGAGGAGGTGACACGTGGAGTTGAAGATATGAAAAGATTTGAGTCAGCAAGTTATTGTGGGTAGAGTGAAATCTGGGGGGTCCAATTTCTCATCATCGAGGCACCTCAGTAAACCATCTAGAAGTATCGAGGCTACAAGGTCATGGTCGTGTTTTCCTCTCTCGAGTTCCGTCGATGTTCGACCTTGGGATAGTGTTGATCATGGCTATGATATGAATAGGGAGTTCTTAAAGCACGTGGCTAGGATTGATAGAGCAACGCGAGCTACTCCAAAGCAGCATCAGGGTGTCATCTAGCTGTCCCATCTCCACTTCTTTGTCATTAATGTATTTTGTACTATGTTGGGATTCTCTTCCTATATAAGGAGGATCCTTGTCATATTGTAAGCCCCTGTTGCTTCAGTTTCTCTACACGAAATATATAAGAACATTCTACTTGCTCTCTACCATACTCTCTTGATATTATTACTTTTATTTATTATCTTCTTAGTTGTTCATCATTTATTGCTTGTCATTTTCCACAAAGAGCCTCCGCTAATTTTATCCCTACTGTTAGTCATATTTAGACCCCCCTCGATAGCTCCCTACCGAGATCTGGAGTCGACCTCGAGGCCCCGAATCGACAAGCAAGAGGCTCTGATAATTGGCCTATCGGTTTGGTTATCATTTTGCTCCTTGCTCTTATCCCTTTTCTAAACTTCACACATAACATCAACTGCTTAACAAACTAGCACAAAAATAGATTACGTACTTTTAGAATCCCATAATCAAATTTAATTGTTATTACAATTTTCACAATAAATAGTTTGGCACCCACTGTGGGGCTAAAAATAATAGTGATTATTTTCTTGCTAGTTTCATCACATAACTCAAGTTATCTTTCACACATGTTCTTGTCCAAGATCTTCGATTTCAGGTCGAAATGTCTAACTCAGTAAATGGAGGTGGAAACAACAACCTTGAAGACTATGGAGAAAATGGTTTGGGTGTTCCAGGTGTTGGTGTGCACCACAAAATCCTGGGAATGCACCGGAACCAATCCCCCTGGACGCTGTCTCGCGAAGCCCAGCATGTCGAAATAAGCTCGCACACTGACAGGAGCGTGCGTCAAGGAGATCCACCAAAAGCTCAGAAAACCCCAACTAGGGAAGAACATGAGGTTAGCCTTCATGTTATTTTTGAAATATTGCAGGCACAACAGCTAGCTATTTCTCAGCTATAAAGTCACCAGAAAACTCCAAGCATGATAGCACAGCGGACAGCTCCCCCGCCCAAACAGGCACTGGAAAGATCGAGCAATAACGGGTCGATGACCGATCCCGCTATTGTAAAAATACTCAAGGAACTCACCGTAAGGATCAAGTCGGGCGAGAAAATGAAATAAGCTAACGACAACAAGGTCGAGACCTATAACTCTAAGGTCGACCAAATTCCAGGCGTGCCCCCAGTCCTGAAAGGTGTGGATTCGAAGAAGTCCATACAAAGGTTGTTCCCAGAGGAAGCGGACCCGAAACCTATTCCAAAGAAGTTCAGAATGCCGGAACTCCCAAAATACAACAGGACCTCAGACCCCAACGAGCACATTACTGCTTACACTTGCGCAGTGAAGGTTGACATAAAGGACGACGAGATCGAGTACGTCCTATTGAAGACGTTCAGGGAAACCCACTCGAATGAGGCCATGATGTGGTATCACAACCTAGCTCCTAACTCCATCGACTCATTTTCCAAGCTAGCATACTACTTCATAAAAGCACATCCCATTGCTACTTTGAAATCTGACGTCTTCAAGATCAAGCAAAGGGAGCACGAGATGCTGTGATAATTCGTATCCCGCTTTCAAATAGAACAAACGGAACTACCACCGGTCTCTAACGACTAGGTAGTGCAGGCCTTCACTCAAGCCCTGAATGGAACTATCTCGGTGTGACTGGGTTGCACGTCCACAACTGATACCAGTCGAAGATCAGGGTCGAAGATGACCAGCTAGGATCCCCCTCGAGCTTAGTATACCCAAGCATGCTTCTAGTGAAGGAGCCAAATCCAAACAAAGAAATATACCAGTCGTACACCAAATACAAGAAGAACGCCTCCCCCCACCCCGAGGCGCAACCTACCTTACAATTATCGAAGGACAGACCAAGGACAGGATCCTCGGGGACACATAAACAATGCCAGATTCGATCGATGCAGGGTCAACGAGGATCCCTCACTTATAAATACAACCTCAACGTCGATTTGATAGACATTGTGTTCGCCATCAGCAAAATCAAAGACGCGAGGTAGCCCAGGCCTATGTATTCAGATCCCTTGAGAAATCATAACTTAGTATGTGAATTTCACAAAATTTATGGCCATATGACTGGGGATTGCCAATAAATCCGAGAATAGGTAGACCGACTACTTATCAAAGGTCACCTCCAGGTTCCTCAACAACCTAGCCAAAAATCAGTTTCGAAAAGAGAGGAGACCAAAAATAATGAGAAGAATGAGCCACAATATGTCATCCACATGATTTTGGGAGGAATCGCCCCACATGAGCCCTTGATGAGAAAAACAAAAATATCTATTGTCAGGTAAAAGTGAACCCGGGGTTACATACCTGAGGATGCTCTCACATTCAGCGATGAGGACATCGAGACCTTCTCTCTGCTCATAACGACACACTAGTAATTCTTTCCTTGTAAATACATTTAAAATTAAACATGTACTTGTGGATCCAGGTAGCTCAGCCAACATTATCAGGTCGAGGGTGGTAGAGCAGCTCGGACTGCTCGACCAAATCGTGCCTGCCATGCGAGTCCTCAATGGATTCAACATTGCAAGTGAAACAACGAAAGGAGAAATCACCCTCCCAATCAACGTGGCCGGCACGACCCAGAATGCCAAATTCCATGTCATTTATGGAGACATAAGATACAATGCCTTGCTAGGAAGGTCGAGGATACATTGCATGAGAGCAGTACTATCCACCGTCCATCAAATGATGAAATTCTCGACAAAGGATGGGATAAAAACCATCTATGGGGAGAAACATGCAGCAAAAGAAATATACGTGGTGCATGTCATAGCGCCGGCGCCAATATCTCCACCACCGAATGAGCCAAAAATAAGCAAACGATAAAATAGCAATGACAAGTTACATTCTTGGCTACATCCGACTTAACGAAGCGAAGGATCGTACCAAGTCCTCATAGTAAATGATTGAGTCACACCGAGACTGGAAGCGCCATTCATACTAAGGTATGACCATTTCCCTTTTTCAGTTGCATTTTATACTAATTGGAATGCAGGTATCCGGTCAAAACAACTGAAGCTCTTCCCAACATGAAGGCCTTAGGTTTCAAAATCATGCGTTGTAATCTTTTCCTTTGGCTGGATTTACATCCCAAGAAAGGTTTTTACCGACAAGGTTTTAAACGAGGCAACATCTATATGATAACTAAGGAATACCCAACAAGTATACAAGGTTGTCTTTGCAATACACCTCGAATACTGTGGGGCATCCCTCCGGAAGGACACCCACTCGAAAAAGCTAAGAAATGCCAAATGGGGTCACAATATGAAAATGATGTACCGGCAAAACAGTCAAACGAATCGGGTCCATATAGTTGGGCTCCCGACGACACAAATATGTACAGTTGCACCAAATAATTGAAGAATATCTTTTATCAAAGCATCTCACACCCCAAGATAAGCTCGGCACCTTCGCAAAAATGAATCCTCCGCCAAAAATGTCCCGAACGCTCGGGGACTAGCATTAAAAATCCAACACCTGAACATCATTCGGGTCGGGCCTCCAGGCTCATAAGACCTCACATGAGGTAACAGGAAAATTGCGAAACGTCTTCACAGCCTAAAGTGCCCCGAATACTCGTGGACTGGCATCAAAATCACTAAAAATGCACGACCCGGGGGTCGGGATCTCCAATATCGTAAGCCCTCAATGAGGCAATACAAAGTTTGCAAGCAACGGCTTCCGAACCAAGATACCCTCGATGACTCGGGGACTGTCTGCAATCGCCATTCATTAAAAACCCTAGGACATAAAACCCTGAGCGGGCATACTCGGTCTCGTAATACCTACATAAGGCAGCAACTATATCTGTAAGACCTTAAGCAAGGCATGAACTACACTCATACCAAGTGAATCTATTTGTAAGACCTCAAGCAAAGCATGAATAATACTTGTACCAAAAATCCAAAGTTATAAGACCTCAAAGGCTTGTAAAACTTGTAAGACCTTACTAAAGGCATATCCCCGATTTCAAAGTTTCGGCTATATATCAAACTTGTAAGACCCCTAAAAAGGCATACCCTCGATATAGATCGCACACCTCCTTTTTCATTACAGCCGCAAGGGCGTAAAGGAGTTTTTCCAATTAAAGGACAGTCAGAACGAGATTTAATTATTAAGGTTCAGAGTACCCACTTGGGAGATTAATGGTATCACAAGTCACCGGTTGAATCCCGAACCGAGGAAAAATATGACTCTGTTAACAGTCTGCGAACCATAAATCCGACTAAGGAATTTTGTTAACTCGGGAGAAGGAGTTAGGCATTCTCAGGTTCCATGGTTCTAGCACGGTCGCTTAACTGTTGTATTTGATTTTATCTGATTTTAATACATGCTAGCTTATGTGCCTTTTATTTGTAAACCGCTTTTGTCATTATTTTAAAAGAATTGCATCGCCGTAAAAACGCACCTCGAACCATGTCACAATCAATGCACCCGTAGTTGTTATCATGTTTCGACTCCGGTGAAATTTGGATTTAGGTTGCATCAATGTGAACCCGAGTTTAAGAAAGTAATTTTATTAAAAATGCTCCTAAAGGGTCTAACGTGTTATTATATTTCGGGAAAGCCGTGATATTCGCTAATCGGCCCATCTCGAAGTCTAAAATATTTTTAATCAACCATTTATTGAGGGCCTCGCAATTTACATTTTTATTTGGCGATGCTCGTCTTAATTGATTTTTAGGGCAATCCTAAAGTGACTATAATTTTCTATATATCATTTGTCTCTAATAATAACAGTAAAGTCCTAATTAATTAATATACTCGGAGAAGCTGAATTCTTATTATTCAGTCTTAAATCAGTTGAACCCAACAATTTAATAACTAAAAGATGAGGCATTTCAGCAATTGGACCAAATCAGTCCAGATTATATTTACAATAAGTAGAACGTTTTTGGGCCTATGATGAAAGGTCCAGGCCCAGGTGTGCTGATTTTAAGAGTTTCAGTCATGGAGGAAATTGTTTCCTAATGGGCTTGACATTTGGGCCCGATGTTACAAAAAGGAAATTCAATAACCAATCACTCAAATACACTAACTCAAGGTAACCAAGCAGACAATTTGACAACAGGCAAAGCAGTTTAAACACTTCATTCTGAATACTTATACAGGCACGTGACTAAGATATGGTCATGCTGGAGGTGAATAACAAACATTTCAAACTCAGATTCATGCGGCACTGGTGAATTCTATACGTGAAGTTCAGGCAAAGCTAAATTTAAATACATAATCATGATTAACCTATGATTTCGGATTAACACCTGTTATCTTTATTATTGAGCCTAACCAAATTCGAATTCCAGCAATCCTAAACAATTTATATAAAAATGAGACAGAAATGTTTATCTCGTTACTGAGCTATTTCCTAAACAGATACATGAAGTAACAGACTGTGGCTAGTAATGAGATTATTCCATCGAATGATTGTAAAATCATCTACGACTAATGTTCACTTTATGACGTTCACACAAAATCGAGAAACGGTATTTAACACAGCCCAATTAGTACATAACTAAACAAGAATCTGAAATAAGCTAATTCAAATTAGGCTTCCATTCTTCACACATCTTCATTCCTTCATATGTTTAACTCATAATCAACAGGGATACAAATGTGTACCTGGATAGCAGAATAGAGTAAGAAAAATCAGAGGTTGGCCACAGCAGAGCAAACACCAATGATTTGGAAGCTTTAAACCAAACGAGATTGATATACTAACCCCAAAATAGCACAAAATGCCCAAAAATGAACACACTCAATAGATGACCCACAGTTGACTTGAATTAACCAAATACAACACCTAGACGACTCGAACTACCTTCATACCATCAGATATCGAACAACACTAGGAGATTCAAGTGATTTTGATCCTAAATGAGCTAGGGATTTGAATTAAATCTGAAAACGACCTAAGGGAAACACTAATGTAACAGTTTTTTTTTTTTGATTTTCTATTGCCTTTTTCTTTGTTTTTGGATTTTTGAAAATTTCTAATGTTTTTGGTTTTTCTATATGAAGAAAGTTATAATGTAAGAGGATTTTAATCTGAAATTTTGATTTCTAATATCTGTTTCAGCTTGGAGGTATTTGGGGAAAACTTGGGCTGCCAAACTTCAATGAAGGCATTGAGGTTGCCTTTTATAGGCAACAAATAGGGTCGAATGTTCTAGATTGCACTCACACATTTTTCCTTCTTTTAATTTCAGACTTCACCTATTAGTCCTTCAATTTTTGACTTGTTTCTTAAGTTACTGCCCTAAGTTTACTGAATTCTACACTAAAGTCCTATTCTAGAAGGCCCTAGGGTGTTCATCTACCTATACAGTGCCTATACTACCCTTGCTTTTGTTTTGAAATTACTATTCTTAACAAAACTACCCTTTTCTGTGCCTAAACTACCCCTAAAACCCCCCTGAAATTACTGACCAATGATACTCCCTTTTACCTAAGTTAAAATATAACTAAAGTTAATTTAGCTACGCTACTTAGCTATATTCAAACCAATTTAACATAATGGAATATAACGAATCTAGCTAGACAAACTGAAATTAACATAATAGGAATCCTAAATGTATCATAGAACTAATGTAGCCGTAAATTTAATCAATTAAAATCAAACTGAAATTAATTACAAACAAAATCAGAAAAATGCAAAGCAACAAACAAAAATGGAATCAAATCGAACGATTCAAATCTCTAATCAACTACACTAAACTACATGAGAAATCAAAACCCAAATCAAAATTCCAAACTCATCACAAAAATAATAAAAGTAAAACAGAACGAAAACAATAACAAAATCACTGATGAAACAGAGAAGAAAAAGAATTGGAAAAAGAAAAAAGATACCACGAACTTCCGACTCAAACTCGAACATTGGTGGCCCTTTCTCAACAAATCCGGATTATAAGTATCCCTAATTAGATATTTCCGTAAGAAAATGCCTAATTAAGGCCTATTATAGCCCAAAAACCAATTATCCCCAATTGTTAGAAGTTAGGGTTTAGGCCAAAATTTTGACCTGGAATTCGAACCAAACGAGAATGATTCGAAGGCTAAGGGTTGTAGATTTGGGATGAGGAGTGTAGGAAGTCATATGGTGTTAATTTGGCGGAGTTTGGAGGCAGTGGTGTTTTGGCCAGATTTTCACATGAAGATTCGAATAGTTGGGTTGCGATTTGAATGAAAATAAGGGTAGATTCAGAAAGAGGAGGAAGAGGAGCACCTAGGGTGTATTTTTGGATGGAAATGGCGACTAGCCGCCGCTGGGAGGCGATTTCCGGCGGCGGTTCATGACAGAGAACGGTGAGGTGAGTCTCTGATGAATGAGGCGAGGGAGACAGACTAGGGGGAAGGTGATCCGACCTTTTTATACTCCAAACCTAGGTAGTTCCCACCCGTTTGATCGAAATACATAAACCGCTGTGACCAAAACCAGGAAAATGACGTTATTTCGGTTAGTGAAGGGACAGGCCACGTTTGGGGTGGTGATTTGGGCCTAGACCACTAAATTTGGGAAGGGGATTGTTTGGGTGTGAGGTGCTTTGGGCTATGAATTAATTTTGTCCCAAATGTGTACAAGACCTCTTTTTTTTTTAATTTCATTCACTTATTTTTTGGCATTTCATTTATATCTTTTTATTTTTTTAAAAAAATTACAGATAAACATAAAATCAAAGACCAAATTGACTATATAATTTTCAGAATTAACTAGTTTCTACTTTTAAACTAAAATTAAAACAAATTCCACAAATTAAAAATAAAGAGCAAAGAATCTTTTTTTGTCATTTAATTTTGTATGTAAAGAATTTTACTACTAATCAATATTAAAAATATGAAATTAAATCCCCAAACAAATACCAAATATATTTTTGTATTTCTCATATGAATTAAAATGCATAAATAAAATGCAACGATTATCAGAAATAGCACAAAAATTCACAAAAATTGTAAAATAACACAAAAAATTATTTTGTTTGAATTTTTGGGAATAATTCATATGTAGGGATAAATCACGTGCTCACAATAGATGCTGAAACTATCTTACTCGGGACACAAAGGCTCCGACCAAACATGAATGACTCCGGTCACAAGGTTGTACCAGCCAAACTAATGCGACGCGAGGATGTTTGACAGTTGCTACAAAATCACAAGCCTTCAATTACTTCGAATTTTCTTCGGAAAGAACTAGTTAAATAGGCTACCCTTGATACAGGCAAGAGAGCTTCAACCATGTCAGCTCCTAAACATCGGCTTTAAGATACTCAGCCTACGACCCAAAACCTCCCGAGGTTATCAATCATCGCTATATAATGACTCACATTCGAGGTTTTTTATTAAACCATCGAAGAGTCAGGCAAACACTATTTACCCTTATTGAGACATAAAAGGTCACATCGACCAAACGCGTAAGAGCCATTGTCGCCAGCCTAATGAGCCTCACGGCCACACACATAAAAGGTCGCTTCGACCCAAGGCGTAAGAGCCACTATCACCAGCCCATACAAATACAAAATTTAAGGGGCGAATGCGCTTGAGTCGTAACCCAATTTGGAGACTGAACCCAAAATAGTTAACTAAATATGCTTAAGACCAAGGCGTAATAGCCATTGTCGCCAGCCTAATGAGCCTCAGGGCCACACACATAAAAGGTCGTTTCGACCCAAGGCATAAGAGTTATTGTCGCCAACCCACAGTAAAAGGCCGCATCGGCCCAAGGCGTAAGAGACATTGCCGCAACCCACATAGAAAGTCGCATTGACCAAGCGCATAAGAGCCTATGGGCTAGCCTAATGAGCCCACGGCTATATAACGACTCTAAGGGATTCCTACCAACTCAAAGACAGTTCACCTGGCCATATTTAGGACAGGAAAGGATACAAAAGAAATAAAGCCGCAAACTTTTCTTCTATACATATATGCAAAAAAATCTCCATCTACAAACATGCTATGAAAATACAACATACAGATGGCAATATCTATGCCCCCCTGGGGCTACGGCCTGCCGGCCTCATCTTTGCTTTCTTCAACATTAGGAAAAAGTAATCGAGCGTCATGCTCGTCTACCCTCACTCGTGCCAACTCTTCCGAGAGGGCGAAATCCCTAGCAGAGATCACCACGAGGGTCTTTTTTCGAGATTTGCAACGAGCGTATTCTTCAACCCTCTCTTCGCGGTCGAGGATCCTTCTCAGCTCAGCTTGAGCATCGACATCATCCTTTGAATAGGTCGTCATCTCCTGGTCGGCCTTAGTTCGGCTCATTGCAGCATCTTCTCGGGCATTAGTGATCTTAGCCCTAACCTTCAAAAGCTTGGACTCGAGCTTCGGAATCATTTTTGTCTGAACCGAAGCATCATCACGCTCACGCATAGTCCTGCCAACTTCAACCCGAAAGAGCTCCAAGGCATCCGCCTTTTCCTGCAACTAAAATAAAAAAAGTGTTAGCCTTGAGAACTATAAGGTGGAATGCACGCTCACCCGAAACAAAAAATTACCTGCTCCTTCAAGTAGCTCTCATAATTCAATCTCCGACCTACCTAATACCGCAAGTATACCAACTTGACCTCCTTTTTATTAAAATGGAGCCTAAGGTATCTCTCCACATCCAGAGCTTTTCGCAGCCTGGCTTCATGGCGAAGCAGCCCGAACTTAAGCTTGTCGAAGGCTTAAAAAGAAAACCCAGTAAGGAAGGGAAGGCACGAAGCCCGAAAGACCTATGAAAAAAACTCACTACAAAGTGAAGCCGCCGGGCTTTCTCGAAGGCCAAGCTCACACCTGCCAATCCAGTTCCTTCAGCCCTAAAAGAGTCGACTCCAGTCGAAGAACGGTCACTTGGTGTATGCGACCACAGGTTTATGGTATATCCCGAAGTACTATCGACGAAAAAATAAGGAGACAACAACGGAGAATCCCTCTCTCCAGAACCAAGAACCGCGAACGCGGCAGGCTCAGATGATGCTTCTGCTCCAAAGCCCCGACCATATTTTGTCTTGGTTTGAATGACATCACCCTGTAAAAGCATCTATCGCTTATTGTTGTCGTTCTTTAGCCCCGAAGCTAGCAACCCATTCCCCTGTCTAGAGAAGCACGACCTGGACCGAACGGCTCTTTGATGCCTATGATGGTAATATTAGTACGCATAAAGGGAATATGCCTCTCCAATATGAAGGAAGAGAGAGGAAATAACAGCGCATCAGACACCATGTTCTTTCGCTTCCCATCTGCCCCGGGACAAAGCTCGCCACTTGCACTCAGGTCGAATGGTTGCCAACTTTCGGACCCAATTTGACAAATCAGGAATGTCGCTTGGTGCCCATGAAACCACTGCAGAAAAAGAAAAAAAGGCACAGTTACGAAACCAGTTTTCACCATGGGTGAAACTAGGAAGGCACGAAGTGCACCACTTGCGTGTATAGTTCCATTCCACGAGGAATGTCATAAGCTCCTTAGCGATAATCTTAGTGGTCCACACTCGGACAAAGCGACTCATCCACCCCTGGTCTTCAACTTCCTCATTATCAATAATGAGTGGCGTGGTCGATCAGCATTGCAATGTTAGCAGACCTCAATGGTGAAAGGGCCGGTATAGCCTAACAAGATTACTCAACGTAAATTCATGCCTTGCCTTCTCTAGAAAAAATCTCAACATCAATATTGTTCTCCAAAATGATGGATGGATCTGCGCCAAGGTAACCCAATACTCTAAACAAAAGTTGAGCACGACCCTATCAAGGGGACCCAGTGTGAAAGGATATGTGTACACATTCAAGAATCCATTGTCACGATCTGTGATGCCCTCACATGGGGAAAATATCTGTAACATTATCTTTTCCCCCATCCACAGCCTTTTCTCAATAATCCAAGATGTTTCTCCTATTGAAGAAGCAATCTTCACGGCATACTCTCGTTGGTCCTGAATACCGGAGGTAGAGATATCCCCTCTCTGCCGGGTAGACCCCGATACAGCAGTCATGGCTACGACAAAATTAGAGAACTAAAGTGGGAATCTGTGCAAGTGCGTTAGTGCTGAAGTAATAAAAAATTTGACGCTGAAAAGGAAGGGAGGCTGCTTAGAACAGTAGGATATACGGAAGAAGTGGCGATGATCCGCCTAGCTCAAAGCCGAGAAGAAATACTGACATGTGTCATCATCACTAGTCCCGAGGTGGTACCCGACCTTGAGGACCTCCATCAAAGAGAAGGTTAGGCTCCAGGAAGCCAATAACACCATTTATAGTCCCGAGGTGGCATCGACCTCGAGGATATCAATCAGAAAAAGGTAGGCTCTAGAAAGCCAATAACACCTTCGCCAGTCCCGAGGTGGTACCCAACCTCGAGGACCTCCGTCAAAAGGAGAAGTTAGGCTCCAGAATGCCAAAAGCACATTCGTTAGTCCCGAGGTGATACTCAACCTCGAGGACCTTCATCGGCAAAAATTTAGTCTAAAAGGTCAATAGTGTCATCACCGATCCCGAGGTGGTACCCGACCTCGAGGGCCTTCATCAAAAAGAAGTTAGGCTCCAAGGAAATAAGAATCTAGGCCCCACCCGTATGGGCTTGGCCCCAGGGAACCGTCTGAGATCGATCAAATCCTCTTGCAGGATCTATCTACAACACATTAAGGCTATATGAACTAAGTTCAAAGCAAGTTTTCAGGTGGTCCAGATTTGAACAAACCTCCACTCGGGGACTGCCCTTAAAAGTTCAAAGGTAGCCCCTGTCCACGGGCCTCCGAGAAAATTTCTCCTTAAAAGTTACTGCGGAGCCTAATTGATAACCCACATTTTTAAGGCTAGAGGCATTACTTTCATTCTACTCGAAGTGAAGGTCTCGACGGCCCGAGTTTATCGGCCCGATCCAGGCTAAATCCAAGGAACGGTGAAGGACTCCATGAGAAGACACACTAATAAATCAAAAATAAGGAAAAAACAATAACATCTAGGCTCTATATTGGCATCGATCGTTAGAGTCATACATTCAAATCTCTATAAACGTAAATAAAAGGGTATACAAAAAGGGTCAAAGGCAAAATTGAGGAAACATTTTCATATTCATAAAGGTTCAATTATAGAAGCCCGAAAGAGGTCCTTACATATGATTAGAAAATCCCACGAGGGGTCCATACACAGACAGAGAAGCAAGAAGGTGTACATATAGTAAAAGCCTAAGAGCTTAGCCTGCTCTCAAAAGTACATTCTTGGCAGCAACATCTTCGGATATCATCTCCTCTGGCGTACGTCCTCAAAGACCATATCATCCAAGCACAATACCCCCACAGTCTTATCTCGATCTACCAGAATGGAATCTTCAAAAGGGGGAAGACAAAGAGGAAAGCGATAGAGAAGAGCAAATTGATGCAGAAGAGGCAGGAGGGAACGAAGAAGTAGCTGGGTGAAAAATCTAGCTAGTATGGATTTCGCCAGGCTACTTTTGTAAAGACACTTCTTGGGACGCTGACCCGGTGTGGGATGTAACAATTAGTAGATAGTACCACCTCACTCCATAGAAAGCAAAGGGAGTGAGGCATCGCATTGGGTAATCGGGGAGGTGAGCAGTGGTGTATAGTCCAAGCTCCCTCATGAGCAGCGGTGTATAGTCTAAATATTTCCCTGGGTCAGAAGAAGTTGACCCTCTACTTTGTCATCCCAAGCTAACGACGGCAGCAACAACAACAACAACAAAAACAACAATAATAATAACTACAACAATAACAACAACAACAACTACTACTACTACTACAACAACAACAAAATTGCGTAATCTCGCTTGACCAGAGATGGTTCAGGAAATAGGTCGTGGCATAACTAATAGAAGTATCGTCGTATAGTCTTGAGGCCTTGGGCCTCAAATATGATGGACAACAATGAATAAGGATAGTAAGAAGAGAAAGATGTAACGAAGCTCCCACTTATAAAAAGAGAGGCAACGTAACCGACAACGCTATTATCGCCTTCAAAAGATGTAACGGTAGGGGAATTTAGCACGTCCTTGGGAGCTGAATCAATGGTGACATTATGGCTATGAAGAATGAGAAACCACAATGCTTTGAATTATCCTGGTGAAGCGAAACGACGGGACATTTCGGTACACGAAGGCTTGCATCAACAATATGATGTTATCACAAAACGTTCCAAGAGTCGGATGTCAAGATCGTTTCTTATCGATCCTCGCTAAGAAACGCGGAGTGTATTTGTGTTTGGTGAAATCGGGGTGGTCCAAGTTCTCATTATCGAGACACCTCAATAGACTATCTCGAAGTATCGAGGCTACATGGTCATGGCCGAGTTTTCCTCTCTCGAGGTTTGTCGATGTCCGATCCTCGGATAGTGTTGATCACGGCTATGGTATGAATAGGGAGCTCTTAAGGCATATGGTTAGGACTGAGAGAGCCTAGAGAGCTACTTTAAACCCGTATTAGGGTGTCATATAGATGTCCCATCTCCACTTCTTTATCATTAATCTATTTTGTACTATGTTGGGATTCCACTCCTATATAAAGGGGATCTTTGTCATTTTGTAAGCCACTGTTGCTTCAGTTGCTCCACACCATATAAAAAAAACATCTACTTGCTCTCTAACATACTCTCTTGATATTATTGCTTTCTTTTATTATCTTCGTATTTGTTCTTCATTTATTGCTTATCGTTGGCCATAAAGAGCCTCTATTAATTTTATCTCAATTGTTAGTCATATTTCGACCCCCTCAATAGCTCCCTGCCGAGATTCGTAGTCGGCCTCGAGGCCCCGAATCAACAAGGCCGAGGCTCCGATAATTGGCTTATCGGTTTGGTTATCACTTTGCTCCTTGCTCTTATCCCATTTCTAAACTTTACACATAGCATCAACTGCTTAACAAACTAGCATAAAAATAGATCATGTATTTTTAGAATTCCATAATTAAATTTAATTGTCATTATTATTTCACGGTAAACAAGTTGATATCGGTTGCAAGCATGAGACCGACGTTGGGTGAATTCCAAAGATAGGGTAATCGATAATAAAGATTTGAAGACTTGATATTGGATAGCATTCAATGAACAGCCATTATAAAGAATATCTGCGTTTTGGAGCCAACCATTATACATGCATCAATAACGGTTTTATTCTCATTCAAGAGGAGCTTCATTAGGGGACGTTGTCTCCCAAAATATAGCTATAAGAGAATTAGTATCTATTGTAGGGGGAAAAACATTTAGTACACAAAAGCTAAAATCAACTCTCATTCTATAACGCTACTCTTTCACATTATTCCTAATATTGTTCTCACTTCTTTTACCAGAGAGGTTAAGTTCATAGTTAGATTTGTATTTTCTTTAAGTTTATTTTGTGATCTTATTGTTTTTGTTTATTTCATATTTCTAGATCAAATTAATTCATGTATATATAAACCATGTTACAAAATTTAATTGTACCGGTGTATAGGTAAACAATAATGATTAAATGGTTCATAGTGATTATGTTTATGGAATCGATGGATATGCGACTAGCTTTTTTCATTGGAAGAAGATGACGGTGGTGGAGATCTATGATATTTATGGTGGAGATAGAAAAAATGGAGAATATTGGTGATTATTGACAAAGGTTAGGTATGACATACAATGGTGCTACCGCATGTCACATGGTGATTTGTTGTATTATATATTTATATTTTCTTGTGAAGAAGATGAAGTTGTACGTGTGAAGAAGATCCATTGCTTTTGTATGCTCCGTGTATGTATTGTGTGTGCTAATGGATGAGATAAATCGACTGATAGTGATGTTTTAATCGCAATGAGAATGAGTGAGAGTAAGTGTTGATAGTTTTTATAGATGTTAGATTGAAAAGAGGTGGAAGAGAACAGTTTCAGTTGGTGTAGTAATAGTGAAGGAAGATGATTTCATAGTGGTGCTAGGGTGGAGATAGGCAGTTATGGTCAGTGATTTTACATAGTTGAAAGAAGTAGTGGTGACAGCCTCTCTGCCCTTTCGGGTAGGGGTAAGGCTCGTCTACGTATTACCCTCCCCAGACCCCACCTGGTGGGAGTATACTGGGTAGTTGTTGTTGTTGTTGTTGTTGAAAGAAATAGTGGTGACACACTAGTTTTTTATGATATCAATATCCGTACTAAGGTCTTTGTGTATCTGTTAGGACATCTTCGTGAACGAGTATTTTGTGTTCTTGGTGAATGAGTGAAAGTTTAAAATAGAATTATCATCAAAAATTAAAAATGGCTAAAATTTTCCCTGAACTATACGAAATAGAGTACTTTTGCCCTTTCTCGTAAGGATTTTTGGATATTTTTTTATTTTTTTATTAGATTCTAATGACCTCAACTATTAACGGAGGATAAAAGTATCCCATAGCGTATAGTACATGACAAATTTTGATCTTTTTCCATAGATTTTATAATGCTTTTCTAGGGGAAAGGTACAAATTTACTTTTGAACTTTGTGAAATTATTTATTGTATCCGTTGAAATCGGAGAGGCCAATTTCTTGTTGTTAAGGCATCTCAGAAGATCACCTTGAAAGCTCGAGACCACAGATCGAGTGCCTTCCCTCGAGGGTCGTCGACACTTGAACTCAGGATAACAACGACCTCGGTGATGGTAGGAATGGGAAGCTCCCTAGGTGTACGGCTAGGACTAATAAAGTCTAGTGGACTAGTCTAAGACCCGAATCAGGGCGTCATCTAGTTGTCACATCCCCGTATCTTTGTAATTAATGTTTGTTGTATTATGATGGGATTCTCTTCCTATATAAAGGAGATCATTGTCACCTTGTAAGTGGTTGTTGCTTCAATTGCTCACACAAAATATACAAGAACATTCTACTTTCTCTTTAACATACTCTCTTCATATTATTGCTTTCATTTATTATCTTCGTAGTTGTTCTTCATTTATTGCTTATCATTGACCATAAAGAGCCTCCATTAATTTTATCCCAACTGTTAGTCATATTTCGACCCCCCGCGATAGTTCCCTGCCGAGCTCCGGAATCGACCTCGAGGCCCCGAATCGACAAGCTCGAGGCTCTGATAACTGGCCTATCGGTTTGATTATCACTTTGCTCCTTGCTCTTATCCCCTTTCTAAACTTCACACATAGCATCAACAGCTTAACAAACTAGTATAAAAATAGATCACATATTTTTAGAATTTCATAATTAAATTTAATTTTTATTATCATTATTAAAGTAAACATTTATATTTTTTCTTTGTTATTAGTTAAGGTCAATCTTACCACAGTCGTTACAAAAGTGACTCAAATTTTGCCCTTATTTTCAAACAACTCATTCATTAAAGTCTAATTAGACTCAAATAAACTACATGTATCTTAATTTTAACCTAATTCATTTACCTTCTCTTGCAACACCTACCTCAATAATCTATCTCCTTTTCCCATGTTCAGAATCACCTTCATTCATCAAAAGAGAACCATTACTTACAGGATAGAAATACTACCAATTAAGATAGCAAACAAAAATTTAGAAGACAAACTAGGAGAGGTGAAATTTATGGCCACATAGCGCTTAGCCCTAGAACTATTCCCAACACCAATAACAGCTTAATGAAAATTTGAACATGAAATGACCGACAACCGATACCTCCATTGACACTCCAAAGAAGTTGTACATCTTTTCTTTCTTTTTCACCATGTTCCCATCTCCATTCTTGATTTTCTTATATTAATTTACAAACATATTAATAACATCCAGGAAAAAAAATAAAATAAGAAGAAAACAAACTAATTAAGAAATTTTTTCACTTCTTGTCCCACCGAGCAAAGAAAGGCCAATAAAGTATAAGTGACGTAGCCTTAACTATTTTTTTAAAATAATTTTATCGATTTGAGAACCATATGCCTCCATATTTGCTATAAATTAAAAAGAAATGCTTCAACCTTTTAGCAAAAACTACGGGTGAGAGATGAATTTTCATTAAATGTTGAAGGTCTAGAGGTCCAAATCGATGGTTTTATAAATACTCATTTGTTTATAAAGAAAAATATGATTTTCATTATGGGGAGTGTATATGATGCATTAATAATCTTTTTTGCTTGATGAAGGTGATATTTGGCCATAGAAGTGTTTAACCAAAAAATATAGTTTGATCAAAGCGTGAATTTAAAGAAAAGAAACTCGGTTATTGATAATCAAAGAGCCCGAAATATAATAGGCTTTCAATGAATAAGAACAAACCAATAAAAAGTTTGTATTTTACTATGGTGTAGCTGATATTTCGTGTGTTTACAAATGATGAAATCTCCTCCTTTTATAGCTAATAAGGAGTAACGACTCAATCTAAATAATAAAGACAATTTAATGAGACGTTATACAATCATTTCTACTAAATGTTGATTATGTAAAGTATCAGGCATTTAATAATGAATTTAGACTATTTTTTGTCATCGGATTCTTGTCTTCAGTGCCCTTTTTATCCGTTGGCTTTAAATGGTTTGAACAGATACGAGACTCGTATCTAATACTTCCTCTCGTGTCTGTTTACTTTCCTTTTTCCGTATCTGTTGTTCCCCTTACCTCTTAGTCATTTATTATTCTTTGACTATTTGATCAATCCACGTGTCATGCCACATCATCTTTGATTCAAATTCAGTTTTTTCCCAATACATATAGTCCCCCCCCCCCCAACTTCTCATTTATTTATAAATTAAATAATTGGGAAGTGGATCTTCATAAAGGAGAATTTTTGTCACAATTAATGCGTATGACAGTGTTGACGTCTCATCTGTCTTTCACATTTAATGCTCCACACACGTGACACCTTCTGATTGGATATGCAGTTTTTTATCCACTTTTCTAGGCTTATTCAACTTCCTCTTTTCACAAAGTGATAATTATCTTTAATATAGGCTTTCCATCATTACACCTTTTAATTTGACGGTTTCTTCCATATAACCTTTTAATTCATACTTCCTTAGTCATCTTCCTCAACAAGCATTTCTTTAATTCTTTTACTTCTCCTTACTTCAAACTCGCTCAACAATGGCATCACCAAATCCTAACCCCATAAAGGTTCTAGTTCTTCATCAATTTCCTAATGCCCCTGCTCCGATTAGACATACAAGAGGCAGATGAGGAATACTTAGAAGTTCAGGATCTACACGTGGTGGTTCGACCGGTTCTGCTCCTCCTTCTTCAAGTTCTGGTGTCACAGATTCCTCTTCTGAAACTCCATCTTTCAAAAGTAAAGAAGTTTTTGATCCTTCTCAAGAACCCACAGTTGGAGGGTTGTAGCTTGTTTGAGGTTTCTGTCTACTAAAGTGAAAATCAATTTTACGCTTTCCCATCTTATTCATTTATACCACCCCAGCTTACTGCGTCGCGGGGTTTTTACCTTAACTGCGATGAACAAGAAAGTTTTGGTAAACCCTGAAGATGATAAAGACCGTGGGTGGTATCTTCGTTATATTGTTGTTCGTACGTTGGGTTTGCTGGGTGAGTCAAACATTCCCTTCCCTGAGAAGTGGAACTTTGCACGTAAGTTTCTAATTACTTTCCCGTACATATATTAAGAGATTTTAATTTTCTCCCTAACTTTATCCCTCTTTTGGTTTTCTGTAGCAACGATGAGGAATGTGGAGCCTATCCCCAACTTTCGTGGTTGGGTAGATTCAATTTTGAAAATTGCCTCCAAAGAAGATAGAACTTGGAGATCTATTTCTTCCTTACATGGTTAAGTGAAAACACACGGTATACATCTCTTCTTATATATGTTTTTAGATATATCGGATAAACCCCAATAATGAATTCAAATCCATCTTTTTATCAGGATTTGGTGTAAAGGAATGACGGGTGATGTTGCTTTGGCTATGCGTGCCTTTGCTAATGCCGCCCTTGATTTGGACAAGGCTAAAGCCTTGATAGTTAAGAGAAAAGCTATGGTAGTGGATACTGAGAATGAGGAAGAAAGTAGTACCTCTGGTATCTAGACCAAGAGTTAGGAGACGCGTCATTATTGAAGAAGAAGATGAGGATACTCCTGCTCGCACCTCTCATGCTTGTACTTCTACTACTGAACCTGTTCTAATTCATTTCAATGAAGATCCGGTACCTAGAGACACAAGTGAATCTGTTCACCGTCTTTTTGTTAGTGATTTCTAAAGTGGGGAACTTGGCCATGTTCTAAATGAAATTCCTTTATATACTTCAATTCCCATCTCTCCTGTTCCTTTTATTCCTCATTCAACTGCGAGTGTTTCTTCTCCTATGACGGCCTCTGCTGCTCCTTCATCTACTTCAAATGCTTCTATTCCCGTTCATTCTTTAGCTCTCGTGCCTATTCCTTCTACTCCTGCTTTGAATTCTGCAGCTCCTGCTATTTTTACCTCTTCTACTACTCCTCCTTCCACTGTCCCTTCTCCATATGTCATACATTCAGAGCCAGGCCCCAATAACAGAGGTATGGCTATGAGAAAAGTTTCACTTGAAGTACCTGCTACTCATAGCCTTTTGAGGAAGACTGGTGGAGATGATGTTTGGCCCGAGCCTCTCATTGGAGATGTAGCGAAGACGAAGATGCAGAGCCACAACTGTTATACCTTGATGAACGACATAGTTCATTGGACATTGAAGGTAATTTCCTTTAGCTTGATTATTTGCTCTTCCTTGGTATTAAGTTCTTATTTATGTACCTTACGTTCCATATGTTCATAGGACAACCTAATTAGAACCAATTTAATGGGAAGGATCTCCATATTAGAGAAGAAGGAACGTGAGTCTGCAAAGGCCATTTTTTATGCTGAAAGAATAGCTGAGGGAGCACAACTCGAGGCTCAAATTGGAAGGAACAATTTGAAAGTGCTCAAGGGAGCATAGAAGAGTTGCAAGCTTGTAAATCTCAGTTGGAGCAGCGAAATCGTGTTTTATCCACGGACCTAGGGATTGCCAAACGCCTCCATGAACCAAGCAAAAAGGGATAAAGAGATTTTGAAGAGCTCATTGTCAAAGGCTAATGAAGAAATCAAAGAACTCAAAGCACTTATGGAGAAAAAAGAATAATATGCTAAGGAGTTAGTGCAAAGTTTGAACCAGGCGCGGGCTGACTTAAAGATTTCTCCGGACAAACTTCATGCGTTGGAGAGTCCACATGCCAATCTTTAGACTTACCTTGATTCCTACCTAGCTGAGCAAGAGATAATGAAGAACGCCCTTGCTATGTGCGGAAGGGATTATGAAAACTTGGAGAAGGATTACAATTCTCTTGCGGAGAATTTTAAGTTAACTGGGCTTTTCTGAAGTCTTGTCGTGATGCTTTGTTGGAGGCTTCTCAAGAAAATTTCAACTTGCAGTCTGAGTTAGCCAAAGTCTAGACACGATTGAGAAGAATACCCAACCTGTTGACATTCCTTCTCCAGACCAACTAATTGATATTTCCTCTCCAACAATTGAAACTCCTGGGGTTGAAGAACCTTTGAACTTTGAGGCAACTCCTAAAGCAATTGAAGTTGTGATTCCAGTGACCGAAGGTGAAACACAGCCTATGGAAATGGAAATTCCCGTGACTGTTGCTTCCTCGAGGATGTTAATACTTCAAGTTCAGTTGAAACTGCTCATGTTGCTGCTTCCTCAGAAGTTGTTACCGTGCCAATTGCTGCCTCTAGAAGTGAAGTTTCAACTTCTGAAGTTCCAACTTCTTCAGTGAACAATTAAGTTCTTGCTGTTTTCGTTCCTTTTTTCTTTGATGATGTAATTTCTTGGTTTTTAATGAAGTCCCCAGTTTCCATTACGGGGCATTGGTTTAAAAACAATTATATTCTAATGACTAAGTTTTTCTCTTAGCCTTTTATATTGAGAAGTTTGATTAATACTTCTTTATTCTGGTCTGTTTACTTCATTCTAGACTTTACGGAATAGTTTTCTATTTGCCCTATTCTTGCCTACTTGTCTTATTAGGACTTAGAGAATAGGTTAGAATTTTTATCTTTTGAGAAAATGCTTTTATGATTCTTCTCATGGATTATCATAATGAGGAAAATAAAAGAGGGCCCTTTTATTTATCTACACTTAATGAAGAAGACGTCTCAACTTCATAATGGTGTTATAATACGATGAAAGAAATAGGAATATACATATTTTGTATGAAATAACCTTTGATAGATTTTCATTCATAAACTTTGACAAGTTTGAGAATTACATGTATTGAAGTACATCTACAACTTTCTCGTAACTGTTTACTTTCAACAGATTCATAAAATGTACAAGGTTTTTCTATAACCTGTTTTTAATACATAGTCATGACCCTGCATTTACATATTAGGAAGGGTTTAAGAAGTGACTTCGTTGTTCTAATAAAGAAAGAAGACTACGATAAGTGTTTTTGGATTGATACTTGACTTCTAGTAGCTTGATTTGATTTATAAATCTTGCTCACTCGTATCTATTCTTCTGCACATACTCGTGTGTATATAGTACAGTACCCCAAGTGTTTGAGTGGTGAAGTATGAAGCCTCGAATACTTGTATGTTTCTCCCAATATTGGTCCTTTGCTTGAAACAGAAAAATATATGGGACTCAGTGGTGCGATTATAGATGAAGACTGCCTAACTCGTGTGTATTTCCATCAGATAAATGTGACCCTGGGCTAGGAATTTAAGAATATTCCAATTTGCCGTGCAGGCCGTGACTCATTATTTGGCACGAGTTAGGGTTTTAGCCTAGCATCTAAAATCGTTAGTATAATATTAACAATTCAATGAAAAAGATTCTAACATGGTAATACCTGACCGTGGGTATTTCCCTAGAAGTAATATCTCTATAAATGAACAGCATTCCAATATGAACGTAAAACCTTGCCATCCATTGTTTCCAACTCGTATGCTCCTTTCCCTTCAGTTTCAAGAACTATATAAGGTCCTTCCCACATTGGACTTATTCCTGAATTAGCTGTCTTCGTAGACTGGAACACTTTTTTAGCACGAAGTCCCCAATTTTAAAGAACCTGAGGCGTGCCTTCCTATTGTAGTATCGCTCAATTACTTGCTTTTGAGTTGCCATCCTTATTCACGCAGATTCTCTTCTCCCTTCTAGTAGATCAAGATTTACTCGTAACTCTTCGTTGTTCGTGTCTTCCTCTGCTTGAACATGTCGTGTACTAGGTTTGCCTATCTCAATTGGTATCAAAGCTTCCGCACCATAAAACATTGAAAATGGTATTTCTCCCGTACTTGTCTTTGTCGTTGTTCGATATGCCCATAATACCGCTGGTAATACTTCAGGCCAATTGCCTTTTGATTTTGCAACCTTTTCTTTGGGTTGTTAACAATGACTTTGTTTGTAGACTCTGCTTGTGCATTACCTACTGCATGATATGGAGTCGACGTAATCCTTTTGATATTCCAAAGAATTCAGTGACTTGTGCTCCTACAAATTGTGGTCCATTATCGCACACTATCTCCATTGGTACACCAAAGCGGCAAATTATATTTCTCCAAATGAAATCCTTAACTTCCTTTTCTTGTACCTGTTTAAACGCCTCTGCTTCTACCCATTTAGTGAAATAATCAGTAAGTACGAGTAGAAAATTTACCTGGCCTTTTGCCTGGGGTAATGGTCCAACGATGTCCATTCCCCATTTCATGAAGGGCCACGGAGCTATGACATGATGTAATAACTCATCTGGTATATGCATGTTATTGCCATACCTCTGACATTTGTCACACTTAGATATGAAGTTATTCGCTTCTTCTTCCATTTTGGGCTAGTAATATCCTGCTCGAATCAATGTCTTTACCAGTGATCTGCCTCCCGCATGATTTAATCAATGTCCCTCTTGTATTTCTCTCATCACATATTCTGTTTGAGAAGGTCCGAGACACCTGGATAATGGTCCACCAAATATTTTTCGATAAAGATTTCCTTGATATAGGCAGTAACGAGCAGCTTTATTTCTAAGTGCATGAGCCTTCACCTTATCTTTAGGTACGATTCTGTGCTGAAAAAAGATACAATTTCGTTTCTCCAATCCAATGTCAAGTGATTAAAGTTTACTTTAGTTTTATCAGATTCAAGAACGGAGTGGAATAAATGTATGATTGATGCATTTGCATCTTTCACTATATCTGCCGCAGACGCGAGATTGGCTAAAGCATCCGCTTCTAAGTTCTCTTCTCTAGGGATTTGTATCACTTTCCAAGTTTAGAACCGTCTTATCAGTTCTCGTACCTTTTCAAGATACTCTTGCATTCGAGTTTCTCTGGCCACGTAAGTCCCCAGTATTTGATTTACTACGAGCTGTGAATCACTTTTGATTATGATTTGCATGATACCAAGTTCTAATACTAGCTCTAAACATGTAATCACAGCTTCATACTCTACTTCATTATAAGTTACTTGGTGACCTTTTATAGCTTGCCTAATTGTTTCACCCGTAGGTGGTATAAGAAAAATTCCTAAACCTGCCCCCTTTACATTAGATGAACCATTAGTAAATAATATCCAAGTACCCGGATTAGCACCATTAAAAACTTGTAACTCTTTTTCTGCTTCTAGATGCATTCCTTGACTAAAGTCAGCTACGAAATCAGCGAGTACTTGGGATTTAATAGCAGTTCGAGGTTGGTAAATTATTTCATATTTGCTTAATTCTATAGCCCATTTTGCTAATCTTCCTGATAAATCATGTTTGTACAAAATATTTTGTAATGGAAAAGCAGTAACAACAACAGTAGGATGACACTGAAAATAAGGCCTTAATTTTCAGGATGCCATTATGAGAGCTAATGCTAACTTTTAATTGTGGGAACCTTGTCTCAGCGTCCAGTAAAGTTTTACTTACATAATAAATAGGAGATTGTTTACCTTGGTCCTCACGAACTAAAACAACATTTACCGCTACTTCTGAGACTGCCAAATAAATGAGTAGCTTCTCTCCTTCCATAGGTTTTGCCAATGGAGGAGGGTTTGACAAGTATGTTGTGACGACTCGACCCGTTGTCTTCCGTATTTCAGCCCTGTTATCCCCGTATTAATGCTTCCCCGTGTGTTTATATATGTGATTGGTGAGTTGGAAGTGTGTTGGGTTGAATTTGGTTAGAAATAAGATCAATAGTCTCTTTAAGGAAAGCTTAAGTTGGAAAGGTCAACCGGACGTTGACTTATGAGTTAGAGGGCTCGGAATGGATTTATGATGATTCGACTAGTGCCGGATGGTTATTTATGAGTTGGTAGATAAATTGAAATTGAATTTGGAGTTCCGGTGTAGAATTAGGATTGAATTGGCGAAGTTTAAATTTTGGCGGATTCCGGTTGATAGATGAGATATTGATCCGGGGGTCGGGATGAAACTCCGAGAGTTGTAGTAGCTTCATTAGGTGATTTTGGATATGTCTGCAAATTTTCAGGTCAATCGGACGTCGTTTGGTTGAGTTTTGGATCGAATGCGAATTTGGAAAGTGATAGTTTATCTTAGGATGAAATTCAATGATTTTTGATGGTTTTTATGTTAATGTTGGTGTTTCTATGGCCGAAACAAGTTTGAATGAGGTAATAAGTCATGTTGGTGCTTTTGGTTGAGGTCCCAGGGGCCTCGGGGTGATTTCAGATGGTTGTCGGACAATTTTGAAGTTGAAAAGTGTTGCAGAAATTAAGCTCCAGGTGTTGCAGACGGATTGCTCTATGTGATCGCATGAATGGCGTTGCGATCGCATAGAAGACAGGGTTGGGGTCCCGAAATTTGTTCAATGCGGTCCCATTCAGGGGGATGCGATCGCGTAGGCTAAGGTCTTGGTGCTCTGTGATCACAGAGCTGGGAATGCGTTCGCGTAGGTTCAGCTGATGAAGCAGTACGGTCGCAGGCTTGAGGTCGCGTTCGCATAGGCTATTGCCTGGAAATGTTGTTCTATGCGATCGCAAGAGGAAAGTCGCGATCCCATAGAGGAAAGTAGAGATGGGCAGAGGGCTTTCCAATAATATTTCATCCGCGAGCTCCTCATTATTTCCTCCATTTTAACACCTTGAGAGCTCATTGACGGTTTTTGAAGGGGATTTCACCGGGAAGTGATTGGAGGTAAGTCTTGTGGTCTTATTACATCATTTTATTGAAGATTCAACCATAAATTCTCTGAAAACTGGGTGTAAATATTGAAGAACTAGGGCTTGGTATTCCAAATGAAGATATGGGATTTGGAAGAGCAATTGGACTCCGATTTTGATGAACTTTATATGTACTGACTCGTGGCTAGACGAGGATTCCAAAAATGTAAGTTTCGTAATTTTTTGAGAAGCGATCCTGAGGCTCGGATTTTGCTAGTTTCGAGATTTTAGTTATTTCTCGGTTGTTTTCGATTGGGTATTGTCCCATAGGCATTTTGTGATGTATTCGCGCTGTTTTTGTTTAGATTCGACGTGCAAGGAGGCCGAATTGAGAGGCAACGGCGTCGCGAACTTGAGATTTCATTGGTTCGAGGTGAGTAATGCAAGTAAATGATGTTCTGAGGGTTTGAAACCCTGGACTTTTATATCTTAACGCTATGTTGAGGCGTGAAATGCACTTCATGATAAGTGCGGGATCGGATACTATCAGGGATTGTGACTTGGTCCATCCCGAGTGAGATTTATGCTATATTGGCGTATGATACGCACACTGTGAAGACTATTATTGGGCTTTATGCCGTGTTTGAGGCCTAGTGCCGACCTGTGATATCCTTCAGGAATTGGTATTACTGTTTTAGCATGATTGCATATCATTTACTATCAGTCCATGGTTTTAATATTGATTTCAAAACCCAGCCGTATTTCAAATGTTCAAAACTCATATGCTATCTTTTAAATGTATGTCGGCTGAGGATCATTGTTTATAACTGCCCAAGGGGCTTGTGATATATTTTCTGGACTGATTTTGGGTGGCTCGGGCTGTGCGTCATATCGGTGATTGGAAACAGTGGTAACATGGACACTGTGTAATATGAGCGGTCAGGTAACATGGACTAACCTGGTTTTGATTGTCGCCACGGGATGGCTGGTTATTGATTTTTGCCACTAGACGGTTGGTTTGATTATCTCCACGAGATGACTAGTTATTGCGCTTGGGCTGTAGGAGCCCCTCCGGAGTCTGTACACACCCTTAGTAAGCGTCATCGACGATAAATGATATGGGTGGATCGGGCTGCACCCTGCAGTGGGTATTGGATTTTACTATCATATGCATTTCATCGCATCCCTGCATTTGCATCACATATATATATTGTTGTTCAGTTGTTCAATTGCAGATACTGTTATACATTGCTTTAGCTTACTTTGTGTAATTATTGGGTTTTCTTGCTTTTGGAGCTTTATTTACTATTATTACTCGCTGAGTTGGTAGACTCACCCCCTACTCCCTACACCTTGTGTGCAGATTCATGTACTCTAGAGGATTTGCGCGTGCAGTTGCTGATTATTAGTTTGACATAGTATTGAGGTAGCTGCAAGCGTCCACAGGACCCATGTCTCTGATCTACTAGTTATTTTCTAGTTATTCTGACACTTGTATTTCCCTCATTCTGATATGTATTCAGTATTTTTAGAGGCTCTAAAACTCGTGACCCAGGTCTTTGGGGAAGTTATTTTGGCTTCCTTCACTATTAATGGCTTAAAATAAATCGTTTATGAGCTCTAAGCTGGGGTTGAGAGCACATTTGGTCGGGCTTGCCTAGCCGTTGGGTTGGGCGCCATCACGGCCGGATTTGGGGTCTTGACAAGTTGGTATCAGAGCCTAGGTGACTATGCCTCACGAATCATGAGCCGGTTTAGTAAAGTCTTGTTTATGGGTGTGTCGTGCACCACACTTATAAGCAGGAGGCTATAGGACCTTTAGGAAACACTCCACTTTCTTGAAATCTTATCGTGCGTCCTTGATTCAGCTTGAAAGAGAAACCCTTGAAATTCCTTCCTCACGTTGTATGCGTCCGTGAGCGTCCAGTATTATATGTGCCTTGATGGCTGGTGGTTCCTCGGTCGAGGGGCGAATTATTATTTCCTATGAGTTGATGTTGGACCAGTTTGGAGGACTTGAGGCCGAATCTCTGTCTATGGCTTGAGCACCAAGGTGCTGATTGAGCGAGCTAGTGTTATGAGATTATAAGTTTAGTATTGTCCTTAATTGTGGTAATGGTGGATGAATAGATTCATGATGAGTACGTTGGTGCCATGTGATGTGTCTGTATGACTTGGTAGTATCGAAGAAGCGCTGTTAGGTAATAAATGAACCATTAAGTGTTTGATTCCCATTGCGATCGGATGTGTTTCCCCGAGTTATGGTCGCGTGAAGATTCTTTTCGAGTCTCCTAGCTGGAAGTGTGCGTGTTGTGGTAGGAGTCCAGACTCAGTAATATCAATTGATTGCGTGAGGAGTATGACGGTGGATGATGTACCGAAATATTAAAGTGAAGCAAGCAGGTGGGTATCTCCTGCAGATTATTCTGAAATGGTATGATCATTATGAGTATGTTAGAAGATTAAATGTGTAATTAAAAGGTATTTTCTATATGTTATGATTCGGACAAGTGCAACGCATGTTCGTGTGTCAATTTTGATAAAATAATGCATGTAGCATTGAGATTTCTATTATTAATATATATTGTGATGCAACGTCGAGTTGTGGACGTATTGTTAGGATGATTTCGGAAATTATCTGACAGGTGGATATGCTTAATTATAAAGGAAATTCTGCCAAAGTTTCTGGAAAAATTTGGGACTTAGTAGAAATTTTGTCGCCTAAAGAGTGGGCTTGTCGGTTGCGTGAATGAATGCAAGAATTGGATAAAAGTTAGAATTTCTGATGATTCGTGTTTCCACAAGCTTATGAAAGAGTGAGTATAATCTCTCCATGATGTTTCGCGGCTATAGAGTATGGGTGTTTAATATATGTGGCTTCAAGCTAATTTGGGGATGTTGCTGTTGATGAGCAGGTGATACGGCTATGTACTGTGTTAGTTCCGATTTGATGCATGTGAGAGAATCAGTTCTGGTTGCAGAGAGTGAGCCGAGGTTGGCACAAGTGAAGCAAATATTTTGCCAAAGGTTATATGGTGCATCATAGATGCAAGAAAAATAAGGGAAAGTCTCGAGTTGTTGATAAGGAGTGCTTAGAGTAAAGGGAAGGAAGCTGTTCCGTTGTATCGGAATGAGCTCTCGTCTTGTAGTGTCAGAGTACTAATAAGTCCCGTGTGGTTCGATTGATTGAGTCAAGTGATTTGCAGTGTGTATAAGAGTAGGTGTCTTTTGGAGTGTTCGAGATTCGATATGTATCACTCGGGTGTTTTAAGGTTGAGTATGTGACTAAGGCAGTGTTTTCTTTGGAACGGGTCAAGACTCGTGGTATTTTTATGTTGATTACAAGAATTCTAGGTATCATAAATTAGGAAGTAATGGAAACTAATTTAGAGTCGCATGAAGTCCTTCGGGTAAGGTACTTGGAAATGTGGTATTTCTGAGAACGTTTGAGGAAGTATTCAGTGGCCTATGGGTCTTAAACAGTGTGGTATGGTGTTCGGGTCTCATGTAGTGAGCCTGGGTTGAGACAATGTAGTGCTGCAGCAAGAGAGTATATCTAGTTGAAGATGAATCAGGTGGGAATCTAGGCAAATGATGTAGCTTGTTAGTGGACCGGATTCGGCATGGTAAGGGTATGGTTAGTTCTCGCTGTGTATTCGAGGTAATGGGTTAGCACATGTAATTTTTGCGGCAATGTTCTTGGGTATTGATAATTCTCTTGGCGTGTGGTAATTTAAAAAGGATTCAATCACAGCGGTTTAATTGTGCGGATGGAATTAGGAGAGTTCTTATTGATTAAGACAAGGTTGAAGGGATGCATTTCTAAGGCTGTAAATTGGCATGAGGGTATAATAATTTTTCTTCTAAATGGTATCAATGAAAGTTCCAAACTAGTTGGGTGCACCGATGTCTGCGACGCGGAAGGGAGATGAAAGTTCTCGTGTTATCCATGGGGGGTATTGTGTATGCGGTATATTGTAAAGAACCGGGATGGGCGTATGCGAGATTTTGACTCAGTTCTGAAAGGTATTGTGGGTTTTGCTATTTCTTAGGTAATGAGTAGCTTCAGGTAATCAAGAATTGGTACTGTTAATTAGAAGTGATTTGACGATGGCTTATGTTTCGGAAAGAGGGTAATTTCGCAAATGATACGTCAGAAGTGTTATTGTATTTCCTTATGGGATCGACTGCGGGTATCTGAGTTGTTTGATGGCAAGGGAGTTTTAGAGTATCTTTCGTGGAATAGTTGGGTACTTGAGATGTAATCAGTATTTCGCATTGTGGAAATTTGGATCAGGCACAGTGATTCGTGTGCTATGGGTAGTCCAAGACTGGGAGTTCTCCGGTGCAGTTTGTGCGGTGATTGAGGATCGTGTGTGTTGCATTGGTATTGTCAGCGGCTAGGAATTCGGAAGCCGAGTGGATCTTTCCGTGCTTAGTATATCAAATTCCGGATATGTTATGGGGATGTAGAGTGATTGTCTCAGTGTCGAATCATTCTTAGCAATTGTGCTATAAGTCATGTTGGGAAATGACACATGTTGCGTGGCGGGGTGTATCGGACCATGTTCTAGCTGGGGAGTTGTGTTCCAGAGACTAGCGGTCGGCTGGGAAGGATTGCGTTCCATAATTGGGCCTTCAAGGTCAGAATAGAAGTTTCTACCATTGATTCGGTTCTAGTATTGAGGGACTTTTCAGATGCGTCCTTGTGGTCAGGCATGTCGCCGGGCGAAACTGTGGATTTTAGTAACTATTTGGCGCCGGGCACCATATCGTATGGCTCTGGTATGAGTATAGTAGTGGAAGTGGAATTTGTATCTTACAATGATTATATCTTTCTGCACTCAGTTGCTTACGACCGATATTGGTAATTTGTTATTATGAGAAATTTGGCTCGATGTGTACCTCCCTATGTGAGGCATGTTGTGTAGATCGGGTGGTACGCTGCCACGAGTATGTTATCTGGATCGGGTTGCGCGCCGTAATCGTGTGATGCTGAGAATAGCTATCCATGTGATGATTTGTATTCCTTGCTCCTTGGCTTTCAAGGGAATGTCCATATTGAGAATTGCTTGGCGGATAGCATATCGGTTGTGTACTTCCAGGACGGAATGGTGTATATTACTTTTTCAACCGTGAGTGTGATGGGTTATTGAGTTTCGGCCATCGATCTGTGCATGGTTGTCTACTTTGAGCATGGTAGCACGAGGTGATTCATGTGTAATAGAGTTGAGTTAGGATCGCGCGTTATGGCGAGGCCACGTGGAATTAATATCTCTCGAAGAGGATTCAAATACTCTGTTCCTATGATATGAGATGGGGTCTCAGCTTAGTTTTGTAAAGGTATTGATGAGCTTGAGGTATAACTATTCTGGTTGAGTCATTGGCCCTAATTTGGTGAATGTTAAGACCGATTCTTATTGGCGCGTGTATTATGCAATTGTGGCTTAGGCCTGTATTGAGGTATCATATCACCAGAAGTGGTGTGTTAGGCCCGAGGTGATCATTGGGTTATTAAGGAGCATGAGAAAATTTGATTTCAGCGGGATAGAAGGAAAATGTCGAGGTTTGACTCGAAAATCTGTTATGGTAGTAGTCAACTTGGAAGTGACTTCATGAATGGTTGATCTGAAGAACTGCTGCTATTCGTTGCATGTTTTAGTGATTGTTGGCAATATGCGAAAGTGTTGGAATAAGACTTTAGCTAGATAAGAGGTCTCCTATTAGTAATTGAGTATTGTGGGTAACTGCTGTGAATAGAGACTATTTTTCCGAGTGTTGGAATGTGGTGTATATTGTATGAATTCTCGTGAGGTTGCAGGTGTGGGTTATTACAGCTGGTTCGGATTGATTCTGAGTATAGATGCGAGGTTCTGATCTTGTGTGTGATTTCGGGTAGTGCAGTGTGGTTCTACGGTTTATGGGCCAGGTGGATTGTGAAATTGCAGATGTGTTGTGTTATCGTACCTATGTGAGTTAGGGTGACATGGTATCACCCCGATCATATGACTGGTAATGTCGTGTGGTTATTGGGTTGCTTCTAGTACAACTTTAGGTACGCTCGAGGACGAGCGTTTGCTTAAGTTGGGTAGGATGTGACGATCGAACCCATCATCTTCCGTATTTCAGCCCCGTTATCCCCGTATTATGCCTCCCCATGTGTTGATATATGTGTTTGGTGAGTTGGAAGTGTGTTGGGTTGAATTTGGTTAGAAATGAGACCAATAGTCTCTTTAAGGAACGCTTAAGGTGGAAAGGTCAACCGGACGTTGACTTATGAGTTAGATGGCTCGGAATGGATTTTCGATGATTCGACTAGTTCTGGATGGTGATTTATGACTTGTGAGCTAAATCGGAATTGAATTTGGAGGTCCGATGTAGAATTAGGCTTGAATTGGAGAAGTTTGAATTTTGGCGGATTCCGATTGATAGGTGAGATTTTGATCCTGGGGTCGGGATGGAATCCCGAGAGTTGCAATAGCTTCATTAGGTGATTTTGGATATGTTCGCAAATTTTTAGGTCAATCGGACGTCGTTTGGTTGAGTTTTGGATCGGATACGAATTTGCGAAGTGATAGTTTATCTTAGGATGAAATTCAATGATTTTTTATGTTAATGTTTGTGTTTATATGGCCTGAACAAGTTTGAATGAGGTATTAAGTCGTGTTGGTGCTTTTAGTTAAGGTCCCGGGGGCCTCGGGGCGATTTCAGATGGTTCTTGGACAATTTCTTGCGGAAATTGAGCTTCAGGTGTTGCAGACGGATTGCTCTATGCGGTCGCATGAATGGAGTTGCGATCGCATAGAAGGCTGGGATGGGGTCCCAAAATTTTCAATGAGGTCGCGTTCAGGGGGATGCGATCGCGTAGGCTAAGGTCTTGGTGCTCTGCGATCGCAGAGCTGGAAATGCGTTCGGTAGGTTCAGCTGATGAAGTAGCGCGGTCGCAGGGTTGAGGTCGCGTTCGCATAGGCCATTAGGGAGGCCTGGAAATGTTTTTCTATGCGATCGCAGGAGGAAAGTCGTGATCGCATAGAGGAAAGTAGAGCTAGGCAGAGGGCTTTTTAATAATATTTTATCCGCGAGCTCCTCATTATTTCCTCCATTTTAACACCTTGAGAGCTCATTGACGGTTTTTGAAGGGGATTTCAACGGGAAGTGATTGGAGGTAATTCTTGTGGTCTTATTACATCATTTTATTGAAGATTCAACCATAAATTCTCTGAAATTTGGGTGTAAATATTGAAGAACTACGGTTTGGTATTCCAAATGAAGATTTGGGATTTGGAGGAGCAATTGGACTCGGATTTTCATGAACTTTATATGTACGGACTCGTGGCTAGACGTGGATTCCAAAAATGTAAGTTTCGTAATTTTTCGAGAAGCGAGCCCAAGGGCTCGGATTTTGCTAGTTTCGAGATTTTAGCTATTTCTCGGTTGTTTTCGATTGGGTATTGTCCCATAGGAATTTTGTGATGTATTCGCGCTGTTTTTGTTTAGATTCGACGCGCAAGGAGGCCGAATTGAGAGGCAAAGGCGTCGCGAGCTAGAGATTTCATTGGTTCGAGGTTAGTAATGCAAGTAAATGATGTTCTGAGGGTTTAAATTTCGAAGTTCAGCAAAACCCTTTTCGGGTTTCCCGAAAGGGAAATCCCATCTCTTGTAAACATGTAAGTTACTTATGTTTATCTAAGTTATGTTCTAAGATATTACCCCTGTTTCATTTTGTATGCTTACGATATTTATTATGTATAGTTTTTTGTCATTCTGTAAATGATTAAATATTTACTCTTAGTATATGATTATCTTTTCATTTTCTTAGCAATTTTGATAGATTAACCTGTAAATTCCTAGGAAACGACCGGTTAAGATAAATCAAGTGGTATTGTGCTTAACCATAGCCAGGGTGAAGTTAAAGAAAAAAGAGTTAAGAATGGATTTAAGTCTATAAAGAATTGGAGAGAAGAGATGAACAGAGTAAAAAAAAAGTATTGAAGGGATAATTTTAGTACATAATTATGATTACACTGTAACGTTATAAGTTTACAGAAAAGAGAGGGAGAGTATCGAGTAGGATTTTTACAACATAAAGTTTAAAATATTTTTTACTATGCTATTAATGTCTGGTAACCGTAATAACTATACTCATCCAGAAAGCTTTGCTAGAAGTCTTACTTCAAGTCTAGGAGAGTTTATTTTAGACGTAGACACAAGATTTTATTCAATAGTAGACTATGCTATACATTTTACTTATATAACAGAAAATCATAGAATTTGCGTAGATATATATAATAAACAGTTATTTCTTATAATCAGAATACTAGAAATTCATTTATCTAGTATTTCTAGATATTACTATTTAAACTTAGAAAGAAGATAGTAAGCAGAAGACATATAAATTACTACGACCTACATAAATTACTACGACCTCATAATCTTTTTATATTATATTTGATACTATAATCTTGATATATATATATATATATATATATATATATATATATATATATATATATATATATATATATATATATATATATAGTAATTTTGGTACGAAAATGAGAGAACTCCACTCATTTCCTTCGACTTCCTTTTCAATGGCTTGGATACGACGAATCATTTGATCCTGTGAGCATTATCATTATCATAGGCGTTCAAGCCAAAAATACTATTTATGAGCAAATAAAACTCTTAGATTATGACGTATGATAGACCATATTAATTTATTTTAAAAATACAATTTTAAAGTTTAAAAATAAAAGAAATATCAATACATTTTTGTATCTTGTCAGATAACAAATATATGATGCTACCAAAATTTATTACTTCATTACAAATTAAACATGAACAAGTACGGCATATTTACAAGGAGATCATGAAAATATCACGAGTAATATGCATGTCATTATGTCCCGAATAAAGCAAGTTATATTCCGATTTATGAGTGCAGTTTTTATTAGAAAAACTTAGCATACAGATTAAACAATAATTTTAAACAAATAAAAATTAAGATGCCAAAATCAATTGACGAAATCTACTTTTTTCCCTCAACTTTCTCTTTATGGATCGAGTAATTAATAATTAATTTCAGCTTTTATATTATTATTGTAAGTATACACGTAAACATTAGCAAAAAATTTGCTCATGAGTGAATGGAATTTATAAACCTACCATATAGCCGACCATATAAGTTGTTAGAGGAAATACAACATCTAATCTTTAAAACCACGTAGTTAGTAATAAATTTGATTATTGTGTTAGAATATATGAGACAATTGTGCATAGAATAAAATCAACATTTATTACTCGAAAAAAAGTTATCACTATCCAATTCTTTGCTTTTATAAGAGAATGAAAATAAAATCACATGAATAACGAGTAATATACATGTCATTATATTTATTACAGAGTAAATTATATTCTATGGCCATGCATGCATTCTCTTTTTCTAGTTAATTTCTTCTTTCATCACACAAAAGAATTGAAAAACCAACTTCTAAACTAACTCGTTGGACACTCTTTTTCATTCATATTTCATTTCATAAAACCACATTTTTTCCTTTTTTTTTTCTCCATTAGCAAGGAGGAAAAATGATGAAAAAGGATATTTCATTTTTACCTTGGATATTTTTTATTATTCTACAGCACATATGCTTCAGAGCAGCTGGTGAACCCCACCCAATAGGTGGTCCTACTCCTAGCCAACATAAAGGAAAGTCCATATTTAAAGAATGGTCCAGCAAGCAGGCAATTCTTATTCTCTCCGTGAAAGACCTGAACCCTAAAACTTCAAATTCAGCGTCCATCCTCTCCTGTCCGCTCCATTTCACAGAAACCGGAGCTCGGCGCTGAACAAGTTTGGTTCAAGGTTTTTGATTTAAGGTTTGATTTCGGCAGATCAGTTTTATTGTCTTCTTCAACTAATGGTGTCTGTGTTTGCGTGTTTCTTTTTATTCTGTTGCTTCGATGAAGTGAGAGTCCTATTACATGCATGAATTAGTTTTAATTTTCTAGTTTTGGTGGTTTACTAAGGAAAATTATCGTTTTTTGTTTGTTTTGTTTTGCTTGAAGTTCTGTGTTTGGGATATGCTTTTAGGTTTTGAGTATCTGAATACAGCTAATTTAGTTTCTTTCATGTTGACCTTCCAATCAAGTTTACATGGTCTGTTTAGCTCCAACAGCTTATGATATCAGGAATTCATACCAAAATTTTCATTTTATATATTTATATATTTATTTATTTATCTACTTATTTATTTATTTTGGTGTCTGCCTGGTGATGAGTTTGCATCGTTTGCTAATGTTGTATTTGTTTTTGTTTCTGAGTTGCTGGGATTAATGACCAACCGTTCCGTTTATTTACTCGAGGATGTTGAAGCTAAAGAAATAGGTTCATGGTTTAATATCTTGGTAGTCAAGGTGTTAATATTACAAGTTCACCATTCACAGCAGATATGGTTTTGAGAATGCTTAAAAGTTGATTAATGACCAATCGTTCCGTTTATTTACTCGTGGATGTTGAAGCTTAAGAAATAGATTCATGGTTTAATATCTTGGTAGTCTGGACCATTTGGGCAGAAAGAAACAGCGTCTGTTTTGAGAATAAAAAGAACAACACTGCTAGGCTCAAAAACATATGTCTGCATTATCTGTTTTTTTGGTGTAATAGATGGTTAGTAGATAGTATGGACCAGTATCTGGAATTTTTGGATTTGTTGGAAAGACGTAATTGAGTGATCTTTGTAGGTGCTATATGCCCTGTTTTTGTACTCTTTGTGTACCTTCTTGGTACATTTTTTATTAATACAAATTCACCTTATCAAAAAAAATATCTTGGTAGTCAAGGTGTTAATATTACAAGTTCACCATTCACAGCAGATATGGGGTTGAGAATGCTAGAAATATTGTACCACTGCTAAGTTTGTACTGTCAACTCGACAGACATAAAGCTATCGTTTGGGCTTTTTATGCTTGTGAAATACTAATCTGGTGTTTGAATTGTTTTCATTGGGAATACTGTTTAATATTAGCTGATTTACTTGTTAGTAGTATTCTTGTTGGTGCATATTCACGTTTAGTCTGTACTACACTGCCTTTTCTTGTTATTGTATCTGGTGAAGTAATATATGACGTTTTATAATGGATTGCGTTAGGTAGCTTAAGTATGGCAACTGCTGAGGCAGCTGCAGCTTCCTTAGGACCTCGTTATGCACCCGATGATCCAACTTTACCGCAACCTTGGAAGGGCTTAATTGATGGCAGTACTGGGTTATTGTACTACTGGAATCCAGAAACTAATGTTACTCAATATGAAAAGCCATCAGCTTTACCTCCTCCACTGCCCCCTGGTCAACCTCCGGAGGCTGCTACACCTAAGTTGGCTCCTATACCAGGAGCTAGTACAGTGCAACAAAATGATGCTCATGGCCAACAAAGCCAGCAGGCGTGTACTCAACAAGGCCAACAAATGACACAGATGTCCCAACATTCACAAGTAACTCAACAGGTACCACATGGATCACATGGTGTTTCAATAGGGCAGCAACAAGGATCAGCAGCGGGTCCTGCTATGCAACAGGTACCCTTTATGCTGCAGTTTCGACCCCAAATGATCCAGCAGCCTGGTCATCAGATGCCATCTCAACTGGGACAAACTCCTAACCAGCCAGGCCCCCATGTTTCTCAACCAGTGATGCAACAAATAATGCCACAACAACTGGGCCCCCAAACACAAGCATTCCCAGGTGTACAGATGGGACAACCACATGGGTATCAATTTTCTCATCACCAGACACCACAGCATATTACGTATCCACATAACTTGCCTCCGCAAGGACAGCAAATTCCACAGCAGAATCAGCATGTTCCCCAGAATCAACAGCTCTCCCATCAACAAGAGCATAAAATGGGATTTCAGCAAAGAGAAGATGTTGATTTCCCCCATGGGAGACAAGTTGGGTTTTCGCCACAACAAGTTCAGCAAACTAGTGCATCCTCTGCTCAGAATCTGCCTGTGGGGACTGGTTCTGTTATCAGACCTCAGATTTCTGCTCAGCCTGCTCAAGCTTTGCAGTTTGGTGGGTCTTCTGTAAATATTCAACAACCATCATCTTTGGGGCAGTGGCAGCAAAATGCAAATGATTCAGGTCACAAGCCACGTGGTCCACGATTTCCCAGTGAAATGGGTTCAGGTATGGTACACGGCCAGGAGCTGGATACGCCTCCAGTTGGATCAAAGGGTTATGAGGAGAACTCATTTGGAAGAGGAGGAAATGAGTATTATTACAGTAGTAACATGGATGGTCGAATTAGGCCTCCGCCTCAGCAACCCAAGCTTGCAGCTATACCTATAGCAAGAAATCAGCATGTATGTTATTTCCATATCATCCGTTGCTTTTTTTTTTTAAATTTTATTTAGATGTGATTTTCCATGTCCAAGAAATCAGCTTTTTTTTTTTTAAATTTTACCATCAGAGGGGTTGCTCTGATGGTAAACAACCCCACTTCCAACCGAGAGGTTGTGAGTTCGAGTCTCCCCAAGAGCAAGGTGGGAAGTTCTTGGAGGGAAGGATGCCGGGGGTCTATTTGGAAACAGCCTCTCTACCCAAGGGTAGGGGTAAGGTCTGTGTACATACTACCCTCCCCAACTACCCTCCCCAGACCCCACTAAGTGGGATTATACTGGGTTGTTGTTGTTGTTGTTTCCATGTCCATGCATATTGTGACTTTCTATGTCCGACTAATTTTGTCTTTCGTTAGTAACTTCATATGACCTGTTGCCAGAATCGCAGTTTTCATAATATAGTTATTTTATTTCATGCTTATTTTAAAAAAGGAAGTTTTGTGCTTCATATGTTATATTGCTTGGCAGTTTAATATATTGTACTGATGATAGTACCCCTTGTGCATGTTTTTATATGACATTTGGATGGCTTGCAAAATTTCTCTAACCAATGAGACGTTTAATGTAAACATTTGTTGCTGCAATTGTTCATTAGGAAACGAGAATGGGTGATCCTCCGCTTCAGAATCCAGCACCGGTTCTTCCTAGTGGGTTCAATGGTACAGGTGGTCCTCCAATGCAAAATGTCTATGGTCAAGCAGCTGGTGGCCCCCCATTTCCAAATCCTAACCTCATGAGGCCACCTGCAGTGCTCACTGGACCTCCTGGAGCTATTCAGCCATCGCCCGTTGAGGTTTACCTTAAGAAGCATGAAGTGACTGCGACAGTATGTATCCCATCATCTGTTGCTCTGATCCAATTTTTTCTGCAAGTAAAGGGATGGAATCCTGTTCATGTTTATCAGTCAGTTTGGCTTCTTTTGGACTCTTGAGAGTTGAGAGATTCTGTGTTCTTTCTGCATTGTTATAAATTATCACCTTTGTACAATGTTATCATTTAAAATCCAAGTACTTGTCATATGTTTGTGGAGAAAAACTAGCATTATATCAGGTAAGATAGTCAATAGAGGAATAAGTGAACACTGCTGTTTCTTACATATAGATTGAAATTTTAAAGTAAACAAATCAAAGAAGCATTATCTGTATAATCCCCAAATTGACAACCTCCCCGAAATAGGTCGGCCATGGAATTGAACTCAACTATCTGAGAGAAAAGAGTGTGTGTTTGGGGGGGGGGGGGGGAGGGGTCCCATTATGCTTAATTTTTGAGTACATGCTTTAATAGATAACTCTGGGAAATTTCAAACAATTCATGTGCTGGTTGTGTTTTGGCAAAGCACAACCAATATTTATGCGGAGGGCCATCTGACTAGTAGGGAATTGTTAGCTATCTGAGAGAAGGAGGGTAGAGGGGGATCCATTATACTTTGTTTTAACTTTGTTTTTGGAGTATATGCTTTAGTAGATGTCCCCGGGAAAATTTCTATCATGTGCTGGTTGTGTTTTGTCGAAGCACAACCAAAATTTATGCTGAGGTACACCTGACTGGTAGGGAAATTGTTTGCTGGACCTTTGTTTTGGTAGGGTAAATCTTATACTTAAATTTTCAGTTCTGGAGCAACTTAAAACATCATAACAAAAAATGTGGTTGCCTCCCTGGCACAAGAAAAGCAAGAAGGAGGAGCTGCCTTGACAAACCATTCTGAGACTTTCTTAAAGTAACTGGAGCATGAGATATATACCTGTTCTATTTTTACCCATTGCTTGGCTCCTTTAAAATATTGAATATGAGAAGTTATTTCTAGTCATGTCTTTTTCTCTTCCTGTCTACAGCTGAAGCTCTTCCACCATCTTTTAACGAGTTGTTCTGAACAACTAGGCTATTGGTCTTTAGGGGTTCGAATTCCTCTCCATCTTTGTGGATGTGTATTTTTCATCTTTCTCTTTTGGGGTTGTATGTTAGCGGATGCCAGTGGTATATCTACAATTAAAGTTCTACAATGTCGTATTACAAGTTGTAATTTTTGTGGGCCTTACGTTGACTACCTTGCTGCTGGTTTTCTGAGTTCTAGTTGAAGTTAATCATATAATTGTTTGCATTTGGTGTTATTTTCTTGCTGTCGATCGTTGGTATAAGCTTTGTGGTTTAGATAATCTTGAGTACACTTGTCTGTGTTTCATTTGCTATCCAGGGTATCATTGGTTATTCTGAAAAAAGTTGGTCCTGATGTTTACTTAATTGCCTAGGGTGGTGATATCCCCGCTCCATTCATGACATTTGAAGATACTGGCTTCCCTCCAGAAATACTCAGAGAGGTAAGTGTTCTTCTCAATCTTGATCAGTTGTTGGTTATTCGAAGTATTATAGGATCTGCTTTGTCATTTTGATTTTTATTTTAAGAACATGCCACAAGCTTATCCATTGTTGCTTGTCGCAGGTGCGATATCTGCTCCACAGGAGGAGCACATGTCGTACGCTGTAATGTTATCCTCATAATTTGGCAACTGTTCTGAGTTTTTGAGGCTGCAAAATGGAAATTGGAGCCTCTCTTGCGTAGCTCTTGAAGGGTAGTTGGCCCTTCAGACAAATTCCAATAGATGACTGGGTTTCTAGCTTATTGCTCCGGGTCTTCTGTTTTAATTGCTCCCTTTTGTTGCCTCGAGTTGCTTCAGTAAGCAACTGCATCCCATGTGTTTCTTTAGGATTCCTTCATTTTTCTATCTTTGCCGTTTTCTTTTTTAAAGATTAAATTAGTTTTCATGCTACTCGCTTCAGTATTCTGCTTGAAATTGTGTTGATGTTTTTACCATTTGTGCTCTAGATATTCATTATGTGTCATCTTTTCCAGATTCATGTTGCGGGATTCACTTCGCCCACTCCCATTCAGGCACAAACATGGCCCATTGCGTTGCAAAATAGGGATATAGTAGCCATTGCCAAGACAGGTTCTGGCAAAACATTGGGCTATCTGATTCCTGCATTTGTCCACCTTAAGCGATGCCGCAACAATCCTCAAAATGGCCCAACTGTACTGGTTTTAGCTCCAACACGAGAGCTTGCAACACAAATACAAGATGAAGCGCTTAAATTTGGCAGAGCTTCAAGGGTTTCTTGCACAGTGAGTTGATATATGATAAGTTTGTCATTTTAGCTCTGTTACCTTCTCGTGAAGATATCGATCAACTCTTTTATTTCAGTGCTTGTATGGAGGTGCACCGAAGGTTCACCAGTTAAAAGAACTAGAGCGCGGAGCAGACATTGTTGTTGCAACTCCTGGTCGGCTTAATGACATCCTTGAAATGAAAAGAATTGACTTTAGGCAGGTTTCTCTTCTTGTGCTAGATGAGGCTGATCGAATGCTTGACATGGGTTTTGAGCCTCAGATCCGCAAAATTGTAAACGAGATACCCCCAGAAAGACAAACACTTATGTACACAGCAACCTGGCCCAAAGAAGTGCGAAAAATAGCTGGCGATCTTCTTCGAAATCCTGTTCAGGTTAATATCGGGAATGTTGATCAGCTTGCAGCAAACAAGTCTATCACACAGGTAATTTAGAGCAGTTATTTTCACTCTCATGTACACTGCCTGGAATATCCATGTGAAGCAACCAGCTTCTGTAGTATCAACACTTAATTTCCCTTTATTTGTTTCCAGCAAACTTCTCCAACACTTCGTAACTGGCTTTAGGTTGCCATAGTCTACTAAAAATGATTTTTTTCTGGTTATAAATGTTGCTCCCTTGATCTTTGATCTTTCGATTTATAAACTGCAGATATGATAAACAGGTGGTGACACTGTATTTTCATTATTACCTAATATATTATTCTCTTTCTTATGCTGTTTTAGTGTCTGTTTCTTGGTTTCTGACAACATAATAACACGATTCCCTTCTAGATGGTTATCAAATTTGAAGCATTGATAGAAGGACTATAGATGCAAACACCAATTTATCCATCTATTTGTTGCCTGCTTTGATGGTAAGCAACCCCCACTTCCAACCGAGAGGTTGTGAGTTCGAGTCTCCCCAAGAGCAAGGTGGGAAGTTCTTGGAGGGAAGGATGCCGGGGGTCTATTTGGAAACAACCTCTCTACCCAAGTGTAGGGTTAGGGTTTGCGTACACACTACCCTCCCCAGACCCCACTAAGTGAGATTATACTGAGGGGTTGTTGTTGTTTATAGGGAGAAGTGTGAATGCTGACATGAGTAGTGAAAATTTTTGTGAAAAGCATGATGCTTGCCAGTGGACAGTTATGGCATCTAATGTAGTGGGTGCTGTTATGTGTTGTTAAACAAGTGTTCCCCTTGTTTTAAATGCTGCAGATTCATTCTTTTTTCTTCTTTGTCGGAGGTATTTCATCAGCTACTTCTCTTTTTATCTTTCCCCCTTTTTTACAATGTGACGTACTTGTGCAGTACGTTGAAGTAGTCCCGCAAATGGAGAAGCAGAGACGGTTGGAGCAGATTCTTAGATCCCAGGAAAGGGGTTCTAAAGCTATTATATTCTGTTCCACAAAAAAGTTGTGCGACCAACTTGCACGCAGCATTGGACGAAGCTTTGGAGCCGCAGCTATTCATGGAGATAAGTCCCAAGGTGAGAGGGACTGGGTTCTCAATCAATTTCGCTCTGGTAAGACCCCAATTTTAGTAGCAACTGATGTTGCTGCTAGAGGACTGGACATACCCGATATAAGGTGAGAACCCCCTTTTTCATTTGATGTTCTTAGAGTTTGGACATGTTACCGGGATGTAGAAACCATTTTATGTTAAGGAGTGCTGCTAAATATTATGCTCTGTGTCTTCCTTTTATTTGAAATTGTAGTATCGGAAACCATTTATATCATTTTAAGTTCTCACTATGGTGCAGAGTGGTGATCAACTATGATTTTCCAACTGGGATTGAGGATTATGTTCATCGAATTGGAAGAACTGGTAGGGCTGGTGCAACTGGTATTTCATACACCTTTTTATCTGATCAGGACTGGAAATATGCTCCAGATCTGGTTAAAGTTCTGGAAGGCGCAAACCAGCACGTGCCTCCGAATGTAAGAGAGATGGCTTTACGTGCTGGTGGCAGGGATAGAGGTGGAATGAACCGATTTGATCTTGTTGAGGGTGATGGTAGCCGCACACGCTGGGATTCTGGTGGCCGTGGTGGGATGAGGGATGGTGTGTTTGGGGGCCGTGGTGGAATGAGGGATGGTGGGTTTGGTGGCCGTGGTGGGATGAGGGATGGTGGGTTTGGTAGTCCTGGTGGGATGAGGGATGGTGGGTTTGGTGGCCGTGGTGGAAGGGAGAGCAACTTTGGTGGCCGTGGTGGAAGGGAGAACAACTTTGGTGGCCGTGGTGGGAGAGATGGTCACTTTGGTGGCCGTGGTGGAATGAGGGACAACTATTTTGGTGGCCGTGGTGGTGCAGTTGGTGGTTGGGACAGGAATGCTCGGTATGATAGCTCAGATATGCGAGGACGTGACAGAGGCCGAGGGCGTGGGCATTTTGACAATAGAAGAGACATGCCGAGTCGGAGTCGAGGAAGAAGTTATAGCCCTAGTCCGGAGAGGGTGCGAACATGGGGTAGTCGAAGCAGGAGTCGCAGCAGAAGCAGGAGTCGCAGCAGAAGCAGGAGCTATAGCAGGAGTTACAGCCGCAGCCGCAGCCGCAGTTATAGCCCAAGGCATAGCCGCAGCCGCAGCCGTAGCCACGATAGATATCAAAGAAGGCCACGCCAATCTAAATTCGATCAGATGGAACCAGATCCAGGGATGTCAAATGTTCAGGTTGCTCCATCCGGGATGCCTCCATTGTCTGTAGGTGCACCAACTGATGGATTTTCTGGAGCTGCAGCAGTGGAATTGAAACCGAATATGGAGGTAGCTCCAGAATCTGGTATGTCGCCTATGTCTCCAGGAACATGAGTAAATGGCTTTACAGGAGTTGAGCCTATAGAGCAGAACCCTTGAATTGGTAGCTCCAGTTGGTTGCTATCAGTGCATTTCTACAACCTTTGGAGGTGCTGCGGAGTAATCTGAATGATAGTTCTATGTATTTATTCTTGAAAGATGACAGTAGATAATATGTCAGAGTTTGAGTGAAATGGATATTGTTGCAGCAGCCATTTGCAAGTGCGTTGGACTCAACTGCGCCTTGTATGTCCAGTAATTTTCAGGCGGTTTCCCTGGAGGAACGTTCATCATGGACGGAGACGTCCATGCTCGTCTCTTTGGTCTGGATTTGATATATTGCCCTGTTTCAAACTTTTACCTACTCTCTTCTCCAATCTTTTCGTTGAGGACCTTACCCCATCGTTAATTTTTTCTTTTGGAGGGGATGGGGGTGGAATTCGTGTATGGTTTCGTTGATCATCTTTATTGTCATCACAATTGCTTATACCTGATAATCAACTCCATTGAGTTATCATTTTGAAATCGGAAACTATTTGGAACTTGTAGCTGTGTAATGATATTTTGCGTTTTTATTACCTCTTCTGCTTGATGATGGTCCATCGAATAGGTTTTAGGATGTATTTAAAATTTGTTATTCCCTAATGCAAGTGCAATCTAAGAACAACTGCAATTTGTTCCAAATTTTTTAATTTTCTTTGCAATCAAGTTGGGTTAATGATTGGGTCTATGGATATTATCTTCTAGGCCAGATCTTCCCGAGAAGTCCCAAAATCAAACATTTTGAGGAGCTATCTACAGTTCTACGTTGGACCATCATTCCAATTAAAGACTTCCAATGTTTGACATATTTAGTTCGGCAAGACGCTGATAATCGATTGATTAAATAAAATATAATTGCACGGGGCGCCCTATTTGGTCGACCCCATTAAATTTATACCCAATTTTTTAAATTATTTTAACTTGTACCCATTTTGTAAACAACTTCAGCCGCCTTTCTCATCCTCTTTCGTTTTCTTCTTCTTTCTTCTGTTATGAAACTTCAGTTCGTGGGATGATCACCACAAATATATTTATCAGTTTATTTAAAAATAAATCATAAATAATTACGTAAGTTAGTAGACAATAATTTGTAAATATTTTCATGTATGTAAGTTAGTATACAATGATAATGCCGTTCTTTTCACGTTTTTTTCCCAAAATTTATGATTTAGGTACTGTTGGCAATCTGATTATTTGTCTAGTATGTTAGAAAGCTTTTTCAAAAATATCAGCTTATATAGAGGATGTTTGGCTATGCGTATAAGCTGGTCAAACGGGCCTTATAAGCACTTTTTGATTTATCTATGCGTTTGGTAAAATTAAAAGTGCTCATAAGCCAAAAGTCCTAAGTTGTCTCCCCCAAGTTATCAAATTTAAGCTTATAAGCACTTTCTGTTTGACCAAAATATTTACTATTCTATCACTACAATACTTCTTTTTAAAACAAAACTCTTCGTATACCCAATTCTTTAGCTCCTTATTATTAATTTCAGCACTTTTATCCAAACACGTAATTACTTATTTTTTTAAATTAGCTTCAGCATTTAAAAAATTGCTTTTCAGCATCTAATGCTTATTGGCTACTCTAAATCAGCTAAGCCATTATTTAGCGCAGTGGGAAGGAGAAGGTAGGAATCCCTTATACGGAACAATAATTTTTTTTTTCATTTCTACGATAGACTTTTAACTCGTACATTTTATGCCTCCTCATCACCGTTTGAAAGGAGTACTTGCCGATCTAAGAAGTAAAAGCTCTCGTTTCTTATTTCGTTTTTTAGTTTGCCTTGCTGTAGCGTTCAATGTGAAAAATGAAGTCAGTATGAGCCTGGTCATTTCGAACCCGCTACGCACCTGGGATATCCCTTTCGAATCTATCTCTTCGAAAGGGTTGAACACCGTGAAGTCCACCCTTTTAGGCTAGAGGAAAATTTTAAGCAACTTTGTGATGAATTAACGGATGACGGGAAAGAGCGGGCACTCTTTAACCTAGCAAAATATAGATAAGGAAATGAAAAAATGGGGTGGAAGGAATACACTTTACAAAGGATCTACTTAACTAGCAAATGAGCATTTTATACTTTCCCGCTCTACTTCCCAGTCCAATAGAGGTCTTTCCAGCAAAAGGAGGTCGTGTACACCATAGTTCGAGTTAAAAAGAAGAAAGGGGCTCCACCGAAACAGCAGGAACCGTACAAGAACGAGTCAATTGAATAAGCGCAACTAGAAACACTCATAGGGGTTGGGACCCCCACAAAGGGAGAGGGAGTCGACTGAACATCTCAGCCATTGGCGGGAATTTCGCTCGCATCCGATCCCCAATTCTTGTTCACCCCTGATGATCGTGTTGGGTGAATTGTGACCTCGTACGATCGTGTCGGGTGAGCAAAAGCCGCTTCGTCACAGTACTTACTTACTTGACCAACAAGGCGGGAATGTATTAGTAAAGGACCAGAGAGAACTCTAATTTTTTAATCTACTGTCTCGCGATATACAAACACATGGCCAACACTCAGCCTATAAGACAAGGTCGTGGGTGGCCAAGAAGGCCCACTTGGGCTCATAGTGCTAAAGTTTTTACAAATAAATTAAATAACTTCAGAATCTTCTGCTGAAGTTTTTGAAAAAGCTTTATGACAAAACTAATGAATCCAGGACAAAAAAACTTCAGCTTTTAGTGCAGAAGCATTTTACAAATGAACTAAATAACTTCAACATCTTCTGCTGAAGTTTTTGAAAAAGCTTATTCAGGACAAAAACTTAAGCTTATTTAGTGCTGAAATTTTTATAAATGAACTAAATAACATCAGCATCTTCTGCTGAAGTTTTTGAAAAAGCATAATGAAAAAACTAATGAATCAAAAACAAAAACACTTCACCACATTTAGTGCAATTACAAAAAAAAAACTTGAGCAAATAGAGAACAAAACTTCAACTATTATGCTTAAGTTCAGCAATTACAAACAAAAATTTCAGCACACTTGGTTTAGTACACTTGCTACACATCAGGCCTGTCTATTAGAATGCTGAAATTTTGCGTGATTGCGTTTGCTACTTCAACCCTGTATGCTGAAGTTATGTGAAAAAATAGTTACGCTTTTAATTATTTTTTAAAGTGGGTCCAAGTTAAAATGTGATAAAAAAAGCGGGTATAAATACACATGCCCCATTAAATAAATGTCATCCAAAATGGAATACGTTTTCTGTATTTTGGGAGCTTTGATGGTTGGGTTTACTTAAGCTAGTCTTTCTTTTGCTTCATTATTATACATTATTGTTATTCTACCCCTTTAAAGGGTCGCTTGGTAGCTGGTTATGGTAAGTTACTCGCGTATTAGGAGTAACATAACTAATACCATTTTTAGGTTTGACAACATATTTGGTAACTTCTAGTTAGTTTGCACTTAAGTTAGCATAATTAATGTTATGTTTGGTTGCTTTTTCTATTGGAGTATAAGTAATATATGGATGAGTTATACTACAAATATATGCATTATTTATGCAAGGTAAAATATATTAGTAATATATGGATTTGACAATCAAATTATACATACATAAATTATTTATCCTAATATAACTAGTCCCTTCATATGAACCATGCATAATAAAATCTTGTATAACTAAACCATGCATCACTAATTCCTACATAACTAAATCCTGCATAATTAATCCCTATAGAACTAATTGATACATTACTAATACCTACATAACTCTAGCCAACAACCAAACGACCCCAAGGCATCAAACATGTTTTTTTAATATCGTGTCATGTAAATGTCATTTCCGTGCACTTCAAAAGATTTAGAGCATGCTCTCGAGTTCTAAGAAGACAAAAATACTTTTGTCCAAAAAGGTATTTTTTTGCAAATTTGAGGTGTTTGGCCAAGACATAAAAGTATTTTTGAACAGTAGTAGAAGCAATTTACTGCTTTTGGGTAAAAACTATAAATTCTCTCTTCTTCCGATAAGCAGAACTAGAAGCAAAAAAATAATTTTTCAAAGATAAAAATATCCTTACCATAAATAAATGGCTTTTATGGTGTGACTGGGAAGAAAGGTTTCTCTGTAGAGGAAAGGAATAACAATTTCTTCTTATAATTTATCCTACAGAAAATCTAGTAACAAGAATATTTAATCGGAAATATCGACAAATTCTTGTGGAGTCCAAAAAAATGAAATAAAAAAAAATCAACTGCTCATGCTCAAATTTAATCTCTATCGAATTTGAATATCAGAATAACGGATATAGTCATGATTCAATAGGTCAGGTCCACTTACTTTTTCTTTTGTTGATTTCAAATGGGTTTGGTTGGTATAATGGAAAATAAGAATATTCGATGATTCAAGAAGTAACTTTTCATTATTCATAAATTCATAATAATGAAAATTGACCAAACAAATGTTCAATTTTATAACTAAGTATAATGATAATGTATTATCCAGGTAGTTACTTTTTTTTATTACAAATAAAAAGACAATTCTCCTCAAATATGAATACTAGATTGGAGTTTTACAAAGCCCCTTATCGGATTTGAACCGATGACTTACGCCTTACCATGGCGTTACTCTACCACTGAGTTAAAAGGGCCTGTTTGATTTAATTCCGGAATTATTCACTATGAGGATAAATTCTCTATATGTACGTATATTATAAACATCAGTATATATGCATAAGTACATGTAGTAGATACATAGTGTCTAGTGACTCATTGTTGAATAATAAAATGGATTTACCTAGCAAGTCTAGGAGAAAATGCAATGAATTGTTTCAAGACCGACTCGAATTGCTTTTTTTCTTTTATTGAATTGATCCCACCAGAAAAAAATTCACTTGATTGATACATGTACATACCGCGAAGTCACTCGAGCAAAGCGGTAGGTTGTATACAAAAGTGTCTTACCCTCTTGACCTTTGGTTAGGAAGGGTTTTACCTTTTGGATCCCTATGTTAAAGGGGCCCTTTTACGTCGAGAACTTAAACCTAAGCAGTTGATACTTCCTCCAGATGAAGTCCATCTTGGCCCTTGGGCCGTGGTTGGAATGGTCAATTCTGGGAAGGTGTGTACATACCTGGTTGGAGTCTCTCGACTGGTATGCTCAGCAATCAGTTCACCCTCTATCGAATCTTGGTTTGATGGTCCAGACCTTTTGGAAGATTAAGGATAAAGATCCTCATATGTGAGTCCTTTGTGGAATAATCATTCATATAAATAGAATGCTCCTACTACAGATAGGAAATCGTAAGCTCCTCTAGAGACTTTAAAATTTCATGTAGGCGATAACGGAATGAATTAACTATTTCAGAGGGTATTTTTAGATTATCAAAAGCAGATGCTGCGCTCCTGGTCCTAAAGAACCAGCCACTCCCTCTTGGAGGGGTACGACTTCACACTAGGGAGAGGAAGGATTATGCTACTGCTAGCATGAAATGCTCTAGGCTTTCTAGGGCTCTTAATCCCTTCTACTATGCCAATAATTCCCCTTATCATATCTTTTCAACTAGTTAAGGATAACCCCTAGTCATTACAGCAGGATATATTGATATCGAATAGCAATCTTTCTACGTAAGTTCATTAGAAATAAAGGAGGAGAGGAAGTTCGGGATTATTAAAAGAGATGGACTGGCTTAGACTTATTATAGGGTTAATACGACCTATAATGGGCAAGCAAGCGAGCTAACTATGCATCGGAAAGCAAGCCTTCGACGTCACTATAGGCCAAGCCCTATACCTCTACCACTGCCTTGAGCCCTTGATCAATTAGTGGGTCATTCTAAACCTACGTCAACAATCAATGGGGCACCTCTCCATCTTATGCATCTGCTGGTACTGCGCCTGAGCTAGTGTGACTGGATCCTTCAATCCCTCTTACAAAGCAGAAATTCCTTCTTTATCTTACTTTCAAACGATTGTAAAATTCATTAATTTTTTTCTTTTTTCCATAAATGAAGTCGAGCCCACCATTCAAATTGATATCCCAGAGAAGGGACGAGCGCCTACATAACCTAGCCAGATCCGTAACTATTGCAGCGTCAAGTTAATCCGTAACTATAGCTTCAAGTTTGGTTATGGTAATGATGGAAATGGTTTTGGTATCAGACCATAATGTAATTCTCATGGCCCCTTTTCTTGCTCAGTTCCTCAAAAAAGGGAATTCATCATCCTTCAAAAGAGTACATCTGAGGCGGGATCTCATCCAGCTCCTTTGACTAGCTTTTCTTACGCAGCTATAAGTCAAGTGGAGATCCTCTATTTTCACGAATCCAGTTCTCGATAGTAAATAAAAAGAGTGGCCTGGCTCAAAGAGGAATCGCCCGAAAGCAAGGGAATCCATTCTGCTCTGAGATGCCGAGAATCTGCTTTTGGTTGGTGCTATAGTAAGAGCATTAGCTCTGCTCTTATCCTCGCTATTGAAGGAAGACACGGTCAACACAAGATCCACATCTATTGAATTCGTTGTAGGCGAGACTAGTAGAAGTGAACACCCTGAGAGAAATTCTTTTTAGGAGCTATTTCACGCCCTAGGTCCTGTTCCTTTCTTTCTCGATTTCATATCCCAATTTCGTAAACAAGGGAATGACCCATGGGATCAGTTGACTTAAACGAGTTGGGGAGCGAAGCAACTTCCAGTAGCTACCGAGCGTAGAGTTAGCTTTTGGCAGCTCATGAACCGACCGAATGAGGGGTTGACTCTGCTACCGGGCTTTGAGGAATGGGAGCAACTTTGGAATCAGCGTAGGTAGAAGTGGGTCACCCCATATAAGTAATATGGGAAAGTACGCGAGATGTACCAATAGATTTCTATTTTTTAACGAAGTCCTTATTTCAGCAAAATCGAAGCTCCTTAGTGCAATCGATTTCATTATGCCGGTTTAATTTGAAGAGAAAGAGGGAAGAAATCCTTACAATCTCAGAACCAATGAGAGAAGGTGGCGAAGGATCCGGATTCACTTTTTTTTATTTGATTCATACCTGCGTAAAGGCTTTTCCTGATTAACAAAGAAGCGTAGAAGGCAGAACTATGAACTAAGCCCAAAGGCTAGATCCCACTTCGAACTTTATGTTTCAAGCACGTTGGCATTTGATTTTAACCATAAAGAGGGAACCCCGGTAAAAAAAAGGCTTGCTTCTTTCTTGATGGTTGAACGGAATCAAGCCCAATGGCAATAGCTGACATTGTTGAATTAGCTGACAGAAGAAGCGAAAGGTATTCTAATTTAAGTTCACCTAATCCTCTAAGCCCTTATTCTTGAAAAAAAGGCACATGGGTGATAAGGAACTTGAAACAGGCATGGACAGAAGTATGCCCCTCCTTTTTATGGTGAATGTCGGAAATCCTCTTCCCGGATCACCTTTGATGGACATTGAAAAGGATCTGCTAGGCTGTCTTACATGTCCCAAAAAGCAAGCAAAGGGGCTCATTTCCTTCCCCATTTGGAATAAGTGTACACAAAGGGGGCCTACAACCTCGACCTCAGTATAAAAAACATAACGGAATCGACGGTAGACAATCTTCCTTCTTCTTTGGCATCTCGACTGGGGAGAATGAAAACAAGGCTTAGGTATCAACGTCTTTCGCCGCATTGATCAATGTCAATAAGAATAGCAGTCGTATAGGTATAGGTTAGCGCTTCCTTGCTTGCATCCTTTCCTCTCTTTATTAATGAAATAAATATAGATGTCTCGACTGCCGAATTTTTATCCTGCAAACAACTCGATTCTATTGATTCACTGTCCATTTGTCCTTGAACCGGGTGTTTCGTCAACGACTTTGATATTCCTTCACACAAGGTTTTTAATCCTTCTCCCCCGCTTAGGACAGAAAGGGGAAGTAGCGAGATTACGATTCATTCGATTGGCCAATCGAAGGAAGTTGCTCCATCAGCTTTAGTACTTAGTACTTAGTTAAGGCCCCAACCCTTCGCCCGGTTCTTCTCCGGCTCCACCCTTCCCGCAATGCAAATCTATTTCTCTTTGCGTGTACAACCTATTCTAATAGGACCCATATTCAATCTCATAAGTGACTTCTGAACACTACCTAGCTCTGGACCTACCTATATTAGCCATGAGCACCAAATGGAGTTGAAAGAAAAGAGACTTGACATGCCAAAACTTCGCTCACGAGCTCGGAACCAACAGAGTGGAAGGGATCAAAAGTTCCAGGGAGAAAAAAAAGACGAGCACTTTGGGCCACGGAGCCAACGTTTAAGACAAGGCTAAAAGAGGCCATACGTGTAGTAAACTCCTCTCCTTGTGAAGAGAGTGAGTCTATAGAGCCTACGAGCCGGTCGATCCACTGTGGTGGAATCTTGTGAGCTAGCGGACGGTCCCACGTGGTTTTCATTGAAGGGACCCGCTTTCATCATCCTTACCCTGATCTCTTCTAATCTGTGATCTGGGATGATTAGATAAGATTCCATGTGTGTGTCTTCGGGAGCATCTTCTCCTATGGGATCATAGCCAGTTTTGCACTGCGAGTGGTTATCTAAAGTAAAGGTAAACGAGGGTGACAGATCGATGAGGGAGCTCCTGCTTATCGGTTATACCCTTCGACCCTTGTTTTAGCAGCTAGCAAAAAGGCTTCGTTCTGCTGTTCCCCGTGAGTGGTCTAAATCAGCTGCGGTAGTTAAGGTTTGGAACAAATGAGCCTAAGGGAGCGAAGTTGTGAGACTTTAGTAATATATGAATAAGAGATATTTGAAATAATAAAACTTGATGGTTCCTGTCCTGAAACGAAGGATGCAAAGAAAGTACTGCCGCCTGTCGTCATGCTCAATCAGTAATAAGTTGGCTTCACCTCCGGGGATCAGTCCAGACTTGTGAAGGGAGAGGACTCTGTGGGCGGAAGCTACTCTGTTATCTTGCTTTCCTCATTCGATTGAGAGACAGACACATTATGCACTCAAGATGATGAATGCCACAAGAGAGATAGAAGAAAGAAGATTTGTCTCGATTATATCTCTATTTTTCGACATCTCATCTCTATAATAAAGATAATAACGGGCGGAGAATCCTTGTGTATTCTAGTGGTATAGAATCTTTGTGGAAGGCGGGAAACTTCTGTCTAGCGGTCATGGGAAAGCCAAAACTTGTATATAATAAGTCAATACTGGGTTGGTCGAGACTCTTTCTTAGTGAATTGGGAAGACAACACCGAATCAGACGGGCACAGAAGAAGAAGTGGTTTCATCCGACTGGCGAGATAATTTGATTTCTAGTCAGCTAATTGAGAATCCAATAGAGAAAATTGCTTTTCTAATGATTTCTCGATAGAAAAATTTCTTGTGAGCCACGAAACAGATAATCCAAGTCGTAAGTACGAACCACTCAATGGAGAATCTCAGGCCAATAAGCTACGACTACGAAACAAATTGGATCGGGTTCAGCGCTTGAAAGCTTTCGAAGAAGAGTCAATTCAATGCTCAAGTCAAAGGGGGGAGTCCACTTATTCAATAGAAGAGAAGCCTATATACGCCGAACCTACTTCACTTCCTTATAGTTCCTTGCCTACTGTCTTTGAATAATGCTTCATTCCAGGGCGTAAAAGAAAGCTTAGTATAGAAATTGAATTGACCTTTTGTACTGAGGACGACCTATGAGATGGTTTGAACCATTTCTCAAACCTACTACAATACGAACAGTCTTCTTCGGCTAAGGCTTGCAAATCCAACTCTTTTTTGTTAAAAAGAGATCTCGGATCAAGGGCTATCGACCCGACAGTGCTCCGTTGGTCCATTTAGTGGATCCTCCCCCAAAAAACAAGATCATATTGAGCAGAACTTCGAGGAAGATAGCATTGGGACATGCTATTACCTATGTATGGTGATGGGTGTCATGCCAGAGTCTATCCGGGGGGGCTCAAGCTAAAGCAGGAGAAGAGAGATAGCTTTCTGCTGAGTGAGCCCGAACAGGAGCAGACACACACTAGATTAGAGCAAGTTTAGCTAGCCCAATGGCGCAGACACCTACTAGGATGAGGCATATCGAGAATTGAACCCATATCTCGTTGAGATGCTCCAGCAAGCACCCCTTTCGGAAGCTCAATTTGTAGGACCGGGGAGAACACTCGCAGGCGTGCAGGCGTTTTGAGAGAGCGCAAAACTCTAACTTGAGTAAGTGCCAGCCAGGCAAAAGGGTTAGCCTGAAGTGGTGGTTTAGCCAAAGAGGGAATGTGCATTAGTTGGATTCAGCACGCTCTTAGAATAGCTGTGGAAATCCGGACGCCTATCCCAACACGGAGAGCTTATCCACTACATCTACATAAGGAATAGCCTAGTCCAATATTTTTTGTCCTTGAAATATCATAAATGCACCGCTGCTGATCCTTTCTAAATCCAGCTTCAAAAGAGCATACGTCTGCCGAGGGAACAGGAAGAACGGAAATTTACTTTTATGTTGAACTCTTTCCCGTTGGAAGGCTGAGGGGCGCCTTGCACGTCTTGGAAAAATCATGCTTTGTATCTGAAGTTATTGGCCCATGGTCCTCACTGAGGAAAGGACCTAGAACAGAGAGAGGGCCGATAGGAAGTTAAAAGCAATTTTTATTTCTTCTTTATCGAAAACTTGATGTGATGGGGCCCACTGGGATGTCCATAATTGAAGCATTTTTCTTCATTGACTGTCAATTTTTTACTAGATGGCCGATGTCTTTGATGCTTTGGTTTCCGCAGAAATGGGTAAGGGTTCCAAACTTAGCGTGTGATCTTTGATGAAGACTTGCATCACTATTCGTTTCCTCGTGGCTCGATTGCTTATTTGCTTCTTCCTTTGGGCATGAAGTGTTTGGTGAGGCCTTTCTTCGCCTGTTGAAAAGCTAGCCCTTGCTCAAAGATCTTTTTTATCTAGTACTAGAGGGAGCCCTCCAATATTAAAAAACCGATGGAATGTGATCTCATAGGCAATATCCTATGAGGGCTGGACCCCTAACATCTGTAGAAGAAAGGGGAAACTCAATCATGAAACTTAATTTCCAAGCGGAAGGATGAAAAAAAAATCCACTATTGCAAACATTCTTTCCTTCTTTTTTAGTTAGGGTGTCAGCCGCAAGTATGAGGTGACATTCCCCATCATAGAGAAAGTAGGACAAGTTGCCTAAAAACTTCAGCTTCTTTCCAAGCTAAAGATCCAGCCTGTCTTCCATGTGGGGTGTCTAAAGACATACTATCCAGACATGGAAGACCCTACAAGAGGCGTTTCCAAGAGGCCACCGGAAAGGATGACGACTTCTTTGTCGAAGGAAGTGGAATATGTGATGGCGGAACACAAAGTTGTTATGTCCGAGATCGGTCTATCCTCCAGGATAGGAATTGTTGGTAGATGACTTCCCGACGACATTTTAACACTTCCTTTTGATTTTGTGAAGTATGGATGTGAAGCTAAATTACCACAAAACCAACCACCTTAATATAGAACTTATACTCAACAGTAGACAAAAAATTGGTTAGTTTGAATCAACTAACACATAGGTAATCGCACACTGAGGGTGTAATGCACCTATACAGTTAAACGTGTTTCTACATGTTTCACAACGGTTGCGTGTTTCATCCCGTCTTTCGTTTATCTCCCCAATTTTCTTTTCTTTCCACTTTGCCTGTTTGATGCTACTCCTCTTATTTCTATTTTCCTCTCTTTTCTTTTCTCTCTTTTCTCGCTTTTTTTGTTTTTCTTTGGATCTCTTTTTTTGTTTTTCTTTCAGTTCTTTCCTTCCTACATTCCTTTTTTATTTGAGTTATTTACAAAATCATGACCATGTCCGATGAGGATTGCCAATGTATCACGATGTCGCGTGAATGACATCATTACATAGTTCAAGAAATAAATGCGAAAGATAAGAAAATAATTTTTTTTGGAATTTTTCAATTTTCATTAATAAAAACTTTACTGTTCTCTATTACAGAAGGCATCATCATACTCTTTCTAAGAATTTAAAACTACGAACAGACTCAAAACATATTTTGAAACTAAAAACTGAAGTATAGACTCAATAAATGAAAATCAGGAGTACATAAGTGTTTCTACTTCAGGGGCCCGTGGGACATCAGTCGATCTTGCCATGGGCTTGCATGCAAGATCCCCTTGAAGGCGCTCCAGGTCACTCATTATTTGACGAGAAAAGGTCATTACCCCAGCAAAGAAGGTGGTTCTAGTCATGTTTTCACATTCATGTTATTTCATGACAATGTAATCAGCAATTGTTCTAACCTTCTCCCTGATGATACCCTTTTTTCGGAGCAAACGCCCGATTTCCTGAGACCTAGCTTCTAGCACTTGGGTGTCATGATGGTTTTGATTCTGCAGTTGTTGCATATCTTTCTCTAACTGGGACATCAATGCGTAGCAATATTCCCTTTCAGTTGTAGAGCTCTTTGCTTTTTTTGTCATCTCATTTTGGAGGGTAGTTAGCTTCTTCTTCAAACCTGTGATTGTTCCCTCATATTTTCTTTTCAACTGCCATACAAATTGAGCACGTTCCTCTACATTCTTTCTCAACTGTGCTTGGACTCTTGCTAGACTAACCTTGGATTTTTCTAAGTCATCCTGATACTCAAATACTTTCCTTCCAACACCACTTATAAGCCTTTCATCTTCTCGGCCTCTTTCCTGGTTTTTAGCAGCTAATTTTGATTTTTGGATATGAGCTCTAAGAGCTTTGTTATCTTGAGCCTGCTTCTTCTTTTCCCCTTCATCGGCAGCAGCTTGTACACCATTGTCAAACTTGAGATCCCTAATTTGTCTCTCCAATTTTCTTATCTTGGCCTTGTAGCTTGCCTCTTTCGTCAACCATTGCCATTGCTCTCACGAAACTTCAGTGAATTGCAGGACGTGGGGTATTTTAGCAGGTCGTTCGGGCTCTCGAGGGATTTGAAATCTCTTACCAAACCAGGTCATGTAATTAGGGTCTAACTCGCCTTTTGATAAATCCCGCACCCAAGTCTTTGGTTTTAGAAATCTGCACTCATTCAAAATTTGACGAACTTTTCCTTCTGGGAATACAACTTTTGGATATGGGAATACATCCAATCGAAAGTCCACTCAATTTTGTCCAAGATTAAAGAACTCAAATGCGCCAACCAAGCCTCTGTACCTTCTGGAAATTCACAACCCACTACTCGGTTTTTATACTCTGCATTCAGACCAGTCATGCCGTAGTTCATATATCCCAAACGGTGACAAAGATGTTCTTGTATCCAAAGTTCTAGGAGCATGCTACAGCCCTGGAAGAATTTTCCCCTTTCTCGGTAGATGGTTAGAGCCCAATAAATCTATGCTAAGATTATTGGAACAAGGGTGCCATTAGCTTTTTTTATAATCATGACGTCGACCATTCTCACAAGATCCCATTCTATGTTGCCCTCTTTTCTTGGGCAAATTATGACACCCAAGAATGCCACGACAATAGTCAAACTCCGATGTGCCTCCCATTTATCTTTGTTTCCTGAATGGGTCAAGCCAGTATCTGGTGCCTCAAAGCCGTGGGGATTGCCGTAGCGTTGGTACAAGAAGTGCAAAGTGCAAAACCCTTCGAATAAATTCCCGTCATAAACCTCCCGACTGATGCTCAACTGATCTAGAAACCTGTGAGGAGACACAGTTCTCGGTGACATCGGGTACCAACTTTTGTGATGCCCATTAAGACTGGCAAGGCCCGCAATTTCCTCAAGGGTGGGGGTGATATCAAAATCAACAGAGTGAAACACGTTATGAGTTGGATCCCAGAAAGGTATCATGGCCTCAATCACATCCAAACCTTGGTTTGATTTTCAGAACTCCCACGAGACCGTCCAAAACTTTTACCACAATCTGTCTGCTGACATTTCCTAAGTCGTTCCACCACATATGGTGTTGTAAAGGGATTTCTTCAAGAACTGCGAAGGGTCATTTTCAATTGTGCTCATCTTGTACATTTATTAGGTTGATTGGTTAAGAAATAATAATTTATTTGACTCAAGAAAAAGTTATAAAAATTTTTTCAATAATTTTCAATTCAAAACAAAAACCCGGCCTTGCAAATATGGCCCTTCAGCACTTCAGGAAAGAAGATTTTGAGGTTGTGTTTACTAATCGGTCAAAAATTTGAAAAAAGAAATGATAGGTGGATCTTCTTGCAAAAACATCCTTCCTGCGCCCTTTTGGGAAAATTTAGCTATTTAGACAAAAATGACATCACCTTACTTATTTATGACAAAATAATTAAAAAACTTATTCTTTTTTAGGTTATTTTTACAAATATGTAGTTGGACCCGACGAGGATTGCCTACGTATCTCACATCTGGTGAGAATCAAACTGGCGTAGTTCGGGCAGTTTTGACATAATTAAAACAATACCAAATATTTTCTTAAAGCAAATTTTCTTTCTTTCTTTTTTCAAAAGTTTCGCAGAGCTTCGATGCTTTTTGGACATCGATTTTTCAAAAACAGGTAATTATCTCTCTTTGCCCTCAAATTATTTTTTCTCTTTCCCAACTTTTCTCCATTATTCGTAAGCCGATCAACATGCAATCAAAGGAAATAAATGCACAAGTAGCAAGTAGAATGCATCAGGATGGCCTTTTCATTTTGGATACACCTGTCCTAGACAGACTCAACCCCTGTGTTGAGTCTCCAAAGTCAAATGTGTGTGATGCAAACAAGCGTTCCTACTAGGGATCCGGCATGAGGCTTTGTCATACTAGGTTTAAGAACCTGGGTGTAGTTTTCTAGAGTTTGCTTACCCGAGCGGACATCTCGAGCCGAGTGGGGGCAGCGTGCCGGGAATAAAGAAGCTTCATCGGCTTTGCAACTTGTCTGAATGTCATTATAAATTGGGATATGACTCTAACAGAAAAGAAGTCACACGAAGTGCACACTTCCCAGATGATTTAGAAGACTCAGAGAGAGGAAGATTTTGTAGCAATTTATATACAGTCAAACAATATCCAAGCGGTAAAAAATGACAATTAACACATTACTCAACATGTAAAAATAAGATAAAACAAGCCAACTATAACACTTTTTCTTAGCTCGAATTCTTGAACCCTGAACCAAAGTTTTGAGTTTGCATTCCCAGCGGAGTCACCAGAGCTGTCACACCTCTTTTTTACACCCATGGGGTATAAGGGAGTTTTTCCACTTTAAGTGAAATTATTCAAAATGGGATTAATTTATTTATCAGATTCGCCACTTGGGATAGTTTATTTAGTGTCCCAAGTCGCCAATTTATTTTAAAATCCTAAATCTAGGAAATTTAAATTTTATTTTAAAGTCTGCGAACCAAAAATTCTAAGTAAGGAATTCTGTTAACCTAGGAGAAGGTGTTAGACATTCTCAAATTTCGTGGTTCTAGCACGGTCTCTTAAATTATTAAAATTGGCCTATTATCCCATTAATTACATGTTTTGACCTATTATTAATTTTATAACTTATTAACCGTTTTTAATTATTTAAGAAATTATTTTAAGGTTATTTAAAATATATCGCGAGCCACGCTACATGTGACTCACGACACGTTCTATTTAACCTTGTTAGAAATTAGAACCGGTAGTAATTAAAAAAAATCAATTTTATGAGCGCGCCAAAAGCAACTACGGAGATTCAATTTTGATAAAAACATTTGTAAGGGCCATGGAGAATTTAATTGACGACACACCTCAATTTTAAGAAATTAGTAACAATTATACGAGGGCCATGCGTTATTTACTGAAATGTCACACCTCAAGTCTATTTTTTAAAGAAAATTTGAACTAATCTTTTGAGGACCATAGATTATAGCTTGCTTAATATGGCACGCCTCAAATCTAATTAGAAGAGTCACGTTTAATTAAAGGTCCAAAGGCAAATTAAGTTCTATCCAAGTTAAAATCAGTATATCGCTATGAGTAGCCTAAATAGAATATCACATTGGCCTAACATTTGAAAAGGGGGAGGGGAGAAGTTTCAGACTCGCAATAATTCTAAAGAAAATGAATCAACTTATTTAAAAGAGAACCTAGGCTCAAGGGAAAAGCACAAAGTCGAGACTGAAGCTGCAGGGCACATAAATGATTTAAGAATATGTTACATCCTATAGAAAACCTTAGTACCCTATTTATTTTAAATAAATACTATTTTAAAATATTATATCCTATAAGTACCTTTAATCCTTTGTAGAAAAAATCTAAATATAGTTACAACCTATAATTAATGCACCATATATGCTAAATATTATTTTTCTCTCTCCTTTTTTGTATTTTCTCTCACATAATTACCGCATGTCTGCAAACCCCAATGCAATCTCTCTGTTTGCATACAACCAAACTCTCTTCTCCCACAAACCCTAGTTTCTTAACAAGCCATTTTACCATGTTGTTGGACAAAATACACTAATAGATTCTTCTATTTCTTTTCCTAAAGAACCTAAAAAAGAGCAGAAAGAAGAAAACAAGCGCCAATCTTTTGGTCTCGTGGCTGATCCTACTTATGTACCAATTAGCGGAGTGTTCATGTCGAAGAGGCAGTGGGCGGACAAACCCAGATGTTGCGGGTAGCAGCGGGTGCGATTTATTGCACCAAAAATTCCAAGGCTGGGGTTTTTGTTGACGTTTTAGGGGGCTAACCAGCGGAAATTAATGCCTGACCAAAGCTTCCAAGGCTGGGTTATTTACTGCTTTTCGTTAATCGTTTTTCTTCACTCGGCATGAGTAAGTTGCAGTCGTTGTTCGGTGAGGGCAGCGTATAGCCTTTGTTCCAGTTCGGGCGTGGTCGAATAATTGGCCATGGCCTTATAATTCGACTGGGCCAAACTCATCGCGGCCTGAATATTATTTTGAGTTAGGCTTACTTACTTGATTGGCGTGGGTGCTTAACTTGTCTCTTTGTTTGTAGGGGAATAGGTTTTGCAGCGTCCAACGGTAAGGATGCTTGACCTGAGGCTTGGTTTATTCTGTGGTTGAATTTTTGTGCGAGGTCGCGTGTCTTGCGCCGTTGTTCGACTATTGTTGAACCATTGCAATTTTTTATTGAAGGTGCGTAGTCTGGGTCCCAATTCAACTCATAGTTGAACTTTTGGCCGAGGGCACATAGCTCTGTCTGTTGTTCAATCATAGTTGAACTTTTGCAATTTTGTTGTCGAAGGCACATAGCCTTAGTCCCAGTTCAACTCATAGTTGAACTTTTTGGGCGAGGGCACGTAGCCTGGATTGTTGTTCAACCGTAGTTGAGCTTTTTAGGCGAAGGCACGTAGCCTGAGCTGTTGTTCAATCGTAGTTGAACTTGTGCAATTTTGTTGTCGAATGCACATAGACTGGGTCCCTGTTCAACTCATAGTTGAACTTTTTGGGCGAGGGCACGTAGCCTGAGCTGTTGTTCAACTGTAGTTGAACATTTGCAATTTTGTGATGTCGAAGGCACATAGCCTGAGTCCCAGTTCAACTCATAGTTGAACTTTTTGGGCGAGGGCACGTAGCATGAGCTGTTGTTCAATCGTGGTTGAATTTTTCGGCGATGGCACGTAGCTTGAGTTGTTGTTCCACCGTAGTTGAACCTTTGCAATTTTATTGTCGAAGGCACGTAGCCTAAGTCCCAGTTCAACTCACAGTTGAACGTTTGGGCGATGGCACGTAACCAGAGTTGTTGTTCAACCGTAGTTGAACCTTTGTAACTTTGTTGTCGAAGGTAGAAAGCATGAGTCCCAGTTCAACTCATAGTTGAACTTTTGGGCGATGGCACGTAGCCAGAGTGTTGTTCAACCGTAGTTGAACCTTTGTAACTTTGTCGAAGGTACGTAGCCTGAGTCCCAGTTCAACTCATAGTTGAACTTTTTGGCGATGGCACGTACCCAGAGATGTTGTTCAACCGTAGTTGAACCTTTGTAACTTTGTTGTCGAAGACATATAGCCTGAGTCCCAGTTCAACTCATAGTTGAACTTTTGGGCGATAACACGTAGCTAGAGTTGTTGTTCAACCGTAGTTGAACCTTTGTAAATTTGTTGTCGAAGGCACGTAACCTGGGTTCTAGGTAAACTCATAGTTGAACTTTTGGGCGATGCCATGTATCCAGAGCTGTTGTCAAACCGTGGTTGAACTTTTGGATTTTTGCCTGACCAATTTTCACCTGACTCTGTTATGGATCTTGGTTCAAGATGCCTTCGTGCCGCTTTCCGGCAGGATCTCGTATCGAGGGGATGAGGGTCCCTCGCCCGTGCTCTCCTCGTAGGGAGGGGGTTATCTGCTTTCTCTTCTTCTTCCTTCTTTTTCTCGAGAATGGGGGGTTAGGGCTTTGGACTCTTGTCGGAGATTTCGAGTTCCCTTCACCCGCTGTGTTACTTTGGCTCATTCGAGCTGGGTTGCCTTCCCTTTTGGGTGTCTTCATTCCTTTTGGTATGAGGATGAACTACATGATTCTACGATGAAATCCCCACAGACGACGCCAAATTGTTTAGCTCAAAGTTCTCATACACTTTATAATCATAAATCAACTAAAAATAAATGGAGGGCCAATAATAGCAGATCGTAATAACCAAAAAAACAAGTGAAAAATACAAGAGACAAAAGTTATCAAATAATGAGAAGATGGTTGAGATCTATTATTGATAATATTTATTTTGGTATGCCTCTCCATGGAGAGGTTCAGAGCTTTACAGAGAAGTGAAGAAGAAATAGCAGCCCCCTATTAGGGTTCTTTCTCTTAGTACTTATAGCTGTGAATCTTGCCAGCTGGCATTGGACGGCTGTGGTCATGTCGAGGGGACGCCCGTCAACAGTGAATAGGCTGTAGCCTCATTGATTAAGCTAAGGGATCTTCGAGTGCTTATTGTTGACGAATGGTTGTGCCATTTGCTAGCCCGAATAGACATAAGAGCGAATTAATCTCATTAATTATGTCAAGTTTTGACCCATACATCAATGAAAGAGTAAAATTTCTACCTCATTTGCATATTCTTTTAACACCAAAGGTGAAATAACTGAGATCCAATCTAACTTAATCGTCTGGACTGATTTTTGCTTCTCTTCAAAACATCTTGTGTTCCGTTCTATCTAAATCACTGTGACAACCCGGCCAGTCGTCTCACTATTTACCTCTCCATTTCCTCCATTTCTGATTCTTTATGCTTTGTTTATCCGTATTTTGTGGTATCGGATTGGTCGGATCGAATTCGAAATAATTTTGGTAAGGTTTGAGGCACTTGTCTCTTTTGAGGAAGCTAAAGTTGAAAAAGTCAACTACATATTGACTTATGTGTTAGAGGGCTCAGATGTGAGTTTTGATGGTTCGGTTAGCTTCAGGAGGTGATTTGTGACTTAGGAGCGTGATCGAAATGAGTTTTGGAGGTTCGTAGTAAATTTAGGCTTGAATTGGCGAAATTAATTTTTTGGCGATTTCCGGTTGGTAGGCGAGATTTTAATATAGGGGCAGAATGGAATTCCGAGAGTTGCAATAGTTTTGTTGTGTCATTTGGGATGTATGTGCAAAATTTCAGGTCATTCGGACGTGGTTTGGTTGAGTGTTTGATCAAAAGCGAAATTCGGATGATTTATGGAAACTTAGGCTTAAATCCGATGTGTTTTGGTTGATTTCATGTTGTTTGAGGTGTTTTGAATATTGACGCAAGTTTGAATAAGGTCTTGGATTATGTTGGTGCATTTGGTTGAGGTCCCGGGGACCTCGTGGTGATTACGGATGGTTGATGGAGAAGTTTGGATTTTAGTGAGTTGCAGATTTTTGCTGCTTCTGGTATTTACGCCCCTGCGGATTGGGGACCACAGGTGCGAGAAGGGAGGTCGCAGAAGCGAAAAAGTGCCTGAGGAACCGCAGATGCAGTTGTGGGACCGCACTTGCGAAGGCGCAGGTGTGGAATGTGGATCGCATATGCGATTTTGACCATTAAGTGAAGAACCGCAGAAGTGGTTAGTTGGTTTCATATGCGGTACCGCAGAAGCAAAAATTGGGTCGCATATGCGAAAATGCAGAAAGTATAAATTGTGTCCTTCGCTATTTTGAGCTATTTTCACCATTTCTACTATGACTTTGGAGCTTTTTGGACGATTTGAAAGAGTGATTTCAATGGAAATTCATTGACGTAAAGAATTTGGACTTAAAACTCGTCTCTATTGTATTAGTTTACGAATTGGAGCTATAATTAATAGAATTTAAGGGTTAAAAACTAGGAAAGATAGAGCTTGGAAGCTTAGACCTCTGCTTGAGAATTTGAAGGACCATTTGAGGTCGGATTTCAGAACTTTTGATATACATGAACTCGTGGGGAGATAAGGAATATATTGGTGTGAAAATTATCGAATTCCGAGATGTGGGCCGGGTTTTGGTAATTTCGGTATTTGTATTATTTATTGATTGTTTTTGCTTGGGCATCGCTCCCTTAGCTTATTTTGGCGTCCTCGTTTTGATATTTCGATAGATTTGACGCGAGTGGAGGCCGATTCGAGGAGCAAAGGCGTTGCGAGCTAGAGATTTGACCGGTTTGAGGTGAGTAATGATTGTAAATGATGTTCTGAGGGTATGAAACCCTGAATAACACATCGTTGTATTATATTGAGGTGACGCGCATGATTGATGACGAGCGTGAGGTCGTGCACTATTGGGGATTGTGACTTAGTCCGTCGCAAATGGATATTTACCGCGTATTTCACTGTAATCTATTTGATATCATCACTATTTGGGCTGAATGCCATATTGGACCTCGTGTCAGCTATTTGAACTCTTCAGGGATTTTTATTAATATTTCCTCATTGTTTTGGCTTATTACTTGAACTCAGTCATGATATATTTCACCGTTTTCATACTCAGCCATGTTTTCTATGTTTTTAACACTTATATGATCTTTTAAATGATAATTGGGTTGAGAAATCATGTTTTACTACTGCCGAGTGGTTTGTGAGGAATTTTGACTGAGTAGGATCGAGGGCCTATATTGTGAGGAAACATGGATCTCGATTTGAGGCCGAGGGCCTGAGATATGTATGCCACGAGGTGGCTTAATTTGATATGAGACCGAGAGCCTAGTGATGACGCTACGAGAGAGCTTAATATTGCGCTTGGCCCCTCTAGGAGTCTGCACACCCCCAGTAAGCGCGGGCACCCATGTGATGTGAGATGTAGTGCGAGGGGTTGGTATTGTTCTGAGATGTTTCCCGAGGGGCAGACTTGTTTATACTGTGCCCGATGGGCGAATCTTTATTTGGTTAACTTTCTTAATTGCCTGTCATTATTTGTCAAATTGTCGAAAAGGCTTTTTGTGAGTAAGGCCTAAGGCCTATGTTGCGAGGTTACCTTGGATTGAATGCAATATTTGGGCCTCATGCCAACTATTTGAACCCTTCGGGAATTTTTATTAATATTTTCTTATTGTTTTGACTTATATCTTGAACTCAGTCATTACATATTTCCCCGTTTTCATACTCAGTCACGTTTCTATGTTTTTAACACTTATATGATCTTTTAAATGATAATTGGGCCGAGAAATCCTATTTTACTTTTGCCGAGTGGTTTGTAAAGATTTTTGACGGAGTAAGGCCTAGGGCCTATATTGTGAGGAAACACTGATCTTGATTTGAGGCCGAGGGCCTGCGATATGTACGCCACGAGGTGACTTGATTTGATATGAGGCCGAGAACCTAGTGCCACGAGATTGATTGATATTGCGTTTTGGCCGTAAAGGGCCCCTCCAGGAGTTTGCACACCCCCAATGAGTGTGGGTACCCATGTGATGTGAGATGTAGCTCGAGTGGCTGGTATTATTCTGAGATGTTGCCAGAGGGGCGAATCTTTATGTATTTAACTTTCTTAATTGCCTGTCATAATCTGTCAAATTGCCGAAACGGCTTTTTGTGAGGTTTAAGTTGAAATAAATGACTTTCTCATATTTTACTGAGTTACTGTTTTACTGCTTCATTATAGCATGCTTTGTGCATTACGTGATTTCCTGCTTTCAATCCTTATTTACGATTATTACTCACTAAATAAGCCAATGCCAATGATGAAGTTGTATATGAGATTTTGGCTTACATGATCGTTTCCAGCAAATCACCCCTTCTCGTTCTATGCATAATGGCCTCTTGCAAATATTCACGTGTCTAGCTCCCGGTTCTGCCTACACTCCTTGAGATGCCCCAAAACCAAAAAGATATCCTTGGTAAGGGTTTCTTATGAGATATCCTTGGTAAGGGTTTCTTATGAAACTTCTTCCAATCGATACAGAATGAATATAAACAATTTTACTATCAGTACCAAAATAATGAAGTACAACAACAGGATACACCAGGCTCCATATAATAAGAAGCAAGTTAGAACAACAACAACAACTATCCAGTATAGTCCCACAAAGTGGGATCTGGAGAGGGTAATATGTAGACGAGCCTTATCCCTACCCGAAAAGGCAGATAGGCTGTTTTCAATCGACCCTCGACTCAATGAAGGAAGGAAAAACAAAACAATCAAAAGAACATTAGAAACTCCAGTAGAAATAGCGTAAATAATTATCTAAACATAAGAACCATAAATAAAATAGCATGCAATAATATCATACAGTAACTATCATAATCAACTACCATAACAGTCCAAAACACAGATCATCTATGGATAGCCCTGTCAAGCCTCACCCAAACCCGGGTGAGGAGTACGAAAAACTTTAGGAGCCCCTATCCTACAACCCTGATACTAGACCTCCAGACTTTCCTATCAAGGGTCATGTCCTCGGAAACCCGCATTCTAGCCATGTCATGCCTAATCACCTCTCCCAATACCTCTTAGGCCTCCCTCTGCCTCGCCGAACGCCGACAATCGGCAACCGCTCACAACTCCTCACCGGGACATCAGAACTTATCCTCCGCACATGCCCGAACCACCTCAGCCTCGCTTCTCGCATCTTCCCATCCACCGGGACCACCCCTACCTTCTCCTGAATAACTTCATTCTTAATCTTATCTAACTTGGTGAGCCCGCACATCCACATGAGCATCCTCATCTCCGCAACCTTCATTCTCTGAACATGAGAATTCTTCACTGGCCAGCACTCCGCCCCATACAGCATTGCAGGTCTAACCACAGCTCTATAAAATTTCCCCTTGAGTTTCTGTGGAACATTCTTGTCACACAGGACTCCTGATGCAAGCCTCCACTTTGACTACCCCGCTCCTATACGATGAGTGACGTCCCCGTTAATCTCTTCGTCCCCCAGAATCACCAACCTCGGATATCTGACACTGCCCCTCTTGGCGATGACCTGGGATCCAATCATCACGTCCCTGCCTACTTCGCTCGGCTCGGCGCTAAACTTGCACTCCAGGTATAATAAGAAGCAAGTTAGAAGAAAAAGCAAATAACAACAACACCAGAAACGCACCCCTTTCAGCAAAAGGAATAGGAAGCAGAGGGACCAATCACTAAAAGGTACATGCAGAGCATAATGCATGACCTTATCATCATTACTGGTGCTAGTAGAGCTATTTAATTTGTCAGGGTACAGACTAGTTTAAAGGAGATAATGCTGCATTTTAGTTTTATTCACAAGCTAAGTTGCACCACCTCTTAATTTGTGGTGCCATACCATGTCGACACAACATTGATACTAGTACGAGTGTGGGATACGTACCGGAATTGGTTAGTCAACATTGGGTACTTTGATCACAAACTATGAAGAAATTAGAGATAAGATTTGGCGTTTTGATTTCTCAAGACATACGCTACTGTGATTTCTGGCGTTTTGATTTCTCAAGACATGTGCTACTGTGATTTCTACATGGCTCCCCATAATTTGCGAATGGAAGATTGAGTTACCGCACTATACAAGCTACATACAAATTTTCCACATAATGTCTAATAATTTACATATATTTTAATAGGTCTATTTTCAGATATAGTGGAACTCCCCACCCATATCCTTGGATCCCTACCCCCAAAAATTAATATTTAGATCATGAAGGATCCAATCTCTCGATCCACCCCCCAAAAATTAATATTTAGATCACGAAGGCTAGGACCTCTAGATCCACAGCCGTATTGGATGCATGCACCCAAGTCCGAGGAACTTAATCACAAGCTTAAGCTTTATAATCTCCTAGCTAATATTAATACTTGAATACCTGCAAGAACTTTTGGCGGGTCTATGGAATTCTTACTAGCCATATATCCAGACCAAGATGTTAATGCCACTTCATCAATGCAGGTTCCCACGATGGACCCTCCATGATTAAACTGCAACCACTTCATAAAGCTTTTATGTGCAATCATTCCAATCTTCAATCTGCCGCCAATATACTCTCTAGATGCTCCAGCGCACTTCCATAACCAATCTTGCTAAACAAATGACGGACTAGAACATTCCACGTAGATATCTTGGGTGGAATGCCATCATTTATCATCCTTTGAAGGCAATGGATTGCCGCTTCCAAACCAATCCAACTGCACAGTCCATCTATCAGACAAGTATAGGATATGAAATCTGGACGCAAGCCCATTGGTGTCATAGCATTCAGAAGTTGTTTTCCAGATTCAACCTTACCACCCTTACAGTATGCATTCATAAGTATGTTGAACGTGAGAACATCAGGCTTAATTCCCCTAACCAGCATTTTTGCCACAACTTCTTCAGCTTCCTCAAGCATCCCCATATGGCAGAGACCAGATGCTATAGTGTTGTATGTAACTAAATTAAACTCAATATCGTTTTCCTCCATCTCCCTAACAAGCTCAAGTACTACCGTAAGGTTGTTACATTTGAATAAGCCATCCAACAACTCATTATATGTTGCAGTATTACCTGAGCAGCCAAATCTCTCCATTTGATTATATAGCACCATTGCCCATTCAACTCTACCACTAAAACACAAACCTTTAATAAATTTATTAAAAGTAATGGTATTTGGGGGGATATCTTCTATTACCATGTTATCTAGAAGACCATATGCTTGTTCAAACATGAAATTTCTGCAGAGTACATCAACCATACATGTATATACCACAACATTTGGACGACAACCAAGAGTTATCATCCTATTCCATATCTCAGATGCTTTAATCAAATCTCCAGATTTAGCAAAGCCATCAATGAGGGTGCTGTAGGTTGTCGAATTTGGATGGCAGTCACTTCTCTCCATCGCATTACAAACAGACAGCGCCATATTCATATTACCATCCAAACATACACCATGGAGAAGTGCATTATATGCTACAACGTTGGGCGAAATTCCCTCTTTGATCATACCATCCCACACATAAAGAGCTTCATGACATTTGCCCCTCAACGAAATTCCCTTAATCAAACAGGTAAATGAGTGAATATTTGGAGAACAGCCACTAACAAACATCTTGCTCAACATGGCAAAAGAAAGACCAATATCTCCTTGGTCAGCAAATGCATTTAAAATCGTGGTGTACGTGATGACATTAGGATCAACCCCCTTGTCAGCCATCTCATCCAACAAATCAACTGCCTCCTTAGTACTACATATCTTACAAAGCCCATTTATTAGAGCATTATAAATAGGAGCAGAAGGCGTAAATCTCATCGCTAGTTCTCTAGCTTCTTTTACTTTACCAAGCTTACACAAGGAAGAAACAATTGTTGTATAGCTCACTTCATCAGGAGAGCACCTCCTGTTTGACATTTCCACAAGTAACTTCTGAGCGCCGTCAATCCTATCGTTCTTGCACAATGCCTTCAGAAGAATGTTATAGGTATACACATTGGGAACAACACCATCTTTCTTCATGTTACTGTAAATAGGATTAATCATGTGAAACCTATTCTCGCTGAGCAATGCATCCAAGAGATGGTTATATATCCTGACCGTAGGCTTACACCCAAAATCCTGTATCCTGTAGAAAGTCTTTAACGCTTGCTCTGGCGCCTTTGCTCTCCTATACGAATCGATCACATTGATAAATATATCTTCGGAACAACTAATACCCTCCAATTTCATCTGTTGTAAAAGGTACTGAACACTGTCCATCTCCTTGTGCTGCCCGAGTTTTTCCATCATTATTTTATATATTAAAGGGGTGTGCTTGAAAGATGTTGAATTGGCAACCCATCTGAAATACTCTAAAGCAGTGGAAATATTTTCTTCATATTTCAGTCTCTTCAACACATCAGATTCCTTGAGCTCAACTGGGATTTTACCATTAACTTTATCAACAGTGAGGATTAAAGGAGCAGACTTTTTGTGGACTTTTAACAGCAATGAACATCCTTCTTTCAAGTACATAGTACAATCAAACACAAATTTTTATCAATGTTAAATGCAAGAAGAAACCAAAGTAGGTCAACTGGGTATTGAAAATGAATCCGAGTGACTCAAATCAGGTTATCAAAAGCACAACATAATCAGGAGAGTAATTTAAAGAAGAAGCAATTGATACCCAGTTTTTCGGTAGAGAAAAAGAAATTGAGATCAAATTACTGATTTTCACTCTGTGATGATAGTATTCCAGCAGTTAGGGGTATGCCGGACCGTCCGGTAAGGCGTTACGACCCGAACACCCTTCTTACATGCTGAGAAATTAAAAAAATAACCAAATTTATCACTACTCGTTCAAAAATAGCCAAGTTTCAAAAGTTATCGAAATTTAGTCACCTTTTATGTAAAGATAAATCTGAGAGAAAACACTATTTAAATCTGAAAAATACGCCCGCAAATTTTACGGGAGTTCAAGCATAATTATGCTGGAACTCCCGCATATTTTACGGGAGTTCCAACAAGTATAAATGTCAAGTATAATATACTGGAGTTTGGAGCACTGGTGCTCTAGTCTCCCGCAAATTTTACAGGAATTAGCAAAGTATACAGGTCCAGCATAATATGCTGGAGTTCGTACACAAATGCACCAGAGCTCTCGTATATTATACTGGACCGGTCTCTGCTGCAGTAAAATAGTAGCTATTTTTCATTGACTTGATATCGCTGGCTATGTTTTATTGACCAGTGTGAAAACTAGCTATACCATGATATTTTAACTCTTTCAAATGCGTAGTTCTCGGGCATTTGGATATATACCTGTATTTTTGCCACATTTTAACTTGTACTCGCTTTGCAAAAAAATTATAACCGTACCTGCTTTTTTCACATACTTCAGCCCTTGTACTAGAAAAGTTCAGCTGAAAGTTTTGTCTTTGTAACCGAAATACTTAAGCTCATAAAAACTTAAGCAGTTTTCCAGCTTCAGTTTTTTAGTTATAAAATAAAAACTTAAGCAGTTTTTCAGCTTAAGTTTTTCAGTTATAAAATAAAAACTTAAGCTTTAGAGCTAAAGTTTTCCAGTTATAAAATAAAAACTTAAGTAGTTTTCCAGTTATAAAATAAAAACTTAAGCAGTTTTCCAGCTATAAAATAAAAAGTTTAAGTTTTCCAGTTATAAAATAAAAACATAAGTAGTTTTTTAGTTATAAAATAAAAACTTAAGCGTTTTCCAGCTATAAAATAAAAACTTAAGCAGTTTTTCAGCTTAAGTTTTTTAGTTATAAAATAAAAACTTAATTCCATTTATAAAATAAAAACTTAAGCTCCAGTTATAAAATAAAAACTTAAGCAGTTTTTCAGCTTAAGTTTTTCAGTTATAAAATAAAAATTTAAGCAGCTTTCCAGCTTAAGTTTCCCAGTTATAAAATAAAACTTCAAGCTCGAGAGCTGAAGTTTTTGTTTAGTAACCCAAAAACTTCAGCTCTAGTTATAAAATAAAAACTTCAGCTCTAGAGCTAAAGTTTTTGTTTAGTAACCCTGAAACTTCAGCTCAGTTTCTCAGTTATAAAGGGAAGTAATTTTTTAAAAAGTAGGTAAGGATGCAAACAAAAAGACAAAGCGACTACAGGTTAAAAATGGGCGGCCAAATAGGGGCCCAATGGAGACCCACAAACAACTTTTATCTTTTGACCGCAATGCGGGGAGTAGGCATATGGATTTTGTAAGCTACTTTTACCTCCGGATAAATTTAAAAATAGTCAAATTTACAAGTGATCATTCAAAAATAACAATAATTTCAAAAATAATCGAAATTTAGTCACTTTTTATGTAAAGATATATCTGAACGAAAATAATGTTCAAAATCTAGAAAAATACTCCATCATACTGGTCCAACATAATATAATGTGCTCTAATCGATAGTATATTATATTGAAACTTTCCACATGTTGGAGTTCAGTATAATATGCTGGAAGTTCATACGCATGTGCACTGATCTCCGGTATATTATGCTGGAACTTTCTGTGTTGCAGCAAAATAGTGGCTATTTTTAATGACTCTGCAAACGATGAATATTTTTGAATGACTGTCCGGAAACTGGTTAATCCATGCTATTTTTAATTTTATCTCCTATCTATACTATATTATATATTTATTTTATCTCTTTTAGAGAGATTATCACTTTATTACATTAGTATATATAATTTATTATTATATAACAAAATAATTTATTAGATTCTAATCTGACCTATTTTAGACTTCATTTTTTCTATTCTTCCCCCCCTCTCTCACCGGCTACCAGTACCCTTTATCTTCGCATCATTGCTTTTCTTCATTAGTAGTTTGTTTCTTTCAGCTTTTATTCGTTTTTGATTTTTGGGTTTCTGATTTGCAATTCTTTGATCGTATTTGTTGAGAATTTAAGCTGACCGAGCAATTCAAGCGGGTGATCCGGATTTTTAAGTCCTTTTTTGGTCTTTTTTTTTTAAATTATTTTTGTGTGTGCATTCAGTTTGCAACTAGTTTTATCTTCTTTCTCGTTTTGTTGGTTAGAGGTAGCTGCTTGAATGTAAATGTCGTTGTTGATTGATCACCACCGGGGAATGATGAAACGTGAAGACATGAGTTTAAATTGCATTGACAGCTATTAAAAAATGTGAAAATTTTGAATTCGAAAATTGAATTTTATAAATTTATTATTTGTTTGAATTGTGTGTGGCTGCAAATGATTTGGGGTTTCCCTTGTAGTATATCTCAATTTTTAGAGAATTTGATATAGACTTGAGTTGATTTTGATTAGAATTTTATATTGAAACTCGAATAAAATGACATAAATAAATTGTACAAATTTTGTATGTCGGGTGTATAAGCGACATATAAACTACAACTAATATAATTATATTCAAGATGTATATAAGTTATATGTAAATTCTAGGTTGTTCACTGAATTCTATACAAAAATATTGTATACCAGTTTGTTTATCTCGAAAATACGAATACAATTAAATTTAATTTGTGATTTTAAAGATATGTGATTTAGTTCAATACCAGTTAATAATAAAAAATATGAAGTAGAAATGAAAGAGACAAGTGAGTTAAATAAATGTAAGTCAACAGTAGCGAGCTCGAGATGGTAATCTCGAGACGGGCTAATAGAAATAAATAAGATAAGTAAAGCAAAAACAGTAGAGCTAAAGGACAATGCTGATGAAGAGTAAGCAAAAAGTAGAGAGTATATTCTTTTCTCAGTGATGAGATAATGTTACAAATGATTGGGGTCCCCTTTATATAATAGGGGAACCCTAAATAAGGAATATTTTAATTTACAATAGGGAATATTCTTGATACAACTGTCTAACCGCCTAGTACGGAATCATACAAGCTTATTCCGGGATTTGTGCCATAATCTTGGGGATGTGGCAGGAGTCTAGCTCATTCTGTTACAAACCCATAATGGTACTATTTCGGGGTCGAGCACACTTGGCCTCGGTATTTCTCGAACTTATATCTCCGTGCATTGCACTGTGTCTTCGAGCTCGAGTCTGGTCCAGCGGTTTTGAACTCAACCTCGCTCGTACTTAGGCTTAAGAGGGAACCTCGAGCCTATATATCGGGGACATATAATTTTGATCGTATACAGATAGTCCTCACTTTTCTTAGAATAAGATGATAAGAAACAGTTTGATCCTTGATTCTCTGAACCTCCTACGATGATGTCATGCCCGTGACGTATGTGTCTCAAGTGATCGAAAATGTTATGTATTTACCGTAAAAATGGTAGCAATAATTAAATTTGTAAATGAGATTCTAAAAATACGTGATGCGAGGGTCGGAAGACATATATATGAAGAAGGGGAAGAAGAGGATATCTTAACGCAATGTCGGGCAGATGCGTCAAGAAAAGGTGATTTGTCACCAATGCATAGTAAAACGAGTAAGAAATCTCGTGACAGGATAGAAGTTGGGACGGCAGGGTGTGTGTAGACGCAAACATAAGGAGACCCCCAATGAGAAACGCAAAACAAAAACAAGTCACGCAAACATTTCTTACAAAGCCCAATCGATTGAGAAACAAAGCGTGAAGTTTGAAGCCATATTGAGAAAAGTGTGGACGAAGGCGTTAATCTACAATTTTCCATCACATTAGTATTATTGTATGTACTATCATCATAGAGCATTGATAAACTCTGTGATGATCATACCTTTCTTTATTCTTACTATTACTTTCTTTTTTCATGCTTATTAGATCTAGAGGCTTTTTCTGGCCTCAATAGAATTAATAAGGTAAGGTGTACGCCAGTTATTGTTATATGGGTAACAATACTGGTGCATGTCCCCCTTTATATTATATTTTCTATTTGTTGTAATTTTCAATCTCTTTTTATTAGTGAAAACTAATCCTAGGCAATTGCCTAGTGGATTGCCAAAAATAAATAAACACGTGATCTATTCCCAAACTAGTTGTTAGAATAGTTGGTGCTAGTGATATGGAATTTAATGATGAAAAGCAAGCTAAAACTGGGCAATAATCAAATCAAAGGGGCCTGTTCCCCGGATGCTGAAGCGGTCGATGGGGACCTCGGAGTCGATATTCGAGCTGAACTCGAGGTATCGAGGGCAGTTGGGACTGGGATAACTAAGGATACGATTAAGCAAGGCTCTTTACGGCAAATATTGAGCAATATAGCGAAGAACAAGTGAGAGAACGACATATATTAAAGCGGCCTCGGGCTAGTGAGAACGAACAAGTTAGAAAGAAGATATACATACATACATATATATATATATATATATATATATATATATATATATATATATATATATTGCACCTTTGTAGAATGGTTGGAGATTTGCCTTAAAAGGCGTTAATGACCCCTTTTTTATAGAAAGGGAAAGCCCAAACATAGTACAAAATACGTTGTGTGATAAAAGAGAATGGATGTTACAGCCGGTTAGCTTTATGTTGTATGTGAGTTGACGTCGAGCCTCTCAAATAGACTTGATCAACCCAGGTGTAGGGATCCTTGCATTCGCTGGGGCTTTGGCTGACATTATCCTTGGCGGTGTACCGCTCGGCCTTGAGGGAAGTGACTGGCTCGAGATCCGGGCTTCCAGGATCACCCTTTGAGGTATTCAATCGAGGAGAAATCGGTCTCCCAGATTTTACAGCATACTGATAGTCTCCGCGTTTCTTAGAAGGAAGTGCTAAGAAATGATTTTGACACTCCATTCTTGATCCCTCACAATGACATTGTGCTGAAGGCGCAACCTCCTTTTACAGTTGTCGAGGCATTTTACCTTCCCGCTTCTCCAGGATTACCCGAAACGTCGTGATTCTTTGATCTTTTGTTGATATCGGTTCAGCTTCTATGAATGCATTAATTGCGTCTGCTATTAGGTTTTTCGAGGGCAGTAATAGCGTCGTCGGTTACTTTAATCTCCCTATAAATATGGCTTTTCGTGGTTGATCTTTTATCCAAATTTCCTTCCTTTCCTGCTATCTTGAATTTCCACCATCTTGTTATGTTTGGAATCTGTGACCCCAAGGGGTTGCGCCATGCGTTCCGTGGCCCGACCCTTGATCTTCTTCGATTGGGCAGAGTTACGCCGCTGTGATGCTGTTGTTGTTGTTGTTGTTGTTGGCCCGGGATACTGAGGCAGAGGGTCGATTTCCTCCGGCCCTGGGAGCATTTAGGATTATATACCGTTGCTTACCCTCCTTCCCCGGTTCGGTATGTTGCGTCCTTTTGGATTCTAGGGGGTATGTCTGTAGTCTCAGGGGGCTGTTGCCCATCGGGCCAAGGCAACTCCTCAGGAAGTGGCTTTAAAACGACAGTGTCGGTGGAGCTCGTAATAGCCAAATTTTTCACCCAGCCACTTCTTCATTCTTCCAGCTTCTCCTTCGTTATTTTGCTCTTCTCCCCTGACTTCCATTTGAAGATTCCATTCCGGAAGGATTGGGATGTGATCCTCGAGGGGGGTCGGACTTTGGAAGATATTGACTTTGAGGTCATATGCATGAGAGAATGATGATGGAGACGTAATATGAATATGCTTGATCCTTAGGCCTCTGCCGTATGCGTATCATTTATACTTCGTCACTTTTTTGTAAGGACCTTCTGTGGGCTTTTGTAATCATGTGTAATGTAACCATATGTAAGGACCCCTCAGGAGTCGTTGTAAACGAACACTTATATACATACAAAGGTATTTACTTGATTTCCTCTTTCGATGCTTGCTGTATTTCTTTATATTTTTTGGCAATTTTGATTGCACGATCCTATTTTCGCCGCCTGTGATATTGGCTTTGAATATTTTCCCGGCCTTTGGTGGAACAACCTCGCGTGGGGTCCCTTGTGATTTTTCGAATGGGACCCGAATTTGTCAAATAACCTCGGTCCGCTTGGACTCTTTTCCTGTGTGAAAATGCGGATGATATCTCTAGGCCTTATAATGGCTTTTGAGAGGAGGCCTCCCTGAAGACTCGCGGTCTTGGGATGCCAGTGACTTCCATGAAGCAATTTCTGAATAGAGGCCTAGCCGTGTTTCAGGCTACCCTTGTCGTTACCTGGAATCTATTTTGCACGGCCGTTTGTTAGGGTTGCCTATTTCTTCGTAAACTAGCCTTCATTGTTGGAGACCCCTCGAGGATGAACGCCGATTTGGTGAAGGCCTTGGTTTGTTGATGTGGCGTCTTGCTATGGTATAGGTCTTTGGGTTTGGGCATTACCTCGAGACCAAAGGCGGTGCTAATGGTGGGTGCGTTTGATCGGTGTTGACTCATCCCGGCCCTTCTCGCATACAATCTTCGGGTTGCTTTCGCTTCCCGGGGGTCCTCGAGATTTACTTACTTATTGATGCCGGCAAGTCATGTCCTCAACAGATGCTTATTCGGGGCACGACAAAGGCTGGGTATGGCGATAGATAAGGCGTGTGCTTCATGATCATGAAGGAGCTTTTATCGGGATGAAATGCGATCGTGCTTCTTGAGAGCGTGTGATTTTTTCCCTATATGAATTACTCCTATAATTTCAAACAAAATAATTTTCTTTCATTATTTGCAATTTTGTGGCATTTTATGTTTGGCATTTTGTTTGCACATTTTAATTCATAAAAAAACACTAAAGATATTTGGCATATGCATTAGGGTTTTAATGTTACATTTTTAGGACTAATTAGAAATTAATTGTTTCATAAAATGGAAAATAAAAAAATATATGTTTAAGTTGCATTTTTATTTTTTGATCTTGATTTGAGTAGTGTGTCTCTTTAAATTTGCTTTGTGATAATTATCATAGGTGTTTAATTAGTTTTAGGGTTAATTGAATTTTACCTTTAAATTAACAATTAAAAAAAATTAATAAGAAAGTTAAAAAGGAAAAGAAAAGGAAAAGGAAATAAACAAAGAGAAGAGAGAATTGGGCCAATCTTTAGTGATTAAATCCCTAGCCCAAACCTGTCCATACCCCATTTGACCCAAGCCCAAATTTTTCAGCCTGGTCCGGTCTCCCTTCTCCCAAAACGACACCGTCCCTAACCCAAACGACCCTGTTTAACCAGACTCAATCTTGGTCGTCAAGGTTGGATGATCCTACGGCTCATATCTATGGGTACACGCATTATATAAGTGTCCAAAACGCCTTCCCCCCTCACCTCTCTCCTTCACCCCTTCAGAGACCCCTACCGTCCCCGTCGCCTACCTCCCTAGACCGCCGCCAGATATCGCCTCACGGTGGCGGCTGGCCACCAAACACCCCCAATTTTACACCACTGCTTCTCCTTTATCTCCCCATTGCAGATCAGCCATAAGATTTCCTCAAAACCCTCCCAAACTTCTTGAATATTCAAAACCTTAGCAGCCATGGACTCCTCCGCGGTGTCCGCCGCTGCCGCCACGCAATCACATCCAAATTGCCGCATGTAATCACCGCCCATCACTATGTCATAATCTATCACAAAATCCCCTAGAATCCTCACCCCTTGGGCTTAATTTCAAATTTGACGCCAAAAGTCAAGAACCCTAGTTTTGTCTCTTGCAGAGGTTTATGCGATTTTCTTTTGTTAATGATTTGAAACTCAATGCCAATCAATCATTCTTCTTAAAGAATAATCGATTAGCATTTAATTTCGATTCATTTCAAAACCCACCGGACTCCATGCAGAACCGAAGACCGGCAGAACTTCAAACACTAGGCACTTTTTTCTCCTTGTTCCTTGCTATGCTTTCACCCTCCCGTCTTTCTTCTATTTCTTCTTTTTTCTTCTTTTCTTTTTGTTTGTTTCCGTTTCCTTTGTCTAAAAATGAAAAGAGGCCAGTTAGCTTTAATCTGAGGTCGTTAGATTTAGTTTGCTTTCTCTTGGGATTAATCGTTGTTTTTAGTTAGTTAGTTTAAGCTTAAATTGCCCATCTGAATCATTAGTTGTTTATCTTTTTAGTTAGGGTTTATTAAAATTAGTTAACTCGTGTTTAAAGATTTTGTTGCAAAGTCAGCATATCATTGATTCGTGGTGGGTTTTTCGCTACAAAAGGACCTTTTAATTGTTTCAAAGTTTGAATATCAAATAGGTTCATTTATTTGTTTGTTTCCTGCTGACGACAGTTCAATTGTTCTAGCATTGGTTTGTTTCTGATTTTCATTTGATGTTTTAAGTTTTAAAAATAAATGGCATTAGATTCAATTTTCCTATTGGTTTCTGTCAGAAAATTTTTCGGTTTAGTTTGTAAATGTTCAAAATTTGCAGTGGTTTTTGTTAAACAAAAGAAACTTAAGGGAGGGGACAATTGAGTAATTAGAAACTTAAGGGTTAGGTAGAGACTGTAAATAGAAGGTTTATCCAGGGTCAATTTAGGGATTTGGGGTTTGAGAGAATCCTTTTCTATTGAGAGGAAGGTTCAATATGATAAGATGAAGCTGATTTGTTAAGAGGGAGGGTGTTCAGATATTTTTAGAAGGGGTAAAAAGGGTAAAACAACCAAGAAAAAAAGGGTAAAGAGGGGATTGGTCAGCTGGACTAGGGCTGCCCTAGGCATGTCTATTTAAAGACCCTTTTGCTTTCATTAGGGGGCAGCTTTTACATTATGAAATCTGAGAGATCTGACCTAAGCATTAGAGAGAAAAAAAACACAGAAAATTAGCGAATGCTAATATTCTATCGAATTTGAGGCCCGAACTTTGAAAGTTTTTCATCTTTGAATCAATTTTGGTTTCCTCTTTCTATCCAGGCTTTGAAATGGTTTGAAAAATAGTTTGTGAGTTTGAATTTGTTGGGTTTCTCAAGATATCTGGTTATTCAAAGTTGTTTAACCATTTGAATTGCATTTTTTTCTAGGTTGGAAGTGCGTGCATCACTGTTCTATTGGTGTGACAGCTATGGCGACTCTGCTGGGGAAAAGAACTCAAAACTTTGGTTCAAGGTTCAGAATTCAAGCTCATTTATATTGTTATGTTTGGCTTTATCCGATTTTGTTACATGTTTGATCCTAATGTGCAAATTGCTGCTTTTACTGCTTTGATATTCGGTGAATTGTATATAAATTGTTACGAAACCCATCTTCTCTCTGAGCCTTCTAAATCATGAAGAAGGGTGCACTTCGTGTGACTTATTTTCTGTCTAGAGTCATATCCCATTTAGAACGAGGTTCGGATAAGTTGCTAACCGGTGGAGCTTCTGTTTCCCCGATATGCTGCCCTCGGCTCGAGTTGTCCGCTCGAGTAAGCCAGGTCTAGAACAATAAACCCAGGGCTTAAACCTAGTATAGCAAAGCCTCATGCTGGATCTCTAGTAGGAACGTTTGTTTGCATCATGTGCATTTGACATAGGGGACTCAAGATATGGGTTGGGTCCGTCTAGGACAAGTAATCTAAAATGAAAAGACCATCCTGATGCATCTTACGTGCTACTTGTGCATTTATATGCTTCGGACTTGCATGCTGACCGGCTTTTTGAATATCGAAAAAATTGAGAAAAGAAAGAAAAAGAGAGAAATAACAGTGTAGAGAGTTAATTACCTATTTTAGAAAAACCAATGTCCAAATAGTGCCGAAACTCTGCCAGATTTTTGAGAAAAGAAAAAAAAGGAAAATGTTTTTATATTCAAAATAGTTTGTTTTATTTGCCAATGAAAAAGGAAAACAAAAAGAGTTATATTTTTCAAAATAGTGATTTATTTGTCACTGAAAAAAGAAAAATATAAAAAGAGTCTTGTTTTCAGAAATAGTTTATTTTCCAATGAAAAGAGTCATATTTACAAAAATACTTTGTTTTATTTGCCGAAACTACGCCAGTTGGATTCTCACAGGGTGTGGGATACGTAGGCAACCCCTATCGGGTCCAACTTTCTTTTGCAAAAATATCCCGAATAGAACAAAACTTTTGTTTCTATTTGAAAATAATTAAGATGACGCCGTTCTTGTCAAAAATAGCTGAATGTCCCTAAAAGGGCGTTGGAAGGCTGCTTTTGCAAGAACAGTCACTTTGTCAGTTTTAAGGTTTTGGCCGGTTAGCCAACGTAGCCTTAAAATCTTCATCCCGAGGTGGTGAAAGGCCGTGTTCGCGAAATCGGGTCTTTATTTTAATTTGAAAAAAATAACAAGAAAAGTGTTAGTTTTGTTTTGAGTCAAATAAATTTAACTTTTTGTTTAATCACCTTAATAATGTGTAGGATGAGCATGAATGAAACTGAACTTTTCGCAGTCTTTAGTGAGATCCCCCTACAGCTTCACATGTGGCGGAATAATCTGGAAAAGGGTAGCTAAGAAACAGTGGTGAAAGTCTTGGGAGGCCTCGTCGGTTTATTGAATGTCAAGATAAGATTGGATATCATCAAAGGTTTAATACCTTTTTGGAACCCGACTCACAATGTATTTCGCTTTTCTGACTTTGAGCTTACACCCACACTGGAGGAAGTCGCGGGTTATGCAGGTCTGAATGGTAGCCTGAGAGGTCAATATCTTTTGTCACCAAGATCGGTGTCTCCACACCGATTTTTAGATCTACTAAGTATTAGTCGGGATGTTTAGAATGAGGACTTTTCTGGACGATATTGTATACTCCTATTCCTGTATCAAAATTATGGTAATCCTCGGGGTTTCAAAGAGCCAAATCTTGGGCTGACCCCTGGTGGGAATAGAAACAAATGGAAAACAAGGTGAGGTTTGGCATTCATAGTAGCATTCTTGGGGGTTGTGATCTGTCCACAAAAGGATAGGAAGATAGAGATATGCCTTGTACGGATGGTCGATGTTGCAATCAAAATGGCCAACAGTACCATGGTTCCCCTGATCTTGTCAGAAATCTACCTAGCTTTGACTATATGCCGGGAAGGAGGAATCTTTTTCCCAGGTTGCAATCTGTTACTTCAATTGTGGATGCAAGAGCACCTCTACCACCGGGTGGGATACATGAACTACGATTTGACCGGGTTAAGCTGCATCGAAGAATTTGAGAAATGAGTAATGGGTGCTGCATTTCCCGAGGGTACTGGAGCTTGGCTTGTACATTTGGGATCCTTGACTGCCAATCAAATTGAATGGGAATTTGGATGGCTTCCTGTCACTGAGGTAGTATACATGTGGGCTGGAGAGTGTTATATTCTTTTAATGGGCATCCAGAGTATCCAGCCATAAGCTCCCCACCGAGTATTGCGCCAATTGGGAATGTTTCAAATCGTCCCCAATGATGAAGACTTGAGTAAGCAGGTCATTGAGTTGGTCCAAAAGCCACATTTCCGGAAGATAAAACTCGCAAGATATGGAAAGAATGCAGAATCCTCGAGCCTAGAACCATGGGCCGAGATCCAACTAGAGGTGAGGTGGACCCGAAGTATAATGTCTGGTTTGGGAAAAGATTCCAGATTCCTCAAAGGCCTGCTAAAAGAGACCATGTTCAACAATTCACTAATGACTCACAAGAACAATGGGGTTGGTTGGAAAAAGAAGAAAGCTACTGGGCGAAAATAAGCAAGCTGGACCAATAAGTTAGGGACCGGCAATGTGAAAATGGTGTGCAAGCTACTGCCAATGAGGGAGAAAGAACAGACTGACTCAAGAAAATAAGGCTCTCAAGGCCCAAATCCGGAAGTTGAAAATAGATGTCCAAAACCCAGAGAGGAGTCGAGCGGATGAAAGAGTGATAAGCAGCTTGAGAAAGAAAGCCCTCGAGTGCCAAGACGACTAGACAAGTAAAAGGTTAGTCAATCAGAAGCCTGGGCTCAATTATCAAAAAATGCCAAAGGTCGGGCTCAATTTTTGCAGCGACTGAAGGGGAAGTACGAGGGGATGATCACTATCCTAAAAGGGAAGGTAATTGTTCTTGAAAATGAGGCAGCTAAATAGGCTAGGGATTTCAAAGCTGACAGGGAGCACTGTTATGATCTGATGGCCCAAATGGAAGAAGAGATACAACACTTGCAAAGTCAAAGCCTTCGTGATTTTCAAGTTTTAGAGGCCAGGAGTGAACAGATTGGGCGGTTGCTTTGAGGAAGAGGCATAACCAGATAGAGGATCCTGGCCATTGCTGATTACATTGCGATAAAATGCCATGTGTGCGAGGATATGACTCGCATCATTTTCTTCGCTGCAGTAATGACTTTCGTCAAGAAAGTTATGAGTGATTTGGATCGCTTACAGAGGGATCTCGCAGATAGGCCCGCGATAAGGCCGAATGATGCCCCACCGGCACCAGGAGTAGTTGAGGCTTTAACATATTTATGATATTTTGAGTCTATATTGTCTTTTATTAAAGTCTATCAGTCTGTCCCTGAGTCTGTATTTCTTTTATGAGAATATTAGAGTATGCAGGTTGTTTATTTTTCGAGTTTGTATTTCATTTTTCATCAGAGTCTGTCAATGTTTTGTAGTCTGGGTCTTTGTAATCAAAGATTGAAAATTCCAAAAAAATGTGTTATTTATGTTTATCTTCAAGAACTACACCTGGTCTGGTTCATGCGGGTCATGATATATAGGCAATCTCCATAGGAATCGACCGTAACCAAATGACAAAAAAAGAAAGAAAAAGAGAGGAAAAAAAAGAGAGAAATTAGTAAAGAAAACAAAAGAGAGGAAAAACAAGAAAGAAAATGAAAAGAAAAGAGGTGAAAATACTGAGAAAAAAGAAAAACAAAAGAGAAAATAAGAAACCGAATGAAAGACACAATGGCTAAACAAGAGGGAATAAGATAAAAGAGAAAACAAAGGCAAGAACGCATAAAAGAGAGAGAAAGATAGAAAAAGAAAGAAAAAAAAGAAGAAGTTTGCGATTAGAAATAGGAAAAGGCCGGGATGACGCAAGAAGTCGAGCATATGCATAATAGAAATGGTTAACTGCTTAATGTTCATTCATTCCCCAAACGTGCGGTTAACAAATCTGTTAGAGCCCTAACAACTAACCAAGTTGTTGTTGATGTATTGAGTCCAGGCAGGTGGTTAGTTGATTGGCATTCTGGCAACCCATTCCTACAACACCCGATCAAAAGACAAGATGAAAATGACAGGCCGGGAACCTGATACAGTATTGTGGACCCATCAAAATAGGTAGAGTTGCTAGATGCTAATGCAATGAAAGAAGAAATGTCTAAGTTGAAGCAGCAAATGGCCGAAATGCATTAGGCCTGGGTATAATGACCTGACCCATCATCCCGTTTTATGCTTATATATTTTTTATTATATGTGCTAGAAGAATTTTAAGTAATTCGGATGGAGTTTGGTCAGAGAGGAGATAATTAGTCTCTTTATGAGAAGGTTAGTTTGAAAAAGTCAACTAAATGTTGACTTATAAGTTAGAGGGGTCACAATGGAATTCTGACAATCCAACTAGTTTTGGGTGGTGATTCATGACTTAGGAGCGCAATCAGAGCTGATTTTGGAGGTTCGGTGTAGAATTAGGCTTGAATTGGCTAAGTTAGAATTTTGGCGAAGTACGGTTGATAGGTGAGATTTTGATTCATGGGTCAGATTGAAATTATGACAGTTGTAGTAGCTCCGTTATGTGATTTTGGATATGCGTGCAAAGTTTCAGGTAATTCGGAGGTGTTTAGGTCGGATTTTGGATCAAATGCAAGTTTCAAAAGTTTTAGTTTAACTTAGGCTTGAATCCATGGTAATTTGATGATTTTGATGTTTATGATAGTATTTTTTTGTTACGAGCAAGTTTGAATGAAGTATTAGAACATATATGTGCATTTGGTTGGGGTCCCGAGGGCCTTGGGGTGATGTTGGATGATCAAAACGAGAATTTTTAAAGTTGCAGCAAGTCTGTTATTTGAAGCTCCTGGTATTTCTGCATCTGCGGAAAAAGGACCGCATGAGTGGTTCCGCAGATGCGGCTAAGTGGTTGCAAAAGAGGTCCTGGTGAGGGATGGCATCTTCCGCAAAAGTGGAAGAAGTTCCGCAAAAGCGGATACCGCAGAAGCGGGTAAGAGACCGCAGAAGCGGTCATGGAATACTTGAGGGGACCGCAGAAGCGGTCATTGTGATCGCACAAGCAGGGACCGCAAAATCGGTTTAAGACCGCAGAAGTGGCCCCAATTTACTTAAAGGGAAACTGCAGAAACGGTTTGTTGGCCACAGAAGCGACAACCACAGAAGCAGTTTGGGTGTCGCAGAAGCGAATATCGCAGAGGGTTTAATGAAACAGTGTTTGCAAATTTCAGAAGTTAAGAAAACATTTTTGACTTCGAGAAGAGGCGATTTTGGCTGATTTTTAGGAGAAAATGAAGGATCACCATCAGATATGAGCTATTATCCTAGGAATACGTTATTTTGGTGTAAAAACATTGATTAATCACAACATGTTAAGGATTTAAGGGCTAAAAATAGTGATTAGGGCTTGGAACTCAAGAGAGTAAATTTAAGTTTTGGAGGGGGTAAACGAACTCCGTTTTTGATAAATTTTATATGTACGGACTCGTGGCAAGACGAGGAATCCGTTGATATGATTTTTCAAATTTTTTGAGAAGTGGGACCGAGGCTCGGGTTTTACCAACTTCACGATTTTTAGTGTTTTTCGAGTAATTTCAATTTGGTTATGTAATTTTAACCTATAATAACATATTCTTTGTGATTTTGAATAGATTCGATGCACGTAGAGGGAGATTCAGAAGGAAAAGGCATCACGAACCAGTCTACGACCAGTTAGAGGTGAGTAGTTGTATAGATGATGGCCTCATGGTTTGAAACCCCGGTTTATCACATCGTGATGCCATGTAGGGCGGACTCACACCCCATGGCAGGTGCGGGATCGTATATGATTGGGGATTGTGACTTGGTCCATCCTGAGTGAAAACTATAATATATTGGCGACTGATATGCACATTTTATTGAATATATCTGGGCCCAGTGCCATGTTTGGGGCCTTGTGCCGATCTGTAGTATTCGTCTAGGATAATTATAATTGTGATAGTATGATTTTATTATCATTGATATCAGTCCTCTGTTTAATCACTGTTATGAAATGCTAAGTCATTTTTTCTAGAAAATAAATAATTAAATGATATTTTCTAAAAAATTGGAAAATGGAAAATAAAGTGAATCATTTTTGTAACTGATATGCATACTGTGGACTGAGTATGGGTCGGGTTGCACGCTACATCAGTGATATGGTGATATTGCATTTGGGCTGTAGGAGCCCCTCTGGAGTCTATGCACACCCCCAGTGAGCGTCGTAGACGTTAAACGGATCAGGCTGTATGCTGCAACGTATTCATGTGCATTTCATTGCATCTTTACCTGATACTTGGCTACTATATTTGATATTGCTTTGCTGTTAGTTCATAGTTAAGGTATAGGACTGTTAGTTTTAGCTTTGCTTTGTGGCATTTCGTGGATTTCTTATCTTTTATACATGCTTATTACTCACAAAGTCGGTAGTACTCACCCCTACTTCCTGCACCTGTGTGCAGATTCAGGTACACTGGAGGCTTAGCTAACACTCGTAGTCTCCAGATATTTTCAACGTCGTTGAGGTAGCTGCTTGATGTTCGCAGGACCTGGCTGCTCTTCATATTTTAGTTTACTATTATTATATACATTCCCAGACTTTTATATTTTCATTCAGATATCATTATCCAGTTTTGTTTAGAGGTCTAGAATCGTGACCCAGATCTTTTGGGAGTGATTATTCAGATTTCGTATTATTTTTTGTATTATTCTATTATTATTCTAAATTTATTTCATTTTTCCTTAAATTGTTGATTTGAGATTTATTGACGAATGGAGAGCGAGTGACGGTCAGGCTTGCCTAGCTTTAGTGTTGGGCGCCCTCACGACCGCTTTTGGGTCGTGACAAGTTGGTATCAGTGCCTAGGTTACTAGGACTCGTAAAGTCATGAGCCGGTTTAGTAGAGTCTCGCGGATCGGTACGTAGACGTCCGTATCTATCCTCGGGAGGCTACAGAACTTTTAGGAAATACCTCACTTTCTTAAAATTCATATTGTGCTTTTTGTTAAAGTGGAAACTAAATTTCTCTATTCTATTCTCTCACAGATGGCGAGAACCCGTGCTAATTGACGTGGCAAACGACCACCAGTACTACCTACTAGGGCCCTGGACGCGGTCGTGGTGCTGGAATAGGCGAACCAGCAGGGGCAACACCCGTGGACCCACCAGCTTCCCAGGTCCAGGATCAGCCTCTAGCTATAGATGCTCTAGCAGCACCTATTCAGGCACCGGCAGTGCCCATCGTGATTCCTGGTCCCAGGAGGCTTTGGCTCGGATTCTGTCTGTCTGCACTGGCTTGGCTCAGGCGGTTTCAGCCACTATAGTAGCGACTACTCTGAAAGGGGGTAGTCATCAAACCCCCGATGGTCGCACACCTGAGCAGGTTGCTCAGGGCTTACAGACACCTGAGGTAGCTCCAGTTCAGCTAGTTCAGTTAGTTCATCCAGTTGCACCGATTTTTCCAGTTGCGCCAGTCGCGCCATCTCTAGCTCATGTGGTTCCATGTATGCTGAATGACGATTAGTGCCGTTTGGAGAGGTTCGATAGACTCCAGACTCCGACATTCAATGGTGCTGAGGGCGAGGATTCCCAGGGTTTTCTGGATAAGTGCCAGCGCATGCTTCGTACTGCGGGTATTCTGAAGTCTAGCGGAGTGGATTTTACTACCTTCCAGTTCACAAGGGCTGCATTTACTTGGTGGGAAGAGTTCGAGAGGCATTGGCCTATTGGGGAAGTGCCCCTCACTTGGCAGCAATTCTCCACGGTTTTTTTGGAGAAGTATGTGCCCTATCTCACAGGGAGGAGCTGCGTCGTCAGTTCGAGTGGTTGACTCAGGGAGATATGATAGTGACTCAGTATGAGTTGAGATTTACATAGTTGGCTAGGCATGATATGTGGATGATCTCGACAGATAGAGAGACAATCAAGAGGTTTACAGATGGCCTCAACTATCCGATCAGTATATAGATAACTAGAGAGAGGGCTACAGTAGCTACATTTGAGAAGGTTGTTGATGCGGCTCGAATGATTGAGACGGATTGCCGTTAGGAGCGTATGGAGAGGGAGGCCATGAGGACTCTAGGTTCAGGTAATTTCAGCGGTGCTCTGTCTAGGGCCCAGTTTCAGCATGGTAGAGGTCGTTCCTTTAGGCCTTCTCAATCAGGACGCACAGAGTCCAGTAGAGCCTCTTTAGGCCGGGGCCATTAGGGCTATCGGCAGTGTCAGCCTGCACTGAGTGCTCTCCCAGCTCAGGGTTCGTCTGCAGTAAGGGGTTCTTACTTCTCCAGGTTCAGGTCGTTGTTATGAGTGCAGTGAGTTGGGTAAAATGAGGAGATAGTGTCCTCGACTCCGTAGTAGGCAGTCTTAGCAAAGGGATCAGCCCTCGTCTTCTGCTCAGGTTTCTTCGGCTCCCACTCAGTCATCTAAGGAGGGAGGCTAGGTAGCCAGAGGTAGCCCCAGGGGTGAGGACCGTACTGGCGGTGGCCAGGCTTGTTTCTATGCCCTTCTAGATAGGAGGGACATTATTGCCTCGGATGCAGTCATCACATGTATTATCTTAGTCTGCCACATGAATGCTTCTGCTTTATTTGATCCCGGATCTACCTATTCATATGTATCTTCATATTTTGCTCATCATTTGGGTACGACCCGTGGTTCTCTTGCATTTCCTGTGCACGTATCTACCCCGGTGGGTGATACTATTAATTTGGATCATGTATATTGATCCTGTTTGGTGACTATTGATGGTATGGAGACCCGAGTTGACTTATTATAATAGGGCATGGTAGATTTTGATGTGATTCTGGTTATGGATTGGCTATCTCCATACCATGCTATTCTGGACTGTCATGCTAAGACAGTTATGTTAGCTATTCCGAGTATTTCGAGGATTGAGTGGCGAGGTATGACTGATTATGTACCCAGTAGGGTGATTTCCTTCCTAAAAGGTCAACGGATGGTTGGAAAAGGGTGTTTCTCCTATTTGGCTTTCGTGAGAGATGTGGAAGTGGAGGCTTCTAGTCTTGATTCGGTTCCTGTCATAAGAGATTTCCCTGACATGTTTCCAGCGGACTTGCCGAGCATGTCATCGGACAAGGACAATGATTTCGGCATTGATCTGGTTCCGGGTACTCAACCCATATCTATTCCTTCTTATCGTATGGAACCAGCGGAGCTAAAGGAGTTTAAAGAACAGATTTAGGAACTCCTATATAAGGGGTTCATTTGCCCAAGTGTGTCACCTTGGGGTGCAACGGTATTATTTGTAAAGAAGAAGGATGACACAATGAGAATGTGCATTGACTATAGACAGCTGAATAAGGTGACAGTGAAGAACAAGTACCCACTACCCCGCATGGAGGATTTGTTTGATCAGCTCCAGGGAGCAAGGATATTCTCTAAGATTGACTTCCAATCAGGCAACCACCAGCTGAAGATTAGGGATTCAAACATTATGAACATGGCTTTCAGGACGAGATATGGGTACTACGAGTTTGTAGTGATGTCATTCGGGTTGACTAATACCCAAGCCGCGTTCATGCACTTGATGAATAATGTATTTTGTCTGTATCTGGATTTTTTTGTGATCGTGTTTATTGATGATATCCTGGTGTACTCGCATAGCCAGGAGGAGCACGCGTAGGACTTGAGGGTGGTATTGCAGAGATTGAGAGAGGAGAAGCTTTATGCAAAGTTCTCAAATGTGAGTTTTGGCTCAGTACTGTGGCTTTTCTAGGACATGTGGTGTCTAGAGATGGCATTCAGGTTGACCTAAAGAAGATTGAGGCGGTTCAGAGTTGGCCCAAACCGTCCTCAGCTACTGCGATTGGGAGTTTTCTCGATTTGGCAAGATATTACTGCAGGTTCATTTAGGGCTTTTCATTAATTGCTTCACCTTTAACGACTTTGACGCCGAAGAATTCTCCATTTATGTGGTCAGATGAATGCGAGGAGATCTTCCAGAAGCTCAAGTCGGCTTTGACCACAGCTCCGGTACTAGTATTGTCTTCAGCTTCAGGTTCTTATATGGTGTATTGTGATGCTTCGAGAGTTGGGATCGGTTGCGTATTGATGCAGGCGGGTAGAGTGATTGCTTATGCTTCTCGTCAGCTAAAGCCCTATGAGAAAATCTATCCTGTTCATGACTTAGAGTTAGCTGCAATTGGTCATGCCTTGAAGATTTGGAGGCATTACCTATATGGTGTATCTTGTGAAGTATATACAGACCATCGAAGTCTTTAGCACTTGTTTAAGCAGAAGGATCTTAATCTGAGACAGCGGAGATGGCTTGAGGTACTCAAAGACTTTGATATTACCATTTTGTATCATCCGGGGAAGGCCAATGTGGTGGCCGATGCTTTTAGTTGGAAGGCTATTAGTATGGGTAGTTTGGCGTACATTCCAGTTGGGGAGAGGCCCCTTGCGATTGATGTTCAGGACTTGGCCAATCAGATGGTGAGGTAAGATATTTTCGAGCCCACTCGGGTGTTGGCTAGTGTGGTTTCCCGATCTTCTTAGTATGACCGCATTAGAGAGCGCCAGTATGATGACCCGCATTTGTTTGTCCTGTTGACCATTGGAGATGATGGTTTGTTGCGTATGCAGGGACGTATTCGCGTGCCTAATGTGGATTAGAGGAGGCTCACAGCTCACGATATTCGATTCATCCGGGTGCCGCGAAGATGTACCAGGACTTGAGATAGCATTACTGGTGGAGGAGGATGAAAAAGGATATTGTGAATTATGTGGCTCGATGTCTCAACTGTCAGCAAGTCAAATATGAGCATCAGATACCCGGTGGTGTACTCCAGTAGATGGATATTTCGGAGTGGAAATGGGAGAATATTACTATGGATTTCGTGAGTGGTCTTCCTCGTTCCTCGAAGAAGTTTGATTCGATTTGGGTGATTGTGGATAGACTAACCAAGTTTGCGCAGTTCGTTCAGTATGTACTACCTATTTTGCGAAGTTGTTAGCAGAGATTTTCATCCGGGAGATTGTACGGTTGCATGGGGTTCCGATTTCCATTGTATCCGATAGGGGTACCATGTTTACTTCCCAGTTCTGGAGGACTTTCCATCGTAGTTGGACACGCAGGTACAGTTGAGCACAATATTTCATCCACAGACAGATGGGCAGTCCGAGCGTACTATCCAGATACTGGAGGACATGTTGCGTGCTTGTGCTATTGATTTTGGAGGTTCTTGGGCTGAATTCTTGCCAGTTGCGGAGTTTGCATATAACAACAACTATCAATCCAACATCCAGATGGCGCCGTATGAGGCCTTATGTGGGAGAGAGTGTAGATCTCCTGTTGGTTGGTTTGAGCCAGGCGAGGCTAGATTATTGGGGACATAGATAGTTCAGGATGCCTTAGAGAAGGTGAAAGTAATCCAGGAGAGGCTTCATACAGCTCAGTCACATCCGAATAGTTATGCGGACCAGAAGGTTCGAGATGTATCATATGCAGTGGGTGAGAAGGTCTTGTTGAAGGTTTCACCTTTGAAAGACGTTATGAGGTTTGGAAAGAAAGGGAAGCTGAGTCCAAGGTTCATTGGACCTTTTGAGATACTTAGGAGGATTGGGAAGGTTGCATATATGCTTGCTTTTCCACCTAGCTTGTCGGGAGTTTATCCGGTGTTCCACGTTTTTATGCTCCGGAAGTATGTTGGGGGCCCGTCTTATGTGTTAGACTTTAGCACAATCCATTTGGATGAAGACTTGACCTATGATGTGGAGCCGGTGGCCATTTTGGGTCGTCAGGTTCGAAAGTTGAGATCTAAGGACACAACTTCGGTGAAGGTGCAGTGGAGAGGCCGGCCCATGGGGGAAGCCACTTGGAAGACTGAGCAGGAGATGCAGAGCAAATATCCTCACTTGTTTGATACTCCAGGTATGTTTCTTGACCCGTTCGAGGAGCAGCGTTTGTTTAAGTTGGGGCGGATGTAAAGACCTGACCAGTCGTCCCGTGAGTTACTGCCCCATTTTCCCCATTTGATGCTTCTATATGTTTCATTATATGTGTTGGAAAAATTTGAAGTAATTCAGATGGAGTTTGGTCAGAAATCAGACAATTAGTTTCTTTATGAGAAAGTTAGTTTGGAAAAGTCAATTGAATGTTGACTTATGAGTTAGACGGCAAGGAATGGAATTCCGACAATTAGACTAGTTTCTGGTGGTGATTCATGACTTAGGAGCGCAATCAGAACTGGATTTGGAGGTCCGGTGTAGAATTAGGCTTGAATTGGCTAGGTTAGAATTTTGGCGAAGTCCGGTTGATAAGTGAGATTTTGATCCGGGGGTCGGATCAAATTCCGACAGTTGTAGTAGCTCCCTTAGGTGATTTTGGATATGCGTGAAAAGTTTGAGATCATTTGGAGGTGTTTAGGTTGGGTTTTGAACCAAATGCAAGATTCGGAAGTTTTAGTTTAACTTAGGCTTTAATCCGTGATAATTCGATTATTTTGATGTTTATGATAGTATTTTTATGTTACGAGCAAGTTTGAATGAAGTATTAGAACATATCTTTGCATTTGGTTGGGGTGCCGAGGGCCTCAAGGTGATGTTGGATGATTAAAACGAATTTTTTTTTAGTTGCAGCAGGTCTGTTATTTGAAGCTCCTGGTATTTTTGCGCATTTGCGGAAAAGGACCGTAGAGCGGTTCCTCATATACGACTAAATGGTCGCAAAATTGGTCCTGGTGAGGGCTGGCATCTTCCGCAAAAGCGGAAAAAGTTCCGCAAAAGCGGATACCGCAGAAGCGGTCATGGAATACTTGAGGGGACCGCGGAAGTGGTCATTGTGATCGCAGAAGCGGGGACAACAAAAGCGATTTAAGACCGCAGAAGCGGCCGCATTTGAGTTAAAGGAAAATCGCAGAAGCGGTTTGTAGGCCGCAAAAGAGATAACCGCAGAAGCGGTCTGGGGTGTCGCAGATGAGAAAATCGCAGAGGGTCTAATGAAACAGTGTTTGCAAATTTAGGAAATTAAGAAAATATGTTTGACTTCAGGAAGAGGCAATTTTGGGCGATTTTTAGGAGAAAACGAAGGTGCATCATCAGGTATGGACTATTAGCCTAGGAATACGCTATTTTGGTGTAAAAACATTGATTAATCACGGAATTTCAAGGATTTAAGGGCTGAAAATGGAGGTTAGGGCTTGGAACTCAAGAGAGTAAATTTGAGTTTTGGAGGGGTAAATGAACTCCATTTTTGTTAAAATTTATATGTATGGACTCGTGGAAAGATGAGGAATCCATGATATTATTTGTTTAATATTTTGAGAAGTGGGACCGGGGCTCGAGTTTTACCAACTTCGCGATTTAGTGTTTTTTGAGTAATTTCAATTGGGTTATGTATCTTTATCCTATAATAACATATTCGTTGTGATTTTGACTATATTTCGACGCGCGTAGAGGAGATTCAAAAGGAAAAAATATTGCGGACCAGTCTATGACCGGTTAAAGGTTAGTAGTTTGTATAGATGATGGCCTGAGGGTTTGAAACCCTGGTTTATTACATCGTGATGCTATGTAAGGCATGACTCACACCCCATGGCATGTGCGGGATCGTATATGATTGAAGATTGTGACTTGGTCCATCCCGATTGATAATTATAATATATTGGTGACTGATACGCACATTGTATTGAATATATCTAGGCCTAGTGACATGTTTGCGGCCTTGTGCCGATCTGTAGTATCCGTCCAGGATAAATATCGTTGTGATAGTATGATTTGTATAATCATTGATCTCAGTCCTGTGTTTAATCAGTGTTATGAAATGCTAAGTCACTTTTCCTGATAATAAATAATTAAAGTATATTTCTTAAAAATTGGAAAATGGAAAATAAAGTGAATCTATTATGTGACTCATATGCATACTGTGGACTGAGTATGGGTCGGGCTGCACGCCGCAGTAGTGATATGATGATATTGAGCTTGGGCTGTTGGATCCCCTCTGGAGTCCATACACACCCCCAGTGAGCGCCGTCAACATTAAATGGATTGGGTTGTACGCCGCAGCGTATTCATGTGCATTGCATTGCATCTTTACCTGATACTTGGCTGCTATATCTGATATTGCTTTGCTGTTAGTTCGTAGTTAAGGTATAGAACTGTTAGTTTTTGCTTTGCTTTGTGGCAATTCGTGGATTTTTTATTTTCAGACATTATATATGCTTATTACTCACTGAGTCAATAGTACTCACCCCTACTCCCTGAACCTTGTGTGCAAATTCAGGTACAACGGAGGCTTAGCTGACCCTCGTAGTCTCTAGATATTTTAAGAGTCGTTGAGGTAGCTGCTTGACATTCGCAGGACCTGCCTCCTCTTCATATTTCAGTTTATTATTATTATATACCTTCCCAGACTTTTGTATTTTCATTCAGATATCATTATCCAGTTTTTTTAGAGGCTCTAGACTCGTGACCCAGATCTTTTGGGGAGTGATTATTCAGAATTTCGTATTATTTTTGTATTATTCAATAAATATTATTGGATAATTACTCTGAATTTATTTTATTTTTCCTTAAATTATCGATCTGAGACTTATTGACGAATCGAGAGCGAGTGATGTTCAGGCTTGCCTAGCCTTAGGGTTGGGCGCCGTCACGACTGCGTTTGGGTCGTGACACTGGGCAAAAGGGCAGTCGGCGCCAGTTTATCCCGCCAACCTGGCTTATATTCCACCTTTGGCTCAATCTCAAGAGCCTTATACCGTGAACGCATCTCCAGCCTTCCCTTTCTACCAACAGAGCTATGGCACCACTTCCCACATTTCCCATGCTCCACCACCCAAACAAAACCCTCCTCCACCAATCACTCCTGCCTTTGTGGCGCCTCCACCTACCACATTGCAAAGATCTTCCAGTGAGCCACTGTTTCAAACTCATGACAGCCAGTACCATCCTCCCCAGCCTACCTTTAAATCTTCTGAGCCATATTCCTACGCCCCTCACTTTGAGCTCCTAGCAGAAACCGAAAAGCCGCTTAAGAGCCCGAAGAAGGAAGAAATGTTTCGAAAAGTAAAAAGCCTAGAGCAATCCTTCAGGAACATGCAAGGATTGGGTGTTCAATTCAGTGTGGCATATAAGGATTTATGTCTGTTCCCAGATGTTCAGTTACCAGCAGGGTTCAAAATGCCTAAGTTCGATCTATACGACAGGCATGGTGATCCGGTAGCACACCTGAGGGGATTCTTCAGTTAGATTAGAGGGGCAGGTGGAAAAGATGAGTTATTGATGGCGTACTTCAGCCAAAGTTTGAGTGGGTATGCATTGGAATGGTATACATGACAGGACCACGGTAGCATTCGCCAGCCATTTTCAGTACAATCTAGAAATTATTCCAGATCGTCTGTCGCTGATAAAACTCAAGAAAAAGCCCGGGGAGAGTTTCTAGGAATATGTTTTCAGTTGGAGGGAGCAGGCCGCGAGGGTCGACCCTCCAATGAAAAAGAGCGACATGGTTGATTACTTTTTGCAGGCTTTGGAGCCGACTAATTTTGGTAACTTGGCAATAGCAATTGGTAAATCTTTTAATGAAGTTGTAAAGATGGGAGGTATGGTTGAGAAATGAATTAAGTCCAATAAAATCATGAGTTATTCAACGATCAAAGCAACCACCCATGCCATCCAAAGCGGCACCGGAGGGCGTGCTTGGGAAAAAGAAGAAAGAAGATGTTGTAACAATTGAGTCTGGAGCTTGGTCCGGATCTAGAGGACCTTCACCCTACTACAACCAACCCCGACCCCACCACCAAAATTACCCCTACACTCTATATAGCCCTCCCCAACACTACTACATACCGCTAGATCCACCTTTTTTCCGTCCACCAGACTCAAACTTATACCCAGCCTCTGGCTCACGCGCAATGGCGTGCACCGGCTCCCCAAAATTCATACCCAACTCCAAAAAACAACTATCCACCACTAAAGGCCTACAGAAACCCCCCCCCTCCGGAATAGGTTTCCGTTCAAACCAAGCCTTCAAGAATGAGAGAGAATAGAAACAAAAGACATTCACTTCACTGGGAGAATCAAACACCAGTCTTTTTCATAGATTGAGGCAGTTGGGCATGTTGAATCCAATCGAGCCTAAAATGCAAAATTCCCTTCCTAGAAAACTTGACCTTTTAGTGAGTTGTGAGTATTATTCAGGGGCTCTCGGGAATGATACAGAGAAGTGCTGGAAACTAAAAACAACTGTGCAAGAGCTCATTGACACTCACCAGATCGAGGTTCAGGCCCTAGAGGCACCAACTATTAACCAGAATCCGTTGCCGGATCACCGTGAGACCCATATGATTGAGTTGATACTTAGGGGAGGGGAGCGAAAGAAACCCTCATAGACAGTAATGATGATCCGTTCTAGCAAAACCAGTTCAAATAAAAAGGAAACCAGTGGGAAATCAGCGGTTCAATTGAAAGGGGTAGACAAAAAGCCAACTGTGGTAGCCAAGAAAGGGTCGTCGAGCATTATTGCAGTAAAGCCAGAGCCGGTCAAAGTTGTGGTACAAGGGGTAGCAAGCAAACCCGTGGTGATCATGAAGGGAGCTCACATTGAGTCTGTTATCATAAATTCAATAACTCAGTTGCCAGTAATAAACAGCAAAGCCATTCCTTGGAGTTATGAACATGCGGTGGTGATATTTAAGGGGAAAGAATCAAACAAGAAGTTTGTTAGGCGCATGGTCTTACTCGTTCAGGAAGGTGCTTTGCCCCCGAAGAGTTATGAAAAGCTAAGGTCCCAAAAGACAACCCGGTACTGGTTAAGAAAGCCGTGACGGAAGAGGAAGTAGAAGAATTCTTGAAAAAGATGAAAGTGCAGGATTACTCTATCGTTCAACAGTTAAGGAAGACACCAGCCCAGATCTCTTTGCTTTTAATTATTATCCACTCAGATGAGCATCGCTGGGCACTGATGAAAATATTGAATGAGGCCCATGTCCCTGACAAGATCTCGGTGAATCACTTGGAGAAGATAGAAAATAAAATCTTTGAGGTGAACAGAGTTACTTTCTTAGACGATGAGTTGCTTGTGGAGGACACGGAACATAAGAGGGCACTTTGTATGACGGTGAAATGCGAGGACTCTATAGTCATGCGAGTTCTAGTCGATAAAGGATCTAGTGCAAATATATGTCCCCTATCCACGTTGAACAAGCTGAAGGTCGATGACAATAGAATTCATAAAAACAACATTTATGTGTGAGGATTCGACGGTAGGGGCAAAGATTCAGTGGGCAACATAATACTAGAATTGACAAGCGGGCCAGTGGAGTTCGCCATGGACTTCCAGGTACTAGATGTGGCAGTCTCTTAGAACCTTTTGCTAGGGCGACCATGGATTTAGTCCGCCAAGGCGATGCCATCTACATTGCATCAAATGGTCAAGTTTTAGTGGACAGATAGGAGATTGTAGTGCACAGTGGAGACAATATGAGCGCTTTAAGTGATGCCATTGTGCCCTTCATAGAAGTTGACGATGACAAGGAGATGTGGGTCTACCAAGTCTTCGACACAATCTCAGTGGAAAAGGTCCCAGAGGGGAAAAACATCACAGTCCCTAGAATAATGGGCGCAACTATCATGGTGGCCTCAGAGATGTTAAAGAACGGGTTTATACCGGGTAAAGGTTTGGGTGATGCCCTTCAAGGCTGTGCATCCAGTTTCTCTTCCCAAGAATATGGATACTTTTGGATTGGGGTTTAAGGCCACAGCTGCAGAGTAAGACGAGCCCGTAAAATGAAGAAAAGGGCATGGGTCCTTTCCAAGCTAATCCCGCGTCTGTCCAGGTCATTCGTCAGGCACATGTATCAGAAAGCAACTGTTCTCAAAAGTTCGTGGGTCATTGATTGGTACTGATGGAGACTTGGATAAGGGGTTTGAAAGTTTATTCGCCGAGGTTAACATGGTTGAGGCCGGGAAAAAGGTCAAGCAAGGTAGATGTGGAGTTCATTGGACCACGTGCTAAATTCAACAATTGGGAAGCCACTCCTCTTCCTACTCGGAGGGAGTCTTGGTAGTAGATTTTGATTTTCTTTTGTTGTCTGGATTATTCCAGGGTTTGTAATTAAGATATTATGTTCCATCCAATTGGATGTTTTAAAACCCTATTATCTTTATATTCAATGAAATACAATTGTCTTTTCTTTCTTCATTCCTAGTTTTATTTCTGTTTTATTTTCTTCTCTGTAAAGTTCCTTTTATGCTGATATCAATGACTTGACATGCATGAGGAATCTTTAGCCCAGTATTAAAAGCCAATCTGACTGGAAAATACTAATACAAGAAATTGAGTGTGACGATAAGTTGGAATATGATTATGACGAGGCCAATAAAGAAATTAGTAATGAATTAAGCCACTTTGAGGAAAAACCTAAACCTAACCTAAATGACACAAAAGCAGTTAATCTAGGGGATCAAGATAATATCCGAGAAACTAAAATAAGTATTCATCTAGAATCACAACTCATGGAAGAGATAATCAAAGAAGTGTTCGAATACAGAGATATTTTTATGGTCGTATGATGATATGCCGGGTCTAAGCACTGATTTAATGGTTCACAAATTTCCCACTGACCCGACATTCCCTCCTGTCAAATAGAAGCTGAGAAAGTTCAAAATAGATATGAGTGTAAAGATCAAAGAAGAGGTCACCAAGCAGTTCGATGCGAAAGTCATTCAAGTCACGCGGTATCCCACCTGGTTAGCCAATGTTGTGCCTGTTCCAAAAAAGGATGGCAAGACTAAGGTGTATGTGGATTATCGAGATTTTAACAAGGCAAGTCTAAACGACAATTTTCTATTGGTGAACATCCACATATTGATTGATAATTGTTCCAACCATGAGATTGGTTCTTTTGCGGATTATTACGGGGTGTATCATCAGATCTTGATGGACGAGGAAGATGCAGAAAAGACGGCATTCAATACGCTGTGGGGAACATACTGTTATCGGGTCATGCCGTTTGGTTTGAAAAATGCCGGGGCAACATATATAAGGGAAATGACAACGATATTCGATAATATGATACACAAGGATTTGAGGTGTACGTGGATGATGTGATTGTGAAGTCTAGAAAGCAGTCTGACCATGTCAGAGATCTAAGGAAGTTCTTCCTAAGGCTTTGCAGGTATAATCTTAAGCTCAATCCTGCAAAGTGTGCTTTTGGGGTGCCGCATGAGAAGTTGTTGGGGATTATAGTTAGCCGCCGGGGTATTGATCTATACTCGTCGAATGATCAAGGTTATTTTAGGAATTGCAACCTCTGAGGAAGAAGACTGAGGTGATGAGTTTGCTGGGGAGATTGAATTATAACAGTAGGTTCATTGCTCAGCTCTCGACAACTTGTGAGCCAATCTTCAAACTGTTAAAGAAAGATGTTGCAGTCAAGTGGACAGATGAATGTCAGGAGGCTTTTGATAAGATAAAGGGGTATTTGTCGAATCCACGCGTGTTGGTCCCGCTAGAACCAGGGAGGCCTTTGATTCTATATTTGACGGCTTTGGATAATTCATTTGGCTGTGTACTAGGGCAACATGATGTTTCTGGCAGAAAGGAGCATGCTATCTATTATCTCAACAAGAAATTCACATCATACGAGGTTAAGTATACTCATCTTGAGAGGACATGTTGCGCCCTAACTTGGGTTGCACAGTTGAAACATTATCAACTTATACTACTTACCTCATATCTCGTTTGGATCTATTAAAGTATAATTTTTAGAAGCCTATGACCTCAGGGAGGCTTGCAAAGTGGCATATCCTCCTTACATTGTTTGACATTGTCTATGTGACACAGACTGTGATGAAAGCACATGCATTAGCTGGTCAATGGCTGAGAATCCAGTTGATGAAGATTATGAACCTTTGAAAACTTATTTCCCTGATGAAGAGGTGATGCGTATTGAGGAGTTGGAACAAATTTAGAAGCCGAGATGGAAACTTTTCTTTGATGGGGCTGCAAACATGAAAGACGTGGGGATAAGAGACGTACTTATTTCTGAAAGAGGGCAGCACTACCTTATTACGGCTCAACTTTTTTTCTATTGCACAAACAGCATGGCGGAGTATGAGGCTTTCATTCTAGCTTTGAGGTTGGCGGTGGACATGGGTGTCCAGGAAGTGTTAGTCATGGGTGACTCGGACATACTGATATACCAAATTCAAGGAGTATGGGAAACACGAGACTTGAAGCTTATATCTACCGACAATGTTTTCATGATCTTTGTCAACGGTTTCAATCAATAGAGTTAAGACACATTCCAAGGATTCATAATGAGGTTGCCAATGCATTAGCTACTTTGGTATCAATTTTCCATCATCCGAAATAAGGCTTATGTGGACCCTTTGCAGATTCAGGCCCTCGATCAGCATGCTTACTGTAATGTGGTGGAAGAGTAACTTGACGATGAGCTGTGGTTTCATGACATGAAGGAATATATCAGGATTGGGGTGTATCCGGTACATGCCACAAGTGATCAGAAAAGAACAATTCGACTGTTGGCACTCGAGTTTTTCTTTAGCGGAGGGGTGTTGTGCAAAAGAACTCTAGATCTCGGGTGTTAAGATGCATTGATACGAGGAAGGCCACAACTATCATGACTGAGTACATTCTAGAGTTTGTGGACCGCATATGAGTGGGTACGTTCTAGCAAAGAAGATTCTTCGAGCAGGTTATTATGGGCTAACTATGGAGCGGGATTGTATCAGTTTCGTATGCAAATGTCATCAGTGACAAGTGCATGGAGATTTGATTCATTCTCCACTATCAAACTACACACGATGCCTGAACCGTGGCCTTTTGTTGCATAGGGCATATATGTCGTTGGGCCAATTGAGCCAGCACCGTCATGGGCCTCGGTTCATCTTGGTAGCCATGGATATTTCACCAAATGGGTAGAGGCTAAAACGTTCAAGTCTGTAACCAAGAAAGTTGTGGTGTATTTTGTGCATTCAAATATTATCTATCAATTTGGGATAACGAAGGTGATCATCACAGACAATGGAGCCAATCTCAATAGTCATTTGATGAAAGAGGCATGTGAGCAGTTCAAGATCACACATTGCTATTCTACCCCATACCGCCCTAAGAGAAATGGTGCGGTTGAAGCGGCCAAAAAAATATAAAGAATACTTTGAAAACGGCAGCGAGTTTTTAGACAGTGGCATGAAAAGTGGCCTTTTGCATTGTTGGGGGTACCGCACCACTATTCGTACTTTAGTAGGGGCGACTCCTTATTGTTGGTGTACGGTACCGAAGCAGTGATACCCACGAAAGTGGAAATCCTATCCCTTCAAGTTGTCGCAGAGCCTGAGATCGATGATGATGAATGGGTGAAAACCCGCCTGGAACAGTTGAGTTTTATTGATGAGAAATGGTTGGCAGTAATGTGTCACGGCCAATTGTACCAACAAAGAATTGCAAGAGCATACACCAAGAAAGTGCGTCCGAGGAAGTTTGAAGTGAGACGATTGTCACACCCCGTTTTTACCTACCGCCCCTAGGAGCATAAGGGAGTTTTTCCAATGAAAGGACAATCGAAATGGAATTTGTTTATTTGATTCAGAGTCGCCACTTGGATATTTATGGTGTCCCATGTCACCGGTTGAATCCTAAATCGAGAAAAACATTGACTCTATATTACAGTCCGAGAACTAGAAATCTGGATAAGGAATTTTGTTAACCCGAGAGATGGTGTTAGGCATTCCCAATTTCCGTAGTTCTAGCACGGTCGCTCAACTGTCATATTCGGCTTACTTATCTGATTTTAATACATTTTGAACCTATGTGCAAATTTTAACTTTTTACCGCTTTTATTATTATTATTATTATTATTATTATTATTATTATTATTATTATTATTATTATTATTATTATTATTATTATTATTATTATTATTATTATTATTATTATTATTATTAACGAGAATTGCAACGTCGTCAAAACACATTTCGAACCACGTCACATCAATGCACCCATGGTTATTGACACATTTCGACTCCGTTGAGAATTGGATTTGGGTCACATAAATTTGCACCCGATTTTAAGAAACTAAATTATTAAAAGAGCACCTAAAGTGATTAGCGCGTTATAAACTTTGGGGAGGGTCGTGAAATTTACTAAACGGCCCATCCCGAATTCTAAATATTTTATTTTTATCATTTATTGAGGGCCCCGCAATTTATGTATTTTTATTTGGCGGGACTCGTCTCATTTGTTATTAAAAAGGCAAACCTATAACCGACTATGATTTGCTATATATTTTGTCTCTAAAAAATAAGGAAAAGGCCCTAATTAATTAATGCGTCAACAACCTTACTATGAGAAAGGCTGCCTCCAACATTGGGCATACAAGACGTTTGCAGTCCAATGAGCCCAGGTTCGAGCCTAGACGGGAGCAATGCAGCACGAATCTGGGCAGCCCAATCAGCTCCAACCGAATCAACTAATTTTTGTGCAATTTTTACTATGTATTCTAACTCAAGTAATAAGATCAATTTGTGTTTATCACTGATTTGCTTTATATCCTTATTTCAACAATTCAACCTATTTATCTATCAATTAATGAGCTCCTAAATGTTATCAAAGGTACACAGCCGAATTGGAAAACAAGAACTTGATTTTAACAACAGTAATATTCGCGTGATTTCCCTTATGTATAAACAAATTAACGACCTAAAAAATGTAGAACAAACCAGCTACTTTGAAACTAACTCGGACTAGTATTATTCCACTCACACTCAAATGATTCCTGATTTACGGAACCGTTGAGATTAACATGCTGAAACGTGAACTAGTTCTTATCCTTACTTATGAACTAAACTACATTACATTACACTATACTATACTAGTAATACAAGTTAAGCTAAAAGTTACCAACTATAGAGTTCTCATACTTATGGGCGTAAACTTAAATAGATCAACAGTCCATAAAAGTCTATGTGTATGTCTATTATCCATATGACATAAAGCAAATAATTAACATCAACTACATTTACTTTACTACAATCTATCAAATTAAACAACAAATAGCCTATAAATGAACATAAATCTGCGAACATTTTTCATTTCAACTTCTCTTCCAAGTTACATCAAAGTGAGCTCATAAATGTGTACTTGGATTTGAAATCAGGAAGGAGAAAAAGAACAAGAAGAAGTCAGCAGCAGCAATACAACAGCAATATACCAACAACAAGAATCGGTGATTAAATCAGCCCATGAATTGTTCAAAGCCAGCCAAAGCTAACTGATCTACCCAGCAACACCATATGACCCAGAAAAGAACCAAACAGCTTTGAAAAATAACCCAACAACTCAACAGACGATGATTCATCTCAAATGAACCAAGTTTGACTTGAATACAAACATTTAATGGAGATTAACGACTAGGCCTCTCAAATACTCAATGTAACAGTACTTTTGGTATTTCTTCAAGGGAACAATGTTAATTGAACTAAATGACTGCTTAAAAGCTTTATCTCTCTTTGTATTTTTCTCAAGCTTCAAAACTCTCTAAGACTGATTAAACAAGAACCTAAAGTCTGATTCTAGGGCCTAAATGAGAACCTGAAAGACTATTTGTTTTCTTTTTAAGTTCTTCTAGCTCCCTCTTTCTCAATACTAACAAGAATGCCTTAAGAAATGCTCTTTATGACTGATTCAAAAGGGACCTGTCTAATTGATTTTTCAACACTCTTCAAGACTGATTCAAGAAGACCCTAAAAAGTGATTTTCAGGACCATAAAGAGAGCCTTTCAAAGGGAAACTGAATGCCTTCTCTCTCTATTTGTATATTGTTATCACTCTTAACCTCTATCTCTCTTACTCTCAATGTATTCAATATCTTAAACTCTAGACTCTCTTCATCCCTACACTCTTTTTCTTAGTGTGTTCCAGATATTCAAGCTTAAGATTGCTTATTAGAATGTGTCCATCTATTTAAGTACCAAGCCTAACCCTTTTTTTTTTTGTTTCCAGCTTGTATATTTTAAGATTTTTATCATTAACCCCATGTTTTTTATTTTCCAGCTTGTATATTCCCTCCCCATGTGCGCCACTTTAACTTTCATTATTACCCCCATGTTATCCACTTTCAAAATCCTAAAAGCATTAAACAAGGTGTCAACCCACTAGCAAACCCCTTTCCAATTTTTTAATTCATCCCACTACTTAATACAACTATTGCAATCCCAACCTAGCCACTACTAATAACTTCCCAAAGTTAGGTAGATAATATGGGTGGCAAATGGGCGGGTTGGGATGAATTTTAACGGGTCAAGATGGGTTAGGAAATAAATGGGTCATTGCCCAACCCAGCCCAAAGTGTATTTGGCTAAGATGAGTTGGGTCAAAGTGGGCTAAATAATGGGTCATAACCCAACCCGCCAAATTGACCCATGTTTAGAACCATGCTAATCTTTCATAAAAAATATTTTATCTTAAAATATGTAAATTGACAAATATTTTATGGATAGGAGGATGGCGTAGGGTGGGTGGTGCATAAAAATAAAAACATAGAAATTTAAAATAAAAAAAAAGTAATTTTTTTTGGAGGAGGTTGTGCGGGTGGGGTGGGTGGGGGGGGGGGTGTGGATGCATAAAAATAAAAAAAATATAAAATTAAAAATGCAAACAAAAAGTAAATTTTTTTTAGGGGGTTTGCTCCGGGGTGGGGGTGGGGGTAGGGTGGGTGGTGCATAAAAAACAAAAATAAAAACGGAAAATTGAAAATACAAAAAAAAAGTAAATTTTTTTTAGGGGTTTGAGGGGGGATTGAGGGGTGGGGGTTATGAGGGAGGGTGGGTGGCGCAGAAACACAAACAACAAAAAATTAAAAATAAAAAAAAAGTAAATTTTTTTTGGGGGAGGGGGGATAGGGGTAGGGTAAGTGGTGGGTGGTGTAGAAAATTAAAAGAATAGAAAAAAAATTGAGACAACTAAGTAAATTTCTAGATAAGTTGGGTTGAGATCCTTTGTTGTGTAAGAGTTTCATGGGTTGTATTTGAGATGTTAAATGAGTCATAATGGGCTATAAAAAATATGGGTTAACTCGGGTTCAACCCAAATTGACCCATGAGCTAAAAGATTTCAGCCCAACCCATTAATCTCTGCATTAGTTGGGCGGGCTAAATGGGTTTGGGCTCAAATTGTCATCCTGGTAGATAATCTCCTTTATTGAACAATTCTTAGGCTATGGAATGTTGATCAATGTAGAAATAAATCAGTCAAGGAGTTAGCATTAATTCAAATTGTCCTTAGACTTCAACTGACTATTGGCATGTTTTAACAAAAAAGAAGAATCCATCGAAATGTGATCCTTAGTCAACATAGTAACAACACTAACTTATTCACTTGAAAGCCAACCAAAACAGGTTTGAATCTGAATAATCACTTTCTTCTCAAATGCAAATCAACTACCTATGATTTATCTATTCTGTCATTGTTCACATTCGTGTTTACAGAATCTTCTTTCAACATTAAAGAATCGTTTTTCGAATCATGGCGATTGCATTTTAAGCTAAAAAGTAATCCAAAAAAACAGGGATATTCGTGAAAATCACGACGAGCACATCACTAATCCTTCATACAATAACCACACTGGATTAAACAGGTTTAAAGCAGGTCTAAGCCTAAAGGTGACACCAAGAACACTCCAAGAGATCTATGCAAACACAAATAAAATTGGAATCCATTTGAGCACATTGAGACTAAGCAAACAAGGCACTCATTCACATTAAAATTCAATATCAAAGCAAGTAATAAAAGAAAAACAAATCTGAAGTTATAGCTTCAATTAACCGAAATGAAACAACAATTACAACTGCACATAGAAACGACTTCAAACGAAATCAACAACATCGAACTAGAATAACGGACCGGAACTTGAGCGAGAATTCAACAATTCCCCATTGATCGAAGAACTTATCTCAAATCACTCACTTTTCTTCGATCGGTTTACTGCACCGATTTTCTCTTGTTTTAGTTTGTTCTTGTGTGTGTGTGTGTGTTGTGATTCTGTGCAAGCTGTTGTGAATGGGGAGAAAGCAGAAGCAGTGACTGGGTTTCTTCTCACCTAATTCCGACGGTAAAGAGATGGCACTGCTGCTATTTTTGGCGAGTTCCAGGTAGTGTGAGATATGTGGTGTTCACGTTCTTTGCGTGTAGTTGAGGGGGTATGGTGGTCTTGTCTTTGGTTGCCACGTTCTTTCGCAGATCTAAAGGAGAAGAAGGCGTTGAGGGTCTGATTGTTCTTTGGAGTTGCAGCTGATTCTGGTGATTTAGGGTGGTCCTTTGGCTGTGTTGATGGCTGAAGAAGCAATGAAGAAGAGGGATCTAGGTTAGGGTTCTTTAAGGTGTGGCAGCTAGGTACTAGAAAAATGAGGAAGGAGATTGAAAGGGGAGTCACTTGGTTATGGGCAGGGTGGACAGGGTAGGGGCGGGTTAGCAGGTGGTTTGGTTTATTGGGCTGGACGTGAGGTTTGGGTTGGGTGAATTAAAGTCGACTTTGCCCAATGTCTAATCCATTCTAATTTTTTCCAATTTTAAATCCTCCTTTTCCAAAACTTAAAACTAAAATGTAAATTAAAATATAAAAACCAAATTAACCTAAAAATACTAATTAACTCAAAATAATAATTATCACACATAATTAAATACAAAATTAAAAAGAAAATCACACAATTTTGACATTAAAAGCTAAAATGCAAGAACACATTATTTTTTGTGAATTTTTCATTTTTTTGTAAAAATAACGATTTGTTTAATTACTCTAAAAATGTGAAATAAAATCCTAAAGTCACCATATTTTTGCATTTTTAATGCATTAATAGAATTAAATATGCACACAAACTATACAAACAACTGAAGGAAAAATGCCACAAAATTTCACAAGATTGCAAACAATGAAAAACAATTATTTTGTTTTATTTTATAGGAGTAATTCACATTGGGCAAAAATCACGTGGTCACAGCTGGCCCTCTTTGCTCGAAAACATGAAGATATCGTGCAAAGATAAAATGTGCAGTTATGAGTGATTTTTGCCCGTTTGAGTACTCCGTGTGAAGCATTTTTGAAAGACTTGACCGAACCTCAGCTTGAAAGACTTCCTACATAACCTGGCTAACCGTAATTAGGTCAATGTACTTTGGAAAGTTTTGTAGCTGGGACTACCGTGAAACTGTGATCTTGCTGTTACTGTTGTTGTTGCTGCTGCTACTACTTACTGACCTCCTTATTACACCGTGCTAAAAGAAAATAAGAAGCTAGGCTAAACTATAGTCTATGAATTACAAAATCTTATCTAGATATTCCAACTGCTCTTGTGTCTCTTGTTGCTTTGCTGTCTTGTTGGCTTATGTTTCCTCTGATGTCTCTTCCTTTCTGACTTGACTTGTAGTCTTCTCTTGATTGCCGAACTCGAAATGCTTATTTTCTTCTTGTGAGCTTCAACTTATTTTTCCTTCAAAGCTTGAACTGCCTTCTTCAGACCATTGTTGCCTTCCATCTAATTTCTAAACTTGGATTTATGCTGGGTACTTTTGTTGTAACCCTCCGCTCTCCAGGCAGGCTCCCGACTTTAAAAACTTCTTAGAAATATGACACCTCTATTCTCTAGGCGGGCTACTGACTTCATCTATGACTTAAAAATAACACCTCCATTCTCCAGGCGGGCTCTTGACTTCATCTACAACGTAAAAATATAACACCTCCATCCTCCAGGCGGACTCCTGACTTTAACTACAACTTAAAAGTATAACACCTCTATTCTCCAGGTGGGCTCCTGACTTCATCTACAACTTAAAAAAATAACACCTCTATTCTCTAGACGGGCTCCTGACTTCAACAATTTCTTAAAAATATAACACCTCCATTCTCCAGGCGGGCTCCTGACTTCAACAACTTCTTTAAAAAATAACCCCTCCATTCTCCAGGCGGGCTCCTGACTTCAATAACTTCTTAAAAATTTAACACCTCCATTCTCCAGACAGGCTCCTGACTTCAACTACAACTTAAAATATAACACCTCCATTCTCCAGGCGGGCTCCTGACTTCAACTACAACTTAAAATATAATAGCTCCATTCCAGGCGGGCTCTTGAATTCAACAATGTTTTAAAATATGACACCTCTATTCTCCAGGCGGGCTCCTAACTTCAACTACAACTTAAAATATAATACCTCCATTCTTCAGGCGGGCTCCTCACTTCAACAACAACTTAAAATGTAATACCTCCATTCTCCAGGTGAGCTCCTGACTTCAACAACTTCTTAAAAATATAACACCTCCATTCTCTAGGCGGGCTCCTGAGTTCAACTACAACTTAAAATATAATACCTCCATTCTCCAGGCGGGCTCCTAACTTCAACTACAACTTAAAATATAATACCTCCATTCTCCATGAGGGTTTCTGACTTCAGCTACAACTTAAAAAATAATACCTCCATTCTCCAGGCGGGCTTCTGATTCAACAACCTCTTAAAAATATAACACCTCCATTCTCCAGGCGGGCTCCTAACTTCAACAACCTCTTAAAAATATAACACCTCCATTCTCCAGGTGGGCTCCTGACTTGAACAACCTCTTAAAAATATAACTCCTATATTCTCCAGGCGGCATCATGACTTCAACAACTCAAATTGTATTCTATTGACATTGTTCTCCCTTGCCTCCTGAATAATTTTCCTTCGACACTTGACTTATCTTCCTTTTAAACTCGAATTATCTTCCCTCCGAGTGATTTCCCTAAAATTATGTTGTCTTCCCTTGAAACTGCTTCCCTTAAGACTGTGTTTCCTTCCTCTAAAACTTGCTTCTTCTAAAACTTGTGTTTTCTTTATCTCCCTCAACTTGAATTGATTTCCCCATTCTTCATATGGGTACCCATTTTCAAGAAAATTTTCAAAATGAAAGAAAATTTTCTTCCCTAGTTTGATAATCTTCCTTGTATCCCATCTTTCCAATATCAATGGCATTTTGTGCCCCTGCTTCAGATCAAAGAAAATTTTGTTAGTTTAAAACGTGGTGAATGGTTATGGTACTCCTACTGGGATGCTTTTCTCTTTCTTCTTTCAATGCTCTATGTTGTCCGACTGTCATGAAACTTGGCCGATAACATCCGGCCTTCTTGAAGATTCTTTATTCACAAACTTCTCAACTGATGTTTTCCACTTTTACTCCATACTTTCCTGAAATCTTATACCAATCCATCATTTGGTCTTACAATGACATATTTCTCGTCCTATCACATTATCTTCGGACTATTTCCATATTTTACTTTGCACTATATTGGAAACTGGTAGTAAGATCTGAAAATCCTTCTCAACAACAAACTAGTATTGAAAAATATTTAACCAAAAGAAATGAAATATGATGACTTCAAAAGATAGAAAAAGAAAAGTCTTTCTAAACAATTGTTCGAGGAGAAGAAAAAGAAAAGAACTTATCTGAATTGTATAACCGATCTCAATGATCATGTTATACATTTCAGCTTAATCAACCCAGTCTATTATATCAATCAATCTTTCTAATGGCCTTAATTTGCAATTCAAAGGTCCCGCAACCCAACTCTTTTGCCGAATCAATATCTTTGTTCTGCTGATGCCTCGACGGATCCCTCCCATCAACATTATCTCGTTTGTCCCCTTTTTAACTACTTGTCGCCGTATAGTGCCCTTTGAGGGGTTTTCACTAATAAGACTCTCTTATTTCTCTCAAATCATGTCGCCTTATAGTGCGTGTGAAGGTTTTTCACCGATAAGACTCTCTCATTTTATTTCTCTCAGCTTCCGTCGTCTTATGGTGCCTGTGAATGTTTTCACCAATAAGACTCTTTCATTTTATTTCTCTCAGCTTTCGTCGCCTTATGGTGCATGTAAAGGTTTTCACCAATAAAACTCTATCTTTTTATTTCTTTTCTGCTGGGGATCAGAGTGTTATTCCCGACTTCTATTTGCCTGACTTGGCACTTCTTGAAAACTGATCGGGAGGTCTTTCTTTGAACATCAATATGGGTTTTTTTTGTGCATGGTTACAAGAAAAGGGTATCAAAATTTCAAAACAATTTTGATGGGTAAAACTTACAACTTTTGGAATCAAATTTCTTTCGGAGATCATAAACACAACTTTTGCCGCAGTTTTCTTGATTGGGAATCTTTTGACTTTTGCTACACTATGACCGAGCCGTGAGGCACCTACGTATCCTCTTTGAGGAATCATGTCAAACGTAGTTTCCTTTATTTTCTTGTGATTTTTTTTTGTTTTGTAATTATTTTTCTTTTTTTTTTTTTCATTTTCATTACTGATTCCAAAAGAGGGGTATGAAAGAATGAATAAGGCTCAAAAGGGAAAGGAAAGGTTAAAGTGTTTGGATAGAAGAACAAAATTTCCTCCGTCATTTCATTCTCCGTTACAATGCCAAATGTAATCAATCAGAAATTACAATTAAAGAAATCATACATAATATCTCTTGACTGCGTCAGAATTGATAGCCATGTCTATACATCTCCCTTCGACATCTATCAAACACAAAGCACCTTTAGATAACACTCTGGTCACAATAAACGGTCGTTGCCAATTCGGGGCGAACTTGCCCTTTGCTTCGGCCTGACGTGGAAGGATTCATTTCAACACCTGCTGCCCCACTTAAAACTTCCTGGGACATACCTTCTTATTCTATGCTCTTGCCATCCTTTTCGATACAATTGGCCGTGACATACTGCTGCCAATCTTTTCTCATCAATAAAGCTCAACTGCTCCAAACGGGTTTTGACCCACCCATCATCATCAATCTACCTCTAGAACTATTAGTTCATAATCAGATTGACTTTTTAGATTAGGTTGAAGATCCATCGTGCATGCGATTTCATTAGGACCAGTATAAAGAGAACTGTATAGAAAAAGAAAAGAAGAAAACAAATTTAAAACAAAATACAGAATAAAGAAGAAACTTTTATTTTATTGAAGCAATGGGATAACAAGGTTTCACACTTTGACGAATACAAAAAGAAATTTGGATTACTACCCTGAAATAATCCAGAAAACAAGAAAGAAAATCAGAGGCAACTACCAAGACTCCCTCTGAATGGGAAGAGGAGTAGCCATCCAATTGTTGACTTTGTTTTTGGCCCCACAAACTACACATCTGTCCTGATGGACCCTTCCCCTATCACCACACCTGCTTATTGTCTACACTTTTCAACTGTACGACTGCCTTTTCACTAGTCGATTTTTCCTTTGGACTAGTTTCACTGGCACATATCATTATTACTAGTTGGGAGGGATTCTTAAGCTCCCCTACCTTGTGCACTAGTTCGATTATGTGGGCTTCATGGTGCACTGGCAACAGATTCTGATAAATGTTTGCTGCCTCTTGAGCCTGAACCTCGATCCTATTTGCGTCAATAAGCTCTTGCACGACAGTCTTAACATTTCTCAGTATCATGTACGGGAGCCCCCGAATAATATTCACAACTCACTGAATGGTCCAGATTTCTAGGAAGGGGATTTGGAATTTCGGGCTCTATAGGATTCAACAGGCCTAGCTACCTAAATCTTTGGAAAAGCATAGTATAGGATTCTCCCAGCGGAGTAAATGTTTTCTGCTTCTGCACCCTCTCATTCTTGAAAGCTTGATTCCCACAGATACCTGACCCTGGAGGATTTCTATAGGCCCTCGGGGGTGGATATATGTTTTGAGGAGGTGGGTATGTATTTTAGGGAGCTGGTGCACGCCATTGCGGGTGAGCCGGAGGCTGGATATATATTTGGGCGTGATGGATGCAAAAATGTGACTCTGGAGGTGGGTAGTAGGGTTGTGGAGGGCCATATGGGGTGTATGGGTAATTTGGGTGGTGGGGTCTGGGTTGGTAGTAGAGTGAAGACCCTCTAGATCTGGACCAAGTACCTGCTTTGACTGTTGCGATCTCTTCTTTCTTCTTATTTCCACGCACACCCTCAGTGCTGCTTTTGATGGCCTGGGTGGTTACGTTAATCGCTGAATAGCTCAGGATCTTGTTGGATTTCAATCCTTCCTCGACCATAGATCCCATCTTCACCACTTCATTAAAAGATTTACCAACTGATGTCACTAGGTGACCAAAGTAAGTTAGCTCCAAAGTGTGTAAAAAGTAATCGACCATTTGACTTTCCCTCATTGGTGGAACGACTCGTGCCGCCTGCTCCCTCCAACGGAACCCAAACTTTATGAAGCTCTCTCTGTTATTTTCTTGAGTTTTAACAATGTGAGACGGTCAGGGATGATCTCAAGATTATATTGGAAATGACCAGCAAATGCTTGCGCCAGGTCGTCCCAGGTGTACCACCTACTAAGATCCTGCCTTGTATACCACTCTAGCACAGACTCACTTAAGCTCTGATCAAGTACTCTATCAACAGCTCATGTTTCCCCCGGCCCCCTCATCTTACTACAGAAATATGCATGTGTGCCACTAGATCACCATGCCCATCATATAGATCAAACTCTGGCATATTGAACCCCGCTGGCAGCTGAATATCGGGGAAATGACACAGATCTTTATAGGCCACACTGACTTGGCCGCCCAACCCATGCATATTCCTGAAGGACTACTCCGGGCTTTTTACTTTGCGAAGCACCTCATCCTGCTCCGAACGCTTAGACGACCTCTCAGAATCTGCCGGAAGCTTAAAGTGAAGGGTTTAAGTATGTGGCTTGGGAGCTCTAGAGGTAGGTTCAGGAGGATAGTATTGGTTATCGTGATCCTGAAACAACGGCTCACTAGATTATTTTTGCAGTGTGGTTGGTGGGGGTTCCACAAAAATAGGAACAATTGTTAGAGGAGGGTTCTGTTTGGTTTGTGGAGTTTGGGGATTGTACACAGTTTTTCCCTTATAGTAATGGTGAATTAGGAAGCTCGTTGATGGACTAGTTGGAGGGTGTTCCGGAGTCTGATCCGGGGGGAGGGTAGGAGTAGTGGGAGGGATTGGTGATGGTTGTCCCCTAGCCCAGGCTAGGTGCATCCCAGCTATATCTTGTCTCAACCTATCTACTTCCTCTGTCATCGTTTGTATTTCCGTCTTTTCCTCCTCAACACTTTTCTCCGTGTTAGACATGTTTTTTGGTATCATCCTTTTAGATCTTGTTTGGTAATGGTAATGTGCCAGTACGTTCTAACAAGCTAACTGTTTGAAATCTTTGGAAAACAACAAACTTGTTAGTTTTAGAGTTTAACAAATATTACAATTGCACGTTGGAATGCAATGTGCCTAGCCAGTTTAATAATGTCTATCATGTCTTTACTTCTATTGCATGCGTCATTCCGTCTTCTTATATCTTTGCCCCTTTTTTAAGTGATTCCCAAATTTTCCTGTACTTTGTTTCTCATTTTCTCCTTTTCTTTTCTTTTCTTTTTAATGGTGGTTGAATCTTATGTGAATTGCATACATATCATGTCCCCGCATGAATCAGATCGTGTGTAGTTCTAACTGATAAGTGCAAAATGACTAATAATTCTTTTTGGAATTTTTTTCTTCAAATTTTCCATAAAAATGTTTATTAAATCAACCCATTCTATTAAATATTAACGGACACTATAAAACATTGTCATCAAAATGGCAATACAGCCTAAAAATAGACTAACAGACTCTGACTCACAAATATTTTTTATTTTAAAATTATCATTGTTTCTTAAACATTTCATAAAATACCCGGTCTTCTCAATATGGCCTTTCAGCACTTCGAAGAAGATTTAAAGGCTGTGTTTGCTAACCGGTCAAAATCTTAAAAATGACCAAAGGTGGTTATTTATGCAAAGTCAGCCTTCCGGCGCCCCTTTTGGGAACATTCGGCTATTTTTGACAAGAACGACATCACCCAACTTATTTATATCGAAAATTAAAATTTTGATATTTTTGGCTATTTTGCAAAAGGGAAGGTTGGACCCGATGAGGGTTGCCTACATATCTCACACCCAGTGAGAATCAAATCGGCGTAGTTCGGGCAAATAAAACAAACTACTTTTGAAAACAAAGACATTTTTTCTCTTTTTCATTTGAAAATAGAACAAGTTATTTTTTGAAAAAAATATTATTTTTCTTTTCCCCTTTTTATTTTATGTTATTTGGTAAACAAAAACAAACTTAATTTTTTTTTTTATTTTTTAAGAACAATTTCGGCATAGTTTTGACATTATTTGGGCACTGGTATTTTTCAAAACAGATGATTAACTCTCTACATTGCTATTTTTTTTTCTTTCTCTTTTTCCCAATTTTTCGATATTCCTGATTTCAGAAGCCGGTCAACATGCCAGTTTGAAGCAAATAAATGCGTAAAACAAATAGCATGCAGCATGATGGTCCTTTCATCCGATTTTACAACTCCTCCGAATCCTCGTTCTATTTTGGGATATGACACTAACAGAAAGAAGTCACGACTATCGTGCACTCCTCAGGAGAGAAGAGAGGGGTTTCGACACAGTTTATATATAAAGTTCAAATATTATCAAAGCGGTAAAAAATATCATTTTGTACATTTAAGCCCAATCATATAATAAAAATCAGATAATAAATAAACCCAAATACTACAATTAATCTAAGATCAAATTCTTGAACCCTAAAGAAACGTTTTGGGTTAAAATACCCAGCAGAGTCGCCAGAGCTGTCATACCTCCTTTTTACCTATCGCCCCCAGGGGCGTAAGAGAGTTTTTCCAATTAAAGGACAATCAAAACATGATTTTCTATTTGATTAAGAATCGCCACTTGGGAGATTTATGGTGTCACAAGTCACCAGTTGAATCCCGAATCGAGGAAAAAATTGACTCTGTATTACATTCGCGAACCAGAAATTCAGATAAGGAATTCTGTTAACCCGGGAGAAGGTGTTAGGCATTCCGAAGTTCCGTGGTTCTAGTACGGTCGCTCAACTATCATATTCGGCTTATTTAACCGATTTTAATACATGTTGAACCTATGTGCAAATTTTAACTTTTTACCTCTTTTATTATTATTATTATTATTATTATTATTATTATTATTACTATTATTATTATTATTACTATTATTATTATTTTTAACGAGAATTGCAACGTCATGAAAACACATCTTGAACCACGTCACATCAATGCACCCGTGGTTATTGACATATTTCGACTCCATTGAGATTTGGATTTGGGTCACATAAATCTGCACCCGAGTTTAAGAAAGTAAATTATTAAAAAGCGCGCCTAAAGTGACTAGCGCGCTATTATCTTTGGGGAGGGTCGTGAAATTCACTGAACGGCCCATCCCGAATTTTAAATGTTTTATTTTAATATTTTATTGAGGGCCCCGCAATTTATGTAGTTTTGTTTGGCGAGACTCGTCTCATTTATTATTTTAAAGGAAAACCTAAAAGTGACTATGATTTGCTATATATTTTGTCGCTAAAAAATAAGGAGAAGGCCCTAATTAACTAATACGTCAACAACCTTACTATGAGAAAGGTTGCCTCCAACATTGGGCCTACAAGGACGTTTGCAGCCCAACGAGCCTGGACGAAGCAACGCAGCACGAATCTGGGCAGCCTAATTAACTCCAAACGAATCAACTAATTTTTGTGCAATTTTTACAATGTTTCTAACTAAAGGAATAAGATCAATTTGTGTTTATCACTGATTTGCTTTATATCCTTGTTTCAACAATTCAAAATACCGTCGACAGATTATCCTATTTATCTATCAATTAGTGAGCTCCTAAATGTTATTAAAGGTAAGCAGCCGAATTGGAAAACAGGAACTTGATTTTAACAACAGTAATATTCGCGTTATTTCCCTTATGTATGAACAAATTAACGACCCAAAAACTTAGAACGATCAAGCTACTTTGAAGCTAACTCGGACTAGCATTATTCCACTCACACTCAGATGATTCTTGATTTACTGAATCGTTGAGATTAACATGCTGAAACGAGAACTAGTTCTTATCCTTCTGAAGAACTAAACTACATTACATTACACTATACTATACCAGTAATACAAGTTAAGCCAAAATTTACCAACTATAGAGTTCTCATACTTATGGGCATAAACTGAAATAGATCAATAGTCCATAAGAGTAGAGTTCTTATACATATGAGCATAAACTGAAATAGATCAATAGTCCATAAGAGTAGAGTTCTCATACATATGAGCATAATCAACAGTCCATAAGAGTCTATATGTATGTCTATTATCCATATGACATAAAGCAAAGAATTAACATCAACTACATTTACTTAACTACAATCTATCAAATTAACTAAGAGGAAACATATCAATGAACATAAATCTGCAAATATTTTTCATTTCAACTTCTCTTCCAAGTTATATCAAAGTATTCTCATAAACGTGTACCTGGATTTGAAATCAAGAAGGACCAGAAAAACAAGAAGAAGTCAGCAACAACAATAAAAAGCAATATACAAGTAACAAGAATCAGTGTTTAAATCTGCCCATGAATGGTTCAAAGCCAAGCAAAACTAACTGATCTACCTAGCAACACCATATGACCCAGAAAAGAACAAAACAACTTTGAAAAATAATCCCAGCAACTCAGCAGACCATGATTCGCCTCAACTGCACCATGTTTGACTTTAAAACAAACATTTCATAGATAATAACTACTAGGCCTCTCAACTACTCAATATAACCGTACTTTTGGTATTTATTCAAGGGAACAATGTTAATTGAACTAAGTGGCTGCATAATCGCTTTATCTCTCTTTGTGTTTTTCTCAAGCTTCAAAACTCTGTAAGAGTAATTAAACAAGAACCTAAAGACCGATTCTAGGACCTAAAAGAGAACCTGAAAGACTACCTGTTTTCTTTTTAAGTTCTCCTAGCTCTCTCTTTCACAATACTAACTAGAAAGCCTTAAGAAATGCTCTCTATGACTGATTCAAAAGGGACCGCTCTAATATGTTTTTCAAAACTCTTCAACACTGATTCAAGAAGACACTAAATAGTGTTTTCAGGACCCAAAAAGAGAGCCTTTCAAAGGGAAACTGAATGCCTTCTCTCTCTATGTGTATATAGTTATCACTCTTAACCTCTATCTCTTTTACTCTCAATGTATTCGATCTCTTAAACTCTAGACTCTTGTCAGCCCTAGACTCTTTTTCTTGGTGTGTTCCAGATGTTCAAGCTTAAAATTGCTTATCAGAATGTATCCGTCTAGTCAAAGACCAAGCCTAACCCCTTGTTTTTTTGTTTCCAGCTTGTATATTCTAAGACTTTTATCATTACCCCCATATTTTTTTTACTTTCCAACTTGTATATTCCCTCCCCATGTGCACCCCTTTAAATTTTTATTATTACCTCTCATGTTATCCACTTTCCAACTCCTAAAAGGCATTAAAAAGGGTGTCAACCCACTTGCGAACCCCTTTCCAATTCTTAATTCATTCCACTACTTAATACAGCTATTGCAATCCCAACTCAGCCACTATTAAAAACATCCCAAAGTTAGGTAGATAATCTCCTTTATTGAACAATTCTTAGGCTATGAAATGTTGATCAATGTAGAAATAAATCAGTCGAGGAGTTAATATTAATTCAAATTGTAGAGATGGCTATGAGTTTGAGGTCCACAACATTTTTCTACAATCTCTATGCTAGGTAGAGATGGATCAACTTGAACTATTTCTTCGATTTGAGCCTACAAAATATGTAAAAACACAATTAAAATCTGAATCCACCATAATTTCAAGTAATTTACATATTTAATTTACCAAACATACATATTTTTCTATTGCTTTAGGTTCAACAAGCGTTTTATCGTTCTTACGGGTCTCAAAGAAAAATGTTGTCAAATCCGGTTATCACGCCCCAAATTCGAGGGACATGACCGACACTCTACTGGGTACCCCCAGTCTAGAGGACCTGGGTGCCTTTCCTATCTCACGTGTTACCCCTGCATTTTCATTACTTATTAACCAAGTGAAATAGCCATTCATAATTAAAACACCTTTTATTACAAGACATACACAAGATACATGGTACGCAGCGTGGTTTACATCATACAACGCCCAATATACAAAATACATATTTACATAAATTTGTAACCCAAATTTACTGTCTGCGAAGCCTCTAGGATATAGAAGGATGATACAATACTTGCCGGTACCAAGGCTCCAGCTATACATTTCACAAAAAGATCAAAACAATATTTTTGAAATAAAAAGAGGCATGAGCCACATAAGACCCCGAGAGGAAAGGGGCTCACCAATACGTCTACGGGAAAGTGAAGAGAAGCTACAGTCGGTGGACTAGAGTACCTGCTATGGATCCACCGACAATCATAACATAAATGTAGCCCCCCCCCCCCCCCCCCCCCCCCCCGGGCAAAAGGGACGTCAGCACATTTGAATTGTACTGGTATGTATGAACAAACACAAGTAGCAAGCAATAACCGAATCAACATTTGAATACACATTTAAGGAACAATCAAGCCAAACAAGTTTACAATCTCTCCTTCTTTCTCTTCAACATTACCACATCAATGATTTCACAATTTTTTTCAAATACACATGAAAGGTACAATCAAGCCAAACAAGTTTACAATTTCTCATGTTTCCCCCTTCAATATTTCCACATCAATGATTTCAAACCTTTCTCATATTTTCATTTTAATAGTGATTTCGATCACTTTTCAACCCTTATTACCTCGTCCATCCTTAATACCTCGGCCACCCTTATTACCTCGACTACCCTTATCACCACAACGCACCTCTTATTACTTCGTGTTGCAGTGTGCAACCCGATCCCACTTGTTAACCCGATCCCACTGAACAAGTCACAATTCACAACCATCACAACAACAACAACAATAATTCTCAAAGAGAAGCCACAACAATTCACAAGAATTTCTGTAGCCATCAATACCATTTCCATCATATTCAACAACTCATGTGCAATTTAAGTCACCATAATAATTATCCACAAAAAGCCGAATATGTTATTACCATAGTTTTTCCAATTGCATAATTTACGACTTCCTTCCATCATTTGTTTCTCAGCTCTTACCACATTACACTTTCACAATCAAACATTTAGTTTATTGCCAATTACTTGCACCATTATACCTTGAGGCTTAGCCACAAATACTCAAATCAAACCAATCACAAGAATTTCACAAATAGTCTACATAGGTATCCGATACCAAATAGTCACACACCAAACAAGTGACTCTACAAAGGTCAAAGTTAGCCATACATACCTTTCTTGAGCTTTCCTTTAATTACTATAATATTCCAGAAACTCTAGCAACTTCAATCTATTTTGAGACATAATAAAATTAACACAAATTAGGAAGGTATTCATGGTTTCAGCTCATCTGAGTATTTTATCAAACATTAGTTGAGCATCTTAATTTATGGTTCGTCCAGAATAGCAATGGGGAAATGAATCCCGAAATGAGGATATAAGGCCGTTTCGGGCACTCCAAGTGGCGGGGCGCTGCCTGGGGCGCTAAATGCAGTTGCTCAAAATATTGGGTGTCACAACTTTCGCCCAACGCGAACCAGGGCGCTGGCGACACAAAAATGGCCATAACTTTCTGTATACACCTCCAAATGACGAACGGTTTATTGCGTTGGAAACTAGACTCAAAGGGATTCAATTTGATTTACTCACACAAATCCATATATAGCTGGAGATATGATCGTTCAAAGTGAAGTCTTGTGCGCACTCATTTACAACTTTCGTCTAATATGAAAGTTTTCCAACTTGGCTTAGACTTAGGCTTCTCCTTAGACCCCAAACCACCTCTAATATGACTTATACACTTATTAACATATTCAATTGATATCCATTATATCCTAGATTCTCATTTGCACACAAAATAAAAATAATTAATCTACCTTGGCACGAAAAAATCTCCAATTACTTGGAAAAATTTTCCGGGGCCTTACATTCCCCCCCCCCCCCTTAGGATCATTCGTCCTCGAATGAGGAGTAGAGTTTGCCTTGAATTCTTAACTCAAATATCTCCCTTCTAACCAACTTCAAGTCCTTAAGTTTTGACTTACTCCCAAACTTTTCAAAAATTTCAGCAGAGTCTCCTTTGTAACTAGGCCTATCCACCTGTCAGAGAACCACTAAAACCATCCCTAAAACATATCCTTAACTCGACAAAGCAACCCAATGATTAAATAAAAAATACTAATCTCACAATTACATGCACAATATTATCATAATGATACCTAAACGTGGACTGCACCTTTTTTAAAATCACAACCCCTATAAGGTACCTTTCAAATCAAAACCAATTGTTATACAATCAAGCGAAAATATTTTCCCTCCACGACACTTTCGGCTTTCAAGGTGGCCTCCTCGACTTACAAACCTCACCACAACCCATTTGCGAAAATAATCTTAATCTTCAAACTTATCTAAAAAGGATAATAACTAGATTCCCAACATAAGCTAACAGTCCAGTAACTTCACGTTCAATAGTTTCCACCGGGATGCTATACAAAAGCTCTCCAACTACCTTCTTAGACATAGACATATAAAAAAAAATAGAATACATGTAGTACAACGATGGTATACATCATACTCATAGCACGGTCTAATGTGAACTACAATTATGCAACCTTCCTTATCAACTCAATTAACATCTTTCGGGAAAAGCAGTAAGAATAACTCATTCACCTTTCTAAACTCTAATCTCTACACTCACACTCACACCAAACATTGATTACCTTCAACAATCACTCTAGGATGTGCTATCAAAAACTGACGATAAAATTACCTATCGAATAGATGGGATCACACGGGGATACTTCTTCTTTGACATATTTGAACCTTCAATACCCAATAGATCTAATACAGTAATGAACAACAGAGTTCAAGATTGGGCTTGAAATTATTCAGGAATCCATTTAGGCACTGAGAAGAGCATGTTATGAGGTTACATTCTAAGAGACATGAGGATTTCTATGGATGATGCTGATATGGTTAATCATTGTGACGACATCAACTATTAGGTAGCTGAGGCATTTGGGTAACTCATACATTGGAAATAGTATCCATTAAGGAGGAATATTCAAGTATATGAACCAGTCGTTTCCTGGAGTGTAGGGAAAATTCATTTAACAAGAATGAGAATATTCTGGCACCTTGAATGAGATCGGGGTTTCAAACTACAAGAAGTTGAATTGCACTCTTAACGTTAATTGACATAATGAATCTATGCCACAGGCCCATGAGGATGAAAAGAAGTGGAACACTTATGAGATTATCATTCTTCAAACAGCTTAAACCTTCTTGATAATTGATCATATATGAGGGAACTAAAAATACGACCATTTGCCTTTCAAATCAACATGTTCATGACATATGCAAAAATACGAAGTCATCTAATCTCAACCTTTCACGAGTGAAACACCATAGCTAGGACATCTTGACATAAGATGAAATCATGAACTGGTTAGATGGTTCTAATAGTTAAAATAATGCTCTGGGGAGAAGGAAAATAACACGCATATCCAGTCAAGCAGGTGAGATACCAAAGGTAGCAAAACTCCCCGCACATGTCAACGACATAGTCAATGATTCTAGAAGTTTAGGGTGTAGAGACAACCAAACTCAATGAGACAATGCACAATAATCATAGAAGGTTTGCATATGTTCATGATGAGCTCTCCATAGGTTTTGACTTGAAAAAAGAAGTGTCATAGTGACACATAGAAGGGCATGTTCTCTAATGGTTATCGTACAAGTGTTGGCAACTAGCACAATGAATTCACTAAATAGGAATACAATTAACACATTGTGGAGACATATAGAGAAAATAAATATTTGTTGTGAGATACATACTTCTGCTATATTAACCCCCAGATTGCATTGCAAGACCCCATCATTGGCAACCACAATACTAGAAACTAAGTGAGCTACTTGCTACGGGATATCTCAATTGGACACGAAAATCATAGCGATACAAAATCTTCCTGTGATGGAGATGTGAGGGTCTCAATTTTTCAGAAAAAATTTATGCACACAGTAGCCATTTCGAGTGATATTCACCCATATGTTAGGTGTTAAGGAATGCTCTTACATTACTCCACAGCGAGAAGATTTCATGATGATACTCGCAAGAGAGTAGAGTGAATGTTCGAACCATATAATCTAAAGACACCAATAATAACAAAAATGACTTGGGAAGGATTGCAATATTAGGATGCTTCACATGGAACTTGACATCACATAGGTAAACTTTACAATGGTGCATGTACATGCACAAATGAGCAGATGTTGATCATTTCAATATAACATTTCTATAAGAAATACATCGGGCAGTTCACAAAAACAGTTATAGAGCTCAATTCTATAGGAGGCGATAAGTAATAGAACTATTATCAGAAGACTTTGTGAATAATATGTCTCATTCAAAGAGTAGGTGTATGCAATATTTTGTGATTTAGATTCTTCTTAACAATATATCTATTCAAGTATAAGGAAATCATAAGGGTTTAACAAAAACTTTAAGCAATCACCACATTACCAAATAAAATGGATCACATAGATTTCACATAACTTCCATACCTCTAGGGTGCATTTTATAGCCCTTCCATAGGGCTCACATATCAAATTACACACCTATGCGTTTCATACAATAATAAGAAAATCATAAGTACAAATCAAACACTTTAAATGATCACCACATTATCAAATAAAACAATCATGTCACTTTCACATATATTAGTTCGTCGGCACTTGGAGACACAATTGTCACATCATCATTGGCACTAGGCCACATTTCATAACACAATCTCTTCTTTCCCGCATTTCACATCATTTCTGCATATTTCACATTAATATCAATTCATCATATCAATAATTTCAAACTCTCATTTTGATAGTGATAATGATCACATTCCATCCTTATTACCTCGGCCACCCTTATTACCTCGGCCACCTTATCATCCCAACCCACATTTCACACAACAACAATAATTCACAGTTCAATCACATTACTTCAGGCCATTCAGAATACCATTTCGCAACAACAATAACAATTTACGAAGAGTTTTCATTAATAATAGAACTTGAATCACAACGAATTCTTTTACAATCATGACAATATTCAATTTCAACATCGAAGTACGTAACAACCTGCATCATATTGGATGTACTCATAAGGCAAAACATTATCTCTAGAGGCCATTTATGGCATAAATTTTGTACAAAGCCTTTAAGGCACGTTATTATCGAAGTCATTTATTAAAAGAGAGTCGTGACTAATTTCATAATATGTTTCATATTTTCTCATGTCATATGCATCGTCAGGTACAATTACAATTTTAGTCCTCGACACGTTGGGCATACTCTATTTCTCAAAGTCACTTGACTTATTTCTCAAAGTCACTTGACTTGACAAGAGGGGCTTGGTCTGATGGTAACCAACCCTCACTTACAACCGAGAGGTTGTGAGTTCGAGTCTCCCCAGGAGCAAATTCTGGGGATTTATGCCGGGGGTCTATTTGGAAACAGCCTCTCTACCCCAGGGTAGGGGTAAGGCTGCGTACACACTACCCTCCCCAGACACCACTGAGTGGTATTGTACTGGGTCGTACTTTTTACTTGACTTATTTCAACGTCTCTATAAACATAGGATTTCACATAGTTTGGCGTAATATATGCATCTCCAATTTCAATTAAAGGTCTTATCATTTCAACACATGATTGATATTCCTTGCACCCTTTTTAAGTCATCAACAATAGCACCTTAACTATATTGGAATACATCTTTCACAAATATAGGGTCACAACAATAATTCATGTAAAGTACCAATCACAACAAGAATCCAAAGTTCAAGCTTACCACATTTATACAGTCACATACTTTACTTCTGAACATCTTTATACATTACCAATTCAACAACTAGACACAATCAACCGAGTACATTTGGTACATATAATAACAATTTGGAGGATGAACCATAACGAGTTTTATCGCACAATCTGGCATCAAAATCTCAATTTAAACTTGACTTGAAGTCTAGGCATTTTAGCACATAGTTCACATTCTTCACATATCCTCATTTATCAAGAAAACATATTAAACACATGAAGAAGTACCTCCCACATACATTTTCACTACAATAATTTGCGTAACATAACAAAACGAGTATTGCATCAATTATATCTTGAACTTACAACATTTACGCGAGCACCATTGAAGCTTGATTTCTAAAAGGTGGGGTTTTAGCCGTGCATACTGATGATATACTACATGATCTGGTGGTGCAGTGACGTTAGTTGGAACAAGGGTACTCTCTTTAACAAAAAGTTCTACCAATCACTCCATCGCTCAACACATTCTTCTAACAAGCCCTTGGGTAGTCCACTCGGACTGCATGGTGGGATAAATCCCTCCTTACATGCTTCAAATTCATGGATTATGGTATCAAAATTACCAATATTGAGAATAATACTTAGAGAGAAAATTAGCTCCCTATCTTAACCCATATCGCACGATCTGGAATATCAAAGAAGGGTTAAATTCCTAAATGTCCAAATAGCTTCCAACTTATAGATGTGGTTGACAATACATCGATAAGAATGACTCTACTAGACACGGCTCCGAAACATCCTAGGACACTTTAAAACCTTAGGCTCTGATACCAAGTTTATCACGCCCCAAATTCGAGGACATGACCGGCACTCCATTGGGTATCCTCAGTCAAGCGGACCTGGGTGCATTTCCTATCCCACATGTCACCCCCGCATTTCATTACTTATTAACCAAGTGAAATAGCCATTCATAATTAAAACACCTTTTTATTACAAGACATACACAAGATACATGGTACGCAGCATGGTTTACATCTTACACCGCCCAATATACAAAATACATATTTACATAACTTCGCAACCCACGTTTACTGTCTACGGAGCCTCTAGGATACAAAACAATGATACAACACTTGCCGGTAACAAGGCTCCGACTATACCTTTCACAAAAAGATCAAAATAATATTTCCGAAATAAAAAGCGGCATGAGCCACACAAGGCCCGGAGAGGAAAGGGGCTCACTAATGCATCTGATGGAAAGTGAAGGGGAGCTACAGTCGGTGGACTAGAGTACTTGCTATGGATCAAGCTACAATCATACACGAATGTAGCGCCCCCGAAAAAAGGGACGTCAGCACATATAAATTGTACTGGTATGTATGAACAAACACAAGTAGCAAGCAATAATAGAATCAACAATTGAATACACATTTAAGGAAAAATCAATCCAAACAGGTTTACCATCTCTCCTTCTTCCTCTTCAACATTATCACATCAATGATTTCACAATTTTTTTCTCAGTAATAGAATCAACAATCAAATACACATGAAAGGTACAATCAAGCCAAAAAAGTTTACAATTTCTCCTGTTTCCCCCTTCAACATTTCCACATCAATGATTTCAAAACTTTCTCATATTTTCATCTCAATAGTGATTTCGATATCTTTTCAACCCTTATTACCTCGGCCACCCTTATTGCCAAAACCCACACCTTATTACTTCGTATTGCGGAGCGAAACCCGATCCCACTGAACAACTCACAATTCACAACCATCACAACAACAACAGTTCACATAGAACAACAACAATAATTCTCAAAGAGAAACCACAACAATTGACAAGAATTTCTGTAGCCATCAATACCATTTCCATCAACAACTCATGTGCAATTTAAGTCACCACAATAAATATCCACAACAAGCCAAATATGTTATTACCACAGTTGTTCCAATTGACTAATTTACGACTTCCTTCCATCATTTGTTTCTCAGCTTTTACTACATAACACTTTCACAACCAAACATTTAGTTTATAGCCAATTACTTGCACTATTATACCTTGAGGCTTAACCACAAATACTCAAATCAAACCAATTACAAGAATTTCACAAACTGTCCACATAGGTATCACATACCAAGTAGTCGTACACCAAACAAGTGACTCTACAAAGGTCAATGTTAGCCATACATACCTTTCTTTACCTTTTCTTTAACTACTACGGTATTACGAAAAATCTAGCAACTTCAATCTATTTTGAGACATAATAAAATTAACAAAAATTAGGAAGGTATTCATTGTTTCAGCTCATTTGAGTAATTTATCAAACATTAGTTGAGCATCTTAATTTAGAACTCTCTTTGCAAGATTTCCTTCATTTTCCGACCCAATTTTTACCTATTTATGTTCAGCAACCATCCCACAATACTAATTTGCACATACATGTATACATAATACTATTATACCAAGAATCATACATCAAAGACCCATCTCACAATCTGTACAATACCAACACAACCTAGGTTAGGCACCTATGGCTCTCAATCACCATCACATGAGTTATAATATATATATATATATATATCACACATAAATAATCACCATAGAGTAGTTGGAGATGATAGACAGATCTCTTGTGTAAGAATTTTAAGAATCCTCATTTCTGGTGTTCATGATAAATTCAAGGATTTGAAGGAAGATCTAAGGATTTTCAAGATTAATCCTTGTTAAAATAAGTGTTTAGGAGTAGTAATCAACTCAAAATACTCCAAAAACCTTACCTTGGATATGGAGGAGTTGAAGGTCTTGAGAGAGTGGAGGAAACCCTCAAAGTTTGTCCAAAATAGAAATGGGAAAATGAATCCTGAAATGAGGATATAAGGCCGTTTTGGGCGCTCCAGGTGGCGCGGGGCACTGCCTGGGGCGCTAAATCCAGTAGCTCAAAATTCTGTGTGTCACAACTTTCGTCCGGCGCGACCTAGGGCGCTAGCGACACGAATATGACCATAACTTTCTGTGTGCACCTCCAAAGGACAAACGATGTGTTGCGTTGAAAACTAGACTCAAAGGGCTTTAATTTGATAGGTTGTTACTCACACAAATCCTTATATAACTGGAGATATGATCGTTCAAAGTGAGGTCTTGTGCGTACTCATTTACAACTTTCGTCTAATATGAAAGTTTTCCAACTTGGCTTAGACTTAGGTCTCTCCTTAGACCCCATACCACTTCTAATATGACTTATACACTTATTAACATATTCAGTTAATATCATTATATCCTAGATCCTCATTTGCACATAAAATAAAAATAATTAATCTACCTTGGCACGATGAAATCTCCAATTACTTGGAAAATATTTCTGGGGCCTTACACCGGTGGGTTGCCATCTTTTCCGTCTTTTACATCAAAGGCAAACATGTTAAATAACAACTCGTAAATATTTTTCTTAAGAAAATAGAAATTTTATGATAACACTTTTTGATAAATGATCTCACGAATAGGCTTGCTACCAATATGATGAAGCATCTTCAACTTAGCTCGATTTGCTGCATTCATGTTGCTTCTCGCCTATATTTGTGAAACAGTAAAATTAAATGTAAGAAATTGGCCCCTGATGAGCATCAACTGACCCCAACAGAATCTGAATATGGACTTCGTTTACTCAAAGGCTACTTACTATCAAGTATACTTATTAAATCACTAGGCATACCTGAAAACTTTCTAAAGAAATATGTTCCTTTACTAACCACTCCCATTCTTTCGTGTCTACTCCCTTTGGAATATTCTTAAGAGCCTGTTGGATTGATTTATCCTTCGCATATTTTGCATGCAAGTGTCCTCTCCTTTTGTTCCATAACTCTTTTTTCCATCCGAAGATATGTTCACGATGATCATTCATGTCAACACTCTCAAATTTATCCTACAATATTCAAAACATGAGTTAGAGTTAAATATTCAGTTTTAGTAAATAATCATGATATTGTGTTAGGAGCACATTAAACTGAATCTGTGTTTTGATACTCTGTTAGGAGTACATAATCTTGTATAGGCACCAGCACAAGGCATAAGCATAAAGGAACATATAACAAGGAACAGATAACAGCGCATAAAGGAATAGATAACAGGGTATATTAATCTATGATAACATAACACACAAATTATGGACATAGGTTATAAATTTTATGGTTGTTACAAACAAAAACCATACAAATACAAATGCAAGATTGACTTAGTTTGAATGCTTACAAATTTTAAGAACTGTGTGAAAGACCAATCCAAAAAAATTCAAAAGATCTTTTCTAGCATCCCGTACGCAGTTAAAAAGTGTTAAATGTTATTAAAATAGAGGGAGAAATACCTCTCTTTCTGATGTCAGGTTCAAGTATTCCATATCTTGCATTTTTGTTCCTTTATATGGAGTCAAAAATTTGAAAGATTGAGGTTTCCTCTACATTCTATCTGTGACTCAGGTGGACTTGGGCTTCTTATGATGTCTTAATTCATGCCAACATTCTTCTTAAGGAAGAATAAGTTGACAATGATCGCTTTATTTAACTAAGCGAGAAGTAACAGCTTTTTTTTTCTTTGAAAAGGCAATGAAATATTTAGCTTATAAATGTAGCCATGGTAGGATCAACTGATGCAAAACTTAATATAGGCATCAACCTAAGCTGCTTTAAGCTTGTCAAATTATAATATTGGCAACAGGAAAAAGGAGGAGTATCTACAGAACAGATCACATCGGCAAACTTGCCCTGAAAAGTAACAGTTATAAATTATAATGTTGTAGAAGTTCATCTACTTTGAATCATCAATGAAGCACTACTGATAATACTAGTCGAGATAGGGATCCTATATCAGACCACAGTATAGACGAATGAATAGAGATAGACATATAGTAATAAATCGAGGCCAATGTAGACAATCAACAACTGATATTTTATCACAATATCAATATCAATTTGGCATGTAGTCATGTACAGTATAAAAATGTAAAGAAATATAAAAATGGGCAGTTTTCATAATAAATTTGGCATGTATAGTAGTAAAGAACTTTCAAAATATTTACTAAAATAACTTTTCTTATCCAACAGTACAGTTATTGTGTATAGTGCTTCTGTTATGTGTATTGTGTATATCCACATGTTAGAAGTTTCTAACTGCATCAATTCTGCACTTTCTTCACTTATATGCAAACAAGTACAAGGAACATCTTATGATCCTATCCGGAAATTGTCGAAACAAAACTTAGAGTTTTGAGGAGAATCCTAATGATGCACCTTTATATAGAGCAGATTAAGTCCAATACAAATAATACATGATTATGATTTGCATCAGTCACTGCAGAAGTGAACCACTTCAGTATAAGTTAGCCATTGTCAGCTAGGCTCACCAAGTGAGTAACCACATGTTCCAAGTGAGAGAAGAAACTACAAGAGCCAATCTATGAGCATTTGTGTCAAGGGTACATGCAAGTATCACCTCCGAAATTTGGAGGACAAGCAGCACATGCAATAGAAATTTTGAGCTACTGAATAATACAACGGGAGGATATGGTGGAACAAAAATGGAAAGACATCAAACAACGGAAGATGCCCTGTTCGTACTTCTCTACGGAGACCATGTATGCACTTTTTACACAAATAATGTTGTGACTAAATCTGTTTCTAAAGATGGGTAAAAAAGCAATGTGTTTCTAAATAAATTGGGCATCCACTTCTCTAAAAGAAAAAAAAACAATTCGAGTCGGTCTTGAAACAATTCATTGCATTTTCTCCTAGACTTGCTAGGTAAATCCATTTTATTATTCAGAGCTATTGTTGCACGACGTTCAAGAAGTCTAGCTAAATTAATTGCCGATTAAAAATATTAACAATTATCGGTCAGAGATTCGTTTCACTCGTTGTAATTACCACATAGAGGCACAAATAGGAACACATGTATTTAACTAAACGATATGCATCTTCACTGTATAAATATCTTGCGTACCTCTTGCCAGAAGCTCTGAGGTAGTTTAATGGAAAGAAGCATGGTCCTTGCATAAACTCAAGGGTCCTGTTCTTCCTTTTAGCTACCCCATTTTACTGAGGGATCCTAGGAGCAGAGAAATTATGATCTATTCCATTTTCATCATAGAATTCACCAAACTTTGCATTTTAAAATTCAGTTCCATGATCAAACCTAATGGATGCAAGTTGATTTCCTAACTGTTTCTGGATTTTTCTAACAAAAGCAGTGAACATTTCAAATGCTTCATCTTTAGAGGTTAGAAATAACACCCGGGTAAATCTAGAATAATCATCAACAAGCACCATTACATATCTTTTACCACCTCTGCTCATGGTTCTCATTGGACCACAGAGATCCATATGAACTAGTTCCTACGTCTTGGACGTACTAACCATTTTCTTGGGTTTGAAGGATGACCTTACCTGCTTCCCCCTTGTACATGCCTCACAAACTTTGTCTTCCTTAAACTTGATATTAGGTAACCATATCACCAAGTCTTTGGAGACTAGTTTGTTCAATTGAATTAGATTGGCATGACCAAGTCTTTTGTGCCAAAGGAGGGGATCATTAATTAACACACGTAAGCAAGTGAGCTTATTTTCAGAGAGAGTTGAAAAATCTACAATGTAAATATTGTTAACTCTCTTTCCTTGCAAAACAATCTTGTCAGTAGTAAGGCTAATCACAAAACATTTTGTGGAAGTGAAAGCCACAAGATTATCTCTGTCACACAGTTGTGACACACTTATCAGGCTATATTTCAAGGCATCTATGAAATAGACATTCTCAATGGAATGAGAGTCTGTCTTTCCTACCATTCAAACTCCAATGATCACACATTTATTTCCATTTCAAAAGGAGACGTTACCTCCTTTTCGGTTCTAAAGTGAAAGGAATTGGTCTTTGTTCCCAGTCATATGTTTTGAGCAGCCATTATCCATTTACCATATTTGGCTACTCCCCTTCACTTGGACCTGAAAAATGAAATCATGGGTTAGTCTTAGGAACCCAAACTAGTTTGGGTCCCTTTCAATGGGCAAAATGATGAATTAAATTTTTTTTTGCCCAACCAGGCAGTTTGTGTTTTTCTTGAACAAAGGCTTTGTTCTTTGGACTGGCCTTCTCTTTTGCATTGCATACATTTTTGTAATGGCCAGTCTTACCACAATGTGTGCAAATCTTATTTTTAGTAAGTGTGAGGTACTTGTTTTGGGATCCCATTGTAGAGCTTGTGTCCCAAATCCAAGTCCTCTCTCATTGCTGTTGCGATGTTCTTGCAGCCATGAGAGTGCATCAGAAGCCTTGTTCCATTTGCATGTTCTGTCAAGTTCATGCTTCACCTTTCCTAAATCTTCTTTTATGACCTTAATCAATTCATCTTTCTTATACAGTTCATCTTTTATTTTTCCTAGATTTTCTTCTAGGGTGAGAAATGATTGATCATCAACTTTCTTTCCTGTCCCTAATTTCAGTTTAATATTTTCAGATCTAAGTTCTAGGACATTATTTTCAACTTGAAGAACCTGGTTACTTGGTATTTTTGTTGTCACTCTCATCAGCCCTAGACTCTAACCTTTTGCATTTTGCTTCTAGGATGACACATTCCGTAGACAGAACATTCTTCTAACTATTTATTATTTCAGACTCATCAATGAAGTCCAATAATAGCTCAGCCAACCTTTCTTTAGACAAAAATTTAATCTTTTTTTTTAAGATATAGGATACTTACCTCCTGTTCATCCTATGATTCTCCAATGGCCATAAGAGCTTTCTCATTTTTAGCTTCATCTTCTGAGTCCTCATCAAAGGTTTCTCCCCATGCAGAAACTATAGCTTTAGTTTGAACCTTTGTTTCTTCTTGGTTGGACCTGTTCCTTCTTCCTGTTTCTCTGTTCATCTTTTTCTTTCTTCCACTCAATCTCCTATTGATGGCAGTTCTTGATCATGTAGTCTGTCTTAGCACACTTATAGCAACCATTATTTGTCTGCTTCTCAGGAGCTCAAGGTTTGTTGAATGTTGTTCCTCTAGAAGGACCCTTTCCTCTCATAAGATACTTTTTGAAATCTCTGGTAATCCTGGCCATTTCATCATCTTCAAGCTTTGATCCTTCTGATATTCTGAGGGCCAAACTTCTTTCGTTCTTTGGAGCATCCATCTTCATAGTCTGCTTATCATTTCATAGGCAGTAAGATTTCCAATCAGTTCATCGAATTTTAGGTAGCAGTATTCTTGGATTCCTGAATAGCTGTGATTTTTCTTTCCCAAGCAATTGGTATAACTCTTGTTAAGATCTTCTCAACCTTGTCTTCTTTCAGGATAATCCTTCTAAGAGGCTCAAGTTCGTTTGTCAATGTAGTGAACCTAGTGTACATCTCTTGGATTGTTTCTCCATTCATAGTGAAATTCTCATATTGAGAATACATCAATGTTCCTCTTGATCTATTCACTTGAGGTGTTCCCTCATGAGCCACTTTTAATGTGTCCTAAATTTACTTGGCATAATTATAGCTTTGAATCCTATTGTACTCATGTGGGCCAAGTTGACATACTACCCATTTCTTGGCCATTGCATTCTTTTCCTACTTCTTGAAGTCTTCGGCAGTGCAATCAGCTTTTGTCTTTGGAACATCCAAACCTTCAGTAGTCTTCTTTGTTGTGGCTAAAGGACCATTAGTGATGATGTCCTAAAGCTCATATTCTTCACCCATTATGTGGTCTCTCATTCTATTCTTCCACCAGAAGTAGTAGAGACCATGTAAAAGTTGAGGCCTAGCAGTGGATTGTCCTTCCCAATTACCAGGTGGTGCACTCATGTTGATCTTTCCAATGGTGTTAACCTCTTCAAGGATAACCTTCCTTGATACCAATTGATGTTATAAACTTCAATACCACACAAGGGAGGGTGATTTGTGTGGTACCTTATTTTCGCTTTAGAAGAACCAGGTTCTTCTAAGTGTTCTAACTACAGCACTTTACGGAGTAATAAATACTAAAAGTAAAGTGTATAGAGATTTTTACGTGAAAAAACACCTGGCTCATAACGTAAAAAAACCACGACCTACTACTCAGTAGGATTTTCCTAAAATCCACTAAAATCACAGAGCCAAAAACAACATTTACAAAACTTTTTGTAAACCTAAAGATTAACTCGAATCCAAGTGTGGCACACAGCCTCAACTGTTGCGACACTTTCAAGTTAGCTCTAACTTGAATGCTCAAAGTACCTAATACAATTGCTTCTAAATAAGCTGAAAGGTACAATATGAAACACCTACTATAATTAAACTAGAATAAGAATAAACACAATTGAACTGGTTCTTCTGTCTCGTTCAAGTAGCTTCAGCCGTGTACACTTATATCTCACAAATATTGCTTGCAAAATAGACTTGCTCTTTTGCTCTCAATTATGTTTTACTTCTACATACGTGCACTACTGGTAAAAGATAACAACTTGATTAATTAATATATTAGCAATTAGAGTTTGATCGAGACTCCAATGCTTATCCTTAGTCGATTTGAGTCCTTAACCAATACAAACTCCAACCCTTATCCTAGCTTTGGATTGTGTTCTCTTCTCATAAGGAGAGTGTGTTACTTATCCTAAGTGCAATATTTTCGATTAGTTTAGAAGATATTTGATGAATGATCTACAATGCATATCTTCCTCACATGCCTCTCATATGCAATGGTTATAACAACTGTGTCTCCCAAGATGGACCAGGTCCATCCCTGAGTTCATTTGTCAATCTTCAAAACTTCAACTGAACTTGGGCTAATAGATGCCAAAAGTCAAGAACCCTAGTTTTGTCTCTTTGCATAGGTTTAAGTGATTTTCTTTTGTTAATGATTCGAAACTCAATTCCAATCAATCGTTCTTCTTAAAGAATGATCGATTAGCATTTAATTTCGATTCATTTCAAAACCCACTAGACTCCATGCAGAACCGAAGACCAGTAGAATTTTAAACACTAGGTACCTTTTTTCTCCTTGTTCCTTGCTATGCTTTCACCCTCCCGTCTTTCTTCAACTTCTTCTCCTTTTTTCTCTTCCTTTGTTTGTTTCCGTTTCCTTCTCTAAAAATGAAAAGAGTCCAGGTAGCTTTAATTTGAGGTCGTTAGATTTTGTATGCTTTCTCTTGGGATTAATTGTTGTTTTTAGTTAGTTATTTTAGGGTTAATTTGCGCATCAGAATCAGTAGTTGTTTAGTTCTTTACTTAGGGTTTATCTGAATTAGTTAACTCGTGTTTAAAGAATTTTTTTCGAGGTAAGCATATCATTTATTCGTGGTGATAGTTTCCCTCTGAAAGGACTTTTTAGTTGTTTAAAAGTTTGAATCTCAAATAGGTTCATTCATTGTTTATTTCTTGCTGACGATAGTTCAATTGTTCAAGCATTGGTTTGTTTTTTATGTACATTTCATGTTCTAAGTTTTAAAAATTAATGTCATTAGGTTCAATTTTCCTATTGGTTTCTATCAGAATTACTTAGTTTAGTTTCTAAATGTTCAAAATTTGCAGGGGTTGTAGGGGACAATTGAGTAATTAGAAGCTTAAGGGTCAGATAGAGACTGCAAATAGATGGTTTATCCACGGTCAATTTAGAGATTTGGGTTTGAGGGAATCCTTTTGTGTTAAGAGGAATGTTCTAGAGGATAAGATGGGATGATTAGTTAAGAGGGAGGGTGTTAAGATATTTTTAGAAGGGGTAAAAAGGGTAAACAACCAAGAAAGAAAGGGTAAATATGGAATTGGTCAGCTGGACTAGGGTTGCCCTAGGCATATCAATTTAAAGACCTTTTTCCTTTCATTAGGGGGCAGCTTTTACATTTTGAAAATCTGAGAGATCAGACCCAAGAATTAGGGAAAACAAAACACAGAACATCAGTCACAACTACTATTCTTTCGGACTTGAGGCCTAAACTTTGAAAGCTTTTCATCTTTGAATCAATTTTGGTTTCCTTTTTTGTCTAGACTTTGAAATGGTTTGAAAATTGGTTTGTGAATTTGAATTTGTTGGTTTTCTCAAGCTATCTGGTTATTGAAAGTTGTTTAGCCATTTGAATTGCATTTTTTTGGGTTGGAACTGCATGCATCACTATTCCATTGGTGTGACACTTCTGAGGAGAGTGAATCATTCGAGCCCAGTCTTTTCGAAATCCTTAGTTCCGGATCAGTGGTTCCTTTGTCCAACAAGGTTGGGCCATCCGGAGGATGCTCAGTCGTTGAGTTGGTTTGCCGGCATTACGTCGTGGTAGGTTTCAGCATAGTCCCCCCATATCTTTGGTCTTCAAGCTATTCCATCAAGGATTTTTACTTTGGGGGGCTTGTATTCACTTTACTGAAACCTTTTGGCGAGGCAGGAGTCCCTTTCTGGTAAGAATTTTCCCTTTTCAGCCTTGGAGCCGATCATGATAAGAATAAACAAAGTATCAAAATACAAGCTTCGAGATTTCACCCGAGTGGATATAATTGTAAAGATGTAGCTTGGTTCTTCAAAAGTCCAGGTCGGGAAAAATCAGTGTCTGGACTAGCAAAGTGCTACGCTGGACCAAGGATTATGAAGGAGTGGCAACTTGTCGTCGACGATTGAATCAGGTCCGACAGGGCCTCTGGGGGATGCATTCGTTGGGGGATCCGTTCTTCTGGTAGGAGTTTTCCTGAGCGACGGTAGTCGGGCGTGATACCTGGTCTATTTATTGTCGATGCCCCTGGAAAACGAGGTTGGGGCTGGAAGGCCGTAACGTATTAGGGGTGGAGTGTAGATTTTGCCACTTTATATTTTGTTGTTTATGGAGTATGCTTGTAGATGGAAACGCACCCTTCGCACGTGTATATATATATAAATAAAATGAGATAAATCTTGAATGTTTTACCTCCTTTGTATCTCTTCCTGGATAGCCTTTGATCTGGCATGTCGGCTCCCGTGTTTTAGCAGGATTTTCGTGGGTTCTAAACCAGTCAGGCAAGCCCGGGGCTCTAAGCGTGATCCTTGCCGCGAGCAGATGTTGGGGACTTTTTATGTTGCCCAGCCATTTCAGCCTCGGTCCCTGAGTCGGGCCTTTATTTTAAACTTGCCTACCCTTTGATTTTACGTGCATGTACGGGCGGGTGGTGATTGTCTTTAGTTTTCTGCCCTTGGTATTCTTGCTGTTATGGCGAAGAGCAAGGCGGATAAGCTGGAACAACTATAGGGCGAGGTTGGAAAAGCCAAATGGGAATTCATCGGGCTACAGGCGCACGTGGGTGACCATTCTAAGGCCAAAGAGAGGGCTCAAACCGAGCTTCCACTTTTTAGGCGTGAATCCAGGCTTCCCGTACGAATGATTCTACTCGGGAAAAGATGATCGTCCAAATAATAGCAAGGAGTACGTGAGGTGTATATCCCATAGTGGAATCATTTGAGGAGATTCATGTCGGGGGATCTAATCTCTCGGGAGATTGAACAAGACAAAGGAGAGGAGTGCGATGCAAAGTTCCTGTTGTCCGATGCTAAGGGAGATCAGGAGGAGACCGTCAGGCCATAACTGCCAGAAAAGAGTGGAATGATCATTCCCTTCCTTTTTTGTTGTGTGTGTATATAGCCTTCATTATACGATGCGGGCTGAGGTCGCACTTCGTCGTCAGTAAGTAGCAATAAGAGGGGAACCCCATAACTTGTATCTTCTGTATTTATGCTCGTTGGAGTTTAAATTATGTCTATTCAATCCCGGATTTGCCCTTAGGCTTTCATACTTTAACCATATCAATATCTGAGTCACGATCCGACTTGAGCTTTATATACCCTCGAATTTTGCGTTTTTGGGCTGGCGATGATGGTTTTTATTTTTTGCCCTTGAGCGTTTGGTTATTTCAATAGTTTTGGGTCCAGTCTCTGAGTTGTGTTGCGACTCGAGCTTTAATTAACAATAATGTTTTTTCCTGCCCGAATAGGAGGACGACAATGACCTTTTGTGTTTGGGGTCGAAATAGCCTTACAGGCGCGTGGCCCAGAGACTTGCTCGGCTAGCGATAGTGGCATTTATGACGTGCCCTTAGGAATGTTGTAATTTAATAGTTTCGGGTCCAGTCTATGAGTTGCATTGCGATTTGAGCTGTATTTGACCCTTAAGTTCTTTCCTGCCCGCATAGACGGACGACGATGGCCTTTTGTGTTTTGGGTCAAAGTGACTTATAGGTTCATGGCCCAAGGGCTCACTAATGCATCATTTATGCCTTGCCCTTATGGCTATTGTAGTTCAGCTATTTCGGGTCCAGTCTCCGAGTCGCATCGCGATCCGAGCTTCAATTGAACCTTAAGAATTTTTTCTGCCTAAACGGGCGGACGGCGGTGACCTTTGCGCCATTTGGTCATAGAGACATTTTAATATGTGTTGGAAACACGTTTCAAATGCAATATACTAAACGTGTGTTCTTTTGTAGGTTTTGATGAATGTCAAACAAAGCAAAAAGCGATATACAACAATGCTCAAGGACAAGCACAAAATGGATGCATTACAAGAAGCTCAAGACAAAGTTTAGAAATGTTATAATTGAGTCAATATTAATTGTGATCTTGATTCCTCAACTTGGCTCATAACATGGCTTCTCTACTAAAATTATTTTTCCAAAATCATGCATATTTAAATTAAGTGTCAAATGATTTTAAACTATACATATTTACATTTGTTAAAATGTTTTCCAAACATGCCTCAAAAATCTGGGCTAAGATAATCGATTATGCTCTTATGATAATCGAGTATCTCTAAGCCAAGACTGCATGACAATCGATTGTGAATTAATGATAATCGATTGTGAGTAAGTCAGTTAACATCAGGTTTTTGCAAACTGCATAACAATCGATTGTGTACTTATGATAATCGATTGTTAACTGAGGCAAAGTTTTCAAAACTCATAAAAATCGATTATGAACTAATGGTAATCGATTAGAATGAGAAAAATGTCTCCCAGTGATTTTAAATAAAATGATAATCGATTGTGGCTTTTGATAATCGATTATATATGAGACAGAGAGTTTTGAAATTAATTAATAATCGATTATTCCATTTGATAATCGATTGTTGAAGCTGACCGTTGTCATATATTTTCAATTACCGTCAGGTAATCGATTGTTGATATTTAACAATCGATGTTTTGCGTAAAATCTGGAAAAGATTTTCTGAACGTTGTTAAAATAATCGATTGTTGATTTCCGGACAATCGATGTTTTATGCCAAAAATTGGAAAGGATTTCTTAACGTTATAAATAATCGATTATTGATTTGAAGTAATCGATTGTTGACGTAAAATCTGGGATTGAATTTTTGATCTGATAGGCAAAAAATCGATTGTTTAGTCTTGACAATCGATTGTCACTGAGTAATTTCAGCAATCCTTAATTGGCAATTAGACAACGGCAAGACTGAGTTTCTCACCTATAAATACAGCTTCAACTCAGTGTTTTCACAACAACAACATATACACTTTGAGTATTTTCATTGCTAAAAGCTTTCTTACATTGATCATCATTTTCCATTCATCCATAAAGCTTTTTGAAGAGCCATTCTATTGAGCTAAGTTGTTGTGATCTTGAGCGTACTATTTCTACTCATATCTACTCATTAAGGAGTGCTTTGTAAAGTGAGTGTGTTTTGTGTTTGTAAGAGAATTGCGATTCTCGTTTGTTGAGGAACTTGTGATTCCTCGGTTGAAGTCTTTGGGATTGTTATCCCCGAGCAGTTGAAGTCTTTGGGATTGTTATCCCCGAGCAGTTGAAGTCTTTGGGATTGTTATCCCCGAGCAATTGAAGTCTTTGGGATTGGTATCCCCGAGCAATTGAAGTCTTTGGGATTGTGATCCCCGAGCACCTAGGTGAGGCTTGTGTCCTCAGCTGTAACGGTTTGTTAAGCACCCGTAAGCTTGACAAGTTTAGTGGAAATCTCGAGAGAGTCTCTCGGGGACTGGACTAACCACGTTTGTGGCCAACCAGGATACATCATTGTGTAAGTTTATTCTACTGCACTTGTTTTAATTTCTGCAAAGTTTTTAAATTCCGCACTAAAACGCTTAATAATTTTAAAACGCTATTCACCCCCCCCCTCTAGCGTAAAGCGTATTGTCCAACAATTGGTATCAGAGCCATACTCTCTGAAAGACTTAACCGTTTGAGAGAATCTTTCCATGGCTTCTACTCTAGACTCTTTTGCAGGTATTGATGAAGGACAGTGCCCCACAAGACCTCCTTTGTTTAACGGGACTAATTATTCATATTGGAAAGAAAGGATGCAGATATTCGTCAGATCAAACAGCCCTTACTTGTGGAAGGTGTACACCAAAGGAAATGAGGTTCCTGTCAAAAAGGTGGGAGAAGAATGGGCGCCAAAATCAGAAGAGGAATTCAACGCCGAGGATAATCGAATGGTTCAAAATAACTTTAAAGCTATTAATTTATTACTTTGTGCTGTTAATGCTAATGATTACAGGAAAATCTCCTGCTGCAAAACAGCGAAAGAAATGTGGGACAAGCTTGAGGTCACTTACGAAGGGACTGACCAGGTAAGAGAAGCTAAAATTGACTTTTTAACTCATGCTTACGAATTGTTCCATATGAAGGAAGGCGAAAAGGTAGACGAGATGTTCGAGCGGTTCTCATCAATAGTGAATGATCTCCACGCGCTCAAGAAGACGTTCACAGACAAAGAACTAGTTCGAAAAATCCTTAGGAGTCTAACACCGGCATGGCGATCAAAGGCCGATGCGATTCAAGAGTCAATCGGAATCACGAACGTCACCATAGACGCTCTTAGAGGTAATCTTAAAACTTATGAATCCACTATTCTTAACCCTGTTATTGATGAACAAAGAAGGCAAAAGATTGCTCTAAAGGCGAGCACAAGTCAATCACCAATTGAAGAGGATGGAGATAGGGAATTCGGACTCATCATCAAAAAGTTCCAAAAATTCATGCGAAAAGAATATGACCGCAAAGGGAAAAAGCAAGGTGAGCAAGTTAAATGTTATTAATGCGGTGAAACAGGGCATATCAAAACAAACTGCCCAAATCTTAAAAAGGAGAAGAAACCCTTCAAGAAGCAACGAGCATACATATCTTGGGGAGGAGATTCCGGAGACGAATCCAGTGAAGAAGAAAATGAAGAAGCGGCAAATCTCTGCCTCATGGCACAGGAAGAAAATCAAAGTGAGGTAAGTCAAATCTCTTCTCAAAATTTTTATACTCTTGATGACATGAGAAATGCCTTTGATGAATTGTATGCTGAATTTCTCAAAGTTACAAAAACCGTCACTAGCTTAAGAGAAAGTGCTTCTCTAAAAGAACAAGATTTTCAAAAACAGTTTTCATTAAAAGAAAAAGAATTAGAAAAATTGGTTTTGGAAAATGAGAAGCTACTAGAACAAAACAAGTTTTATGGGAAAAGAAGTACTGACAAGCCCGAGAGTTCTAAAAAAAATTGTGCTTCTTGTGTAGACCTTAAGAATGAAGTAAGTAGATTAAAAGGCACACTAGATAAATTCAACTCCTCTCATAAAAACTTGAATGTGGTGCTTGATAACTTGAAATCAACCAAGCATGGAATAGGCTTCATAAATGAAGAAGAGGTTGATGCAAAAACCCAACCACCTAGAGCTCAATCTAGGATTAATAACAAAAATGCCTTTCCTAAAACAAACATGCTTGCTAGACAAAATATTAGGAGACCTAGACATGACCTTCCGCCTAGCAATCATCACCATAGACATGATGCATATTCTAGGCACAACAGTGATCATGCTAGAAGATCCAGAAATGTTCAACCTAGAAATGATTATGGTGCTCAAATTAGGAGAAATGAAAATAGAGTAAACAATGTGCATTATTCTAGCTACTATGAGCCTAGACGCATGCATAATCCAAATGTGACATGTCATTATTGTAGACGAATTGGTCATATTGCTCCCGCATGCTTTACTAGACATAGACATGCCACTCAAACATATTATTATAGTATGCATAACCCTCAAGGACCCAAAATGGCATGGGTACCAAAAGAGCATTGATTTGTTCTGCAGGTGTGCTTGAAGGAATCAAGTGTAGTGGATGCTCCAAACACTTGACGGGAGACGAATTCAAAATTCCTCCAATTAAAGCACAAAGAAGGAGGAAGAGACGGAAAAATTGATTTAGGCATTTTCAAAATCGGAAGTATTTTCGAAAAATTTAAAAGACAAAATACAAGGAAGACAAAGGCAAAATTGTGGAAGAAGCTTCTTAAATTGAAGAATGAGCCAAAAGACCAAAATGAACGGAGGATGTTCAAAATCAGGTAATTGGCAAAGTCGAAGGGAAGGTAAGTACCCTAAACCCTCTTAAGAACATCTTAGGACAAAATTCTTAAGAGTTCACGTCTTTCACCCGACTACACCAGTTTCAAAGTTATTATTTCATTTATAGATTACTGACTTGAGCGTCGGAGATTTTAATTCTATTTTGCAGGTATCCCCCAAAAGGTAAGAGGAAAGTATAAATTGTCTTGATAACAAGAAAAATCGATCATAATCGATTATTTATTCGTACAATCGATTATCAGTATCAATAATCGATTATTTGTTGATTCAATTTTTTTCATGAAATCTTGTTGAATGTTTACATTGCTTGATAGAATTAAGTCTCATCATTTTAGCATCCCCCTTCCAAACAATCGATTATTTGTTCTGCCAATCGATTATTTGCCAAAATCCAAACTCTCTGTGAGTGAAATAATCGATTACTATATATCGACAATCGATTATCTGTTTTAAACTTATGTTACCGTTTTGGCTCTACAATCGATTCCTGTCAGGTCATAAATATGAAAAACAATCGATTACCAAGATTGACAATCGACTATCTTTTTCAAATTTTTTACCGTTCTGGCGTGTAATCGATGTGTCAGATCATTTTCATTAATGACAATCGATTATTCTATTCAAACAATCGATTGTTGAACGGTCAGTGAATTTATTTTTACCGTTTCAGACTTCAAAGCTCTTCAAATCTCTTCAAATCTTTTCAAATAAGTGTAAGATTCATTCCTTCTCTATATATAGGCTGCACATATGCTCTTGTATACTCACTCAAGCCTCCCAAGCATCAAATTATCTTGTTATCTTTAGCACATCTTTTTCAAAAATGTCAAGCCGCAACTCCAAACGTGCTCGTTCCAAACAAGGTGCTTCTTCTTCTCGCCATCCATATCAAGATGGATCGGTTCTATTCTTTGAATCCGATGAAGAGCTCACCCGTTTCTTAACCAAATTTGAGAAACGCCTTATTCTCCCTCCTCGCTTTTCAACAAACGCTCTTGTTGCACCATTCATTCCAGCCGCGAATATGCTAAGAGAGTGCCAACTTTTCAATTTCCTACTCCTTACTCACCCCTACTACAACATTACTCTGGTTGAAGCTTTTTACTCCAACCTTCACAAAGATGATGAGGGTGAACTCGTTACCAATGTTAACGGCATTTCCATTCTAATTTCTGAAGATAACCTCCACCTCATTGCCGGCATTCCGCATGATGGTGAAGACATCTACCAGTACATAAATGATGCCGGGGACATGATTGATGAAGCTAATCTCTTTCGCCAAGCCGGAGTCGCCTATGATGAGTCTTCTTCCCGTCGTCCCACCATAAAGGGTATGGACCCGAATTATCGTTTCATTCTCTATTTCATCACTCGTGTTCTCAAACCCCGTAAACTCAATCACACCACCATTTCCCAAGAGGATGCCAAATTTCTTCATGCCATTATCACCGGTGTTAAAATCAATTGGTGCAAGCTTATTCAATCTCATATGTTCAATGCCACCAGAGATGACATACCTCTACCCTATGCCCTCTTAATAATGAAATTTCTTGAAGCATCCGGGGTCAATATTGCTAATGGTTCTCTCAAAAAGAGCACCAAAATCTGGGAAATTTCGGAGTCTTCCTTTCATCATGATGGTGATCATGCTCCCGCTCCTCCTCAAAATCGACAAGCCCGTCGTGCTCATCCTTCTCAGGAGCCTACCCTCCGGACTATCTCTGACCAAATTACTCAATTAACCCGTGAGGTCCATGGTTACTTTGATCACGTGCATTATGCCTATGCTCAGGTGGTGCCATATCAAGCGCCTCCCAATGATGATGAAGGGGATGGGGGTGATGAATGATGAAATTGTTGTTCTTTTTGATGATGTGAAATTGTTGTTTCTGATTTGTTTTTCCTTAGTTGGTTAGTTGTCGTTCGTTTTATTGTGTTTGGCTCCACCCATGTAATGTTATTTTCCAATAAATAAACTTTTGTTTATTTCATATGTTTTTTTTGCATATTCTTCCCTTATATATTTTTGCTAATGGCAAAAGGGGGAAGAAACGGGATATCAAGAAGTATGCTATATCACTCTTCACTTCATTTATGCTTAAAGTGAGGGGGAACATGAATTAAGGGGGAACATCAAATTACATACTTTACACTTGTCTTGGATCATCAAAATAATTATTGCATATATCCCGCTTATGTTTGCCATTATCAAAAAGGGGGAAATTGTTGGAAACACGTTTCAAATGCAATATACTAAACGTGTGTTCTTTTGTAGGTTTTGATGAATGTCAAACAAAGCAAAAAGCGATATACAGCAATGCTCAAGGACAAGCACAAAATGGATGCATTACAAGAAGCTCAAGACAAAGTTTAGAAATGTTATAATTGAGTCAATATTAATTGTGATCTTGATTCCTCAACTTGGCTCATAACATGGCTTCTCTACTAAAATTATTTTTCCAAAATCATGCATATTTAAATTAAGTGTCAAATGATTTTAAACTATACATATTTACATTTGTTAAAATGTTTTCCAAACATGCCTCAAAAATCTGGGCTAAGATAATCGATTATGCTCTTATGATAATCGAGTATCTCTAAGCCAAGACTGCATGACAATCGATTGTGAATTAATGATAATCGATTGTGAGTAAGTCAGTTAACATCAGGTTTTTGCAAACTGCATAACAATCGATTGTGTACTTATGATAATCGATTGTTAACTGAGGCAAAGTTTTCAAAACTCATAAAAATCGATTATGAACTAATGATAATCGATTAGAATGAGAAAAATGTCTCCCAGTGGTTTTAAATAAAATGATAATCGATTGTGGCTTTTGATAATCGATTATATATGAGACAGAGAGTTTTGAAATTAATTAATAATCGATTATTCCATTTGATAATCGATTGTTGAAGCTGACCGTTGTCATATATTTTCAATTACCGTCAGGTAATCGATTGTTGATATTTAACAATCGATGTTTTGCGTAAAATCTGGAAAAGATTTTCTGAACGTTGTTAAAATAATCGATTGTTGATTTCCGGACAATCGATGTTTTATGCCAAAAATTGGAAAGGATTTCTTAACGTTATAAATAATCGATTATTGATTTGAAGTAATCGATTGTTGACGTAAAATCTGGGATTGAATTTTTGATCTGATAGGCAAAAAATCGATTGTTTAGTCTTGACAATCGATTGTCACTGAGTAATTTCAGCAATCCTTAATTGGCAATTAGACAACGGTAAGACTGAGTTTCTCACCTATAAATACAGCTTCAACTCAGTGTTTTCACAACAACAACATATACACTTTGAGTATTTTCATTGCTAAAAGCTTTCTTACATTGATCATCATTTTCCATTCATCCATAAAGCTTTTTGAAGAGCCATTCTATTGAGCTAAGTTGTTGTGATCTTGAGCGTACTATTTCTACTCATATCTACTCATTAAGGAGTGCTTTGTAAAGTGAGTGTGTTTTGTGTTTGTAAGAGAATTGCGATTCTCGTTTGTTGAGGAACTTGTGATTCCTCGGTTGAAGTCTTTGGGATTGTTATCCCCGAGCAGTTGAAGTCTTTGGGATTGTTATCCCCGAGCAGTTGAAGTCTTTGGGATTGTTATCCCCGAGCAATTGAAGTCTTTGGGATTGGTATCCCCGAGCAATTGAAGTCTTTGGGATTGTGATCCCCGAGCACCTAGGTGAGGCTTGTGTCCTCAGCTGTAACGGTTTGTTAAGCACCCGTAAGCTTGACAAGTTTAGTGGAAATCTCGAGAGAGTCTCTCGGGGACTGGACTAACCACGTTTGTGGCCAACCAGGATACATCATTGTGTAAGTTTATTCTACTGCACTTGTTTTAATTTCTGCAAAGTTTTTAAATTCCGCACTAAAACGCTTAATAATTTTAAAACGCTATTCACCCCCCCCCCTCTAGCGTAAAGCGTATTGTCCAACAATATGTGGCATGGGGGCTTGCTTAGTTAACTATTTTGGATCCGGTCTCTAAATCAGGTTACGGTCCGAGCTCACTTTTATCCTTAAGTTGTCAAGTTTTTGCTGGCGGCAATGGCTCTTGCTCTGTTTGGTCGTAGAGACCTTCTAATATGTGGCCCGTAGGCTTGCTCAACTGGCAACAATAGCTATGCTATTTTTTGCCCGTGGGCTTTTTGTAGTCTTTTTTTTACGCTTGTTAAGGTCTTTAAAAAGATTTTGTCTAACCCATCGTCGGTTACAGAGAACCTCGATTTCAAGTCATTATCGGCGGTGTTTCGAGCACCTCAGAAGCTTCATAGTTCATAGGTCGAGTAAATCAATGCTTTTGCGATTTGGCGCCGACGTGATCGTAGCTCATTTTTGCCTGTTGAGGGAAGCCTGCTTTAACCAGTCCTTTCTGAAGTATATTCGAAGTAGTGGCCTGCGATTTTAGCGAAAGTTGGGCATCCCTGAGTCGCATTATTTTCGTTATATCAGCCGTTTTGACCATAGTCATGTGCGTTTGGTTGTAGCCATTTTTGGTCCCGAGTGATAGTTTAGGTGTCTACACCGAGGCCCTTTATGGATTCTTACAAATAGGGCGTATAACCTAAACTTTCATGCCTGTTGAAGTCTTATAGTTTGTCATTCCTGTTGAGGTCTTACAGTTTGTGTAATGTAGAATAGATTTAGTTGCCGAGGCTGCCTGCTAGGGGTTTTACTGTTTCGGGTTTCCCAGCGTATGGCGATTGGCGATGAAGGACAGTGTCCGTGTCATTGAATTTGTATGAGCATGAAGACTGATTTTCGTGAGCTCAAAGTTGCCTTACAGGGGCTGTATGAGCCTGGCGTTCTGACCCTGTGGTCGTACGGGTGCTAAATTGCTGGTGCTAAGTCTCCAAGTATCTCAGGATGCGTCTGGTGAAGGGGATCCCTGCCGGGAATATACCGTGATTACTTTATTCGGAGAAAGGGGTGATGGAGTATATCTTTCTATCCATCATCGTAATATATTTTTTTGTGATACGTTGACATATATCGGGCCAAAGCCAACTGCTTAGGGATTTGTCGTACCGGAAAATTTTTGTGCTTTCAGAGACTTAAGTTGGAGGTCGTTGGGGAACTTTTTAAATTATGGCACCTTTCTCGAGTTCTTCGAGGCGTTCTAGAGAAAGGATTTGTTACCTTATTTCATGAAGGATTTCCCTTTTTTTTCAAAAAAAGTATTTTTTTGATTGCTTGATATAATAGTACATATTTTTGTTAACGGGGCCTAACTATTTTGGCCGTCTTCACGATACCTCATTTTCCAATAGGAAACCTCATGTGGCATTTTTCAAAACTCCTTTGAGTGGATAATTTTTCGGGGGAAGTGCCCATCGCGGAGGGATAGTTTTTGAATATCTTTTTCAAAGTTTCCCCTTAAGCGGCTTGCAGACGTTGTTTCGTTAAAATCCTTACCGATAAAACCCTTTTTGGGATATAAACTCGGTTGAAGGAAAAGAGTGCAATGGGTGCGCCTTTGTGTTCTCGAGGTCTTGCAATAGCATTATCGTCCAGGCAGCTCTGATCGGGTGCCTGCATGGAGGTTAACTCCAAATTTGAATAATAGAAAACATAATGGTTGTACCTTGAAACGAGGCGTGCTGACGATGCCTTGGGGTCGGTCTATTATATCTGCCCAGGGCCAAGATGTGGTGTGAATATTTACTCTATTTTGTGAAGTTCGGCCGGGGGCAAGACCTGGTTTACTCGTTGTCACATTCGGGGTGGGGACATGAGCGTTGGTACTGCATGGTGTTTAGTGAACATTTCCCTTGCTGCGTGTTGCTCCCCGTAGATGGTTTTGACCACGTCCTTTGTCAGGTATTTTATTGCTTGGTGGAGGGTGGATGGTACTACTCACATGCAGTGTATCCAAGGTCGTCCAAATAAAGCGAATACCTCATATCTCCCTCGATGATATGGAACTTGGTATCTTGGTTTGTGCCGGCCACGGTAACTGGGAGGACGATTTCTTCTTTCGTCGTTTCGCTAGACATGTTGAATCCATTGAGGACTCAAGTGGCGGCCACGATTTGTTTGAGCAGCCTGAGTTATTCTATCACCTTCAACCTGATGATATTGGCCGAGCTACCTGGATTTACGAGTACACATTTTATCTGAAAAGAATTTACAAGAAAGGAGATTACCAAGGCATCATTATGGGGTTGAGACAGGGCCTTGGTGTCCTCTTCGCGGAATGTGAGGGCATCCTCAGGGATGTATCCCCGAGTCATTTTTCTCTTGTGATGGATAATTTTGTCCTTCTCATTATGGGGTCCAGTGGGCCATCGACTGTGCATGATGTGTTGTGGCTCGTTTGCCTCGTTTTTCTTGGTCGCTTCCCTCTATTTGAACTAATTGTTGGCCCGATCACAAAGGAATTCTTGGAGGTTCCCTTTGTTGAACAGTCGCGCCACTTCCTCCCATAGACGATGGAAATCCTCGGTCCTATGACCGTGCGTGTTGTAGAACTCGCACATTAAGTTGTAATTTCTCTATGAAGGGTCCGATTGCATTGGCTTAGTCCATTTGGCATCTCTGATCTTTCTGATAGCGAACACGATGTCCATAATGTCGATGATGAAGTTGTATTCCGGTAAGTGGGGCGCGTTCGTTGGTTCACTGTTTCGATCAAACCTGGTTCTATTAGCGATCCCTCGAGGTTCTTGTCTTTGATCCTTCCTTACATTGTTGCAAGGTAGATTGCGCCTTGGGGTAATCCTTTTATCTTCGAGGTACGCTTGGTACCTTTTTTTGTTTGGTTTCGACTCTTTTACCATGAGTCTATTTGGGTATACTGAGCCCGAAGGAGCTCCTAGTTGGTCATCCTCGACCTTGATCTTTGACTAGTACCGGTTGTGGACGTCCGACCAGGTCATGACCGGGTATTCGATCAGGTTCTGATTTAGTTGTTTCGAGGCCACCAAGCTTCATTCGTTCAGGACTTGGGTGAATGCCTGTATCGCCTAGTCGTCGGAGATTGGCGGCAACTCTATGCATTCTATCTAGAAGCGAGACAAAAATTCTCGCAGCATCTTGTTCTCCCTCTGCTTAATTTTGAAAACATCAGACTTCCTTGTTGCCACCATGATGGCTCCAACATGTGCCTTTACGAAGGAGTCTTCCAACATAGCGAATGAATATATGGAGTTGGGAGCCAAGTTGTGGTACAATATCATGGCCTCATACGAAAGTGTTTCTCCCAATGTTTTAACCAATACGGACTCGATCTCATCATTTTTTATAGCGTTACCTTTTACTGCACAGGTATAGGAAGTAACATGTTCGTTAAGATCGATGGTACCATTGTACTTAGGGCGTTCCGGCATTCTGAACTTTTTAGGAATGGGCTTTCGGGCTGTTTCGCCTAGGAACGGCCTCTGTATGAACTTCTCAGAATCCAAACCTCTCAAGACCATGGGTGCTCCCGGGATATGATCTACCCTAGAATTGTAGGTCTCGAACTTTCTATCGTTGGCTGCAATCATTTTCTCACCTGACTCGATCCACTTGGTGAGGTCCTCGAGCATCTTTGCTATGTCGGGGTCAGCTACTAACATGTTATGGCTTGACCTTCCGGATACATGCTCGGCGGGGGGAGCTATCTCTGGTGTTGTTGTGATGGGGGTTCTTGGATGGATTTGCAAATAAGCAATGACCAGCTGTCGTGCTTATAACATTTCAAAAATAACATGAAAACTAACTTCATGTTCTTCCCGAGATGGGTATTTTTATGCTTCCTGTTGGTCACTATGCCATATGCTCCTGTTGGTGTGAGAAGTTTCGTCAACTTGATGTGCGTCCTGTGAGTCCGCCTTCGCTGGAATCGGTCTGTGCGCATTATCGGGATTTTGTAGTGGTGCTCTGGCGACTGGGATAGCCACGCCATTTTCCCCATGATTTTCAAGGTTGTCGTTTTCGATTTCGTTTACCGAGCCAAGCATTTTAACCCGAAATTAAAGGATCTTGGACAAGAAAAAGTGTAAAAGAAAAAGTGTGTTTGTGTGACGAAACTAGCAAGAAAATAATCACTATTATTCTTAGCCCCACGGTGGGCGCCAAGCTGTTTACCATGAAAATGATAACAACAATTAAATTTGTAAATGGGATTCTAAAAATACGTGATCTATTCTCAAGCTAGTTGTTAGAGCAGTTGGTGCTAGTGATATGGAATTTAATGATGAAAAGCAAGCTAAAATGGGTCAGTAATCAAATCGACGGGGCATGTTTCCCGGATACAGAAGCGGTCGATGGGTACCTCGGGATCAGGATTCGAGTCGTGCTCGAGGTATCGAGGGCAGCCGAGAGTGGGATAACAATTAAGGATATGATTAAGCATAAGGAGGTATGCGAACTTCACCCGGCCACTCAAGTCTCTTAACTTCAACTTTGTGTGGCACTTTATTCGTTTTTTTCTTTCCATTGAGTGAGATTGTACTATTATCTACTAACTTTTGCATCATATACCATTAGAACGTCCCAAGGATGAATATTCTTGGATCGTTTCTCATGCATCTTGCAACCTTTTTTGGTTTATCTTGTGAGAAAAGGTGAAGCTGCATCTTCTTGTCTCTCCTTCTGGTCTTTCTCGTATGCCGCTCTTTTCTAATGGACTATGGCCCTAAATTTCAACAGAATGCTCAATCCCAGCTGTGAGAAATGTAGTTACATTTATCGAGGGTTTTCTACCCTAAATATTTTCAAGCACACAAACATTTTGAAGATCAAAATGGGGTTCCCGGGAAGGAGGTTCCTAGAGAAGCCGCTCTCGAGGTCTTGTCCCTAAAAGTAGATTAGGTTCCTAGATTTTGATTTTTTTCTTATTTGTTCCTGTGTAAGGACCCTTCGTGGATGTTGTAAAAATATTTTGTACTATCTCTTGGAAATATAAAAGAACCTCTTTGTCACATTGTTGGCTCGTGTTGAACTCCATTCCGTCTTTATTCGTTAAAATTTTGATTGTATAACATTAGTGATTAGTCCAAATACCGGGCTCAGGACATAATAAACCCTTAGGTTTTTAGTCGATCAAAATAATACCACTTAAGGTTTTTGTTAATCCTTGGGCTAAGCTTAAATTGATTTTATGTGAGCTCGGGATATCGAGACTTCTAAGTCCGAGTTGGGTGAGAGTAAAGTCCCAAATTTGAAATAAAGTTAGCCCTTGGATTTCGTAGATAATCACCGAATGAGATTTTTTTCAAACTGGGGTAGCCCTTGGGCTTAGTAGTTGAGTGAGAACTTGCTCAAACTCGAGATAATGTTAGCCCTTAGGCTTTCTTATAGTCTCCAAGTGAGAATTTTCTCAAACTTGGGTAGCCCTTGGGCTTAGTAGTCGAGTGAACATGTTTGTCAATTTTCTTCGATGCCTTGATCCTGATGCCAAAATCGAGATGTCAATGACTGAAGTGACTAAAATATTGCTTTTTGTGGGGTTCCCAAAGTCATTAACTGGAGGCGACTGGCGGTCGGCTTTTTGGCTTCCTTAGTATGCTTAAATGACCTCTATAAAGAAATAAACTTCATAATCTTGCAAACGTTATTCTTATATGTTGCTCAAAGTATCATTAGCTCTTCCAATTTTTCTAAATTCCCCTTCTCTTATATTATCTCTTAGTTCATTATCAACACTCTCTATTTTTTTTTTAATTTTCCGCATTATAATGGCTAAGACCTCTAAATCGGTTCCCCAAATAGAAAAAGCTTCTTCATATTCTCGACTTATCAAGAGTAAATCGGTAGTGCCCCCTCGTATTGAGGAGTGCATTCCCCTGCCATACAAAACAATATCCAATTTCAAGATCGAGAAACCTGTATGGACACAGGCTGATGTGAGCCCATGTCTCAATATGTCTTTTTGATAACCAAGGACGAGCTTGTGCAAGTAAAGAAGAACTGCAAGTGGGAGAACAAAGCATTAGTGATCCCTTCCCTCGAGGAGGATATCATTACATATAAAGCGGGGTACGTAAGTATGTATACCTACCCATTCACGATGGGCCCTATAATTCCAGCTCAGGTTCCCATAGATCCAATTATTCTTGACTTTTTCCAACAATACCGAGTGACGCTTGACCAGATCTACCCTTCTTTCTGGTGAATCATTCATTTGATTAGGTTCCTTTCGAGTTGGGTCGAGGGAATTCCTTTCACTCTCGACCATCTTATCAAACTGTACAGTCCTCGACTTTATCGCGGTGGCTTGATAAAACAGCAGTGTCGATCCTTGAAATCTCTCTTCTCTAGTATTGATGAGGACATAGACCGAGGATGGATAAGCCAGGTTTGTCTGAGTCAGGACCTCCGACCTGACTCCTGTTGATTGGATGTTTTTCTCCGAGGTGTGGAACATGAAATGTAAGTACATAGTAGGTTTATACCGTACTTTCTCTTTTTTTTCTCGGCTTTATCTTTTACCTTGGTCTAACCCCCTTTCGATCGCATGACTACTGCTTCGTTTCCTAGCGGGGTCCCGACCTTGAAGGATGGGTCCGAAAACTGGCTTCCACTTCCTCTTATTCGGCACGTTGCTAGTGAGATTTGGCCAAGGGCCAATAGGAGGCCAAAAAATCATGGTGAGTTCTCTTGTTTGTTTACTTGAACTTCTATAGTGGAATACAAACTTTGGTTTTGTGCAGGTCTCGAAGACGCCATTGCTATGCGGTCGGCTCCGGTTGGTGAAGGAGAGATCCCAAAGTCTTCTAAAGAAAAGAAAAAGAAAAAGGGAGTCACCTGCAAATCCCTCGAAGCCTAAGAAAAGCGCAACTAAAACGTTCAAGGCCGATATGGTGGCCTTATCTCCAGAAATGGCCCAACGTCTTTGGGGTCAGGAGGAAGAAGAAGATGACGACTGCGTGTTGGTTGGTTGTAAAAGAGGAACACCGGTGCTTCAAAGTCCGTCGAGGCAGTGATGGTTGATGTGGTTCATTCCAGAGCTGAAGAAATCTCTCAGGGGAGTTCAAACAAAGTCCCTGAGCCATTAGGCAGAAAAAAGGCACCTCTCCTAGGAGGCCATTTGGAGGGCAAGGCCGACGGGCCCGACCCTGAGCCTCTTCAAATAAAAGTGAATGCCCCGAGTGGATCACTTGGGATAATCAATGTGGATGACTCACTGCCCAGTCTTGATTTCTTCAAGGGGAAAATCCGAGATTCTCATAACATGAGATCTTCTGAAGTGGGGGTGAGCCACGAAGGTCATGAAATCTTTCGAGAATTCCTTGCAGGGATTGAAGATAGCCCCAACCTAGATGCTTTTTCTCGGTTGTGAGACACATTAAATTGGAATCTAAGTCCCCCAAAAAATCGCAAATCAAATAAAGAAAACAAAAAAATTAGAGGGGGGTCAAACTGAGGCTCGTCGACTCTTCCAACAAGTGAGTTTTCTGTAATATAGGATTATGCCTGCACTTTGATTTTGTTGTTCTGAATCTAACTTTTCCCCTTTTTCATGAAGGCCCTGGTTCTCCATAAAAGGGCATTTTCTAAGTCTCGACTGATCTTTCTCAATGTGAGGCTGAGCTTACGAAGATTTCGAAAGAGAAGGACAGTCTTAAAACCCTCTATGTCAAGAAGGAGGAGGAAATCAACGATTTTCGAGCAGAATTAGCAAAGGCTTGTCAACAACGAACTGAGCTTACCAAAAGGGTAATATTCCTTCTAAAGTTTTGTCGCAGACCAACCCATTTGGTCTTCTAACAATTTACTTTGTATTTTCAAAGAAAGGGCGAACTGGTGGAGCAGCATTGAGAGGAGCTCAAGATGAAGGAGGCCGAAACCCTAGGCTGGAGGCAAGGAATGGACAATCTTGCCTCAAAGAAAGAAAACCTTCGGGAGCATTTGGCTTCACTCGATCGTTAGTGTCAAAGCTTGAAGGAGGAGGGCCTTGCTCGAGGCCATTAAATTGAGGGGCTCAAGGCTAAAGTTGCTGCTATGCAGGCTAAGGCCAAATCTGATGTTGAGGCAATTATGTCCTCAGATCGAGCCAACGCTGAAGCAGCTAATGCCCGGGCCAAAGAGATCTCCATTGCTGTTGAAGTTAAGTTATCATGTGCACTCGACCATACTAGGCAACAATCCTGGAGGGAAACCCTCAAGGAGGTGTTCGTGGCTTCGATCTCTCAGCCTATATTGAAAAGATGAGTGCCTTGGAAGAAGAGGCTACTGCTTTGCTTTCCGATGAGGACGATTCAGCCAGTAGCTCCGAAAGTGGAGGAGAGGAAGATGGAGTCCCCGAGGGTGGGGACCCCAAAGATACTGCTCCTAAAGATGCAGTTGTCAAGGATATGGCCCCAAAGTAGATTTAGGTTTCCTTATTCACATTTTTTGATAAAGTATCCCTTGTGTATATATCTTTTGTAATCACCTTTTTAGAAATACAACATGAACCTTTTGACTTGTGCTGGATTTCATTTGGTATAATTTCATTTTGTCTTTATTTATAGAATACTATGATTGCATAACTTGAATGGTTGGCCCGAGAATTGCTTCGGACTTGGGACATAATAAACCCTTGACTCTTTATCGATAGATATAATAATCCTCGAGCTAAGTTTAACTCGATTCAATGTGAGCTTGGGGTATTGTGACTCTTGAGTCGGAGTCGAGTGAGAGCAGAGTCTCAAACTATCTTTTTTTGGACCTTAAGCCTTTCGAAGTTGGCCCTTAGGCTCTTACATATCGGCCCTTAGGCTCTTTAAGTTGGCCTTTAAGCCCTTTAAATTGGGCCAATTCAGCATGTAACATGGCTATACAATTTTTCCCTCTTTTTTGGCTAAAATACTTAGTGAAAATTTAGTTATGCCTTAGCATGTGTTTTTTTGTACCCGTTTGAGTTTTTCGAAGGTCTGACGTATCGAAACCTTATTAGTAATTAGTTTGTGTAAACATAATCGAATACCTTTTGAGGTTTTTTCGAAGGCTGATACCAGCAACTTATTTGAGGGCTGAATTTATTGAAGCCTTTTAAATTATTCGAGGGCTGAATTTATCAAAACCTTTTAAATTTTTTTTTTGCCGAGGGTAGCTTGATTTAACCGGTGTTTACAAGGTGTTTGAAGGACTTTGATTTATAGTGCAAGTCGGACGTCTCCGAGCCACATTATTTAGGACGTAGCCTTTTTACATGACCGTAATATTTTAATATGGTCATAGCCTTCGGGTATGCCACTTGGGCTTGTTTCCCGATAACTTTTTGAATTTGTTTGAAAAGCTAGTCCCCGAGTATATTGGCCATGTCCTTTTTTTCAAAGGGATGCCTCTTTAAGGTCTTATGAGCCCGAGTTTTTGGTGGCTCGGTTGTATTGACTATCGATGACAGCCCCCAAGTATTTGGGGGTAATTTTATGCTTTGGTTCTTGATAGGATTATAAGTGTAGATCTAGTATAATAGTAGACTTTTTTTATACTCAAAATGTTTTTTATACAAAATAGAATGCTTCTTCAAGTAATGTGTACATGTTTTGTTGTTAGGACTCGACTATTCTATATGGACACCATTCATATGACTGTATGGCCCATTACAATGTTTTTCTATTGAGGCCTCTTAGGCGTGAAGTATCTTCCTTGAAAATATAACCTCTAAGGGTAATTCCCCCCTCCCCAGTATTCTGTGTTGATTGAAAAAAGCCTGGGATACTGTTGAGTTCTCCTCAGGTAGCACATAATTGTTGCCTCATTAAAAACTTTACCGGTAAAACCCATTTGGGACAAAATCGGATCTAAGGGAAAAGAGTGCAAACATGCTTTAAAACCTGAGGTCTTCGTGTAAAAAAGGTGTCTCCAAGATCACATACCTTCGATCGAAAATCTATAATAAGTTAGTTTTACTCAAATAGACAAAGGATAAAGTCATACCTTATCAGTAGTGTCGTTTTAGTAATGATTCCAATTAGTTGTTCACCTTCCATTGTTCTAAGTTTGTAAAATCCTTTACCAATAACGCCAAGGATTCGGTATGGCCCATCCCAATTTGGACTGAGTTTCCCTTCATTATTGAGGGTGAACTTTTGTAGAACTAAGTCCCTGATTCCAAAATGTCAAAGGCTGGTCCTTCAATTGTAATATCTTTTGGTCCTTTGATTCTCTGTGGTCATCCAAACAAGTGATGCCTCTCGCTTTTCATCTAATACCTAACGGATAGCATTCATGGCCTCGTGATTCGATTCCTCCAATGCATGTCAAAACCTGGTGTTGGGTTCTCCGAACTCGACGGGGATGGGGGACTCGGATCCATATACTAGAGAACATGGGGTGGCCCTCATGCCTAACTACGAAGGCACATTTCTCTAGATTAAGCTTCATGTTGTATTTCCTCAAAATTGAGAATTTTTCCTGCAAGTAAACTAAGTGGTCCTCTACGCTCATGGGCTTATCCAACATCTCATCAGTATAGATTTCCATTATTTTTCCTATTTGTTCTTCGACAATTTTGTTAACTAGGCATTGGTATGTAGCTCCTGAATTCTTTATCCCGAAGGGCACTACATTGTAACAATAAGTTCCAAATTTAGTAATAAATGACTTCTTTTCTTTTCCTAGTCCTCCAGGTTCTTCTGAATCTGGTTGTGCCCGGAGTAGGCATCGAGAAAAGTTGGGTGTCATGGCTAGCCATGGTATCGATCATGCGATCGATGTATGACAAAGGGAAAAGATCTTTTGGACATGCTTTGATCAAGTTATCTACACACATTCCCAGTTTGTTGCCTATTTTAGGAACTACAACTATGTTGGTTAACCACTTGGGATACTTTACCTCCCAAATAGATCCTATTTTAAGAAGTTTGGTAACCTCGTCTTTTATGAAAATGTGATTTACCTCGGGTGGACGCCTTCTTTTTTGCTCCACCGGTTTAAACCTGTGATGCTTAGCTGATGCTTGGTGATTTCCAAAGGATTCTCTATCATATCTGTTGCTCCAACTCTAGCGAGGCTGGAGGCGGTATTGCTATTTGGTCATCTACTTACCTTTGGTGATCGATTTCTTCGAGGTTAAAGCAGTGCCCCTTCCTGAATTGCAAACATCTCTTTTCAACACGTTGCTCCTCGTAGACTATTTTCACTCCTTCCTCTATTGAGAGCTTCATGATGTGGTGAAGAGTTGAAGGCACTGCCCTTATGTTGTGTATCCATGGTCTAGCGAGGAGTGCATTGTGCCTCATGTCACCTTCAATGACATGGTACTTGGTGTCTTGTATGATCCCGACAACATTTACTGGCAAGATGAGCTCTCCTTTGTTGTTTTGCTTGCCATGTTGAAGCCATTGAGGACCCGGGATGCAGGTACAATCTGATCTTGTAGGTCGAGTTGCTCCACGACCCTCGATCTAATTATATCCGATGAGCTACCTGAATCCACTAAAACATGTTTAACTTGAATTTTATTTAAAAGGATAGAGATTACCATGACATTATTGTGAGGCTGAGATACACCTTCCTCTTATTCGTCGTAGAATGATAGGATGTCCTCAGGTACATAGCTCCGAGTCCATTTTTCTCTCGTGATCGACACCTTGGTGCATTTGAACACAGGTCGTTGAGGGACATCGACTACCTCCAATGATCATGTCAATTACATGTTGTGTTTCTTCTTGATCATTTCTCATTATATCTCTCCCCTTCAAGCGATTCTTATCCCGTTCACTTAGGAATTCTCGAAAGTGGCCCTCGTTGAACAACCAAGCCATTTCTTCCCTTAGCTTCCTGCAATCTTCTGTTCTATGACCATGTGTGCAATGATACTTGCACATCAAGTTAGGGTTCCTTTGAGAAGGATCGGTCTGTGTAGGCTTGGGCCACCTGGTGTCTTCAATTCTCCCAGTAGCTATGACAATCCCCGATGCATTTATGCTAAAGTTGTATTATGATAATCGAGGAGCATCGGCGGGGTAAGTATGCTTATCGAACCCTCTCTTACTCATGAGTCCCCCGAGAACTTTGGCCTTGATCATTTCTCCGATCATTTCGACGAGCATTCCGACCCGAGCCGTTGTTCCTTCGATCAACATATGGCTGATACCGTTCTTTGTTGAATCTTCATTCCTAAACTGTGTCCCTCAGGGGCTTAGCTGCGAATGTCTTAGGATGAATTGAACCCGAGGGGGCTCCCAACTGGTCATCAACGACCCTGATTTTGATTGGTTATGATTGTGCACACCTGACCATGTCACAATTAGGTACTCAATCAAGTTGTATTTTAATTGCCAAGACGCGTTCAAGCTTCTTTCATTCCAATCCTGCATGAAAGATTGTACTGCCCAATCATTGGAGACTGGTGATAATTCCATTATTTCCATCTGAAACCTTGACACGAACTCCCTTAAGATCTCATCGTTCCTTTGTTTTATTTCGAAGACATTCGATTTTCTCGTGGCCACCTTTATAGCCCCACCGTGTGCTTTCAAAAAGGCATCTGCTAATATAGCAACCAGTCAATAGAGTTAGGAGTTAAGTTGTGATACCAAATAATATCTCCTTTCGACAACGCTTATCAAAACTTTTTTAATAAGACTGATTCGTTCTCATCGTCATTCAAATCATTTCCTTTGATTTCGCAAGTGTATAAAATAATATGCTCGTTGGGGTCGTTTATTCCATTATATTTGGTTATATCGAGCATGCAAAGTTTTTTGGAATGGGCATCAGAGCCACACTCTGAGGGAATGGTTTTTGTATGATTTTTTAGCGTTTAAACATTTCAAAGCTGGAGGTTCCCCCAGTGTCTGGTCTACAAAGGAGTTATAGGTCTCTACCTTTTCATCATCGTCTTCAATTTTCTTTTTCCTAGACTCAATCCTCTTGGTTAGATCTTGGAGCATCCTCAAAAGCATGGGATCAGTTCCCGAGCTACTTTTATTGGGCCTTGATAGCGCTGGTTCATTACGCCGAGTGTTTACTGGTTCGGCTATATTCGGAATTTTATTCTGACTCTGAACTGAGCGATGGCGATTTGCTGAGTTTGCAACATCTCGAATATCACGTGGAGGTTGACTCCCCTATCTCTCATTCCTTCTGTTTGTTGGCCACCTAATCAGGCTTCCCTATATTTTCCTTTGGGGTCCGCACCTAGATCTGCATTTAAAGCGATGTGTGAACTAACATCAACTGATTACATATTTGGCACTTCCCCTAGGTTTATCGGTTGTACACCAATTGCATTGCTGTTTTCTCCAAGACCTTCATTGTCATGAATATGTGTCTTTTGTGAGCTAGACATGTTTCAACCTGAGAATTCAAAAAATCTTGACAAGAAAAAGTGTAAAAACAACGTTTGAAACGAGAGTCGGTAAAAAAATAATCACTATTATCTTTAGCCTCACAGTGAACGTCAAACTATTTACCTCGAAAATACGAGTAATAATTAAATTTGATTTGTGGTTTAAAGATATGTGAATTAGTTCAATACCAATTAATAATCAAGAAATATGAATTAGAAATTAAAGCAACAAGTGAATCAAATCAATGTAACTCAGCATTAGCGACCTCGAAACGGGCTAATAGCAATAAAATAAGATAAGTAAAGCAAGAAAAGCAGAACAAAAGGATAATGTTGATGAACAGTAAGTAAAACGTAGAGAGAATTTTTTTTTTACATATAAAGGGGACCCAATCAATTATAAGAAAAAATATAAGTTACTTTTTTACATTAAAAAATTATCTAAATGGGGTAAATATTATCCTAATTTTATCTATTTTAAAAAATTCCTTTTTTTAACGTGTTAGTACAGGATTGTCCTAGGTTAGAAATGTCCCCATTTTGTAATTTTCAAAAACAGCATTTTGCTACAGACAATAGAAAGCGTGATTATTTTATCCTTTTTGTCATGAAAGATAAACATTGCATTAAACATTAGTGAAATTATTATATAGTGTGATCCTGTCATGTTTCCTTGTCGTGTTTACATTTTAAATTTTTTCTAGAAATTTTGAAATAGCTCTGATCTTCCTTTTTCACAAAGGCTTACATTAAATTTACTTATGTCACTAAGATAATTATGTATTTTCATAAAAAATTGATGATAGGCTATAATTACGTATTTTAGTCGATTAATACACTCTAATTTACTGTAATTTAGTTGAGTTTGCACTTTAGTCGCTAGTATTTTGCACTAACAGTGTGTTTTATGCCTTCTAGGAGTGATTCCGAGCTATATAGATGTTATGAAAAGAATTCAAGTGATTTGGAACTTTGAAGTCTGAATAAAATCCCAAGGAATTATGTCGGGATCGTATTTGGGGATCAACGGATGATAAAACAACAAAACAAAGACTCGTGTAGGTATATTGCGCACTGTTTAGTACAATGCACATAACTATTTACTTCATTTGGGCTCCATAATATATGGTTGGCAATCTAACTCAAAGGGCTACAACTTTCATGTTTTGCGTTTTTTCAAATTACAAACGGACCAGGGTGAACAATACGGTCGAAACCTTAATCGCGGTAGGACCGCGGCAGAACACTGCTGCGGATGATTATGAAGGTCATTCTGGCCGCGGTCCTGGCGTAACCATGGTAGAACCACGGCGGGACACATAAATTTCAAGGACGAGAGTACAAATCATGGGAATTAAAGCCCTAAACCCTATATTAAATGACGGGAGCGGCCAAGATCAAAAGAGAAGGATTTTAAAAAGTGGAAAAGATCAGAAGGAAGGGCAAGAGGCAAGGAGGATAATTGGGCATCAATCTTTAATCTTCTTCTTTGTTCTTTTACCTTTGAATATTAATTCTTTTGTGATTTTTGTTATTTTCATGAGTAGCTAACTTTTTTAATTTAAGGTTTTGAGTGAAACCCATTGGGGATGAATTGTTTGTTATATTAATATAATTTCGAGTTGGTTATTATTCTCTATTTTTTCAACTACGTTTTGTTTTTGGTTAATTGAAAGGATCCTCAATTAGTCATTCCTATTTATTTTGTATCTTCTTGAGAGAGAGTGCATTTTTAGGTAGTTGTTTGAACAATATCACTCTCGGAGTATAGACGAGAGTCATAACCGAGGGTTTAGAGGTTGGATTAGAGATACCGATACCTGGGGAGCAATTTAAGTGAACTGTAATGCAAATCTAGCTAGCGTAGCTTGAGAGACTGCGTCTAGTAAATTATCATAATTACTAGAGAGAGATTTATGATAGATGGAAAATTCATTATTGATAGAGGCAACTAAGTCAACGCTATAAGAAACATGCAACTAATGAAATCAACAACGGGGGAAACCATTACCTTAGACCTTTATTCCAATTGTTTACAATTCAAGCATAGTTAGTTTTCAACTGTTTATTTATTTTCAGTTTTAGAAAATTGTTCAATCTTGTATTCTTAGTGATATTAAACATATATAGCTAAGCCTTAGTTCTCTGTGGGATTTGACTCCGGACTTTTAGATCGGATTATATTTGCAGCGACCACTTTTCCTTTTCAAGACTAGAATTGGGCGTGATCAAATTTTTGCGCCGTTGTCGGGGAACTAATGGTGTAGTTGCAGCTGTATATATTGCTAGGTTATGAGTTTGAATTTTTTATTTTGTTTTTTTTAATAACTACCGATTTGAGAAACATGACATCTTGGAATTATGGAAATTTAGGTATAGATAATTCTACTATTGATCACCATACATATTGTGAAGGAAACCATCCGTGAAAAAAATTTCAAATTCCTAATAGAGAGTTACGTGCACCAACTCAATCTTATTTGGGGAATATGTGTGATGTGTGTGGTGGTAAAAATGGTCACCTTCATGCTTTTGCTTATATTTCTTATTTTCCCCCAACCCTTTATTATGATGGTTCTACATTTTTTTGTGAAGTTAACAGGAACAAAGAACCTGGGAATGCGGACTTGAAGGAGATCAAGGATATGCTAAAGTTCCTTCTGGAACAAAACAATGAGAAACAATTGCACATAGAAAGGCAAGAGGCAACAACTCGCAAGTTGGAGGCTCAATTGAGTCGAGTGGTTGGAGCTTTTATTACTCAACAAGTCAATACAGAGGAAAGTAGCCAAGAAGAGCACAAATTTGAGGTATTAATTGGGGAGGTTAGAGTAGAACATAAAGAACCTAGCCAACTACAATTTGGGGATGTCAATGTTGAAGAAGTGAGATTAGAGTCAGCCAAGGACATTGAGGATACAAATTTGTTGACTCTAGTATCATTGATGTTGAGGATGTTGAAAGTCTTGAAGTTCATGTGTTTGAGAGCATTGGCCCTCACTCCAAATATATTTCTACATTGTGCTTGGATGACAATATGGAAATAGAGTCATCCGAGCCGATTGAGAAGTCAAGGAATGAGGAACAAGGTGCATATATTCTGGCATTCTTCTTGCTAGAAAGTCAGGATTACATACCTCATACAAAGGCCAAGGAGTGCAGAATATTACATTATTTCCTTGGGCCAGCTAGATTCGTTCTACCGCCCCATGACCATAATCATAAGCTTGAAACAAAACTTCAGGATTAATTCATAAGCTCGATGTGGAGGCAAAAAGTGATTCGCGTCGTGCCGCAACGTTAAATCAAGCGCTTGTTGGGAGGCAACCCAGCTTTATTTTTTATATTTTAATTGTATTATTTTTGTAGTGTCAATTTATATTTTCTAAGAGCATGAAAAGAAAATATATTGGAAGGATGCAATAGCACACTAAATGGTTGGAAGTAAGTGTGAGGTACACGCACGAAGGACCGCGCTTGGGAGAAGTCTGAGTGCCCCATGAGTTGCTAATGCTTCGGCATTTGGCCTATCATGGAGTCTCTTTTACTCTTTTATTAGTTATGGTATGCATTGGGGACAATGCACAATTTTAAGTGTGGAGTAAGGAGATTGTTTGGATGACTTTCTATGCTATTTTATTTGTGTTAGTTTAATTTAATAATTTTTTTAAAAATAAAAAATATTGGACTTTTCCCGACGATGGATCTATTAGACAATTTTCTTGAGGAATTAAGTCTAAAGAAAAAAAAAACAAAAAGATTTTCTATTGTTAGGTAGTGTAGCAATTCTCCCTTGATTTTTCTTTAAATCACGGTTCTTTTATAAGGGTTTTGTTTGAACCGGGTGTAGTTAATATTTTTTTTGGGAGTAGGAGCCATTTTGTTGTGTTTGAAGTGAATCAATATCTCTTGGCTTTTTTATGCCTTGATAATAGTGTGTACTTTGGTTGTGATACTTAAGCTCAGTTTTTGACTCTTGTATAAGTACCTTAAATTGTGTGTTCTTAAAATTGCTTAACTACTTTGACTAGAGTGTCCATGAATCCAATCCTAAGTGAGTTATATGCCATATGTGTGTAAGGAATTGTTATATTCTGTGCATTGCATTTGATGCCTAAAACTTTTCTCGTGTGTTTGCAAAGCGAAATAGTAGTTTTGCTCAGTCTTCGAAGTGGTATATGCATTTCTTTGTTGAGCCAGATATGTATATTTTACCCACCTAATTGTTATGTATCGTAGTTAACCCCTTTGAGCCTGTAATCTTGTTTCTTTGGCAAACACATTACAAGACTTACCCATTTTTTTGGAATTAACCATCTATTTGAACCATTGTAACCTCTCATGAACACTTGAATTGTGTATGAACTTTGTTAAAGTTAAAGTTTGAGATGGTTGGTTTGGCTTTTGAGTGGAACTAATAAAATAAGGAGAAATGTGCATTGATTTGAAAAAAAAAAATAAGAGCCACTTGAAATGAAAAAGAAATGGAAAAAAATAGTTGTATTGTTGTAAAAAAAATTCCTTGATAAGTGGTGGCTCTTGACGTAAATGTGCTTAATGAAGAATGAGGTAATTTACATTGATGTGAAGGTGGAGTTTTATTTTGACATAAGTATGGGGTTTAAATGTTAAAGTATATGTATTAAAGTGCTTAAGGAGATGTAGTAACTCTTATATTTAAATGTATCATACCCGTCCTACAGCCTACATTACAAGCAAATAACGTTCTAATTGACCCTAGATTGAATGAGCTCGATTAGTAGAGTAGTACACTATGGAAAAGCTTTTGGTGCATCTTTTGTGGCATATGAATGTTATTTCTGAGAGTGAGTGAATTCTCTCTATCTTGAGTTCCGAAGTGTTCTTAAATTTTAATGTGTGGAACTACTTTCTTTTGTTGTGTGAGTGCATTTGATTCATAAAGGAAAGGTAATTTCAGTGACTCTATGTTAGAGTAAGTAGGTGAGTTGTGAATAATGCATGGTATTTGTGAGTCAAATCTTGAGGTGAAGATGTTACACTTTTGTGCTTAGTCTATTTTAAATATTCTTGGGCGATGAGTTAAAAAAATTGCTTTAAAAGGTCGTGTCGATATAAAGTGTAGTTTGATTGCTCAAGGAAGAGCAATGTTTTAAGTGAGGGGTCTTGATGATAGACTATAATTAAGTATTTTAGTCGATTATTATACTCTAATTTACAACATTTTAGTTGAGTTTGCGCTTTAATGGCTAGTATTTTGCACTAACGGTGTATTTTATGCCTTGTAGAAGTGTGTTCGAGCTATATAGATATAATGGAATAAATTCAAGTAATTTGGAGCTTTGAAGTTCCGTTAAAAACCTAAGGAATTAAGCCGGGATCGTATTCGGGGATCAACAGATGATAAAACAACAAAATGAAAGCTCAAGTAGGCATGTTGCATACTGTCTAGTAAAATACACATGACTTTTTGCTCAGAACTATATTTGGGCTTAAAAATATATGATTGAAAAGCTAACTCAAAGGTATACAACTTTCATGTTTTATATTTTTCCAAATTTCAAATGAAACAGGGTGAAAAATGCGGTCGAAACTGTAAGCGCGGTAGGACCATGGCAAAATACTGCTGCAGATGATTCTGAAGGCCACTCTGGCAGCGTCCTGGCGTAACTGCGATAGGACCGTGGCGTGACGCGTAAATTTCAGGGACCAAATTTCAAAATACGGGATTTTAAGCCCTAAACCCTATATTAAACGAGGGGGCCGGCCAAGATCAAGGGAGAAAGATTTTTGGAAGTAAAAGAAACATCATAAGGAAGGGCAAGAAGCAAGGAGGATCATTGGGCATCAATCTTTAATATTCTTCTTTGTTCTTTTACCTTTGAATATGAATTCTTTTGTGATTTTTGTTATTTAGTAGCTAACTTTTCTAATCTAAGGTTGTTGGGTGAAACCTAGTGGGGATGAATTGGTTGTTATATTAATATAGTTTCGAGTTTGTTGTTAATCTCTATTTGTTCAACTACATTTTAATTTTGGTTAAATAAAATGATCCTCAATTAACCGTTATCTGCTTGAGAGAGAGAGGGAGATAGATAGAGAGAGAGAGAGAGAGAGAGCATATTTAGGTAGTTGTTTCACTAACATCACTCCGGATTATAGACAAGAGTTATAACCAAGGGTTTATAGGTTGGACTAGAGATAACGACACCTCGGGTGCAATCTAAGTGAACTGTAATGCGAATCTAGCTAGCGTAGCTTGAGAGAGTGCGTCTGGTAAATTATCATAATTACTTGAGAGAGATTTATGATAGATGGAGAGTTCATGATTGATAGAGGCAACTAACGCAATAAGAAACATGCAACTAATGAAATCAACAACGGGTAAAACCATTACCTTAGACCTTTATTGCAATTGTTTACAATTCAAGCGTAGTTAGTTTTCAGCTGTTTATTTATTTTCAGTTTTAGAAAATTGTTCAATCTTGTATTCTTAGTGATATTAAACATATATAGCTAAGCCTTAGTTCTCTGTGGGATTTGACTCCGGACTTTTAGATCGGATTATATTTGCAGCGACCACTTTTCCTTTTCAAGACTAGAATTGGGCGTGATCAAATTTTTGCGCCAACTAACGGTGTAGTTGTAGCTGTATATATTGCTAGGTTATGAGTTTGAATTTTTTATTTTGTTTTTTTTAATAACTACCGATTTGAGAAACATGACATCTTGGAATTATGGAAATTTAGGTATAGATAATTCTACTATTGATCACCATACATATTGTGAAGGAAACCATCCGTGAAAAAAATTTCAAATTCCTAATAGAGAGTTACGTGCACCAACTCAATCTTATTTGGGGAATATGTGTGATGTGTGTGGTGGTAAAAATGGTCACCTTCATGCTTTTGCTTATATTTCTTATTTTCCCCCAACCCTTTATTATGATGGTTCTACATTTTTTTGTGAAGTTAACAGGAACAAAGAACCTGGGAATGCGGACTTGAAGGAGATCAAGGATATGCTAAAGTTCCTTCTGGAACAAAACAATGAGAAACAATTGCACATAGAAAGGCAAGAGGCAACAATTCGCAAGTTGGAGGCTCAATTGAGTCGAGTGGTTGGAGCTTTTATTACTCAACAAGTCAATACAGAGGAAAGTAGCCAAGAAGAGCACAAATTTGAGGTATTAATTGGGGAGGTTAGAGTAGAACATAATGAACCTAGCCAACTACAATTTGGGGATGTCAATGTTGAAGAAGTGAGATTAGAGTCAGCCAAGGACATTGAGGATACAAATTTGTTGACTCTAGTATCATTGATGTTGAGGATGTTGAAAGTCTTGAAGTTCATGTGTTTGAGAGCATTGGCCCTCACTCCAAACATCACAAACATCACTAGGTAGTTGTTTGACTAACATCACTCCGGATTATAGACAAGAGTTATAACCAAGGGTTTATAGGTTGGACTAGAGATAACGACACCTCGGGTGCAATCTAAGTGAACTGTAATGCGAATCTAGCTAGCATAGCTTGAGAGAGTGCGTCTGGTAAATTATCATAATTACTTGAGAGAGATTTATGATAGATGGAGAGTTCATGATTGATAGAGGCAACTAAGTCAACGCAATAAGAAACATGCAACTAATGAAATCAACAACGGGTAAAACCATTACCTTAGACCTTTATTGCAATTGTTTACAATTCAAGCATAGTTAGTTTTCAGCTGTTTATTTATTTTCAGTTTTAGAACATCATTCAATCTTGTATTATTAGTGATATTAAACAGATATAGCTAAGCCTTAGTTCTCTGTGGGATTTGACTCCGGACTTTTAGGCCGGATTATATTTACAGTGACCGCTTATCCTTTTTAGGACTAGAGTTGGCCGCGATCAGAAATATTTAAACGAAAATAATTATATTAGTTAGTTCCAAATTGGTGGGAGTTGATATTCTTTTTAACCGAAATTAGCAAGTCAGTTTCTCTTAACTACAGTTATTTAGTAGACGCTTGTTAAGTTAATATAATCTTAACTTTTAAAATTTGTATTGCACAAGTGTCACTCATTCAAATTTCTACTTGAAGAAATATAGAGAAAGTGTAGTGCAAAAGAGCCAGAACCCCAATCTAGCAAGTGATGGACTGACCATCCGACTTTAGATGCCAAGTCATTTCGGAGCTTGGACAAGTTGATATTAGATTGAAGGTCATCTTAATGGTTTTATGACTTTTCACTTCAAAGTTAATAGGAAACGGGAAAATCAAACTAGGTTATTAGTGGAGTTGCAGTTCTAATTGCAATGATCACTTGCATGCTCACAAGACTATTTGTACGAGGTAAAATTGGTTAGTGATAGTTGGGCGAATGACTAAATGACACGTGTCACGAAAAACAAGTGGAACGTGAGTCAATAAACAGCTAGCACCCAATATAAATATGAGACTAGTGTTGAATGAATCTCGAAGACAGAGTAGCCGATAACAAAGATTCAAAATATTGACATCGGATAGCAGTTAATGAAGAACAGTAATAAAGAATATTTGCATTTATAGCCAAACGTTATACAACCGCCAATTATAATTTTATTCACATTCAAGAGGAACTTGATTTATGGATCTTGTCTCCTTAAATAAAGCTGTAAACATAGGTATTAGTATCATTAGTAGAAAAAAATATTCTCTACGAAACAATCTATAATCTGCCATCATACTATAGAATTACTTTATTTATTTTGTTCTTGCCACTTCTACTGGAGATGCTAAACACTTATCCATGCTTGTATTTTCTTCTATTTATCTCATCAATGTATTTCTATTCTATTTATTTCATATTTTTGGGTCAAACCGATTTACATGTCTATAAACCGCATTATAAATTTGACTACATCGCTTTATGGGTAAATAGTTAAGTGCCTACCATGGGGCATAGAAAATTCTGTAATTGTTTTGATACATGTTACTAACAAAATTTTAGTCCTTCCTTAGTAGGAGAAAAATTAGGTATGACAACTAATAATATCAACAATGTCTGTTGATAGGTTACAAGTACTTTGGTCATAAGTACTTTACTTTATTTTCGGATGATCTAACAAACTTACCATTCATAACTAGACAAGGAACCTGTAATACATTTACAAGACCTTAAGATCACAAGGTTCCGGGTTGGGAATCTGTGTGGGATATGATTCAACTCTTCAAAGTGGAAGGAACAATCGAGGGAACATATGTGCTGCTCCTTATCTTTGGGGGTATCTTGTTCAAGAACTCTTCAGGAAATCTAGTGAGTTTGCGATTTCTACATCATCTTCAACAGCTAGATGATTTATCCCAAGACAGCTGGGGTGTTGATGTTCTCGCTTACCTGTACATGCATATTTGTCGGGCGAGCATGGGCACTAGAGTGACGTATGTGATTTTCTTCCGCTTCTACAGGTGACAACATATTCGAATACTCTGCCCATTACTTCTAATTCTATCTAGTCAAAAAATTTCTCAAGCTTTACGTTGACCGTGTATGTTAGGTTTGGGCTTGGGAGCGGTTCCTGCAGTTGCAACCACCTCTGCCACCATTACCTCCGGATGTGGAACCTTTGCGCCTCCCCCTAGCTACGAGGTGGGTTCTCCGGCATGGAAATTACCGAGCCATTGATGATCATTATAATCTCCGCCTTGTCAGGGATGTGTTGGATATGCTGGAGGGCGCACAGGTAAATGTGTATCTAAATTTACTTGTTATAAATTTACTTGTGTTGCGCATACTCACTTTTGTGTAATTATTTGATAGTTGATTTGGAGCCCATACATTGACGACTTGATAGGTGGCTTACCTGATTATTGCTCGGTCGACCAATTGATTTGGAGCACTTTCGTCCCACTGATGTGCCTCGATATTATGGAGCATCATGCCACAGAGCGGGTACTTTGCCAGTTGTCTGTCTGCAGACTATACCGAGAGGGCCTACATGGGAGGCTACGTATTATCATCGGAATGATCGTTCGAGGGCGGACGACACATTTGTAGCATGGCTAGAGGCATAGGTCTATACTTGGGACCAGCGAGAGGATCTGATTCTACCCCGACCTTCACAGATCCAGGCGGCGACTATTCAAATATATACGTCCTAGTACCGCCGCATTACCTGACTTTTTACCAGGAATCCCATTCATCAAGCTAGCGGTCGGTACAGACCATACGCCGAGAGGAACGTGGCACTGGTATGTTATTTGGTATTCTTACTTATAACTGTGATATAGCATTCTATAATTTATATTTTATGTTCTGCATGCTATTAGTCATTATTTATTTATATCCGTGGGTGCTAATATATTTACCCACTTTCCACAACCTTGTTTCCTTCTTGATCGCATGTAACATACAGTTACAACCCATAAAATGTTTACGGCATTTGACCTTGTATTCCTACGGAGTTGACTCCCATACCATCAACTCACGGCACTCTCTTACGCTGTACATTTTTACAATCCTGGTTAAGCGGGCTTTATCGAAAAAAAAATTTCCCTTTGCTAGCACCATTTGTCTAGATTCATCCCACATTGCTGACCAAATTTCATTATCATCCCTTGTGAAGGCATCCACATCCGACATACATGGAAAATTATCAAGATAGGGAATACTCCGCTCATGTAACGGCATATGGGACTCGTACAGTATTGGTTTAACGGGAGGTGGAGGAGCATGATCCCTCGTCAACTCAGGTTCGACATTCACTTCCTCCACATCATCACCCTCGTCAAGGAATAGTGTGTCATCTCCAGACTCATCGGCATTGTTTTCATAATTACTATTATCTTCCTGATTTTGCACATCTGCCAAATCACAAGTAAATACGTCATCTACAGGAAACTGAGTAAGGTCAGGACCATCAAGTTGCTCGTTTTCACTGCACAAAAAAAACAAAATGATAAGCTACTCAAATTGATAAATATTTTACATATATCTATACCACTTCACTTACAAGTCGTACTGCGTTGACATTCCTTGATGGACATTTTCCTATTAGTGATGACTCCCGAATGGACCATCGTGATCTAATACACCAGAACTACGCATATTCCACCTGGTCGTGGGGTCATAACTTGTAAAATTCATATCCAGACAGTACCCCTTGTAGAAAATATGTGTTAATAGAAATTCAATTCAACAAAAAATAAATATCGTAATAGAAAGGAAAATTGAAGTATACTAGTCATCTTGTGGATTATGTAAAGTAGGAGAGAAATTATTTCCTCGCTCCTCGTTCACCCGTAGATATAAGATAAGATCCGGCCAAACTCTTTCAGTCGGAACCTGTTGGGCTAAAATTGCTCCAGAACAATAACCTGATGACCGGGAGTTATCCATGCTTTGTGCAATCTTATTATTGCCAACGTCTTCAGCCTTGACGTACATTTCCAACAATGTTATCGCAATAAATTACCTATATTCGTCCTAAATTCACAAAAAATCTCTAAGAGCTTCATCATCTTCGATGTTAAACTCAAAATAACAAGCAAACCTCTGTGGAGTCACAGAATAGGAAAATTTGTCGGTTACTTTAAGGTTCACCAAATATTTTCTCACACCCAATTTTTTACATAACAATGATACCAATTTATCATACTTCATTGTTAGCGGCAATTTAATATGACACTATAAAGATGAACTATACCTCACAGAGTTATTCTTCATTACAACCTCACATCCCTCCTCCCCAATATAATGAAACCCTTATTTTTGGCACTTGAGACATTATAAAAAATGCATGATAACAAGAAGAAACGTTTGAATGGAAGTTAGAATATCTTTTGCATGGATTTTCATGAATTTTTTAACATCTTTGAATAAGGGAATGCATGGCTCGATGGGCTGAATTTTTTTATGTATAGCACATTATTATACTGGTTATACCCATTTGAATTATTGTTATGTCAGTTAATCGCATGAGACATATTGGTGGGCCCACAAACAGGTATAGCGCAGTGTAATGCCGCGCTATATATATATATATATATATATATATATATATATATATAGATTTGAATTACAGTTATGTGAGTTAAATGCAGGAAACTAATTGGTGAGCCCACAAAAAGGTATAGCACGGTGTTACACCGTGCTATATATAATGTTGTATTACACTGCGCTATACCTTAACGGCAGAAACACCGTTAAAGTATAGCGCGGTATAATACCGCATTATATATATAAAAATATCTTTTATTAGACAATAAATATGTATTATGAGTCCAAAAAGTTGCATTTAGGTTTCTAACTCCTATCCTTATTCTACTACCTTCTGATCATCTTAGCTTGTTCATGCCCTATATAACCCTTGTGAGCGTTACTGTGTTAAAACAAAATCAGAAAAACTTAAATGAATAAATAAATGCAGAAAATAGTAGAGAATTAGAAATATTCCGAGTCCACAATTTTCTTGTGCGTCCTAAAGGAATTTTAACCCCCTCACACGTTGCCAACGTAATGGATTAAATCCTCCCAAGATAAAACAGAATAAACCTTCCTGCAACAGTGTCAATACAAACTGCAGGATACCAACGAACTCAAAGAACGGAGCAAAATCACACTTACGAATTTGAGAGAGAGAAACTACAAATTAAGATGCAGTATATCTAGAAAGAAAGAAGTTCCGGAGTATTTTTCGTATGGTTTAGATGAGTGTTGTAGCAACTGAAGAAGGGGTCGGCATGAGACGTCAGTTCTTGATTAACAATCCTTTTGCCACTATCTTTCTTTTCGACAAATGCTGCCTTGCCTCAGAATTTATAGGTAAACATCAAAAGAGGTGTCTGGAAAAAGTGTCTTTTCAGAAATACACAGCCTGCCTCGGTTCTACCATGATCGCGGAAGAACCGCAACCAGAGATGCTCTCTGAACTGACGGTCGTGGTTCTACCGCGATCGCGGCAGAAACGCGGCCAGCTAGGTTCTGGCGTATATTGGCATATTCTTTCAGCATTGATTTGGCTTTTAATTAATTAAGTAAATTTTATCCAAAAATAATCTTATTGATCGATCATTTGACAAATCCCAATCCAAATCCAAAGCCGAGCCAAGCGAGCGACGACGACGGCGTGAGGGTTCATTCTCTTCAACTCCTTTTAAGAGCTTTTATAAGTGAATCTATATATATGCACACAAATATAGTTGTCCCTCACCAATGAGGGACAAAGTGCAAGACAAAAGTTCACTTCTTCAAATTTTCAATTTCCCTCCATTTCCAATTTACACTTCTTCTACTTTAAAGCCAAATGGCTTAAAGTCTTCAACAATCCTCCACATGAATGGGAATGGCTATATAAAAAAAGATCGTAGATGAAAGCTATGTGATTTTGCAAGTAAGGATTAATTGCATCTCGATAAGTAGGTTTCGTTTTGAACTTTCCGTAGTGAACATATGTCGGATATACTCGGTCAATCGGTAGATTTGACATCTTTGAACCGTCGAACTTTAGTGTATACCTACACAACCATATGTCACACAACCAACCCTTAACCATCTTTTGGTTCTCATTGTTGTTCGTTTTAGCCATGAACACCGCCTGGTTTCATAAGTGCGTAGAGAATCAGCCTTACAGAATTCTCATTGAAGCGGCTTCCACTTCGCACTTACATAGGTAATTCCTAAACGTGTAATCCTTTAGATTGCTATTTGAGATACCTCATCAAACTTAGATAATCATTAAAGAACGTGTAAAGTTCTATTCTTGTTACTGAACATTGTCTTTATCACGAGAATGGACCAAAGTTTTTATTTTGACAATGTTGAACCGGTCAATCATAACTTTGTTTGATATCCTTTAACCTACATCTCGGAACAACCAAAATTCTAGGTAGAGTTACGCCATGTTGACTTGTCCTCGGCCACGGTCCCATTCCCTTAGATGATTTCTCAACTCCCTCTCTAGTTAAGCCTTTTGTAAGCGGATCCGTAACACTATCCTTTGATCTTACATAATCAATAGTGATAATTCCACTAGAAAGTAGTTGTCTAACGATATTATCTATTCGTCGTATATGCCGAGACTTTCCGTTATACATAATGCTCCTTGCCCCTCCTATTGCAGCCTCACTATCGCAATGTATGAAGATAGGAGCCAAAGGTTTTGGCCAGAACGGAATGTCTTCTAAAAAATTCCGAAGCCATTCAGCTTCTTCACCGGCTTTATCCAATGCTATAAACTCTAATTCCATTATAGAGCGAGCAATGCATGTCTATTTGGAAGACTTCCAAGATACTGCTCCTCCACCAATAGTAAACACTACCCGCTTGTGAACTTAGTTTCTATTGAGCCAGTTATCCAATTTGCATCACTATATTCTTCAATTACTGCAGGATATTTATTGTAGTGCAAAGTGTAGTCTTATGTATACTCCAAGTATCCCAGAACTTGTTTCATTGCCACCTAGTGATGTTTGTTGGGATTACTTGTGAATCGACTAAGTTTACTTATTGCACAAGCTATGTCAGGTCGTGTACAGTTCATGATGTACATTAAGCTTCCCAACACACGAGCATACTCCAATTGAGACGTACTTTTACTTTTATTCTTCATAAGATGATGGTTTAAGTCTATTGGAGTCCTTGCACTTCTAAATTCCAAGTGTTTGAATTTTTCAAGTACCATTTTCACGTAATGTGATTGAGACAAAGCTAGACCTTGAGGAGCCCTCTGGATTAAAATCCTAGAATTACATCGGCAACTCCTAAGTCTTTCATATCAAACTTACTAGCAAACATACGCTTAGTAGCTTGAATGTCGGCAATGTCTTTGCTCATTATTAGTATATCATCAACAAATAAGCAAACAATGACTATATAATTTTGAACGTTCTTAATGTAAACACATTTATCACACTCATTAATCTTAAAACTATATGAAAACATTGTTTGGTCAAATTTTGCATGCCATTGTTTGGGTGCTTGTTTTAGTCCATAAAGAGACTTAACAAGTCTACAAACCTTCTTTTCTTTTTTCGGAACCACAAACCCTTCAAATTGGTTCATGCAAATTTCCTCCTCAAGATCACCATTTAAGAAGGCTGTTTTTACATCCATTTGATGGATTTGAAGACCATATAAGGCGACTAATGCTATTAGCATCCGAATGGATGTAATTCTTGTTACCGGCGAGTATGTGTCAAAAACGTCACCTTCTCGTTGTCTATATCCTTTGACAACAAGTCTTGCCTTGTATTTGTCAATAGTACCTTTGTCTTTCATTTTCTTCTTGAAAATCCACTTAGAACCCAACGTTTTTTTACCTGGAGGAAGATCGACCAATTCCCACTTGTTAAGTCTCTTTAGTCCATAAAGAGACTTAACAAGTCTACACACATTCTTTTCTTTTTTCGGAACCACAAACCCTTCAAATTGGTTCATGTAAATTTCCTCCTCAAGATCACCATTTAAGAAGGCTGTTTTTACATCCATTTGATGGATTTGAAGACCATATAAGGCGACTAATGCTATTAGCATCCGAATGGATGTAATTCTTGTTACCGGCGAGTATGTGTCAAAAACGTCAAGACCTTCTCGTTGTCTATATCCTTTGACAACAAGTCTTGCCTTGTATTTGTCAATAATACCATTGTCTTTCATTTTCTTCTTGAAAATCCACTTAGAACCCAACGTTTTGTTACCTGGAGGAAGATCGACCAATTCCCAAGTCTGATTGCTCAATATGGATTCTATTTCACTATTGACAACTTCTTTCCAGTATTGTGCCTCTGAGACAGACATTGTTTCCTTGAAGGTATGTGGTTCATTTTCCAAAAGAGAAGTCAGGAAATCTGGACCGAATGAAGTAGATGTCCTTTGACGTTTACTTCTTCTCATATTTTCCTCATTAGGCATACCATCTATTATTTCCTCCTGAGGTTGTTTTGACTTTGGCAGGTAACTTCACTCATTTTTATATGGAAATATAGATTCAAATAATTCAACATTATCTGATTCTATTATTGTATTAATGTGAATCTCAGGATTTTTGATTTATGAACCAAAAAATGATATGCCTTGCTATTGGTTACATATCCAATAAACACACAATCAACCGTTTTTGGACTTATCTTAACCCTTTTAGGTTTAGGTACTTGTACCTTAGCTAAACACCCCCACACTTTGAAATATTTCAAGCTAGGCTTCCTTCCTTTCCACTGTTCATAAGGAATGGACTGTGTTTTATTATGAGGTACGCGGTTGATTATTCGATTAGCTGTAAGTATAGCTTCCTCCCACAAGTTCTGTGGTAACCCAGAACTTATCAGCAATGCATATATCATCTTCTTCAATGTTCGATTCTTTCTCTCCGCAATTACATTAGATTATGGAGAGTAAGGGGCAATTGTTTGGTGAATAATGCTATTTTCCAAACATATTTCTTCAAAAGGATATTCGTATTCTCCACCCCTATCACTTCTTATCATTTTGATCTTTTTGTTTAGATGCATTTCAACTTCATTCTTGTATTGCTTGAAAGCATCAATTGCTTCATCTTTACTATTAAGTAATTAAACATAACAATATCTCGTGCTATCGTCAATAAAAGTAATAAAATATTTTTTTCCACCGCGAGATGGTGTTGACTTCATGTCGCAAATATCATTGTGAATAAAGTCTAAAGGACTTGAAGTCCTTTCAACAGACTTATAAGGATGCTTGGCATACTTTGATTCCACACATATTTGACATTTCGAATTAATGCAATCAAATTTTGGCAATACTTCTAGATTTATCATCTTTCGCAATGTTTCGAAGTTTACATGACCTAAACGCGAATGTCATAAAGTGTTTGACTCAAGTAAGTAAGAAGAAACATTTTCTTTATTGATAGGAACTACTATTAAATTTAGCTTAAAAAGGCCCTCATTCTGGTAGCCTTTTCCTACATACATATCGTTCTTACTTAGTACAACACTATTAGAAACAAAAATACATTTGAATCTATTCTTGACAAGAAGTGAGGTAGACACAAGGTTCTTGCAAATTTCTGGAACATGAAGGACTTGGTTTAGAGTCACTGTTTATCCCGATGTCATCTTCAATGCAATCATGCCAACCCCTTTAATTTTGGCCGTAGATGAATTTCCCACGAAGATTGTCTCGTCGGGTCTTGTGGGAGCATAAGAACAAATAATTTCTTGTTAGCACACACATGATGGGTGGCTCCAGAATCTATCCATCATTCTTTCGGATTTCCTACCAAGTTGCATTCAGAAAACATGGCACATAAATCCTCCCATCTTCAACCATGTTAGCTTGATTCTTTTTCTTCTTATCATTCTTTGGCGCACGACAATCCACTGCCGTATGCCCAATTTTTCCACAATTGTGGCAATTACCCTTGAACTTCTTCTTTCTTAGGTAATTCTTTTGTCCAGAGGCCTTATTCCTCTTCTTATTTTGTGGTGCCTCCTCAAAAATATTTGCCCCCATTATAGTCGAGTGTCCACGTGACTTCTTTTCAGCATTTTTGTTGTCTTCTTCTATCCTTAGCCGAATAATCAGGTCTTCTAATGTCATCTCCTTTCTCTTGTGATTAAGAGAGTTCTTAAAATCCTTCCATAACGGAGGTAACTTCTCAATGAAAGCAGCGATTTGAAATGCCTCATTTATGACCATACCTTCAATAACAAATTCACAATTAATAATAAGATAAATCTTATTAATAAAATTATTTATTCGGGTCATACATTCAGCAAGGAGATCATGTAAAATGACTTGTAATTCTTGGACTTGAGTTATAACCGACCTAGTGTCAATCATCTTGAAATCGAGAAACCTTCCAGGCACGAACTTCTTAAGTCCGGCATCCTCAGTCTTGTACTTCTTCTCAAGCACATTCCATAAGGCTTTTGAAGTTTTTACGACATTATAGACATTTCACAAGTCATCTTCTAAACAACTCAGAATGTAGTTTCTGCACAAGAAATCAAAATATTTCCATGCTTCAGTGACAACATGTTGTTCATCATCCGGAGTGTTTTCTGCAAGACCGGAGGATCCTCCTTGATGAAACGTTGCAGACTCAATGTAGTAAGATAGAAGAGCATCTTGATTTGCTAGCATTTGAAGTCAATGCCGGAAAACTTTTCGAATTTTTCCGCAGGTGCCATAGCATGGGCAGGAGTAGAACGGCTTGACGAGGGAGAAACACTCGTAATAGTAGAACCCGTTCCTGCAACACTTCCATAAGTTTGGTTTTCATTCGTCACATTTCTGTAAAGTTGAAAACAATACAGAACTTTGTTAAATTAGTGAAGTTTTAATATCTTCAAACTGAATACCAAACCAAACATACAACGCGTAACATTGGTGAAGTTTTTATATACTTCAAACAGTACGTTTATTATTCTGGCAAAGTTTTTATGTACTTTAAACCGTACAGAAATAATTATTGGAGTATACAGCAACAAGGCTTTAGTCTCCAACACAGTATATAGAAAACAGTTTAATAATAAAAGAACTTAGCAAAATCACACTTACGAATTTGAGAGAGAGAAAGAGACTGCGAATCAAAATGCAGTATATTCAGAAAGAAAATAAGAAGTTCTGAAGTATTTTTCGTATGTTTTAGATGCAGCCTTGCCTCGGAATTTATAGGCAAATATCAGAAGAGGTGTTTGGAAAAAGGTGCCTTTTGGTAAATATGCAGCCTGCCGCAGTTCTACCGCGATTGTGGCAGAAACGCGGCCAACTAGGTTCTGGCGTATTCTTTCAGCAGTGATTTGGCTTTTAATTAATTATTAAACAATTAAATAAACTTTATCCACAAATAATCTTATCGATCATTTGACAAAGCCAAAGCCGAGCGAGCGACGATGGCGCGAGGATTCATTCTCTTCAACTCATTTTAAGCGTTTTAAGAAGTAATTCTATATATATACGTACAAATGTGGTTGACCCTCACCAATAAGGGACAATGCAAGACAAAAATTCACTTCTTTAAACTTTTAATTTTCTTCTATTTTATTTCTTTCCATATTCAATTTACACTTACTTTAAAGCCAAATGGCTTAAAGTCTTCAACAACCCTTAACTCGCTTAGGCAAAACAATTAGGCAAAACAATTTTTTTTTTCTAATGGCGGAGAAAAATAGACTAAAATAAAATGAGTAGTTTCGGATAATAAATGAGCAAATTACATTTGACCCTTTCCTATTACTTTTACCAAGGAAAAAATTCTGGAGAGAGAATCGAACAAATTGCCACTACATCAAACACAACTATTGTGGGCTGGGTTTCCTATTTCCCGTTATACTAGGTGAAATTCAAAAATAGTTAAATTTATAATCGATTGTTTAAAAATAATTTAGTTTTTATATAAAAATACATTTAAATAAAAATATTGCTCAAAATTGAAAAAATATGTCAGTATATTATGTTGGAGTTCCAGCATAAGTATACTTGAACTCCAGCATATTATACTGGAGTTCCAGGATAAGTATGTTGGAACTCTAGCATAATATGATGGAGTTCCAGCATATAAGTACACTAGAACTCCAACATAATATACTGGAGTTCCAGCAAGTATACTGATCCAGTATAATATACTGGAGTTTGGAGAACCGGTACTCCAATCTCTAGTATATTATACTGGAGCCAGCAAAGTATACTGGTCTAACATAATATGCTGGAGTTGATACACAGGTGCACCGAACTACAGTATATTATGTTGGACATATCTCTGTTGCAATAAAATAACTATTCTATTTCATTAATATAATAAATACTGATTATTTTTTAATGATCAATCCAAAAACTAGCTATACCATATTATTTTTACCATTATACTCACCATGCGGGTGACGCTCTCAATATTAGCATTAAGCGTCAAGGCTTGCGGCTATGGGTGCTTCAGTTTAGGAAGCCTAGTTGTGTACTATTTTATTATTCTATTATATTAAACGGGGGGCTATTCTACGTGGAACTCCATTAACACCCTATAAATTTGGGACCACTTCTGTGGGCTTCTCTATAAGGCATGCCCTACAAATATTCCAGCCACCAAGTCAACCCGTCCCAATTCGATCTTTTATTCCCGTCGTTCTATTTTACGTGAATTTATTTTTTTTATGTTATCAAAAGAATAACGTTTTAAATTTTTAATTTCATTTTTAGGATTAAATTTTTATAATTATATAAATATTTTAATTTTTTTTAACTTGTTAAATATCATAAATTCTCATAATTTTTATTTTTTCTTAAAATTCATCATCGACTAAATAAGTTTACATAAATTAAAACGAAAAGAATAATACATTTCTGTTAAGTTTTTGTAGTTTTGTGTGCGTCCACATTCTCCTAATACACTATTCCGTCACGTTTTCATTTGCCCACCCTCTTTCCACATGCGAGTCAATTTTTGTATCAAATTATTTCATCTCTTCCTCTCATTATCCCCTCCGGCTTCCTCACCCCCAAAACCTAACCCACACCCCCCAAAAACAAAAGCTTCTCTCCTACCAAACCTATCACTTTTCTTTTAAATTTATTTGGGATATGGATCGAAAAATTTGATACGAGAAAGGTGAACAAACAGTGATATACCACCTGTGTTGTGAAACTTTAACCTTATGTTTAACGGACTTGTGTGAAATACTTTCAACTACATACTAAACCACAAAACCAATATTAAAACCATTAACATTGACCACTTCAGAAGTTCACTTCATTTCACGCGGGATTTGAATCGCTTACTTCCTTTATTGTTAAAAAGAAAACCAAGCAACTAAACTCATACTGTTATAAATACACTTCTATTTAAGGTGAATGTCTTTAATTAGAGAGATTCTAGAGTCCTATTATTGGTATCAAAATCATGCTCCTCCCTATAAATAGAGGTGCCCTCTACCATTGTAAATCACTCCTAACAATCTCTAAGTATCAATAAGAAGAACTCTCTCTACTCTTCTCTCTATTGCTCTTGTTCTTGCATTATCGTTCTTGTCTTTTATATTATTTCATAACACGTTATCAGCACGAGACTCTACCGTCTCAAGAACCATTCTCGAAAAATCTAAGGTATTTCCCTCTTCCTAATTTAATTTTCGATTATGTCTGACATTACGAAAAGAAAGTTCGTTGCCCTTGAAATTTCGGGCAAGAACTATATGACATGGGTGTTGGATGCTGAAATCCACTTAGATGCTATGGGTCTCGGAGACACCATCAAAGATAGAGAAAAAGCATCCACCCAAGACTGTGCGAAGGCCTTGATTTTCTTGCGTCATCACCTTGATGAAGGTTTGAAGATTGAATATCTCACCGTCAAGGATCCACTCATCTTGTGGAACGGCTTAAAGGAGAGATATGACAACCTGAAGTTGGTCACTCTGCCACAAGCACGATATGATTGGGCTCATCTGAGGCTCCAGGACTTCAAGTCCGTTTCTGAATATAATTCTGCAATGTTCAGAATTACTTCTAAATTGAAGCTATGCGGGGATAATATCTCCGATTATGATATGCTTGAGAAAACGTTTACAACGTTTCATGCCTCCAATATAGTACTGCAACAACAGTACAGAGAGAAAGGCTTTACAAAGTACTCTGAACTGATTTCTCTTCTACTAGTGGCTGAGCGAAATAATGACCTGCTCATGAGAAATCATGAAAATCGACCCTCTGGGTCTACACCACTGCCTGAAGCAGATAAGGTGCACTCTCATTATGCCAAACATGAAAAAGACCATGGTCATGGTCGTAAACGGGGTCATAGCCAGGGACGTAGACAAGGAAGAAATTCCAATGAAGTCCGTCAACCCCCAAGGAGAGATAACCGCCGAAAGCAGAAACGGGGTCATGAAGATCCTAAGGCAAATGGTTCAGAAACTATATGTTATCGTTGCGGTGGGAAAGGGCACTGGTCAAAGACTTGCCGTATACCAAGACACTTGGTTGACCTTTATCAAGCATCTCGAAAGAGAAAAGGCCCTGAAACAAATTTTGTCTATGACGACAACTCGGACATCACCCACCTGGATGTGGCAGACTTCTTTGAGCAACCCGAGGGGAAAATAGACCACCTAATCAGCGATGGGTCCGTGATGAAAGAAGATGGAGTTATTTGATTTTGTTCTACTTATTTGTATTAGTTAGTGAATAAACTAATAGTCATTAGTATTAGCTCGTATTAGTTAGTTCATGATGCAATGTTAGCAGTAGTTCTTTAGAATATCTTCAATATGCTCAAATATCAATAATATTTTTATTTTCCAGTAGGGGTAATCGACTAGCCTGAAAAACTAGTCGATTATCTACTATTTTCGCATTAAAGCTGAAAAATAATTGATCAACAATCGATTGTCTTTGTCTAACAATCGATTGTCGTTAAGACAGTGTAATCTGGAATTTTTCAAAAATCATCCACAATCGATTGTCTTTGTCTAACAATCGATTGTCGTTAAGACGGTGTAATCTGGAATTTTTCAAAATAGCCAACAATCGATTGTCTATACTTAACAATCGATTGTCTTAAAACAGTGTGCTCTGGAATTTTTCAAAATAGCCAACAATCGATTGTCTATACTTAACAATCGATTGTCTTAAAACAGTGTGCTCTGAAGTTTTTCAAAATAGCAAATAATCGATTGTGTGTGTTTAACAATCGATTGTCAATGTTCAACAATCGATTATTTGTGTTTAACAATCGATTGTTTGAAGAAAATGTTTAAACTGAAATTTTCAAACTGCAAAGTAATCAATTATGGATAACATATCTGATTTTGTTAGTCAACTGTTAGCAGCAGATTTTGAAAATATTATGTGACACAAACGAATTGAACTTGTTTATTCTTATGTTCGTGTATCTCTTTTGTATGTCAAACTATGGGATAGCAAATATGGATATCTCACAAAGCGAACTTGGATCAACGTCCAACTGCAAAAGTATTTGCCTAGTTGATTCATGTACTACACATACAATACTCAAAGAAAGGAAATATTTCTCTCAACTAAATATGTGTAAGGCAAACGTTACTACAATCTCTGGAAGTAGTAAATTGATTGAAGGCTCCGGAAGAGCAATTGTAACTCTGCCCAAAGGCACGACGTTAATAATAGAGAATGCAATGTTCTCCTCCAAGTCTAAGAGAAACTTGTTGAGTTTTAAAGATGTACGCCGGAATGGCTATCATATTGAGACAATGGATGAAGATAATCTTGAATATCTCGTCATCACAAAGAATGTCTCCGGCCAAAAGAGGGTTATTGAGAAATTCCCGTCTTTATCTTGTGGCCTGTATTGGACAAGAATTAGTGCAATTGAGGCACATTCAACAGTAAACCAAAGGGTTACTGATTCCAATACCTTTGTACTTTGGCATGATCGATTGGGACACCCAGGATCGGTCATGATGAGACGGATTATAGAAAGCTCATATGGGCATCCGTTAAAGAATTTCAAAATTCTTTCGAATAATGAATATCCTTGCACTTCGTGTTATCAAGGCAAGTTGATTATCAGGCCATCACCAACAAAGGTTGGGACTGAGTCACCCACGTTTCTGGAACGTATACAAGGGGACATTTGTGGACCTATTCACCCACCTAGTGGGTCGTTTAGGTATTTCATGGTCTTGATAGACGCATCCTGTAGATGGTCTCATGTGTGCCTGTTGTCATCACGCAACCTTGCGTTTGCGAAATTAATGGCACAAATAATTCGACTACGAGCACAATTTCCAGATAATCCAATCAAGTCCATTAGACTGGATAATGCTGCTGAGTTTACATCCCAAGCATTTAATGATTATTGCTTATCAATCGGGATAAAAGTTGAACATTCTGTAGCTCATGTTCACACTCAAAACGGTCTTGCAGAATCGTTAATTAAACGCCTGCAGTTGATTGCAAGGCCATTGCTTATGAGAACGAGGCTGCCCACTTCGGTATGGGGTCACGCCATCTTACATGCAGCAATGCTAATTCGTCTCAGACCGACGAATTACCACAAGTATTCCCCGTTGCAATTGGTTTTGGGTCATGAACCCAATATATCCCATTTAAGAATTTTTGGATGCGCAGTATATGTGGCTATAGCACCGCCATCCCGCACCAAAATGGGTCCGCAAAGAAGGTTAGGAATATATGTTGGGTTTGAATCGCCATCCATCATTCGCTACCTCGAAACATTGACAGGCGACTTGTTTACTGCACGATTTGCAGACTGTCGATTTGATGAGACACTTTTCCCAAAATTAGGGGGAGAAGTTGGTGAAACCAAACGGGAAATTTTGTGGAAAAATGCACCATTATCTCATCTTGATCCACATACCTCTATTTGTGAAAGAGAGGTACAAAAGATTATCCATTTGCAAAGAATAGCAAATCAAATGCCTGACGCATTTACAGACTTGAAGAGGATAACGAAATCCCACATTCCCGCGGAAAATGTTCCAATCCGTATTGATGTCCCTGTTGGACAATCATCTAGTGTCATAACCAATGAGTCGAATGCACGCCTGAAGCGTGGCAGACCATTAGGTTCCAAAGATCGAAATCCTAGAAAAAGGAAAAAGAACGATCGAGATGACACTACGAAAGAATCTCATGAGGAAATTCATGATTTGACAAATTCTGAGATTCATGAAGAATCCATTGAGCCCGAGACTCTGGAAAATACGGAACTATCCCTAAATCTAATTAATATTGAGGCAAATATTAATCGAGTGGATATTGTGGTGGATAATGCCTTTGCTAATAATGTAGCATCTAGCATTACGCAAGAATGTGAGGATCTCGAACCTCAATCTCTTGAAGAATGTCGAAAAAGACAGGATTGGCCAAAGTGGCAAGAAGCAATTCAATCAGAATTGAATTCGCTGGCAAAACGTGAAGTTTTTGGCCCTATAGTTGAAACACCTAATGGTGTTAAGCCTGTCGGCTATAAATGGGTCTTTGTATGCAAAAGAAATGAGAAAAACGAGGTACAAAGATATAAGGCACGCCTTGTTGCACAAGGTTTTTCTCAAAGGCCTGGTGTCGATTATGAAGAGACATATTTGCCTGTAATGGATGCGATAACCTTTCGTTATCTCATAAGTTTTGCTGTCCATGAAAAGCTTGACATGCACTTAATGGATGTGGTTACTGCCTATCTTTATGGCTCACTTGATAATGAGATATACATGAAAATTTCCGATGGACTCAAGATGCCAAACGCGCATAATTCAAAATCTCGGGAAATGTTCTGAATTAAATTGCAAAGATCCTTGTATGGTCTAAAGCAATCTGGACGAATGTGGTATAATCGTCTTAGTGAGTACTTGTTAAAAGAAGGCTATATAAATGACGCCATTTGCCCGTGTGTTTTTATAAAGAAAACAACATCGGAATTTGTTGTACTTGCCGTATATGTCGATGACATAAACCTTATTGGAACCCCTATAGAACTCCAAAAGGCGATTGATTATCTAAAGGATGAATTCGAGATGAAAGATCTCGGAAAGACTAAACTATGTCTTGGTTTGCAAATTGAATATTTGGCAAACGGAATTTTTGTTCATCAATCTACCTATACAGAAAAGGTACTGAAACGGTTTTACATGGATGAAGCACATCCTTTAAGTACACCGATGGTTGTTCGATCACTTGATGTGAACAAAGATCCATTCCGACCACAAGAAAGGAATGAAGAGCTACTTGGTCCTGAAGTACCATATCTTAGCGCAATTGGCGCACTAATGTATCTTGCAAATACTACAAGACCTGACATATCCTTTTCAGTTAATGTCTTAGCAAGATTTAGCTCGGCTCCCACGAGGAGACACTGGAATGGGATCAAACACATATTGCGGTACCTAAAGGGAACTACCGATATGGGCTTATTTTATGGCAAGAATTGCAGCCCGGATCTTGTTGGTTATGCTGATGCTGGATATTTGTCCGACCCACACAAGGCTCGATCTCAAACGGGTTATGTGTTTACCTGTGGAGAAACCGCCATATCTTGGCGATCGACTAAGCAATCAATTGTGGCTACTTCATCTAATCATGCCGAGATAATTGCTATTCATGAAGCAAGTCGGGAGTGTGTGTGGCTAAGGTCGATAATACATCATATCCAAGACAAATGTGGTTTGAAGTGTGATAAACTACCCACAACTTTGTATGAAGACAATGCAGCATGTATAGCTCAATTGAAGGGAGGATTCATAAAAGGAGATAGAACGAAGCATATTTCACCAAAGTTATTCTTCACATGATCTTCAAAAGAATGGTGATATCAATGTTCAACAGATCCGTTCAAGCGACAATATGGCTGATTTGTTCACAAAATCTCTACCAAAGTCAACCTTCAAGAAGCTAGTTCACAAGATCGGGATGCGAAGACTTAAGGACATAAATTGATGTTCTTATCAGGGGGAGTTTAATGCGCGTTGCACTCTTTTTCCCTTACAAGGTTTTGTCCCAATGGGTTTTCCTTGCAAGGTTTTTAACGAGGCAACCAATAGGCGCATATTCAAACATGTGTACTCTTTTTCCTTACTTTAATTTTTCCCATTGGGTTTTGTTTTAAGGTTTTAATGAGGCACATCATTGAATAGACATTCAAGGGGGAGTGTTATAAATACACTTCTATTTAAGGTGAATGTCTTTAATTAGAGAGATTCTAGAGTACTATTATTGGTAGATAAATCATCCTCCTCCCTATAAATAGAGGTGCCCTCTACCATTGTAAATCACTCCTAACAATCTCTAAGTATCAATAAGAAGAACTCTCTCTACTCTTCTCTCTATTGCTCTTGTTCTTGCATTATTGTTCTTGTCTTTTATATTATTTCATAACACATACATTATATGTATTCTATTCACGGGAACACTTGTAGGAATTGTAGTGTCATAGCTAATACATCTAATTTTTTACATGGAACATACATTAATTTCTTAGATTTTTTTAACAAAATTTAATATATTTAATTAAAACCTAAATGGAACTAATAGCATATTTATGTCTTTAAAATGGCCAGGTTTCTAAAATTAGCTTATTTTGAGAATTTTTTTAAAAGTACTTTTTGAAACGATAAGTAAGAAGTAGTATATGTGCAAGGCCCCGTAAAAGTTCGCCAAGGACTTGAGTTTTATGTAGGCAAATCTCGCAGGCTCGCCGCGGTACGAACTTTTTGGGTTGTGCAATTTATTAAGGAATTGGTATAAATTTTTGTAGATCAAGACAGTTGTGCGGTCAGTTTCACAACCGCATATCCATTCCGCGAGCCGCATACCCATTGCAGAGCAGATTAGGAGAAGATAAACTTGGAAGGTCATTTTGCGATCAATTATTCGATCATATTTCCATTTCGCGGATCACACTTCCATCGCATATTTAGCATGAGAAATTCCAAATGGTGATTCCATGATCCATATCGTGACTGCATAACTGGTAAACAGACCACAGACCTAACTCGACCAGCCCAGTTTTAGAGGATGATTTTGCGGTCCCTTATGTGGGCCGCTTACCCGTTCTGCGGTGCATTCTGCGACCGTAGAGTTGAATTCGAAGGGTACATCTTGTACATTTTCTAACCCGACCCCATTTTGATTAAAAGCCATTGAGGCTCGTTTTTGTTACACCTTGTGCGTCCCAAGGTGATGTATAATGAATATGAAACCTCTTACTCATGATTTAAATAAGCGTAAAGTTATTATATAACTATATCCAAACTTTTGGATATAAAACATAAAGTTTGGAAAAATTCATATTTAAGTTACTGTAAAATCGACTAAGGATTTACCTTGTAACAAAGCTTTTTAAGAAATAAATTTTGTGTGTTATATGAGATCTTCTAGGGACATATTATACACTAAATTGAAGGTCTTGATATATAGTTTCTAATGATCTTAATTGTTCGTTCATACGATATCCGGATAAGAAAATATAAGCATCGGAAAAAGAGCGATGCTCGGGTGGCAAGCTAGCTCCTCTTTGACTTTTCAAAAGTGGATATATATATATATATATATATATATATATATATATATATATATATATATATATATATGCCTTATGTCGTCTTTTTCTTCATCTTTCCACATACCACGACCAAAATAAACCATAAACTTACCCTTAAGGTCTCTACAAGGGTTCAAAAAAAAAGATCAGCATCCTGGATACAAAATTAAGAAGCGATAACATTAGAACGATCCTACGATATAACTATCATTGTATTGCCTCTCTTTTTAATTGTGGTTTGAGATTTGGAGGATACATCATAGTTAAGAAAATACCTAATTTTTGTATTTAAGATTTTAAATATCAAGGAAGGTTGATAAACTCGTTTCCTAATAGTTAGAACTGACAAGACGTTGGTCGAAAGTCATGGGTTCGATTTATTCAACTTTAGTGGACTGCTTTGTAGTACACTCATGTTGGCTTCTTGTGATGCTGATTTATGGAGTTTGGAATGATAAAGGGCGTGGAGAAACACCACATGTGGTAGAGTATTGGGTTGGTCACTCGGCGTTGCAATTTCAGACTAACAGATAACTTGTTGATTGGATGTGTTATGATATTTACATTTTGGTTTTTTGTTGTATTAAGGTCCCGAATGGTAGTTAGGTTATTTTTGAGTTGCTAATTGTATTGTGTTGTTGTCTCACCTATAGTAGGCTTGAAGAGCAGTAAAATCAGGGGAAATGTTACCCTTTTTTTGTACAACTTAAATTGCTTTTGCTATATAAATAAGAGAGTCACTCATAACTTGACAATAGCTTCAATGTCGTTGTTGTAGATTAAGGTGCAGTGAGCTGAGTTTAGCATTGTTATTGTACAGATTTCCATAAGATATGTTAAGGCTATCTCTCCCTTCCTTTTAGCATGAACAATATGAAATAAACAAATGCACAACTTTTATAAATACCCCTATTCATAGAAGTACTAGGGTGCCTCTATTCATAGGAAGCTTCCATCAGACCCTAAGGAATCGAGGACTCTGTGAACAAATGTCGGACGATTCACATTGGCCAAAGATGGAACATTATATAGAAGGATATTCGATGGACCGTTGGTAATATATTTGGGTTCGGGAGACACCGATTATGTCCTACAAGAGATACACCAGGGTACTTGTGGGAACCATTCTGGTGCCGAATCACTGCTTCACAAAGTCATAAGAGCGGAGTACTATTGGGCCAATATGGAAAAAGATATTAAGGATTTCGTTCGAAAATGCCACAAATGCCAAAGACATGCATCGATGATCCACCAGCTCGGGGAGCAACTTCATTCGGTCCTATACCTATGGCCGTTCATGAAATGGGAAATGGATATTGTCGGCCCTCTGCCATCGGCCAAAGGTAAAGCTAAATACATTTTATTTATGACTTACTATTTCACTAAGTGGGTTCAAGCATGGCCTGTAGACAAAGTCAAAGAAAACGAAGTCCTAGACTTCATTTGGGATAACATCATATGCCGATTTCGGATACCCGCCAAGATTGTATGCGAAAATGGAAAACAATTCGTCGGCAGCAAATTAACAAAGTTCCTCGAAGATCACAATATAAAGAGGATATTGTTGATGCCATATCATCCTAGTGTGAACGGACAGGCCGAATCGACAAATAAGACCATCATTTAGAATCTAAAGAAAAGGTTGAACTATGCTAAGGGAAAATGAAGAGAAATTTTGGCTGAAGTCCTTTGGGTGAATCGAAAAATGACAAAATCCACTACAGGGGGAACACCGTTGTCCATAGTATATGGCGCCGAAGATATGATCCCGGCCGAAGACGGGGAACATAGTGTCACATTTCGATACACAACGGAAGAGTCAAATCACGAGGCTATGAATACCAGACTTGAATTGGTAGATGAAAAACGGGAAGTTGCCCTTGTTCAAATGCCTGCCCAGAAATAGCGAATTGAAAGATATTACAATCGAAGGGCCAATATTCAACAGTTCAAAATTGGAGACTTAGTTATGAGAAAAGTCACTATCAGCACTCAAGACCCAAACGAGGGAAAGCTCGGTCCAAATTGGGAAGGACCTTATCAGGTCCTCAACATTATCGGAAAATGATCTTACAAACATGGAATGATGAACACCGAACAATTGCCAAATAATTGGAACATATCACTCCTCAAGCGATATTATTGCTAAGGTATGACCTTCTCCTTTTTCATTTGTATTTTATACTAACTTGTTGCAGGTGTTCATCGAAGGCATCGAAGTTCTCTCCAAAAACGAAGTTGGCATGAAAGCATATGTTGCACTCTTTTTCCCTTTGACCGATTTTTATCCCGAATGCATTTTTCTGGCAAAGTTTTACAAGGAAACCATTGTTTCTGCTAACTTAGAGCAATCCAACAGTATCAGAGGCTTCATTTAAATCAACCTCGAATACTGGGGGCATCACCCTTGGATGTTTTGTTTTTAAATAAAATACTTCGTGTTAATAGGGTCTCGATAGGTAAATTTGTAAAGGGCCAAACGGCCAACTGAACCGTGTCCATGTGGATTACTCGAGACCTAATGACAAAACATGTGCGCATGAATAATTTATTGAAAGAAGTATTTTTTTTCTTACCAGATGTTCCATTCCTTAGTGAAATTTCTACTTTACAACTTCATAGATATGATCTATTGCGGAAACTAGCTCGAGCATCGATCGCAATTAAAGCTCCAACAATCTACCCTGTACTCGGGGGCTGCCATCCAAAAAATTGACATGATTGGATTATTAAACTTCAATATTATAATACCTTGAAAAGGAAACCCTCGTTTTCATAGGCCACGGTCACCCCACTCGAGGACTGACTCTTCGAACAAGTTCAAACTATGATTGATAAATAAACCCAAAGGGAAAATCTCATAGTTAAAGGATACAACCAAAGTAACACGGTTCAGAGACATCCGAGTTTCGTAACTAAATAGGCCTTCTAATATTTTCACAAAACCGGTTAAAAAGACTACCCTCGGTAAAACTACAAAGTGTTTCCATAACATCAACCATGAAAAACCTAAAGGTGTACCAAATTGTTCAAACTCTCGAACAAGCTTATGCTAAGGCATAACAAAGTAAATTGTTTGGATAACACTAACCATCGAAAATCCAAATGGGTACATATTTATCTCTTGCTAAGGCATAACAAATTTTTATATGATTAAACATTTTAAGCCGAAAAGGGAAAAAGCCACTCTTTTGAGGCCATATTGGCACAATTCACGAGCCTAAGGGCCATTATAATTTTTGAGTTTGAGAATCCACCCTCACTCAACAAAAACCTAAGGGTTTTTCTACTTCGAGCTTGAGCAAGTACTTACTCCATTATACATATTATATTAGTCTAACTTTGACCAAATTACCTAAGTTTTAGATTCGCAAAAAGAAATTTATAAGGCACTAAGTGAGCAAAATTCTCGCAAGGTACAAGTGTATCAAAATCGCCATAAAGAAAATCGGAATTTTCCCAAAGAAAAAGTCTGGATAAGAAAGAAAACGTCTTATATGTATATGAAAATATTTACATGGATCGGCCATGAACCAAAACAAAAAATTCAAAAAAAGGGAAAAATACTAAGTGCCTAATGTTCTTCAGGGGCTGTGTCTTTGTCATCAGTATCTCCATCCACTCTCAGATCCACTCGCGCTCCCAGAATCATCAACATCAGAAGAGAGCAACGTTTTGGCTTCGACCTCGAGTACTTTCACGTTCTTGATATCCACGACAAGGTTAAAGCCTTGAGCATGAATCTCCTCAGGAGTCTCTATTAATGACTGATACTTGGCATGCTCGACAACCTAGTATGACCGAATTTAAGCCTTATGAGCAGCTTTCTTTGCTCGAGCTTGAGCAGCATCGGCATTAACTCGATAGAAGACCACGATCGCCTTCACGTCAGCCTTTACTTTTTCTGCCTCGGATGCGGCCTTTTTCAAGTTTGGCAACCAACCGAGCCTGGAGATCCTCAATTTTCTTGGCTCAGGCCAAGCTTTCCTCTTTCATGCTTTGGAGTTGACGTTCGGCCAATGACAGTTTGGATTGAGCGGTATCTTTCTCCGAGGCAAGGCGGACCATATTTTTCTTCCATCCTAAAGTCTCAACCTTCATCATGTTGACCTCATCATGAAACTACTCGATCTTTTCGGCCTTTTGCTGAACCTACATGATCAAAGTATTAGTCATTGTTTCTGAATTGACACATCGAGCTTCTAAAATGTTTTTTCCTTACCTGCTCAATCAGTTCGGTCTGCTCTTTATGGGCAGTTTCCAATTTAGCTTAGATATGCTTGGGATTTAGAAATGCTTCCCGATGAAGCGTCAAGGCCTATGAAAAAGAAAGGAAATTGGGACAGAAGAAATAAATCCAAGCTTAATATGGACAAAAGGAGCTGAGGCTTACCCGTCTCAGGAGTCCTTGAGCCTCATCGAAGAGACTTGATGTCACCCTGGTTGGTAGCATCTTTGACTCCCATTAATCAACCACGGAAAAGGTCCTCCTCCTTCATGGGCTGTTCCCACGTCATGGGTCACCATGGCTTGGGTTTCCTATATTTTCCCCTCGATAAATGTGGGGAGGGGCGGTGAATCGCCAATATGTATTGCCCCGAGAAAGTCACTTGGGGCGTTCTCTTCATTTATAATGGTCTCAGAACCGGACCCTTCAGGCACATCCACTGATTCCTCATCACGGTGGGAGGCATCTTCAGCCTCCGACAACTCGGGGACTTTGCCCGGGCCATATTCTGAGATCTCCTCAGCCTGAGGCTGAACCTCTTCGATCAACATCATCTCAACAGTCTTCGAGGCCTCGACGCTCCTCTTAGTTCGAGCTACTAGCTCGAGCCTGCATCTTCATCTTTCTCTTCTTCCTACCTTTATTGTTGAGCTACAAAGGCAGGCAGGGTGGCGATGTCTTTTTTTTTTTACCTACGATCCTTGCTCTTCTTGTCTTGCGAGTATCATAGGGCGAGACCCTTTTTCTTTTATTTTCCTTCAACGGCTTCAGGACAAGGGGAAAAACCTCCTCCTCGCCGGAAGGGGCCCTCATGATGACATCTTTCCTGAGGCCTTTATGAAAGGAAATTAAGTATAAGAGGGAAACATTTTAAGGCCATCAGATATGTAAAAAAAGCCTTACGTGATTTTTGGCCTCCCACCGGCCCTTTGCTAAATCGCGCCATGAGTGCTCAGCATACGAAGAGGTGGAAGCTATGGTATGAACCCAACTCTTAAGGTTCAGAATCTACCAGGCATCCAAGCGGCCGCTATATCATAGAAAACGATGTCAATGGGGAGAAGCAAAGGAAACAAGACATCAAATAACAACTAAAGGAAGGATTTAACTTACGCTCCACATTCCACTTCTCGAGAAATGGGATCTTCTCGGCCAGAATTAGGTCAAAAGTTTTCACTCGAACGAATTGACCCATCCACCTAGAAAAAGACAGGGTCTATATAGCCTGATGAGGTGGTCAAGGGTGAAAGGTGTCCCTTCGTTTTTGCTCGTGAAAAATCGTAACAGAATGATAATCCGCCAAAAGCAAGGGTGGATTTGGCCTAGGGTTATTTGGTATTGCCGCCAGAAGTCGATGATGATAGGATTGACAAGGCCCAATGTAAAAGAGTAAGTGTAAACACTTAGAAACCTTTTCACGTGGGTAATGATATCTTTCTCGGGAGTAGGAATCACCACCTTCTTTTTGTCCTAGTGGCAGTCTTTCTTGACCTGCTCAAAGTCGCTCTTAGTTATCGAGAACATGTACCCAGACATTGGCTCACACCGGCCAGGGACAGACGAAGTTTTCTCGACTTTGAAGTCGGAAGAAAGATTGCACGCTACTTCGGAAACTCACTCCTTAGAGTGCGGCTCCACTGCAGTTTTACCGTCGTCCGGGAACGATGAAAAAGCGCCCTCCTTTTGCGGAACAATTTTGGATGTTTTTGCCATCTCTGCAAGTTGAAAGAAAGAAGAAGAGAATGGGGTTTAGTGTTTTTAGGGAAGGTTCGTAATGGAACCTAGAGATTATGCAGCATAGAGAAGCTTGGAGAAAGTGAAAAGCTTTGAAGATTAAGGCAGGGATTAAGAGTAAAGTTTGGGCAAATAAGAAGAAAAGTACGTTTATAAGAAGAAGGTGAAGGTTCAAGATCGATAATGGCAGAGAACAACTGGCAAGCATTTAACGCATCTGTATGCAAACCGACGGGACATTTCGGTCACTTCCGTTGCTTACGTCATGATAGGTCGAGGTACAAAATCTAAGGCTCAATTCGTTTTCTTTTTCATTACACTCCAAGAAACTAGGGGTCTATCTGTATAAGGTTCAAACAAGACCTGCCTAAGTTTACTATTTGGTCGAGGCTAGTGGATTGCATCAAAGGTCGGCCTCGCAATGGATCGGACAGAGGTACGAGGATAAGGTGCCGAGTTCGAGGACCGAGATACCTATTGAAGATCGAGGCCGGTGGAGATTGAGACTAAATGAGACAGACATCGAGCAAAGCACAACAATAGAAAGGCAAGATATTCCCGACTAGACGAAGATCATGGTGTATATCTCGGAACAGATCAAATCAAGGACAATTATTTAATTAATTGTGGGATTTGCTTCCGTAATTAGAATTGTACCATAACTAGGATTCCTCTGCTATATAAAGAGAGCCCTAATTATTTTGTAACCATCTTATTCACGCATATCAAAGCAATACAATACTTTTTATCTTATATTCTTGTTCATCAGCTTGTTATATCTTTTACTATTCTTGCATTAACTTGTTCGAGGGCATCCAGGCTCGAGAGCTTTATTACGTTGTAACACCTGTGTGCTTTATTTTATTGTCAATTCACATCGTTAATCTTTACATTTATCAATTAGTATTAGGTGAAATCACGTATCCTCTAAACCACATTATAAGTTTAATTGTTATCCAATTTTTAGGATAAATAAAAAACAAATAAAAGCACTAGGATTTAAATAAATATTAATTATTGTTTAATCAGTATAAGAGACTTGCTAAAACATAATGGGAAATTTGAGGTTCCTCGATGATGTTCTTTTTCACTGCTTAATAGAAGGATAAAATATTTGTTTTCCTCCGTTTGACCTTAAAAAAATACGTAAAGGTTTAGGGGGAAATGCATGTATCTTGTGCATTCTGTATAATTTTATCGTCAAAACCAAATGCGAAAACCTAATAATCAGTATTTTAACCGCAGCTTATAGGGATGTGTTAGAGAGAGATGATTGACAGACATTAAAAGAAGAATATAAAGATGGGAACGTTGTCGAGTTTTATGGGCTCAGTGAAACATTGTTCGTAAGATGGCAAACAAAGTGCCAAAACATTATATAAGTGTTTATATAATGTTAAGTTGTAATCAATTGTAATTAGTCACTAGTGACATTGGAAGCCACTCAGGTAGCATTCACACAATATGATGATAACATCACAGTAATGGGAGACTTTACACTAATAAGGGAATAGAATTCCAGCAATATGGATTTAACTAATTATAAATATACAACTGAGAATATGCCACGTCCTTAAATCATTGCTTCTGTACTTTTTTTCCTTAATTTAGAGCAAGGACAAGGATCTTTTTATCTGGTTCAGGCCCCATAGCCTATGTTTCGGAAATTCCACGGCTTGTGGCTATCACTAAAATAACAAGTAACAATGACATTTTCACTAGTAAAGATAGTGCAACCAATTATGAACCCTCCCCCTACAATTTAATATCGTCTTTATACTTACAACCTATTTCCCCATCTATAATGCAACTTGTTAACTGTCAAAGTCGGGTAAGAATTAAATTTGTACGTAATTTTAAGGATACGCAAATTAATTTGATATAAAGCAATAAATTAAGTTAGATTGGACAAACAAAGATAAAGTGAATACAAACAACACGAGGAGGAAATATTCGCCCTCAATTCGGGCTCGCAATTATTAGACCCTCTTTATATAGTACGGAAGTCCTACTGTAGGTATAATTGTATAAACGATAAAAATTCTTCTAATTATTAACTTATTGCCGACTCTTCATCGATATGTGCCGAGATATCCACCGTGATATCTGGTCGGTCGCAAATATTACGGCCTTTTGTTGGTCATGCTTGATTGCCCAATAACGTTTTTTGAGGTCATTCAGGGCTAGAACCGATCCCGAATCATGACCGTGATATTTTCGAGGGTGGGCTTCATGCCTCCGGACTCTTACTCGATGAGGCTCTTGCCTCAATTTCGGTCATATATCATCATGTCTCGAGCTTGGCTTATCTTATCGGAGACGGGGTGTACCATACCATGAGCCCGATTCCACCCGTGTACACAACCTTAAATCTACTTAAATTAGCCAATGAATATATTACATAAACAAGATACAAGAAAAGAAAAGAATATAAAAAGAAAAGGAATCATGTCTAGCTATTACAATCTGAGTGTGGAATTTTCTTGTTAGTTTCTTAAATCTTATATTGGTTCTACCGCCCGCTCTAGAAAGAAGAATAAAATCGAAAAAACAAACAAAATTTTTAAAGAAAAGAATATAGTTCAAAGAACTAGATGTTTTAAATAATATCAATAGAAGTTACAAATCATGAATCCTTTTAATCCAACCCCCTCCATGGAAAAAGAAAGAAAAAAAAAGAAAAACTAAAATAGAGACGAAAAGTAATTCTAAGATACTAATAAAACTGTAAAATCCACAATTAGTCCTGCATGTCTCTCTACGAAGAAGCTACATGTGTGTGTCCTACAGAAGGATGAAAATTCACAAATTTTCTTTAGTTTTTTTTTTTTCTTTTTTTTTTCTACACGTGATGTGATGATGTTTGGTCTTATTCTATTTAAACAGTTTGGTCAATCCTCAGACGACATTAATATGTTGTCGTTCAGTTGCTACTGTATGAACCACGTCTCCTCATTGTTCCACAAATTGTCAGAGAAATTCCCACCGTCCAACCATTGACTCGTGTTTTGCTGATCCATTGCAGTATGGAATTCTAGACCCGTGGGGATGGTTAAAGATTCTCCGAGTTGAGTACTTTGATGAAAATAATCTTGCTGATTGCTACTTATGACTGGGGCGTAATTGTAGTAACAATCACCGGGGTCAGAAACAGGCGTCCCAAATGAGTTTTCTGATGAAGCTGCCATGCTAATTGAATAATTTTCACTCATTCTTGGCTTATTAATAGCGTTGTTATTGTTTGGATTAATTGTCACTTGATTGGAGTTTGTGGTGGCAGCTGCTTGAATTCTCTCAACTAGCCTTGGCATCCATAAATAACGCATGGTATCCTTAAATTGCTTGCTGTTGACGTCGCATTTCAGTTGTTTGGCATGCTTTTGCACTCGGGTTCTCCAGTAATTCTTGATCTCGTTGTCAGTTCTTCCTGGCAAATGCTCAGCAATTTTTGACCACCTACACATATATAACATAAATTATCAGAATTGAGTACCCAAACAAGCCTGAAACTACACTCGGTAATGTTTAACGTACCGATTGCCCCAACGAGAATGCAGCTCAAGAATCACAAGTTGTTCTTCAAGAGTGATGTTTCCACGTCGAACATCTGGGCGGAGATAATTTAGCCATCTCAATCTGCAACTTTTCCCAGTTCGCTTTAAACCTATTACAGTTCCATGTCATTCAAGTATTAGGTTTCTCATTTCTGAGCTCAATTATTGGTAAAGTTCATACAGGTAGCAATTGAACGTTTTTTCTTCTCTATTTTTAATAATAAATCTTGTCAATTATTTCTCCTTTCCTTTGCCTTTATTTGTTTATTGGATGAATTCTCTGCTTTTAAAAGATTACCAAGTACGGAAAGAAATTATAAACCACGCCCACTTAAATCCTTATCTACCACAAACAGTCCAACATATATACCCATTCTTTTCAGAATAAAAGTTCTAACCAACACGATAAACGTGCGTCTCATCAATTTTAAATCAACGTCGTCGATGGTTAATTATAAAAAGAATAGGTGAAACAAAACACATAAAAATATACCAGCACAGTGGGCGAGAGAATTCCAACGACCTTCACCATGGTGAGCTATGTAGTTGATGAGGGTGAAGTCTTCTTCAGCAGTCCATGGACCTCGTCGGAGGTCCATGTCTTCTTCATGCTGTTGTTGATGGTTTTTATTTTTATTATAATTACCTCCACGGCTCAAACCGACTTTAACATGGTGATGATCCATCACGACAAATGATTTTACTCTAATTTGATTGATTGATGGAAAAAAAGGTGTTGATAGATGAATCAGGTTTTGATCAAATTAAAGACAGAAAGAGAAAGATGAGATGAGGTGAGAAGAAAGATGTATGTTTTGATTTCTACATGAGAGAAGGTGGTGGGGCTTTATATAGATATATAGAAAGAGAGAGGTTGGAGAAAATTTGCGACAAATTAAAGAAAAAGATGGCATGTGAGTGAAGGATTGAAGAAGTTGAACTTGTCCTACTATTCCACAAAGCCGCAATATGCAATTAAACTCTATAGTTTTTTCCAAGCAGAAGTAATTAAATAAAGTTTAACTCGTTTGACACTTTTGACTTTGCCTGTACCTTCTTACCAGTTACATATTGTATTCTATTAGTTCCCACAAAACAACATGTAAGTTGTTCCCATATTCTACTCTTTTTTTCTTCAAATTTTTTTTTGCCCCTCCAAGCAAGTTGTCATGGAAAGTTTGACTTTCTAACTTCACCTTTCATTTTATTTTTAGTCAAAGCTAGAAATTTAGAAGAATACGGATTACTGATAATCAAAAGAGAATATAAAGAAAGACTTCTGAGAGTAATATGATCAGAAAGCAAGTACATCAGAGTATATTCCAATAATATTTTGTGTACTACAAGTGTTCAACATTCTCCTTTTTATAGTAATTTTGGAAAAATGTGCCTTACCTTTGTCATAATAAGGCTATTATCGACATTTAATGACATTAAATGAAACGTTACACAATCATTACATTAAATACGTATTCTCTAACGTTTTTAGTATTTAATACGTTATTCATAAGCTCTCGAAACTGAAGCTCCGGAAGCTGAAGCTCTCGTGGTTCAAACTTCCTAAGCTGAGGTTCTAGTTAATGTTGAAACTGGTGTGGATATTATGCCTCCTCCTAACCCCATCGAGCCTACTGTTGCGAGCCAAGCTGAAGCCGTGCCTATGGATGCTTCTTCTGGAATTGAAATCGTTACTTAGGCTTTGTTGATGCTTTTGGTTGAGGTCCCGGGGGCCTCGGGGTGATTTCGGATGGCTAAACGGAAGATTTTTGGACTTGGGATGTTGCAGAAAATTGTAGATCAGTGTTGCAGAATTTGTTCCATGCGATTGCATAAGTAAGGCTGCGATAGCATAGAAGAATTTTGGGGCCATAGTTATTTGTTCAATGTGATCGCTTGTCAGTGGTGCGATCGCACAGAGGAAAAATTTGGAGCCTGTATTTTTTGTTCATTGCGATCGCAGTGATGTATATGGGATCGCACATTTGAAGTTGTCTGGTCATCGCAGGTCCCTTATGCAATCGTATATGGTTAAATCAGAGGTAAATATTTTTGTGCTATGCGATCGCAATAGCTTGTATGCCATCGCATAAAGGAAATCTAGGCAGGCAGAATGGGTTTTTAAAAATTTCATCCGCAACTTGAGGGTTATTTTCCTCCATTGTTGAGCACGCTGAGAGCTTTTGGGAGCAATTAAAGAGGGTTTCGAAGAGGATTGGTTGAAGGTAAATTCTATGAACTAAAAACGTGATTTGATTGTGAAATTTACCTTGAAATATAAGGAAACTTTGAAGAAAGGGGAAGAACTAGGGCTTGAGTTTTGAGCTTTTAAATTGAGGATTTGAGGGGTCATATGAACTCCGATTTTGGCATTCTTGATATGTATGAACTCGAGATGAGATGAGGAATCTAAATGTGTTGAAATTTATAAGTTTCGAGAAGTGGGCCTAGGGCTCGTGTTTTGGTAATTTCGGGATTTGTACCCGTTCTTTATTGTTGTCGCTTGGGCTTTGTTCCCTTAGCATATTGTGATGTATTGGCTCTAATTTTTGGATAGATTCGACGCGCGTGGAGGCCGATTCGAGGAGAAAGGGCATCGCAGGCTAGATATTTTGTCGGTTCGAGATGAGTAATGCTTGTAAATGATATCCTAAGAGTTTGAAGCTCCGGATTTCATATCGTGGTGTTATATTGAGGCGTGACACACATTCTATGACGAGTGCAAGGTCGTTTTCTATTGGGGATCGTGACTTGGTCCATTCCGAGTGATATTTCTATTATATTGGTGATTGAAGCACATACTATATTACTATTAATTGGGCTTATTGCCGTGTTTGGGGCCTTGTGCCGACCTGTAGAATCCTTCAAGGATTGATATTATTGTTTTAGCATATCTTTGCATATCATTTAGTCTCATTCCAAGGTTTTAAAAGTTGTTTTGCAACCTCAGCCATTCTTCTAAGTTTTAGAAAACACAAATAATATCCTAAATGATATTTTTGGCTGAGAATTATTGTTTTACAAATGGCCAAGGGGCTTATGATGAATTCTGGACTGAGCATTGGATCGGGCTGCGTGTCATAACAGTGGTACATTGAAATCGAGGCCGAGAGCCTGGTTGATTACAATGATATTGAGGTCGAGGTCCTGGCTGATTATACATATTGATATGAGGCTGAGGGCCTAGATTTTATATCACGAGATGGATTGTTATTGTGCTTGGTCTATAGGAGCCCCTCTGGAATCTGTACACACCCCCAGTAAGCACCGTCGACGATATATAAATGGAGTGGGTTGCACGCCGCAGTGGGTACTGAATTGTACCATCATATACATTGCATTGCATTTATGAATTTGCTCATTATTTGTTGTTTGTGATATTTCTTGAGGTATTTATCTGTGGTTCTGGTATTATCTGATCACTCCTAAAGAGGATAAATTTTAGATAGTGGTAACAATGGCACGGTATGAAGCATTGGTCAAGTAATAATGGCTGATCAGGAATAAGAACATTGCCCGAGGGGCGGATTTTTGTGCATAGTGTCACTAATTGTTAAACGTTATTTTCGCAACTGTTGAAAGGATCATTTTCAAAAGAGGTTTAAAACTGAGCCAAGATATTTCTAAAGATTTCACAGTTTTGACTGATTTTTCTCAATTGAAGGGCTTTTCACTGCTTCTATACAGCATGATGTCTGTTATATGTGATTTCTTACAAATCAGTTATTATTTACTTTCATTACTCATTGAGTTGGAGTACTCACTTTATTCCGTGCACCTCGTGTGCAGATGCAAGTATTTGTTCGCTCGGTAGCGGGTTTGAGCTGATTGTAGACTTGCTATTATAGCTGTGCCAGGTGACCGCCAGCGTCCGCAGCACCGGATTTTCTACCTTTTTATTTTAAATTCCATACTGTATATTACTGGCCTTGTAGATGTATTTAAACTCTTTTAGATGCTCGTGACTTGTGACACCTCGGTTTGGGCTGTGTTTGGGTCATATTTCCGCTAATTGTTACTAATAAATCATAATTAAAGTGTTCATTCATGTTTAACTATTGTTAAAAAGGTACTTTCGGTTGGTTGGATGGCTTTGTCTTCACGAGAGGCGCCATCACAACCGAAGCGGGGTTTGGATCGTGACATCACTACAATTTAACTACCTATAATAGCAAAGATAATTATATAAGATCTCTATTCACATAAAAGTTGAGCTAAATAAAGGACAACGAGGGCATTTAAAACATTTTGTGTAATTGAAAGTGAGTAAAAAGATATACTTATTAGGAAGTGAATAACTTTATTCACTTGACATCCTCTTTCACTTTATAATTTTTTGGGTTACCAGGAAAAAACTCATTTCGAAATATCTGAAAAATTAGGAAGAAAAGAAACTTACTGATACTCATCAAGGCTTATTCTGTTTGCATCATAACTGAAACTTGGATAAGTTTGACAGATAAAAAAACCAGCAGATCCTAATACTTGAAAAAATAAGAAAAGTGCTATCAGTAAAAGACTTAACAAAATAACTAAGCATGCCATAGCAAGAAAATAGAAACAGATTAATGTAATTACCTTGTAAAGTTCAAGAAAGCACCTCAATATTGCTTTTTCATTTTATGTTAAAGCCTTGGATATGAAAAATTAAGAGATATATGAAGGCACGAGAAAGTCTAACCTTATTCATATCACATCGAAACAAGCATGTTGTCATTACGTACAGAGATGCAATAAATGGTTAAATTATCTTTGTGTTCATGAACGTAAGTTGCTAATAAAATTTAAACAGTAAGGACTGCCATGTAATAGAAAGTCTGAATCTATACCAAGCAAAACAAAAAAGGAGATAGCTCTAATCTAAACAAAACTAGTATGTGCTCAGATACATTGTCTTTAAAAAAAAAAGATAATCTTCTCTACGCAAGATTACTAGGTAGCAATAAAAATTACTTTCTTCACATTAAGCATGTCGCTTAAGAACAAACACCAAATGAGGAAAGAACGTCAGAAAATATGTTTATTTGTGCCTAGTCTACTTATTACTTGAAATTTATTTGATAGATGCTTAGTTCTGGTTTGTCTGCTGCCTTTATTCCAAATTGTATATGTTGGGCAAGAGTACTTAAGCAGAAAAGTAATCAAAGAATTGAAGTAGCGTTACGGGGTTTGGACTTTAAAAATACGAAAGAAATTGAGCATAAATGATCTTGTTTCTTTTACTTTATCCATTTACGAATTTAATCGCTAAGAACATGTTTAGGTCCACTAGCACTTGGGTAGGCAAACTTTAGGATTTTGTTTGTTTTAAGGCGAGAGGTCGTTGCCTTAGTTAATTTATCCGGGGAATACCCCGAATGACTTGTGTATATTTTATTCCGAGGAATGTCCCGAAGTACTTGTATTTGGAGGCCGCGGCAACATCAATGGAGGCATAGTATAGGCTAGCAAGATTAATTTCATTTTGTTTTATTTTATTTTATTAGGTGGGGACGACCTCGAGCTTCATGTGTGTTTGCTTTGCTTTTCTGTGATTTTACCTCAATTTGAATGTTCTAAAAAGCCAACTAGATCGAGTACGCAACTGTGATCTTCATGGGACTTGGAGAGTGCCTAACACCTTCTCCCCGAGTCAAATAAAACCCCTTACCAGAATCTCTGGTGTTGACTTAGTTTTAGAGTTCAAAGTACTTTTGAAAGGAAAATTATTATTTTTAGAAAAACGGTGACCTGACACATCGAAATCAAATGTCGGGTGGCGACTCTGGGTTATTTTCCTTTTGAAATAAATTTTTATCATTTTTCAAATGAAAAACCTTTTACAAGCTTTTTAAAAAGGAGGTGTGACATCTATGGCGACTCTGCTGGAGAACTGCGGGTTCGCTAGTACTTGATCTTGTTGGCTTTTAGGATTTTCAGTTGATGTTTTTGTGTGTTTTGTTTGTTTTATTTTGTTTATGTCTTTTTATTATTTGCTAGATCCTTATTTGTTTGCAGTTTTTCGTTTATGTGTTACTGCTTTATAAATTGTCGTCATTTTGCATAACCATGAGTCTTCTTTCTGCAACAAGTCTTTCGGAGTACGTTTGAGCGTACACGGCCCTTTTGTGAGTCACCCGTGTCTTTAGGGGATGGTGTGGGAGCGTGGAGTAGGCAGACAGCTAGAGCACCCGCCATCGACCACGTGCCGCCCCGAATTGCCTTGTCTAGTGAACCCCAATCGTAGGTGAGCCTTTAGGTCAAGCCTATTGCATCATATTATTTAAACTTAGCAGGGTTCGATCTCAAGCACCGTGTCCCGTTGTAGGAGGCATATCCAAATTATGTCAAAAATGGCTTATGGCCCAAACTGATATTTAATCATCCTATGTGCTAAATGTTGCATCTTTGACGGAAAAAAATCATTTGGCGGACCAATATTTGAAAAGAAGGGTGAAAAATGAATCAAGCAGGGCTCACTCGCATTTTTCTTTCACAGTCTTTCAAAAATCAAAAAAAAATTAAAATCAAAAATCAAAAAAATATTTTACACTTTTCCATCATTTTCCAAAAAATCAAAAAATGAAAATGAGGAAAAATCCAAAAAGATTTTACACTTTTCTATTATTTTCCACAAAAAAAAATTCAAAAATGAAAATGAAGAAAAATACAAAAAGATTTTGCACTTTCCCATTATTTTTCAAAAAAATTCAAAAAGGGAGAAAAATAAAATCCCAAAAAGATTTTACACTTTTCCATTATTTTCCGAAAATTCAAATAAAATAAGCAAATGAAAATCCAAAAAGATTTTATATTTTTCCATTATTTTTTCAAAATTCAAAAAAAGAAAAAAGAAGAAGAAGAAAATCAAAAAGATTTTGCATTTTCCATCATTTTTTCAAAAAGACAACAATATAGTTTTTTCTTTTTCAAATTAGTGGCATCTTCTCGAACTACGCAAACCTGATTCTCATTTTCCCGGGCGAGATACGTAGGCAACCCACATAGGGTCCAGTCTTCCTAGTATCTTAGGTTCTTGGCTTTGTGGGGTCTTAGTCATATCTAGCATGTCTAGCCACTTTTAGCCACATCGGCCATTCTTGCAAAATGGGGTCATTTTAGCAAAAGTGGTTAAATAACCCATGACTTAGGTTTTGAGTCCGCAACTAAGTGTAATACTATTTTAAGTCTCTTCTTTTGAGTCTGCATCTTTAGCCACTTCTGGCCATATCGACCGTTTTTGTGAAATGGGTTATTTCTGCAAATTAATGTTTAGGGGGCCATGAAATTGGGAGTTTGAATCCATAAAAGTCTTAGTGCGTCATTTTCCATGTCCATGAGGTTAATTGTGTTGAGTTTGCGTTAATAGCCACTCTTGGCCATATAGGTTAAATTTTTAAAAATAGCCCAATCTTGTCGTGCATGTGTCCTATATGAGGTGCAATCTCACATAGTGTCTCGAGTCATTTAATCTGTTTGGCTTTGTTTTTCTGATTCAGGTATGAATTTATTTACCACAGCTCAAGAATGATTGATACCCCAGGACCACTGCATTCAGGAGCTACTTGAGGAGTCTTTTTATATTTTGAGCACGTTTTTGAGTTTTTAGGTGGTTTAAGAGTTTGTCTAGTCTTTTGTTAGCATACTTCTTATTTGTATTTGAAAAAGAAAGCGAAAAAAAGGTTATAAATAAAAATTTAAAAAATATTTTTATTTATAGGTTATTTGTCCATTACTTTTCCAGAACTACGCTTGATCTGATTCATGAGGGACATGATATGTATGCAACCTACATATGATTCGATCGAATTATTACTAAAAAAGGAAAAAAATAAAAGAGTTGAAATTGTGCATGTGAGAAATGAGAAAAAAAAAAAAGCAATAATCAGAAAAAGAGGGGGAAAGAAATGAAAAATCAAGCAGTGTTTAAAAGAAAAATGAAGAAGGAAAAGGGCCAAAAAAGTAAAATTGGGATAATGCCATATGATCTTCGTAACCTCGAAGTCATTCTAGAAACGTTAATTGTTGGTAGGGGGCATTGTACGCAATGTGATATTTCTATCTGATAAATGCTCTAACCCTAACATGTTGGCTTTGTTTTGTTCCTCTTGGTTACTCTGTTATCATAAAAGAGGGTGGTTAGTTTGTGGCACTTTGACGATTCATTCGGACAACACAAGGTCAAAAAGCAAGTGGCCATGGCTAGCAAAGAAATAGACACTGGGGTAGGAGACCCACCAAGGGAGATTGTAGAATCAGTACCGGAACTGAGAGGGGAAGTCCAAAGGTTGAAACAGCAGATGGCAGAAATGCATCAATCTTGGATTAAGGGGCATCCTCCACCTTCATTTCCCACTAACTACATAGAAAACCCTGCAACCATCCCGCCACTCTCCCAATCCCAGATGCCAAATACCGTTGATCTTTCCCCACAACCCGCATCGGGATTCACCCCTTACCACAATTACCAAGGCGCTTCCTCCCAAATTTTATATGCTCCACCAGACAAAACAACCTCATACCCTGCTCCGACATCTGCTCCTGTTTTTGTAGCTCCTCCATCACCTACTCTTCCTCGATCCTCTAGCGAGAGTGTGTTCAAAGTCCCCGATGCCCAAGTAAAGAGACCCAAGAAAGGCCTTAGGGAGTTTTGGTTCAAATGGAATGAACAGGTTGCTGGGATAAGTCCTCCAATTGATAGAAAAGATATTGTCGAGCCCAGCCAACAACAAAATCCAGTGAGAATTCCTGCTAAATGCTTTCATCCTCGACTGCGACCCCAACTCCAAACCTATCCCTGAGCTCCACATAATCCCCCTCAGTATTTTCCTCCGAACAACGTCCAGTCATTTGTTCAATCACTTGGTCACCCCAGAAGGAGAGAGCCAGGACCGCAAAATCTCCACCAGCCTCCGCAAAATTTTCAAGTGTCCCATAATCCACATCCAAGCCAGGTAGTAGAGGTAAACAAAGGTTGAAAGATGATTTTACACTGATAGGAGAGTCATATGCAAACTTGTTTGAGAAACTAAAGCATTATGATCTCATTGCACCTATTCCTTCAAATTATGTGGACAAGCGTGCAAGAAGCTTTGACCCTTCTAAAAGGTGTGTATGCCATTCCAATGCCCAGGTTAATAATGTCGAAAGTTGCCGGGATTTGAAAAAAGAGATAGAAATAATGATTCAGGAAGGTATAATTGTGATCCAGGACAGTGACACACAAAATCCTTTACCTGCACATGATTATGCACACTTTGGTGACATGCTGACTGAAGTTAACGATATTGAGATTGGTGAAGGTCCCAGCAATTTTGATGTTCAGTCAAGTGGTTAAGATGTCGAGCTTGCTGATTGGAAAGACACTCCTTTCTCGGCTACCCAAGGAGGAGTTTTGGTAGTTTATTTTGTTGTCATTTCTGTTGCTCGGGTTATTCCAGGGTTGTAATCCGGATATTATCTTGTGGCTAAGACTCTTCTTCTTCTTCTTTTTGCCTAGTATGTTTTATTGTAGTAACTTGTCCAGTGTTATTTAGGTTGTTCCAGGGTTGTAACCAGTGTCTATTTTGTTTGTTTTGTTCAAACCATGTTCACTATCTGTCTAATGCAATCTCCTGTTTTCTGTTAGTTCTAGTCAATTTTTGTTTGGGTCACTTTTTCTTTTATAGTTCTTTCATGCTGACTCTAATGACATGACATGCACGCATAATTCTTAGCCTGGTCTCTAAAGTTAGTTTAATCATGAAGCAGTGACACAGTGTTGAACATGGTAAAAAGAGGCGTTTGAGGAAAAAGTAAAGAATCAAGCATTCTGAGAAACCTGAAGCTTGTATTGAGTGAAACTGAGGCAGTTAGTTTGGAAATCAAGATGTCAATAAGAGAATGCAACAAGGAAATGTCTCTCAAACAGTTTGAGGTAAATCAGTCATTGCTGAAATGCATTCTTTCGTGTCAAGATAAGATTATGTCAAGTCTGCTTCGAACTAGCCATGGTCATTCATTGAGATAAATGTATTTCCCCTTGTACTCTTGGTTAATTCTATCGATAGATATTATGTATGATTTGTTTGCTTATCTTCAATTGTATGTTTGTACTTGGCATTTTAAAGTTTGGTATGACGAAGAGATTTTATTCTGCTGCCCAAACACTTTTATCATTTGCTACCAATTTTGAGCCTAATTTCATATTTCATACCCCTCTTTTACTTTTGAAATCAGAAATAGAGTTAGAAACTGGAAAAAAAAAAGGAAAAGAGAAAAAAAGGGAAAAGAGAAAAGAAAAAAAGGAAAAGGAAAAAAAAGAAGGAAAAGAGAAAAAGAAAAAAAGGGGGAAAAAAGAGGGAAAAGAAAAAACAAATAAACAAATTTGTCTTTTGAACTGCGTTCGACCTGATTCTTGTCACCGAAAGATACGTAGGCAGCCTTACGGTTCGGTCATATTAAATAAAATATTTCATAATCCCCTAAAGTCAAAAGTGGGGCAGTTTTCCTTAGAAATCCCATCAAAGCAAAAATCTAAAAAAATCCTCCAAACTCTAAGAAACTGGAGTAGAGGTTTTAATTTTGTCAAAAGGCCTGATTAAAAAAGTTGTAATTTTAAACCCTCTTCACTTAAATTATTTTGAGCCTTCATACCACCCTTTCTTTCCAACCTTGTCCAAAAGCCTACATTACGGTCCAAAGGAAGACCTTCTAACTTGAGGACGCCAAATCAAGTGTGTGGTGAAAGTATGATCTTTCTACATCATGGGTAATACCTTGTTCTCATCTCAAAGAGAGAAAATGATAAATGAGAGAGTCTTATCGGTGAAAACCCTCATGGGAACCGTAAGGCGACAGTGAGTTAAGAAAAGAGCAAAATGAGAGCGGCTTGGTGGTGAGAACCCTTCAAGTAACTATAAGTCGATTGAGGATTGTAGATCATATGGGACAATTGAAGTGCTGAAGCGTAGTTTACAGCAAAGAGGTACAACAAGAGTTGAATATTAGACTCACTTGAGAGATTAGGCCACTTAATCTAAAGGTACATGTCATGGTCTTTAGAGTTGGTATCCACATATGATAAGTTTCTACTTCGTGATTTTCTTGTTAGGTACCATATCTTTCCCTTGTCCCTGATTTTGTTCCTCTTATTTTGTTTGAGTCCCTTCTTGAGTCTTTTTGGTCAGAATAAGTGAGAAATGACGTCAAAATTTACTACCAGCTTTCCAATTGCAGAAAGCTCAGTCTGGAAAGCACATCAAAATGGCATAAGATACAAGGGTATATTGTGCGTATCTGGTTGGTAATAATCAACATACTTTGGGGTTCATGTGAAATACAAGGATTCAACAACTTTCAAAATGAAAACATAATGCAACAAGTGAGAGTGAGAGATTCAGGGCATGCAGAAATTTTGTGGTCCAGATCTCAATCAAACGGTCAACAACTCCTTGCTAGACCGAAGCAGCTAATTAAAATAGCATGGCAGTGGAAGAAGCAGACGCTCAGCAATTATGCCACAAACTAACCACCACGTTTTCAAACTAACAATATTTTATTTGTCTGAAGCAGGGGCAAGAAATTTTTAAGTCCAGGGACCTCCCATGGTAAAGCAGGATTCAGGAAGCAAGAAATTATGTTCAGAATCCTTCAAGATGACAGCGTGTCTTAGATAAGTTCATTCTCAGTTCTCAGGACCCTCCTGGATAATGAGATTTTGTTTAAAAGTTTCAGGACCCTCATGGATAATGGGATTAAGTTTTAAAATTCTCAGGACCCTTCTCTGCACTTACACTCACTCTTAGTTCTAAGTTTTGTTCCCCTCCTGTGAGCCTTTCCTTGGGACCTTGAGTTCCCTCTGAACTTGGACACTTGATAGTTGGCCCTTCCACACTCCACTATTACTCAATCCTGCAATGTATTTGGGTGTGAGCACTGCCTAGAGTCTATTTAAGGCTCCTAGGGAATTTTGACACATCCCAAATGAGAGAAAGGCTTTGGATCTTGATCTTTGGATATGATTTACTTCATACTTCAGACAAGAAGTCTGAATCAGGCTATCCTTGGTTGTAATTTTTAAAATTTTTTGAAGTATTTTCTTTACTTTATTCTTGGACTATAATAACTTTGTAATAAACTTTCAAGGTGTTTAGTGAAAAGAAAGGGGTAACCATGCATATAAAGGGGAAGATATCCTGCTCATAGGGTTTTCTACTCTTCTGCATTCATATAGATACCATATCTATAAGGTTTTCTACATTTCTGCATTCATATAAATATCATGTCTATAAGCTTTTCTACACTTTTGCATGCATATAGATACTATGTCTATAAGGTTTTATTCATAATCACGTATAGATACTATGTCTATAAGGAATTTTGCATCTCTCATATAGATATCATGCTCATAGTTAATTGGAAATTTGAATCCTGCATATGCATCTGTCACCAAGCAAACATGTTTATATGGTTTAAACAACTAACAACAATTAGATAACATAGCCCATAGGATTAATGCACTCTTGTTACGTCTGTAAAAAATGTTTAAAATCAACAACGCCTAGAAAAGCATGCTTATAGGAACTATCAACCAAATCTGAATCGTTTTATTCGCTTACAAGTCTAAAATCAGTAAAAATAATTCTTAACATCTGCAAAACTTACGCTCTTTTACCAAAACTCACCTTTCCTGATTAAATTGTGAAGCTAATAAATATCAAGCATGTATGTTTCGTCCAGTATTTAGGAAAACCACAGGATAAACTCATAAACTGAATCAAATTTTTAGCTACAGCCAGCAGGCAGGCCTGATTCGGATTTATTATCTGAAAAATGTAGTAGATCAGTTTGCCACAAATTTTAAGTTTAAACATACCCTAATTAGTATGTGTGAGATATGCTAAACTATATGCTTCTCTTTGGTTTTCAAGAAGGTTTGCTTGAGCTTTTCTATCTGTTATGTGCTTCTCCCATATTTCATACATATATGTTTTGATTGTCGCCTTAGAATTTTGTCTTTTGAAACTATAAAGCCTCATACCCCTTACCTGTAGGATTAGTAGTCCCAAATACCTCAGATATTGATAGGATTGGGGCGGGTAATAGCTTGCAATAAGTAACGAAACTATTGTGTGCTTTAACACCTTAACGGGGTGGGAAATGGTAGATATAGATATGATGACCACGCAATAACGTCTCGTGTAGCCCCTCGTTGAGGAGTAATTACCGGATGTTATGTGGGGTGATCCATATAATTTATAAACCTAAGACTCCCTTCCCTTTACTTTTTTTATCTTCTTGTTTAACTTTCAAATTACAAACTATTTTCTCAAAATTCATCTTTCTTTTGTTTTCTTTAGTTTCAATTTATTTGCAACCATTATGTGAAAATTCCTCATATTTGAAAGTCCTATTTGCCTACTTGCTATTTGAACTTAAAGTCACGATTATAGTATGGCCGGAACCCACACTAGTGGATCCTAAAGGGTGCCTAACACCTTCCCTTCAAGATAATTTCAAGCCCTTACCCAATCTCTGATTTTCTAAATCAAACTCTTCTTAGTGTCCTAATGCACTTTAATCATTAGGTGATGACTCTTCAATCCAAACCCAATTCCCAAAAGGGAACGAGTTGTCCTCCCATAATGTCATAAACCCGATTTTGCGAGAAAAAAGGGGACGCGACAAAAGTTTGATAATTTGGGTATAAGATATGGTCCAAGCTGTAGTACCCTGTATTTATGGACTAGTACCATACAAGGTACGTACCACATGACCATGATAAAAAGGTGTATAAAATGTGTTAAAAGTGAGTAGTATTTTTAGTCATTTTAAATAATTCTTAATTATGTAGGTCATTAGCTAATTATTAGATAAGTGGGGGATTAACAAGTTAATTAAGAAAATGACTGGATAATTTTGGATAAGCCTACCCCCCCCCCCCCCCCAACATGGCGGCAAATCAAGCCCTATTTGGTGGCTCTTAGTTCATGAAACAAGGTGGCAAAATTAGGAAATTTGGCTAAAAATATATTCTTATCAAGCGGGGCCCACACTACTATAATAAGGAACCTTTCAAATTCATCCACTTCATTTTGGGAAAGAAATCATACGGATCAGCCATGGTAAACATAAATTGCTTTCAAATATTAGCTTTATTTCTACATGAAAATTTGCCTTGAGTTTAAAATGGAGAAAGGCTTCAAAAGGGGTAAATGATGAGATCTTCAACAATAGTAACAGATCTATTTCAGAAAATTCATACGAGATTAGTTAATAACATCATAAGATGCAATTCTAAGAGAATACGGTACAATCTTTTTCAAGAACATCACGCATTTTCCCTATTTCGATCCATTGTTACGTGTTTCATCGCAAAAGATGTGTATTAGAGGAATGTTCAAGAGAATCACTCCAGGTATGTTAAGGCTATCCCTTCTTTCTTTTTGGCATGATCCAAATGATACAAATAAAATGAGAAAACGCACAACTTTCATAAACGACTCTATTCATAGAAGTATTAGAGGTGCATATGTTCTTGAATTTCCATGTGTCTTATTATTACATCTGTTGTTCATGGGTCTCAGAAAAATACATAAGTTGAAAAAAAGCTTACTTCATGATATTACTCAAAGGCATAATGGATTTAGACATTCCGAGAGATTTTATTGACGTATTACTCATCCATTGCATTCATTTATACATGTACATTGACCCATGACCAGACAGTGTTATATACGCGTATATATGTATACTATATGTATATGGGATATGGGAAAGGTTACAATATTATATATGCACCACCACCTGATCAGCTGGTATCAGTTAATAATTTTGCCCACAGTGGCCGAGATGAAATGATGGGATGCCCTCAGAGGCTTGATGAAGTTATGAACACATGTACTATGCATGACATGACATTCATATGCATATGCATAAAACTATAAGTATTTAATGACTTATAGAGTTATCCAGATGTACAGGTTGAGTCATTTACTCTATGTTTCTTCCATGTCTTTTATATACTTATTTATGTGTCCTACACACTTAGTACATTATTCGTACTGATGTCCTTTTATTGCAGATGTTGCATTCAAGCCTTAGGTATATACGATCAGTTTGACGAGCCCTTATAGTAGACGAGGTTAGCATTCAGCGAAGAATCGTAAGACTCCGCCTCATTCAGAGTGCAGCTAAGTCTATGAGTCATCGTGTCAGAATTTTTGCTATAGACTTATGGGTATGTCGGTACCTTGTCCTATTTGATGTATAATACTCTTAGAGGATTTATAGACACAAGTTCATTTTGTACAGTATGTCAGAGGCCTTGACAGACCATATGTATTCATGTTTTAAAAAATATGGTTCATTTATACAGTGCATTCCCACTTATAGTTATACATTACGAGTTGTTGGCCCAGTTACCAATGACAAAACGATAAGAAAGATATGTTACACTAGTACTCGGTTGAGTAAGGCACTGGGTGCCTGTCGTGACCCTTCAATTTGGGTCGTGACATTTCATCTTGTACAATGCATTGGGGAATTAGCATAATAATTTTGCAGAACATGGCATTTCTGCTGTCCACAATGTGACCATGGTATCACTACATAGACCGCAAATCAGCCACAGAATACAGTATGAGCAAAAGCCAATTCTTAAGGTTATTTTGCGGTTCATTATGTGACCACATAACCATTTCGAGGGCCGCATATCCATCGTAGATCCACCACGAGAAATTGTGAAGGGAGACTTTTGAGGTGTGTTATGCGATCGCATAACTGTTCAGCGCGCTCCAGAACGGCCGCAAACTTGACCAGATCAGCCCAGATTTTGGGACAATTTCTGAAATCCATTTTGTGGGCTGCAGACTTGATTTGTGACGCACTCTGAAATCGCGGATTTAATTTTGAAGGAACCATTTTCTATTTTTACAATGTGACCATATTTTAGTTAAAAGCCATTGGGCTCGTTTAGAAGGCAAAAATCTAATATTTTAGTGAGAGGGGACGGGAGCTAGAGAGGGACACAAGGGAACTAAAATTTCCACATTTCAATTCTTTGGTCAAGCCTTAGAAAATTCTCAAGGAAATATTGCAAAAATTGTCTACTAAAGAGGTAAGGTCCTAGCCCTAGCTTTCAATTTCAAATTTGGGAAGAAGTTGGGTAATGGGGAGTATGATTCTTGAGCATGGGAGTTGTTATTTGTGCATGCATGTACCAATGTAAGTGATTGGGAGGTCATAGAACTCGTATAGGTAAACTCTTGGTGTTGGGTTGGTTGTGGGGTGAAGTAAACCCACCATAAAAGAACCTTGAAATTATATTTTACACCTACTGCTTGATAAAATGCCTAAATTGGCTAAACCTATAAACCTTCCCTAATTATGGTTCAATTTTTTCATGTCTCTAATTAGGTTAAAGTGTCTACGAGTTTTGGAATGTTGTAGTATATTAAGGGAAGCTCACGCGAGGTATTCTGGCTAAACTTCTCTTGTACATTCGAATTCCACGATGTTCTTGTAAGGTTCAAGTATGATGGTTCCAAGTTCATAATTCCCATGTTCCGAGTCATTCCTAATATATTCGGTTACTCCAATTAAGCATTGTGTCAAAAATTATATGCTCAGAATTTCCTATCACATTATGGTCTCCTTCGGGAAACTATTCAAATATGGTTTATGAATCAAAGTGTTATGACTTCAATTCATGTTTCAAATGCAAGATTATTATGTTTAATTTTGGAAGGAAAACTCAATGTGCTTAAGACTCCAATTCTCTTATTGTTGATAACATATGATGATGATCAAAAGTGAAAGAAATAAATATGAGATATAAAATTTGGCCATTGTGCCAAGAATAAAAATTACACTTGTGGCCAATAATGCCCAATGAAATATGAAATGAAGAGGATGTGAGAAAGACTCTGAAATGAAATGTAACTCCTTTATTTAATAAATATTTAAGGATTATATCTTAGTCATCAAGGAAGGGTAGGGTGAAAGTGTAGGAGTCATTGATGGGTAAAATTTCTGTATTGATGTGTTGAGATTATTCCCCTTAAATAAGATGAGATTTATGTGTTGAGATTATTACCCTTAATTGGGATGGATGATTTCTAGAATAAAGTGATCTTGGCCCACATGACATTGTGGTTAGACAGCTTAGCCGATCGGACTGAGATCGGAGGCCATGCCGCGCACATGGTAGTGTTGTGATTGGATGTCCTTAGGTGCGATGGCTTAGCCGATTGGGCTATGATCAGACTCCGTGCTAATAACATGATGGATTATCGGTACTAAAGATCTCTTAACTTGAAATTTTAATATTGTTGAGTCTCTCGTTGATTCCATGTTTCTTTCTCATTATACTGTTACTCGTTCTATTTGAAGGGTGTTTAGTCTTACATAGTAGTACTATTCCATATGTATTAACATCCCTTTTGTCGGAGGCGCTGCATCTTTAATTGATGCAGATGGTTACATAGCAGGCGACATCAATCAATGATAGCGGTACACCCTCTTCTCAACTGACTTGGTGAGCCCCACTTCCTATCGGGGTCATGCATCATTTGTTCCTTATGTATAGTATTTTGAGGTATAGCCGAAGCCTTATTTCCAGCACTATCATATTACTCTTTTATATCCATTAGAGGCTTCATAAACATAGTGTGGGTTGTACCTTGGTTTTGGAAAGTCAAACTAGAAATATTGTACTTATGACATATGCTTCCATTTTTTAAACTATGAAGGTGTAAAAGATTTTAGGAAATCTTTAATGAGGTTCTAATGGTAATGAAATTGGTGTTGTTAGTGTAATCTTCTCATCGTCTAATTCATGGAATATATTTTCACTTTATTCATGGGTAAGGCCGGGTAGAAAGCATCAAGTAGGCTCTCTTGATTGGGGTTTCCCGGTTGAGCGTCGGCGCACTTCCCAAGGTCCGGGCGTGACATATATACAAATCTACACTATCAGGACTAAATTATATACAATTTTCAAGAGTCGTCTTTCGACCCCAGCCCCAACATAGAAGCATGCATTGTCCCCAATTCATTGAAAAAGTAAGAGAAAAGTTCAGGGGCTTCCTGGGGCACACTAGGAACTTGGATGGGTTGGACTATCTGATGTGATCGGGGCTGTAAGATGACATTTGATAGGTAGTGGGTGGATCCTCTGACTGGAAAGTGGTGTGGTCGTGGTGGTAGCCATGGCAACCATATCTACAAGGGAATGTGTGATAGATATTTGCACATCCGCCTCCTCCTCACCTTGTTCCTCTGTAGAAATAGCAACATGTTTCCCCCTGTTGTCCATCTAATCATCACCCTCCTCAAAGACGTGCTCCTCGCCCATCTCCTCACGAAACTCTAACTTTTCTTTGTCTAACTGATCATCGATGCGTATAGCATGTCCCGGAGCTTGTGAAATGCCAGTACCATGTGCCTCCTCTACTGAGAAGAGGTTTGTGAAACCCAAATAAAGTCTGGGACTTGGGAGGTAGCAGTTCTATGCTCCCCGCCACCGAGAGAAGGGTAGTCAGGTCAAACTCCAGTACTTGTATCTTATGCAGCGCCAACTTGATATCAGCTACATCCTTTTTGAGTTGAGGCATGTCCCCAGCTCCATCTTGCTTAACCTTCTCAAGGCGAGCTTCAATTCGTTTGATTCACTCTTCATATCACAGATGTTGCTTCAGGAGATCACTTACCGAGGTTTGGAGCGGTGTCAATGCTTGTCATATGAGCAATAGAAGTTTTTTTGTAAGTTTGTCTACTTTGGCATTTAGATGTTGTGCCACTAGACCAAGCTTGGAGATTAATGGTACTAAGACAGGTGGTGTAGCAGTGGTTGTCCTGGGAGTAGATGTGGAGATGGCTGGTGCTAAAGAAGTGGTTAGTGCTGACGAAGTAGCAGGTGCTGCTCAAGTTGATAAGGCAGGAGGGAGGATGACAGATTGTTGTGGTTGGTCTACAACCACATTCTATGAAGCATCGCTGTGCCTAGTGATATCGATATCCTGAGCAGCTTTTATGCGGTCATATTTGGGATTGGAGGAACCTCTACATCTTCACACAAAGCATGGATTAGGCATGGAAAGGGAAGTGACATTTCCTGTTGGTTTGCCCGGATCCCAATCTTAGGGAGTATGAGTACACCACGATGGTACCCAGTGAGTATAAAAACTAACCTTAATAGAGTAGTGACGAGAAATAGTCAAGAAATCTACTAGACATAATAATTTGTGCAAGTATAAATGTGAACCTAATAGGGAACATTATTAATATAAAGCTAACCATGATAAAATGACAACAATACTTGCAATAAAAACTAGAAGAAACAATTAGCAACAAGGAACAAACAGGTAATAACATCGTAAAGTAAGCTGAGTACAGTCAAGGTCCAGTGAAACTAATTAAGGAAAAACAGGTAGCAAAAAAAATGAACAACTACTTTCACACAAGATTGATACAAGAACTTTCCCGAGGTATCACACCTCATCACCACAATTCGTGGGTCCCAAGTCACGAACCCTAATCACTTGGCATCTTAAGTCCACATTAATATTCACAATTTCACGTACAACTCACGTGCTACGGGAGTGACAATACCTCATATCCGCATGGACAAATCACGTGCCAACATAACAATGACTCATAACCACACGGACAATTCACGTTCCAATAGTACAACTCTCACACAAAAGGGAAGTAAACGAGAATACATGTAAATGATCAATAAACATCATGATTCATATTCTTAAACTGATATGAGTGATTAATTATGTGTATGCTTATGCAAGTGTTCTATTGCAACTCGAGTCAACAAGTATGAGAAGAGACAACGAATGATACATAGGAAAAAACATAACAAAACGTAAAATGCATAACTGACACAAAGTAGGCACACCACTACAAAAATATCATCAGTAACAATGCCCCAAGACCATCACAAGTCATCACAAATCATCCCTGATATACTCCCTGTCTCTCCATGTGCGCAACAATAAATTAAATGCCCGCCTTGTCTCGACGCATGCACATAATAATATTCTCGCCTTGTCTCGCCACATGCGCACACCCACATATATATAGTCCTTCCTTAAAATGCTGCATGTGAAATTATCAATAACAATAGCAAGGACAACTCACGTGCGAACACTCTGACAATTCTCTCAACAATATCATGTGTGCCAAAAACACAACACAATATAATGACTTGCACCACATATGCTCATATACCACAAAATTTCCTCAAAATAATTCCAATACCACAGCCACTCATAGTTCTTGTCTCAACAACACTGAGTACAACAATAAAAATAACAATAACACAAGAGTACAACAAGTAAATTAACACAAGTATTACAAAACACAAAGAAACAGAAGAACGAGCTCACAATGAAACACATAAAAATGGTTTCAAACAAGAATAACTCAATAATGGGAGAGATAATGTGTAACAACGATGTCCAATAAGAGTAACTTAAAAATTGAAGGGATAACATGTAGCAATGTTTCCAAATAAGTACAACCTGGCGATAAAAGAGATAACATGTAACAGTGAGTCCAAATAGGTACAACTCAACGATAAGGGAGATACAATGTAACATTGATTCCAAATAGGTACAATCAACAATAAGAGAGATAACATGTAACAATGATTCTAAATATGTACAACTCAACGATAAGAGAGATAACATATAACAATAATTCCAAATAAGGATAAGTCAACAATGGAAGGGATAGAAATAATTTCAATTAAGGTTAAGCAATTACAGACGAGATACCATGGCAATAAAATAGGCAAAAACTTCAATTAAGGCAAGTAAGAATATATTTGGCAAAGGGTAGAACATGCATCAATCAACTTCAAATAAGTCACGTAAGGTAGATTTAGCAATGGAAGATTTAACATAATAAGAGAACTTCATTGTAATGTACATAAGAACCTAAGAGTCTAAACCGGTCAAATTTTCATACATAAGCAGTGCACACACTCCTCACCTCGTATGCACCTTTTTCATGTAGTTCAAATAGTCCAAACAAACTAATCCCTATGGTTAGTTCCCCTATACAATATTAGGCAAGATACTTACCTCAAAAGCCCTCAATTAATTCTCAAAAATAGCTTTTACTTTACAAATCACCTACATTCAGCACAAATCTTACCAAAATCGACTTAATGACATCAAATAATGCAAGAGAAATCAATTCCGATAAGTAAAGTTGTGATCTTTACACAATTGTTCAAAGGTCAACCAGGGACTCACCCGGTCAAAGCCTGGGTCAAATGGTAGACAACGACTACCCATGACCCCACGAGTTCATATATGCGATTAGTTCCAAAATCTGAGTCCAAATCGATTCTTAAAACTCAAATTCTTATGTTTCAAAACTTGTCAAAGTTTCACAAATTTTCACTTCGATTGATATGATTTTGATGTTAAACTCTAATATATATTGATGGAATATGATTACAAATAGATTAGAATTACTTACCCAACATTTGTAGGTGAAAACCCCTCTTCAAAATCTCATCCTACCGAGTCTAAAGTTCCAAAATATGAAAATGAGACAAAAACTCTTGTCCCTCAACCATTTTTCCAGTCTCAGGTATCACAATTGCGACCTAGAGTTCGCAAATGCTAACCCCAAAAATGCGAGAAATCAACCGCAGAAGTGAAGAATTCTACATTCCTGTTGTCATCGCAAATGCAATGATTTGTCGCAAATACGAACATGGACGATTCGCAAAAGTGATCATAGTGATCGCAAAAGAGACCTATGCCCAGCTCATGCCAGTATCGCAAATGCGATGGGGAGTTCAAAAATACGAACTCTTCAGGCCACTATGCTCTTCACAAATGTGGTGATGAAGCTCGCAAATGAATTCAACATGAACTCAAGAACTTCTATAAACACAATCATGTGTCTGATTCCTATCAAATCAACTCGTAATGATGTCAAACTTTGCGGAAAAGTTCCAAATGACAAAAAGGACTTATTCCAAGTCCCGAAATAAAAATACAAACTCGATAGTTATGAAGTCAACCTACAATCAAACTTATCAATATCTAAACTTTAAAATTGCCAACTTTCGGCAAAAACAACACAAATAAACCTATGGACTTCCGAAATTAATTCCAGGCATACACACAAGTCCAAAATCACTATACAGACCTGTTGGAGCCATTACAATGACGTTACGGGTTCTTTTCACAAAAGTCAAACTTGGACAACATTTTCAACTTAAGATTCCAAAAAGAGAACCACTCATTCAAATACATTCCAAATCATCTGAAAATCAAATTTTAGCATGCACGCAAGCCATAATAAACAATAGGAAGCTACTAAAGATCTCGAACCACTAAAAACCCATAAATCTCAAAATGACTAGTCATGTCGTTATAGAGATTATCTTAAAAAATAGAGCTTCATGACCAAAGAAAACTCCAATGGAGCAGAATCTGAAGCTTACAAGTATGAGTCAGATGCTCGTATCAATGCAGAAACTTATGATGAAGTATTAGAAGACACAGGAAGCTTTCAAAGATGGGAACCTCCCAAAGGTAGTAACTAAATAAACCACTGCTTTCACAAAAGATTTATACAAGAACTTTCCCGAGGTACCACATCTTATCACCATAATTAGTGGGTCCCAAGTCACGAACTCTATTCATGTGGCATCTTGTGCCCACATTAATATTCACAATTTCACAGACAACTCATGTCCTACACGGACAACTCACGTGCTAAGGGAGTGACAATACCTTAGGCCCGCATGAATAACTCACGTGCCAAATATTACCGTGACTCATAGCCGCATGGAAAACTCACATGCCAACACTAACCGTAAATCGTAACTGCACGGATAACTCACGTGCCAATAGTACAACTCTCACACAAAAGGGAAGTAAACAACAATCATATAAATGATCAATGAACATCATGATTCGTCTTCTTAAACCGATATGAGTGATTAATTACGTGTATGCTTGTGCAAGTGTTTTATCACAACTCGAGCCAACAAGTATGAGTAGAGATAATGAATGACACATAGGAAACAACACAAAAAAATGTAAAATGCATAACTCACACAAGGTAGGCACACCACTACACAAATATCATAAATAGCAATGCCCCAATACCATCACAAGTCCTCACAAGTCATCCCTGATATATCTCCCCTTGTCTCTCCGTGTGCGCAACAACAAAGTAAATGTCCGCCCTTGTCTCGACGCACGCACATAATAATATTCCCGCCTTTTCTCTCCACATGTGCAAACCCACATATATATAGCCTGCCCTATCACGCCGCATGTGTAATTATCAATAACAATAGCACGGACAACTCATGTGCGAATACTCTGACAATCCTCTCAGCAATATCATATGTGCCAAAAACATAACAACACAACATAAAAACTTGCACTACGTGTGCCCATATATCACAACATTTCATCAAAACAATTCCAATACCACAATTACACATAGTCCTTATCTCAACAACACCGAGAACAATAATAACAACAAGAATAACATGAGAGTATGACAAGTAAATCAACATAAGTATTAAAAAACACAAATAAATGGGAGAATAAGCTCACAATGAAACACATAACAAGGAATAATGGTTTCAAACAAGAAAAACACAACAATGAGAGAGATAATATGTAACAACGATACCCAAGAAGAGTAACTCAACAATTGAAGGGATAGCATGTAATAATATTTCCAAATAAGTACAACTCAACGATAAGGGAGATAACATGTAACAATGAGTCCAAATAAGTACAACTCAACGATAAGGGAGATACCATGTAATAATGATTCCAAATAGGTACAACTCAACGATAAGAGAGATAACATGTAACAATGATTCCAAATAAGTATAAGTCAATAATGGAAGGGATAATAATAACTTTAATTAATTTTAAGCAACTATGGAAGACATAACATGGCAATAGAAAAGGGAACAACTTCAATTAAGGCATATGAGAATATATTTGGCAACAAGGGTGGAACATGAATCAATCAAATTCAAATAAGACACGTAAGGGTAAATTTAGCAATAAAAGAGTTAACAAGATAAGACAACTTCATTCTAATGTACATAAGAACCTAAGAGTCTAAGGTGGTCAAACTTTCATATATAAGTCGTCCACACACTCGTCACGTCATGTGCACGTCTTTCATATAGGTCAAATAGTCCAAACAAACCAGTCCTTATGGGGTAGTTTCCCCACACAATGTTAGGTAAGATAATTACTTCAAAAGCCCTCAATCAATCCTCAAAAATAGCTTTTCCATTAAAATTCACCTTCGTTCTGCCCAAATCTAACCAAAATCAACTTAATGACATCAAATAATGCAAGAAAAATCTGTTCCAATAATTTGCGATCGTTACACAATTATTCAAAAAGTCAACAAAAGTCAACACGGGACTTGCCCTGTCATAACCCAGGTCCAATGGTAGATTTCAACTACCCATGACCCCAAGAGTTCATATATGTGATAGTTTAAAAATCTAATTCCAAATGGACTCTCAAAACTCAAATTCTGATTTTTCAAAAACTTCACAAACTTTTAACTTCTTCACATGATTTTGATGTTAAATTATAAGATATATTGATGGAATATGATTAGAAATAGATTAGAATTGCTTACCCAAAGATTGTATATGAAACCCCCTCCTCAAAATCTCCTCTTACCGAGTCTAGGATTCCAAATCCCTCATCTTTTTGTCCAGTCGCAGGTGTCGTAATTGCGACCTGGCTTTGCATTAATGCGAGGAATCAATCGCAAAAGCAAAGAATCTCACATTCTAGTCATCATTGCAAATGCGATGATTTGTTCGCAAATATGAACATGGACAATTCATAAAAGTGATCATAGTGTTCACAAAATGTGACCTATGCCCAGCCCAAGCCAGTATTGTAAATGCAATGGGGAGTTCACAAATGCGAACTCTTCAGAAAATTGTGCTCTTCGCAAATAAGACGCTGAAGCTCGCAGAAGCGACCTATTTCTCGCAAATGAGAGATTTAAGCACCAGCAAAAATCTGAACCTTTTATGACTCTATTAAATGTGTTCGAAACTCACCCGAGCCCCAGGGGCTCCAAACTAAATATCAACACAAGTCTAAAAATATAACACGAACTACCTCGTGTTATCAAATCGACAAAATAACATCTGAAACCATGAATCAGACCCTAAAACACATGAATTGAACATGAACTCAAGAAAATCCAAAAACACAATCTCGTGTCCGATTCCTATCAAGTTAACTCGGAATGACGACATACTTTGCAGACAAGTTTAAAATGACAAAACAGACTTATTCTAAGTCCCGAAATATAAATACAAACTCGATAGCTATGAAGTCAACCTACAGTCATACTTATCAAAATTCTAAACTTTTAAATTGCCAACTTTCGACAGAATAACATAGATAAACCTATGGCATCCTAAATTAATTTCGAGCATACATCCAAGTCCAAAATAACTTTACAAACCAATAGGATTCATCAAAACACCACTATATGGTCGTTTCCACAAAAGTGAAAACTTGGCCAACATTTTTAACTTTAGCTTCTAAAAAGAGAACCACCCATATTCATTCTGAATCATCCTAAAACCAAGTTAAAATACACAATAGGAATCTACTCAAAACCTCAAACCACCAAACAAAACCTTAAAACTCAAAATTATATGTCGAGTCGTTACAGAGATGATCTCAAAAGTGGAGCTTCAAGAACAAAGGAAACTTATATGGAGTAGAATCTGAAGCTTACAAGTATTGAGTTTGATGATTATATTAATGCAGAAACTTATGATAAAGTATTAGAAGACATGGGAAGCTTCCAAAGGCTGATTGAGAAGTTTTTGTATCCCATTATAACTTAGCTAGACCTTTCTTATGTTGTCTAATCCCTAATCAATTCATGCATGCACCAAAAAAGTCCCACCTTGGAACTATTTTGTGATAACAAATCTGCATTACAGATTGTAGAAAATTATATATAACCATGACAGAACAACATACATACAAAATAGATTTTTACTTTATATTAGAGAAAAAATAAGAAGGAATGATCAAGACTTCACATATACCCAATGAAGAACAACCAACTAATACATTTACTAAAGCTCTAAAATATCAGCATGCATTTTTATTGACCAAGTTTGTAATGAATAACAGTTTCATTATTAACTTAAGGGGGAGCGTTGAAGTGTAAATACTGAAGTGTACAATTGGAACTACTTGTACATGTTGATATTAAGTTGTGTGCTTTTAGAGTAGTAGTTAGTAGCAAGTTAGGAAGTTGGCTGAACAAGGAGTGATTAGTCCATTAAATTGTTATAGAAGTAATTAGAATTAGTCACATTATATAAATAGATATAAGTAGCCTTTTTCCACATAATTGTGTGATGACTCAAAAGGTCATCACTTATTTTTTTAAGTAAATTCTGTATTTCGAGGCCATAAAAACCTCTTTCAAAATTATCTCGATTTGCGTGCACAGTTCGATTGCGTAGCCGGAAGCTATTATATGAAAATTTATAAAAAATGATAAATTTTGATGATAAAATTAATTAAGTTGACTTCGGTCAATATTTTGAGTAAATGGACCCGGACCCGTGATTTGGCAGTCCCGGATGGTCCGTAGAAAAATATGAAACTTGGGCGTATACCCGAAATCGAATTTCGAGGTCCCAAGCCTGAGAAATAATTTTTTTAAGAAAAAATATTTTATGAAATTATTTATGAGATTTGGAAATGGATTATGATTAGAACTTGATTGTATCGGGTCCATATTTTGGTTCTGAAGTGTGGTACAAGTCTTATATGTGATTTAAGACAAGTCTGTGAAATTTGGTGAAAAACAAACTTGAAACGACGTGAATCGGATCATTTTTGAGAAAATTGGAAATTTGAAGTTCTTAAGAAAACTTCATGATTTTGATGCTAAATTCACAATTGTTGATATTATTTAAGTAATTTAAATGCACGAGCGAGTCCGTATGGTATTTTTAGGTTGGTGTGCATGTTTGGTTGGGATCCCTAAGGACATGAGTGAGTTTTGGATAGGCCACAAGATGTATTTTTTGACTTAAGGAATTGTAGGCTTCGGCTATTTCTATGCAGGCCTGCAGGTTTGCAAATGCGAGGGCTTTGTCGCAATTGTGAAAGTAGCCCAGGCCAGCCTATCTTTGCAGTTGCGAGGATTTTGAATTCAAATGCGAGACCCCGTTTCGCAAATGTGAACATAGCAGAGGTCGGGGTGCACAATTATGAACCATGTTCGTAATTCCCATATCTGCAACATGTCATTTTTATACTTACCCGAAAATCAATCATTTTTCATATCTTTTCAAGACATATACTCCCTAGGGCGATTTTTCAAGAACAACTCTTCTTCCAAATTGATTGTAAGTCAATTTCAACTCGTTTCCTTCAATCAATAAGATCTTTTAACATGATATCAACTCAAAATCAATGATTTTCATGGGAGAAACTGGGTGCTTTTGGTAGAACCTATGTTTTTCAAAAATTGGGGATTTGTACCTCGATTTGAGGTCCGATTTCAAAACAAATTATATATCTGGGTCCGCGAGGGAGTGGGTAATCGGGTTTTGGCTCGAACCTCAGATTTTGACCATGTGGTCCCCGGGGAGATTTTTTATATTTTGAGAAAACTTATTTTCATACATTAGAATTGATTCATTTAGAATTTATTTATATAATTAAGTAACTTGTGGCTAAATACGAGTGAATTGATGGTGGAATCAAGAGGTAAAGCGATAACTGAGATGTGAATTTGTGTTCGTGGCATTGAGGTAAGTGTTTGGTCTAACCTTAGCTTGAGGGATTAGGAGTCGAGTCCTATTTGCTATGTGGTAATTGTTGAGTACAACGTATAGGCATGGTAATGAGTATATATACATTGGTGTCAAGCATGCACGTGAGTCTTATATTGCGATTATAATGAATTCATTATATTGTTCATGCTTTGGTGATGACTTCTATTTGTTGTACAAAGTTTGTGGAAGGGATTGTGACCTTTAAATATTAAGGAGTGTTGGCTCAAGTTGTATAATGAATTGTGAAAGTATAAGTGGTAATTTAACACTTTAGAGCATTGGCTCAAGTTGAAGAGTGAGTTGTGAAGTAAAAGTAAAAAAGAGAAAAGAATCACTCTATTGACTCCCTTGCTGGGATATTGTTGTTGTTTTGATATTGTCCCTTGCCGGGACTTATTGTTGAATTATTGTTCCATTTCCGGGATTCTTGTTGTAACTTCATTTATTTCATTTCCCTATTGTTAAGATTGTTGTTTGGGTGAGAAAGAGAGTTAAAGCACGAAGGGTGATGTCATGTATTTTTTTGGTGAGAGAATAGTTAAATCATGAAGGGTGATGCCTTGTATGATTTATAAGGAAAAAGAGTAAAGCGCGAAGGGTGATTCTGTACCGCATGATGTACCATTCCATGACGATTATATCGATTATATGGCGAGGCGAGAGTAGAAGCATCAAGGTTGATGTTGTGTATATTTTCATTACTTGATTGCTTTGGTGAGGACGAGAGTAAAAACATGAAGGGTGATGCCATGCACTTATTGATTTATGGTGCTTTGTTAATATCTGAGATATATTATTTCTTTCAATTACCTGTTGTCTTTCTATTCTGAATTGATATCTCTCCCCTCCACCCCCCACCCCTCACATGCTACCCCTCATATACTTGACCGTTTATTACTATTCTTCTTTTCTGATGTATATAGTTGAATTGCACAGGTTGTTTGGTCCTATCCTCGTCACTACTTTGTCGAGGTTAGGCTAGGCACTTACCAGCACATAGGGTCGGTTGTGCTGATACTACACTCTGCACTATGTGCAGATCCTGGAGTAGCTTTTGGACCATAGATAGGGTGGCTACCTTCAGTCCACGTGGAGATACAAGGTAGACCTGCAGGTGTCTGCAGGCCCTGGTATCTCCCTCTATTCCTTTATTCTTGTTGAGTTATTTCATTTCCTTATTTCAGAAAGAGTATATCGTTTATTTTTGGACTTTGTATATAGCACTCCTAGATCGTATGTGGTATTGTGACACCGGTTCTATGTGGTTAAGGCTTAAACAGTTGTATTAGATACATGTTCAGATATTTTATTGCTTTTATTCTGCTTATTTTAAGTTTTTCGCAGTTTACACATTATTACTTTATAGCGTTTAAAGAGTATAAAATGGTAAAAAGGTTAATTGTTCAATAACTAGCTTGCCTAGCTCACATTAGTAGGCGTCATCACGACTCCCGAGGGTGGAAAATTTGAGTCGTGACAAGTTGGTATCAGAGCTCTAGGTTACATGAGTCTCATAGTTCACAGACAAGCTTAGAAGAGTCTGAGGGATCGGTATGGAGACGACTGTATTCATCCTAAAGGCTACAGATTTAGGAAAAACTTCACATTTATTCCTTCCTGTCGTGCAATTTGGCTTCTCAATGCTAATTGAAATTATATTATGTTCTTTTGTAGATGTAATAACGCGCGCTTCCTCATCCACTGACAAGAAGCCCGACCCCCCAACAGTAGCTCCCACGTGAGGTAGAGGCCGAGGCCGAGGTAGGGGTAGAGCTTAGCCTAGAGCAGCAGCACCATCAGCGGAGCCTCAAGTTGACTTTGATGGTGAGGTTTCGGCTCCAGCAGTCTCGGTGGGCCCAGCTCATGTCCTAGAGGGGTTTATTGCCACCCTGGTACTCCAGGATGCTCTGGACCATCTAGTGGGGCTTATTGAAAGTGTCACCCAGGCATTCTTGCTTCCTGTTGCACCAGTCGTCTCTTAGGCTGGAGGAGGAGCCCAGACTCCTTCTACCCACACTCCGGAGCAGGTAGCTCCCTAGTTTCAGACTCCAGCAGTTCAGCCGGGTGTGGTAGCTCAGAATGGTGATGGAGCAGCTAGATGCTTTGTGGAGATTGGACAGGTTCACCAAGCTCTTCACTACTACTTTCAGCGGTGTATCTTCTGAGGGTCCCCAGGATTACCTAGACAGTTGTCATGAGGTTCTCAAGAACATGGGATAGTGGAGACCAGTAGGGTCGATTTTGCTACTTTTCACTTGTCTGGATCCACCAAGACTTGATGGAGGGATAATTGTTTGACTAGACCGTCCGGATCGCCAGCTTTGACTTGGAAGAAATTTACTCAGCTGTTTCGAGAGAAGTTTCTCCTTATCACTTAGAGAGAGGCCTATCGAAGGTAGTTTGAGCATCTCCAGCATGGTTCTATGATTGTTACCCAGTATGAGACCAGATTCATCGACTTGGCTTATCATGCTCTTATCATACTTCCCACTGAGAGAGAGGAAGAGAGAGGGTGGGGAGGTTCATTGATGGACTTACTCACTCGATTCATCTTCAGATGTCTAGGAATACAAGGACTGATATTTCCTTCTAGGAGGCGGCCAATGTGGCCAGGGGTCTGACAAGAGACCTCGTCATTCAGGCTGATTCAATGGTACCTCGTCTAGAGGTAGGGATTCGTATGGTATAGGCCATCATCACATGCTTTTCCAGTCAGCACTTCAAGTTTATCACAGTGCCTCAGGTGGCCGTGGTCCTCAGGGAGTATTCTGATCAGCAGTCCTACAGTGCACCACCATCTCCTATCAGTGCACCGCCGCTTCAGAGTTTTCGGGGTGGTCATTCAGGCCATCAGCGTCAGCAGTCTTAGCAGCCAAGGGCTTGTTACACTTGTAATGATATGGGTCACATTGCTAGGTTTTGCCTTCGAGCATCGAGCAGCTCTCAGCATTAAGGTTCTCGTGCCACAGTTCAGGCACCGAGTGTTCCACTACTCGCCCAGCCAGGTAGAGGTAGGGGTAGAGGTGCTAGAGGTGGAGGTAGAGGTATTAGAGGTAGAGCTTAGGCCACTAAAGGTGGAGGCCAGCCAGCAGTAGGTCGTCCCAAACATGTTGTTCAAGGTGGTGGGGCCCAGACCCAATGTTATGCTCTTCCAACCAGACCCAAGGTTGCGGCTTCTTATGCAGTTATTACATGTATAGATATGGTTTGTAGTAGGGATGCTTCAGTGTTATTTGATCCAGGGTCTACATACTCCTATGTGTCATCTTATTTTGCACCAGATCTGGTCATGCCTAGTGATTCCTTGAGTGCTCTATTTTATGTGTCTACACCGGTGGGCGATTCTATTATGGTAGATCAAGTCCATCGTTCATATATAATTGTGATTGGGGATCTTGAGACTCATGTAGATTTGCTTCTTTTGGACATGGTTGATTTTGATGTCATATTGGGAATGGACTAGTTATCACTTTACCACACTATCTCGGACTATCATTCCAAGACTGTGACCTTAGCCTACTCGGTTTACCTCTTTTGAAGTGGAGGAGGACTACTTGTCATTCTACGCACAGTGTTATCTCTTATATGAAGGCTCGGCATATAGTCAAGAAGGGTTGTTTGGAATATATGGCCTATGTTCATGATTCTAGTGCTGAGATTCCATCTATTGATTTTGTGCCCATTGTTCTTGAGTTTCCTGAGGTATTTCCTTTAGACCTGCCGAGTATGCCATGCGATAGGGATATTGACTATTTGATAGATTTGGCTCCGGGCACCCATCCCATTATCCCGCCATATTTTATGGCCTTGCCTGTGTTGAAAGAGTTGAAGGAGCAGTTGCAAGACTTGCTTGAGAAGGGTCTCATTAGACCGAGTGTTTTGCCTTGGGGTGCGCTAGTGTTGTTTGTTAAGAAAAGGACAGATCGATGAGGATGTGTATTGATTACCGGCAGTAGAACAAGGCCACAATAAAGAATAATTATCCATTACTAAGAATTAATGATTTTCTTGATCAGCTTCAAGGCGCCAAGGTATTTTTGAAGATAAACTTGAGATCTGGCAACCATCATGTTACATCCCATGTTTTTGTATATAAGAGTACGTCTTAAGTCAATTGATGTAAGACAAAAAAAGAGATCATCTTTCGAAGTATATAAAGTAAGTTATCATGTTACCTCAGATGTTACATATATTGAAGACATAAACAGCAAGTACAAAGAGGGTTGGAATGTTTAGAAGCTAAGGAGTTGAATAACATAAAGTCTCATAGAAAGTCGACAAGTTGGGAATATTATGACATGTACTTTTTGGGTGAGACTATGGTTCTTGACATGATATGGAGGTTATATTTTGAGTTATGTCACTCGTACAATAGTCGTGTGTTATGCTTTGAAGTAAAGCGAGTTGTGGAACAAAATATGGCAAATATCATCACAAGTTATATTCACCAATATGCTGAAAAGTAGGTCAAATGTAACTGCGATTTTCTCCCAATATACATAGGTTTATGGGGTCTTCCACCCATCAAATTAAAGCTCTGTGAGTCTATTTTCTGACTCATTAAATCATTTATCAATACACCATTATAGTATATATATATATATATATATATATATATATATATATATATATATATATATATATATATATATATATATATATATATATATATATATATATATATATATATATATATGCATTCTTGCAAGACTGCGCAGGCTGCTACGTGAAAAGTAGGTGTGTCACCTGCTTGGTTAAATGAGAGCCGAAAAGAGGCAATTTCGGGTCAGCCAAAGAGAAAATTTAAAGGCTTATATCCTTAAATATGAACCTCATTATATATCACAAATAATTAGACCTAAGCCCCTGCAAACTTCCTCCCAAAAATTACCCACAAACCCTAATTGAATTTCTCTCCCTTTCAAGTTCTAATTGGGGGGTAAAACCTAGACTTTAAAGAACCAAGATAGGATCTGAGTTATCCAAAAGGTACGTTTATTTCTATCTTTTGTCCATTTTTTCTACTGTATATACATGGTAAGTCATTCTATAGTTGTAAAAACTCACGGGATGGTGATCGAAAGTCGTGATTTTGAGTTATTCACTTGTTGTGGACTGTTTTGTGGATTTTTTTGTGTTGCTGTTGTGTTTCATATGTTACTACTATTTTAAGGAGTTTGGAGGAGTAAGGGCATGGGGAAACACCACATACATGCAGGGTGAAGGACTGGTGATTCGTTGTAATATTTCCGGGTTGTTTGACACTACTACGGTGGTCGTTTTGTGTACGAAGAGATTGGAGTGTGTTAGGATGTTTTGTAGTATTTTGTGGTGTATACAAGGTTTGAAAATAATGTATATATGTTGATATTGTTGGTTTCTTGTCTCGGTGGTGTTATATTAAATTTGGAGGAAGTAAGGATTATAGGGGAGATGCTGCCCGTTTTTATACAAAATAACTTGTCATTCGTTGTGTGAAATTTATACCTTTCGTAACTTAAGGATAGGTTTATTTTCATTGTTGTAGATTAAGGTATGAAGAGAAGAGTTCAACTTGGTGATCTAAAAGATTGTGATAAGGTATGTTAAGGCTAAAGCTTTCCTTCATTTGGCATGATCCAGTGACTACATGTGTTTGACAACGAGACATAAAGAGAAATTCATACTCCCTAATTTATATACACTATCCTAGTTTCATAAGCCACAATATCCTCCCTTATCGGGACTTCATATACAGTTTAGTTTTATCTTATGTCAACCAAGAGAACAGAGAGTCTATATATATATATATATATATATACAATATTACAGAATTTTCACCACCACCAAGCTATAATCGGTGGAAAGGACCCTATTAGGCAATAGTACAGTATTTTCACCACCATCGACCTATACTCGATGGGCAGGCCCCTATTGGGCAACCTCTGATCAGATGGTAATTTATATACCGAGCCAACTGTGGCCGAGCACCTATAAGAGAGCCCAAAATGGCCAAGATACAGAGCCTAGTATGACCGAGCACCTATGAGCGAGTCTACTACGGCAGAGCATATATATATATATATATATATATATATACCAAGCTTATACGGTCAGACAACTATTTTACTTACAATATTGAGAGAGTTGAGCCAGTATCAGCAGGTAAACATATCCTCAGATTATCTTTGACTCCCAGTTACTTTCAATTATTGTATTATCATTTCAGTTTCATCTTTCAGTTATCATGTTTCCTTACATACTTGGTACATTATTTTGTACTGACGTCCCTTTTGCCGGGGACGCTGCATTTCATGCCTGCAGATCCTCATTGATAGTTAGATAGACCCTCCCAACAGATAGAGTCAAACACCAACTTGGTGTGTAAGCTCCACTTCCTCGAAGTTACCAGGTCTAGATCTTGGAGTTCATTTTATATATACAGATTTAATGGGTAGGTTGAGGCCCTGTCCCAACCATGGTATAGTTCAGTTATTGCTAGAGGCTTGTAGATGAGTCCTGTATAGTTTGTATATTAGTAAATGTTCATGGCGGCCTCGTCAACCTCCACAGTTTTATATATATATATATATATATATATATATATATATATGAGTTTTTGGGTATGTTTACCCCACAGATGAGAGAGGCGTTATTTTCAGACGATTTAGAATATGGCCTCATCGGCCTAAGTTGAGGGTCACCCCTCCAGAGTCCACAGTTACAGAGTGGTACGCTCGGGTCAAGTACGCCATCGAGGTGACGGCCATGCCTCTTCAAGTTTGGGGCGTGACAAACTTGGTATCAGAGCAATTCTGTCTTAGGAAATCTACAAGCCGTGTCTAGTAGAGCCTTGTTTATAGATGTGTTGAGCACCGCATTATATAAACAGGAAGCTATAAGGCAATATAGGTGTCTGTTACCCTTTTTTCAAATCCAAATCATGCTATAGAGCTGAATTGTAAGAGTTTGAACCAAGACTTATGGTTGCTAATGATATAGAGATGATTTCAATTAGAAAAAAAATTACAGCTAGCCAGAAGGCTAATATAGCAACAATAAGTTCACTAATAGAAGAGAGTTGTTGACAACGTCGCCCTGGTTGAGGCCCTATCATATTGTGCATACCAAATGTAAAAATTTCCAGCATAAGACCCTAATATGGGAATATGAAATACACCCCGTGAATAGCAGGACATGAGAGTATCAGAAGGTAAAAGTATAAGTTCCAACAGGTAACATATGTAAGGTGAAGAACAGTACGAGTTACATAGTTAACGAAGATTATTCGAATTTGTACGTCAGACAGAGAAATAAAAGGATTCTATGCTACCTTCAACAGAAATAAAGGTATGTACTACTGGCCAAACCCATCTCTGTTATATCCTATGAAAGCTAACATGTATAGTTTAAGAGAAGGATAGGATATCAGGATCCAACTTGTGTTAGAATAACCCAAAATGATGGATTGATCCAGGGAAGCTAAAGGTGAAACGATATTTTGTTGAAGCTTTTTAGAATAATGTGATAGACAGAAATATTAGCAGGAGAATAAGAAGAGAGTAAATGAAGTATTATGAGCAATATATGATAAATGAGTGATAATGATAAATCAAAATATGACAAGATGACAGAGTCTATAGTCAAATGAAGGAAAAGACAGGAGGTGATAGGCCTTGAGACAATAAAAGAGTGTATGCCACAAAGTTGTATCCTTATTTTGAGAAATGAGTTGGTGACTCGAACATGATTACTAGAAGGCTAAGTTAAACCCTCTGAGTAATAGAAGTTATTATGGGATAGTAAACAAGATAAAATTGAACATGAGTTAGGGACCGGAGGATTTAATAATAGTCAACACCGTGACAATTTTAGAGATTACATTCCGGCAATAATAGAATGGACAACATAGAATAACCTTTAGAGGTCATTTAGGAGGACGTTTCCCTAATGCGGGCACTGTGAACAAGTTAAGCTTAAGGGACTAAGTGTGCCAGTTACACTAGGTGTAACCCTTGTGCATAATTCAATTATCATTGGAACGGAAGGATTACTGCAAGGCGAGTAAAAGTCAATGAAGATGTGAAAAGATTCCAAAGATGAAAAGGTAACCATATATAGGTAAATCTTCATAGCATTACATGCTAGTACTCCCCTAAAAGGGGGAATATGGTGTGATATAGTATTAAGTTGGAGTTAAGTGGTTCAGGTAACTATGGAATGGTAAAAGAAGAATGTGTTAAAAAGGAGAAAGGGATGATGTTGCATTTATTCAGATCGTACAGATATGTTGCAATTCCATAACATTATGCAAGCACGACACTAGAGATAGGCAACAAAAGTCTTCAGCCAGGCTGTTATTGATAAATACGTGTGAATGAACACTTGATACATCAGGATCTAGTACGAGAAGTAAGTAATACAAAGGATATATCCCAAGAGAGATTAGGTAGAATATAGATATTATAATGGACCAATGAGTAATTATTAGTTGATTTAGGAATAGCATGGTTAAGGCTGGACAAGAGGTCACAGATAAATCTATAGATCATGCAAGATAAATGTAGTGAACCGCGACATATGGAATTGAGTCTCGAAGATATGAGATTGCAATCGTCTAAAAATAATTTCATACAGGAGTTGGGGCAGTTAAAGGTACCGGTTAAGTTTTATGAAAATAAAAGAGAGTGCCAAAAGGGAGAAAGCTGAAATTTCAATTTAGAAGCAACTCTACGAGCACAAGGGCGCGGAGGTAAGTAACTAAGGATAATGATAGGTGAGTAAGAGCATCAGAAATTCCATAGGGTATAGAATGTAATAAGCTCGCAGCTTTACTAGAGTCAAAGGGACTTCCCTAAGCACTGCAACAAAAGACTAGCTCAGGAAATAAACAAGAAGGCTTCAACATAAGCATAGCGACCTAAAGAAGAGATGGTCATATAACAGCAGTCTCACTATAATATTGTATACACTCCATAAGAAAGTGGCACCTATCGTGTCTAAGGAACATGAAGTAAAAATTCAAAGTAATATTCAAGATCATATGAGTTGCACAAAGTTCCAATATATGTGGGAACTAAGATAAGACAAGTATTGATGCAACAAGCGGCGGAACGACAAAGAAAAGTAATTGCTTACTTTTAACGAAAGCTGAGAAGGCACGAAAGGAATTATTCTATCTATGACCCGAAGTTAGTTACATTATGAACATGCTTAAGATTTCTGATTGTTATCCATACAGCATATATGTTTTCAACGATACAGCCATAGGATACTCCAGTATAAGATAAAAGAAAGAACTGACTCCACGTCATAGACAAGAGCTTGAATTGCTAGAAGGTTGTATCGTGGATATTCCGTAGCATCCACAAGGGGATAAAGTAATAACTAATACCCTTTGCCATAGATCAAAGGATAAATTAAGCCTACTTAAAGGCTGAGATAGAGAGGAAACGAAAGATTTACATAAGCTAAATGATTAGGAGTCCGATTATTAGACCCTGATGAGTATAAAAATTGTGATTCAAAACATTGTAGAATCACTCTAAATATCAGAGGTGCAAAAGAGATAGTACAATATCCATATTCTTTAGCGGCTTAACGATAAAGCCAGGTAGCAATGTACCTACCACAGAAGGATTCAATATGAAGCTCCCACCAGATCATGTATGAACTAGAGGTGCAAGTATTATAGTAGAGCTTCAAGTTGTGGATGTGAATTCCACCTATGTGGAAGGGAGGTTATGAAAGAGGCAGAATATATGATGCACGATTTTAAGATAAGTAAGGTACATGTGAAGAAGGTACGAGATGCCCAAGGCAGAAGGCTATGAATAATCAGATATCAGATAGAGGGCTGGAAGCGTTGTAATTATGTACGAAGAAATGATAGCGGTGTCGCCAGTAGCATATTTCTAGCCTGTGGTTTCCAGATACAGAGAGGACTAGTTAACATGGTAAAGAAGAGTTAGGCACGATACGATGTCTCGCTAGAGGTTCCAGAATAACATAAGAAAATCTATTGTGCTGTCAAGTTAATTGAAGGTTGAGAGTAGTATAAATAAATATATGTAGCTTGCAAGCTAAAGTATGATAGAGCGACAAGGTTTTATCTAGATAGGAGTAAGGATAAAAAAAAGGTGGGTGAGAAGGTGACGGGAATAGGTAAGTCCTCGGAATTAAACCCAACACAACAAGAGAGATGATGGTTACCATAAAGTTATAAAAAGCAAAGTATAGCATGGGTGAACTTAGAGGAGTTTAAGAGTAGGGAAATTTAGAAAAAATGAATGTTGGCCTAATGGTAGAATAAGGGTGAAATTGTAATAGACAAGAGGATGACGTTTAGACCTTTGATTGGGTAATTATTCAAAGAAAATGGGTTTCATGAATTGGAGGGCATTAAAATACCCCCATAAGGTGAATCACATTGGGATGCTAGGAAATACAGTTAATAAAGAATTGTATCGTCCCTAGGTGGATCACGCAAATAACTTTAGATGTTCCTCGATACAACATGATCCCTAATGACATGTATTACAAAAGAGGTTTCAAATGATCAACGATAGATTATTGATCAACATTAAGGTGAATGAACAATAGATTGATAAAATTTCTAAAGTATGAGATGAGATTTGGTTGCCATTCTTAAGATGAGCAGTAATGAGAAAGCATTACGGGACATAGATTTATACATATAGGATCAACACGAGAGAGTAACTTGGAGTTTGGTAGCAGACCTCGGTAACAATAAATCAAAGCATTTGTTATAATATAATATGATCTACCTAGATGAAGTAAAGCCATAAGGATAAATATCCAAGTCTATGAAACAAGATACAACAATAGTCACAAGTTTGAAAAAAACCAAGCGAAGGACTTCAATTCACCTATAGATAACTAGATGGGCAACTTGCCATAGTTCTATTACCAAAGTGAGGCATAAAGATTGGCTAATAACTGGAGGAAAAAGGATAGAAGAGTCGTATTGGCGCACATACAAGGACAGAGTCATACAGGCAGGATGATAGAAGGTCGCAACAGTTACGAGATTGGAAGAATTCCGACAACAAGTTGTGGTGTGAGAAAGAGGTCGAAGAGGGGAATGCCCTAGCCTTCAGATTTGTTCAAAGAATAGTTTCCTATATAGCAAGGACAACATTAAAATATATGTAACAACTATGGGTTATGAAACTAATAAGCGCATCAGCCAACATTCGAGGACGAATGTTCCAAAGGGGGGAATGATGTTGTACCCATGTTTTCGTATATAAGAGTATGTCTTAAGTCAATTAATGTAAAACAAAAAAAGAGATCATCTTTCAAAGTATATAAAGTAAGTTATCATGTTATCTCAGATGTTACATATATTAAAGATCATGAACATCAAGAACAGAGAGGGTGGAAGGTGTAGAAGCCACGGAATTGAATAAAATAATGTTTCATCAAAAGCCGATAATTTGGGAATGTTATAACATGTACTTTTTGGGTGAGAATATGGCTCTTAACATGATATGTAGGTTATATTTTGAGTTATTTCACTCGTTTAATAGTCTGGTGTTATGTTTTGAAGTAAAGCGAGTTGTGGAACAAAAGATGGCAAAGATCATCACAAGTTACATTCACCAATATGCTGAAAATTAGGTCAAATGTAACTGCGACTTTCTCCCAATATGCTTAGGGTTATAGTGTATTGCACACATTAAATTGAAGCTATATGAATCTATTTTCTAACACACTAAACCGTTTATCGATACAACATCATAGTAGAGAGATATATGTATTTTTGCAAGACTGTGCAGGCTGCTATGTGACAAGTAGGTATGTCACCTACTTGGTTAAATGAGAGCCCAAAAAGAGGCAATTTTAAGTCATCCAAAGAGCTCATTTAAGAGATTATCTCCTTCAATATAAAATTCATTATATAACTAAAATAATCAGAACCAAACCCCCGCAAACTTTGTCCCAAAAATTACCCACAAACCCTATTTCAAATTCTCTCCCTTTCATATACTAATTGGGGGGTAAAACCTAGAGTTTAAAGAACCAAGATATGAGCTGAGTTATCCAACAGATAAGGTACGTTTATTGATCTGTTTCATCCATTTTTTCTATTGTTAGTCATGGTAAGTCGTTCTATAGTTGTAAGAACTCACCGGACGATGATCAGAAGTTGTGAGTTCGAGTTATTCACTTGTAGCGGACTGTTTTGTGGACTGTTTTGTGTTGTTGTTGTAATGCATGTGTTACTACTATTTTCTAGAGTTTGGAGGAGTAAGGGTGTGGTGAACACCACAAACATGCAGGGTGGAGGGCTGGTCATTCGTTGTGATATTTTCGGGCTGTTTTACAGTACTACGGTGGTCGTTTTGTGTATGAAGAAATTGGAGTGTGTAGGGATATTTTGTAGTATTTTGTGGTGTATACAAGGTTGGAAAATAATATATATATATATATATATATATATATATATATATATATGTATATGTATATGTATATGTATATATATATGTATATATATATGTTGATATTTTTGTTTTCTTGTGTCGTTGGTGTTATCTTGAATTTGGAGGAAGTAAGTATTATAGGGGAGATGCTGCCCATTTTTATACAAAAAAACTTGACGTTCGTTGTGCGATAGTTATACCTTTCGTAACTTAAGGATAGGTTTATTTTCATTGTTGTAGATTAAGGTATGAAGAGAAGAGTTCAACTTGGTGATCTAAAAGATTGTGATAAGGTATGTTAAGGCTAAAGCTTTCCTTCATTTGGCATGATCCAGTGACTACATGTGTTTGACAACGAGACATAAAGAGAAATTTATACTCCCTAATTTATATACACTATCCTAGTTTCATAAGCCACAATATCCTCCCTTATCGGGACTTCATATACAGTTTAGTTTTATCTTATGTCAGCCAAGAGAACAGAGAGTCTATATATATATAGTATTAAAGTATTTTCACCACCATCGAGCTATAATTGGTGGGCAGGCCCCTATTGTGCGATACTATAGTATTTTCACCACCATCGAGCTACAATCGATGGCAAGCCCCTATTGGGCAATCTCTGATTAGATGGTGCTTTATATACCGAGCCAACTGGCAGAGCGCCTATGGGTGAGCCAGAATGGCCGAGATACAGAGTCTAGTATGGCCGAGCGCCTATGAGCGAGCCTGCTACGGTAGATATATATATATATATACATCGAGCTTTATAGGGCCGGATAGCTATTTTACTTGCAAGATTATGAGAGTTAAGTCAGTATCAGCAGGTAAGCATATCCTTGGATTAACTTTGACTCCCAGTTACTTTCAGTTATTATATTATCATTTCAGTTTCAGCTTTCAGTTATCATGTTACCTTATATACTCGATCCATTATTTTTTACTAACGTCCCTTTTGCTGGGGACGTTGCATTTCATGTCTGTAGGTCCTCATTGACAGTTGGGCAGTCCCTCCCAGCAGATAGAGTCAAACATCAGCTTGGTTGGTAAGCTCCACTTCGTCGGAGTTACCATGTCTAGACCTTGGAGTCCATTTTATATATACAGATTTGATGGGTAGGTCGAGGCCCTGCCTTGACCATGGTACAGTTCAGTTATCACTAGAGGCTTGTAGACGAGTCCTGTGTAGTTTGTATATTAGTAGATGTTCATGGCGGCCCCGTCAGCCTCCACACACACACAAACACACACACACACACACACACACACACACACACACACACACACACACACACATATATATATATATATATATATATATATATATATATATATATATATATATATATATATATATATATATATATAAGGTCTGTTTACCCTATATATGAGAGAGACGTTATTTTAGACGATTTAGAATATGGCCTCATCGGTCTAAGTTGAGGGTCACCCCTCTAGAGTCCACAGTTAGGGTGTGTTTACCCCACATATAAGAGAGACGTTATTTTAGACGATTCAGAGTATGGCCTCATTGGCCTAAGTTGAGGGTCACCCCTCTAGAGTCTGTTGGACAATACGCTTTACGCTAGAGGGGGGGGTGAATAGCGTTTTAAAAATATTAAGCGTTTTAGTGCGGAATTTAAAAACTTTGCAGAAATTAAAACAAGTGCAGTAGAATAAACTTACACAATGATGTATCCTGGTTGGCCACAAACGTGGTTAGTCAAGTCCCCGAGAGACTCTCTCGAGATTTCCACTAAACTTGTCAAGCTTACGGGTGCTTAACAAACCGTTACAGCTGAGGACACAAGCCTCACCCAGGTGCTCGGGGATCACAATCCCAAAGACTTCAATTGCTCGGGGATACCAATCCCAAAGACTTCAATTGCTCGGGGATAACAATCCCAAAGACTTCAACTGCTCGGGGATAACAATCCCAAAGACTTCAACTGCTCGGGGATAACAATCCCAAAGACTTCAACTGCTCGGGGATAACAATCCCAAAGACTTCAACTGCTCGGGGATAACAATCCCAAAGACTTCAACTGCTCGGGGATAACAATCCCAAAGACTTCAACCGCTCGGGGATAACAATCCCAAAGACTTCAACCGAGGAATCACAAGTTCCTCAACAAACGAGAATCGCAATTCTCTTACAAACACAAAACACACTCACTTTACAAAGCACTCCTTAATGAGTAGATATGAGTAGAAATAGTACGCTCAAGATCACAACAACTTAGCTCAATAGAATGGCTCTTCAAAAAGCTTTATGGATGAATGGAAAATGATGATCAATGTAGAAAAGCTTTTAGCAATGAAAATACTCAAAGTGTATATGTTGTTGTTGTGAAAACACTGAGTTGAAGCTGTATTTATAGGTGAAAAACTCAGTCTTACCGTTGTCTAATTGCCAATTAAGGATTGCTGAAATTACTCAGTGACAATAGATTGTCAAGACTAAACAATCGATTGTTTGCCTATCAGATTTAAAATTCAATCCCAGATTTTACGTCAACAATCGATTACTTCAAATCAATAATCGATTATTTATAACGTTAAGAAATCCTTTCCAATTTTTGGCATAAAACATCGATTGTCCGGAAATCAACAATCGATTATTTTAACAACGTTCAGAAAATCTTTTCCAGATTTTAAGCAAAACATCGATTGTTAAATATCAACAATCGATTACCTGAAGGTAATTGAAAATATATGACAACGGTCAGCTTCAACAATCGATTATTAATTAATTTCAAAACTCTCTGTCTCATATATAATCGATTATCAAAAGCCACAATCGATTATCATTTTATTTAAAATCACTGGGAGACATTTTTCTCATTCTAATCGATTACCATTAGTTCATAATCGATTTTTATGAGTTTTGAAAACTTTGCCTCAGTTAACAATCGATTATCATAAGTACACAATCGATTGTTATGCAGTTTGCAAAAACCTGATGTTAACTGACTTACTCACAATCGATTATCATTAATTCACAATCGATTGTCATGCAGTCTTGGCTTAGAGATACTCGATTATCATAAGTACATAATCGATTATCTTAGCCCAGATTTTTGAGGCATGCTTGGAAAACATTTTAACAAATGTAAATATGCATAGTTTAAAATCATTTGACACTTAATTTAAATATGCATGATTTTGGAAAAATAATTTTAGTGGAGAAGCCATGTTATGAGCCAAGTTGAGGAATCAAGATCACAATTAATATTGACTCAATTATAACATTTCTAAACTTTGTCTTGAGCTTCTTGTAATGCATCCATTTTGTGCTTGTCCTTGAGTACTGCTATATATCGCTTTTTGCTTTGTTTGACATTCATCAAAACCTACAAAAGAACACACGTTTAGTATATTGCATTTGAAACGTGTTTCCAACAATTTCCCCCTTTTTGATAATGGCAAACATAAGCGGGATATATGCAATAATTATTTTGATAATCCAAGACAAGTGTAAAGTATGCAATTTGATGTTCCCCCTCAATTCATGTTCCCCCTCACTTTAAGCATGAATGAAGTTGAGAGTGATATAGCATACTTCTTGATATCCCGTTTCTTCCCCCTTTTGCCATTAGCAAAAATATATACAAGGGAAGAATATGCAAAAAAAACATATGAAATAAACAAAAGTTTATTTATTGGAAAATAACATTACATGGGTGGAGCCAAACACAATAAAACGAACAACAACTAACCAACCAAGGAAAAACAAATCAAAAACAACAATTTCACATCATCAAAAACAACAATTTCATCATTCATCACCCCCATCCCCTTCATCATCATTGGGAGGCGCTTGATATGGCACCACCTGAGCATAGGCATAATGCACGTGATCAAAGTAACCATGGACCTCACGGGTTAATTGAGTAATTTGGTCAGAGATAGTCCGGAGGGTAGGCTCCTGAGGAGGATGAGCACGACGGGCTTGTCGATTTTGAGGAGGAGCGGGAGCATGATCACCATCATGATGAAAGGAAGACTCCGAAATTTCCCAGATTTTGGTGCTCTTTTTGAGAGGACCATTAGCAATATTGACCCCGGAAGCTTCAAGAAATTTCATTATTAAGAGGGCATAGGGGAGAGGTATGTCATCTCTGGTGGCATTGAACATATGAGATTGAATAAGCTTGCACCAATTGATTTTAACACCGGTGATAATGGCATGAAGAAATTTGGCATCCTCTTGGGAAATGGTGGTGTGATTGAGTTTACGGGGTTTGAGAACACGAGTGATGAAATAGAGAATGAAACGATAATTCGGGTCCATACCCTTTATGGTGGGACGACGGGAAGAAGACTCATCATAGGCGACTCCGGCTTGGCGGAAGAGATTAGCTTCATCAATCATGTCCCCGGCATCATTTATGTACTGGTAGATGTCTTCACCATCATGCGGAATGCCGGCAATGAGGTGGAGGTTATCTTCAGAAATTAGAATGGAAATGCCGTTAACATTGGTAACGAGTTCACCCTCATCATCTTTGTGAAGGTTGGAGTAAAAAGCTTCAACCAAAGTAATGTTGTAGTAGGGGTGAGTAAGGAGTAGGAAATTGAAAAGTTGGCACTCTCTTAGCATATTCGCGGCTGGAATGAATGGTGTAACAAGAGCGTTTGTTGAAAAGCGAGGAGGGAGAATAAGGCGTTTCTCAAATTTGGTTAAGAAACGGGTGAGCTCTTCATCGGATTCAAAGAATAGAACCGATCCATCTTGATATGGATGGCGAGAAGAAGAAGCACCTTGTTTGGAACGAGCACGTTTGGAGTTGCGGCTTGACATTTTTGAAAAAGATGTGCTAGGATTTTTCAAAGATAACAAGATAATTTGATGCTTGGGAGGCTTGAGTGAGTATACAAGAGCATATGTGCAGCCTATATATAGAGAAGGAATGAATCTTACACTTATTTGAAAAGATTTGAAGAGATTTGAAGAGCTTTGAAGTCTGAAACGGTAAAAATAAATTCACTGACCGTTCAATAATCGATTGTTTGAATAGGATAATCGATTGTCATTAATGAAAATGATCTGACACATCGATTACACGCCAGAACGGAAAAAAATTTGAAAAAGATAGTCGATTGTCAAACTTGGTAATCGATTATTTTTCATATTTATGACCTGACAGGAATCGATTGTAGAGCCAAAACGGTAACATAAGTTTAAAACAGATAATCGATTGTCAATATATAGTAATCGATTATTTCACTCACAGAGAGTTTAGATTTTGGCAAATAATCGATTGGCAGAACAAATAATCGATTGTTTGGAAGGGGGATGCTAAAATGATGAGACTTAATTTTATCAAGCAATGTAAACATTCAACAAGATTTCATGACAAAAAAAAAAATTGAATCAACAAATAATCGATTATTGATACTGATAATCGATTGTAAGCATAAATAATCGATTATGATCGATTTTTCTTGTATCAAGACAATTTATACTTTCCTCTTACCTTTTGGGGGATACCTTCCCTTCGACTTTGCCAATTACCTGATTTTGAACATCCTCCGTTCATTTTGGTCTTTTGGCTCATTCTTCAATTTAAGAAGCTTCTTCCACAATTTTGCCTTTGTCTTCCTTGTATTTTGTCTTTTAAATTTTTCGAAAATACTTCCGATTTTGAAAAAAATGCCTAAATCGACTTTTCCGTCTCTTCCTCCTTCTTTGTGCTTTAATTTAAGGAATTTTGAATTCGTCTCCCGTCAAGTGTTTGGAGTATCCACTACACTTGATTCCTTCAAGCACACCTGCAAAACAAATCAATGCTCTTTTGGTACCCATGCCATTTTGGGTCCTTGAAGGTTAGGCAAATAACGACCATAATAATATGAAGAATCTCTATGCTTTGTAAAACACATAGGTGCAATATGACCTATACGATTGCAGTAATGACATACTACGTTCGGGTTGTGTTGATGCCTAGGTTGAGCCAACAAAGTTCTAGGCGAATGAAAAAGATTAACACTAGACATATTGTTCCCATTTCTAGTATAATATCTAGATGGTCTAAAGTCATTAGTGCTAGACTTGTTGAAGGACCTAGTGTCATGTCTAGGTGGTCTAAGCTCGTTCCTAGAGTTATTTCTTGGTTGCCGAAAATTACTATTTGTAGGCTTGTTTGCAAGAATCCTAGATTCGGATCTAGGTTGTCTAAAGATATTAGTTCTACCCTTATTTTCATACATTCTAGCATAATGTCTAGGTGGTCTAAAAGAATTTGTTCTAGGCTTGTTTAATACCTTAGAGTTATTTCTAGGTGGAGTAGTGAAGTTTTTGTTTTTATGCCGTTGATATTTCTTAGGCGTTTCTTTTTCAACAACTTTAGGAACTTCTTTACTACGTGTTTCTAATGTTTTCCTAAGTTCTGTGTTTTCTAGTTTTAAGGACTCACAAGCAGTACAAGTAGAGCATTTATCAACACAAGAGGCTTCATGCATAGTCTTGATGACTTGTCTAAGTTCTATACTATCATTTAACAAAAATTGATTTTCATTTGCAAGATTCTCGTTATCACGAGACAGATTTTCAACACCTTTTTGAGCTAAAGAAAGACGTTCTTCAAAGTCCTTGTCTTTTAAAAAGAGTTGTTTTTGAAAATCCTCTTCTTGTAAAGAAAGAGTTCTTTGTAAATCTTTAATAGTCTTAGAAGCATTTACCAACTCATCATGCAGTTTGTTATAAGCAATTTGCATATCGTTAGATGTACTTACCTCGTCTTTTTCGTCTGCCATGAAGCACTGACCAGTTGATTCATCGTTTGTGCTGACCGCTTTTTGAGGCGTGTTTTCGTGCAATTCCTCAAGTTTGTCCCACATTTCCTTAGCAGTTTTATAGTGGGAGATTTTTCGCCAAAGTTCCTGGTTCAAGGCGTTATGTAATATATTCATAGCTTTAGTGTTGTATTCACTTACCTTATCTTTCCCGACTTTTGTCGTTAGTTGATCACTGTGTTTAATAGCTTGCCATAGATACAAATCGTTTGCCATTGTAAAAACTTGCATCCGATATTTCCAGACTGAGTAGTCGTTTTCGTCTAATATTGGAGGCGACATGCTGCATTCTCCTTCACCTATTCCTGCAAAGAAATTTAGAGTAGAAGCCATGGATGGTTCTCTCAAACGGTTAAGTTTTTCAGAGAGTATGGCTCTGATACCAATTGTTGGACAATACGCTTTACGCTAGAGGGGGGGGTGAATAGCGTTTTAAAAATATTAAGCGTTTTAGTGCGGAATTTAAAAACTTTGCAGAAATTAAAACAAGTGCAGTAGAATAAACTTACACAATGATGTATCCTGGTTGGCCACAAATGTGGTTAGTCCAGTCCCCGAGAGACTCTCTCGAGATTTCCACTAAACTTGTCAAGCTTACGGGTGCTTAACAAACCGTTACAGCTGAGGACACAAGCCTCACCCAGGTGCTCGGGGATCACAATCCCAAAGACTTCAATTGCTCGGGGATACCAATCCCAAAGACTTCAATTGCTCGGGGATAACAATCCCAAAGACTTCAACTGCTCGGGGATAACAATCCCAAAGACTTCAACTGCTCGGGGATAACAATCCCAAAGACTTCAACTGCTCGGGGATAACAATCCCAAAGACTTCAACTGCTCGGGGATAACAATCCCAAAGACTTCAACTGCTCGGGGATAACAATCCCAAAGACTTCAACCGCTCGGGGATAACAATCCCAAAGACTTCAACCGAGGAATCACAAGTTCCTCAACAAACGAGAATCGCAATTCTCTTACAAACACAAAACACACTCACTTTACAAAGCACTCCTTAATGAGTAGATATGAGTAGAAATAGTACGCTCAAGATCACAACAACTTAGCTCAATAGAATGGCTCTTCAAAAAGCTTTATGGATGAATGGAAAATGATGATCAATGTAGAAAAGCTTTTAGCAATGAAAATACTCAAAGTGTATATGTTGTTGTTGTGAAAACACTGAGTTGAAGCTGTATTTATAGGTGAAAAACTCAGTCTTACCGTTGTCTAATTGCCAATTAAGGATTGCTGAAATTACTCAGTGACAATAGATTGTCAAGACTAAACAATCGATTGTTTGCCTATCAGATTTAAAATTCAATCCCAGATTTTACGTCAACAATCGATTACTTCAAATCAATAATCGATTATTTATAACGTTAAGAAATCCTTTCCAATTTTTGGCATAAAACATCGATTGTCCGGAAATCAACAATCGATTATTTTAACAACGTTCAGAAAATCTTTTCCAGATTTTAAGCAAAACATCGATTGTTAAATATCAACAATCGATTACCTGAAGGTAATTGAAAATATATGACAACGGTCAGCTTCAACAATCGATTATTAATTAATTTCAAAACTCTCTGTCTCATATATAATCGATTATCAAAAGCCACAATCGATTATCATTTTATTTAAAATCACTGGGAGACATTTTTCTCATTCTAATCGATTACCATTAGTTCATAATCGATTTTTATGAGTTTTGAAAACTTTGCCTCAGTTAACAATCGATTATCATAAGTACACAATCGATTGTTATGCAGTTTGCAAAAACCTGATGTTAACTGACTTACTCACAATCGATTATCATTAATTCACAATCGATTGTCATGCAGTCTTGGCTTAGAGATACTCGATTATCATAAGTACATAATCGATTATCTTAGCCCAGATTTTTGAGGCATGCTTGGAAAACATTTTAACAAATGTAAATATGCATAGTTTAAAATCATTTGACACTTAATTTAAATATGCATGATTTTGGAAAAATAATTTTAGTGGAGAAGCCATGTTATGAGCCAAGTTGAGGAATCAAGATCACAATTAATATTGACTCAATTATAACATTTCTAAACTTTGTCTTGAGCTTCTTGTAATGCATCCATTTTGTGCTTGTCCTTGAGTACTGCTATATATCGCTTTTTGCTTTGTTTGACATTCATCAAAACCTACAAAAGAACACACGTTTAGTATATTGCATTTGAAACGTGTTTCCAACAGAGTCCACAGTTACAGAGTGGTATGCTCGGGCCGAGTACGGCACCGGGTGCCGGCCATGCCTCTTCAAGTTTGGGGCGTGACACACCAATTGAGGATTAGGGCATCCGATGTCCCTAAGACAACTTTTTGCAATCGGTACAGGCATTATGAGTTCTTGATGATGTCATTAAGGTTGACAAATGCCCCAACACCTTTTATGGATTTGATGAACCGAGTGTTCAAGCCTTAATTAGATTTGTTCGTGATAGTCTTCATTGATGATATTTTGATGTAGTCCCGCAGCCATGAGGAGCACGACCGGCATCTTAAAATGATTCTTCAAACCTTGAGGGATAGTCAGTTGTATGCTAAGTTTTCGAAGTGTGAGTTCTGGTTGAGTTCAGTTGCATTCCTGGGTCGTGTTATATCAACGGTGGGTATTCAAGTTTATCCGAAGAAGATTGAGGTAGTCAAGAACTGGCCTGGACCAGCATCAGCTATAGAGATCTGGAGTTTCTTGGGAACCGCAGGCTACTATCATCGCTATGTAGAGGGCTTTTCATATATCCCAGCCCCGATGACTAGGTTGACCAAGAAGGGTGTCCATTTCAGATGGCCACACGAGTGTGAGGTGAACTTTTAGAAGCTCAAAACAGCTCTGACTACAGCACCGATGTTGGTTTTGCCCATAGGTTCAGGGACTTATACAGTTTATTTTTATGCAACTCATTGGACTTGGTACGGTGTTGATGTAGGATGGCAAGGTCATTGCCTATGCTTCGTGGCAGTTGAAGATTCATGAGAATATTTATCCATTTCATAATTTGGAATTAGCAACCATTGTTCGCGCGTTGAACATTTGGAGGCATTATCTATATGGCGTGGCATGTGAGGTGTACACAGATCACAAGAGTCTACAGTATTTGTTCAAGCAAAAAGAGTTGAATTTGAGGTAGAGAAGGTGGTTGGAGTTGTTGAAAGACTATGATATCACCATCTTATATCATCCGGGAAAGGACAATGTGGTAGCTGATTCTTTGAGTAGGAAGTGAGCCAGTATGGGCAGTCTTCTTATATTCCGGTCGGTGAGAGACCACTTACTTTGGAATTTTGATGTTCAAGCTTTGGCCAATCAGTTCGTGAGGTTGGATGTTTCTAAGCCCAGTTGTGTGTTAGCTTGCACGGTAGCTCGTTCTTCTTTATTGGAGCATATCTGAGACCCGCATTATGATGATCCCTATTTGTGTGTCCTTAGAGGCGTGATGCAGGGCGGAGGTACTACGCATGTTACCTTAGGAGATGATGGAGTTTTGAGGTTACAGGGTGGAGTTTGTGTGCCTATGTGGATGGGCTTCGAGAGTTGATTTTAGAGGAGGCCCATAGTTCCCGGTACTCTGTCCATCCGGGTGTCGCTAAGATATATTAGGATTTGTTGCAGCATTATTGGTAGAGGAGAATGAAAAACGATATATTTGCGTATGTGGCTTGGTGTTTGAGATGTCAACAAGTTAAGTACAATCATCAGAGGCCCGGTGGTTTATTTTAGAAGATTGAGATTCATGAGTGGAAGTGGGAGCGTATTACTATGGACTTTGATGTTGGACTCCCACAAACTCAGAAGAAGTTCGATGCAGTGTGGGTTATTGTTGATAGGCTGACCAAGTCAGCCCATTTCATTTCTATGGCGGTCTCATATTCTTCCGAGAGGCTAGCTGAGATCTATATCAGGGAGATTGTTTGTCTTCATGGTGTGCCCGTGTCTATCATTTAGGACCGAGGTATGTAGTTTACCTTACATATATGTAGAGCAGTTCAGCAAGAGTTGGCATATGGGTTGAGTTGAGCACAACGTTCATCCTTAGACGAGCAGGCAGTCCTAGCGGACCATTCATATTTTGGGGGATATGCTCCGAGCTTGTGTCATTGACTTTGGAGGCTCGTGGGATTAGTTTTGCCTTTAGCAAAGTTTGCCTACAACAAATACTACAAGTCGAGTATCCAGATGGATCCTTATGAGGCTTTGTATGGTAAGCGATGTAGGTCGCCAGTTGGATTGTTTGAGCCAGGAGAGGCTCGGTTATTGGGTGCGGATCTAGTGCGGGATGCCTTGGACAAGGTCAATATTATTCAAGATAGGCTTTGTACAACTCAGCCCAGGAAAAAGAGTTATGCCGACCGCAAGATTCGCGACTTGGTATTCATGGTCGGTGAGCGGGTATTGCTTCAAGTGTCACCTATGAAGGGCGTGATGGTATTTGGGAATAAGGACAAGCTTAACCCTAGGTTCATTGGCCCATTTGAGATTCTTGATCGAGTGGGAGAGGCAGCATATAGACTTGCATTGCCGCCGAGCTTTATCAGTTGTGCATCCAGTGTTTCATGTATCCATGCTTCGGAAGTATCACAGTAATCCATCCCACGTGTTATATTTCAACACTATCCATCTTTTCCTCGATACAGGTAGTTCTTTCTTTTGTCCATTCGACGATGAACGGTTATTTTAGAGGTGGAGAATGTGATGACCCAAAAGGTCATCACTTGTTTTTTTAAAGTAAATTCAATGTTCCGAGGCCTTAAAACCTCGTTCAATATCACCTCTATTTGCATGCACAGTCGGGCGCGTTGTCGGAAAGCCATTATGTGAAAATCTATGGAAAAATAACAAATTTTGACTATAAAATAAATTAAGTCACTTTGGTCAAAATTTTGGGTAAACGGATCCGGACCCGTGATTTGGCAGTCTCGTAGGGTCCATAGGAATATATGAGACTTGGGGTATGCCCGGAATCGAGTTCCGAGGTCCCAAGACCGAGAAATAAATTTTTTAAATAAAATTATTTTCTAAAATTATTTATGATATCTGGAAATGAATTGTGATTAAAAATTGATGGTATCAGGCCTATATTTTGGTTACGGGACCCGGTACAGGTCTTATATGTGACGTAAGATAAGTATGTGAAATTTGGTAAGAAACGGACTTGAAACAACATCAATCGAATCATTTTTTTGAAACTGGAAATTTGAAGTTCTTAAGAAAATTTCATGATTTTGATACTAAATTCATAGTTGCTGATGTTATTTTAGTGTTTTGAACGCACAACCGAGTCTGTATGGTGTTATTAGGTTGGTTTGCATATTTGGTTGGGAGCCCCAAGGGCTCGGATGATTTTTGGATAGGGCACGGGGTGTATTTTTGGACATAAGGAATTGCAGGCTTTAGCTATTTCTGTGCAGGCCTGCATGCGCCGCATTTACGAAGCCTAGCTCGCAAATGCGAGGGCTTTGTCGCAATCGCGAAAGCAGCCCAAGCCAGTCTATTTTCGCAATTGTAAGGATTTTGATCGCAAATGCGACCCCCAAGCTTGTGACCAATCATCAAAAATGTGAAATGTGGATCGCAATTCCTAGCTCGCAAATGCGAGCCCCCCCCCCCACCCCACCCCGCAAATGCAAACATAGCAGAGTCGGGGTTCACAATTGCGAACCCTGTTCGCAATTCCCATATCTGCAACCTACAGTTTTTATACTTAGCCGAAAATCAACCATTTTTCACATCTTTTCAAAACATAAACTCCCTAAGGTGATTTTTCAAGAATAACTCTTCTTCCAAATTGATTGCAATTCAATTTCAACTCATTTCCTTCAATCATTAACATATTTTCACATAATTTCAACTCAAAATCAATAATTTTCATGGGGGAAATTAGTTGTTTTGGGTAGAACCTAGGTTTTTCAAAATTGGGGGTTTGGACCTCGATTTGAGGTCCGATATCAAACAAATTATATATTTGGGTTCACGAGGGAATGTCTAAGCGGGGTTTGGTTCGAACTTCAGGTTTTGACCATGTGAGCCTGGGGGAGATTTTTGCTTTTTTTTTGGGAAAAACTTGGAAAACTTATTTTCATGCATTAGAATTGATTCATTTAGTGTTTATGAATGTAACTAACTTGTGACTAGATACGAGCGAACTGGTAGTGGAATCAAGGGGTAAAGCGATAATTGAGATGTGAATTTGTGTTTGTGGCATCGAGGTAAGTGTTTGGTCTAACTTTAGTGTAAGGACCCGTAAAATCCCTACTCGAAAACCCCGATCCCGTGGTGCCAAGTTAGGAACATGTGTTAGAAATTAATAAATATGCTTCGCGGCGAGTGAGTCAGAATGTTGGTTAAAATTGAAGTCAGTTATGCGGTCCAAATGCGGTCTCATAATCGAAATGCGGACCATATAGTCGTCGCACATTTTCCTTTGAATTTTGCGAAGGTTAATTCTGCGGTGCACTTTGCAACCGCAGAACATGAATGTGGACCGCATTCTTACCACAGACTGAGTCAGAGCTTTTAGTTTCTTGGGAGCATTTTGCAATCCATTATATAAGGCCCCGTAAAATAAGTACTCAGATGTTAGCAACTCATAGAGTCGAGTCTACCTACATGGTTCAGATTCTTTTTACTGTTTTGCACTTAAAAATGTGAAATCAAATTTTTTCCAGAAAAGGTCCAATCTGCGGTCCAGAATGCGGTCGCATATCTGAAATGCGGACCGAATTTCTGCCGCAGAAGTTTCCAAAGAGCAACCAATTTTTGATGTTAAAAATTTGGTCAGATCTGCGGTTGCATAATCAATATGCAGACAGCAGAGTGATCGCATATGGTCCCTGAAGAATATTGAAATGAATGCGGACCGCATATTTACCGCATTCCCAACTCGAGGAGGTCCAAACTTGGGACCAATCTGCGGTCCACAATGCGGACCGCATGTCAGTTCTGCGATCGCAGAGTTGCATCGCAGATCGAGCTCGCCCAAAATTCTAAGACCGACCCCTCTTTTAATAAAACATCCCATCCCTCATTTTTGACACATTTTCTGAACAAAATAAGAGAGAGTAAGAGAGGTTCCTAGAGAGAGAAGGTTATTTCTTCATCAATCGGTCTTTCAAAATCATTGGAGCCGGGGAATTTGGTGCAGTCTTCACTTCTGATTTCACAGGTAAAATCCCTAACCCTTTTCCCCCAAATTTTCAAACTTAATCTTGGGAAGGGAACCACATGCACTAGATTTTTGAAATTTTGATAAAACCTTCATGCATGTCTTCAAAACCCTAAAATCTTGTAAAAATGGAACTTGGGTAGTAAATTGTGAATTCCTATTCTAAGGCCTATGTATTAATCATGAACTAGATTGACCTGTCTTGGTTGCTTGTTGAATTGGAGTGGAAGTTAGAAAGAGGTTTTCAATTCCAAGTATGTATGGCTAACTGTGTTCCTTGTGAAATCGCCTTGTGTTGATATTTGATATTGCTTGATATCCATCTGGGGAATTATTGTGGTGATTTACACTTGTGTGGTGACATATTTTGGCAAAGGTTGAGGATCATGTGATTGAAAGAATTGTAGAATGGTGAAGCCGAAACTATTGTGGTAACAATATATGGTTGGTCATGGACATCCATTGTGGTAACTCGGATTATGAACAAATAGATGAACATGAGGAAATTGTTATTGCTAGTTGTGCAAAATAATTTACCCCTTGTTGTGGTTATATCTTAACAATGTGCTTTAGTTGATTTCTTGTGTTTGTTGTTGTGTTGTATGTTGTTTGTTAACTGAAACTGTCAGGCGGGGTTGGGTTGCGCGCCGCAACACAGTAAAATAAGGTGTGTGTTGGATGATAAGGTGGACGAGGTAATAAGGGTGGAAAATGTGATCCAATATCACTATTAAAATGTATATAAATCATGAAATGATAAATGTGAAATTGTGAAAGGAGACAGCAGGAGAGTTTGTAAGCTTTGGGGCACTGATTGCCCCTTTTTTGACTAATTGTATCATTTGTTGTGAGATGGTTGGTTGTTTCTCCATGGTTGTGCTATTGTTGTTCAGCTTTATGCTTGTATATGTATTTTCGGCTTGAGTTTACTTGGGACGGAGTTTGTTCATACATGCAAGTACAATTCAAATCTACTAACGTCCCTTTTGCCCGGGGCGCTACATTCGTATTATGATTCTAGGTGGATTTGCAGCAGGCACTCCAGTCCACTATCCGTAGCTCTTCTTCCCTTCTATCATATGTGTACATGTTGGTGAGCCCCTCTCTTTCTGGAGCCCTGCATGGTCCAGGCCACTTATGTTGTTGTAATAATAGTTTTGTGATGTCATTTCAAAGTATAGTCGGGTCCTTGTCGCCGGTAATTGTTGTATTATCTTTCTCTTAGAGGCTCCGTAGACACTGTTATATGGGTTAGAGCTTATGTATATAAGTGTATGATTTGGGCGCTGTAAGTTGTAACCACGTTCCCTGTTAATCATAATGTGTGTCTTGTAAAAGATGTTCCCTGTTAATCATAATGTGTGCTTATAAAAGAGAATTCATATTTACTTTTAATTGCATTTGGTATCTTTTGGCTAATTAACAATAAATAATGTGGGGTAACGCGTGGGGAATAGGAAAGGCACCCATGTCCGCTTGACTGGGGCTACCTGGTCGGCTGCCGGTCATGCCCCTCGATTTGGGGCGTGACAAACTTGGTATCAAAGCCTAAGGTTTAAAGAGTCCTAGGATGTCTCGGAGCCGTGCCTAGTAGAGCCCTTCTTATCGGTGTGTTGTCGACCAAATCTATAAGTTGGGGGCTACACGGGCATTTAGCAAACTATTCCCATCTTTTTTATTCCAATTCATACGATGAAGTAATGATGTGTCCAATTCGTGCTTTATTTCTATTTTTCGGAAATGGCACATAAAAATAAAGCTAGACTCGGCCTAGAGGCCAATGCCGCTTCCAGGGCAGCTGTGGATCATGTGCTAGCTTCCGTGGGTGAGAGTGATTCCCCGTTCTGAATTTGCCTGCTCTATCCGTTCCTAGCCCAAGCGATCTTGTGGCCGAGGGTGCCACTATCCCTTCTGTCGATGCTCCCAATCCTGATATTGCCCCAGCTTCCGATCTCGGCATTTTTGATGGAGACCTTAGGGGAGATATCTGCATGCTTACCGACTTAGTGGCCGCCTAGGCCCAGAGATCTTATGATGCCGTTGTGTCCTCTAATGGACAGGGAGACTCAGCCAGCTAAAGAGTTCACCAGTTTCTGTGATTGTCCCCTCCAGAGTTCTCAGGCATAGATCTAGAGGCCGATCCGCAGGACTTACTTGATGAGATGTACAAGACCTTTCGAGTGATGAAGGCTACAGAGATAGAAGGGGTAGAATTGGCTTCATACAAGTTGACGGGAGCTGCACATTCGTGGTTTGAGGTGTGGGAAGATTCCCATGAGGAGGGGAGACCTACAGCTAGATGAGATGAGTTCGTAGATGCCTTCATGGACCACTTCTTGCCTGCCGAGACCATGGCAGCCCGTGCCACCGAGTTTGAGGTCCTTAAGCAGGGTAGTATGAGTGTTTGGGAGTATCACAGGGAGTTTGTGAGGTTTTCCAAGTATGCTATTCAGTTGGTGTCGACTATGGAGGCTAGAGTTTGGCAATTCGTTCAGAGTCTCAGTCTGTTGGTGGTAAATGAAGCTGCTACAGCGGATTTGCGTTCAGACATGAACTATGGGAAGATCGTGGGTTTTGCTCAGGCCACAGAGGCCAGGAAATTGAAGATTCGGGCAGATAGGGAGAGTAGCAGCAAGGCCCGGTCGATGGGTCACTCAGAGAGATCAGCTCCAGGGAGAGGGTCATCAGGACCATCTAAGTCTTATGCTCAGTCCTCAAACCAGTGCACTGCCATCCGTGCACTATTTCCAGCAGAGTAGCCTTTTGGGGCAAGGTTCAGACAGCAGGAGGTCCCGCAAATTCAGTCATTCGGGTACGAGACCTCGGCATCAGGGAGGTATATTTCCCAAGTGCGGGAGATTTCATACAGAGGCCTGTTACTTAGATGCTCCAGTGTGCTACAATTGTGGGGCGAGAGGTCATATGCAGCAGGACTGCCGTGCGCCCAGACATGGCACGTATAGGAGACTTGCTCAGCCATCCAGTTCATCAATTGCTACGTCATCAGTGCACCCTCTAGCCCCAGAAGGGCGTGGTGCAGCCAGAGGTGAAGCTTGTGGTAGGGACGTACCCAACAGGTTTTATGCATTGAGTGGTCGTCAGAGTGCTAAGGCTTCCCCAGATATTGTCACAGGTAATCTGTCCAGACCATTGATTTCTATGCTCTTATTGATCCAGGGTCTTCTTTGTCCTATGTCACTCCATTTGTTGCTTCAAGTTTTGGTATTGAACCCGAGCAGCTTCTTGAGTCGTTCTGTATCGACTCCGGTTGGTGATTCAATTATAGCCGCGTAGGTCTATACAAATTGTGAAGTTATAGGAGGTGGTCGTGTTACCACGGCCAACCTTATCGAGCTTGGGATGGTAGATTTTGATGTAATCATGGGGATAGATTGGCTCTATTCATGCTGTGCTAAACTTGATTTCCGGACGAGAGTGATGAGACTCGAGTTCCCTAATGAGATAGTTATTGAATAAAAGGGAAATAGTGTTGTGCTGATGGGTAGGTTTATTTCCTACCTCAAGGCTTCGAAGATGATCAGAAAGGGGTGCATCTATCATTTGGTCCAAGTGGGCAACACCACTCCATAAGTACCTGCCCCCGAGTCCGTGCCAGTTGTGAATGAGTTTCTTGAGGTATTTCCAGATGAGCTTCCAGGAATTCCGGCAGATAGGGAGATTGACTTCAGGATTGATGTATTTCCAGATATCCAGCCAATATCTATTACACCGTACAGAATGGCGCTAACAGAGTTGCAGGAGTTAAAAGAGCAGTTGAAGGATCTATCGGAGAAGGGGTTTATCTGGCCAAGTGTGTCGCCGTAGGGTACTCCGGTTCTATTTGTCAGAAAGAAGGATGGCTCGCTTCGGATGTGCATCGACAATAGGCAGCTTAATAAAGTCACCATCAAGAATAAGTACCCTTTGCCTCGGATAGATGATTTGTTTGACCAATTGCAGGGTGCAAGGTTCTTCTCCAAAATTGATTTGCGATCTGGATACCACCAATTGAAGACTAGGGAGCAGGATATTCCTAATACCGCTTTCAGAACTCGTTATGGCCACTTTGAATTCTTGGCCATATCCTTTGGGCTAACCAATGCCCCAATGGGTTTTATGGATCTTATGACTTAGGTCTTCAAGTCATTCTTAGAATCTTTCGTGATTATTTAATTGACGACATCCTCGTATATTCAGGAAGTAGGGAGGATAATGCCAACCACCTCAAAGCAGTTTTGCAGACTCTACATCAGCACCAATTGTATGCCAAGTTTTCCAAATGTGGATTTTGGTTGGAATCTGTCGCTTTTATGGGTCATGTTGTTTCCAGTAGGGGGATTCAGGTGGACCCCCAAAAGATTGCAGCGGTGAAGGATTGGACTAGGCCCACGACCCCGATGGAGATCCGTAGTTTTTTGGGGTTAGTAGGGTATTATCGGAGGTTGGTAGAGGGATTCTCCACCCTCGCCTCCCCATTGACTAAATTGATGCAGAAATCAGCCAAGTTCCAGTGGTCAAATGCTTGTGAGAAAAGTTTCCAGGAATTGAAGACAAGGTTGACTTCGACACCAGTATTGGCCTTGCCAAAGGGCACAGAGGGGGTTGTGATTTATTGTGATGCCTCCAGGGTCGGTTTAAGATGTGTACTGATGCAGTATGGGAAGGTCATTACATATGCTTCCAGGCAACTCAAGAATCACGAGAAGAATTACCCGACGCATGATTTGGAGCTTGCAGCAGTTGTGTTCGCCTTGAAAATATGGCGGCATTATCTTTTTGGGGTTCATGTAGATGTGTTTTCAGACCACAAGAGTCTCCAGTATTTGTTCAAGAAGAAGGAGCTGAATTTGAGGCAGCGACTGTGGCTAGAATTGCTTAAGGATTATGATATGGACATCTTGTACCATCTAGGGAAGGCGAACGTGGTGTCCGACGCCCTCAGTTGGAAATCCATGGGTAGCTTGGCTCACTTGAGAGCGGATCAGAGGCTCCTAGCTCAGGAGGTACACCAGTTGGCTAGCCTAGGGGTTTGTATTTAGGCACCGAATGAGGAGGAACTTATGGTGCATAATATAGCAGAATCATCGCTCGTGGAAGAGGTTAAAGAAAAGCAATTTATTGATCCAGCATTGGCACAATTGAAGGAGGCAGCTCTAAGTAACAAAATTTCAGCATTTTCACTCGACAACAATGATGGTGTGCTACGGTGCCATGACAGGTTATGTGTTCCGGATGTGGATAATCTTCGGGAGAGGGTAATGGCGGAGGCTCATCATTCCAGGTATTCAGTGCACCCAGGCTCTACAAAGATGTCTCACAATCTCAAGGATATCTATTGGTGGAGTGGTATGAAGAAGAGTATAGCAGACTTCGTCTCTAAGTGTCCAAATTGCCAGCAAGTGAAGGCCGAGCATCAGCGGCCGGGAGGGTTGACTCAGCTTATAGAAATAGCGATGTGGAAATGGGAAATTATCAATATGGACTTCGTGACATGACTACCTCATACTCAGCACAGGTTCGACTCAATTTGGGTAATAATGGATAGACTCACCAAATCAGCTCATTTTTTGCTAGTCAAGTTACTGCGGAACAATATGCTCGGTTGTATATCAAGGAGATAGTGAGGCTTCATGGTACGCCGCTTTCTATTATTTCGGATCGAGGAGCTCAGTATACAGCTAACTTTTGGAGGAAATTTCAGCAAGGTTTGGGTACTCAAGTGAATCTTAGCACAACTTTTCATCCGCATACCGATGGCCAAGCAGAGCGGACTATTCAGACGCTCGAGGATATGTTGCGGTCATGTGTCTTGGATTTCAAAGGCAATTGGGATGATCACCTGCCCCTTATAGAGTTTTCTTATAACAACAGCTTCCATGCTAGCATCCATATGGCCCTATTTGAAGCATTGTACGGAAGAAGGTGTAGGTCCCCGATCGGGTGGTTCAAGGTTGGTGAAGCAAAATTAATAAGTCCAGATCTCGTGCATCAAGCCATGGAGAAGGTAAGAGTCATTCAAGAGAGAATGAAGACTGCTCAAAGTCGCCAGAAATCTTATGCGGACGTGCGTCTAAGGGAATTGAAGTTTCATGAAGGAGATTGGGTATTCTTGAGAGTGTCCCCTATGAAGGGAGTCAAGCGCTTTGGGAAGAAGGGAAAACTAAGCCCTAGGTATGTCGGCCTTATCAAATCTCTCAAAGAGTCGGTCAAGTTGCGTATAGGTTGGAATTGCCCCCTGAAATGGCCTCGGTGCACCCGGTGTTTCATGTATCCATGTTGAGGAAAGTTGTGGGTGATCCGTCTAAAATTGTGCCCGTTAAAGACATCAAAGTTACAGAAGAGCTATCATATGAAGAGATTCCGGTTTCTATTTTGGATAGACAAGTCCGAAAGTTGCGGAACAAGGATACTGCTTCAGGTAAGGTGTTGTGGCGAAACCAACAAGTCGAGGAAGCAACGTGGGAAGCAGAAGATGAGATGAAGATAAAATACCCCCATCTATGTGAGCAAGTCTAGGAATGATCGTGCGAATCTTGTCCCTAGGAGAACTAGTGTTGTGTCCCATTAGGTGTAAGAAACCTTCCTTCTCTTTCCAAGGGCCTTACTATTGTAGTTTCTCCAAGTTGTGCCAACAAAAAAAAATTTGTGTTGTGATTACTTGAGCAATGTGCTGTCCTTTTTTGTAATGAAAGTTTTGTGCTCTCATGGTAAGGTGATGTAAGGAAGTAATGATTTATTTTGCATGGATAGGGAGTATCAAAGTGTTCTAATTGTGTAATGATTAGTTTTTGCATAGAGGATTTGTATTGGAATGATTAACTGTGTCGTACCCTTGTCATAGGTAAATGGATTTAATAGTACAGATGATTAATGCTTAATTTGATTACATGTAGTGTGTCAAAATGGTTAAAATTGTATCGAGAGGTTGAATATGTGCAAGTCTGAGGACCATGCATTTTATAGCTGTTGTAAAGGTAGCAAGCTTGTTTAATAATGCTTGGGAATATGTTTTGGTGGCTCTCTGACATGTGGTTATGTCCATATTACAAAGGATACTCTGGCAAAACTTTTCTAAAAGAAACATGAAAGTTAATAAAAGCTTAGCAACTTGCATATCATGTTTTCAAACTCATTTGGTTCCCAAGTCTCCATTCGAGAACGAGTGATCTTAAGCGGGGGAGGATGTAAGGCCCCGTGAAAATGAGTACTCAGATGTTAGCTACTCATAGAGTCGAGTCTACCTACATGGGTCAGATTCTTTTTACTGTTTTGCACTTAAAAATGTGAAATCGAAATTTTTCCATAAAAAGTCCAATCTGCGGTCCAGAATGCGGTCGCAGATCTGACATGCGGACCACATTTCTGCCGCAGAAGTATTCAGAGAGCAACCAATTTTTGATGTTGAAAATGCGGTCAGATCTGCGGTACATAATCAATATGTAGACAGCAGAGTGATTGCATATGGTCCCTGAAGAATTTTGAATGTCAGTTCTACAGTGCATTCTGCGACCGCAGAACACGAATGCGAACAACATATTCACCGCATTCCCAACCCGAGGAGGTCCAAAATTTGGGACCAATCTGCGGTCCATTATGCGGACCGCATGTCGGTTCTGTGATCGCAGAGTTGCGTCGCAGATCGAGCTCACCAGTTATTTTTCTAAAATTCTAAACCCGACCCCTCTTTTAATAAAACACCTCATCCCATTTTTTACACATTTTCTGAACAAAATAAGAGAGAGGAAGAGAGGGTCCTAGAGAGAGAAGGCTATTTCTTCATCAATCGGTCTTTCAAAATCATTGGAGCCCGTGGAATTTTGGTGCATTGTCTTCACTTCTGATTTCACTAGTAAAATCCCTAACCCTTTTCCCCCAAATTTTCGAACTTAAGCTTGGGAAGGGAACCACATGCACTAGATTTTTGAAGTTTTCATAAAACTTTCATGCATGTCTTCAAAACTCTAAAAATCTTGTAAAAAGGGAACTTGGGTAGTAAATTGTGAATTCCTATTCTAAGGCCTATGTATTAATCATGAACTAGATTGACCTGTCTTGATTGCTTGGTGAATTGGAGTGGAAGTTAGAAATGTATTCAATTCCATATATGTATGGCTAACTGTGATCCTTGTGAAATCGCCTTGTGTTGATATGTGATATTGCTTGATATCCATGTGGGGAATTATTGTAAAACTCTTGTGATTTACACTTGTGTGGTGACATCTTGTGGCAAAGGTTGAGGATCATGTGATTGAAAAAGTTCTTGAATGGTGAAGCCGGAACTATTGTGGTAACAATATATGGTTGGCCATGGACATCCATTGTGGTAAACTCGGATTGTGAACAAATTGATGAACATGAGGAAATTGTTGTTGCTAGTTGTGGAAATACTTCACCCCTTGTTGTGGTTATATCTTAACAATGTGCTTAAGTTGATTTCTTTTGTTTGTTGTTCTATTGTATGTTGTTTGTGAACTAAAACTGTCAAGAGGGGTCGGGTTGCGGGCCGCAATACGGTGAAATAAGGTGTGGGTTGGGGTGATAAGGATGGTCGAGGTAATAAGGGTGGACGAGGTAATAAGGGTGGAAAATGTGATCCAATATCACTATTGAAATGTATATAAATCATGAAATGATAAATGTGAAATTGTGAAGACAGTAGGAGAGTTTGTAACCTGTGGGGCACTAATTTCCCCTTTGTTTGACTAATTGTATCATTTGTTGTGAGATTCTTGGTTGTTGCTCCATGGTTGTGCTATTGTTGTTCAGCTTTACACTTGTATATGTATTTTCGGCTTGAGTTTACTTGGGATAGAGTTTGTTCATACATGCCAGTACAATTCAAATGTACTGACGTCCCCGGGGGCGCTACATTCGTGTTATGATTGTAGGTGGATCTGCAGCAGGCACTCCAGTCCACTATCCGTAGCTCTTCCTCCCTTCTATCAGCTGTGTACATGTTGGTGAGCCCCTCTCTTTCTGGGGCCCTACGTGGTTCAGGCCACCTCTATTGTTGTAATAATAGTTTTGTGATGTCATTGCAAAGGTATAGCCGGGGCTTTGTCGCTGGCAAGTGTTATATTATCTTTCTCTTAGAGGCTCCGTAGACAGTGTTATGTGGGTTAGAACTTATGTATATAGATGTATGTTTTGGGTGCTGTAAGTTGTACACCACGTTCCTTGTTAATCATAATGTGTGTCTTGTAAAAGATGTTCCTTGTTAATCATAATGTGTGCTTATAAAAGAGAATTCATATTTACTTTCAATTGCATTTGGTATCTTTTGGCTAATTAACAATGAATAATGTGGGGTAACACATGGGGAATAGAAAAGGCACTCAGGTCCACTTGACTGGGGATACCCGGTCGGGCGCCGGTCATGCCCCTCGATTTAGGGCGCGACACATTATGCGGACCGCATGTTGACTCTGCGACCGCATAATTGACTTGGGGCTCCAATTTTCTAATTTTTAACACGACCTCCCTATTGATATATCCGGTGTTATAGCTCATTTTAAGTATTTTCTGGACACTTCTAGAGGGAGAGAGAGAGAGAGGGTTTCTAGAGAGAGAAAGTCTCCCCATCAAATTACTCCATAAGGTATGACAAAATCCTTTAAGAAAATCAAGTGAAGACCCCTAAACCTTCATCTCAAGAGGTAAGACTTCATCACTCCAACTCTTATTTGTTTTATTCTCAGATATAAGGGGTCACTAGTGAGGTTATTCATGGGTATAACAATGGGTTCCTTGCATGCATATCAAGCCTTAGAGTAGTGGGAGGTTGTGAATTAAAGAGGGGTATAAAATGATATAAATTGCACCTCTAAGGTTTGTCAATATGCTTGAATCAAGCTAGAGTCTCAATCTTATCTCTAATTCTCGATTTAATTTGTAATTCTTACTCAATAGATCGAAGTGTTAAGAGTTCCAAAATTTTGTGAAAGAGTAAGGAAAAGCTTTATTGAGGTATGTATGGCTAAAACTCTCTCTTCTTAGAAATTGAGCTCTCATGGTGTCCCTGCGTATGTAGTAAGTCCGGAATTTGATTTATGTGGTATTCATTATTTCAAAGGATTTGGGTGTTGCAAAAATACATGTGAAAGATATACCTCAATGTTCTTAGTATGTTATTCTTGGTAAATGAGGATATGTGGAAAATAGGAACTATGTGCTAAAATACCTAGACTTCAAGTGAAGTTTAAACTGAGATTTTGATGCCAAATTGTGTGAGAAAACTCGTTATGGTTGGACCTCTAAATTGCTCTTATGTGTACCAACTACATTTGATTGATTATGTCTAGTTGTTGATAATGTACAAATATGTTTTGAAGTGACGTAAGTGACTATGTAAATGTGGTAAGTTTGAACTTTGGATTCTTGCTGTGATTGGTACTTTACATGAATTTGTGTTGTAACCCTATAATTGTAAAGATGGATTCCAATATGACCAAGGTTCTATTGTTGATAACTTAAAAAGGGTTCAAGGAATATGAATCATATATTGAAATGCTAAGACCTTAAATTGAGATTGATTTGCATATCTTATGCCAAACTATGTGAAATCCTCTACGTGTAGAGATGTCTAAGGTAATCAAATGAATTTAAGAAATAGGGTGTGGCCCCATGTGTCGATTAATTGATATGTGAAATCTATGGACGGGCTATAAAAAGCATATGTGTATAATATAACATGTGAACCTATGGACGGGCTATGAAACGCATAGGTGTATATTGTAGTATGTGAACCCTATGGATGGACTATGAAACGCATAGGTGTATAATGTGGTATGTGAACCCTATGGACGGGCTATAAAACACATAGGTGTATAATATGATATGTGAATCCTATGGATGGGCTATGAAACGCATAAATGTATAATGTGGTATATGAACCCTATGGACGGGCTATGAAATGCATATGTGTATAATATGATATGTGAACCCTATGACGGGCTATAGAACGCAGCCTAGAGATATGGAAATTATGTGAAAGTTATGTGTCCCCTTTTATTTGTTGATGTGGTGATTGTTAAAGCTTTTGATTTACTTTTATGATCTTTTTATTCTTGTTTGATAGTTCTTTCTAATTAGATGGTGTTTAATTATACATACTAGTACTATTCCATGGTACTAACATCCCTTTTGCCGGGGGCGCTACATTTTTAAATGAATGTAGGTGGCTTCATAGCGGATAGTGCCGATCGTGTGTAGCGGAGAATCATTGTTCACCGAGTCTTGGTGAGCCCCTTTCTCCTTCAATGGGTTATATTATGTATATTCTGCTACTATGGGCTTCCACTTTTGAGGTATAGCCGGGGCCTTGCTGCCAGCATTATTATACTTACCTTTTGTATTCTTAGAGGCTTCGTAGATGTTTGTGTGGGTTATGTATGGGTATGGGATAGGTCAATGGACCATGTTGTGATCTTGTACTCTCGCTTCTTTCTTCTAAGCTATAACTTGTATGGAATCATGGGAACTTAACCACGTTTTAATGTTGTATTATAAAATGAACTAAGACGTTAGCTGTACTACTTATCCTGGTTTGAATAAAGGTAAGCATGGCTTCCTCATTCCTATTGAGCAGGGTAGATAGTAATTGATAAGGCTTGCTCAATCGGGTTTACTTGGTTGAGCGCCAATCGTGTCCTATGGTTTTTGGGGCGTGACACTTAGCTTGAGGGATAAGGAGTCGAGTTCTATTTTCTATGTGGTAATTGTTGAGTATGACGTATATGCTCGTGAATCTTATATTGCGATTATTATGACTTTGTTGTATTATTCATGCTTTGGTGATGATTTCTAGTTGTTTTGCAAAGTTTGTAGAAGGGATTGTGACCTTTGAACATTGAGGAGAGTTGGCTCAAGTTGTATAATGATTTGTGAAAGTATAAGTGGTAATTGAACCTTTTAGAGCATTGGCTCAAGTTGTAAAGTAAAAGTAAAAAGAGAAAGAATCACTATATTAACTCCCTTTCCAGGATATTGTTGTTGTTTTGATGTTGTCCTTTATCGGGACTTGTTGTTGAATTATTGTTCCCTTGACGGGATTCTTGTTATGACTTCAATTATTCTTTGCCCTATTGTTTGTGATTGTTGTTTGGGTGAGGAAGAAAGTTAAAGCACGAAGGGTGATGCCGTGTATTATTTTGGTGAAAGAGTGTAAAGCACGAAGGGTTATGTCGTGCACTTCTTGATTTCTGGTGCTTTGTTGATATCTGAGATATATTATTTATTTCAATTACATGTTGTCTTTCTATTCTGAATTGATATCTCTCCCGCAACATGCTACCTCTCCCATACTTGACCGTTTATTATTGTTCTTCTTTTCCGCTGTATATAGTTGAATTGCACATGTTGTTTGGTAGTCTGGTCCTAGCCTCATCACTACTTCGCCGAGGTTAGGCTAGACACTCACCAGCACACGAGGTCGGTTGTGGTGATACTACACTCTGCACTATGTGCAGATCCCGGAACAACTTTTGGACCGTATATTGGGTGGCTACCTTCAGTCCACGTGAAAATCCAAGGTAGACCTACAAGCGTTCGCAAGCCCTGGCATCTCCCTCTATCCCTTTATTCTTATTTCATTTCCTTATGGTAGAAATAATAAATAGTTTATTTTCGAATTTTGTATATTGTACGCTTGTCTGTGATATTGTGACACTAGTTCTGGGTGGTTAATACGGGTGGGCATAAAATTTGAAAAACCGAATTCCGAACCAAATCGAATTAATTTGGTATTTTGGTTTCGATTTTTTTCGGTACTTCGGTTTTTCGGTACAAAAATTTCGATATTTCGGTTCGGTATACGGTATTAGATTTTTGGTATTAAATACCGAAAAAAATACTGTCAACCTTAGCTACGTTGGGTTTTGAGCTTCTGCAAAGTTCTCTTTTATTTATTTCTCTTTGTTAGTATCCAAATTTAGTACATATTTCCACTCCATTTGCATGTAAGACGTCATAAAGCCGAAAGTATATTTCTGGTTCTGACGAGGTCAGCTTTAACTCTTCATTAATTCCATCACTGTTAGAAGCAGCAAAGAAAATATCTTGCACCTATAGTTCTCAATAATTACTAACACATGAATTTTATCCCCTTTTTAATTATATAATTATATAATGATTACGTAGCGCAGTGGACTATTTTTCAATTTATTTGAAATGAGATGTTCTTTCTACGTGAATGTTCATTATAAGACTTATTTATTCCTTTTCAGCAGTAATTTTTCTCACGGTTGAGCTTGATCTAATTGTGGTTTCAGCCTAGAAACTTATCCAATCTCATGAAACATGAATATTATTGCCATACATGGATAGATGAGGCTAATGACTTAACAAGCCAATCTCAAGATGTTTCACAATCACAGTCTCTTATGCAGAAGCCTTATAATATAGATTTGGTTTAAACCGAAACCATAGGCGAAATCGTACCAAACCAAAAAAAGGAATATCGAACCGTATCGAAATATTTTGGTACGGTATTTGATATACACAATTGATAAATCGAATACCGAAATATTGAACCGAATTCTTAAATATCGAACCGAAATATCGAATGCCCACCCCTAGTGATTAAAACTTAAACGCTTGTATTAGATACATGTTCGAATATTTTATTGCTTTTCTTTCATTTATTTTAAATTTTCCGCAGTTTATACATTATTGCTTTATAACCGTTAAAGAGTATAAAAATAATAAAACGGTTATTTGTTCAATAATTAATTTGCTTATTAGTAGGCGTTATCACTATTCACTGGTAGAAAATTTGGATGGTGATGAATTGAATGATAATGAGTTGAACGGTGTGTCTCTACAATTACTTTTATTCTTTTCTTCTCTCTAAAAGTTTCTTTTCTTTGAAGAAGATTACTTTCACTTCCATGGTTGACCTAGGTTGATTTTGACAGATGCATCGATAAGGAATTAATAGAAGAAAGAGAAAGTAAAACAACAAAGAATAGAATTAAAATAGAAAAAAAAAACCAAGGAAAAGAATTAGAAAAAATAAAAGCATTTTTATATCAACCGACATGTGTTGAGCGCGCGCCCTTCACTATCCCACACAAATTTGACATTTTAATGGTCTACTTATTTCATTTTGAAATAGTCTAAAAAAATTTAAGCGTGTAATTGATAATTTAGAATAATTTTTTTTTGCCTTTTATTTTAATTTATAAGGAAAATAAGAATTATAAAGGTATATTACAAGGGAAGTTACTATCCCAAATGTACGTCTTTAAATTACGAAAAAAAAGACGGCGCCAATATCAACTTTCCCGCGCTTGCAGCACTGCAGCCAATCGCTATTTTTACCAATTGCGTACTACTTTTTTTAGAGCTCCTTTTGGCAACTTGTGTAGTGTTTGTAGCTGCAGTCTTTGCTAGGGTTCTGCTGCTGCGCCACCACATCTACGCCATGGAAATTCATCAAATTGCTCAGCTCCTCAACCAAACACTGAGCCCCGACGGTGCCGCCGTCCATGTCGCCACGGATGCTCTCGATCGCCTCTCTACTCTCCCAAACTTTCCGTTCAATCTGCTATCTATCGCCACAGGTACTCTGCATTTCCGATATATTCATAAATGCTGATTTTGTCTCACTAATTGAGGTTTTGACTTTGAAGGAGTAGCTATCCGATTATGCTTTTGCGTAATGTTGTCGTTTTGAAATTTAATTTCTGTATTGGTTAAAATTTTTTTAATCTCTGTACTATATTTTAAATTCGATGACCTTTGGTATAGGAGGTGAGAACGAAGGTCAGAAAGTAGCTGCGGTCACATATCTCAAGAACTTCATTAGACGAAGAATAGAATCTACAGAGACAAATTTAGAAATCACCAAAGCGTTTAGAGATGCACTTGTGCGTGCTTTGCTTCAAGCGGACCCTACGACTCTTAAAGTATTAGTTGAAGCTGTAAGCGTTTGGGCATAACTTTCTGTTCTTTAGCATGTAACTAATGAAGATGTTTTAATTATCTTTTGTTCTCCTTGTTTTCAGTTTCGCTCAATCGTTGCAGTTGAGTTCGTGAAGAAGGATTCGTGGCCTGAGCTTGTGCCTGAGCTGAGGTCCGTCATTCAGCGTAGCGATCTTATTGATAATAATCCCAGTTCTGAATGGAAAACCATCAATGCGCTCACCATTCTTCACTCACTCATTAGACCCTTCCAGGTTCTTTAACACGTCTCAACTATATTCTGATTCCAGGTTACTTTTTTTTTCAACCGTGGAGGGGAATTGACTCTCTAAACTGGCAACTCTTTTTTCCCAGAAATGTTGTGTTCATAATTAGACGCTTGCAGATCTTTTCCTATCATCTCGAAGTATGATGAAGTTGATTTTCATAACATGCATGGTTCCTATTTTCTTTGTTTATCTATTCATCTCATTAAGGAAATGACAATTTTGCTGTTATCTTAAGTTGTTTGTTATTCCCTTATATTCATGTGCAATTTTTTTCATCTGTTGTGTCTCAGTTCTCCATTGGCATTACAGTGATGACTTCCCCTCTGTAATCTCTATTTCTTGAGCAACTTTAGATCTGATGTGTAGTATGTTTCTTACTATGGAAGCATATATCTAAGCTAGAACCTAGCTGCCTGTCATGTGGTACCGAGCAAGGCCACCCACAGCTTGCTAATTGTTTGAAGATTAGTTTAAAAATTTGTAGGGTGATCGAGCATGCTTTAGGTTGAGCTTTATGAGGATAGAGCTGTTTTAACTTTTATCTGTGCTGCAACAACATTCTACAATTTGCTTAAAATCAAAATTGTTTTGACTGAATAACTAACTAAACCACTTTCCTCATTTATTCCAAACCTGTACTAAAAATTTCCTTGCTAGGTTCTTGTAGTGATCTCATCTTATTTCTCATGGCAGTACTTTCTGAATCCAAAACTTGCGAAGGAGCCGGTTCCACCACAGCTAGAGCTTATTACAAGAGAGATCCTTGTACCCTTACTTGCTGTATTTCACCTCTGCATCAAAGAGGTCCACATAACTTCCTAAATTCCTCTTCCTCTACTTACTTCCATATTCGGATGTATTACTTTAAAGTATCTTAGAAGTGCTGATTCGGTGTTGCATGAAACAGGTATCAGAGGCCCAACACACAGCTGAAGTGCAGACGGGAACTATCCTTCTCATCATATGCAAGTGCGTCTATTTGGCGGTGAGGATAAACTTACAGCACATGATGTTTGACCCTTGATAGGTCAACTATCATTTGAGCTCTAGGCTCTGTTTTGATTGTTTGTCTTAAGAAGTTAGAAGAAAACATTTTGGAGTCTTGGAGCCTAAACACCTTCGAGCATATAGAAAATAACAAAAATGATAGAAGGAAATTGCTAGATACAATTATCTAGCATTTCGAGGAGATGAAGTTAGTTATAAGTGTGAAAGTAATTCTGCTGAAAATGGGCACTAGACATGATTTACATGAGCTAAAGTGATTGTTTTTACAATGTTTCACATGCGATCTTGAAGCTTTGAAATACAACAACAACAACAACAACTACTACCCAGTATATTCCCACAGGGTGGAGCTGGGGAGGGTAATACGTATGCAGACCTTTCGGGTGGGGAGGCTGTTTCTAATCGACCCTCGGCTAGATAAAGAAAGAAATAAAACAAAAACAAAACAAAAACAGAAGAGCATTAGTAACTCCAGCAGAGAGCACAATACATAATCATGTAAACATAGACCATAAATAACATGGCATGCAAAAGGGAGAGGTAAACAAAAACAGAAGTGAAAGGACATCCACAGATGTAAATTTAGCCACATTCAGTAAATAAAATGAAATGCAATAACAACGACCTTAGCTATACAAGTGCTTTTAAATACAGCTTTATGCACACAGATCTTTAGCTAACCGGAAAAAGGTGAATGATAAGCATGGATGTTCAGCTATGCCAGGACAATACTTCTTGCTTCAATCAAAGAATTGGTTGTTTGGTTTACTTAGGAACAGTCTCACTTCCTTTTATTTAACCTCTTTTGGAAAAAGAAACAACACTTTACCAAATCAAGTGATCTGATGGTACCCGAAAACAATGCACTATTTTTCTTTTCCAAAACTATTCAAATTATCCGGGAGCTTTTTAAACTTGTCCTTTTATGCATCCAATTAATATTTATCTGGAAGCACCCGTCTTATTCTAGTAAGGTTTCTTTTGTGAATATGCTACTGTGAGCAGTATTATAATCCTAAGTCCCCATCAATTTTACAGGTGAGATCTCACATGCCATCTGCCTTGGCTCCTTTGCTTCCTTCTATTTGTCAAGATCTGATACAGATTCTGAGTTCTGTAAGTTTAAATGATGGCTCAACTTGCAAAGATGGATATTCATTGAGGATGAAGACTGCAAAGAGAAGTCTGCTGATTTTCTGTGCTCTAATCTCCAGACATCGGAAATTTTCTGACAAGTATGTTGCCAAAAATGCATTTTATTTGCTCCAAATGAAAATATAGAAATCCAGGTTTTCCTCAAATTTCTTCTCTTACAATGGCAGACTGATGCCTGATATGGTGAAATGCGTTTCAGAAATTGTCAAGCATAGCATAATCATCCATGTAAGTCTTACGGGCATTACTTGATAGTACTAGAAAAAAGAACTTTCGTATCAGGTGTTTCATAATATTATTTCACTGGAATGCATAGTAAATAGTTTTTTCATATTCAGCATGCGACCATGAGATTCTCTGTTCTTTACTACAGTACATTTTTGTCAAATAAGACATCTGCTAAATCTCAATATCTGTTTTGTCTCATGAACTTGTATGCTGTTCTCGCAAGTGTTTTTCCCACACAGTTACCTTATCTCTCACTCTTTCTGTGATCATTGTTACTTTCTATCTTCTCTCTTCATTTTCTTATTCATTTGGTGCAGAAACTGGATTCACTGTCAGAAAGGATTATTTCATTAGCCTTTGATGTTATTTCTCGTGTTCTAGAGACAGGTCCGGTAAGTTGTTCAGTTGTCTTCACGGTCAAAAGTTTCTCTTTTGCTTGACTAGTTTGCTGTAGCTCGACCTGGCAATGGTGCTTAATTTTCCTGCTTGTTCTTTCACCTTCTTGCTTCTTTCTCTTTTTAGGCATTTATCTTTATCCATGGTTCTCTCGAAACTGACTTTTATGGTTACTTTGGAGTCTCCAAGCTAAATTATATTATTATCATATGAAATAGGGATGGCGACTGGTTTCACCCCACTTCTCTTCCTTGCTGAACAATGCAATCTTCCCAGCTCTTGTGATGAATGAGAAGGTGGATATTCCAAGAATTCGCCTTTAAAAGCTGCTGTCTGCGTGTATACATGAGTTTCTTTCTTTAGTTGTTGCATACTCTTTCTGAAGTTCTGATTAAAGACTTGTGTCTGCTAAGTAGGACACAACAGAGTGGGAAGAGGATCCAGATGAGTACATAAGGAAAAATCTTCCCTCAGACCTTGTGTGTACAAATCTTTGAACTTCCTTACAAGTTGTACACTCTTAGAATTTTTTTGTGTCTGAATTTTATGATCCTGCAGGAAGAAATTTCTGGATGGAGAGATGACTTGTTTACAGCAAGGAAAAGTGCTTTAAACTTGCTTGGTGTTATTTCATTATCAATGGTTAGTTTTCTATGACTTATATAGCTCCAGCTTCTTCTATTAAAATGCACATAGTTATCTATAATTTTTTCTTTTACCTCTAGGGACCTCCAGTCAAAACTTCTACAGCTTCATCAAAGCGTAAGAAAGGAGATAAACATAAAAGAAAAGGTTACAGCTCGATGGGGGAGTTGTTGGTGCTTCCGTTCTTGTCAAAGTTTCCTGTTCCCACTGATAACGGAGAAAACGCAGTAAATGAGTGAGTATCCTTTAACTTTGCAATAGATTGTCTTATATCATTGTACTTCAGTACCTATTTAACAGGAACCTATTCAGAAAGTTCTCCACTATTTAAAATTCATTATGATTATGGTTGAGGCTATTTGTTCTGTTATTGTTCTAAGCATCGTCTTATTACTCTATAATTCTTGAACTCTAAGGTCTGTTATTAACAAAATTATCATACTTTGTGTTGCCATTTATGCAGACCTTTTTTTTTTCTTTTTCTACCCTTCCTTGATCATGCTTGTATGCTGTCTACGAGATTTACTTTCATTTCCTTGTCTAAACTTTGACAGGTATTATGGAGTCCTGATGGCCTATAGCAGCCTTTTGGATGTAAGGAGAGATCATACTAGTAGTTCAAATTTTATTTTTTCGTAATTAAAAGATTATGTACTTTGATTAATTATCTATCATTGTATTCTCAGTTTCTAGCAGAGCAGAAGCCTGGATTTGTGGACGCTCTAGTCAGAACTCGGGTGCTACCACTGTATGAAACATCAATTCCTCAACCATACTTGATTGCCTCTGCAAACTGGGTCCTAGGAGAGCTTGCTTCATGTCTTTCTGATGTGGGATAATTTTTTTGATGATACCTTCAACTATAAATTTGCTATTAGGCATTGTATGGAGTAAGTTCCCTTTTTTTCTTTCCACAACAGGGTATGAGTGCTGATATTTATTCTTCATTAGTGAAAGCATTAACAACGTCAGATATAAGGGGTGTTTCTTGTTATCCTGTGCGGGTGACAGCTGCTGCTGCCATTGCGCAACTTGTAGAAGTAAGTGGCTAAAATGGCTCCTATTTTACGCACTTGAAATATGATAGTGAAAATAATGCTTGTACTTTTGGTACTGCAGAATGAGTACATGCCACCTGAGTGGCTACCTCTTCTTCAGGTGGTTTGTCATAGGATTGGTGATGAAGAAGAAGATAGCTCCATTTACTTTCAGCTTCTAAGTACTATGGTCGAGGCTGGAAATGAAAAAATTGCACCTCATATTCCAGATATTGTTTGTCTGTTGGTTAGAGAAATCTCAAAGAAGTTACCTTTAGATATGGAGCCATGGCCTCAGGTATCTTCTTATGTTCAACTACAACAACTACTGCACTCTTATGTATCTGATGTATTTGTATTTTTATTCTTTAGCAAATCTTTTGATGATTTTAACTTTCTTTTTGGTAACTGGCATGAAAATGAGAACGTGTCTTGTGCAGATTTCAATATTTTATGGAGCTATGTGATTCAATGTTCATTGTTTATAGTGTAAATGGAAGTCCTATAGGTTGGATTGCTTACTTTGAAACTTCATCTTTTCTAGTCATGTTGCATATCATGTCACATGGTCCAAGAGTCATTACTTTGATAGGAATAGGACTAAACTTTATGATTCCTTCTTGTAACTGAAGTACCTTGAAACAAAATCTTTATTCCTTTTTTTATGCTGATCTGGTAATGAGTGCATAGGCGTGTCTAGATTCAACCTCGCTCTTCACCCAAATCTGAAATTATGAAAAAACAAACTCATCCATACATATAATTTAAGGCATATTGAGATTTGAAATTCCCCAGATTCCACTTGTGGGATTACACTGGGTTTTGTTGTTGTTGTTGTTGAATTTTGAAATTACTGACTTGCATCTGATAGATGGTAGAAAGGGGCTTTGCATCACTAGCAGTGATGGCTCAGTGTCGGGAAGACTCTGCATCGGAAGAAAATGAGCAGGATGGTTCAAGTCAATTGTGGCGTTCTGGTCAGGCAACCATGATGAGAGCATTTTCAGATCTCCTACAGCATGCCTGGCTAAGATCTGCTATACGGATGGTTAGTCTTGAATAAAAACACAAGCTTGTATGCATATATAGTCTGTTCTTTACATTTTTGTCGAAGTAACATGCGCAGTACTACAGTAAAATACTTCCTTTAAAAACATCATGACTGAAGCCTATTCGTGCGTATGTGTCTATATTTAAAATGCAATCACCTCAATGCTGGATGCAGCTTAAGTCTAGTGTTTATATTATAATAGTTGTATGATTTGTATTGTGAAATCCATACCAAGATTTAATAGATTAAGCCTGTTAGCTTCTCATGCACGATCCAAAGCTGTTCATATGTTGATGGAAGCCAGGATGGAGCCGTATGAGGCAGAAGTCTCATGTACGGTTCTCCGAGAAAGGAGCGCCAGCTACTGGATCCTTGACCAAGCACAAAAAGAAGCTCCAGATATTTGATATCTTTTTCTTTGAATAAGAAGATCCAATTCCAGCAATGGTTTCTTTAGATACCTTACAATTAGAATCCCTCTTTTTTTCTGATCCAGTTCCTCCACCAATGAGAATTCCTGTTAGATTTAGCTTGTACTTAACTGGTCAATGTCTCACTTGGGATAACAGTGGTTAGAAGAATCTTAATATTTCTTTTGCTTTTGATGTGCTCATCTCTCTTGTTATCTTCTCATATTATTTGTTGCAATTATCAGGAATCTGAAGCTGCCTTCTCAGTGCCCCCTGCATCATGTGTCGATGATTGTTCCACGTTGCTTGGTTTCATTTTGCAAGGAATTACTGAAACTGACGATCTTTTGAAGTTAAAGGTCTCAGAGCTGATGCTGGTCTGGTCAGATCTCATAGCTGATTGGCATGCATGGGAGGAGATAGAGGATTTATCTATTTTTAACTGTATCAAGAAAGCTGTTAGTCTAGACAGGAAATTTGCTGTGAAGAATTTTCTTGTGGGGAAGTTGCCGTTGCCTCCTGCTCCACCTGCTCCTAAAAAATCCATCCTTGAAGGAATTGGTGCATTCATTACTGAAGCTTTTTCACAGTATCCATCTGCAGTATGGAGGGCAGCTTCTTGTGTCCACATTCTGTTACATAATCCCAGTTACTTACCTGAAGGAGACGATTTCAAGCAATCATTGGTGATATCCTTGTGTCACGCAGCATTTTCTCGTTTTAGAGATCTTAGAAGCAAGGCTGTCCCTCTATGGAAACCTTTGTTGCTTGCAATAGCGTCATGTTATTTATGTTTCCCAGATATTGTAGAGAAGATTCTAGAGGGCATCGAACACGGAAGCTTTACAGCCTTTCTATCCGCTTTGGCAATTATCTCAACAAGCAAATTTGAGCATTGTTTGTCATCAGAGTCTGAGATCAAGTTGGCTGGTTAGAATTCTATTTCTTTTTTCCCAACTAATTTTTGTAGTGCAATCAGGGGCTTTCCTGCTTGACATTTCTCTCACAGGGCAAAATATATTTTGGTGATGCCATGGCTTTACATGAGCCATTTTTTATGTTCTAGAAAATGCTACTGATGTTATCTAGATCTTTTTATCTGTCCACAACTAAAGTGTATGTTCTTATATTACAAACTTACACTAATTATTATTAAACCTTGTAGTTCACTATTGTGTTTTTCCTTTCTCTGCCTTTTAAATATTCAGTTTTTCCGCCATCTTTCATCAATCTTATAAAGAACTTCCTCCTGAGAATCTCATCAGCAACTGTCTGTCTCTGCTTTTTTTCCTATTTTACTACCAGTGATGATACTCGCACAATCTCTTGACAAGCTGATAGAACGGCCAAATGAAGGGAGTTTGTTGCTACATGATTGCGTTGCTTCACTGATGGAAGCATTTCTGAAGTTAAAAGAACTGGAGGAAGAGGAAGAGGAAGATGAAGAAAGTGAAGATCAAGCTTCTGATGATGAGGAAACTGAAGAAGATGATGAAGAGGTCGGATCACCAAACTAATTCTGTCTTGTTTAATCATCTATGGCAACCCATCCCCTCCCCCCCATCCCCTCCCCCACACACACAAACCAATCCCCCCAACCAACCAAAAAAATAAATTTGCTACCCATTTCTACATGGTCATCACGTTCATATGACCTACTTTTCACTATGGTCAAGGTATGTTCGATTTGTGGAACAGTAACATTGTACTCTCCCTCTTTTCTGGTTACCTAAATAGAAGTGACTATGAGTCTTTACATTCACGAGAATTCCTTAACCTTCTGACATGAGTTTTGCCTCATTAGCAAATTATGGCTCTTCACTTAATTGTGGTCCTTCCATGTAAGTTGAAATTTCTCATATTTCACCAGCTTTCTTAATGGAAATACATTTTTCTATTCATAACATAACATATTGTGACTCGAAAATGATGATTATCACTGCCTTTTTCTTTTTCATAATCACCTTGTCCATAGTGTTTATATATGATAATCACAGAAATTCTCAACGATTTCATATTGTTGTCTCTTTGCGTTCATTATCCGTGGTTTCTGTTGTTGGCTCCATCATACAGGCATGAAAAGCATGTAGTGGAAGTAAGGAATAGTGAGCATATGCTATACATTCATCATATATCAGAAACTTTTGATAAGTAAAATGGAGATGTGGAGTACAAACCCCAAACCTCTGGCATGCTAAGCGACTGTACATTCATCACATAAAATACATCTTATAAAACCTTTGCAATAGATAATGAAAGGTGATTGTTATTGTTCATAATTCAATGCTAGGACTCCGAAGATGATGAACTTGAAGAAACTCAAGAAGAGTTCTTGGAGAGATGCGCCAAGACAGCCGTAGAAATGGAAAACGGGACCATTATGGAAGAAGGAGATGTAGAAGATCAAGAGCAAGAAGTTGAACTGGGTAAGCCTGCCAACGCTCTCATTCTTGAAAATACCATAAGGATGCAGACATTTGATGTGCAGGGTAAAATAGATTACTTATTAGCTGTTTATAAAAGTAGAGAAAATCAATCTCTCCTGGTTGTTTATAGAAGTAAAGAAATCGATCAACTTTGCATTTCTACTGCTCATTAAATCAGCAACATTATTTTGCTTACTGTGCAATCATAATGATTTTTATCTTGGTTCACAAGATGATCTACTTGTCAAAGTTCGAAATTGTCGTCACAATTCCTAGATGTACCAAACAGACTGAAGCAGTGTCATGTGGACAATATCTTCTGTGGATTATCACATTTAAACAGTGCTGCTTCAGCGGCTCTTCTCTCTCAAGTTTCAATCAATTAACTATACCTCAATCTCAACATTGTCGTAGTTGGTTATTTGCATCTTTTATATCCATTGAGCTCTGATAAAACAATTAAATAAGGATTAATCACATCCTAGTTGAGGTTGACAACTTAAGTATTTGTGTCTTCTTTTACTGCGTTTAATATCATCTGCTCTGATGTTCATTTTTAGATTTCTATTGTTTTGTTTCCCTTAAATTTCTTGGATTACTTCAGGTTGTTTGGAAGATGTGGATCTGGAGAGCACTGTGCTTTCGGTAATTGAGAGACATCACCAAGTGCTTTTACGGCTACAGTTGCCACCAGATCTGACCTCAAGTTTCTTGGAGGCCTTTCCTGAATGTAAATTATACTTCCAACAACCTTAGCTATAGGATTTCATACATGCCCTTTGCGTTCCTCTTTTTCAAACCCCAATTGCTGTAATTCTTGTTATTCGGTGTGCCTGTTGGTGATTGATTATTTTGTTTATTCTTGTATTTGCCCTGCTGTTGTGCTGAAGTTGGGATGTTCTATGTAAAAGTCTCATAACTATTGGAGTGCCACTCGGAGTCATTTGTATTTATCACACATCTTTGTCATAAAGCTGCAGTTGGTCCAAAAGATTGAAGATCGACAGTGAAAGAGAAGTTAAATTTGGGAAGTTCAGATCTCCTAAACATGTATCCAGTTTGACAAGAGGTGCTTGGTCTGATGGTAACCAACCCTCACTTACAACCGAGAGGTTGTGAGTTCGAGTCTCCCCAGGAGCAAATTCTGGGGATTTATGCCGGGGGTCTATTTGGAAACAGCCTCTCTACCCCAGGGTAGGGGTAAGGCTGCGTACACACTACCCTCCCCAGACACCACTGAGTGGTATTGTACTGGGTCGTACTTTACTTTAGTTTGTTCCTAAGTAGAAATGGTGTTCTTTTTACTGTAAAAGAAATTTATTGTTTGGCTTTGGTGAGCTTTGTTGGAGTGTCATTTTTCTTTGCGCAAAAGAATCTATGTTTTACACCGATTTGCGACACAACGTAACACTAGCTAATATATTGTCGTGCAGTTGATGTAAACTTTAACTAATTGTTGCAACTGGCGATCATCAAAATCAGGTCAGTGTAATTCAATATGCATCAAGTGGCCTATTATTTGTTGGGGAAACTTTTTTTTTTGTTAGTTTTTCTTATATATATTATTTAGGGGGTTGGTGATTCAGGGGGATGGAGAGATCGACGGGAATGTCACTCACCGTATAGGGGTAGGATGGTCGAAATGAAGTCTTGCATCAGGAGTTCTGTGTGACAAGAAAGTGCCACAGAAATTCAAGGGGAAGTTTTATAGAGTTGTGGTTAGACCTGTCATGTTGTACGGGACGGTGTGCTGGCCGGTGAAGAAATCTCATGTTCATAAGGTTGCGTAGATGAGAACGCTCAGGTGGATGTGCGGGCTCACCAGGTAAGCTAAGATTAAAAAATGAAGTTATTAGGAAAAAGGTTGGGGTAGCCCCAGTGGATGAGAAGTTGCGGGAGGCGAGGCTCAGGTGGTTCGGACATGTGTGAAGAAGAAGCCCAGATGCCCCGGTAAAGAGTTGTGAGCGGTTGGAGGTGGTTGGTGCGGGTCGAGGCAGAAGGAGGCCAAAGAAGTATTGAGGATATGTGATTAGACATGACATGACTAGAATGCGGATTTCCAAGGACATGACCCTTAATAGAAGAGTCTGGAGGTCTAATATCAGGATTGTAGGATAAGGCTTATAATTAGTGGTCATTGTTTCTGCATCCCATTTTATTTACTGAATGTGGCTAAATTACTATGTGTGGATGCCTATTTACTTATGTTTTTGTTTACCTTTTCCTTTTGCATGTCTTGTTACTTATGGTCTATGTTTACATAATTATGTATCGTGATTTCTGCTGGAGTTACTAATACTCTTTTGTTTTTGTTTCTGTTTTTCCTTTTCTTTTTCTAAGCTGAGGGTCTACTGGAAACAACCTCTCCATTCTTTCGGGTGGGGGTAAAGCCTGCGTACATATTACTCTCCCCAGACCTCACCCCGTGGGACTATACTGGGTAGTTGTTGTTGTGGTTGTTTTCTTATATATATTGTTATAATAGAAACTTATTTACCAATTTTCTTTAGGTTTTGTGGTTTTCAATAAGGGTTTTGACACAATTACCCACAAAAATAAAATTATTTACCCTTATCTACCTATTTGTTTTTCTATCCATAAACTAATTACATTTCCTACCCATAGTAGGTTTGTGGAGAATTTTTTCTTTATTCTCCATTTGTTTTTATTTCTATGTTTCTTTTCTTTTATTTTTTCTTTTCTCGTTTTCTTCTTATTTTTTTTCTTTCTTCCTTTTTAAATTCCATTTAACTTCTTTTTTTATACATATTCTTTTTCTCTTCATAATTTTATTTTATTTATTGTTTTCATTATTTTTTATTATTCTTTTTTTATTTTATTACTAAAAAAAATCAAATTGTCTACCAATTAAATGTAGCTAATACAACCAAAAAAATATTAACTAACATATGTTACCAGTATAGTATATAACTATATCAACAGGGTATACAATTGTACGCAAAGATTTAAAAAAAGTTAATTCAATTATTAAATTGAAATAATATTAGTTATCAATAAAATTTTCAAAAAATTCTAAAAGGATTTAATTATAAGAGTATACCGTTACATTATATAGCATACTATAATTTTAGTTTTTTTGTATTTTCAATTTGCCCTTCACGCTCGGTAACATCCTAAAACAAATTAAAAGGGAAAAGGCAAGTGAATTTATGTGTAATAAGTATTATAGTATATTGTATACTATTACGGCATATTGTTATAGTATATTGCATATTATTACAGTATACTACAATAGTATATTGTTGCACTATAACTATATACTCCTTATTGTATATTGTATGCTGTAGCGATATATTGTTAGGCAACTGTGTTCTTCTTCGATTATTATAATATATCGATGTAGTATACTACAACATATTGTACACCATAGCGGTATACTGTAGTTGTTTTCAACTGAAAATTTCAATCTCAATCACTCCAAATCAGCTCCAAATGCTATCAAATTTTAATATGAACTTCCAAAAGGTATTATAAGAAATGTTTAACAATACCCACTTTAATCAAACAAGAAATCTTTAAAATAAAAATTTTAAATTCAAAAGCTTCAAGCCCAACAATAGTAAATGTTAGCAATTAGAGCTCCAGTCATTGCTCCTAACAAATTCACTTTCTGTCTCCTGGCTTATTAAAGCTCCGGTCATTGCTTCTAATAAGGTGCCAACTGCAAAGAACCAAATTCATTCCTTATTAGCTTCAAATTAGAAAATAACTTTAAGAAATTAAAGCCCAAACATTTGGAATACAATCACCAAAAAAGAAGAAGACATAATTGAGAGATTCATTCCCCACTATTTCAAATGCCAGATTTTTCCCTTCTTTTTCTGTTTTTACTTTTACTACTACTTGCCTAATATAAACTCATTGAATTCCCTTTTCACTTGGATTTGGGATTTTTGTGTTTTTTTTCTTTCCTTTTCACAATGCAATTCTGCAAACAGTTAAAGAGATGACCGGAGGCGGTGAAGACATACACAAAATAGTTGCAATAAAAATAATCAGGTAAATAGTTTAGGTCCTATGGTTAGGAGTAGTAAATAGTTTGGGCCTGGACATTAAAGGCTAAATAGTTTAGAATTAATACGTATAAAGTTAGATTTTCTCTTTTCAATAAGTATCTAGATTTTTCTTATAAATTATATATATTTTCCTCTTAAAAGGCTCCTACCCCTTTATTAGTGCATTAATAAAGAGATTCAATTAAATTCTTTCCTTTTTTTTACCCTCTCCTCTCTCATCTCTCCTTTTTTTCCCTTTCCCTAATTTCTCCAATTTGCTTGCCTAGCACCCTCTGCCATAATTGGTCAATTCGAAGACCAAAAATACATATAATTCTCGAGCATACATACATACAATTTTGGGTTTTAATATTTTGTAATTTATTCAAATTTGATGTTCTGCAAGTGATTTAGAATATATGTTAAAAGAGTTTATATCTTAATTTTGAAGTAGATTAGTTAAGTATAGAGTTGGTTTTAGCTGAAAATTCAAATTGATACTTGAAGAAGAAGAAATTGCAGCAATTGTATGATAATTGTATAATAATTATATCAGAATTGTATTTAATATATCAATACCTAAAATATAATTATCATACTTGTATCTAATTTGTATTTGATACATTAATATTAAAACAATACCCGATAAAATACTAACACAATTTCGCTACATCTGTGATACAAACTATGATACATTTCTGAAAAGCTATGATACAATTGTGATCTTGATCTCATTCAAGTTTCAATAAAAACTCTCAACTTAAAATCTAATATAATAGTTGTATTACAATTGTATTAGTATTATATCAGATATTTTAGGTATTAATGTATCATGTACATTAGGTATTATTTTCTTGATTTTTTCTCTCTCCTCGCTTGCACGCTCCAACGGTAAATTTCACACTCACCCACCACCAGCCCCCCTCACCCACGTCGAATGCCCCCTCCCTTCCCCTCCCCCTTCCCACTCCGGCGACCCCCCAAAGTAAGTTCTCTCTCCCCTCTCTCTCTCTCTCTCTCCTCTCTCTACACAACCCCCACCCCCATACCCGCCCCCAGCCCCCTATTTACCCTCTCCCCTGCCACCCCAAACTTTGGCGACCCCCTCCATATCTCTTCCCCCTTCTCTCACACCCCAACCCTCTGCAACTACCCCCTACCCCACCCTATTTTTTCTGTGATTTTCGGACAACCCACCTCTTTCCCGATCTAGGCAGCCCCCTCGTTTTTGTGGGGTTTGTTATGTGTGTGATTTTCAGGTATTAGTCGCGGCGGACGAGGCGAGATTGCAGAATTTGGACGTGAAGAGCAAAGCAACACTGGCCGAAACGGGCAAGAGCTGGCGGTAGTTGATATCTGACGAATTAAAGCATACTTCCAGGTTCTCACACCGGGAGTTGGTACCTCCCGGACTCTTCTTTAATTTGCACACCCTTTTACGTTTTCCAGCTAAGCATCATGTTTGTGGTTTACTCTGTCACTTCCTAGCTTGCATCTTTTTGCGTTTCTGCATGTGTGTGTCACTGTTCTCTGTAGTAGGTTGGAGGAATAGTGTCCGCAGCGGGGGATGGCAGTGTGAGGTCATGCCCTCGGGGGTGGGGGCGGTGGCAGGGTCAGTAGGGGGTAGGGAGTGGTTCTGCGAGTAGGGTGGGAAGAGGGTAGCGGACGCTCATAGATTAAGGATCGGGTCGTGGAACATAGGCACTCTGACAGGTAAGTCCATTGAGTTGGCGAAGATTCTTCAGAAAATGAGGGTCAACATAGCATGTGTTCAGGAGACTAGGTGGAAATGATCGAAGGCGAGGAATGCAGACGGGTTTAAGTTGTGGTATTCTGGGGCCAAAAGGGGTAAGAATGGAGTGCGCATCTTGGTGGATAGAGATCTAAGGGAGTTCGTGGTTGAGGTAAGGCGAGTGAATGATAGGTTAATGTCTATTAAGTTGGTTATTGGGGGTTGCGTCCTCAATGTCATCAGCAGTTACGTGCCGCAAGCAGGCTTAGATGAGGAGGTTAAGAGGCGCTTTTGAGAGGGCTTGGATGAGTTGGTGAGTAGTATTCCCCAATCTGAGAAGTTAGTTATTGGAGGGGACTTTAATGGGCATATTGGGGCTGATGCTGGTGGTTATAGTGAGGTGCACAGTGGCTTTGGCCTTGGGGCTAGGAACGGAGGAGGCACGTCACTGCTTGATTTTGCCAGGGCTTCCGAGCTTCTGATTGCGAACTCCATATTTCAGAAGAAGGAAGAGCATTTGGTCACCTTCAAAAGCTCGGCGGCGAGGACTCAGATTGATTACCTCCTTCTCAGAAGGAGCGATAGAGGTTTGTGCAAGGACTGTAAGGTTATTTCATGAGAGTCCCTTTCGACTCTTCATAGACTCCTAGTGATGGATGTCGGACTCTGGGTGAAGAGGAAGATGAGAGTTGCTCGGGGACGATCGCGGATTAGATGGGGTGCTTTGACTAAGGAGAAAGCTCAGGAGTTGGGGAAGAGGTTAGTTGATGGCGGAGCTTGGAGAAGTTCTGGGGAAGCGGATGCAATGTGGTCAAAGACGGCGAACTTGGTTAGGGAGGTAGCACGTGATGTGCTCGGGGTAGCCAAGGGCTATTCAGGCAGACATCAGGGCGACTAGTGGTGGAATGATGTAGTCCAAGGAAAAGTGGAGGTGAAGAAGGCGGCGTTTGTTAAGTTGGCAGGGAGCTCAAGCGAGGAAGAAAGGAGAGTGAACAGGGAGATCTACAAAGTGGCGAGGAATAAAGCAAAGCTGGCGGTCACGGAAGCTAAAAATGATGCGGTTAGTCGCATGTATGAGGAATTGGGGGAGAAAGGTGGGGACAAGAAGTTATTCCGGTTAGCTAAATTAAGGGAGAGGAAGGCGCGGGATCTCCACCAAGTTAGGTGCATCAAGGACGAGGATGGCAGAGTTCTGATGGGGGAGTCTGAAGTCAAGCAAAGGTTGCAGACGTATTTTCGGGACCTACTTAACGAGGAGGGGGATCGAAACATAGAGCTAGGGGAACTGGGGCATTTAGAACGTCATTGAGACCTTGGGTACTGCATGCGCATTAGGGTGGATGAGGTTGTGGGGGCTTTGCGTAGGATAAGTAGGGGTCGAGCGACCGGGCCTGACGAAATTCCAGCGGAGTTTTGGAAATGCATGGGTAGGTCAGGAGTGGAGTGGCTAGCCAGGTTGTTCAATATGATCTTCAGGACCAAAAGGATGCCGGAGGAGTGGAAGTGGAGTACAGTGGTGCCCTTGTACAAGAACAAAGGGGATATCCAGTGCTGTAACAACTATAGGAGTATCAAATTAATAAGTCACACAATAAAGGTCCAAGAATGGGTGATCGAGGCGAGGGTGAGGGAGATGACTTCTATATCTGCGAACCAGTTTGGTTACATGCCGGGTCACTCTACTACAGAAGCTATCCACCTTGTCAGGAGATTGGTGGAACAGTTCAGGGATAAGAAGAAGGACCTGCACATGGTGTTCATCGACTTGGAGAAGGCGTACGACAAGGTACCTAGGGAGGTGCTGAGGAGGTGCCTGGAGGCGAAGAGCGTGCGGAAGCCTACATCAGAGTAATAAAGGACATGTACGATGTAGCTAAGACTAGGGTTAGGACGGTAGGTAGGGACTCAGATCATTTCTCGGTACTTATGGGGCTCCATCAAGGATCGACGCTTAGCCCTCTCTTGTTTGCCTTGGTGATGGATGCTTTAACCCGACATATCCAAGGGGGTGTGCCTTGGTGTATGCTATTTTCCGTTGACATAGTCTTGATAGACAAGACGTGGGTCGGTGTTAACGAGAGGCTAGAGGTATGGAGACAGACTCTCGAGTCTAAGGGCTTCAAACTAAGCAGGTCTAAGACAGAATACGTGGAGTGCAAGTTTAGCGCCGAGCCGAGCGAAGTAGGCAGGGACGTGAAGATTGGATCTCAGGTCATCGTCAGGAGGGACAGTTTCAGATACCTTGGGTCGGTGATTCAGGGGGACAGAGAGATAGACGAGGATGTCACTCACCGTATATGAGCAGGGTGGTCGAAGTGGAGGCTTGCATCAGGAGTCGTGTGTGATAAGAAAGTGCCACATAAACTTAAGGGGAAGTTTTATAGAGTTGTGGTTAGACCTGCCATGTTGTATGGGGCGGAGTGCTGGCCGGTGAAGAACTCCCATATTCAGAGGATGAAGGTTGCGGAGATGAGGATGCTCAGGTGGATGTGGCTCACCAGGTTAGATAAGATTAAGAATGGGGTTATTCGGGAGAAGGTGGGGGTGGCCCCAGTGGACGAGAAGATGCGAGAAGCGGGGCTTAGGTGGTTCGGGCATGTGCAGAGGAGAAGCCCTGATGCCCCCGTGAGGAGTTCTGAGCGGCTGGTGGTGGTCGGTGTGAGGCGAGGCAGAGGGAGGCTTAAGAGGCATTGGGGAGAGGTGATTAGGCTGGACATGACCCTTGATATGAAAGTCTGGAGGTCTAGTACCAGGGTTGTTGGATAGGGGTTCTAGAATTTTCGTAATCCTTCCCCGAGGTTGGGTGGGGCTCTCCATAGATGACCCATATATTAGACTGTGTCCCCTTGCGGTAGTTATTTATTATAGTTATTGTTTGATATTGTTGCATGCCATTTTATTTATGGTTCTTATGTTTAGACAATTATTTATATTATTTCGGCTGCAGTTACTAATGTCCTTTTGTTTTTGTTATTCCTTTTCGCTCCTGAGCCGATGATCGATTGGAAACAGCCTCTTTGCCGTTTCGGGCAGGGCTAAGGCCTGTCTATATATTACCCTCCCCAGACCCACTTTGTGGGACTATACTGGGTAGTTGCTTTTGTTGTTGTTGCACAAGTACAATATGATTTAAATATAATTGTGGTATAATTCTAAAATAATTGTGATACATTTACTATACAATTCTTGCAACTTCATTTTTTTCGAATTTCAATTTAAAATGTACGTAATGCAATTTTGAGAAATTATGATATAATTATGATCTTCATCTTTTTCAAGTTTCACTCACAACTCTGAACTTAAAATCTAATATAACATGATATTATAATTGTATTAGTATTGTATCCGGTATTGCTTTTTCATATACAAATCACATATAATTTTGAAACAATTGTGATATAATTCTAGGTTGCATTTCAATTCTTGCCCCCTCTCTTGGATTTCTCAAAAAAAAATTACACATTCTTGCTCTTAAAAATCAAAAAGCTAAGGTCTGTTAGCTTCGGGGACATAAATCACACATCTTTTTCAATCAAATGTCAAATTAGATGTCAAGTCGAACAACACGAGGATTAAAACTAGAAAGGTGCGTTAACTTTCGAACCAAAATAATTGTTTGTGTGAAAGAAAAAGAGGTTTTAGTTAATTGTATGAAAGAGAGAATGATTTTAAAATTTTTTGAACTTGGAAAATATCGTGATTGTTGAGGGGATAATTAAGCCAATAAACGTGGGGTTTTTTTGTGTGTGGGGGGGGATGGTTGAATCCCTAAAATTAAGGGATCCTTCTTTTATCATGTATATAAATAATAAATATATCTACATTGTTATGAAATAATATAAAGACAAGAATAATAATGCAAGAACAAGAGCAATAGAGAGAATAGAGAGAGAGAAGTATTCTCATTGATACTTAGAGATTGTTAGGAATGTATTACAATGGTAGAAGACCCCTTTATTTATAGGGAGGGGGATGATTTAGCTACCAAGAATAGAACTCTAGAATCTCTCTAATTATAGACATTCACCTTAAATAGGAGATTTCATAACACTCCCCCTTGAATGTCTATTCAACAATGTGCCTCGTTAAAACCTTAAAACCAAAACCCAATTTGAAAAATTAAAGAAAGGAAAAAGAGTACACATGTTTGAATATGCGCCTATTGGTTGCCTCGTTAAAAACCTCGCAAGGAAAACCCAGTGGGACAAAACCTTGTAAGGGAAAAAGAGTGCAACGCGCATTAACTCCCCCTAATAAGAACATCCATTTATATCCTTGAGCATTTGTATTCCAATCTTGTGTATCATCTTCAAAACGATCTTTGGTAGACGTTTGACAAATCAACCATATTGACTTGAATAAATATTCCGCACCTTGAAATCATCATTCTTGATAGATATGAACATCTTCATATAATGTCGTGGAATGACTCTTCAATATCTTCATAGATGTATTCTCAATGACATCATGCTTATAGTTATAGCAAGATACATATGTACACAAATTGTACTTAGGATGTGGTACTTCAGGACCAAGAATTGCATATGCTTCAAGCAACTTAAATCTTTCAAGTTAAGTCATGTAAGTCACATAATAGACTTTAGCTGCATATCAAGTTTTCATGTCATGCTAAACAAATAAGATATCGAAAACTGACTATACATACCTTTGACTTTTATACTTTCAAGTATTTGAACTATAGGTTCAAAACTACATGTCTTTCATATGGAATCAATTCTTCTTGAATTGTATCTCTTCCATTTAGTTACTTTCTTTGGGTCAGCAAATGCGTATAGCATGCTTTGCAATATGTTGCAATTGAATTATCCCTTTTATGAACTTCAGGTTCATATCATGATATTCGGGGATATACATATACAAATGATAATTCATCCCATATAACATTTTCTCAAGTGTTTATCATGTCTCCCCCTCATGTTAGAAAAGCTAACTTGTTTCCTCAACTTTGGGAAATCATCTTTGTGCATTATCATGTCAATATACACGGCACATTAATAATAAGATGAAATTATTTGGTTCCTGACCCTGAACCACTTGTGAGGGGAGAATATAATATACTCTCGTATACAACGTATATCAAACTGATATATATAACTTTGTTCTCATAAGAAACAGTTTAGCTATTAAGTGGAAGCACTCAATAATTATCTTGCTAAACCAACTTTGATATAAACCAACTTATCAAGATGAACTATCTTGAGTAGAAAATCTGGAAATTATGCTCGAAGTTAGATTACTGAGCAATTTACCTCGCAAGCACCGGCCAGGCTGCGGGTTAATAACAATTGCGCATGTAACCATATCATAGATGCATCATATGTGGTATACATGACAGGTGAATGGGCCCATATTCACCTTTGATATTTCCAGAATTTATGGGCTTCAACCCGAACTCTTTAGTTGGTCAGTTCATTAATGAGAACAAGTGATACAAGAGAATTCGTAAAGAACTTTCTAGTTCTTTGATATTCACCTGTGTGAATTTGCACATCATACTTAAAATGAGATGGCTAATACGAATGCTAACTGAACAAATTATCAATATTGGTAAACTTCAAATTTACACCATGACATGTGCACTTATCAATAAACTTCAGGTTTATTATGACATGGGTTTTTATACCAATAGATATCCACTTTATTGTGGCATTCTTTCTTTTGTGTAGTACAAACTGGAGAACAAAGCGGGTAGCTTTTCATATGCAAATTACCCCGCTACAAGTTGTAGTAATAGGAGATATCAAAGCCTTCCTTTATTTATAGTCTCAATATAATCAATCGCTTTCGCGTGTACTTTGGAAACTGAATAAGTTTCTTTGAGACTTACTACAGCACAATACTCAATTGTGTTTCTCCAACATAGTAATAATTGGCTCTTCTAGAGCTCTCAATTAATTTTGTACTACCACAGATTCATCAACATCCATGTGGTGAATATCTTTCTTAAAGAGAAAGTTATACCATTATGGTCATGTCAAACTTATATGCAAGATATGTTTCTTGCATTATCGTTGTCCTTTAATAGTCATATTTCCAAAATACTTTGGCGTACAATAGGTACGTGACAACGATCATTCATGCCATATATCATCTCAAATCTCCTTCTAGGGGTGAGTGTGGTATCATCTCAAACCTCCTTCTAGGGGTGAGTGTGGTATATTTAATACCAATTTCATGTTCATATTCTTTCAATAATGAATATGTATTCTTGAATCAGATGTTGTCACATTCACTTCGGGGATATGTGATTTTGTTATCCTTTTCAAATCTATAAATGCGTCAGGCATTTGATTTGCTATTCTTTGCAAATGGATAATCTTTTGTGCCTCTTTCACAAATAGAGGTATGTGGATCAAGATGAGATAATGATGCATTTTTCCACAAAATTTCCCGTTTGGTTTCACCAACTTCTCCCCCTAATTTTGGGAAAAGTGTCATCAAATTGACAGATTGCAAATCGTGCAGTGAACAAATCTCCTGTCAATGTTTCGAGGTAGCGAATAATGGAGGGCGATTCAACCTCAACATATATTCCTAACCTTCTTTGCAGACCCATTTTGGTGCGGGATGGCGGTGCTACAGGCACATATACTGCGCATCCAAAGATTCTTAAATAGGATATATTGGGTACATAACCCAAAACCAATTGCAACGGGGAATATTTGTGTCAATTCGTCAGTCAGAGACGAACTAGCATTGCTGTATGCAAAATGGCGTGTCCCCAAATCGAAGTGGGCAGCCGACGAACTAGTATTGCTGCATGCAAAATGGCGTGACCCCAAACCAAAGTGGGCAGCCGACGAACTAGCATTGCTGCATGCAAAATGGCGTGACCCCAAACCGAAGTGGGCAGCCGACGAACTAGTATTGCTGCATGCAAAATGGCGTGAACGCAAACCGAAATGGGCAGCCTCGTTTTCATGAAGAATTCAAGATTATTCTCATCTATTGTCTCAATATGATATCCATTTTGAATGATATCTTTAAAACTCAACAAGTTCCTTTTAGACTTGGAGGAGAACATTGCGATTGATATCATTAAAACTCAACAAGTTCTTCTTAGACTTGGAGGAGAATATTGCATTCTCTAAGATAAACATCGTGCCTTTGGGCAGAGTTACAGTTGCTCTTCCGGAGCCTTCAATCAATTTACTTCCCATGGTTTGACATATAAAAGAAAATATACGAACATGAGAATAAACAACTTCAATCCGTTTGTGTCACATAATATTTTCGAAATCTGCTGCTAACAGTTGACTAACAAAATCAGATATGTTATCCATAATCGATTACTATGCAGCTTGAAAATTTTCAGTTTAAGCATTTTTCACACACAATCGATTGTTTAACATTGACAATCGATTGTTGATTAATTTTGAAAAATTCCGGATCACACTATCTAACGACAATCGATTGTTAGACATAGACAATCGATTGTGGATGATTTTTGAAAAATTCCAGATTACACTGCCTAACGACAATCGATTGTGGATGATTTTTGAAAAATTCCAGATTACACTGTCTAACGACAATCGATTGTTAGACATAGACAATCGATTGTGGATGATTTTTGAAAAATTCCAGATTACACTGTCTAACGACAATCGATTGTTAGACATAGACAATCAATTGTGGATGATTTTTGAAAAATTCCAGATTACACTGTCTAACGACAATCGATTGTTAGACATAGACAATCGATTGTGTATGATTTTTGAAAAATTCCAGATCACACTGTTTTAAGACAATCGATTGTTAAACATAGACAATCGATTCTTGACTGTTTTTGAAAAAATTCCAGATCACACTGTTTTAAAGACAATCGATCGTTGATCATTGACAATCGATTGTTTTGCAGTTTTTATGCGAAATATGAGATAACCGACTAGTTTTTCAGGTTAGTCGATTACCTCTACTGGAAAGTAAAAATATTATTGATATTTGAGCATATTGATACATTCTAAAGAACTAATACTAACATTACATCATGAACTAACTAATACTAATGGCTATTAGTTTATTCATTCACTAATACAAACAAGTAAAATAAAATCAAATAGCTTCATCTTCTTTCATCACGGATCCATCACTGATTAGGTGGTCTATCTTCCCCTCGGGTTGCTCAAAGAAGTCTGCCACATCCAAGTGGGTGATGTCAAAGTTGTCGTCAGAGACAAAATTCGTTTCAGGGCGTTTACTCTTTCGAGATGCTTGATAAAGGTCAACCAAATGTCATGGTATACGGCAAGCCTTTGACCAGTGCCCGTTTCCACCGCAACGATAATATATAGTTTATAAACTATTTGCTTTTGGATTCTTATCTTATCGTGCTTGTGGCAGAGTGACCAACTTCAGGTTGTCATATCTCTTCTTTAAGCCATCTCACAAAATAGGTGGATCTTTGACCGTGATATATTCAATTTTCAAACCTTCATCAAGGTGATGGCGCAAGTAAATCAAGGCCTTAGCACAGTTTCAAACCTTCATCAAGGTGATGGCGCAAGAAAATCAAGGCCTTAGCATAGTTTTGGGTGGATGCATTATTTCTGTCTTTAATGGCGTCTCCAAGACCCATAGCATCTAAGTGGATTTCAACATCCAACACCCATGTCATATAGTTCTTGCCCGAAATTTCAAGGGCAACGAACTTTCTTTTCATAATGTCAGACATAAAACAAATTTATATCAAGAGCGTGTTCATACTTACGGGCTCTACTACAATTATCACATTCACTTCAGGGAATGGATCATAATCATGTGCTTTACACAATCTCATGTCAAATATTACTTTCATAAAGTGAAAGATTATTTTGAGAATCTTTATTATTCTCATTATCACAATAATGACGATTATAATTTCGTCTATTGCCACGTCCACATCCATTGATACCTTTACGGTAATAATTTTGTCTTCTTTCAGACTTATCACATACTGCTACCACATTCTCTAAAGGGAATGGAGCAAATTCAATGGGACGGATTTTCAATTCTTTGCCCACAATCATACATGAATTTAATCATGGCAGGACATAGAGATTTTACCACTTCATGTGGTTACAATTTCTTTCAAACTCCATTAGAGTTATAATCAAACTTTGTTGTCTATGTTTGTATATAAAATCAAATTATAGAATTCCAAGAATTTGAAAGGGAAAAGTAAGTTACTTACCTTTAAGGTATACCAATAAATGTTGTGATATCAAATATACCTCTTGAGTTTCCATCCCGTTGCATTACTTTATGATGATACCATCTCTTCTATTTTTCCGCATAGAAATTAGAAAAGGGCGGCGATCAAGTCCATCACATGGTTGCTCCCCTGGACATCCACTGTACAGAACTCCACAATACTTCCCATATTTGCTTTCCCATGTAATTTGAATATGTTGTCAATCAAGGACATGTTAAGTAGGGTAGCAGCACCCGAAAGTTGAAAACCGGAGGAAAATTAGAGGACGAATACCCTGCCTGAGGATAATGAACCCATGGGCGGCGCATAGGAATATTAAAAAGGATTGATGGTAAAATTGGCGATAGTAGAGCTTCGTGCTGATAACGTGTTATGAAATAATATAAAGACAAGAACAATAATGCAAGAACAAGAGCAATAGAGAGAATAGAGAGAGAGAAGTATTCTCATTGATACTTAGAGATTGTTAGGGATGTATTACAATGGTAGAAAACCCCTTTATTTATAGGGAGGGGGATGATTTAGCTACCAAGAATAGAACTCTAGAATCTCTCTAATTATAGACATTCACCTTAAATAGGAGATTTCATAACATACATAACATAATTTTTGTGGAATCTAAATAAAAGTGATAAATAAGTTTCTAATATAGTATAACTAAGTAAAAATCTCAATACAAAACTCAAACATTTTCAAGCTTCTATATTTTATGGAGAACAACGATTAATGATATTGTCTTCCAGCAATTAAGACTCACATAGTTTGGACTTGGTTTGACGCTGTTCCTAGGAAATACAAAGCAGATTGCACATCATGTGATTTGGTATAATTGGTGTCGAAATATTTTTACGATCCCAATCTCCCTCCGTAGGATGTTGTAACGGCACATAATTTCTAAAATTAAGGAAGCTTAACATACATGAAGAAATAACAAAAGTAATAAAAGAACTTCAATCTAAACCAACTGGCTATCATAAAATAATTCCATAACACAGCTAACAATAACTCCCAAAATCTGATGAGACTGAGTCATAAGCTCTACACAAGTATATTGAAACATCCCTAATATATGAAAATCTATAATAAGAGCATACAAAAGAAACTAAGATAGAGGATGACCCCGAGGCCTGCGAACAACAGCATGTATACCTTGAAGTCTCTGATCCAAGCTCAACTCACGGATGCCTAGCCTGGTGTGAAGTACATGGATCTGCACAAAACGATATGCAGAAAAGTAGTATGCTTACATCACAATAGTACCCAGTAAGTATCAAGCCTAACATCAGTAGAGTAATGACGTTGTCGAATGTTTCTAAGGGGGAAAGGATGTTACATCTCGCATTTTCCTACGTTAAAAGTTTCGTCTTCAGTTAATTGACGTAGACTCGGGGAAGAGATCATTTTGACGGTAACATATTTACGCTATTTATAACAAACGATAAATAAGTATTATGAAGGATAAAGGGGTACACGAATTAAAGAAACGAGTTTCGTTGAAAGTGGTCAATTTGGGATAAAATACGGGTCGAGCGATAATACCCGATAATTATGAACTAGTACCATGCAAGGTACCATATGACCATGGTAGTATAATATATAAAGTATATTAAAAATAAGTAGAATTTTAAGTAATTTATAGTAATTTTTAAATTATGCGGGTAATTATTTAATTACCGGATAATAAAACATTACTCAATTAACTAATAAATAGATAAAAATTAACAAAATTACACTCCAAAAACGTGGCACGAGTGCCACAGTCATTTATATCATGTGGCTACCTAAGGGTTAAATTGAAAGTTAACCAAAAGAAGACTTCTTAAGAGTCTTATCTCATTTTCCATTTTGGACAAAAGGCTCAGAATGTTGAATAGCCATTATTCATATATCATTCATTCTTAGTTCAAGAATTTCAAGAAGCAAAAGCTAATTTCGTCAAAAATTTCAAAAAGTAGAAGCTTAATTCGATTTTTTGGGTTCTAAGTTAATCCAGGAAGGTTTCCAACGGAATATTATACGGGGTTTTTCTTACTCCAGGTATGTTAAGGTCATTTCTTCTTTCTTTTGGCATGGTCCAAATTATACTGAAGAAACGAGCAAACACACAGTTTCCACAAATTACTCTATTCATAAAAATTCTAGGGGTATCTATATTGAAATATTATTATCTTCTGCTCATGGATCTCAGAATAATACACGGCTGAAAAAGTTTATTCGGAAGGAATATTGAGATTTTTACCTATTATTCATGCATTTCACCCATTTATACATGTGCATTGACCCATGACTAGATGATGTTATATATGCGTATATATGTAAATATGCGTATATGGGATATGAAAAAGGTTACGACATTATATACGCACCACCACCTGATCAACTGGTATATATTTATAATGTTGCCCACAGTGGCCGAGACGATATGATGGATGCCCTCAGTGGCTTGATGATATTATGTACACCCAACCTATGCATGACAGGATATTTATATGCACGTGCATGACATTATAAATGTTTCAGAATTTACAAAGTTATTCAGATTTAAAGATGTGTTTTTTTATTCCATGTCTTTTACGTATTAATTTGCATGCCTTACATACTCAGTACATTTTTCGTACTGACGCTCTATTTACGAGAACTGCGTTTCGTGCCCACGGGTGCAGGTAGACAAGCTGACGGTTCCCCTTCTTAGGATCCCTGATCAGCGAGAGTTGGCGTGCTCCACTTGATTCGGAACTGCTTTGATTTTGGTACAGTATTTTTTTGTGCGTATCTATATATATACATATATATATATATATATATATATATACACATATATGACGTGGCCCAGTTGTCTAGTTGGATTGCATGTGGCCTTGTTGGCTTTCAGATTTCGATGTATAGTTGTCTATAGCAGCCTTGCTGACTCGCCCACTATATTCTGCATATATACGTACATATGCCTTATTGGCAGGTTTCCTTCGTGTGTGTTATTTTTGTAATTCAGCAGATGTAATTCAGGTTCATATCTTAGACACATGCTTAGGGATGTTTGACAGGTAGGACTCAAGCACCTGTTGCGGCCCATCGGTTTGGGTCATGTCACATTTTTAAGGAATTGATCGGGGTAGGTGATCCTAACTCGGATTTGACTATTCCACATGAATCCATCATTATTTTTATCATTTAATTAGTATTTTGAGTTTGAAAAATTGGAAATATTTGAGAAAATTTCATAGATTATATTTTGAGGATTTGAAGATCGATTTGAGATCGGAATTGAGTAATTTTGGTATGGTTGGACTCATTATTGAATGTGTCTTCAGATTTTGTAAGTTTAATTGAGTTTTGAAACACGATTTCAGGTCCATCACAAATGAAACAACCACTGAATTTGCTGCCCTTCTCCTTGCTCTTTGAAGTTCCAGCTTCATGCTTTTCCTTCCCTCGATCTTCATGTGCATTGCCATTTTCACATTTCTTCCACTCCTTTGCCTTGTCCTTCTTTGCGTCGTTGGACTTTGAAGCGGAATTCTCCTCATTAATATGAAAATCGCACAATGCATCCGCCGTATCCACAACACTTGCGAGGTTTTGAATATTCTGCCTACGCAACTCAAGTTGTGCCCACTGTTGCAGCCCGCTCATGAAGTTGTGCAACTTGTCTTCTTTCGACATGTTGCTGATGCTAAGCATCAACGATGTGAACTCTTTCACATATGCTCTAACTGATCCGGTGTGTTTCAACTTTTTCAGTTCGTCCCTAGCAATCCAAGATGTATTACTAGGAAGAAATTGATCCTTCAATTCCTTTTTAAGCCACTCCCACGACTCAATCTTTGGTCTACCAAGACTTTCATCTTCATCCACACGAGTGCGCCACCATAACTTAGCATCATCACTCAAATACATGCTAATCAAGGTTACTTTCTCTTTCTCGTCTTGCAAACGAATAGCATGAAAGTACTGCTCCATATCCCAAAGAAAATTCTCCAATTCACGCGCATTCCTTGCACCTCCGAATGCCTTAGGTTCAGGTATTCTCACTTTGAGACGTTCAGCACCACGTTGGGACTGTCCAAACAAGGTGGTGTTGAATGCAATGACTGCCTCGGATAAGAGGGCTGCATTGGAGGCGTTGAGCAGTGATAAACAAGCTGTTGATGTCAATACAATTGTGGCTGGAGAGAGAGGTGGTCAAGGGGCGTTTCTTGTCAACCCCTTGGGACTCATAAATTGAGTTAACCTCGACGAGGACGTTGAGTTTCAAAGAGTGTGGGTGGTTTGTTAGACCCCTAAAAATTGGACTCAGCGAGACAACAAGAGTGTTGTCATGAGGAAGCAAGAGTGTTGCAAAATTGGTGCAAGAGTGGCGCCAAAAGTCAAAAAGGGAAACGGGCAAGCGATGGCCAAGGCTTTGAACGGATACGAGGCAGCTTGGCAAGGGCTTGACAATGAGTTACGGGTTACGGATGACACTTGATCTTAATTATAGCATCAAGGCATGAGGCATTGATGCCAAAGAATGGCAAGAACGGATGAGCAAAGACAAGCAAATGTGCAAACGGAAAGGCAAAGTGCGGGCAGATTTGGCGTGGGTTCGAGTTGCGGCAAACAGGCCAAGTTCGTGGGCAATGTTAAGGAAAATTGGGGCACAATGCAGCTGGATATAATGGCATTGGCGCATGGTCCAAGCCAACACACGAAATTGGGCAGCAACATGAGAATGGACCAAGTCAAACTGCAGTTACCGGCACATGCTGCGCACATGGGCAGCGGTTGAGCTTTGCTTATCATGCTGGCAGGAGTTAGCACGAATTGAGGGTCATGATCCCATGATCTAATCATGTTCCTAGCAGTTGTGGGTGTCAACTACACTAGGAAAAAGTTGTGGGCAAGTGCCAAGCCTAAAAACTAGGCAACTATTGTAAACATGGGGCTTCTTTCATAATCTATAAATGGGCAACACCCTTCTCTTTTATGACTTAAGTAGAAAAGTGTGAGAGCACACTTAAAGAGTGAAAACGTGTAGAGTGCATGTTTTCTTATTTAGAAAGAGTCCTAAGTCTTGTTTTCAAGAGTGAAAACACTAAGGCTAAGAGTAGTCTTGTAAGGGTCAAGAGTGATCTTCATTTTTGTACACGGAGTGTATTACGGAGTTTGAGTTTCTTTGTATGCTCGAGTTAAATACAAAGTTGGGAAAAGAGTTTCCTGTAATCTTGTGTCTTGTGTTCATGTTCTATTTCTGTCCCTTCACTATTTGGTTGCCTAAGTTCAATCTAAGCTTACTACGTTGAAAGCTGCCTAAATATATCGAAGTCCAAAGTTGCTGAAATTTTGGCCGAGTGTTGGAGCAGGCTGAAGTCAAGTCGGTGCTTGGCTGCCGCACGGGCTGTTTTAGGGTGAGCTAAAATCACCCCCGTGACAACTGTTTGTTAGACCCCTAACAATGTTTGTTATATATATATATATATATATATATATATATATATATATATATATATATATATATATATATATATATATATATATATATATATATATATATATATATTAATAAACTTTTGAAAATATACGCCTCTGTGGGCATCATCATCATCATATCGTATCCAACCGTAATAGGCTCGGTAAAACGTACCCAAGCATCATAAGGCTCGATAAAATCATACTCGACCACGTGGAGCTCGATAAAACCCAACTGATCAGTGGTTGCACAACATAGGTACCATACTCGGCCGACTATAGTGCGACTCGTTAGAGTAAAATAGATACATATATATAATTTATATTGGAATCATGGAATTACATTCTCAACCTTTCAGAGTGCGTAAGGTCGTTGCACTTTCGAATTCATACCATTAATATGAACCTCAATATAAATCAGTAATCATACATACATTTATAAGGAAAGAACAACATGGACATACCTTAGTTGCTAGGAATAGATCCATTATGAAATATCGTATCGTTTACGTTTATTTCACTTTAGATCATGTAAAAATAAAGAAGGAAGTGTAATGTAGGTTATAATTACGTATTTTTGTCTCATTGCACTCAAATTTACTTCACTTTAATTGAGTTTGAGCTTTAATCGCTAGCGTCTTGCACTAATTGTGTGTTCTATACCTTGTAGGAGTGATTTCGAGCTATGTAGAAGTTATGGAATGAATTCAAGTGATTTGGAGCTTTGAAGTCGAGCAACAAAACAAAGAATCGAGTAGGCATATTGCGTACTGTCTAGTAAAATGCACATCACTTTTTGCTCAAAACTTCATTTAGGCTCCACAATATATGGGAAAGCTAATTCAAAGGCTACAACTTTCATGTTTTACATTTTTCCATATCCCAAATATAACGGGGTGAAAATGCGGTTAAAAACTAGACCGCGGACCTGAGGCGGGCTGAGATAGTACACTAGGAAAGTATCGCGCCCGGGCCGCGATTGCGGACGTCCACGCCTGGAAACTTGTTCTTTTTTGTATATGAGAAGGTATAATAGCTTGGGCCCGACCCTAATTGGTATATATACATGGAAAAATGGTATTTTAAAGGGGGAAGATCAATTTTTGATATAGATTCGACCTAAGGAGGCAGAGACACAATAGGATCAAGGCGGAGAATTCTTCTATGAGTTATTCCTTCCTCTTCGTACTTTTTCATTGTTGGTTATGACTTTTAGTATTGCAGTTTTACATACTATTATGAATAGCTAATTTATTATCTAGGATTTTAATAGAACCTTTTGTAGGATAAATTCTTGTTATGTTTTTATATAATTGAGTCGTTGGATTTCTCTACTTGTTCAACTATGTGTTTGTTGTTGTTGATTGAATGACCACCAATTGACTGCCTATTTAGTTTGTAGTGCTTGAAAGCGAGTACATATTTAGGTAGTTGTTAAACAACGTCACTCCTAACATATGTGAGAAATCAATACATTGGATTTAAAGGCAGGTTTAGGAATAACAAAGCCTTGACGTGGTCATAAAGAGCAGTTAGATAAGCCAACTAGCGTAGTTCTAGAGAATATATCTAGTAAATTATTATAGTTGCTCGAGAAAGAATTACGAAAACTAAAGTGTTCACGATCAGTAGAGAATACATTGGAAAAAATGTAGGAAAAATAACTAGAAAGATTGCGACAATTGGGGAAATCATAACTCTAGACCTCCTTAATTTAGTCTCCAACCCTTTGTCTCGTTAGTTGATAATTTTACCGTTTTATAGTATTTTCTAGTTAATTAGTTAGAAATATAAATCTCAATCTTTATAATTTAGAAAATTGTTCAAACTTGTCTTTTTAGTGATATTAAACAGATATAGCTAAGCCTTAGTTCTCTGTGAGATTCGGCTCCAGACTTTTACAACAGATTATATTTGCAGTGACTGCTTATCCTTTTTAGGACTAGAGTCGTGTGTGATCAAATCTTGTCGCAGTTGCCGGGGAACTAACGATGTAGTTGTAGCTGTATATTTTGCTGGGGTTCAAGTTTAAACTTTTATTTTGTTTTGTTTTTATTTTTTATTTTTTTTATAACTGTTGATTTGAGAAACATGATATCTTGGAATTATAGGAATTTATGTGTAAATAATTTTACTATTGATCCTCATACATATTGTAAAGGAAGCCACCCGTATCAAAATTATCAAAATATTTCCGAGAGCGAGTTATGTGCACCAACTCAATCTTGTTTGTGGAATGTGTGTGATGCGTGTGGTGGTAAAAATGGTTACTTTAGTGGTTGTGCTTGTATTTCTTCTCTTCCCCCAACCCCTTACTATGATGGTTCTACCTTTTCTTATGAAGTTAATAGGAATAAAATACATGAGAATGCAGACATGAAGAAGATCAAGGATATGTTAAAGTGCCTTCTGTTACAAAATAATGAAAAATAATTGTTGATAGAAAGGCAAGAGGACACTATACGCAAGTTGGAGGCTCAATTAAGTCAAGTGGTTGAAGCTTTTAATGTTCAACAAGCCAATATTGATGAAAGTAGCCAAGACGAGCATGAATTTGAGGTGTTAATTGGGGAGGTTATAGTAGAACATCAACAACCTAGCCAACTACAATTTGAGGATGTCAATGTAGTGAGACTAGAGTCAACCAAGGACATTGAGGATACAAATTTCGTTGACTCTAGTATCATTGATGTTGAGGATGGTGAAAGTCTTGAAGTTCATGTGGGTGAGTGCATTGGTCCTCACTCCAAATATTTTTCCACATTTTGCTTGGATGACGATATGGAAATAGAGTCATCCGAGTCGACTGAGAAGTCAAGGAATGAGGAACAAGATGCCTACATTCTGAAATTTTTCTTTTCAGAAAGACAAGACTACATACCTCATCTAAAAGCTAAGAAGTGTAGAATAGTACAATGGTTGCTTAGGCCAATTAGATTTGTTCCTCCACCCCTGGAGCACAGATGAAAAACTTGATGTAAAATTGGGGGTTCAAGGTGAAGGCAAAAAGTGATTCGCATTGTGCCGCGACGTTAAATCAAGTGCTTGTTGGGAGGCATTTTAGCTTTATTGCTTTCTTTTATTTATTTTTAATTTTTTTAAATTGTATTATTTTTATAGTGTTAGTTTTCATAGAAAGTAAAGGTATTAGAATAATGAAACAACAAACCAAATGGTTGGAACTAAGTGTGAGGTACCCGGACGAAGGATCAAACTTGGGAGAAGTCTGAGTACCCCATGAGCTATTAGTTCTTCGGCCTTTGGCCTACCAGGGAGTCTCTTTTACCCTTTCATTAGTTATGGTGTGCATTGGGGATAATGCGCAATTTTAAGTGTGGGGTGAGGAGATTGTCTAGGTAACTTTCTATGCTATTTTAGTTGTGTTAGTTTAATTGAATAATTTTTAAAAAAAATTAAAAAAATGGACTTTTCCCTATGATGGATCTATTAAAAAATTTTCTTGAGTGATTTAAAAAATAAAATAAAAATATTTTCCTTTGTTAGGTAGTGTAGCAATTCCCCCTTGATTTTTTTTGTGCCTCGATTCTTTTCCAAGGATTTTATTTGAACCAGATATAGTTAGCCTTTTTTAGGAATAAGAGCCATTGCGTTGTGTTTTAAATTAAAGCAATATCTCTTGAATTTGTTATACCTTGAAAATAATGAGTACTTTGGTTGTGACGCTTAGGCTTATTTTTTTACTCTTGTATAAGTACCTTAAATTGTATGATTTTAAATTTTCTTAACTGCTTTGACTAGAGTGTCTTGGTAAATCAAATCCTGGGTGAGTTATGTGCCATATGTGTGTGAGATTTGGGTGTTATTTTGTGCATTGCATTTGATGCCTAGAACTTTCCCCATGTGTTTGCAAAGCGAAATAGTAGTTTATTCAGTCTAGGAAGTGATATAGGCATTTCTTTGTTGAGCCAAATATGTATATTTTACCCGCCTAATTATGTATCGTAGTTAACCCCTTTGACCCTGTAAGCATGTTTGTTTGGAAGCTACATTACAAGCCTTACCCGTTTGTTTGAATTAACCATCTATTTGAACCATTGTAACCTCTCATGAACACTTGAATAATTTAGGTACTTTATAAAGGTTAAAGTGTGGGGTCGTTGGTTTGGATTTCAAGGGGAACTAATTAAATAAGGAGAAAGGTGCACTATTTTGAAAAAGTAAAAGCCACTTGAATTGAAAAAAAATAGTTGGATTGTTGTGAAAAAATAATCCTTGATAACTGGTGGCTCTCGATGTAAGTGTTCTTAAAGAAGAATGAGGTAATATACGTTGATGTGAAAGTGGAGTTTTTGTTTGACATAAGTATGGGGTTTGAATGTTAAAGCATATGTATTAAAGTGGTTAGGAAGGTGTAGTCACTCTTATATTTAAATGTATCCTACCCGTCCTGTAGCCTATATTACAACCAAATAAAGTCATAATTGATTCTAGATTGAATGAGCTCGATTAGTGGAGTAGTACACTACGGGCAAGCTTATGGTGCATCTTTTGTGGCATATGAATGTTATTTCTGAGAGTGAGTGAATTATTTATATCTTGAGTTTCTAAGTGTTCTTAAATTTTATTGTGTGGATCTACTCTCTTTTGTTGTATGAGGGCACTTGATTCATGAAGGAAAGGTAATGTCAGTGACCTCTATGTTAGAGTAAGTGGGTAAGTTGTGAATAATGCGTGGCAATTGTGAGTCAAATCTTGAGGTGAAGGTCTTACACTTTTGTGCTTAGTCTATTACAAATACTCTTGGTGTGATGAGTTAGAAAAATTGTTTGAAAAGGTCATGTCTATAATAAAGTTTAGTTTGATTGCTCGAGGACGAGCAATGGTTTAAGTGTCAGACATTGATGATAGACTCTAATTACATATTTTAGTCGCTTATTTATAACGACCCAACCCGTCGTCACGCGAGTTACCGCCCCATTTTCCCCTTTTTATGCTTTTATATGTTTCATTTTATGTGTTTGGTCAATTTGGAGCAATTCGGATAGAGTTCGGCTAAGGGTGAGACAATTAGTCTCATTAGGAGAAGGTTAGTTTGAAAAAGTCAACCGGATGTTGACTTATGAGTTAGAGGGCTCGGAATAGACTTCCGGTGATTCGACTAGTTTCGGGTGATGATTTGTGACTTAGGAGCGCATTTAGAATTGAATTTGGAGGTCCGGTGTACAATTAGGCTTGAATTGACTAAGTTTGAATTTAGGCGAATTCTGGTTGATAGGTGAGATTTTTGATCCGAGGTTCGGAATGAAATTCCGACAGTTGCAACAGCTCCGTTAGACGATTCTTGATATGCATGCAAAGTTTCATGTCACTTGGAGGTGTTTAGGTTGGGTTTTAAATCAAATGCAAGTTTCAGAAGTTTTAGTTTAACTTAGGCTTGAATCCGTGGTAATTCAATGATTCTGATGTGTATGATAGTGTTTTTATGTTACGAGCAAGTTTGAATGAAGTAATAGAACATATATGTGAGTTTGATTGAGGTCCCGAGGGCCTCGGGGTGATTTCGGATGGCTACCGGGGATTTTTGAGTTGAAAATTGCAGCACAAAAATTGCAGAGAAATTTTGTTCTATGCGATCGCATAGAAGGTTTGGGGGGAGACTCACATTGCGATCGCATAGAAGGTTGTGCTATGCGATCGCATGGCCAGTGATGCGATCGCATAGGAGGAATTTTGGGAATGTGAAATTTGTGCTATGCGATCGCAATGGTAGAGATGTGATCGCATAGGGTAAAAAATACCTGCGCAGAATGCTTTTAAGGGTTATTTCATCCGCGACCCATTTATTATTTCTACCATTTTTACTCCACCAAGAGAGATTTTTGACCGATTTGAAGAGGGTTTTTGACGGGTATTGATTGGAGGTAAGTCTCTTAACTTTGAAACCCCCATTTTATTGAAGAATCAGCATTCAAATTCATGAAAGTGGGTGAAAATTGTGAAGAACTAGGGGTTGATTCTTGAAAACAAATTTTGGGGATTTGAAAGGCCATTTGAACTCCGTTTTTGGTAACTTTATATGTACGGACTCGTGGCGAGACGATGGATCCGTGATGTAATTTTTCGGAATTTTTCGAGAAGTGGGCCCGGGGCTCGGGTTTTACCAACTTCGTGAATTTTTGTACTTTTCGAGTATTTTTGATTCGGTTATGTTTCTTTAACCCATATTTATGTATTCGTTGTGATTTTGGCTAGATTCTATGCGCGAGGAGGTCGATACAAGAGGAAAAGGCATTGCGGACCAGTCTACGATCAGTTAAAGGTGAGTAGTTTGTATAGATGATGGCCTGAGGGTTTTTAACCCCAGTTTATCACATTGTGATGCTATATTAGGGCACGACGCGCACCCCATGGCAGGTGCGGGATCGTATATAGTTGGGGATTGTGACTTGGTCCATCCCGAGTGCTAACTATAATTTATTGGCGGCTGATACGCACATTGTACTGTTGAAAATTGGGCTTATAGCCATATTTAGGGCCTTGTGCCGATTTGTAGCATCTGTCTAGGATGAAAAAAAATCACTGTGATAGCATGATTTGTATAACCATTGATCTCAGTCCGGTGTCTAATCATTATTATGAAATGCTAAGTCACTTGTCCTGAAATTAAATAATTAAAATTATATTATTCTCAATAATTGGAAACTAGAAAATAAATTGAATCTTTTATGTGACTCATATGCATATTGTGGACTGAGTATGGATCGGGTTACATGCCGCAGTAGTGATATAATGATATTGCGCTTGGGCTGTAGGAGCCCCTCCGGAGTCTGTACACACCCCCAGTGAGCGTCGTCGATGTTAAACGGATCGGATTGTATGTCGCAGCGGGTTCATGTGTATTACATTGCATCCTTGCATTATACTTGACTGATATATTTGATGTTGCTTTGTTGTTGGTTCGTAGTTAAGGTCAGACTGTTAGTTTTTGCTTTACTTGTGGCATTTCGTGGATTTTCTATCTTCACACATCATATATGCTTATTACTCAATGAGTCTGTAGTACTCACCCTTACTCCCTGCACCTTGTGTGCAGATTCAGGTGCATCGGAGGCTTAGCTGAGCAGTCGATTTCTCCAGAGTTTATCAGAGTTGTTGAGGTAGTTTCTTGACATTCGCAGGACCAAACTACTCTTCCTATTTCAGTTTCATTTATATATACATTTCCAGACTTATGTATTTTCGTTCAGACATTATTATCTAGTTTATTTTAAAGGCTCTAGACTCGTGACCCCAGATCTTATGGGAGTGATTATTCAGATTTCGTATCTCTCCGTATTATTTTATTATAAATATTCGATTATTATTCCAAAACATCATATTTTCCTTAAATTGTCGGTTTTGAGATGTATTGTTAAATAGAGTGCGATTGTTGGTCAGGCTTCCCTAGCTTTAGAGGCAACAGAACCTTTAGGAAATACTTCGCTTTCATGAAATCTTATCGTGCGCCCTTGATTCAGCTTGAAAGAGTAACTATTGAAATTCCATCCACGTGTACGCAGGCACGCATCAGCGCTCGGTAGCATATGTGACTTGATGGCTTGTGATTCCTCGATCAAGGGGCGAGATGTGATTTCTATTATGATAGGATGTGTAGCCCCAAGTTATGGGTGCGTGAAGAATCTTTTTATGTCTCCGATTTGGAGTGAAATAAATTTCATGTTATGATATGAGTTTAGACTCGGGAAGATTTAGTGATTGTGTAATGTGTATGGCATTGGAAGGTATACAAGATATTAACTAAAGGTAAGTCTAGTGGGTAATTGGCTTATGAGAGGAATCTATTTGTCATACCAGTTCGATAAGTCTGGGAACTGAGATCACTTCTGTGAATGTATTATGACGAAGTTGTTGAGTCAAGAAGACCGCCTTGAAGGTCAAAAACATTAAAGAAAGAATATGTTCTTACTCGGTTGATTGTTAAATAGCCCAATAATGGAGGATTGAAAGGTATTTTTCCATGTTTTATGATTCAAATAGGTGCAACGCATGTCCATGTATAAATTTTTGATAATATAATACATGTAATATTGAGATTAATGTTGTTGATATACATTGTGATGCTTTGTCAAGTTGTGGAGGTGTTGTTAGGATGGTTTTGGTGATTCTCTAGCATATGATAGGACCAATTACAAAGGAAAATCTGCCGAAATTTTTGAAAAATTTGGGATTTAGTAAAAAATTTATCACCTAAAGAGCGCGCTTAACCGTTGTGTGAATGAATGCAAGAATTGCAGAAGGGTTAGAATTTTTGATGATTCGTGTTTCCACAAGCTTATAAAAGAGTGAGTTTAATCTCACCATGATATTACGAGGGTAAAAGAGTATATGTGTTGTGGTATATATGGCTTCGAGCTAAGTTGGGAAGGTTGCTGTTGATTAGCTAATTTTACGATTGTACTATGTTAGTTCCGATTTGATGCATGTGGGTGAATCAGTTCTGGTTGTAGAAATTGAGCCGAGGATGGCACGAGTGAAACACAATTTTGACAAAGATTATATGGTGCTTCGTAGATGTGAGGAAATAATAGGATGTCTTGAGTTGTGGATAAGGAATGCTTAGTGTAAAGAGAATGAAGTTGTTTGGTTGTATCAGAATGAGATCATGTCTTGCGGTGTCAGAGTGCTGATAAGGCACAAGTGGTTCGATTTGTTAAGTCGAGTAATTCGCAGTGTGTATAAGAGTGGATGACTCTTGAGGATTATTTTGATGTGTTCAAGACTCTATATGTAGCACTCAGGTGTTTAAGGTTGAGTAGGTGATCAAGTCAGCGTTTCATTAGAACAGGTCAAGACTTGTGGTATTTCTACGTTAACTACGGGATTCTATGTATCAGTATCTGGGAAGTAAAGGTAGCGAACTTAGGTTCGCAGGAAGTTCTTCAAAGTAGGGTGTTTTAGAAGGTGGTATTTTTGGGAACGTTTGAGAGAGTATATAGTGGTCTATTGGTCTTAGACAGTGTGATCTTACGTTCGAGTCTCGTGTGGTAAGCCTGGATTGAGGCATTGTGGTGCTACAGCAAGAGAGCATATCAAGTTGAAAATGAATCAGAAGGAAATCTAGACAAATGAAGTAGCTTGTTAGTGGACCGAATCGGTACGGTAAAGATATGATCAATTCCTTGTTTATGTTCGAGGTAATGAGCCCTTACGGGTATTGGGCGGCAGAGATTTTGAGTTCGGAAAACTTGCTTAGACTGGTGTGGATAGAAGGATTTAGTCCTGGCAGTTTAGCTTGTGGTTAGGAAAAAGGAGATGGAGTTCTTAGGTTATCCCAGTATGGTATGGTATGTGCGGTCTGTTGTGGAGGATTGGGATTTGTGTGTGTAAGGTGCAGTTCAGTTCCGAATGGAAAATAATTAAATTCTTAAGCAACACAGGCAGCTGCAGGTGATTTAATAATCAACCCTCAGATGATTAAGGAAAATGGTATTATTATTCTAGTGATTTGACGGGAGTATACGTTTAGTAAGAGGGGGAGGTGACGTAAACTGACAACACTTCGGTGGGATTTCCGCAGTTTCCTGTTGGACCGACTATTGACATTGATTTTATTGATGGCACAAGGAAATTTTAGAATATCCTTCGTGGAATGAATGGGTACTTGGTGTGTAATATGTATTCATACGGCGGAATGTGAGACCAGGTATAGTAAGCTGTGCCTTATATGGAGTTGGAGACTCGGAGTTCTCTGATACAGTCTATTTCAAGATTATGGATCGTGAGTATTCGGCACCATTTAGTGGAAATTAGGATTTGGAGGCTAGAGTGGATCTTTATTTGTTGATACGATAGATTTTGGATGTGATATTGGGTGTAGACCGGTTGCCTCAGAGTTGAGTTAATCTAGACTATTGTGTTATGGGATATGCTAGAAGGTGCCACAGGTTGTGGCGAGGTGCATCGGGTGATGTCATAGCAAGAGTTGGTTGCATTCCAAAGACTAGCGGATGGCTGAGAAAGATTGCTTGTCTTGTTCGGACCTTCGTGAAAAATGTCAGTGCAGAGGTTTTTACCATTGATTCAGTTTCGATATTGAGCGATCATTCGGAGGCATTCCTCGTGATCGGGCATGTCGCCGGGCGAGATTGTGGACTTCATTATTTATTTGGTGTCGGGCACCGTATCATACGCCTCTGCATGAATTATAGTGGTGGAAGAAGCAGCTTCAGGCTTCTTGTTAATGAGCTTGTTAGTAAGCTGGTTGGATCCGTGTTTAGGTTGGGTTGGATTGGTTAGTCCTGAATTGTATTAATAAAGGATGGGTTGATTCAATCGTTATTGGACCTACTAGTGATATGGGAATATCCATGAGTTGCTTTTCTGTGCTGCAAGACGTTATGATTTTGGGCAATGGCACATATATTGCGGTGCTATCGAGATTCATAGTGGAAGCTGAGTTTTGTAGCTTACAACGCTACAAGTAGATATGATTATGCACTCAGTGTGCATACGACCGATACTCGGTATTTTGTTATAATGAGCAAATTCGGCTCGATGTGCATCTCCCTATATGAGACATTTGAGTGGATTGAGTGGCATGACGCCACAGGGTATGTTATATGGATCGGGTTGCGCGCCGCAACAGTGTGAGGTTGAGGATAGTTTCCATATGTTACTTGGTATGCCTTGCTTCCTGGTTTTTGAGAAAGTCCGTATTGGGAGTTGCTCGCGAATAGTGCGTCGGTGGTGTCCTTTTAGGATTTTATGGTATATTTCTTGCTTCACCGTGGGTGTGATGGATTGCTCGGCAGGAATCAATCTATGCGTGGCTGTCTGTTTTTTAGCAGGGTGACTTGAGGTGCTTCAAGTGTAACAGTGTTTGGTTAGGATCGCACGTTGTGATGGATGCCACGTGAAGTTATGACCTTTTGAGGATTCAGATATTCTACTTCTATGATGTGAGACGAGGTCTCAGCCTTGTTTTGTGATGGTACTGATTAGCTCAGGGTACAACTCTGTCACTTGAATCAATTGCCATGATGTGAGTATGTTCGGACCATCTCTTATGTGTGCGTATATGATGCAAGTTGTGGATTAGGCCTGTGTTGAGATGTATTATCATCAGAGTGGTATGTTGAATTCGAGGGGATCGTTGGAGTCATAAACGGATACGAACGGACTTGGTTTCATCTTGTTAGTATGTTAGTATCGAGGTTCGACTAAGAAATCTGTTATGATACTAGCCAAAAAGGGAGTGACTTCATGAATGATTGGTCCGAGAAATTGTCACAATTTATTGTGTGTTTCATAATCATTGGCAGTATATGAAAGTATTAGAATAAGGACTTAGCTAATAAGAGGTTCCTATCGATAATTGAGTATTTTGGGCAACTGTTGTGAATAGAGACTATCATTTCGAGTGTTGGATTGTGTGGTTTGTTGCAGGGGTTCACCTGAGGTTGCAGGTATGGGTGACTACAGCTAGTTCTGGTCTATCCAGAGTATAAATGTGAGGTTCTGATCTTGTGTATGGTTTCAGAAGTGCAATATGGTCCTACGGTTATGGTCTAGATGGACTGTGAAAATTTTAGTTGTGTTGTATTATCGGGCCTATGTGAGTTAGGGTGAAGTGGGATTATCCAGGGTATATGTTTGGTAAGTACATTCAAGTATTGGCTGGCTCCTAGTACAACTTTGGGCCTACTCGAGGGCAAGAGTTTGTTTAAGTTGGTGAGGATGAAACGACCCGATCCATCGTCGCGTGAGTTACCTCCCCGTTTTCCCCATTTTATACTTTTATATGTTTTATTTTATGTGTTTGGTGAATTTGGAGCAATTCGCACAGAGTTCGATTAGGAATTGGACAATTAGTATCTTTAAGAGAAGGTTAGTTTGAAAAAGTCAACCGGTTGTTGACTTATGAGTTAGAGGGCTCAGAATGGATTTTCGATGATTCTACTAGTTTCGGCTGATGATTTCTGACTTAGGAGCGCAATCAGAATTGCATTTGGAGGGTCGGTGTAGAATTAGGCTTGAATTGGCTATGTTTGAATTTTGGCGAATTTCGGTTGATAGGTGAGATTTTGATCTGGGGCTCGGAATGGAATTTCGACAGTTGCAATAGATCCACTAGGTAATTCTTGATATGCGTGCAAAGTTTCAGGTCATTCGGAGGTGCTTAGGTCGGGTTTTAGATCAAATGCAAGTTTCAGAAGTTTTAGTTTAACTTAGGCTTGAATCCGTGGTAATTCGATGATTTTGATGTTTATGATAGTGCTTTTATGATACAAGCAAGTTTGAATAAAGTAATAGAACATATTTGTGCATTTGGTTGAGGTCTTGAGGCCTCTGGGTGATTTCGGATGGCTAACGGGGATTTTTGAGTTGAAAAATGCAGCAGAAAAAATTGCAGAGAACTTTTGTTCTATGCGATCGCATTGGCATCATTGTGATCGCGTAGAAGGTTTGGCGGGGGACTCGGGTTTGCTCTATGTAATCGCATAAAGGGATGTGCGATCGAGTAGAGGTAGAAGGCTGTGCTATGCGATCACAGGGCCAGTGATGCGATCGCATAAGAGGAATTTTGGGAAGGCGAAATTTTTGCTATGCGATTGCAATGGTAGTGATGCGATCGCATATGGTTAAAAATACCTGGGCAGAATGCTTTTATGGCTTATTTCATCCGCGGATTTATTATTTCCACCATTTTTACTCCACCAAGAGAACTTTTTGACCGATTTGAAGAGGGTTTTCGACAGGTATTGATTGGAGGTAAGTCTCTTAACTTTGAAACACCATTTTATTGAAGAATTAACACTCAAATTCATGAAAGTGGGTGGAAATTGTGAAGAACTAGGGCTTGATTCTTGAAAATGAATTTTGGGGATTTGAAAGGCCATTTGAACTCCGTTTTTGGTAAACTTTATATGTACGGACTCGCGGAGAGACGAGGGATCCGTTGATGTGATTTTCGGAAATTTTTGAGAAGTGGGCCCCGGGCTCGAGTTATACCAACTTCGTAAATTTTAGTACTTTTCGAGTATTTTTTATTGGGTTATGTTTCTTTAACCCATATTTATGTATTCGTTATTATTTTGACTAGATTCGACGCACGAGGAGGTCGATACAAGAGGAAAAGGCATTGCGGATCAGTCTACGACCGGTTAGATGTGAGTAGTTTGTATAGATGATGGCCTGACGGTTTGAAACCCCGGTTTATCACATTGTGACGCTATATTAGGGCGTGAATAGCACCCCATGGTAGGTGCGGGATCGTATGTGATTGGGGATTGTGACTTGGTCCATCCCGAGTGCTAACTATAATTTATTGGCGGCTGATACACACATTGTGTTGTTGAAAATTGGGCTTATTGCCATATCTGGGGCCTTGTGCCGATTTGTAGCATCCGTCTAGGATGAATATCACTGTGATAGCATGATTTTTATAATCATTGATCTCAGTACTGTGTCTAATCACTGTTATGAAATGCTAAGTCACTTTTCCTAAAATTAAATAATTATATTATATTATTCTCAATAATTGGAAACTGGAAAATAAATTGAATCTGTTATGTGACTCATATGCATATTGTGGACTGAGTATGGATCGGGTTTCACGCCGCAGTAGTGATATGATGATATTGCGCTTGGGATGTAGGAGCCCCTCCGGAGTCTGTACACAACCCCAGTGGGTTGTACGTTGCACCGGGTTCATGTGCATTACATTGCATCCTTGCATTATACTTGACTGATATACTTGTTGCTATGCTATTGGTTCGTAGTTAAGGTGGGACAGTTAGTTTTAGCTTTACTTTGTGGCATTTCGTGGATTTCCTATCTTCAGACATTATATATGCTTATTACTCAATGAGCCGGTAGTACTCACCCCTGCTCCATGCACCTTTTCTGCAGATTCAGGTGCACCGGAGGCTTAGTTGAGCAGTCGCTATCTCCAGAGTTTATCATAGTTGTTGAGGTAGCTGTTTGACGTTCGCAGGACCTGACTACTCTTCCTATTTCAGTTTCATTTATATATACATTTCCAAACTTATGTATTTTCGTTCAGATATTATTATTCAGTTTGTTTTAGAGGCTCTAGACTCATGACCCCAATTCTTCTGGGAGTGATTATTCAGATTTCGTATCTCTCCGTTTTATTTTATTATAAATATTGGATTGTTATTCCAAAACATCACATTTTTGTTAAATTGTCGGTTTTGAGATTTATTGTTAAAAAGAGAGCGATTGTTGGTCAGGCTTGCCTAGATTTAGGGTTGGGCGACATCACGAGCGGGTTTGGATCGTGACATTATTACACACTTATTTACTGCACTTTAATTGAGTTTGAGATTTAATTGCTAGTGTCTTGCACAAATTGTGTGTTTTATGCCTTGTATGAGTAATTTAGAGCTATATAGATGTTGTGGAGTGATTCAAGTGGTTTAGAGCTTTGAAATATGAGTAAAAGCCCAAGGAACAAAACAAAGAATCGAGTAAGCATATTGCACACTACCTAGTAAAATGCACATAACATTTTACTCCGAACTCCATTTGGACTCCACAAAATATGATTGGAAAGCTAACTAAAAGGGATACAACTTTCATACTTTACGTTTTTCCAAATTCCAAACATAATGGGTGACAAACGCGGTAGAAACTGCAACCACGGACCTGAGGCGGGCTAAGGCAGTGCACTAGGAAAGTACCACGCCAAGGCCGTGCCCACGGACATCCAGGCCTGGAAACTTGTCCATTTTCGTGCAGGAGAAGGTATAGTAGTTTGGACTCGACCCTACTTGGTATATATACATAGAATAATGGTATTTTGAAAGGGGAGACCAATTTTTCACATAGATTCGACCTAAGGAGGCAGAGACACAATAGGAGCAAGGCAGAGAATTCTTCTACGAGTTTTTCCTTCCTCTTCCTATTTATTCATTATTGGTTATGACTTTTAGTGTTGTAGTTTTACATACTATTATGAATAGCTAATTTGTTATCTAGGGTTTTTATAGATCCTTTTGTAGGATAAATTCTTGTTATATTTTTATATTATTGAGCTATTGGATTTTTCTACTTGTTAAACTACGTGTTTGTTGTTGTTGATTGAATGACCACCAATTGACTGTGCCGATTTAGTGTGTAGTGCTCAAGAGAGAGAGTACATATTTAGGTAGTTATTGAACAACATCACTCCTAACGTATGTGAGAAATCAATACATTGGGTTTAAAGTCACATTTAGGAATAACAAAGCCTTGAGTGGTTATGATGAGCGTTTAGATAAAGCCAGCTAGAGTAGTTCGAGAGAATATGTCTAGTGAATTGTTGTAGTTACTCGAGAGAGAATTTCGACATCTAAAGTGCTCACGAGCAGTAGAGAATACATTGGAAAAATTCTCGGGAACATAGTTAGAAGGATTCCGACAATTGGGAAAATCATAATCTAGACCTCCTTAATTTAATCTCCAACCCTTTGTCTTGTTAGTTGATAATTTTACCATTTTCTAGTATTTTCTGGTTAATTAGTTAGAAATATAATCTCAATCCTTTTTAGGACTAGAGTTGGACGTGATCAAAGTGTCTTAACCAACCTTTTCAATCTTCTCTCCAATCGTCAGCTAAGCTCAATATGAGCTTCTTATGTCTACAATGGGCAGGACAAAGGTAGTTGCTTTAGACTTAGTCATTATAGGTGTGTTTCCAAATTTTCATAGAGATGCATCAGTTTTATTTGATCCGGAATCCACTTATTCATATGTGTCATCTTACTTTGCTCTGTATTTGGATGTATCTCGTGATTCCTTGAGTTCTCCTATTTATGTGTCCACACATGTGGGAGATCCTATTGTTGTGGACCGTGTGTATCGGTCGTTTCTAATTGTTATTAGTGGTTTTGAGACCAGAGCTGATCTATTATTGTATGGTAAACCTTGATATTATCTTAGGCATGGACTGGTTGTCACCCTATCATGCTATTCTATATTTCCACGCCAAGATTGTGACGTTGGCTATGCTAGGTTTACCACGATTAGAATGGAGGGGTGCATTAGATTATGTTTCTAGCAGTGTTATATCATTCCTAAAGACTCAACATGTTTGAGAAGGCGTGTTATGCTTATCTAGCCTTTGTGTGGGGTGCCAGAGATGATACTCTACCATTGAATCAGTTCTGGTAGTGAGAGATTTTCCATGTGTATTTCCAACAGGTCTTTTGGGCATGTCGCCCTATCGGGATATTAATTTTAGCATTGACTTTTTGTAGGGCACTCAGCCCATTTCTATTCCACCATATCATATGGCCCTAGTGGAGCTGAACAAGTTAAAGTAGTAGTTGCAAGAGCTTCTTTATAAGGAATTCATTCGGCCTAGTATGTCGCTGTGGGGTGCTCCGGTCTTGTTTGTAAAGAAGGAGGATGATTCTATAAGTTTGTTTATTGATTATCATCAGTTGAACAAGGTTATAATGAAGAACATGTATTTATTGCCATGCATTGATGACCTATTTGATCAACTACAGGGTGTCAGAGTGTTCTCCAAGATTAATTTGCGGTCAGGTGATCATCAGCTGAAGATTCGATATTTGGATATTCCGAACACTGGCTTTAGGACTCGGTACGGTCATTACGAGTTCCTCATGATGTCATTTGGGTTGACCAACACCCTATCAACATTTATGCACCTGATGAACAATATATTCCAGCCTTATCTCAATTCCTTCATCATTGTGTTTATTGACGACATCTTGGTGTACTCCTACAACCGGGAAGATCATGATCAACATTTCAGGATTATTCTCCAAATCTTAATAGAGAGAAGAAGTTGTATGCAAAATTTTCAAAGCGTGAATTCTGGCTTGATTTGGTGGTGTTTTTTAGGTCACGTGGTGTCGAATGGGGGGATCAAGGTAGATCTGAAAAAGATTGAGGCAGTGCCGAGTTAGTCCAGACCATCTTCAGCTATTGAGATTCGGAGTTTCATTGGTTTGGCCAGGTATTATTGTCGTTTCGTAGATGGTTTCTCATCTGTTGCTGCACCTATGACAAGATTGTCCCAGAAGGGTGCTCCTTTCAGGTGGACCGGGGAGTGTGAGGCGAGCTTTCAAAATCTCAAGACTACTTTGACTACAACCCAATGTTGGTGTTACCTACGGGATCGAGGTCTTATATTGTGTATTGTGATACGTCATATATTGGCCTCGGCGCGATGTTGATGCAAGACGGTAAGGTGATTGCCTACATATCTCGACAGCTGAAGACCTATGAAAAGGATTATCCAGTCCATAACTTGGAGTTGGCAACCATTGTTCATGCATTAAAGGTCTGGCGACATTATTTGTACGGTGTTCTTTGTCAGGTTTTTACAGACCACCGGAGTCTACAACATATGATCAAATAGAAAGATCTAAACTTGAATCAGTGGAGATGGTTAGAGTTACTTAAGGGCTATGATAACACCATTTTATATCATCCTGGGAAGTTAAATATGGTGGCTGATGCCTTGAGTTGAAAGGCAGGGAGTTTGGGTAGTTTATCTAACGGCAGCAGAGAGGCATTAGCATTGGATGTTCAGGCCTTAAACTACCAGTTAGTTAGATTGGATGTTTCAGAGCCCAGTCAAGTCCTTTCCCGTGTGGTTTCTCGATATTTTCTATATGAACGTATCAGAGAGAGTTAGTATGATGACCCCAATTTGCTTGTCTTCAAGGACACGATTCAACATGGTGATGCCAAGGAGGTTACTATTGGGCATGACAGTGTGTTTTGAATGCAGGGCCGGTTATGTGTGCCCAATGTGGATGGTTTGCATGAGTTGATTCTTTAGGAGGCCTACAGTTCATGGTACTCCGTTCATTCGGCTACCACTAAGATGTATCGGGACTTGAGGCAACACTATTGGTGGATGAGGATGAAGAAAGACATATTGAAGTATGTAACTCGGTGCCTAAATTGTCATCTAGTGAAGTATGAGCATCAACGGTTGGGTGGTTTTCTTCAGATACTTGAGATTCCTAAGTGGAAATGGGAGCGTGTTACCATGGACTTCGTCGTTGGGATCCCACAGACTTAGAAGAAGTTTGATGCAGTATGGGTCATTGTGGACAGGTGACCAAGTCGGCTCATTTCATTCTGGAAGCTAAAACTGCCATGAACCTCACCATATGCACCAGCAGATGACCCTATATGTCCATTGAAATCCCTTTCTATAAATAACTTCTCAGTGGGTGGAATACCACGCACCAACACATCCAACCCCTCCCAAAAGTGCCTCTTCCTCCTCATCCAAGCCCGCTTACGGCACGTAAGTGCTAATGACATTCAGGGTGATCCCTCCAACTACAAGCTTAATATCCATTAATTTATCACTCACTCGCCTAATCTCTATCACTAACTCTCTCGGTTCCCTATCCACTAAAATACCCAATCTGTTCTTACCCAACCTGATTCCTGAGTACCATTGTTTAAACTGGTCTGCATCCCTTGCCCTCGACCCTGCCCACCTAGTTTCATGCACGTAAGCTATATTGACCTTCCTCTTATGAAGAATCTTCGCCATCTCTATAGACTTACCCGTTAACATCCCTACATTCCACGAACCAACTCTCAACCTATAGGCTCCCTTATTCCCTTTTTCCCTTTGGAGCCCGCCCTATACCCTATCCCCTGCCCTACCCCTGCCCCACAATCTTCCTTCCCGAGGATATGACCTACTACCATAGGCCATAGCTACTTTACTTATGGTAAGATAGGGTAAAATGCTAACACAAAAAATAATGGGCCGACATAAAGACAACAAGTTGTAACTACAGACAAGCTACTAGAATGACTAAACTAGTACGAACTACTACGCCAACAGTTTAACTAACACAAGAAAGAGAAACAGGAGACAAGAGGTACCAACTCCCTCTTGTAAAACCCGGACTTATGACATGGTGTACCTAGAGGTTGTGGGACCTTAATGCTCGCCATTCTGCTCCGGCTACGCCTGCGTGCGCACCTCCTGACCATTACCAAGAGCCACTGAATACTACCTGATTTTTTGGAATGTCTTGGACTGAAATTAGAAAACAACTGATGTCAGGTGCTCTGGTGTCGCAAATACAAACACCGGACTCATATTTGCGAAGGCAAAAGGTGATGGGCAGTTTTGGGAAATGCAACCTCATCTTCTCATTTGCGAAGCCAATAGAATGTTGTAATGTTCGCAACTGCCAATAATTTTTTGCTTTTGTGATAATACCGAGTTTGCAATTCCGAAGATTTTATCCCAATCGTGATATATGTTGAGTCTGTCAGGGTTTGCAAATGTGAATCCTGTATTGCAAATGCGACATATGCAGATGGTTAAATGGTTAGGAGATGGGATTTTTGAACTCATTCTCACACTGTTTAACTCTAGACTCGGTAGATGGGTATTTGGAGAGGAGGTTGCACCTACAAATCTTGTGTAGATGATTCTAATTTATTTCTAATCATATTCATCAACATATCTTAGATTTTAATATCAAAATTATGTGAATCAAAGTATAAATTTGTGAAACTTTATTAAGTTTTTGAAAAATAAGAAATTGAGTTTTGAGAGTCGATTCGGGCTCAGATTCTAAAACTAATCACATATATGAACTCGTAAGGTCACTCGGGTTTTGACTGGGTGGGCCCCAGGTTAACTTTTGTTGACTTTTCGAAAAAATATGTGAAGATCTTAACTTTATCTATTGCAATTGAATTCCGCTTTATCTATTGTAATTGGATTCCCTAGCTTTATGATATTGAGTTGATTTTGGAAATATTTGAGCTTTGTGGAGGTGGATTTTAAGAGAAAAGCTATTTATGAGTGTTGAATTGGCCTAGTTGAGGTAAGTGTCTTTCCTAACTTCGTGTAGGGGAACTACCCCTTAGGATTGATATTGTTTGATTTAATTGTGCTAAGTGAAATCCGTGTACGCAACGTGACAAATGGGTACACGGGTTGTATGTAGTTTTTGACTTGTTTAGGTTACTTAGACTATTTCCATGCTTTAATTTAAATGACATACCATGTTCTAAATTCTCGTAGTCAATTTATCCTTCATTGTGTTAGAATACCCTTACATGTCTTATTTGACTTGTTTAGTACTTGTTTTATATCCAATTTGCTAAATCTCTCCCATGGTTTAGTTGAACTTGTTGCTTCCTTTACTGTTACATGCTATCTCTTTATTGTTAATCATCATCTTTCGAAGTTATTATTCGTGTTATCTCTTCCCTTATTATTTTTGTTACTTGGTGTACTTGTCCAGGTTATCCCTTTACTTGTTAATTTTCATTATTTGAGACTCATTGTTGAATATTATCTCTTTTATTGTGAGTAGTTTCATCTAATATTTTAGTTATGCATTATGTATCTCATTGTTGAGTTATTTGGTGTTGAAGTTGTGAAAGTCATTAAACGTTGAGGCGACGTTGGTTATTGTTGAAATATCTACTTTACTGAGCATTTTTCATTCATTGTTGTTGTTGATATTCTTGTATACATTGTGGTGCAGCCATGGGCTATTATTGTGGAAACATTGGTATTGTTGTTGTTGTTGGAAAGTTGTGATATATAGGAACTTGTGGTGTGACTTGTTATTGTGATATGATATTGATTCTCATTAGGCGGAATAAGGCTTGGGGTTGATGTCCATGCAGCAGTATAAGGTGGGACTTAAGTGCGTGTTACTTGTAAGAAACTATGTGAAGCCACGTGGCGTCATAAGGTGGCTAAAGTGTGTTTAGCTGTTTCAGGAAAACTGTTTTCGAAATCTATTTCCAAATGTAAGGCTCACGCGGTTGTGTAACAAAAAATTGTGATTGAAATTGAGAAATGTGAACACGAGGCAATACCTCGTTGTAATTCTTGCTATTCGTTTCATGTTGCAAGGTGTCTTTGGTGGAAAATATATCTTGTTGTGTCATTCCTTATTGTTCTAGCAGTGGTTATCCGTACATGATCGTTGTGTCACTTTAGTTGCATCTTTTATGCCATTTGTGTTATTGATTTCCGGTACTAGTTCTTGCTACTAACTTGTTCCGTATCAGTTTTTTCTTCACTTTCCATTAAATATTCGTATTACATTTTCACGTTGCCTATTTATATCCTAATAGGTGCCTTGATATGGCCTCGTAACTACTCTATTGATGTTAGGTTTGATACTTACTAGGTACCATTGTGGTATACTCATACTACGTTTTTGCACATTTTTGTGCAAAACCAGGTACGTCTGCTCGTAACAGTCGTTAGAGGTTATTGTAGCTGCTGCTTGGAAGACTTCAAGGTACACCCGCTCCATGTCTGCATGCCTCAAAGTTACCTTCCCTATTTTACTTCCTATTGTATTTCTTTTAGACAGTGATATATTAGATATTCTAGAATTATTCCATAGAGCTTATGCCTCAGTTCCATCGGTTTTGGGGTATGTATTATGATATTCTATTGTCAGGAGGTTTTTATCAATTATTCAGTTGTTTTCAGTAACTTGTTAATTATATCTATTCAGTTATTATTGATTGTTAGGCTTGCCTAGTCGTAAAGACTAGGTGTTATCACGACATCCTATGGAGGAGAAACATGGTCGTGGCAGTATGATTTGTATCATTATCTTTGATACATGTTGTTTGTATCATATCTAGATTCATGTCAGATTATTCCTTCATTTTCTTATTTGACTGTTAGTGAGTGTCAAGTCGACCCCTGACCACTACTTCTTTGAGGTTAGATTTGATACTTACTAGGTACCATGGTTTGTACTCATACTACACTTCTGCATATTTTGTGCAGGTTCTTAGGCTGGTGTGAGTGGTGTTCATCTAAGTCAGTAGGAGGACTTGTAGAGACTTCGTGGTGAGCTGTTCTACTTAATCGATTTGCAGCACATCGAGTTCCCTTCTGTAAGACCCCGTGAAAATGAGTGCTCAAATCCTAGCAACTCATATAGTCAGATACACCTATGTGTTGGGATCCTTTCTACTGATTTTATGCTTAAAAATCAATAGTCAAAGTTTTCCGGAAAAATGTCATTTCTTCGGTCAAGAATGAGGTCGCAAATCAGGTATGCGAACCGCATCTCTACCACAGAGTCAATTAGAGAGTTAGTTAAATTTGATATTTAAAATGCGGTCCATTATGCGATCGCATAATCAATATGCGGACCGCATAGTCGTCGCATAAATTTCTTGAGGATTTGAGAAGGTTAGTTCTGCAGTCCAATCTGCGGACCGCATGTCAACTCTGTGATTGCAGAGTGAGACCGCGGATCCTGCACGAGCTTCAATTTTGTATAATTTTAAACTCGACCCCTTTTCTAATAAAACACCCCAACCCCTCATTTGTTCATATTTTCTTATCAAAACGAGAGAGAGTTCTTGAGAGAGAAAGGGGTCTTCATCAAGTTGATTCTCCAAAACTATCCGGTCCGGGAAATTCTAATTTACTATATTCACATGCACTTTTACAGGTAAAATCCCTAACACTTTTTCTTAATATTCAGACTTAAGCTAAGGGAGGGAGTCTCTTGCATTGATTTTTGAACTAATAGTTGGAAACCCACATGTAGCTTAAAAGACCTAGAATCTAACAAAAGCAATTGGGTAGTAGTAAGGGACCATGATTTGTAACCTGGATAGGCTCGGGTGGTAGAATGTGAACCCCAATTCTAAGACATGTGTGTTATTTGTGAACTTGAACTAGATTGACATTTCTTGATTGCTTGGTGAATGGAAAATAGAAGTGAAAAAGAAAATTCGACTCCAGGTATGTATGGCTAATCTTGATCCTTGTAAAATCTCCTTGTTTGGTGTGAGAATTGTTTGGTAGTTGATATCTATGTGGGTTATTTATGAGCTTCTTGTGACTGGTATGATTGTAAATGTATCTTGTGGTAAAAGTCGAGGAATAAGTGATTAAAGGGACTCATAAATGGTGAAATCAGAACAATTGTGGTAACAATGTACTTGAATTGTTGTGGGTATTTGTTGTGGTGACTTGAATTGCATATAAACTGTTGAATATGATGGAATTGGTACTGTTGGCTATGGAAACACTTGTAACTTTGTTGTGGCTGGGTCTTGAGAAGAATTGTTGTTGCTCTTCTTGTGAGTTGTTGATTGTTGATGTGTTGTTTGTGATTTGTGAACCGTGCGGCAGGAATGGGTTCCATGTCGCAACCCGAAGGTATAAGGTATGGGTTGGTGTGATAAGGTTTGCTGAGGTAATAAGGGTGAAAAAGTGATCGAAATCTTTATTGAACTAAATACTTGAGAAAATTTGTGAATTTATTATTGTGGAATTTTGAAAAGGCGAAAACAGGAGAGTGTGCAAACTTGTTCGGCTTGATTGTACTTTGCATGTGTGTTTGGGTGTTGCTTCTATTACTGTTTTCTACTTGTATATGGCTTGAGTTTACTTGGGATAAGGTTTGTTTATACATACTAGTAGAATTCAAATGTGTTGATGTCCCTTTTGCCGGGGGCGCTTCATTCGTGTTATGATTGTAGGTGGATCTTTAGCAGGTACTCCAGTCCACCGTCCGTAGCTCTTCGTCATTTCCTGTCAGCAATATTGGTGAGCCCTTTTCCTTCCAGCGGCCCTGCGTGGCCCATGCCTCCTCTTTTCTTGCATATTGAGATCTTATTTTGGTATGTGTAAAAGGTATAACCGGAGCCTTGTTACCGGCAAATATTGTACTATCATCTTTCATCCACAGAGGCTCCGTAGACAAGAAATGTGGGTCATGAACTATGTAGTATGTACTTTGTAATATGGGCATTGTAAATTATGAACCTTGCTGATATCATCTATGTTATGTATGCTTGCAAAAGGTGTTTCTAGTATAAATAACTGTGACGCACAGTTAGTGAGTAATGAAAAATATGGGGTAACTCGTGGGTTAGGAGAGGCACCCAGGTCCGCTTGACTGGGGATACCTGGTTGAGTGTCGGTCATGACCCTCGGATGTGGGGCGGGACAAACTTGGTATCAGAGCCTCAGGTTTTATAGGAGTCCTAGGATGTCTCGGAGCCGTGCCTAGTATATCCCTTCTTATCGGTATGTTATTGACCACATCTATAAGTAGGGGCTACATGGGCATTTAGGAAAATACTCTCTTCTTTGTTATTCCATTTCGTGCGATGAATTGAAAAGTGAGAGTATTTGTGTCTAACTCGTGCTTTGTTCAAAATTTTCAGAAATGGCACCTAATAAGAAAGATAGACTCAAGAGTCTACTAGTTTGTGCGATTGGCCCCTCCAGATTTCTCAGGCACAGACCTAGAGGCCGATCCGCGGGATTCTCTTGATGAGATGTACAAGACCCTTCATGTGATGAAGGCCACAGAGTCAAAGAGGGCTGAGTTGGCTTCTTACAGGTTGAGGGGAGCAGCACGCTCGTGGTTCGAGATGTGGGAGGATTCCCGCGAGGAGGGAAGACCTCTGTCTAGATGGGAGGAGTTTGTGGATGCCTTTTATGGACCATTTCTTGCCTGTCGAGACAATGGCACCCGTGCCACTGAATTCGAGGTTCTCAAGCAGGGTAGTATGAGCGTTTGGGAGTACCATATGGAGTTCTTGAGGTTGTCCAAGTGTGCTCTTCAGTTAGTATTGACCATGGATGCTCGAGTTTCGTGTTTTGTTTAGGGTCTTAGTCTGTTGGTGGTGAATGAGGCTGCTATAGCAGCCTTACACTCAGATATGAATTAGGGAAAGATTGTGGGTTTCGCTCAGGCCACAGCGGCTAGGAAGTTGAAGATACGGGTGGATATGGAGAGTAGCATCGAGGTCCGGTCAATGGGTCACTCAGGGAGGTCAACTCCAGGGAGAGGGCCATCCCGGTCATATGCTCAGTCATCAGCAAGTGTTCCGCCATCTATGCACAGCTATCAGCAGGGTAGTTCGTCGAGGCCAGGTTCTGACAGTAGGAGGTTCCACCAGTTCGGTCATTCGGTAATGAGGCCCCGACAACAGGGGGAGCTACATGCCCCAAGTGTGGGAGGTTCCATACAAAGACTTTTTATTTGGATATCCCGATGTGTTACAATTACGAGGTGAGAGGGCATATCCAGCGGGACTGTCGTGCGCTCAGGCAGGGCATGGGTAGGGGATCAGCCCAGTCATCTGGTTCCTTAGTTGCTACATCATCAGTGCGTCGTCCAGTTCCAGTAGGCATGATGTAGTTAGGGGTGGGGCTCATGGTAGAGGTGGACCGAGCTGGTCCTATGCTTTGAGTGGTCGCCATAGTGCTGAGGCTTCTTCAGATGTTGCTACAGGTATCTTATTTGTTCAGACTATTGATTGTTATGCTCTTATCGATCTGGGGTCTTCGATGTCCTATGTCACCCCATTCATTGCTTCGATTTTTGGGATAGAACCCGAACAGCTTCATGAGTCGTTCTCTGTATCGACTTTGGTGGGTGATTCTGCTACAGCCGCGCGAGTTTATAGGAATTGTGTCGTCGCGATGTGTGGTCGTGTTATCACAGCCGACCTTATTGAGCTTGTAATGGTAGATTTTGATGTGATTATGGGAATGCACTGGCTTTATTTGTGCTTTGCTAAACTTGACTACCGGACGAGAGTCATGAGACTCGAGTTCCCTAATGAGCCAGTTATTGAGTGGAAAAGGAAAGGTGTTGTTCCAAAAGGTATTTCTATTTTTAATCTTATGGATTCGAAGATGATAAAGAAGAGGTGTATCTATCATTTGGTCTGGGTGGCAGACACCGCTTCAGAAGTATCTGCCCCCGAATTCGTGCCGGTTGAAAATGAGTTTCTTAAGTTATTTCCATATGAGCTTCCAGGGATTCCGCCAGATAGGGAGATTGATTTTGGAATTGATGTAGTGCCAGATACCCAGCCAACATCTATTCCACCATACAGAATGGCGCCAGCAGAATTAGAGAGTTAAAGGAGCAGCTGCAGGATTTATTAGAGAAGGGGTTCATTCGACCCAGTGTGTCTCCATGGGGTGCTCCAGTTCTTTTTGTCAGGAAGAAGGATGGGTCGCTTCGAATGTGCATCGATTATCGGACCACAAGAGTCTCCAACATTTGTTCAAGCAGAAGGAGTTAAACTTGAGGCAGCGGCAGTGGTTAGAATTGCTTAAAGACTATGATATGAACATCTTGTACCATCTAGGAAAGGCGAATGTGGTGGCCGACGCCCTTAGTCGGAAATCCATGGGTAGTTTGGCTCACTTGGGAGCGGATCAGAGGCTCCTAACTCGAGTGGTTTATCAACTGGCCAGTCTTGGGGTTTGTATCTCGACCCCAAATGAGGAGGAAATTATGGTGCACAACATAGAAGAATCGTCACTTGTAGCGAAAGTCAAGGAAAAACACTTCATTGATCCATCATTGGCATAAATGAAGGAGGCAGTTTGGAGTAACAAGATTTCGGCATTTTCACTCGGCATCAATGAAGGTGTGTTGCGATGTCAGGGTAGGCTATGTGTTCTAGATGTAGATAATCTTCGGGAAAAGGGTCATGACGGAGGCTCATCATTCTAGGTATTCGGTGCACCCATGTTCGACAAAAATGAATCACGATCTCAAGGAAATTTATTGGTGGAGCGGTATGAATAGGGGTGTGGCAACCTTTGTATCTAAATGTTCGAATTGTCAGCAAGTCAAGGCCGAGCATCAGCGGCTTGGTGGGTTAACCCAGCTTATGGAAATATCAATGTGGAAATGGGAGATGATCAATATGGATTTCATGGTAGGACTACCTCGTACTCAGCACAAGTTCGACTCAATTTGGGAGATAGTGGATCGACTCACAAATCAGCTCAGTTCGTGCCGGTCAAGTCCACTGATACTGCTGGACAATATGCTCGATTGTATATCAAGGAAATAGTGAGGCTTCATGTTACTCCACTTTCTATTATTTCGGATCGAGGGGCTCAGTTCACAGCTAAGTTTTGGAAGAAATTTCAGCAAGGTTTGGGTAGTCAGGTGAACCTTAGCACGGCTTTCTATCTGCATGCCGATAGTCAAGCAAAGCGGACTATTCAGACGCTTGAAGATATGTTGCGGGCTTGTGTCTTGGATTTCAAAGGTAATTGGGATGATCATTTGCCCCTTATAGAATTTGCTTACAATAACAACTTCCATGCCAGCATCCAGATGGCCCCGTTTGAGGCATAGTGCGGGAGGAGATGTAGGTCCTCGATCGGATGGTTTGAAGTGGGTGAAGCAGAATTGATAGAGCTGGATCTCGTGCACAACGCCATGCAAAAAGTTAAAGTCATTCAGGAAAGGATGAAGACTGTGTAGAGTCTCTAGATATCCTATGCGGACGTGCGTTGAAGAGAATTGAAGTTCCAAGAGGGTGATTGGGTATTCTTGCGGGTGTCTCCTATGAAGGGGGTCATGCAATTTGGGAAGAAAGGGAAGCTAAGTCCTAGATATGTCGGGCCTTATCGGATTACTCAAAAGGATCGGACAATTTGCTTATAGGCTGGAGTTGCCCCATGAAATGTCCTTAGTGCACCCGGTGTTCCATATGTCCATGTTAAGGAAGGCAGTTGGGGATCCGTCCACCATCGTGCCAGTTGAAGACATCAAGGTTATTTAAGAATTACCATAAGAAGATATTCCGGTTGCTATTCTTGATAGACAAGTCCATAAATTGCGAAATAAGGAGATCGCTTTGGTTAAAGTTTTGTGGCAAAATCAACAGGTCGAAGAGGTCACGTGGGAAGCAGAAGATGATATGAAAGTAAAATACCCCCATTTGTTTGAACAAGTCTAGGAGTGGTCGTGTAAGTTCTTTTCCCAAATTGTGCCCCATTTGGTGCAAAAGACACCCTATTTCTTCCCTAAATGCTTTACTATTGTAATTCTACAAGTTGTGCCAAAACTTTTGTGTGTTGTGATTGTTTGGGCCATATGCAACTCTTATCGGTAAATGAAAGTTTTGTGCTTTTATGGTAAGTAAGTGGCCCATGGTAGTGTAAGTGTAAAATATTAATAATTAATTTTGCATGGATATACTGTATTGAAATTATTAAATTATGTCGCACTCCTTAAGGTAATCAACTATGTGCAAAAGGGTGTCAAGCAATTGAATGCACACAGGTGTAAAGGTAATGAATTGTGTGCCGGTCATAGGAATAACAAGTTTTGTGTTATGGTGTTTGGGAATGTGTTTTGGGGGCTCTCTGACAGGTAGATGTCCATATTACAAAGGAAACTCTGGAAAAAAATTTCAAAAATATGAGAGTTAGTGAAAACTTAGGAGCTTGCATATCATTTTTTCAAACCATTTGATTTTCAAAGTCCTCATTCGAGGACAAATGATCTTAAGCGGGGGAGGAAGTAAGACCCCGTGAAAATGAGTACCCAAATCCTAGCAACTTATAGAGTCAGATCCACCTATGTGTTGGGACCCTTTCTACTGATTTTATGCTTAAAAATCTAGAGTCAAAGTTTTCTGGAAAAATGTCATTTCTGCAGTCAAGAATGCGGTCGCAGATCAGGTATACGGACCGCATCTCTGCCGTAGAGTTAATCAGATAGTTAGTTAAATTTGATGTTTAAAATGTGGTCTAGTATGCGATCGCAAGGTGACGAATGGGTACACAGGTTGTATGCAGTATTTGACTTATTTAGGTTACTTAGACTATTTTCATGCTTTAATTTAAATGGCATACCATGTTCTAAATTCTCGTAGTCAATTTATCCTTCATTGTGTTAGAATACCCTTACATGTCTTATTTCACTTGTTTAGTACTTATTTTATATCCTACTTGCTAAATCTCTCCCATACTTTAGTTGAACTTGTTGCTTCTTTTATTGTTACATGCTATCTCTTTTTTGTTAATAATCGTTGTTTGAAGTTATTATTCGTGTTATCTCTTCCCTTATTGATTTTTGTTACTTGGAGTACTTGTCCAGGTTATCCCTTTACTTGTTAATTTTCATTATTTGAGACTCATTATTGAATATCATCTCTTTTATTGTGAGTTAGTTTTATCTAATATTGTAGTTATGCATTATTTCTCTCATTGTTGAGTTATTTGGTTTTGAAGTTATGAAAGTCATTAAACGTTAAGGCGGTGTTGGTTATTGTTGAAATATCTATTTTATTGAGCATTTTTCATCCATTGTTGTTGTTGATATTCTTGTATACGTTGTGATGGAGCCATGGGCTATTATTGTGGAAACATTGGTATTGTTGTTGTTGTTGGCAAGTTGTGATATATGGGAACTTGTGGTGTCACTTGTTATTGTGATATGATATTGACGCTAATGAGGCGGTATAAGGCTTGAGGTTGATGTGCATGCAACAGTATAAGGTGGGACTAAAGTGCGTGTTGCTTGTAAGGGAACTATGTGAAGCCACGTGGCGTCATAAGGTGGCTAAAGTGTCTGTAGCTATTTCTTAAAATCTATTTCCAAATGTAAGGCTCACACGGTGGTGTAACAAAAGATTGTGATTGAATTTGAGAAATGTGAACACGAGGCGATACCTCGTTGTGATTCTTGCTATTCGTTTCATGTTGTAAGGTGTTTTTGGTGGAAAATATATCTTGTTGTTTCATTCCTTATTGTTCTAGTAGTGGTTATCCGTACATGATCATTGTGTCACTTTAGTTGCTTCTTTTATGCCATTTCTGTTATTGATTTCTGATACTAGTTCTTGCTACTAACTAGTTCCGTATCAGTTGTTTCTACACTATTCATTACATATTCGTATTACATTTTCACATTGCCTATTTATATACTAATAGGTGCCTTGACATGGCCTCATAACTACTCTACTAATATTAGGTTTGATACTTACTAGGTACCATTGTGGTATACTCATACGACGCTTCTGCAGATTTTTGTGCAAAACCAGGTGCTTCTGCTCGTAGCAGTCGTTAGAGGTTGTTGTAGTTGCTGCTTGGAAGAATTCAAGGTACACCCGCTCCATGTCCGCATGCCTCAAAGTTACCTTCTCTATTTTACTTCTATTGTATTTCTTTTAGACAGTGATATAATAGATATTCTAGAATTATTCCATAGAGCTTATGCCTCAGTCCCACCGGTTTTGGGGTATGTATTATGATATTCTATTGTCGGGAGGTTTTTATCAATTATTCAGTTGTTTTCAGTAACTTGTTAATTATATTTGTTCAATTATTATTGATTGTTAGGCTTGCCTAGTTGTAAAGACTAGGTGTTATCACGACATCCTATGGAGGAGAAACAGGGTCGTGGCAATATGAGTTGTATCATTAGCTTTGATACATGTTGTTTCTATCATATCTAGTTTCATGTTAGATTATTCCTTCATTTGCTTATTTGACTGTTAGCCTGACCACTACTTCGTTGAGGTTAGATTTGATACATATTAGGTACCATGGTTTGTACTCATACTACACTTCTGCATATTTTTGCAGGTTCTTAGGCTGGTGTGAGTGGCATTCATCTAAGTCAGTAGGAGGACTTGTGGAGACTTTGTGGTGAGATGTTCTACTTAATCGATTTGCAGCACATGGAGTTCTCTTCTGTAAGACCCCGTAAAAATGAGTGCTCAAATCCTAGGAACTCATAGGGTCATATCCACCTATGTGTTGGGACCCTTTCTACAGATTTTATGCTTAAAAATCTAGAGTAAAAGCTTTCTGGAAAAATGTCATTTCTACGGTCAAGAATGTGGTCGCAGATCAGGTATGCGGACCGCATCTCTACCGCAAAGTTAATAAGATAGTTAGTTAAATTTGATGTTTAAATTGCGGTCCATTATGCGATCGCATAATCAATATGCGTACCGCATAGTCGTCGCATAAATTTCTTGAGGATTTGAGAAGGTTAGTTCTGCGGTGCAATATGCGACCGCAGAACAGGAATGCGGACCGCATTCCCACTACATACCCAAGCAGAGAGGCCAGCAATTTCGAACCCTTCTACGGTCCAATCTGCGGATTGCATTTTCAACTCTGCAATCACAGAGTGCGACCGCGGATCTTGCATGGGCTTCAATTTTCTAAAATATTAAACCTGACCCCTTTTCTAATAAAACACCCCAACCCCTCATTTTTGCATATTTTCTGAACAAAACAAGAGAGAGGGAAGAGAGAGTTCTCGGGAGAGAAAGGGGTCTTCATCAAATTGATTCACCAAAACTATCCGGGCCAGAAAATTCAAATTTATTGTTTTCACCCCCACTCTTACAGGTAAAATCCCTAACTCTTTTTCTCAATTTTCAGACTTAAGCTAAGGGAGGGAGTCTCATGCATTGATTCTTGAACTAATAGTTGGAAACCCACATGCATGTCTTAAAAGACCTAGAATCTAACAAAAGGAATTGGGTAGTAGTAAGGGACCATGCTTTGTAACCTGGATAGGCTCGGGTGGTAGAATGTGAACCCCAATTCTAAGACATGTGTGTTATTTGTGAACTTGAACTAGATTGACATTTCTTGATTGCTTGTTGAATGGAAAATAGAAGTGAAAAAGGAAATTCGACTCCAGGTATGTATGGCTAACCTTGATCATTGTGAAATCGCCTTGTTTGGTGTGTGAATTGTTTGCTAGTTGATATCTATGTAGGTTAGTGAGCTTCTTGTGACTGGTATGATTATGAATGTATCTTGTGGTAAAAGTCGAGGAATAAGTAATTAAAGGTACTCATAAATGGTGAAATCAGAACAAGTGTGGTAACAATGTACTTGAATTGTTGGGGGTATTTGTTGTGGTGACTTGAATTGCATATGAACTGTTGAATATGATGGAATTGGCACTGTTGGCTATGGAAACACTTGTAACATTGTTGTGGCTGGGTCTTGAGAAGTATAGTTGTTGCTCTTCTTGTGAGTTGTTGATTGTTGCTATGTTGTTTGTGATTTGTGAACCGCGCGGCAGGAACGAGTTCCACGCTGCAAACCGAAGGTATAAGGTGTGGGTTGTTGTGATAAGGGTGGCCGACGTAATAAGGGCGGTCGAGGTAATAAGGGTGGAAAAATGATCGAAATCACTGTTGAAATAAATACTTGAGCAAACTTGTGAAATTATTATTGTGGAATTGTGAAAAGGGGAAAACAGGAGAGTGTGCAAACTTGTTCGGCTTGTTTGTACTTTGCATGTGTGTTTTATTGTTGCTTCTATTACTGTTTTCTACTTTTGTACAGTTTGAATTTACTTTGAACAAGGTTTGTTTATACATACTAGTACAATTCAAATGTGCTGACGTCCCCTTTGTCGGGGGTGCTACATTCGTGTTATGATTGTAGGTGGATCTTTAGCAGGTACTCCTGTCCACCATATGTAGCTCTTCCTCATTTCCTGTCAGCAGTATTGGTGAGCCATTTTCCTTCTGAGGGCCCTGCGTGGCTCATACCGCCTCTGTTCTTGAATTTTGAGATCTTATTTTCGTATGTGTAAAAGGTATAGCCGGAGCCTTGTTAGCGGGAAATGTTGTACTATCATCTTTAATCCTTAGAGGCTCCGTAGATAGGAAATGTGGGTCATGAACTATGTAGTATGTACTTTGTAATATGGGCATTGTAAATTGTGAAGCTCGCTAATATCATCTATGTTATATATGCTTGTAAAATGTGTTTCAATTATAAATAATTGTTCCCCTCGGTTAGTAAGTAATGAAAAATGTGGGGTAACTCGTTGGTTAGGAGAGGCACCCAGGTCCACTTGACTGGGAATACCCGGTCGAGTACCGGTCATGACCCTCGGATGTGGGGCGTGACACCTTCCTTGCTTATCTCTTATGTCTATCTATTTCATTCAGACATGCAATGAATTCAGATTTTACATACTCTTGCTAGATGCCTGTGATGATTGTGACATCCAGTTTGGGGGGGGGGGGGGTATTAGCAGTTCTGGTTGTGTTTAAACCTTGTCTTTGCTAGTTTATATATGTTATAATACTTGAGATTATTTCATTTCTTATCATATTAATTTATTAAAATTCAACAATACCGAATTTCTCTTCCCTCTTCTACTGGAATGCCTCTTAATTCCATAGCCGACCCATCTCAATGTCTTACCCTAGATCAAGACCTCTATCCCACTAAATCTGAAATAACCCAAACTTTTCGAGGTGGAAATTGAGTTAGAGGAAAATCTCATTCCAAACCCAATTCAGCTAATACTACACTCTACTTAGGAGAATTTATAATGAGTTTACACCCTCTATGCTAGGCATGCTCTCCATACTAGACCTGACCTCAGGCTGAACCGGAATACAAGTTGTACCGGCACCTTAAGTTTTCCTGTTAGTAAGAGTAAATCTAGTAGTTCCAGTTAATACATGTTGATGTATGGAAACCCTACAGAAAAGCTACATGTGACAGAAAATAGTGCTTTGTAACTGTTATTGATGACTACAGTAGATATACTAGGGTTTGTCTAACTTAATTGAAACGTGAGGTCTTAATTTTACTTAAAGATTTATTAGCAAAGGTAAAGAATAAGCTGGATGTCTTTGTGAAGATGATAAGATCAAATAATGACTCATAATTTTTCAATTCTCAATGTACTGAGCTATTTCTCCTCTTGGTAAGTCCATCAAAGTAGTTGTGCTTATACACCACAACAGAATAAAATAATAAAAAGGAAACATAGGCCTCCCGAAGTATGACCACTATGAGCCTAGTGCTCTAGAGTATGGGCGGTGGGAGTCTGAGCTCCATCCCCAATCTATGAAATAGCTGGTGTAACAGAGATCAATCCTGCTTGAGCCAATGCACCAAACATTTGCTGGAACTGTGCTAAAGTCTCGTGAAGTCTGAGGGTAACAACATGCACCTTCGGTGCCTGTTCCCCAATCGGAGCTACTAGTGGCTCCTCAACTACTTATCTGTCAGGTGCTCTAGCTGCGCATATGCCTCTCCTCATCCTCTACCTCAGCTCCAGCCTCTTGCGACTCTAGCAGGGGGCACGAGTGTCTGCTAAGCTGATCCGATAGCGCGTGGCTTCGCCATCTATGAGAGAATCAATATATAAAGGCTCAAATTTTGGAATCAACAAATCCGCATTACAGGAATGAAAGAAGTGGAATTTTCCTAATAGTTCTGTATCCTCTCGAAGATAAGTACAGACGTCTCCGTACCGATCCGCAAGACTCTACTAAACTTGCTCGTGATGAACCTAAAGTTCCGATACCAACTTATCAAGACCCAAAATTTTACCTCAGGCGACGTGATGGCACCTAGTCTCTAAGACTAGGTAAGCTGATTACTTACCACAATTAAGGCAATTTAATCTAAATCATAGAATTATATAAAATACCGAAATAAATGTGAAATAAGCTACACGACAATAATCACTACAACCTCCCAAGACTAGACAATATAGAGTCAAGAACTCTAGCTGAATATATGGAAAGATCTCAAAAATCAAAATACAATATTGTTCAAATAACAAGCTAATAGTATAATGAAAGGAAAGGACTCCAAGGGACTGCAACGACTAAGCAACTCTACCTTGAATCCTCGTGATCAATAAGCTAACTCTGCCCGAGTGCGATATCTCCAATAACTAGATGTGCACCAAAATATGTAGAAGTGTATTAATTATGAAGACTAACCTCGGTGAAGTAGTGACGAGGTATAAGTGAAGTCACCTGCTAGTCAAAATAACATGTGCAGTATAGAAGTATAGAGCTAATAATGAAAAACATGAATAAGTAAATGTCAACAAGAATCAACATGTGATTTAAATAGTAATGTAATAAGAAAAACGTGAAAGTACCACTGAAACCAAATAAGGAACACAAATGACAACCGGTCAAGTTGTTCTAACACAAGTTTTGCAATGAAATTACTTCGAGATATCTCATCTCATAATCACAAGTTACGAGTCTCAAACCATAAATCATATGCTCACAACACTTTGTTCCCACATGTCTAATCACAACCGCATGGACAACTCACGTGCCAATATCCCAATCCATCCGACATGATCACAGGCTCACAATCACAATCCACCCGGCATGTCACATGCTCACAATCACAATCCGTCCGGCATGGTTACTATCACTATCCGCTGGCATGGTCACATGCTCAATATCAACATAAAAGCAGATAATACAAGAATACATGGACATGATCAATAAAGGTTAAGTTTCATACTTCCAAACTAGTATATGTAGCATGCTACGGTGTATGCTTGTGCGAGTGTACTAGTATAGCCCAAGTCAACAAGTAATTATCAAAGACACCAAGTAACTCATTGAAAGCAATGCAACAAGTCACGTAAGGTGTATAACATACAAAAGGAAAATCACGCTATCACACGAATATCATAACACAATTCTCCCAGGCCGTCACACATCATCCTTGACATTGCCATCCTTATCTCTCTAATAGCCACCAGTATCATTCCGCCCTGACAGTATCATTAGCTATCTGTATCATTCTGATAGCCACCCGTATCACTCGGCATTATAGCCACATGTATCACTCCGCACGGACATGAACACAATAGCCACCTGTATCACTCTTCACAATCAAAAATAGTGAGATGTCACCTTTATGCCCCGCATAACAACAACAATGAGAGGCCACCCTTATGCTCCGCATAACAACAACCAATCCACACAACAATTCACATATGCTAACATCGCAATAAGATGACATATCAACTCGTACCACAAGTGACTATAGGCCACAACCTTTCCAAAAGAACCAGTAATATTAATATTTCCACAACAACTAGCCTACGACTCAAACACAATGTGTATAGAATCTCAATAACAATAAAAAGAACTAGAAAGTAACTCAACAATGAACACCCCATTTAAACACATCTTCAATTAAATTGTATTAATGACTTTCAATAATTCAACTTCAATTAATTGCTTAAGGATAAACTCGATAATGAAGGTATTTCCATGAAATGGCAAACTTTAGATTCTAGTGTATGAAATAGGCTAACAATGAAAAAGATGGCACAAAGTAGTAACTATGTCTAAATGCATGAGAATAACCCAGAAACAAAATGATATCATGTAACAACAATTTCAATTAAGAGTAACCTAATGATAAATGAAGTCACATAATGATAAAAGAGGTGATAACTTCAAATAAAGCAAATAAGAGTATATTTGACAAGTAAATAATGTGACATGTAACAACAACTTCAAATAAAGTATGTAAAAGTAAACATGATAAATAAAAGATATATCATGTGCTAACAATTCCAAATAAATATATGAAAAAAGTCTAAGAGTCTGAATCGGTAAATTTCCACACATATGCCCGAGTACGCATTCAACACTTCGCGTACACGGCTTTCACATAACACAAATAATACAACAACTCAAATCCTAAGGGGTAGTTCCCCCATATAAAGTTAGACAATAGACTTACCTCAAAGAAGCTAAACAATACTCTAAAATGACCTTCTCATGTGAAACAACCTCCGGATAGCTCAAATCTAGCCAAAATAACTTAATATCATAAATAAAAACCACAGAAAATAATTTCAGATAATAAAGCTTCGATATTCAATGAAAACTAAAAATTCAACCCCGAGCCGACACCTTTGAACCCGATAAAACTCACAAAATCTAATAATTCGTTCAATTACGAGTCTAACCATACTAATTTCACTAACTCTGAATCGATATTCAAAACTCAATTATTCACCTTAGGAAAGTTCAGACAAAAGTCCTTCCTCTTCAAATCCTTAATTTTGGTGTAATAATGCATGAAAAAATAAAATATTTAATCAAAACAAAGATAAAATTACTTACCCTCAAGATTTGAGTATTTGTCTACTCCAAAATCGCCTTAGTTATGCTCCAAGAACTCAAAAGATAAAGAAAATGAACTCAAAAAACCAAAATTTGATGTTTTAATGCACTGCTAGGGGTCCTTCTTCGCGACCATAGTCTCCAACCTCGCGATTGCAATTCCCAAAGAATTTCAGCACAATTTTACCCTTCGCGATCGTCGCCATGCTAACGTGATAGCAATGAATAAATTCCAACAAGCTTGCCCAACTTTTCTAGACAACCTCTAGTATAATGGTTATATATTTTTATACAAAACTCTAAATGATAAAATGTTTAATTTTTTGAAATTAGAAATAAATGCCTACAACTTTTATTTTTGGATTATCTCCAAATTTCTTATAGATTGCAAGATATAAGCTTCCATAGTCAGTCTTGTGACATTAGAACTTTCTTCTACGCGATCGCGATTCACTCTGACCTAAACAACAATTTTCTCTTTGGGAGACCCAAAGTCTGCGAACACGATGCACACCCATATGACCAAAAATCAGTAGCTAAAAATAGCCTAAATGGTCCGAAACTACCCCAAAACTCACCCAAGCCCCTTGGGACCCCTTTCGAACATACCAACAAGTTCCAAAATATATTACGGACCTAGTCGAGGCCTCAAAGCATACATAATAACATCAAAACTATGAATCATCAATCAAGATCAATCTCTTAAGTTGATAAATTTCAAACTTCGAACCAAGCGTGCGATTCATGCCTAACCAATCCGGAATGAATCCAAGTTTTGCATACAAGTTCCAAATGACATACCGAATATATTCCAACTACCGGAACAACAATCTGAACTTGATAACATCAAAGTCAGCTCTCAATCAAACTTATGAACATTCCACACTTTAAAATTTCCGACTTTCGATAAAATGCATTAAATCAACCAACTGACCTCTAAATTCAAATTCAGACATACAGCTAAGTGTACAATCACCATACAAAGCTATTGGAACAATCAAAATACTATTTCGGAGCCGTCTACAAAAAATTGAAACTCTGGTCAACTCTTACAACTTAAACTTTTAAACCAAACCTGATCATACAAGCAAGTCACAATACGAAGATACTCGAGACCTTAAGCTACCGAACGGGACGCTAATTCTCAAAATAATTGGCCGAGTTGTTACAGTTATTCATTCATGCCATTTGATACCTCAATAATAATGACAAAAGTAACCCATTATATCTATGAAGCTTGTATAGTAATATAAATAAATGAATTGACAGTGAAAAGAGTCGCCAGCTGTACCTAAAAAGAATATAAATGTCTCTAACATCACAACCCGGAACATGAAATGGGGCTCACCAAAAGACTAGGAGGCGAGGAGTACCTAGAGAGGGTCCACGACATCCATAGTATCAAGAGTTTCATCCCCAAAATAGATGAAGCATCCTAGAGTAGGGATATAAGTACATATCGACAAGTACTCGTACGCATCTTCAACTCCCTCGCATAAAATGGGACAGAACATTTAAAGATAAACATGAAGAAGTAATATTTAATTCAAAACATATAAATTTCATTAGATAAAATATTATAAAGTTGAGCTTTAAACAAAATTGTAGCCTTTTGGGAGGTGCGTTAGTCATTCACATATTTATTAAACCACCATGTATATAATTGGAGTCCGATATCGGACCAATCGGTTAAGCCATATCATTATAGGTTCATGTGATTCGACATTTATTAGCTAGTACTTCATTTATGCCAACCAAGGGAGACTATCTAATTATCCAAACCAATGATGCGCCCACAAGACTACACCAGCACCTGCAACTTCGGGTATTTGGTACCTTTGGCAAATACCTTCTCATTTATTTATGTGACTCTCAAATTATTTTACTTTATTTGTCACCTTTGGTCCTTAATCATAGTCCTTAACTTAGGCTTAATAGCCAATGTATCCTTCTTATTACATTTGTATATTCATTTACCTTTTATCATTTGAAAAATATAAATTTACATCCATGTCCTTCGGAAAACTTTATCATTATTAATTTTCAATTAAAACTTGAAGCATTTATAATCATTTTGTCATGTGAAACATAGCACCTGAAACTATAATATTTGAGTGCAAATATGGATAGTGTATAATTATGTGTCACCTACAATTATTTACTAAGAATTTGAAATTAATTTTGTCATATAGCTACATTTAGAAACATGTAGTTTTGGAAATTTTTTTTATAGAGGGTTGAACTCAATATAACTTGAGATTCCCAAATTTAGCTTACCTCCTCGTGCTCCATTCGACTTAGTGAGAATTCAACCAACACAATATAATAGGAACTGGCCATGTATCATCCAATTTCTGAATTTGTTACTACCTATTTACTATTCATCACAAATCCTAGTTCATAAGACCCATTAAGAACGTGTATCCCCTCTCATTCAAATAACAATTCTTAACTTATTATACCTCCTAAATATCCATCTCATACTTGCATTTGAAACACATGATAGAAACATTACTTTTGGGTTCAAAACCCTAGCTTGGGATCATTGAAGAGATTCTTAAAATTGAGTGAAATCCTATGGATTTTGATCCATAAATAGGTTACATCTAGTACAGAATGATATTATCAGATACTACTTTGGGAAGGGGGGCGGGGTGTATTTATGGTGGAAGATATAATCCCATCAAGGATTAAAGTACAAGTTCAAAATCCAACTCTCTCTCTCTTTATCCGACGACGCTCTTATTAAAAGATTTGAAGACCGTGTGTTGGCCCACTATCCACTTGCCTAATTATGCATAGGCTGGCCCTTCCTCTTGGTCATTTTGGTTAAGCTTCTAGAATGGCCTATGCATGCCGCATAAAAGCCTACAAGGACTTGTGTAGGAGCAACCGTAAAGGGGGGAGTGTTGTGTAGGTAGTGTTAGCCTTACATAAACATGGTCCAACATGCATAGGTGAGCGTTTCTGTGTGTGGGGCTTGATTTGAGCGTGCTTGGGTTGGCTCCTCTCATGCATCTGAGGTTCTCTCAATGCGTAGGAGGCTCATGTCTATGCATAGGAAACCTGAAGGTCTCTTCATTTCCTCTTTTCTTTTTTTATTGGCTACGCACCATCATAGGTGGGCATAAAATCCAAAAAATTGAATTCCGAACTGAATAGAATTAATTTAGTATTTCGATTACGGTTTTTTTGATAGTTTGGTCTAATTCGGTTTTACATTTTTGGTATTTCGGTATGATTTTCGGTATTAAGATGCTGAAATTTCTGCATACCGAAATACCGAATTATTAAAGACTTTAAGTTGGACCTATAGCTATACTACCCAATGCCCAACCCAAGTTGTATATCTAATCTAATGTCCACTCTCCCAGCCCAACCCAATAAGTCCAACTCTCTAGTTTTTCATTTTTAGGTAAAAATTGCATGGGGCGTCCTATTTGGGTGTCCCTTTTTAACCTGTAGCCGTTTTATTTTTTTGTTTGCACCCGTATCCATTTTTTTGATAAAAGCTAATTGAAAAGACTATTTTGCCCTTATTTATTAAAAGACTACTTTCTATCCAAGTATACTTACTCTAGTCCTTTTCTCTTTCTCTCTCTCTCTCTCTCTCTCTCTCTCTCTCTCTCTCTCTCTCTCTCTCTCTCTCTCTCTCTGTCTCTCTCTCTCTCCCATTATTCGCATTATTTCGATTTGCTCTTCTCTGAAATCAAAGGGTTTCGTCGTTGTTTCGAATTTTCAACTGCTAGTCATCGTTATTCCCACATTACGATTTAATCAGAGGTACATTGCATTAATTTAATTTCTGGTTTTGGGTTTGATATTCATGTATTTATGCGTTTGATAGGTTCATTAGTTTTACTGTTTATGTTTATGTCGTTAATGAAAATTCTATAAATTCTTCTGTGATTAGACGTTCAAATTTTTGTGGGGTATTAGTAAAGTGAACAGATGAATTTATTAAGAACTTTAGCCGCTAGACCGAAGTATTTTTTGTGCATCATGATTTTTTAATTTAGCCAGTTAAGGAGAAAAACTTCGGCCTAACAGCCGAAGTGTTTAATAAACAACTAAAGAACTTCCGCCTTTAGGCCGAAGTATTTTTTGTGCATTATGATTTTTTAATTTAGCCAGTTACGGAGAAAAACTTCGGCCTAACAGCCGAAGTGTTTAATAAACAACTAAAGAACTTTAGCCGCTAGGCCGAAGTGTTTTTGGTGAATCATGATTTTTGTTAGGAAAATTACCAGCGATGTCCATTTAGAAGTAGCTCATTATAAAAATTGGCCAATTGATAAAATATTACTAGTATTAGCCAAAATGGCCAATTAGCTATTTGTAGCAAAAAATATTAAATTTTTACTTTTTTTGAGTGAGTGCTATTAGAGTAGATTGGGTATATCTTAAGGAGATTGAATCTTAGTTTTAGGATGATTTGGTGAAGTTTTGGGGTGATTTGAATTGAAAATTCGAAGTAAAAATTGAATATGAAAAACAATGATACGTGTATCACATTGTGTATCACATATGTATCATATTTGTATCGATTATGTATCACATTTATATCCATATATATATATATATATATATATATATATATATATATATATATATATATATATATATATATATATATATGTGTGTGTGTGTGTGTGAGATACATGCGTGATACATGTGTCACAAAAGAATTTTTTGACATCGATTTAATTATGAATTTTGATACAAAACCAGTCCAAATCACCTCCAATCTTCCTTAAATTTTGTATATTGACTTATCTATATATTTTCAATGAATTTCGACTATACCCATTAAAAAATTCATTGTTTGTTTTGATTTTTGGAATATTGGCTAAGGGTTAGTAAGTTGAAACTTATATGGGACATTTCTGTAAGTTTTCCTTTTTGTTACATATGGTAATTTAGGAGGTTTTACGCCAAATTGCATAAGAGAGAAAAAAAAAAGGAAAAAGAAAAAAGAAAAATGAGGCTGAGGTATTAGAGGGAGAGTCGAGTATCTTTCACTTATTTATTTCACTTGCCATGTCATAGACGATTAATGATGCATTTTTTTAAATGTTAAAGAGATTTGAAAAGCTATTTAATTGATACAAATTCGGCAAACATGAAATGTTTAATAAATACTAGTAAAGATGACATGCCAACATGAATTTTTTGTTGCCAAGTTTGCGACGTTATTAATGTATTCAGCCTGCGATATAACCCTTATCAATAGTAAAATTTTGACTTTTTCGACTTAAAATATATAAAAAGAAATTTGTTATGAAATAATTTGTACATTGGATACAACATTAGATATTACATTGGATATTATATTGGATGCTACATTGAATGCTTATATTGTGAATATCTTAAAGATTAAATCTCATATTTTATGTTTATCATCAATACTTTTTATGCCTATAAAAGGTCATGTAATTGCAATGAAAATATACACACAATTGAAGAAGAAAATCTCTTCCTTCTCTCTATCTATATTTCTTGTTCATGTTTCATTAAGTTGCTTATATTTCTTGTTCATGTTTTACTAAATTGCTTTCATTTTATAACACGTTATCAGCACGAGTCTCTAAATAATTGAGATAAGCAAACATAGAATCAGTTACGTTGCCGGTGGAAACTCGAGTATTTTATATGTGAATCAATTCGCTTCAATTGTCCAGGGAGTGTCCCTTTCATTTTTTCTATATATTCTCACTTTAATATTTTGAATTTAACATTTGGTATTATTTATATTAAACAAAATTACAATATTATTTGTGCAGAAAAGTGAGTAGATTGAATCAAGAAGAACCATATGTAAGCTTACACTTTACTGGTTTTCATTTATTGAACTTGAAAAATTTTCAAAGGTTTCAAAGGTTCTACATCACTTGCAAAGTGATCCGTAAAACAAAGATTCTCTTATCTAAATATTTTTTTTTCTATTTTCCTTTACTTAATCTCGTAGCCTTATAAGTATATGTCAATTGGTACTCCTTGGAATTGTTATTACCTATCACATTCATTTATAATATTCTTAATTATATTTCTTAGCATAATTGATCTTTAATAATAGCTAAGATTCTCATATATAAGCTTTCGACAGAAAACTTGCTTAACTTAAACTATAACAGAGTTTCATGATATGTTCCAATTATTTTTTTTGGTTCGCTAACTCTTTCTTAAAAAAAATGTAATAAGGTAACTTACACTATTTATTTTATATTAGATTGCAATATAAAATATTGACTTATGTTTGTGTTATACTGCAGCCAATTTTTGGATTTGCCTATGTCTGTCTGGGCAGACACTTTTTGGTAATTTATGAAAACTATCCAGTCAAGCGTGGCATAAGAATTAGAAATCCGATTTTCATTAAAAAAAATAATAATAATAAATAAATAAAAATAAAAATTGACAGTGTTATAGATAAATACAAGTAAGTTACGTTGCTAATAATTGTCAAAGATGTTTAAAAGCTCCAAGATGAATCTAGTATATTTTGGCATATTATATTATTAATTGAGGGTAAGACGTTGGGTTCAAGTCCCACCGCACCATGAGGGTAAGACATCGGGTTCAAGTCCTGATGCTCCATGATAATAAGAGTTGGGTTCGTGTCCCAACTAAATATGACCTAACATGCTTTTATACGGGTAAGACATTGACTTGACTCCCAATGCACCATATTGAAAAATAGTGATGACAAAAGAAAAATAACATATTTTTCATAGAAAAGCATGAAGTTTGTCCCACTTGATTTGCACCATTCTCAAATTAAATGTGGTAACAGTGTATACTAAGTCTAAATGAAGACAAGTGGTTGACCAATGAACATGGGCGTGCCAAAGACAATAATAATAGTCATCATTATGGTAATTATAGAAATGAGAACAATATGAATTCTCAAATATTCCTTTAAAATGTGAAGGTGATGTTTGTCATCAATGTGGTATGAATATAATAAGCATGCCCATATGATTATAGTCAATTTTTTGAAAGAATGCAACTCGTGATAAGCATTATAAATACAGACTCATTCCTGAATATAGTATGAAAATATATATGTGATGCAAATTATGCACAAGAATGTATTTACCCATGGCTAAATAAATACTACAATTTACCTCTACGGGAGATTTGAGAGAAAGAAAGATCATAAACATTACTATATGGTTACATAAATATGTCATTGGTCTCGTACATGTGATACGCCAAAATATTTTGGGAGGCCTTATAAAAGGTTATTAAAGGCAAAAGTAAAAGCAAGAAATGATTTTGCTTATGATGATTTTGACCATGACAATTATTTTGATATGATTTTCTCTATGAAGGAGACATTCACCATAAGGATGGTGTGACAAAAGATCTTGTAGTACAAAATCAATTAAGAGCTCCGGAAGAGCTAATTTATTACTATCCGGATGAATGAAATTGTTCGTGACATTGATACTATGTAAGTCTCAAAATAAACTTTTAGAGTTTCAAATATATTAGCCGAAGTGGTTGGCATATTGAGACAATAAATGAAAGGAAGATTGATTATCTTCATACTACTATAACATACCGGGTAAATATGAAAGGTTACCTGGCTTCTTCTTTTTTCTATTCGTACTACACGAGTATAAGCATGATGATGGAATCACATGCCACAAGTAAACTAGAGGTTTACAGAAATAAATATTAGTTGGCATAACCGGTTGACCATCCAGGTTCAATTATGATGCGAAAAAATAATTGAGAATTCCATTGGCGTATATTGAAGAATAGAAGATTCTTCAAGAATTCTCTTGTGCTACTAATTCTCATTATATACCAGTTAAGGTTGGGATTGAATCCCTTGATTTCTGAAACGAATAAAATGTGATAAATATATGGGCCTAGTCACCTGCCATGTGGATCGTTTACTATTATATGATTTTAATAGATGCATCTATTCTATGGTCACATATGCATTTGTATCAACTTGCAGTTTGGTTTTTGCAAGATTGCTTGCTCAAATTATTAGAGCACAGTTCTAAAATATAAATTATGATGATTTATCTTAATAATACTAGTTTAAATCCAAGTTGGTTTAGCCAAAGAAAATTATATGCCTTCAATTATAGCTAAATCATTGGCTATGAGAACAAAACTCTCAAAAACAAAATTTTGTATGAGATGTATTATTTAATATACAACAACACTTGCTCGCATCTAGCCAAGTTATGAAAATTTCCCCTATCACAATCGGTTCAGGGTCAGAAACCAAATAATTTCTATAAAGAAATATGTATGTGCTATATGATTTAATTATGCCACCACAATACGCAAAGATGGATTCCCACGGAAGGTTGTGAAATGTGTTGGTGATCCCAACATTAGGGGGAGAAAATGGCAAGAGAGAAAGTAATATGTGAAATGAATTATTATGAATACATATAGATCCTCGTACAAAAAAACATACGAACTTGAAGTTAAGGTGATAATTCATTTACAAATTATTGCCAGACGCATTTGCTGACCCAAAGCTAAATGTCATATTTCAGTTGCTAATGCTCCAAATATAATAAAGTCCATGGGGGACAGAGTCTATGTCATGCATAAAACATAACAGACCAATCGGTTCCAAAGATAAACTCCTTGAAGAAGGAGAGGGGCAAATATTCAAAATGGTCATAATAAGGAGGCAAATGCTCTAGAAGAGCACCACGACATAAAACTTCATAAGACCTCATGGGAGAGGCACAAGTACCTGAAATAATGAGATAAAGAGATCTCAATAAGTTATGTCTTTATTAGGTAATAATGGAATCGACATAAAGTGATCGTCGACGATACTGTTAGTATAATGCAGCGCTCAATATTATTAATATTGACGAGGATCTTGAGCTCAAATCTGTCATGAAATTTGGACAGATAAATGATTGGCCAAAATAAAATAAAATACGCAATCAAGATTGATTTCACCTGAAAAATGTGAAGCCAGACGGATAGTCCCAACATATGAAAGTATAAAGCCAGTGGAGGTATAAATGTATTCTTGTGTGAAAAAGGTCAAGTCGATAAACATAAAGACGACTTGTGTTACAGGAAGATTGAAAATATCATGGCATTGATTATATAGATACATATTCTCTTGTGGTGGATGTATTCGTTTCAGGTTTTAATCTGGCAATACATAAAAAACTTGATATGCATATAATGGAAATCATTGAAGGATTTAAATTGTTCTGAAGCATATTATGATTTTAAAGAAATTTATTAAATAAGGCTTCAGTAATCCTTATGCGGATTGACATAATATGGGCGCATATGGTATAATTGCCCGAGAAAATACTTGTTGAAAGAAGGGTATAAGAATAATTCAATTTGTCCTTGTGCCTTTATAAAAGGGCCTGAATTTGAATTTGTTATAATTGCCGTATATCTTGATGATTCAAATATCATTAGAACTCTCGGGGAGCATCATAAAGCAGTAGAGTGTTTTATGAAAGAATTTGAAATGAAAGATCTTAGAAAGATAAAATTTTATCGTGGTCTATAAATATGAAAGATGAAAGTTTTGTCCATCAATCAACATACACTGAAAATATTTTAAAGCGATTCTATATGGATAAAGTACATCCATGAGTACCCTGATAGTTGTGTGATCACTTGATATAAATAAAGATTCATTATGATCTCATGAAAATAATGAAGAACTTCTTGATCTCGAAGTACCATATCTTAGTGCAATTGATGCACTAATGTATCTTGCTAACACCACAAGGCGTTACATAACTTTTTCAGTTAATATCTTAGCAAGATATAGATCTATCCCTACAATGAGGCATTGGAATGGGATCATACACATATTGCGGTATCTAAAAGGGACTACCGATATGAGATTATTTTGATGACGATGATTACAATCCCGATTTTGTTGGTTATGATGACGCGGGGTATTTATCTAACACATACAAGGCTTGATCTCAAACACGCTATGTGTTACATATGGGGGCATTGTCATATCTTGACAATCGACTAAGCAATCAATCATGGATACTTCATCTAATCATGCTGAGATAATTGCTATTCATGAAGCAAGTCGAGAATGTGTGTGATTGAGATCTATAATGCATCTTGTTCGAGACAAATATGGTTTGAAATGTGACAAACTACCCACAATTTTGTATGAAGATAATGCAGCATGCATAACTCAATTGAAGGGAGGATTCATAAAAGGAGATAGGACAAAGCACATTTCATCAAAGTTATTTTTCACACATGATCTTCAAAAGATGATAATATCAATGTGCAACAGATTCATTCAAGTGATAATATAGCTGATTTGTTTACAATATCTCTACCAACGTCAACCTTCAAGAAGATAGTGTACATGATCGGGATGCGAAGGCCCAAGGATGTGAATTGATGCTCTTATCAGGGGGAGTTAATGCACGTTGCACTCTTTTTCTCTTACAAGATTTTGACCCACTGGGTTTTCCTTGCAAGGTTTTTAACGAGGCAACAAAAAGGCATATTTCTATACATGTGTACTATTTTTCCTTCACTAGAATTTTTTTCCCATAGGGTTTTTTCCTAGTAAGGTTTTAATGAGGCACATTATCAATGGACATCCAAGGGGGAGTGTTATGAATAATTTGTACATTGGATACTACATTGGATGCCCATATTGTGAATATCTTAAAGATTAAATCTACTATTTTATGTTCTTTGCAATGAAAATATACACACAATTGAAGAAGAAAATATTTTCCTTCTCTCTATCTATATTTCTTGTTCATGTTTCACTAGCTTATATTTCTTGTTCATGTTTTACTAAATTGCTTTCATTTTATAACAAAATTAAAATTAACAGTTTAACGCTTTTAATAGATTCTAGATTTACATGTTTTTACTTTTATCATATGAAAATGAAAAGGAGAAAATAAATGAATAAAATAAAAAGAGTGGAAGCGGTATCCATACTTGAATTTGAAAAGGGGCGGGCTTGCGCCTTTACATTACAGACCCCACGAGGCCACCACTGATTCCGAATGAGGAATGCTCTCTCTTTCTGCCACACTGCACTTATTTTCCGATACCCAAAGGCTACTACTCCATTCATCTTCACTGTCCTACAAAAACCCTAGTCTAATTTGACATTTGAAAGTTCCCAGCTATGTCCAACGATTCTTCTTCTTCATCTGTCAGATCCGCTGCTGCTCGAACCCAGTTCGAATCAAATGAGAACGACTTCGACAATACCGAATTTCCCTTCCCTCCTCTTACTCGAACGCCTCTTAATTCCATAGTCGACCCATCTCAATGTCCAACCCTACCTCAAGACCTCCATCCCACTAAATCTGAAACAACCCGAGCTGTTCGAGATGGAAATGGAGTTAAAGGAAAAGCTCATTCCGAACCCAATTCAGCTCAAACTACTCCAGTTAGGAGAATTTGTAACGTGTTTACACCCTCTGGGACTAGGCATGCTCTCCATACTGGAGGTAAAGGGACTACTTCAGTATCTTCTAGAACTTCAAAAGGAACTCTTTTCATCAAATCTGAGCCTTCTGTCCACTTTGAGCTGTCGGAGGATCCTTCTTTCTGGAATGATCACAATGTGCAGGTAATCTTCACCAATTTTGCTTACTAAATCAAAATTTTTTGTTTTTCAATTTGAATTATTAGAGTTCCACATTGATAGAGAGTATAGTCAATGGTCTCATACATGGTCTGGACATTCATAGAACTTGCTGATGAATTGAGTTTGGCTCAGGTCCTTTTTCTCTTAACAAGACCAATGAAAGTGAGTACTTTATTCGTGTAGGTATTGATTCGTGTTAGACCATTAAATAACACGGAGAAAGTATTACAAGGATATGGTAGATGCTTGAGGCAAGAGACCGCACAGACACTGGTTTGGCTTGGTCATCCTGAAACCAGATTCACCTTTGATCATGTTGCGTGTGAAACTACATCGCAGGTTCGAAATACTGTAATCTGTATCTGTATGCATTTTCATTATGAAAGGATGAATGGACCATATGTGGAGTAGGATGAGATAACTCAAGGTTAATTAACTGTTTCTTGAGCTTTGAGCAGGAAAAGCTTTTCAAAGCTGCTGGGTTACCCATGGTGGATAACTGCATGTCCGGTTATAATAGCTGCATGTTTGCATGTGGCCAGGTGTGTGACAGTGCTAATTCTTGGTGCTTGATATAATTCAAAATAGCCAATTACTGATTTACAGGTTTTGAACTTATTCCATTCTTGCAGACTGGAAGTGGAAAGACTTACACAATGATGGGTGACATAGGCGAAATGGGTGGAAAGCTAAGCGAACAATGTGGGATTACTCCTCGTATATTCGAGTACTTGTTTACTAGAATTAGACAGGTTAGATATGAAAAAGATGATTTAGCTGTTACTCTGCGTTACGAGTTTTAAGCGCTATTTCCTTATTCTAATGCCTTTTAGGAAGAGGACGATCGAAAGAATGAGAGATTGAAGTATAGTTGCAAGTGTTCTTTCTTAGAGATATATAATGAGCAGATAACGGATCTCCTTGAGCCTTCATCGACTAATTTGCTGGTAAGTTCAATTTTGTTTGATGACAATTGCTGATGTGTTGCACATCCATATGGAATCAGTCACTACATATGCTGATATATGATAGCTCAGAGAAGACTTGAAGAAAGGTGTATACGTTGAAAACCTCACTGAAGTTAGCGTTAGTTCTGTTGATGACATTCTCAGAATTTTGTTACAGGTGAAACTTAATGCTGAACCTTCATCTTTAAGCACTTTCCACATGAGAAAATTGTTTTGATGATCTTGTCTTCCACAGGGGGCTGCAAATAGAAAAATTGCAGCTACTCATATGAATGCTGAGAGCAGTCGATCTCACAGTGTTTTCACATGCAACATAGAGAGTTGCTGGGAGAAAGACTCTATGAAGCACTTTAGATTTGGAAGGTTAAATCTAGTTGATCTAGCTGGTTCTGAAAGGTAATTTTTGACTTCAATTGCATATAATCTCAATCAATTGCGTTTTCATGCTTACACAATTTCCGGTTATTTAGGCAGAAAAGCTGTGGCGCAGAAGGAGACCGTTTGAAAGAAGCTGCAAATATAAACAAGTCTTTATCAACTCTTGGGTAATGATGATCTTAAAATATTCTTGAGTAAATCAGGCTTGAAACTACTGTGCCATGCCTATTTGTTTTGTTGATTCTTTTGAATTTTCCCCAAACACCTGGATGAATACTGTGGATGACACTTTGCATTATTTGATTTTCTCCTCCAGGATCATGTATTCTTCATGCTCATCATAATACTATTCTTAGTTTATCATAAGATGCTTTAGGTTTCCTTTGATTGTGCAGGAAGTCCAATTATGAATCTTTACTGGATCATTAATGATTGATTAAGCAAAATATATGCACAAACAAATTTTTAATATTTGCAAGAAAAAGCTTTATGTATTGCCTTTTGAGTGACTGAAATAGTGGATAAACTTTCTATCCAAAATTGGCATAAATTTGAGCTGAGAATTATGGGGGTGGACTAAACATAGCATGCACAATTGAGTTTCTTAATAGTGGCACATTGCACTTATGAATTCTGAGGAGTCACAAGTTCCAAGAAACATTATGAAATAAGATAAACATCGTCCAATTAGCGATCCTCGTTGAATTGCTAATTCTCATAGCAAATTCTCATCTTGCTGTGAATTATGGTAAGCCCTACATCATATGTACATATATCAATCAATCAATTGTGCTGTAATCTCAAACTACCTGGGGTTGGTTATATATAACACTAATTTTCCCACTAGAGAAAAGACCTATTCCTAGAATGCAATTTGCTCTTAATTAAGTTGAGTATCCAAGACAAGAGGAGTTGCTCTGATGGTAAGCAACACCCACTTTCAACCGAGAGGTTGTGAGTTCGAGTCTCCCCAAGAGCAAGGAGGGAAGTTCTTGGAGGGAAGGATGCCGGGGGTCTATTTGGAAACAGCCTCTCTACCCCAAGGTAGAGGCAAGGTCTGCGTACACACTACCCTCCCCAGACCCCACTAAGTGGGATAATACTGGGTTATTGTTGTTGTTGTTGTTGTTGTTGTTAAGTTGAGTATCCAAAGATGCAAAATCTTTTTTTTTGTGAGATTAAGAGCAGATGGATCCTATCCCCTATATCGAACACTCCTTTCTATTATGAGAAATAATGACACGGAAAAAATATACTTGTTCCGTTTCAATTTATGTGAACCCATTTGACTGGGCACAGAGTTTAAGAACAGAGAGAAAACTTTTGAACTAGTGGTGTAAAATGAAGCACATATATTTTGTGTGGCTATAAATTATTGCATAAAGGTAAATTATTTCCAAATAGGGAAATAGATCATTCTTTTTGGCACGGACTAAAAAGGAAATAGGTTCACATAAATTGAAACAGAGGGAGTATTATTTATGTATGTTAAGTATTTTACAATAGCCGTATTTATATACAATGTTTACATATACCTAAAGCCTTGTATTTCAATATGAGATACTATACATGAATTAATTCTAACACTCTCCCTCAAGCAGATGCATATAAGTTATATGTACCGAGCTTGTTACATATATTACTAATACGAGGACCAGTGAGTGAGTTGGTGAAAATATCTGCAAGTTGATCATTCTACATACAAGGCCACTAGACTCCCTCGAGCAACAAAACCAAGTGGTTGCTGATAAACAATAGTTGGCTGGAAGATCGCTGGAAAAATTTGAAATAGTGAAACTAAGCCGAATTCCATACTATAAAGTAGTACAACCCAGTATAATCCCACTTTAGTGGGGTCTGAGGAGGGTAGTATGTACACAGACCTTACCCCTACCCTGGGGTAGAGAGGCTGTTTCCAAATAGACCCCCGGCATCCTTCCCTCCAAGAACTACCCACCTTTGCTCTTTGGGAGACTCGAACTCACAACCTCTCGGTTGGAAGTGGGGGTTGCTTACCATCAGAGCAAGCCCCTCTTGTCTCCAAATATTCCATACTATAAAATAGGCTCTAAAACATCTCCAGGAAGCAAAAACTTTTTTGGTAATTACTATTCCATATATTTTTCTCCCATACTTTCTCACACAACATTTAATCAGTTGGAGGCCTACTCCCTTCTTTCTAACCTCATCATTTCAATTCAAGGGCAAACCTATTTCCTAGTTACCGGGCTGACTGCACCTTTGGTCAATAGGATGAGCTATTTGATAGTGACTCCTTTCGTGTGGTAGGGCGACGAAAGGCTACTTCAATGGCGGAAACAGTCGGAAACTCGCGAGGGTCGTCTTCGGAGAAGCGTTTGCCGAGAACCAAAGCGTCACTCTAGTTATATCGTGAGGCTGACTGAATCCAATCCATAAACTTGGAATTGAAACGTTGTTCGTTCCCTTTCGTCAAGTAGGTAAAGTAGGCATCCGAATCACTTTGCCTTAGACTCTATTGGTACTGTTAGATAGTTATGTGTAAACAGTCCTAGTCATACATGTAGTAAAAGTAGAATATGTCCTAGTCCTACATGTAGTAGGAGTAGAATATGTCTTAGTCCCATATGTAGCCGGAGCAGAATATGTCATAGTCCGATATGTAGTAGGAGTGGGATATGTATTATATATAGGGCTTATTATATCATTGTTAAAAAAATAAATTTTTCTCCTGTACATTCTCCATGGTACCAAAGTTTCAGTGAGAAAACTATCTTTGTGCGTCATTACGGGAAGAAAGATCTCATTGCCGTGCAATATTCCGGCAACTTCGTCTTGTTTCAAGGGTTTATCACTGCTACTGCGGTACTTTGCATATACCAGTACCACTATCAGATTCGAAACCCGTGTGCGACTAAACCCTAGAAATTACAATCCCATCGGAACAGAAAAGTCAGTCACCATGTATTTTTCCGGTTGACAACTCAAGATTGATTTGCGTTATCTCCTCATTGGTAAGTGTTGTGCGAAAACTAATACTACCATCTTGTTCGGAAAAGTCAGGCCACAAAACCCCAGTCAATCGCTCCGGCAGAAAGTCACGCGCCTCCACGCGCCGCCAGAACTAGGGGTCGGGCGAGCTATAGTAACTTTTCCGGCACGTGTGATCCATTCCGGCCACATGTTGACAAAACTTCTTTAGGACAACTTACTCGTCTAGTGATTCCGGCGTGAATAGTGCACTTTCCGAATTTTCTGGTGTGTAGTAATTTCAAAAAATGTTTCTGTTTTCTGGTGGTGTTTTAGAACCTATTTGTAGTGTGTAATTCTGCTTAGTCTCACTATTATCAAATTTTTTTGGGTACCTTTTGGTCAATTTTTTTTTCCCAGCAACCACTTGGTTTTGGTGCTCAGTGGGTGTCTAATGGTCTTGTATGTCGAATGATCAGCTTGCAGATATTTTTATCAAGTCCCTTACTGGTCCTTGTATTAGTTACATATGTAACAAGCTCGGTACATATGATTTGTATGCACCAGCTTGAGGGGAAGTGTTAGATAGTTCTGTGTAAATAGTCCTAGTCCTATATGTAGAGTAGAATATGTCCTTGTCCCATATGTAGTAGGAGTAGAATATGTATTATATACAGGGCTCATTGTATCATTATTAAAAAGATAGATTTTTCTCCCGTGCATTCTCACAGGTACAAAGCAAAGACATCATAACAGCCAATGACATTATTCCTTTGAGTTTCTGTTAAGATAAATTTCACGTATTTATGGATAACGCACTGATTTGCTTAATGCTTAGTTGGTAGCGTTTTCTTGACTCAGCAAACTACAGAGCATATATGATTTTAAGTGAGATAACGTATATGACTTTGAAGTAAACGATCTTATGTTTTGAGGGTATCTCCACAGTGACAATAGATGACTTGTGGTTTTCTGGGCAGTTTGTCTGCTCATAGAGTTTAGTCTGTTCTTTAACTTTGAGGCCTAAATTGGATTGCACGTCTTTTGCTATATGTTAATGTGATTTGCAGTTTCTATGTTTGAGCGTTCTCATGATCCTAAAACTAGAAAGTAAAGCATATACTTAATCTTCTAAATGATAATGAATATATTCGTATCTTTTGCATAATTCTCTGTGAACAGAGTAACTTAGCAAGTAAAATGAGTTTATTTGAACCACTGGAAGTTAACAAGTTGCAGGAGCTGGTTTAAATTTCAAAAGGAACATTTTAGACTGCAGGGTCTCATTATCCTGTGTTGTAAAATGCTCTTATGCTTTGTGTTACTGATCTCTTTTCTACTATATTTTGAATTCATCTTCAAGCCAGCCTTATGCTGTCCTACTTTGCTAAGTTTTGTTCTAAATTTTTGCCTCGTCTGTGCATGCAGACTCGTCATCATGTCCTTGGTGGATTTGGCACACGGCAAACATAGACACGTTCCATACAGGGACTCTAGGCTAACTTTTCTCCTTCAGGTGAGAACTATCTCATGACTATTAGGCATACAAAATACTGGACTGTTAAATTATTGAATTTCTCAATAAGAGAAGGCTATCTTTTCTTCCTACCTGGATGTAGGATTCTCTGGGTGGGAACTCGAAAACAGCAGTAATCGCCACCGTCAGCCCATCTATTAGGTAACAGGATAATCTCTGTTGTGATTTTGAAAATGGAATAGTAGTGTTGTAATAACTAGTTTTTATCTCTGCAGTTCTGCCAATGAGACGCTAAGCACTCTAAAGTTTGCTCAGCGCGCAAAACTTATTCAGAACAATGTATGAACTTCCAGATATATGCAAACTTTTGTTTGGAAAAACCAAAAGTCTGTAGTAAAATTCCAAGCTATATTTTCTATGCTATGCTAACTTTTGTTTGGAAACCAAAAATCTTTAGTTTTTTAAGTTTTGACCTTTATTTTGCTAGGCTAAAATAAATGAAGATGCTTCAGGTGATGTTACCGCATTGCAGCAGCAAATCCAACAACTAAAGGCATGTAACATGCTCTATTAAAGGTGTATAATATTGTGTTGTATGAAACGTGTAAAATATTCAATGCTCTCATGCATACTTGAAAACTTGTTGAACAGGGTCAGTTGTCCTTTCTACTGAAGCATCAGGGAACGGAGAATTATTTTCCAGAAAGTGTCCCATGTTTAGATCAATTCAGCTTGTGCGAGTTTCCTGAGAGCTTTGACCTGTCTGAGGAATTGAATCTGCACACTGATTGTGGTCCACAGCATGGAAGAAGTGACTCAGTAGTCTTCTACTCCTTTTGTGATTTGTCTATTAGCATCAAAACCATATATAATATCTGTTAGAAGTGTAAATATAGTAGAACTCTATTTAAAAGTGTATTAGGAGTAGGTTAGGTTATGTGTATTATATATAGGGCTCGTTGTATCATGTTTAATATCAAGATATATATTCTTCTCCCGTGCTTTCTCACATGGTATCAGAGCTTTGGTGAGAATATTATAGCTGTGCGTCATTCCAGCTACTTCCGGGAAGAATACCTCGTCGCCGTGCAATTTTCCGGCGACTTAACAGGCTGTCCGTAACTAAACTACCTTTTCTGTTGGTGTTGTGCAAAATCCGAGACCAACACGAGGTTCGGAAGAGAATTCCGACCAACCCCAGAAAAAATCACCGGAAAAGCACGTGTCGCGCGCCCCCACGCGCCGGCAACACCCTCGGCGCGTGAGCCCACGCGCCGGCGCGTGAGGGCAGTTCCGGCCATTTTTTCAGTTTGTTTCTTCAGGATAGTTTGGTCGGCTCTCAATTCCGACCCTACCCATACTTTTTTCGTTCGATTCCGACAACTTTCAGTTTTTTCCGGTGACTTTATTGACTTTTCCGGCAGCTACAGTACTTTCCGGCCAGAATTTCGTCAGGATATTTTTCTCAACCTTGAATTCCGAGCCTATCCATATTTTTATTTTTCAATTCCGACAACTTTGAATTTTTCCGGCAGCTACAGTACTTTTCCGGCAGCTACAGTGTTCCTGTTTTCCGGCAGCGCCAGTTTTAAGTTCTCTGTTTCAGTTGATAATACAAAGATGTCTTTGGGACTAGATGCTTTCGGGTCTAGAAATCAGGGTTCTGGCAGTTCCGGCATTATGATTACCTCAGAACCTTTAATGGGAGGTTCAAATTACCAAGCTTGGGCTTCGTCTGTCGAGTTGTGGTGTAAAGGCCAAGGTGTTCAGGATCATCTAACCAAGGAGTCTAGTGACGGAGATGAAAAAGCCAAAGCACATTGGGAGAAGATTGATGGTCAATTATGCAGTATTTTGTGGCGATCTATTGATTCCAAGTTGATGCCTTGTTTCGTCCATTCCAAACATGTTATTTGGTTTGGGAAAAGGCTCGTACTTTATACACTGATGACATCTCGTTTCTATGATGTGATATCGCGGATGACAAATTTAAAGAAATAGGAATTAGATATGTTACTTACTTGGGTCAAGTGCAGGCAGTTATGGAGGAATTTGAGACGTTGATGCCAGTTTCTGCTAGCGTTGCAAAGCAGCAAGAGCAACGACAAAAGCTGTTTCTAGTTCTTACTCTTGCTGGGCTTCCTAATGATCTTGACTCAGTACGCGATCAGATTTTGGCTAGTCCGACTGTCCCCACAGTTGATGAATTATTTTCTCGCTTACTTCGCCTTGCTGCAGCACCAAGTCACCCAGTGAGCTCATCACAGACACTTGATTCATCTATCCTCGTCTCCCAATCCGTGGACAATCGGGCTTCTCATACTATGGAGTATAGACGAGGAGGAGGTCGTTTTGGAAGATCTAGACCCAAGTGTTCTTATTGTTATAAACTTGGTCACACTCGTGACGTGTGCCATTCTTTACATGGTCGACCAACAAAAAATGCTTATGTTGCTCAGACCGAGCCTACAGGTAACCAGGGATTTTCTGTATCTGAAAGGGAGTATAATGAGTTCCTTAAATATCGAGCAAGTAAGCAGACGTCTCCACAAGTAGCCACTGTTGCTCAGGCTGATACTTCTGTTGGTGGTAATTCTTTTGTTTGTGTTTCCCAGTCTAGTCCTCTTGAACAATGGGTTGTGGACTCAGCTGCTTCTGATCATATCTCTGGTAATAAATCCCTTTTGTCAAATATTGCATATTCACAGTTTCTTCCCAACGTTACTTTAGCTAATGGGTCTCAAACTAAAGCAAAAGGAGTTGGACAAGCAAATCCTCTACCCTCTGTCACTCTAGATTCCGTTCTTTATGTCCCTGGATGTCCTTTTAATCTTGCATCTGTGAGTCGTTTGACTCGTGCCCTCCATTGCGGAATATATTTTATTGATGACTCTTTTATTATGCAGGACCGCAGTACGGGACAGACAATTGGAACAGGACTTGAATCAGACGGACTCTACTACCTTAACTCACTAACATCCTCTAAGGCCTGTCTAGTTGCAGATCCTCCAGACCTACTTCACAATCGTTTAGGACATCCTAGCTTGTCCAAACTTCAGAAAATGGTGCCTCGTTTGTCCAGTTTATCCACATTAGAGTGTGAGTCATGTCAGCTCGGGAAACATACCCGCGCCTCCTTTCCTCGTAGTATTGAGAGTCGTGCAGAGTCTGCTTTTTCTTTAGTTCATTCGGATATATGGGGTCCTAATAGAATATGTTCAACCTTGGGATTTCGTTATTTTGTTAGTTTCATTGATGATCATTCAAGATGTACTTGGAGTTTCTTAATGAAAGATCGTTCTGAGTTGTTTTCTATATTCCAAAATTTTTGTGCTGAAATTAAAAATCAATTTGGTGTTTCTATTCGCATCCTTCGCAGTGATAATGCCTTAGAATATTTATCCTCTCAATTTCAGCAGTTTATGTCTTCTCATGGAATTATTCATCAGACCTCTTGTCCTTATACCCCTCAGCAAAATGGGGTTGCAAAGAGAAAGAATAGGCACATTATTGAGACTGCTCGCACACTTCTCATTGAATCTCATGTTCCGCTGCGTTTTTGGGGCGATGCAGTTCTCACATCTTGTTATTTGGTTAATCGGATGCCTTCATCTCCCATCCAGAATCAGATTCCGCATGAGGTATGTTTCCCCAGTCACCCTTATACCCTGTTCCCCCTCGTGTTTTTGGGAGCACTTGTTTCGTTCATAACTTAGCTCCTGGGAATGATAAGTTAGCTCCTCGTGCTCTCAAGTGTGTCTTCCTTGGTTATTCTCGTGCTCAGAATGACTATCGTTGTTATTCACCTGATCTTCGTAGGTACCTTATGTCAGCCGATGCCACATTTTTTGAGTCGAAACCTTTCTTTACCTCTTCTGACCATTCTGACCATCTGGATATATCTGAGGTTTTACCTATACCGACCTTTAGGGAGTCTACTATATCTCCTCCTTCACCTTCCGCTACAGAAGTCTTACCCATTCCAAACATTGGACCATCTACTGTGGCTCCTCCTAGACTCCCTGCACAAGACACTCCATTCTTGACATATCATCGTCGTCCTCGCCCAGCATCCGGCCCGGCTGATTCACTTCCTGCACCTGACCCTGCTCCTACTGCGGACTTGTCTCTTCCGATTGCACTTCGGAAAGGTATACGGAACACCCTTAATCCTAATCCCCATTATATCGGTTTAAGTTATCATCGTTTGTCATCACCCTATTATGCTTTTCTATCTTCTTTGTCCTCTGTTTCCATCCCTAAGTCTACAGGTGAAGCATTGTCTCATCCAGGGTGGCGACAGGCTATGACTGACGAGATATCTGCTTTACATACTAGTGGTACTTGGGAGCTCGTCCCTCTTCCTTCAGGTAAATCTATTGTTGGTTGTCGTTGGGTGTATGCAGTTAAGGTTGGTCCAGATGGTAAGGCTGATCGTTTTATGGCTCGTCTTGTGGCCAAGGGATATACTCAGATATTTGGGCTTGATTACAGTGATACCTTCTCTCCCGTGGCTAAGATAGCATCAGTCCGCCTTTTTCTCTCTATGGCTGCTGTTCGCCATTGGCCCCTGTATCAGCTGGACATCAAAAATGCATTTTTACACGGTGACCTTGAGGATGAAGTTTATATGGAGCAACCACCTGGGTTTGTTGCTCAGGGGGAGTCTCGTGGCCTTGTATGTCGCTTGCGCCGGTCACTTTATGGTCTAAAGCAGTCTCCTCGAGCCTGGTTTGGTAAGTTTAGCACTGCTATCCAGGACTTTGGCATGGCTCGGAGTGAAGCTGATCACTCTGTATTCTATCGGCATTCTGATTCACGTCTCTGTATTTATCTAGTGGTCTATGTTGACGACATTGTTATTACCGGCAATGACCAGGATGGTATTACTAAATTGAAGCAACATCTCTTTCAACCCTTTCAGACTAAGGATCTGGGCACACTAAAGTATTTTCTGGGTATTGAGGTCGCACAGTCTAGCTCAGGTATTGTGATCTCACAACCGAAGTATGCCTTAGATATTCTTGAGGAGACATGAATGAGAGGTTGTAAACCTGTTGTCACTCCAATGGATCCGAATTCTAAACTTCTTCCAGGACAGGGGGAGCCTCTTAACGATCCTGAAAGATATAGGCGGTTAGTTGGTAAACTAAATTATCTTACAGTGACAAGACCTGACATTTCCTTTCCTATGAGTGTTGTGAGCCAGTTTATGGGTTCGCCATGTGATAGTCATTGGGATGCAGTTGTTCGCATTCTTCGGTATATAAAATCAACTCCAGGTAAAGGTTTATTGTTTGAGGATCGAGGCCATGAGCAGATTGTTGGATACTCCGATGCTGATTGGGCAGGATCGCCTTCTGACAGACGTTCTACTTCTGGATATTGTGTCTTAGTAGGAGGAAATTTGGTATCTTGGAAAAGCAAGAAACAGAATGTGGTTGCTCGGTCTAGTGCAGAAGCAGAATATCGAGCAATGGCTATGGCGACATGTGAGCTAGTTTGGGTCAAACAGTTGCTCAAAGAGCTGAAATTTGGTGATGTTAGTCAGATGGGACTTGTGTGTGATAATCAAGTTGCTCTTCATATTGCGTCAAATCCAGTGTCCATGAGAGAACTAAGCACATTGAGATTGACTGTCACTTTATCAGAGAAAAGATACTCTCGGGAGATATTGCTACAAAGTTTGTAAAGTCAAATGATCAGCTTGCAGACATTTTCACCAAGTCCCTCACTGGTCCTCGTATTAACTACATATGTAACAAGCTTGGTACATATGATTTATATGCACCAGCTTGAGGGGGAGTGTTAGAAGTGTAAATATAGTAGAACTCTATTTAAAGTGTATTAGGAGTAGGTTAGGTTATGTGTATTATATATAGGGCTCGTTGTATCATGTTTAATATCAAGATATATATTCTTCTCCCGTGCTTTTTCACAATATCGTCCCATGAATTCAATGGCAGTTACATTATCTAAAATCAACTTTGCTCAATGCCATGAGGAGAGAAAAATTGGCTGCGATGGAAGTTTGGAGATTAGAGGCTGAAATTGAAGCGATGAAACATTTGGTATGAATAACTGTGACATCTCTTATGCACCTTGTGTTATTAGAAAGTGCACCTTAGGTGAATTGATATTTATGCATACAGTAGTCATGTTAAATAAAAGTGAAGGAGTGTTTTGCAGGTTCATCAACAAGAAGAAGAGGTTCAACTTAGTAAAGACATAATGAAACTTAGAGAAGAAAAAATTGACCGATTGGAATCACTTGGAAATGAAATAATCTCTGCAGACTGCTTTATCCTGGAAGAAAATAATGCTTTAAAAGACGAGATTCGGATGCTTTGGGCTAGAACTGAACAAAATCCAGAATTGACTCGACTTGCACATGAGAACAATAGCCTCCTTAAGCAGCTCAGATGGTAATTACTATGAACATTTGACTTGCCAAGGATGGACGCTCTCTATTCTATGGCAATTTAATCTTACATCTGTCTTTTTAGGTTTAAAAACTTCTATGGGAACAGGAAGACTGGAACACTGGTTGCTGAAATGTCAGAGTTATGTGAACAGGTCAAATTTACTCTGATGACTTCTTTTTTTTGTTTTTTTCTTTCAATACATCTGTTCTTTTTCCTGAAATTTACTCTGGGTCAAGTTTTTGGAATTAGCCATGGTATCCTAGAAAGCCTGTACCTACTTCAAGAGAAAAAGATCGGATTAGTGATAAGGTGATTGTTGTGTATCATTTGACATGTGTGAACTGCATCCCAAATGCAGGAAAGAATCGCTGCAGGAGAGTTAAAAGAATGCAGAGAAATGAATTCAAAACTAATCAGGTAAGTCTCTGCAAGTGCAAATCCAATAAGGATATATGGGTATGCACAACTAAATCTTCAGCTTAGCCTGAAATTACCCCTTACATGTATGTGAACTTGCAATAAACAATATAAAATTGCTTTCGTATTTAAAAAGTATGGTCCTTGTAAGTTCCTATATTCTGTGAATTTTGTTGGAAGCTCCTATATTCAGCGAATTTTGTCTGTAGACCAAAATAAATAGTATAAATTTTTTTCCCTAACACCTTAAGCTTTCAACTGAGGTGTTCTGTCAGGAACTCACTCAGTTAATGGTCAATTAAGTTTTGGGACAATATTCTCTGTTGTATTGAAATGAAACAGTTGCGATTACAAACTAAATAACTGGATGGATCGAGATTCCATAGCGAGCTGCAGATCTGTAGAAGAGAAGAAGAGAAAGGATTAGAAGAGAAAGAAGGAGATGAGATTTGAGAAGAAAGAGAGAGAATCGGGCAAATAGCCGTTGGTTCAGCGATACTCTGCTCGACTAGATTGCTGAGCTTTATAACAAACCAGCTGGCAGCTTCTGAGCCTTCGAAGCTCATTAAGTGAAATTTAATCTCGGCTGTCGATTTATCGTTAGTTATTCCTGTACCTTCGAACTCCCCTAGCAACATTTCATTTATTGCTGCATTTCTCAGGTCATGAGATACACTTCTCCTTCATATAATCCTTGTCCTCAAGGATTAGTATCAAACTCTGGAAATTGGACTTGATAAACTCATGGTCCACCCATGTAGCATCCTCAGGAGGTAAGTTCGACCACTGGATAAGCACCTTAACAGCAGCCACATTTCCTTTTCGAACAAGTTGTCTTTACAATATTGCAACAGGCTTCACTAGGAATTGGCCTTCTCCACTGGTCATAGGTAAGACTGATTGGACGACTGCCTTGGAGCCAAAGCTAAATTAGAGCAGATAGAGGTTTTGCGTTCAGTCTCACCACCACACAAAAGCTAAATTATTTTTACGTGCTTGGCCCAAGAAAAAGAATTAGCGCCGGCATGCGAGGGGTGCGTTTTAGACCTAAATAAACAAATAAATGGAATTGTCTCCTCTCTAACATTTTCTTTTAGATGAGGTGGTTCAATGCTATTCAACAAATTTAATTTCTTTCGGAGCACAAAGATTGCTTATATCTCTTACCAAATGAGTGGAACTCATATGTGTGCGGGTGTGTGCGGGTTCGTGCGTATTTGATACTTTCTTTCTTGACATCCAAACAAGTAACAACATGGGAATCTTTACTCTCTTAGTCTTGCCTCAATGAAATGACAGTTCAAATTTCATTACTGTTCTCATTCAAAAGCTTTCTTTTGGTTCTGCTTCTGATCTGTCTTTCGGTTTGCAGTGAGGTTGATGAATTGCAAGGTGAATTGGGAAAACATGTGAACTTTAACCAAGCTGCATTTGATTTTGTAAGAGGATCCTACATTTTTTCCATATCAAGGATTAAACTTTCCTCCTTGACATATAGAAATCCCAAGCCGGAAAATTATTTGCAGATATAGAGGGCAGGGAAGATAAAATCAATTGAGATACTGAACTCTTTGTTTATGCTGTTGTCTAACCGGTACTTTAACAGGTGGAGACCATGTCAACTGAAGCAGATAAAGTAAACAGGGCATCACAAGACCCGCTAGAAGTTGGAGAATCCAATTATCAAGAAGTTGTCGAAATTGATTGGGCCTCCATTTCGCAGCATAAAGATATCATGAAACAGTTGGTTGAAGCAAGATCCTCGATGGAAGCAATGAAACAGGAACAAGTTAAGCTAATAGAAGAGCTAGAATTCACAAGGGAAGAAAATCAAAGGCTTTCTAAGCAGCTGCGTGAAATTGAAAGGGCTGGGATACAACACATGCCTAAACCTGATAACCATGAGTCAAGAGGCTCTGTTTTTGAAAATCAGGACAGTAATGGAGACCTCTGCATGGTGGCTTTGCAAGCTAAGTTAGAGAAAATGTCCAAGGACCTTGGGGAGGCTCGCTTGCTTAATAGCCAATATCTGGAGGATCATGCATTAAAGTTGTCAGAGGAACACCAAACTGAGTTAGTGCGTGAGGAAGTTGAAGCAGAAACTACTAAAGCGATTCTTCATATGCAGGAAGAGATTGTTGCAATGAAGTCCGAACTACAGGAGAAATTATGCTTAATGGCTGATGAAAACATGAGTTTGAAGAACAATCTGGCAGCTAAAGAGGAAGAAATAGAGGTGCTCTGCATGGAATGGGAAAGAGCAACTTTGGAGCTAACATCCTTTCTAGTAGATGGTTCTAAGTCCCTGCGAGATGCTTCCTCCCACATAGAACATATAGCTTGCTCATTTCCTGACATCAATGCTTGCATTGGTGAGCATGTTGAGAGAGCTGCTAAAATTTGTGTTGAGAAGGAAGAAACTATTCTTTTGTTAAGAAGGAGTTTGGAAGAAGCACAACGGGGCATATTGCAAATGGATGAGAAATTGAATTCTCTGAAAGGTGCAACAATGACTTTTACTCAAGCTCAGCAGTTAGACAATGAGTCAAGCGACAAGGAAGCATTCCAGCTAGTTTCTTCTTTAGATGATCAAATCAGTAGGTTGGAATCTTTAGAAAAACATCTGCTGCACAAGGGGAACCACACCGCTGAAGTTCATGCTGCTTCATTTTCTGCAAATGACGGATCTGATAGTCTTGACAGAAACCTCACAAAAGGAGACAGTTCAAGTGAAAGTGAATTAGCATTGATAGCTAATGAAAATAATATTGAGTTGGCAAGGTTAAAGCTACTGGAGGTGGAGAATGCTGTAAAATCTCTTTGCTTTGATGCACAAAACTATCTGTCAGGCCTCCAATCAAATGACTATAAAATGATTTGCTTGTGCAAGGAGTTGAATCAAGAATTTCTAGATCTTATCCATCAGATGAGGAATAAGTTCTATGATCTAATAGAAAATGGTAGTTCTCAGTACCATGCAGTTGGATTTCCATCAAGTGATACCAGTAAGCTTCATGACCATAACAAACAGCAGAAACTGCTGCATCAGATTAGGTATGAACTTGTTGAAACAAATGAGAAACTGAATCACATCACAGAAAATCTTAGCAGGATTTTAAATTTGCATCTATGCCCTGATACAACTGAGGATCCAAGTGAATCAGATGGATGGACAACTGACTGGTTGGCTTCATGTTCTAATCTTTCAACTGAAAGTGTTGCTTCAGGAAATAGGTCAAATACATCTCCCTACAGTGGTAATTCACAAAGCATACCGAAGAATTTGAATCTAGAAGGCACAGCACTACTGCATTTGAGGAGGAATTTTAAAATGGCATATGGTGCTTTTGCCAAAATAAATGCTCAGTTTTATTCCGTTTTCAATGAGAAAGGAGAGGGTTCACCCCCAGTGATGTATCTCTCTGATTCAGCTGAACTTGCAAAACTGAATGACCAGCAGCCAATCAAGAATCAACAAAATGAAATAATTCAGGGTCATAAAATGATGATGCATGGAGCTGAATTTAGTTGCAACTACAGGAGAGAGGTAATACAGATGTCAAATAGTTTTTCAATAAACTTAAATTGAATTCTGAAACTTAGCATCCTTTTATGCTTAGGTAAGAAAAGAGGTCAAATTGTTGTGGTTTTATCTTTATATTACTAGATAAAGTAGTTCCCTGCTCTCATAAGTTCTGAAAATTCACTATTGTTTTCTTGGGGTTCATTCTGAGCTTGCAGGAAGAAGCTGGTGACGAAATCGCTGAAGAGAAAAACTTCTTTAAGAAGTTTGAGCAAGCCTTCTCAACCATCAAAGAAGTAGATTACACGTTAAATACTCTGGTTAAAGTGAACGAAAAAGACAAAAAGTTGACTTCGATGTTGAGACAAGAAGAGGAATTATGGGAGCAGAAAGCAAGCTTGGTTGAAGATGTCAAACAACTTAAGTCCTCCGTTCGACAGAGAGATGAAGAAATAGGAATACTACAGGATGAGGCCTGTTGCAGCTTGCAAGAAATTTCAAATACAATGTCCTTGCTTGAAGGGTCTTTCTTGGATATGCAAAAAGATGTGGAGGAATTTTTGAAAACATTGTTTTCTGATGCTTTTAGAATGGCAGAAGAGACACTGAACCTCATTGGCAACTCAAATTTATTACTGAAAGGTATTGTTTTTGACACTATGAAGAATGGTATACCCTCTTGTGTGCTATACCGTTGCGAAGCTATAGATTCTAAACATGACTTGGGACGAAGTTGCGGAAGTTGTAATATTGGCATGATAATGGATAAAGAAGAACTGGATGGAATGACAAGCTTTGGAAAAATGGAGGATAAAGAGTTGGGTTTAGACCAGATCAACAGCAAAAATGAAAATTTGGAGCTTAGAAAAGAATTGGAACGAAAAGAAGCTTTGCTGAAAGGTTTGCTATTTGACATTAGCTTATTGCAAGAATCAGCCTCTAGCAGAAAGGATATCACGGATGAAGTTGACAAGTTAATTGCAGCTTTGGATCGAGCTCAAAATGAGTTATCTACTAAAGAACATCAACTAGATGAAATGCTCATTCAGCACAGAACTCTTGAAAATCGGCTGAAAGAGATGGAGAGTGATCTATTTGCCTCAAAATCTGATCTTGAAGAGACTAGAAGAGAATTGGATACTTTCTCAAATCAAAACTCTGAGTTGAGAGCTCTTTTAGATGATCTTTGTCTGAAGAAGTCTCAAACAGAGGATGAGTTGGAAGAGCAAAGGGAGATTGTGAAAAGTTTAGAAAGTGAAATTCTTCGGCTGACCTCCTCTGCAGAGAAACAACTGATACCATCGATGACAGATAAAGATACAGAAGATGATCTCAAGAGGGTTACTGGAGAAAAGAATCAGCTTCTTGAACAACTCCGGTTCCTGCAAGACAGGCTTGATATGGCATGTTCACTTGCTGATGAGAACGAAGCTATTGCTGTACAAGCTCGCCAGGTTTGTATTTTCTGAAGAATATTTAACCAGTTAAACTTTGATGGACATGTCCTGCACTGATGACTTCTTAATTTACCAGGCATCAGAAGCCAGTAAAATGTATGCTGAACAAAAAGATGAGGAGGTTAAGATTTTAGAACATTCAGTTGAGGAACTTGACGGCACCATAAATGTACTGGAGAATAAGGTAAGCCTTTCCACATTTTAATTATGTTCAGGCTTGAAAATGCTAAATGTTCATTGGCCCCTGACAAAATCAGGAGTAGTGCAACTTTTTAATTCAAGTTGAGCTCTCCTTTAAATGTGGAATGATCTTTTAAAATAAAACAAACAATATAACATGCAAGCTTTATTCTTTTGGTTTGATGTTAAGAAATTCAAGTCCTTTTTTATCCCCTTTTCGAGGTACATGAAATGGAAGAAGAGGTAGAAAGAGATCGCCTGATTAGAGATTCATTAGAACTGGAACTTCAAGCGCTAAGAAAAAGATTATTAATGGTTGAGAACTCTCGAAGTATGGACATGAAGAGCTCAGGTGAACTATCCACAAAGGGTCAATTTTCGAGGTCAGAAAGTTCATGTGGTTTAATTGCTTACAGGATGATTTGATACATAACCATGATATGGTATATGATGTGACATTGATCAAGAAACTATATGGCAGGTTTGTGGAGCCTACTGAGGTTTATTACCGAATAGGAGATCTGGAAGAAGAAAAAGCAGAGCTAACTAAAGAGGTCGGTTCTTGTGTCACAAGTTGATATCTTTCTTTATAAGACTTTTTGTCCAGCCATATTTTCCACATAATATTTAGCTTTGGTTTATATATTGTAGATAAAACAATACAAGGAATACATTTCAGAAATCTTGTTGCACGCCCAAGCCCAAGCATCACAGTATCAACAAAAGGTATTGTAAAGCATAGCAAGTCCATATAACCTATAGTTGTGAGCAAGTAAATAACAAAATCAAGCAGCAAAACCTCTGTATCTCTAATTTGTTTCTCAGGACGAGATTTTAAAATCCACATTTTAAGCCTAGTGCTAGGGAATCCACTGAATTTACTTCAGGCATTAAAATTAATTCTGCAAAGTGAAACTTGTGTTGTGGCCGAGGGTTTATCGGAAACAGCCTCTCTATGCCCCATGATAGAGGTAAGGTCTGCGTACACACTACCCTTCCCAGACCCCACTCGTGGGATTATACTGGGTGGTTGTTGTTGTTGAAACTTATGCTGTGAGTTTTTTCTACCTATGGAAAATCTTTGAATATTGCCCATACTAGACTTAAAAATTTCTTTGAACTCACAACTTTTTATGGGAAAGGAATTTATAATTACAATTGGAAAGGGAAAACCATTTACAATCTTCTAATGTAAGTTCCACGCTAGAGACTCCACAGTCCACTTGGAGCTGTAGCCAAATCTCTGTGCTGTAGTTTTCTGTATGGCGATATGATGCTTATAAATAAGAGACAGTTATCAGCTCTCATTCGCCATTTGTGATATCAGTACAAGGAGTTGGAGGCAGTGCTGCATGGACTTGAAACTCACTCATTAAACACACTAAATGGAGGACCAACTTCAGATAAGACAGAGAAGTGCTCAAGCTCAACCAGGACAAGAGGTTCAAGCTCACCTTTCAGATGCATTTCCAGTTTGGTTCAGCAGATGAATAGTGAGAAAGACCAGGAACTGTCAGCAGCTAAATTTCGCATAGAAGAGCTAGAGGTGTTACAGGCTCAAAAACAGAAGGAGGTATGTACTTTTAGATAATAAAGTTTTTCATGCAGGAGTCATAGTTTAGACATGGTAGCTGCAGAATGCATTCCTTTGCTCGTGGGGTGGTTCCTAACTATGATACCTAGCAACTTTTGGGATGTTGTAAATTTAGTAATCCACATCAAATCTCATCAGTAACACTATGTAAAGTGTTCTCATTTTCCTAAGCCTTGGTGTGTAAAGTTACTTGGTACTTGTACTGGTGGGAGGTAGCAAGAACCAGATGGATTCCTAAGGTGCATCAAGACTAGACCAGACACCACCGTTAATGAAAAAGAACTACCATTTTACTGCTAAGATCTACAGAAAAAATGGGGAATTCTATCACTATACATATTTTACATGTTGCTCCTCCTTAATAGGAGTTAAGGGTGGCAACCGCGGACCAAACAGGCTTCTGGGCCTAAACGGGCTTGAATCGGTTAGAACCGTGTACGTGGTCCTGGTCCGAGCTTCTGGGCGGGTTCTTCACTTTAGGACCTCTAGGCCCGGGACCGGACTGGTCCTTGGTGGGCCCAAACGGTCCCAACGGTCAAAATTCAAAAAAAAAAAAAGAATTTCCGTTAGGCTTTGAAAAATCTAGCCGTTAGCCTTTAAAAAATAGTCGTTGGCTATTTCCAAAATAACCATTTGACCCCCCCAACTTTGTTTTAATCCCAAAATAATTACACCTTTTTCCTATTTTCAACTATAAATACCCCCTCATTCTTTGCAAAAGGTTAACAGTTGATAGGTAAGTCAACCGGTGAAGCAGTAAATCCACTAAGAAGGGCACTAATAGCTATTCACATTTTTCTTACAAAATCATCATCTATCACGCTTTCTCTAATTTTCTTCTATAATTGCTACTATTGCTTACTTTATTGTTAGAATTTGTGAAATTTTTTTGAAGTTGGTGAATTGAAGTCTTCAACGATAATCAATTTTCAACTAGTTGTTCGTCAATTCGGTAAACTGGTTCCAACTCTTAAGTTTTAATATTATAGTTTTGTTTGTTTTATTTATTTTCTATTGCTTGATTAATTAAGATGACTTCCTTAAAATAACCTTTTCGTAAAAAAAATAAATCCAAGAGTGCCGAATCTAGTGGTCAATCTATTCCTCCTCCATTGCCCCCGGCTCCCCGACCCAAACCCCATATCCGTCTTACATCTACTATTTTTTAATAGCAATAATAGTTTATTACAATTTACTGAGAATCAATTTTGCCATAATGTTGGAGCTGGTGAATAGTTTGACCATGAATTAGTTAATGCTCTTTATTCTAATCCAACTATTGATGAAAATGGTGCGGAGGAAATAGATTTTGATGAAGCTCAACCGGATGACGATACACCGACTAGTCCTACTCCTGAAGTTAACCCAACTAGTGATAATTCAAATAGTGCACCGTCTGATACTCCTGTTACTGCCCCTACTTTTTCTAGACAAGGTATCAAACTGACGGAAACATCTCTTGTTTGGCCATTTTTGCTCAACTAATTCCAGAAAATATGTCTAAGTGTAAAACATGTGGCAAGGAAGCTTACGAAGAAATGCTAGCTGAACTTGCAGAGGATTCTGCTTCTCCCGGAAGTGGTGATGACCAAGCTTCTTTTCCGCCACCACCAACAGAAATTCCTCCGGACCTTAATGGATTTATGAAGTTTGTAAGAGATACCATGTAACTTGTATGAACAAAAATAAGTACTCCCCTTGTTTCAGTTTATGTGAACCTATTTCCTTTTTGGCCCGTTCCAAAAAGAATGACACATTTCTAAATTTGGAAATATTTTAGCTTAAACATCCAATTCTACCTTTAATGGAAAGTTTTTTGTCACGACCCAAACCCGGTCGTGATGGCACCCAACCCTAAAGCTAGGTAAGCCACACTAAGTCTCAAAATCGCCAATTTAAGGAAAAAATGTAATAATTTCCGAATAATAATCCAAAAGTATTAATAGAATAATTACGAAGAAAATACGAAATCTAAATAATCACTCCCAACAGATCCGGGTCACAAGTCTAAAGCCTCTAAACAAAACCAAATAATAATATCTAAATGAAAAAGATAAAAATCTGGAAATGTATATAATAATAATAAATTAGAATATGAAGAGCAGCCAGATCCTGCGAACGCAAGCAGCTACCTCAACGACTCTGGAAAATATCTGGAGACTACGAGTGTCAGCTAAGCATCCGGTGTACCTGAATCTGCACACAATGTGCAGGGAATAGGGGTGAGTACTACCGACTCAGTGAATAATAAGCATAGAAGAATGTCTGAAGGTAAAAAATCCACGAAATGCCACAGAGCAAAGCTAAATCTAACAGTCCTATTCCTTAGCTACGAACTAACAGCAGGGCAATGTCAAATATAACAGTCAAATATCAGATAAGGATGCAATGCAATGCACATGAATACGCTGCGGCGTGCAGCCCGATCCGTTTAACGTCGACGGCGGTCGGTGGGGGTGTGTACAGACCCCGGAGGGACTCCTTCAGCCCAAGCGCAATATCAGCCAAGTATTGGCATAGAACATGCTTTCAGCCTCAATATCAATATATGATAATCGCTACGGCGTGTAGCCCAACCCATGCTCAGTCCACAGTATGCAAATGAGTCACATAACAGATTCAATTAAATTCTCTGTTTCCAATTATTAAGGAAATATAACTTAGTTGACTTATATCAGGAAACAGCCTCTCTGCCCTTTCGGGTAGGGGTAAGACTCGTCTACATATTACCCTCCCCAGACCCCACTTTGTGGGACTATACTGGGTAGTTGTTGTTGTTGTTGTTGTTGTTGACTTATATCAGGAAAAGGTGACTTAGCATTTAATAACAGTGAGTAACACAAGACTGAGATTAATGATTTGCAAATTATGCTATCACACAAATATTTATCCTAGACGGATGTATCAGCCGCTATTAATTTATATTCAGCTCTCGGGATAGACCAAGTCACAATTCCCAATCATATACTATCCCGCACCTGCAATGGGTGCGAGTCACGTCCTAACATAGCGTCACGATGTGATAAACTGAGGTTTCAAACCCTCAGGCCATCATCTATACAAACTACTCACCTCTAACCGATCGTAGACTGGTCTGCAGTGCCTTATCCCTTCGAATCTCCCTCTACGAGTGCCGAATCTAGTCAAAAACCACAACGAATCGTTATTATAGGCTAAATAAACATAACCCAATTGAAATTATTCAAAAAATGCTAAAAATCAAAGTTGGTAAAACTTGAGCCCCGGGCCCACTTCTCAAAAAATTCTGAAAATCACATCATCGGATTCCTCGTCTCGCCATGAGTCCGTTCATATAAAATTTATCAAAAAGGAGTTCGTTTACCCTTCCAAAACTCATATTCAAACTCTCTTGAGTTTCAAGGCCTAACCTCCATGTTTAGCCCTTAAATCCTTGAAATTCCGTGATTAATCAATGTTCTTACACCAAATTACGTATTCCTAGGCTAATAGTACATACCTGGTGATGCTCCTTCGTTTTCTCTTAAAAATCGCCCAAAATCGCCTCTTCCGAAGTCAAAAGTGTTTTCTTAACTTATGAAATTTGCAAACATTGTTTCATCAACCCTCTGTGATTTTCGCTTCAGCGACACCCGGACCGCTTCTGCGGTTGTCGCTTCTCGGCCAATAAACTGCTTCTGCGGTTTTGCTTTAAGTCGACTGGACCGCTTTTGCGGTCTTAGACCGCTTTTGCGGCCCTCGCTTCCGTGATCCGATGACCTCTTCTGCGGTCCCCTCATGCACTCCCTGACCGCTTCTGATACCGCTTTTGCGGTGCTTCTTCCGCTTTTACGGAAATATCAGGAGCTTCATACAACAGACCTATTGCAAACTTCAAAAATTCTCGTTTCAACATCCGACTTCACCCTGAGGCCCTTGGGACCCCAACCAAATGCACAGATACATCTTATTACTTCATTCAAACTTGCTCGTAACGTAAAAACTGCCATAAACATCAAAATCATCAAATTACTACTGCTTCAAGCCTAAGTTAAACTAAAACTTCCGAAACTTGCATTTGATCCAATACCCGACCTAAACACCTCCGAATGATCTGAAAATTTGTACGCATATCCAAAATCACCTAGCGGAGTTACTGCACATGTCGGAATTCCATTCCGATCCTCGGATCAAAATCTCACCTATCAACCGGACTTTGTCAAAATTCTAATTTAGCCAATTCAAGCCTAATTCTACACCGGACCTCCAAATTCAGTTCCGATTTCGCTCCTAAGTCACAAATCACCATCTAAAGCTAGTTGAATCATCGGAAATCCATTTCGAACCCTCTAACTCATAAGTCAACGTTCGGTTGACTTTTCCAAACTAACCTTCTCATAAAGAGACTAATTGTCTCATTTCTACCCAAACTCCATCCGAATTACTTCAAACTCTCCAAACATATATAATGGAATATATGGAAGCATAAAACGGGGAAAATGAGGTGGAAATTCACTGGACGACGGGTCAGGTCGTTACACTTTTATAACACAAATACTCTGGACCCCTTTTTGACTTGTTTAGGACCACAAAATTCCAAACGTCTTCATTTTTTCTTAAACTTTGTGCTTAGTCAAATAGGTTCACATAAATTGGAACGGAACGAGTATGTATTATGTAACTTGTATTTTGGCACATCTTGATTAGTTTCTTTTTCTTCTCAATGGTGGTATTAGCACCTTGTTGTGCCCATTCCATAGGGGGGAGGAAGACTAAGAAAGATATTGCCATATTTCTTTAATGCTATAATAAAATTATAACGCATTGCTTTGAATATCTCTTATTGATGTTCCACATAATGTCTTCGTCCTTTTCTTTTACTTTTGTGATATTTTAAAATTGTTGATTTATTTGTTACATTTATTTTAGTTGCGTCATTGTTCCAAGATCAAATATAACCATGGCCATGTTAAACGCCATATATTTTCACTCCAAAGAAGCTTAGATATATTTTTTCACGTTTTAATTGTGATTTCTCATGTTAAAGATATTTCTCCATCTTCTAGAATGTGCATGCTTGTTTGGAGTTGTAAATCAAGTACATAACTCATATAGCAAATTTTCAATATAGAGTCGAAGATTTCTATAAATCAGGGTTCTTGCTTTATTGAGTTGACTGAATATGATTAAGAAACTTGCATTTTTCCTTTTATCGACTTTAATTTTATAACTCACATATTTTTAAAACTATTTTATATTGGTACCCAATAATGTGAGGTACCAGCACAACGCGTGTGCCTAGAAACTAATAATAATATAAAAGTAGCAGGAGATCTTTGAAACTTGGAAGTGCAGAAGATGAACGGACAGTTATAGCACTGTTGAGACAATAATCAAGAGTAACTTTGTTGGTTTTCTAAAATGAGAAGTAGATACAATTGCATATTTGCCCCTTAAGTCATGTACACCCGTGATTTGGTCTTAAATTGTGCTACCTATTGAGATTGCTTCAGTTCATGGAATTGAACAAGGTTGTGATAGATTGCCTCTATTAGATCTTTTCTAATATACTTCACAAGTTCTTAAATATATATCAATAGCCTTTACTCCTACTAAGGGTGGCAAGTGGGACGGTCCGGGGCTTAAGTGGGATAGTCCAAACGGTCCCGGTCTCGGGCTAGTCCCAAATTAAACGGGCCAAACGATCCCGATCCCAGTCCCAGTGGTCTTCTTGTAGGAACCTGTCCAGGATCAAGCCCACAAACTAATGGTCCCGGGCTAAACGGTCATGACCTGCAGGCTAAGTGGACCCTAGTGGCCCTAAGTGGGCCCAACGTATACCTTTTTTTAATTTTTTTTTATAGGAAAAAAAGGTGTTAATAAAATATCTAAGGCTGTTCCTTGTAATTTTTATTATAGAATTGTGACCTCAATTTCTTCCAGACCCCACCTGGTGGGAGCATACTGGGTAGTTGTTGTTGTTGTTGACCTCAATTTCTTAATTCAAATCTAAAAACAAAAACATTGTATATCAAAGATTGATATCAAGTAAAAACAAACAAAAGACATAAGCTAAGAGTGGTTCGCAAAAGGGGAAGAAAAAACAACTTTGCTGTTACACAAATTGAATCCATGAAATCTCAACATAAGAATGTTTTTGTCAAAAGAAATAAAAAAGAAACTATTAATAAGTGATAAAAACATCAAGCATAAGCAGTAAATTATCTTTCTTCATTACCATGCTTCCGAAATGTACATGGCATAGCATGTCTAATTTCCCATGCTATGGTACTGGATGTATTATAGAAAGTTCATCTAGAAATGTCATTGCAAAACTAATGGCAACGAATGAATTCTCAGGAAAGGGGATTATAAAGCGACAAAAGTTAATCCAAACAATTCTTTGACTTTTTATCTCCCATTCATTAACCTCCGCCCATTCAGTTATCCTATATTTCCTTGTACTAACGATGGAACTTTTAATTGCCACATTAATATTTCATGATCTTTAGTTGTGAATTCGCACATTCTTTTTTGGACAAAGAACACCATGCACATTGAACATATTTTTAATGCCAACATAAGTTTTCCTACCTCTCCAAGCTAGACTTTATAATCCAACATCAAATATTTGAAAGTAAAAAGTTTGTATAGAGCAATAGAAAGGAGGGAGAAAGAGGTGTAAAGCATTTAATGAGATATATATTAGAGGGTAAATTAAGAGGGTGATATGGTCATTCAATTTCTGAAGGATATTTTAATAGAACAACTTCAATTAAAACTCCTCGCATTTACAATATAGTATGATTTGATATGATTACTCTTTCTGAACATATTTATGACTGTATATGTTGTCAGATTTGTATGCTGAACAGTAGACTGGCTGCAACAGAAAACATGACACATGATGTAATTCGGGATTTGCTTGGTGTCAAGCTGGACATGACTAGTTATGCAGTAAGTTCCCAACTAAAACCTCTTATTTTCTTGTGTATTTCTGCTTCTGAGTTTTTAAGGACTTTTTCTCTGTATGTTCTAGAATTTGATAAAGCAGTATCAACTGCAAAAATTTGTGGAGGAGGCTCAGCAACAATCAGAAGAGCGCATGGCAATGGTATGCTTAATAGGAAACAAATACTTATTTTCATTGTGAGCCTTACACTGGTTTATGTTATTACAGGAGAGAGAACTTTCAGATCTAAGTAGACAAATTGATGATCTAGTTGAAGAAAGAGAGAGGTAAGTTACTTTTTGTCTTCCTCATTCTTAAATTTAACTGGTACTGAGCAGACAAGGAATGATATGTCATATTAGTAATATGATTGGCAGTGGAGTGTCTTTTTGAATGAGAGGCCAATCAATTAAATGGTGTTTCTCTTGGAGTTGCTCAAATTATCATTCAAGTTCTTCCAGAAAGTGCGTAGGATTGATAAATCTTCTAGTATTGAGAATAACCAGTATAATATTCTACTTAGATTCTGGTTGTAGGATGTTGTATGATGGATTCTGACTATTTACCAATTTTTAGATACATTTTGGAAGTGAAAAATAGTGAGGCAGACATGTTATCATCCCAGATGTGCATAGAACAGTTACGAGAACGTGATCAATTGCTGACTGCTCAAAATGAAATGCTGAAAGTATGAACTTTTCTTCTCTGGCCCATATTAGGAGATAAATGTTATACTGGTGATTAGTTAATAATGATATTGCTGTTCCATTTCCCACCGTGTTCACAGATGGATAGAACCAACTTACAGAGAAAAATTGTGGAACTGGATGATATGGTTAAAAGGCTCTTGGGAAGACAGACTCAAATGGGTGCCTTGGCAAGATTGAAAGAAATTGATCTTAGCCAAAGGCTGGGTCGTCCTCAGAAGTTGGTTTTAGGAGCAAGGGACAAACTTTCTCTGGCTCATGAGGCTGATGACCTTGGTACACGTGACAACCTGAATGGTTGTGGTAAGGAAACAAAATTCAGGTGAGCTCAATATAGGTTTGGCATGCGAGAGTCTCTGCAATACAGCTCCTATGTATTACAAGGATAAACAACTGCCGAACAAAGAAAGCAAAAAGCCTAAACTTATCAATCACAGGCCGTCTGCTCAGAATCAAGTTTCATAAGTTCACAAAAGCAAATATCACTAATAGAAATTCAGAGCAGCAGATAATGGTTTAATGTGCATATAATTGTTAGTATTATTTTGTTGGAAGGTGATTATCAGCTATATCATATACTATATGTATTTTTTCTTAGGTCAGGTGATGTTGGCTTGTTGAGTGACTTTGAGTCCGTAGGAAAGTGGTGACCAACCTCCTTCCTGAACAACCGGAATTGGGATACAGCGTGTGGTTATTGTCATAGCAAAATTTTTAATTGTTTGTAATTATGTCTGTTATTACATATCAAAAGCAATGTATGACGATACGAACTGCTTCAGAATTGAAGTGTAACTGGTGTATATTAATTGGTGTGTTAACATACGACCAGATCCCCGTCTCTATTTTACAACATTTTATATCCTTTTTTGGGTTTTATAAATAATAAAAGTATTGTGCAACTCTATATGCTACTGAATCCGTTACATACGTGAATTTGAAAAGAAGCACATGAACTATGCGGAGGAGTATCCTTGGACGAAACCAGAAGTATCTGGAGCATATGCACCACACATTCGCAAAAGGTGTTACAAATGGTTGCCTACCCTCTTACTTATTATGTAGGCAATGACAGCTGATGGGGATTGCACTATAATTGATTATCCAACTGGACATGAGGTACTACATTTTCTGAGCGAGTAAAAGATCAGCACATCCTCAATACACTATTGAGAATGATCCGATGTGACTAAAAAATATTTGCATAAATCCCTGAAATAACTATTGCTGTTTGGATTTCAGCGGACTTATAATATCAATGTAACAATGACTGATCGTGTTGAGTTTTAGCATTTTGTTTGGTGGTTTGAGAGTTTGAGTAGCTTCATAAGATGTACAATGACTTGCATGTGTATGGTTGGTTTTGATATTCGAGGGATTCGAAACTGTTTGGTAAAGTGATTCTTAATTTGGAACCTTTAAGTTGGCAGAATTTATTTTAAGGTAATAATTTCAGAAACGAGATTTGAAGGATTCAGTAGGTTTGTATGGTGATTTGGATTTGAGGTGTGTGTTGGGATTTGGATAGATGTTCCTAGAAGGTTTTGGCTCTATATGGCGAAAGTTGGCAATTTGAAGAATTTGATAGCTTATAGATTTGATCGGGAGTTGACTTTAGGGGTGGGCGTTCGGTATTTCGGTATCGTATTTAAAAATTACGGTTCGGTATTTCGGTATATCAATTGTGTATACGAAATATCATACCAAATTAATTTGGTACGGTTCGAATTTGATAGCTTAACAAAGAAGTAAACCTTCAAATGGTGTATGTTTATCTTATAAATCTTGATTTGTTGACTAGCGTAGCCAAGCCCTTAATTGTTTTCTGGTACTCTCCTAGAATAGACAAATTATGTGTAACTTGCTTTTAAATCAACTGAGACATCACAGAAGAATCTTATCAGCCCTATTTTGGGGTGCGCAGATGAAATGAAGCATCATAGAAGCTTCTTGGATTTGATAAGTTGGATGATTTTTGGTTTACTTGGTAAAGTAAACTGGAAAAATATATATGCATGTATCTGATATTCATAATATATATTCTTGCATAAATAATTATTTAATCATGTATTAATTAATAGTACACATTTTCAATGTTATAGTGTTTCAACCGTAAAGAAATATTCTTTCTTTAACAAGACTACACAAAAATATTTCAAAATTTACACCTCTCTAGTCATTTGTTTAGTTGCATATTACGTAGGCGCAGTTCGCACCTACCTCACGCTCTTTGTATAATTGTCGTCAAAAGATTAAGATTACATTGATGGATTGAAACGGTTAAACTAGGGTTCTTAGTTGGGTTGGACTTGGGATTAATCTTACTGGCTAAGGCATAAGGGTAACAAGTTGGATTTGGGCCGGGCGAAATGGGAAATTGGGCTGGGAAGTGGTGGAAACTTACTTAATTTTTTTTGGTATTTCGCTATTTCGGTATTACCGAAATATCGAAACCAAAGAGGCAAAGATCGTCCCGAAATACCGAAAATTTAATACCGAAATAACGAAAAAACCGAAATACCGAATTAATTCGGTCCGATTTGGAATTCGATTTTCGGATTTTGTGCCCACCCCTAGTTGACTTTTGGTGTTATTGGACTCCTATTTAATTTTGAGACTTGTGTGCAATGTTTAATTGTGATCCGGAATGTCTAAGTGTAATTCAAACGCGTTTGGCGAAGTTGGAATGTTTGAAAGTTAAGAGGTAGATTTTGATCGTCGATTCGTGGTTTTTATGTTATTTGTGGTGTTTTGAACCTTTGGATAATTTTGGATGATATAACAGGAATTGTTGGTGTGATTGGATGGGGTTTCGAGGAGCTCGAGTGTATTTCGGATTTCGAATCATTTTGCAGTGTTTGGCATATTTGGTGCATCACACCTGCGAATTTTGGTGCGTATGTGAGAAGTTGCACATGCATGAGGTTTGTTTCATATGTAAAACTGGATTGACTTGGAGGCATGTCGTGTCTATGGGGTCTGGAACGCAGGTGAATTATCGCACTTGCGATGAGACGAGCGCGCTTGCATTTTTTGTTGTTATGGCGTGGTCGCTTCTGCGAGGCGTGTTGTATAGATGAAGCGCCGCTTTGCGAAGGTGTTGTTAGCACCAGCGAGGTGTGGTCTAGTGTTGGGAGCTCATAGAAGCGAGCATGTGATAGCATATACAGTGCTTGTAGATGCGGTAGAGTTGGTGCAAAAGCGAAGACCCTGGCAACATGTTATATTTCAAGGGTTTGTTCATTCTTTATTATTCTAAATTTTAGAGCTCGGTAAGAGGTGATTTTGGAGGAGACTTTTACTACTACTTTGTGAGTAAGTAATTTTTACTTAGATTTGATTGTATATCTTATTTTCCATTGATTTATATACTTTAAACATGTAATTTTGAAGGAAAATTTGGAATTTTTGCCTACACTTTAAGAGAGTGTATTAATAGAAATTTGAGTATCGATTTGGACTCGGTTTTGGAATCTGATCACATATTAGATTCAACAGGTTATTGGTCATCAAGATTTAGTTTTCGTTTCGGACTTTGGGCACGCGAGTCCGGATTGACTTCTGTTGATTTTTTGGAAGTTCTTCAAAAATCAAAGCTATATGGATTGGGATCACTTCCTATAGCATTGTTTGACTTTCTTGGTTGATGGTTGACTTAGATTTCTGTGATTGGAGGGCTAATGCGACGTTTTTATGCGGTTTGAGGTTGAAGGGAATATCTTGCCTACTTTTATTGAGGAAATAACCCTTAGGATATGACCTTGTCTAATTAGAATGTATGAGAAGCGGAGTAGATATGAGGTGATGAAATTATATGCAGGTTCCATGTATGATTCATGACTGGAGTATTCTTAAGGCTATACCATGCCTTGTTTTGGATGATGTGGCTCCTGCTATCATGCTTATTATGTTTTTACGATTACATGAACCTCTTGAAACATGCTACAGATCAGGTGTAGGAGTTGATTTCCTATTTAAACGTGATAATTGCTATTGTATAGCATATCTGCCCATCTGAGTTATAGTTGTACACTTCGCACATGCATACATCATAACAATATATTTTGTCAAAACATGAGTATGTGATTTGATATTCGTTGTTGTAGACATATATTTTGTGTATGCTTTTCGTGTGATAGATTGGATTGATAATGCATAAGTTGTCTATGAATATGTTATTGGTTATGGCACTTGAGTTGTTCGTGCGTTGTTATGATTATAGAATACGAGTTGTCTGTGCAACGTGTGAATACAGAACCATCCCCATAGAGTTGTTCTTTCATGTTTCTCCTTGATGACAGACACACGGATTGTGGAAAACTGATTAGTGGTTAAACTTTACGTATCTTCTATATATGCAAACTCTTTGGGTTCATACATTATTTTTATTGCGTACCTTCTCTGTTTGCTAGCTCTGAAATGTATACAAGCCTTTTATGTATATCTTCTTTACATTTTGCGTTACTTGATAAAATAATTCACGGTACATATCTTTTCTATATATTAGCATGTGAAACTTTACTTGCTTATTCATGCATATATTTTCTATATGCAACTGTTGCTGAATTTTTGATACTCCATGCCCATTTTCTCCATATGCAGCTGTTGATGATTTCATGATGCTAGTCGTATATCTTTCCTATATACTGAGTTGTTAAATTGGCACGATACCATGCATATCTACTTTAGATGAAATTGTTGATGAGTTATTTGACCTCAAGTGTGTATCTTCTTCATATGTTGAATTGTTAGTTTGTTTAAGATACTTGAGCATATCTTCTCTAGGTGCACCAATGACCTTATCTATACTTCACGTTTAGAGTTTGGCACTGCTGTTATGTACATCTTTATGCTATTGAGTCATGCAGGTTAAGTAAAGTGAGTATCACGTGACTTGAACACCTCATCATTACTTCGCCGAGAATAGTCAAAATACATATTAAGTATATGAGATCGATTATACTCATACTACGCTTCTGCATCTTGCGTGCAGATCTTGGAGATGAGTTGTTGTGGATGACGAAGGTTAGTATTGGAGTTGTACCCGCAATCCAAATTCGAGCTACCGCATATTTATGGTAGTTTAGGATTTTAATTTTTGTATGTAAACTTTCAATAGATATTACATTTATTTTTCATACAAGATTTGTAAATCTAAATATTAGTAGACTTGTACTACAAATTCTTGGGATATTGTATGAAATTCACCCATCTTATTTATTAATAATTGATGATCTTTCATTCGGATTGTGTTATTTATTGTTTGGCTTAATTAGGGGATTGGGTTAGGTGCCGTCACGATTTGGTGTGATTTTGGATCGTGACAAGTTGATATCAGAGCTCTAAGTTCATAGTTCTACAAGTCACGAGCAATGTCTAGTAGAGTCTTCCATATCAATATGATGCCGTCCATACTTATCATTGGAGGATACACGGTATCTTGGTAACTTTACTTTCTTTCTTTCCTTATTGTGGGACCTTGATTTACCTTAAATCCCGTATATTTGATTTCCTTCCATTCACTCTTATGTTATGTTGAGCACTTTGAATCAGCTGTGCACTGACGGCTTGCGATGTCGTGGATGAGACGCGAGATGCATTTTTTTGTTGTGAAGGTAGGTTAGTCTGGAGGACTTGAGGCTAGGTTTAGACGCACTAGGCTCGGCAGATTCAGTGTGTGAGTATGTGCCTTTGGACTCTTATGTACGGTAGTTTCCCTAAGAGTGGGATCGATGGCTTAGTGTGTGGAAATACAACTATATGATGAGTATTATATGAATGAGAACTGCATGTAGATAGTTTGGATGTGACTAGAAGGATTCGCTTGGGATGCGAAGGGCTATGGATTTTTCATTATCATCTTGATATACAATACAATCATAGGTTGTGAGTGCGTTGATGGGCCTTTCAGTTTTTCATTTGTGGAATGAAGTGGATGCTTGTACTTGTTGACAAGTGTAGAAATATTAATTGATTGCATAATGGTTATGACCATGGTTAGATCACCAAAGGATGTCGAGTAGAGGCTAAGCAGGTGGGTTTTCTCCTATAAGAAGGTCTGATGTTGTATGATTATTATAAGGTTTCTATGAAGAGATTTCCTTCTACCCTACGGAGTGCATGTATTCGATTAGAGTACGGATCACTTGAGGAAGTTGGCATGACCGCTGCGAGGATGAGATACATTGGCAGATAATTTGGAGTATGTTTTGTCTAGTATTACATGAACTATATGAGGATTTCAACTGAACAGTAGAACAAGACCATGGTAGTTATGAACGAAGAGTATTGTGGGTTGTTAGATGAGGTTAGGGGTGTTCATGATTCTGTTTGAGTCGATTTTTCCCTAAAAAGAAACCAAACTAAGTAAGTCGATTTTTCAAATATTGGAACAAAAACAAATCAATTAAGTCAGTTTTTATCAATTTAGTTTTGTCAGTTTTTTATTTTTTCGGTTATTTATCAAATTTTTCTTAAATATGAGACATACACTGTCAAACGCATATTCCACCGACTACATTTTCAACATAACACTATCAAATCAATTACTCTTTAAGAAATCTATCATTTATCAAGATACATTAATGATAATTGAATCTAGTAATGAATAATTTAAGTACTCAATTAAAAATAAATTATTTTTAACAAGGAATTGGTTTCGAGCAGGGGATTGGATGGATGCATGATGTACCATACTTTGTGGGTATATGAAAATCTTTGACTGATTCAATTTTGATATCTGTTGTAGATGTACTGTATGGAAAAAGGAGCCACTTGTTGATTTTTTTTTGGATATTTATGTGCTAGTGGAGCACATGTTATTCGATGTGTATTGGCCGTGCATCAAATATGGGAATGAAGTGGATGGCTATCGAGAAGGTTCTGATGAGTTCAAGATTCATATGTTCTATTTAAGGATTTTTGTATTTGTGTATGGCTACGGATTGAGATCCCTAGTTGATTGTGTCTAGATTTGTGGTACTTCTATATCCATATGGAATGTATATGGCAGTATTAGGGAGACACAACAAACAACTTTGGAATCGCAGAAGATGCAACGACCCGGCCGGTCGTTCCATGAGTTACCGCTTTGTTTACCCCATTTCTGCTTTTTTGTCTTGTTCAACTGTATTATGTGGTATCAGGTTGGTTGGCTTGGGTTAGTAGTGGTTTTGTGGAGGAATGAGATAGTCTCTTTTGAGTAAGCTTAAGTTGGAAAAGTCAACCGTATGTTGATTTATGGGTATAAGGTCTCAGATGTGAGTTCTGATGGTTTAGAGAGCTTCGTTAGGTGATTTTGGATTTGGAAGCATGATCGATATGTGTTTTGGAGGTCCGTGGAAGATTTAGGCTTGAATTGGCAAAATTAGAATATTGGTGCTTTCCGAATGGTAGTGGAGATTTTTATATCGGGGTCGGAATAGAATTCCTTAAATTGAAGTAGGTTCGTTGTGTCATTTGGGACGTGTGTGTAAAGTTTCAGATCATTCGCACGAGGTTTGATAGACTTTTTGATCAAATTCAGAATTCGGAAGTTTTGGAATTCTTAGGCTTGAATCTGAGGGTGATTTGATATTTTGATGTTGTCTTGAGCATTCCGAAGGTTTGAACAAGTTTGAATGATGTTATGGGATGTGTTGGCATGCTTGGGTGAGGTCCCGAGGGTCTAGGGGTGAGTTTTGGATGGTTAAAGGACCAATTCTTCGCTTTGGAGAATTGCAGATTTTGCTAGTTTTTGTTGCAGATGAATTTAATCTTTGATTTCACGAAGATTGTCCCGCGTTAGCGAAGAAGAGATATTTCTAGAGGAGAAAATGTTCTTCGCGTTTGCGAGTAGGGAGCTGCATTCGCGTAGGTTTGGATTCTAGTGAATCGCAAACACGTGAGAGTGACTGTAGGGTAAATTGGAGTAGCTGGGAACCCAGGATTTTGCGCATCGCATTCGTGTAGATAAGGTCGCATCCGCGAAGGCTTGGACAACTGAGTCATCGCGTTCGCGTGAAGAAAGCCGCGTTCGCGAAAGAGGAATAATTGATCAGCAATTTTTGTGTTTCAGAAACGGGAACTTTCATCGCGTTTGTCGCACCTCCTTTTCTAAGCGCCCGCAGGGCGCAAGGGAATTTTTCCAATTAAAGGAAAATCGAAACATGATTATTTATTAAAGATTCAGGGTCTTTACTTGGGAAATATATGGTGTCCCAAATCACCGGTTAAATCCCGAATCGATGAAAAGAATTACTCTGTTTAATTGTCTGCGCACCAGAAATTCGGTTAACCTGGGAGAAGGTGTTAGGCATTCCCGAGTTCCGTGGTTCTAGCACGGTCGCTCAACTGTCATATTTAGCTTATTTATCCGATTTGTTACATGTTGTAACTTCTGTGCCAATTTTAACTCTTATCCGCTTTTATTCAAATTATTATTATTTTACAGAGAATTGCAACGTCGTGAAAACGTATCTTGAACCACGTTGCAACCAGTGTACACATGGTCATCGACACCTTTCGACTCCGTCGAGATTTAAAATTTCTTAAGATTTAAAAGTCTTTTTCTTTAATTTCTAGCTTTCAAATACTCAAAAATTCTTAAGATTTAAAAGTCTTTTTCTTTCTTCCCTCTAGTACTGAAATATTTTCTCTCTAAATTTCAGTCCCCTTTCTAAGTGTCAAATGACTCTTATTTATAACCAAATCAAGACTCTTTCTCCTATTCTTTTAACTATTATTACTACTCCTTTTATTATTACACATACTATTTCTAATTTCCAATTAGGTAAAAAACAGTCAAATGTGGACCCTACAGTCCACCTTCTTTTTACTTTACATCATTATGCTCCACACATGTCTTGTCCCCTCTTTTTACTTTACATAATTATGTTCCTCACTATATTTTGAACAATTCCTTATATTTTCAATTCCCATATTACCCATAAAACTACCGAAATTACCATTCCACCCCACCCCTACAATCTGCACCAAAACTATCAGAAAAAATACCAACTTACTACAGCTATAACCAAATTCCTAATCAAATTAAACAACAACTCAAACTAAATGATGAACAACAAAGAAAAAAATTATTTTGGCTGAATAATATTTTTAACAACAAATATATTTTCAGATTCAACAACAATAACAAGCAAGTATATTCAAATAACTAAGTTCAAATTCAAATTAAACTTAAACAGGTCAAACAAACGAATTCGAATTTCTAACTCAGATCCAAACTTAGACTTAAACAGAATAAAAAAACCGGATTCAATTCACTAAACTCAAGAATCAATTAATCTTTAAATTAAATCTAATAATATTGCAATCAAGATGAAAGATTTATTAAACTAACATACTTCTATATTAAAACTAAATTCCTTTAACTAAAGACAAACTGAAGAAATAAACAAGAAAATGATAACCAACAAACAAGAATATAATATACATATACTGATTTTAGATCCGAAAATATCAAACTAAATACGGAAAAATGAAGCTTAAACCAACTGACCGGATCAAAACCATGACGAACTCGAATTGAACCAAATCTGCCCGGAACTTTTGAAACCCAAAATAAGCTCGAATCTGCCTGGAACTTTTGAAACCCAAAACAAACTCGAATCTACCCGGAATCTCAAGAAATGACTTTGAAATGGACGACGAACTGAACGAAGCAGAAGTAAAATGCTGGGCTATGGCTGGTGGTGGTGGTTGACTGAAAAAATGGCAGAGCAACCATGGTTGACTGGCTGGATATGGGGGATGACAAGCGGTCGACGTCACTAGTCGTTTGGGTGGTCGGAGACGGGGCTGTTTCGTTGGAGCCACCGAAGGTTTTTCTAGTTTTCCTTCTCCTATGGAAAAGAGATGACTGCTCAGTAGTAGCAGCAGAACGGGGAGGGATGAAGATGGCGTGAAGGAGATGGGGTGGTCCATTTTTGGTGGTTGACGCTGGTTATGGCGTGAAGGTGGTCACACGTCGGAAACGACGTGAATGGTGTAGGAACTATTTTTGGTGGAGATGCTGGTAGAAGTTTGACGATATATGGGGTTGTTGGTCGAAGGCTATGGAGACGGTGGTGGAGCGTGGCGGTGAAGAAGATAGGAAGGGCAGCCATGGCTTTGGGTGGTTTTAGGGTTAGGAGGTTTGTTTTGGCGTGAGGAAGATGAGAGTAGGGGGTGGGTTTGTGTTCTTGCGGCTGAAAAAATGGTTAGGTATAGGTTAGAATTTTAGGTTGGGAAATGGGTTTTGATATTGTGTCAGGTCGGGAAAACGGGTCATGGGTTTTGGGTTGGATTTTGAGCAAAATCAATTGGGCTTGTGGGATTTTAAGACTGAGAAAGCCCAAATCCAAAATTTCCAATTCTCTACTCTTTTCTTAATTATTTCTCAAATTAATTTTCAAATAAAAATAAAACCTAAATTAATTAAACTCTAATTAATAATTAACACAATCAATCAAATAACAAATAAAAAGAAAATCACACGATTTTTACATTAGATATAAAAATGCGAATTATGCTATTTTTGTGATTTTTTCTCTTCGTAAAACAAACTTAATTATTATTAATTGTAAATTTGAATTTTATACGCAAATGCGACGTATTTTGTATTTTTTATTAATTTAACAAATGAACATGCACATACCAAATGCAAATAATACAAGGAAAATAACACAAAATTCACAAAATTTGCAAGCTAGCTAAAAGTTGTTGATTTTATGGGAGTAACTTATATATAGGGCAAAAATCACGTGCTCAGAGCTGCCCCTCTTTGCTCGTAAACTCGAAGAGTTCTCTTGCAAAGATAAAGTGAGCGGATACGAGTGATTTTTGCCCATTTCGAATACGCCGTGGGAAGCAATCTTTGATAGATTTGACCGAACCTCTGCTTCAAAGGTTTCCTACATATCCTTGGCTAAAAAGGAATCAGGTCAATGTAGTTCAGAAAGCTTTGGTAGCTGGGACTACCATGAGACTGCAATTTTGCTGTTACTGCTGCTGCATGCTGTTATTACTGCTTACCGATCTCCTTATTACACCATGGTAAAAGAAAAATTAAAAAGCTAGGCTAGACTGCGAATCACAATATCTTATCTATCTTTCACTTGTCATTGCTGCCTTGCTTTCTTGTCGGCTTGTGTTTTCCTCCGGTGCTTCTTTCTTCCGAAAACAGCTGGGGATGACACTGGCCTTTTGCTTTCCTGAAGACAAGTTTCATCATTTTGTCATGTCTGTTGGGAATGCTGCTTCCTTCATTAAATGCTTGTTATGCTGGGGATTTTTATTGTAACCCTCCGCATTACTGTCTTTTGATTTGATCTTGAATTGTATTCCTCTGTTCTGCAGACGGGCTCCTAACTTCATCAGCAAAATAAAGATAAATCTGCCTCCATTCTCCGGCGGGCTCCTGAATCCATCAACTTAAAATAATAACAACCTCCGTTCTACAGGATAGCTCCTGACTCCTTTAACTTAAAATAAATACCTCCGTTCTACAGGCGGGCTTCTGACTCCTTTAACTTAAAACAAATACCTCCATTCTACATGCGGGCTCCTGACTCCTTTAACTTAAAATAAAAACCTTCGTTCTACAGGCGGGCTCCTGACTCCTTTAACTTAATATAATTACCTCCGTTCTACAGGCGGTCTCTTGACTCCTTTAACTTAAAATAAATACCTCCATTCTACAGGCGGGCTCCTAACTTTTTAACTTAAAATAAATACCTCGATTCTACAGGCGAGCTCTTGATATCCTCGACTTAAAATAAATACCTCTGTTCTACAGGCGGGCTCCTGACTCTTTTAACTTAAAATAAATACTTTCGTTCTACAAGCGAGCTCCTGATATCCTCAACTTAAAATAAATACCTCCGTTCTACAGGTAGGCTCCTGGCTTTAACTTCTTAAAAATAACGTCTCCGTTTTACGGGCGTGCTCCCGACTTCAACAATTTAATAAATAATGCCTCCGTTCTATGGGCGGGCTCCCGACTTCAACAACTTATAATAACGCCTCCGTTCAACGGGTGGGCTCCCGACTTTGACAACTTAAAAATAACGCCTCTGTTCTACGGGTGGGCTCCCGATTTCGACAACTTAAAATAACGCCTCCGTTATACGGGCGGGCTCCCGACTTCGACAACTTAAAAATTACGCCTCCGTTCTAGGGGCATGCCCCCGACTTCAACTACTTAAAAATAACGCCTCCATTCTATGGGCGGGCTCCCGACATCGACAACTTAAAATAACGTATCCGTCCTACGGCCGGGCTCCCAACTTCGACAGCTTAAAAATAACGCTTCCGTTCTACGGCTGGGCTCCCGAATTCGACAACTTAAAAATAACGCCTCCGTTCTACGGGCGGGCTCCCAACTTCCACAACATAAAAATAACGCCTCCGTTCTACGGGCGGGCTCTCGACTTCGACAACTTAAAAATAAGGCCTCCGTTCTACCGGCGGCCCCCGACTTCAACAACTTAAAAATAACACCTCCGTTCTACGGGCGGGCTCCTGACTTCAACCACTTAAAGATAGCGCCTTCGTTCTACGGGCGGGCTCCCGACTTCAAAAACTTAAAAGTAATGCCTTCGTTCTACGGGCGGGCTCTCGACTTCAACAACTAAAAAAATAATGTCTCCGTTCTACGGGCGGGCTCCCGACTTCAATGACTTAAAAGAGTAACGCCTCTATTCTACGGCCGGGCTCCCGACTTCAACAACTTAAAAATAATGCCTCTGTTCTACGGGCAGGCTCCCGACTTCAACAACTTAAAAAATAGCGCCTCCGTTCTACGGGCGGGTTCCTGACTACAACACCTTAAAAGTTTTCCTCGTTCCTCCGAGAAAATTTTCAACAATGGCAGAAAAGTTTCGACCCTAGTTTTGGTGCTTTACCTTGTGGCGTATCTTTCCGCCATCAACAATATTTTTTTCCCTTCTTCAAATCAAAGAAAACTTTGTTAGTTTAAAATATGGTGAGTGGTCATGCCACTCATGCTGGGGATGGTTTTTCCTTCTCTCATTTCCCTGCCTTGCATTTCATTATGCTATCAAAGCTTGTTGGGGATGATATTTCTGCTGGGGATCTCTTTTCTTCCCATCATGTTTTTTTTGTTCAAAATACTTACTTCAAAATTTTATTTTTCTCTTAACTCTGTTGGGGATAAAAATGTCATCAACTGGGGTTAACGTTGTTGAGGATACACTGATGAGGGATTTTCAATCCTTCAAAACTGGTGTTGTGCTAGGGATAACATTGGTTTGAAGACTACTTCCTTTTAGATTTGTCTTATTTCCCTTATTCCCAAAAGTGGATACCAGATTTTCAGAAAAGTTTCAAAACGAAAAGAAAATTTTCTGCCCCAGTTTGATAAACCTCCTTGCATCACGCTTCTCTGCCATCAATGACATTTCACATCCATGTTTCACATCAAAGAAAAGTTGGGTCAGTTTAAAACGGGGTGGTTGGCTGTGATACTCCAGCTGGGATGATTTTCTTCTTCTCTTTCCCATGCTTTGTGCTGTCCGACCATCTTTGAAGCTTGGCTGATAAATTTCGACCTTCTTGACGATTCCTTATGCACAAACTTCTCACTGTTGTTTTCCATATGACCTCGTATCATTTCCGTGATAGCTGATTTTCTTGAAGATTTTGCAATGTTTTACTCATAAACCACTTTCTCCGGGGATATCCCTCTTCTTTCGTGGCACAGCTCAGGAACTGGCATTTTCCGGAGTCTCACATGAATTTCCCAAATTATGCCCATTGCTCTCCGCATTATTCTTTCTCGATTCGTCCACGACCTTGAGGTTTATTACCTTTGATTCATGCTCTGGATATCCTTCATGACACTGGTCGGTCCTTTTGTCAATCTCATCTTGCCGGGGCTCTCCCGACACAGGCCTTACGCTTGTTCCTTCCTGACTCATACCCTTGGATGCAGTAGTTAGATCTCGTCTTGCCTAATGGGAAGCTGATGTCGTATTTTGAAGTCATTTCTCACTTGTTTTGACCAAACAGACTCTACGGGGATTTTTTCTATGAAAGGAGAAAGATAAAAAGGAATGGAATAAAAACAAAGGACAGAGACGACTCTCTAACAAGAGAAACGATAAAATAAAAACCTCTCAAATGCAGATACCGACTCTAATGGTCATGACATGCGCATGTGGCTTATCCTCCGTCGTCAATCGTCTTTCAAGATCTTCGTTTGGTGATTCCCCATATGATTCTCACCCTTATTCGACTTGTAGTGCCCAAAGGTTTTCACCATCAAGCCTCTCTCATTTTGGATTTTTCTCTCAGCTGTCATCGCCTTATGGTGCATGTGAAGGTTTTCACTGGTAAGACTCTCTCATTTTATGTCTCAGCCGGGGATTGGGTGTTACCGATAAGACTCTCTCATGTATCTTCTCCGCAGGGGACCATAGTCTTTTCTTCTGGGGTCGAAGTCTTTTCGTCGGGGATCAGAGTGTTATGTTCTGATAAGACTCTCCCATTTGCTTGACTTGGCCTCTTTTGAAGACTGATCGGAAGGTCTTTCTTTGGACCGTAGTGTAGGATTCTTATTGGCTAGAAAGAAATGGTATTAAAGGCATTAAAAAATGTATCAATTTTGGGTTCAACACTACAACCTTCAGAACTAGATTTATTTATAACAAGCGCTACCTTTGCCCCAGTTTCTTGCTTGGGGATATTTTAATTTTTGTTACACTATGACCGAGCTGTGAAGCGCCTATGTAACCTCTTTGAGGAATCAGGTCAAACATTGTTCCGATTCTTTGTTTGTGACTTTCTTTTGTTTTTTGTTGTCATTTTTTCCTTTTCTTTATCTCTTCTACTTTTTGTTTCTTTTCTTATCTTTTTCTGTTCCTGTTTCTACTCTTTGATACTAATTCGGAAAGAGGGGGTAAAATGAATAAGTCTCAAAGGGTTAACGAAGGATAAAGTGTTTGGATAGCAGAACAAAATGCCTCCGTTATTCCAATCTTCAAAACATGCCAAGTGCAAACAACACAATTAAACATTCACAACATATTTCTATTGTGCCAGACTTGCTAGCCATGTCCGCACATTCGCCTTTTCATTTGTCATTTTAAAGCATCATTGGGCAACACCCTCATTTCATTATCATGAACGACCCTCATTTCAATTTGGCGAATCTTGCCTTTAACGGTTTTCTTTATGTCTTACTTGCCCCAGTTCCATATGACTCGAGATCCGAATAATCTCAAACCGTCCTTATTTCCTTTAAATGTTCCGATCACTTCTCAATGGTTCTATGATTAACTTTAAGATTAAGCCTAAGCTGTGTGTGCATGTCATGTCACTAGAATTGGCGCTGAATAAAAGGCATAACAAAACGAAGAGATGAATGGAAATAATAAAATACCGAAATTTGTATTATACTAATGGTAAAACGGTTCAAACAGTCAAAACAAACAAAACAAAATATAGCACAACCCTAAAACAAAAACTGGACAAAACTAAGCAAACCGCTATGACAAAATGGAAAGATAAGGAGGTTTGACACAAGACAATGTCCGGATTACAACCCTAAGAATAATCCGGACAACAGAAATGACAACAAAATAAGCCACCAAAAGCTTCTCTCTTGCTAACCAAAGAATGGAGCATCCTTCCACTTATCAAACACGACATTTTAGCCACTGAGCTTTACATCTTCCATATCTTCCCCTTTAGTCAACCCAGGAGGATTCACATGCTTTTCACCACCGTCGTCGATCACAGTCACTCTTTTGTGAATCATTCTTTCGATCTCTTTTTTCAACGAACAACATCTTTCAATGTTGTGCCCTCGAACATTGGAGTGGTATGCGCACCGTGCGGTAGGATCAAAGCTTCTTGCACGTGGATCTAGATTATATTCGGGGAGAGGCTCAATCAAGCCAGCATGCTTTAACCTTCCAAACAAACTTACATAGGATTCTCTAATCAGGGTGAGAGCCTTTTCTTCTCGTTTTAGCAACCTCTCGTTCCTAAACGCCTGCCTTGGCTTAAAACCTGATCCAGGACGCTTCTGGTATGCTGAAGGGGGGTGGAAAGACTTTCTGTGGAGTTGGGTATTTGGAAGTGGAAGTATGTCTTTGAGAATCGTGTGGGGAAAAGCGGTATCGGGGAGGGCCATGTGGCATCAGAGGATACCCACGGGGATGATGTTGAGATTGAGGGTTTTTAGCAAGGACGACCACTGGACCTTGTTGTCGAAGGGGTTCAACAATGTCTTTTCTTTCCACGGGAAGGCTATTCTAAGCAACTTGCTCACTTCATTTGAGCCAGAACTTCACAAAATCTTCTTTAGGCTTCTCCCCCATCTGAGTTATGGAGGAGTGGTCCGAGATGATGTCTGACGGATGATTGACGAAGATACCCAGGTGATCGGGAGATGCCAAAGTTTGGGTAATGACATCATCTGAGAATCCAGGCAGTGGCGGTATGGGTGCCTTTCCAGCTCTCCACGCCTGATACATGTCTGCCACATGCCATCTCAATATTTGTACCTCTTCTACCAACCCTGTATCCTATTCGACCAGCTGCTTTCCGGCACAAGTATCAGCCAACTCTGTTTTGTTGTTCTCGGACATCGCCTTTTGACTCGTATTGTAGCGGAGAGTTACCACTTTAAAACCACAAACCAACCACCTTTCTTTATGCTACAAAAGAAAACATGTTAGAATGGACCCCCGGTCGGTACTTATTATTACCAACATTTTCCCCTTTTTTCCCATCATTTTCTTACATACAGTTGTGGTCGAATCTTATGGAGATTGCCTACGTATCATGATCCCACATGAATCAGACCTTGCGTAGTTCGTGCCAATGCAAGTTAAAAAAAACTATAAAGCACATTTTGAAAATTTCAAATTTTCATAGTAAAACACATTTTGATTACAATGATTAAAAAAGAAACTGACAAACTTAGACCGAACTAACAGACTCTGGTGAAAGACGAGATACAGACTTGATCATTAAACAACCCACATACTCTAATAAAAAGAAATTTAAAAAAACAGACTAACAAATTCCTTCCCCTATATGCCAATTTTAACCAAATGGCTATTTTTTGCAAACATGGCCCCTTCTCAATTTCACCTAAATTTTGAGGTCAGGAAGGATTATTTTATAAACTTTTGTCCGTTCTTTTACGAAAATAGCCTTTCGACAACTGAAATATACTCTAAGGCTATCTCGGCAAGAACGGTTTAATACACTGCCGAAGCTGGCTCGGCTTATTTCGACCAAAAATCCACATGATATTCACTTGCCCACTAACTCTTTTTTTTTTCTTATTTTTCATATTAAAATAAAATACCCAGTGTTACAAATACATCCTTTCAACACCTCAAGGTCGAAGACTTAAAGGCGCCATGGGTTAACCGGTCAAAAATCTAAAAATGACCAAAAGTGGCTGTTTATGCAAAGTCAGCCTTCCGGCGTCCCTTTCGGAAACATTCGGCAATTTTTGATAAAAACAACATCACCCGACTTATTTATGACTCACCTTTTTTGTTTTTCAAAATAGAAGACCAAATATTGCAAACACGGCCTTTCAACACCTCGGCGACGAAGATTTTAGGGTTGTGTGGGTCAATCGACAAAAAATCTAAAAACAATTGACCAAAGGTGGCCGTTTATGCAAAGTCAGCCTTCCGACATCCCTTTTGGGAACATTCGGCTATATTTGACAAAAACGGCATCACCGAACTCATTATGACGAAAGTTAAAATGTTGTTTTTGGTCATTTTCGCAAAAAGGGAGGTTGGACCCGATGAGGGTTGCCTACGTATCTCACACCCTGTGAGAATCAAACCGGCGTAGTTCGCCCCAATTACACGAACTATTTTTTTCATTTTTATTTTTGGCATTTAAAAAAAACTATTTCAAAAAACAAGACTATTTTTCATTTTCATTTTTATGGCAAGACAAAACAAGACAAAATAAAGACTCTTTTTTTTCTTCATTTTCAACAAATAATAAAACAACATATTTTTCCAAACTAAAATAAAGACTCTTTTTCATTTTCTTTTTCAACAAATAATTTTCCAAAAATAACTCTTTTTCTTATTTTTTCTTTTTCTTTTCCTCAAAATTTCTGCAAAGTTCCAACAACATTTGGAAATTGATTTTCTAAAAATATGTAATTAACACTCTACACTGCTATTTTTCCTTTTTTTTTTCACGATTTTCTAATATTTCCAATATCAAGAAGCTTGTCAGCATGCTAGTCTGAAGCATATAAATGCATAAAACAAACATGATGCAGCAAGATGGTCTTTTTACTTCAGGTTGCTTGTCCTAGACGGACCTAACCCCTGTGTTGAGTCTTCTAAGTCAAATGCACATGATGCAAATAAACGTTCCTACTAGGGATCCGGCATAAAGTTTTGTTATACTAGGTTAAACCTGGGTTTATTGTTCTAGACCTGGCTTACCCGAGCGGACAACTCGAGCCGAGAAGGGCCACCGTATCCAGTAGCATTGCTTTCCGGCTTAACTGGCGGCGCTCCCCGCCTAAAACATGTATGAGTAAAATCCTTCACAGGGTGCCAAGCACCTCAGCAATCTCAAAGAAAGCGGGCTATGTCAAGCAAATGCCCAATTTTAATTTCAAGAAGACTCAAAGGGGGTGCGTGAGAATGCAATTTATATACACAGTTCAAAAAATTATCAAAGCGGTGAAAAGCAACATTTAGCAAATTAGGCCCAAACATGTAACAAAATCAGATAATATACAAGCCAAATACAACAATCATTTCCTAGCTCGAATTTCTAAACCTGAACTAGTGGTTCTGGGTTAATCTCCCCAGCAGAGTCGTCAGAGCTGTCGCACCTCCTTTTTTACGCGCCCGCAGAGCGCACGAAAACTTTTCCAATTAAAGGACAATCGAAACGGGATTATTTATTAAAGATTCAGATTCGCCACTTGGGAAATTTATGGTGTCCCAAGTCACCGATTAAATCCCGAATCGAGGAAAAGAATGACTCCGTTTAACAGTCTGCGCACCAGAAATTTGGATAAGGAATTCTGTTAACCCGGGAGAAGGTGTTAGGCATTCCCGAGTTTCGTGGTTCTAGCACGGTCGCTCAACTGTCATATTTAGCTTATTTATCCGATTTTATTACATGTTGTAACTTCTGTGCCAATTTTAACTTTTAACCGCTTTTATTCAAATTATTATTATTTTACAGAGAATTTCAACGTCGTGAAAAGTATCTCGAACCACGTTACAACCAGTGTACTCATGGCCATCGACACATTTCGACTCCGTCGAGATTTAGATTTGGGTTACATAAATGTGCACCCAAGTTTAGGGAGGTAATGTTATTAAAGTACGCGCCTAAAGAGAGTAACACGTTATTATTTGGGAAAGGCCGTGAAATTCTCTAAACGACCAATTCCGAAATCTATCCAATTGTTATATCCTTTTATTGAGGGCCTCACGATTGTAATTTACTATGGCGAGGCACGCCCCCTTTATTTTAAGGATATCCTAAAGTGATTACATTCTTCTATTTTTGTCCGTCTCTAAAATAAAAGAGAAAAATCCTTATTAATTACAAGCTAAAAAACGTAACATATTAATTGATAGATTATGACAAATATTAGCGGAAAGGAAATTAAGAAAAATAAGAAATTCAAAATTATAAATAAACTACGAAATTCGACAACTAATATTCAAAAGCAACCAATTATAGCTAGATTAAAACTCACATTGTTATATATAAACTATTGAGATTAATTATTTACAACTATTTGCAACTAGCTTTAACCATAATTACTAAAGCTAAAAAAAATTTATTAAACTTATATGTTAACTCATTTTGATCAAATTCGCTCATATGGATTAATGTTCTTAGCCTTGCTATGTTGAATCACACATTAAACATCAAACCTGTTCATTCTACAAAATTACCGGCCTATTATATTTGCCTAATATATGCGGATCTTTATTACTAACAAGATTCAAAGATTAACTAATGCGTAGCGAGAAAATATATATGACTATTGTTTAACTAAAATAAAAGTATACTATAACTAATTACATAAATTTCTGCCATTTCATTTCATCTTGAAGGCGTACATCAAAATGATTCAAAGTGGTGTACCTGGTATTGGAATACAAAGAAGAGGAAGGTCAGTAGGAAGCAATAGCAGCATACACACAACAACAACAGTTCAACAACACAGGAGTAGTTCAGTGACAGCGGGAATAGCAGAAAACCAAGGAGATTGCAACCAAGCAAGAAAATCAGTTGCCAAAAAATAACTTCTGATTTTTGACACTCTAGAAAAGAAGCTTGATACTTTAATGAACAACAGCAGTTGCTGCTATTTGTTAACAGTGAAGAAGAACAAATTTTTTCATTAATTTCTAACTTTCAAACACTCAAAAATTCTTAAGATTTAAAAGTCTTTTTCTTTCTTCCCTCTCGTACAGAAATATTTTCTCTCTAAATTCCAATCCCCTTTCTAAGTGTCAAATGACTCTTATTTATAACCAAAGCAAGACTCTTTCCCCTATTCTTTTAATTATTATTACTACCACTTTTATTATTACACATACTATTTCTGATTTTCAATTAGGTAAAAAGCAGTCAAATGTGGATCCCACAGTCCACCCTCTTTATACTTTACATCATTATGCTCCCCACATGTCTTGTCCTCTCCTTTTTACTTTGCATAATTATGTTTCCCACTATATTTTAAACAATTACTTATATTTTCAATTCCCATATTACCCCTAAAACTACCGAAATTACCATTCCACCCCATCTCTACAATCTGCACCAAAATTATCAGAAAAAACACCAACTTACTACAGCTATAACTAAATTCCTAATCAAATTCAACAACAATTCAAAATAAATGATGAACAACAAAGAACAAAATTATTTTGACTGAATAATATTTTTAACAACAAATATATTTTCAGATTCAACAACAATAACAAGCAAGTATATTCAAATCACTAAGTTCAAATTCAAATTAAACTTAAACAGGTCAAACAAACGAATTCAAATTTCTAACTCAGATCTAAACTTAAACTTAAACAGAATAAAAAAACCGGATTCAATTCACTAAACTCAATAAACAATTAAACTTTAAATTAAATTTAACAACATTGCAACCAAGATGAAAGATTAATTAAACTAACATACTTATATATTAAAACTAAATTCCTTTAAATAAAGACAAACTGAAGAAATAAACAAGAAAATGATAACCAACGAACAAGAACATAATCAAACATATACTGATTTTAGATCCGAATATATCAAAAAAAATACGAAAAAAATGAAGCTTAAACAAACTAACCGGATCGAAACCATGACGAACTCGAATGGAAAAAAATTTTCCCGGAACTTTTGAAATCCAAAATAAACTCGAATCTGCCCAGAACTTTTGAAACCCAAAACAAACTCGAATCTACCCGGAATCTCAACAAACAACCTCGAAATGGACGACGAACTGAACGAAGCAGAAGTAAAATGGTGGGCTATGTCTGGTGGTTGTGGTTGAATGAAAAAATGGTAGGACAGCCATGGTTGACGGTCTGGAGATAGGGGATGGCAGGTGGTCGACGTCGCTAGTCGTTTGGGTGGTCGGAGACTGGGCTGTTTCGTTGGAGCCACTGGAGGGTTTTCTGGTTTTCCTTCTCCAATGGAGAAGATATGACTGCTCCATAGTAGCAGCAGAACGAGGAGGGATGACGATGGTGTGAAGGATATGGGATGGTTCGTTTCTGGTGGTTGACGCTGGTTATGGCGTGAAGGTGGTCGCTGGACGTGGGAAACGATGTGAATGGTGTAGGAACTGTTTTTGGCGGAGACGCTGGAAGAAGTTTGACGATATATGGGGTCGTTGGTCGAAGGCTAAGGAGACGGTGGTGGAGCATGACGGTGAAGAAGATAGGAAGGGCAGCCATGGCTTTGGGTGGTTTTAGGATTAGGAGGATGGCTTTGGCGCGAGGAGAATGAGAGTAGGGGGTGGGTTTGTGTTCTTGCGGCTGAAAAAATGGTTAGGTCTAGGTTGGAATTTTAGGTTGGTAAATGGGTTTTGATATTAAGTCGGGTCGGGAAAACAGGTCACGGGTTTTGGGTTGGATTTGAGCAAAATCAATTGGGGTTGTGGGATTTTAAGATTAACAAAGCCCAAATCCGAAATTTCCAATTTTCTACTCTTTCCTAATTATTTCTCAAATTAACTTCAAATAAAAATAAAACCTAAATTAATTAAACTCTAATTAATAATTAAAAAAATTAATCAAATAACAAATTAGAAGAAAATCACACGATTTGTACATTAAATATAAAACTACGAATTATGCAATTTTTGTGGTTTTTTCTCTTCGTAAAACAAACTTAATTATTCCTAATTGTAAATTTGAATTTTATATGCAAATGTGACATATTTTGTATTTTTTATTAATTTAACAAAATGAACATGCACATACCAAATGCAAATAATACAAGGAAAATAACACAAAATTCACAATATTTGCAAGCAAGCTAAAAGTTGTTTTATTTTGAAGTTTATGGGAGTAACTCATATATAGGACAAAATCACGTGCTCACAGCGTTCGCAAGGAAATAATACCTGGGCAGAAGGTTTAAATAGAGGTATTTGCGAGTTTAGCCCATTTTTCACCATTGTTGAGCGGTTTTAAGCTTTTTGAGAGGGATTCAAAGGGAAACACTTGGACATAAGATTTTTTAACTCAATACTCGATTCTTTGGTATTTTTAACTGATTAGACGTGAAATTAGTGGGATTTAAAGCCTAAAATTGGAAAATTAGGGCTTGAAATTGGACAACGTAAATTGGGGATTTGAGGGGCCATTTGAGGTCCGATTTTGATTTTCTTGGTATATATGAACTCATGGGAGGATAAAGATTTTATTGATGTGATTTTTATCAGATTCCAAGACATGGTCCCGGAGGCCGGGTTTGACCAATTTCGGTATTTTTCATACAATTTGATTATTTTCGCGTGGGCTTTGTTCCCTTAGCATATGTAGATGTTATGGTTCTGATTTTTGTTAGATTCGGGGCATTTGAAGGCCGAATCGAGAGGCAAGGGAATCGCGTGCTATAGTTTAGCTTGGTTTGAGATAAATAACGCTTCCAAACTTGGTTTTGAGGGTTCGACCCCGAACTACGTGTTCTATGATTACCATTGAGGTGACACAAATGCCAAGTGACAGGCGTGTGTGCATGCACCATGAGAATTGCGCCGCGGGTCATTCCATGGCACCGCTTAGTGACGCTTTCTTGCTGATATCTGTGTTGTAATTATGTGATTAAGTTAATGAGCTGCAAATCATACTAAGTATCATATTAAGGCTTCATGCCAACATTGTTGAGACCCGAGAGGTCATTTTTTGTGGTCATGTCATCAGCTTCATTGATATTCTGTACTCGGTCCTCTTCATGCATATTATATCATGCCCCAGTTTCGATTATTGCTATTTGACACATCATATCATTGTTCGGGCTAGTATCATGACATTTTGACCCGTGTGTGTAAGACTGGAGAGTAATGACTGAGTGAGGTCGAGAGCTTGATATTGAGTGACAGTATGGGATCGAGCTGCACACCGCAGCGAGATATTGATCATGCCTTTGTTGGCTTGATATAGCGCTTGGGATAAGAGGATCCCCCCCAGAGTCTTTATACCCCCGGTGAGCGCAATTGATGATATTGAGGGATGAATCTTCCTTGGACATGGATCTTGTCCGGAGTAGTTATACATGGAGATGGATCTTCTCCATAGGATTTGTGTAGCTTTCCTCGGTACTATATGACTGCGTTCAGTGATTTATATACTCCGGGATGGATCTTCCCTAGGCCGGATGGCCATATACAGTACCGAGCGGTTGAGCACATGTGAGTATAGATACACAAAACATTGATCATGCTATATGTGCATTGGTACATAGATATTTCCTGAGCTTTATACTCCGTACTGTTCTTATTGTCTTTACTTACTTCTTAGCTTTTACTTGAACTGCATGTATGTCTACTTTTCCATACAATTTATTTATATACCTGTTGGAGTTTGGTTCGTCAATACCTGTCAGTCCATAGTCTGGACTTGTTGCTTACTGAATTGGTGTACTCGCGTTACCTCCTACACCTTGTGTGAAGATCTAGGTAGCTCATGTCACAGTAGCGATTGCTGTTCATTTCAGTGGTGGACCTTCCTTGGAGATAGCGAGGTAGCTGCCTGGCGATCGCAGCCCCGCCTTCTCCTTCCTTGTCTTCATTTTAGTATATTTGTTGGATATTTTCAAACTATGTGAGTATTTCTTATTTTGAACGGTTGTAGTATTTTGCTCATGACTTATGACACCCGCGGTCAGGCTTGTATTTCTTTCCGCTTGTTTGATTCCTAATTTTATCTTTTATCGAATTTTTGTTAAAATATATTATTTTTCTAATGTTTTACATGAAATATGGAGTGCTTTGAAATAAGTTGACTGACCTAGTTTCACGATAGGCGCCATCATGACCGGGTCAGTTTTTTGGGTCGTGACAGAAGGTCCCCTTAGAGCGAGCATTTTATATTGAGTTACTTTTGCGATTGGCAATTTGCGTGAACCGGTTAGGTTAGAGGGAGACCCGTTTAGATGGTTTGACAATGTGTAAATGGGTTCCGGAGAATTCACAACGGTTATGACCACGATTCGGGCTTGATGTCTTTTACGGTTCTATATGGCATGTTGCGTGTAGTGATATCCTCTCAAATAGAGTTATATAAAGGGTTCTTGGTTGATGAGGCGTTCATCCTTCTTGTGATTTAGAGTTGATTATATGATTTTCGTATTTTCACAAGTTAGCATGATCGTTACGGTGCACCATGTGGGATTGTGAGTTGCGATCACAAGGTTGTGGTTTAGTTTCGAAGGAAATGTCATGAGTTCTAGAAATCATGGACAATTTAGATGTTTAAGAGAATGCTAGTTCCAATTGGTATTGCCTGGTTTTGGGCTGCAAACGTTTAGGTTTTGCTAAGTGGCGCAGGTGATATATTTGAGTATTTTTCGTAAGATGTGTCGTGCCACATTTTTTCCCTTTTTGCGGTGAAGTCAGGGTTTTGACATTCATGGGGGAACAACTCATTTTCTTTTGGGAATTCGGATATTTGAAGATTCACCACCTAACATATTATGGTATGTTAGGTCACTTAGAGTAATTAACTCTTGTGACTAATTTGCATTACCAGAAATCAGAGTAAGGGCCCGAAATAACATGTGTTAGGCACCCCTTGCAGTCCAAAACAGTGAGTCCCGTTCGAACTTAAATTATATGGATTAGTCAATTATCAAACAAGCAAGTATTTGTAAATAAAGTAGCTTTTCCCATGCATATATGATCAAGGAAATTCACATAACGAAGGTAAAGAGATTGGACCGCCTATATACATGTAAAGGAGGTTCATGGAATATAATCCTCCAACTAATTCACTTGACTTTTACATATGTTTACCAAACAACAATTCATGCTCTTTTCATGTCCTTTTATATCCATACCACACAATAGCTTTATTTATTCAACTAAGTAATCAATAAAAATCTAGATAAAATTGTCTTAGAACTTTTTTTTTCTTCATTACCTTTCATTATCAATATCTATCTAAAACAACATCAATACTACAAAACTAAACGAAAATTGCACAACTAGTGAATTACAGATTTATCATACATGTAGGTAAGATAATCAATAATAGTGAAGGGACGACACAACTTGTAGCTTCCAAACAAACAGATAAACACATTCAATAAGATGTCGATGATAATTTATCATAAGCAAAAAGGAAAATTGATCATTTAGAGTAATGGTTTCTTCTTTATATAACAAAGTTCTCGATAGAATATGCCGAACAATCACGAGCGTGGGAAATTTGATGATGCAACCTAGCAGCTGACTCAAGACGGGAACTTCGAACGGAAATAGACACTAATTTCAGGTGGTATTAAGGTGTTATATTTAGTAACATGGGTACGAGTTGAAGCTCGAATTATGGAATTTTTATGGCTGAAAATTTTCTGATTTTGCTACAATAGAGATGGAAACTAAAACTGAAGAAGAAGGCAGTCTTTTCGTTCTTCTTCTCTCTCACGTTTTTCTTCCTTCTTCCCCTTTTCACAGATTCAAGTCCCTCTAATATATAGATGTGTATGTGGTTTATAATTTATGTGAAGAAAGTAGGGATTGGAATGTGAATGTGTGCAATGTGAGTGAGACGTGAGGGGTTGAGGGGAAGGGACGTGAATATATCGGCAGATAGGAGAATTTTTTGTTTTGCTTATTTTGTTACCTTTTTTTTCCTGTTAGTTAGTTCCTTTTTTCTTTAAAAAAAAATAGCTTTTACTCTTTTTTTTTAAATGAAGGAAAAAAAAGTAAAATGCATTAGCTAAGAATATTACTCAGCTACTTCTAAACTTAGATATTATATACATAAGAAAACTAAACACTTACACTATAGTTTAAATTATAGTAAGAAAAATACTGTAGTTTACATTTAAAATTAGAAGAAACTAAATATATATTTTTTAATTTTATTCTATTTAAAAATAGGAACGAAAGTTATACTCTAAGAATGAAAATATTTTTTGGAGTTTTTAATCTTCATAAATGAAACCTATTAAGAGAAAAACAAAAGTTTAAAATATCTAAATTATGCCTAATAGAAATATTTATACTTAAACAGTATAGAATTCGGTGTGGTAAAAAATTAGTTGTTCACAGCCTTGAGGTTTTTAGGACCTCTAATTTAGGTAGTTATAGATTATTCTAAGATGCTTAAAGGAGAAAAATCTAAGCGACAACCAAAACAATTAAGACTGGACCAAAGATAGAACAATTAAAGGCTGAAGTTTTACCTCCACAAACAGAGCAAGCAAGTGCACGTCTTAAACACAGTTTCAGATATTTAAGAAAAACCCTAGAACAGGATATCTATGTGAGCAAAGAATATGCAGTATTGATTAAGACCAAACTGTCAAAGACATATTCAATTTGCCTACTGGATTTTTAGAACCTGTTGAATCTGGGCAGTCACAATACGCCAAGCAGTTTCACAGTTTTTTATGAGACAATGATTACCTATAGGCTTATCTAGGCATTATACCTTATACACATGCTATATAAATGCAATTAGAATTATGCGAGCCATTTTAAAAACAGTTTGAGTTGATTAAGTCCTATAGAAATGATGGTTTAGGCGCTGAATAACTTATTTTAGACTTATAGATGCCGGCAACTAAGTACAAAAATTGGTCTTAGAATCCTATAGGCATGGCATCTAAATGCAGTGATTAAAACATGTTGATGATTGATTTGAACATTATTAATACGTAGAATTTGATATTTTTCAAGAAAGCCTGATTAATTTTAAACCCCTATAGGTATGGTATCTAAGCGAACATCGCATCAAACGTATAGACATGTTATTAGAATGCATGAGCGATTTTTTTGAATCCTATTGGAATGATGTCTAAGTGAACAAATATTGTAACAACTTATAGGCATGGTATCTAGATAGACAAGATGTTGTACCAACCTATAGGTATGGTATCTAGATAGACAAGATATTGTAACAACCTATAGGCATAATTTCTAGGAATGTAAATATTATTTTAAAAATACTATAGGCAGGATATCTACCCATTCCTCAACAAATGTACATAATAATCCCTCATTGTTTATTAATTTCCCCATTATCTGTTTATAAAGATTATTATTACAGCCCATAAATAAATTTATATAATGAATAAAAACTATACTATTGGGAGCCTCAAATAGGCCCAAAGTGAATCCTGGAAATACGAGGCCTTTAAACAGTCCCATATGCCATAGACTCATGATGTCCAATAAGGGTATCCTGGTGTATCAAAGTTCTCAAGGGCCTCAGGGACCCCGACAATGCTCACGCCAAGATCCTTTTGAATATAAGAGTCATTATGTGTAGCGTTGAAGGGCCACCCAGTGTACCAGAGTTCGAAGGAATCTCGTGGATCCCTAGGTAGTACACACACTGGAGGGGCAGGACTTAAGTAATGTAGGCGTAGAAGTGAGATTGCTTGAAATAGTTGAAATGACTTTTGGGAAAAAATAGTGTAAAGATAAGATCTTTAGGAGTGAAAATACTTTAGGAGTAGTAGTAGCTTAGGAAAACATCTTAGGAATAAAAAAGATGTTAAAGACCCTTCGAGTGAAAGGAAGATTCAGCAAATAATAGCCTAGTCACAAAAACATCCTATTTCGCAACTTCAGTTTGTTAATTAGTCTGGGTAAAAAATAATTGCACAAATGGGAGAATGGATTGGGAACACAATATTTTTAAAGCAGGAACATATATGATGAAGGGGAAGGCAATCATGCTAATTAATAGGGATACAAAGCAGGAAGGAATTAATAAGATATAAGATATACTAATCACTCATCTTACAATCATACTTAGTGATAGGGTAAGCATGCTACTTAAGACAAGAGACAAGAAGACCTAGGATTTACACATTGCAACAGACATATTGCTTAAGCATAAGGATACATAGGTTTGGATACAGAAGTAGTCATTCTAAGTAATACAGAAAGAGCCATAGAAATTCAATCACACAAAGTAGCCATACTAGTTGGGGTTACAGGACAAGGGAGACACAAGTAAACAGGTTGTTCTAAGGCCATGTTGGATACTCAAACAGTATAGACAAGCTGATTAAAACAAGAGAAGGTAAAACCTGAGCATACTAGTCAAAGCAACAAACATGAAAGGACATGGAATTATGTACATAAGCAATAAACTAGTGCAAGAATAGACATGGATTTAACAGTTATGGAACAACAAGGAGCATATAGATTTGAATTTCAGAATGACAATGAGATAGGAATATACCACTTAAGTAAGAAAATGCAGGAAATATAGCAGGCATGATGCAACAGTCTACCCAGGGAGTTGGTATAGTGTTAGAGCAAGGTCAAAAAGTTAGCTCATTAGACGAATGGCTACCCATGGAGCTGGTATAGCATTGACAAAGAAGAAGGAGCCGGTTAAAAGAAAACGAATCTTTCTATTTTTCTTATAATTATATAATAATATAAAATAGAAAGAAAATTTCTTATTATTATATATAGGAAAGCTTGACAAGCAACCCTTCCTCTTGATCTGAGGTGCGAAGAGAAAGATTTCTTTTTTATAACTTCCACTTATCGATCCCGGCCCAGAAAAGTGACCAATCAGGGCAGGGCTCTATTGATAAAAAGCTCATCAACCTGTCTGAGGGATGATGAAGACGATGTCACAATTGAGAGAACCGCCCTCTTTCTCTTTTTAGATAAGAATTGGAAAGACCATGACCCTGCCAACCAAGCCCACTCAGATAGACTAAGTAGACTAAAAAAGTGCACAAGAAAGTTCAAGAATCTTTCCTCAGAATGGATGATGATTGGAAGCAAGATTGGATTAACGTATAGAAAATACAACTATAGATTTGATCCCTTTCTCTTAGGGAATCTCGATTTCGGATCATTTCACTTGCTTGACTGATTCGCTTTCCGAAATTTGGAAGGTTATTTATCTATTTAGGGGTGGTCAAAATTGGTTTGGGGACTATTTGTAGGCCTAATGAGAATGCATATTTTTATATCAGATAGGGTTTTTTTCACTCTTAAACAACTGTTATTTTAGGTATATCATCGGGCTGAATGGAAGTTGTTTGTGCCCTAGTCTATGTTACGTGTTTCTCTCTTATGTTCTGATGGATTGCGAGGCTACTTTATTGTTTGCATGAATGTTGTAACTGTATTTAGACCTTGTGGCGATATGTGAGAGAGATAGCTCTCGTGATGTTGATTTTCTTATTGCACCTGAGTTGTGCTTGACTTTTTCAAAATAGTATTATGCCTATATATCTCCCCACAGTTTTGTTTGTGCACTCTATTATGCTTGATGTTGACGCACATGTCCTTAGTAAGCACGGGCATTATGCCTTGTTGGGTATCCCTATAAGGATTGATATGTTTGGGATCGGGTTGTGCGCTGCAATAGAGTTTTGTGGGATATCTTTCCTTACCTAATTCATGAAATTATGCTTTTGTTGTTATATTGGTTTCACTTGTCAGATAGTCCTCTTTATCTTGTTTTCTTTCCATTCTTGGATATATATGAGTGTTTGGTGTATAGACCATATTGTGTGATGTTCCATGTGCCTTGGTGTGACTTGTCAGTTGAACTACTTGTATTGGGTGAGATGAGGTTTTTGGACATGGAATTTGCACTATCGTATTGGGATAAAGAATGTTTGGAAGAGTAATACCATTATTCAGCTAAGAATTTGGAAAAGGTCCTTGTCTGACAAGAGAAATCAACGACTTATTGATTTCATTGGTGGTTATGAGTTTCAGCATGTTTCTGTTTTCATTGGTAGCGTTGCGAAGGTTAGGAACAAGATTTATTTGATATGAAGTATATTACAGGTACCGAGTTTGGTATGAGCAGTTAGTGTGGATGGAAGGTTGCTATTGTGAGCATATGAGTTATGTGATACATCGTGTGGTTTGATCTGGGTAGTGTATTGATGGCTTGATGAAGCTTTTTGAGGTAATAGAGTGTATATATGCAAGGATCAGATCTTATAGGGTAATTCAGATGTTGGAATTTTGTTCCACACCCTATGGGGCTAAGGTCGAAGGAAGAATCTTCAACTAGAGTTCTGTTCATGAACTTATATAGACCAAGGTGACATGATATCACTCACGGGTATGGGTATGATGAGTTCATTCAGCTAATTGAAGGCTTTGGAATAACTCTTGTCACGTTCGAGGACGAACATATATTTAAGTGGAGGAGAATGTAACGACCCGACCGATTGTTTTGAGAACCATCTTTCCTTTATGTGTTTCGAGGCTTTTCATATCTCTATTTGATTATTTATGACTTGTGTGCATGGTCTGTGTCGATTTCCGAAAACTTAAATATGATTTTTTAAAGAAAATGTGATTTTTGACTTTAAAAATGGCTATAGTCTACCACAGTGAATGTTTTTGGTAATGACTTCAGATCGGTATTTTGACAAATCCATCAAGTTTCTATTATGATGTTGGACTTGTTCGTATGTTTGATTGGGATCCCGGGTGAGCCGATGCCATTTTGGCGCACTATGTGAAAAGTTCAAAAAATAAGTTTAAACTTGAAAATCTTGAGTTTTCGTGATCGATTCTTGATATTTGATGTTAGTTTGAATATTTGAGACTGAGAGCAAGCTTGTGTGATGTTTTTATACTTGTGTGAATGTTCTGATTGGAGCATGAGAGGCTCGGGTGAGTTTCAGATGCAGTACAGATGAGTTTTATTAAGTTGATAATTTGTTGCTGGTGTTAATATGCAGGTATCACATTTGCAAGAAACTATTTGCAACTTAACCCTTGCAATTCCCTGTTCAAGGCTCACATTTGCAACACTGGAGATGAGTTAGGGAGGTTGGAGGTGGGGGTTGGGAGGACTTCTCTTTTTCCAAGCCAAGGCCACATTTGTGAAGGAGGAGGACTTCATATTTGCGATGGTCGAGTGGCATTTGCTACTTTGGAAGATTAGGGGCTGCATCGCATTTGTGATGAAGTATTTGCATTTGCGGAGGTCCCTCGAATTGCAATTGCGACCATTTTGTCGCATTTGTGACATCTACATGGCTTAGGCACTGTTTGCATTTGTGAATCATGGTTCTTCTTGTGAAGTTCGCAATTGCGATATCTACAGCTGGATAATGTAAAATTTTTGGGTCTTAGCTCATTTACACCATTTTCAACATTAAAATCCACAGAGGCAATTTCTGAAGAGCAATTGCTTCACAAATTCATTAGTTATTAACATCAGCTTGTTTTCAATTACTTTTTCAAGACTTTCACCATCAAATATATGAATTTCAAGGTAGAAATTAGGGATCTTTTTTTGTAGAATTTTGAAATTTTGTAAAATTGAGATTTAAACATCAAATCAAGATCGTTCAAAATAAATCACATATTCGGGCTCGGGTATGGATGGATAATCGGGATTTGGTCTTAATTTCGAACTTCGACCACGTGGGCCCAGGTTGACTCTTTGTTGAATTTTTGAATTTCGACAAAGATCGAACCTTTATTAATTAAGGATATTTCTTTTTGCATTGTTTGACTTCCTTGGATGATATTTGATTAGGTTTTGATCATTTTGTGGAGTATTTATAAGGAAGACAATATGGGATTGTTGAAATTATTCTAGAATAAGATAAGTATCTAACCTAACTTTGTTGAGAGAATTTTCCTATTAAATAATATTATTTGCTAGATACGGGGGTGATACATGTATAAGGTGACACACGGATATTCATGTTCCAGGGTTTTCATGCTCTGGGTGGTGGGAGGGGGTAAGGGGTAAAGTGCTTATTTGTGCCTAGGTAAACTTTGTGATCCCTAGACTAATGTTCACTTAATTTTATGACTGACAAACTTAATTATTTGTGTTAGAAATCATGTTAGAACATATGGCATCTTAAAAGAATTTGATGTGTCATTTCGTAGACTATTTACACACTTAATTTGATTGCAACATCATGAACACCCATCTATACCTTTTATTGTTATGCTACTTGAGCTTATTTATCCATAATAAGAGATGATGATTGGGGCCTTTGGGAAATGTTTGGCACGATGTATGTTTTTGTCCTATTGATATGATGTTGGCACGATGAGTATTGCAGTGCGGTTTGAAATAAGATTAGCTGGTTGCTCTTTCTTTGTGAAAAGAATGGAGGTTAGATTATCGTTATGATTATTCGAACGTTAAATACTTACATGCACTCTGCTTCGGTTCCTATTAAAGTTTGTTGTTTTGTACGTTACTTTCACACTTTTGTTCCTTATGTAGTTACCTCTATGTTTCCTATTTTGCCTATTTCTATTGTATCAATGCTCCTACCTTGTCTATCACTATTACTCCCACGCATTTATTTGATTTACTTGTACTACATGTCCTTCTGAATTCAATCATTTACTTGTTATTAGCCCTTATATATTACATGTCTCTACTTGTTACGTTCTTTACTTATTAGGTTCCTTGACCTATTACATGCCTTAACTTAATACATGCCTTCACTTACTATATACTCTTACTTGATACGTGTGTCTACTTTTTACATGATTTTACTTATTAAATGCCTCCATTTGATGCCTATTTTTAGAAGACAAACACCTTTACTCGTTTCATACCCTAATCTTCTTTTCTTAGCAGGATTGTGTGACTTTTAAGTTAGTTGTGTGTTTATGCTTTGTGGAAGTCTTGTCATTATATATGGGAGACTAGTTCTTGGATGCTGTGCTGCCCATCTTAGTTCTTTTGAATTTGTGTTTCCTAGCTGAATACTGCGTGTTTGTTATCCGAGTGTTGCGTTATGAACTTCTCGTGTCTTTTTGTTATAGTTTCATATGATCGGTTACACGCGCAACAATGTTAAATATACATGGATCATGTTTCGTGCCGTAATTATATATGGATTGGATTACATGCTGCAATGATATTAATATTATATATAGGTCGGGTTGCATGCAAAAACGATATTAAATATATAAGTGGATCGGATTGCGCGTTGCAGTGTAGCGGTTGTATTGTAGTAATATTTTGGCCGCTGATTTCCTCTACCATATCGTATTGTGCGAGTGAGAAGTGATTATATTCTGCGGTATGTGTCATTTATATTCTTATTTCTATTCATTATTTGGTTATTTGTTTCTCTATCTCATATTGCTTTTTCCGCTTATCATCTGCATGGGTATACATAATAAGTGAGTATCTTTTAACTTAAAATCTCAACACTACTTCAGCCAGGTTAGCCAAGATACTTACTGAATACATGAGGTTGGCGGTACTCATAATACACTTCTGCACCTTCCATGTAGATCTTGGAGCTGCGTAGCTGTGGAAGACAAAGCCTTCCATTAAAGATGTACAAAGACACTAGATTCAAGCTACCTCTAGTTCATGGTAGTTTAGGATTTCCAATCTGTTTATGTGAATGTCACACCTCCTTTTCACTAAACCCGCAAGGGCGTAAAGGAGTTTTTTCAATTAAAGGACAATCAAAACGGGATTTATTATTAAGATTAAGAGTCACCACTTAGGAGAATAATGGTGTCCCAAGTCACCGGTTGAATCCCGAACCGAGGAACATATGACTCCGTTAATAGTCCGCGAACCAGAAATCCGAGTAAGGAATTCTGTTAACCCGGGAGAAGGTGTTTGGCATTCCAGGGTTCCTTGGTTCTAGCGCGGTCACTCAACTACCGTATTTAGCTTATTTATTTGATTTATTACATGATGAACCCATGTGCCGATTTTAACTTTTACCCGCTTTTTATTTAATTTTTTAAAGAAAGTTGAATGTCGTTTAAAACTTGTCTTTGGATAGTGCCACATCAAATGCACCCGCAATCCTGAATACATTTCATTTAACGTTTTAGGATTTGATTTGGGTCACATGAAATGCACACCCGATTTTAAGAAGGTAAATTATTAAAAACGTGCCTAAAGTGACTAATGCGGAATTCTAAGAATTCTAACAATATGTGATGACCTGACCCGTCGTCTCATGTGTTGCTGCTCCGTTTTCCCCGATTATATCTTCTTCATATTTCATTATCATTAATGGTATATGAGAGTTGATTTGGAATGGTTTTTATAAGAAATGAGACACTTAGTCTCTTTAAGGAAGGTCTGTTTTGGAAAAATCAATCAGATGCTGACTTATTAGTTAGAAGGTTCGGATGTGATTTCGGTGATTCTATTAGCTTTGAGAATTGATTTGTGACTTAGGAGTGTGATCGGAAAGGATTTTGGAGGTCCAGTGTAGAATTAGGCTTGAATTGGCGAAGTTAGTATTTTGGTGAATTTCGGTTGATGGGTGAGATTTTGATCCGAGGGTTGGAATAGAATTCTGAGAATTTATGTAGCTCCGTTGGGTGATTTTGGATATGCGTGAAAAGTTTCAGGTCATTTGGACATCGTTTGGTCGGGTTTTTGATCGAATGTGAGTTTCGAAAGAATTTGATAATCTTAGGCTTGAATCCATGGTTAATTGATATTTTTGTGTTATTTGGCGTGTTTTGATGGTTGGAACAAGTTTTTTATAATGTTTTGGGGTATGTTGGTGTTTTTGGTCAAGGTCCCAGGGGCCTCGGGGTGATTCCAGGTGATCAACGGAAGGATTTTTGGACTTTAAGTGTTGCAGAAAATGCAACAGCAATGCAGGCTATTTTAGACCTTCGCGTTCGCGTGGCAAGTGTCGTGGACGGGTAGAGTAAGGTTTAAGGGACAGGAAGTTTTTTTATTGCGTTCGCGTTAGGGTTACGTGTTCGCGTAGGTTTAGGGTAGTGGTGCATCATGTTCACGTTGGGGCTGCGCATTCGCATAGAAGAATAATTGAGGGCTAGTTGGATGTTCATTGCGTTCGCATTGATTGGCGGCGTTCGGATAAGTGTGGGGGGGGCTTAAGCCTTCGCGTCCGCGGATACCAGACACGTTCACGAAGGGTATTTTTGGTCAGCTGAAATTTTGGTTATCGCGAACGCGAGGGAGGCTCGCGTTCGCATAGAGCAATCTGGGCAATTATAGAATGGTTTTATAAGGTCATTTCAACCGCGACTTGGGTCTAATTTCCACCATTGTTGAGCGACCTTGGGAGCTTTTGACGAGATTTTAAGAGGGTTTTGATTGGGAATTGATTGGAGATAAGTCCTACTGACTAGAAACATCATCTAATTGTGCTTTCAACACCTAAATTCATGAAATTTTATTAAAAAGAGAAGAACTAGGGCTTGAGTTTTTGATATTCCAATTGGGATTTGATAGGTCATTTGAGCTCGGATTTGGGAGTTCTTGGTATGTTTGGACTCGTGGCGAGACGAGGAATGTATTAATGTAAGTTTCATAATTTTTTGAGAAGCGAGCTCGGGCTCTTGTTTTGCTAGTTTCGAGATTTTTGATATTTCTCAATTTTTCGATTGGGTATTGCCCCGTTAGCATATTGTGTTGTATTCACTCTGATTTTGGTTAGATTCGATGCGCGTGGAGGCCGATTTGAGGGCAAAGGCATCGCGGGCTAGAGATTTCACCGGTTCGAGGTGAGTAATACTTGTAAATGATATCCTGAGGGTTCGAAACCCCGGATTTGCATATCATAGTGCTGTATTGAGGTGACTTGCACGCCGGATATGAGCTGGGGTAGAGCACCGTTGGGGACTGTGACTTGGTCGGACCTGGTTATTGATTTTTACCGTGTATTTGACTGAAATTATTTGGTATCATTATAATTTGGGCTGATTGCCATGTCTGGGCTTCATGCCAACTATGTGAACCCTTCGGGGATTGATATCACTATTTTTGCACTCGGTCCAAGGTTTTAATACTGTTTTGCAAACTCAGGCATTTTTCTAAGACTTAAAAAGTCAATAAAAGAATATTTTATTGAATTTTAGCTTAGGATTTTCATGCTAATAGAGCCCAAGTGGCTTATGTGCATTTCTGGACTGAGCATGAATCGGGCTGCGCACCGCAGCAGTATTATAGGGATTTATGAATATATGGGTGGCTCGGGCTGCATGCCGCAATGTTTATGGTATATATTGATATTGAGGCTGAGAGCCTATTTTATGCTAATACCTGGCTATTATTGTGCTTGGGCTGTAGGAGCTCCTCCGGAGTCTGTACACACCCCCAGTGAGCGCCGTCGATGCTAAATAAGTGGAGCGGGGTGCACACCGCAGCGGGTACTAGAGTGTACCGTCATATGCATTGCATTGCATTCATACGTTTGTGCAGCAATTGTTATTTGTGTCATTTCTTAAGATATTTATTTGTTGTTCTGATATTGTCTGATCTCTTTCAAAAAGTGGATAAATTTGAGACAGTGGTAGCAGTGATACTATATGATATAAATGGGTCAGGTAATAGTGGCTGACCAAGATAAGAATATTGCCTGAAAGGAGAGTTGTGGGCTCAATTATGCATACTTGCTTGTGCCCAAGAGGATAGCTTTTGAGCTGATTTGCACTACCTGTCCTGCATTTACTTGCTTAAATTGTTGGAAAATGATAATTTCAAAAGTGATTTCAAACTGAGTCAGATATTTTCTAAAGGTTTTCTGGACTTACTATTTTCTTAAAAAGTTGTGCTGTCCCATATTGCATGGTGGAGTGCTCTTACGTGATTTCTTGCCTTAAGTTATTATTTACTATTATTACCACTGAGTTGGAAGTACTCACTTTACTCCCTGCACCTCGTGTGTAGTTGCATGTATTGTTAGCCCGATAGTGGGTTATTAGCATATTGAAGATCTGTTATCATAGCTGAGCCAAGTGACCGCTACCATCCGCGGCACCAGATATTCTCCCTTATTTTGTGATGTTTATGTTATATTCAGGTTTTGTTCTCATTTCTGGACTAGTAGTACCTTAGTGAACTCTGTAGTAGATCATGACTAGTGACACCCCGATGTCGAGCTGTAATGGGATGGTCCCCTGTCATTATCGTTGTTTTCAGCACTATTGTTTATGCTAATCATGTTTTAGCTTTATAAATATTAAATAACTATAAAAAGGAAGCATTTTTTTGTTGGTTGGACTCGTCTTCACGAGAGGCGCCATCACGATCGGGTTTGGGATTTGGGTCGTAACAAAATATTTATTGAGGGCCCCGCAATTCATGCATTTTGTTTAGCGAGGCTCGTCTTATTTTATTATTTAAAAGACAGGCCTAAAGTAGTCTATAATTTTCCACCTACTTTGTCTCTACTAATAAAGAAAATCCTTGACTAATTATTATTGTTTAAGTACCATTATACCGAGGTCCATGATTCTCATTCAACAATTCCTTTAAGCCTAAAATTCAGCCCAGTAAGAGCAGAACACAATTAAATTCAAATGGGGCTTCAAATGGACGCCTGTAGGCCCAACGTTATCAATCAGATTTATTAATGGGCAAGTACCATTCATTCAAATCGACGCCCAGTTTAACATTCAATTGGCAAATAAAACTGATATCGATTTCCAACTCAAACCGTTATGCAAGGCATTTCAAACCTTATTGAACCTAATCATCTCACTAAAATCCAAGGAAAGCCATTTGATACATAATTTGATCATATTTGATTTTGAATTCTAAAGCTCACATTTCTTTATTTCTTTATCTACTGGTGAATTACTAAATATTACTAAAGGTGACAATTAAACTGGAAATATGATTCGAGTTCGACAATAAAATTAGTTTGATTATGTAACTTAATTTAACACTATACATGAACAGATTTAGCACTATTTTCAGATTAGTTGGAACTAACATTACTCATTCAAGTGACTCACGATTTCATACTAGAACTATTGAAATAGAATATTGAAATGCAAACTTATTTGAACCTGTTTTTTTCCATAACTACTGAAAACGAACTAAGCTACACAATACTACAGTATACTATATTAGTAACACAAACTAAGCATGTTAAAATTGCCGACTACGGAATTCACATGCTCGTAAGAATAAGTTCAACAGTCCACAAAAAAATAGTCCAAAGTTATTATCATGAGTTACACTGAAACATTGAACAATTGAGAATTAAACTATGCTTCCATTTCAATTCATTCACAACTATGGATTCACATGATATTGAGGCTCAAGGCATGTACCTGGAATCAGAATGTAGTATGAAGAAGTAGAGGTTAGCAACAACAGAACATTCAACAACAGTTTGAGTTCAAACAGCAAAAATCACACCTAGCTTCATCCCAGAAATGAGTCAGGAGTCCAGAAATGTTTTAAAACAAACAGGATCAACAGATCAAGCTAAAACAAATTCGAATAAGCCCAAATGACCTCCAAAATGAACCCATAAACACATCACAGTAATACAACACCCAAACTGATCCAAATTGACTCAATTGAGACAAAAAACGAATCGAGACCAAACCAGCATACCTCTGAAACCAGGGCAATCGAAAACTGAACTAGAAAAATATAAATCCATAGCTAAAATTTGAAATTCATCTAAAATTCTAATGGAACAGTAGTGTTTGGATTTTTTGAAAGATTTCTGTTGGTTTTGGTTTTTCTGTTGAAGAATGCTAAGATCTAAAGGATTTGTTTCATCTGAAATTTAAATTTCAGATCTGGAAGGTTGGGGAGTATTTTTGGGGGAAATATTTGGGGCTCAAACTTGTGATTCAAGGCAATGCACACTGCCTTTTATAGACAGAGTTTTAGGAATATTTCATATTTTCAGTTGCCTTTTAGTCCCTCTTTATTTACTCATTTAGTCCCTTGTTTTCTGACTTATGTCACAAGTTCATGTTAGAATATACGCTTAACGCTAGAGGGGGGGGGGGATGAATAGCGCTATAATAAAAATCAGGTAAATTTGCGGAATTAAAAATTGTAGGAATAACGTAAGTGCAGTAATTAAAAAGATAAGGAGAGAACACACCGAATTTTATCCTGGTTCACCAAAACACGTGGTTAGTCCAGTCCCCGAGAGACTCTCTCGAGTTTAATACTAACTTCGTTAAGCTTACGGGTGCCTAACAAACCGTTGCACTTGCTCGTAGATATACACTCTACAAGACTTCAACCTGCTCGAGGATACCGCACCTCAAGACTTCAAACCAAGGAACTACTTTTCCTTATTACAACAAGGGATTAAACTATCCCTTCAAGTGTGTACAAACACTTAGCACTCAAGACAAGACTCTCTTTAAAGAGTAGATATGAGTAAAAACAATACGCTCAAGAACACAACAACTTCGTCAAGAGTTTGGCTCTCAAAAACTTATGAAATGAATATAAAATAATTGCAAAGAGAGTATGTAAGCTTTAGCAAGAATGTAATCAGCTGTTGTGCTTAGAAGAGTGATTTTGAGTTGTATTTATAGTGCTCACAACACCCAAGACCGTTGCTTAATTGCCAATCACAAATTGCTGATTTTGTGCTAGGATAATCGATTATCTGATTCTGCATAATCGATTATCTGCCAACGTTCAAAAATCAATCCCAGATTTTAAGCAGAATAATCGATTATCCAAATCGTATAATCGATTACCTGACAACGTTCAAAAATCAATCCCCTATTTTATGCTTAACATAATCGATTGTCTGATTGTATATAATCGATTATCTTTCAGCGTCTGAAAATATTTTGCCAACGGTCTTTAATATTATCGATTACCAGAAAACCATAATCGATTATTTTGCTACTTTGTAAAATCTGATGCTCACTGTCTCAACATAATCAATTAGTCTAAGGCACATAATCGATTATTTTGTAGCTTTAAAAAATCTGGTGAACACTGCCTTAACATAATCGATTAGCATAAGGTACATAATCGATTATCTTTCAGCTTTGTAAAATCTAGTGTACACTGCCTTAACATAATCGATTATCATAAGGTACATAATCGATTATCTTACAGCTTTGTAAAATCTGGTGTACACTGTTTTAACATAATCGATTATCATAAAGTACATAATCGATTATCATAAAGTACATAATCGATTATCTTTGTCCAGATTTGAAAGACATGTTTAAAATTCATTTTGGTTAAAATGAAATGTTTGAGAATCATTTTGCTTTAAATTTAAAGATGCATGGTTTGATAAAAATGATTTTACGAGAGAAGCCAAGTCTTGAATCAATTGTCGGATCAAGATCACAATTATAGAACGACTCATGTATAACTTTGTTGCTTTACTAAATCTTGATCTATGTTTCTCTTGTGCTTGGTCTTCGGCATATGTCAATGTTCCGTTCACGTTGGTTTGTCATTTATCAAAACCTACAAATATGAACACACATTTAGTTTAGCGACTTGAGAACGTGTTTCAACAATTTCCCCCTTTTTGATAATGGCAAACCAATATCGGGATATGCATATTAGTTACTTCATAATGACGATCCAAGACAAGTATATAGATATGCAACAAGTTCCCCCTCAAGTTATGAATTCCCCCTCAATTTATGCCAATATGTATATTAGTGTGCATAGCCCATATCTTCCCCCTTTTGACATTAGCAAAAAAAAGATAACTAACTCTTTATTGATTAAACAATATTGCAAATACATGAAAATAAAGGACAGAATATAATGCAAACTAGAAAAACAAAGAGACAAGACATAATTCATTGACTCGGGGAATAATCGATTGTGCTTTTGAGATAATCGATTATTTCAGGAAATGTAGTAACGGACATCCGAGACGGTAATAGAAAAATCGATTACACTGTTTTAAATAATCGATTATTTTCACACAGTGACTTAACACCTGAACATAAACGTCAACATAATCGATTAGGGATATGTGATAATCGATTTTTATATTTAACAGCTAAAATCCTGCAAAGCCAAAACTGTTAGATAATCGATTGTAGTGTTGTATTTATGTCAATTTTCCAGCATAATAAACATAAAACGTAAATGGGGAATAATCGATTATTGACATTAGAGAAATCGATTATTCTGCACCAGTGTCTGATAATTCCCTCTGTCTTTGGGGCGATACCTGCAAAAAAGAATTAGGCGCCTCCGACGCTCAAGTTAGTAATCGTTAAAACATAAAAATGCAATGCATGAATTAGATCAACGTGGAGTCAAGAATCCTGAGTTCACTACGAATTCGGAAGAAGGACTCTTTCTCTAAAGGCTTTGTGAAGATGTTGGCCAATTGATTTTTGGTTTCAACAAATTCAATTTCGACATCGCCCTTGAGAACGTGATCTCTTATAAAGTGATGTCTAATTTCTATGTGTTTCGTTCTTGAGTGAAGAATAGGATTCTTTGTCAAGCTTATGGCGCTAGTATTGTCACATCGAAGAGGAACATGATCAATACTAAGGCCATAGTCCGAGAGTTGTTGTTTCATCCAAAGGATTTGGCGCAACAACTCCCCGCGGCTACATATTCAGCCTCGATTGTGGACAACGCAACACTAACTTGCTTCTTGCTAAACCAAGAAACTAAGGAGCTACCGAGCAAATGGCAAGTGCCACTAGTGCTCTTACGGTCCAATTTGCAACCTGCAAAATCAGAATCGGAATAGCTAACACGTTGGCATGAAGAATCTTTGGGATACCATAGTCCCACATTTATTGTTCCAACAAGATACTTCATAATGCGTTTTACCGCAGTTAAGTGTGACTCCTTCGGACATGATTGATATCGAACGCATAAACACACGCTAAACATGATGTCCGGTCTACTAGCAGTTAGATAGAGAAGAGATCCGATCATACCTCGATACTTCTTGGTGTCTACTTCCTTACCTTTCTCATCTTTGTCAAGATGGTCGAATGTACTCATTGGGGTGGCCATTGCTTTGGCGTTGCTCATTTCAAAGCGATTTAGCAACTCCTTGCAATATTTGGATTGGCAAATGAAAGTTCCCTCTTTCATTTGTTTCACTTGTAGCCCCAAGAAGAATTTTAGCTCACCCATCATTGACATTTCAAATTCGCTAGTCATTAACTTAGAGAATTCCTCGCATAGAAAATCATTAGTAGCACCAAAAATTATATCATCGACATAAATTTGAACTAATAGAATGTCATTGTTTTTATTTTTGATAAAAAGTGTGGTGTCAACTTTCCCCCTTTCAAACTCATTGTCTAAGAGAAATTTACTTAGACGTTCATACCAAGCTCGAGGAGCTTGCTTAAGACCATATAAAGCTTTCTTAAGCTTGAAACATTGTCGGGAGATGTAAAGTCTTCAAAACCCGGGGGTTGTTCAACATACACTTCCTCTTGAATAAACCCATTGAGGAAGGCACTTTTGACATCCATTTGAAATAATTTGAAATTCATAGATGATGAAAAAGCAAGTAATAAACGAATGGCTTCTAGGCGTGCAACGGGTGCATAGGTTTCTTCATAGTCAATGCCTTCTTCTTGATTATATCCCTTAGCAACTAGCCTAGCTTTGTTTCTAGTGATTATACCATTTTCATCTAATTTATTCCGAAAAACCCATTTCGTACCAATTATGGTGTGATTATCGGGTCTTGGCACCAATTCCCAAACATCATTACATTTGAATTGGTTAAGCTCCTCTTGCATTGCCAAGGTCCAATGCTCATCCCCAATTGCTTCAGAAATGGTTTTAGGTTCTATTTGTGAAACAAAAGCCATATGTCCTACAGTATCTTTAAGAAGGTTTCGTGTACTTAACCCTTTCTCGATGTTGCCAATTACCTTGTCAAGGGGATGGTCTTTAGATGTCCTCCATGCCTTAGGCATCATCGATTCTTCTTCTTGTGGTCGTACTTCTTCCGAAGGTTGTTCCATGACTTCATTTTGAACTTCCTTTGGATCCTCCTTTTGTACCTCGTCTTGAAGATTGATTTTCTTTAAAGCATCTGCAAGATCAACACAAGAATCCTTTCTCGCCAAGCGAGCATCATTTTCACAAAATACTACATGAGGAGATTCCTCAACAGTTTTGGTTCGATTATTAAACACTCTATATGCTTTGCTACGTGATGAGTAACCAAGAAAATTCCTTCATCAGATTTCGCATCAAATTTTCCCATGTTATCTTTTCCGTTGTTGTGAATAAAACATTTACAACCGAAGACTCTAAGATGGGAAAGATTTGGTTTCCTTCCCTTATAGAGTTCATAGGGAGTTTTCATGAGATATCGGTCTAATTATAGCTCTGTTTAAAACATAGCTTGCGGTACTCACGGTATCCGTCCAAAAATATTTGGGAATATCGGCCTCTTCGAGCATGGTTCTAGCCATCTCTTTGAGACATCGATTTTTACGTTCCACCACTCCATTTTGTTGTGGTGTACGTGGAGCCGAAAAGGTATGTTCAATACCGAGTTCGTCACAAAAGTCCGCGAAGAGATTGTGGTCGAACTCTCCCCCATGATCACTTCTTATGGAAGTGATGGTTGTGTTCTTTTCATTTTGAACACGTTTAAGAAAACTTTTGAAAGCATGAAAGGCATTACTTTTATGAGCAAGAAATAAAGTCCATGTAAATCTAGAATAGTCATCAACAATTACAAAAGCATAAAGATTTCTACCAAGACTTTTAATTATAGAAGGTCCGAAAAGGTCCATGTGTAGAAGTTGTAAAGGTCTAGTGGTTGAAACAACATTTTTGGATTTAAAAGAAGCCTTTGTTTGTTTCCCTTTTTGACATGAATCACAAATAGAGTCTTTTTCAAATTTCATGTTTGGAAGACCAAGTACTAAATCTTGTGAAACTAGTTTGTTTAAAAGATTCATATTTACATGAGCTACTCTACGATGCCATAACCACATGTCGTCTTCTTTACTCAAAAGACAATTCACATAACTTGATGAAGAATTTTCAAGATCAACCATATAGATATTATCCATTCTAAAACCACGAAGAATAATTTTAAAATCACTACGACGGATAACTAAGCATTCTTCGGAGTCAAACAATACAAGATTTCCCTTGTCACATAATTGACTTATGCTCAAGAGATTATCTTTATGACCTGTAACAAGCAAAATATGCTTATGGAGGAGGATTCGTCCTTACCGACCGATCCAATGCCGATAATCTTTCCTTTGTTATTGTCTCCAAAAATGACATTTTCTCCTTCCTTGGGTTTTAGTTGAAGGAATTTTGATGCATCCCCGGTCATATGTTTGGAGCATCCACTATCAAGGTACCAAAGTACACTTGATCCCTTCAAACACACCTACAAAACAAATTAATGAGATTTTGGTACCCAAGCCATTTTGGGTCCTTGTGCGTTAGGTGCAACATATTGGTGTGATTGCCCTGCAGTGAAATGTCTAGTGAAGCATGCGGGAGAAATATGTCCAATTTTATTGCAATAATGACAAATGACATTCGGATTGTGCATTCTTCTAGGATGATAACAATTTGGGGGTCTAAATTATTCACTCTATTTTTAGGAACATAGTTTTGATGTAGTTTTCGAAAATCTTGTCTAGGTGGTCTATACATGCCAACGTTTCTTCTAGTGTTCACTACATTTTTAGAAATATAGTTTTGATGTGGTTTTCGAAAATCTTGTCTAGGTGGTCTATGCATTCCAATATTTCTCCTAGCATTTGTTCTAGGATGAGATGTGACATTTAATTTGTTTTGCCTAAGTTGAGTCTTAGGTGGTTTAGGAATGGACTCAACTTTTTCTTTTGTCTCGTGTTTAAAGCCTATACCGTGCTTAGTGGATTTCAAATTTACAAGCACTTCATTGAGATTTTTGTGTGAGGAATTGAATTTGTGCAAAGTGCTTCTAAGACTTTCTACTTCTTCCTTTAGAGATTTGCAAGAAGTACAATCCTTATTTGAGCTTTCGGGTTTGTCGGCGCTTCTTTTGCCATAAAACTTGTTTTCCTCTTTTAATTTCTCATTCTCAAGAGTGAGTTTTTCAAAATCCTTTTCTTTTGAAGAAAATAGTTTTCTTAAATCTTTTATAGATTTAGAAGCGCTAATAAACTCTTTATACAACTCATCAAATGCATCTTGCATTTCTTCTAAAGTGAAAATAGTTCTTAGAAGAAGTACATACCTCATTTTGATTTTCTTCGTGTGCCATAAGACACAAGTTTGCGGTCTCGTTTTATTCTCCATCACTTGATTCGTCTCCGGAGTCGCCTCCCCAAGAGATGTATGCTCTTTGTTTCTTGAATGGTTTCTTCTCCTTTTTGATGTTTGGACAATTTGATTTGATATGCCCGATTTCTCCGCATCCATAGCACTTCAATTGGTCGCCTTGTTGCTTACCTTTTCGTTCATACTTCTTTTGCATGAACTTGTGAAATTTCTTAATAACGAGTCCAAGCTCGACATCTTCATCACTTGACTCCTCATCGTTTTGAGGTTGAGTAGTTGATGCTTTGAGCGCAATCTTTCTTTTCCTTTGATCATGCAAAGGAGAGTTAGTTGATTCATAAGTTTTAAGATTACCTCGTAGTCCGTCGATGGTGACGTTTGTGATGCCGATTGATTCTTGGATAGCATCGACTTTGGAACGCCATTCCGGAGTGAGGCTTCATAGAATTTTCCGGACAAGCTCCTTATCCGTGAATGTCTTTTTGAGGGCGTGTAGGTCATTAACGATTTTTGAGAATCGTTCGAACATGTCATCTATCCTCTCGTTTTCCTTCATGCGAAACAGTTCATATTCGTGGGTTAGGAAATCAATTTTAGCTTCCCTTACCTGGTCCGTACCTTCGTAGGTGATTTCTAATTTATCCCACATTTGCTTGGCAGTGGTGCAACATGATATTTTGCGATAAACATCGGGGTTCACTGCACAATACATCATGTTGATTGCCTTTGCGTTGTTCTCTATTTTTCTGAGATCATCGGCGTCGTATTCGTCTTCCGTTTTTGGAACGAGTTCTTCTCCAACCTTTTTGGTAGGTTGTAGTTCTCCATTTTTGATAATTTTCCACAGTTGGAAGTTGTTTGATTGTAAAAATTCTCATTCTCTCCTTACAGTAAGTGTAGTTGGTGCCACCAAAAAGTGGTGGCCTTGTGAAGCATTGTCCTTCACCTAGTCCTGCATAAACACTACGAGTAGAAGCCATGGAAAGTTTCTCTCAAACTGTTAAGTCTTTCAGAGAGTTAGGCTCTGATACCAATTGTTAGAATATACGCTTAACGCTAGAGGGGGGGGGGGTGAATAGCGTTATAATAAAAAATAATATAAATTTGCGGAATTAAAAATTGCAGGAATAACGTAAGTGCAGTAATTAAAAAAATAAGGAGAGAACACACCGAATTTTATCCTGGTTCACCACAACACGTGGTTAGTCCAGTCCCCGAGAGACTCTCTCGAGTTTTACACTAACTTCGTTAAGCTTACGGGTGCCTAACAAACCGTTATACTTGCTCGTAGATATACACTCTACAAGACTTCAACCTGCTCGAGGATACCGCACCTCAAGACTTCAAACCAAGGAACTACTTTTCCTTCTTACAACAAGGGATTAAACTATCCCTTCAAGTGTGTACAAACACTTAGCACTCAAGACAAGACTCTCTTTAAAGAGTAGATATGAGTAAAAACAATACGCTCAAGAACACAACAACTTCGTCAAGAGTTTGGCTCTCAAAAACTTATGAAATGAATATAAAATGATTGCAAAGAGAGTATGTAAGCACTAGCAAGAATGTAATCAGTTGTTGTGCTTAGAAGAGTGATTTTGAGTTGTATTTATAGTGCTCAAAACACCCAAGACCGTTGCTTAATTGCCAATCACAAATTGTTGATTTTGTGCTAGGATAATCGATTATCTGATTCTGCATAATCGATTATCTGCCAACGTTCAAAAATCAATCCCAGATTTTAAGCAGAATAATCGATTATCCAAATCGTATAATCGATTACCTGACAACGTTCAAAAATCAATCCCCGATTTTATGCTTAACATAATCGATTGTCTGATTGTATATAATCGATTATCTTTCAGCGTTTAAAAATATTTTGGCAACGGTCTTTAATATAATCGATTACCAGAAAACCATAATCGATTATTTTGCTACTTTGTAAAATCTGATGCTCACTGTCTCAACATAATCGATTAGTCTAAGGCACATAATCGATTATTTTGTAGCTTTAAAAAATCTGGTGAACACTGCCTTAACATAATCGATTATCATAAGGTACATAATCGATTATCTTTCAGCTTTGTAAAATCTGGTGTACATTGCCTTAACATAATCGATTATCATAAGGTACATAATCGATTATCTTACAGCTTTGTAAAATCTGGTGTACACTGTTTTAACATAATCGATTATCATAAAGTACATAATCGATTATCTTTGTCCAGATTTGAAAGACATGTTTAAAATTCATTTTGGTTAAAATGAAATGTTTGAGAATCATTTTGCTTTAAATTTAAAGATGCATGGTTTGATAACAATGATTTTACGAGAGAAGCCAAGTCTTGAATCAATTGTCGGATCAAGATCACAATTATAGAACGACTCATGTATAACTTTGCTGCTTTACTAAATCTTGATCTTTGTTTCTCTTGTGCTTGGACTTCGGCATATGTCAATGTTCCGTTCACGTTGGTTTGTCATTTATCAAAACCTACAAATATGAACACACGTTTAGTTTAGCGACTTGAGAACGTGTTTCAACAGTTCATACACTACAATTACTGAAATCAACACTTGAGTCATATTCTAGAAGATTCTAGTGAGTTCTATTATAACCTACATCATTCAATCTTATTATTAAATGCCAAAACTGCCCTTGCATATCTCTGAAATTACTAACCTTACAACAAACTAGACATCACCCTTTTTTACCCTAGTCAAAGTCAATTATATCTAAACAAATGTTGAGTTTACTCATCTGTATCCAATCACCCTAGACTAATCTAACACTTACTTGAAAAAACACAATGAACTAAGAACAATCACTAATAAAACATAAACCAATTACTTAAGCTAACTGACATCTGACCAACTGCCTGAACAATTACAGATTTAGAACAATAAATCAAACCATTAAACCTAATTAACCCTAATTGTATAGGATTCCAATCACAACCCAACTATCATACTATTATTATCAGAAGCCAAATTGTAAACCACTTATACTACTGATGCAATGATGAGAGTAAACCAAAGACCAGACTAGGATGTGCGTCTCGTATGAGTAAAACAAAAAAAAATTGACCAGCAAATGTGTCTGCTAAAATTATACTTGAACTAGGAAGTGCGTCTCGTATGACCTAAACTAGGAAGTGCGTCTCCTACAGGTAAAACTTCTATGAATCAGACTAGGAAGTGCATCTCCTATAGTTGTACTTGAATGACCTAAACTAGGAAGTGCGTCTCCCAGGGGTGAATTTAAATTTAGGAAGTGTGCCTCCTTAAACAAAATATAACTTGAAGGCCCAGACTAGGAAATGCGTTTCCTAGGGGTGAAACTTCAATTACTCAAACTAGGAAATGTGTCTCTTATGAATGAACTATCAATTTAGGAAGTGTGTCTCCTACAAGTGAAACTTGAATGGCCTCCTATGAACTTTAAATGACCTAAACTAGGAAGTGCGTCTCCCAGGGGTGAATTTAAATTTAGGAAGTGCATCTCCTAAAATAAAATATAACCTGAAAAACCCAGACCGGGAAGTGCGCCTCCTAGGGGCGGAACTTTCATGATTCAAACTAGGAAGTGCGTATCCTATGAATGAACTCTCAATTTAGGAAGTGCGTCTCCTACAACAAAATATTACTTGAAAACCCAGGCTTGGCAGTGTTTCTCCTAGGGGTAATGTGTGATCTTCTCAATAACCTTTGCGTAAGCATAAGTGGGCATTACACCTTAGAAGTTCAACCTTCTAATCTTTGATATGAACATAGCTTCTGTCCCTGTTTCAGACAAAGAAAAGTTGTGAGTTTAAACACGGTGGTTAGTTTGTGGCCTTGACTTTGCGGCGATTTCTTCTTCACTTGCCATGATAACTATGATTTCTGCTTGGAAGGTTTTGCTTGTCACTGGTTAATCACTTCCTTTGTCATCCTTATCATAGAAAATACCTCTTCTCTGTTCAAATACAATACCCTGTATCTATTTGCATTACTCATGAACCGACATCTGCCAAGCCTTTGTGTTTCACCAGGATCCCCAAAGCATGTTGATTATTACCAGCTCAGTGCTCTTGTTGTTTTCCTTGACTTCTAACACTTTTATATACTAGCCAGACCCCATTTGTGCAATTGGAAAGCTGGTGGCGAATTTTAATGTCATTTCTCACTTGTTAGAACCAAGCAGACTCGGAAAGGGGATGTGAACAAAATAGAGGAACGGAGTGAGGGACAAAGGAAAAAGATGATTCCTAAAGAGAAAATATAAAGCAGAAACCTATCAGATGTGGATACCAACTTTGATGACCATGACATGCACCTGTAGATATTCTGTCAATCAAACCTGATGTTCAACTCTTGTTGTACCTTTTTGTTGTGAAACTGGGCTTCAATGCTCCGCTTATCCAATCTGATTACATTCCTTATTCGACTTGTAGTGTCCGAACAGTCTTCACCATCAGTCCTCTCTCATTTTGTTCTTTCTCTCAACTTACTGTCGCCTTGAGGTGCCCGTGAAGGTTTTCACCAATAACACTCTCCCATTTTGTTTTCTCTCAACTTACCGTCGCCTCAAGGTGCATGTGAAAGCTTTCACCAATAATACTATCATTTTCTTTCTCTCAACTTACCATTGCCTCAAGGTGACCGTGAAGGTTTTCACCAATAAAACTCTCTCATTTTCTTTCTCTCAACTTACCATCTGTCACGACCCAAACCCGATCGTGATGGCACGTAGCCTTAAAGCTAGATAAGCCTGACCAACACTTGCTTCCAATGTAACGCTTAAGTCTCGAACCGAGGATTTAACAAAATAATAATCCAAGAATATTAATGATGTAATATAGGTAAATACGAAAATCGAGGACACACCCATATGATCTGGTGGTCACGAGTCTAGAGCCTCTAAACAAAACTGAGTAATAATAATAGTATCTGAATACCAAAACCAAAATCTAGTAAAGTATATAATAATAATAATAATAATAAAATGAAGAAATAATGAAGAGCATCTAGGTCCTGCGAACGTTATGCAGCTACCTCAACAACAACAAACAACAACAACTACCCAGTATAGTCCCACAAAGTGGGGTCTGGGGAGGGTAATATGTAGACGGGCCTTACCCCTACCCGAAATGGCAGAGAGGCTATTTCCAATTGACCCTCGTCTCAGTGAAGGAAAGGAAAAACAAAAACAAAAACAAAAGAGCATTAGTAACTCCAGCAGAAATAGCGTAAATAATTATCTAAACATAAGAACCATAAATAAAATAGCATGCAGTAATATCACACAGTAACTACCATAAATAACTACCATAAGGGAGACACAATCCAATACACAAATCATCTATGGATAGCCTTGCCAAGCCTCACCCAACCCCGGGTGAGGAGTATGAAAAACTCTAGGAGCCCCTATCCTACGACCTTGACACTAGACCTCCAGACTCTCCTATCAAGGGCCATGTCCTCGGAAACCCGCATTCTAGCCATTTCATGCCTAATCACCTCTCCCCAATACCTCTTAGACCTCCCTCTCCCTCGTCGTACGCCGACCATCTCCAGCCGCTCACAACTCCTCACCGGGGCATCAGGACTTCTCCTCCGCACATGCCTGAACCACCTCAGCCTCGCTTTTCGCATCTTCTCATCCACCGGGGCCACCCCCACCTTCCCTCGAATAACTTCTTTCTTAATCTTATCTAACCTGGTGATTCCGCACATCCATTTGATCATCCTCATCTCCCCAACCTTCATTCTCTGAACATGAGTGTTCTTCACTGGCCAGCACTCCGCCCCATACAACATGGCAGGTCTAACTACAGCTCTATAAAATTTCCCCTTGAGTTTCTGTGAAACTTTCTTGTCAAACAGGACTCCTGATTCAAGCCTCCACTTTGACCACCCCGCTCCTATAGGATGAGTGACGTCCCCGTCAATCTTTACGCCCCCCCTGAATCACCGACCCAAGATATCTGACACTGTCCCTCTTGGCGATGACCTGAGATCCAATCATCATGTACCTGCCTACTTCGCTCGGCTCGGCGCTAAACTTGCACTCCAGTATTCTGCCTTAGATTTGGTTATTTTGAAACCCTTAGACTCGAGAGTCTGTCTCCATACCTCTTACCTCTCAATAATACCGACCCCTGTCTCGTCTATCAAGACTATGTCATCAGCAAATAACATACACCAGGGCACATCCCCTTGAATATGTCGGGTTAGAGCATCCATCACCAAGGAAAACAAGAGAGGGCTAAGCGCCGATCCTTGATGGAGCCCTATAACCACCGAAAAATGGTCTGAGTCGCCACCCACCGTCCTAACCCTAGTCGTAGCTCCATCGTACATGTCCTTGATTACTCTGATGTAGGCTTCTGGCATGCTCTGCGCCTCCAAGCACCTCTATAGCACTTCCCTTGGGACCTTGTCATATGCCTTCTCCAAGTCGATAAACACCATGTGTAGGTCCTTCATCTTATCCACGAACTATTCCAGCAGCCTCCTGACAAGGTGGATAGCTTCTGTAGTGGAGCGACTCGGCATGAAACCGAACTGGTTCACAGATATAGATGTCATCTCTCTCACCCTCGCCTCGATCACCCGCTCCCAGACCTTCATGGTGTGACTTATTAATTTGATACCCCTATAGTTGTTGCAGCACTGGATGTCCCCTTTGTTCTTGTACAAGGGCACCACTGTACTTCACCTCCACTCCTCCGGCATCCTTTTGGTCTTGAAGATTGCATTGAACAACCTGGAGCGCCACTCCACTCCTGACCTACCCATGCATTTCTAGAACTCCACCAGGATCTCGTCAGGCCCGGTCGCTCGACCACTACTCATCCTATGCAAAGCCCCCATGACCTCCTCCGCCCTAATGCGCCTGCAGTACCCAAGGTCTCTATGTTGCTCTAAATGCCCCAACTCCCCTAGCTCTATGTTACGATCCCCCTCCTCATAAGTAAGTCTCGAAAGTATGCAGCTACCTCAACGACTCTGAAAATATCTCTGGAGACTACAAGAATTAGCTAAGCCTCCGGTGTACCTGAATCTGCACACAAGGTGCAGGGAGTAGGGGTGAGTACTACCGACTCAGTGAATAATAAGTATAGAAAATAACTGAAAGTAAGAAATCCACGAAAGACCACAATGCAAAGCTATAACTAACAATCCTATATCTTTGCTACAGGCTAACAACATAATAGTATCACAACAACAACCAAGTATCAGATAAAGATGCAATGCAATGCACATGAATGCGCTTCGGCGTGCAGCCCGAGCCATCCATATTTATTTATCGTCGACGACGCTCACTGGGGGTGTGTACAGACTCTGGAGGGGCTCCTTCAGCCCAAGGCAATATCAGCCAGGTATTGGCATAAAACAGGCTCTCGGCCTTAATATCAATGTATATAATCGCTATGGCGTGTAGCCCGATCCAATGTATATAATCGCTATGGTGTGTAGCCCGATCCATGCTCAGTCCAGAATATGCATATGAGTCACATAACAGATTCAACTTATTTTTCAGTTTCCAATTCTTAGGAAGAAAATAATTTAATTATTTAATTTTAGGAAAAGTGACTTAACATTTCATTACGGTGATTAAACACAGGACTGAGATCAATGATTATGCAAATCATGTTATCACACAGATATTCACCCTAGACGGGTACTAGAGATCGGCACAAGGCCCCAAACATGGCATTAAGCTCAATTATCAACAACACAATGTGCGTATCAACCGCCAATAATATATATTCCGCTCTCGAGATGGACCAAGTCACAATCCCCAATCATATGCCATCCTGCACTAGCCATGGGTGCGAGTCACGCCCTAACATAGCGTCACGATGTGATAGGGGTTCAAACCCTCAGGCCATCATCTATACAAACTACTCACCTTTAATCGGCCGTAGATTAGTCCACAATGCCTTTTACCTTTGAATCTCCGTCTACGAGTGTCAAATCTATTCAAAAGCACAACGAATAGGTTATTATTGGTTAAATAAACATAACCCAATTGAAATTATTCGAAGAACGTTAAAAGTCACGAAGTTGGTAAAACCCGAGCACGAGGCCTTTTCTTAGAAAATTCTAAAAATTACATCTTTGGATTTCTCGTCACGCCACGAGTCTGCACATATAAATTTCACCAAAAACGAAGTCTGTTTGACCCTTCAAATCCCCAAAATTCGTTTATAAAAACTAAGCCCTAGTTCTTCACAGTTTCTACACAATTTCATGGAATTAAGGGTTGATTCTTCCTAAAAATGATGTTTTTCAGCCAAGAGACTTACCTCCAATCGATACCCGCTGAAAACCCACTTCAAATCGCTCAAAAATCCCTCTTGGTTGCTTAACAATGGTGGAAAATATGTTTAAGTCGCGGATGAAATATCATATAAAAGCCCTTCTAATGCCCAATTTTACCTTGCGCGAACGCGGTCCAAGCCACGCGTTCGCGATGAACAACTTTCCACTGACCCCCATTTACCCTTCACGAACGGGGCAACACCATCGCGATCGTGATGTTTTGAGTCCTCCTACTACGCGAACGCGACCCCCTCCTCGCGAATGCATTAAACAAACTAGGCAGGGCCCAGGCCCCTTCTACGTGAACGTGATCTTCTGTACGCGGTTGCGATGCTTCAGGCCATCCCCTCTACGCGAATGCGAGCCTTCCTTTGCGATCGCGAAGGCCAAAAATAGGCCTGCACTGCTGCTGCCTTTTCTGCTGGACATTTCCGAATTTAAACTCTCCGTTGGCCATCTGAGTTCACCCTGAGGCCCTCGGGACCTCAACCAAAAGCACATATGTGTCTTAATACTCCATTCAAAATTTCTCGTAGCATATAAACGCCATCATAAACATCAAAATTATTCAATTTTCCACGGATTCAAGCCTAAGTTAACTAAAACTTTCGAAACTCGCATTTGCTCCAAAACCTTACCTAAACACCTCGGAATGATCTAAAAATTTGCACACATATCTATTCAGACCCCCGGATCAAAATCTCACCTATCAACCGAACTTCGCCAAATTTCTAACTTAGCCAATTCAAACCAAATTCTACACCGGACCTCCAAATTCAATTCTGATTTCGCTCCTAAGTCAGAAATCACCATCCGAAACTAGTCGGATCGTCGGAAATCCATTGCGAGCCCTCTAACTCATAAGTCAACATTCGGTTGACTTTTCCAAATTAACCTTCTCATAAAGAGGCTAATTGTCTCATTTCTACTCAAACTCCATCCGGATTTCTTCAAACTCTCCAAACACATATAATTAAACATAAAGAACCATAAAATGGGAAAAATGAGGTGGAGATACCTGACGACAGGTCGGGTCCTTACATCCTCCCCAAGTTAAACAAACGCTCGTCCTCGAGCGTGCCAGAGTTTCCTAGGATCCAACCAATCTCCGAATGACCTTACTAATCATATACCCGGGGTGATCCCATGTCACCCTAACTCACATATACCCGATAATACAACACAACTAAAATTTCACAGGCCCTCTAGACCATAACCGTAGTGTCACATTGCACCTCTAAAACCATACACAAGATCAGAACCTCTTACATATACTGAGAATAGGCCTGAACCGCCTATAATAACCCATACCTGCAACCTCAGGTGCACTCACATGATATACCGCATAATCCTAACACTCGAAACGATAATTTATATCCATAGTCGCTGTCCACAACAACCATGTACTGATAGAAACCCCTTATTAGCTGGAGTCTTATTCCAACACTGCTATACTCTATCAATGATAATGAACACACAATAGACCACAAACATTTCTCAGATCAACCATTCACGAAGACATTTCTTCCCCTTTGAGTAATACCATAACAGATGTCCGAGCCGAAACTCGATATTAACCTTCTAACAAGCTGAAACCAAATCCTTTCGTATCCATTAATGACCCCAAAGGTCTCTTCTGACCAAACACCATCCTGGTGACATGACACTTCAATCAACCTAAGCCCCAACTTACATAACACACACACACACCAATAAGAGACGGTCTGAACATACTCAAGTCATGAAAATGACCCAAACGAAAGAGATGCACCTTAAGCTCATCAATACCGTTGCAACACAAGGCTGAGACCCCGTCTCACATCATAGGAATAGAATACTCAAACCTTTCCTTAAGGGTCTAATCTCCACGTAGCCTCGCTATAATGCGCGATATCATCCAATACCATTCCACTTAAGGCACCTCGAGTCGCTATACTCGAACTTGACATCCACGCACAGATTGATGTCTGAACACAAGTAATCCATCACACTCACGGTGAAGCGAGTCATATACACCATTCAATCCTAAAAGAACCCATTCGATGCGCTATTTGCCGAGCAACTCCTAATACGAACTTTCCTCAAAAAATAAGAAACAAGGCACACAAAGTAACACACGTAAGCTATCCTCAATGTCACACTTTTGCGGCGTGCAACCCGATCCAAATAATATACCCTATGGCGGCGTGCAACCCGATCCACTCATATATCTCACCTAGAGAGATGCATCGAGCCGAATTGGCTTATTATAACAGAATATCAAGTATCGGTCGTAAGCACACTCAGTGCATAATCATATCTACTTATGGCGGTGTAAGCTACAAAACTCAACTTCTACTATGAATCTCGATAGCACCGCACCATATGTGCCTATCATCCGTAAATCATAACGTCTGGAAATGTAGAAAACAACTCATATATCTCTCCAGATTGCTGCTAAGCTCAGCAATGGTCGAGTTGTACTTATCCTCGACAATACAATTCAAAGTCAACCGAGTCGACTCAGACTGGAACACGCATCCGAAAAGTCCCTTAATACTGGAACCGAATCACTGGTAGAAACCTCTACACTGCCTCCCACCTCAAAGTGCAAATTAAGGAAAGCAACTCCTACCAGCCGTCTGCTGGTCCTTGGAACACAAAAATTCCGCTAGAACATAGTTTGATGCACCTCACCACGCAACCTGTAGCATTTTTCGACCTAGCCCATAGCATAATATTCGAGAATAACCCAAAACTGAGACAACCAGTCTACCCCAACATCATGTCCAAGATCTAACATATAAAAAAATAAAGGTCCGCTCGTGCTTCCCAATCCTAATAGCCACTTGCGGTGCCAATGCACATGATCCACAACCACTACATTGACTGTACCGGAGAACTGCCAGTCTCCAACTCCATATAACATACAAATCACTATACCTCATCCCACATTCCACCGTAGGAATACATATTACACATCAAGTACCCATTCATTCCACGACAGATATTCCAAACTTCCCCTGTGTCATCAACAAACTCATGTGCCAACAGTCGGCCAAATAGGAAACTGCCACAATCCCACCGAATTGTTATTAGTTTACATCACCTTCCCCTATTACTGAACGTATATTCCTGTCAAATTACTAAAACAGTAATACCATTTTCCTTAATCATCTGAGGGTCGCTTCTAAAATCACATGCATCTGCTCGAGCTGCTTAAGAATTTAATGACTCTCCATTCGGAACTAAACCGTACCTTACACACACAAATCCCAATCCTCCACAATGAACCGCATATACCATGCCATACCAGGGTAACCTGAGAACTCCATCTCCTTTTTCCTAACCACAAGCTATGCTTCCAAGACTAAATCCTTCTATCCACACTAGCCTAAGCAAGCTGTCCGAGCTCAAAAGCTCTACCGTCCAATACCCGTAAAAGCTAATTACCTCGATCATAAACAAGGAATTGATCATACCTTTACTATACCGATTCAGTCCACTAACAAGCTACTTCATTTGTCTAGATTTCCTTCTGATTCATTTTCTACGTGATATACTCTCTTGCTGTAGCGCCACAATGCCTCAACCCAGGCTTACCACACGAGACTCGAATGTAAGACCACACTGTCTAAGACCAATAGGCCACTACACACTCTCTCAAACTTTCCCAAAAATACCACTTCTAAAATAACCTACTTTGAATAACTTCCTGCGAATCTACGTCCGCTACCTTTATTTCCCAGATATTGATACATGGAATCCTGTAATTGACGTGAAAACCACAAGTCTTGACCTGTTCTAATGAAAACACTGACTTGATCACATACTCAACCTTAAAACATCTGAGTGCTATATATAGAATCTTCCATATCATAATCATTCTCAAGAGTCATCCACTCTTATGCCCACTGCAAATTACTTGACTTAACGAAATGAACCACTCGTGCCTTATAAGCACTCTGACATCGCAGGATATGATCTGATTCCGATACAACCAAACAACTTCATTCCCTTTACACTAAGAATTCCTTATCCACAACTCAAAACATCCTATTATCTTCTTACTTCTACGAAGCACCATATAGCCTTTGTCAAAATTTTTGCTTCACTCGTGCCATCCTTGGCTCAATATGTGCAACTAGAACTGATTCACCCGTATGCATCAAATCGGAACTAACATAGCACATAACCGTGTCAGTTAATCTACAGCAACATCCCCAACTTAGCTCGAAGCCATATATACCACAACACATATACTCTTTTGCTATGGTAATATCATGGTGAGATTAAACTCACTCTTTCATAAGCTTGTGGAAACACGAATCATCAGAAATTGTTATCTCTTCTGCGAATTCTTGCATTCATTTACACAACAGTTAAGCCCACTCTGCAGGCAACAAAATTCTTTACAAAGTCCCAGATTTTTCAAAAATTTCGGCATAGTTTCCTTTGTAACTAAGCATATCCACCTGCCATAGAATAACCAAAACCATCCTAACATCACGTCCACAACTTGAAAAGGCATCACAATGTATATCAACAACATTCATCTCAATACTACATGTATTCTACTATCAAAATTAATACATGGACATGCATTGCACCCATTCGACTCATAACACATAGAAAATACCTTTGAATTACACATATAAGAATCACATCACTTCATCACCTCGCAGGAGATAACCCACCAGCTTCGCCTCAGTATAACATTTCTGTATACCTTCCACCGTCATACACATTACATAGCTACTTAGTCTTCCTAAATCTGAACTCATATCGTCTCGTGCCCTTTACTTCACTCCCACTAGGAGACTCGAAAAGATTCTTTACGCACCCAAAACTCGGGCTACTCATCGGACCACCATAGGAAACGAATCACTTGACAGTTCATCCATCATCTGGAAGACTTCTTCGTCACTACCAAGTCATACAATTGCATCTCGCAGTACTAGCATAATCATAAAACGATGATCAAACTTCCATTCCCGTTAATAGCGACAATGCCGAACATATACATTCAAACACTTGATCATATGATAAACACCTCAGTGCTCAGCTCTAGGCAAGGCCCGTCCTCAAGTCCTCCAGACTTTCCCAACATCTACCTCACGAAGATTATATCTCGCCCCTCGATCGGGGAATCTCAAGCCATCGAAGCACATATAATACTGAACGCTCATACGTGCATATAGGCGTGAGGAAGGAATTTCAAGAGTTACTCTTTTACGCTGACTCAAGGACACACGATAAGATTTCAAGAAAGTTGAGTGTTTTCTAAAGGTTCTGTAGCCTCCTGCTTATAAGTGTGGTGAACGACACACCCATAAACAAGACTCTACTAAACCGGCTCATGACTCATGATGCCTAGTAACCTAGGCTCTGATACCAACTTGTCATGACCCAAACCTGATCGTGATGACACCCATCCCTAAAGCTAGGTAAGCCTGACCAACACTTGCTTCCAACATGACGCTTATGTCTCGAACCGAGGATTTAACAAAATAATAATCCAAGAATATTAATGATGTAATATTGGTAAATACGAAAATCGAGGACACCCATATGATCTGGGGGTCACGAGTCTAGAGCCTCTAAACAAAACTGAATAATAATAATAGTATCTGAAAACCAAAACCAAAATCTGGGAAAGTATATAATGATAAAATGAAGAAATAATGAAGAGCAACCAGGTCCTGCGAACATCATGTAGCTACCTCAACGACTCTGAAAATATCTCTGGAGACTACGAGAATCAGCTAAGCCTCCAGTGTACCTGAATCTGCACACAAGGTGCAGGGAGTAGGGGTGAGTACTACCGACTCAGTGAATAATAAGTATAGAAAATAACTGTAAGTAAGAAATCCACGAAAGACCACAACACAAAGCTATAACTAACAATCCTATATCTTTGCTACATGCTAACGTCGTAACAGTATCACAACAACAACCAAGTATCAGATAAATATGCAATGCAATGCACATGAATACGCAGCGGCGTATAGCCCGAGCCATCCATATTTATTTATCATCGACGGTGCTCACTGGGGGTGTGTACAGACTCAAGAGGGGCTCCTTCAGCCCAAGCACAATATCAGCCGGGTATTGGCATAAAACAGGCTCTCGGCCTCAATATCAATGTATATACTCGCCACAATGTGTAGCCCCATCCAATGTATATAATTGCTACGGCGTGTAGCCCGATCCATGCTCAGTCCACAGTATGCATAGGAGTCACATAACAGATTCAACTTATTTTCCAGTTTCCAATTCTTAGGAAGAATATAATTTAATTATTTAATTTCATTAAAAGTGACGTAGCATTCAATTACGGTGATTAAACACAGGACTGAGATCAATGATTATGCAAATCATGTTATCACACAGATATTCACCCTATACGGGTACTAGAGATCGGCACAAGGCCCCAAACATGGCATTAAGCCCAATTATCAACAACACAATGTGCATATCAGCCGCCAATAATTTATATTCCGCTCTCGGGATGGACCAAGTCACAATCCCCAATCATATACCATCGCGCACCTTCCATGTGGTGCAAGTCACACCCTAACATAGCGTCACAATGTGATAATACCGGGGATTCAAACCCTCAGGTCTCTTCTATACAAACTACTCACCTCTAACCGGCCGTAGATTGGTCCGCAATGCCCTTTCCTTTTGAATCTCCGTCTACGAGCGTCGAATCTATTCAAAACCACAACGAATATGTTATTATATGCTAAATAAACATAACCCAATTGAAATTATTCGTAAAACGTTAAAAATCACAAAGTTGGTAAAACCCGAGCCCCAGGCCCACTTCTCGAAAGATTCAAACAATTACATCTTTGGATTCCTCGTCAAGCCACGAGTCCTCACATCTAAAGTTCACCAAAAATGGAGTCTATTTGACCCTTCAAATCCCAAAAATTCGTTTCTAAAAACTATGCCCTAGTTCTTCACAATTTCTACACAATTTCATGGAATTAGGGGTTGATTCTTCCTAAAAGTGATGTTTTTAAGCCAAGAGACTTACCTCCAATCGATACCCGCTGAAAACCCACTTCAAATCGCTCAAAATTCTCTCTTGGTTTCTTAACAGTGGTGGAAAATATGTTTAAGTTGCGGATGAAATATCATATAAAGGACCTTCTGACGCCCAATTTTTACTTTACGCGAATGCCGTCCAAGACACGCATTCGTGATGAACAACTTTCCACTGACACCCATTTACCCTTCGCGAACGCGGAAACACCATTGCGATCGCGATGTTCTGAGTCTTCCTACTACGCGAACGCGACCCCCTCCTCGCGAAAGCATTGAACAAACCAGGTAGGGCCCAGGCCCCTTCTACACGTGTGCGATCATCTGTACGCGATTGCGATGTTTTAGGCTATCCTCTCTATGCGAACGCGAGCCTTCCTTCGTGATCGCGAAGGCCAAAAATAGGCATGTACTGCTGCTGCCTTTTCTGCTTCACATTTCCAAGTTTAAACTCTCCGTTGGCCGTTCGAATTCACCCTGAGGCCCTCGGGACCTCATCCAAAAGCACATATGTGTCTTAATACTCCATTCAAGCTTTCTCGTAGCATAAAAATGCCACCATAAACATCAAAATCATCCAATTTTCCACGGATTCAAGCCTAAGTTAAACTAAAACTTCCGAGACTCGCATTTGCTCAAACCCGACCTAATCACCTTCGAATGATCTGAAAATTTGCACACATATCTAAAATCATCTGACGGAGCTACTGAAACTGTCTTAATTCCATTCTGACCCCGGATCAAAATCTCACCCATCAACCGAACTTCGCCAAATTTCTAACTTAGCCAATTCAATCCAAATTCTACACCGGATCTCCAAATTCAGTTCTGATTTCTCTCCTAAGTCACAAATCACCATCCAAAACTAGTCAGATCATCAAAAATCCATTCCGATCCCTCTAACTCATAAGTCAATAGTCAGTTGACCTTTCCAAACTAACCTTCTCATAAAGAGGCTAATTATCTCATTTCTACCCAAACTCCATCCGAATTTCTTCAAACTATACAAACACATATAAATAAACATACAGAAACATAAAACGGGAAAAAGAGGGTGGAGATACCTGATACAACGGGTCGGGTTGTTACACCATCACCATGCGGTACCCGTGGGGGTTTTCATCAATAAGACTCTCTCATTTTCATTTCCCTTGTTTGGCACGAAGTGTTGCCCCTGATATGAATTACCTATACCTGCTTGACTTGGCATTTCTCAAAGACTGATCATAAGGGCTTTCTTTGGACTATAACGTGGGCTTTTTGATGGGGTTAGAAAAATTGGGTATAATGGGTCAAAACAATTCAACATGGGATAAAAATGTACAACTTTCGGAATCAGATTTCTCACAGCAACCACAACTTCTGCCCCAGTTTCTTGTTGGAGGATTTTTGGATTTTTATTTTGATATGATTGAACCTTAGAGAGGCTGCCTACGTAGCCTTTCGGGATCAAGTCAAACGTAGTTCACGTCATAGAATTTACTTTGTTTTTTTGTGATTTTTCTTTCTCTTCTTTTTCTTTTCTGTTATTCCTTTCTTCTTATTTTTTCATTTTTCCTTTCCTTTCCTTTGTTTTTTCCCCTATCCTCCTTTTCCTTTTTCCTTCTTTCTTTTTATTTTTCATTTCCTTTTTCCTTTCTTTCTTTTCTTCTTCTTTTTCCTTTCCCTCTCTTCTTTTTTTCTTTTCTCCCTTCTTTTCTTTTTATGTACTCACCTTCTGCACTTGCATTTCTTAATTGTGCCATTGAATCTGAAAGAGGGGTATTAAAGAAAACAAACAGGACTCAAAAGGGATGACAAGGGATAAAGTGTTTACTTAACAGAACAAAACGCCTTTGTCATTTCAATCCTCAGAATACGCCAAGTGCAAATAAATACAATTTAACACAGAAAGCATACATAGTATCTCTTGACCGTATCGGAATTTATAGCCATTTCTACATATTTCCCTCCAACATATGTTGAATATAATGAACCATTGGACAACACTCTTGCTCTCATTACCACGAACGACCCCTGTCAAACAATTTCGAAACATCCAAATCTATTTTTATTTCCTTAAGTGCCCCTAACGTATTCCAAATGGTTTCATTGCTTCTCGACTAAATTTTAAATATCGGACTGAGAATTATGCGTGCATGTCATGTCACCAGACTCAGCAGTAGACAAAAGACAGAACAAAAGGATTGAAAAGAACTAAACAAAGAAAATAATTGGAAGTAATAAAAGATCGGAACTTGCATTAGACAAATGATGAAACAGTTCAAATAATAAAACAAGTAAAACAAAATGGAGTACCCTGAAATGAACCCATACAACGCTAAACAAATCAGTACGACTAAACGAGTTAGACAAAATAAAAGGATAAGAGGGTTTGAGTCACAAGACAATATCCGGATTACAACCTTGCAAATAACCCGGACAACAGAAATGACAACAAATTGAGCCACCAAACACTCCTCCCTGGTTACCCAAGAACAGAGCGTCTTCCCAATTACCAAGCACAGTATCTTAGCCACTAAATTCTGCATCAACGATACCAGGAACTTCACAAGTATTCATCAAATCGTTCTCAACAAGTTGTTTTTGGGCCTTCGAGGCTCTCAGAGAATTCTCACATTCCTTTTCAAAATAAATCATACCACCATGTCTGTCTTGTTATGCGCAGGTGAGGGACTTTGCTTCATGTCCGTTGTATCCGAATTTTGTATGACAATGTCACATGTATCAATAAGCTCCTGAATTGCTTTCTTCAGCTTCCAACACCTTTCTATGTCATTCCCCGGGGCATCTGAGCAATATGAGCACCTTTGAGAAAAATCACACTTCTTTGACAGAGGGTTTGACATTTTTATCTGGATCGACTTTAACATGCCTAATTGCTTCAACATTTGGAACACACTGGCATATGATCCTCCAACAGGGGTGAAAGCCTTTCCTTTTTTCAGCAACCTCTCATTCCTAAATGCCTGATTTGGACGGATACCTGATCCAGGGGGTTCTGGCAGGTTCATGAGTGTATATAAGCATTTTGTGGAGCCGGGTACCAGAAAAGTGATATACGACTCTGGGGGTTCTGTGGAGAGAAGTAGCATTGGGGCGGGTCACCTGGTGCACAAGGATATCCACGGGGACTATTTCGGGCTGGGAGTGTTGATCAAGAAAACTCATCGGATCATCTTTTCTGTTCTTCCCTCTCCCACCAAGCTTGCTGGGATGTTCTTAATGTCTTTCGACGGACTCATGATTTTTCCTGACTTAACTCCCTTTTCTACTAACTCCCCCATTCTTAAAAACTCATCGAAAGGTTTACCCACGACCATGATCAAATGATTGAAGTTGATGGGCCCCTGGGCTTGTAGGAGAAGCTCGACCATTTCTTCTTCGCCAATCAGGGTACTGACTCGAGCAGCTTGCTCCCTCCATCTGAGTCCAAACTCCCTAAAGCTTTCCTCTGGCTTTTTTTCCATCTTAGATAGGGAGGAGCAGTCTGGGAACACTTGATTTGCACAGAAAGTATCGGACAAAGTCTTGAGCCATGTCACCCAATGTGGGCCACTTATCAACATCTTGACGATCATTCTAGTCCAAAGATACCCCAGTTAAGTTCTCACTTAAATGTGCTATCATCAAGTCGTCTTTCTCCCCCACACTTCTCATTTCACTGCAATAAACCTTCAGGTGAGCCATCGGATCCCCAAACCCATTATACATCTGAATTTTTGTACTTTAAACCCTATGGGTAGGCAAATGTCAGGAGTTACAGACGGTATTTTCAGCTTCCTGGGTTCCCTGTCTATCCCTTATCCTATTGTGAACCTTTCATTTTCAACATGAGACTCATCCTGTGGGCCTCACTTGTGCAAGTTGGGAACCTTATGAGCAACCTCAGAGGGGTAATATTGTGCATCATGAGCTCTGGGTGGGTGTCACACCCCTTTTTTAAAAACAAACTCTATTAAATCCTCTTAAATAAATAAAAAGATTTAGTAAAATCTTGAAAAGGATTTTCAATTTTGAAAGTGATAAAAATGGTGTTCAAAAGGATTAACTCAGAGTCGCCACCTGACATTGGATTTTCGTGTGCCAAGCCACCTTTTTTTTAGAAAATATTTTTTCTTTTTAAAACACATGGACTCGAAACTAAGTTTGCACCAAAGATTCGGGTAAGGGGGTTCATTTGACTCGGGGAGAAGGTGTTAAGAACTCTCCAAGTCCCGTGAAGGTCACGGTTGCGTACTCAATCAAGTTGGCTTTTAAGATATTCAAATTGAGGTAAAACACACAAAGAAAAATAAATATGCAAAAGGTTCGAGGTCGTCCCCTCTTAATAAGAGAAAATAAAAAGGAAAAGAGAAGAAGAGTCCTAAGCTAACCTATACTACGAATTCTCCACCATGTTCGTCAACGCCTCTTAAATACTTACATAGTTCTTCGGGGCATACCCCGGATAATAATATTTAGAAACTTCACGGGGCATTCCCCGGATAAATTTAACTAAGGGACAACCTCTCACGTTAAAACTAATAAATTCTAAGGCTTGCCTATCCGAATGATGTCGGCCTAGAGCGTGCTCCTAGCGATTAAATTACTAAAATAAATTAAGTAACTCTAGATAAAATAATCCATGGCATGCTTATCTTTTAATTACTCATTATATGTATTTAGCATTCAGATCCAGGATATTCAAAAGAACGACAATGAGAAAATTTAAACAAAGAAACTAACATTACTAAATTATCTAATACAAGACAAATAAGTTGTGGACCAAAATAAATTAAAGCAACAAGGAATTTCAAGATTCAACAAGAAAAATATACCAAAGAACGGAAGCAACAGAGAAAGGTTAGAGAAAACCTCGATATATATTCAAATGTCAGAAAACAATTCCAGCAACAACCACAGATGAACTGCGCAACAACGATCAATTTAAACAAGACCAACAGACCACACCTCGAACGGAACCTCGGAATCAGCCTCCTCGCTGCTCCGTTTCAAATCGAGCCTCTGATGTAAATTTCAGTTGATCTTAAGGACGTTTCCTTTGGTATTGAGTTACAAGCCTTTCAAACAACATCAACTCGTCGTCAAGAAAAAGATTATAACTAGAAACCAACGAACAAGAGAACTCGACGAATCTCAAACCATGAACAAAACCAACAAATGATATCTCGATGGCATTAGACTATATTACATTGACTCGCCAAAAATTGACATCGAAAGAAAAGGAATATGATTTTTGGGATGCTTTTGAGGTATTTTGAAGCTGGTTTGAAGGCTGTTCTAGCTGGATTTTTGAGCTGTAATGGTGTTGTGATGACAGAAGTTGCTCGGTGGATGGCTGGCGGGTGGTGCTTTGGTAGACGTTAGGGCTGTTCGTTGCTGGTTTAGACGCAACTCGCTGGTGGTTATGGTGCTGCTGGACGTGAGGGATGATGGAGTGTGCTCCACTAGCTATGGCTGTTCGGCGGCTGGAGAGTGGTCGAGAAAGGTTTTCTGGGGTGGTTGGGATGGTTACGGTGGTTGGTCGTGGGGCATGATAGCGGTGGTTAGTTGGACGAAGACGAAGGTGGCGGCTATAGAGGTCGACGGTGAAGAGGGACGTTTGGACGTGAGGGAATAGCGATCCAAGGATGGGTGGTCGCCTGGAGTGAAGTTATGGTGTTTTGGGGTGTTGTTTTGGTGAAGGTGACAGTGGAGAAGGTGCAGGTGGCGGCTATGGAGTTGGAAGATGGAGGCTCTAGGGTTCTATATTGGAGAAGATGAAGTATATTAGCTAGGACTTTTTTTTAGTCTTGTCTTGTGTGAAGAAGAATAGTATATGGGTCATGAGATTGGGTGTTTTTGGGGTGGGTCTAAAATTGGGCTAAAAGGTCATGGGTGAAAAGGAAGGCTGTGCCTTAAAATTGGACTAAAGAAAAAATATTCAAACCTTAGCTAAATACCCTTTAATATAAATAACATGTACTACATAATACAAAAATTAATCTAGTTAATTAAACTAAATTATATATAAAATATGAAACTATTTTTGGTATTTTTCAAAAGTCATGCTAAAATAATAGTATAATTATCGCAAAGTTAAAATAGTACTACTACCAAAAATACTAATATCCTAGAAAATAAAGTGCAATTAATTTTTGTCTTTTTAAATTTTATATAAGGTAGATAAACTACAAGTAACAAAAATAAAATATCAATTACATAAATAAAAGAAAATATTTGTAATTTTTGTTTTTGTGAAAAATAAAGTAAAATAGTTAAAATTAGGTAAAATAGCGATATTAGGCTCAAACTAAATATCTAAAAGTAAAATGAGTAAAATATCGGGGAGGGTCAAAAATTACATGTCTACAGCTGCCCCTTTTTGACTGGAAATATAAAGTATTTTCAGACAAAGAACGACTAGACATGTTTTTTGACCTAACCCTTATTTAGAGAAAGTAAACTTAAGAGAAAAGGGAATGTGACTGAGCCCTGGTATCTGAGCTGCCTACATATCTTTGGCTATAAACGAATCAGGTCACGGGTGGAGAGCCGATCAAGGTGCCATTACGGAAAGGTTCCGGTCCGCGGTCCTGTTATTACATCAAAATAAAAAAAAATAAAAATGACTAACTAAGCCTGTCAACTATGAGTTACAAAAATTCCTATCTATAAGTCTTCTGAAGCTTGATCTTGAGTCTTGAATGGTTCTTCATGCAGACTTTAGATTTGAATTTTGATGCTCGCTAGCTGCAGGTGCTAGTTCATTCTTCTTCAGCTTTTTCGGATCGAGACAAGACGTACCATGAGCAACCCACCTCTTGTCTCGACTTCTGCATTTTGGATTCAGTTTCTTCTCTCTTTTTTCATTTTTTTATTTTTTCTTTTTCTTTTTTTTTTCTCTTTTTTTTTGGGATTGAGACCACCTCTGTTGGTCACCTATGATTGTTGACTCGCATTCTGGCCGCGAGCTTCTGCTACTTCTGCTTGAATTGAATTTTGAAATGACTTTCATTGTTCTTCAGGTGGGTGCCTGCTACTGACTTGAAACTTGAACTGATTTTGAAATGAACTCTGAAATGTCTTCCCTCATTTTCCAGGTGGATGTCTGCAATAAAAAACAAAACAAACAATTTTTTCTGCCCCAGTTTGCACTAGGAAGATCAGTGAGTTGTTATCAAAACTATAAATATACTTTTGCTAATGGTGCAATAGTGAGAAAAACTAAAGACTTGACTAGGATGTGCTTCACCCGTGAGTAAAACCAAGAATATTTGACTAGCAAGTTCATTAGACTAGGTCTTCTATCTTAGGAGAAAGATTCATCAGACTAAGATTTCGATCCTAGGAGAACACTCAAGAGACTAGGTTTTCTATGTTAGGAGAATAAATCATCAGACTAAGATTTCGATCCCAAGAGAAAGTTCATCAGACTAGGTCTCTTATCTTAGGAGAAAGATTTATCAGACTAAGATTTCTATCCTAGGAGAAAATTCATCAGACTAGGTCTCTCATCTTAGGAGAAAAATTCATCAGACTAAGCTTTTGATCCTACGAGAAAATTCATCAGACTAGGTTTTCTGTCTTAGGAGAAAGGTTCAACAAACAAGGATTTCTATCCTAGGAGAAAATTCATCAGACTAGGTCTCTCATCTTAGGAGAAAAATTCATCAGACTAAGATTTTGATCCTAGGAGAAAATTCATCAGACCAGGTTTTTCATCAGACCAGGTTTTCTGTCTTAGGAGAAAAATTCATCAGACTAAGATTTTTATCCTAGGAGAAAATTGATCAGACTAGGTCTTCTATCTTAGGAGAAAAATTCATCAGACTAAGATTTTGATCCTAGGAGAAAGTTCGTCAAACTAGGTCTTTTTGTTATCTTTGGAGAAAGATTCATCAGACTAAGATTTTTATCTTAGGAGAAAGATTCATCAGACTAAGATTTGATTGGGAGAAAAATCAATTAGACTAGGACTTTTATCCTAGGAGGAAAAAAATATGTAGAGCGATGACAACATTTATGCACACTAGCAAGACAGGTAAGGGCAAAGATTTGAGAAACTTCCCTTTGTCGGCTCTTATCTTCTTCTTTCTTCTTTTCACCTTTCTTTCTTTTCTTTTTTTCTTTCTTGTTTTTGAACCAACTTGCTTGCACTGATTTGTTCCTTTTTCAAACAAAGAAAACTTGTGAGCTTAAATGTGGTGGTTAGTTTTTGGCCTTGATCTTGAAGGCGGCTGCTTCTACACTTGCCGAGGTAACTTTGATTTCAACTTGGATGACCTTGAATGTTGTTGACTACCCATTTTCTTTCAAACTTTATCACAAAAAATATTGCTGATTCGTTCAAGTCCAATACCTTATGCCCGATGCATTGCACTATTATTCTGACATTCATCCAATATTTATAGTTTACATCAATCCCAAAGAACATCTATTATCACCAACTCAGTGCACACACTATTTGCATGTATCTTATGCCACTTTGATGTGTTTTACAGACTCGTTTTTGTGCAATTGAAATGCTTGGTAGCTAATTTGATAACACACTTGTTCTGACAAAACAGACTAAATAAGGGACTCAAACAAAAGAAGAGGAACAAAATAAGGGACAAGAGAAATAAATGATACGTAACAAGAAAATTACAAAGTAGAAACTTATCAGAAGAGGATACCGACACTAATGACAATGGCATGCACCTTTGGATTAAGTGGCCTAATCTCCCAAGCAGGTCTAATATCCAACTCTTGTTGTATCTCTTCGCCATGAAACTAGGCTCCAGCGCTTCAATTGTCCCATATGATCCACAATCCTCAATCGACTTATGGTGACCTGAAGGGTTTTCACCATCAAGCCTCTCTCATTTTGCTCTTTTTCTCAAATCACTATCACCTTACGGTGCCCATGAGGGTTTTCACCGATAAGACTCTCTCATTTATCATTTTCTCTCTTTGCGATGAGAACAAGGTATTACCCATGATGTAGGAAGATCATACTTTCATCACACACTTGATTTGGAATCCTCAAAGATTGGTCAGAATGTCTTTCTTTGGACCGTAATGTAGGCTTTTGGACAGGGTTGGAAAGAAAGGGTAGTATGAAGACTCAAAATAATTTAAGAGGAAGAGGATTCAAAATTACAACTTTTGGAATCCGGCATTTTGGCAAAATTAAAACTTCTGCCCCAGTTTCTTGGAGTTTGAGGATTATTTTCTTTTTTTCTTTCTTTCATTTTTTTTGTGGATTTTTGCTTTGATGGAAATTTCTAAGAAAAACTGCCCCGCTCTTGACTTCGGGGATTATGAAATATTTTATTTTGTGTGATCGAACCCTAAGGCTACCTACGTATCTTGTGGTGACAAGAATAAGGTAGAACGTAGTTCAAAACACAAAGTTGTTGTTTTTTCTTTTCCTTTTCTCTTTTTTTCTCTTTCTCTTTTCTCCCTTTCTTCTTTTTTCTTTTTCTTTTTCTCTTTTTTCTTTTTCTTTTATAGTTCATAACTCTATTTGTGATTCCAAAAGAGGGGTATGGAAAAAAAAATAGGCTCAAAATGGATAGCAAAGGATAAAAGTATTTGGATAGCAGAATAAAATGCTTTCGTGATACCAAACTTAAAAATTCCAAGTACAAACATGCAATTGAAGATAAGCAAACAAATCATACATAGTATCTATTCATGGAATCCACACAAACACAAAGTGCCAACAGTCAATACCTTTATCTCAACAAATGATCCTTGCCAGTTCGAAGCACACTTTACTCAACCTTATCTTGATGTGGAAGAATGCCTTTTAGCACTGACCGATTTACCTCAAACTTCTTGAGAGACATTTCCTTGTTGTATGCTCTTATCAACCCCTCGATTTCCCAGACTTACCGCCTCAGTTTCACTCAATTTCAACTTCAGGTTATCTCAAATGCATGAATTTTTACTTGTTTCCTAAAATGTCTCTTTTTATCATGTTCAAAACTGTACCATTGCTTCATGGTTAAACTAAATTCCGAGACCAGACTGAGAATTATGCGTGCATGTCATGTCATTAGAGTCAGCATGAAAGAACTATAAAAGGAAAATTGACCTAAACAAAAGCTGACTACATTTAACAGAAAACAGAAGGTTGCATTAGACAAACGGTGAACATGGTTTGAACAAAACAAGCAAAATAGACACGGGTTACAACCCTGTAAAAACCTAAATAACACTGGACGAGTTACTACAATAAAAAAAACTAGGCAAAAAGAAGAAGAGTTTGAACCACAAGATAATATCCGGGTTACAACCCTGAAATAAACTGGACAATAGAAATGACAACAAAATAAACTACCAAAACTCCTCCCTGGCTAGCAAGGAAAGGAGTGTATTTCCAATTGCCTGGCTCGACATCTTAGTCACTGGATCGCACATCAATATTACCAGAACCTCCACAAATCTCCATCATGTTGACCTCAGAAAATAACGTTTGTGTCCCTTTTGCCAACTCGCTCTTAAGATCAACCTCTGGAACCGAGACCGATAGCGTTGAAAACTTTGCGCTAGGTGGCCCCCCAAGGAATTCAGACGAGTTTTCATATTCCTTTTTCACACGAATCATTCCCACCACATGCGTCTCATTGTGAACATGCAATGGACTTTGGCTAGTACCTACTGCATTTGGATTTTGCACGGTAATGTCACCTGCATCAATAAGTTCCTGCACTGCTCTTTTACGAAGCCAACACTTTTCTATATCGTGTCCCGGGGCATTAGAGCAATATGCACACCTTTGAGAAAAATCAAATTCTTTGAAAGGAGCTTCAACATTTTTTATCTGAGTCGGTTTCAACATGTCCAATTGCCTCAGCCTTTGGAACAAACTGGCATATGATTCTCCAATGGGAGTGAACGACTTTTCTATTTACTGTTGCCTTTTCATTTTGTACTCCGACCTTGGTTGGAACCGCTTTTGGATGGGGGTTTGATATGCTTGTAGAAGTAGGTAAGCCATTTGTGGAGGTGCTGGAAGTCGTTGTGTGTTTTGTGGGTGTGGAGCATGTGGCGGTGCATTGTGGAAAGAGTACTGGATAGGTGAGGTGTGACTTTTGGGATTTTGTTGAAGAAAGTAGAATTAGGGAGCGTTATATGGAGCACGAAAACATTCATGGGGTCGGTATTGAGGTTGAAACCATTTAGCAGGAATGTCCACTGGATTTTGTCGTTGGCCGGGCTCGACAATATATTTTCTATCAATCGGAGAACTGATCCCTGTAACTTGTTCATTCCATTTAACCAAAACTTCCTAAAGCCTTTCTTGGGTTTCTTTCCTTGGGCATCGGGGACTTTGGACACAGTCTCATTGGAGGATCGAGGAAGAGTAGTTAGTGGAGGAGCTACGAAAATAGGAGCCGAGGTCGTAGCAGGGTATGAGGTTGGTTTGGCTGGTTGAGCATGAGAAGTTTGGGAGGAAGTGCCAGGGCAATTGTGAAGAGGGGTAAATTTCGATGCATGTTGAGGGGAAAGATCAACGGTTATTGGCCATCTGGGATTGTGAGAGCAGAGGGATAGTTGGAGGGTTTTGAGTGTAGTTATTGGGGAATGAAGGTGGATGATTCCCCCTGATCCAAGACTGATACATTTTTGCCATCTGTTGTTTCAACCTTTGGACCTCCACCTTCAATTTAGATTCCGACCCCACAATCTCTCTCGAGGGGTCGACAACTCTTGTATCCAGGTCTTTGCTACGGTAGGTGCCCCCCCAAGGGATTAAGAAGAGTTTTCATATTCCTTTTTCACACGAATCATTCCCACCACATGCGTCTCATTATGAACAGGCAATGGACTTTGTATAGTATCTGCTGCATTTGTATTTTGCACGGTAATGTCACGTGCATCAATAAGCTCCTGCACTGCTCTTTTCAGAAGCCAACACTTTTCTATGTCGTGCCCCGGGGCATTAGAGCAATATGCACACCTTTGAGAAAAATCAAAATTCTTTGAAAGGAGCTTCATTATTTTTATCTGAATCGGCTTCAACATGTCCAATTTCCTTATCCTTTGGAACAAACTGGCATATGATTCTCCAACATGAGTGAATGACTTTTCTCTTTGCTGCTGCCTTTTCTTTTTTGTACTCCAGCCTTGGTTGGAACCGCTTTCGGATGTGGGGTTGATATGCTTGTAGAGGTAGGTAAGACATTTATGGAGGCGGTGCAAGCAGTTGTGGGTTTTGTGGGTGTGGAGCATGTGGCGGTGCATTGTGGAAAGAGTACTGGATAGGTGAGGTGTAACTTTGGGGATTTTATAGAGGAAAGTAGAATTGAGGAGCGTTATCTAGAGCACGAGGACATTCATCGGGTCGGTATTGAGTTTGAAAGTATTTAGCAGGAATGCCTACTGGATTTTGTCATTGGCTGGGCTCGACAACATCTTTTCTATCAATCGGAGAATTGATCCCAGTAACTTGTTCGTTCCATTTTAACCAAAACTCCCTAAAGCCTTCCTTGGGTTTCTTTCCTTGGGCATCAGGGACATTGGACACAGTCTCACTTCAGGATCGAGGAAGAGTAGTTAGTGGAGGAGCTATACAAATAGGAGCCGAGGTCGGAGAAGGGTATCGGGTTGGTTTGGCTGGTTGAGCATGAGAAGTTTGGGAGGAAGTGCCAGGGTAATTGTGAAGAGGGGTAAATTTTCGTGCATGTTGAGGGGAAAGATCAATGGTATTGGACATCTGGGATTGTGAGAGTAGAGGGATAGTTGCAGGGTTTTCAGTGTAGTTATAGGGGAATGAAGGTGGAGGATTCCCCCTGATCCAAGACTGATACATTTCTGCCATCTATTGTTTCAACCTTTGGACCTCCACCTTCAATTCAGATTCCGATCCCACAATCTCTCTTGAGGGGTCGATAACTCTTGTATCCAGGTCTTTGCTAGCCATGGTTTCCTTGCTTTTGACCTTGTGTTGTACGGACAAATCACCAAAGTGCCACAAATTAACCACCCTCTGTTGTAATGAAAGTAACAAAAAAGAGCAAATCAAAGCCAATGGGCTAGCATTAGAGCATTTATCAGATTGAAATATCACATTGTGTGCAATGCCCCTAGCAACAATTAATGGTTCTAGAATGGCTTCGAGGGTCACAAGGTCATTTGGCATCATCCCAATTTTATTCACTTCAACCTTTTTTTTCTTTCTTTTCTAGCATTGCTTGGTTTTCATTTGTTCCCCCTCTTTTCTTTCCTCTCATTTCTCATGTCCAAAATTTTCATCTTTTCTTTTCTTTTTTTAAAAAGTGATTCGATTGAACCCTATGTAGGTTGCCTACGTATCATGTCCCTCATGAATCAGATCAAGCATAGTTCTTGAAAAGGTAATGGACAAATAAACTAGAAATATTTTTTTTTTGATTTTTCATGTATCATTTTTTGGTCTTCAAATATAAATAGGAAGTACTATAACAAAAAACTCGACAATATTAACTATACTGACAGACTCGATCCTACTGCACAAGACTAATAATTAAAAGACAACATGAATGACAGACTCAAAACATAAAAGTATCTATAAGCAGCTCCTAGATGCAGTGGTCCCGGGGTTGTCTTGCTCGAACTCTTGCAAATTGCTCCATACCTGAATGGGAAAAATATGATCAAATAGAGTTAGTGACTCAAGACACATATGACGCCACGACACCTTCTTTTAGACACATGCAATGAATGATTAAGGCTATTTTTGCGAGAAGGCTTATGTAGCCAAAAGTGACTGAAAATTCAAAACTCAATAAGGAAACACCTCATAATGGCCTATATGGCCTTAAACATATAGGGCTCATAACTCTAAAGTTACTTTGCAAGAATGACCCCTTTTTGATAAAATGGCCTATGTGGCCAAAAATGGCTAAAGATAGAAAATCAAAAAGGAAGGACCTTAAAGTAATATGACACCTAGTTGTGGTCTCAAAATCCTAAGATATGGGTTATTGAACCACTTTTTGCGAAAATGATCCCATTTTGCAAGAATGGCTGTTGTGGCCAAAAGTGGCTAGACAGGTAAGATTTGGCTAAGACCCCGCAAAGCCAAGAACCTAAGACACTAGGAAGACCAGACCCTATATGGGTTGCCTACGTATCTCGTACCGAGAGATGAGAATCAGATTCGCGTAGTTCGGAAAGATTAAATTTAGGATAAAGGAAAACAAATGCATCTAAAAAAACTATGTTTGGTCTTCTTTTTTAAAAAAAGAAGATGGAAAGTCCAAAATCTTTTTGGATTTTTTTCATTTTCTACTTTACTTTTTTTTTCGAAAATAATGGAAAAGTATAAAATCTTATTTGGATTTTTCATTTTCTATTTTTTTTTTGAATTTTTGGAAAATAATGGAAAAGTATAAAATCTTTTTTGGATTTTTCATTTTTTACTTTTTTTTTGAATTTTTGGAAAATAATGGAAAAGTGTAAAACCTTTTTGGATTTTTCATTTTCTACTTTTTTTGAATTTTTGGAAAATAATAGAAAAGTATAAAATCTCTTTTTTTTGGATTTTTCATTTTCTATTTTTTTTGGATTTTGGAAAATAATGAAAAAGTATAAAATCTTTTTGGATTTTCTCATTTTCATTTTTTTGATTTTTGGAAAACCATGAAAGAAAAATGTGGGTGGCCCTACTTTCTTCATTTTTCACCTTTCTTTCCAAATATCGGTCATCCAAATGACCTTTTTACCCTCAAATATGCAACATGTATCACATAGGGATGATTGAATGTCTTTTTGGGCCACGGGCCCATTTAGACAAAATTTGGACAGGCTCCCTACAAAAGGACACGGTACTTGGGACCGATCCTTACTAGGTGTTAATAACATGATGCAAATATAAATGACCTAACCGCTGACCTAAGTTTGAGGTTCACTAACAAGGCAATTCGGGGGAGCGTATGGTCGATGGTGGCTGCTAAGCTTTCCACCCACTCCATACGTCCGACGGCCCCCCTCCTAAATTAAGGGTGACTCAACAAAGAGTTCGTGCATGCAACATGTGCTCCGGGACTTGTTGCAAAAAGAAGACCAGGTAATGCATGTGATGACAATTATAAAGCAGTAAACACATAAAGCAAAACTATAAACAAATAAGCAACTAGAAAATAATAAAAAGAAGAAATAAAATAAAAATAAAAAAACAAACAAAACACATAAAAACCTCAATCGAACATCCTAAAAGCCAACAAGATCAAGTACTAGCTCGAACATGCAAGTCCCTAGTAGAGTTGCCAGAGATGTCACACCCCCTTTTTAAAAACAAACTCTATTAAATCCTATAAAATAAATAAAAAGATTTAGTAAAATCTTGAAAAGGGTTTTATATTTTGAAAGTGACAAAAATGGTGTTCAAAAGGATTAACTCAGAGTCACCACCTGACATTTGATTTCAGTGTACCAAGCCACCTTTTTTTAGAAATTATTTTTCCTTTTTAAAACACTTGGACTCGAAACTAAGTCTGCACAAGAGATTCGGATAAGGGGGTTCATTTGACTCGGGGAGAAAGTGTTAGGCACTCCTAAAGTCCCGTGAAGGTCATCGCTGCGTACTCGATCAAGTTGGTTTTTAAGATATTCAAATTGAGGTAAAACACACAAAGAAAAATAAATATCCAAAAGGTTTGAGGTCGTTCCCTCCTAATAAGAGAAAATGAAAAGGAAAAGAGAACAAAAGTCCTAAGCTAACCTATACTACGACTTCTCCACCAAGCTCGTCAACGCCTCCAAAATATTTACATAGTTCTTCGGGGTATACCCCGGATAATAATATTTACAAACTTCACGGGCATTCCTCGGATAAATTTAACTAAGGGACAACCTCTCACCATAAAACTAATAAATCCTAAGGCTTGCCTATTCGAATGATGTCGGCCTAGCGCATGCTCCTAGCAATTAAGTTACTAAAATAAATGAAGGAAATCTAGATAAAATAATTCATGGCATGTTCATCTTTTAATTACTCATTATATGTATTTTGCATGCAGATCGAGGATATTCAAAAGAATGACAATGAGAAAATTTAAACAAAGAAACTAACAATACTAAATTATCTAAAACAAGACAAATAAGCTGTGGACCAAAATAAATTAAACGAACAAGGAATTTCAAGATTCAAAAAGAAAAATATACCCAAGCACGGAAGCAACAGAGAAAGGTTAGAGAAAACCTCGATACGTATTCAAATGTCGGAAAAACATTCCAGTAACTACCACAGATGAATTGCTTAACAATGATCGAATTCTAACAAGACCAACAAACCACACCTCGAACGGAACCTCGGAATATGCATCCACGCTGACCCGCTTCAAATCGACGGATGTAAACTTCAGTTGAGCTTTGGACATTTCCTTTGGTATTGAGTTACAGGACTTTCAAATAACATCGACTCGTCGTCAACAAAAAGATTACAATTGGAAACCAACGAACAAGAGAACTCGACGAACCTCAAACCATGAACAAAACCAACAAACAATATCTCGATGGCAGTAGATTAGATTACCTTGACTCGCCAAAAATTGACCTCGAAAGAAAAGGAAACAGATTTTTGGGATGGTTTTGAGGTATTTTGAAGCTGGTTCGGATGTTGTTCTCGCTAGACTTTTGAGCTGTAATGGTGGTGTGACGACTGAAGCAGCTCGATGGAAGGCTGGTGGGTGGTGCTTTGGTGGACGTGAGAGTTGTTCGTTGCTGCTTCACTGGAAGACGGAGCTCGCTGATGGTTATGGTGCTGCTGGACGTGAGGGACGATGGAGGGTGCTCGACTGGCTATGGCTGTTCGGCAACTGGGTAGTGGTTGAGAAAGGTTTCCTGGGGTGGTTGGTATGGTTATGGTGGTTGGTCGTGGGGCGTGACAGCGGTGGTCACTTGGACGAAGACGAAGGTGGCTGCTATGGAGGTCAACGGTGAAGAGGGAAGTTTGGACGTGAGGGAACAACGATCCAAGGCTGGGTGGTCGTCTGGAGTGAAGTTATGGTGTTTTGGGGTGTTGTTTTGGTGAAGGTGACAGTGGAGAAGGTGGAGGTGGCAGCTATGGAGTTAGAAGATGGAGGCTCTAGGGTTCTATGTTGGAGAAGATGAAGTATATTAGCTAGGGTTTTTTTAGTCTTGTCTTGTATAAAGAGGAATAGTATATGGGTCATGAGATTGGGCTTTTTGGGGTGGGTTTAAAATTGGGCTAAAAGGTCATGGGTCAAAAGGAAGGTTGGTTTCTTAAAATTGGACTAAAAAAAATATCCAAACCTTAGCTAAATACCTTTTAATATAAATAAAATATACTACATATAAGTCTAGTTAATTAAACTAAATTATATATATAATATGAAACTATTTTTAGAATTTTTCAAATATCATGCTAAAATAATAATATAATTATTTCAAAGTTAAAATAATACTACTACCAAAAATACTAAATTCCTAGAAAATAAAGTGCAAATATTTTTGTATTTTTGAATTTTATATAAGGTACATAAACTAAAAGTAATAAAAATAAAATATCAATTACATAAATAAAGGAAAATATTTTTGTAATTTTTATTTTTGTGTAAAATAAAGTAAAATAGTTAAAATTAGGTAAAATAACGATATTAGACTCAAACTAAATATCTAAAAGCTAAAATGAGTAAAATCTCGGGGAGGGTCAAAAATTATGTGTCTACAGTGGATGTGACCAGAGAACACCTTTGGGAAAAGATAGTTGGATGACGAGTGATGGAGCTACTAGGGTGGTTGGGAAAGCTGTTATAAGCGGGTAGATATGGAGAGTATGGAGGATCATCCGGCATTGTGTTCGGTGTTTGGGTAAGGACCACATCCAAGAAGCTGGGCGATGGTGGAGGTGTGCTTTCCTAGTCATCCATGCCGGATACATGTCTGCCACATGCTGTCTCAATATTTTTACCTCTTCTACCAACCTGTTATTATGTTCAACTGGCTGCTTTTAGGTACAGGTACCAACCCACTCAGTTCTGTTGTTCTCAGACATTGTCTTTTGCCATTGTGTTGCAAGGAAGCGTTACTTTAGAACCACAAACCAACCACCTTTCTGAAATGTCATACCAAAATGAAACCATCATGTTAGCGTTAGGGAATTTAGCACATTGGTAATCACACATTTGGGGAATGAATGCGCCTAAGTAGTTGACGATTTCTATTTTGCATTTGCTCGTCTTCTTGCGTCATTCCGGCTTCCCTTATTCCTGATTGCAACTTTTTCTTTCTTTTGTTTTTCCTTTTCTCTCTTTCTCCTTTTTCTTTCTCGCCTCTGCTTTCTTTCTGTTGGTTTCTGTTTTCTCTTATTTGTTTTGCTTTCCTCTCGTGTTTTCACCCTTTTTCTTTCATTTCCTTTCTTGTTTTTCCTCTGTTTTCTTTTTCTCTCTCATTTTCTTGTTTTTTCGCTCTTTTTTTCTCTTCTTTTTTATTTAGTTATGGTCGAATTTTATTGAGATTGCCTACGTATCATGACCTCGCATGAATCAGACCAAGCGTAGTTCGCGCAAATAAATGCAAAAAATAAAGAAATAATTTTTGGGAATTTTCAATTTTCATTCATAAAACATTCTATTACAAAAGTAGACATTTTTGGAAAGGAAAATGACAAACTCGAAATAAAACAAACTACAGACTCGAGAATTACCGACAGAATCTAATGTGAAAAAGTAAATACAGACTCCAACAGACGACCGACTCTAAGGATAAGAAAATACAGACTCAAACTACAAATACATTAAAGCTTCAAATCTTAGTGCCCGTGGGGCGTCATTCGGCCTCGCTGCAGGCTTAGGTGCAAGACTCCTTTCCAACTGTTCCAGTTCATACATTATTTGATTGACAAATATCATCACCGTTGAAAAGATGGTAGTGCGAGTCATGTTTTCGCACACCCGACATTTCCTCGTGATGGCACGAGAAATATTCAGAATCCTGTCTCCGGTTCAGTCTTTTTTCTAGGAGAGTAGGCGCTCTATCTGATCACCTCTAGCTTTCAAAACTTGAGAGCCATGTACATGCTGTTTCTGTAACTGTTGTATTTTTATCTTCCATCAGGACCATTAAATCATAGCAGTGTTCATTTCCGATTTCAAAAGCTTTGGCCTGTTTAGCTGCCTCACTCTCCAGGGTGGTCACTTTCCTTTTCAAATTGGCAATGATCTTTTCATAATCCTTCTTAACCTACTGTAAGTACTATGTGCGCTCTTCCGTTCTTTTTGCCCATTGTTCCCGGAGTTTTGCTATGCTACCTCAGACTTCTTTAGATCTTCCTGGCACTCGGTAATATTTTTCTTCAACCCACTTATCAACCTTTCATCCGACCGACTTCTCTGTTGGTTGTCAACGTCTATTCTCATCTGCCGTATTTGGGCTTTAAGAGCCTCATTTTCTTGGGTCAATTTGTTCTTTTCTCCCTTATCAACAACAACTTGCACACAATTTTCAAATTTCAGGTCCATAATTTATTGTTCCAGCTTGCCTATTTTTGCCCTGTAGCCTTCTTCTTTTGCCAACCAACCCCATTGCTCTTGTGAATCATTAGTAAACTGCTGGACATGGGCTCTTTTGGCAGGCCATTGAGGAATCTAAAACCTTTTCCCAAACCAGACATTTCACTTTGGATCCATCTCACCTTTGGCTAGATCTCGGACCATGGTTCTAGGCTCGAGGAATCTTCATTCATTCCATATCTTTCAAATTTTATCCTTTGGAAATGCAGCTCTCGGACTCGACTCAAAGACGTGCTTGCTAAAGTCTTCATCAGTAGAGACGACTTGAAACCTTCCCAATTAGCGGAATACTCGATGGGGAGCATATGGTTGGATACTCTGGATGCCCATCAAAAGAATATGACACTCTCCCACTGATATGCATACTACATTGGTAGCAGATAACTACCCAAATGCCATTCAATTTGATCTGCAGTAAATGACCTCAGTCGTACAAGCCATCATTCAGTACCCTCGGGAAATACAACACCCATTACTCGCTTCTAAAATTCTTCGATGCAGCTCAACCAGGTAAACCCGTAGTTCTATATCCCACCTGGTGGAAAAGGTGTTCTTGCATCCATAATCGGAGTAATATATTGCAACCTTGAAAGAAATTTCCTCCGTCCCGTCATATGGTCAAGGCTCGGTAGATTTTTGACAAAATAAAGGGAACCACAGTACTATCGACCCGTTTTATTGCAACATCGGCCATCCTAGGAGGCCTATCTCTATCTTCCTATCCTTTCTTGGACAGACCATGACTCCCAAGAATGTCGCTATGAACGGCAAAGTTCGCCTTGCTCCCACTTGTTTCTATTTCTAGCATAAGTCAGTCCGAGATTTGGCTCTTCGAAACCTGGAGTATTACAATACCGTTGATAGAGGAACTAGAGACTGCAACATCCTCCCGAAAAATCCTCATTCTGAACATTCCAGGTAATGTTTAGTAGATCCAAAAATCAGTGTGGAGACATGGTCTTGGTGACAAATGTATTGACCCCTCAAGTTTCCATTCAAACCCGGATAACCTGCAACTTCCTCCAGCGTGGATGTATGCTCAAAATCACAAAATCGAAATACATTAAGAGTCGGGTCTCAAAACGGCATTAAGGCCTCGATGATATCTGTTCGTGTCTTGACATTCAGTAGATTGATCAGACCTCCCAAGATTCTCACCACTATTTCTTTGCTACCTTTTTTCCAGATCATTCCACCACATGTGAACCTGTAGAGGGACCTTATTAAAGACGGTGAAAGGTTCGGTTTTGTTTGTGCTCATCCTACACATTTATTAAGGTGATTAAGCAAAAAGTAAAATTTATATAACTCAAAACAAATTGACTAATTTCTTTTTTTTTTTTTAAATTAAAATGAAAGACCCAGATTTTCGAACACGGCCTTTCAGCACTTCGGGAACGAAGATTTTAAGGCTGTGTGGGTCAACCAACCAAAATTAAAAAAATGACCAAAGGGGACTGTTTATGCAAAGTCAGCCTTCCGGCGTCCCTTTTGTTAACATTCGGCTATTTTTGACAAAAACGTCAGCAACCGACTTACTTATGAGAAAAATAAAAATTTTGACATTTTTTGGGCTATTTTTGCAAAGAGGAGGCTGGATCCGATGAGGGTTGCCTACGTATCTCACATCCGGTGAGAATCAAACCTATGTAGCCTGGGTGAAGAAAACTAACTATTTCAGAAAACAAAGGTTTTCCTTTTTTCTTCTTCTTTTTTTTAAATGGCACATAAACAAACTATCTTCCCTTTTCGTTGGAAAATAAACTATTTTGAAAACGAGAAAACCAAAATCAAGACTCTTTTCTTTTCATTTTCCATGGAAAAACAAACTATTTTTCCTTTTCTATTTTTGAAAATAAGACAAGCTAAAAATGAAAGACTATTTTTCATTTTCTTTTGACTAAAACAACAATTTAAAAACAAAACATTCTTCTTCTCCATTTTCTTAAAATTTTGGCAAAGTTTCGACAATATTTGGGCATTGATTATTTCTAAAAATAGGCAATTAACTTTATACACTGCTATTTCTCTCTTTTTCTCCTTTTCTCAATTTTTCGATATTCCCGAGATTCATAAGCCGGTCAACATGCAAGTACGGAACAAATTAATGCATAGAAAATAAGTAGGATGTATCAGGATGGTCTTTTCATTTCGAGTTGCTTGTACTAGACGGACTCAACTCCTGTGTCGAGTCCCCTAAGTCAAATGCACATGATGCAGATAAGCGTTTCTAATAGGGATCCGTATGAGGCTCTGTTATTCTAGGTTTAAAACTTGGGTATTTGTTCTAAACCTAGTTTACCCGAGCGCTCAAGACGAGGGGGAGGAAGCATACCGGGAATAAAGAATCTCCACCGGCTTAGCAACTTATCCAAACCACATTCTAAAATAGGAGTAGACTCTATATAGAAAAGAAGTCACTCGAAGTTCACCTTCTTCATGATTTAGAAGGCTCAGAGAGGAAATGGGTTTCGGCATAGTTTATATACAGTCCACGAAATATCAAAGCGGTAAAAGCAGTCAACTAGCACATTCGGCATAGATCATGCACCAAAATCAGATAAAACCAAACACAACAATTATTCTAAGCTCGAATTATGAACCCTGAACAAAATGTTTTAGGTTCTTTTCCCCAGCAGAGTCGCCAAAGTTGTCACGCCTCCTTTTCACTACACCCGCAAGGGCGTAAAGGAATTTTTCCAATTAAAGCACAATTAGAACGGGATTTATTATTAAGATTCAGAGTCGCCACTTGGGAGATAAATGGTGTCCCAAGTGACCGATTGAATTCCGAACCGCGGAAAATATGACTCTATTAATAGTCCGCAAATCAGAAATCCGAGTAAGGAATTCTGTTAACCCGAGAAAGGTGTTAGGCGTTACTGGGTTCCGCGATTCTAGCACGGTCTCTCAACTACCATATTTAGATTATTTATTTTATTTTATTACATAACCTATGTGATGATTTTAACTTTTACCCACTTTTTATTTAATTTTTTTAAGAACGTTTAATGTCGTTTAAAATGTGTCCTTGGATGGCGCCACATGAAATGCCCCCGTAATCTTGAACATATTATATTCAACATTTTGGGATTTGATTTGGGTCACATGAAATGCACACCCGAGTTTAATAAGGTAAATTAATAAAAGCGCACCTAAAGTGACTAACACGTTATTATCTTTAGCGAGGGCCGTGAAATTTGCTAAACGGCCCATCATTCTAAGCATTCTAACAATATTTATTGAGGGCCCCGCAATTCACGTTTTGTTTAGCGAGGCTCATCTCATTTTATTGTTAAAAAGGCAGACCAAAAGTAGTCAAGAATTTTCTACTTACTTTGTCTCTACAAATAAAGAAAAGCCTTGACTAATTACTATTGTTTAAGCACCATTATACCTAGGTCCATGATTCTCATTCAACAATTCCTTTAAGCCTCAAATTAAGCCCAGTAAGAGCAGAAAACAATTAAATTCAAATGGATGCCTGTAGGCCTAAAGTTATCAATCAAATTTAACAATGGGCAAGTACCATTCATTCAAATCGATGCCCAGTTTAACATTCAATTGGCAAATAAAACTGATATCGATTTCCACCTTAAATCGTTATGCAAGGCATTTCAAACCTTATTGAACCTAATCATCTCACTAAAATCCAAGGAAAGCCATTTGATACATAATTCGATCAGATTTGATTTTGAATTCTAAAGCTCGAATTTCTTTATTTCTTTATCTACGGCTGAATTACTAAATATTACTAAAGGTGACAATTAAACTAGAAACATGATTCGAGTTCGACAATAAACGAGTTTGATTATGTGACTTCATTTAACACTATGCATGAATAGATTTAACACTATTTTCAGATTAGTTCGAACTAACATTACTCACTCAAGTGACTCACGATTTCATAACAGAACTACTGAAATAACATATTTGTCACAACCCAAACCCTGTCGTGATGGCGCCCAACCATAATTCTAGGCAAGCCTGACCAACAATCACCCTCAATTCGACAATGAATCTCAAAACCAATGATTTAAGAAAAATATAATAGCTTAGAATAATAATCCTGTAATATTAATAAAATAATACAGAGAGATACGAAAACCGATAATCACTCCCATAAGATCTGGGGTCACGAGTTTAGAGCCTCTAAAACAATCTGAATAATAACATATGAACGGAAATACCAAAAGTCTGGAAATGAATAAAATAATAAACTGAAATAGGAAGAGTCGCCAGGTCCTGCAAACGTCAAGCTTCTACTTCAACAACTCTGATTAATCCCTAGAGACAACGACTGCTCAGTTGAGCCTCTGGTGCACCTGAATCTGCACACAAGGTGCAGGGAGTAGGGGTGAGTACTGCCGACTCAGTGAGTAATAAGCATATAAAATGTCTGAAGATAAGAAATCCACGAAATGCCACAAATTAAAGCTAAAACTAATAGTCTGACATCTTAACTACAAACCAACAGCAAAACATTATCAAGTATACCAGTCAAGTAAAATGCAACAATGCAATGCAATGCACATGACCCGCTGCGGCGTACAACCCAATCCATTTAACATCGACGACGCTCAATAAGGGTGTGTACAGACTCCGAAGGGGCTCCTACATCCCAAGCGCAATATCATCATATCATCACTGCAACGTGCAGCCCGATCCATACTCAGTCCACAATATGCATATGAGTCACAAAACATATTCAATTTGTCTTCCAGTTTCCAATTATTAAGAAGAATATCATTTAGTTATTTATTTTCAAGAAAAGTGACTTAGTATTTCATAATAGTGTTTAAACATAGGACTGAGATCAATGATTATACAAATCATGCTATCACAATGGTATTTATCCTAGACGGATACTACAGATTGGCACAAGGCCCCAAACATGGTGCTAGGACCAGATGTATTTAATACAATATGCGTATCAGTCGCCAATATATTATAGTTATCACTCGGGATGGATCAAGTCACAATTCCAATTTATATACGATCCCGCACCTGCCATGGGGTGCGAGTCATGCCCTAACATAGCGTCACCATGTGATAAACCGGGGTTTCAAACCCTCAGGCCATCATCTATACAAACTACTCACCTCTAGCCGGCCGAAAACTAGCTAGTAATGCCTTTGCCTCATGAATCGATCTCCTCGCGTGTCGAATCTGCCCAAAAATACACAAATATTGATAAAGTTTGATTTCTAAAAGACGGGGTTGTAACCCATATATATATATGATATTCATCCCTTAATGCTACAACAATGATCCAATACATTATGTAACTTCAATCTATTATACAACATTCAATTGGGCCAATATTGGTAATAAACTCCATAACTTATGCCATTTATGCATATTATCAAACACCTTGTAGGCACAGATATTTACACCTTCTAACTATAGAATTGGTTCATCCAACTATCACCAATTAACCAACAAATTCACTCCTCTATCATTCCTAACCAATTTATAACTTCCAACAACATATGTATGACCATTCATTTATACCCAACCATCAACCTCCTTATTCAAACCATTTTCACAATCTCTACAACCAACACAGCCTAGGTTAGGCACTTATGGTTTTCCATCATCGTCCCATGAGTTCTAATGTATATATCATACAAGAATAATCACCATAGAGTAGTTAGAGATGATAGACATACCTCTTGTAGTAAGAATCTTGAGAATCCAATTTGGAGTGTTCATGAATCAATTTAGGGACTTGAAAGAAATGTAAGGATTTTAAAGATCAATCCATATTAATAAAAGTGTTTAGGCGTAGTAATAAACATAAAGTACTCCAAAAACCTTACCTTAGATCATAGGGATGAAGTTTGGGACGAAATCCCCTTGAGAGAGCAAGCCTTAACCCTAACAATGACTTGGGAATACTCTAGACTGGTCTTGGGGAATTTATTGGCATGTTACTAGCACGGTCATGCACCTGGGCGTGCATCTGGGTGCGCTAGTTTGCCCAGCGGTCTGTCTTGGGCGCGCACATTTTAGCACGGGCGCGCATCTCGGCGCGCTAGTGACATATGCCCAATAAAATGATCATAACTTCCTGTATGTATCTCCAAATGAAGCACAGTTTATTGCGTTGGAAACTAGACTCAAGGATTTAAGTTGATTGGTAGATCCTCACACGAATCCTTACAGAACTGGAGATATGGTCATTTAAAGTGAGGTTTTGTGCACACTAATTTACAATTTCGTCTATTATGAAATTTCCCAACTTCAAAAGTTCTCGTTAGCCATCCGAAATCACCCCGAAACCCCCGGGACCTCAATCAAATACGCCAACATATTCCATAACATTATTCAACGTTGTTCCAATCAACAAAACACCTCAAACAGTATCAAAACCATCAATTCGCATCGAATTCGAGCCTAAGTTTTTTCAAAACTTTCGAAACACACATTTGATAAAAAAAACCCGACTTAAACCCCTCCGAATGACTTGAAACTTTGCATGCATATCCAAAATCACCCAACAGAGCTATTGTGTCATGCCCCAAATCCGAGGAACATGACCGGGGACTCAACCGGGTATCCCCAGTCGAGTGGACCTAGGTGCCTTTCCTGACCCACGAATTACCTCACAATTTTCATTAATTACTAACCGAGTGGAAACAACTGTTTATAATTGAGATTCCCTTTTTTACAACACATACATTACATAATAATATTAGCGTGGTTTACTATTTACAATGCCCAAAAATACTAGCACTTACTACATGGTTCAAGACCCACATTTCATGTCTACGGAGCCTCTAAGGATACAAGATGACAGTACTATACCTGCCGGTAACAATGCTCCGGCTATACCTATTTACATAAACCAAAATAAAATTCCAAAATACAAGATCAAGAGTGGCATGAGCCACGCAGGGTCCCAGAAGGAAAAGGGCTCACCAATACAGCTGACGAGGAATGAGGAAGAGCTACGGACGGTGGACTGGAGTACCTGCTGAAGATCCACCTGCAATCATATCACAAATGTAGTACCCCCGAAAAAGAGGGACTTCAGCACATCTGAATTGTAATAGTATGTATGAACAAAACTTGTCCCAAGCAAACTCAAGCCATATGCAAGTAGAACAAGAACACAGCAATAGAAGCAACAACCAAACACACATAGAGGTACAATTAGTCAAATAAAGGGGCAATCAGTGCCCCACAGGTTACAAACTCTCATGCTGTCTCCTTTCACCATTCCACATCATTGATTTCACAATTTTGTTCAAGTGTGTGTGTGTATATATATGTATCAATAGTGATTTCGATCACTTTACCACCCTTATTACCTCGGCCAACCTTATCACACCAACCCACACCATATTACACTATGTTGCGGCGCGCAACTCGACCCCGCTGTACAGTTCAATTCACAACAAACACAACCAAACAACAACTCCCAAAGATAAACAATAAGTACACCTCAAAACATCACCACAACAATGTTACAAGTGTTTCCACAACTATTAGTACCAATTTCATAACTTTCAACAGTTCGTACTCAATTCAAATTACCACAATTGCCCACAACATTTCAAGTACTTTGTTTATCACAGATAGCCTTGTTTCACCATTTACGGATTCCTTCAATCACTTGTTATTCAACTTTTACCACGAGGTGCATCCACAATCAAACCAGTCACAAGAAGCTCACAACTAACCAATATAGATATCAACTACCAAAAAATTCACAAATCAAGCAAGGCGATTTCACAGGGATCAAGGTTAGCCATACATACCTGGAGTCAAATTCCCTACTTAAGTTTCTATTCTCAGTCACCAAGCTATCTAGCATAGTTCTCTATTTCTATCCAATTTCCCTTCACTAGATTCTAGGTTTTGAGTGACATCCATCAGGGTTTTCAATTGTTAGTTCAAAATCAAAGCATAAGACTCCCTTCCCTTAGCTTAATTCAGAAAAATTGGGGAAAAGGGTTAGGGATTTTACCTGCGAGAGTGGAGATGAAGATAATAACTCAAAATTCTCCCGGCCCGGAGAGTTTTGGAGGATAGATTTGATGAAGAATCCTTTCTCTCTCAAGAACTCTCCCTTCCCTCTCTCTTGTTTTGTTCAGAAGATGTGTAAAAATGAGGGGTTGGGGTATTTTATTAGAAAAAGGGTCGGGTTTAACATTTTTAGAAAACTGATGTTCGTGCTGGAACTGCGGTCAACTATGCGATCGCATAGCTGATATGCAGTCCACATATTGGACCGTAGAATGGTCCCAAATTGCAGGCTTCTCTATTTGGGTATGCGGTGAGAATGCACTCCGCATACCCGTTCTGTGGTCGCATATTGCACCGCCAGAATTGTCCTCCACAAATCCTCGAGAAATTTATGCGACGACTAAGCGATCCGCATATTGGTTATGTGATTGCATATGGACCGCATTTTCAACATCAAATTTGGCTACTCTCTTATTCACTCTGCAGTCGATATGCAGTCCGCAAACCTGATCTGCGACCGCATTCCTGACCACAGAAATGATATTTTTCCGAAAAAAGATTTGACTCTAGATTTTAAGTATATAATCAGTAGAAAAAGGTTCCAACACATAGGTGGACCTGACTCTATGAGTTTCTAGGACTCAAGCACTCATTTTCACGAGGTATTACATACTGCAACTGTCGGAATTCCTTTCCGATCCCTGGATCAAAATCTCAACTATGACCTGGAATTCGCTAAAAATTCATACTTAGCCAATTCAAGCCTATTTCTACACCGAACCTCCAAATTTGATTCTGATTGCGCTCCTAAGTCGTAAATCATCATCCGAAACTAGTCGAATCTTCGAAAATCCATTCCGAGCCTTCTAACTCATAAGTCAATATTCAATTGACTTTTCAAACTAACCTTCTCTTAAAGAGACTAATTGTCTCATTTCTGACTGAACTCTATCCGAATTACTTCAAATTCACCAAAAACATATAATGAAACATATAGAAGCATAAAACAGGGAAAAAGGGGAAAAATACACGAGATGACGGGTTGCGTCGTTACAATACTGAATTGCAAAACTTATTTGAACCTGTTTTTTCCCCATTACTACTGAAAACGAACTAAGCTACACTACACTACACTACTATATTAGTAACACAAACTAAGCCAAGTTAAATTGCCAACTACGAAATTCACATGCTCATAAGAATAAGTACAACAGTCCACAAAAAAACAGTCCATAGTTATTATCATAAGTTACACTGAAACATTGAACAATTGAGAATTAAACTATGCTTCCATTTCAATTCATTCACAACTGGGGATTCACATGATATTGAGGCTCAAGGCATGTACCTGGAGATTAGAATGTAGTAAAAAGAAGTAGAGGTTATCAACAACAGAACATGCAAATGCAACAACCATTTGAGTTCAAACAGCAAAAATCACACCCAGCTTCATCCCAGAAATGAGTCAGGAGTCCAGAAATGTTTTAAAACCAACAGGAATAACATATCAAGCCAAAAATAATTCGAATAAGCCCAAATGACCTCCAAAATGAAAAAACACATCACAGTAACACAACACCCAAACTAATCCAAAATGACTCAATTGAGACCAAAAACCAATCGAGACCAAACTAGTAAATCTCTGAAACCAGGACAATCGAAAACAAAACCAGAAAAATATAAATCCATAGCTAAAAGTTGAAATTCATCTAAAATTCTAATGGAATAGTAGTGTTTGGATTTTTTGAATGTTTTCTATTGGTTTTGGTTTTTCTTTTGAAGAATCTAAGATCTAAAGGAGTTGTTTGATCTAAAATTTGAATTTTAGATCTGGAAGCTTGAGGAGTTGGGTCGATTGAAAACAGCCTCTCTGCCCTTTCGGGTAGGGGTAAGGCTCGTCTACATATTACCCTCCCCAGACACCACTTGGTGGGACTATACTGGGTAGTTGTTGTTGTTGTTGTTGTTGTAAGCTTTAGGAGTATTTTTAGGGCCCAAACTTGGGATTCAAGGGAATGCACACAGCCTTTTATAGGTAGAGTTTTAAGAATATTTCAGATTTTCAGTTTCCTTTTAGTCCTCTTTATTTACTCATTTAGTTCCTTGTTTTCTGACTTGTGTCAGAAGTTAATACACTACAATTACTGAAATCTACACATGAGTCATATTCTAGAAGATTCTAGTGAATTCTATTATAATCTACAACATTCTATCTTATTAAATGCCAAAACTGCCCTTGTATATCTCTAAAATTACTAACCTTACATGAACTACATATCATCCTTTTTTACCCTTGTCAAAGTCAATTATAGCTAATCAAAGTGTTGAAGTTGCTCAGCTATATCCAATCACCCTATACTAATCTAGCACTTACTTGAAAACAAACAATGAACTAAGAACAATCACTGAAAAAAACATAAACCAATTACTTAAACTAAATGACTTCTGACCAACTGCCGGAACAATTACGGATTTAGAACAATAAATCAAACCATTGAACCTAATTAACCCTAATTGTAAGGGATTCCAATCACGACCCAACTATCATACTATTATTATCAGAAGCAAAACAAGTACATCAAAATAAATAGAAAATCTAATTAACTAACAATTAATCATTCTAAGTAATTGAACTGACATTTAAACATTTCAACTAACAAAGGTAAAACAGGAATCTGATTAGAATTAACTAAACTAAATCAACATAGCACCGAAATTAAAATAAAACTATATTAATAAAAACACGAATTAAACTAACACATACTAGAACTCATAAGAACAAAGAGGAAAAAGAAAAGAATAATAAAAATGAGAAGAGAAACTTACGGATTTAGCTTCAAACTTGACTGACCTCGAATTTGGCTTTCAGTTAATGTTGCATGTTTATTTTGTTTGAAATAAACATGTAACATTAACTTAAAACCAATCGAGCACTTGAATCCCTAAAACAGTTGAACTCTAACCCTATATCCGGAATTAACGAAATTCCGCTGGGATTTGAGGGGTTTTAGTTCGAGATTCAGGATGAGAAGGGCAAAGAGGCTGCAGGGAATGATTTTGGGGTGATTTGGTGGTGGCGCCTCCACTAGAGAACTTGCGGAGGCGCTACGGTTCGAGGCTTCAATCAATATTCGAGGGATTTGGGGTTGATTCGAAGGAAAAGGAGTATGGAACTGGCATGAGGAGAGGGAAACGGAGCTATGGTGTGATTATGGAGGTCATCGGAATAACTAGCATCGTTGCCGCCTGTGGGTTTCAACAGAGGATGTGGGGGCAGTTTGAATCTTTAGAGTTTGGGTTAGAGACGAAGTGGGGGGGGGGGGGGTTGAGAGAGGGGGCGCTTTAGGACAGTTAACTATTAGTGGAAGTGGGATTCTGGACCGTCAGATCTGGTAACCTCGATGGTCCAGATCTAACACCAATCAAACGCCGTCGTTTGGTTAAGGGAGGGACATGGCCAAGTATTGGGAAAGGGTTTGTGTCTAGGTGGGTTTTAAGCTAAATTTTGTTTGGGATAACCAGACTCGGCCGTATTCAGGTCTTTTATTAAGACCAATTGCCTTTCCCTTTTTTTAAAGTTGCTTTTCTTTTTGTTTTACTTTTTTTTTAAAATTTCTTTTATTTATTTTATGATTTTATAAAATGCTAAATTAAAACTCAAAAACAAAGTTGACAAAAAAAATTATATTTCCTAATTTTCAATTAAATTAGTTCCTAAATAAACACCAATTAAGATAAATTAAAACTAAAAATGTGAAAAGACTATTTTTGTTATTTTCTTTATTTTAAAACAATTATAACTACTACTTAATCCTAAAATGTGAGCTAAAATCTTAAGCAAATGCCACGTGTATTTTTGTATATTTTCATATGAATTAAAATGCACAAATAAAATGCAAACAATTAACAAAAAATAACAATAAATTCAGAAAATTGTAAAATAATAAAAGAAATTATTTTGTTTGAATTTCAGGAATAATTCATATAGGGCAAAAATTACGTGCTCACAACTGCCCCTCTTTTCCCGGAAACACAATGAGTTTTCGCGCGAAGATAAGTGAGCGAATACGCACGATTTTTGCCCATTTGAATATCCTGTGTGAAGCATTTAGAAAGAATTGACCGTATCCTGTTTCGGAGCTTGACTACACATCCGTGGCTAAAAAGGAATCATGTCAGTATAGCTCGGGAATTTCTTGTTTCTGGACTACTAGGAGCTGTGATTTCACATCGATTGCTGCTGGTACTGCTTGCTGACCTCCCTTATTATACCATGTCAAAATAAAAAGAAGCTAAGCTAAGCTATGATCTATGAATTACAAGTGTCCTATATGAATTCTTTAAACTTGATGTTGTCTTGTTGACTTGTATCTTCTTGGTGAAATCCATTGTTGCACTTCAAATTGAAAACTGGGATGCTTTCCTTTCTTCAAACTTCGAAACTTGAATGTATTCCATTGTTGTACGGTCGAGCTCCCGACTACTGAATTTGAACTTGTATGTATTCCCTTATTTTACGGGCGGGCTCCCGACTTTAAAACTGAACTGTCTTCCTCTGTTCTCCAGGAGGGCTCCTGACTTCACAAAAATAGACAAAACAAAGAAAATTTTCTATCCCCCATTTTGGAAACTGGGTACATGTTACCAGATATTACGAATTTGAAAACTAAAACTTGCATTGTAATACCTCTATTCTCCAGGCGGGCTCCTGATTTTAAAACTTGAAAATGTATTCCACTGTTATCCAGGCAGGCTCCTGACTTCACAAAAAGAGACACAACAAAGAAAGTTTTCTGCCCCAATTTTCACTAGGAAGATTTGTGAGTTGTTAGCAAAATTGTAAACCACTTATACTACTGATGCAATGATGAGAGTAAACTAAAGACTAGACTAGGATGTGCATCTCCTATGAGTATAACCACAAAAAACATTGACCAACAAATGCGTCTGCTAAAATTATACTTGAATGAACCAAAAGCGCTTCTCCTAGGGGTTAATTTAAATGACCAAAACTAGGAAGTGCGTCTCCTAGGGGTGAAAACTTCAATAACTAAAACTATTAATGAACTCTCAATTTAGGAAGTGCGTCTCCTAAAAGAATAACTTGAAAGACCTTTATTAGGAAGTGCGTCTCCTACAGGTAAAAATTCAATGACCAGACTAGGAAGTGCGTCTCCTAAGGCCAAACTTAAATGACTAAACTAGGAAGTGCGTCTCCTAAGGGTGAAATCTAAATTTAGGAAGTGCGTCTCCATGAGTGAAACTTCAATGACTAAAACTAGGAAGTGTGTATCCTATGACCTAAAGTAGGAAGTGCGTCTCCTGCAGGTGAAACTTCGATGAACCAGACTAGTAAGTGCGTCTCCTATAGTTGAACTTGAATGGCCTAAACTAGGAAGTGCATCTCCCTGGGGTAAATTTAAATTTAGGAAGTGTGTCTCCTGAAACAAAATATAACTTGAATGGCCCAGAATAGGAAGTGCGTCTCTTAGAGGTGAAACTTCAATTACTTAAACTAGGAAGTGCGTCTCCGATGAATCAACTATCAATTTTGGAAGTGTGTCTCCTACAGGTGAAACTTCAATCACTCAAACTAGGATGTGTATCTCTTATGAACTTTAAATGACCTAAACTAGGAAGTGCGTCTCCTAGGGGTGAATTTAAATTTAGGAAGTGCGTCTCCTAAAATAAAATATAACCTGAAAAACCCAGACCAAGAAGTGCGTCTCCTAGGGGTGGAAATTTCATGATTCAAACTCGGAAGTGCGTCTCCTATGAATGAACTCTCAATTTAGGAAGTCCGTCTCCTACAACAAAATATTACTTGAAAACCCAGACTAGGCAGTGTTTCTCCTTGGGGTAATGTGTGATCTTCTCAAAAGCCTTTGCGTAAGCAGAATTAGGGCATTACACCTAAGAATTTCAACCTTCTAATCTTTGATATGAACATAGCTTCTGTCCCTATTTCAGACAAAGAAAACTTGTGAGTTTAAACATGGCAGTTGGTTTGTGGCCTTGACTTTGAGGCAACTGCTCCTTCACTTGCCATGATAACTTTGATTTCTGCTTGGAAGGTTTTTCTTTTCACTGGTTAACCACTTTCTTTGTCATACTTATCATAGAAAATACCTCTTCTCCGTTCAAATCCAATACCCTCTATCTGTTGCATTGCTCTTGAACCGACATCTGCCTAGCCTTTTTGTTTCACTAGGATCACCAAAGCATGTTGATTATTATCAACTCAGAGCTCTTGTTGTATTTCTTGACTTGTTACACTTTGATATGCTAGCCAGACCCCATTTGTGCAATTGAAAAGCTGGTGGCAAATTTTGGAGTCATTTCTCAATTGTTAGAACCAAACAAACCCGGAGAGGGGAAGTGAACAAAACAGAGGAATAGAGTGAGGGACAAAGCAAAGAGATGATTCCTAAAGATAAAACTATAAAGTAGAAACCTATCATTTGTGGATACCAACTCTGATGACCATGGCATGCACCTGTAGATATTCTGTAAATCAAACCTGATGTTTAGCTCTTGTTGTACCTTTTTTCTGTGAAACTAAGCTTCAATGCTCCGCTTATCCAATCTGATTTACATTCCCTATTCACTTGTAGTGCTCGAAGGGTTTTTACCATCAAGCCTCTCTCATTTTCTTCTTTCTCTCAACTTACCGTCGCCTCAAGTTGCCCGTGAAGGTTTTCACCAATAAGACTCTCATTTTCTTTTCTCTCAACTTACATCGCCTCAAGGTGCCTATGAAATTTTTCACCAATAAGACTCTCATTTTCTTTCTCTCAAATTACCGTCGCCTCAAGGTGCCCGTGAAGGTTTTCACCAATAAGACTCTCTCTTTTTTTCTCTCTCAACTTATCGTCGCCTTGCTGTACCCATGAGGGTTTTCATCAATAAGGCTCTCTCATTTTCATTTCCCTTGTTTAGGCCAGAGTGTTTCCCCTAATATGAATTACCGACAAACTCTAATGCGAAAAAGGAAATACAGACTCCAACAGATGACCGACTCTAAGGATAAGAAAATACAGACTCAAACTACAAATACATTAAAGCTTCAAATTTTAGTGCCCACGGGGCGTCATTCGACCTTGATGCAGGCTTAGGTGCAAGACCCCTTTCCAACCGTTCTAGTTCATAGATTATTTGCTTGACAAATATCATCACCGCCGAAAATAAGGTAGTGCGAGTCATGTTTTCACACACCCGACATTTCCTGTTGATGGCATGAGAAATATTCAAAATCTTGTCTCTGGTTCAAACTTTTTCTAAGAGGGCATGTGCTCTATCTGATCATCTCTAGATTTCAAACCCGAGAGTCATGTATGCTATTTCTGTAGCTGCTGTATGTCATCTTCCACTAGGGCCATTAAATCATAGTAGTGTTCACTTTCGGTTTCAAAGGCTTTGGCATGTTTAGCTGCCTCGCTCTTCAGGGTGGTCACTTTCCTTTACAAATTGGCAATGATCTTTTCATAATACTTCTTCACCTGCTGTAAGTACTATGTGCGCTCTTCCGTTCTTTTTTCCCACCGTGCCAGGTGTTTTTCTATGCTACCCTCAGACTTCTTCAGATCTTCCTGGCACTCGATAATTTTTTTTACCTTTCATCCGACCGACTTCTCTGTTAGTTATCAGCGTCTATTCTCATCTGCCGAATTTGGGCTTTATGAGCCTCATTTTCTTAGGCCAATTTGTTCTTTTCTCCCTTATCAACATCAACTTGCACACTATTTTCAAATTTTATGTCACTAATCTGTTGTTCCAGCTTGCCTATTATCCCTGTAGCCTTCTTCTTTTGCCAACCAACCCCATTGCTCTTGTGAATCATTAGTAAATTGCTGGACATGGGCTCTTTTGGCAGGCCTTTGAGGAATATGAAATCTTTTCCCAAACCAGATATTGTACTTCAAGTCCACCTCACCTTTGGCTAGACCCCGGATCATGGTTCTAGGCTCGAGGAAACTGCATTCATTCCATAGCTTTCGAATTTCATCCTTCGAAAATGCGGCTCTCGGACTCAACTCAATGACGTGCTTACTAAAGTCTTCATCAGTAGGGACGACTTGAAACCTTCCCAATTGGCGCAATACTCGATGGGGAGCATATGGTTGAATAATCCGGATGCCCATCAAAAGAATATGACACGCTCCGGCCGACATGCATACTACCTTGGTAGCAGGTAACAACCTAAATGCCCATTCAATTTGATCGGCTGTCGATGGCCTCAGTCGTACAAGCCATGTTTCAGTACCCTCAGGAAATGCAACAGCCATTACTCGCTTATCAAATTCTTCGATGCAGCTCAACCCGGTCAACCCGTAATTCATATATCCCACCCGGTGGCAAAGGTGTTCTTGCATCCACAATTGGAGTAACAGATTTCAACCTTGAAAGAAATTTCCTCCCTCCCGGCATATGGTCAAGGCTCAGTAGATTTTTGACAAAATCAAGGGAACCACAGCACTGTCGGCCATTTTTATTGCAACATCGGTCATCCCTACGAGGCCTATCTCTATCTTCTTATCCTTTCGTGGAAAGACCATGACTCCCTAGAATGCCGCTATGAACGCCAAAGTTCGCCTTGCCTCCTACTTGTTTCTATTTCTAGCATCAGTCAGTCCAAGATATTGCTCTTCGAAACCCCGATGATAACCATACCATTGATACAGGAACTAGAGAGTGCAATATCCTTTTGACAAATCCTCATTTTGAACATTCCGGCTAATGTTTAGTAGATCCAAAAATCGGTGTGGAGACACCGGTCTTGGTGACAAAAGATATTGTCCCCTCAAGTTTCCATTCAAACCCGCATAACCCGCGACTTCCTCCAGCGTAGGTGTAAGCTCAAAATCAAAAAATGGAAATACATTGTGAGTCGGGTCCCAAAATGGTATTAAGGCCTCAATGATATATGTTTTTGTCTTGACATTCAGTAGATTGACGAGACCTCCCATGATTCTCACCACTATTTCTTTGCTACCTTTTTCTAGATCATTCCCCTATATGTGAAGCTATAGAGGGACCTCATTAAAGATGGTGAAAGGTTCAGTTTTGTTTGTGTTCATCCTACACATTTATTAAGGTGATTAAACAAAAAGTAAAATTTATTTGACTCAAAACAAATTGACTATTTTCTTGTTTTTTTAAAAATTAAAATGAAAGACCTAGTTTTCCGAACACGGCCTTTCAGCACTTCGGGGACGAAGATTTTAAGGCTGCATGGGTCAACCGGCCAAAATCTAAAAAATTACCAAAGGCGCCTATTTATGCAAAGTCAGGCTTTCGGCGTCCCTTTTTGATAAATTCGGCTATTTTTTTTAAAAACGGCATCACCCGACTTAGTTATGGCAAAAATAAAAATTTTGACATTTTTTGGGCTATATTTGCAAAGGGAAGGTTGGACCCGATGAGGGTTGCCTACGCATCTCACATCCAGTGATAATCAAACCTACATAATTCGAGCAAAAAAAACTAACTATTTTTTAAAACAAGACTTCTTTCCTTTTTCTTCTTTTTAGTGGCACATAAACAAACTATTTTTCCTTTCCGTTGGAAAATAAACTATTTTGAAAACGAGAAAACCAAAATCCAGACTCTTTTCTTTTTATTTTCATGGCAAAACAAACTATTTTTCCTTTTCCATTTTTGAAAATAAGATAAACTAAAAATGAAAGACTCTTTTTCATTTGGTTTTGAATAAAACAACAGCTTAAAAACAAAACATTCTTCTTTTCCATTTTTTCAAAATTGCAGCAGAATTTCAATAATATTTGGGCATTGGTTTTTTTCAAAAAAGGCAATTAACTCTATTCACTACTATTTCTCTCTTTTTCTCTTTTTCTCAATTTTTTAATATTCTCGAGATTCAAAAGCCGGTCAACATGCAGGTACGGGGAAAATTAATGCACAAAAAATAAGTAGGGTGCATCGGGATGGTCTTTTCATTTCGGGTTGCTTGTCCTAGATGGACCCAACCCTTGTGTTGAGTCCCCTAAGTCAAATGCACATGATACAAATAAGTGTTCCTACTAGAAATCTTGTATGAGGCTGTGTTATTCTAGATTCAAAACATGGGTGCTTGTTCTAAACTTTACTTACCCGAGCGAACAGCTCGAGCCGAGGGGGACGCAGCATACCAGGAATACAGAAGCTTCACTGGCTTAGCAACTTATCCGAACCTCGTTCTAAAATTGGAGCAGACTCTATACAGAAAAGAAGTCACATGAAGTGCACCCTTCTTCATGATTTAGAAGACTCAGGGAGGAAATGGGTTTCGACATAGTTTATGTACATGCCACGAAATATCAAAGCGGTAAAAGCAGTCAACTAGCACATTAGGCACAGATCATGTACCAAAATCAGATAAAACCAAACACAACAATTATTTTGAGCTCGAATTCTGAACCCCGAACAAAATGTTCTAGGTTCTTTTCCCCAGCAGAGTCGCCAGAGCTATCACTCCTCCTTTTCACTACACCCGCAAGGGCGTAAAGGAGTTTTTCCAATTAAAGGACAATCGGAACATGATTTATTATTAAGATTTAGAGTAGCCACTTGGGAGATTAATGGTGTTCCAAGTAACCGGTTGAATTCTAAACCGAGGAACATATGACTGTGTTAACAGTGCGCGAACAAAAAATCCGAGTAAAGAATTTTGTTAATCCGGGAGAAGGTGTAAGGCATTCCCGGGTTTCATGGTTCTAGCACAGTTACTCAACTGTCGTATTTTGCTTATTTATTTGATTTTATTACATGATGAACCTATGTGATGATTTTATCTTTTATTTATTTAATTTTTTAAAGAAAGTTGAACGTCGTTTAAAATGTGTCTTTGGATGGTGCCACATGAAATGCACCCGTATTCTTGAACACATTATATTCAACGTTTTGGGATTTGATTTGGGTCAGATGAAATGCACACCTGATTTTAAGAAGGTAAATTATTAAAAGCGCACCTAAAGTGACTAACGCGTTATTATCTTTAGGGAGGGCCGTGAAATTCGTTAAATGGCCCATCCTGAATTCTAAGCATTCTAACAATATTTATTGAGGATCCTGCAATTCACGTTTTTTTTAGCGAGGCTCATCTCATTTTATTATTTAAAAGGCAGACCTAAAGTAGTCTATAATTTTCTACTTACTTTGTGTCTACTAATAAAGAAAAGCCTTGACTAATTATTATTGTTTAAGCACCATTATACCTAGGTCCATGATTCTCATTCAACAATTCCTTTAAGCCTCAAATGCAGCCCAGTAAGAGCAGAACACAATTAAATTTAAATGGGGCTTCAAATGGACTCATGTAGGCCTAAAGTTATCAACCGGAGTTAACAATAGAGAAGTACCATTCATTCAAATCGACGCCCAGTTTAACATTCAATTGGAAAATAAAACTTATATTGATTTCCACCTCAAACCGTTATGCAAGGCATTTCAAACCTTATTAAACCTAATCATCTCACTAAAATCCAAGGAAAGTCATTTGATACATAATTCGATCAGATTTGATTTTGAATTTTATAGCTCATTTAGCATTATACATGAACATATTTAACACTATTTTCACATTAGTTTGAACTAACATTACTCACTCAAGTGACTCACGATTTCATAACAGAACTACTGAAATAGCATACTAAAATGCAAATACTATTTGAACATACTTTTTTCCATAACTACTGAAAACGAACTAAGCTACACTACACTATACTATATTAGTAATACAAACTAATCCAAGTTAAAATTTCCGACTACGGAATTCACATGCTCGTAAGAATAAGTTCAACAGTCCACAAAAAAACAGTCCAAAATTATTATCATGAAATACACTGTAACATTGAAAAATTGAGAATTAAATTATGCTTCAATTTCAATTCATTCACAACTGGTGATTCACATGATATTGAGGCTCAAGGCATGTACCTGTTGATCAGAATGTAGTAAGAAGAAGTAGAGGTTAGCAACAGCAGAACAGGCAACAACAATTTGAGTTCAAACAGCAAAAATCACTCCCAGCTTCATCCGAGAAATGAGTTAGGAGTCCAGAAATGTTTTAAAACCAATAGGATCAATAGATCAAGCCAAAATAAATTCGAATAAGCCCAAATGACCTCCAAAATGAACCCAGAAACACATCGTAGTAACACAACAGTCAAACTGATCCACAATGACTTAATTGAGACCAAAAACCAATCGAGACCAAACCAGTAAAACTCTGAAACCAGGGCAATCAGAAACTGAACTAGAAAAATATAAATTAATAGCTAAATGTTGAAATTCATTTAATATTCTAATGGAACAATAGTGTTTGGATTTTTTGAAAATTTTCTATTGTTTTTGGTTTTTCTTTTGAAGAAAGCTAAGATCTAAATGAGTTGTTTGATCTGAAATTTGAATTTCAGATCTCTATGAGGAGTATTTTTTGGGGGGAATTTTTGGGGCTCAAACTTGTGATTCAAGGCATTGCACACTGCCTTTTATAGGCAGAGTTTTAGGAATATTTCAGATTTCAGTTGCCTTTTAGTCTCTCTTTATTTACTCATTTAGTCTCTTATTTTCTGACATGTGTTACAAGTTAATACACTACAATTTCTGAAATCTACATCTGAGTACTATTTTAGAAGATTCTAGTGAATTTTATTATAACTTACAACATTCTATCTTATTATTAAATACCCAAATCGCCCTTGCATATCTCTGAAATTACTAACCTTACATCAAACTAGACATCACCCTTTCTAACCCTAGTCAAAGTCAATTATAGCTAATCAAAGTATTGAATTTACTCAGCTATATCCAATCACCCTATACTAATCTAATACTTACTTGAAAACAAACAATGAGCTAAGAACAATCACTAAAAAACATAAATCAATTAGTTAAACTTAATGACTTCTGACCAACTGCTTGAACAATTACGGATTTAGAACAATAAATCAAACCATTAAACCTGACTACCCTAATTTTAAAGGATTCCAATCACAACCCAACTATCATACTATTATTATCATAAGCAAAACAAGCACATTAAAACAAACAAAAAATCTAACTAACTAAGAATTAATCATTTTAACTAATTTAACTGACATTTAAACATTTAAACTAATAGAGTTCAAACAAGAATCTGATTAGAATTAACTAAACTAAATCAACATAACACCAAAATTAAAATAAAACTAACTATCAATAGAAACACTAATTAAACTAACACAAACCAGAAATCATGAGAACAAAGACAAAAAAAGAAAAGAATAATAAAAATGAGGAGAGAAACTTATGGATTTAGCTTCAAACTTGACTGACCTCGAATTTGGATCCACTGCCTACTTCAAACTTCATAAGTTTATTGGATCCACTGCCTCCAAAAAATCACGTTATACCCCATATCATCATCCAGATTTTCAAATAATATAGATTTTAGCAACCCTTCAGCGTACGTAGGCAACACGGTCTCTCCATGGGTCGTCACTCTTGCTAAGTTAAATCCAACCACAATTTTTGTTGTCGTAACTATGCAAATGGTGAGCTTTTCTTGCTCTAGGACTCTTATTTAAATAACATTGGTCGAACTACATCTATCAACCAGTACACATTTAGTTTTAAAATCTAAATCATTTAAAGATATTACTAGAGCATCATCGTATTGTAATGTTAGAACATCTGCATCTTTCTCCTTGAAAGTAATTTCATCATCCTCTATTACTTCCAGGATCCTCTTTCCATTAATGATAGATATCTTCATCTTCGTTGCAACACTTCAACACCTTTGAAAATCATGTTTGTTGTGATATGGGGAAACCCTACTAGTTTTACTGTAATGACCTGACCGGTCGCTTTGAGATTTTACATTTTTGTTTCTTGTTCTCGGGCATGACTTGCCATGTGCTATGCATTATGACTGATATGTATCATTAATTCGAGTTTCAGGAAAACCGGGACAAAATTTGAAAGAATAGTTACAGTTGGAAACTTTGCATTTGAAAGATTTGACCAAGAGCTGCCTTATGTGTATACGAGCTTGGATTGGAGTTTATATGATTTGGCTAGCTCCTTAAGGTGATTTATGAAGTAGGAGCGTTATCGGAATTGGTTTTGGAGGTCCGGTGTGGAATTTGACTTGAATTGGCGAAACTAGTATTTTGGTAATTTTCGTTTGATAGGTAAGATTTTGATCCGGGAGTCGAAATGGAACTTTGAGAGTTGATGTAGCTTTGTTAGGTGATTTTAGATATGTGTGCAAAATTCCAGGTCATTCGGAAGTCGTTTCATTGGGTTTTTTATCGAATGCGTGTTTCAAAAGTTTTAATAGAATTTATGCTTGAATCCGATGTGAATTCAATGATTTTAGTTTTAATTGAGGCATTTTGATAATTGGAACAAGTTTGAATAGCATTATAGGATATATTCGCTCTGATTTTGGTTAGATTCGATACGCGTGGAGGCCGATTTGAGGGGCAAAGGCGTCGCGGGATAGAGTTCCCCTGTTCGAGGTGAGTAATGCTTGTAAATGATATCCTAAGGGTTTGAAACCTTGGATTTCATATAGTAACACTGTATTGAGGTGTGACACGCATTCTATGATAAATGTAGGGTCTTTTACTATTGGGAATCGACTTGGTCCATCCCAAGTGATATATATGCTATATAAGTGATTGAGACACATACTTTATTACTTTGAATTGGATTTATTGCCATGTTTGGGGCCTTGTGCCGACCTATCGAATCCTTAGGGGATCTTCATTTGTTTTTCCTACCTTATTTGCATAAATCATACTCTCAGTCATGTTTTCAACTATTAAAAATATGATAGGAACTGTATTTTGAACATGAAATCATAAACAAAATGAATATGAGGGTTGATATCCCTACAGTACGTAATTGGCCGAGTGGCTGTACATTTATTTGACTGATATGGGTTGAGTACCCAATAGTGAGGATATATTTTCCTATGATATGGATCGAGTTGCGAGCCGCAACAGTACTATATTGATACTGAAGCTGAGAGCCTATTCGATGCCACGAGATGGCTGATATTGCGCTAGGGCTGTAGTAGCCCCTCCTCCAGAAATAATACACACCCCCAATGAGTGCCGTCGATGATAAATAAATGGAGAAGGTTGCACCCCGCATCGGGTACTAGAGTGTACCATTACTCGCATTGCATTGCATTCATGTATTTGTTCATTATTTCTTATTTGTGATATTTCTAGAGATACCTTTTTGTTGTTCTCGTGTTGTCTGATCACTCTTAAAGAGGATACATTTTAGACGGTGGTAAAAATGACACTGTATGATGCTTTTAGTCAGGTAACAATGGCTGATTGGAAATAAGAATATTGTCCGAGGGGCAGGTTTCTTTGCATAGTGTCACTAATTGTTAAAAAAAATTATTTTTGCAATTGTTGAAAGGATCATTTTCAAAAGGTTTAAAACTAAGCCAGATATTTTGAAAGGTTTCATAGTTTTCACTCATTTTTCTCAATTGAAGGGCTTTTCACTTCTTCTACAAAGCATGATGACCTGTTATACGTGATTTCTACTGCTCTGTTCTTGTTTATTTTCATTACTCACTGAGTTGGAGTACTCATTTTACTCCCTGCACTTCGTGTGCATATGAGGTACTTGTTCACCCGGTAGCGGATTTTGAGTTGATTGAAAATTTGCTATCATAGATGGGCCAGGCGACCGCCAGCATCTGCGTTACTGTATTTTCCTACCCTTTTGATCTTTAAATTCCATACTGTATATTACTGGCCTTGTAAATGTATTTAGACTCCTTAGATGCTCGTGACTTGTGACACCCCGGTTTGGGCTGTTTTTTAGGGTTGTAGTTCCGCAAATGGTTATTTTAAAATCATATTAAAACTTTTTACTCATGTTTAATTATTGTTAAAAAGGCACTTTGAGTTTGTTGGCTAGACTTGTCTTCACGAGAGGCGCCATCAAGATCAGAGCGAGGTTTGGGTCGTGACAAGTTGGTATCAGAGCCTAGGTTACTAGGTCTCACGAGTCTTGATCAAGTTTAGTAGAGTCTCACGGATTGGTATGCAGATGCCTGTATTTATCCTCGAGAGGCTGCAGAACCTTTAGAAAAACTTCACATTCTTGATTCTTATCGTGCGCCCTCGATTCAGCTTGAAAAGAAAACTCTTGAAATTTCCTTCCACGTGAGCGCTCGGCATTAGATGTGCCTTGATGGCTTGTGATTCCTCGATTTAGGGGCGAGATGTGATTTCTATGATTTGATGTTGGCCCAGTCTTGAGGACTTGAGGCCGAATCTTCACCTATGGCTTGAGTACCGAGGTGCTGATTTTGCGAGCTTGTGTTATGAACTTATATGTTCAGCATTGTCTCTTATTATGGGAATGGCGGTTGGATAGCAACATAATGAGTATGTTGGTACTGTGTGATGCTTCTATATTACTTGGAGGTGTCGAAAATGGTCTGCTGGGTGATAGATGAACCATTAAGTGTTCGATTTCCATTGTGATTGGATGTGTTGCCTCGAGTTATGGGTGCGTGAAGAATCTTTTCAACTCTCCCAATTGGGAGTGAAGTAAGTAGCATATTACAGTTTGAGTTCAGACTCAGGAAGACAATATGACTGTGTAACGTATATGATGGTGGAAGGTATGTTGAAATGCTAAATTGAGGAGAAGCAGGTGGGTTATCCCCTGTGGAGTGTTCTTAAGTGGTATATCCTAATGGGTATGTTAGAAGATCTAATGTGTAAATAAAAAGTATGTGTTGAAGATTTGGAATCTCGGGCCACTAAGGAGAATGGGTCTAACTCTTGCTATTGCAAAAGAGTTATAATACTAGATGATCTGGGTTTTCGCAACTTTGAAATGATTTGATATTAAATCTCACTAGGTTATTGTGGCATCAATGGAGTAAAAGTGTTGTGAGTTAATGAGTATATCTCGATCTATGGCTTCGAGACAAGTGGGGGAGCCTGCTGGGAGTAGTTGGTTGCACGTTTAGGTGCTGTATTGGTTCCAGTTTGATATGTACGAGTGAATTAGCTATGGATAGAGTAAAGGGAAAGTTTTGGGCAAAGGTTATATTATGCTTCATAGGGTAAGAAAACCACGGAATGTTTAGAGTTGTTGTTTGTAAATAATGCTCGGTGCATAGGGCAGGGTATTGCTTGGTTGTATTGGGACAAGGATTTCATTCAGCAATATCAGAGTTCCTATGAGGCAGAGGTGGTTCTGTTCATTGGGTCAGGTAAATTGCAATTGAATAAGAGTGAATGAATTGCGAGAATGGTTCTAATGGGTTCAAGAGTCTGCGTACATCAAGTGAGTGTTCTAAAGTTCCATATGTGACTAGAAACTGAGTTTCATTGGAAATGTCAAAATCTGTGATGTTTCTATGTTGACTATGAGATCCTATGTATCGGTGTTAGGAAAGTAAAGTAAACAAAGCTATTATTCACAGAGAGTTCTTCTGAGTAAGGTATTCTAGAATGTGGTGTTTCTGGAAACATTTGAGAGAGTATTCAGCAGGTTGTGGTTTCTAATAGTGTGGTTTTATGCTTGGTTCTCGTGCAATAAGCTTGTATTGAGGAATTGTGGTAATACGACAAGGGGAGATATCAAGTTGAAGACGAATCAGAAGAAATTTATATAGATGGAGTAGCTTGATAATAGACTGGATCAGCAGGGTGAAGGTATGGTTAATTCTTGGTGTGTATTCGAAGTAGTGAGTTAGCGCAGGTATTTTTGCAGCAATGCTCTTAGGTTTTGACGACTTGCTTAGCGTGATTTGGTTAGAAGGATTCAGGCATGGCAGATTAGTTTGTGCAAATGAAATTGGGAGAGTTCTTGTTGATTGCTACCGTGGTTGAAGTGGTGCATTTTCTACGAATGTTAGAGGTATGAGGTGTGTAAGTATTTTCTTCTAGATGGGATCAATTAAAGTTTTCGATTAAATAAGTTACAGTTCAGATCAGAAAGGAAGTTCAAAAAGCACTTATGCAGCGGGTAGCCTCAGATAATTAGGGAAAATGGCACTGCTATTTGAAATTGATTTGACAAAAGTATATGTTTCACAAAAAAGGCAATGTGATTAAGTGATGGTACTTCGGTGGTATTGCGGCACATAGTTGTTAGATCGATTTGTGATATTCGGGTTACTGGGTGGAACATGGAGATTTTGAGATATGTCATGTAATTATTGGATATTGAGTTGTGGCATGTGTTCGCACGGCAAAACAAAATTGGGATCAGGTATAATGATTCGTGTGCTATGTGGAATGGAGGCGGAAGTCCTCATATTCTGGCTACTTGTTATAATGGAATGTGTGTATCGGCACCGTGTAGCGACTATTGGGATTTGGAGACTCGATTGAATCTTTTGTTGCTGGTATGTTAGATTTTAGATGTGATGTTGGAGTTCAGACTGGTTGACTTAGTGGTAAATTAATTCTGGACAATTGTGTTATGGGCTATGCCGGAAATGCCACGATTTGAGTGGCGAGGTGCACTGGGTTATGTTCTTGTGGAGTGGTTTATATTTCAAGGACCCACCGGACGGCCGGGAAGGATTGCTTTTCCTAATTGGGCCTTCATGATGGATTTCAGTGCAGAGGTTGCGATTATTGATCCAGTTCCGGTGGTAAGGGACTTTTCGAATGCGTGTTCCAATTTGAGTTGGCTCTGAATTTTATTGTCGAGGGTTAGGTTGATTCGACCGTTGTTGAGCTTATCAGCGATCTGGAGTGATCTATGAGTTGTTTTCTGCATTGCGAGACGTTATGATTTACGGACTATGTACACATATGGTGCGGTGCTATCGGGATTCATAGTGGAAGTTGAGAGGGAAACCTCAGTTGTACTTGAGTTTAGTAGCTTATGACACTATGTGTAGATATTGTTATGCACTTAGTGTGCTTACGATTGATACTCGGTATTTTGTTGTAATAAGCAAATTTGGCTCGAGGTGCATCTCCTTACGTGAGATATATGTGTGGATCAGGTGGCACGCCGCCATGGGTATGATATCTGGATTGGGTTGCATGCCGCAACAGTTTGATGTTGAGAATAGTTTTCCATATGCTATTTTTCTATGCCTTACTTCCAGGTTTCTAAGGAAAGTCTGTATTGGGTGTTGCTCAGTGAATGGCGCATTAGTTGTGTCCTTTCAGGATCATATGGTGTATATTACTTGCTTCACCATAGGTATAATGATTTGTTTGGGTTCTAGATATCAATCGTGCGTGGTTGTCAATTTCGAGTATAGTGACTTGAGGTGTCTCATGCGGAGAAGTGGTTGGATAGGATCGTGCATTGTAGTGAGGCTATGTGGTGATATGACCTTGCGGGTTAGATTTGTGTGCTCTATTCTATGATTTGAGACAGATTCTCAGCCTTGTGTTGTGATGGCACTAGCGAGCTTGAGGTACAAATCTTTTAATTGAGTCATTTTCATGATTGGTGTATATTCAGACTGTTGCTGATGGGTGCTCGTACTTACGCAAGTTGAGGCTTAGGCCATATTGATGTGTCATGTCACCAGGGTGGTGTGTTTGGTTAGAAGAGATCATTGGGATCATTAAAGGATACGATCCGATTTGATTTCAGCTTGTTGAAAGGATGATATCGAGGTTCGACTCGGAACCTACTGTGGTAGTCGTCAAAAGGGAAGAAATGCCTTCATGAATGATTGATCTGAGAAATGGTTATGGTTTACTCTGTGTTTCATTATCATCGTTAGGATATGAAAGTGTTGGAATGAGACTTTAACTAATAAGAGGTTTCTATCGGTATATGGTTGTTGTGGTTGCTTCATGTGTTTCAGCTATGTGGTCTTGTGGTTGCTTCATGTGTTTCAGACTTTATTGAAGTATCAATGCGAGATTTTGGTCTTGTGGATGATTTCGGTAGTGAAAATATGGTTCTATTGTATATGAACTAGGATGGATTGTGAAATTTGGTTATATTGTGATATCGGACTTATATGAGATAGGGTGACGTAGAATCACCCCGGTTATATGCCCGGTAAAGTGATTAAGCTATTGACTTGCTTCTAGAACAGCTCTAGGAATGTTCGATTACGAACGTGTGTTTAAGTTGGGGATGATGTAACGACCCGACCGGTCATTTTGAGCTTTTGCATTTTTATCACTATTTCTGGGGGACTTTCCATGTGTTATGGATTATGACTGATATGGATCATTGGTTCGAGTTTCAGGAAAAATAAAGACGAATTTGAAAGAATAGTTACAGTTGGAAACTTTGAATTTGAAAGATTTGACCAAGAGTTGACTTATGTGTATACGAGCTCGGATCGGAGTTTTTATGATTTGTCTAGCTCCGTAAGGTGATTTATGAAGTAAGAGCCCGATCAGAATTGATTTTGGAGGTCCGATGTGGAATCCGTATTGAATTGGCGAAACTAGTATTTTGGCGATTTTCAGTTGATAGGTGAGATTTTAAACCGGGAGCCGGAATGGAATTCCAAGAGTTGCTGTAGCTTTGTTAGGTTGTTTTAGATATGTGTGCAAAATTTCAGGTCATTCGGAAGTCGTTTCATCGGGTTTTTGATCTAATGCGTGTTTCAGAAGTTTTTATGAATTTAGGCTTGAATCCGATGTGAATTTAATGATTTTAATGTTAATTGAGGTGTTTTGATAATTGGAACAAGTTTGAATAACATTTTAGGATGTATTTTCTAAGATTTTAGTTAGATTTGACGCGCGTGGAGGCCGATTTGAAGGGCAAAGGCGTCGCGGGCTAGAGATTTCGCCGGTTCTAGGTGAGTAATGCTTGTAAATGATATACTGAGGGCCTGAAATCCCGGATTTCACATCATAACGCTGTATTGAATCATGACACACATTCTGTGATGAATGCGAGGTCGGTTACTATTGGGGATCATGACTTGGTCCTTCCCAAGTGATATTTCTGCTATATTGGCGCTTGAGACGCATACTTTATTACTGTGAATTGGGCTTATTGCCATGTTTGAGGCCTTGTGCCGACCTGTAGAATCCTTGGGGGATCTTCATTTGTTTTTCCTCTCTTATTTGCATAAATCATACTCTCCTTCATGTTTTCAACTGTTAAAAATATGATAAGAACTGTATTTTGAACATGAAATCATAAATAAACTAAATATGAGGGTTGAGATCCCTACAGTACGTAATGCCCGAGTGGCTCTGCATTTATTTGACTGAGATGGTTTGAGTACCCAATAGTGAGGATATATTGTCCTATGATATGGATCAGGCTGCGCGCGACAGCAGTGCTATATTGATATTGAGGACGGGAGCCTATTTGATGCCACGAGATGGCTGATATTGCGCTTGGGCTGTAGGAGCCCCTCCGGAGTCTGTACACACCATAGTGAGCGCGGTCGACGATAAATAAATGGAGCGGGCTGCACGCCGCAACGCGTACTAGAATGTACCGTTATTTGCATTCATGCATTTATTCATTATTTGTTGTATGTGATATTTCTTGCGATACCTGTTTTTTGTTCTGGTGTTGCTTGATAACTCTTAAAGAGGTAAATTTTAGACAGTGGTAACAATGACACTGTATGATGCGTTTGGTGAGGTACCAATGGCTGACCGGGAATAAGAATATTGCCCGAGGGGCGTGTTTCTTTGCATAGTGTCACTAATTGTTAAAAAAAATTTATTTTCACAACTGTTGAAAAGATCATTTTCAAATGAGGTTAAAACTGAGCCAAGATATTTTGAAAAGTTTCACAATTTTCACTGATTTTTCTCAATTTAAGGGCCTTTCACTGCTTCTCTATAGAATGATGATCTGTTATACGTGATTTCTACTGCTCTATTATTATTTATTTTCATTATTCACTGAGTTGGAGCACTCACTTTACTCCCTGTACCTCGTGTGCAGAGTCGGGTACTTGTTCACCGGGTAGCGGGTTTTGAGTTGATTGACGATTTGCTATCATAGCTGGGCCAGGTGACCGCCAGCATTCGCGACACCGAATTTTCCTACCTTTTTTGTCTTTAAATTCCATATTGTGTATATTACTGGCCTTGTAAATGTATTTAGACTCCTTAGATGCTTGTGACTTGCGATACCCTGGTTTGGGTTGTAGTTCCACAAATGGTTATTTTAAAAACATGTTTAGACTTTTTATTCATGTTTAATTATTGTTAAAAAGGCACTTTGAATTGGTTGGATGGCCTTGTCTTCACGAGAGGCGCCATCACGACCAGAGCGGGGTTTGGGTCATGACATTCACTGGTTCCGTTGTATCACGACATTTATCTTAGCCCGGTCACATAAAAACTCTCTAAGATGACCATTTTTTAGCAAAACTGATATCTCTTCAAAAAGATGCCTGCAGTCCTTAGTCCAATTGTCATGCCCCTAGCTTGGGAAGCGTGACCAGTGCTCAACCAAGATATTCCAATCAAGCAAGCCTACTCGATGCCTTCTACCCGCCTTACCCATGAATAAAGTTTTGTATTCATTAGTTAGACGATGAGAAGATCACATGAACAACACTAACACATTTGTAGTTTTAGAAGTGGAAACATATGTTACAAGTACAACATTTCAAGTTTGACTTACTCAAATCAAAATACAACCCATATTATGTCTAGAGATACTCTAATGGATATAAAAGATTAAAATGATGACGCCGGCAACAAGGCCCCAGATATACCTCAAAACCTATACATAAGGAATAAAAGATACAAGACCCTGCTATGAAGTCGGGCTCACCAAGTCAGTTGAGAAGAGGGTGTACCTCTATCACTGATCGATGTCGCCTGCTGCGGAATCATCTGCATCCATTAAAGATGCAGTGCCACCTTCAAAAAGGATGTTAGTATTTGTGGAATACTACTAGTGTATAGGACTAAACATCCTCTTAATGAAACGAGTTACAGTACAAGGAGAACGAACATGTAATAAATGAGCGCCTCAAGCAATATTAAAGCGTCAAGTTAAGAGCAAGATAGGTTTTCAAGTAAATATAAATATTTTTAGGTTGGAAGATCTTTAGGACCGGCAAACCACCATGCTTTTAGAAAGGAGTCCGATCTAGGGCCGATTGGCTAAGCCATCTCACTAAAAGAAATCAAACTCAAAACCACCATGTGCGGTGCATGACATCCGATATCAGACCAATCGTCTAAGATGTATCACCACAATGCCATGTGGATCGATATCATCTTCCTCTAGCAATCATCTCATCCCATTTAAGAGAATAGTCTCAATGCATCAATACGAGGATTTATCTTTCAGTCGCTCCTATATCAGGATGTGCAGTTTCAAGGTTAGATTATTTTGACCTACCCTCCTCAGTGACTAACGATACTCCCATAATATTTATTATATGAAGGAGTTAAATCTCATTTCATTAACCTTTCACACATTATTGCATTTCATCGGCACAATTGGCCACAAGTGTAATTTTTATTCTTGGCACGATGGCCGAATTTTATATCTCATACTCACTTCATTCACTTTCAAGCATCACCATAGGTTACCAACAATAAGAGAATTTGAAATCAAGATCTTAACTGTGTATATAAACAGTAGGAGTCTTAGGCACAATGAGTTTTTCTTCAACAATTAGGCATAATAAACTTGTAACTGAAACATGATTTTAAATCATAATATTTTACTACATTGGTCATATTTGAACATATTCCGAAGGAGAACATAATATATGATAGGAGACTTTGAAATATATTTTGAGGATATATCTTTCGATAAGAAGCCTATTTGAGAATAGTCGAATTTATAAGAAATGACCCAGAACATGAGAAATAAGAACTTGGCCAATCACACTTGAGACTTATGAGAACATCATGGAATTTGATTTTATTAGAGAATTTTAGCCAACATACCTCGATTGAACTTTTCTTAAATTACTACAATATTTTGAAAATTGTAGCGACTTCAATCTATTAGAGACATGACAAATTTGAACCATAATTAAGAAGAGGTTCATGGATTTAGCTCACCTAGGAATCTTATCAAGCACTAGGTGTGAAAATTTGACTGCAAGCTTCCAGTTTAAGATTTCGTTTAGTCCACAACCCATATCCCAGATAATTCAACAACCTCCAAGACCCCTCTATCGATACATGCATGCCATATTTTCTACTTCTCATCCCACTTAAACCCAAACAAACTTACATGGATTATGTAGGACAAGAACTTCACCAGATAAATGGTGGCCTAGTGAGTGATTCCCTTGAATCTTCAAGATTAGGACAATGATTGATGAGGAAAGAACTTGGGGATTCTTGCTCTCTCTCTAAGGCACTCCCTTATCTCTAAAACAGCCGTTTAACCCAACAAAAATAACCCATAAACTCGTTTATCAAAAAGGGCCGGATAAAATTTCCTCAAACTCAAGCCTCCAAACTGGGTCTGCGATCGCAGACAACACCGCAAAACAAATATGAGGCCTCAAAAGTGGACCACAAAACTGGTCCCAAAACCTAGGCTTGCCTGATCAAGTCTGCAGTCGTTTTGCAGCCCGTTAAATAGTTATGTGGTCGCATATGTAAAAGTCTCCCTCCGAAAGTTTTCATGCTGAATCTGCGGCGGATATGCGGCCCACGAAATGCTTATCCATTGGCATAATGGAATGTAATATGAACTCCAAAATTGGGTGTTCTTCTGTTCCACTTCGCAGTGGATCTACTATCCGCGAAGTATTACAACGGTCGCATAATGGATCCCAGAAATGCCAAGTACTGCAAACATGCTAGCCTACCTCGGCACTAAGAACCCCGGGTTCTAGGTAAATTTTTTCCAGGGACTTACATTATCCCCTGCTTAGGATTATTCATACTCGATTGAGGAGCAGAATCCACCTAATACACCCAACATAACTCCTCTGTTCTTTCACACATCTCAAACCCCCAAATTTTGGCTAACTCTTAAAATTGCAAAAATGTTGGCACAGTTTCCCCTGTAATTGGACCTATCTAACAGTCAGAGAATCCCAGGAACCAATCCTAATAACACATATATAATCCAACGGCGCAACATAGCATGAAAATAACACCAACAGTGACCTCATAAGTATTATATTACCAGAAGGAACATCCTTAACATAAACTTACATATGGAAACAAATCATAGAAAGTAAGATCTTAACATTTTTACAGAACACAACTACATGGTTATTCAAACAAATGAGGACACTTCTTCTTCATCTGTCCCTCGGCCTCTCCCAGGTGGCCTCTTTAACCTGTTTGTTTCGCCATAGCACTTTCATGGAGGCAATCTCTTTATTGCTCAGCTTCCTAACCTTCCTATCCAGAATGGCAATCAGAGTCTCCTCATAAGTCAATTATTCATTAAACTCAATAGCCTCAGTCAGAATAATGAGTTTTGGGTCTCCAACCACCTTCTTCAATATAGGTACATGAAAAATCGGGTGCATCAACGACATCTGTAGTGGTAGCTCAAGCCTGTAAGCCACCTGACCAATCTGTTGAATGATTCTGTACGACCTGATATTCCTAGGACTCAATTTACCCTTCTTCCCGAACCACATTATACCCTTCACGAGGGAAATATTCAAGAATACCTAATTATCCTCTTTGAACTCCAAATAGACGCACATCTGAATATGACATATGGCGACTCTGAGAAGCGTTAAACTATTCTTTAATGATCTTAACATTCTCCATAGCCTGATGCACGAGGTCTGTCCCTATTAACTCTACCTCCCTAATCTCGAACCACCTAATGGGAGATGTACATCTCCTACCATATTGAGCCTCGAACGGCGCCATCAAAATGCTAGCATGGTGATTGTTGTAAGAAAACTCTATGAGTGGCAAATGATCATACCAGCTACCCTTGGAGTCAAGAACTCAAGCACGCAGCATATCCCCAAGTGTCTGAATAGTCTGCTTTGCATGCCCGTCGGTCTGTAGATGGTAGGATGTGCTAAGATTCACTTGAGTACCCAAACCTTGCTGAAATATCTTCCAAAAATGAGATATGAATTGTGCCCCTCGATTTGAGATAATAGAAATCGGAGTGCCATGCAACTTGTCTATTTCCTTGACATACAACTGAGCATACTCTTTTGCAGTGTTGGTAGCCTTAAAAGGTAAGAAGTTCTCTAATTTTTTAGCTGATCCAAAGTCACCAAATCGAGTCAAAATTACGAGGTGTGCGTGGTAGTCCTACCACAAAGTCCATGTTGATCATCTCCCACTTCCTCATTGAAATTTCTATGTTCTGTGCCAACCCACCAAGCATATGATGTTCGGCCTTCAAATGTTGACAATTTGGACATCTTGCTACATAGTCTTCTACATTCCTCTTCATATGGTTCAATCAATAGACTTCCTAAATATCATGGTACATCTTTGAAGAGCCTAGGTGCACGAAATACATGAAATTGTGATCCTTGGTCATGATCCTTTCTCGGAGACTATCATTCAACTACACCAATAGCGGATCGTCGTATTGCTTATCCTTGAATTCCACAACAATCGATGATTAAGACCTATTTTACACAATCACCCCTTTTTCACTAGAGTCTGTGATGTGCCAGAGAATTTTGTCACATTTCAACACTAGTTGCTTAAATTTTAGTTCGTTTTAGATGAAATTATCTCCTTTACTTATGTAATTTCAATGTTTTTGCATTACATAAGGTTTAAGAACCCAAGAGCATGGAAATGAAAGAAAAAAGTCACAAAAAGACAAGAAAAAAGGCACCACAAAAGAAAATATGCAGTTGCAAAACTCACATGTGAGCCGCATAATGGACACCAAGATCGCAGATCAAAGCAGAGTATTGAGAAAAATTCAATGTGAAGAATGCAGTTCATACTGCGACCGCAGAACATGTTTGCGAGTCGCAAAGCATACCACAAACCAACCATGAAGGCTGATGAAGGAAGAAAATACAATGCAAAATGCGGACTGCAAAGCTTAAATGCGGTGAAGGACTGGAAACTAGGGTTACATTATGTGACAGATCTGTCAAAAATGCGGACCGTATGTCGTCTTTGAGGCAGAAATGTGATCACATATCTAACCTGAAAGGGTAATTTTGTCCGTTTTCTATCCCGATTTTTAGCCCTCTATAAATAGTTTTATGGTGATTTTGTGGGCTCATCTTGTCTAGTTTTTTGAGCTACATTCCATGACATAAATATTCTTCACTTTTGGAAGCTTTTGGGTCAAGATTTATCACATTGTAAGCTTTATGAAATTAAATACTTTTTGGCTTTTGCATTGTATTATGAATAGCTAACTTTGAATACTAAGGTTGTGGACCCTAAATGAGTGTTATGTTAATGGGTGTTTAACATTGAATGAATATATATAATGGTTGGTTGATATTTATTTATTTCTCATTCTTCATTTATTATTGGTAGTTTCAAACATTAATAAGTGCCATTAAATTCTTACTTTGCTTGGGAAAGTGGGTTAGAATTTGGTAGAAGTAAATATCAAAGACTCAAGGCTTAAAATATTGTTTAATAGAATCGCTTAGGAATAAGTGGTTGTTATTTGGCATATATTGGTGGTTTTTAATTGCAACTCTTTTATATTTAGAAAAATCATAAAGAGGAAATACTACCTAACTATTGGGAAATATTGTGTAGTCATTTAGGCATCAATTGCATATCAAAGGAACCTTCCATTAGAAATATCATATTAACACCGAGAGCATTACATTTCATTAAAGGGGATACAATCTTGGTTTCTTTAATCCAGTTAGATACATTATCAATATTCCAACTAGTTTTACTTCAATACAAACTCAACTCATACTCTTGTCACTATTAATTCATACTCTTGTTACCTTTAATTGAATAGAATTACGACTTTAGTCGAGCAACACACTATTAGTGTAACATTTTCACACATATTCCTTGTGGGATTCGACCCCAACCTTGTTGGGTTATTATATTTCACACCGACCACCTTACACTAATTATTAAAGTGTAATTTAAGTGTATCAAATTTTGGCGCCGTTGCCGTGGAATACGAATTTTGAAATTACTGAGTAGTGTGTGCTTTACTTAACGTCTATTCCTATTCTGTCATACTTTGCTTGATTTACATGGTTTTGATAGGAAAATATGTCAGAATATGGCGATGATGTAGAGGCAGAAGTGGAAGAGAATCTGTTTGCAGACATCGAGGAGTACATTTAGGACACTAATGCTATTGTACCCCTGTTGTTGGAGCTCCAACATTCAAAGTGGCTCACCGGTTAATCGTTATGCTCAAAGAAGAGGGGTTCTTCAAAAATTCCACAGATGATGATCCAACTCAACACCTTAGAAACTTCCTAGGTGTGTGTGCAATGCAAAGCAGAATAATGTCTATGGCGATGCCCTGAGGTTGAAATGCTTCAAGTACTCTCTAGCTAGGGATGCAAGGAAATGGCTCCAGAATCTTCCCCCAAACTCCATCCATTCATGGCATAAACTTGTCCAAGCATTCTTATGAAAGTGGTTCCCGCAAAGCAAGTAGTCTGAGCTCAGGGACAAAATATTCTTCTTCATGCAAATACAAGGAGCGCAGTTGCATGAGGCATGGGACACCTTCAAATTATATTTGGTGAGGTCTCCAAACCATGGTTTTATGGATTCCATGTTGTTGGAGAAATTTCATATGGGTTTGGATCCTATGAACCAAGCCACCGCTAAGAATGCAGCCGACACATCTTTCATGGAAAAATCATTTGCAAGGGTAACAAAAATCCTAGACAAAATGGCAAAGCACAACCAAGCATGGATCTCCAAGGACACAACAGGTGGAATTACGTATAGTTCTTCTTCCTTGAGCAACATGATCAAGGAAAATCAAGAAAGGGATTAGGTGATTGCAGGGCTTGATACAAATGTCAATGTGTTGACAAAGATGTTCACCGAGAATCAAACGAAGAAAGTGAATGCATTGGAAGATGTGCAACCCATATAGATGAGAATTTTGAGGAAGCAAATTATATCAACAACCATCAATGAGGGTATCATAGGCAACCCAACCATGTTCACGGGCAACAAAACCAACGGAGGCCTAACCTGCAAAGGCAAGGCAACCAACAATGGAGAAATGACCAAGGTAGCTCGCATCAAGGAAATTGGAAATACAATAACAACTTTGCAAACCAAGGGTTGTCAAGTGAGTCTAAGCTAGAAAACATGCTTGAAAGAGTATTGCAAAACCAAGAAAAGTCTGACACGTCCATGGGAACATGACCAAGATTATTGGCTCTCACACCGTATCTATTCAAAAGTTGGAGATGCAAATGAAAGACCTTTCTAGAAAGCAAAACCCAATGCAAAAAGGGCAACTTCTGAGTGACACTATTGCAAACCCAAAGGGTGGTGGAAGTGATCCAACTTCTGACCTCATGGAAATAACTACTCGAAGTGGGAAGTTGATACAAAGAGAAATTGAACAAGCAGTTGTAGGGGAAGAGTCCAAACAAGAAGTTGAAGTGGAAAATCAAAGAGTTGTTGAAGTTGAAAGGGTTCCGGAAAAATAGAAGATGCAAGAAGTGCACCAAGAAGGGGTAAAGGAAAAAGTGAAAGAGACAGCAAAATCTCCACCTCCTATTCCTTGGCCTCCTCCTCCTTTTCCTCAAAGAATCCCGAGAATGGTTGATGATAGTAAGATTGAGAAATTCTATGAAATTCTAAAGCACTTATTGGTGAACATTCCACTCTTGGAAGATTTTCAAGAAATGCTGGGGTTTGCCAAATATTTGAAGGATTTGATCACCAAAAAGAGGACCACAAAGAAAGAGGTGGTAAACATGACTCACCGGGCATTGCCACAACCATTGTCCAAAAGAAAGAAGACTCGGAAGCCTTTGCTATTCCATGCGTGAATTTGTAAGATCCCTTTGTGACAATGGGGCTAGCATCAACTTGATTCCACTTTTCATTTACAAGCAAGCGGGATTAGGGATGCCAAGGCCAACAAGAATGAGATTACAAATGGCCGATCGTTCCACTAAGTGACCGGTAGGAATTGTTGATGATATGATTGTAAAAGTTAGAGAATTATATTTGCCCGCGGACTTTGTAATTCTTGATTGTACGGTTGATAAAGAAATTCCTATCATTTTGGGGAGACCATTCCTAGCCAAAGGAAGAGCAGTCATGGATTCGGAGAGGAACAAAATTAAATTTCGGGTGAATGATGAAGAAGTCACATTTCAAGCGAGCAAGGGCATAAAAATTACCCGATGAGTATGAGAGCATTTCAGTGATATATGTTGTTGATGCGGCGGAAGATGCCGTCGAATTGAAATTGGAAGAACAATGCCTTGGGGATGCATTGGCGGCTATCTTGGTAAACTTTGATGGTGAAAACATGGATGGGTACATGGAGTCGGTAAATGCATTGGAGGTTCTTGGATCCTATACTTATACTCCGGCAAAGCTTTCTCTTTACTTGGAGAATAGGGCCACACCCCCCGCAAAGCCATCCATTACTGAGCCACCACAACTAGAGCTCAAGCCACTTCCGCCGCACTTAAGGTATAAATTTCTTGGCTCTAATGATACTTTATCGGTAATCATTTCATCTTTGTTAAATGATGTGCATAGTCAAGCCATTGAATGGACAATTGCGGACATCCGTGGGATCCCTGCGGGAAGCTGTGAACATAAAATCCAATTGGAAAGCGAGACGAAACCAAGTGTAGAACATCAACGTTGGTTGAACCCATCAATGCAAGAGTTATTAAAGAAAGAGATTATCAAGTGGTTGGACTCCGGGGTGGTCGACAGTTCTTGGGTGAGCCCAGTGCAATGTGTGCCAAAAAAGGGAGGCATGACTGTGATCGAAAATGATAAGAATAAGCTCAACCCAATGAGAATAGTGATTGGATGGCACTATCGGAAACTTAACAGTGCTACATGCAAGGACCACTTCCCTATGCCTTTTTATTGATCAAATTCTTGATCAGCTAGCGGGGAGGTCATTCTATTATTTCCTTGATGGGTATTCCGGCTACTACCAAATCAACATTGAATTGGAAGATCAAAAGAAAACTACCTTCACTTTCCTGTATGGCACTTTTGCTTTATCCGGATGTCATTTGTCTTGTTCAACACTCGGACCACGTTTCAAAGGTGCATGATGTCCATTTTCTCCGACATGGTAGAGGACTTTCTCGAAGTTTTCATGGATGATTTCTCGGTGGATAGTGATTCTTTTGATCATTGTCTTAGCAATCTTGGAAAAGTGCTTAAGAGATGTGACAAAACCAACCTTGTGCTAAGTTGGGAGAACTGTCACTTCATAGTGGACGAAGGCATTGTGCTGGGGCACAAAATTTCAGAGCATGGCATTGAGGTCGACCGGGCAAAGATTGAGATTCATTCTAAGCTTCCTACACCTACCTACGTGAAAGGTGTTCAAAGTTTCTTGGGTCATTTCGGGTTTTATAGGCGCTTCATTTAGTATTTCTCCATGATTTCTAATCCTATGTGCAAAGTCCTTGAAAAAGACTCCAAGTTTATGTTTGATGAGAAATGCCTCAATACTTTTGAGGAATTGAAGCAAAGGCTCACCACGGCACCTATTATTGTCACACCCAATTGTTCTCTTCCCTTCAAACTCATGTGTGACGCCAGTGATGTATACATTGGAGCAATACTTGTCTAATATCACAACAAAGTACTATGCAAGTAAAACCCTCAATGGGGCACAAATGAATTACATGGTAATTGAGCATGAGTTTCTTGCAATTGTCTATGCCTTTGAGAAGTTTCGGGCTTATTTGTTGCGATTCAAGATTGTAGTGTACATAGATCATGTGACTCTTCGATATCTCATGGAAAAGAAGGATGCAAAGCCTCGATTGATTCGATGGGTCTTGTTGTTGCAAGAATTTGACATTGAAGTCAACGATCGCAAGGGAACTCAAAATCAAGTGGCGGATCATTTGTCAAGGCATGAGGAGGCAGGGAGACCAAAGGGAGATCTTGAAATCAATGATGCATTTCCAGTTGAGCAAATATTGGCATTATCTAGCACTTTTGCTCCTTGGTATGCCGATACTGCTAACTACTTAGTTGGTGAACTTATCTCGGACGGACTTGAATCATATCAAAGAAAGAAGTTTTTGAGAGAATGACGGCAATACAATTGGGAGGAACCATTCTTGTTCTGTTTTTGCGCTGACAACATTATCAGAAGGTGTGTTCTCAAAGAAAATGTTATGCCAATTCTCAAGGCATGCCATGACTCACCGGTTGGGGGTCATCATGGAGGAAATCAAACGGCAACTCAGGTTCTTGAATGTGGTTATTATTGGCATTTCATCTATCATGATGCCAATCAAACGGTCAAGGCTTGTGACCAATGTCAAAGACAAGGTTCAATCTCCAAGAGGCATGAAATGCCTATGCACTTTGTGATGGAGATAGAGATCTTCGACGTGTAGGGAATTGACTTCATGGGGCCCTTTGCAAGCTCTTGCGGGATGAAATATATCTTGGTAGATGTGGACAATGTGTCCAAATGGGTTGAAGCAATTGCCTTACCAAACAATGAGGCAAGCAGTGTGACCGCCTTCCTGAAGAAAAGCATATTCACTCGGTTTGGCCCTCCCAGACCCATTCTTAGTGACAGTGGATCTCATTTCTGCAACAAAGATTTCTCGGGGCTACTTGAGAAGTATGGTGTCAAGCACAAGGTGGCCATACCTTATCATCCGCCGTCAAGTGGTCAAGTTGAGGTTTCCAACCGGGAGATCAAGAGCATTCTAGCACAAGTTGTTAACACAAATAGGATCGACTAATCAAGGAAGCTAGATGACCCATTGTGGGCATACCGCACGACGTACAAGACTCCAATTGGTACTTCTCCTTATCGGTTAGTCATTGGTAAAGCTTTTCATCTACCCGTGGAATTGGAACACAAGGCTATGTGGGCATTGAAAAGGTTGAACTTGGACTGGGCTGAAGCTGCAAATTTGATGTTACCACAACTCAATAAAATTGAGGAATTCCACTTCCATGCTTATGAAAGTGCAGTTGTGTACAAAGAACGGATGAAGTTTGTCCATGACAAGAAGATCGTGAAAAGAGAGTTCAAGACGGGTGACTTGGTCTTGTTCTTTAACTCAAGGCTAAAATTGTTTCTGGGCAAACTTAAATCAAAATGATCCGGTCCATTCAAAGAGGTCAATGTCTCTCCTTATGGAGTGGTGGAATTAGAATCGCAAGATGGGTCCCGAACATTCAAGGTAAAGGCCAACGCATCAAGCACTATTTGGGCACAGATGGAGAAAAACACTTGGTGGAGCAACTAGCTCTCAAAGATGGTCTATGTCTGACCATTGAGTGAACCCAAAGGAAAATCAACTTCGTCGTGCTGTAACGTTAAATCAAGCGCTTCATGGGAGGCAACCCATGTGTGGTAACGCTCTTTTGTTCTTTGAATTTTTAATTTTTGATAGATAGATTTATTTGAGTAATTTAAAGTGTGTATTAGAGTGCAGGGGGTTCAAGAGATCACAACACTTGGTAGGGATACATAAGAAAGGGAAGAAAAACCATTATGTGATGTTTACTGCAAAGATGTGGACACATTTTCATTATGCGGACAACATTTTGATCGCAAACCAAAGCAGAAAGTTTGGTTAAAATTATGGGTAAAAATGCGACGGGGTGGTGCACTCTGCGGACCGCATTTCAATTCTGCTATCGCATTGTGCAATGCATTTGTCACCCTTTAGCAGGCTAAGTGAACCCACCGTATAACACTTATGCGGTTGCATGGTGTGTTATGAGGTGCCCTCCAAATCGCAAATTGGACAGGTAAGTGGTCGCATTATCTCATCTTCCACTAAATTCAAAACCAACAACAACAAATAAAAATATTAAAAATAAAATAAAAAGAAACAAAAAAAGAAAAGACCAGGAAGAACTGAAGCAAACAACGAAGGGGAAACACTGGTCGGATCATTCAAACTACAAAAACACATTCCTCATCTTTGTAGTACTTATACTCAGCATCACTGGTATGTAACTTTGCCCCAAATCTTCAAGTCAAGCTTCATGTTTTGTTTCTTTTCTTTGGTTTTCTTTATTCTCGTTTGTAAATGTGTGATTAGGTGTTGTATTGTGTATTATTTGACCCATGGCCTAGTCTCTTCTGGGTAGGAAGTGTATCTGGTGTAATGGGTATAAGGAATTAGGACCGCCATTTTTGGATTGATGGTTGAGCCTTGAGAACGAAGGGTTTTTTATCCCGCAAAGTTAAAATGTGGTCCGCATTTTGGCTGCAAATTAAACCCCAGGTCTCCTGAGAACGACGATAAAATGTGGTGACTTTTGCGGTCGCATAATTGATATGCAGACTGCAAAGTTACCGCAAACTGAAGAAGACTCCCCAGTTTTGAACCTTGCTATTAGCGGTTGTTTTGCGGTCTCATTTTGTTGTGAAGTTTGTGAGAAACTCACTTCTGTGATTGTTATGCGGTCCGCATAGTGATTATGTGATTGCATAACCCATCGCAGGCTGAGACCCAGAGAGCCCGAACAGAATTGAGACGAGTTTGCGGTCCGCATTTTGGTTATGAAACCTTAAACCACATCATATTTTTATTTTTTTGTTCTTATATTTCATCTCACGGTGCTTATTTTGTCACTCACACCTCACGTTTGTGCAAATATGGCTTCCAAAAAGCATTCTTCCTCTGGCCTGAAAAAGGGCATCCTCCATGCATCACAAATCACAATCGAAGTGATCACGGTCGGAATCAAATGAGCCACGCCCCTCCCAGTCTAATGAAGAGGTGCTCTTCCTGAGGTTGACCTACACACTGAGGCAAGAAGGAAACAAGGAACTGACTTCCACCTCCGGTTTGGAGTAGATGGATCCATGGAAAAGTACAAAGAAGGGATCGCCAAACGCAAAATCCTGGCCGAGAAGCAATTGAATCTGAATGGGTTACGAGAACAGTATCCCCACATCTTAGGAACATCAAAAAAATAATATGGGAGATCAGTCACAACTAAATACGATGCAAAGTTTGCGAACAAGGAAAATGAGAGAGTTGGATTGCTTCGGTGATAGAAAAGGGGAATCCTGCTTGGATCAATCCTGCGCATAAGATTACAAGGAGAGTCTTTCCAGAGAGGGTCATTTCTGGCTTAACTTTCTTACTTCTAGATTGATACCGACCCAGAACGAGAGTGAAATAGCCATTGAAAAGGCTCTTGTCATTGCATGTATCTTGGCAGGGATCAAGATTAAGGTGGGAGCACTGATCTTCCAAGAGATAAGGATCCGGGTAATGCAGCATACCACTTCACTTTCGTTCCCTTCTTTAATCACATCCCTCTGTAACGCTGTGAAGGTCCCTATCATACAACACTCTGACAAAACTGGGAAGGAGACACATGACATTGATATCACAAGGATTACTGATGTTGTTGTCCCACCAGTGGTTCATATTCAAGAGCAAATTGATGAAGAGCCTTCAGATTCCCAGCCTACTGTGACTCCTCAGGTTATTGTGGCATCCACTTCAACTTCAGAGCTTGTTTCTCAGTCCACCACTGCTCAGCCTCCTGCTGCACTATGACTTGGTCTCATTGCGCAGCATGCCAATGCAAAGATACACAGCTCTTGAAGAATTTTCCAAACCTCATCAAACAAGCTCTGACTCCAATACAATCATCAATGACAGAACTCCAAAAATAGCAAACAAGGTATAGGGATCGCCAGCAGCAGCTTGAGTTGAGGATTGAGAAGATTGAGAGAGGGGAGGTTAGTGATTTTCCCTAGCTCCAAGAAGAGGTTGTTTTAATAAAGGTCGAACTCCAAAAGATGCAAACTTTGGAGTTTGACATATAATTCTTCATGACCATGGGAGGTGAGCAGAGTGGAGGCACAGTTGTACCAGATTTAGGCCGTGGATTCTCCACCCTTATGACTGATAGTGTCCCTTCGGCTTCCCCTCCAGTTCCTCCTGCCTATATTGTGATCCCTTCTGAGGAGGACTCCGGACATTCTGCTGAGTCCGAGGTGGAGGAGGTAGATGAAGGCAAGGATGAGGGAAATTCATGGTCGTTTGAAGATAATGGACCTCAGGATAAGGGCAAGCCGATTGCGGATGCTACTGTTGAGGATGCTACTATTGAGGAAGTGGAGCAAGCAGATATGTAGAGAGTGATCAGGCAGTCCCTAGTGGAATTGGCCATCCCCGTAGTTCCATCAGCCAATCAACCATCATTGGGTGGGAGTAGCACCTCACACGCTCCAACTCCAACTCTAGACCAGCCTGAGATAACTCTTCCATGTGTAGAGGTCACTCCTCAGGTTGAGCTCTCATCGGCCCCAGCTTCCACATCCAAGGGTGACCCCTCCATCACTGAGCCAGCTGCTGACTCCCATAGCACTTAGTGTTCCTCAGGGAGCCCCTGAAAACTCATATCTATGTTCTTATACGTTAGGGACAATGCATACTTTTAGTTAGGGTGGGTGGTAGCATTGTATATATTTTCTTGGTAACATCGGGAATTGTTGTACATATTCATGCCTAGTATCAAGCTTTCGTGTCTGTATATAGCGTATACCCTTCCATAAATTAAAATAAAAAAGATATCAACTATGTGAACTTGAGGCTCGCTACTGTGACTCTATGTCGACCTAGAGTTATACATGTGTCTATGATGAAAGCTTTTAGTTTCCAAGTGTTGACTCGAGGGCGCCAAACTATGTGAGTAAAATAGTTCATGTGCCATGTGTGTAAATAATTCTTGTGTTGGTTGCTGCCATCTAGAACTTGCCCGGTTGGTTTTTCGATGCTTATAACAATTACACTTGGTAGGAGAAATGACCTCAGGAAATATTTATGATTTTTGGAAAACCAGTTAGCCTTTCAAGCCACCCATTGTACAGATGGCATCACTAGTCACATTACAAATCGTTCCCTTTTTGTGAAATAGTTACCTCTTTTGAACCCGTCCCTCCCTAAACATTAAGAATGAGACTAAAAGCTTAAGTTGGTGGTGTGGTGTAAAGTCGGAAGTTGACAAGATTATACAATGAGCGTAGGTGATTGAACCTCAAAATGTGAAACTACTCATGCTCCAAGAGCATTGTAATATATATATATATATATATATAAGAGAAAAGTTTATACTATAAGAGTTGTGAGTAGTTACACATAAGGAGCCTTGAAGGGAATAAAACAGGGTAGTTGAGGTAACTAAATGGTGGAATAGTTGAAGCTAATGAAGGTTATCTGGTTAGAAAAGAAGCAAAGGGTAACAAGAAAGAAAATGTTATTAGTGTTCAAGGAGGGTGTAGTCACTTGTATCTAAATGTTTATCCGACCCTTCCCTAAACCTACATTACAAGCTTAAAAAGTCCTTATGGGATCTCCAACCGAGCGTTCTTAGAAGTAAGCGACGAATTAAAATAAGGGCAAGCCTATCATATGCCATGTTGTAACACTTGAAACCTTTTTCTGAGAGTGAGTGTATTTGTGAATTCATTCCTTTTTGTTGTCATTGTAAATATTGTGATTTTGGGAGTTTCTTTCTAGAGAACATGAATTGTGGAGTTGAACAAAAGTTGAGTTTCTGAGTCAAATGCAATTGCACTCAACTGAGGGTAATATTTTGTCGCGTTGTCTGAGGCTCAAGGTTCACAAGTTGATTAGTTTTCCTTGTATATATTTTCGGTTCAAGAAGGGTAAAACAATTGAAGATGCATGCTTGAAGTTCTAACAACTAACACCATCCATGGTGTCTATAATATGTTTTGTAAATGGAGTCTATAATAGGTTAGTGTTGTTTTAGTTGCTTGAGGACAAGCAAGATTTTAAGTTGGGGGTGTTAATGTGCTGGAGAAATTCGGCACATTTCAATACTAATTACTTAGATTTTAGCTTGTTTTTTATGCAATTATCTCCTTTACTTATGTAATTTTAGTATTTTTGTAGTACATGACGTTTAAGAACTCAAGAGCATGGAAATGAAAGCAAAAAGTCACAAAAAGACAATAAAAGAACAAAAAGGCACCGCAAAGGAAAATATGTGGTTGCTAAACTCACATGCGAGCCGCATAATTGACACCAAGACCGCAGATTATAGCAAAGTGTTGAGCAAAATTCAATGTTAAGAATGCAGTTTATTTTGTGACCGCAGAACATGTTTGCGAGCCGCAAAGCATACCGCAAACCAACCACAAAGGCTGATGAAGGAAGAAAATGCGATTAAAAATACGGTTACATTTCTACAATGTGGACCGCAAAGCTTAAATGCGGTGAAGGCCTGGAAACTAGGGTTACATTATGCGATGGATCTATCAAAAATGCGGACCACATGTCGTCTTTGTGACGGAAAGGCGGTCGCATATCTAACCTGAAAGGGTATTTTTGTCTATTTTTTGTCCCGATTTTTAGCCCTCTATAAATAGCTTTATGGTGATTTTGTGGGCTCATCTTGTCTAGTTTTTGAGCTACATTCCAAGAATTAAATATTCTTCACTTTTGGAAGCTTTTGGGTCAAGATTCTTCACTTTGTAAGCTTTATGACATTAAATACTCTTTGGTTTTTATATTGTAGTATGAATAGCTAACTTTAAATACTAAGGTTGTGGACCCTAAATGAGTGTTATGCTAATGAGTGTTTAACATTGAATATATTTATAATGGTTGGTTGATATTTATTTACTTCTCATTCTTCATTTATTGTTGGTGGTTGCAAACATTAATAAGTGCTATTAAATTTTTACTTTGTTAGGGAAAGTGGGTTAGAATTTGATAGAAGTAAATATCAAAGACTGAAGGCTTTAAATCTCTTTTAATAGAATTACATAGGAATAAGTGAGTTTTATTTGGCATATATTGATGGTGCTTAATTGCAACTCTTTTATATTTGAAAAATCATAGAGGAAATACTACCTAACTATTGGTAAATATTGGGTAGTCATTCAGGCATTAATTGCAAATCAAAAGAACCTTCCATTAGAGATATATCACATTAACACCGAGAGCATTACATTTCATTAAGTGGACACAACCTTAGTTTCTTTAATCCAATTAATTATATTATCAATATTCCAACTAGTTGTTACTTCAAAACAAACTCAACTCATACTCTTGTCACTATTAATTCATACTCTTGTTACCTTTAACTGAATAGAATTACAACTTTATTCGAGTAACACACTATTAGAGTAACTTTTTCACACCTATTCCATGTGGGATTCGACCCCAACCTTGTTGGGTTATTATATTTGATACTGACCGTCTTACACTAATTATTAAACTATAATTTGAGCGTATCAGTCTGCATGATGAACTCCCAAACTAGCCAACTGGTGAACTTCCTCGGCCAACGGCTTTTGACATTCCTCCAGGTGAGTCAAATTTCGCATGGATTTCCTACTAAGAGCATCTGTCACAACATTAATCTTCCCCGGATGATATAGAATATCAATGTCGTAGTCCTTGAGTAACTTAATCCATCTTCTCTACCTCATATGTAATTCCTTCTACTTGAAAGTATATTGATGGTTCTTATGGTTCGTGACTATAACCACATGGAAGCCATACAAATAAAGACGCCAAATCTTAAGTGAGAACACCATTTTCGTGAGCTCTAGGCCATGTGTTGGATAGTTCTTCTCACGATTTTGAGTTTACTAGAAGCATAAGAGATCACCTCGCCACGTTGCATCAATACACACACAAGTCCAATCCTTCAAGCATCACAATATGCCATTAACCCATATGTACCCTCTGGTAAGGTCAAAACCGACATCGTAGTCAATTTTGCTTTTAACTCTTGGAAGCTATTTTCACAAGTGTCTGGCCATTGGAATTGAACCGCCTTCTCTGTCAATTTAGTGAATGGATATTCAAGAGTAGAGAAACCTCTGCAAACTTCCTGTAATACCCAGCTAAGCCCAAAAAATTGTGAATCTCTATTGGAGTTGTAGGTCTAGGCCAGTTCTTCACAGCTGCGACATTTTGAGGATCAACCTTGATTCCTTTGCTGTAGATGACATGACCCACGAATATGATAGATTCAATCCAAAATTCACACTTCTAATACTTTGCATACAACTTGTGCTGATACAGAGTCAACATAACTGCCCTGAGATAATCGTCAAGGTCCTCTCAACTTCGTGAATACACAAGAATATTATCAAATGAACTCTATCACAAAAGAGTCGAGAAAAGTCTTGAAGACTCAATTCATAAGATCCATGAAAGCTGTCAGGGTATTCGTAAGCCCGAAGACATTACCAAAAATTCAAAGTGCCCATACCAGGTCCTGGTTATTCATGAGGGCTCTAGAGATTAAGCCAAAATCTCATAGGAGCGGCCCACTCCACTTCATATAGGTGAATTCATCAAGTGTATATTGCTTTTAAATACACCATCCGTTGAGGACTATGTATTGTATTAAGAGTTATAACTCAGCCTCTCAATTAGTAGCATTCAAGCACTCTCTTTTAGTGCATCAGTGCCCATATTGACTTGTTATTACCCATATGAACCTACTTCATGGGATCTCCAATCACATAGGTTGGGTTACCATCTCTATTGACAACATGTCGGCCTTAACCAAATCTTTTTTAAGGTTTGAAGAATTAATTTTCTTCCCACAGGTTTAGTTAGATGATCGACCAAATTTGTCTCTGACTTCACATAGTCAATGGAAATTATTCCATCTCTCAACAACTGTTTTATGACATCATGTCTCAGTTTCATGTGTCTACTTTTACAATTATAAGATTTATTCTTTGCTATAGCTATTGCCGCCTGGAAATCACAGTGTATAGACACATGAAGCAATACATCCTTTATTAAAGGGATATTAGCTAAGAAATTTCTTAGCCACTCAGCCTCAGAACCAGCTAACTCTAGAGCTACAAATTCTGATTCCATAGTAGATCTAGCAATAATCGTCTGTTTAGCTGATTTCCTCAATATTGCACCACCACCAAGGGTGAATACATAACCACTAGTGGATTAGTCTCATCTGAATTAGAGATCTAGTCTGCATTACTGTATCCTTCTAAAGTAGAAGGAAATCCACTATATATGATACCATAATTCATGGTTCCTCTCAGATATTTCATTAATCTCTCTAATGCAGACCAATGCTCTCTGTTGGGATTATGAGTATATCTACTCAGTCTACACACATCGTAGGCTATGTCAGGCCTTGTAAACTTCAATAAATGTATCAGACTCCCAATAATCTGAGCATATTTAGACAGAGCAACTGGGTCACCATTATTCTTTTTCAACTTAGATTTAGCATCAAAAGGAGTGCTCATATATGTGAAATTAAAATATTCAAACTTCTTAAGAAGTCTCTCAACATAATGTTCTTGAGACAACATTATTCCATCTTCAATCCTTGTAACTTTAACTCTCAATATTGTATTTACTTCACTCAAATCTTTCATTTCAAAATTAGAAGACAAGAATAATTTAGTACTTTTCACAATATTTAAACTTGTACCAAATATAAGTATGTCATCAACATATAGACATATTATCACATAATCAAACACTTCAGTATAAACACATTTATCCACCTCAACTGAAGAAAAATCATCTCTCAATATGACTTGTTCAAATTTCTCATACCACTGCTTAGGAGCTTGTTTAAGGCCGTAAAGAGATTTAAGCAATTTAAAAACTTTATTTTCTTGTCCAGGAATGACACAGCCTTCAGGTTGAACCATATAAATCTCTTCTTCTAAATCACCATTTGGAAAAGCAGTTTTCACATCCATTTGGTGGATAAAAATATTACGGATTGAAGCTAAGGCAATTAAAATTCGAATAGAAGAAATTCTAGCCACTTGTGCAAATGTATCAAAATAATCTATTTTTTATTTTTGAGAAAAACCTTTTGCTACTAACGGAGCTTTATATTTATCTAAAGATCCATCTAGATTAAATTTTATTTTTAAAATCCATTTACAACCAATAGGTTTTTCTCCAGGAGGTAAATCAGTTAAAATCCATGTATTATTTTTGATAATTGAATCAATTTCAACTTTTATTGCCTCTCTCCAATATTTAGCATCTGAAGAAGATATAGCTTCAAAATAATTTAATGGTTCATTATTGACAAGAAAAGTTTGAAAATCATTTCCATAAGAAAAATATTGTTTCCTAGGCCTTTTGCTCCTTCTTAGTTCCTCATTAGAGGTAATTTCATTATTTGTTTCAACAGGTTTATGATAAATTTTATCAGATAATGGATAAATATATTCAAAGAACTCAGCATTCTTTGTCTCAATTATAGTATTGCAATCAAGCACATCACTTTTCAAAACAAGAAATCTATATGCAACACTATGTTCAGCATATCCAATAAGCATGCAATCAACAGTTTTAGAACCTATTTTTCTCTTTTTAGGTTCAGGCAGAAGAACATTAGAAAGGCACCCCCACACTTTTAAATATTTCAAGTTAGGTTTATAGCCCCTCCACAATTCATACGGAGTTTTTCTAGTTCTTCTATGTGGTTATTTTGTAAGTGGCATGCAGATAAATATCAGGATCATTCGAACTAACTGACATAGAGTTCATCATCTCTTTCAATTTTCTATTTTTTCTTCCAACTACTCCATTTGACTCAGGTGAATATGGCGTAGTTACTTCATGAATAATTCCATTATTTTCACAAAATTCCTTTAAAGATAAATATTCTCCACCTCTATCTAATCTAATTCTCTTGATTTTTCTACTAAGTTGATTTTCAACCTCAGTTTTTTAAGAAATAAAAGCATTAAAAGCATCATCTTTATTTCTAAGCAAATACAACTTAGTATATCCAAAAAATCACCAATAAAAGTGACACAATATCTTTTACCACCTCTAGTCATAGTCTGTTTTAAACCGCCTAAATCAGTATGAGTCAATGATAACAATTCAGTTTCTCTATTTACGGAAAAACAAGTCTTTCTAGTACTTTTAGCTTCAGCACATATTTCACACTTGTTAATATTATTAGAGTCTACGCCAGATATTGATCCTAGTGACTGCATTTTCTTTATATATGTGACGTTAACATGTCCTAGTCTAGCATGCCATAGAGAAATATACTCAATCATATAAGGAGAAGCAGATACATTTTCATTTATAATATCAAAAATATTAAGTACAAAGAGTCCTTGGTTACAATAGCCCTTTCTCACAAACACATTATTTTTGGTCATTGTGATCTTATCAGAATCAAATGACACTTTCACTCCGGTTCTTCCCAACAAGGATATAAAGATCAAGTTTGACCTCATTGTACAAACATGTAGTACATCAACAAGGGCTAAAGTTTTTCCCGAAGTGAGTTTCAGGAGAAACTTACCTTTACCCAAGACTTTGGTAGTACTTGAGTCTCCAAGATAGACTTCTTCTCTATCATCCTTTACAGGAGTATAAGAGGAAAATGCTCTCGATTTGCACAAATGTGTCGAGTAGCCCCAGAGTCTACCACCCATTTTTTGCATGTGCTACAATGTTTACTTGAGAAATGACAGATGCAATAATATCACCTCTTTCAGCTAAGTTAGCCTTAGGAGTATTAGTTTTTTCTTTCTCATTTCTTGCTCTGTACCTGCACTGTGAGGCATGATGGCCTGCTTTTCCACAAACCAAACAAGAGCCCTTTTTCCTTTTAAGGTTAGGATTTTTAGGCTTGCAACCTTGAGACTTATTCATACCTTTTACGGTTGTTGTTGCTGCCTTGCACTAAGTTTTCTTTGAGAGTTGTCATCCTAGCTTTGGCGGATTCTTTTCTGTTGGAATCTTCAATTAGGATGTGTGTCACAATTTCCTCAATGGTGAAATTTTTCTGTTTGTGCTTTAAGTTATTTTTGTAGTAACTCCATGAGTTAGGAAGCTTTTCAATTAGCACTCCAGCAGCAAAATTTTCTGATAAAGACATCCCCTCGGCCTTCAAATATTCTAACAATATTTGAAATTCGTTAATTTGTATGTTCATCTCTTTATCATCTCTCATCTGCCACTGATAAAATTTTCTTTTACAAATTTTTATTTTGTAGCATCTTCAGCAGTGAATTTTTTAATTAAAGCTTCCCATATAGTTTTTGCTTCTTTATAACTGCAATACATGTCAAACAGTTTGTTAGAAATAGTTTTCAACATTGTATGACGACATACCATGTTGGATATTGCCATGATTTCATCATTTTATTATCAATATTTGCACTAGGTTGTGGATGGAGCAGTGCATGCGCAACACCATGGACATCAAGCAGTGAGAAAATACGTTCTTGCCAACGCTTGAAATTTTCATTGGCGAAAATTTCAATATTTGACACATCTGGAAATGGCCTGGCATATGGTAGTGCAACTGGGGCTGGAGCAGTGGCCGTAACGCCGATATTGATGGTGTCAGTAGTATTTTCAGTATCAATGTTATTTTCCATAGTTTCTTATATTTTAAGGATATGATACCGAAAATAACAACAACAACAACAACAACAACAACAACAGTAATAATAATAATAATACTGCAATAAAATAATTTTAAGCAGAAACACCAACTGGCTTGAGTCGTGCTGGGCACTATCCTAAAAAACTATTTCAGCAGTGTGAAGTATTTCTCCGGAATTAAACACGTCTACCTCTATTAGGGAGGATACAGGAATCAGCAAAATTAAATATTACAAACCCAGCTAGAAGGAAAAATGAAGACCAATTACTATAAAATATTAATTAAATAATATAGGAAAGAAGCTTGGAAGAAAGAGGAGAGAGAGAGACGTGTGTGTGTGTTTTGATTGTGCAAATTGGCTTAAGGAGGAACATTTTTATAGGCAAAAAATGTATGGATTTCTCTTGCCATTTGTCAAAGCATTTAGTCATTTGTCAAGTGTCTTGACATTTCTCGAGACAACTACATGCTTTTTGACAAGCATTAGTCTTTCTAGAAGGCCAAATAATTTTAAAATAATGCCACAAAGGGGAAAACGCAGAGGGCAAAAAACAGTTCTAAGATAAGAAAGGAGTGAAAACTAAAAGAGTAGCAGCTATGAACCTTCTTCTTCCTCTATGAATAAACAATCTAATACCACCATGAATGAGCCATAAAACCTCCACTAAACAACTAGCAAGAACTAGCCTCAAAAACGTACCAAAACTCACCTAAAACGACCTCCAAGTGAAATAAGTTGGTTGTTTCGTTTCGGCTGATACTCCGGTCCGCGGGCGAGTTTGGCCGATTTTTCTTATTTATAATTCAACACTCTATGGTTCTTTATTAACAAATTGAAAATTTCTGCTCAACAGAGTTCACTTTCTTATATTCCTTTAATATAAGGCGTAATATATATGGAAACTGTTATAAATACACTTCTATTTTAGGTGAATGTCTTTAATTAGAGAGATTCTAGAGTTCTATTCTTGGTAGCTAAATCATCCTCCTCCCTATAAATAGAGGTGCCCTCTACCATTGTAAATCACTCCTAACATTCTCTAAGTATCAATAAGAAGAACTCTCTCTACTCTTCTCTCTATTTGCTCTTGTTCTTGAGTTATTGTTCTTGTTCTTATATTATTTCATAACACGTTATCAGCACGAGACTCTACCATCTCAAGAACCATTCTCGAAAAATCTAAGGTATTTCCCTCTTCCTAATTTAATTTTCGATTATGTCTGACATTACGAAAAGAAAGTTCATTGCCCTTGAAATTTCGGGCAAGAACTATATGACATGGGTGTTGGATGCTGAAATCCACTTAGATGCTATGGGTCTCGGAGACACCATCAAAGATAGAGAAAAAGCATCCACCCAAGAATGTGCGAAGGCCTTGATTTTCTTGCGCCATCACCTTGATGAAGGTTTGAAGATTGAATATCTCACCGTCAAGGATCCACTCATCTTGTGGAACGGCTTAAAGGAGAGATATGACAACCTGAAGTTGGTCACTCTGCCACAAGCACGATATGATTGGGCTCATCTGAGGCTCCAGGACTTTAAGTCCGTTTCTGAATATAATTCTGCAATGTTCAGAATTACTTCTAAATTGAAGCTATGCGGGGATAATATCTCCGATTATGATATGCTTGAGAAAACGTTTACAACGTTTCATGCCTCCAATATAGTACTGCAACAACAGTACAGAGAGAAAGGCTTTACAAAGTACTCTGAACTGATTTCTCTTCTACTAGTGGCTGAGCGAAATAATGACCTGCTCATGAGAAATCACGAAAATCGACCCACTGGGTCTACACCACTGCCTGAAGCAGATAAGGTGCACTCTCATTATGCCAAACATGAAAAGGACCATGGTCATGGTCGTAAACGGGGTCATAGCCAGGGACGTAGACAAGGAAGAAATTCCAATGAAGTCCGTCAACCCCCAAGGAGAGATAACCGCCGAAAGCAGAAACGGGGTCATGAAGATCCTAAAGCAAATGGTTCAGAAACTATATGTTATCGTTGCGGTGGGAAAGGGCACTGGTCAAAGACTTGCCGTATACCAAGACACTTGGTTGACCTTTATCAAGCATCTCGAAAGAGAAAAGGCCCTGAAACAAATTTTATCTATGACGACAATGAGGACATCACCCACCTGGATGTGGCAGACTTCTTTGAGCAACCCGAGGGGAAAATAGACCACCTAATCGGCGATGGGTCCGTGATGAAAGAAGATGGAGTTATTTGATTTTATTCTACTTATTTGTATTAGTTAGTGAATAAACTAATAGTCATTAGTATTAGCTCGTATTAGTTAGTTCATGATGCAATGTTAGCAGTAGTTCTTTAGAATATCTTCAATATGCTCAAATATCAATAAAATTTTTTATTTTCCAGTAGGGGTAATCGACTAGCCTGAAAAACTAGTCGATTATCTACTATTTTCGCATTAAAGCTGAAAAATAATTGATCAACAATCGATTGTCTTTGTCTAACAATCGATTGTCGTTAAGACAGTGTAATCTGGAATTTTTCAAAAATCATCCACAATCGATTGTCTTTGTCTAACAATCGATTGTCGTTAAGATAGTGTAATCTGGAATTTTTCAAAATAGCCAACAATCGATTGTCTATGCATAACAATCGATTGTCTTAAAACAGTGTGTTCTGGAATTTTTCAAAATAGCCAACAATCGATTGTCTATACTTAACAATAGATTGTCTTAAAACAGTGTGTTCTGGAATTTTTCAAAATAGCCAACAATCGATTGTCTATACTTAACAATCGATTGTCTTAAAACAGTGTGCTCTGGAATTTTATTCAAAATAGCCAACAATCGATTGTCTATGCATAACAATCGATTGTCTTAAGACAGTGTGATCTGAAGTTTTTCAAAATAGCAAATAATCGATTGTGTGTGTTTAATAATCGATTGTCAATGTTCAACAATCGATTGTTTCTGTTTAACAATTGATTGTTTGAAGAAAATGTTTAAACTGAAATTTTCAAACTGCAAAGTAATCAATTATGGATAACATATCTGATTTTGATAGTCAACTGTTAGCAGCAGATTTTGAAAATATTATGTGACACAAACGAATTGAACTTGTTTATTCTTATATTCGTATATCTCTTTTGTATGTCAAACTATGGGGATAGCAAATATGGATATCTCACAAAGCGAACTTGGATCAACGTCCAACTGTAAAAGTATTTGCCTAGTTGATTCATGTACTACACATACAATACTCAAAGAAAGGAAATATTTCTCTCAACTAAATATGTGTAAGGCAAACGTTACTACAATCTCTGGAAGTAGTAAATTGATTGAAGGCTCCGGAAGAGCAATTGTAACTCTGCCCAAAGGCACGATGTTAATCATAGAGAATGCAATGTTCTCCTCCAAGTCTAAGAGAAACTTGTTGAGTTTTAAAGATGTACGCCGGAATGGCTATCATATTGAGACAATGGATGAAGATAATCTTGAATATCTCGTCATCACAAAGAATGTCTCCGGCCAAAAGAGGGTTATTGAGAAATTCCCGTCTTTATCTTGTGGCCTGTATTGGACAAGAATTAGTGCAATTGAGGCACATTCAACAGTAAACCAAAGGGTTACTGATTCCAATACCTTTGTACTTTGGCATGATCGATTGGGACACCCAGGATCGGTCATGATGAGATGGATTATAGAAAGCTCATATGGGCATCCGTTAAAGAATTTCAAAATTCTTTCGAATAATGAATATCCTTGCACTTCGTGTTATCAAGGCAAGTTGATTATCAGGCCATCACCAACAAAGGTTGGGACTGAGTCACCCACGTTTCTGGAACGTATACAAGGGGACATTTGTGGACCTATTCACCCACCTAGTGGGTCGTTTAGGTATTTCATGGTCTTGATAGACGCATCCTATAGATGGTCTCATGTGTGCCTGTTGTCATCACGCAACCTTGCGTTTGCGAAATTAATGGCACAAATAATTCGACTACGAGCACAATTTCCAGATAATCCAATCAAGTCCATTAGACTGGATAATGCTGTTGAGTTTACATCCCAAGCATTTAATGATTATTGCTTATCAATCGGGATAAAAGTTGAACATTCTGTAGCTCATGTTCACACTCAAAATGGTCTTGCAGAATCGTTAATTAAACGCCTGCAATTGATTGCAAGGCCATTACTTATGAGAACGAGGCTGCCCACTTCGGTATGGGGTCACGCCATCTTATATGCAGCAATGCTAATTCGTCTCAGACCGACGAATTACCACAAGTATTCCCCGTTGCAATTGGTTTTGGGTCATGAACCCAATATATCCCATTTAAGAATTTTTGGATGCGCAGTATATGTGCCTATAGCACCGCCATCCCGCACCAAAATGGGTCCGCAAAGAAGGTTAGGAATATATGTTGGGTTTGAATGCCCTCCATCATTCGCTACCTCGAAACATTGACAGGCGACTTGTTTACTGCACGATTTGCAGACTGTCGATTTGATGAGACACTTTTCCCAAAATTAGGGGGAGAAGTTGGTGAAACCAAACGGGAAATTTTGTGGAAAAATGCATCATTATCTCATCTTGATCCACATACCTCTATTTGTGAAAGAGAGGTACAAAAGATTATCCATTTGCAAAGAATAGCAAATCAAATGCCTGACGCATTTACGGACTTGAAGAGGATAACGAAATCCCACATTCCCGCGGAAAATGTTCCAATCCGTATTGATGTCCCTGTTGGACAATCATCTAGTGTCATATCCAATGAGTCAAATGCACGCCTGAAGCGTGGCAGACCATTAGGTTCCAAAGATCGAAATCCTAGAAAGAGGAAAAAGAACGATCAAAATGACACCACGAAAGAATCTCATTATTTAACAAATTCTGAGATTCATGAAGAATCCATTGAGCCCGAGACTCTGGAAAATACGGAACTATCCCTAAATCCAATTAATATTGAGGCAAATATTAATCGAGTGGATATTGTGGTGGATAATGCCTTTGCTTATAATGTAGCATCTAGCATTATGCAAGAATGTGAGGATCTCGAACCTCAATCTGTTGAAGAATGTCGAAAAAGACATGATTGGCCAAAGTGGCAAGAAGCAATTCAATCAGAATTGAATTCGCTGGCAAAACGTGAAGTTTTTGGCCCTATAGTTGAAACACCTAATAGTGTTAAGCCCGTTGGCTATAAATGGGTCTTTGTACGCAAAAGAAATGAGAAAAACGAGGTACAAAGATATAAGACACGCCTTGTTGCACAAGGTTTTTCTCAAAGACCTGGTGTCGATTATGAAGAGACATATTCGCCTGTAATGGATGCGATAACCTTTCGTTATCTCATAAGTTTTGCTGTCCATAAAAAGCTTGACATGCACTTAATGGATGTGGTTACTGCCTATCTTTATGGCTCACTCGATAATGAGATATACATGAAAATTCCCGATGGACTCAAGATGCCAAACGCGCATAATTCAAAATCTCGGGAAATGTTCTCAATTAAATTGCAAAGGTCCTTGTATGGTCTAAAGCAATCTGGACGAATGTGGTATAATCATCTTAGTGAGTACTTGTTAAAAGAAGGCTATATAAATGACGCCATTTGCCCGTGTGTTTTTATAAAGAAAACAACATCGGAATTTGTTGTACTTGCCGTATATGTTGATGACATAAACCTTATTGGAACCCCAATAGAACTCCAAAAGGCAATTGATTATCTAAAGGATGAACTCGAGATGAAAGATCTCGGAAAGACTAAACTATGTCTTGGTTTGCAAATTGAATATTTGGCAAACGGAATTTTTGTTCATCAATCTACCTATACAGAAAAGGTACTGAAACGGTTTTACATGGATGAAGCACATCCTTTAAGTACACCGATGGTTGTTCGATCACTTGATGTGAACAAAGATCCATTCCGACCACAAGAAAGGAATGAAGAGCTACTTGGTCCTGAAGTACCATATCTTAGCGCAATTGGCGCACTAATGTATCTTGCAAATACTACAAGACCTGACATATCCTTTTCAGTTAATGTCTTGGCAAGATTTAGCTCGGCTCCTACGAGGAGACATTGGAATGGGATCAAACACATATTGCGGTACCTAAAGGGAACTACCGATATGGGCTTATTTAATGGCAAGAATTGCAGCCCGGATCTTGTTGGTTATGCTGATGCTGGATATTTGTCCGACCCACACAAGGCTCGATCTCAAACGGGTTATGTGTTTACCTGTGGAGAAACCGCCATATCTTGGCGATCGACTAAGCAATCAATTGTGGCTACTTCATCTAATCATGCCGAGATAATTGCTATTCATGAAGCAAGTCGAGAGTGTGTGTGGTTAAGGTCGATAATACATCATATCCAAGACAAATGTGGTTTGAAGTGTGATAAACTGCCCACAACTTTGTATGAAGACAATGCAGCATGTATAGCTCAATTGAAGGGAGGATTCATAAAAGGAGATAGAACGAAGCATATTTCACCAAAGTTATTCTTCACACATGATCTTCAAAAGAATGGTGATATCAATGTTCAACAGATTCGTTCAAGCGACAATATGGCTGATTTGTTCACAAAATCTCTACCAAAGTCAACCTTCAAGAAGCTAGTTCACAAGATCGGGATGCGAAGACTTAAGGACATAAATTGATGTTCTTATCAGGGGGAGTTTAATGCGCGTTGCACTCTTTTTCCCTTACAAGGTTTTGTCCCACCGGGTTTTCCTTGCGAGGTTTTTAACGAGGCAACCAATAGGCGCATATTCAAACATGTGTACTCTTTTTCCTTACTTTAATTTTTCACATTGGGTTTTGTTTTAAGGTTTTAACGAGGCACATCATTGAATAAGACATTCAAGGGGGAGTGTTATAAATACACTTCTATTTAAGGTGAATGTCTATAATTAGAGAGATTCTAGAGTTCTATTCTTGGTAGATAAATCATCCCCCTCTCTACTCTTCTCTCTATTTGCTCTTGTTCTTGAGTTATTGTTCTTGTTCTTATATTATTTCATAACAGAAACATCTAAAGTTGGCACGATCTTTCACTTAGACACTTAAACTAGGCCTCATTCCAATTAGACATATTTCTTAAGCAATTCTCATTCCAATTAGACAATTAAACTATACTCTAACCCATGACTTATTTGGATAATATAATAAATAAGGGTGTTCAAAACCGATCCGAAATTGAAGCTTAATGGCTTACTAGTAACGGCTTAACGGGCAGGAATTAAATTTTTTTTTATTAACAGCTTATCGGATTGGGGACGAATTATTTAATTTTCTTAATGGGTAACCTATTAACCCGTTAAGAATATAAATATATATATAATTTATTTTTATTTATATATATTAAAAATAAAAAAATTAAAACTCTTGAAAGTTGAAAATGAATAACAAAATCAAACAAAGTTACAAATTACAATTTAGCAAACCCGTAGGCCGTATCCGTATGTTCTCATTTGAGTCATTTCTGTCTCTTCTCATTTCTCAGTTCTCACTACTCTCAAGTCTCTGTCTCTAGAGAAACCCTAATAAGTAATACATAGCAGCCACCGCCCGGCGCAAGCAGCAGCCACCGCCCGGTCTCCCTCTCACGGGTAGTAACATTCCTCCGCCACTTGATGTCTTTCGATTTGAGATAGTTATAAATCAATTGAAGAAGAGAACTTTTTTTGGTGTAAACTGAGATACCCTTTTTCTTTCGATTAGTTTACAACTTGATGTCTTTATTCTCACTCCTTTTCTTTTGTTGTTGTAGTGACTCATACATGGCTGAAAATATACAAAGTGATAAGGTGATGATGGGTGAAAGTGGGGCTTCGAATTCAAATGCAATAAGTCAAGCTCAAACAACGGATTCAAATATAACAAAAAAAGAGAAAAAGGTCAGTTGTGTCGGATCATTTTGCAGAAATTGTTACTTCTGAAGGGAGTACAAAAGAAAAATGTGACTATTGCTTGCATGAGTATGTATTTAAGACCAAGGATGGTACATCGACACTTCTTAATGATATGTTTAAGTGTCCAAAATGCCCTGCTACTATTAATAAAAAACAATCAAATTAAGGCTTTCAATCTGCTCCGGGGTAGTCAGGGTGACGTAGCCGTTGTTACTTGGAAATTTGATCAAGAAGAATGTAGGAAAGCATTATGTCGTATGGTAATAGTTGATGAGCTTCTTTTTAGCTTTGTTGAGAAAAAAGATTTTAGAGACTTTATGAAAGTGGCGCAACCTTATTTTCGGATCCCTTCCCGTAGTACTGTAACTAGGGATTGTTTTGATCTTTTTAATGAAAAAAAGAAAAAGTTGAAGAGGCTTTTTATAGAAACAAAATAAAGAGTATGTATTACCACTGATACCTGAAAATCTATATAAAGAATCAATTACATGTGTATCACTGCTCATTGGATTGATAGCGGATGGAATATGCATAAGAATAATTAATTTTCGTCCTATTGTTAGTCATAAAGGCGAAGATATGGCAAATGGTATTGGTAGGTGCTTACGTGGGTGGGGGTAAATAAGATCTTCACTGTCACAGTTGATAATGCAAGCTCAAATGATGTGACATTAAAGGAATTTTCTAAGCAATTAACAAAATGGAACTAATTTGATGAATGGCACTCACCTTCACGTTAGTTGTATGTCTCACATTATGAATCTTGTGGTCCATGATGGTTTAAAAGAATCTTCATTGTCTATTGAACGTGTTAGGCATGCAGTGAGATATAATAGGCAGTCTCCTGCAAGGTTGAAGAGGTTTCAAGATTGTTTTGATGCTGAACAACTTAATTCTAAGAAAAGTTTATGCTTAAATATTCCAACTAGATGGAACTCCACCTACTTGATGTTGCGTAGGGCTGTTGAATTTGAAAGTGCATTTTCAAGTTATGCTTCTAGTAAAATTGGCTTGAGACATTATCTTGAGCATTCTTATATTGATGTTGGAATTCCTACATGTGAACTTTTGAGCAGTGATTGGGAGAGTGTAAAAAGAATTATAAGGTTTCTTCAAATCTTCTATCTTCTTACATTGAAGATATCTGGATCACGCTAAGTTAAATGGAATATTCATTTTCATAAAATTTGCGGAGTCATTGTCTATTTGAAGCAATTGATAGAAAATAAAAATATAGTTTTAAGTGAAATGGCAAAGAATATGAAAGAAAAGTTTGATAACTATTGGGGTGATCCAGGGAAAATGAACAAGATAATTTTTATCATGGATCCACGTTTCAAAATCAAATTCGTTGGCTTTGCACTGGTAAAGATGTTTGGTGTAGGTCCGAGGGAAACTATACAAGTAGAAGTGACGAAGTACATGGCTTCATTATTCGGTGAGTATGTAAAGTCCAGCTCAAAAGGTGTTGTGCTTGCTTCATCTTCAGATTGTTCTTCATTGGACACTTCGACTTCTAGGCTTTCTGGCAGTCAAGCAAGCACCCAACAAATAGGACTTTTAGAATCACTCATGCAAGATATAAAAAATTATAAAAGTGGGAGTTGAGGTGTTGATACTAGAATAGAGTTAGATAAATATTTAGGTGAAGAAACTGAGGACGACACTAAAGAATTTGATGTTCTTCTTTGGTAGAAAATGAACTCAGCAAGATTTCCTATTCTTGCAGAGATGGCTTGTGATGTATTAGCTGTTACGGTTTCAAGTGTGGAATACGAATGTGTGTTTAGTACGGGAGGACATATTCTTGATTCATTTAGGAGTTCATTAATTCCTAAATTGGTGCAAGCTCTAGTGTGTCTTCAAGATTGGCTTCGAAATGAAAAATTAAAACAACCCATTAGTGTTGAGGAAGATCTTGATAAAATCGAGCAACTTGAACAAGGTAATAATATTGTTAATATATTTGTTGTATATAAATGTTGTTGATATGCTTATATTTATTGCGTTACTCATTATTCTAAATTGCTTCTTCAGATTTAGCTAGCAATGGAAATACCCTTCTGTAATTGACGTGTAGTGTTAATATATTTGGCAACAATTCGAATTTAACCTGTTGTTGTATTTGTTGTATTTACTATTGAAGTTCCTAAATTTGTATCACGTATGAATTCGAATTTAACCTGCTGCTGTATCTGTTGTATTTACTGTTGAAGTTCCTCTATTTACTTTATTGAAAAAGTAAATTCCTCTTTGAATATGTACATTTTGCACCTTGGTCTTGCTACTCCTTTAACACACATCAGCCTTCAAAGCACCTCATCGTTTTTCCATCTTGACAATCTTTTTATGCTTATTCTCAAAATTAAGGTAATTGTGTTCCTGTATTTGGAAAATGACTGGGAAATGGAGAAAATCTTCCAATGGTTTCTAATTGATCAGTTTAGCAGGTTGAAGTAGATTTCAACTTTACTGCCTTTCATTTCTTGAACCTTACAATGACTTTAACTTGTAATGTACAGCACAGTAGTTGTATGTACTGATTTAAAAAGGGTAAAACTCTCTATATATAACTGAAACTCGAAACTACATAAAATTTTGACTATCTGAAAACTTGCTTTGGATGATATGAATTACTCTACTAAACCATTTTTCTTCTTCTTTTCAGCAGGTTGAAGTTGAATGGGGATATGTAACATAGGTTGATGCTGCTTAGAGGAGACTTTTGGCCAATGCCCTACTGGACTTCTCTAATGAGCGTCCCCTGATTCAAGTAAAATAGAACTGGACAATGTAATTGAAATATGAGTTGTGTTCCTCCTAATCAGGGGTGTCAACCGGTTCCACCGGTCCGGGTCGATTTTTTTTCGACCCGTCCGGTTACCGGTCCGGGCCGGGCCGGTTACAAACAGTACCGGTTTTCACCGGGCTGGGTTGAGACAGGCTTAGATTGAACCGTACGGGTTACGGGTTGTAATGGTCCGGGCCGGGCCGGGCCGGGTTTCGTTATTTTGTTTTTCTTTTTTTTAGAATTACGTATAAATATTAAGTTATATTAATACTTTGTAATAATTGAATGAACACAACAAAAGATGGGAAAAAATTGCACTTATTGCAAGTGCTACTTTATTTCTTAAATTCAAATAAAGAAAAACTAAAATGTATCTTAAGTAGTAAAAAGTTTACATCTTTTGTAACAAGTAGTATACTAGTAGTAATCCGAATCATCAAATTCTTTGCATTGCCCTAGCAAGTTCATCGTAATCAATATGAACCGATTGACCTTCTTCTGGCGTGTTAAATTCGGATGGGTTTCCATGCGTTAATATATCTCCAAGTTCTTCGTCTTCTGGGCTATCAAGATCTTCCTTTCCTTGATTTCTTCGTTCCGATCTAATCCAATCTCTTAAACATACTAAAACTTCCAAAGCATTGCTTCCCAATGAGTGGCGTGTGTCTCCAAGTTGTTGTCTTGCTTGGCTAAATGCACTCTCGGATGCAACAGTGGAAATTGGCACATTCAGGACATCCCGAGCCATAGCGAAAAGAACGGGAAATTGCTTTGCATTTTCATGCCACCAGCCTAACGGTGAGAATTCCTTGGTGCGAGGCTCCTTTTGCTTCTGCAAGTAAAATTGAAGTTCATCAATATTCCTGCTACTACTTTGAGTGTTAGAAAAAGTTGAGAAAATATTAAAACTATCAATGCCTTCTTCATCATCTACATTAGAACTGCTACATTGCATAGCGGGATTTATGTTGAAGCACGAGAATTATCACATTGAGTTGCATAATAATTATATAGATGTTGTAAATGTTCATTTAGCTGGTTCATAGATGTTGTAAATGTTCATTTAGCTGGTTCAAGAGGTGGTTGCAAATTCAATTTTAAAATTGAAACTGCAGCATTATTGTTTGAAGCATTATCAAAAGACATACACAAAACTTTTTGGTTTAGATTATAAAATTCAACAACTTCAATAATTGTACTACTAATAAATGCAGCAGTATGACTCTGATCTTCATCATATTTAAAAGCAATAATACGTTTTTGCATACAAGTATTATCATCTATCCAATGACATGTAATTGTTAAATAATCATTTCCATTTACAGCATGGCCAATATCAGAAGTTAGACATACTCTAGAAGGAAGGTGAGTAAACAAATAACGTATGTATGTTTGATATTGGCCGTGAAGTCTAAAGATCTCTGCTCTACAAGTACTTCTAGGGATACCTTTAAACAAAGGATTGTATATCCTTTGAATATACATAATAAGATAAGAGGAAGAAGCAAAAGAAAAAGGTAGACAACCCAAAGCAATCATTTTCGCTAATTCCTCTCGATCCCTCATTTTATCATATTTTAGGAGACCTCCGGTAGTAGGGTTAATTGTTGTTTGACTTCCATCCCCATTAGCTCCCCATTCTATAGGATGGTTAGTCGACAGATGTCTAATAAGTGTCCCAGTCCCCCCTAAATTACCTCCAGTCAAATGTTTAAACGTTTCGTTACAAAGTTTGCAATTAACTCTATCAGTACCTTCTACTATATCAAAAAATTTCCAAACAGGACTTCTTTTTTTACGAGTAGAAGTTGGAGCCACTGGTGGTCTTCTACCGCTTGTTGCACTAGCAACTCCAACTCCAATACTACCAACATTTCCACTACTAGGTGTAGGTGGTATCTCATCTGCTATTCCAATTTCATTATCTTCTATTCCGTAATCTTCTTGTAATTGTTCATAATCAATATCTACATCTTGCAAATTAGGCGATGATTCAGAAACATGTGTTATTGGGTCATTACTATTATTACTACCAGAAGCTACAGGACTACCTCTTTTTTTACTTTCACCCCTACCAGTAACTTTTCTACACGCTCTTTTAGCAGCATTAAACATATTGTAAAAATGAAAATATAAGCTAAACTCAAATATGCAAATAAAATATTAAATAAGAGAAAGAGTTGGAGAGAGTGCACCGAATTCGACAATAAATTGAGCACTTGATTACGCAAATCCGGTGTTACCACGAACAAACGTCAAGCAAGTATTTCAATGTTGGACACTTGAACTTCAAGCTTAGAATTCCGATTTCCGAATGAGAAATTACGATAAATTAAATTCGGGAAAACAAAGACAATAAAATTATAAAATTAGAATATGAATTCTTGAAAATTGAAGAGAAGAGAGTGATTGATAATTTGAGAATTGAGAGAGAGATTGATAATTTTGAGTGAGGAAATGAAGAAGAGGGGAGGGTATTTATAGATTTTAAGAAGGGTTAATAATGTAACTTAATAAATACAAAAAAAAAAGTGTCCATTTCTGAAACACTCCCGTTGGCCAACGGTTCTGGACCGTTGCCAACGGTCCTGTGGGGCCCACATGTTCAGAATTTTTTTTTTTTTTTTTAAAAAAAATTTTGACCGTTGTACCGGTCCGGTCCCGGTCTGGGTCGACCGGTTCAAGCACTGTTTTGCTTACCGGGCCGGTCCGGTCACGGGTCTTAATCCTAAAATCCTAACCGTTCTAACCCCTCCCCCCCCAACCCAGCCCAACGCACCCCTTAAGAACCGGTCCGGTCCGGTCCCGGTTTATACCGGGCCGGTCCGGTTCGGTCCCGGGTCAACCCGGACCGGTTGACAGGCTTACTCCTAATACAGCAAGTATGGGTCTGAATTTCTTTTGTGTTTTCATGTAATTGAAATAGGAAAAGAAGTAGAAATGGAACTAGACAATGCAGCGCGGACAGAAAATGTGTACAATTTGCAAATATCTTCTGCTTTTTAGACTTTTAGTATTGTAATTCTGTTGAACAATTTTTGGACGTTAACTTACTGAAGTACTATTTTTTAGTACAAATGTGTACAAAGTTTTATGGCAGTAACAAGTACTGCAAATATATACAAGTACTGTCATTCTGTATAACATTGCAGAAACAGTTTACGGTAGGTATTAAACCGATAAACCACCCGATAAGAGCTAATCCGATACCAATCCGCCCGATATCTTATCGGGTGGCTAACGGATTAATACAATTAAAAGCTGATAACCGTTAAGCAAAATCGTTAAGAGTAAAAAGCCGCCCAATCCGCCCGATAAGCACCTCTTATAATAAATTCCTACAAATATCCTCACAAATAAACTTAACTTTATAACTAGATTTAGAGCACCTCCAAAACTGTTTTCTCCCTTCCTCTCCTTTCCATTTCTTATGTCAATTAGACCAGATATGCCTGGCACACACGTAAAATTCAACATTGGGTAAAACTTCTTTCAAAGTTGCAGCAAATTCCTACACAATAATTAATAATCCAGCAAAAAACATATGTCTAATTGGTATGAAAATTGCCTAAGAAACGTGTCTAACTGGAAAGAGACCTAGTTTAAGTGTCTAAGTGAAAGATCATGCCAACTTTAGGTGTCTCCGTATGTATTACACCTTAATATAATTTGCTTAATCTTTTAGTGCTCCATATTGTTTGAATGCCTTTGATAGCTTAATAATTGTTTTGTTGCATGTGTTTTTTCCAAGAGCATTACTACAAATTGTATGAGTTAAGATTTATATTCATGTGTTTACTTGATGGGTGGACGTTACTGATTTGCATATTCCATTGCCACATTAAATTTCTCTTTTAGATAAATAACTATTGAAAAAAAGGCAGAATAGCCTAAATGACACTTATACTAGTGTCATTTTGTCATGTCTATCCTCCTACTTTACTTTTTTTTATCCAGACACTTTAACTTGTTCAAAATCTATATTTTAAGCCCATCTGATCGTGTGTATATCTCACTTTCTTGACGTGGATGACACATCATATTCCACGTTATGTTTTATATTTTATCTACTAAAAATACTTATTATATACTATGTCCTTAAAGAAAAAGAAAAAATTAGTATTTAACTCAATAAATAAGTGAGTTTGTTCTCTTTTACAGGTAAGAACATACGCAGAAGTTAAATTAAATTGAGAGCAAAAGAGCAAGGCAATTTTGCAAGTAATTTATGTGAGATTAAAGTGTGCACTCCTGCAGCTACTTCAACGAGATAGAAGAACCAGTTCCATTGTATTTATTCTTATTCTAGTTCAATTGTAGAATGTGGTTTAAACTTCTACCTTTCAAGCGTTCATAGAAGTAATTGTATTAGGTACTTTGAGTATTCACGTTAGAGTTAACTTGAAGGTGTCGCAACAGTTGAGGTTCTATGCCACACTAGGATTAGAGTTAATCTTTAGGTTTACAAGAGTTTTGTAAATGTTGTTTTGGCTCATTGATTTTAGTGGATGTTTGAAAAAAATCCTACTGAGTAGTAGGTCGTGATTTTTTTACCTTTTGAGCCAGGTGTTTTTCACATAAAAATCTCTATGTTCTTTAATTTCCGTATTTTTAATTCTGCAAACAGTAGTAGTTAGAACACCTAGAAGAACCAGGCTCTTCTAGATCGAAAATTGGGTACCACAAAAATCACCTCGCCCCCCCCCCCCCCTTCTTGTGTGGTATTGACATTTGGAACATTAATTGGTATCAGAGCAGGTTATCCATAAATAGCTAACACCTTAGGAAAATATCAACATGAGGGAACCACCTGGGAACTGGGTAGGGAAATCAACTGCCAGGCATCCACTGTTCAATGGACAGTATTACTCTTGGTGGAAGAACAGGATGAAGGATCACATCATAAGGGAAGACTATGAACTCTAGGACATAGTCACTTATGGTCCTTTGGCAACTACAATGAAAAATTAGGAGGGGGTGGATGTACCAAAGACAAGGGCTGACTGCACTACTGAAGACTTGAAAAAGTGAGAGAAAAATGCTAAGTCCAAGAAATGGCTTGTATATGGTCTGGGTCCAGATGAGTACAGCAGGATCCAAAGCTGAACTACTACCAAAGAGATATGAGATACTTTACAAGTGGCTCATGAAGGAACACCCAAAGTGAAGAGATCCAGAGGAACACCGTTGTATTCTCAATATGAGAATTTACTATGAAAGATGGAGAAACTATTCAAAAGATGTATACTAGGTTCATTACACAGACAAATGAACTTATGTATCTTGGAAGGGTTATTCTTGAAGAAGACAAGGTTGAGAAAATCTTGAAAAGAGTTCTTTTAGTTGCTTGGGAAACAAAATCACTACTATTTTGGAATCCAAGAATATGGCTACTCTCAGACTGAATGAATTGATTGGAAATATTACTGCTTATGAATTAAGAAGGCAAACTAGGAAAATGGATACACCCAAGAAGGAGAGAAGCCTAGCTCTCAAAATTACAGAAGGTTCAGATCTGGAAGATGATGAGATAGTTATGATCACTAGAGATTTCAAAAAGTACCTGATGAGAAGAAAGGGTTCATCAAGAGGTACAAACTTTAACAAGGCAAGAGCTCCTGATAAACAAACCAATGACAGCTTCTATAAGTGTGGTAAGACTGACCACATGATCAAGAATTGCCCTCAATGGGAAATTGAGTGGAAGAAAAAAATGGCTGAACGAAGAAACAGGAAGAAGGAACATGTTCAACCCAAAAGAAATAAAGGTTCAGCCAAGGTATGGTTGCTGCTTGGAGTGAAACCTCTGATTAAGACTCAGAAGATGAAGCTTAAGAAGAGCAAGCTCTTATAGCCATTGCAGAATCAGATGATGATCAAGAGTTATGTATCCTGTATCACAAGGACAAAATTAATTTTTTGTCTAAAGAAAGATTGGCTGAGCTATTATTAGACTTCATTTATGAGTCTGAGATAGTTAACAATGAAAAGGAAATTCTTTCTAGGTAATGTGTTATCCTGAAAGCAAAATGCAAAAGTCTAGAATCTAGGGCTGATGAGAGTGATTACAAAGATGCTGAGTTGAAGAACCAGGTTCTTGAACTTGACAATAGTGTTCTAGAACTTAGGTCTGAAAACCTAAAACTGAAACTAGGAACAGGAAATAAGAAAGTTGATCACTCATTTCTCACTCTAGAAGAAAATATAGGAAAAATTAAAGATGAATTGTATAAGAAAGATGAAATGATTAAGGTCCTAAAGAAGATCTACGAAAGGTGAAACATGAACTTGCAAATGGAACAAAGCTTCTGATGCACTCTCCTGGTTGCAAGACCATCACAGTAGCAACAAAAGAGGACTTGGTTATGGGAATCAAGCTCCAAAATGGGACCCCAAAAACAAGTATGGCACACTTCTTGAGAATAAGATCTGCACCCACTGTGGTAAGACTGACCATTATAAAAATAAATGCAATGCAAAAGAAAAGGCCAGTCAAAAGAACGAAGTTTCTGTTTAAGAGAAACTAAGGGTGTCAACCGGGCCGGGTTGACCCGGGACCGGCACGGACCGGCCCGGTCAAAACCGGCCCGGACCGGACCGGTTTAGCGCGGGGGGGGGCCGGGCTGGGTTAGGGGGGGAAGGGGGTTGGGACGTAAGGCCTTACCGGGCAATTAACCCGGACCGGACCGGCCCGGAAAGAGAAATACCGGGCGAACCGGCCAACCCGGACCGGCCCGGACCGGTTATAACGGTAAAATTTTTTTTTTTTTTTAAAAAAAAAATTTTTTTAGCTGCTGGGGCCCACTTGCCCGTTGGCAACGGTCCAGAACCGTTGGCCAACGGGTCTTTTTGCATTTTTGGCCCTTTTTTGTTTTTTTTTTTGTTTTTATTAAATTACATTAATAACCCTTCTAAAAATCTATAAATACCCTCCCCTCTTCTTCATTTCCTCACTCAAAATTATCTATCTCTCTCTCAATTCTCAAATTAGCAAATATCAATCACTCTCTTCTCTTCAATTTTCAAGAATTCATATTCTACTTTCATAATTTTATTGTCTTTATTTTCCCGAATTTAATTTATCGTAATTTCTTATTTGGAAATCGGCATTCGAAGCTTGATTCTTGAAGTTCAAGTGTTCAACATTCTTGAAGTTCAACTGTTCAAGTGCTCAATTTATTGTCGAATTCGGTGCACTCTCTCCAACTCTTTCTCTTATTTAATATTTTAATTGCATATTTGATTTTAGCTTATATATTAAATTTTCCAATATGTTGAATGCTGCTAAAAGAGCGTGTAGAAAAGTTACTGGTAGGAGTGGAAGTGGTAGTGGAAGTAGTAAAAAAAGTCCTGTAGCTTCTGGTAGTAATAGTAATAATGAACCAATAACACATGTTTCTGAATCATCGCCTAATTTGCAAGATGTAAATATTGATTATGAACAATTACACCAAGATTTCGGAATAGAAGATAACGAAATTGGAATAGAAGATGAGATACCACCTACACCTACTAGTGCAAATGTTGGTAGTATTGGAGTTGGAGTTGCTAGTGCAACAAGGGGTAGAAGACCACCAGTCGCTCCAACTTCTAAATCTAATCGTAGAAAAAGAAGTCCTGTTTGGAAATTTTTTGATGAGATAGAAGATAGTGATAGAGTTAAGTGCAGACTTTGTAACGAAACGTTTAAACATTTGACCGGAGGTAATTTAGGGGGGACTGGCACACTAATTAGACATATGCAAAATTATCATCCTATAGAATGGGGGGTTAATGGGGATGGAAGTCAAACAACCGGTAACCCTACTACTGCAGGTCTCCTAAAATATGATAAAATGAGGGATCGAGAGGAATTAGCGAAAATGATCGCTTTGGGTTGTCTACCTTTTTCTTTTGCTTCTTCCTCTTATCTTGTTACGTATATTCAAAGGATATACAACCCTATGTTTAAAGGTATCCCTAGAAGTACCTGTAGATCTGACATCTTTAGACTTCACGGCCAATATCAAACATACATACGTTATTTGTTTAGTCACCTTCCTTCTAGAGTATGTCTAACTTCTGATATTGGCCATGCTGTAAATGGAAATGATTATTTAACAATTACATGTCATTGGATAGATGACAATACTTGTATGCAAAAACGTATTATTGCTTTTAAATATGATGAAGATCAGAGTCATACTGCAACATTTATTAGTAGTACAATTGTTGAAGTTGTCGAATTTTATAATCTAAACCAAAAAGTTTTGTGTATGTCTTTTGATAATGCTTCAAACAACAATGCTGCAGTTTCAATTTTAAAATTGAATTTACATCCACCTCTTGATGATATTTTTCATGTTAGATGTGCATGTCATGTTTACAATTTAATTGTTAAAAGTGGGCTCGATTTATTTTCAACTGAGATTACTCTAGTTAGAAGAGCTGTTGGAGTAATTCAGGGAAATAATAGACAATCTAGAATAAGAGAATTTAAGAACAAGTGTATGCAATATAACCTTACACCTAGATTCATGCCCGACGAAGTAGTTACTAGATGGAATTATACGTATATATTTTTAAAATGTTGCTACAAATATAGATTTCCAATAACAGAAGTTGCTAATGCACATTGTACTGATCCTAGGCGTATGTTAACCGGTGATACCTGGGAGGTCATTAGTGATGTGATTAAATTTTTACATAAATTTTATACTGCTACTGTTGTATTTTCTGGGGCATATTACCCAACTATTACTTTGGCTTTAGTACATATAGCTGAAATTTCTTTGCTACTATTTGAATTTAAGAAGAAAGATAGATATACGGATGCTGTTGCAAGTATGCAAGCAAAATTTAAAAAATATTTCTTTCCAATTCCTCCTGTTTACTTAATTGGTGCAGTTTTAAATCCTTCAATTAAAATGTCTGATTGTCAACAATTAATGAATGCTTTATACAATTATATGGAGATTGGGCCTACTGAAAGCCCAAATTTGTATGAATCTATGAACCAACTAAATGAACATTTACAATATCTATATACTTATTATGCAACTCAATGTGATAATGCTCGTGCTTCAACTGCTGCAAATCCCACTATGCAATGTAGCACTTCTAATGTAGTCGGAGATGATGATGAAGGCTTTGATAGTTTTAATATTTTTTCAACTTTTTCTAACACTCAAAGTAGTAGTAGGAATATAGATGAACTGCAATTTTACTTGCAGAAGCAAAAGGAGCCTCGCAGCAAGGAATTTTCACCGTTAGGCTGGTGGCAGGAAAATTCAAAGCAATTTCCCGTTCTTTACGCTATGGCGCGGGATGTCCTGAATGTCCCAATTTCCACTGTTGCATCCGAGAGTGCATTTAGCCAAGCAAGACAACAACTTGGAGACACGCGGCACTCATTGGGAAGCAATGCTTTGGAAGTCTTAGTGTGTCTAAGAGATTGGATAAGATCTGAACGAAGAAATCAAGGAAAGGAAGATCTTGATAGCCCGGAAGACGAAGAACTTGGAGATATATTAATGCACGGAAACCCATCCGAATTTAACACTCCAGAAGAAGGTCCAGAGGTTCATATTAATATGGAAGAACTTGCTATTGCAATGCAAGCCATTTGATGTAAATTGTAAACTAATTATGATACATTTTAGTTTTGAAATTTTGAATTTAAGAAATAAAGTAGCACTTGCAATAAGTGCAATTTTTTCCCCATCTTTTGTTGTGTTCATTCAATTATTACAAAGTATTAATATAACTTAATATTTATACTATACGTAATTCAAAAAAAAAAAAAAGATTAACCCGGCCCGGCCCGGCCCGGACCGGCTCAACCCAGCCCAATTGCAACCCGCCCCCAATTGAACCCGGACCGGACCGGCCCGGACCCGGACGGGTCATAAAATTTGGACCCGGACCCGGCCCGGCCCACCCACTGGTCACCTATAAGAGAAACACAAGCTGTCCGGTTGGGCAAGAAAGAAATTGATTCGTCCTTTTGCCCATAGAAAGGGACCCAAACTATTTTGGGTTCCTAAGACTAACCCCTGATTTCTTTTTGCAGGTTCAAGTGAAAGGGAGTAGCCAAATATGGTACATAGATAGTGGCTGCTAAAAACACATGACTGGGAACAAGGACCAGTTCCTTCCACTTGAGAACCTAAAAGAAGGTAATGTCTCCTTTGGTAATGAAAAGAAAGGTGAGATCATTTGGGGTTGGAAAGGTAGGTAAAACAGACTCTCATTCCATTTAGAATGTCTACTTGATAGATGGCTTGAAATTTAGCCTAATCAGTGTGTCACAACTGTGTGACAGAGGTAACCTTGTAGCTTTAACCTCTACCAAATGCTTTGTGATTAACCTTCCACTGACAAGAATGTTTTGCATGGAAAAAGAGTTAACAATATTTACATTGTAGATTTTTCAACTCTTTCAGAAAATGAACTTACTTGTTTAAGTGTGCTAGTTAATAATACCCTCCTGTGGCACAAAAGATTGTCCATGCTATTTTAAATCATCTAAACAAATTAGTCTCCAAGGACTTGGTGATAGGATTACCTAATATCAAGTTCAAGCAAGACAAAGTTTGTGAGGCATATGAAAGGGGGAAGTAGGTAAGGTCATGCTTCAAATCCAAGAAAATGGTAAGTACGTTCAAGACGTTGGAAATGGTTCATATGGATCTCTTTGGTCCAATGAGAACCATGAGCCGAGGTGGAAAGAAATATGCAATAGTGCTTGTTGATGATTATTCCAGATTTACCTGAGTACTATTTCTGACATCTAAAGATGAGGCATTTGAAATGTTTTGGTAGAAAAACTCAGAAACAATTAGGAAATCAACTTGCATCCACTAGGTATGACCATGGAACTAAATTTGAAAATGCAACGTTTGTTGAATATTGTGACAAAAATGGTATAGATCACAACTTCTCTACCCCTAGGACTCCTCAGCAAAATGGAGTAGTTGAAAGAAAGAACAGGACCCTTGAGGATATGGCAAGGACCATGCTTCTCTCTAGTAAATTACCTCACAGGTTCTGGGCAGAGGCTGTAAGCACTACATGCTACACAATCAATAGATAGATGACCAGACCTCTTGTTGAAAAAACTCCCTATGAGTTACATAAAGGGAGAAAACCAAACATATCCCATCTTAGGGCATTTGGTTGCAAGTGCTATGTGTACAATAATAGAAAAGACTCCCTAGGTACATTTGATCCCAGAAGTGATGAGGCAATATTCTTGGGATATTCTTTACATAGAAAAGCACATAAAGTGTTCAAAATAAGAACTTTGTGTGTAGAAGAAAGTGTGCATGTTATATTTTATGACACCAACATTCTTTCTAAGAGACAGGAACATGAGCAAAGCCATTGAACTGGTAAAGGAATTGACTGAATCCATAGACAAAGTAGCATCAAAAGAAAAAACAGGTGATGGAACAGGTTCTTCCACTTAGGGAAACCTGACAGGTGGAACTAATCAGGGAGAAATTGAAATAAAATCTCTACCATAACCTGTCTATGAACATGCTCCTCAGCAATAGAATAAAGGAGAATCATCTAGCATAAACCAGTTGGTGGTGAAATCCCACAAGTATCAAAGTTTCATCCCATTGAGAACATCATTATTGATCCAACATCTGGAATCAAAACTAGATCGCAACTAAAGAATCTGTGTGCACTTGATGCTTTTCTATCTCTTATTGAACCTAAAAATGTTGTTGAAGCTTTGCAGGATGCATATTGGGTCAATGCTATGAAGGATGAATTCAACCAATTTGAAAGAAGTCAAGTCTGGCATCTAGTTCCAAGACCCAAGGAAAGATCAGTCATTGGTACAAAATGGGTCTTCAGGAAAAAACTTGATAAAGATGAAACAGTTACAAGAAACAAGGCAAGACTGGTGGTTCAGGGCTACAGCCAAGAGGAAGGTATTGACTATGATGAGACCTTTGCTCCAGTTGAAAGACTAGAGGCAATCAGACTCCTCATATCCTTTGAAGTACATATGGAATTCACTCTCCATCAGATGGATGTCAAAGTGCCTTCCTGAATGGCTACCTCAAAGAAGAAGTATTTGAGAAACAACCTCCAGGTTTTGAAAGCAAGGAATGTCCTGAGCATGTGTACAAGCTGGACAAGGCTCTATATGGGCTTAAGCAGACTTGGTATGAACGACTACCAAAATTCCTACTAGAGGCTGGGTACAAAAAAGGTAAAATTGAAAGCACTTTATTCCTAAGGAAAAAGGGTAAAGACCTCCTTGTTGTGAAAATATATGTTGATAACATAATATTTGGGGCCACTACTGATAGGTTGAGTAAGGACTTTGCAAAAGTAATGGGAAGTGAGTTTGAAATGAGTATGATGGGTGAACTAAAATTCATCTTAGGCTTGCAGATCAAACAAAGCCCAAATGGAACCATGATCCATCAGTAGAAGTATACGAAAGAACTAATCAACAAGTTTAAAATGGTGGACTCCAAAGAAATAGCTACACCTATTGCAACTGCAACTAAATTAGATGTTGATTAACTTGGTTCATCAGTTGATCAAAAGTTGTATAGGAGTATGATTGGTTCACTTTTGTATCTTACTGCCAGTAGACCTGACATTGTTTTCAGTGTATCGCTTTGTGCTCGTTTCCAGGAAACCCAAAAGAGTCACACTTGACTGCTGTCAGGAGGATATTGAGATATATGAAAGGCACCACTGATTTGTGTCTTTGGTATCCCAAATGTAGTAATTTTGATCTAGTAGGATATGCTAATGTTGATTATGCAGGTTTCCTAGTGGAAAGGAAGAGCACTTCGGGTATGGCATATTTCCTGGGTTCATGTCTTGTGTCATGGGCTACCAAAAAGAAAACTCAGTAGCCCTAACTACTGTTGAAGCTGAACATGTTGCCGCTGCTTCTTGTTGTGATCAATTGCTATGGATCAAACAACAGTTGGTAGACTTTGAAATTGAACTGGGGTGTATTCACATTTTCTATGATAACACTAGTGATATAAGTATGACAAAGAACCCTGTTCATCATAAGAGGACCAAGCACATAGATTTTAGACACCACTTCTTAAGAGATAACCATGAGAAAGCATTAATCTTAATAGAATTATGTGCTACTAATAAGCAAATAGCTGACATCTTCACTAAAACACTGAGTAGAGAAAATTTTGAAAGGAATATGTTGGAATTAGAGATGATTAAGATCATCTAAAAGGTCCAGTTCAGAATGCACAATGAAAAAAAATGAGAAAAAATATTGGTTAGAAGTTCTTAATATTATATAAATATCTAGACTAATTCTTACTCAGTTTCATACTTTAACAGTATACTCCTGTGACATATGTTTATATGGCTCAGTGATCCCTTACAAAGTTTTTCTATTCTGACATTTGAGGCTTCTGGGTTTATATCAAATGGACCGTAGAGCTCTATGCACGCCACTAAATGGTGCTATTTAACGCTTGGGTTCGCCCAATACAAGAACTACAGCCCAACCTAGCTGAATCACCATATCTGATCCCAACTCCACCGCCCGAATATCTAACATATCTCTCATACACGATCATCCCGCGAGGAATACTTCTAAAATTCATCCGTGCAACATAAAAATCTGAATATCAGCAGTCGATCAACTAGGAGGGTGCCGTAATACCAAAGAAGTATCCATAAATCAAAACACATTGCCGCTTCTGAAATATATACTCTCATCAAGTCGTACAAAATAGTAATGTCATTTACCTAGTTACCTAAAACTGAATGTAGAATCCATAATGATATAGAAATATGATGAGTCTAGACACCATCAATGTAACTCTCAACTTCTATCCATATACATTTCTGTAACATTCTCAATTGCCACGTATAAATCTTGAATTCATTAGAACCATTCTTGAGAGCCATCCACTCTACTCGAATCTCAATAGCACCACCCAAATGGACCGAACAACCTATGCCCCATTTTCACCCTGATGATAAGCTATAATTACATAATTTAGTCGCTTATTACACTCTAATTTACTACAATTTTATTGAGTTTGAGCTCTCATCGCTTGTGCTTTACAATAATTGTGTATTTTATGACTTGTAGGAGTTATTATGAGATATGTGGATGTTATGGAATGAATTCAAGTAATTTGGAGCTTTGAAGTCAGAGTAAAAGCTTAAGAAATTAAGTTGGGATCGTGTTCGAGGATTAACGGATGATAGTTAGGACGAACAAAAAATCGAGTAGGCATATTGCGCACTATCTCGTAAAATGCACATAACTTTTCCCTCAAAACTCCACGTGGGCTCCAAAATATATGATTGGAAAGCTACTCAAAGGGATACAATCTTCATGTTTTACGTTTTTCCAAATTCCAAACGAAACAGGGTGAAAAGTGCATGTCAAGTGCACGACCGTGCATTGGCCACCTAGACGGGGCAGAACACTGGGCAATGTGCGTGGTCTGAGCACGGTCCCACCGTGGACGCGCACGTCCTATCGAAAAAAGTGTCTTTTTGGCCTAGGAGAAGGTATAACTATTTAAGACAAACCCTACTTAATATATATACATGAAAAAATGGTATTTTGAGGACTTTTGACATAGTTTAGACCTAAGGAGGCTAAGGAGACCGGGGATTCGACCTAAGGAGGCAAGAACACACTAGGAGCAATGCGGAGAATTCTTCTACGAGTTTTTCACTTCCTTCTTCCTATTTCTATTGTTGGTTATGAATTTTAGTATTGTGTTTTCATATCCTTTTATGAATAGCTAATTATTTAGTCTAAGGTTGATGGAACCAATTGTTAGATGAAATTTTGACTCAGTTTTGTTATAATCGAGCCGAGTTTATTATATAATTGTTCAACTATATTTTGTATGGTGATTAACTGAATGGGCCCTTGATTAATCATGTCTATTCGTCTGGTATTGCTTGAAAAAGAATACTAGGTTAGATTGTTGTTGAACAATACCACTTTGGGTAATTGAAGAGATTCATTACTTGAATTTAAAAGTGGGGTTAGAAATAACGAAACTTTGGTAGGATAATTTAGAGCTGCATAAATTATCAGCCAGAGTAGTTAGAGAGAATGCTCTAGTAAATTATCATAGTGGATCGAGAAATAATTGCGGTAATGCATAGCTCATAATCCTCATAGAGTATTACGGCGAGATTATAGAAAAAGAGTTAAGGATTAATCTAGCAATTGAGGAAATCAATACCCTAGATCTATCTACTATTGAATTATCTTTAATTTGGAATATTGTTATTCTTAATATCACTTTACTTTAGTTAAACAAATCCCAATATTTATTGATAAAAATCTTGCACTCGGGAATTGTTTGAGCTTGCACTAGCATCACTAAAAGTTGTAATAAATAGGTTCGTTTCCTGAGGATTCGACTCTGGACTTGTAAACCAGATATATTTATAACGACCGCTTTGTCTTTTATAAGGCATAGTTAGGTGTGATCAAATTTTGGCGTCATTCTCGAGAGCCATCCACTCTACTCGAATCTCAATAGCACCGCCCAAACGGACAAAACGACCTATCCCAATTTGCACCCCAACACCCTAAGAAGTAATTCACATCTCTAAGCAACCGAGTGAACACCGACTCCATGACGTTACACCTTTACGAATAACAACTCAATCGTCCAGTGTATCTCATATACCCATAAAGCATAATACAACCCTTATTCAAAAATTCCTTTACTCGAGTCACCCCTGATATCGACCTCTGCAAAGCATAACCGATTCGCAATATACCTCAAACTAAAACTAATACAACACATAACCGCGCAATCAACCCATCGATAACCAACTCCCCTACTTGGCTCAAAGCCTAGGAATAAAGAATTTGGTAACTTATAATACCCCTACTCTGTTGCCACCCAAAATCCGCATTGAAATTCAACTAGATCCTTCATAATCTTATGTAACACAAAACTATCTAATATCTTAAATCATCTGTGAATCTCACATTCACCTTTGTAACACTCAAGAAAACCCTCATAATGATCCCAGACCCAAATTGCACTACATATAATTCGTTGGTAAAAGATGACTCCTAACAGCACAACATAGGAATCACACAACCTCACGACACCCCGAATGGGATAACTCACATGCTTAGCCTCAACTGACATCTTTCTATACCCTTTAACAGTCATAACTACTATGCAAATACTTAGTCTTACCAATTCTGAACTCATAAACAAGACATGAAAAATCTACTTCACTCGACAATTAAACAACATGAAAGGTCCTTCAACATACCCATAACTCGAGATTACACATCAAATCAAGTCAGAAATCAAGCATCAATTTACATCTCAATCAAACTCTTCTTCACATTCAAACCATATAAACACTTCACAAAGTCATGTCATACTCATTACATAGCCGCCCAACCACAAATTCTACCAGTAGGGAACTACTCACACAATAATCATCCATGTGCTCAAGCTACAGTCAAAACCCGGCCTCAAGTCCCCCAAACTGGCCATCATCAGCGTACTAAAATTACATCTCATACCTCATCACTGGAATCATAAGCCATCGATGAACAGTTGATACTGAGCTCTCACGTGCACATATGAATACAAAGTGTTCAGTAGTAAATATGAATTTTTAGATCAAATTTTTATATAATTCTACTATATCGACTTGTGTGCATGGTGGGAATCAGTTCCCAGATGAATCAAAGTTGAACTGGGAGAAGGAACCTAGTTTTGGAAGTTTAAACAATAAAAATTGGATCGGAATTGGACTTTTAAGTAAACGGCCCCAGAATGGGTCGTGGATGATCTCAATAGCTTCGTATGGTGATTTTGGACTTAGGCGCATATCCGGATTTCGAATTTGGAGGTCATAGGATAAATTGAGGTATTTCGGCAAAAGTTGGAAAAGTTGAAGTTTGGAGAATGAAGAAGTTTAACCCATAGTTGACTTTTGTGATATCGGGGTTAGAATATGATTCTGAAAGTTGGAACAACTTGGTTATATCATTTTGGACTTGTCTGCAGAATTTGGCATCATTTCGAGTTGAATAGATAGATTTTGGCACAAGTTTTGGAAGTTAGAAGGTTTGAAAGTTCCTAAGTTCGATTCTTGGTGTTATTCGATGTTTTGGCATTGTTTGATATGATTTGAGACCTCGAACGAGTCTGTGTTAGGTTATATGACTTTTTTGTGAGTATGGACGAGGTCCCCCGGGCCTCAGGTATGTTCCGGGTGGACTACAGTTCAGTTTCCCTTTTTTTTTGAACTGTTGTTTTCTATTTCTAGTATCCTATTTCACGATCGCGAACAGCCTTTCGCGTTTGCGATGCTTTGCTGACTACCTAGAAATTCTTCTTCACATTCACGTAACACTCCTCGCATTCGCGAACCTTTGCTTCATCCTTCTTCGCATTCACATCCTTGTCTTAGCGTAGTGTTACTTTGGAAGGTGAGTTATTTCTTCGTCGTGTTCGCGTTCAAACTCTTACATTCGTGAAGGTCTGCCTTCCCCTTCTTCGTGTCCGCAGCCCCTTCATCGCGTTCGCATACGAACTTTTTGGTAGCTTCATTCTTCTCTTCTTCGCGAACGCGAGCCCTTTTTCGCATTCGCGATGCTTTAATATCTGGGCAGAATATAAGTTTTCCAAATCGATGGTTAGGCCATTTTTAACATTTTTGGAGTTCTAGAGCTCAGTTTTGGGCGATTCTTTGTGGGTTTTTCAAGTAGAACGATTGTGTAAGTGTTCTTCACCTAGAATTGATTATATTCCATGGATTTATCTTTTTTTTATCATTTAATTTATGATTTGGGTTGAGTAAAATGTTAGTTTTTGAAGAAAATTCCTAAAAATAAAAATCGTGATTTGCGGGGCCAAATGGTGTCGAAATTTAATAAATTTGTGTGGTTGAACTCATTTTGGAATGGGTGATCGAATTTTATAAAATTTGACAGGTTCCGAGGTGCGGACCTGGGGGTCGACTTTCGGGTCGATTTTTATATTTTTGTAAAGTTTGAAACTTTATTATTCAGAATAGTTCGTTATTCGATTTATGTGTGTTTTGGAGTTGTTATAGTTAGATTTGAATTTATATATATATATATATATATATATATATATATATATATATATATATATATATATATTAACTTCAATAACTGTTACATCCTTAATTCAATTAGTTTCTCAATTATATCCCCTTAAATCGTCTGAGGTTGTATTTTTAAAAAAAAAGAGTTTCTACTAAGTTTTAAGTTATCAACTCCCCCATTAAAGGTAATAATTCTTCCAATATTGTATTTTAAATTTAAAGGGGTACTTTCTTACTCGAATGATTTCTAAAACTAACTTCATCTTTTCTTGCCGATTTTTCAAGCTTATTTAGAAATTAAAATTTAATTTATATTATGTAAATAGGACTTCTTGAACACATCAAGTGCATTTGTAAGGATATTTTGTATTGTATAGCATGTAAATTTTGTTGTTAAGAGTGAGATGGAAGATATGTGGGTACAAGGTGTTAAATGTGCAGAAAGATCGAAGGTTGAGATTATGATATGAGAAATCGAGGATTGAAATAGTCGGGATGGTGTATTAAACATGATGTGATTGATTGGATTGGCATTATTTTATTTAATTGGATACATTCTTACTTGTCTCCGTCTCTATTACGTCAGTGTTGAATTGCTTGGGTTATCCGATTTACATGGTTTCTGTTTGCTACTATATGTGCTCTCCTTTTATTGATTATACTATTTGTACTTGGATTTTCTCTCCGAGGTTGATATCACTTCGTTTTCTTTATCTTGATGTTTTATTATCATAATTTGTTCAATTCATTTGACCAGTAGGTGTCCCGACTATTCTTCGTCACTATCCCACCGAGGTTAGTCATCGCGGTGGAGACAAGGTAAACCCGCTGCAATATTCGCAAGTGGAGTCACCTTCATTTGTATGTATTTCCATTTACTCTTTTTGTTTCGGGGCAGTAATTTCTCTTAGATAGACTTGTGACTTGTACCACCGATTTTGAAAATTTTGATTTATTCAGAGTTGGTTAATTTAAAGTTAATAAGCATCAATGTTATTTCAGTTTATGTTAGGCTTACCTAACTTAGAGACTAGGTGCCATCGCGACTCCTTCAGAGGAATTTTTGGGTCGTGACAGATACTCTCTTGAGAACCGAGCAACGATTCCTGCATAAAATATAACATCATTTTCCTCTATAGATGCTATTATTATACATATAAAACAGTGATCATTAGCACCTGCAAAGATGAAACTTACTGCCAGTTGAAATCTGGAGGAATATCTAATTCCAAATTATCCAGCTCTAAAATTCCACAGGTTGTGTTACTATTTTCTTGTGATAAATGGCAAATGCAATGAGAAAGATCCAAGATTATGTCCAAAGCTATCAAGATAAAAGCAAGAAGTTCATCACACAACAGAGAATTAACATCATTTGCGTCAGCTCTTTATGATTCTCCAGCTAAAGTCGGGATGAACTCATCAATAAATTTGTGTTGCTCGAAATTTTTCACCTTGCACTTTTCTTCCAAATACTCCAAGAGCTCCACATCAGATGGTTAAACATCACACCAACAGGTAGATGAGGCCATACCTGAGAAACATGGATCAGTAAGCAGCAAATTATTAAAGTAAATTTGAAGAACTAAGTTATAATACATGTATTTGCTGGCCTAATGACAAGAGGGGTTGCTCTGATGGTAAGCAACCCCCACTTCCAACCGAGAGGTTGTGAGTTCGAGTCTCCCCAAGAGCAAGGTGGGAAGTTCTTGGAGGGAAGGATGTCGGGAGTCTATTTGGAAACAGCCTCTCTACCCCAGGGTAGGGGTAAGGTCTGCGTACATACTATCCTCCCCAGACCCCACTAAATGGGATTATACTGGGTTGTTGTTGTTGCTGTTTGTATTTGCTGGCCTAAGTTTGAGCTAAGGGGAAAAGGAATACATTTTACTGCAGGGACACTTACCTAATCATGAAAAGAAGCAAGATCCACCATATGATGTATTAAATGTCAAACTATCCCTGTTAACTTGTCCTGCAAAATACAAGCTAAAGACAAACTTCACCTACGAACAAGTCTAAACAAGATAGCGAAAGAACATCAATTCAAATTCGAAGTAACAATTTCAATTCATGAGAATTATGAGAGTCCCAAAAAGAAAATCCCAATGAGGCCCAAAAAAGAAGAAGAAATAACACCTGCAAATAAAAAGCCTTAATTTCTAATCCAAATCCAATAGAGAAATAGGACAAGGTCAGTCGTACTTCTTCTGTAATACGCAAACACCTAGCCAATCGATACCGAAAATTAAATTTTGCAGTACAAGAGTACGATTACCTTGATGGAACAAAGCTAAAGCATCGAACAAACACAGCCAAAACTTGGGAAAGATTAATTGAATTTCAGGCTTAGCAATGGAAAAAAGCCGAAGAATTAGGTTTAAACTCCAATTTAACAGCTCAAAATTAGGTAAAACCTATAAATTTGCCAAGTAAGAATTAGGTAAAGCATATAAAAAGAAGAATCAGAGCAACACCCATAAATCGCAGCAATTGTAAATATTTTTCGAATAAATCTGTACAACAAAATATAAATAAAGACCAAGAACAACAAACTAACCAATTGACCTGTAGAAACAAAAAGGATGTACTGGGAGAGCAGAGCAGGTTAATCACTTTAAGATACAAAGAAATCTAAAAAAAGCAGAGGAAGAAGAAACCCCAATATTAAGCAGTGGCTGTAGAGGTAAATGTCCAAGTATAATGCTGATAGTATCAGGGGAAGATGTAAAATAGGCTTTGAAAATGTCCCAGAAATTTCCATTATTTACAAATTTCTCTGATGGCAATTAATGTAAAAATGTTGAAAAACAGGGGCAAAAATATAAAAACGGAAGCTGGCATGTCGATGGAGACGCGTCTGTGTCAGCTGATACACTCGCACTTTTAACATAGTAGAAAGAGAATGAATATATATCGAGCAACTTTGCCAACAAAAATTTAAATATAAAAAAACTTTAGTTGTCTTGTAGTAGTTGTTATTTCCTGGAATTCTCTTACATATAATAGTACTGAAATATATTATAACCAAACAACAATTTTCTGAAAACTGATTCAAGCAAACCAACTTCTTTCAAAATTATATAAAACCCAAACAAAATTCAAATGTCTAGTTAGAAACTACTCCATCCATACGTTTCAATTTAAATGATAGACTTTTCTCATTAGTCCGTTAAAAAAGTTACAGTTTTATATTTAGAAATAGCTTAACTTTATTTTTTTTATTTTATCCATTTAACCCTTAATAAGAAGGTTTGTAGCTACAGAAATGTCATGGCCCTACAAAGCTTTTGCCCGTTAACTTTTAGGACAACATGTTTCAAAAATCTTATTTTTTTCCTAAACTGTGTCAAGTAAACTATATCATCTAAATTTAAATGGAGGGCGTACTAGCTCCAACTGTGACGCCATAAATTATAAACAACAATATCCAAATGCCACGTAAGAAAGTACTCCATCCGTTTACTTTTACTTATCCACTAGGGGTGGCAAATGGGCAGGTCGGATCAGATATGAGCGGGTCAAAACAGATAATTCAAAAAACGGATAAATTATCCGACCCGACGGGTATTGAAACGGATAAAAAATATTTATTCGACGAATAATATGGATATCCATTTTATCCATGGCCTCGTGAATATGATCACTTATGGGAGAATTCTTAATCTTCTAAACTTGAGGAACCCCAATTTGAGGCTTTACAAATTTAAAAGTTAAATATATTAGTTATCCAATTGGTTAACCATTTTCTAATTGAAAATTATAGTTTTTATCCATATTCGGCCCATTTTAAAATGGTTCATTATCCAACTCATTTTTTGATGGATAATATGGGTGGATAACTGTTTTCTTTTAACCATTTTGTCACCTCTACTATCCACCATTGGCTTTACACATCCTTTAAAAATTAATAAATATAGTGCATAATTTACCATATACTCATATTAATTAGTGTATAGTCTCACTTAATTGAAAACTTATTTTATGATAGTGACAAATAAAAATGAATAGAGGGAGTACAATATAAATCGGCTTTTTCTTCTTCGAATGCAGTTGCTTATGAGAGTGGTAATGCGTCAGGGGAAAAATGCTTCTGCCTCTCTCTCTCCTCTCCCCGCAACGGTAACATCGACAAAGCCCCCCAAGCCCCCTCTCCCCCTCCCCCCTCCGGCGAACCCTCCCTCCGGCGACCCCCTAAGCAAGTTCTCTCTCTTCTGTCTCTCCCTTCTCTCTCTCTCTTCTCTCTTCACTACCCAGCCCTTACCCTACCAGCCCCACCTGCCAACCCTAACTCCGGCGACCCCCCTTCTCCGGCGACCCCCCAGTAAGGTACCTCTCTCCGTTCTCTCTCTCTTCTCTCCTCTCTCCACACATTCTCTTCTCTATTCCCCCTTCTCTCACGCCCCCTTCCCCCTAGGCAGCCCCCTCGATTTTTTTGGGGGTTTGTTGTGTGCCTGATTTTCAGGTACAAGCCGCAGCGGACAAGGCGAGCTTGTGGCATTTGGACGCGAAAAGCAAAGCAATACCGGACGAAACGTGCGAAAGCTACCGGTAGTTAATATCGGGCAAATCAAAGCATACTTCCAGGTTTTTCCATCGGGAGTTGGTACATCCCGACCTCCTTTTCTACTCTGTACACCATTTTCTGTCTAAGCAACATGTGTGTGGTTTACTTTATCGATTCCTAGCTTGCATCCTTTTGTGTATTCCGCTGTAGTACATTTGCGCTTCACTGTTCTCCATAATCGGTTGGAGGGATAGTGGTCGCGGCGGGAGATGGTACTGTAAGGTCATGTCCTCGTGGGGTGGGGGTGGGGCAGAAGTGAGTAGGGGGGCTAGGAGCAGTTCTCCGGGTAGGGCGGGAGGCAAGGGTGGGAAGAGGGTAGCGGACGCTCATAGATTAAGGATCGGGTCGTGGAACGTAGGCACTCTGACGGGTAAGTCCATTGAGTTGGCGAAGGTTCTTCAGAAGGGGAGGGTCAACATAGCCTACGTCCAGGAGACTAGGTGGAAAGGGTCTAAGGCGAGGAATGCATACGAGTTTAAGTTGTGGTATTCTGGGGTTGTGAGAGGTAAAAATGGAGTGGGCATCTTGGTAGATAGGGATCTAATGGAGTATGTGGTCGAGGTTAGGCGAGTGAACTTAATGTCTATTAAGTTGGTTATTGGGGGTTGCATCCTCAACGTCATCAGCGATTACGCGCCGCAAGCGGGCTTAGACGAGGAGGTTAAGAGGCGCTTTTGGGAGGGCTTGGATAATCTGGTGAGTAGTATTCCCAATCTGAGAAGTTAGTCATTGGTGGGGACTTTAATGGTCATATTGGGGCTGATGCTGGTGGTTATGGTGAGGTGCACGGTGGCTTCCGCTTTGGGGTTAGGAACGGAGGAGGCACGTCACTACTTGATTTCGCCAGGGCTTCCTAGCTTTTGATTGTGAACTCGACATTTCAGAAGAGGGAGGAGCATTTGGTCACCTTCAAGAGTTTGGCGGCGAGGACTCGGATTGATTATCTCCTTCTCAGAAGGAGCGATAGGGGTATGTGCCAGAACTGCAAGGTTATTCTGGGGGAGTCCATTTCGACTCTTCATAGACTCCTAGTGATATATGTCGCTCTCTGGGTGAAGAGGAAGAGGAGGGGTGCTCGGGGACAACCGCGGATTAGATGGGGTGCTTTGACTAAGGAGAAAGCCCAGGAGTTGGAGAGGAGGTTAGCTGAGGGCGGAGCTTGGAGAAGTTCTGGGGAAGCGGACGCTATGTCATCAGAGATGGTGAACTTGGTTAGGTAGGTAGCACGGGATGTGCTCGGGGTAGCCAAGGGCTATTCAAGCAGACATTAGGGTGACTGGTGGTGGAACGATGTCGTCCAAGGAAAAATAGAGGTGAAGAAGGCGGCGTTTGCTAAGTTGGCAGGGAGCGCAAGTGAGGAAGAACGCAGAGCGAATAGGGAGATCTACAAGGTGGCGAGGAAAGAAGCAAAGCTGGCGGTTACGGAAGCTAAAAACACGGCGTTTGGTCGCATGTACCAGGAATTAGGGGAGAAAGACGGGAACAGGAAGTTATTCCGGTTAGCTAAAGAAAGGGAAAGGAAGGCGCGTGATCTTGACCAAGTTAGGTGCATCAAGGACGAGGATGGTAGAGTTCTGATGTGGGAGTCTTAAGTCAAGTAGAGGTGGCAGGCGTACTTTCGAGACTTACTTAACGAGGAGGGGGATCGTAACATAGACATAGGGGAGCTGGGGCATTCAGAGCAACATAGAGTCCTTGGGTACTGCAGGCGCATTTGGGCGCAGGAGGTCATGAGGGCTTTGCGTAGGATGAGTAGGGGTCGAGCGACCTTGCCTGACGAGATCCTGGTGAAGTTCTGGAAATGCATGGGTAGGTCAGGAGTGGAGTGGATCTCCAGGTTGTTCAATGCGATCTTCAGGACCAAAAGGATGCTGGATGAGTGGAGTACAATGATGCCCTTGTACAAGAACAAATGGGATATCCAGTGCGGCAACAACATCAAATTAATAAGTCACACCATGAAGGCCTGAGAGCGGGTGATTGAGGCGAGGGTGAGGGCGATGACATCTATATCTGTGAACCAGTTTGGTTTCATACCGGGCCACTCCACTACTTAAGCTATCCACCTTGTCAGGAGGCTGGTGGAATAGTTCAGGGATAAGAAGAAGGACCTGCACATGGTGTTTATCGACTTGGAGAAGGCGTACGACAAGGTCCCAAGGGATGTGCTATGGAGGTGCTTGGAGGCGAAGAGTGTGCCGGAAGCCTACATCAGAGTAATCAGGGACATGTACGATGGAGCTAAGACTAGGGTTAGGACGGTGGGTGGCGACTCAGACCATTTTCCGGTGGTTATAGGGCTCCATCAAGGATCGGCGCTTAGCCCTCTCTTATTTGCCTTGGTGATGGATGCTTTAACCCGACATATTTAAGGGGATGTGCCTTGGTGTATGCTATTTGCTGATGACATAGTCTTGATAGACGAGACGAGGGTCGGTGTTCATGAGAGGATAGAGGTATGGAGACAGAATCTTGAGTCTAAGGGTTTCAAAATAATCAGATCTAAGACAGATACCTGGAGTGCAAGTTTAGCGCCGAGCCGAGCGAAGTAGGCAGTGACGTGATGATTGGATCTCATGTCATCGCCAAGAGGGACAGTTTCAGATATCTTGGGTCGGTGATTCAGGTTGGACGGAGAGATAGACGGGGACGTCACTCATCATATAAGAGCGGGGTGGTCGAAGTGGAGGCTAGCATCAGGAGTCCTATATGACAAGAAAATTCCACAAAAATTCAAGGGGAAATTTTATATAGCTGTGGTTAGACCTGCCATGTTGTATGGAGCGGAGTGCTGGCCGGTCAAGAACTCTCATGTTTAGAGAATGTATGTTATGGAGATGAGGATGCTCAGGTGGATGTGCGGGCTCACAGGTTATATAAGATTAAGAATGAAATTATTCGAGAGAAGGTGGGGTGGCCCCGGTGGATGAGAAGATGCGAGAAGCGAGGCTCAGGTGGTTCGGGCATGTGCGTAGGAGAAGTCCTGATGCCCCGGTAAGGAGTTGTGAGCGGCCGGTGGTGGTCGGCGTGAGGTGAGGCAGAGGGATGCCTAAGAGGTATTGGGGAGAGATGATTAGGCATGTCATGACTAGAATGGGGGTTTCCGAGGACATGGCCCTTGATAGGAAAGTCTGGAAGTCTAGTATCAGGGTTCTAGGATAGGGGCTCCTAGAATTTTTCGCACTCCTCTCCCGGGGTTGGGTGAGGCTTGGCAGGCTATCCATATATGATTTGTATATTGGATTGTGTCTCCCTTATAGTAGTTATTTATGGTAGTTACTGTTTGATATTATTGCATGCCATTTTATTTATGGTTCTTATGTTTAGTTAATTATTTATGATATTTCTGCTGGAGTTACTAATGCTCTTTTATTTTTTGTTTTGTCTTTGTTTTTCCTCTCCTTCCCTGAGCCGAGGGTCGATTGGAAATAACCTCTCTGCCCTTTCGGGTAGGGGTAAGTCCTGTCTACATATTACCCTCCCCAGAACCTACTTTGTGGAATTATACTGGGTAGTTCTTGTTGTTGTTGGAATACAATATAAATCCCGGAAAGAAAAAAAAGAAAAAAAAAAAAAGAAAAGGCTGAAAGTGTTGAAGCGTGAAAGAACAAAATCCAAAAGTCACGTCTGGTAGGGAAAAAAAAAGCCACGTCTGAAAAATAAAATAAGAAAAGGTGAAATTGCTGAACAGAGCTTTGACTTTCCGGACACCCTCTCTAAAACCCAGGGGAGGGAAAACTACCTGAACTGAAAACGGTTATTGCTTTAAAGGTTTAGGGTTTCATCTCAAATCTTCACTGAACTGTGCTATCTTTGGCTCTTCACACAGAATTCCCCATGAGTTTCGAACCTTTTGCGTGTTATTCATGGCTGACACCAGACGTTACCTTTCCGATCAACCTTTAGGTATTTCTTGCTTTTGTCTCCTGTTAAATTGTTATTCACTAATGCACAACCTTAGTAGAAAAATGCGCTTATTGTATACCAATTTATAAATATGGTAAAATATTTTATGTATATTTGATCAAGTTCAATTGCGCTCTTCTCTCATCACTTTCACTTTTCATTTCTCTTCTCTTCGTCGCTGATTCATACTCTTCTTGTTCATAAATGCAAAATAATCTTGTTGGATATGCGACTCTTGGAGTATTTAAATGTATTTGATCTAGTTCAGTTGTTTCTTGTCCAAGTTTCTCTTCTTATTACATTCACTATTTTATTTTGTTTTTTTAATGGAAAAAAAAGAGTAATACAGATTTCCTTGTCGCAAAGACTTGTCCAATGTATTTTGTTTTTGGCTTTTTCTCATTCTACAATCCCTCTGATGCATTTGTTCCATTATATACTGAATGAGTAGTTCTGACAATTTTGAATAAGTTCCGCTGCTGTGTTTTTCCTTCCTTCTTATATGTGCTGCTTATTTAGATCTGAATAGATGTTAACTTGGTATGTAATGTTATAATATGCAAGTTTTGGTTTGGATTGGTAAAAACTCTTGAGATTAAGTCATCTGAAATGTATTTGGTCATACTGGTGGTATGTCATTTATGATTTCTTTTCAGCTACATAGTTTTTAATTATGTATATATAATTATGCATATCTGGTAGATCTCGAACAGATACTGCAGGAAACCCAGCACCGTTGGCTTCGGCCGGCTGAAATATGTGAAATCTTGCGCAATCATCACAAGTTCTACTTGACTCCCGAGCCCCCAGTCAGACCTCCAGGTTGATGATTATTACGTGCATCTATATTCCTGCATTAACATTTCTATGCAATAGATGTCAGGAAATCAATAATTTGACATGCTTCTAGTTCCGAAACAAATTGCAAACTGTACTGAAAGTAGTGTTTTGGGAATTAGGAGATGTTCACTGATGGATCGTGGATTTTCTTTTGCATTTATTCAAACTAATGTAGCTTTTGGTTTTCAGGCGGTTCCTTGTTTCTATTTGATCGGAAAGTACTACGGTATTTCCGTAAAGATGGTCACCAGTGGAGAAAAAAGAAGGACGGTAAAACTGTGAAAGAAGCTCATGAAAAGTTGAAGGTGTGCTGTTCAATCTATTGTCCTTAAGCCCACTTGATTAATAGCACTGCCCACTGTTATCAATGCTTAGCATTGGTGTTTTCCCTCTTATCTTCGTCTTGTCAGTACCAAAGACACTGGTGTCGTGCTGGGGAATTTAGTATCTATTGGGTACATTTGCACCTAATAAATTTTTTTTTGCCTATGTTTTTCTGATTGCCCTTTTCAATCTGTAGTGGAAACAGGAGATTGTTAATAAGGAGGTCATTCTTCACATCTTATGATTTTATCACTTGGAAAGAATTATTTCCCAGTGAATTAGAATCTGTACATGTTTCAATCTTACGCTGGTGTCAGTGTAAATCAAGTGAAACAGCATTATGTTTCAGCTTGAATTGACTATTTTAATTGGATATGAATTCTTAGGCGTCTTAACGTATTTACTGGTGCAAGTCAAATTGCGCTGAACAGATATAGAAGATTCATGTACTCAACTCACTTTGTTTGGGATTAAGACGTAGTTGATTCATTTATGAAGTCCAAAATCCCTGTCATCAGATAAAGATTTTTTAATGTAATGGAACCCAGAATTCCTTAAAGTTACCTTCCATGGTAAAGTTGAACAAGTAATACGGAAACTCATCATATTAGAAAAATATGGATATTTATTCAAGCTGCTCTTTGAGTTACTAATTTCTACTAAACAATACTGAAACCTTTATGACCAATTGAAGTCCAAACATAGTAATTTAGATGACTTAAATGAAGACTAGACGACCTAATTTAATGCAACACACTGAGAAATAACCTTTTTTTGCACTTCGGATGTACTGTTGACTAGGCTATTGTGCATGTATCATTCTCTTCATTCACAACATCAACTTTTTTTTCTGATTGCAGGCAGGCAGCGTAGATGTTCTTCACTGTTACTATGCCCATGGAGAGAACAACGAGAACTTTCAGAGGCGAAGTTATTGGATGCTTGAAGAGTGAGTCTCTCTGCTGTATGATATTCTGTTAGCTTGGTCTGTGTTGTTTCTTTGATGTTGAGGACGTGTTCTAGGGGAAATGGTTATTGCAGAAATAGAGTATGTAGTTTGTTAATTACTTATTAGTTTCAATTTCTTTACTATAATTTTATTTTCCGGTGGTTCACGTGCGTCTGTTATGATGTTTGTCAGTTATCTGGATATTCCTTACTGTGCATTTTATTGTCAAGCTTCGAAACATTAATTCGATTTCGTGCTATACTTTAGAGATAAAAAAGAATGAGAATGTATAATATTGTTCTTCAAGGGATTTTTGAAAGGTTGGATTTGTGGAGTCTCTCTTTGCTTTTTGTGGGGCCTAGTAACCTTGATTCAGGCATGTTCCCTATACATCTCTATATTGGCTTTCCTTTGCAAGAGACTTCGAAATTAAAAGCTGATAGGATTGATTGCACAATTCTTTAGCTGAGGGTCTATCGGAAACAATCTCTCTGCCCTTCTAGGGTAAGGGTAAGGCTGCGTACATCCTACCCTTCCGATACTCCACTTGTGGGAATCCATTGGGTTGTTGTTGTTGTTGACTGATTGCCCATGGTGTGATTTCTTCTGAAGGGGTATTGAATGATATGGAGGCTTCTGTTAGTTTTAATCTTGTATGGCTTCCCAAATGGTGGTTTGGGCTTGGGCAGTCTGGTGTTCCAAAAGATTCTTTGGTTACAAAATTGTCATGGTGGTCGCCTTGAGAGCCAAAATATTTTTTGACTTACGCAATAGAAAGTAAATTTTGTTAGAATACTTCGGAGGCAAGAGTACATGATAACTTCACATATTGAAGTCGGCGGAGGTTTACATCACGGTGGGCTCCTCATTCCTTCCCCTAGTATAAGAGGATTTGATTTCAGGTAAGCCAGCATAGACTTTGATTCTGAGAGAGTTTTGTTGGGTCCAAACGCACACAAGGTCCGCAAGTAATAAAGTGGTTCCCACGAAGACTTGTGATTAATTATCGACTAACTCAAGCTAACTACGAATTGTCTATTCAAGGGATTTCTGAGAAATGATTGTGGTGTTTACTTAACTAAAACTACTACGAAAATTAACAAGCAAGCAAGGAGATAAGGATATAGGTAGAGCACACGAATAACTTAGGAGCAAATTCTATGATATCATAGATATTCTAGGGTTATGGGATTACTATCTATCCTGTTGAGTTTTCTAGTTGATTAAACTACTTGATCTATCTAATTTGTTGATTAAAAAGGTTTATTCTGCTCGTGAGGTTCTTTCGATGCCTTGTTCGCCTATTCAAACTAACCTAATACTATACATTTATAGAATGAGAATTAACTAGAACGCATGTGTAATTCCCGCAAGAATAACCAAGTAAGACAATCTGTATATGTTTATCCTAATCACAAATCTATTCCTCGATGCCTAGATTCAAGAACTTACTCTATTCAATCCTATATGTAATCTATAGTTTCCACTTTTGGGTTTAACTATAAACTCATAAATAGTGTTCTACTATTAGCTATTCAGTAAAATTATTAAGAACAAGATTGAATAATCAAATTAATAAGCAATCTCAACAACTGTTAAAAGTCAACAATCAAGAACAACCCGTAACCCCATAATAAGAGGGGTTTTAGCCACTCATAGTCGTATGTGTGAGAAAGCACGGGAGAAAAATTATAATTGATATTAAACATGATACAATGAGCCCTATATATATATACACATAACCTATCCTATTCCTAATACACATTGGATTAGGGTTTTACTATTTACATATTCTAACACTCCCCCTCAAGCTGGTGCATATAAATCATATGTACCGAGCTTGTTACATATGTAGTTAATACGAGGACTAGTGAGGGATTTGGTGAAAATGTCTGCAAGCTGATCATTTGACTTTACAAACTTTGTAGCAATATCTCCCGAGAGTATCTTTTCTCTAACAAAGTGACAGTCAATCTCATTGTGCTTAGTTCTCTCATGGAACACTGGATTTGACGCAATATGAAGAGCAGCTTGATTATCACACACAATTCTCATCTGACTAACATCACCAAATTTCAGCTCTTTGAGCAACTGTTTGATCCAAGCTAGCTCACATGTCGCCATAGCCATTGCTCGATATTCTGCTTCTGCACTAGACCGAGCAACCACATTCTGTTTCTTGCTTTTCCAAGATACCAAATTTCCTCCTACTAAGACACAATATCCAGAAGTAGAACGTCTGTCAGAAGGCGATCCTGCCCAATTAGCATCGGAGTATCCAACGATCTGCTCATGGCCTCGATCCTCAAACAATAAACCTTTACCTAGGGTTGATTTTATATACCGAAAAATGCGAACAACTGCATCCCAATGACTATCACACGGAGAACCCATAAACTGGCTCACAACACTCACAGAAAAGGAAATGTCAGGTCTTGTCACTGTAAGATAATTTAATTTACCAACTAACCGCCTATATCTTGCAGGATCGTTAAGAGGCTCCCCCTGTCCTGGAAGAAGTTTAGAATTCGGAACCATCGGAGTGTCAACAGGTTTACAACCTGTCATTCCTGTCTCCTCAAGAATATCTAAGGCATACTTCCGTTGTGAGATCACAATACCTGAGCTAGAATGTGCGACCTCAATACCCAGAAAATACTTTAGTGTGCCCAGATCCTTAGTCTGAAAGTGTTGAAAGAGATGTTGCTTCAATTTAGTAATACCATGCTGGTCATTGCCGGTAATAACAATGTCGTAGACCTCCAGATAAATACAGAGATGTGAATCAGAATGCCGATAGAATACAGAGTGATCAGCTTCACTCCGAGTCATGCCAAAGTCCTGGATAACAGTGCTAAACTTACCAAACCAGGCTCGAGGAGACTGCTTTAGACCATAAAGTGACCGGCGCAAGCGACATACAAGGCCACGAGACTCCCCATGAGCAACAAACCCAGGTGGTTGCTCCATATAAACTTCATCCTCAAGGTCACCGTGTAAAAATGCATTTTTAATGTCCACTGATACATGGGCCATTGGCGAACAACAGCCATAGAGAGAAAAAGGCGGATTGATGCTATCTTAGCCACGGGAGAGAAGGTATCACTGTAATCGAGCCCAAATATCTGAGTATATCCCTTGGCAACAAGACGAGCCTTAAGACGATCAACCTTACCATCTGGACCAACCTTGACTGCATATACCCAACGACAACCAACAGTAGATTTACCTGAAGGAAGAGGGACGAGCTCCCAAGTAGACATCTCGTCAGTCATAGCCTGTCGCCACCCTGGATGAGACAATGCTTTACCTGTAGACTTAGGGATGGAAACAGAGGACAAAGAAGATAGAAAAGCATAATAGGGTGATGACAAACGATGATAACTTAAACCGATATAATGGGGATTAAGATTAAGGGTGTTTCATATACCTTTTCGAAGTGCAATCGGAAGAGACAAGTCCGCAGTAGGAGCATGGTCAAGTGCAGGATGTGAATCAACCGGGCCGGATGCTGGGCGAGGACGACGATGATATGTCAAGAGTGGAGTGTCTGTTGCACGGAGTCTAGGAGGAGCCACACTAGACTCTCCAATAGTTGGAATGGGTAAGACTTCTGTAGCGGAAGGTGAAGGAGGAGATATAATAGACTCCCTAAAGGCCGGTATAGGTAAAACCTCAGATATATCAAGATGGTCAGAATGGTCAGAAGAGGTAAAGAAAGGTTTAGACTCAAAAAATGTGACATCGGCTGACATAAGTTACCTACGAATATCAGGTGAATAACAACGATAGCCCTTCTGAGCACGAGAATAACCAAAGAATACACACTTGAGAGCACAAGGAGCTAACTTATCTTTCCCAGGAGCTAAGTTATGAACGAAACAAAAAAAAAGTACGATCCAGTACAATACCACTCAGTGGTGTCTGGGGAGGGTAGTGTGTATGCAGCCTTACCCCTACCCTGGGGTAGAGAGGCTGTTTCCAAATAGACCCCCGGCATAAATCCCCAGAATTTGCTTCTGGGGAGACTCGAACTCACAACCTCTCGGTTGTAAGTGAGGGTTGGTTACCATCAGACCAAGTCCCTCTTGTCTTATGAACGAAACAAGTGCTCCCAAAAACACGAGGGGGAACAGAGTATAAGGGTGACTGGGGAAACAATATCTCATACGGAATCTGATTTTGGATGAGAGATGAAGGCATCCGATTAACCAAATAACAAGACGTGAGAACTGCATCGCCCCAAAAACGCAGCGGAACATGAGATTCAATGAGAAGTGTGCGAGCAGTCTCAATAATGTGCCTATTCTTTCTCTTTGCAACCCCATTTTGCTGAGGGGTATAAGGACAAGAGGTCTGATGAATAATTCCGTGAGAAGTCATAAACTGCTGAAATTGAGAGGATAAATATTCTAAGGCATTATCACTGCGAAGAGTGCAAATAGAAACACCAAATTGATTTTTAATTTCAGCACAAAAATTTTGGAATATAGAAAACAACTCAATTTTTCATTAAGAAAATCCAAGTACATCTTGAATGATTATCAATGAAACTAACAAAATAACGAAATCCCAAGGTTGAACTGACTCTACTAGGACCCCATATATCCGAATGAACTAAAGAAAAAATAGACTCTGGATGACTCTCAATACTACGAGGAAAGGAGGCGCGGGTATGTTTCCCGAGCTGACATGACTCACAATCTAATGTGGATAAACTAGACAAATTAGGCACCATCTTCTGAAGCTTGGACAAGCTAGGATGTCCTAAACGACTGTGAAGTAGGTCTGGAGGATCTGCAACTAGACAGGCCTTGGAGGATGTTAGTGAGTTAAGGTAGTAGAGTCCTTCTGATTCAAGTCCTGTTCTAATCGTCTGTCCCGTACTGCGGTCCTGCATAATAAAAGAATCATCAATAAAATATATACCGCAATGGAGGGCACGAGTCAAACGACTAACAGATGCAAGATTAAAAGGACAGCCAGGGACATAAAGAACGGAATCTAGAGTGACAGAGGGTAGAGGATTCGCTTGTCCAACTCTTTTTGCTTTAGTTTGAGACCCATTAGCTAAAGTAACGTTGGGAAGAAAATGTGAATACGCAATATTTGACTAAAGGGATTTATTACCAGAGATATAACCAGAAGCAGCTGAGTACGCAACCCATTGTTCAAGAGGACTAGACTGGGAAACACAAGCAAAAGAATTACCAGCAGCAGAAGTATCAGCCTGAGCAACAGTGGCTTGTGGAGATGTTTGCTTACTTGCTCGATATTTAAGGAACTCATTATTCTCCCCTTCAGATACAGAAAATCCCTGGTTACCTGTAGTCTCGGTCTGAGCAACATAAGCATTTTTGGGTGGTCGACCATGTAAAGAATAGCACACGTCACGAGTGTGACCAAGTTTATAACAATAAGAACACTTGGGTCTAGATCTTCCAAAACGACCTCCTCCTCGTCTATTATCCATAGTATGAGATGCCCGATTGTCCACTGATTGGGATATGAGGATAGATGAATCAAGTGTCTGTGATGAGCTCACTGGGTAACTCGGTGCTGCAGCAAGGCGAAGTAATCGAGAGAATAATTCATCATTTGTGGGGACAGTCGGACTAGCCAAAATCTGATCGCGTACTGAGTCGAGATCATTAGGAAGCCCAGCAAGAGTAAGAACTAGAAACAGCTTTTGTCGTTGCTCTTGCTGCTTTGCAACGCTAGCAGAAACTGGCATCAACGTCTCAGATTCCTCCATAACTGCCTGTACGTGTCCCAAGTAAGTAGAGATATCTAATTCCTGTTTCTTTAAATTTGTCATCCGCGATATCACATCATAGAAGCGAGATATGTCATTAGTGTATAAAGTACGAGCCTTTTCCCAAACCAAATAACATGTTTGGAATGGACGAAACAAGGGCATCAACTTGGAATCAATAGATCGCCACAAAATACTGCATAGTTGAGCATCGATCTTCTCCCAATGTACTTTGGCTTTTTCATCTCCTTCACTAGACTCCTTGATTAGATGATCTTGAACACCTTGACCTTTACACCACAACTCGACAGACGAAGCCTAAGCTAGGTAGTTTGAACCTCCCATTAAAGGTTCCGAGGTAATCATAACACCGGAACTGCCAGAACCCGGGTTTCTAGACCCGAAAGCATCGAGTCCCAAAGACATTGTTGGGTTATCACCGAATAATCAGAAAAAATCAAAGTTGTCGGAATTAAAAAATAAAAATATGGATAGGCTCGGAATTCGAGGGCGATCAGATTGACCTGAAGGAATTTTTTGAAATTCTGGCCGGAAGATGTCTCACACGCCGGCGCGTGGGATAGACTCGCCGCCGCCGGTAGAACTCCGGCGGGCGCGTGGCGGCGCGTGGGGGGTTATTTTCCGGTGATATTTTCTGGGGTTGGTCGGAATTATATTCCGAGCCTTGTGGTGGTGTCGGATTTTGCACAACACCAACAAAAAGGTGATTTCGTTAAGGACAACCTCCTAAGTCGCCGGAAAATTGCACGGCGACGAGGTCTTTCTTCCCGGAAGTTGCTGGAATGACGCACATCTATGATATTCTCACTGGAGCTCTGATACCATGTGAGAAAGCACGGGAGAAAAATTATAATTGATATTAAACATGATACAATGAGCCCTATATATATATACACACAACCTATCCTACTCCTAATACACATTGGATTAGGATTCTACTATTTACATATTCTAACAGTATGAACAATCACAAAAGTGTTTGAAAACATAAAACTACAATTATTAGAGAAAGAGATGAAGGATGCGATGGTTTCGTGCTCCAAGTGTATTTCGTAGCTCCTCTTGCCTCCAAATATGTCCAACCCCATCCAAAACGAGTTTAGGGGTATTTATCTGTGAGGGTTGGAGTGTCCTAGTCCAAAATCAACAAGGTGACGTTTAGGGCGCTGCTTTTTCCTCTTTAGGCGCCATGATTTTCTTAAAGGTTGTGCAAAAAGCAAAAGTCAAGTAAAAGAGATTAGAAGAAGTATATTCCCTAGCTCATCTTTTAGTGCAAGGGCTTTTGACAACAATTCATGTGCTTCATAGATATATACAATGATTATTCTTTATGTTGAAATCCTATAGTCTCTAAAGAAAAAGAATGAAGGTGAAGATATTAAAAACAATATCCAATGTTCATAGTATTGATATGGTCCTTTATAGATTTTGACATAGCTTTTGTTCTTGATTTGCTTTTACAGAAAGTTGGAGCACATTGTCCTTGTGCATTATAGAGAAGTAATAGAGGTATTTCCACATTAGTTTAATCATTTGGTGCTTTTTGTATGTCTGTGTAATCATTAGGTGATTTCTGTATGTCTTTTTCGAGATAGTTGCTGTTTGTTAATTCTCTTATTCTACACTTAATATCTATTTTCTGTTTTATATAATCCTGCATCATATATCTTTGCATGCATTTGTCTGTGTTCTCTACTTTGTAACTTTTGGAAGTGATATCCATTTGTTATCTGGCGAATGTAATGGATTCATTGTATTCTTGTTTTTAGACCCGGACATGAGAAGAAAATATCTAGGGTAGAGGAAAGGGGAATATAAGATGAATATATATTCAATAACCTATGTTGCACGGATTGCTCAAAATCCCTGCCGCACCAGAAGAAAATCTGAAGAAAATTGGTCAAAAATAATCTGCCTTGAAAACCAAACCTGTCTCGACAGAACCGGAAGGAGTTTGTGTTGCAGACAGCCACCAAGAGAGAGAAAACTCGGCCTCTTTGATAAAAACGGAACCCTAGTGTTGCGAGGGAGATAACTCACCTCAAAATGCAGCAATGGCTTTGATGCCATGTAGATTTTTGAGAAGAAGAAAAGACTTCTTGTATTTCTATGTATTTCTTACATCCCTAAGACAAGGTATTTATACACTATGTCCTATGACTATTTTAGGAAAGAAAATAAATTACAATCAATTACAATGAATCAGAATAAAATCAAATCTCAATCAGAATCAAATCTTTTCTAATAATTAAGCCAATCAACATTATGTAAATAACTCTAGTCCCACATGGTATATGAGTAAAATATGTACTGCGTGTAGTTATAAATAGGGCTATTGTAAAACACTTAGTAGAAGATTAATAATATATTTTAGGAAGCCCGGCGAGTGTAAGGACTAGAAACATCTTCTATCGTTGCTCTTGTTGCTTGTCAATATTAGCAGAAACTGCCAGGAACTTCTTAAATTCTTCCATGACTGCCCGTACTTGTCCTAAGTAAGTAGACATATCCAATTCCTGGTTCTTTAACTTTGTCATTCGCGACATCACATCATAGAAAAGAGAGATATATCATTAGCTTATAAAGTGAGAGCCTTTTCCCAAACTAAATGATACGTCTGGATGGACGAAACAAGGGCATCAACTTGGCATCAACTTGGAATTAATAGATCGCCACAAGATACTACATAATTGAGTATCAATCTTTTTCCAAAATGCTTTGGTCTTTTATCTCCCTCACTAGCCTTTTTGGTTAAGTGATCTTGAACACCTTGATCTTTGTACCACAATTCAACAGAGGAAGCCCAAACTAAATAGTTTGAACTTCCCATTAAGGGCTCTGAAGTAATCATGAAGCTTGAATTACCCATATTTTAGAACCAAATACATCAAATCCGATAGACATAGTTATACCAAAATAGCAAAGAGAAGTACGAACAACAATAATCTCACCAGAACAGTAAAGAGAAAAGGGCTGGAATCTGGAGAAAGTCATTGGATAATAGAAAATTGGTCAGAATTTGGTTTAAATTTGATGGGTAGGCTCGGAATTGAAGGAGAATAAGTTGTCCTGAAGAAATTTTTTCAAAAAGTGGCCGGAAATTGCCTCACGTGCCGGTGGGTGACGTCGGAACCTCACTGGAAAATTTTCTTCCAACGACGTGTGAGTTCACTGGAGGGTGGTGGTGGTGGTGGTGGTGGTTGTGGTGGGTTCTGCTTGAGATTTTTTTGTGGGTTGGTCGCCGGAGGTTGATCTACTTTGTGATGGTATTAGTTTTTGCACAACATTTAGAAATAATGATTTTTCTTGCGGCAGACCTGTGTTTGCCGGAAAAAAGGCTTCTAGTTGACTGATTTCTCTTCCTGGAGTCGCTAGAATTTATTCTCAGCGATAAATCTCTCACGACTTATTTGATACCATGTGAAAAAGTACGGGAAAAAAAATATATTATTGATCTGTTCAATTATAATATAATAAGCTCTATTTATACAATACATATCCTACTCCTATTCTATGCGGGACTAGGACTAATTATCTATTAGGCGAAAAGACCTCGTAGCCACTTGAACTTCCAGTAGTTTGGCATACCGTTAAAATAAACTTAGAAAAATCCCATTTTAATAGCTCAACTCAATAGAATGAGCATTAATAAACACGTTGACCAAGCTTATGTGATAGTGGTATAACTGACGTGGAAAAAATGCGTGCCTATCACCATCAAAAAGCGCGTGTATGTGATGGTTATGATTTAAAAAATACTTACTAATTAAAACAAACATTTTAAATTAATTAAAAGGAAAAACTTAAAATAATTTCAAAAAAAAGCTTTAATTTAATTCTTTATTTTTCTAGGTTCCCCCCTCTCCCCTTCCACCCTCATCTTCTTCTCCCTCATTCGCCCTTTTTTTTCACAGTATTCCAAGATTCCCCTCCCCTCCACTCTTTCTGTCCCCCTTCCCTTACCCTTTTCTTTCACAATATTTCCCAGCACAACTTTTTTGTGACGTCCTCTCCCCAATCTCCTACTTCAGACCTCGTCGATTACAAAGTTTTTATCTTTTTTTCTTATTGAATGCTAAACTAAAGTTTATATAGTGGCGGAATGTTGATTGGTTGGAGTTTTGAGTTATTGATGTTGATGAATTTTGTTTTCATTATTGAATTTGGGGTCTTTCAGAGAAGGTTTGGAAATAAAATAATGGACACCTGCAATCGTACATGTCACACCATTAATGAGACTATTAAGAAAAAATCAGTTGTACCTGCTTTGGCCGTTCTTCTTCTATTGATTGTCTTGTCTCTAATTTTATAGGTATCAATTCGATAACCTTGCAAAATTTATTTTTGTTCCCTATTATGAAGGGTTTAGTCTAAGAAAACATTTTAGCTGCTGTGTTTGTTGGACTTCGGGCATAACTAATCGGGATTTTGGAATGTGTTCAAAGAAAAATCTTGATATTATTTAGGCTAAAGAAAAAAGGCTGTGGATATTTAATGGAGAGTCTCAATTCTGTCCATAAATTCACAAACTATAGAAGTTGAAATAATAGCTCCTTTTGTAGCAGCAATGTCAAATTCATAGAGATCTGTGGAAGGGCTGATGGAAGCCCGCGGGTTTTTTGGTTGGGGGGTTTGGGAGGGGGGAAAAAGGGGGGGCGGGGGAGGAGGAGGGGTTGAATTTGGAGTTCTTTTATATATAAAATAAAAATAAATGTCATTTATCTGATGTGGATTTATTAATGCTTATTCTATTGAATTGAGGTGTTAAAATGAGATTTTCCTAAGTTTATTTACCGGAATGATAAACCGGTACAAGTTCAAGTGGCTACGAGGCCTTTTTGCCTATAATACTATTTACATAACTATCTAACATAAGAAAGGAGGATTTCATTCTTAGTAGGCAGCGTATTGTTGTTTTAAAAAGCACGCACCCAATTTACGTGTATTCATGTGAATAGTAATTAGTCAGTCAATCTTTAAAACATTGCAATGTGCTATTGATGATCAGGAGAAGTGGTCAATAACAGGAGAGGTATTAGATTCATTATGCTATACAAGCGTCTTCTTCGTCTTGCTAATATGTTGTAAAAGATCCTGTTGTTTGTTTATGAAGTAGGGTGATTGCTTAGCTAATCTAATAATTGCCAGAATATTTTGTTTACTTAGTTGTTCTAAGCAAATATCTACCATTAATGATTTATCACAAAGTTATTGCACAGAGTACACCAATGCGTTTTCTGTATGTTTATAGTGATCGGGGAAAATTTATTCAGCAAATCAAATCACCTGTTTCTTTTGTTTTCTGGGAATGAATACAGGCAGTTATTGTGTGGCATGTGGCAAACTGGCTTATTATGAGATGTCTGTGAATCTGTCTCTGTCATGATAAGTTAAAATATTAATGATATGTGCCATGCAGGGCTACAGAGTAGGTGCCTCCGTTCTGCAACCTATTCATCCAGGTCAACTGCTTGAAAGTCCTAGTTCCTCGCCTTGCTTTGTGTCTGGCCTAATAGTTCAGGAATCTCATACATCGAGTCCAAGCTCAGCTGACTGGAAAGAACAGGCACTCTCTTCTGAGCTTTATACTGGCGATTCTAAAGGAAATGAAGTGAACCCCTTGCTTGTTCCTGCAAGTGGTCATTTCTTACCCATTACCTCTTCATTCAGCACAGAGAAACCAACAGGTAATTTTCTCTTTGATGCTTCCCTTAATTCATAATGTTTGTATGATGAAACTTGTACAGTATTATAGCACTTCACAAAGTTGTTCTTACATAATACAAATTAAAAGACCTTGCTTTGTCTTGTCAGGACTTGTGGAGTTCTCGAGGGAGAGCTTTCAGCTCAATCCACAATTTGGCTCGTTCGTGTCTATTGACGCTCAGAGCTCAGACAGAAATTTGAATGTTACGCTACAGAAAAAGTTCTACTCAGGACACCATAATGTGGCTGATTTGCTGTCCAGTAAACTTACTTATGCAAGATTAGATGCTGGTAAAGCTGTTAAAGATGTGGCAAGCAGCAGAAACAGATTGACAATTACTTCTGGGGAAGTACTTGAGGTACTATATTCTGTGCTGAAGATATATTCATGTAGTTATTGGTGGCCCTCTTGTTTGTTTTTCTTTCAAGGAGAGGCAGCGCGATGTTGAAGGTATTTTGCAAGAAGTGAAGGCGCGGGAAAATATTATTAATATGCATAACATAATTGTCTAACATGGAGTCCTATTTATATACAAACTTTACACAAGATCTAACACCTATTTTCCAATGTGGGACACTACGTATACAACATATACACTATCTAACTCTCCTTCTCAAGCCGGTGCATATAAGTCATATGTACCGAGTTTGTTATAGATGTAACTAATACAAGAAACAGTGAGGGACCAGTGACACTTACAACAACAACAACAACCCAGTATAATCCCACTATATTTGGGGTCTGGGGACCAGTGACACTTAGGCATCCTGTATTTTTCGAACCAAAAATATAAACCAGGAGAGACATGGTTGGATTTAAGAGAGTTCTAACCAAATATAAGCAAATGACAATAGAATGTAGCAACAAAAAAAACAAAAAAAAAAGATGAAAAAAAAAGGAATCTGACCAGATGATATATTTCAGAAAATAAAATCAGATTTTACTGTTAAACTTCCCTGAATAACTAAACTGGTAAACTGGAGATTCCAATCCAACCCTTGAGAGCAAGTAAAGATCAGAGATGTCGCCGGTAAAGTAAAGAAACACTGAAAACCGAAGCTGGTAGCCTAAAGACGATGTTCTGGTAGCCGGAATGAGGAGCACCTAGGTGGGTAGCCTCGGAATGACCTCACGAACACAGCAGCAGAAAAAACTCGTCGGAATCTGGCCAGAATACTTCACCAGAACCCTAGCTTCTGCTGGCACGTGAGAGCGCGTGGGATGCCTACTGCCAGAGAAGCTGACTGGGGTTTGGTTGCCGGAGCTTCCGAAATCTGACGGTGGTGTTGGTTTACTAACGACATTCACCCAAAGTGGGATGATGAAAATCAGATCTCAGCAGTCGCCGGTAAGACGCATGGCGATTGACTTTTCTGCCCCGGATATTTCTTGCTGCTGTTCTGGTACCATGTAAGAAGTTAAGGCACGGGAAAATATTACTAATAAGTGTAATGTAATTGTCTAACACTGAGCCCTGTTAGGTTCAAGAAATCTAAATTCATTCCACACCTGGCGAATTCTTCCATCTGGAAATATGGCTTTTTGGCCCAATTAAATTACATATCTACTCCAAGTCTTCGTCATGGGGAACAATCTGAGATCTACCCAATTGGAACAAAAACCTGCGAGGAGCATACGACTGGATGCTCCGACTGCCCATCAGGAGGAGATAACACACTTCAGCTGACATGTATACTGCTTCAATGATAGGAAGCCATCCGAAAGCCCACTCGATTTTATCGGCAGTCCAATAGCTCAAGCAAGCAAACCAAGCCTCTGTACCCTCGGGGAGCTCAATACCCACTACTCGGCTTTCAAATTCTTTAATGCAATTCAAACCGGTCATACCGTAATTTATGTACCCAACCCGGTGGTGGAGATGCTCCTATATCCACAACTGTAGTAGCAGATTGCAACATTGGAAGAACTTTCCCCCTTCTCGACAGATAGTTAAGGCTTGGTAGATTTCAGATAGGATCAAGGGAACCACAGTTCTATTGTCTTTCTTTATTTCCACACTGACCATTCTATGAGACCCACTTCTATATTACCATCTTCTCGCGGGCAGACTACAATACCCAAGAATGTTGTTGCAAAGGCCAAACCCCGCCTTGCCTTCCATTTATCTTTATTTCCAGTATGGGTAAAACAAGTATTTGTTGCTTCAAAACCTTGAGGAATTCTGTAACGTTGATACAAGAACTGGAAAGTACAATACCCTTTAGATAAATTTCCATCCTAAATATCCCGACTAATATACAAATTGTGCACAATACATAACATCTATTTTTCAATGTGGGACACTAAGTATATGACATATCCACTAACTATCTAAGAGTATTAAAGGCAAGTCAGATTTTGTAAATTGGTAAATTCTTGGTATATATCTTCAAATACAAATGTGCTTAGTTGCAGCTGAGCTTCTCTTTTATGTAAACAAGGTAGTCGAGAAATTTTCAGTATTTGGTCACTGGTTCATCTGTAGGACTAACATGACCAAACATATTTTCAGTTGTTTATCATTTGCCATAGGCTGGTTCTGATACCATACCCATAAAAGGTACTAGATTTCATATTTAAAAACAACAACAACAACAACTACCCAGTATAGTCCCACAAAGTGCCACAAAGTGGGGTCTGGGGAGGGTAATATGTAGACGGGCCTTACCCCTACCCGAAAGGGCAGAGAGGCTGTTTCCAATCGACCCTCAGCTCATTGAAGGAAAGGAAAAATAAAAACAAAAACAAAAAACAAAAACAAAAGAGAATTAGTAATTCCACCACAAATAGCGTAAATAATTAACTAAACATAAGAACCATAAATAAAATAGTCTGTAATAACATCAAACAGTAACTACCATAAATAACTACCATAATGGAGACACAATCCAATATACAAATCGTCTATGGATAGCCCTGCCAAGCCTCACCCAACCCCGGGTGAGGAGTACGAAAAACGCCAGGAGCCCCTATCCTACAACCCTGATACTAGACCTCCAGACTTTCCTATCAAGGGCCATGTCTTCGGAAACTCGCATTCTAGCCATGTCACGCCTAATCACCTCTCCTCAATACCTCTTAGGCCTCCCTCTGCCTCGCCGTACGCGGACCATCGCCAGCCACTCACAACTCCTCACCAGGGCATCAGGACTTCTCTTCCGCACATGCCCGAACCACCTCAGCCTCGCTTCTCGCATCTTCTCGTCCACCGGGGCCACCCCCACCTTCTCTCGAATATCTTCATTCTTAATCTTATCTAACCTGGTGAGCCCGCACATCCACCTGAGCATCCTCATCTCCGCAACCTTCATTCTCTGAACATGAGAGTTCTTCACTGGCCAGCACTTCGCCCCGTACAACATGGCAGGTCTAACCATAGCTCTATAAAATTTCCCCTTGAGTTTCTGTGGAACTTTCTTGTCACACAGGACTCCTGATGCAAGCTTCCACTTTGACCACCCCGCTCCTATACGATGAGTGACGTCCCCGTCAATCTCTCCGTCCCCCTGAATCACCGACCCAAGATATCTGACACTGTCCCTCTTGGTGATGACCTAAGATCCAATCATCACGTCCCTGCCTACTTCGCTCGGCTCGGCGTTAAACTTGCACTCCAGGTATTCAGTCTTAGATTTCATATTTAGAAAGTAGATATTATATGAAAGTATTCCTTTAAAAGATATTATACAAAAGTATTTGACATAAAGGTATCCAATCTTCTGTTGGCATATCTTGATTTTGAATTATTCTTCTGATATTAAGATACATTGCAATGGGATCCAGTTCTTGAGCATCTTCCTCGTTTAATGTTGGTGATGCAAACTCACTTCTAAACGTGACTCTGGAAATTTTACCTGCTCCATTTCTAGCTTTCTTTTCTGGTTTCCTAAAATAAGAGGGGCTTGCTCTGATGGTAAGCAACCCCCACTTCCAACCGAGAGGTTGTGAGTTCGAGTCTCCCCAAGAGCAAAGGTGGGTAGTTCTTGGAGGGAAGGATGCCGGGGGTCTATTTGGAAATAACCTCTCTACCCCAGGATAGGGGTAAGGTCTGCGTACATACTACCCTCCCCAGACCCCACTAAGTGGGATTATACTGGGTTGCACTTTTTTTAAAATAAAGTGCTACTAACCTATTATGGGCCACATTAACACTGAAATTATCTTCTATTTTTTGCTCAAAGACTTGAAGTTGGGTTCTTAATTCAGTGGCGTACTTTTGGTATTAGAATGCTGATATGCTATGTGGTTATTATAAGCATGCCGTTTAATGATACTACCATTTTTGTTTATTGTAGGAGAATATCCATCTAGCTCCAGCTCAGATACAGAACATTTCTAGTTCTCAGACTGTTGTTACTCCTGATGCTGCAGTTCAAAATAGTTCCTTAGAAGGTAGACTCAACAGCGATGAAGCTGGCAGCCTAAAGAAACTTGATAGTTTTGGCAGATGGATGGATAGAGAGATAGGTGTAGACGGCAACGAGTCATTGTTGGCTTCTGATTCTGGCAACTATTGGAATACCCTTGATAATGGGGATAAAGAAGTTTCCAGTTTATCACGTCACATGCAGTTGGACACTAACTCTATAGGCCCTTTTCTATCCCAAGAGCAGCTGTTCAGTATCTCTGATTTTGCTCCTGATTGGGCCTACTCAGGAGTGAAAACAAAGGTAAACTTACCTGATCTCATAGAATGGTCCATTCTCATTCGTAACTTTGAAAATCCAAGAAGACATATTGTATTAGTTATAGATGTTAAAATTCAGATAAACGGCTATATTTCTCTTCAGGTTTTGATCATAGGTACCTTTCTTGGCCATGGGAAGCATCCTACTTCTCAGAAATGGAGCTGTATGTTTGGTGAAGTTGAGGTCTCTGCCGAACTTCTGACTCAGAGTATCATTCGATGTGAAGTTCCTTCTCATTCTCCTGGACGTGTTCCCTTTTATGTAACCTGCAGTAATAGGTTAGCATGCAGTGAGGTGCGGGAGTTTGAATATCATGAAAAACCATCAGAACTAGCTCTTGCCCTTAGACCAAGTGTTGAAGCGCGTCTGCAAGTGCGACTAGCTAAATTGCTATATTCAGGCCTGAATAAAAAATTCTTTGATTGCTCTAGCACAGAGTGTGAAAGAGGTAAATTGAAGACTCTGATATGTTCTTTGAAATGCAAGATTGGAAATGCTTCTGAAAGTTTGGAGGACTTACTTGCCATTATTGAAGGCAATCACATCAACTTTAGAGATACGTTGATTCAGAGTTTCATGAAGGATAAATTTTATGAATGGATGGTCTCTAGAGCACACGAAGAAGATAAAGGTCCAAATATTTTGGATGAGGAAGGACAAGGGGTTATTCACTTAGTCGCTGCCCTTGGTTATGAATGGGGGTTGGTTCTATTAACTGCTGCTGGTATTAATCCTAATTTCAGAGATGCACGTGGTAGGACAGCTCTCCACTGGGCTGCACATTATGGAAGGTGAGTGCATCAATAATTTGTATCTGGCTTATTCTTTCTCAAGATAGGAACCTTTTAGTGTGTATGACTTAATGGGTTCACTGCTTCTAAGTTTCTTCTTTCTCCATTGTACACCTAGCAAGGCTACGTAGTTTGTAAGGTGGGTCCAACCCAACCAGCTCCCTCCTGTCTGAGGAAAGAATATTCCTCTTCCATTAAAGGCTAAATTGTTGTTTAGTTGTATGTTTCCCCTGCGCCATAAATAATTGAATATTCATGCATTTATCAAAAAATATAATAATAATAATAATAATAATAATAATAATAATAATAATAATAATTGAATGGTGCATACTATAAGTTATCTTTTGATTCTATAGTATTCCCTGCCATTTTATCATGCATTTGCGGTTGAAATTCATCTCGAATAAGTGTGAACTTGAAACCTATATTTGTGAAGAGGAAAAACTTCCTCCGAGTCCCAAGAATTCTATCACATAGGCTTCGTGACTCGTGAGGGAGCTCTATGTCCTGCATATATTGATATTTACTTGAAAAGTTGAATTATTGATGATAATAAAGAAAAATTATCTTAACATGCAAGTCTTACAGAAGATTGATATACACTTAAAAGTCATTCATCTTAACTGTTGTATTAATGATCTACTTTAGGGAGGATATGGTTATTGCACTTGTCAAGCTAGGTGTAGCTGTTTGTGCTGTTGATGATCCAACTGCTGCATTCCCTGGGGGACAAACAGCTGCTGATTTGGCTTCTAGTGGAGGTCACAAAGGGATTGCTGGATATTTGGCAGAATCAGAGCTTACTGCTCGTCTTCAATCGTTGGCTATCAATGATAATGCTCTTGACAGTATTTGTGCTGGGCTTGAAGCTGAAAAGGCTTTTGAATCTGCAGCTCAAGAGGTTGTTCCTTTGAATGCAACGATACATGATGATATTTCCTTGAAAGGATCTCTTGCTTCAGTGAGGAAATCAGCTCATGCTGCAGCACTGATTCAAGCTGCTTTCAGAGCCCGTTCATTCCATCAGAGGCAGCTTAGGGAGAGTAGAAATGATGTTTCTGAAGCTTCAGTTGACCTCGTTGCTTTGGGCTCCTTGAACAAGGTCCAAAAGGTGAATCACTTTGAAGACTATTTACACCCAGCTGCCATAAAAATCCAGCAGAAATATCGTGGCTGGAAGGGGAGGAGAGAATTTTTGAAGATACGTAATCGGATAGTGAAAATACAGGTAAATTGAAATTTTTGTTCTTTTCTTTTTTTACGTTTTTATGTGTCAGCTAATAAGTATGACTTTTTGTTTAAGTTTTTTCCTAGCTAAGTTTAAGTTATGGCTTAGCTAAACTGGCTCTTTTTATGCATTTCCGTTGGGAGTGTCCCATTCTTTTCACTCTCTAGCTTTCAAATAGACTTTTTATTATTTTCGAGTTGACCTATTATAAACTTATTTATAAATGGGTATTAAGCCTGTCAACTTCACTATTCTGCTTGTTAGTGCTGTATAGTAACTAGCTTTTCACATGAGAAGTAGATGAGTATACTGTCTGTAAATGTAGTTCTTACAAAAAGCTGCACGAGCATGGTCAGAAGTTATATATCACAGAGTGCAAGTTGTTTTTCTCTCCTATTTATCAAATAATTTGGCTTTTGCTTAAACTGATACATTGTGCATAAAGCGTAAGATTTTCTGTGTAGCTGGATGCTTTAAACAAGATGTGCAGATGATGATGGTTAGATTGCAACTGCATCACTTTCGAACCCTGTGAATAACATCACTTCAGCCCTCTAAATGAACTAGCATTTACATATTTGAAAGTTCACACTAACTTGTGTTGGACTTCTTGTAAATTGTTGATGATTGAATTAAAGAGTTCTTTTAACGTCCGCTCTGAATTTAGTCTAGACAACCTTTAGATCTTCAATGTTGTATTTAATGAGCTATTGACTTTCATTTCCCTAACTTTAAATGAATTCTGGAATCAATTTTTCTGAATCATTAATAATTTCACCTCTGCCAGTGTGCAGTTAATATTTTACATCATGGTATGATTTTCAGGCTCATGTACGCGGACATCAAGTTCGTAAGCAATATAAAAAGTTTGTTTGGTCTGTCAGTATAGTTGAAAAGGCCATTCTGCGTTGGAGGAGGAAAAAACCAGGATTGAGAGGATTTCAGCCAGAAAAAACTAGTCAGAAAGAACTTCCTGAGTTTGAGAAGAACGACGAGTATGAATATCTAAGTATAGGTCGAAAACAGAAGTTTGCTGGAGTTCAGAAGGCTTTGGCAAGAGTTCAGTCCATGGTACGTCATCCAGAGGCAAGAGACCAGTATATGAGGCTGGTTGCAAAGTTTGATAGTTCTAAGGTGAGTCTAATCTTTAGGTAGGCGAATTTAGAATCTAACATCATACAATCCACCTCTCGTAATAATGCAAGGAACTGGGATGTTACAATCTCTTTGTTTCAGTAAAAAGCATGTTCAAGCCAGCAATAACTGTTGCTATGATCCACTGGTTGATAGATTCTTTTTACGTGTCAGTGGCATTGAATTATTTTAGTTTAAACAAGCTGCATATGCTCTCACAAATAACAAATGGTCTTATACTATTGCTAAAATAAAGAACCATATAGACACACATTATACTTGTGTTGATCATACTGTTGATTCATTTTTTTGTAAGAGCATTCACATAGGCAAAATATACTTGTTTTGATCTTATTATCTATTCTATCATTCATGATATGGTACATCTCTTGCATGTAAATCCACTTCGTACAAGGAGCCTATACCTCTATGTAGGTTGAAGTCCAGTACTCCGTGCTTGTATATCTAGTGGTGAAAAAAAGACGTGGGTTTCTTACAGCAGACAAACCTAAAGCTAATGTTCTCTTAAATACTTAGTCGTGGAATCATGTCCATAACTTGTGATCGTCACCTTAATTTTGCAATTGGCTACAAGTGCCAGGACCAATCAACTGTATTCAAAGCTGTCTGACTTTTGTTTATTTCTGCAGTTGGATGATGGAGGGAGCAGTATATAGGTTATCACCAGTTTAGCTTTTCAGTTTACGAGCAAAGGCACTCTCCAACTATTTTGTAGGCATACCCATTAACCACACCGAAATGTACTATTTTGAGTTTATTCTAGCCTAACATGAAATTTAGTCATCTGGAAGAGAAAGGAGGACAATGTACATTGCAGTTTCTGCTGTGTTGTAATCACACCCAGTTCCCATTAGGATTGCTAAATAAACATGTTGGTCGCATTTAAGGCTGAATGCTAATAGATGCCATCAACTGACCATAACTGGGAGCGTAAGTAAATTTGTATCATGTTACCAGTGTGGATATTTTCTTGCATCAATTGTAAATACTTGCCTACAATGTACATATCTTTTGGAATATGATTTTCCGTTTGAAACTACTGCTGGCCTTTGTTCTTGCTACCATCTGAAAGTTGTTACCTTTCTCTGTTTTTCGTTTCCACTCTTGTGGCCAAAGCAAAATGTGGTAAGTTGTATTCTTACTGTACTGGAAGTCATATGGAAGGTATTGAAATAATTCTGCAGGCTGCAGTGTAACTTCGACTCCAAGGAAGGGTTTTTGCCACATGGAAGGTATTAGAATAATTTCTGCAGGCTGTGAGTTACTTCACCTCCAAGGAAGGGTCGTAGGTGGTGGCATAAGCAAGGAACATGGTCCGATATGTTGCTCGAAAGACTAGATTATATATTTACGTCCACTCAATCCACTCAATCGATTATGAATAATAAAAAATAAAATATACAAAGAGTTTCCTTCCCTAGGGATGCTATGGCTGTATTTACTATTAAGTCATTGTTTAAAATGTATTTACTCTTTAGCCATCGCTTTAATAAATTTTTATCTGCCCGAACGAAAATATCCCCCTGCTAATAATTTCGCTAAAACCTTGCTCAGTTTATTTACGTGCAGAGTTTAGGAGAAAAACCTTCGGTTAAACCTTACGTGCAGCATAAACCTTCCCTTGTCCAAATCACAGAAGGTTTTCTCTTTGGGGAGAGGTGATCAGGCAAGACATGGTACGACTGCACATTTCCGAGGACATGTCCCTTGATAGGAAGGCCTAGAGGTCAAGCATTAGGGTTGTAGGATAGGGGTAGTGAATCTTTCCTTACTTCATCTGGGGGTGAGACGGGGTTGGATTAGGATGACTTACAGCACTATTCTTGTTGTTTGTCTTAGCTTCGGACCTTAAATTATGGTTACTGTTATTGCATGTCATTCATCTTTCGGTTTTTATGTTTCTGTTACTATTATGGTTTCTACTAGAGTTACTAATAAATTCTTTTTTGTTTTTTTACTTTATTTTCGTCTTACTGAGCCGAGGGTCTACCGGAAACAGTCTCACTGCCCCGATCGGGGCAGGGGTAAGGTCTGCGTACACATTACCCTCCCAAGAACCCACTATGTAGAATTTTACTGGGTAGTTGTTGTTGTTATTTCTCCTATTTTCTCATCCTATTTCAAATTAGAGAATTCAACTTTCTCGTCCAAATTTTACCATAAAATTACAGCAAGTTCTAAAATTCCAGATATCTCTATATGCTTTTGTGTGTTTGTGTGGAATTTTATTTGGTTGTTGGAGAATAAGATGCATGGGATTGATTTTTTTATTTTCCTTTTCTGGATTGCATTTTCATAGAGTAAACAAAGTATAGAGGATAAAAAGTAGGGACGTTGTGTCCTTAACTTCATGACTACGGTATAATTATTAAGGACAAAGTGTCCTATATTTTCACCTTGTATTGATAAAGTTTAGGACATCGTGTCCTTAACTTCATGGCTGCTATGTAAATATTAAGGACAAAGTGTCCCGAATTTCCTTTTTTCTTGACTTGCAGGATGGATACAATATGTATTATTGTTGCTTTCAATGGACGATGGACCGCAGACTATAAGTATTTGGATCATCAACAAAGCTTGTTTTAGTACTGCGAGAAAGCACGGGAGAAGAATATATATCTTATATTAAACATGATACAATGAGCCCTATATATAATACATATAATCTAACCTACTCCTAATAAATATTGGATTAGGCTACTCCTTATACACATTGGATTAGGGTTCTACTATTACATATTCTAATACTCCCCCTCAAGTTCGTGCATATAAATTATATGTACCGAGCTTGTTACATATGTATTTAACGTCAAACCCGGGTTTCTAGACCCGAAAACATCGAGTCCCAAAGACATCGTTGAAAACTTGCTAAAATAGATGAAGGAAATACTGTTTTTGCCGGAAAATTACTGTAGATGTCGGAAAAATCACTGTAGATGCCGGAAAAATTTCAAAGTGGTCGGAATTGAAAAGTAAAAATATGGGTAGGCTCGGAATTTGAGGGCGATCTAACTGCCCTGAAGGACCTTCGTCAGAATCTCACCGGAACAGTGCTCACGCGCCGGCGCGTGGGGCGCGTGAGTCGGATCTGCCTGGGTAAATCTGGCGGGTGAGGGCGCGTGAAAGGCAGTTTTCCGGTGGGGTTTGCTGGGGTTTGGTCGGATCTCTCTTGGGAACCTTGTGGTGGTGTTGGTTTTTGCACAACACTGATAATTAGTGACTTTGACGCAATTAGTCACTTAGGTCACCGGAAAATTGCACGGTGATTGAGTTATTTCTTCCCGGATGTCATTGGAATGACGCACAACGATAATTATCTCACCAAGGCTCTAATACCATGTGAGAAAGCACGGGAAAAAAAATATATCTTATATTAAACATGATACAATGAGCCCTATATATAATACATATAATCTAACCTACTCCGAATAAATATTGGATTAGGCTACTCCTTATACACATTGGATTAGGGTTCTACTATTACATATTCTAACAAGTACTTGAGGCAATTCGATTTGAAAATTTCGTCAACCCGATCTTTAAAGTTATTGAATTGGATAGAGATAAGTTGAAGCAATGATATGGTTTGATATCAACCTTGGAACAAGCAAGGGAATGCTTATATCCAAAGATTTAGATATTCAGGCATGTATAGAGTTCATAAAAAGTCATTCACTCTTCAAGGGCTATCGTTTCCTTGTCGATATTTTGGAAAGAGTTTTTGGCTCTACGAGCACCTTCGAATATGGAAACATAGAAACTCAACAAGACAATCAAAAAAATGCCAACAGATTATGAAAATAGATGTGGTTGAACCTGAACCAATAATTGAAGAGGTGCTTCAACATTCAATTCTATTTAAATAAAAGGACAGAACATTATAGAGATTGACAATCAACAAGCTGTGGGTATTCAAGTCTTAGAGAGTGCACCAACAATTTGAAGAAGTTGCTGAAAAATCCTCTACTCAACTAACTAGACGAAGGTCAAAGTCGAAACAAAAAGAATCCCAAACTACAATATTGAAAGAAAATGCTTCATTGGATGAAATAAAAGTGGGATCAATATTTGAAAAAAGAAGAGTATGATTAACTATTTTTCGATTATAGAAATTAAAGGAAATTTTGAATTCAAGGTTGTTTGATCAAGTTCAACAATAGATTCTTTGAAATGCAATGATAATAAGTGTAGGTGGTGTGTGCATGCTTTCGGAATTAAATATTCAATACTATTCAAAATAGAGAAGGTTGGGAAAAATCAATTTTAGAACATCATGTCCTTACTTCATATGTATGGTGTAAATGCTAAGGATACTGTATCCTTCACTTCATGTATGCAGTGTAAACATTAAAGACATTGTGTCCTTAACTTCTTGTGATTAGTGTAGATGTTAAGCATATGGTGTCTTTAACTTCATGTGTGCAGTGTAAAATATAAGGACATGATGTCTTTAACTTCACAAGTGCTATGTAAATATTAAGAATATGGTGTCCTTAAGTTGATGTATACAGTGTAAATAATAAGGACAAAATGTTCTGTATTTGTACCTTCTGTTTTTAAACTTTAAGACATCCTATCCTTAACTTCATGTGTGTAATATAAATGTTAAGGACAAAGTGTCATGTATTTGCACCTTCTAATTTTAAACTTTAGGACATTCTATCCTTAACTCCATGTGTGCAGTCTAAATGTTAAGGACAAAGTATCATGTATTTGCACCTTTTGTTGTTAAACTTTAGGACATCATATCCTTAACTTCATATGTGCAGTCTCAGTATTAAGGACTCATTATCTTGAAATTTACATGCAGTCCTAATTTTTTGTAGTAATACTGAATTTTGATTTATTTTTTCAAGTTTCTTTATATGTTTTATGCATAAGGATCATTAACAGCTGGTTGGAATTATTGTAGACCGATGATTGTTGTTGATGCAACTTTTTTGAAGTCAAAATATCGTGGTGTTTTAATGATTTCAGTTTAAAGGATGCAAATAACCAAATATTCCCACTTGCCTTTGGGATTGCAGAATTTTAAAATAACAACTCATATGAGTCGTAATTTATGAACTTTACAATGCAATTGGGAGCCGTGACAATTTAATTTTTTTATCAGATAGGCACCAATCTATTGCACATGGCATAGGAAAGGTATATCCTGAAAGCTACCATGTGATTTGTATCTATCATTTGGAGCATAAACTAAGGCGAAGGAAAGTGAAAAGTGAGATCATAAAACCTTTTCAAACTAGGTTATCGTCACATCCCTAGGCTTTTAAACTATTTGAAAAATAGCAAAAATATCATTTCTGATTTCTTTTCCTTAGCTTGCAATCATTAGAGTAATAGTAGAAGTAGAAACTAACACTTTGTTGTGGAAGTGCTAATTTGGTTAGTCCATTCACTCTCATTAAGTATATACTCTTAACACCCCTTATAACTCTCTGTGGATTCGACCCTGACTCATAGTTGGATAATTTATATTGCATACGAACGTATCATATCTCTTATTGAGGTGTATTGGGGACGTCATCAATTTTTGGCACCGTTGCCGGGGAGTTAAAGCGGTGTTAGCTATATAGTTGTGTTTGTTTTTTGAATATCTATTTTCCTTTCATGTTACTAACTTGTGTGAAACAATTTTAGGTACAATCATGACGACAAATAATGAATTCGAACTATGCCTTTGGGAGATGTAGATTTCAAGGATGAGCAAGTTGAGGAGGTTCCTCTTGAACCTCAAGCCAATAGAAGAGGCCGAGTGCCTCATGACAATGTCCCTGCTTCACCCCACCTCCACCAGGAGTGGCTTTGCACCGGATCTTACCCAATAAAGGATATTCTAGTGCAATATTCCCTCCCCATATTGGAGCGGGCAACTTCCAAATTACCAATGTGATGCTCACTTTGCTTAGCAACGAGGTTTCTTCACCGGTGCTCCAACTGAAAATGTGTATAAATATTTGAAGAGGTTTTTGTATACTTGTTGGGGAAGCAAACAAACAAATGTCTCCGAGGATGCATTGAGGCTAAGGCTTTTTCCCTTCTCTTTATGGGAGAAAGCTTTAGATTGGTTGGAACGATTATCAAACTATTCCATTCAAACTTGGGATGAGTTAGCGGAAATAAGTTCTTCTCTCCCAGGCACATGACTACAATTCAAGATAAGATTTAGCATTCAAGCAAGAGCCAAATGAACTGCTACACGAGATATGGGAGAGCTATAGAACAATGGTTATGGAATGCCCAAATAATGATATGACGAAAAATATGATTCAACAAGCCTTCTATAATGGGATCAAAACAACCAACCAATGCATAGTGAATCAACTTGCCGGTGGGAAATTTATGACTACGCCTTATGCGGAGTCGTGTGAGATTTTTGATGAAATGGCAGAAACATAATTGGCTTGGAAATCCTGGGCCAATGTTCCACAAGGTGATCCGAATATGATCCACCTTCACAAAGAATTGCATGACCATAGGCAAACCATCAACGAATTAACTACTACCATGAATCATCTATCAAAGGCTCAACTTCATCAAGTGCAAAATCCTAAGCAAGTCAATGCCATGGAAGGGGTGAACATGATAGTAAACAAAAGAAGGACCAAGGTCCAAACGTGCAAAATTGAGTGGAGAACTATGTGCAAGAATATTGTGGTTTTGAGCAAGATGATTCCTATAATGATCAAGAAAAGGAAATGCAATATGTGAACAATTTTCAAGGGCAATGAAACACCTTCAAGACCCAAACCAATAACAATGGCGACCTCAAAACAATCAAGACAATTGGAATTCTAACAATCAAGAAAGTTGGAGTGGTGGAAACAATGAAGGGAATTGGCATAACAACAACAATCAAGGAAATAGGAGTGGAAATAATCAAGGAAATGGGGGGAGGTATATGGGTAACAATCAAGATAGATGGAACAACAATCAACTGGGGGGTTGGGCTTCCAAATGACGCCGATGTATAACAACCGAGAAACCCACATCCGTATCCTTCCTATGGTCTAAGTTCTTCAAATAATGAGATAAGACAAATTGAAGATATGTTCAATCAAATGAAGGAAAGAATGCCAATTCGGATGCCCAACTTGCCTCACACAATACATCAATTCGCAACTTAGAAGTTCAAATGGGGCAAATCTTTCAAGCACTAAATTATCGTCCTAAGAGGGCACTAACAAGTGACACAGTAGTAAATCTAAAGAGTGGAAACAACACAGGGCATGCCATGGCCTTCACTACAAGAAGTGGAAGAGGTGGGAATTCATCCACCTCAAGTCAAAGACAACTTGTTGATGATGATAAAGTGATGCAAGAAAAGGAAATCCTAAACAATATGGTGCAATCTAATGAGGAAGTTTGGATTGATATTGATGAAAGTGTAGAAGAGACTCAAGAGAAAGTGAAATCGTCTAGGGAACACATTATTGACACACCAGAGATGGTAGTGCAAAAGGCTAAGGCACCATTGCCTAAGCCTCCACCTCCATACCCTCAAAGACTTCCCAAGCAAAATGGTGAGAATTAATTCAAGAAGTTTATTCAAATGATGAAGAGTCTCTCAATCAATAGCCATTAGGGTAAGCTCTGGAACAAATGTCCGGTTATGCAAAATTTAAAGCGGTCAATGAATTTTGAAACTATCAAGGTTACTCATCAAGTGAGTGAAATTGTGTATTTAATGGCTCTTAAGTTGGAGGATCCCGATGCTTTCACGTGCCCTTGTACAATTGGAAGTATCAATCTAATGCCCAATTAAATTTTCAAGACTTTGGGAATTGGGAAATGAAGACCCACCTCTATGTGATTGCAAATGACCGATTGTACTATGAAGAGACCGTTGTGAGTGATTGAAGATGTCTTGGTTCATGTTGATGAATTCATTCTTCCGACAGATTTTGTCATTCTAGATTGTGAAGTTGATTATGAGGTGCCGATTATTCTTAGGAGACCTTTCCTTTGCCACAGGTAAGGTTCTTTGTGATTTTGAAGATGTAGAACATACCTTCGGAGTTGGTGATGAAAAAGTGATATTCTATGAGTGTAAGCCATGTAAAAACCAAATAGCAATGATGTGTGATCTTTTGTGGACTCGATGACCGATGTTACTGTTGATGAAATAAGTGTTACGATCAATGTTGGTGATATGTTGAAGGCATTCTTGTTCAAATTTGTTGATGTCAAGATGGATGGCTTCATGGAATATGTGAACTCTTTGCAAGGAATGGGGTCGTACAACTATGCACCCTAAAAATTATCATTGGATCTTGAAAATAGGACAAATCCTCCTACAAAGCCTTCTGTTGAAGAGCCTCCTACCTTGGAGTTGAAGCCACTACCTCCATATCTTCCGTATTATTTTCTTGTTCCTCGTTTTACTTTACCGGTTATTCTTTTCTCTAGTTTGGCTAACGTGCAGGTAGATTCCACATTAGCGGTGCTACAAAAGAGAAAGAAGGTGATTGGTTGGACCTTGGAAGATATTCAGGAGATAAGTCCCGTATTTTGCATTCATAAGATACCTTTGTAGGTTGGAGACAAACCATATGTTGAACATCAAAGGAGACTCAATGTGGCTATGCAAGAAGTTGTAAAAAAGAGATTATCAAGTGGTTGGATGACGGGGTTGTTTACCCCCTCTTTGATAGTTCGTGGACTTCTCCAGTTCAATGTATCCCAACAAAGGGGGTCATGACGGTGGTCACCAATGACACAAATGAGTTGATTCCTACAAGAACGGTGACCTGTTTCAGGGTGTGTATTGACTATTGCAAGCTCAACAAAGTCATAAGGAAGGATCACTTTCCACTTTCTTTCTTAGATGAAATACTCGATAGATTGACCGGTCGTGCCTTCTATTGCTTTATTGATGGGTATTTTGGATACAACCAAATTCTTATTGCTTAAGAAGACTAAGAGAAAATAACCTTTACATGTCCTTATGGTACTTTTGCATTCAAACGGATGCCATTAGTTTGTGCAATGCACCAGCAACTTTTTAAAGGTGTATGATGGCGATTTTCACGAATATGGTAGAGGACTACCTTGAGGTTTTAATGTATTACTTCTAGATGATTGGAGATTCTTTTGATGACTATCTTGCAAATTTAGGCTAGATGTGAAGAAAAAAAATCTGGTGCTCAATTGGGAGAAATGCCATTTTATGGTCGAAGAAGGCACTGTAACTGGCCACAAAATCTCAAAGAATGGCATTGAAGTTGACAAGGCAAATATTGAGGTGATTTCTATACTTTCATCTCCAACTTCGGTGAAGTGTGTACGAAGTTTTTTGTGCAAGCCTCTTGAGAAGGTTGCTAAGTTTAACTTCAATAATGATTGCATGAATGCTTTTGAATTGTCAAAGTTCAAGTTGAAAAATACTCCCATCATCACCGCTCCAAATTGGAGTATACCGTTTGAACTCATGTGTGATTCAAGTGACATAGTAGTTGGGGTCATTTTGGTGCAACACATCAACAAGATTTTTCATCCGGTCTACTATGCTAGTAATACCATTGGCATTCCATATGATAAAGTTATTAGGAGTTTCGATTGGTGTGGTGTCTTTTTCTTGACACCCTTTCCCTTCTCCTTGGTCAATGCACTCTGACTCTCCCTCCCTAGTTATGGTCGGAGTAGACCAATGGAGTGTCCTAAGTTTGGCAATGAGGCACTTAGAGATCAAGCCAGTAGCATAACATTTTCCTTGGACAAAGCGAATAAGGAGTTCGCTGAGTTGCTCTTTGAACTCTATCACCTGGCACTTTTTAGTAGTACTACTATTGTTTTTGGCACTCCTAGGTTTGCTAGGGTTTTCTTCTGCTTTAGATTGTACTCCTTGAGGAAGTCCAATATCTGGATATCTGATGGAGCACACAGCTTTGGCCCTCTGTTGATGCTTTTGAAACTGCAGCAATAAAGGGTGAGATCGCATGCCCATTTTTGAGACCAATGTGAGGAGGGGGGAGAGTGGCACAATAGAAAGGATAGAGTTTTCAGTGGGTATTGACCACTGATTTTGGGAAGACGTGCAACATATAGAACACTTGGCCCATCAGAATATTGAACTCCTCCTTTGATAAGGTCCTTTGTCACGATCCCAAATCCCCGGTTGGATGGCGCCTAACACAGTGCTAGGCAAGCCCGACCGATACATCACTCTCAATCCCTTAGGTAGAAGTCATTTCAAATTAACAAGAATTAACGACAAATTATCATGATTTAAAATCCTGAAACAGTAGCTTAAAACAGTGCGGAAAACCATACAATAGCACAACAATCCCACCAATCTGGTGTCACTAGTCACGAGCCTCTAATACAAGTCTGAGAAGAAACTCATACATAGAGTCCGTCTAGAATTCGGAAAAGTAAAGAGGACAAGGGGAGAAATCGGGTCCTACGAACGCCATGCAGCTACCTCGATAACTCCTGATAATCTAGATAGCAGCAAAGACTCAACTACGCCTCCGGAATACCTGTATCTGCACGCATGGTTAAGTAACATGAGTACTCCGACTCAGTGAGTAATAGCAATAAATAATGGCTGAAGGAGAGAAAACTCGTAATAACACTATGCAGTTATATAATAAGTAGTAAAAGCACTTTCAATAACATCTTAATGAGGGAAAACAGTTAAAAACCATTTTTAAGCCAGTATTCATCTCCTTAACCTCTTACGATAACCAAATTCATAACTACACTGTTGCGGCGTGCAGCTCGATCCACATACACACAAACATGCATATATATAATACGTACATACATACATACTGCTGCGACGTGTAACCCGATCCAATAGTAATAGTCGACTGTGCTCACTGGGTGTGTGTGCAGACTCCGGAGGGGCTCCTTCAGCCCAGGCACTACGCTACCACGGCGTGTAGTCCGATCCATATAATATACTACTGTGACGTGCAGTCCGTTCCATATAATATTTTTATATACATACTTCTACGACGTGCAGCCCGATCATAACATATCAATACCCTCACAAACGAGGTTCTCTACCCCTCCCAGTCAATATAGATTAGCCTCACAGGCGACTAAGATAATACGGGGTTTCCAACCCACCTGTTATTCACATTAGGATTTACCAATTTCTAAAGCCGGATCAATTTTCATGTTTATCAGTTAAGAACAAGACTGAGGGTAAGATTTCAATAATTAAAGTATTATCAACTAGTTCAAATACCCCCTAAGGGTTCTACAGATCGGCACAAGGCCCCAAACATGACATCTAGCCCAAAATGCAACGATACTAAGTAAGTCTCAGTCAAAATACAGTAGATTCATCACTCGAGATGGACCAAGTCCGAATACCTAACAATATCAGACCCCACGCTCATGATGCCACGTGTGTCTCATCCTAACATAGCACTACGTTGTGCGAATATGGGGTTTCAAACCCTCAGGACGTCATTTATATCCATTACTCACCTCAAGCAAGTCAAAATCCTAGCTCGCTACTCCCTTGCCTCGCAAATCAACCTCCTCGAGTTCCGAATCTTGTCAAAACCACAAGGAATACATTACAATAAGCTAAGGGAATACAACCCAATCGAAAAGAGTAAAAAATTATCGAAAATCACGAAGTTGGCAAAACCCGAGCCCTGGTCCCACTTCTTAAAATGCAAATTTTTTTTCATCAAAACAATCCTTATCCTTCCAAGAGTCTATACATATCAAATTCACCATAATCAGAGTCCATTTGACCCCTTAAATCACTAGTTTAAGCTCTCTTAAGTTTCAAGCCCTAACCTCCATTTTTGATCCCAAATTCCTTGATATTTCGGTCTTAATTCATGTAATAACATATTTGATTTATGTTTAGGATCAGAATTTCTTACCCCAATGAAGTACCTTGACGCACTCTCCAAAATCGCACCAAAGTCTCCAAGTCCGAAGTGGAAAGATTGAGTTCTTTCAAAAATTCGCGAAGTTAAATTTTAATAGCTCTGAACAACACTTTTCGCTTCCACGATAAAATAGTCGCTTCTCTGACACCACTTTTTCAGTTTACCTTCCGCTTCTGCGGTTTCTAACTTCTTGCCCCGGATCGCTTTTGCGATGCTCCACCCGCATACGCGATACCACATTTGCGATTAATATGTCTGCTTCTGTCGCACCTTTTGCTTCTGCGACTTAGCCTCTGCTTCTGCGGTCTATTTCTGCAGAAGCGGAAATACTAGTTGACAACAATGATGAACCTGCAACAACACAACAAACTCTCATTTTAACACCTGATCTTACCCCGAGGCCCTCGGGACCCCAACCAAAAGCAGTGAAATGTTCTATTACCTTATTCAAACTTGCTCGAAGGTTCAAAACACTATCATTAACATCAAATTTCTCAAATATCATCTAATCAAAGCCTAAGTTCCTTAAAACTTCCGAATTGCACATTCGATCAAAAACTCGACCTTAACACTTCCGAATGACCTGAAACGTTACACACGTAGCCTAAATCACCTAACGGAGCTACTGCAACTCTCAAAATCCCATTCCGACCCCCGGATCAAAATCTCACCTATCCACCGGATTTAGCCAAAATACTAACTTTGTCAATTCAACCCTAATTCTACATCGTACCTCCAAACTCAATTCTGATTGCACTCTTAAGCTAAAAATCATCCCCAATCTAATCAAATCACTAGAATTCACATCCGAGCTCTCTAGCTCAATAGTCAACATCCGATTGACTCTTCCAATATAAGCCTTCTTTAAAGAGACTAAATGTCATGTTTCCTACCAAAACCAAACCAATTCAACTCTAACGTCACCAATGTCGATTAAGAAACATAAATAAGCAATAAATTGGGAAAACGAGGCTGGAATATATGAGACAATGGGCCGGATTGTCACATCCTTGCCCCATAAGAGTATTGGGCTTGGAGAAGGGTGTTTAGCCACAGATGTGACCAAGACTTGCCAGTCCATGTTTGAGCCCTGCCGTTATTGATTGGGCTAGGAAGAGTGGGTCTTGCACATAAATTGATACCGGGTCCGAACAGATCTTCCTATTGAAGACATGGCGTTGGCCCTGCATGACCATCTCTAACCACAATCCCGGGGAGTGATTCGACGCAAGGGGAGCTAAGACTAGCATTAATGGAGGAATTGGTTCTTTCTCCATCATTGCTTGATTGGATAAATGTTGTTCGGACATTATTTTGGTCTATTTTTTAGGGAATTACGGTGGCAATTTGATAACCAAAGTGGTAAAAACAAGGGCAAATTCATTGCTTCCACTAGTGTTAATAGAGGAATTAGAGAGTGAGGGTTTGCTTGACAAGACAACAAGTGTCACTTTTCCCTCTACATGATGATGATTATTTGTTGCAGATGATGGATTTGGTAAAGATTTGGGGTTAATCTCAAAATTCGATTTAGGAGAGGAGCGGCTATGAGGTGTATGGGGGGGGGGGGTGAGAGGTGGGAGTAGAATGCGTGTATGTGTGAGTGTTAGATTGGGCATAACTCTAGGGTCTATTTTTGGGCCACACACTGAAAGTGGGCTCCATTTTTGTATTTTGTGTTTGGTAGTAAGGCTAAGACTGTTTTAAAGGCATGTTGGGTTGGGTCTGTATCAGTGGGCTTGGGAAAGGTTAGAATGGGTGGGTGGATTATGATTGCAAATCTCACTAGTTCTGGGGTGAGACAACTTACTATATAAAATATTAGAGGGGGTAGGGTTGTTCAAATGGTCAACTTTAAGATTGCTTAGTTGATGCTTTATTCCCTTCTCTGTTGTGGGAGTCAATTTCCCTTAGTAGCGGAAAGTTTGAGTATTTAGGAACTTACTTGTAGTAGCATCAAACATTTTTACCTAGATCCCTTTGCCCCTGGGTTTGATTCCTGGCGTGTGGGATTTTTGAGCTTGCCATTTTCTTCCCATTGAATCTTACAGTTTTCTGCTCCTTTTCGCCTCCTATAAGTTTATTCAGTGGTGGTTCATTCGTTTGGTGGTTGGTGATTGGAATTGTTTGGTAATTGCATATGCTGTTGGTATGACCAGTTCTCCCACACCCAATACAATAATACCTTCGCCCTCATAGATAATTGGTTGGGTGTGTGAGCTGATTGTAACGAAATTTATGACTGGGATTCTAAAGGGTCTACATAACCTAGCATATCTGCCCCTTAAGATTGATGATGTGCAAGAGTCTACTTTCAGAAGCCTACTCACTCTTGATCCAATTCGTTCTAGGATTTACTATCATAAAACTCTGTTGTCAAGTGAGGAAGACGAATCCAAATGGCTGTGGAGGTGAGGAGGGCTTCACTAAGGACAAAGTTTGGTTCCCATTTTTTCACTGTTAGGAAGTTCCCAAAGACGAACCATGGTCCACTGTGGAGAGATTTGGTCATTCTCTCCTCTATATTGTATTTGACAATGAAAAAGAATCTCATCCTAGGTCAATTAGGATGAGATTTTCCTACGGCTTCCACAACTCATTTAACTTAGTTTTGAGTGTAAGATGCGGGATTCTTCTCGCGAACAGTTTCATAATGACAATGAAGCACCAAGGGTGAAACAATCTTGCCTTGTCCTCTTGAGAGAGAGGAATGGGTTCGTTCGCCATTGGAGACATTGGTAGTTTGTCTTCTGTAAAGAATTCTATGTTGCACCTGTTTGTGCTCAATAATCTCTTGTCCTTCAATGCCTCTTTGAAGGTTTATTTAGGGGAGGCTTGATCTTCCATCATTGAATCTTCCATGGTGGGAGGGTCTGGTGGTTCCGGTGGATTGAGGTGCGAAGGTTCCATTGCATTGGGTGGTGATGAGGTCATACTGTGTGTATGTGTTGGTTAGATCTAATTGTAGAGACTGGTCAGAATTTCAGTTTCATACCAATAGTCTTTTCTTCTTGGTAATTATTAAGATTGTTCAGTTTTACTTATATAAACCTCTTCATATCTTTAGTAATTTAATCATTTTTAGTTGGGAGTATGTTTAGTTATGTTAGCAAATTCACTTTTGGTCTTATGCTCTCAAGAGTTCTTTTAACCATATCTGAGATTTTTTTGTCAATAGGAAATATCGAGAACTACTATTGCTTTTTCTATTTTAATTTTGTGATGTTTGCCTAACGTGAATTTAAATGGAGAAACATAGTCGGTGATGAGTCATATAGCCGACCTCAACTTGTTAGGGACTAAGGCATAATTATTTGTATGTAAACCATTGAATCATTCGTTGTTTTGAGTTTTACTTTGTTTTGTGTCATTTAAAGCCAAAGTCTCATTTCAATTGTCAATAGTGATTGGTTGCAAGGACTCAAAATACTACATTTTTTAGGCTTTGAGAATCCATTAAGTACCTTAAGATGTCATTTTGTTTGAAGACAAGTTACACAAAGATTGTAATTTAGGGGTTACAGTGCGGGGATTAAGGATTAGGAATGCCGGAACTATTATGCATATCTTTTTTCTTGTTTGCTATTTTTGAAGAAAAAAAAAATTAATTTGAAGATCGTGAGAGCATTTTATGTCATTTTTTTTATTTTAATGCCCAGACTCTTATTTCACATTCTATCTGGATTAAGTCATACAACGATTCCAATTACCTTATGCAGGTATCATTTATGTGGAAAACAAAAAGAAAGAAAAAATTGATGGTAGGCTATAATGCGTATTTTAGTTAATTATTACAGTCTAATTTACTGTATTTTAGTTGAGTTTGCGCTTTAATTGCTAGTGTTGTGCACTAATTATGTGTTTTATGCCTTGTAGGAGTGATTTCGAGCTATATAGATGTTATGAAATTTTCATGTTTTATGTTTTTCCCAATTCTAAATGGAACAAGGTGAAAAACACAGTCGAAATTGCAACCACGAACCTGACTCAGACTGAGGCAGTACACTGGAAAATACCATGTCCGCGAACGTCCAGACCTAGAAACTTGTCCTTTTTCACGTATGAAAAGGCATAGTTGTTTGGGCCTGACTTACCTGGTATACATATATGGAAAATGGTATTTTGAAGGGAGGACATGTTTTTGACACTGATTCGACCTAAGGAAGCGGGGACACAATAGGAGCAAGGCGGGTAATTCTTCTACGAGTTTTTCCTTCCTCTTCCTATTTTTTATGTTGGTTATGATTTTAGTATTATAGATTTACATACTATTATTAATAGTTAATTTGTTATATAAGGTTTTGATAGAACCTTTTGTAGGATAAATTCTTGCTATGTTTGTATATAACTAAGCCGTTGGATTTCTCTACTTGTTCAACTACGTATTTATTGTTGTTGATTAAATGGCCATCGATTGACTGCGCATATTTATTATATGTTGCTTGAGAAAGGATACATATTTAGATGGTTGTTGAACAACGTCACTCCTAACGTATGTGAGAAATCAATATAGCGAGTTTAAAGGCAGATTTAGAAATAATAAAGCCTTGACGTGGTCATAGTGAGCTATTAGATAAAGCCAACTAGCGTAGTTCGAGATAATATGTCTAATAAATTGTTGTAGTTGCTCAAGAGAGAATTACGACACCTAAAGTGCTCACGATCAGTAGAGAATGCATTAGCAAAATTGTAGGGAACATAGCTGGAAGGATTCCGACAATTGAAAAAATCATAACTCTAGACCTTCTTAATTTAATCTCCAACCCTTTATCTCGTTAGTGGATAATTTTACCTCTTTCTAGTAATTTCTAGTTAATTAGTTAGAAATATAAATCTCAATCTTTATAATTTAGAAAATTGTTCAAACTTGTAATTTTAGTGATATTAAATAGATACAGCTAATCCTTAGTTCTCTGTGAGATTCGACTCTGGACTTTTAGACCGAATTATATTTGCAGTGAACGCTTATCCTTATTAAGGCTAGAGTTGGGCGTGATCAAATTTTGGCGCCATTTCCAGGAACTAATGGTGTAGTTGTAGTTGTATATATTTGTAGGTTGCGAGTGTGAACTTTTATTTTGTTTTGTGTTTTGTATTTTTTATTTTATTATAACCGTTGATTTGAGAAACATGACATCTTGGAAATATGGAAATTTTGGTATTGATAATTCTACTATTGATCCTCATACATATTGTGAAGGAAACCACCCATATCAAAATCATCAAAATAATCCCGAGAGCGAGTTATGTGCACCAACTCAATCTTATTTGTGGAACGTGTGTGATGTGTGTGGTGGTAAAAAAGGTCATTTTTATAGTTGTGCATATATTTCTTATCTTCCGCCAACCCTTTACTATGATGGTTCTACCTTTTTTTGTGAAGTTAATAGGAACAAAGAACCTAAGAATGCGGAATTGAAGAAGATCAAAGATATGTAAAAGTGACTTCGGACCAAAACAATGAGAAGCAATTGTAGATAGAAAGGCAAGCAACAATTATTCGCAACTTGGAGGCTCAAGTGAGTCAAATGGTTGAAGCTTTTAATGCTCATGAATCCAAATTTGAGAATAGGAGCCGAGAAGAGCGTGAATTTGAGGTGCTAATTGAGGAGGTCAGAGTAGAACATCAACAACCTAGCCAACTACAATTCGAGGATGTCGATGTGTTAGAAGTGAGACTAGAGTTAGCCAAGGACATCGACAAATTTTGTTGACTATAGTATCATTGATGTTGAGGATGCTGAAAGTCCTGAAGTTCATGTGTGTGAGCGCATTGGTCCTCACTCCAAATATTTTTCTACATTGTGTTTTGATGATATAGAAATAGAGTCATCCGATCCGATTGAGAAGTCAACAAATGAGGAACAAGGTGCCTACATTCTAGATTTTTCTTGCCAGAAAGATAAGACTACATACCTCATATAAAAGCTAAGAAATGTAGAATAGTATAATGGTTGCTTGGTCCAATTAGATTTGTTCATCCACCCCTAGAGCATTGCCGGAAACTTGATGCCAAATTGGAGGTTCAATTTATAAGCTCGAGGTGGAGACAAAAAGTGATTCAAGCGCCTTTTGGGAGGCAACCCAACTTTACCAGTTTTTTTTAATTTTATTTTTTAATTGTATTACTTTTTATAGTGTCAATTTTTGATCTTCTAGGAACATGGAAAGCAAAGCTATTGGAAAGATGCAACAGTAAATCAAATGGTTGGAACTAAGTATGAGGTACCCGTAAGAATGACCAAGCATGGGTGAATTCTGAGTACACCATAAACTGCTAGTGCTTCGGCCTTTGGCCTACCAGAGAGTTTCTCTTTCCCTCTTATAGTTATGATATGTATTGGGACATTACACAATTTTAAGTCTGGGGTGAAGAGATTGTCTGGGTGACTTTCTATGCTACTTTAGCTGTGTTAGTTTAATTAATTAATATTCTTTTTAAAGATTGGACTTTTCCCGACGATATATCTATTAAAAAATTTTCTTGAGGGATTTAAGTCTAAAATAAAAGACAAAAATATTTTCTTTTTTAGTAGTGTATCAACTCCCCCTTGGTTTTTCTTTAAGTCTTTTTTAAGAGTTTTGTTTGAACCGGGCGTAGTTAGTTTTATTTTTGGAGTAGGAGCTAGTGTGAGATGAATTGCATTGAATCAATATATCTTAACTTTGTTATTTCTTGAGGATAGTTAGTACTTTGGTTGTGACGCTTATGATTAGTTTTTGACTCTTGTATGATCATAACTTTGCTTAACTGCTTTGACTAGAGTGTTTTGATGAAACTAATCCTGAGTGAGTTATATGCCATATGTGTGTGAGGTTTGGGTGTTATTCTGTACATTGCATTTGATGCCTAATACTTGCCCCGTGTGTTTGCAAAGTAAAATAGTAGTTTTATTCAGTCTTGAAAGTGATATAGGCGTTTCTTTCTTGAACCAGATACGTATAGTTTGCCCGCCTAATTGTTATGTATCGTAGTTAATCCATTTGAGCCTGTAATCCTCTTTCTTTGGAAGCTAAATTACAAGCCTTACCCATTTTTTTGAATTAACCATCTATTTGAACCATCGTAACCTCTCATGTGCACTTGAATTATTATGAACGTTGTAAAAGTTAAAGTGTGGGGTGGTTGGTTTGGATTTTGAGTAGAACTAATTAAATAAGGAGAAAGGTGCACTATATTGAAAGAGCAAGATCCACTTGAATTGAAAAATAAAAGAAAAGAAAAAATAGTTGGATTGTTGTGAAAAAAATATTCCTTGATAAGTGGTGGCTTTTGATATAAGTGAACTTAAAGAAGAATGGGGTAATATACATTGATGTGAAAGTGGAGTTTGGTTTGACATAAACATGAGCCTGAATGTTAAAGTCTATGTATTAAAGTGCTTAGGGAGGTGTAGTCACTCTTATATCCAAATATATCACACCCATCTCGCAACCTAAATTACAACCAAATAAATTCCTACGTAATCCTAGACTAAATGAGCTCAATTAGTAGAGTAGTACACTACGAGCAAGCCTATGGTGCATCTTTTGTGGAATATAAATGTTATTTCTGAGAGTGAGTAAATTCTTTCTATCTTGAGTTCCTAAGTGTTCTTAAATTTTATTGTATGGAACTACTCTTTTCTATTGCTTAAGGGCACTTGATTCATGAAGGAAAGGTAATCTTTGACTTCTATGTTAGAGTAAGTGGGTGAGTTGTGAATAATGTGTGGTACTTGTGAGTCAACTCTTGAGGTGAAGATGTTACGCTTTTGTGCTTATAGTCTATTTTAAATACTCTTGGTGTGATGAGTTAGGAGAATTGTTTAAAAAGGTTATCTCTATATAAAATGTAGTTTGATTGCTTGAGGACGACCAATGGTTTAAGTGTGGGGTGTTGCTGATAGGCTATAATTGTGTATTTTAGTCGATTATTACACACTAATTTACTGCACTTTAGTTGAGTTTGCGCTTTAATCCCTAGTGTTTTGGACTAATTGTGTGTTTTATGCCTTGTAGGAGTGATTCCGAGCTATATAGATGTTATAGAATAAATTCTAGTGATTTGGAGCTTTGATGTCTGGGTAAAAGCTCGAGGATTAATCCGGGATTGTGTTCGGGGATAAAAATTTGATAGCTAAGAACGAAAGAAGAACCGAGTAGGCATATTGCGTACTATCCAGTAAAATGGATATAACTCTTTGCTTCGTACTCCATATGAGCTTATATAATATATGGTTAGAAAGATAAATCAAAGGGATACAAATTTCATATTTTATGTTTTTCCCAATCCCAAACGAAATAGGGTGAAAACGTGATCGAAACTGCAATCGAGGACCTGATGCGGACTGAGGTAGTACACTAGGAAAATACCGCGCCCGGACCGCTGACGTCCAGGCCTGGAAACTTGCCCTTTTTCACATAGGAGATGATATAATTGTTTGGGACCGACCCTACTTGGTATGTATATTCTTGATAGTGATAATCTTTGTTTTCAATTTTGCAATAGTGAATTTTGCCATAATGTTGCACCAGGTCAAAGATTAAATGAAGAAGTTATGAAATGCTCTTTATTCTAATGAAACTATCTTAGAAAATGATGAGGAAAGTAAGAATGTAGATAAAACCCAACCGTATTTAGATGATACACTTACTAGTTCTGTTAATAGCCCAACTGATGCACCGTCCGGCCCACCTGTAGAAACTCCTACTTTTAATAGACAACCTTCTATACGCCTAGAAATATCATTAGTTTGGAATTTTTTACTCAAGTGAGAGAACAAAATAAGACTAAGTGTAACTATTGTGGGAAATTACTAGCACATACATATACTGGAGACCGTAGCAGCATGGGTAGTTTGCTAGGCACATACAAACACATCCTAGAGATAAAGTTAGATATTTACATATGAAAGCGCAGCTAGAGGGGACAAGTGTAGATACTGCGATTAACCCTAATACATGTTCAAATCTAGTTTAACCAGGAATTAATACTGTGACAGAAGATATTTTATATTACGATCCAAATAAAGATCGTAAAGAATTAGCAAAGGTGGTTACCGTTATGTGCTTACCCTATTCTTTTCCTTCTAATCCTAATTTTGTGCATTATATTGGAAAATTTTTAATCCTACTTATACAGGTTGGCCTCGCACAACAGTTTAGAGCGACATTTATAAATATAAACACGAATATGAATAATACTTACAGTATTTCTTTACTCATATAACTAATCGGATTTTTATTACTACTGATATTGGTAGAAGTAATAATGATTGTGATTATGTAAGTGTTACAAGTCATTGGGTAGATGAGGAGTGGATAATGCAAAAACGCATTATTGTGTATAGAATAATTAATTCACGTCACACATGTAAGTTTATTGCTAACACTGTCGCAGATATTTGTAGATATTTTTGCATTAGAGATAAAATAATGGCAATTTCTATGGATAATGCTTCTAGTAACACTAGTGCTATAGGCTTACTTATAACAACACTAAATCCTTCATTTAGTAATATATTCCATGTGAGATGTATTTGTCATATTTATCATTTATTTGTCGGTGATGGTATCCGAATTTTAAATTTAGAAATTGGAAAGGTTAGAATGGCTCTTAATTGGCTTTTTATTAAACCGTAGAAGTAGACTTAGAGAGTATTTTAAAAAATATGATGAACATGGCCTTAGAGAAAGAAATTTTCTTAAAGCTTGCCCGACTAGATGGAATTGTATGTACGAAAGTTTAGTAGTTTCATATGAATATAGAAACTCAATTAATAGAACGTTTAATGCTCGGGTAGGTGGTGAGGATGATGATGAAATTCTTACAACTCAGGATTAAACGTATGTTAAAATTATAATAGTTTTTTTAGAAAATTTTTAAATTGCTACAAATGCATTTTCTGGTCAATATTATCCTACTATTTCAAACTGTTTAGTTTATATTGCAGCAATATGTGATTTGTTTGTTGAATTTTCGGAGGGTGTTGAAATTTATAAACTTTCTATAAATGCAATGAAACGAAAGTTTAAAAAATATTTTTTCCATATCCCTCCTATTTATGGTGATGCTGCAATGTTAAATCCTACAATAAAATTAGGAGGTCCTCCCTTTTGGTACTCAAATATTTATAAGACATTAGATCTTTAAAATGAGGAATTTGCTACACTTCCAGATGCAAAAGCCTTAATTAAAATTAATAATCAATCAATTTATAATGCATATCAATTTGCATTAGATCATGCTAGGCCAAATGTTCCAACCTCTACTTCGTTTAGTTCACAATCGTCTAAAAGAGCTGCGGGCTTAAAAGCACTTAAATCTTGAACGGAGTTCAAGGGTTCTCAAGGTGATAATTATGATAAAATTTTACATCTAAATGCGCTTCAAGTTTATTTGTCGCATGGACTTGAAAAGGGGAATCCAGACGGCACTTTTGATCTTTTGAAATGGTAGAAGGCAAGGGAAAAATATTTTTCGGTTCTTGCAAGTATGGCCCGAGATATTTTAGCTATTCAAACTTATTTTCCACCACCACCAACGGAACCTCCTCCGAACCTTGAAGGATTTGTGAGATTTGTTAAAGATACAATGTAGATTATGGTGTAACTTGTACTTTGGCACATCTTCTTTAGTTTTTTTTTCCTTTTAATGGTGGTATTAGTACCTTGTTGTGCTTATTCCATTGGGGAGAATAAGACTAAGAAAGATATGCCATTTTTTGTAATAAAAATTATAAAACATGCCCTTAAATATCTTTTTGTAATATTTTTTTATCTTTCACTTGCAATTATTTATAAGCTATAATATATACATATAACATATTATATATAATACAAGAAAATATATATACATAACATAACATACTATATATATATATATATATATATATATATATATCAAACAAAACATTACAAAAAATTATATTTGGTAATATATATGCATAACATACTATATATAGTATACTACACCAGTATACTATATATATAATATATACTATATACTATATATACTACAAAACAAGATTTTTCAAAATGAGGGCCCCACCCCCAATGACCACCAACGATCATCTTGCACAAATATCTATTTTTTTCAATTTACAAAGCTAACCTTCTCTAACACTATTAAATACCCCTCCCTCTTCTTCATTTCAATACTCAATCATTTCTCAATCTAAATTTCTCTCAATCTCCAATTTTCAGGACTTCAAGTCTCAATTTTAATTTTCAAGTTAAATCATGCCTCGTTCGGATAGAGTGCACTTATTTGTTTCGCAGTACTATAAAGTGCTGGAAGAAAATAAAGAAGGCCAAATATTAAAGTGCAAGAACTGTGAAAGAGTCTTAAATTTTCGTTCAGGGTGTACCACAGGCATTTTAAAGAGGCATATAAAGTATTGTGTTGAGGGTATTTATCCGTTAATTCGCCTTTCAGATTTTTCAACATGTTGTGTTATTTTAAAATTGTAAAACGTATTTATGCTTCGTGTTGTACTTTGTTATTAATTTATTATGCACGACAATTTAGTTTTAATGTTGTTTTGTTATTTTTCTTTTTTGTCAAGCACTTTAATAATTAGATTTCTATATTATATATACTACATATATTTATATAGCCATGTATATGGGCAATTTATATATATACATACATATATGGTTTACTAGAAATTGCCTTAAACAAAAATAAAATTAAAAAAGGCCGAAAATAAAAAAGCCCATTAGGCCGGTTAAACCCACGAGCCCGGCCCATTTAGCCCAGGACCATATGGGCTTAGGCCCTTCATGGGCCGGTTCCACCCGTTGAGCCCATGAAGTCCGGGACAGTCAGAGCCCAAAACCGCTAAGCTCAAGCCCGTTTAGCCCGATCTGTTTAGCCCATTTAGGCCCGGACCATCATACAACATTAGTTGGTAGTACTAGGTGCTAGCCATGTAGCAACATGACAGTAAACTCCAATCTATATATACTTAAAAGCCAAAGACAAAAGCGCCTCTTAAGCCAAATGGCATAACAAATAATTAACACAGGTAGATTTTTTGGACAATTCTCCAACTTTGTTGGAGTTTCAAATTTATTTAAAAGATATAAAGGACCCATTTTTTAGAATTCAAAATTCCAGAAATTTTTAAAAATAACTGATTTTACATGGCACATCCATGTTATCCCCCGTTCAAGAAACCAACTTGAATCTGTGCATGACACTCCTTTTTAAGAAACCAACTTCTACTTTAAACCGTTCAATATTAAACCCCTTTCTATTCATTTCACTTTTTAAAAAAATCTTATTCAACTGCTCTTAGTTTTCTGAGAAGCCATTGAAGTATGTAACTATTTGTTCCTTAGCATTGAATTACAACTCTTCTTCAACAACTAAAATATTAACCCTAGACTACACAGATTTCATAACAGGAAAGACCCCTAGACCTGAAGAGTTGGATCCGCTGAAAACACTATAGACCCTCCCCCCCGGTTCTTCATCTTCTCCATCAGACCTAGTGCCTCTTACACCAAAAATCAGCCCCTCCATGACTTCGTCTTCTTTACAGATACACAAGAGATTTGCCGTTCTCTCACCATAGAAAGTTGAGGCGAAATAAAAGCAGCTACTGTTGTAAAACATAACCAGGAATTTGTCCACATAAACCTCCCAAAAAACCTGTCTTGCTAACAAGAACAAAGGAATCAAAGGTATGTACTTTGAAATCTGAAATTTTTGCTGTATTTTGGCGGTTAAATTTTGTAATTGTTCTTCTTTTCCATTTTTTTTTCAAAGAATGAAATTTTCGTAGGCCACACATGTAAACCCCCACCATTTTGATATTGCGGTTTTTTGTATTTTACCCAACTCTGCCGAGTTTAAAGAACTTAAATTTAGATGTTTATTTGAGATTCACGACGTATAAAATTCCAATAGTAAAATATTTTCTTACTGGTTCTTTTTGTTTTTTATGTTCTGAATTCTTATCTGGGGTACTTTATGACAATTGAATTTTCAGAATTTATGATTTATCTTATAATAACATTGTTCTTTTGTATTTATATACTTTTTTCAGCAATGGGTCGAAGGAAATCTAAGCTGAATCGTTCGGTACGAATTTTGGAAGGAGAAGTTCCTAATGGGCAATTAAACGAAGAAACGGAGGCTGAAACTGCTAAAAAGAAGAGACTTTTGAAGTCGACGTGCCATTTTTTTTTATTGATAGATCTAATTGGTTATCTGATAAACATATGGATATTTCTGAAATTGTTTTATCTAACTTGAATGTTAGTAAAGAGTTTGGTCATTATGTATTGGATGAGGATAAATAGATATCTATATCTAAATACCGTTCTTATTTAAATTCATATATGTGTACCTCTTGTACTGGTTTGTTATAGTCCTTAATTGGATTCACAAATGTTTGATATGTAATTGCTGAGATGATTGATGACAGAGTGAAAGTTAAGTAAAAAAAGTATTCCGTAGTTTTAGATAGTGAGACACTTATTTCAACAATATATTTATGTATGAAGGAACTAATTATATAGGACAATACATAGTGATATGTTTGATTAATTAAATAAGTGTTTTTTAAAATTAAAATTACATCATGCTTTTCCTAATGTTACATTTTTAATGAAGTATTGGACAGATGGGCATAAAACCCACTTAAAAGGTAGAAAAGTGCCTCTATAGAAATGCCATAATTGAAATAGAGTTAGTAGGCGTTTGGCCTATCTTTAGTTTTTTCCTTTATTAACTAATTCTCCATTTTGAGTGATAAATTCTATAGAGGTTCTATTCATATGTAAATTAGTCAAGTTGTGCATGCATATAGGCCATGGTGCAACTCTGAATGTTGCCAAAACAACAAAGGGCTCAAGTTTAGCGGCTTTTGGATTGGGATTTGTAGGCCTAGCTCTGAGGCTTGCTATTACTAATGAAAATTCCTCCTCTCTATTTGAATATGTTATCTCCAAAATAAGTGGTGAACTACTAAATTTGTCGCATCCCATTTTAACTGGTTGCATATGGAATAAGTGTTGAAGGTTCTTCAAGAATTATTGTTGATGATTTGAATGCTAACAGTTTGAGCTAGGTGAAATATCTAAATTTGTGTGCTCTTACTTCTAACTTTAGAATTTTCAATTTTTCTATCTATTTACCTTTGTTTCTATCCTTAGTCATCCTCTTATCTAAAAAATAAAATTGCTCCTGTTTTTCTGTAACAAAAAAAATTGGTGTGACATAATTTGTGAACACAAAGGACTATAACAAACCAGTACAAGAGGTACACATATATGCTTCTATCTCCTAATGTATGGGTTTATATTAGCAAAAAATAAAGTGAAAGTTTATCATCCCTTTTTAAATTTCTCAAATGTTTGATATGTAATTGCTGAGATGATTGATGATGGAGTGAAGGGTAAGTAAAGGAAGTATTCCGTAGTTTTAGATAGTGAGACACTTATTTCAACAATATATTTATGTTTGAAAGTAATTATATAGGAAAATACAAAGTGATAGGTTTTATTAATTAAATAAGTGCTTTTTAATCAAAATTACGTCATGCTTTTCCTAATGTTACATTTTTAATGGAGTAATGGACAGATGGGCATAAAACCCCACTTAAAAGGCAGAAAAGTGCCTCTACAACAGTCATATTGCATAGCCGTTAGGTGATGGATGAGAGAATTAAAGGGTTATGTGGTTCTAAATATGAGTCAATAGCAAAAAAGTCTTGAATATTAAACTGTTTATGCATCAACTTGACACAATAGTAAGTTGCACCTACTAAAGAAAAGTAATGTAAAGTGATTTAGTACATGTGTTTGCTTGATCCTTAGTGGTTGGCTGGTATTTTCTGTAGTACGAATAGCTCATTCTTTTGAAAATGCATCTCCATAGCTTAATTCATGTTGTTGTTGGCAACTGTTAACAATGTTTCTGAGCCTGGTTGATGACCTTAGCTCCTTTTTAGGGGTTAGGAAGCGCCAATGATATCTTTTCCTGAAACAAGAGGCCTCTCTGTTTCTACTGTCTTATCAATGTTGTTTTCTTCCCATCTTAAGAGTATTATGGGAAATAAAAAGAAAGTAAACTAAAACTAATGTGAACTTCTAACTTCTTCCTTAGGGAGAAAATATCCCTGCATAGTTTGACCCTTTTGACCGGATAATAGAATGAAGAAAGAAGCAGTATCTCTGGATGTATAGGCTTACTGATTGCAGCTATGATTCGTTTTGTAGCAAGCATGTCTTAAATGTATATGAAGTTTTATACGCATGCTGTTGTTGGTTTTTTATTTAAATGCTATATTTTTTGCACAAAGTTGTTCTAATTTTGGTCATTTGAAGGCTGGCTGGTAAAGTGATATGTGGTTCGACTGAATCTCTGGCATTGCAATCGATTTCATCAGTAGTTAGTACTTTGTTGTTGCAGTAAATGTGTCAAGCTATATCAACATCCTTATATTATATAATGAACTCGAGCTCATGGAAAGTGGTTAGCATATTTGTGTTTTGAAATTGAGTGATTCTAGCAAGAGGTCAGCGACCACCGTACTGTGCTTTCATGCGCACTCTTGGTTAATATATTATCATGTAAGCGCACGATAACGTAATAATGTCATTAAACCATTGGTTCTACTTTTTCTATCATTTGTTCCATGACGCAATTGTTTCTTCACTAGGTTAGATGTCCATCCCCTTATATATTCTTATTTCTTGTAGGGAAAACCCTTTAGGATAGGCGCAGTACTTGATAACAAACATGATGAGTAGAGTTATTCAGGGTACTATGCATGTCAACATATGCATGTGATGATCCGACCCGTCGTCTCTTGTATCTCCACCCCGTTATCCCCGTATTATGCTTCCCCGTGTGTTAGCATACGTGTTTGGTTAGTTTGAAGTGTTTCAGATTGAATTTGGACAGAAATGAGACAAATAGTCCCTTTATGGAAAGTTTAAGTTGGAAAAGTCAACCGGACGTTGACTTGTGAGTTAGAGGGCTCGGAATGTATTTTTGATGGTTCGACTAGTTTTGGGGGATGAATTATGACTTAGGAGTGAGAATAGAAGTGAATTCGGAGGTCCGGTGTGGAAGTTAGCCTAGTTTGGCGAAGTTGGAACTTCGGAGAAATCCTGTTGGTAGGTGAGAATTTGATCCGAGGCCCGAATGGAATTCCGGAAGTTGCAACAGCTTCATTAGGTGAATTTGGATATGTGTACAAATTTTCAGGTCATTCGAACCTCGTTTGGTTGGTTTCGGCATCGAATGAGAATTTGGGAAACTATAAGTTATCCTAGACTTTGATTTGAAGAAAATGAGGATTTTTGGTGTTAATGTTGGTGTTTTCAGGGCTCGAGCAAGTTTGAATGAGGTATTTTGTCATATTTGTGCTTTTGGTTTGGACCCCGAGGGCCTCGGGGTGATTCCGGATGGTTAAACGAAGATTTTGGAGTTTGCTTCAGTTTTGGGTGCCTGCCTTCTGGTATTTTCGCATATGCAAATGAAGGACCGCCTAAGACGTGTCCACTGAAGCGACGAAGGAGCCGCAAAAGCAGCCAATGAGGAGCAGGCTGGGACCGCTGAAGCGGTGCGGTGACCGCGTAAGTGGAAGCTGCGAAAGCGGTGAAAGACCGCAAAAGCGGTCGTTGAGGATTTGAATAAGACCGCAGAAGCGGTCAACTGGATGCTGAAGCGGGAGCCGCGGAAGTGGAAGTCGGGCTATTTTAGTGTAGCAGTGTTACTCATAATTTTAAAAAGAGAAAGAATAATTGAACTTCGGACTTAGGCGATTGAGGGCGATTTTTGGGAAGATGTTCAAGGGGATTCTGCAGGTATGATCTCTTGGACCTAAAGTGCATCAATATAGAGTAAAAATCATGGATTAAAAACTAAGGAATCAAGGTTTTCAATGTTAATAATGGTAGTTAGGTCTTGAAACCCAATTGAACTTTAAGTGAGGAATTGAGGGGTCAAATGGATCCCGATTTTGATAAATCTGATATGTATGGACTTGTGACGAGACGGGGATTCTAAAAATATGAATTTTGTAATTTTCCAAGAAGTGGGTTGGGGGCTCGTGTTTTGCCAACTTCGTGTTTTTGGGTGTATTTTGAGTTATTGCGATTGGGTTATGTTTCATTAGCCTATTTTGACGTATTCCTATTGGTTTTGATCAGATTTGGCATCTGCGGAGGTTGATTCTCGAGGGAAAGGCATTGCGAGCTAGTTTGCGGCCGGCTTGAGGTGAGCAATGGGTGTAGATGATGACCCGAGGGTTTGAAACCCTGGTATATCAGACGCTATTATGAGGCTAGACACGCACTCCATGGCTAGTGCGAGGTCGTATATGTTGGAAATTGTGACTCGGTCCAATCTGAGGGATATATTATACTATGTTGGCGATTGCTTCTCATACTATATTGATGATATCTGGGCTTGATGCCATGTTTCGGGCCTTGTGCCGACTTGTGAATCCTTCAGGGATCGTTATTTTAGAATTTTCATGATTTGCATATTACTTGAATTCAGTCCAGGTTTTAAATATTATTTTTGCAAACTCAGACATATTTATACGTTTTGAGAACTCAAATGATTTTTAAATGATACTTCGGGCTGACGAGTACTATCTCGCTATTTTGGACTGTATATTATTTTAAATGGAAACGGTGGTAACTAAGGACATCGTGTATTTTAAATGAAAACGGTGGTAACTAAGGACACCGCGTATTTTAAATGGAAACGGTGGTAACTAAGGACACCGCGTATTGTAATGAAAATGGTGGTAACTAAGGGCACCATGTATTGTGATGGAAATAGTGGTAACTATTGGCACTGTATGATATGGTGCTTGGGTTGTAGGATCCCCTCCGGAGTCTGAACCCGCACAGTGAGCGCGCATACCCATGTGGATCGGGGTGCACGTTCCGCAATGTTCATGCATTGCATTGCATCTCATGCATTTATTTGCTGTTGCTTATTTTGAATATCTTTAAGACTGGTACTGTATAGAACTGCTAGATAGCTTTATTTTGTGTTATTTCGTGTTTTCTTATCTTCGTGTTTTTATACATGCTTATTACTCGCTGAGTTGGTAGGCTCACCCCTTACTCCCTGCACCTTGTGTGCAGATCCAGTGCTCCAAAGACCTAGTGTTGTTGCTGTTGATTACCCGATCTATTCAGAGTATTGAGGTAGTTGCCCAGCGTCCGCAGGACCACTTACTTTGTTTCTACCAGTCATGTTCTTTTGCTACTTTGTCAGACTTTATATCATTTCCGTTCAGACTTGTATCCTGTTTTGTTAGAGGCTCTGTACTCGTGACTCCTTGGTTTTGGGAGGATTTTTGTTCTTGCTCAGCTGTGTTATCTTAAATTGTTTCTATTTGGCTGGTAATGCCGTTCTTAGTTGTGGTTTTGTCTGGCTTGCCCAGCCAAGCGCCCGGGCACCATCAGGACCGGGTTTGGTATCGTGACAAGTTGGTATCAAAGCCTAGGTTTACTAGGCCTCATGAGTCATGAGCCGGTTTAGTAGAGTCTTGTTTATGGGTGTGCCGTGCACCACACTTATAAGCAGGAGGCTCAGATTCTTTAGGAAGCACTCCACTTTCTTGAAATCTTATCGTGCGTCCTTGATTCTTCTTGAAAGAGTAACCCTTGAAATTCCTTCCACGTGTTCGCATGCACGAATGAGCGCTCGGTATTATATGTGCTTTGATGGTTTGCGATTCCCCATCAAGGGGCGAGATGTAATATTCATGAGGTTGATGTTGGGCCAGTCTGGAGGACTTGAGGCCGGGCCTTGCCTAGGGCTGAGCGCTGAGGTGCTGATCGTATGATCAAGTATTTTGAACGTATTTGTTCGGCATTGCTGCTATTAACCGGAATGGGAGTTGGGTGATCGTGTGATAAGTATGCTACTGCGAGATGTAATTATATGACCTGGCAGTGACAAAAGAGTCTGCTAGCTAATGGATGATCTGTCAAGTTATTTGTTTCCTATGGTGGTCCCCTGAGTAACCCGAGTTGTGTGCTCGTGAAGAATCTTTTTGAGTCCCCTAGCTGGGAGTGTGTGTGTTATGGTATGAGTCCAGACTCAGGAAGACAAATTGATTTCGTGAGGAGTATGACGGTGGATGATGTACCGAAATATTATATTGAAGCAGGCAGGTGGGTATCTCCTGCAGATTATTCTAAAATAGCATGATCATTATGTGTATGTTAGAAGATCGTATGTGTAATTAAAAGGAATTTTCTATATGTTAGGATTCGAACAGGTGCAACACATGTTCATGTGTCAATTTTGATAATATAATGCGTGTAGCATTGGGATTTCTGTTATCGATATACATTGTGGTGTCTTGTCAAGTTATGGACCCGTTGTTTGGATGGTTTTGGTGCTTCTCTGGGGTGTATAGGCTCAATTACTAAGGAAACTCTGCCAAAATTTTTGAAAAATCTGGGACTTAGTTAAAATCTTGCCGCCTAGAAGAGTGGGCTTAGCAGTTGTGTGAATGAAAGCAAATGCAGAAGGCTAGAATTTTTGATGATTCGTGCTTCCACAAGCTTATGAAGGAGTGATTTTAATCTCGCCATGATATTGCGATGGCTATAGAGTATATGTGTTGTGATGTATATGGCTTCGAGATAAGTTGGGAAGGTAGTTGTGGATGAGCTGATTGAACTGTTACGTGCTGTGTTAATTCCGATTCGATGCATGTGAGTGAATCAGTTCTGGTTGCAGAAAGTGAGCTGAGGGTGGTACGAGTGAAGTGAAATTTTGCCAAAGGTTATATGGTGCTTCGTAGATATGATAAATAAGGGAATGTATCGAGTTGTTGATAAAGAATGCTTAATGCAAGGAGAAGGAAGTTGTTTAGTTGTATCGGAATAAGATCTTGTCCTGCGGTGTCAGAGTGCTGATAAGGCACGAGTGGTTCGATTCATTAAGTCAAGTGAATTGTTGTGTGTATAAGAGTGGTCGACTTTTGAGAATGGTTTTTGATGTGATCAAGATTCGATAGGTATCACTCAGGTGTTTTGAGGTTGAGTATGTGACCAAGTCAGCGTTTTCATTAGCACAGGTCAAGACTTGTGGTATTTCTATGTTAATTATGAGATTCTAGGTATCAGTATTTGGAAAGTAAGGGCAATTGGGAGTTCTCCGGTGCAGTCTATATAGCGGTTATGGATCGTGGGTGTTGTGTTGGTACTGTCACCGGCTATTGGGAGTTTGGAATCCAGGTGGATCTTTCCTTGCTTAGTATATTAAATTCTGGATACGACATTGGAATGTAGAGTTATTGTCTCAATGTTGGATTATTCTAAACGATTGTGCTACGAGTCATGTTGGGAAATGCCGCAGGTTGCGAGGAGAAGTGTATTAGACTATGTTCTAGCTGATTGGTTGTGTTCCAAAGACCAGAGGACGGCTGGGAGGGATTGCGTTCCTTGATTGGGCCTTCGAGGCGGATGTCAGTATAGAGGATTCTACCATTGTTTCGGTTCCGGTATTGAGGGTCTTTTCAGATGCGTCCTTGTGGCCGGGCATGTCTCCAGGAGAGACTGTGGATTTCGGTAATTATTTGGTGCTGGGAACCATATCGTGCGGTTCTGTCATGAGTCGTAGTAGTGGAAGTGGAATCTTGTAGCTTACAACACTTAATAGATATCTTTATGCACTCAGTTTGCTTATGACAGATGTTGATATTTTGTTATTAAGAGCCAATGTGGCTCGATGTGCACCTCCCTATGTGAGATATTGTGTGGATCATGTGGCACGCCGCCACGAGTATGTTATCTGGATCGGGTTGCGCACCGCAACGGTGTGAAGTTAATAATGGCCTTCCATATGTTACTTTGTATGCCATGCTTCCGGGCTTCTGGGGAAAGTCCGTATTGAGAATTGCTTGACAGATAGTGTATCGGTTGCGTCTTTTCAAGACTGAATGGTGTATATTACTTGTTTCACCGTGAGTGTGATGGGAGATTTGGTTTCAGGCATAGATATGTGCATGGCTGTCTATTGTGAGCATGGTAACACGAGGCGCTTCATGTGTAACAGTGTTGGGATAGGATTTCGCGTTGTGGAGAGGCCACTTGAAGTTATGACCTCTCGAGGAGGATTCAGATACTCTATTCCTATGATGTGAGATGGGGTCTCAGCTTGGTTTCGTAAAGGTATTGATGAGCTTGAGGTATAACTCTCCCGGTTGAGTCATCTGCCCTGATTTGGGTATGTGTAGACCGTTTCTTGTTGCCCCGTGTATCATGCAATTGTGGCTTAGGCATGTATTGAGGTATCATAACACCAGCGGTGGTGCGTTAGATTCGAGGTGAGCATTGGGGGTCATTAATGAATATGAACAGATTTGATTTCAGCTGGTTAGAAGGATAATATCTAGGTGTGGCCCGAAAATCTGTTGTGGTAATAGTCAACATGGAAGTGACTTCATGATGGTTAATCTGAAGAACTGCTACAGTTCGTTGCGTTTTTTAGTTATCATTGGCAGTATACGAGAGTGTTGGAATATGTGGTACATTGTATGAATTCACCTGAGGTTGCAAGTGTGGGTTATTACAGCTGGTTCGGGTTAATTCGGAGTATAAATGTGAGGATCTGATCTTGTGTATGATTTTGGGAAGTACACTGTGGTCTACGGTTTATGGGCCAGATGGAGTGTGAAATTTCAACTGTGTTGTGTTATCGGTACATATGTGAGTTAGGGTGACGTGGGATCATCCCGGGTAGATGCTTGGTAAGTTCACTCAATTACTGGGCTGCTTCTATTTCAGCTCTGGACACGCTCGAGGACGAGCAGTTGTTTAAGTTGGGGAGGATGTGACGACCTGATCCGTCGTCTCTTGTATCTCCGCCCCGTTATCCCCGTATTATGCTTCCCCGTGTGTTAGTATATGTGTTTGGTGAGTTTGAAGTGTTTCGAATTAAATTTGGAAAAAAATGAGACAAATAGTCTCTTTAAGGAAAGTTTAACTTGGAGAAGTCAACCGGACGTTGACTTGTGAGTTAGAGGGCTCAGAATGGATTTCCGATGGTTCGACTAGTTTTGGGGGATGAATTATGACTTAGGAGTGAGAACGGAAGTGAATTCGGAGGTCCGGTGTGGAAGTTAGCCTAGTTTGGAGAAGTTGGAAGTACGGAGAAATATGGTTGATAGGTGAGAATTTGATCCGAGGGTCGGAATGGAATTTCAAAAGTTGCAATAGCTTCGTTAGGTTAATTTGTATATGTCTTCAAATTTTCAGGTCATTTGGACTTCGTTTGGTTGGTTTCAGCATTGAATGAGAATTTAGGAAACTATAAGATATCTTAGGCTTGATTTGAAGAAAATGAGGATTTTTGGTGTTAATGTTGGTGTTTTCATGGCTCGAGCAAGTTTGAATGAGGTATTTCGTCATAATTGTGTTTTTGGTGCCCTCGGGGTGATTCCGGATGGTTAATGAAGATTTTTGAGTTTGCTTCAGTTTTGGGGTCCTGCCTTCTGGTATTTCCGCAGAAGCGGATGAAGGACCGCCTAAGTGGTGTACGCTGAAGCAGCAAAAGAGCCACCTAAGCGGCCAATGGGGAGCAGGCTGGGATTGCTGAAGCGGTGCAGTGACCGCGTAATCGGAAGCTGCGGAAGCGGTGAATGACCGCAAAAGCGGTCGCTGAGGATTTAAACCAGACCGCAAAAGCGGTCAACTGGACGCTGAAGCGGGAGACGCGTAAGCAGTCGGGAAGCCATGGAAGAGGAAGTCGGGTTGTTTTAGTGCAACACTATTTCTCATAATTTTATAAAGAGGAAGAACAATTGAACTTCTGACTTAGGCGATTGAGGGCGATTTTTGGAGAGATGTTCGAGGGGATTCTTCAGGTATGATCTCTTGGACCTAAAGTGCATCAATATAGAGTAATATCATGGATTAAAAACTGAGGAATTAAGGTTTTCAATGTTAAAAATGGTGGTTAGGGCTTGAAACCAAATTGAACTTTAAGTGAGGAATTGAGGGGACAAATGGACCCCTATTTTGATAAATTTGATATGTATGGACTCGTGGCGAGACGAGGATTCTGAAAATATGAATTTCGTAATTTTCCAAGGAGTGGGCTCGGGGCTCGGGTTTTGCCAACTTCGTGTTTTTTGGTGTATTTCGAGTAATTTCGATTGGGCTATGTTCCATTAGCCTATTTTGACGTATTCCTATTGGTTTTGATCAGATTTGGCATCCGCGGAGGTTGATTCTCGAGGGAAAGGAATTGCGAGCTAGTTTGCGGCCGGCTTAAGGTAAGTAATGGGTGTAGATGATGACCCGAGGGTTTGAAACCCTGGTATATCACATCGTGACGCTATTATGAGGCTAGACATGCACTCCATGGCTAGTGCGAGGTCGTATATGTTTGAAATTGTGACTCGGTCCAATTTGAGGGATATATTATACTATGTTGGCGATTGCTTCGCATACTATTTTGACGATATCTAGGCTCGATGCCATGTTTGGGGCCTTGTGCCGACTTGTGGAATCCTTCAGGGTTCGATATTTCATAATTTTCATGATTTGCATATTACTTGAATTCAGTCCAGGTTTTAAATATTATTTTTGCAAACTCAGACATATTTATATGTTTTGAGAACTCAAATGAGTTTTAAATGATACTTCAGGCTGACGAGTACTATCTCGCTATTTTGGACTATATATTATTTTAAATTTAAACGGTGGTAACTAAGGACGATGTGTATTTTAAATGGAAACAATGGCAACTAAAGACACCGCGTATTTTAAATTAAAACGGTGGTAACTAAGGACACCGCGTACTTTAAATGGAAACGGTGGTAAATAAGGACACCGCGTATTGTAATGAAAACGGTAGTAACTAAGGACACCGTATGTTGTGATGGAAACAGTGGTAACTATAGGCAATGTATGATATGGCGCTTTGGCTGTAGGAGCCCCTCCGGAGTCTGAACCCCCACGGTGAGTGCGGGTACCTATATGGATCGGGCTGCACGTTCCGCAGTGTTCATGCATTGCATTGCATCTCATGCATTTATTTACTATTGTTTATTCTGTATATCTCTGAGACTGGTACTGTATAGAACTGCTAGATAGCTTTATTTTGTATTATTTGTGTTTTCTTATCTTCGGGTTTTTTTACATGCTTATTATTCGCTGAGCTGGTAGACTCACCCCATACTCCATGCACCTTGTGTGCAGATCCAGGTGCTCCAGAGACCTAGTGTTGCTGCTGTTGATTACCCGAGCTATTTAGAGTATTGATGTAGTTGCCCAGCGTCCGCAGGACCACTTACTCTGTTTTTATCAGCCATGTTCCTTTGCTACTTTGTCAGACTTTGTATTATCTCCATTTAGACTTGTATCATGTTTCGTTAGAGGCTCTGTACTCGTGTCTCCTCGGTTTTGGAAGGATTTTTGTTCTTGCTCAGCTGTGTTATCTTAAATTATTTCTATTTGGCTGGTAATGCCGTTCTTAGTTGTGGTATGGTCGGGCTTGCCCAGCCTCACGGCCGGGCGCCATCACAATCGGGTTTGGGGTCGTGACAATGCATAATTTGAATACTTAGCTTTATAGGTTATTCTGTTATTTGTGGAGTCTATAGTTGTTAATGGTTGGTTGATTCTGAAGTTCTTATTCCCTTTATAGATAGTTTTTGTCTGCAGATCATACATTCTTATGATTGATAGTAGATATTAGGATGTGTCTTAAAACAAGTAGCTGTGGTGAGTAGCATGTAGACAGAACGTGTTTTGAGTGCAAAAGGGATCCTAAGTACTCAAGACCAATCAGATGAACAAGGTTATGTAAAAAAGTCACAAGCATAGCACTTTTTGGAGTGTGGAAATTATAGCTATGTGTGTGAATCTTTCAAATATGACTCTTTAGGTTAATTCAAGGGTTTATTGCTTTCAGAAAGGGGTGAAGAAGACAGAATACCTATAGTGATACAAGAGAGGTGATTTCTGTAGTGTAGGTAGCATCAAGGTCTTTGTTTTTTAAATGGAAGAATAAATATGTTTTAACCTGGATAATGCAAGAAAGTGTAGGAAAAATTGGAGGTACACAGAGCAGAGGCAGGTTTTCTTGAAGGTGAGTTAAATTTATTGAAGGCTAACAATTACGCGGAAGCAGCGCAGTTAATAACTATGAAACAATGAAGCAATGTGAAGCAAAGGGTTATTGCTTCATGCGTAAAGTAATGTTTCAGAGAAATTTGTTTCAAACAATGGCGTACAAAGTGATTTCGGTCTTTTTTTTGGAATCTCTCCTTTGAGGAGTTGATACTTTATAGTTTTCTTAAATAGTGCTTCTCTTCATGCACCTTGTCGATTTTTCACCTTTTTGAGCTTTTAAAAACACGGGGAGAAAAAGGAGACAAACGTGCTGATAATGAGCTATGTAAACATTGGAAGGGTATGATTTGATGCTGTAAAAGAGAAAGAGACTCTGATCTGAAATTACTACCTGATTGAGGAAAGGTATGAGTTGAAATACTTATCATTAAAATCATTGAACAAATAAATAGGTTGTGTACCGCAGTCAACTAAGTAGTAGCTAAGAGAGGAGAATATATTAGAATTTCACATGGAATGCCTTAGGTATAACCTCCTAATGTAGATTGCACTTTCAAATTGATATGGCAAATTGACTGGGGTAATTCTTGCTCTGCCACTTTCATGTTTCCGTCGTAATTCTTTTACCTTTTTGTTTTCTAATGAACTTGATGTTAACAAAGATGTTATGGCAGATCAACAGAGAACATAATTGGATTTCCATAAAATGTAATTTCAAAATCATATAATTATTTTTGTATTTCGTTATGGCGTTTCCCTTAATTATATTGCATACCAACCTTTTTTTTCAATTCAAAAGATGCATTTTACTGATGATAAAAGAATAAAGTACACAAAACAGAGGACATCTGGCACCCTTCACTTATATATATATATATATATATATATATATATATATATGAAGACAACAACTTATAATTTTGTGTTTGTTATATCTGATTTTTAGATATCTTTTGTACTGTTTTGCAGTAGTGCAATTGGATATATATGGGTTGTTTCCTGCCTCTCCATGACCTTACTTGACATTCCGAGGAAGCTACCATATGCCCGCTGAAGTTATGGATTGAAAATGAGGTTAAACCTAGGGTTGCAATTGGATAAACTCTAATCATGCCTCAATTATAGTTACATTCTTTTCTGTTTTCGCACGTCCCTCGATATTCAATTTCTGTGGGAGCCATATTGATAGAAAAAGTGTGATAATTACAGTTACATTACATATCAATGATATATATTGAAGACTTCTTTTAATTGTATTCAGAATACATGGTTAGTAAAGTATTTCTTTTGTAAGTTGTGAGATGTTCTCGACATTTGAATTAAAAAATACTTTGACTTTTATAATCGTAAATTCTTCATCCTTTGTTAGTAAGTGTGTTAGTTAGTTTTTTCATATATTTGTTATAATATAGTGAATGAAGGCTGTTACATAACAAGTGTAATTGATTTATCTCACTGTACTAGAGATTACATTTGAAGATGGGATAAAATAGGTGACTTCCAAGTTAATGGAAAATAGGCTTGAGGTTAGTGAGAATTCATATAGTTAGATCCAATGCAGTATGATTCTTCAAGTTTCTTGAAATAATAATCTCCAATGTGAGCTAAACTTTATTTGCTAGCTATACCTTTCTAAACAAAGAATGTAATTTCATAATGTCTTCTCTCTATATCAACTGGGGATGGGCAGTTGAATTGGTATGGTACCGGTGAAACTATATATAGTTTTCATGTTGAACTCACATGGAAGAAGAGTTTGTTTATTTTTTGATTGCTTTTGGTTTTTTCTTGAGCTTGAAGTTGTAAAAATAAAAATTAAGTCAATGAAGCAAGTATTTTATAGTGAAAATTTCAGTTCATGTAGTTTATGATTCTTATCCAAAGAAGGTTGTGATTTCTCGAAGAATGCCTCAAGGACGAAGGTTCATTGTATCCATGTCATTCCCTTACATTTTTTCTCCTCAAAGAATTGATTCATATACATTATATGTGATTATAAATGCACTTGTGTTACTTAGTCATTATTATAAATGCATACTTTTACTTAATTAAATCACATAACTATTTATAATTTTTCAGCAATGCTTTCCGTGCATCGCGCGGGTGCTGTACTAGTACAATAAATAGAACAAACCCATATTGAGAACTGGCAACACTGTGGTCGTAATTGTACTACTTTGGTGTGATATCTTTGAACAGTGGATTCACGTAGAGCATTGAGCCGTAAAAATAGCTCGGTATAGTCAGTTTTTGGACTGGTCATTTAATAATAGCCAGCGTTAAACAATTCAATAAAAAATAGTTACTATTTTGTTGCAATAGAGACCGGCCCAGCAAAATATGCTGGAGTTTGGTACACCTATGGATGAACAGAAGCATATTATTCTGGACCGGTATACTTTGCTGGCTCCAGTATAATATACTGAAGACTGGAGCACCGGTGCTCCAAACCTCAATATATTATGCTGGACAAATATACCTGTTGTATATTATGCTGGAGTTCTAGTGTACTTATGATGGACTTCCAGCATAAGTACACTAGAACTCCAACGTAAATATGTTGGAGTTCCAGGATAAGTATGCTGGAACTCCAGCATAATATACTGGTGTATTTTCGGATTTTCAGTATTTCCGCTCAAATTTATCTTTACGTAAAAAGTGACTAAATTTCAATTACTTTTGAAACTGGACTATTTTTAAGTTTTAACCCACTGGTTATAAATCTGGTAAAGCTGGACAGGTTCACAAAAAAAGGAGCGAGAAGGGTTGCCTCGTAAAAACTAATTTGCAAAATAAGTACTAACTAATTTTCACACGCTCACTTTCCTTTGTCCTATCTTGTGTGTACTAATTTGCTGAATGTTTCTACTGTCCCTACCATCTACATTATCGTCAACATCCACCAGAATAACACCATCAGTATCATCATCAATGTCATCCTCACCCTCCAAATCGTCTTCCTCATAGTCATCAAAATCATCCATGTCCTCTTCATTTTCATCATCCGTACCAGCACGCAAGGTATGGAACTCAGGAGGAGGAGGACAATCCTCTGTTTCTGCCTTGTCCTGCTTCATCACTAGATGTCGTATCACTCTCTCATCTTTGTCAAGCATGCTCTTGAAATCGTTAATCCATTTGGCTTCCAACTCAAAATTCATCAAAATGTAATGAGCTCGTGATGCTTTCTGAATCTTGTATGCCAGTCTACGCATACCCCAGTCACTAAATCTCCACAACTTCCCTTTCTTCTCTTTCAAAAATTCTGCATGTTTATAAAAATGTCACAAGTTTCAAGTTATTTTAGTGACCATGTAGAAAACAGAAACGTGAATCGCAGGGAAAATGTGATGATGTTTAGGAAACTAAAAGCTAACAATATTTTAGAGAACTTGGTAAACACACTATACTGGGTTGTTGTTGTTGTTATTGTTGGTAAACACACTATCACATTTGACACCACACAGCAAAATCCAAACTTTTGTAGAACAAATAGATGGTTAATATATGAAAAAGGGACGGCTAACCTTGAACTTTCGTGTTTACACTCTCGACCTCGTCTGCACGATCCTCATGAATCAGATATACCACTTCATAGTGTCTCACTACACACAGGGAAGTCAATAGATCAACTATAAATTGATAGCAAAAGAATGGAGACATGACAATAGATATCTAGCTAATTTTGCTGCACTATTTCAATTCCATTAAGTGAGTTAATCAACATGCACAAGAAATATTAGCAAGAATTCATGAGATCTGGAAAGATACATTAATCTGATACAATCCTATATTTTAGCTTCCAACGACCAAGAATCTGGTGTCAACTTGTCAATTATAAAGAGGGTGGTCCATAATCTTACAGCTGAGTCTTCAAGAAAAGTAAGTGACAGATCCCCGAAGCTCATTCATAGATAGTTGGAAGAAACAAAACACTAAATACCTGAACCAATAACATATTCTAGCCATTGGCAGCTCAGCACTTGTTAGCTCAGTTGAACAAAACGCAATCTAAAGCATCACAGATATTATTGTGCAGATGACATGTTGCACAGAATCCAAAATGCCAATTCACAACACATTTCCCATCCATGGGGTAATCTATGAGTATTCTACCTTTCGTCCTATATTCTATCAATCAATCAAATAAGTCTCAAATTCAGAAATAATTGGAAGTAGTGGTATGAATCATCTATATATACTTGGTAATATTTGGACAGTTTCATGAAGATACTGGTCACTAAAAGTAGACGGTTCTCCAAACCAGTGGAGAAGCTAGGGATTTCTCCAAGAGTGTTCAAATTTAAAAGAAGTGAAAAAAAATCCGACAAAGGGTGTTCAATATGTGTTATATACCTCTAAAACGTAATATTTGCGATATTTCGACGAGTTGACCACCCTTATGCTCGGGTGGCTTCACCACTGCTCCAAACTCACACTTAACAACTAAGCATTAATCATAACTATTTGGTATCCCTTATATGGATCCTTTGCTTCCACCATCATCCTAGAAGAAGAAATGCAAAAAGAAAAGAGGACAACATATCCAGCTACTATCTATAAGTTTAAGCATATGAAGCTCATACTTACTTTGTTCCACATTCAGATCACTCTCCAGCTGCAGATTTAGAGCCTCAAAAAGTTCCTCTGCAAATTAGACCCAAAGTTTAGTAATCAAAAGTATTCACATAATAAGATATCAATGAGCAACATGTCAATGACTTACTCTCTTCAGCATCTGCAAACTCGGGTAGAAGTCTACCGTCTTCTTGGACCTTCCTCTGCAAAATTTTAAAAGTGAAAGAATTCAAATCAAATCAAAACTCATACACATAAGCAAAAGAAAATTGGAAATATTGTTTTCACTGGTGTACACACTAAGGTTATCATTATTGTTTTTTCTTTCAAGATTTTTAAGGAAATCGTAATATGCTTGAAAGCTTTCTCAATTCATTTTCCTCTGAAAAATTGAATAAATTGCAATATCCGAAGGGTTTAAATTACATAAAATTTCATACAGATAAACAAGAAAAATTAAAACATGTGCCACCATTGCCACAAACTAGTCCACTGCTGTAACCCCAATAAAAATTCAATATTTTTATTCTTTTTCTCTCAATCTTTTTAAGGAAACAGTTTTGAAATGGGCGAGGCTCAAAGATTGTTAAGAATTCCGGACAAACAAACAAAAATTACATATGGGTGTAAAATAAAACTAGAATAAATATACAAAATTTGCTCAAGCAACAATGATTTTTTATTTATATTCTAATTACTTGGGGGGAAAGGGAGACATTATAGAGTAAAGAAGTAACCTCTCTAAGGAGCACAGCTTCAGGAAAAGGACCAGTGGCTTCATCGGGTTTTGGAACAAAACTATGGGAATCAGATTTGTTCTTTTTCTTAAAGTTGTTTGATGCTGAAGAAACAACAGAGGTCCTAAGTTTATGCGAGGAAGGGTTCTTGTGGAGAAAATATGGGAAGAAAGAAGAGTGTCCATTTGCTGAAGAAATGGAGGGATAACATTTAGAGAAAGGAGAGGAAGAGCTGAGCAAATTTCCAATATCAGGGGAAGATGTAAGAAGAAGTGAATCCATTTTTTTTGTGATAAGAAAACAATCGGAGAGAGGATAGGGTTTTCAGGAATTAAACTAACATCAGATTTATCTATATGATACTTTTTAGTTCAACCTTCTTTTTTAAATCCTTTTTCTTTTATCTTGGACCGGAGTAATATCCGCGAATAAAAAGTAGTAGTGAAGACTTGAGAAGGTTTTTGATGACATCTAAACCCAACTGTTCAAAATGAAAATACAACACATTGCAAGGCAAATTTACATTTATAATTATAGCTTCTTTGGAGGGTTGTTCCTATCGTATTATTACTTTAAATATAATATTTATTATAATTGTTATTTAAATTTTATTGTTTCGTATCATTAAATTCATCGTTAAATAATGATGAAATATGTCAATTTATGTAACAATCGATTTGGTGTGGTCGCATCTTTTGTGGTCGCTTCGTTACCTTGTCTTTTTCTCTCAATCTCACCCTTTATTATTATTAAATTATTTTATTTTATTAATTACCCTTCCTTTTTATATAGTAATTTTATCCTGTATCATAATTTTTCTTTATAATATTACAAGTTTATTCTTCATATTGTTGGAACGTGATATCATGAAACGATGGCAAACAACACAATCTATCCAAACATTGTATTCATCAAACGATACAATACAATACAGTACGATGTGATACATTATGAAACGATATGTAACAACTATCCAAACAAGTTGTTAGGGGTGAATGACACAATTATCCATAAAAATAAAATTATTTATTATTGTCTATCCTTTTTTCTTTTCTGTTCATTTATCTTTTGCCCAAATCATGTTGTTGTTGTTGCTGTTGTTGTTGTTAGGGGTGAACGACACAATTATCCATAAAAATAAAATTATTTATTATTGTCTATCATTTTTTCTTTTCTATTCATTTATCTTTTGCCCAAAATAATATTCACTAGGCAAGTGCTTAGGGCTAGTCTATTACCTAAATTGAGTAGGATGTACTCAACTAAGGTAGTACATTTTGAAATAAGTAATAATTTGTGTCACGACCCAAACCCGATCGTGATGGTGCCAAACTCTAAAGCTAGGCAAGCCAGATCAACAATCGTTCTCAACTTAACAATTAGTCTCAAGACCGACAATTTAAGAACAATGTAATAGTTTTAGAGTAATAATCCAATAATGTTAATAAAAATAATACGGAAAGATACGAAAACCGATAAACACTCCCATAAGATCTGGGGTCACGAGTCTAGAGCCTCTAAAAAAACATGGGTAATAATATCTGAATGAAAATACATAAGTCTGGAAATGTATATGATAATAATAAACAGAAATAGGAAGAGTAGCCAGGTCTTCCGAACGTCAAGCAGCTACCTCAACAACTCTGAAAAATCTCTGGAGGCTACGACTGCTTAGCTAAGCCTCCGGTGCATCTGAATCTGCACACAAGGTTCAAGGAGTAGGGGTGAGTACTACCGACTCAGTGAGTAATAAGCATATAAAATATCTGAATATAAGAAATCCACGAAATGCACAAGGCAAAGCTAAAACAAACAGTCTGACACCTTAACTACGAACTAACATCAAAGCAACATCAAGTATATCAGTCAAGAATCATGCAAAGATACAATGCAATGCACATTAATCCACTGCGGCGTACAGCCCGATCTGTTTAACGTCGACGGCGCTCACTGGGGGTGTGTACAGACTCCAGAGGGGCTCCTACAGCCCAAGCACAATATTATCATATCACTACTGCGGAATGCAGCCCGACCCATACTCAGTCCACAATATGCAAATGAGTCACGTAACAGATTCAATCTACGTTCCCAGTTTTCCAATTATTAAGATGAATATAATTTAGTTATTTAATTTCAGGAAAAAGGTGACTTCGCATTTAATATCAGCGATTAAACACAAGACTGAGATTAATGGTTATGCAAATCATGCTATCAATATTATGTTAACCCTAGACAAATACTACAGATCGGCACAAGGCCCCAAACATGGCAATAAGCCCAATTTTCAACAATACAATGTGCGTATCAGGCGCCAATAAATTATATTTTAGCACTCGGGATGGACCAAGTCACAATTCCCAATAATATACAATCTCACACTTGCCATGGGGTGCGAGTCATGCTCTAACATAGTGTCACGATGCCATAAACCGTGGTTTCAAACACTCAAGCCATCATCTATACGAACTACTCACCTCTAGCCGGCCGTAGACTGGTCCGCAGCGCCTTTTCCTCTTGTATCGACCTCCTCGCATGTCGAATCTAGTCAAAATTATAACGAATACATAAATATGGGTTAAAGAAACATAACACAATTGAAATTACTCGAAAAACACTAAAAATCACGAAGTTGGTAAAATCGAGCCCTGGACCTGCTTCTTGAAAAATTACAAAAGTTACATCAATGGATTTCTTGTCTCGCCACGAGTCCGTACATATAATTTTTATCAAAATCGGATTTCGTTTTCCCCTCCAAACTCACATTTAAACTCTCTTGAGTTTCAATCCCTAACCTCCATTTTTAGCCCTTAAATCCTTGAAATTTCGTGATTAATCAATATTTTTACACCAAAATAACGTATTCCTATAATAGTTCATACCTGATGATGCTCCTTAGATTTCTCCTGAAAATCTCCCAAGAACAACCCTAGTCGAAGTCCCAAATATTTTCTCTTATCTTTCCAAGTTCGTGAGCACTGTTCACTATAACACAGGCCCGTTTTCCGCTTCTACGGTCCATTTTTCGCACCTGCGGTACCGCTTATGCGACCCATTTGATCGCTTGTGCGGTCTCACTTAAAATCGCTGGGACCGCTTTTGCGGTTTCCCCTCGACTGCTTATGTGGTCTAAAATCCGCTTTTGCGGATCCGCTTGTACGTCCAACCTTCTACTTTTGCGGAACTCCCCTAGGCCACTGACGATCGCTTCTGCGATTCCCCTTCCGCATCTGTGGAACCGCTTCTGCGTTTCCTTTTCTGATGATATGAAAATACTAGAAGATAGAAAAGCTTGAATGCAACAAAGGCTCTGAACTCCCATTTAACCATCTGATAACACCCCGAGGCCTTCGGGACCTCAACCAAACGCATAGATATGCTCTATTACTTCGTTCAAACTTGTTCGTAGCATAAGAACACTATCATAAACGTCAAAATCATCGAATTACCGCGGATTCAAGCCTAAGTTAAACTAAAACTCCCGAAACTTGTATTTGATCAAAAACCTGACCAAACGATGTTCGAATGATATGAAAATTTGCACGCATATCCAAAATCACCTCACGGAGCTGCTACAACTGTCATAATTCTATTACGACCCCCGGATCAAAATCTCACCTATCAATCGGAATTCGCCAAAATTCAAACTTAGCCACCGGACCTCCAAATTCAATTCTGATTGCGCTCCTAAGTCACAAATCTTCACCCGAAACTAGTCGAATAATTAGAAATCCATTCCGAGCCCTCTAACTCACAAGTCAACATTCGGTTGACTTTTCCAAACTAACCTTCTCATAAAGAGACTAATTGTCTCATTTATAACGGACTACATCCGAATTACTTCAAATTCTCCAAACACATATGATAAAACAAATAGAAGCATAAAACGGGAAAAATGGGGCGGTAACTCACGTGACGATGGGTCGGATCGTACATCCTCCCCATCTTAAACAAACACTCGTCCTCTAGCGGGTCAAGAAACATACCTGGAGTATCAAACAAGTGAGGATATCTGCTCCGCATCTCCTGCTCGGTCTATCAAGTGGCTTCCTCCACGGGTCGATCTCTCCACTGCACCTTCACCGAAGCTATGCCCTTTGATCTCAACTTTCGAACCTGATAACCCAAAATAGCCATTGGCTCCATATCGTAGGTCAAGTCCTCATCTAACTAAATTCTGCTGAAATCTAATACATGAGACGAATCCCCAACATACATCCGGAGCATCGAAACATGGAACACCGGATGAACTCCCGACAAGCTAGGTGGCAAGGTAAGCATATAAGCCACCTCCCCAATCCTCCTAAGTATCTCAAAGGGTCCAATGAACCTTGGACTCAGCGTTCCTTTCTTTCCAATCCTCATAACGCCTTTCATAGGAGAAACCTTCAACAAGACCTTCTCGCCCACTGCATAAGATACATCTCGAACCTCCGGTCCGCATAACTCTTCTGACGCGGTTGAGTTGTACGAAGTCTCTCCTGGATCACTTTCACCTTCTCCAAAGTATCCTAATTTAACTCTGTCCCTGATAATCTTGCCTCGCTGGGCTCAAACCAACCAACCGGAGATCTACACCATCCCACATATAAGGCCTCATACAACGCCATCTGAATGCTGGATTGATAGCTGTTATTATAGGAAAAATCCGCAAGCGGCAAGAACTCAGCCCAAAAACCTCCAAAATCAATAACACGGGCACGCAACATGTCCTACAATATATGGATAGTATGCTCGGACTGCCCATCCGTCTGCGGATGAAATGATGTGCTTAACTGTACATGTATGCCCAACTCCTGATGAAAAATTCCTCCAGAACTGGGAAGTGAACCGAGTACCCGTATCTGAGACAATGGAACCGGAACACCATGCAACTGTACAATCTCCCGGATGAAAATCTCTGCTAACTTCTCCGCAGAATAGATAGTACAAACCAGAATGAAGTGCACAGACTTGGTTAGTCTATCCACAATTACCCAAATCGAATCAAACTTCTTCGAGGTACGAGGAAGACCACTCACAAAATCCATAGTAATATTCTCCTATTTCCACTCCGGAATATCCATCCGCTAGAATGTGCTACCGGGTCTCTGGTGCTCATATTTGAACTGCTGACAGTTGAGACACCGAGCCACATAATTCACAATATCCTTTTTCATCCTTCTCCACCATTAATGCTGTCTCAAATCCTGATACATCTTCGCGGCACCCGGATGAATCGAATACCAGGAGCTGTGGGCCTCCTCTAATATCAACTCTCGGAGACCATCCATATTGGGCACGCAAATCCGACCCTGCATCCGAAACATAGCATTATCTCCAATGGTCACATCTCTAGCATCATCATGCTAGACAATGTCCTTCAGGACAAGAAAAAGCGGGTCATCATACTGGCACTCCCTGATGCGGTCATACAAAAAAGATTGGGAAATCACACTAGCCAGCACCCGACTGTGCTCGAAAATATCTAACCTCACCATCTGATTAGCCAAGGCCTGAACATCAACCGCAAGGGGCTTCTTCCCATTGGAATGTACGCCAAAATACCCATACTAATCGCCTTCCGGCTCAAAGCATCGGCCACTACATTGGCCTTCCCGGGATGATGCAAAATGGTAATATCATAGTCTTTGAGTAACTCAAGCCATCTCCGCTGCCTCAGATTAAGATCCTTCTACTTATAAAAGTGATAAAGACTGCGATGGTCCTTATATACGTCAAAAGATACACCATATCCAAATCTTCAAGGCATGGACAATTGCAGCCAACTCTAAGTCATGAACAGGGCAGTTCTTCTCATGGGGCTTTAACTGGCGATAAGCATAAGCAATAACTCTACACTCCTGCATCAATACACAACTGATCCCAACTCTTGAAGCATTACAATACACTGTGTAAGAACCTGAAGCTAATGGCAATATTAGCACCGGAGCTGTGGTCAAAGCCGACTTGAGCTTCTGGAAGCTCTCCTCTCATTCATCCGACCACAAAAAATAGAGAATTCTTCTGGGTCAACTTCATCAAAGGCGAAGTAATAGATGAAAATCCCTAAAGGAACCTGCGATAATAGCCCGCCAAGCCGAGGAAACTCCTAATCTTAGTAGCTGAGAACGGTCTGGTCCAGCTCTGCACGCCTCAATCTTCTTTGGGTCAACCTAAATACCGTCGCTGGACACCACGTGTCCCAGAAAAGCCATAGTACTAAGTTAGGATTCACACTAGGAGAACTTCGCATAAAGCTTCTCCTCTCTCAATCTTTGCAATACCACCCTCAGGTGCTGCGCGTGCTCCCCCTGGCTACGCGAGTACACCAGGATATCATCAATCAACACCATCACAAAAGAATACAAATACGGCCAAAATACATTGTTCATCAAGTGCATGAATGCGGCTGGGGCATTAGTCAGCCCGAAAGACATCACTAGAAACTCGTAGTGCCCATATCTCATTGTGAAAGCCGTCTTCATAATGTATGAATTCCTAATCATCAGCGGGTGATAACCTGATCAGAGGTCAATCTTAGAGAACACCCTTGCTCCCTAGAGCTGATCAAAAATCCTCAATGCGGGGTAGTAGGTACTTGTTCTTCACTATCACCTTAGCTGCATGTAGTCAATGCACATTCTCATTGTGCCATCCTTCTTCTTTACAAATAATACCGGTGCACCCCAAGGTGACACACTCGGGTGAATGAACCCCTTATCTAGGAGTTCCTGAAGCTGCTCTTTTAACTCTTTAAGCTCCGCTGGTGCCATACGATAGGGAGGAATAGAAATGGGTTGAGTGCCCGACACCAGATCAATACCGAAATCAATGTCCCTGTCCGGCGGCATGCCCGGTAGATCTGCTGGAAATACATCAGGGAAATCCCTCACAACAGGAATCGAATCAAGACTAGGAGCCTCAGCTTCCACATCTCTCACAAAAGCCAAGTACGACAAACAACCCTTCCCAACCATCTATTGGGCTTTTAGGAAGGAAATCACCCTACTAGGCACATAATCAGTCACGCCTCGCCACTCAATCCTCGGAATGCCTGAAATAGCTAGTGTAACTGTCTTGGGGTGGCAGTTCAGAATAGTATGGTACGGAGATAGCCAATCCATACCCAAAATCACGTCGAAATCTACCATGCCCAATAATAATAGATCAGCTCGGGTCTCTAGACCCCCCATAGTCACCAGACAGGATCGATATACATGATCCACAATAATAGTATCACCCACTAGGGTAGATACGTGCACATGCAAGGCAAGACAACTACGGGTCATACCAAAATGATGAACAAAATAAAAAGATACATAGGAATAGGTAGATCTGTGATCAAACAAGACAGAAGTATCCCTGTGGCAGACTGAGATAATACCTGTGATGACAGCATCAGATGTGATAGCGTCCCTCCTATATGGAAGGGCATAGAAACGAGCCTGACCACCGCCAGTACGGTCAACACCCCTGGGGCGACCGGTGGCTACCTAGCCTCCACCGTAGCTGATTGAGTGGATGCCAAAGAAATTGGAGCAGAAGACGAGGGCTGACCTCTCTACCGAGACTATCTACTACGGAGCCGAGGACACTGTCTCCTCATGTGACCCAACTCACCGCACTCGTAGCAACGACCTGGAGCTGGAGAAGGGGACTGATGGGAACCCCTCGATGTAGATGAACCCTGGGCTGAAGAAGCCGGAGCAGAGCTCTGAGATGGAAGAGCACTCACTGCAGGCTGGATCTACCAATGTCCTTGATGACCCCGGCCTGAAGAGGCTCCACTAGACTCTGTATGTCCTGAATGAGGAGGCCTGAAGGAACGACCTCTACCATGCTGGAACTGGCCCCTAGACGGAGCACCACTGAAATTACCTGAACCTCGAGGCCTCTTAGCCTCCCTCTCCTCACACTCCCGACGACGATCTGTCTTAATCAATCGAGCCACATCAACTACCTCCTCAGACAGGATCGATATACATGATCCACAATAATAGTATCACCCACTAGGGTAGATACGTGCACATGCAAGGCAAGACAACTACGGGTCATACCAAAATGATGAACAAAATAAAAAGATACATAGGAATAGGTAGATCTGTGATCAAACAAGACAGAAGTATCCCTGTGGCAGACTGAGATAATACCTGTGATGACAGCATCAGATGTGATAGCGTCCCTCCTATATGGAAGGGCATAGAAACGAGCCTGACCACCGCCAGTACGGTCAACACCCCTGGGGCGACCGGTGGCTACCTAGCCTCCACCGTAGCTGATTGAGTGGATGCCAAAGAAATTGGAGCAGAAGACGAGGGCTGACCTCTCTACCGAGACTATCTACTACGGAGCCGAGGACACTGTCTCCTCATGTGACCCAACTCACCGCACTCGTAGCAACGACCTGGAGCTGGAGAAGGGGACTGATGGGAACCCCTCGATGTAGATGAACCCTGGGCTGAAGAAGCCGGAGCAGAGCTCTGAGATGGAAGAGCACTCACTGCAGGCTGGATCTACCAATGTCCTTGATGACCCCGGCCTGAAGAGGCTCCACTAGACTCTGTATGTCCTGAATGAGGAGGCCTGAAGGAACGACCTCTACCATGCTGGAACTGGCCCCTAGACGGAGCACCACTGAAATTACCTGAACCTCGAGGCCTCTTAGCCTCCCTCTCCTCACACTCCCGACGACGATCTGTCTTAATCAATCGAGCCACATCAACTACCTCCTCAAATGTAGCTGCTGAATCCCTCTCTCTAGTCATCATTATGCAGATCAGATAGTTGAGGCCATATATAAACCTCTTGATCCTCTCTCTATCTGTCGGGATCATCAAAGTAGCATGCCTATCTAGATGGGTAAACCTCAACTCGTACTGAGTCACTGTCATATCTACCTGAGTCAGCAATTCGAACTGTTGACGCAGCTCCTTCGTGTGAGACTGGGTACATACTTCTCCAAAAATACAGTGGAGAACTGCTGCCAAGTGAGGGGCGCTGCCCCAATAGGCCTACGCCTCTCAAACTCCTCCCACCAAGTAAATGCTGGCCTGTGAACTGGAAGGTAGTAAAAGCCACTCTACTAGACTCCAGAATACCCGCAGTACGAAGCATATGTTGGAATTTATCAAGAAAACCCTGGGTATCCTCGCCCTCAGCACCACTAAATGTCGGAGGCTGGAGTCTTATGAACCTCTCCAAACGACGTTGCTCGTCATCCAGCATAGCTGGAACAACATGAGATGGAGCTGGTGCGACTGGCACAACTAGAACTACGGGTGCAACTGGCTAGACTGGCTGACTTGGAGCTACCTTAGGTGTCTGTAAGCCCTGAACAAATTGCTCGGGTGTGTGAGCATCGGCGGTCTGATGACCACCCCCAGTCTGAGAAGTAGCCGCTGCTGTAGTGGCTGAAACTGCCTAAGCTAGGCCAGTGCAGACGGACAAGATCTAAGCCAAAGTCTCCTGAAGACCAGGAATCATAATAGACACTCATGGTGCCTGAACAAGTGCTGCTGGAGCATCTAAAGCCAGAATCTAGTGTTGGACCTAGGCAACTGGTGGGTTTGCAGGTGCTGCCCCTGTTGATCCGCCTCGACCAGTACCACGACCACGTCCATGGCCTCTAGCAGGTTGTAGTGGGGGTCGTCCTCCATGTTCGTTAGCATGGGTTCTCAACATCTGCGAGAGAATAGAATACAAAAATTTAGTTTTCATAGAAACAAGCCACACGGTATGGTTTCAAGAAAGTGAGGTGTTTCCTAAAAGTTCTGTAGCCTCCTGAGGATAGATACAGATGTCTATGTACCAATCCGCGAGACTTTACTAAATCGGCTCATGACTCGCGAGGCCTAGTAACCTAGGCTCTGATACAAACTTGTCACGACCCAAACCCGGTCGTGATGGCGCCCAACCCTAAGGCTAAGCCAGACCAATAATCGTTCTCAACTTAACAATAAGTCTCAAGACCAATAATTTAAGAACAATGTAATAGTTTTAGAGAAATAATCTTATAATGTTAATAAAAATAATACGAAAAGATACGAAAACTCCCATAAGATCTGGGGTCACGAGTCTAGAGCCTCTAAAACAACTGGGTAATAATATCTGAATGAAAATACATAAGTCTGGAAATGTATATGATAATAATAAACTGAAATAGGAAGAGTAGCCAGGTCCTGCGAACGTCAAGCAGCTACCTCAACAACTCTAAAAAATCTCTGGAGACTACGACTGCTCAGCTAAGCCTCCGGTGCATTTGAATCTGCACACAAGGTACAGGGAGTTGGGGTGAGTACTACCAACTCAGTAAGTAATAAACATATAAAATATCTGAAGATACAAAATCCACGAAATGCCACAAGGCAAAGCTAATACTAACAGTCCGACACCTTAACTACGAACTAACAACAAAGCAATATCAAGTATATCAGTCAAGAATCATGCAAAGATGCAATGCAATGCACATGAATCCGCTGCGGCGTACAACCCTATCCGTTTAATGTCGACGACGCTCACTGGGGGTGTGTACAGACTTCGGAGTGGCTCCTACAGCCCAAGCGCAATATCATCATATCACTGCTGCGGCATGCAGCCCGACCCATACTCAGTCCACAATATGCATATGAGTCATGTAACAAATTCAATCTACTTTCCCAGTTTTCAAATTATTAAGATGAATATAATTTGGTTAGTTAATTTCCGGAAAAAAGGTGACTTAGCATTTAATAGCAATGATTAAACACATGAATGAGATCAATGATTATACAAATCATGCTATCACAATGATATTCACCCTAGACAGATGCTACAGATCGGCACAAGGCCCCAAACATGGCAATAAGCCCGATTTTCAACAATACAATGTGCGTATCAGCCGCCAATAAATTATATTTAGCACTCGGGATTGACTAAGTCACAATCCCCAATCATATACAATCCCGCACCTGCCATGGGGTGCGAGTTACGCCCTAACATAGCGTCACGATGTGATAAACCGGGGTTTCAAACCCTCATGCCATCATTTATACGAACTACTCACCTCTACCCGGCCGTAGACTGGTTCGCAATGCCTTTTCCTCTTGTATCGATTCAAAATCACAACGAATACATAAATATGGGTTAAAGAAACATAATCCAACTGAAATTACTCGAAAAGCACCTAAAATCACGAAGTTGGTAAAATCCAGCCCTGGGCTATTAAAAAATTACAAAAGTCACATCAATGGAATCCTTGTCTCTCCACGAGTCCGTACATATAAATTTTATCAAAATCGGAGTTCGTTTGCCCCTCCAAAACTCACATTTAAACTCTCTTGCGTTTCAAGCCTTAACCTCCATTTTTAGCCCTTAAATCCTTGAAATTCCGTGATTAATCAATATTTTACACCAAAATAACGTATTCCTAGGCTAATAGTTCATACCTGATGATACTCCTTCGATTTCTCCTGAAAATTGCCCAAGAACAACCCTAGCCGAAGTCCCAAATATTTTCTCTTCATTATAACACAGGCCCATTTTCCGTAACTGCGGTACTGCTTATGCGACCCAATCGACCGCTTTTCCGGTCTCACTTAAAACCGCTGGGACCTTTTTTTCGGTCCAGCCACCGCTTTTGCGGTTTCCCCTCGACCGCTTATGCAGTCTAAAATCCGTTTTTGCGGATCCGCTTGTGCGTCCAACCTTACGCTTTTGCGGAACTCCCCTGGGCCACTGACGATCGCTTCTGTGGTTCCCAGATGCGGAAATACCAGAAGATAGAAAAGCATGACTGCAACAAAGGCTTCGAACTCCCGTTTAACCATCTGATAACACCCTGAGGCCCTCGCGACCTCAACCAAACGCACAGATATGCTCTATTACTTCTTTCAAACTTGCTCGTAGCATAAAAACACTATCGTAAACATCAAAATTATCGAATTACCACAGATTCAAGTCTAAGTTAAATTAAAACTCCCGAAAATTGCATTTGATCAAAAACCCGACCAACGATGTCCGAATGATATGAAAATTTGCACGCACATCCAAAGTCACCTAACGAATCTACTGCAACTGTCGAAATTTCATTCCGACCCCCAGATCAAAATCTCACATATCAACCGGAATTCGCCAAAATTCAAATTTAGCCAATTCAAGTCTAATTCTACACCGGACTTCCAAATTCAATTCCGATTGCTCTCCTAAGTCAAAAATCATCACCCAAAACTAGTCGAATCATCAGAAATCCATTCCGAGACCTCTAACTCACAAATCAACATTCGGTTGACTTTTTCAAACTAACCTTCTCATAAAGAGACTAATTGTCTCATTTCTAACCGGACTACATCCGAATTACTTCAAATTCTCAGCATAAAACAGGGAAATAGGGCGGTAACTCACGTGACGACGGGTCGGGTCGTTGCACTTTGTATAGAAATATATATATGCATAAAAGTTCATGAATAAAAGCTAGCCCTAATAATGTCATGATAAATAAATACTCGATTGTCCAGTATTGTGATCTTCTTTGTCTGGTGAAGTGATCACTTTGTTCCATATTTGTCTAGCATTGTACTGTCCGGTTCAATAACCCTCGATCATCATATCTTTCATGCCGACCTGCTTCTCCTTCTTTTTAGAGTATATCTAACATGTGACCGTCCACACATTGAATAGTATTTCCTATCGCAAAGTACCCTGCCTTTATATGCCATTATTTTTCTAGCTTCATGTGATTTTTGTTTTCATCTTTATCAATCCAACTTGTTAGCATTACATCTTCCTCGTGTCGTTGATGATCCATTGGTATGCTTGCAATGTGATAGAACACACCCAAATCCCACGCACCTACAATTTATTCTCGGTGCAGCAGTTTGTACATTTTCATGACGAATGCATACGCTTTCCAGCGGCACATTGATGATATCTTTGCATGATCCTCAATATGGATTGTAGATGTATAGAAAACAATTGTGTACTGACTCCTCAACCCATCTACTGGTCTCATTTTTTATTGCCAAAAGTACATATCTGCCATAGTGTGACGCTTGAAAATTCTGGGCAGCCTTCTCTTATAATTGCCAACTTGATTGTCCCTACCTTGTAGCTCTAAATGATAGCTACTATTGTTAATTTTAGGAACTAGGACATAGAGATATATAGTGGAAAAACTCCACCTCCAGTTCGTGGCAAGAATCTGTATTGTCCTCCAAATTATTCTCGCTTCTATGCTTATGCCTATCTTTGATTTCCTCCCAGTGGAATGAGTACATAGTACTGATACCACCAACTAGGAGTTCCTCAAAAAATAGGGCATAGATACAGTATCGTCTCCATCAAAAAAGAAAACCATGTTAGAGTAAAAACTGATCACCATGATCTCTTCCGTATGGATTTGAGTGTAGTGATTTTTTGTATGATCTCCATGTGAATCAAAGTGTTTTGCCTTGATGTTTGCATGTCTCCCTGTATATGTTGTTTGTTTTCCAGCATGATCTCTGTCAAACATTGTATGAGTCGTATGTTGAGGTGTTATCTTAATGATACATGTTGAAGTTTGACTCCATCCATAATGCATCCTTAATATCCATTTCCCTTCGAAGAAACCTGTATGTGCACATGTCCTCTTTATAAAAAAAAAACTGGGCACTAGCTTGCATTTTCTTTTCGGCAAATGAATGCATTTGGTGTGTCTAGTGTGATGTGATTGTTAGTAGTATTCCAATTGAGAAGTAGAGCACTAGGCTATTTCCTCCACATATTCTATCACTGGTGCACTACATTTTCCTTCTATTACATTTTTCGACATCATGGAGTTTGTCTGCAGCAAAATATGTGTATATCCATGCTCCACACATTGCTTTAACGCGTCAGCAATAGCAATAGCAATAACTTCAGCTACAGAATTGGTCACTTCCAATATCTCTTTGCCTAGAGCATATTTAACATCTCCTTCTTAATCTCTTATGACAAATCCAATCGAGCTCCTACCAGGGTTACCCTTCGATGCTCCATCTGTATTGACCTTTACCCAACTTGGATTAGATAACTCCCATAACACCTTTGTTACTTTCAGACTAGGTGTGTAATATTCAAGCATTTTCATAAGTCAGGCCACTTATTTTCAGCAATTCCTGCATTAGTAAGAAAGTAGGACCACGTTGTACGAGCAGCATAGGATCTGAAAAATACATGAGCTGTGGTTTCCTCATCCGGATTGGGACAGCACCAACATTTTGAGGGCATGAATAACCAAGTCTCCTGAAGTAATAATCCAAAGGCAGTTTGCCTTTCCAAATCTTTCACATGAAAAATGCAATATTAAAAGGAAGCCCGTTCATCCATATATTTCTAAATGTAATGTTGGTGTCCTTTCTCCTCCTTACACATTCCCATGCAGACTTTACACTGAAATCACCCTTCTATTCCAAGCTCCAGTAAGGTTGATCAAGCTCATTGTAGTGCATTGGAGGTTTAATGTTTTCAACAATATGCATTGCCATGTCATGAGGCAGAATTTGCATAAGCCTCTCTTCATTTCATCTTCCATCAACAATCACATCCCTTACATTTGTACATCTTCATCACAATAGAAATTCGGAGGAGTAGCAAACTATAAAGCTCCTAGGTATATCCAATTGTCAAACCAGAATAATGAGGAATCCATTCTTGGTTGCGAAATGATATAGTGTTCTATCTCATCTCTACACTCAAGCATTTTCCTCCACACATGAGAGCTAGTTCTCCAAGGCACTACCAAAGCATTCATCTTCTTATAATAGTTTTGACTCATGAAGCTACTCCATAAGGTTGCTTAGTTCTAAAATTCCACCATAATATACAAAATAGAGCTTTAGAGACATCATGAAGTGATCTAAAATCAACCCCTCCTTCTTCACATGGTAAACATAGATTATCCCAAGAAGACCAATGTCCACCACAGTTACCTCCAACTGTACTACTCCAAAAGAATCGAGAAAACAGTTTGTGTAATTTGTTAATAACACAAGAAGGTGGATTCACTGCTGATAATAAATACAATCCTTATGAATCTTTATTTGATATATACTAAATACAATCCCTATGAATCTTTCACAAAAACTCATCTTCCTCAAACCTTCGAGATAAAGATCTAAGAAAGCCTATCATAAGCTTTCATCATGTCTAATTTGATAACCACATTAGGGCATGCCCTTGTTCTCAATATAATGTCAGTAATTATTTCTTGCATCAACAACACATTCTCCGCAATGCTTCTTCCATTAACAAAACCTGCTTGTTCATCCGAAATGAGAGAAGGCAACAAAGGAGCAAGCCTTTTATGAATCACCGTAGAAAATACCTTATTGATAAAATTGCTGAGACTTATAAGTCTCATATCTGTGAAGGTAATCACTTCCTTTTTCTTTGGTAAAAGAACTAAGTTTGTATGAGTAATAAACTTAGGTGACGCTTGCCTATTGAAAAATCTCGCACCATGCTATAAACAGCATCGCCTATGATATCCCAACAGTGGTAAAAAAATTTACCTTTGAATCCATCTGGTCCTCCTGTACTATCTTCATCAAGGCCAAAAACTGCATTCTTGACTTCTTCTTTTGAAGGTTGCTTCACAAAATCCTGATTCTGTTCCATACTAACCATACTGTACACATGACTAGTGATCCCAATAAAATTAGGAATTATATCTTCTCGAAATTGATCTTGGAAGAACTTGAAGGCCACTAGATGCCCATTGCCTTCGATCTAATTACCTTCAAAGTTTCGGATCCTTTTTAAGTATAGTCTTCTCCTTCTTCTTTTCACATGATTATAGAACATCTTTGTGTTGCGATCACCATCTTTGAACCATGTCATACCTACCTTCTGCTTCCAGAACTTTTCCTCCAAATTTAAAAATTGAATAAGCTCTGCCTACACTTTGTGAATTCGTTGTCTATAGATTCTGGTAGGATGTTGTTCAAATTGAGCTTCATGCACCAATAGTACCTCCTCTAGGCTTGCAATGTTTTGAAAAATATCACCAAATGTAGCTTTACTCCAACACGATAAGGCATTCTTTAGTTTCTTCCATTTGTGATTGAAGATAGTAAAAGAGTTGGAACAAAAAATAGCAATGCCAATTTTGCTTTAAGAAATCAAGAAATGAGGCATATTCTGTCAAAAAATTGAGGAAGTAGAACTGCTTCTTGATTGGTGTAAAATTTGGATCACAAGTGATTAAGAGTAGACTGTGATCAAAACCAATTTTTGATAAGTGTGACCTCCACTCCTGGAAATAGATTTTGAAACTCCATATTATCCAGTACACGATCTAACCTCTTGAATATGCAGTCTTCTTCCACTCTACCATTCCACCATGTAAAGATGTTGCCCTTAAAGCCCAAATCATGTAAATTGCATGTATTGACATAGTGTCTGAAATCATCTATCTCGTTCAATGATACTGGGAGACCCACCAAACTTTTCCTCCCCATCCCATATCATATTGAAGCCCTTCCCCCCCCCCCCCCACCCCCCCATCCATGGAACAGTCATATCAGAGGCAAGTACATAAAGTGTGTCCCATAACTCGATCCTTTCAATGGAGTCACATTTGGCATATACAAGAGTAAGAATTAGCTTCATGTGATTCTCTATGTCTACTAATTTTAGGGTTAGTTGTTGTTCCATATCAAATAACATAGTAACTTCATAATCTTCATCAATGAAACCCCATATTTTGTTAGACACGTTCACTACTGCTTGAGCAAAGCCAATTTTCTTTCTATAGCTCTCCAATTTCCTTTGTTATTGCTTTGGCTCCATTATTCCAACAAATTTAAAATGATGTTGTCTATGCATTGTTGTGAGCCTTTCAAAAGAACCCACGTATTCATTGATCTTATATTCCATATGAGAGTATTCATAGTTAATTGGTATTTTTAGAGAGGGTCCTTCTTGTTTGTACTTCAATGCTCGGGACATTAGAGACTTCCTTCTGCTGCTTTTTCTTCCCTTTACTAGATGTCTTCACCTTGTCAATGTGCCTGGGGATAGGTCACCTTGTTGAGCAATGTTCATAAAGTTTTGGGCAGTGGACTCAGCATCCATATCCCTTCCTTTTCGAGCTAATTGTCTTCTTCATAAGTAGTTTCAGCTTGCTTTCTGATTTTTTGCACGTTTGGGAATCATTCCTTTACTGGCAGCTTCCTTATTTTGTATGGCGATTACATTAAAAAATAATGTAGGTTGTATCTCCTCAGTTCCTTTCTTCTATTGTATGGCACCTGTTGTCTTTGGACTAAGGTTAGCATTCGATGGTTGCACTTTTCCATCGGGTAGTTTAGGATTCAACTCCAACGCCTTAACCTGCATTGTTTTATCATCCTTAACTGGATCATCACTTAGTAAAATTGGTGCACCAACCTCATTCTCCTTTACTATAAATTGTACACCACCATCAGATTCTTGCCCACTTAATCGGCTTTCTTCATCAGCTTTACCTTGATCATCTTCTAATAATATATCTCCTTCATCATCAGAATCTTCCTCCATCTGTTGACTCCACAATCTGCCCATTAATGGATTACCAGCCACAAAAGTTTGTGAAGTTATATCTTGGCAGGACTGGCTAGTCGTAACAACAACAACAACAACAACAACAACAATAACTACCCAGTATAGTCCCACAAAGTGTGGTCTGGGGAGGGTAATATGTAGACGAGCCTTACCCCTACCCGAAAGGGCAGAGAGGTTGTTTCCAATCGACCCTCGGCTCAGTGAAGGAAAGGAATAAACAAAAATATAAGAGTATTAGTAGTCCAGCAGAAATAGCGCAAATAATTATCTAAACATAAGAACTATAAATAAATAGCATATAATAATATCATACAGTAACTACCATAAATAGCTACCATAAGGGAGACAGAATCCAAAATACAAATCATCTATGGATGGCCCTGTCAAGCCTCACCCAACCCCGGGTGAGTAGTACGAAAAACTCTAGGGGCCCCTATCCTACAACCCTGATACTAGACCTCCAGACTTCTCTATCAAGGGCCATGTCCTCGGAAACCCGCATTCTAGCCATGTCATACCTAATCACCTCTCCCCAATACCTCTTAGGCCTCCCTCTGCCTCGCCGAACACCGACCATCGCCAGCCGTTCACAACTCCTCACCGGGGCATCAGGACTTCTCCTCCGCACATGCCTGAACCACCTCAGCCTCGCTTCTCGCATCTTCTCATCCACCGGGGCCACTCCCACCTTCTCTGAAATAAGTTCATTCTTAATCTTATCTAACCTGGTGAGCCCGCACATCTACATGAGTATCCTCATCTTCGCAACCTTCATTCTCTGAACATGAGAGTTCTTCACTAGCCAATACTCCGCCCCATACAACATTGCAGGTCTAACCACAACTCTATAAAATTTCCCCTTCAGTTTCTGTGGACCTTTCTTGTTACACTGGACTCCTGATGCAAGCCTCCTGACCACCCCGCTCCTATACGATGAGTGACGATCTGCATCAAATAAGCCCTTTGTTGCTCCTTGTAACACTATATGTGTTCTCCTTTGATGCATCTGATTGCTGGACTTTGTCATTCATATTTGGCAGCTCAGCTGTATTATTAGTATTAGTATCCATAATTTGCGAAGGAATTTATTGACAAGATTTATTAGTGGCAACCAAGTTTCTACCAAAAGCTCTGTTCACCCACTGTGCAGTTCATTCCTTTATAACATCTCCAGCATTCCGTTTGTTTCTAGGATTAAAACTTTGCCCTTCCCTAGCTACGTCTTTCCCATTAGAGTTTGGATCAAATGCCGTAGCCGCTGGGTTCAATTTCCTAGTAGTTGTAGGATTAGAGATAGGGCTTAGATTGACTGTCGCATCTTCCACTAAGGACAATTGATTGTGTTCATCTTGTTCAATGTCTTCCACTTCTAATGCTGTATATTTGTTCGTTGTCTGAACTTCTTGAACTAGCCCTTCATCAACAAGAATTAATTCCTTTCCAATTCAATCAGTTGCTACTATTTCTTGACCTGATTTCCCATGATTTTCCTTCTGTTTTGCCCCATTCTTGTTTTTATTATCTCTTACTTCTTTCCACTGCTCACCTACAATACCAACCACTTTACCACTTGACAAGATCATAAGTGACTGTTTAGCATTGTTCTTTTTATTCCCATTATGCTCCGTACCTTCAGTATCTTCACCACCATGTACAACTTGTCTACCAGTCTGCTTGTGTTCCATCAATTCCGGATGAATCCTCCAACACACAAATTGATCGTGCCCTTGTAATTTACATTCCTTGAAATACTTAGGAAGCATATCATATTTAATTTTAACCTATCCAGTCCTTATCTCCCAAGGATTCTCATTCTCAATATCCATTCGAACTTTCTTAGGCAAGTAAGCTAGTTAATCGACAAGTATCTTAACTCTCGCACATCTAGGCCTCGTCTTATTGGTTGTGGCCATATCTAGATGGATTGGCTTTCCAACAGCTGAAGATAAAGAAAGAATACACTCTTTGACAAAGAATATAGGTAGGAAACTGACCGCAGCCTACTCCACACCACTAAAAAGTAGCAAGAGAGGGTCACAATAGCTTTTACCCGATTTGTGGGTCGAGATTGAATTCCACAAAGAGCTAGGAATTGAGTCGAGTATCTATTCAGGTTGGAATTGCGTATTTGTTCCAAATATCACTTCTATTCATTTTTGGATTTCCTTTATATTCTACTATTATCAAACTACAAATTATAATTGCAACTAGATTAAACTAAGAGTAAATTGTTGCAAGTTGTATCTAATAGTTTAACGGGCACTAGGGTAGTGACTTTTACCTAGGTGGCTAATTGACGGGTAATTACTTCTAAGGTACGATTGACATGATTGGGGAATATATTATAACCGTTGCTCAATACTACCCACTCCACACCTCTCGGTAGAAAGAGTAATTTTCCCAATTGACCTTCTCAAGACCAATTGGGTATGCATATTTACCTGAGCAACTTAGGTTCAAGTCGCATATTACTCTCTCGAGGTTTAACTCGTTAATTAGGACTATCAAATCTCTTAAGTCCATCCCAATTTCTTGTTAAGTCAATTTTGGAGACTTAGGCTCTCTTTTTCAAGAAAAGCCCAAATCATCTTAGCATAAAATAGTATTTGCAACCACTAATTCATATATTAAACCATGAAATTGATCCAAATAACAGACACCCACAGTCAATCTAGCCGTAATTCACAACACCCAACAATTACTCACACTATGGTTGAGCCATAGCCCTAGCTAATGGGTATAGCTACTCATGCTTGAAGGGAAAATCAGATAAATAGATGAATAGAAAGATATATTAATTAACTACTAAAGTAAGTACAAAGATCAATGATTAAAACTAAGTAAAAGTGCCCAAAATGGCTAGGAAAAGTCTTCTCACGAGCGTAACTACTGTATTACAACGTCTAATAATATCTGATAACCCAAAAATGAAAACGGTTCTATTTATACTAAGCTAAAAAAACTAGACAAAATTGCACCTGCGGGGTTAGTGTAGACCATACAAAATGGTGTGCGGCCGCACTACGCTCTTGAACTTGAAACTTGACTCTCTGAACCCAGGCTCCGCGGACCGCACAGAATGGACTACGGTCGTGGAGGCTTCTAGTATGGTCCGCACAAACTCGACCACAGACTGCACAGGCTTGAACCTCTGAAGCTGGCATCTCTCTGAACCTTGCCTCTGTGGACTGCACAAAATGGTAGTGTGGCCGCAGAGTTTCACCGCGGACCACACAAATTGTAGTGCAGCCGCATTGCCTCAATACCTAGAATGCTAAGTGTCTGAACCTCTCTAGCATGGACCGCACAAAGTGTAGCGCGGCCGCACTAGGCCTATTTTTTCCTTAGTTTGTCTTGTCTTTGGTACTTGTGCAAACTTCACTCCTTTTGAGCTGATCTTTGACATCTTGTCACTTTGTTGGTCAAACCTATAATCAAGAACAATTTATGAGCTTTTCGGGACTATTTTGTATGAATTTATAATCAAAGTGTAAGCAAGAAGGAGAATAAAATATGTCAAAATACCTAGTTATCAACTCCCCCAAGCTTAATCTTTGCTTGTCCTCAAGAAAACAAAATAAGACCCACTCCTTTAGGGAAAATACAGGAATTTTTTAGTTGTCCTAAAGTAACCTCAACTAGAATCAGTTGGGACTTACAATTTCCCTTAACACAAATGAGTCATTAATAACATTTACTCTTTGAGAACAAACATGGATCAAGTGCGACACAAGAGCATCAAGAGTTGACTCAACACATCAACGAACTCTTTCAATTACTTTGGTGACTGTGGAACCCAAACTCACACAACCTCAACTCTCCATAAGCAAACCTCACCTTTAGAATAGTGGCATTCAAAATGAGGCTAATGGGGATTCACTCATCTCTCCTAAGAAAAAGTCACAAGTCTAGCTCTATGTACCATATGCTTGCCCATTATATAAGTATCCACTAATATAAGCTTCACTAAGCTCAAGATCATATAGGTCTTTTGTGGAATTATTGCGAAGGCTTTTGGTTCAGGATAGGACATGTTTTGGTCTAAGTAGGTTCCATCCTTCCTTTAGCACTCTTTTTGATTCATTTGCCACAATTCACTTGACTATTTGAGTCATTTCACTTCTTTCTAAGGGGTTAGAGAGACATACTGACACACTTTCTCATGCATTTCAAATCTTCTCCTTTTTCAACTTTTCGCACTTTTAATTCATTGCTTTTCTTGAATCCCTTTTTATTCTTTTCCACATTGAGCATTATTTTTGTCTTTTCCTTTTCTTTCTTTTTCATTGCCTTTTATTTTCTTCATTTTTGTGCCCTTTTACCACTTTGTTGCCATATTCGTCCGTCCTCCCAAACTCTTTTTCCAAGTGCTAAAGGAATGATTGGGTGCCTAGAACGGGTATCTTTTAGAGCGAGTATAGGCATGTATCATAGGTTTTTGAAAGAAAAAGGTCTAAGGCTAAAAAGGGTTGACTAGGAATCATATCATTAGTAGGCTATGGAATTGTTCAAACTATCATTTGGATCAAGGAAAGCCTATAATCATGTCTCAAGTCAAAATTCACTTAGGATTTTACCTCAATAAACATTCGGGGCAAGTTCTAGACCAATGACTCGGGACTTGGATTTGACATTCAATTACTCACCACACAAGCTAAGGATCACTAAAGACATAGAGTCGGGGCCCACAACGACCTTTGATATGATTTGAGCACACTATGATCCCGAAAAACCACTTGAGGATTATCGGTCAACACAAGAGTCTCAAGGTCACAACTTTCACCATCCTAAACACAACAATTGTTTTTGACCATGGGATCAACGGCAAATGTGCTAGGAACAAGTGAAGCTTTGCTTGAGGTACCCTTAACTACAACTACTAATATAAAAAGAAAAATAGACTCAAGCCCTTAATAAGGTTGTCTTGCCATCCATCATTGAGAATAGTCACCCGGTTCACACAACACTCCATCTTTGGAAAGAATCGTGGTATTAAGACCAAAGGCTTATTGAAAACGTTCAAAGCAAAATAAAAATCTATGAACATAAATAAAAAGCTAAAAATGAATTTTTCCGGAAAATAGAATGAATATATACAAGAGGGGATTTGAATATACAACAGGGGATGCATATATATAATATGATATAACTTTATATACGCACCCAAAGTAAATATAAAAGTGCAATAAATATAACTAATTATCAAAATATATACAGACCAAAGATGAAAAATCAAGAAAGCATAAAAATGTATCAATATATACAGTCATCCACAAATGAATAGTAGGGCCTACCCCCTCAAATGAAAGCTCGCATTGTCCCCAATGCCAACTAGTTAAATAAGCACAAAAAAATAGAGAAAAGGGATATAGAAGACTCCCTAAGCCGCGTCTATCTGCATAGGATCATGGGTGGTCCTCGGGTCCTCTGTGTGCTCGGGAACCTCAGATTGGTTCTCGGTGGTCTGCTCTGCTGCTACTGGGACCTGGGCTTTGACATCGGCAGGCTGTGGAACTGGTACATCCTGTGGCTGATTGGAGGACGTATTTGGTGGGTCCGTCAACTAGATGATGGCATCATCTGCTCTAGGAATCATTCTCCTCTTCGGAGGCCTCTGTCTGCTCCGGTTGTGGATGAGCTACTGGGACTGGGTCATCAAGCAACAAGTCTAAAGGCTTTTGGTCTGCCTTCAGTCTATCAACATCTGCTCGCAGCTCTTTCACGGACTCCATGGAGGCACGTGTCTTCCTAAGCTTCTTGTGCTCCCGAGTAAGCTCCTTGAGATCCTTGCTATGAAAATCAACTGCCTTTGAGAGTTCAGCCTGAGAATCAAGAATCTTCTTCTGGTTGTCAAGAATATCCTTAAGCGCATCCTCGATAGACTGGGCAACTGTGGGGCTGGGGAGCCGACTGAGCCTCAACAGTAGTAGTCAAGATGGACAACTTGGATGAGGCAGTTTGCATCCAGTTGTTTATGCTCAGAAGGGCCTGGCTCAGCCGGTGGGCAGTAATGGGATGAGCCCGGGTAGATGTGATCTCCGAGACTGCTGATGTGGAAGGTCCGGGAGGTATGTCATCAGAAGTAGAGGTTGGCTCAGCAGGAACCTCTACCACAACTGGCTCTTCAGACTAGTAGTTGGGCAGAAGTAGGAGCATTGTAGTTCTTGCCCTTGGGGTTGTCATCCCCCTTCATGCTATACCAGGAAAATGGGGTTGTCCCCTTGACCTTGATACCATATTGCCTCTTCTCCACATCTAGGTCCGTGAAGTACTCAGTGAGGAAGCTGGGGAAAGGCAGTTCCGGTCTTTGCTCCCACAATCGTGAATATCTGGGACATCAGATTCCCCATATATATGGGGTATCCCGCTATAATCAAAGCAACCAATACATCCCGGTGAAGAGGAAGGGTATTTTCATGAGTAGTAGTATCCAACCGGCTGTAAACAAGCGTATCCCAACCCCTCACCTCAAAGTTTAAGGTCTTCCGGAGTATTTTTTTTTACCCTAGTAGTCAACCAATCAGGAACTGATATATAGAGTTTCATTCTCCTCATTGAACCCTAGATATTTGTTGATCGACTTCTCGTCAAACAACACCTTGAGGTTTCGAACCTTGGTCACTTTGGAGCCTTTTTTGATATGGGCTACATTGCAGTAGAACTCTTTGACAAAGTGTTAGTTGGCATCCACACATTCATCTAAGAAGTGCTTCCAACCCACTCTAGTTCTGAACAGTCTCTGCACGTCAGGGTTGTGGGGTAATAGATCTATGTCAATGAAACTCTACTCTGGTATCAACTTTCTCATCGACCACCACTCCATAAACTTGTGATACGCCACTTCACTTAGAAGCCTATCCTCCCAAGCATTAGGCTTCCTAGTTCTAGCCACGCCTCCCACCTGAGGCTCGCTATCTTCGGCACCTCCTCATCTCCCTATACCTTCTTCTAACCTCCATCTGCACCCTCCCCGGATAATGAAGCTGTGGGGGAGGTGGAGTATTCACCACTGCCAGCTGTTGAGCCCTCATACGACTTAGTAGAAACATGTTCTGGTGCTTGGGAAGTGGGTGATGGTGGAGGAGTATCATCTGTTAGTCTAAATCTGCCTGGCCAATCTTCCACACACTCTGGCATAGAATCTGAAGAGATATCCTGAGAAGGCACATATTCACTCCCCGATTGATCACAGGCTCGGTCAGCTTCTTTTATTGCTTTCCTCGTCTTTTTTATATTTCTTTAACTTGGGGAGTGAATCAAATCATCTTCTTACCCTTGCCCCCTAGGAGGATTCACCTCTGTCGGGTTGTTTGGAGCCCTTTTCTCCTTTCTTTACTATTGTCTGCAAACATCATTCAATGTATTTGTTAGTATCAATCGAGGAAGTTCAAGTTATTATAGTAGAACAAATTGTAGAACAGATTCACAGTATTGCAGACAGTCCTCAGAAGTTGCCCAGTGCGGACCACACAAAATGGAGTGCGGCCGCACAGGGGCCAGTGATGTCCACACAAAATGGTAGTTCGCTCTGCACAAGGGTGAAGTTGAGAATACCCCCCTCTAAATCTTGACAGTGCGGTCCGTACAAAATGACACCGCGGACCACATTAGGGCACCACGGATCGCACAAAGACGATCGTGGTCCGCACTACGTTCCCAGAAGTGGCACTGAGTTAGGGTTCATGGGAATTGTCTTTTAATTCCAATTTCCACCTAATTAGGGTCCCTAAATTAATACCAGTCCCTTCCATTAGCTAAGTACACATGAATCACAATTTATACTAAACTAACCTAGCGATTAAAGGAAATACGGGAGGGAGAAGAACGGAAGTTAAGAAAAACTAAAATTAAATGAAATAATAAAATTAAATAAGGAAGAAATAAGTGTAATGTCACCAAATTATGAGATGAAGTGAAGTAAATCAAAGCCAATCAAGCAGTTACGATCAAAGAAGCAGAGGAACAATGTTTATGGTATGTGAGGTTCAATTATTGCGGAAAGGCTAAAAGGAGGCCCTCGGGGTCTATTTATAAAAAAGCCCCTGGGTCCATTCTCACCTACCAGTGCGGACCGCAAAAAATGGAATGCAGCCACAGAGGTCACCACAGACCGCACAAAATGTAATGTGGTCGTGGTGTCAAACTTAAGAGAGGCTTCATCTAACTCACAACAGTACGGTCTGCACAGAATGTACTGCGGCCGCACTAGAAATTTTAGAGACCCATGCATTTATTCCACTATGTCCTTCACTACATCAACACAACCTTGTAATATCTCATAACCAGTTTGCCCAAAAATCAATCCTATACTACAAAAAAAACAAGAAGAAAAAGGCATGGGTTACCTCCCAAGAAACACCTAATTTAACGTCACGGCACGACGCATGTTACCATCACATCATTTGAGATGAAGGAGCGCCACCACATGGCTATTATCAAAATTTTCAAGATAATGCTTGACCTAGTGCCCATTAACTAAAAGACTTCACCATTTTTGTTTTTCAAATCAAGAGCACCAAAAGGGGTCATAAACACTACTTCAAATGGACCACTCCATTTTGATTTAAGCTTTCTTGAAAACAGACGTAACTGAGATTTGAACAAGAGAACCAAATCAGCAACTTTGAACTTATTTCCATGATCATATTTATTATGAAGGTACTTAATCTTGTCCTTATTCAAGGACAAAATAGAGTACGTATGGAATATTAATTCATCAAGTTCATTGAGCTGCTCTACATGAAGATTGGCTGCAACATCCCATTCAAGATTAATCTTTCTCAAAGCCCACACGGCCTTGTGCTTTAACTCGACCAGAAGATGGCAAGCTTTCCCAAACACCAACCAATACGGAGACATACCATTAGAAGTCTTGAAAGCTGTCCTATAAGCCTATAGAGCGTCATCCAACTTCTTCAAATATTCGGTCTTATTTACATAGGCTAATTATAATATTTTATGTGCTATTAACATGGTGTACATCAATTGGATTTGGTAAATATGTTTATATGTTCTATGCTATGTAATTTGGGGTCCAAGGAAAGGCCTAAGTCTAAGGAAAATTAGAAAAGTTCATAGAAGGCTAAGATTCCAAAGGTACTTGCACAAGTCCCCACTTCGAACAAGAAAATATAAATATATATAATATTTTATGTGACGAATAACCTATAATATGAAAGGTCTTTGAGTCTAGTTTCCAACGCTTCAAACCGTTTATCATTTGGACATTTCTACGCAATGTTATGATCAAATTACCAAAGACTGGAAAATGTTATCCTGTGTCAAATCTGCAACGGCATTCCCGTCGCATTATTGACTCTGCGGTTGCATTTCTGTTGCATACTGGGCTAGCATAGCCCAATTTTGGGTGCCGATTTTACGGTGCATTATGTGGCCATCATTTGCGTTCTTTGGTCCATTATGCTATAGCAAAATTGACATCGGAGGTTTAATTTTCTAATTTTATCACCCGACCCCATTTCAATATATAGTCTTTGGGGTTCATTTGGGGGTCATTTTTACTAATTTTAGAGAGAGGTGAGAGCATATATTGAGAGAAAGGAGAGGGCTAGCTTCATAATCATCCAAACCTTGCATCAATCTTCAAGAATCAAAGAGCCCAATCATAAGTTCTTCATCTAAGAGGTAAGATTCTATGCATTAGGCTTTAATTTTGAGTTTGGGGTATAATATGGGGTATTGACTATGATTCTTGTGTATAATATTATATATTCATGCATGTACAAATTAGGTTTGTGGGAAGATTTTTTAAACATAAATAGGTAAAGATTGGGTTGGAAAATGAAGGAAACCTTGTAAAATAGATTTAAAATCAAGATGCTCAACTAGTATTTGATAAAATGCTCAAATGAGCTGAAACCATGAATACCTTTCTAATTTGTGTTCAATTTTGTTATGTCTCATAGTAGATTGGAATTGGTAGAATATACAGAACATTGTAATAACTTAAGGAAAACGTAATCGAGGTATGTATGGATAACTTTGACCTTTGTAAAATCAGCTTGTTTGGTGTATGGATATTTGGTATGTGATATCTACGTGGATGTTTTGTGAAATTCTTGTGATTGGTTTGATTGAGTGTTTGTGGTTAAGTCAAGCGATATAATGGTGCAAGTAATTGGCAATAAACTAAATGCGTGATTGTGAAAGTGTTATGTGGTAAGAGCTGAGAAACAAATGATGGAAGGAAATCGTAAATGATGCAATTGGAATAACTGTGGTAATAAGATATTTGGCTTGTTGTGGAAAATTATTGTGGTGACTTAAATTGCATATGAATTATTGAAAATGATGGACAATGGTATTGATGGTCATGGAAATTCTTTGTGAATTGTTGTTGTTACTTCTTGAGAAGTGTTGTTGTTGTTGTTGTTGTTGTTGTTGTTGTTGTTGTTGTTGTTGTTGTTGTTGTGTTGTTGGTTTTGTTGTTGTGTTGTTTGTGAATTGTAACTGTACGATGGGATCGGGTTGCACGCCGCAACACAAAGTTACAAAGTGTGGGTTGTGGTGATAAGTGTGGCCGAGGTAATAAGGGTGGATGATGCAATAAGGGTGGAAAGTGATTGAAATCATTATTGAAAAGAAAATATGAGAAAAATTGTGAAATTATTGATGTGGAATTGTTGAAGGGGAAACATGAGAGATTATAAACTTGTTTGGCTTGATTGTTCCTTTCTTGTATATATGATTGTGATTCTATTACTGCTTCTTATTTGTATATGGTTTGAGTTTACTTGGGGCAAAGTTTGTTCATACATACCAGTACAATTCAAATGTACAGATGTCCCTTTATCTGGGGGCGCTACATTCGTGCTATGATTGTAGGTGGATCTATAGCAGGTACTCTAGTCCACCAATCGTAGCTCCCCTTCACTTCTGTCAGATGTTTTGGTGATCCTCTTTCCTCTCGGGGTCTTGCGTGGCTTATGTCCCTTTTCATTTTGGAGTCTTGTTTTTGTTTTTGGTGTAAGGTATAGCCGGAGCCTTGTCATCGGCAAGTATTGTATCATCCTTTTGTACCTTTGATGGCTTCGTAGACAATAAGTGTGTGTTGTGAACTTATGTAAATATGTATTTTTTATATTGGGCGATGTAAGATGTAAACCACGCTAAGAACCATGTATATTGTGTATGTTTTGTAATAAAAGGTGTTTTTAATTATGAATGTCTATTTCACTTGGTTAATAAGAAATGAATATGGGGGAGGGGGTAACACGTGGGATATGAAAGGCACCCAGGTCCACTTGGCTAGGGATACCTGGTCGATTACCGGTCATGTCCCTTATATTTGGGGCGTGTCAAACTTGGTATCAGAGCCTAAGGTTTCAAAGTGTCCTAGGATGTCTCGGAGCCGTGTCTAGTAGAGTCCTTCTTATCGGCGTGTTGCCGACCACATCTATAAGTTTGAGGCTATTCAGACATTTATGAATTTCACCCTTCTTTGATATACTAACCCTGCGATAGAGCCTAAGTTAGGGAGCTGATTTCCTCTCTAAGTCTTATTCTTAAGATGCGTAACTTTGATGCCATAATCCGCAAATTTGAATGTAAGGAGGGATTGATCCCACCATTGAGTCTGAGTGGATTTCCCAAGGACTTGTTAGGGGAATGTTTTGAGCTGTGGATGGATTGGTAAAACATATCGCTAAGAGGGGAGTGTCATTGACCCTGTTGATGTCTTTGCACCATCAGATCATGTAGTATATCAGTGTGTTACCTACGTACGTTAGGGATGTGGAGTCGAGCTGTATTGATTAAGCTATTGCCCTATCATCTTAGCGTTATTAAGGGAGTCAAATGAAAATTTTCTACTCATTGTATATGTACGTCCACACTAAAGAACTCTCATGAACATGGTCTTAACAAGGTGTTGAATAACAAATATGCCGTGTATCGATTCTTTGAATGAGATGCACTATTCGTGAATCCACTCTATTAGGAATTCTCTTATTTACATTCTTGTGGAAATGCGTTCTATAATTATGCCCTTGAATCGAGTTATAACTCTAGGATTGATATTTTCCACTTGTTTTTCCTAAATTCTCACCAAGGGATTATATCCGATGAATTTCTTGCAGAATATTTTTATTAAATGGAAAAAATATACTCGCTTGTGGCTATACATGCACCGTTGTAAAGTTTACCTATATGGTGTCAAGTTCCATGCTAAGCATCCCAGCGTTGCGATCCTTCTCGAGTCACTCTTTTACTCGATTGTGTATATTGCTTTGTAACATAAGCATGTACCTTAACACCTCACATGAGTGCATGTCAATCGAAATGGTCACCATGTGCATAAAGTCTCTCTGAAAATTGAGATCCTCACATCCATATCATAGGAAGATCATGTGTCGCCATAACTTTTGTATCCACTTGGGACAACCCGCAGTAGGTAGCTCACTTTGTCCTAGTAATGTGGTTGCTCGTGGCATGGTTGTATGTCTCAGTTGGGAGTTAATAGCAGAAGCATGTCCAGCTCATAACATATGTTTACTTTGTCTTTACATCTTCATAACATGTGTTAATTGTGTTCTTTAGTTAGTGAATTCATTGTGCTAGTTTTCCCACACTTATTCGATAACCATGAGAGAACATATCCTTCGATGAGTCATTGTAACACTTTCTGTCTCGTAAGGACCCTTACTAGGCTCTCCGACAAGACCAAGCACACCTTTGGGGGTTATTATAGCAGAACGCATGTTTCTCATATTCTTCTTTATTTCATTATCATCTGAGTAGTTATCAAGTAAAATCCATGAAGAACTCATTATGAACATCTCCAAACCCTTCATGATTATTTTACACTCTCATTGGGTTCTCATATCACTTCAAGTTCATCAAGGGTTGATAGCATGCCGCAATTACTGTAATTGAATGATCTGTTTCCGATAATGGATTATCTACACTTTTGCTAATCCAACGATCTTCTGATATGTCTAACTCTCGCCTTTAGGTTTTGGGTTGACAAGGGAGAAATACACCTAGTAACACATTCATATGTCAAAGCATTTCTCCCATTTAAGTCTTATAGCATCTTCCAATGTGGTTTGCAATAGCTGGTTGTGTAGAAGTGTGTTGTAGTGCTTCATTATGAAGTAGAGTTGCTAAACATAATTGGATTTTAGAATTCCAGAGCTATACATCATGTGACTTCATACAGAGATCTTCTTAAATAAAAAAGGTAGCTTCTCGTAATCGCTTTATATTACCACCCTTCCTAGTGGATACAATGTAAAGGTTACTTCCATAAGGCTTTCTCACTTTCTTTAACTTGTCTTGCATTATGTGTTGTTTACCAGTAATCTTCAATGATATATCATCTCAATGTCTCGACTAGTTATCCAACTATATGATATGATTTAATTAACCTCACCTTTATGTACACTACAAGCGCCCTGAGAGTGAGCAAATTTCTCCTTTCCTACAGACTTCTAATGTCTTCAACTTGGTTTATGTTCGTTGGTTCCAAATAGTGCTCATTAGTTTTGCTACCCTACTATCTACTTCATCTGATAGCTCTCATTCTAGAATTCATTTATGTTTTATGACATCATAGAGGACGTCTTGACGCATTAAGGATGAGGACATGTTCCTTTTGTTAGGATAAAAAAAATATTGCTCGCACTTATTATGAGAGTTTTTCCTAAACAATCACCTACCTTCTCCACTTGTCCAAACTGACTAGATAGCCCAGGTTACTTCTCCTCGATAAATGCATTAAGACGTCTAATTCTTTCAAACTTATCCATGTGGGCACTTTGAGGTCTTGTTTTATATCAACTCGTAATGGTTTTAAGCACTTTCTTACCATTGTTATCGATTTTCTAGGACTACGAGGGCTAGTCTCTTGGATTTCAAAACAAATATACATACATATATATATATATATATAAATTAAAAATAATGATTTCCCTTAAAGTTCGAGATTAAATTATCATAATTTCAAATCAAAGTGTATACCAATGTCTTAAACGGGTCAGATTGGATGGGTTACGTGGCCTTGTTCTCTCTCTACTTCTAGAATAATTGACTATATCATTTTCATGTGAGGGTAGTTTTCCTAACCTTGGTATTCCACCTCCTTTGGTGGATAAGAGTGTCATTTGTATTTCTCCCCGGAGCATTATGTTAACCATTAAACAATGCTTCTAACCAATACATGATTTCTTCCCAATATTTAGTTCTCCTAGCTATGTGGTTTTACTCGTGAAAGGGTGGAGATTAGATGCCTTCAGATTTTTGCACATATCATGAGCATATTGTTTTGAAAGACTAAGTTGTCGTATTTTTAGTTCTCTCATATATGATCAACTGTCATGGAGAGTAAGTTATTTGAGTATATGATGATGTCACAAGTGTACAACTTCTTTTCATCCTCATGGGCTTGTGGTATCGATTCTGTGTGTCAGGTAATGCTAAGAGTGTAATTCAACTTCATGTATTTTGAAACCCCGATCGCATTCAAGGTGCCTGAGTGTTCTTATTCTTGATAAACAAATTTTCCCTACACTCTAGCAAATGAATGGTTTGCGTACTTGAGTATTCCTCCTTAACGGTTCCTATTGCCAATGTACAAGTTACCCCTATGCCTTATTTGTCTAATAATCGATGTCCCCAGAATGATTAACAATGTCGGTATCTTTTTTTGTAACCTTTTGTGTCTCTTAGCATATAACCTCATGAAATGCTCTGTTTAGCACGTCAATGTATTCCTGAATAACTCTAATCTGATCTTGAACTCTGTTGTTCCTCATAAAGTTGAGCCGAGTCAAAGATGAAGCTTCACACTGTGATCACGTGTATATTTAATAGGTAATTTTATAGTCCGTTTAAGATAGAACATCTTAGAGTAACTATTGAAGGTCATCAAGGGATAAGTGTGAGTGTTCGCCTAGAGATTTAGTGTTTGGAGGGCGAGTACGAGTACGAGTAGGCTATTCTCACTATTTTCCTCTAAAGATGTTATGTGAGTTGATAATAAAGGTTGCATAAATTTATTCCACATTAGGCCGCATTAGGAGTATGAAGTGTCCCCATAGTTGTTCGCCATATATTCTGTGGATTCACATGTCTATTTCTAAGAAAGTCGGTGGAGATCAATTTTGTATCATTCCGGTGGAAATAATTGAAGGTGAAATTAGTGGATAGTAGCTTATGTAAGATATCTCCCCGTTATCCTCGTTAAGTAAGTTCAGGGGTCAAAATTGTTCATGTGAATGTATTCTGGCGATGTATGTAAATATAAGAGGCCATTGAAGGTCTAGAGTGTTGTGGGAAATAAAATATTTTTTCTCGATTGCATAGCAGTTGGTTTTTATTTGAAAGGTACTTTCTAGGTAATAGATTTAAAAATGTGCAGTCAATGCCTAGGTATCATCATGATAAAAGTGGTGTTTATAATGCTAAGGTTCTTTTCATTGATATATAAATATTTTGGTGCTTTATCGAGTTGAGGAATCCACATGGGAAGCGGTATGAAATGAAAGAAAAATTTCCCCACCTGTTTGAACAAGTCTAGTAGTGATCATACGAACTCTCATCTCTAAGCAAACAATGTTGTGTTTCATTTGGTGCAAAGACACCCCATATCTCCCCTAAATGCTTTACCATTGTATATCCTTAAATTGTGCAAGAATTATATGTGTTGTGATAATTTGAGTCATGTGCACACCCTTTCAGGTAAATGAAAGCTTTATATAATAGTAGTATAGATTGGTAATGATTAATTGAAATCCAAATAGTGTATTGGTTGAACTGTATGAGACTCATCGAAGTCACCAAACTATGTGCAAGAATGTTTCAAGTGATTGTATATGTGCAAGTGTTGAGGAAATGAATTGTATACCAGTTTTTGGGATGATAAGAGTTGTGTAATGGTTCTTGGAAATATGTTTCGGGGGCTCTCTAACCGATAGATATGTCAAAATTCCAAAGGAAACTCCGGTGAAATTTTTTCTTCTAAAACATAGGAGTTAGTGAAAATTTAGGAGCATGCATATCATGTTTTCAAACTAACTTATTTTTCAACAATCCTCATTCGAGGACGAATGGTCCTAAAGGGGGGAGAGTGTAAGGCCCCAGAAACTTTTGCTAAGTAATCTAGGATTTTTTGATGCCACATAGGCTAGGTATAATATATTTATGTGCTATTAACATGGTGTATATCAATTGGATTTAGTAAATATGCGTATATGTCCTATGGTAAGTAATTTGGGATCCAAGGAAAAGCCTAAGTCTAAGGTAATTTGGAAAAGTTCATAATAGGCTAAGATTCCAAAGGTACTTGCACAAGTACCCACTTTGAAAAATCAAATCTAAATATGTATAATGTTTTATGTGATGATATGAAATTAAATGTCTTTGAGTCTATTTTCCAACGCTTTAAATCGTTCATCATTTGGACATTCCTACGCAAAGTTATGATCAAATTACCGAAGGCTGGAAAATGCTATCTTGTGTCAAATCTGCGACCGCATTGCTGACTTTGCGGTCGCATTTCTATTGCAGACCGGGCCAGTGTAGCCCAGTTTTGGGCGCCGATTTTGCGGTGCATTATGTGGCCAGCATTGGCATTCTGCGGTCCATTCTACTATAGCTGAATTGACACCAGAGTGTTAATTTTCTAATTTTTATAATCCGACCCCATTTTAATATATGGGCTTTGGGGTTCATTTGGGGGTCATTTCTTACTAATTTTAGAGAGATGTGAGAGCGCATAAAGAAAGAAAGGAGAGGTCTAACTTCATAATCATCCAAACCTTTTATCAACCTTCAAGAATCAAAGAGTCAATCATAAGTTCTTCATCTAAGAGATAATATTCTATACGTTAGGCTTTAATTTGAGTTTAGGGTATAATATTGGTTATTGATGTATGATTCTTGGGTATAATACTATTATGTAATCATGCATGTACAAATTAGGTTTGTGGGAAGATTGTTTAATATAAATAGGTAAAGATTGGGTTAGGAAATGAACGAAACCTTGTAAAATAGATTTGAAATCACGATGCTCAACTAGTGTTTGATAAAATGACCAAATGAGATGAAACCATGAATATCTTTCTAATTTATGTTCAATTTTGTTATGTCGCATAGTATATTGGAATTGCTAGAATTTCCAGAACATTGTATTAACTTAAGGAAAGCGTAATCGAGGTATGTATGACTAACTTTGAACTTTGTAAAATCACCTTGTTTGGTATACGGATATTTGGTATGTGATATCTACGTGGATCGTTTGTGAAATTCTTGTTATTGGTTTGATGAGTGTTTGTGGTTAAGTCTACCAACATAATGGTGCAAGTAATTGGCAATAAACTAAATGTGTTGTTGTGAAAGTGTTATGTGGTAAGAGCTGAGAAACAAATGATGGAAGGAAATCGTAAATGATGCAATTGGAACAACTGTGGTAATAACATATTTGGCTTGTAATGGAAAATTATTGTGGTGACTTAAATTGCATATGAATTGTTGAAAATGATGGACAATGGTATTGATGGTTATGAAATTCTTTGTGAATTATTGTTGTTACTTCTTGAGAAGTGTTGTTGTTGTTCTCTATGAATTGTTATTGTTGTTGTTGTTGCGTTGTTTGTGAATTGTAACTGTACTTTGGCATCGGGTTGCACGCCGCAACACAAAGTTATAAGGCGTGGGTTGTGGTAATAAGGGTTTCCGAGGTAATAAGGGTATATAGTGATCGAAATCACTATTGAAATGAAAATATGAGAAAAATTGTGAAATTATTGATGTGGAATTGTTGAAGGGGAAACAGGAGAGATTGTAAACTTGTTTGGCTCTATTGTTCCTTTCTTGTGTATATGATTGTTGATTCTATTATTGCTTCCTATTTGTGTATGGTTTGAGTTTAGTTGGGGCAAAGTTTGTTCATATATTCCAGTACAATTCAAATGTACTAACGTCTCTTTTGCCGGGGGCTCTACATTCGTGTTATGATTATAGGTGGATCCATAGCAGGTAATCCAGTCCTCCGACCATAGCTCCCCTTCACTTTCGTCAGATGTATTATTGAGCCCCATTTCCTCTCAGGGCCTTGCGTGGCTTATGTCGCTTTTCATTTCGGAGTCTTGTTTTGGTTTTTGGTATAAGGTATAGTCGGATCCTTGTTTCCGTCAAGTATTTTTTCATCCTTTTGTACTCTTAGAGGCTCCGTAGACAGTAAGTGTGGGTAAGATGTAAACTATGCTAAGAACCATGTATGTTGTGTATGTTTTGTAATAAAAGGTGTTTTTAATTATGAATGGCTATTTCACTTGGTTAATAAGTAATGGAAATGCGGGGGTAACACGTGGGGATAGGAAAGGCACCCAGGTCCACTTGAGTGGGGATCCCCGATCGAGCGTCGGTCATGTCCCTTTAATTACGGGCGTTATATTTCCCTGTTGGAGACTTTCACTTGACCACTTGCTTGAGATTATAGGGGGTAGAAACTTTGTGATTGACTCCGTACATAGAAAGCAACGTGTCGAAAGCTTTATTGCAAAAGTGAGATCCCCCATCACTAATAATCGCATGAGGAGTGCCAAACCTTATGAAAATGCTCATCTTAAGAAATGCAACAACATTCCAGGCTTCATTGTTAGGCAAAGACACGGCTTCAATCCACTTTGAGACATAATCAACTGCCACAAGAATGTAAGTATTCCCACAAGAGCTAACAAATGGACCAATGAAATCAATGCCCCAAACATCAAAGATCCACTTCTAGAATGGTATTAAGAGGCATCTCATCCTTTTTAGAAATTCCACCGCTCATTGGAATCCATCACCCCTCTTTACAAAATCACCCGCATCTTTAAACAAGGTTGGCCAATAGAATCCACAACTAAGAACTTTCGAAGCCGTCCTCGCCCCGCCATGATGGCCACCATAGGAAGAGGAATGACAAGCCTCCAAGATACTTAATTGCTCCTCCTCATGGACATACCTTCGGATCACACCATCCGTGCAAATCTTAAACAAGTATGGCTTATCCCAATAGAAATACGAACTATCCCGATTGAGCTTCTTCATTTGGTTATAAGAGATCTCCTACGAGGTTATTCCGGTCATAAGGTAATTGGCAAAATCGTCAAACTATGGCATATCATGCAATGACACTGCAAGGTATTGCTCATCTGGAAATGAATCATTGATCTCTAGGACATCACAAGGACTCCCCTCCTCCTCCAAACGGGACAAGTGGTCCGTGATTTGGTTCTCACTACCTTTCCGGTCCCTAATTTCTAGATCAAACTCTTGAGTAGTAGCACCCATCTCATCAATTTGGAGTCTTTCTTTGTCATCAAGTATCTAAGGGAAACATGATTGGTGTGCACTATAACTTTGCCCCCCCCATAAGATACAGCCAAAACTTTTCCATTGCAAACACTATAGCCAACAACTCTTTCCCGGTGACTGTATAGTTATTTTGAGCCTCATTCATGGTCTTGCTTGCGTAGTACACCGGATGAAACATCTTGTTAAACTTTTGACCCAGAACAGCCCCAAACACAACGTCACTTGCGTCACACATGAGCCCGAAAGACAAGCTCCAATTTGGTGCGATAATGATCGGGGTAGTGGTCAACTTAAGCTTGAGAAGCTCGAATGCTTGCATACATCCCTCATCAAACACAAACTTTTCATCCTTTTCTAGCAACTTGCACAAGGGGTTTACCACTATTGAAAAATCTTTTATAACCCTCTGGTAATACCCTGCATGCCCAAGAAACCTCATCACCCCATTGACAGGAGTAGGGGGGATGCCTCAAAATAACCTCTATCTTAGCTTTACAACTTCAATCCCACGCTTTGAAATCTTATGGCCCAACATTATGCCCTCCTCTACCATGAAGTAGCATTTTTCCCAATTAAGCACGAGATTTGTATCTTCGCACCGGGCCAATACTCTATCCAAATCTCTCAAGCATTCTTCAAAGGAATCACCAACTATACTGAAATCATACATGAAGACCTCCAATACATCTTCCACCATGTCTGTGAAAATAGCTATCATGCATTATGGAAATGTCGCCGGAGCATTACACAATCCGAACGACATCCGAGAGAAAGTGAAAGTTCCATATGGACAAGTAAAGGTGGTCTTCTCTTGGTCCTCCGAGGCAATTAAGATTTGATTATACCTCAGGTACCCATCCAAAAAGCAATAAAAAGAACACCCCGCAAGACGATAAAGCATTTGGTCAATAAATGGTAATGGGACATGGTCCTTGCGAGTCACCTTGTTTAGCTTCTGGCAGTCCATACATACCCTACATCTGGTAACTATTCGATTAGGAATAAGTTCATTATTTTTTTTGTCACCATAGGCATACCACCCTTCTTCGGTAAACATTGCACCGGAGAAGTCCATGAGCTATCAGAAATGGGGTACATAACCCCGACATCCAACCATTTGATCACTTCTTTCTTCATCACTTCTTGTATAGCCTCGTTCTATCTTCTTTGATGCTCCAAGGAAGGTTTTGCATCATCCTCCAAGATAATTTTGTGCTTACAAAATTCGGGAAATATTCCCTGAATGTCAGCCAAAGTCTATCCATTTGCCCTTTTTTGCTTTTGAAGCACCGCCAAAGTGGCCTCAACATGCATGTTAGTAAGGCAAGAAGAAATAATAACTATTAAAGAAGAGTTTGAGACCAAGAACTCATACCTGAAGTGTGGAGGAAGTGGTTTCAACTCCAACACTGGTGGCTCCTAATTGATAGTTTTGTTGGTGGAGTTTTTCGGTTTTCAAGATCCAAAGACCATTTTCTGGGCTCATACGAATAAGAGCCCATCCCATGTAAGGCATTCACGCACTTCACTCTACTTGCATCATCATTGACATCAAGATTTAATGGCATGACCTTAAGAGGATCCTCCACGTTGATCATAGCACTAGTATCATCCACAATCACAGTTGTGACAAAGTCTACAAATGAACACACCTCGGTGCTATTTGGTTGCTTTATGGATTTGCAAACATGGAAGATGGCCCTTTCATCGCCCACTAGGAAATTGAGCTCACCCGCTTCAACATCAAGCAATGCCTTCCCTATTGCAAGGAAAGGTCTACCCATGATAATAGGAACCTCATAGTCTACTTCACAATATAAAATGACAAAGTCGGCAGCAATATGAATTTGTCCACCCGGACAAGCACGTCATCAATAATGCCCAAAGGTCGCTTTATCGATCGATCTGCCATTTAATGTTTCATTGGTGTTGGTCTAGGTTGCGCGATACCCAGAATCTTGAAAATCGAGTAAGGCATCAAATTGATACTAGCTCCAAAATCACATAAAGCTTTGGCCATTTATGGACAAGCTCTTCATCATATCAATAAACTTCTTGAACTAATTATCATTTCTTTGCTTTGCGGCCTTTGAGGATAAGGTGGAGGTGGCCCAGGAAAAGGTGCCTTGGCTTTTGGCACAACCGACTCAGGCATATCAATCACGTTTTCCTTAGACGGGTTCATGGCTTCTTGAGTTTCCAACTACATATCATTATTATCAATCCTCACATTGTTATTCACATTTTCTTCAACCATATCTTCAACTACCAATGGTATGTCATCATCTTGCAACTCAACATCATCATCCAAACTTGCTTTTGTTTTGAGGCATTCACATCACCGCCTCTCCCACTTCTTGTTAGAACACCCATCACATAACTGTTGTTCCCACCTGATCGCAGCAAACTCAACCTTAGACGATGGTAGGAAGAACGGGAGGTAAAACATTTACCAGAATAGTGGTATCGGGGTTGATTTTCCACGGGGAGCTTGGAATGGAATTGCATATTTGTCTAGACTAGGAATGTGTTTGTGCTCCTAATTGTACTTCTAACATTTTTGGGTTTTTGGTTATCAACTACAAATTAAGACTAATTTATGCCAAAGGGATATTTTCTAAGTTGTGATTAATATAGAAAAAAGCACTAGGGTCAGGGCATTACCTAGGTGGTTAACTAATGGGTAAGAACTACTAATAATAGATTGACATATTTGAGATCAATGTTATAACCGTTGTATAATTGTACCCACTCTCACACCTCTCATTAGAGAGAGCGATTTTTCCCAATTGACTCTCTCGAGACCAATTGGGTAGGCTAATTGGACAAATCAACTAGGGTCAAGTAGGGTGATTACTCTCTCGAGCTTTAACCTGTTACTTGTGACTACCATTTCTCATGGGTCCATCCCATTCCTTGTTGGGTCAATTTTGGGGTCATAGAATCTCTTTATCAAGAAGAGTCAAGACCCACTAAGCTAGAATCAATGTTTGCAACCACCAATCTTTAATAAAAGCATACAATTAACCCAAATAATAAACACCCAATATCAATATATCATTAAGAAGCAACACCCATCAATTACCCACACTAGGATTGCGCCACAACCCTAGCTAATGGGTTTTGTTAGACATAATTAAAGAAGAAACTGTAGAAATAGAAGAAGAAACAACCATATTAATTAGTTACTAATGTTAATCTATGATGAAAAAAAGCTACAAATGACCAAAATAGACCCAAAAAAATGTCTCATGAGCGCATCAGCTATCTGATATTCAAAACTTGACCAAAAAATGGTAAACTGTTCTATTTATTGTGGGCTAGAAAAACTGGACAAAAATGCCCCTACGGGGTAGGCACGGGCCGCACAAATTTGACCGCAGCCGCACTGGCTAATTTGACTCCTATGTCTTTCTCTCTGCAGCTATTGGCACGAACCGCATGATGATGTGGTGCGGCCGCATGGAGTTGTGTCGCGAACCGCGCGAGCAGGGGCCCGGCCGCATGGCTGATTTTTCCAAAAATGCATCTCCTCAGAACTTCGGTAGCGCGGACCAGGCGAGAAAATGGTGCGGCCGTGCGAGAAGGACACGGGCCGTTTAAAGGCTACTGCATCCGCGTGATAGCAATCCCAACTATTTCCCTCTCTGAACTCTGTGGTGTGGACACATGCACAGTTGTGTGGTCCGCACCAGACTTGCTTCCCACCACTTTCAATTGTCTTTTGACCATTGAGCAGGTTTCACTCTGTTTTGATCCAATCTTTGGCATTTTGTCACTTTGTCACTCAAACCTGCAATCAAGTACAACCTATAAGCATTTTGGGTCTATTTTGTAGCAAATTATACTCAAAGCATAGGCAAGTGTGGGCATAAAACATTTTAATATCCCAGTTATCAACTCCCCCAAACTTAAACCTTTTCTTGTCCTCAAGAAAGCAAAATAAGACCCACCCCTCAAAGGAAACATCCACGTAATTCCAGCTTATCCTAATGTAACCTCAACAAGCATCAATTGGGACTAATAATTGCCCTCAATACGATTGCATTATTAACAGATTTTAAACTTTGAAAACTTGTGGATCAAGTGTGACACAAGAGCATCAAGGGTTGAATCATTTGATCAAGGAACTTCTCTCAATTACTTTGGTCATTATGGAACCCAAACTCACACATCCTCAACTCTTCCTAAGCGAACCTCACCTTTTAGAATATTGACACATAAATGATGGATTTTCACTCATCTCTCACAAGAAGAAGGTCACAAGTCCGGATCTAAGTACCATATGCTTGATCCTTATGTAAGTATCCACTAATGTAGGTTCCCTTCAATGCAAGATCATGTATGGCTTTTGTGGAGTCTTTGTGAAGGCTTTTGGGTAGGGGTAGGACATGTTTTTGTTCAAGTGCGTTCTATCTTCCCTCAAGCACTTCTTTTGATTCATTTTGGCACACTTTCTTGACTCATTTGAGTATTCACTTCTTTTTCAAAGGGTTAGAGAGATACACTGTCACTCTTTCTTATGCAATTCAACGCATTTCTCCTTTTTCTACTTTTTCCACACCCTTCTTCACTTTTGTTTTCTTTGAATCCCCTTTTTGACCTTATTCAATTTGGTCTTCTTTTTTTGTCATTTTTTCTTTTTTATTGCCTTCCTTTTCATTTGCTTTTGTACCTTTTACCACATTGTTTCCTTTCTTCCCCCCCCCCCCCCCCCCCCCGCGCAAACTTAGTCATTTGCCATCTACTCAAGGGAAGATTTGGGTGCCAAGAGAGGGTATCATTCAGAACGGGTATAGGCTTGTAGCTTTGGTTTTGAAAGAAGAAGGTTCAAGGCTCAAAAGGGTTAACTAGGGCTCATTTCATTGGTAGGTCATGGAATTGTTCAATCTTAGCATTTTGCATCAAAGAGAGCCTACAATCACTTCTCAAGCCAAATTTTTCCTGAACAAACATTCGGGGCAAGTTCTAGACCATTGGCTCGGGACTTGGATTCGCAAATTGAATTCTCACCACACACACTCAAGGATTACTAAAGATAGTCGAGGGCCCACAATGACCTTAGTTACTATTCAAGCGCACAATGGTCCAACACGACGACATGATGAGTGATTGGTCAAGATATGAGTCTCAAGGCCACGACTTTCACCGTCCTAAGCACAATATTATGTCTTTTACCATGGGATCAACGGAAAATGAGTTAGGCCCAAGTGAAGATTTGCTTGAGGTACCCTTAACTACGAAAGATCAAAAATCAAAAGAAGAAAATCAAAAATGGACTCAAACCCTTAAGAAGGTTTTCATATCCATATATCATTGGGAAGAGCCACCCGATTCGTACAACACTCTACCCTTGGAAAGAACCATGCCAGTAAGAAAACAAATGGCTTATTTAATATGCCAAACAAAAAGGCTATGAGCCTATCAACAAAGCTAAAAACGAAAATCTTTAACGAAAATAGAAAAGCCGAATGAATATGTACAAAAGGGGAGTAGAATATACAACGGGGGATGAATATGTACATAAAGTGTAAACGTATCTAAAATGGGAAGTTATATGCAAACCAACTATCAAAGATAATACCATAAACTAAGAATGAAATAAATATGTATAGTCATCCAAATGTATCAAGATCAAAATAGTAGGGCGCACCGAATAAAAGCTGGAATTGTCCCCAATGCCAACTACCAAAATAAGCATAAAAGGCACAGAGAAAGGATATAGAGGGCTCCCTAAGACTGGTCCACATGCATGAGGTCTCCAGTGGTCCCCTGATCCTATGTAGTAGCCGAGACCTCAGACTGATCTCCGACCTGCTGCGCTGAAGATGGTATAGGATACTGCTGATGGACTGACGGAACATCTTTTACATCACCTGAGGGAGTGACCTAAATCTCAGCCAACTCAATCACGACTCCCTCAGTGCTAGGCAACTTCCTCTTCTTCCTCGGTGGCCTGGGTGCCTGGTACTATTATGGCTCAGGTACTCGTACTGCTGCTGGAGGGGCTGACTCCCCCAATAACAAGTCTAATGGTAGCTGATCTGCTATTAGCTTGTCCACATCTGCTCATAGTACCTTTACTGACTCCTTTGATGCCCTGGACTTCCTCATATTTTTGTGCTCCTGGACAACTTCTCCGAAGTTGTGCTGTGTGCCTCAACTGCCTTCGTCAAGGCAACCTGAGTCTCAATCATCTTCTCCTGGTTAGCCAGGAGCGTCTTTACTGTTTCCTCATTGATGAAGGAACCTAAATAGTGGTTGGTGCGTACTGGGCCTCAACTGAATTGGCCAATGTGGACAACTTGGATGTCGTAGCTGACATCCAGTTGTTTAAATTTGCCAATGTGGTAGCTAGCTGCTGGGCTGTAAATGGGTTGGTTCGGGAAACATGAACTGTAAGGCCAGCTGAAGAACTAGGACCCGCAAAGGAGGAGGGAATATCAACCGGGACAAAAATAGCTGGGATGGATGGAATCTCTTTAGAAGGCTCGACAGAAGTCTCTACCTCAACTGGCTCCTTAGACTGGCCAGTCGGGGCAGAGGTGGATACCTTGCTTTTCTTGTCCCTTTTGGGTTGTCTAGCCCTTGAACACTAAACTAGGAGAAGGTGACTACTGGGCGCATTGACACATCATAAGGCTTTTTCTTCACCTTCAAATCCCTAAAGTACGTCGTCAGAGTGTTGGGGAATGGGTAGTTCCACACACTGTCAATCCTCATAGCAGTAATCGCCCTGTACATAAATTCCCTACATTGAGAGGGAACCCAGCCATAATGGACGCAATAAGCATAGCACGGGGAAGAGGGATGGTCTGGTCAGGTGAAGTGCGATCCAGCCTATTGCAAACAAAGGGTAGCCACCCTCTCGCCTCGAAATTCAGGTTCTTTCTTAAGATTTTTACCCCCGCCTGCACCCAATTCGGAACAACACCCGGATGAGGAAAATACTCTACCATCCATGGGCGAGCCTCCTCCTTCATGGCCAGCTTCTCTAAGTATTGGTTCTCGTCTTCATCATTGAAATGTAAATATTCATTAAATGTTTTGCCCGAAAACACAACATTCTTGTTTCTCAGTTTGGTCGCAGTGGAGTCCTTTTTAGTGTAGGATACATTGGTGAAGAACCCCTTGACCATGTGTTCATTGGCATCTATCAACCTGTCACCGAAGTGTTCCCACCCGACTCTAGTTTGAAACTGTTCATAGACTTTGGGTAGGAATGGCAATAAGTCATTGGTTATTATACTTCTCTCGGTGATTAGGTGTCTTTTGAACCACATTTCCCGAAATTTGTGGGAAGGCCACTTGACTAACAAAGAAGTCCTCTCACACTTCCGTTCTCCTCATTTGTTCTACAAAACCATCCTCCGGTACGCCACTACCCAGGACCTCATTATCACTATCAGCACTCTCCCCAGATATTGAAGTTGTGGGGGATATGGAGTACTCGCCGCTACCCGCTGCTGAGCCATCAGATGACTCAGACTGTATAACCTATGGATCTCGATCTAGGACTGAGGGGGCTCTCCCCGAATCAGCTGATAATTCCTGAGAGGGAAGGTACTCAGTCTACGACTGCTCTTCATCACTTATAATTAGTTTCCTTGTCTTTGGTTTTGGACGGGGAGTGAGTTTGGTCATCTTGTCTTTTCCTCCCTGGGAGGGGTCACCTCCTCATCCGAGGTTTTTAGCACTATGCCCTCATTGTTTAACCATTTTCTGCACACACACACAAGTCTAGCTTTGTTAGTTCAGGCCAATTCAGAGCATAAGCAATTAAAAACTTCAGCAGAAACTATTGCAGTATAACACTGAACCTTTACAGACAGTGCACATGTAAGGCACAGCAGCCACACAACGTGGGCAACGCATGCCGCACTGGCTATTCACAAAAGTGCAACTCCTCTAATCTTATCTATGTGATCCGCGTGAATATGGGATGCAGCCGCATGGGACATAGCGCGAACCGCGCAAAATGGCCATGCGGTCGCACTAGGGAGGTATCAACTTATAGGCTCAAGGCCTATGCGGGCCGCTTGATGGAAGGATGTGGCCACGTCAACGGAATGCGGACCGCGTAATCAGTGATGCAGCTGGGCTGGGCTCTCAGTTCGGGGAAAATTAAGGTTTAACAATAAAGCTCATTTCTTTCAAGCTTTAGCATCCTACAAAGCCCCTACTTAATTAGCATTATTAAAATAACATGCCCAACAGCTCAAAACATTAACTACACTACCCTAAGCATCAACTTGAGTAAAAAGTGAAGAACAAACAGTTCAACTACTGGAAAATAGTAAAATTTGCAATTAAACAACTAAATACAGAGTAATGTAAGAGCATGTTACCGCAAAAGTGAAGGAAAATACTCTTGAAGCTAGCACGAAGGAGGGTCTCTGGGTGAACAATAACTTTTAGGGTTCAGGGATCGAATTTGGCGAAAAGTTCTAATAGAAGCCCTAGAGGCCAATTTATAGAAAACAAAGGGGGGCCCATGAATTATCTTCCAGCGCGGCCGCATGAACAGGATCGCGGGCTGTACTGATACTTACCAGTTACATGTTGCAGATACAAGTCACGTAGACCGCGTAAAGGAGAATGCGGCCGCATGGGAACCGATGCGGTCCGCTCAAATAGGGGCGCGTCCGCGTGGGTAACTTCAAAAAACCACCATCCTCAGACCAAGATGGTGCGGACACAAGAAGGGACGCGACCGCACTGGCACTGCTCAGAGACTGTGCACTTTTGTTTTGCTTTAGTTAAACACTATTCCTGCAATATCTCACAAATAATTAGCTCAAAAATCCTAATCTACAACAAAAAACAAAGAGAAGAAAAAGACATGGGTTGCCTCCCAAGAAGCGCCTGATTACGTCGCGGCACAAGGCATGTTACCATTAAACCGCTTCAAATCAGGAAACTCTACCACGTGGCTCTCATCAAATTCTCCTAAAAGTGATAAAATTCATGGCTAACAAGTTTGTGAATCTTCGGATCAATGAACGTAAAGGGATTATAATTATTATAGGGCACTTTGTTCAAATTATTATGATTCATGCAAAACACCCAACCTGTGCTGGAACTTGTGGGACAACCACATCATGAAGAGTGGGCATCATTTCATGCTCTACTGCAGGTAGTCTCCCTTGAAGCTCCAAAATAGGTGTTGCATCATCCCTAAAGATAGCATCAGGCTCAAAAATTGTGAGACACATGTGTGGCTCAATTTGTTTTATCTCAAACACCGAAGGAACCTCATTTGCTGGCTTCTCTAAAGAACTTTCCCATTGATCAAGGTCCAACGACAACCTACAGGGTTCACACAATTCCATGGCATGTAAAGCATCTATGCACACCATTCTACTTGAGTCATCATTCATCTCACGATCTAGAGGTGCAGGCATAAGTGGATCTTCAACATCCATCACAATACTTGTCCCATCCATTATCACAGCACTGACAATGTCAACAAAGGAGCACACCTCAGTACTATTGGTTGCCTCATCGACTTTCCACATGGAACACCACCTTTTCATCACCAACATGGAAGGTCAACTCTCCCGCCTCGACATCTACCAAAGCCTTCCCCGTATCTAGGAAAGGTCTACCAAGGATAATTGGGACTTCGAAGTCCACCTCACAATCTAGTAATACGAAGTCGGCTGGCAAGATAAATTTATCAACACGAACAAGGACATAATTGAGTATACCCAAAGGCCACTTCATTGACCTATCTGCCATTTGGAGCCTCATTGAAGTCGGGCAAGGTTGTCCGATTCCCAAGGCCTTGAAAACAGAATATGTTATTAAGTTGATACTTTCCCCCAAGTCACAAAGGGCCTTTGCAAAGTCGGCACTTCCAATGGTACTGGAATAGTGAATGCACTGGGGTCCTTAAGTTTTGGAGCCATAGAATGTACAATTGCGCTCACTTGATGGGTCATCATTGATTGTCTCACACTCCATTGATCTCTTCTTTGTTACCAAATCCTTCATGAACTTTGCGTACCCCGGCATTTGCTCGAATGCCTCCACCAAAGGCACAATGATAGTCAAAATCTTTATCATCTCAATGAATTTTGAATTGGTTGTCACCCTTTTTCCTGGCCAACCGTTGAGGATAGGACCGAAGAGGTCTAGGTAAGGGTGCTTTGGCTTTGGGCACCACCGGTTCAGGTATATTAATCATGTGTTCCCTAGACGGGTTCACGGCCTCTTCTGTCTCCTCCTAAACCTAATGAATATCAATCCGCATATCATTTCTCACACATGGTTCAACTATATCTTCAACCACCAAAGGAATTTCATCACCTTATAACTCATCTTCATCCACCATAACTTGGTTTCCTCTTGGGGCATGCACATGACCACCTCTTCCACTTCGTGTTGTCACCGCCATCATATGATTGTTGTGCCTACCCTTGGGGTTCACTACTGTATCACTTGGTAGAGAGCCCTTTGGGTGAGTATTTAAATATTGAGAAATTTGGCCAAGTTGTACTTCCAAGTTACGGATAGAAGTGTTGTAGGAGGCCAATTGAGCATCGGAGCCTTGGTTCTTCTTCATCATTTGCTCAAACATAACTTCAATTCTACCAAATTCATTTCCTGAAGAACGAGACCCTTGAGATTGAAATGGCAACGGGTTGTTCGATTGTTGAAACATCGGAGGTCTTTGAAAGCCTTGCCCCCGATTTCCTTGACCACCATTGTTATTCCACCCACCTTGCTCATTGATATTACTCCAATTGTTGTTGTTGTTTCCACTCTAATACCCTTGATTACTTGAATTATTTTCCTCCAATTTCCACCTTGGTTGTTGTTATTGTTCCAATTACCACCTTGTTGATTGCCCTAATTTCCTTGGGGTCTCCATTGTTGATTCCCTTGATTAGCTCTAATCCCTTGATAGTTGTTGATGTATTGGACTTCCTCACTTTGATCATATAGCATTCATTCGAATAGCCACCACCATCATCATAGTTATCAAAATTTCCTTGAGGTTGTTGACCTCTTTGCCTCCTTTTCATCATATTCACTCCTTCCATGGCGTTGACTTGGCACGTAATTAAACTTGTTGTAATTGTGCTTTAGCCAAATGATTCATTATTGTTGTAAGTTCGGCAATGGCTTGGCCATGATCATGTATCTCCTTATGCAAATGTATGACATTAGTATCACCTTGAGGAACATTAGCTCGGCTTTGCCACGCCGACGATGTATCGGCCATCTCATCTAACACATCACAAGCTTCATTGTACGAAAGCTTCATAAAATTTCCTTCGGCCAATTGGTTCACGATACACTGGTTGGTTGTGTTGATGCCCCTATAGAACGTTTTTTGGATCATCACATCATTTATATCATTGTTAGGGCACTCTTTCACCATCTTTCTAAACCTCTCCCATATCTCGTGTAACAGTTCAGTTGGCTCTTGCTTGAAGGCTAGAATATCATCCCGTAGAGCAGCCATGTAACTTGGAAAGAAAAACTTAGCGATGAACCTGTCCTCCAACTCATCCCATGTAGTGATGGAATGATTGGGGAGCCTATACAAGCAATCTAACGCCTTCCCCCGAAGTGAGAACGGGAAAAATTGAAGTCTCAATGCATCATCCAATACATTTGTCTTCTTGCTACCCCAACAAGTATCCACGAAGCTTTTCAAGTATTTATAAACATTCTGATCAGCGGCCCCCGTGAAATAACCTCGTTGTTTGATAAAGATGAGCATCACATTGGTAATCTGTAAGTTCCCCGCCCGTATTCGGAAAGGAACTATTGCACTTGTGTACCCTTGATTAGAGATAGCTCTTGATGCCACCCTTGTGGAGGTGGGGGAGGGTCTGGTATATTCTCATTTGTATAGGCGTTTGCATTGGCATTTCGACCTCTCCTCGGAGCTTGAGGTAACACATCTTCTTGTTCAAGATCGTCAACCTCCTTCCCCACGACCACGTTCCCAAGAGGGTCATTTGCATTTAATGACACGTGTACCTGAGTGAATGACACAAATAAAGTTAGTAAAAAGAAGGAAAGAGAAAAAAAACACAAAACTAGCTACACAAATAGTCAACACTGTAAGCTCCCCAGAAATAGCGCCAAAAAATGATCACAGCAAACTCAACCTTACACGATGGTAGGAAGAGCGGGCGCTAAAAATTTTACCCGAATAGTAGTATCGGGGTCGATTTTCCACTTAGAGATTGGAATGGAGTTGCGTATTTGTTTAGACTAGGAATGTGGTTGTGCTCCTAATTGTACTTCTAACATTTTTGGGTTTTGATTAACAACTGCTATTATCAACTACAAATTAAGAATAATTTATGCTAAAGGGATATTTTCTAAGTTGTGATTAATATAAAGAAAGGCACTAGGGTCGTGGCAATACCTAGGTGGTTAACTAATGGGTAGGAGCTACTAATAATAGATTGACATATTTGAGATCAATGTTATAACCATTTCACAATTGTACCCACTCTCACACCTCTTGGTAGAGAAAGAGAGAGAGAGAGAGAGAGAGAGAGAGAGAGAGAGAGAGAGAGAGAGAGAGAGAGAGAGAGAGAGAGAGAGATTTTGCCCAATTGACTCTCGAGAGACCAATTGGGTAGGCCAATTAGACCAAGAAACTAGGGTTCAAGTAGGGTGATTACTCTCTTGAGGTTTAACCCGTTAATTGGGACTACCATTTCTCAAGGGTCCATCTCAATTCTTTGTTGGGTCAAGTTTGGGGTCATAGACTCTCTTTCTTAAGAAGGGTCAAGACCTACTAAGCTAGAATCAATGTTTGCAACCACCAATCCTTAATAAAAGCATACAATTAACCCAAATAATAAACACCTAATATCAATCTATCATTAAGAAGCAACACCCATCAATTGCCCACACTGGGATTGAGCCACAACACTAGCTAATGGGTTTTTCTAGACATAATTAAAGAATAAACTAAAGAAATAGAAGAAGAAACAACCATATCAATTAATTACTAATGTTAATCTACAATAATATATGATGAAACAAATCTTAAGATGCGTAAAATAGGCCAAAACATATGTCTCACGAGCGTAGCAGCTATCTGGCATTCAAAGCTTGACCTAAAAATGGTAAAATATTCTATTCATAGTGGACTGAAAAAACTGAACAAAAATGCCCCTGCGGGGTCAGTACAGGCTGTACAAACATGACTGCGGCCGCACCGGCTAATTTGACTCATATGTCTTTCTCTCTTATGCTGGTGGTGCAGACCGCACAATGATGTGGTGTGGTCGCATGGAGTTGTGGCACAGACCGCGTGTGCAGGGGCGTGGCCGCATGGCTGATTTTTCCAAAAATGCATCTCATCTGAACTTCTGTGGTGCGGACCACGTGGAAAAATTGTGCGGCAGCTCGAGAAGGACGCGTGCCGCATAAAGGCTACTGCGGCTGCGTGATATCAGTCCCAACTATTGCCCTCTCTGAACTTTGTTGTGCGGCTGCATGCACAATTGTACGGTCCGCACCAGACTTGCTTTCCCCACTCACTTGTCTTTTGACCCTTGAGCAGGTTTCACTTCTCTTTGAGCCATTCTTTGATATTTCTTCACTTTGTCGCTCAAACCTGCAATCAAGCACAACCTATAAGCATTTTGGGACTATGTTATAGCAAATTATACGCAAAGTATAGGCAAGTATGGGCATAAAACATGTTAAAATCCTAGTTATCACCACCCTTTGGGTTCACTGCCGTATCACTTAGTAGAGCACCCTTAGGGCGAGTGTTCAAAGATTGAGAGATTTGGCCTAATTGCACCTCCAAGTTCCAGATATAGGTATTGTGAGAAGTAAACTGAGCATCAGAATCTTGGTTCTTCTTCATCATCTGCTCGAACATCATTTCAATTCTACCCAAATCACTTCCATAAGAAGTAGGACCTTGAGGAGTGAAAAGGGTGGATTGTTTGGTTGTTGGTACATTGGGGGCCTTTGAAATCCTTGCCCCCGGTTGCCTTGGTTTCCATTTGTTGATACCCAATTTTTCCCTATATGTTTTTTGCACTCAGAATACTTTCAAAATAGCATATGTATGCATATATAAGTAGGCCGGGGTACTTTGGTATTTCTCTTTAATTTTTGAGATTTTTTAAAAATCAATTTACTGCTTATTTCGACAGTACGAAGGCCAAATTTATTTTCCAAATTATTATTTTTAGTGAATAATGTGCTTCACTCCCATATTTACAACAAAATATAATTTATGAAATTTTTCACATTTTATACAAATTTATTTGGGATTTTTAAGGCTAATTACATAAAAATGCAATTATTGCCAATTTCGTAATTAACCGTGTTTCATAGTTACAAAATCGTCTCTATTACTTTTTATATTAATATTTATATGTTATTAATTAGTTCCATGTTTTAATTTTGCTTTTTAAATAATTTTGTCTATTTTACAAAATTATTTGTGAAAACTTTGCTATTTAAACCATAGCCAAGATTTATTTAAAGTACAGCCAAAATCAACCCCTATTTCAGCCTAAAATTTCAACCCAATTTGATGACCCATACCCTTCAGTTTTACCCTACCCATCTTTTACTCGATCTGAGCCGTTGATCAAATGAGATCAACGGCCCGGATTAATTTGCCGTAATTAAAATCAAATACACCCCCAACCTTTCATTCTCACAAGCCCATCTCTCTATCTCTCTAACAGATTCTCTCTAACCCTTCATCTCTCTAGAACCTTCTAGTTCTCTCCGTCTTCTCCGATGATGACCATCGCCTCTCCGGCTGACTCCTCCCTCACTTTTCTCGACCTCCAGCAACCATGGAGTCCTTGTATCGCTATTTTCTCTCTAATGTTTGAAGCCAGTAGCTTCCGCCATGAAAAAGGTCACTGAAGCTTTATTTGGGTCTATTTCTGGCTTTTCTCCGGTGGTCTTTGTATGATGATGCCTTCTATGGCATTGTATACGAGTTTCACAGCCAGGTTCTTTGTTTTCCCTTATTTTTTTTAAAACCCTAATTTTTCCTCTTTAATCTCCACTCTTTTAAAACAACTCTTGGTTTGATTTTTGTTTTCTACTCTATTTTTACTTAGCTTTTCCGATTATTTCAAATTTTTCGGATAATTACCACTCTTTCAAGTTAGAGTTTCTGGTCCCTTTTTCAAAATTGTTTCTTTGACTCTTTCTGAGTGCTATATATTTGTTTTTGTTTGTTTATTTCACTTGTTTGTTTGTTTCCTTGTTAACCTGGGTTTCATACTGTAATTTCTATTGCTAACCCCTTTCGAAAACACTTTACTTTTCTGATTTTTTTGAGTACTAGTCCGTAACTCTAGTACTACTTCTAAATATATTGTTAAAATCTGATGAAAACCCTAACCCTATATGTTTGTATCTGTATTTTCCTGTTTGCATGTTCTTCTGGGTTCTTCTTTCAGTTTCGTACTCTCTGCTTTAATCTTGGTGTTAGTGTTTCATTCCCTACCATGTTGTGTTCTTCTCGTAAGGTTTCTGGTTGTTTATATGGTGATTTTATACTACTTTTACTATCTCTTTAAGGCTGTGATTACTGGCTTTAAAATTGTGATTTTGTATTCTCTTTACAGTTTGGTATTGATTTCGAATTTTTTTCCTCAATCGGTGGGATACATTCCTCAATTAATAATTGATTTCCTAGGTTTTCAATCTTGATAATTATTTTCCAGAATAAAAGTGGTACTTTTCCTTATATATGTATACAAGTATGTCTACTTATTCGCTTGACATATTTCCCTGGTTAAAGTCTCATGTACCTAGTCTGCATTGTATACCTTATACTATTTTGTTTCCTTATGTGATCATGTCATACTTTGTGATTTTTTTCCTTTTAAAAATGACTGCTTATTACTATTTAACTATGATTCCTTAATTAAAGGGGAGTCCCTATACTTATTTGACTAAGATTGATAGCAGTTCCTTAAATATGGATTGATACCTTATTTGTTTACTCATTTTTAGTCCTATAAATACTCCCCACCTTTCTCTTTGAACACAACCAACACACATTGCTCTCACAACCTCAGACTCTCTAAATTCTCTCTTCCTTTGCTGTTACTATACTATCTCATTCTCTTGTGTAAACACTCAACTGGCTCAGAGCCAAGATTTGGTAGCTTGGGTTGATAACTTTACACTACTCGGTTTTATTTGTTTGTCTACATTGGGTTTGTTGCTGCTGTTGTTGTTCTCATATTGTTGTTGTTGTTCTCATATTGCTGTTGCTATTATCATACTGTTGTTACTCACACTGCTGCTCTCATTCTTTGCACACTTTGCCCTCCGTTTTTGCATTATTGCATTGCCATTGTATCCTATTACCTGCAACTGGTATGTCACCTATTTAATATACGGTTTCCACAACAACATGCTCCTATTAGTTTTGCAATTCATATTATTTCTTGTGTGCTTTTACCTATGGTTCAGTTGCTCTTATTGCCACTAGCATGCAGTTGTTAGTCTACTAGTTTAACTTAGCATGTTCTCCATTATCCCCCTTCCCCTTGTCTCAATGCATGTTTTTCCTTCCATGTACACTACTGCTTGGCTACTTAACAGCCCTGAAACCTCTCCCCAAGGTGATTATATTTGGGATTTGGTGCAGTAAGAGTTCAATCCTTGTTTTACAATCATGCTTGATTGTTTTCCTCCAATATGTTGACTGTACACTTCACTTATTTGCTCCCTTATCCCCTCCCCTGTCTCAATGAAAGATTACCTTTCCTTGTATGCTAATACTGTGCATCCACGTCTACGTGGCTACTTGTTTAACCTAAAATCTCTATTTGAAGCTAAGTGTATTAGAGTTTGGTGCAGTAAGGAATTGAACCCCTGTCTTGCAATCATGTCTGTTTATTTTTCCTCCAATATGTTGTCTGTGTATGAGTAGTTCACTTTACTTATTTGTCCCCTTTACCCTTTGTCCCCCTGTTTGTGTGATGCCCTGCTGTTCTAAAACTGATCAGTCTAAAAATAATTCCAAAAGAACTTTTTCAACTCTTTCAACTGTTTCTTAAACCTGTCTCAACTTTTCAATTCTTCCAACTATTTTCTTAATTTGTCTCTCAACTGTTTTTCAACTCTATCAATTACAATCTCATTCTTAGAGTGACTTCTTATTTTCTTTGGAGATGCTTGGGCCTGGCTGAAGGCTCTCTATAGAGTGACTTCTTATTTTCTTTTTATCACTGTTGTATTTTTAATTGCTTGGCTGTAATAATTTGTAAAGAACAAATGGGGATTATAGTGAAGTTGGGAAGGGTTATGCAAGATTATTAAAGGTATGGGTAGAGAACATGCTTATGGGACTTTACTTATCTATTTGCGTAATAGAAACCATGTATAGGACATGCATCTCACATATATACATCATGTTTTTAGGTCTTTCACTTTCAGCTTGTTAAAATCACAATCAATTACTAATCAAATTACTGTCTTGCATTTAGACGCCATGTTTTAGGGCCTCTATATGCATTAGACACCATGTACTTAGGGCCTTTCTTTTGCAACTGTTGAATGCCTCACTATCTTGCTAAACAAAAACAAATGTAAGACTGGTTAACAATCTCCTCATTAAAAACTTAAAACCATTGCATGCTCACCATTTTTAGTAACGCCTAGGCAAACCTTAGGCCGGATAAAAAGGATAAGATAGGCTAATCATTTTCATGTTTTTGTTTAAACTAATTCGTCTCTGTCTGAATTCGTTTGTTTCTAAATCCCTCTCTATTTTATTTACAAACCTCAGCCACATTTTTAACCTTCTATGCAAAAGGTTTCTACTGTATTTTCTTGTCTAGATTTGAACAACTATTTCAAATATCTAAGTACTAATTCTCAAAGAACATGTGTGTCTACTGTTTTGCTTTACGCTTCTGCAATCTCAAAGAAAATGCTTTCACGTTTGTTCTTTTACCTCGCCTGACTAAAACTGTTTTACTGGCCATTCCAAATTGTTTTCTAAATGATTTTCTAACGATTTCTAAAACTTCTACTGCCTCTTTTAAGTTCTGAATGTTTCTCTCTTACGTTTTTTTCTGTAAACTCTCTCACCTCAGTTTCGATTTAAACTCCAGCTTCTAAAACTCTCTCTTCCTTGGACCATACATGTGTTTGAGATGTGCTAATTGCGTGATCTCTTATAGAGGGTTATTTGAGCCTTTTATATGTTCTATTTGATTCCTTTACTTGCAAGCCATATTTTTTTTTGAATGTCGCTTAGTATTTTAACCTTTAAACTTAAGGGTTCCACCTAGTTCCTACCTAATAGGAATAGTGATCCTAAATGCCCTCTAGGTTCAATAGGACGGGACGGGTAATAGCACACAATAAGCATTCGTGACCAATTCACACGCTTAAATAACCTCTAAGGGGCGGGAAGGGTAGAATATGGAGAAGATGACGATGCGATAATATCATAAAGCGACCCCTCTTTGGGAATATGTGTGGGATATTGCATCGAATGATCCATATTTTAGTTAAACCTAGGACCCTTCTCTCTTTTTCTTGTTTTATTCGAATGTTCTTTCATAGTAATGCTTTTCAAATCAACTCTCTTTTATTTGCGTCCTTCTTTATTCTTCAAAGATTCTCAAGTTATATGAATGTTCTATTTGTAAGCCTTACTTGTTTAATTTCTTCATCTTTTATAAAGTCACAATTGACACGGCCGGGAACCACACTAGTGGATCTTGAGGGGTTCCTAACTCCTTCCCCTCGAGATAATCTCAAGCCCTTACCCGAGTTCTGGTTTCCTTTCCAAAATAATCTCTCTTAAGTGTCCTAATGCAGTATAATCATTAGGTGGTGACTCTTCCAATTCCATAACGCAATTCCCATACGGGAAATAGAGTTGTTTTGCGCATAATATCGTAAACCCGATTTCGCTTTCTTTTAAGGGAAGAGGGGGCATCGGCACCATTATTGTTCCGCCTGCCTTGATTGTTGTTGTTTCCCCAATTGTTGTTATTTCCATTCCAGTTGCCTTGGTTGTTGTTTTTATTACCCCAATCTTTGTTTTGGTTGTTGTTGTTCCAATTACCACCACCTTGTTGTTTATTTCCCCAATTCCCTTGGGGTCGCCATTGTTGGTTTGAAGAGTTGCCTCTATCACATTGATAGTTGTTGATATATTGTACCTCTTCACTTTGGTCATCATAACCATCATTTTGACATCGATCATATTCATCAATAAATTTCTCAGAATTTCCTTAATTTTGTTGCCTCTTTTGCATTCTCTTGTTGACAGGCACACTAACACCCTCCATGGCATTCACTTGGCGAGGATTCTGAAATTGTTGCAACTGTGCCTTAGCCAATTGGTTCATAGTATTAGTAGTAAGCATAGCTATCGCTTGGCCGTGATCATGTAATTCCTTATGCAAATGGATAACCGTAGGGTCACCTTGAGGCACATTTGCTCTACTCTACCATGATGAAGAATTGTCGGTCATATCATCAAGTACATCATATGCCTCATCATAATAAAGCTTCAAGAAATTACCCTCAACCAGTTGGTTCACAATGCAATGATTTATAGTATTTATTCCCCGGTAAAAGGTTTGTTGGATCATGGCTTAAGTCATATCATTATTTGGGAATTCCTTCACCATCGTCCTATACCTCTCCCAAATTTCATGCAAAGGTTCCGTTAGCTCTTGCTTGAAGGCTAATATTTCATCCCGAAGTGCCGCCATATGACTAGGTGAGAAGAATTTTGCAACAAACTTATCCGCCAACTCATCCCAATTTATGATGGATTGGTTGGGGAGTCTCTCAAGCTAAGTGAGAACGGGAAAAGTCTCAATCTCAGTGCATTCTTGGACACATTCGTCTGCTTGATCCCCCCCGCATGTATCTACGAACCCTTTGAGATGTTCATAGATATTTTGTTCTGCAGCGCCCATAAAGTACCCACGCTGCTCAAGTAAGGTCAACATCACATTCATTATCTAAAAGTTGTCCGCCCGGATTCGGTGTAGGACAATAGAACTTGCATAACCCCGGTTCGAAAGTACTCTGGGAGCCGCTCTTGGAGATGGCGGAGGATGGTTTGGAATATTGTTATTTGGATTAGTGTTTGCATTCCGTCCTCTCCGTTGTCCTTGAGGTGCAAGAGGCACCTCTTCTTTCTCAAGATCTTCTACCTCTTCCCCCGCCATCACATTTCCAAGAGGGTTATTAGCGTTGTTTAAAGCCATGTTGGTACCTGAGTAATGACACAAACAAGTAAGTAACAAAGAAATAAAGAAGAACAATACACAAAACTAACTAAATAGATAGCCAAAACCGTTAGCTCCCCAGCAACGGTGCCAAAAAAATATCGTAGCCTACTCCGCACCACTAAACAATAGCAAGGGAGGGTCGCAATATCTTTTACCCGATTTGTGGGTTGGGATCGAATTCCATAGAGAGCTAGGAATGAAGTCGAGTATCTATTTAGTTTGGAATCGTGTATTTGTTCCAAATATCACTTCAATTCATTTTTGGATTTTCTTTATATTCTACTATTATGAAAGTACAAATTATAATTATAACTAGATTAAACTAAGAGTAAATTGCTGCAAGTTTTATCTAATGGTTTAAAAGGCACTAGGGTAGTGACTTTCACCTAGGTGGCTAATTGACGGGTAATTCTTCTAAGGTACGATTGAAATGATTGGGGAATATATTATAATCGTTTCTCAATACTACCCATTCTATTCCTCTCGGTAGAAAGAATGATTTTGCGAAATGACTTTTTCAAGACCAATTGGGTATGCATATTTGCCCAAGCAACTAGGGTTCAAGTCAGGTATTGTGAGTACGTGATTTTAGCCTCACCTGAATTCCTCCTATAGAATTCCAAAATTATATCTTTTTTTCCTTTTAATTGTTTGTTATTTAGGAATTATATTAGAATTCTCCTGATTGTTTGCATTTTTTGTGCATGTTTACTTTAATTCATAAAAAAATATAAAGATATATTGCATTTGCATTTAGGTTTAATTTTACATTTTTTAGACTAATTAGTTATTAGGGTTTTACAAATATATAAAAAACCACAAAAAATAATTTATTTTGCATTGTTTAGTTTTTTTTAAGCAAACACTAGGAAAAGCCTAGAGTTGGATTTTTATTGATAATAATAAAATTAAAATTTACATCATATTAACTTGGATGTCCGAGGTATAGCATGATCCCCACAGAGTTCATAACACAACTCTGTGGTGATATTACAAATGAGGATATTAAGAAGATAAAATGAAAAATGAGGAAGCGAGTAATGTGCTGTCCTTTCTCCAACTTTGCGATGAATTCAAAAAGATCTTCACAATTCATGCTTTTTTCTTTGTTTTACTGGCTCTATAAAGGTATTTTGAGTCATCTGCTTTTGTTTTGCAATTCACATTGGAAGCTTCCTTTTGTTTGCGTCTTCAGCCATCCTGCCGTCCCAACTTCTATCCCTTTGATGGCTCTTTTTACTTGTTTTACTATGCGTTGGTGACAAATCCCCCATTCTTGCAGCATTCTTTCGACATTACGTTAAGATATCCTGTTCCTCTCCTTCTTCATATATGTGATTTCCTTCCATATCATTCTGTGCTACTTGTGAATAAGCTACTAATTTGTTATCCGTAGAAGTACAGTTTGTTTGTGGCTGCCTGTTGTGTAAGACTATCTTCTGATTTTGTCCACAAGTTGGAACTGCTGTTGGAAACAATTGATGATTCTCCCGTGAATTGGATTGCTTTTTGTGTTGTTTCTATTTGGTCAATCTCTGTTGTTGTTACCTTCGAAGTGCCTGATGTTGTATCATTTTTTGGAACGAAAACTGGCGCGTTATGATTCAAATTGCTTGTTGTATATGACAGTTTTACATTCCCCTTCATGTTTTCATAATTCCTTTGAACTTTTGGCTTGATCGTAGCCTCACTGTCCTCTCCTATGCAATTGCAATCATCTTGTTGGCCTTCCTGATCAGATGCCCAACCAGCAGAGCCTTCATCCCAGTTCTCGTCTTCATCTGAATAACATTGGTCCCATAGCCTTCATAATCTTTACAGAAATTTGCAAGTGCGGCAGATGAACTGGAACTTATTGTTATTGCTGTACCCTTCTCTGCACTCAGTTTGTTGCTACTTTTGATAGTTTCATTTCTGTTGGAGCTCGGTGTGTCCATCTCTGATGATAAACATTCTGTATTGGCTGTTTCCTCTTCTGCTGTTAGCTGCTGACTCTTTTTTCTATTTTGTTGTGGAATTGAACTCTGCTCAATGTCCTTATCTGAAGATCTTTTTTTCTGTTGACAAACAGCATCCAAGTTTTCATTCTCAGATGCAGCTTGAGCAGAATGTTTCTATCCAGATTTGGTGGAATCATCAATGTTATTAGAAACTGATGCCTTCTCTCTTGATTGCAAAGGCAAATCAGTGTGATATGTGTCCATTGCATAGATGTTTTTTCCAGTTTCTTGAGTAGGCATATTAGCATTGTCATTGTTAGACATCATCTTAGCCTGATGCTGTTCAGTCACTTCTGCAATTTTCAGATTTGATGCCTTTTCTCCATTTACTGCATTAACCAATCGTTGATCCTGCGGATTATTCCTGTGATGTTGTCCTTTAAGATAAATCATCTGTCCTTCCAGTGCACACTGGCTGCTATGGCTTACTTTTGTGTACTTTGTCTAAGCATTATTCTCAATCCTACACTGCATTTCCAATGGAACAGTGATTTGCATTGTATCAACAGATCCAGAAGCTCCTTCAGTTATTGGCACAGATTCTGCAAATGTAACAGTTGACTGCTGCTGCATATTGCATTTGGAGTGCTGACCATCCCTTTCACCTATCTGCTCAGCCCGTGTATTATTAGCAATATACTCTGCAGATTCATATGCTCGAGCCTGATTAATAACCTTAGGATTATCCAGATTCTGCACCTCCTTCACAAGTTCAGCTGTAGGTTCAATATTAGAGGCATCTGGCATTTCAGTTTCTACAGCTACCTGTTGATCTGCCTCATTCATATCCATTACAGCAAAATGATTAGAGTTAAGATCATCCTTCTGTATCAAAACATCTTTTCCAGTGCCCTGATGTACAATTGAATCACACAGACCACAATTCTCATTCGAAACAGTATTTGTTGAAACACGTTCTCAATACATACTAAACGTGTGTTCATATTTGTAGGTTTTGATAAATGACAAACGACGCGCAATTGACACATGACGAGGTCCAAGCACAAGCGCGCAATTGACACATAACGAGGTTCAAGCACAAGACGAACAAAGATCATGATCAAGCAAAGAAATAAAGTTATACATGAGTCGTTCTTTAATTGTGATCTTGATCTGACAATTGACTCAAGACTTGGCTCCCCTCTAAAAAAATTTTTTTTTATCAAATCATGCATATTTAATTTAAAGCAAAATGATTTTCAAATATTTTATTTTAGCCAAAATAATTTTTAAACATGCCTCTCAAATCTGGACAAAGATAATCGATTATGTACTTTATGATAATCGATTATGTTAAGACAATGTACACCAGATTTACAAAGCTGAACAGTAATCAATTATGTACCTTATGATAATCGATTATGTTAAGGCAGTGTACACCAGATTTACAAAGCTGAACAATAATCGATTATGTACCTTATGATAATCAATTATGCTAAGGCAGTGTACATTAGATTTTTCAAAGCTACAAGATAATCGATTATGTACCTTATGATAATCGATTATGTTGAGGCAGTGTCCATCAGATTTTTCAAAGCTATAAAATAATCGATTATGCACATTATGATAATCGATTATGTTGAGGCAGTGTCTATCAAATTTTACAAGACTGTAAAATAATCGATTATGTACTTTATGATAATCGATTATGTTAAGACAGTGTAGTCCGAAGTTTTCAAAATATAAAAGATAATCGATTATCCTTATAGCATAATCGATTATGCAAATGACCGTTGCAAAATTATTTTTAAACTCTGAAAGATAATCGATTATACACAATCTGATAATCGATTATGCTAAGTAAAATCTGAATATGATTTTTTGAACGTTGTCAGGTAATCGATTATACGAATTGGATAATCGATTATTCTGCTTAAAATCTGGGAATGATTTTTGAACGATTGGAAAATAATCGATTATGCAAATCAGATAATCGATTATCTTAGCACAAAATTAGCAATTTTTGATTGGCAATTAGGCAATGGTTGTGGGGGTTTTGAACACTATAAATACAACTCAAAATCAGTCTTCTAAGAGCAACAACTGATCATATTCTTGCTAAAGCTTGCATACTCTCATATACATCATTTTATATTCATTTCATAAGTTTTGAGAGCCAAACTCTTGAGGAAAGTTGTTGTGTTCTTGAGCGTATTTATTTTACTCATATCTACTCTTAAAGAGAGTCTTGTCTTGAGTGCTAAGTGTTTGTATACACTTGAAGGGAAGTGTTAATTCCTTGTGGTTGTAAGAAGGAACGTTTTCATTCCTTCGGTTGAAGTCTTGAAGTGTGGTATCTTCGAGCAAGGTTGTTGAGGCTTGTGTGACTCAAGTTCTCAGTTTGTAACGGTTCGTTAAGCACCCGTAAGCTTAACGAAGTTAGTGGAATCTCGAGAGAGTCTCTCGGGGACTGGACTAGCCACAGGTTGTGGTGAACCAGGATAATTTCGGTGCGTTCATTCCTTATTATTTACTTACCGCACTTATTTCAATCCTGCAATTTTTAATTTCGCAAGTTTATATTGTTTTTTTGTTATGACGCTATTCACCCCCCTCTCTAGCGTTAAGCATATATTCTAACAATTGGTATCAGAGCCCAACCGTTTGAGAGAAACAATCCATGGCTTCTACTCATGACTTTAATGCAGGAATAGGTGATGGGCAATGCTCCACCAGACCACCACTATTCGATGGCACAAACTATACGTACTGGAAGGAGAGGATGAGAATATTCATCCAATCGAATAATTTTCATCTATGGAAGGTCATAACGAAGGGAGAACAAATTCCAACCAAAAAGGTTGAAAATGAATGGGTTCCAAAATCCGAAGATGAATACAATGCGGATGATATCCGAAAAGTGCAGAACAACGCTAGAGCCATCAACTTATTATATTGTGCTGTAAATGCTGATGATTACAGAAAAATATCATGTTGCACAACGGCTAAGCAAATGTGGGATAAGTTGGAAATCACGTACAAAGGTACGGACCAGGTAAGAGAAGCTAAAATTGATTTTCTAACCCATGCAAATGAGCTGTTTCACATGAAGGAAAGTGAGAGGATCGATGACATGTTCGAACGATTTTCAAAAATCGTCAATGACCTACATGCTCTTAAGAAGACCTTCACGGATAAGGAGCTTGTTCGAAAAATTCTCCGAAGTCTCACTCCGGAATGGCATTCCAAGGCCGACGCGATTCAAGAGTCTATCGGCATTTCAAATGTCTCCATCGACGGACTAAGAGGTAATCTTAAAACCTATGAATCTACTATACTTAACCCTCCGTTTAATGATCAAAGGAAACAAAGAATCGACCTCAAGCCAAGCACGGCTCAACCTCAAATGATGAGGACTCAAACAACGGAGATAACGAGTTCGGACTCGTTATTAAGAGGTTTCAAAAGTTCATGCGAAAAGAGTATAAACGAAAAGGCAAACAACAAGGAGATCAAGTAAAGTGCTATGGATGCGGAGAAATCGGGCACATTAAATCAAATTGCCCAAATGTCAAAAAGGAGAAGAAACCCTTCAAGAAACAACGAGCATACATATCTTGGGGAGGTGACTCTGGAGACGAATCAAGCGACAATGAAGAAGACGAAACCGCAAATCTATGTCTCATGGCACACGAAGACAATCAAGAAGAGGTATGTCAAATTTCTTCAAAAAATTTCTATTCTGTTGAGGAAATGCAAAACGCTTTTGATGAACTGTATAGTGAATTCATTAAAGCTTCCAAAACTGTTAGAGACGTAAAGAAAAATTCCTCTTTGAAAGAAAAAGATTTTGAAAAACAACTCTCTTTGAAAGAAAAAGATTTGGAAAAATTGATTTTGGAAAATGAGAAGTTGAAAGAAGAAAACAAATTTTTCGGCAAGAGAAGCGCCGACACACCCGAGAGTTCTAGCAAAAATTGTATTTCTTGCATGCATCTAAAAGATGAAGTAGAAAGACTTAAGGGCACCCTAGATAAGTACAATTCTTCTCATAAAAACTTGAATGATGTTCTTGTCAATTTGAAATCGACCAAACATGGCATAGGTTTCAAAAACGAGCCTAAAGAAAAAGTTGAAGCCATCCCCCAACAACCCAAGGCTCAACCTAGAATAAATAAAATAAACATTCATCCTAGAAATAACCATCCTAGAATCAATATGCATCCTAGACCAAACACTAGAAGAAACTTTGAACATTTTAGAACGCCTAGAAATGGCCTTCAACAATCGCAACATAGACATACTCGACCTAGAAACAATTATTCTAGAAACGCTGCATATCCTAGACAAACAGTAGGAGAAATGATTTTCAAGGATTGCGCAATAGCCATATTGTCAAAAATAGAGCAAACGATTTTCGTACCTCCAACTACTACCAACCTAGAAGAATGCATAATCCTAATGTCATTTGTCATTACTGTAGTCGAATAGGACATATTGCTCCTGCTTGTTTTACTAGACACAGACACTTAACTGCATGTCAAGCACAACAGCATTTTGCACCTAACTCTCAAGGACCCAAAACAGCTTGGGTACCAAAAACTCATTAATTTGTCTTGTAGGTATGTTTGAAGGGATCAAGTGTACTTTGGTACCTTGATAGTGGATGCTCCAAACACATGACCGGAGATGCATCCAAGTTCCTTCAACTAGAACACAAGGAAAGAGGAAACATTATTTTTGGAGATAACAACAAGGGAAAAATTATCGGCATTGGCTCGGTCGGTAAGAATAAGTCTTCTTCCATTAAGCATATATTGCTAGTTAGAGGTCTAAAACATAATCTCTTGAGCATAAGTCAATTATGTGACAAGGAAAATGTTGTTTTGTTTGATTCTGAAGAATGCTTAGTTTTTCGTCGTAGTGATGTTAAAATTATTCTTCGTGGTTTTAGAATTGATAACATCTATATGGTTGATCTTGAAAACTCTTCATCAGAGTATGTGAATTGTCTTATGAGTAAAGAAGATGATATGTGGTTATGGCATCGTAGAGTAGCTCATATCAACATGCATCTTTTAAACAAATTGGTTTCACAAAATTTAGTTATTGGTCTTCCAAATTTGAAATTTGAAAATGACACTATTTGTGATTCTTGTCAAAAAGGGAAGCAAACAAAAGTATCTTTTAAGTCTAAGAATATTGTTTCAACTACAAGACCTTTGCAACTTCTTCACATGGATCTCTTTGGACCATCTCGCATTGAAAGTCTTGGTAGAAATCGTTATGCTTTTGTTATTGTTGATGATTATTCTAGATTTACATGGACACTATTTCTTGCTCACAAAAGTGAGGCTTTTCAAAATTTTAAATGTTTTCTTAAACGTGTTCAAAATGAAAAGAACACAACCGTCACTTCCATAAGAAGTGATCATGGGGGAGAGTTCGATCACAATCTCTTTGCGGACTTTTGTGACGAACTCGGTATTGAGCACACCTTCTCTGCTCCACGTACACCACCACAAAATGGAGTGGTGGAACGGAAAAATAGGTGTCTCGAAGAGATGGCTAGAACCATGCTCGATGAGGCTAAGATTCCCAAACAATTTTGGGCGGATGCCGTGAGTACCGCATGCTACGCTTTAAACAGAGTAGTCATAAGGCCAATACTCATGAAAACTCCCTATGAACTCTATAAGGGAAGGAAACCTAATCTCTCCCATCTTAGAGTATTCGGTTGTAAATGCTTTATTCATAACAATGGAAAAGATAATTTGGGAAAGTTTGATGCCAAATCCGATGAAGGAATTTTTCTTTGTTATTCATCACGTAGCAAAGCATATAGAGTATTCAATAATAGAACCGAAACTGTTGAGGAATCCCCTCATATTGTGTTTTACGAAAATAATGATCGCTTGGCGAGAAAGGATTCTGGTTTTGATCTTGCAGGTATTTTAAACACAATAAGTCCTCAAGACAAAGTACAAGAGGAAAATCCAAAGGAAATTCAAGATGAAATCTTGAAAAAATTATCGGAGGAAGCGCCACCACTGGAGAAAGAAACGAAACTACCCAACGCGTGGAGGACAATCAAAGACCATCCTCTCGACAAGGTAATTGGCGACATTGAACAAAAGGTAAGTACTCGAAACAATCTTAAGAACACCTTAGGACATACTGCTTTCGTTTCTCAAATTGAACCCTCAACCATTTCCGAAGCAATTGGGGATGAGCATTGGACCTTGGCAATGCAAGAGGAGCTTAACCAATTCAAACGAAATGACGTTTGGGAATTGGTGCCAAGACCCGGCAATCATACCATAATTGGTACGAAATGGGTTTTTGGAAATAAATTAGATGAAAATGGTGTAATCACTAGAAACAAAGCTAGGCTTGTAGCAAAAGGTTACAATCAAGAAGAAGGAATTGACTATGAAGAAACGTATGCACCCGTAGCAAGGTTAGAAGCTATTCGTTTATTACTTGCTTTTGCCTCTTCTATGAATTTCAATTTATATCAAATGGATGTAAAGAGTGCTTTTCTAAATGGTTTTATTCAAGAAGAAGTTAATGTTGAACAACCCCCGGGCTTTGAAGATTTTAAATCTCCCGATCATGTTTTCAAACTTAAGAAAGCCCTTTATGGTCTTAAACAAGCTCTCCGAGCTTGGTATGAACGATTGAGCAAATTTCTTTTGGACAATGAGTTCATTAGGGGGAAAGTTGACACCACACTATTTAATAAGCATAAAATCAATAATATTTTATTAGTTCAAATCTATGTGGATGATATTATTTTTGGTGCTACTAACAATGCTTTGTGCAAGGAATTTTCTGACTTAATGACAAGCGAATTTGAGATGTCTATGATGGGTGAGCTAACCTTCTTCTTGGGGTTGCAAGTGAAACAAATGAAAGAAGGAACTTTTATTTGTCAATCTAAATATTGCAAAGAGTTGCTAAAACGATTTGAAATGAGCAACGCCAAAGCAATGGCCACTCCAACGAGCACATCCGATCATCTTGACAAAGATAAGAAAGGTAAGGAAGTCGACACCAAGAAGTATCGAGGTATGATCGGATCCCTTCTTTATCTTACTGCTAGTAGACCGGACATAATGTTTAGCGTATGTTTATGCGCTCGATATCAATCATGTCTGAAGGAGTCGCACCTAACTGCGGTTAAGCGGATAATGAAGTATCTTGTTGGTACTATAAATGTGGGACTATGGTATCCCAAAGGTTCTTCATGCCAACTTGTTGGCTATTCCGACTCTGATTTTGCGGGTTGCAAATTGGACCGCAAGAGCACTAGTGGCACTTGCCATTTGCTCGGTAGCTCTCTTGTCTCTTGGTTTAGTAAGAAACAGGTAAGTGTTGCGTTGTCCACAACCGAGGCTGAATATGTAGCCGCGGGGAGTTGTTGTGCTCAAATCCTTTGGATGAAACAACAACTCTCGGACTATGGACTAAGTATCGATCATATCCCTCTTAGATGTGATAATACTAGCGCCATAAGCTTGACGAAGAACCCCGTTCTTCATTCAAGAACAAAACACATTGAAATTAGGCACCACTTTATAAGCGATCACGTTCTCAAAGGTGATGTCGAAATTGAGTTTGTTGAAACCAAATCTCAATTGTCCGACATTTTCACAAAGCCTTTAGAGAAAGAGTCTTTTTTCCGAATTCGTAGTGAACTCGGGATTCTTGAATCCACGTTGATCTAAGTCATGCATTGCATTTTTTTCTTTTCATTACTAACTTGAGCGTCGGAGGCGCCTAATTCTGCTTTGCAGGTATCGCCCCAAAGACAGGGGAATTATAAAGCACTGGTGCAGAATAATCGATCTATTTTAAGAATAATCGATTTCTCTTAAGTACATAATCGATTATCAAGTATCAATAATCGATTATGTTGATATTATATTGTCCCTTTTATAATTGCAATATCGGTTAATCATTAAACTAGTTATTTACTTATTTTTTTGCTAATGTCAAAAGGGGGAAGAATAAGGGCTATGCACTTAATATTTATTAATATTTATTGGCATAAATTGAGGGGGAATTCATATGTTGAGGGGGAACTAATTTCATATCTATATACTTGTCTTGGATCGTCATTATGAATTATCTAATATGCATATCCCGATATTGGTTTGCCATTATCAAAAAGGGGGAAATTGTTGAAACACGTTCTCAATACATACTAAACGTGTGTTCATATTTGTAGGTTTTGATAAATGACAAACGACACGCAATTGACACATGACGAGGTCCAAGCACAAGCGCGCAATTGACACATAACGAGGTTCAATCACAAGACGAACAAAGATCATGATCAAGAAAAGAAATAAAGTTATACATGAGTCGTTCTTTAATTGTGATCTTGATCCGACAATTGACTCAAGACTTGGCTTCTCTCGTAAAATCATTTTTATCAAATCATGCATATTTAATTTAAAGCAAAATGATTTTCAAACATTTTATTTTAGCCAAAATGATTTTTAAACATGCCTCTCAAATCTGGACAAAGATAATCGATTATGTACTTTATGATAATCGATTATGTTAAGACAATGTACACTAGATTTACAAAGCTAAACAATAATCGATTATGTACCTTATGATAATCGATTATGTTAAGGCAGTGTACATTAGATTTTTCAAAGCTACAAGATAATCAATTATGTACCTTATGATAATCGATTATGTTGAGGCAGTGTCCATCAAATTTTTCAAAGATATAAAATAATCGATTATGCACATTATGATAATCGATTATGTTGAGGCAGTGTCTATCAAATTTTACAAGACTGTAAAATAATCGATTATGTACTTTATGATAATCGATTATGTTAAGACAGATTATCCTTATAGCATAATCGATTATGCAAATGACCGTTGCAAAAGTATTTTTAAACTCGGAAAGATAATCGATTATACACAATCTGATAATCGATTATGCTAAGTAAAATCTGAATATGATTTTTTGAACGCTGTCAGGTAATCGATTATACGATTTGGATAATCGATTATTCTGCTTAAAATCTGGGAATGATTTTTGAACGATTGGAAAATAATCGATTATGCAAATCAGAATATCGATTATCTTAGCACAAAATCAGCAGTTCTTGATTGGCAATTAGGCAACAGTTGTGGGGGTTTTGAACACTATAAATACAACTCAAAATCAGTCTTCTAAGAACAACAACTGATCATATTCTTGCTAAAGCTTGCATACTCTCATATACATCATTTTATATTCATTTCATAAGTTTTTGAGAGCCAAACTCTTGAGGAAAGTTGTTGTGTTCTTGAGCGTATTTATTTTACTCATATCTACTCTTAAAGAGAGTCTTGTCTTAAGTGCTAAGTGTTTGTATACACTTGAACGGAAGTGTTAATCCCTTGTGGTTGTAAGAAGGAACGTTTTCATTCCTTCGGTTGAAGTCTTGAAGTGTGGTATCTTCGAGCAAAGGTTGTTGAGGCTTGTGTGACTCAAGTTCTTAGTTTGTAACGGTTTGTTAAGCACCCGTAAGCTTAACGAAGTTAGTGGAATCTCGAGAGAGTCTCTCGGGGACTGGACTAGCCACAGGTTGTGGTGAACCAGGATAATTTCGGTGCGTTCATTCCTTATTATTTACTTACCGCACTTATTTCAATCCTGCAATTTTTAATTCCGCAAGTTTATATTGTTTTTTATTATAATGCTATTCACCCCCCCCTCTAGCGTTAAGCGTATATTCTAACAGTATTGTCATTCACTGTTTTAACAGACAATGTGGTGTACTGTGCGATTTTTGATGATTCAACTCTTGTATTCTCCTCTTTTTCTTTTATATCATTAGATCGTTGTCCAGCTCGTTTACCATTTAAATAGTCCCTTGCGTCCCCTTGTAGTTTGACAATTTCGTTGCTATCATTCTGGAGCATATTCTTAGCTAGATTCCTCTCTGTTACCCCTTCTGCTCCATCATTTTGTTTTCTGATCTTTCAAGCCTTAATATCATGCCCTTGATGTTTACAGAACTCACAATACTTTGGCAGATTGTCGAAAACAATTTGATGATGGAACTCCACAGATTTACCGGAGGCAGCATCCACAATCTGCAGCATGACCTTTTTTGGACGATTTTTCAAAAGGTCCACTATAATCTTAACTCTTGCAGCACTAGGTCTCGTTCTGTCCTGCGTCGCTTTGTCAATAGCAAGAGGTTTCCCCACTGCATATGCTATAGACATTAGCGATCTCTTACCAAAGAAATTTGGAGGCAAACCTGGCTGTGATATCCACACGACTGCCATTGATGTCTCTTCCCTTGGATTGAAATCGAAAGTCCATGGGAATGTTCTGAAGAAGAATTCTTCACCTTTGGATTTAAAAAATCCAGTCGACTTTGAGAGGAATCGAACATAATCATCGTACAGATCGAATCTGATTAAAAGATGCCGATATTCCAACTGCCCGACATTATATTAACCTTGTACATCATATTGCGACGAAAACATCTTTCGCACTTCTCTTAAGTCAGGTCTGCCATAGGAAAATTTTAAAACAACTGCTTGATGTAATCCTTCTTCCTTAGTAAAATTGTTAACCTCTTCCATGGTGAATTGAATTATTGGTTCATCATGGTCGTATATTACTGGACACAGCTCCATTTTAGTCGGAGTCGGCTGTTTAGCTTGTAAAGATGAAGCATATGATTGCTTGATCCTATCGTTTGAAACTGATTTAGTCGTTTGTTGGATAGCCTCTCCCACAGCCAAAGGCTGGGGAGAGGTCCGCGCAGACATGGCTGCCAAAATCAGATTGCGTTGATACAAATCCAGCAATAGCCACTTGTTTTCTCCATAGTTGAAGATGAAGACAATTTACGAGCTACAATGATTTTAATCATATTAAGATCTAGGAGAGATGGAGAAGGATTTGAGAATAAAACCAGTTGGAGAGTAATCACAAGGTGAAAGTGGTTGTTTGGACACCAAGATTACAGTCGGAATCCGGAGGACTGGTCGATGAATAGTGATGAAGTTACTGTTCACACCGCTACAGTACTCTTAGAGAGAAAACGAGTTTGAGTTGGTATTCATTGTTTAATTTTTAGCTTTGAATTTTGATAGTTTTTTTTATTGGATTGATATTGCTCAGAACTTCTCTCTCTAAGCGACGACCGGTGCAAAATAGCAGGAAGCTATCATACGCCTGCCATGGCGAAGACGAAGAAGAAGCAGAATCCAAGCCAGAATTAGGAGATGAAGAAACACTGCAAATCACACCAGCAGTAAACCAATCAAATCGATGGTTAACTGGAATGGGTTCCGCACCCATAGTATACCATAACCCCGGAGATGTAGCTGGGCAAAGTGGTGTGATTGTGACACCGGATTCGGGAATCGAGCAGCGATTGGGTCCGTTAACACTTGGAAGTTTTTTGCCTAAGCAATTTCAACCTAATCGGGAGGAAGTTGTAGAGGATAAATCACAAATTTCCCGGCGACTGGAATTCTCGGCGCATGATGAACAGGAGCTAAATAAACAAGAAGAAGTAGCTACAGGGGACGATGGAAAGCACATGGAAACCAATAGAAGTCCTCAAAAAGGTAACACCCTAAGCTATATACCTCCTGCACTAAGGGATGGAAAATTTGTAGTCCAAATTGATGATGCCAACACTAAGGAATTAGAGAATTACTGGAGTAATGCCTTGATAGGGTTTGTACATGGGGAGTCACCATATGAAAAGACTATGGAAAACTTTGTAGCAAAACTGTGGAATTTTGTCGATCAACCTCAAATAATGTATCAAGATGATGGGTACTTTATCTTCAGATTCGACAATGCGGAGGATAAGGATCGTGTGCTACAAGCAGGACCTTACACTTTCCATAACAAGCCACTGTTATTGTAGCAATGGCAAATGGATTTCAAGTTTGATCCGGAAAATATCAGTGTGATCCCACTGTGGATTAACCTCCCGAGAATTGCCTTTATGTTTCTGGTCAAATGCAGCATTAAGTAAAATGGCGAGTGTAGTTGGAAAACCTCTGTATACAGAAAAATTTACTGCGGACATGGAAAAAGTGTTCTATGCCAGAGTATGGTCGAAACTGACATATCAAAACCCCTGCCAGAAAGCTTGGAACTTCAAACCAAAAGGAACCATAGTCCAACCAACAGAATATGAATGGAAACCAAAGTTTTGTGAACATTGCATCAGATTTGGGCATACCTCTGCTGATTGTTGGTACAATGAAGAGAAACAGATTTCAAAGAAAGACAGCAACATTTCCAAACCAGGTCAGCCAAAACAAAAATCCAGAGCCAAGAGATGGACTCCCAAAATAAAAGCAAACAATGTGACAACTCAACAGAACAGCAACAATGAGGAACGCATTGAAACAGAAGGCTCACAATATACAACTGTAGAAGAAAATGTGATTCAGAAAGAGAAGTCTATACAGCAAACAGACCCATGCAAAATGCACTCAGACAATAGATTTCTTCCTTTACAAATGGTAGATACTCATGGGGACGCTGGCCCATCCAGCTTCACCACTCAATGATAATCTGCACTTGGAATATCAGGGGCCTGAACAAGGCTCATAAACAGAAAGAATTAAACAACTTTCTGAGGAAGCACAAGGTGGATGTTATAGGATGTCTAGAAATCCGAATAAAGGAAAGTAAGCCTAGGAGGATACAAAACACTGTCTTTGGAGATTGGATGAGCTGCTGCAACTACACTGAACATTCAAATGGCAGGATTTGGCTATTGTGGAAACAGTGCAGTGCAGTGACAATTCTGATTACTGATGAACAATTCATTCACTATGAAGTTCAGGAAAGAGGGGCCACCTTTATAACACTCCTCACTGTGGTATATGCAAGTAATAACATTCACAAATGACAACAGTTATGGGACAAATTGGTGCTGCTAGGTACTTCTATACAACCAAGCTGGTTGATCAGTGGGGATTTCAACAATGTACTCCATACATATGACAGAATTGGATCACCAGTCACACAACATGAAATCAAATGTTTTCAGGAAGCCATAAACACACTTCAGCTTTCTCAATTGAAAAGTTTGGGCTGTTTCTTCTCCTGGTGCAACAAACAACAACCAGACAAAAGGGTGTATAGTAGGATATATTGGACCTTTGGCAATAAGAATTGGATGCAGCACTATTGTCACATTGAAACTGACTATTCGAATCCGGGGGCATCAGACCATTCTCCTATTCTTATACAGTGTAATACTGGCAGCGAGAGGAACAACTTACATCCCAAACCTTTTAAATTGTACAAACCTGTAATGGACCATGATGACTTTACTGCAATTGTGGTCAAGATCTGGAAACAGAATAGAACTGATGAAGCTGGCAGCATGCACCAGATATGGACCAAGCTCAAACAGGTGAAATGGGAGGTGAAAGCACTGAATATGCACATAGCTTCCTACAGAACTCATCTCAGTGCAGCAAGACAAAAACTAGAAACTATACAATGTGAACTGACTAGGCACAACCTGGACCAACTGTTGATAGATCAGGAAAGGACAACATTAAAAGAAATTGAGAAATGGAGCAGCATTGAAGAACATATGCTGCACCAAAAATCAAGAGCTCAGTGGATCAAATGTGGGGACTCAAACTCCAAATACTTCCATGCACAACTGAAGCAGAGGACAAACACTAATGCAATTGGCTCTATATACAATGACTCTAGGGTGAGGCTGTATGATCCTAAACAAGTGGAAGAAGAATTCCTTGACAAGTTCAGAAAGATTCTGGGAGAAAAACTCCCTGTCTGTACATGTCCAAACACTATCACAATTCAACAGGGACCTTGTCTAAATACTCAACTGAAGCAGTCACTGGTTAGACAGTTACTAAGGAGGAAATCTCTCTGGCAATCAAAGATATGCCACATGACAAAGCACCAGGGGTAGATGGTTTCCCAATCGAATTCTTCACAAAACAGTGGAATACTGTAGCAGAGGATGTCTGTACAGCAATACTGGAATTTTTTACAACTGGAAAGATGCATACATGTGTTAGTAGCACAACAGTTTCATTAATTCCCAAAGTCCAAAATCCTACTACTGTCAGTGATAACAGACCAATTTCTTGTTGCACAACTTTTTATAAGATAATTACCAAATTCCTCACAGCAAGAATCAAAACAGTCATAGGAGGGTTGATTGACAATTCACAATCAGCTTTTATTGAGGGAAGGAGCATAACAGACAACATTATCTTCACCCAGGAATTATTCAAAGGGTACAACAGGAAAGGTGTGTCCCCTAGGTGTGTATTGAAAGTTGACCTGAGGAAGGCTTATGACACAGTGGAATGGAGCTTTATTGAGAGACTGATGCTGGATATGGGTTTCCCATACAAGTTTACAAAATGGATAATGGAATGCATCTCTTCAGTCACATATTCATTAAGTCTCAATGGCGGGCTGACAAAACCTTTTAAAGGTAAAAGAGGCATACGATAGGGCGACCCATTGTCACCATACCTCTTTGTAATTGTCATGGAATATTTGCACAGGGAACTCAAGATTATGATGGAAAGTAAGGAATTCAACTTTCATACTAGATGCAAGAATCTAGGAGTGTCGCATATCTGTTTCGCGGATGATTTACTACTATTCTGTAAGGCTGATACCCAATCCGTCAGACTTATAAAACAGACGCTCCAAAACTTTGCGGGATTCAGACAAAAGTGCAGTCTACATAGTAGGGGTATCAAACTGGACAAAGGAGGAAATCTTGGAACTGAACTTCTCTGAAGGGTCTCTTCCATTCAAATATCTCGGTGTCCCCATGAGCTCCAACAAACTAACAGTCGCGCAGTGTTGGCCAATAGTAGAGAAGATAAGACAGAAAATAAACTGCTGGACATCCAGACTTCTATCCTATGCAGGAAGGCTCCAATTGATTAAGACAGTATTATTTGGTATGCAATCGTACTGGACTCAAATATTCCTGCTTCCAAAAAAGGTAATGAAGATGATCGAAGCAATATGCAGATCCTTTTTATGGACTGGAGAAGCAAATGTATCCAAAAAGGGGGTAGTTGCATGGGATACTATATGTCAACCATACAGTGGTGGGGGCCTAAATGTTCTAAACTTACCAATCTGGAACAAGGCAGCAGTAGCAAAGCATCTTTGGGCAGTAACAATGAAGAAGGACAGCCTATGGATCAAATGGGTGCATACATACTACATCAAGAATAAACCTGTTCAGGATGTACCGACACCTAAAACAGCAGCATGGGCTGTGAGGAAGATATTTGAAACCAGATCACTGATAACAAGCCTTCAGGGTATACAGGGGGACCTAAAAGGTCGATTGACCCAGCTACAGAGGGGACAACTGTTCAACATAAACAAGCTATACAGACTCCAACTCCCTCAAATCCCAAAAGTACAATGGAAAAGCATAGTTCTGCAGCCGAAACTACACCCAAGATTCAAATTTATCATCTGGCTAGCTTTGCACAGAAGACTGGCAACAGTGGAGAGACTACTGCACTTTGGGATACTGTTGCCACAATAATGTATTTTCTGCAAGCAGGTAGATGAATCCTTTGACCATCTATTTTTTACATGCCCGATGTCGTGGGGATTGTGGAATAGATTGCTCATATGGCTGGGATACCAGAGAACCATTTGCGACTGGAACGGAGAAATAGAGTGGATCAGCAGAATTGCAAAAAGGAGAAATGGACATGCTGAAATAACCACTAGTGTGTTTGGAATGTTGATATACTATATCTGGAGAGAAAGGAATAAGATAAGATTCCAAAGTGGAAACATTGTTATAAATGATACTTGCAAAGAGATAGCAGTCCACGTGCATACACAAGGAACCTCTCTTGCTAACTGGGCAATTGTTTTGAGAAGACTGGATCACTATCCCTAAGAAAGACGTGAAGATTTGTATGTTTCTTAGTTTAATGTATTTATAGTGAATGGAAGTGATTCCATAGTAGAATGAGAGGAACAGTAGCCAGACAATGGCTGCGGGTCAAATATGTATTATTCTGATTTGTCATGAAATGAAATTACTATTTTTGAAAAAAAAAATTGATAGTTTTTCTTTTAATTTGGTATTTAATTAGTTGTGGTAATTATTACTTAGAGTAAATTATCTTAATTTGGTAGGATAATATAGCTTAGGAATTAAGTTATGTTTTATTTTATTTTTATTTTTAAAATAAAAAGGAATTCAAAAAAATGTTGTAAAAGAAAAAGAAAAGAATTGGAGAAATCAGATTTTGGGCCAAATTAATTGAATTCCCCAAGACCAAATCGGTTTTCACCCTAAAACCAAGGCCCCAAACCATGCCCCAACCCGGTCCGGTCCCACTCAAAACCAAACGACATCGTTTCATTAACACTTGCTATGAGTCGTTGATCTCTGTAAATCTAACAGACCGGAACTAATTTTTCCCAAATAATTAACGGTCTGAACCCCTGCATCCCTCCCCCCTCCCGTCTCATCTCTCTTAGTTCCATCTTTATAGACTCTTACCCAGAAACCCTAAAATCGCCTTATTTTCCACCTTCTCAGCCGGCAAGCACGCCTCCAAACCACCCCAAATTCACACCCTAGAACCCCCTTTCACTTCCTCATCCCAAATCCATGATCCTTTGCCCACGGATTGGACCCAAGCTCTTCGAATCATAAATCTAAGTCAAGCCCTAAAATCCCAAAAAAACCTCAAATTCAAGATTTCAATGAGGATTTAGGTCTAGTTCGACCTTATTCATGTGTTCTTGATAAGAACGCATGATTAATGTCAAACTTGGCGGGAAAATTTTAAGGTTTGAAGGATTTTTGCATTTCTTGCGGTCCGGGCCATTGTTAGTATTTTTTTGTTTACCTTTTGAGTTTTAATTTTCATGTGCATTTCCCTTCTCATCTTCCTTTGTTTTGATTTTATTGTTTTTAATTTTTCTGTTTTTTCGTTCTTGCAATCATTTCTGTATGTGTTTCTTTTTAGGTTAATTAGTATCTTCATGAATGAGTGTAGTTTTATTTGATTTGCCCTTTTGTTTTTGTCCTTTGTAACCTTTAGTTCGGGGAGTCTAATGACTCTGATTGGCCCCCTTCTTTCCCTTCTTCCTCGAATGTTTTGTGAAGCTCCGAATTTGGGCCCAAAAGAAAAGGATTAGCCTAGAATTTCTAGACTCGGGCCAAGACGGACTTGGGTCAATTTGACCCGTATTTTACTGGATTTTTGGTTTATTTAACAGGGTTTAAAGGGGAAATTTAGGAACTCTAAGAGAAAGAATCTCTAATAACTGAATAGGAAGCTTCCTAGACGCTGCGAAGGGGGACTAGACTAAAATTATGAGTTTTAAGCTAAGGGTCTCTAAGCAAAAATAAAAATTTCAAAAGGATTTGGGTGAAAAACTTAGCTTATTTCTGCAGCCCTAAAACCTTGCCTATAAAGGCATCTTTACTTCACTAGCATATCAGAAATGAAGAGATCAAAAATACAGAAAAACTTAAGAACGGCTGAATTTATTTTCTTCAAGAAAAAGTACTAAAAATAGCTTAGAATTTCTTCTTGATTTTCTTGGGATAAATCAGTATTAAAAATCTCATTATAAAGAGTACATTTGAGTTTTTGATTTCTGTAATAAGGTCGAGAATTTGAAGTTTGAGCTATTTATTTTTCAACACAGTTCCATTGAGTTGATTCTGTTGTGGTTCTCCTCTTTGTTTGAGTCTGCTATTGTTGTTGCTTCTGTTTTCCTCCAAGCTCAGTTTTCTCATTTGTTTTCAGTTTGTTACCGGGTACATATCCTCGATTCTAAACATGTAACGATAGGTTCATGTGGTTTTGAAGAAATGAAGATCTCTATTCTTATGAAATTTTTCTTTCTCACTCAACCTTTAGGTTCAACTTCCCTATTTTAGCATGTTTAAAGTAAGATTATGCTGTGAATATTGACACTTATGTTGAAATTGTAGTTGGACATTTATTCCGTATTGATTTAAAATTGTTTTAATTCCCTACGCCTTATTATTGTTAGAAGTGTTAACTGATTTTAAGTTCCAAGTTGTGTTTGTAAGTTCAGCTTATTTACGAATTCAAGCATGAATATTTTGTTAATTACGTTATAGTTAGTTAAAGTTGAGAATTTTTTGAAATTTTCTTATGTTCCAATTACTGTGAAGTGAGGAAATTTATCACGTTATCATTTAGTGCAACTGGTATTTTACTGTTGGTAGGGACTCGAAATTAAGTCTTGATCCTTAGTTTTGACCTTGGCGAGATTTGGGCCTCTTGATCCTAGGCTTTAATGTCCTAAGTAAAGAAGGGTAATATGCCATGGCTACGTGGGCTTGTCTCCTGAAGCCCAGTAAATCGTTTGTTGCTGGATTTTTCTCATCGTGGGTTTGATTCAAAATGCATGTCATACGAAATTGGAAGCTTAGCTAGTAATCAAAGCCCAAAATTAAATGTTAGTTTAATTTTATATTTTCATATGGTTTTTGATTGATTAGTATTTAACTGATCTTGTACAAGCATTGGTTCTAAAAATTGGGCTTAAAGTTGGCCCGATTATGGCGTTCAAAGTATCAGAGTCGGCTTGCATATGCTCTTGGACGGCCTTTCCTCAACAAAAAATTAGGCTCTTTTTGGGGCCCAAGCTCGAAGACACTTGTTACCAAACCGCTTACCTCTTGGCCACTTGAGCCCATGGCAATTCATTGAATTCAACTCTTTAGTTTAGTTGTTATATGAGTTTGAGTGATTAATTAAAATCCCTTTAAGTTTTCTCTTTATTAACTAGTCTTCTTAAAAAGAATTGAGGTGAGTCATATCATATAATGCAAATAGATATGGCCCTCAAAACTAATTTTAGAAGTCTTTTAAATAGAATAAGCGAGGTGAGCCGTGCCAAATAAAATCTCAAATGCATGGCCCTAATTTAATTTATTTTGAATCCTTAGAAATCGGAGCGTGCCATTTAGTTTGGAATTTTCTAGTGGCCCTCGCAAAGTTGAAAGTGCGTAGTTACTTTAGGAGCGCCATTTTAAAAAATTACCTTCCTAAACTCGAGTGCCCATTTCATGTGATCCAAATCCAAATCTCAACAATGCTAAATAAAATATGTCGTGGATCACGGGTGTATTTCATGTGGCGTGGTTCGAAGGCATTTTAGATGACGTTGAAATTTTCTTTAAAAATAATTAAAAGCGGTTAATAAGTTTAAAATGTACCATAAGCTAAAACATGTATTAAAATCAGATAATAGGCCAATTATAATAGTTTAAGCGACCGTGCTACAATCACGCAATCTGAGAGTACCTAACACCTTCCCTCGGGTTAACATAATTCCTTATTTGGAATTTTTGATTCGCAGACTTCAAAAGGAAAGTCGAAATCTTCCTCAATTTGGGATTTAAAATAAACCGGTGACTTGGGATACCATAAAACAAATCATCCGAAGTGGCGAACTGAATAAAATTGAATAAATAATCCAATTTCGAATAATTTTACTTAAATTGGAAAAACTCCCTTGTACTACCTTCGAGTGTGTAAAAAGGAGGTGTGACAGCTCTGGCGACTCTGCTGGGGATAGACACACAAAATTTCAGTTTAGGGTTTAAGAATACGAGCTTAGAATAGCTGCTATAATTGGCTTTATTATCTGATTTTTATACATGTTTGAGCCTATATGCTAAATGTCGCTTTTTACTGCTCTGATATTTTGTGAACTGTATATAAATTGCTACAAAACCCTTCTTCTCTCTGAGTCTTCTAAATCATCTTGGGAGTTTGCACTTCGTGTGACTTCTCATCTGTTTAGAGTCTTCTGTAATTTTAGAATGAGGTTCGGACAAGTTGCAAAGCCGGTAAAGCTTATGTATTTACGGTATGTTTTCCCCTCCCTCCCCCCCAGGCTCGAGCTGTCTGCTCGAGTAAGCCAGGTCTAGAACAATACACCTAGGTTTTAAAACTTGTATAACAAAGCCTCATGCCGGATCCCGAGTAGGAAAGTTTGTTTGCATCAAGTGTATTTGACTTTGGAGGCTCCACACAGGGGTTGGGCCTGTCTAGGACAGGTGTGCCCAAATTAAAAAGACGATCTTGATGCATCTTACGTGCTACTTGCGCATTTGTTTGTTTCGGCTCGCATGTTGAGCGGCTTCTAGAATAGAGAAAGAAAATAAAATAAATAAATAAAGAGTGCCAAAAAATAAAAGAGCGGCAAAAACAAGATCAAGAGTGATTAAAGAGAGGCAGAAATGAAGAAAAAAGGTACAGAGTGAAAAGGTCTAGTTAGGCTGGGATGAAACAAGCAACCGTTCAAACACACAGTGGAAGCGTATAACTATTAGGTGCATTGCATCTCAACGTGCGATTTCCTATATGTTAAATATTTAAAAACTAACAAAATTGTTGGATGTGCAAATTAGCCAAGTTTTGGTGGTTGATTTTGTTGGTAGTCTAGCCTTCCCTCCTTCACAAAATCCAAAGGCACAGATGGCCTCCGCAAACAATCTACCAATCACCGATCTTGAGGATAGCCTGGCATCGGCTACTCTGCAGCTAGAATCAGCAGCTGCTGAAGAGAATAAGATGTTGCGTCTCCATATAATGGAAATGCGGGACGCCTGATCTAATGGTAGGGAACCGCCAAGTGTAATCCATGGGTTCTCCGAGTTGATCCCCAGGTCAAGTGAGGTTACCAACACCCTTGTGCCCGAACTGCTCATCTCATGCGGGCACCCTCCAATGCCCTCCAATGATCCTGGCGTGCCTTTTGTAGTTCGCCCCCAGGCACAGCTTCAAGAGCACCGCCTCCAATGTTCACATTTCATGGTCCACAGCTTCAGTCAGAAATAGCATATATGACCTTATACTCTTTCACTCAACCTCCACAATATGATCTCTCAGTGGAACAAGAAAAGGTTGTTAAAAATCCCGAGCAAGAGGAAATTTCTCGGAAGATGAAGAGCCTAGAACAAAGCCTGAAAAACATGCAAGGTCTGAGTGACCAAAAGAGTGTCTCATACTTTGACCTCTCTATGCTTCCCCGTGTCCACTTGCCAGCTGGCTTCAAGATGCCAAATATTCAAATATGCAACAGGCATGGAGACCCTATCACTCATCTGAAATGATACTGTAACCAGTTTAGGGGTACTAGTGGAAGAGAGGAGCTGCTAATGGCCTATTTTGGGGAAAGCCTCACCAGAATCGCTTCTGAGTGGTATATAGATCAACAACTTACTCATTGTCATGTGTGGGATGATATGGCTTGAGATTTTGTCCGCCAGTTCTAGTATATTGTGGACATCGCTCCTGACATAAACACTTTATCCAATTTTAAAAAGGAAACCGCAAAAAGCTTTTGCAAGTATGTTGTCAAATGGCATGAGCAAGCTGCAAGGGTAAAGCCTCCATTAGATGAAGTTGAAATGGTCGCGGCCTTTCTGCGAGCCCAAGAGGCTGACTACTTCCAGAACATGATGTCTGATGTGGGCAAACCGTTCGTTGAGGCTATCAAAATTAGGGAAATGGTTGAAAATGGTTTTAAAATAGGTCGAATCTTGAGTCATGCAGCCTTTAAGGCCACATCACATGCTGCTCAGATTGGTTTGGAGGGTTTGATGAACAGAAATGGGTTTAAAGAGGGATCCATGATAGTTTCAAGCTTGAGGGGGGGCCGCAAGTCATTCAGCCAATCATATGTGCCTCATATCATCCCACCACATTATTATCCCCTTAAAGATGATACTTGTGTTGTGGCACCACCTCCTTATGCAGTGATGAGCATGCAATCTTACACGCAGCACAACATTATACACAAAACCAAGCTCCACCTCCCAGAAATGCCCATTCTTACCAAGCTCTATATAATCCTCAACCAAATGATCCCCAATAGAATCCTCGGCCAATAGAGTTTTTCAAGAAGAATCTGTTTACCCTTATTGGTGAATCATATTCGAGATTGTTCCAAATGCTAATCAGGCAAGATCTATCGCACTCAGTGGACCCGAACGGATGAACCCAAAGTCCTCCTCACACCAAGCTTATTCTAGATGTGAATACCACTCTGTAGCAGTGGGACACAGTACTGAGGACTGTTAGACCCTCAAAATGGTAATTGAAGATTTGATTGAAGCTCAAAGAATCATTTTTAGCGATGAAGAAGCTCCTGATGTGATGAACAATCTGTTGCCTTCCCACAACGACGGGCCAATAGTCGGAATAACATTTGATGATGAGAAATTTGATCTGGTCCTGATGGCCATTGCAGCCATTGCCGAGACACAAGAAAAGCAAAAAACGGTTGCCAGGATTCAAAGTTCCCAATCAGACGGGAGTCTTGATAGCCAGTCTTGCTATCCTTTCTATGTCCAGATTATATCAGTGTGTGATCCAGATGTTTTACTTTATTGTCTTACTTGATGTAAACCCTTCTATCTTAAAAATTTGAAAAAAAATCAAAATCAAAAAAATCAAAAAAATCAATCAAACAAAATTAATATTTCATTTTCCATGAACGTATCTTTTCTTAATCTTGTCATTTTTCTCATTCTCTTTTTAGTTATGTTAAATGCAGATTTCAATAACATGACATGCTTGCGGACTTCATGACCAGATCCTGAACGTTGTCAGACCTCAAAATAATGACTAAAGAATTATATTGCAATGAAAATAAGCTAAGGAAATAAAACAAGGAACGAAATAGTTGAAGGAAATTGGTTCCAGATTGGAAAGGTCCACATTATAACAAAAGTACTGCCAAAAGAGTGCGTTATATTTGGGACACATCGAAAGAAATATCTCTGAAACAACTCTCAATGTAAATGCAACCAAAAGGTGCTAATTTGGATCCTCTATATAATATTAAAGTTTTCTGCTTGGGATGAAGAAGGCTCGCTGCCCGAACACTATCAACCCTTTGCAAACCCATTAAGCCGGTGACCGTTCTTTGACTACCCTCTTAGGAACTTGAAAGTGTCATTGAAAAAAAAAAGGAAAAAATAAAGAACTGGAAAAATGAAAAAATGAAATAGAAGAAAAAGGAAAAAAGAAGAAAGAAGAAAATACAAAGAAATTGAAATGAAAAAAATGAAAAGAAAGGAAAAAGAAAGAGAACAAAAAAAACAAAGTTCCTTGAACTATGTTTGACTTGATTTCGAAAGAATACGTAGGCAGCCTCTCTCTAGGGTTTAGTCACACCAAAACAAAAATCCAATTTCCCCAAAAGTGAAACTAGGGAAGATGTTACAATGGTTCGACGAAGGTTTGCTAGAAAGGTTCCAAAGTTGTAATTCTATCCAAACTCTTTTTACCCTAAATACCGTCCAAGTCCTTCTGATCAAGTGGTGAGAATGCTAAAGAATCGGAGAATGCGGCTGCTTGGATCCGATACAACCAGATGAGAGAAATAAAATGAGAGAGTCTTGTTGATGAAAGCCCACCCGGTCACCGTAAGGCGATGGTAAGTAGAGAAATAAAAAATGAGAGAGTCTTGTTAGTGAAAACTAGAAAAGAGCACTATAAGGCGACAATAAGAAGATAAATGAGAGAGGTCAATTGGTGAAAACCCGCAACAGGCACCGTTGATAAAAAAGAAGAAACCCATCACCACCATTTTTATTGAAAGATTCCTGGCAAGGTTTCTAGGTTTTGAAACACGGGACGCAATGGGTCTATGAGAAGTGGGATAGTTTGTGCGGATCGGGAGCCCAGTCCAAGAAGCATGTCATGTCTATTGAAGTTTGCATGCACCCAAGATAAATCTGTCCTTCCTCTCCGAAAGGGACACTTCTCATTATATTCATTTTCTTGTCCTTTGTTTACTTTTCCTTGAATCTCTTTCGGTCTAACTCTATTCCGAAACTAATGCAAAGAAAAGGTGGAAAGATTGGTTTTATAGGTTTTCTCTTAGTAAAATCCAAGTCCAAGAAAGTACCCTGCTTCAGCTGGCGCATCAAGTCATTCCCGGCTGGCCATGATAGACGATGCTCTGAAACCAAAGTTATTGAATATGAGAAGAAATCAGAAATCAAAAGCCCGTAGAGGCAGAATAAAGTAAAAGGGCCAAAGCCCTATACAGGTGAGCCATCATGGAAATTTTGAATAGTTGAGTTCCTCGGTTATAGGGAAGAGATCGATCTTCAGAAAGCGAGCAAGCAGTAGAGGTTCTCACCAAAAGTTGGAACAAGGTCGAGTGATCAATACAATCAAGGCCACAAAACCAACCACCGTTTCAAACTAACAATTGTCTTTGTTTGAAAATTTTGAAACAGGTGTAATCCAGAGCAACCGTGAAAGAAGCAGGTGCAACCAAAAATGGAAATGCGCAGGAGCTAGGAACAGCTTCGCAGCAATAATCAACCCAAAAGGTAAGTTTTCTCCAAATTTTTTCCTGCATTTGTACTATGAAAAAGAGAGAAGAAGAAGAAAAATCCCAAAAATCATGGTAGCTTAGGGTCTCCGATCTGTAGCTAACATAGGGTCTCATTCCCTAGTTGTTCCCGGCATAACCCGTGGACTTCCCCAGCATAATCTGTGGACCTTTTTCCTTTTCTCCCAGCATAACCCGTGGACCTCCGTGGATAAACCCAGGGACCTTTTTTCTTTTCTCTTTACTCCCAGCATAACCCGTGGACCTCCATGAATAATGATAAGTAGGATTGTAACGTATTTTATGCCCCTACTTTCCTATGATTTGAGTATAAAATGCTACAAAATAGTCCTAACATGCTCATAGGTGTGCTTAGTTGCAGGTTTGAGTAACGAAGTGAGTGGAGTGAAACTTGCTCAAGTATCATAGACCAAGTGAAGCGAAGGAAATAGATCCTAGCGCGGACGACACAAAAGTGCACGAGGCCGCACTAGGAGGTTCAAAGATAGGATATAGTCAGAACAATGGTAACGCGGTCGCGGTCAGATTTATGCAGCCCACAATCGGCTTATGCGTCCGTACTACTTATTCATGCGGTACACTTTAGGAGATTCAGAGAGCTGTTATTTTGGTCAAGAGCAAGCCATGCCACCGCAGTCTGTCTTACGTGGTCCGCACCAGAGCCCAATGTGGTCGTGCTACCCTTTTATTCGGCTCGCATCCTCAAGCTCAGAGAGATGAAAAGTTGAAGTCAAAGAGCTAGTGCGGCCGCCGTCATGTTTGTGCGGCCCGCACTGACCCTGCAGGGGTATTTTTTCAGTTTTTCTAAACCACTATAAATAGAATATTTTACCATTTTTAGGTTATGTTTTGTATCAGTGATTGAGTTGTGCTCGTAGAGACTGAAATAATAGCCAATTTTGGCACGTTAGCTTTAAATTCTCAATAGATTCTTGTAGTTTCATATTACTAATCATATATTATATTTTTAGTTCTTTTATTTCTTCTGTTTTTTCTTTAATTATGTCTACCTAAACCCACTATCTAGGATTGTGGCTCAACCCTAATGTGGGTACTTGATGGGCGTTTCCATCTAATGATAGATTGATATTGGGTCTTTGTTATTTACGTTGATTTTATATTTTAATTAAGGGTTGGTAGTTTCAAACACTGATTCTAGCTTTGTGGGTTTAACGCTTCTTGAGAAAGAGAGTATATGACCCCAAAATTGACCCAACAAGGAATTGGGAAGGACCCAAGAGAAATGGTAGTCTCAATTAACGGGTTAATTCTCAAGAGAGTACTCTCCCTACTTGAACCCTAGTTGTTTGGTCTAATTGGCCTACCCAATTGGTCTTGAAAGAGTCAATTGGTCAAAATCACTCTCTCCACTGAGAGGTGTGAGAGTGGGTACAATTGTGCAACGGTTATATCATATGTCCCAAATATGCCAATCTATCCTTAGTAGTTTCTACCCATTAATAACTACCTAGGTAATGCCATGACCATAGTGCCTTTATATCCATTAATTGCAACCTCGCAATATTTCTTTAGCATAATTTAGCTTTAATACTTAGTTAACAATAGTAGTTATAAATATAAAAATCCAAAAATATTTAAATTGCAATTAGAAGTACAAATGCAATCCTAGACTTACAGACAATACAACTCCACTACTAGCTCCCTGTGAAAATTCGATCCTGAACCACTATTCGGGTAAAAGTTGTTGCGACCGCTCTTCCTACATTCGTGTAGTGTTGAGTCAGCAGCGATCACTTTTTGGCGCCGTTTCCGGGGAGCATACGGTGTTGACTATCTATTTAGTTAGTTTTTGTGTTTGCTTCTCTTTCCTTATTTTTACTAATTTTGTTTGTGTCAATCACTTAGGTACATATGGCTTAAATGCAAATGAGCCTCTTGGAAACGTGGTCGCAGGGGAGAAGGTTGAGGATCTTGAACAAGAAGAGATATTACCTCAAACTCAAAGGAGAGGTTGAACTGCCAATGCAAATGCTAATGCAAATGAGAACAATCCAGACCCTCCCCCAACTCCACCAAGAGTGGCCCCAAGAGTTCTCCCAAATTAAGGGTACGCGAGTGCCATTGTTCCTCCCCTAATCCGGGCAAGGAACTTTTAAATAATAAATGTTATGTTGACCCTGCTCGAGCAAAGAGGATATTTTACGGTGCCTCCGATCAAAATGCCTACAAGCACTTGAAGGGGTTCGTAGATACATGTTGAGGTAGCAAGCAGACAAACGTGTCAGAGGATGCGTTGAGATTGAGGCTTTTCCCATTCTCTCTTCGTGGCATAGCATTGAATTGGTTAGAAAGGCTCCCCAATTCTCTAAGTGGTATGAATTGGCGGACAAATTCATTTCCAAGTTCTTTTCTCCATGTCACATGGCGGCGCTGCGTGATGAAATTTTGGCTTTCAAACAACAGCCAACGGAACCCTTGCATGAAATATGGGAGAGATTTAGAACTACGGTGAAAGAGTACCCAAACAATGACATGAACAATGTGATGATTCAACAAACATTCTACAGGGTCATCAACACAACAAACCAATGTATTGCGTATTAACTGGCCGGAGGAAATTTTATGAAGCTTCCATACAATGAAGCTTTTGATGTCTTAGATGAAATGGATGATACTTTTTCGACATGGCAAAGTTGAGAAAAAATTCCTCAAGGTGAGCCTACGGTCATACATTTGCATAAGGAGTTGCATGACCACAGCCAAGCCATTTCCAAACTTAAAACAACAATGAATCAATTGGTAAAGGCACAATTGCAACAAGTCCAAAGCCTGTGCCAAGTAAATGCCATGGAAGGAGTGAATATGTTTTAAAAGGAGGTAAAGAGGGTAACAACCTCAAAGAAATTGTGATAACTATGATGATAGGAATGATTTTTCGAATAAGTTATATGATGATCAAAGCAAGGAGGTTCAATATGTAAATAATTACCAAAGCAACCGAGGAAACTCTTCGAACCAACAATGGCGACCTCAAGAAAATTGGGACAATCAACAAGGTGGTAATTGGAACATTAACAACAACCAAGGTGGAAATTAGGGGAACAACAATTTGGGTAATCAAGGGAACTGGAACGGGAACAACAACAACAATTGGAACAACAACAATGGTCAAGGTGGGTGGAATAACAATGGTGGTCACGGTAATCGGGGGAAAGGCTTTCAAAGGCCGCCGATGTATCAACAACCGAACAACCCGCTGCCATTTCAATCTCAAGGGTCAAGTTCTTTGGGTAATGACATGGGTCGAATTGAAGTTATGTTCGAGCAAATGATGAAAAAGAACCAAGACTCCGATGCACAATTGGCTTCCTACAATTCCTCTATCCGTAACTTGGAGGTGCAACTTGGCCAAATCTCTCAATCTTTAAACACTTTCCCAAAGGGCGCTCTACCAAGTGATACGGTAGTAAACCCTAAGGGTGAGCACAATAATCATGTGATGGCAGTGACAACATGAAGTGGGAGAGGCGCTGATGTGCATGCCTCAAGAGGAAATCAAGTTATGGTTGATGAAAATGAGTTGCAAGATAATGATATGCCATTGGTGGTTGAGGATGTAGTTGAACCTAATGTGAACAATAATGTATGGATTGATATTGATGAGACTGAGAAGGAGACACAAGAGGCCGTGAATCGGTCTAGGGAACACGTGATTGATATGCCCGAGCCGGTGGTACCCAAATCCAAGGCACCCTAGCCTAGGCCTCCTCCGCCCTATCCTCAACGGTTGGAACAAGCAAAAGGGTGACAACCAATTCAAGAAATTCATTGAGATGATTAAGACTCTAACTATCAACGTGCCGTTTGTGGAGGCACTCGAGCAAATGCCGGGTTACGCAAAATTCATGAAGGATTTGGTTACGAAAAAGAGGTCAATTGAGTGCGAGACAATCAAGATGACTCATCAAGTAAGCGCAATCATACATTCTATGGCTCCAAAAATTGAGGACCCCAGTGTATTTACTATCCCATGTACCATTGGAATTGCCGAATTTTCCAAAGCCCTTTGTGACTTCGGGGCGAGTATAAACTTAATGACATATTCGATCTTCAAGACGTTGGGAATCGAACAACCTCGCCCGACTTCAATTGAGGATCTAAATGGCGGATCGGTCAATGAAGTGACCTTTGGGTATAATTGATGATTTCCTTGTTCGTATTGATAAATTCATCTTGACGGTCGACTTTGTTATATTGGATTGTGATGTGGACTTTTAAGTCCTAATTTTTCTTGGAAGACCTTTCCTAGCTATTGGGAAGGTTTTGGTTGATGTTGAGTCAGGAGAGTTGACTTTTCGTGTTTATGATGAGAGGTTGTGTTCCATGTGTGTAAGTCTATGAGGCAACAAAATAGCACCGAGGTGTGCTTGTTTGTGGACATTGTTACGGCGGTGATAATGATGACATAAGTGCGATGATTAATGTGGAAGATCCACTTGATGCCATTCTTCTAAATATGGATGTCAATGATGATGATGGGAGAGTGGAGTGCCCGAATGCATTACATGGTATGGGTTCATATTCATATGAGCCTAGGAAGTTATCCTTGGATCTTGAGAATCGCAAAACTCCCCCAACTAAGCCATCTATTGAGGAGCCACCAGTGTTGGAGTTGAAGCCACTTCCTCCTCGCCTCAGGTATGAATACATGGGCTCTACTTGTACTTTGCCTGTTATTCTTTCGTCTTGCTTAACAAACGTGCAGGTTGACGCCACTTTGGTGGTTCTTCAAAAGCACATGAAGGCGATTGGATGGACATTGGCCGATATTCCGGGTATAAGCCCCGCCTTTTGCATGCATAAGATCATTTTGGAGGAAGATGCTAGGCCTTTACTTCAACATCAAAGAAGACTAAATGAGGCTATGAAAGAAGTTGCAAAGAAAGAGGTTATCAAGTGGCTTGACGCCGGTGTGGTTTATCCTATCTCTGGCGGTTCATGGACTTCTCCGGTGCTATGCGCATCGAAGAAGGGCGGGATGACTGTGGTGACCAACGACAATAATAAGCTTATTCCTACTCTGACGATGACGGGTTGGATAGTTTGTACGGATTATCGAAAACTTAACAATGTGACTAGAAACAATCATTTCCCGTTGTCGTTCCTTGACCAAATGCTTGATCGTCTTGCAGGCCGAGCTTTCAATTGCTTTTTGGATAGTTACTTGGGGTAAAATCAAATTCTCATTGCCCCAGAGGACCAAGAGAATACGTCCTTTACATGTCCTTATGGCACATTCGCATTCTCGAGGATGCCATTTGGATTGTGTAATGCTCCGGTGACTTTCCAACGTTATATGATGGCTATTTTCATAGACATGGTGGAAGATATATTGGAGGTCGTTATGGATGATTTTAGTGTGGTTGGGGATTCTTTTGAGGAGTGATTGGTAAATCTGGATCGACTGTTGGCCCGATGTGAAGACACGAACCTAGTTTCAATTGGGAAAAATGCCATTTTATGGTAGAAGAGGGTATTGTGTTGGGTCACAAGATTTCGAAGTGGGGAATTGAATTTGACAAGGCCAAGATCGGGGTTATTTCAAGGCTTCCTCCCCATACTTCTATCAAAGGGGTGAGGAGTTTTCTTGGGCACGCGGGCTTATGCCGAAGGTTCATCAAAGATTTTTCTAAGGTAGTTAACCCGTTGTGCAAGTTTCTAGAGAAAGAGGCCAAATTTGTATTTGATGAGAAATGCATGGAGGCTTTCGAGCTTCTAAAACACAAGTTGACAACTACCCCGATCATTACCTCACCAAATTGGAGCTTTCCTTTCGAGCTCATGTGTGATGCTAGTGACGTTGCGGTGGGGCGGTCTTGGGCCAAAGAATCAACAAGATGTTCCATCTGGGTACTACTCAAGCAAGACCATGAATGAAGCTCAAAGGAATTACACAGTCACCGAGAAGGAATTGCGAGGTATTGTTTTTGCCATGGAAATGTTCCGACCATACCTTATGGGGGCCAAAGTAAATATCCATACCGATCATGCCGCCCTTAAGATTTGATGACCAAGAAAGACTCCAAGGCGATATTGATGAGATGGGTGTTACTTCTTCAAGAATTTGATCTAGAAATTGTGGACCGGAAAGGGAGTGAAAATCAAGTGGCAGACCACTTGTCCCGTTTGGAGGAGGAGGGGAGGCCTTGTGACGGTCTTGAGATCAATGATGCATTTCCGGATAAACAACTCCTCGTGGTGTCAATGCATGATATGCCATGGTTTGCTGACATCGCAAACTATCTTGTTACCAGTATGATCCCATATGAGCTCTCTTCTAACCAAAGATAGAAGCTCAAGCGAGATATCTTGGATTTTTATTGGGACGTGCCTTATTTGTACAAGATTTGCACCGATGGTGTGATTCTTCGATGTGTCCCAGAAGAAGAACAGTTGAGTATTTCTGAAGCTCTTCATTCCTCTCCCTGTGGTGGCTATCATTGCGAGGTCAGGACGGCCTCTAAGGTGCTTAGTTGCGGATTCTATTGTTCTTTCTTGTTTAAAGACGCTGGTGAGTTTTCAAGAGATGTGATGAACGCCAATTAGCCGGTGGGATTTCTAAAAAGGATGAGATGCCTTTCAATACAATTCTAAAGGTGGACATTTTCTATGTTTAGGGTATCGACTTTATGGGTCCTTTCGTGAGCTCTTATGGGAACACTTACATTTTGGTGGTGATGGATTATGTCACGAACCGGGTTGAAGCCAATTTTCCCAAAAATGAAGCCTGAAGTGTGGTGGAATTTCATAAAAAGAGTGTCTTCACAAGATTTGGCACTCCTCGTGCTATCATTAGTGATGGGGGTCTCACTTTTGCAACAAGGATTTTGATTCATTGCTTGCCAAGTATGGAATAAATCACAAAGTGACCACCATCTATCATCCTCAAGCTAGTGGTCAAGTGAAAGTTTTTAACCGAGAAATTAAGAGCATCTTGTCTAAAACTATCAATGCCAATAGGATCGATTGGTCGAAAAAATTACATGATGCTCTTTGGGCCTATCGGACGGCTTAGAAGACCCCAATTGGTATGTCTCTGTACCAGTTGGTGTTTTTGAAAGCTTGTCATCATCCGGTGCAATTAGAGCACAAGGCTATGTGGGCCTTGAGGAAGTTGAACTTAGAATTGGATTTTGCGGCGAATCTATGGGTTGAGCAAATCAATGAGCTTGACGAGTTTATATTTCATGCCTACTCCAACTCGTCCTTATATAAGTACAAGATAAAGTATCTTCACAACAAATATGCTTGGGGAAATGAATTCAAGATTAGTGATATGGTTCTTCTTTTCAACTCCCGGTTAAGGTTATTTCTGGGAAAGCTAAAGTCGAAGTGGAGTGGTCCACTTGAAGTTGTTGGTATAACCCTATTTGGTGCTATTGATCTCAACAACAAAAATGTGAAGTTTTACGAGTCAATGGGCATCGTGTAAAGCATTATTTGGGGAAGTTTGATGATAGATACGTGGTGTCACTCATTCATTTGAAGTGATATGACGGTAACATGTGTCGTGCCGCGACATTAAATCAGGCGCTTCTTGGGAAGCAACCTATATATTTTTCTTTCTCTTTGATTTTCTTAGTAGCTTAAGATTTTTGACCTTATTGTTTGTGAGATATTGCAGGAATTGTGTTGACGGAGTTTAAAACAAAGTATAAAAAGTGTACAGTCTCTGAATTTGCCAATGCAGCCGCGGTGCACTTTGTGCGGTTCGCACTGGCATAAGCTGAGTATGTATAGTCTCTAAAGTTCTCGACGCGGCCATGGTCATGTTAATGCGGTCCGCGGTGGACTTACGCGGTCGCGTCCCTTTTTGTGCGGTCCGCGTGGGCTGCTTTCTGAAAGGGTTCATGTTCAAATCCAACGCGGTTCAATGGTCTCTATTGTGCGGCCGCACTGGTAGGTAATTATGGGGCCCACGAGCTTTCTATAAATAGAGACCCAGGGCCTCACTTTACACTTTTTGCAAATTGAAAGCCCTGAGCCCTAATTTTTACTGTTCATTTTCTCTGAGACCATTCTTCTTGTATGCTTGGGTAGATTTCCTTGATTCATGCAATTATCATTAATTATTTTCTAACTTTTATCTTTGTTGCTTACCAGTAGTTGTAACTTATTTGTTCCTTTCGTTTTTCTTAAATTTGATAATTAAGCTAGCTTAGATGTTGGGCTTGAAGTGTTGAGTGTGATCCCATGTTGGGTAATTGAGTAGAGGCAATTAGGAGTCAAAGATAGAACAACAATGGAAGAAAATTGAAACCATAACTTAGTTCCTATATTTTGGCTCAGCGCAGCCCACGCTCGCCATAGCGCGGTCTGCGCGGCCCTGACGTGGCCGCACTACTGATGGTGCGACCCGCGATGGCTCTTTTTGATTGAAAGCTAAACTGCTCCAGCGCAGCCGCATTGCGCATTGTGCGATCCGCGCTAGCCCAACGCGGTCGCGCTCCCATTTTACGCGGACCGCATTGGGAGGTTCAAAGAGATGTTGATTTTAGGGTTTGTTAGCACGGCCCGCGGTCGCTATAGTGTGATCAACGGTGCCTTAACATGGTCTCACTCCTGATAGTGCGATCTGTGGTGCCCTGTTCTGCAATGGTTTCTGCAATCTTTTCATCTGCTAGTCTGCAATTGTTTTCAATAACTGATACACTGCATATTCTTAAACTAACAATGTTAGATATATTTGCTTGTAGAAAATGGTAAAACAATGAGAATGAGGTGCCAAACAAATCGGTCGAGGTGACTCCTCCCGGAGAGGAAAAGGGAACAAGACAAACTCACTCTCTGACCCAAACTGAAAACAAGAAAACAAGTTATGAGTGATGATGACCAATCAGGGAGTGAATACCTACCCTCTCAGGACCTCTCTTCTGACTCAGGGCCAGCTCCCTCAGTCCCAGCTGCATCTACAGTCCAAGCCCCACAAAGTATTCATTCTGAGTCGTCTGATGGCTCAGCGGCAGGCAGCGCTGAATACTCCACCTCTCCCACAGCTTCAGTATCTAGAGAGAGTGCAGAAGGTGGGACCAATGGTGACGAAGAGGTACCGGACAGTGGTGTGAACCAGGTTAGGGATGGTGAACGAATAAAAAATCGGAAGTTTAGGAGGATCGCTTTGTTAGCCAAGTGGATTTCCACAAGTTCCGAGAGTGGTGACCAGTGCAAAAATTGATTCCAGAGAGGAGTATCATTACAATTGACTTGATACCCCTACTCCCTAATGTATATAGATAGTTCCATACTAGAGTGGGATGGGAGCACTTTCGGAATGATTTAGTAGATGCCAATGAGCATATGGTGAAGGAGTTTTACTGCAATGTGGCCCATGGGCTCAATTGTAACCAAAGTGCGAAACAAAAGTGTTGTATTCTCTACGAAAGCATTCAATGAGTACTTGGGGTTTGATGACGAGAATAAAACCCAATACAATGATAAATTGGCAATGGGTGAGGAGGTTCACCCTTGGTTAGCTAGGTACTTGGCCCACTCGGGTGTTGCTCCATATTGGTTGCAAGTAGGGAAGAAAATGTTTTGGAAGACCTTCTACTTTGAGGCTCGAGGGTGGTTGACATTTTTGTGCAGTCGAATTAACACTTCTACCCACGATCAGACTATTCCTCTTTAGCGTATTGTGTTGATTGCGTCTATTATGGTTTGTTACCCTAACAATGTGGCCAATGTGATGTCCCGTGTGATTTCTGATGTGGGATAAGAGCATGACAGGAATTACCCTTTTCCCAACACTCTCACCGTGTATTTTTGGGGTTTCAAAGTAAAGAACCTATGATGTGAATGTAAGACATGTCGCCCCGTTCTCATGGCTTAGAATACAGGGGCTGGACAACCCAAAGGATAAGAAATACAAGGCACATGCTTCTTTCCCAACTAGCCAGTCTGAAGAGTTAGTTGTTATGGAGTCATCTGTTGAGCCTTCTACCGAGCTTCCCTCCACGCCTATTGCTGTTGATTTGCCTCCAGGACCCTCCTCTTCTGCTGGTCCCAGTACTTCAGCTAGTCCGAAAGTCCCCTCTTCCCAGGATCACCCTTTCACGGCCCATCAGTTGAGCCAGACCTTGGCCAGTTTGAACAACTGGATGTCAGCTGCGACATCCAAGTTGTCCATATTGGTTGCCACAGTTGAGGCCCATTCAACACCTCCTACTGCTCAAGTTCCTTTGTCCATTGAGGATACTTTGAAGACACTCCTGGACAACCAGGAAAGATTATCAGGACTCAGGATGCCTTGACTAAGGTAGTGGATTCACATGGAAAGCCATTGACGGAGCTTACAAAAGAAGATGAGGAAGTCACGGGCTTCCAAAGAGTCGGTGAATGCGTTGAGGACCGATGTGGACAAGCTATTGGTAGATCAGATGCATTTAAACTTGTTATGCGGGGATCCAGTCCCTCCAGCAGCAGCAGCAGTGCCATAGCCACAGCAGAAGCAGGCACCCAAGCCTCCAAGGAAGAAGAGGAAGATTCCCAGTTCGAGGGAGAGCTAGCTGACACACAGGAGGTCCCTTCCAGTGATGCACCTACCATTCAGTTGATCCAGGAGCAGGTCCCAGTCCCAGCAGCTCAGCAGTAGGCCGGGAACCAGTCTGAGATTCCCGCCCATACAGAGGACCAGGGGACCACTAAGGATCCCATGCAGACGGACCAGTCCAAGGGAGCTCTTCTATATCCTGTCATTGATTTTTATGCTTATTTGTGTAGTTGGCATTAGGGACAATTCCAGCTCTTATTCGTGGGGGGTGCGCCCTACTTTTTGATTATCTAGATGACTGTATATATAGATTGACATCTTTTACTTTACTTTGATTTTCTATTTTGGGCTATATATATATTATTACATTTAGCTACCTTTATCGTACTTTTATTCTCTCTTTTGGTCTGTATATAAAGTTACATTTGTGTATATATTCATTCCTCTTTTTATATTTTACTCCCCTATTGTATATATTCATTTAATTTTCTATTTTCGCAAAATTTTTCATTTTTAGCTTTGTAGATAGGCTCGTAGCCTTTTGTTTTGTTTTTGGCGTTTTCAATAAGCCCTTGATTCTTTTTAATGCCACGGTTCTTTCCAAGGGTAGAGTATTGTGCGAGTCGGGTGTCTCTTCCCAATGATAGATGGTGTGACAACCTTCTTAAGGGTTTGAGTCCGTTTTTTTATTTTTCTTTTGTTTTTGATATTTCGTAGTTAAGGGTACCTCAGGAAAAGCTTCACTTAGGCCTAGCGCATTTGCCTTTGATCCCATGATCAAAGACATAATGTTGTGTTTAAGATGGTGAAATTCATGGCCTTGAGACTCTTGTGTTGACCAAACAATCATCATGTGGTCTTTATAGACCATTGTGTGCTTATATGTAATTAAGGTCTTTGTGGGCCCTCCACTCGATGCCTTTTGCAATCCTTGAGTGTGTGTGGTGAGAAAATCGAATTGTAAGTCCAAGTCTCGAGCCAATGGTCTAGAACTTGCCATGAATGTTTGTTGAGGCAAAATCCTAGGTGAAATTTGACATGAGAAGTGATTATAGGCTCTTCTTGATCCAAATGTTAAGTTGAACAATTCCATAGCCTACCAATGAGATAATCCCTAGTTAATCCTTTTGAGCCTTAAACCTTTTTCTTTTAAGAACCAATGATACAAGCCTATACCCGTTCTTAATGATACCCTCTCTTGGCACCCAAATCTTCCCTTGAGTAATGGCAAGTGTCTAAATTTTGGGGGAGAGATAATAAAGGAAGCAAAGTGGAAAAAGGTACAAATGCAAAAGAAAAGGAAGGCAATGAAAAAGAAAGAAAAGAGAGACAAAAGTAAAGACCGATGTGAACAAGAACAAAAAGGGATTCAAGGAAAACAAAAGTGAAAAAGGTGTGAAAAAGGTAGAAAAGGAGAAATGTTTTGAATTGCATAAGATAGAGTGACAATGAGTCCCTCTAACCCCTTGAAAAGAAGTGAAGTAATCAAATGAGTCAAGAAAATGTGCCAAACTGAGTCAAAAAGAAGTGCTTAAGGGAAGATTGAACCCACTTGAACAAAAACATGTCCCATCCTTACCCAAAAGCCTTCACAATGACTCCACAAAAGTCCTATATGATCTTGAGTTGAAGGAAACCTATATTAGTGGATACTTACATCAGGGGCAAGCATATGGTACTTAGAGCCGGACTTGTGACCTTCTTCTTGAGAGAGATGAATGAAAATCCATTAACCTCGATTTGTGTGTCAATACACTAAAAGGTGATGTTCGCTAGGGGAGAGTTGAGGACGTCTGAGTTTGGGTTCCATAATGACCAAAGAAATTGAGACAAGTTCTTTGAAAAAATGTGTCAACGCTTGATGCTCTTGTGTCACACTTGATCCATAGTTTTCAAAGTTTAAATATGCTAATGATGCATTCGTATTGAGGGCAATTGTTAGTCTCAATTGATGCTTGTTGAGGTTACTTTACGATAGTTGGAATTACTTGGATGTTCCTTCAAGGGGTGAGTCTTATTTTGTTTCTTGAGGACAAGCAAAGTTTTAAGTTTGGGGGAGTTGATAAGTAGGATTTTAACGTATTTTATGCCCCTACTTGCCTATGCTTTGAGTATAAATTGCTACAAAATAGTCCTAACATGTTCATAGGTTGTGCTTGATCGCTAGATTGAGCAACAAAGTGATGAAATGTCAAAGATCGACTCTAAATGGAGTGAAACTTGCTCAAGTATCAAAGACCAACTGAAGTAAAGGAAAGAGAGCCTAGTGCAAACGGCACAAAAGTGCATGCGGCCGCACTAGGAGTTTCAAAGATGGGACATATTCAGAATAATGGCAACGTGGCTGCGGTCAGATCCATGCGGCCCGTGTCCTGCTTACGCGGCCACACTAGTTATTCATACGGATTGCTTCAGGAGATTCAGAGAGCTGTGATTTTGGTCAAGAGCAAGCCATGCGGTCACGGACTGTCTGACGCGGTCCGCGCTAGAGCCCAACGCGGCCGCGCTGCCCTTTTATGCGGCCCGTGGCCGCAATCTCAGAGAGATGAAAAGTTGAAGTCAAAGAGACAGTGCGGCCGCAGTCGTGTTTGCGCCCGCACTGACCCCGCAGGGGTATTTTTGTCCATTTTTTCTAGCCCACTATAAATAAAACATTTTATCATTTTTAGGTTAATTTTTGTACCACTGATTGAGCTGCGCTCGTGGAGATCAAAATTGTAGCCAATTTTTGGCATTTTAGCTTTAAATTCTCAATAGATAGTTGTAGTTTCATCTTAGTAATCATTAATATGTTTAGTTCTTCTTCTATTTCTTCTGTTTTTTCTTTAATTATGTCTAGCTAAACCCATTAGCTAGGGTTATGGCTCAACCCTAGTGTGGGTAATTGATGAGTGTTTCCATCTAATGATAGATTGATATTGGGTCTTTGTTATTTGGGTTGTTTTATGTTTTAATTGAGAGTTGGTGGTTGCAAATAATGATTCTAGCTTTGTGGGTCTAACTCTTCTTGAGAAAGAGAGCCTATGACCCCAAAATTGACCCAACAAGGAATTGGGATGGACCCACGAGAAATAGAAGTCTCGATTAACGGGTTAAATCTCGAGAGAGTAATCACCCTACTTGAACCGCAGTTGTTTGGTCTAATTGGCCTACCCAATTGGTCTCGAGAGAGTCAATTGGGCAAAATCACTCTCTCTCTACAGAGAGGTGTGAGAGTGGGTACAATTTTGCAACAGCTATAGCATAAGTCCCAAATATATTAATCTGTCCTTAGTTGTTTCTACCCGTTAATTAACCACCTAGGCAATGCCATAACCCTAGTGTCTTTCTCTCCAGTAATTACAACCTAGCAATATTCCCTTAGCATAATTTAGCTCTAATCATTAGTTCACAATAGTAGTTATAAATATAAAAACCTAAAAATATTTGAAGTGCAATTAGAAGTACAAACACAATCCTAGGCTAGACAGACAATACAACTCCACTACTAGCTCCCTGCGGAAATTCAATCCCGAACCACTATTCGGGTAAAAACTGTTGCGACCCGCTCTTCCTACATTTGTGTAGTATTGAGTTGGTAGCGATCACATAACCAGGGATCTTTTTCTTCTTTTCTCTCAGCATAAAACATGGACCTCCCCAACATAACCCGACGACCTTTATTATTTTCTCCTGGCATAACCCGTGGACCTCCCTGGCATAACCCAGAGACTTTTTTTGTTTTCTCCCGGCATAACCCGTGGACCTCCTCGGCATAACCCATGGACCTTTTTTTTCTTCCAGCATAACCCGTGGACCTCCCCGGTATAACCCAGGGGCCTTTTTTTCTTTTCTCCAGGCGTAACCCGTTTACCTCCGCGGCATAACCCGAGGACCTTTTTCCTTTTCTTCTGGCATAACCCGTGCACCTCTGTGGCATAACCCGAGGACCTTTTTCCTTTTCTCCCGGCATAACCCGACCTTTTTTATTTTCACCTGGCATAAATTGTGGACCTCCCCGGCATAACTCGAGGACCTTTTTCCTTCTCTCCCGGCATAACCCGAGGACATTGTTCTTTTCTTCCCGCATAACCCGAGGACCCTTTTTCCGGCATAACCCAATCATTTTTCCAACATAACCGGGAAATATTCCAAATTTAGGGCTTCACTCTCTATTCCTAAGGATACACAATCCTGACTTTTATTGCTTTCAATAAATAAATATCTTAGATTTGTGTTGCAAATAACACACAAAATTTTCCTATGAAAAATTGGGGTCGAAAAATTTCGTTCGTTCGTTTGTGTTGGTGCTTAAGCAGGTTTGAACTCGAGGCACGAGATCTGAGATGACCAAAAAATGAGTCTTAATCCAAAATAAAGAAAAGAGAAAAGGAACAAAAAGAAGTGAACTCAAAGTGCTAAAGTGGAGACGTATGCGGACTGCTCAAAATTTGATTGAATTCACAAGCTTCGCATGTCCTGCCTTGATCCAAAAGCTGAAGAATTAACCAACGGTTGCAGCTAACGAGCATCAAGATTCAGATTTGAGTCCAGATGAAGAACCAGCTAAGACTCAAGATCAAGCTTCAAGAGATTTATAGATAGGAATCTTGTAACTCGTAGTTGATAGGCTTAGCAAGCTTAGCTTTTTATTTTCTATTTTAGTGTAATAAGGAGTTCAGCAAGTAGTAGCAGCTGAAGCAATAGTGAAATCACAGCTTTCCGGTAGTCCCAGCTACCAAAACATCCAGAACTACACTAACCTGATTCCTTTATAGCAAAGGATATGTAGGCAAACTTTAAAGCAAGGTTCGTCAAAATCCTTTCAATAACACCTCATAATTGATCATTTTATCTTTGGACAATCATCCCTCGTGTCTCCGAGCAAAGAGGGACAGTTGTGAGCACGTGATTTTTGCCTTACCTGAATTACTCCTACAGAATTCCAAAATTAGGTTTTTTCCTTTTAATGGTTTGTTATTTAGGAATTATTTTAGAATTTTCCTGATTGTTTGCATTTTGTGTGCATGTTTAATTTCATTCATAAAAAATATAAAAAATATGTTCATTTGCATTTAGGTTTAATTTGTTTTATACTAATTAGTAATTAGTGTTTTACAAAAATACTTGGGTTAGTTTGAGATATCTCAGGTCGGTGATTCAGGGGGAATGGAGAGATCGACGGGGATGTCACTCACCGTATAGGGGTGGGATGGTCGAAGTGAAGGCTCGTATCAGGGGTCTTGTATGACAAGAAAGTGCCACAGAAACTCAAGGAGACGTTTTACAGAGTCGTGGTTAGACCTGCCATGTTGTATAGGGCAGAGTGTTGGCCAGTGAAGAACTCTCATGTTCAGAGAATGAAGGTTATGGAGATGAGGATACTCAGGTGGATGTGCAGGCTCACCAGGTTAGACAAGATTAAGAATGAAGTTATTCGGGAGAAGGTGGGGGTGACCCCAGTGGATGAGAATATGCGAAAAGCAAGGCTCGGGTGTTTTGGGCATGTACGGAGGAGAAGCCTTTATGCCCTGGTAAGGAGTTGTGAGAGGTTGGTGGTGGCTGGCGCGAGCCGAGGCAGAGGAAGGCCTAAGAGGCATTGGGGTGAGGTGATTAGTCAGGACATGGCTAGAATGCGGATTTCCGAGGACATGGCCCTTGATAAGAAAGTCTGGAGGTCTAGTATCAACCATAGATGATTTGTATATTATGGTGTGCCCCCTTATGGTAGTTACTGGTTGATATTATTGCATACCATTTTCTATGATTTTATGTTTAGATATTTATTTATGTGATTTCTGCTGCAGTTACTAATGCTCTTATATTTTCGTTTTTGTTTTTATTTTTCTTTTCCTATCCTGAGTCGAGGGTTAATTGGAAACAACATCTCTGCCCTTTCGGATAGGTGTAAGGCATGTGTACATATTACCCTCCCCAAACCCCACTTTGTGGGACTATAATGGGTAGTTGTTGTTGTTGTTGTTTACAAAAATAGAAAAAAATCACCAAAAATGATTTATTTTGCATTGTTTAATTTTTAGCTTTGAATTTTGATAGTTTTTCTTTTAATTAGGTATTTAATTAATTGTGGTAATTATTGCATAGAGTTAATAAACTTAATTTGGTAGGATAATCTGGTTTAGGGATTAAGTTAGGTTTTATTTTATTTTTATTTTTAAAAGAACAATGAATTAAAAAGAAGGTTATAAAAGAAAAAAAAGAATTGGAGAAATTAGATTATGGGCCAAATTAATTGAATTCCCCAAGCCCAAATCGATTTACACCCTGAAACCCAACCCCAATCCATGCCCCAACCCGGTCCAGTCCCTCTCAACCAAACGACATTGTTTCATTAACCCTTGATATGAGCTATTGATCCCTGTAAATCTAATGGACCGGAACTAATTCCCCCTAACTATTTAATGGTCAGAACCCCTGCACCCCCACCCCACATCTCATCTCTCTCAACTCCATCTTCAAAGACCCTTACCCCAGAAACTCTAACACCGCCCTATTTCCACTGACTCAGCTGGCGACGGCGCCTCCAAACCACCCTAAATTCACACCCTAGAACCCCCATCATTCCCCATCTTAAATCCAAGATCATTTGCCCTGGAATCGGACCCAAGATCTTCTAATTTTAAATCTAAGTCAAGCCCTAAAATCCCAAAAAACCTCAAATTCGAGATTTCAGTGAAGATTTTAAGTCTAGTTCGCCTTTATTCATGTGTTCTTGATAAGAACACATGATTAATGTCAAACTTGGCCAGAAAATTTGAAGGTTCAAAAGTTTTTTGTATTTCTTACGGTCCGGGCCATTGTTAGGTACTTTTATTCTTTACCTTTTGAGTTTCAATTTTCATGTGCATTTCCCGTCTCATCTTCCTCTGTTTCTTATTTGTTTTTGTTTGGATATTATTTTTTTTCTATTTTTCCATTATTGCAATCATTTCTGCATGTGTTTCTTTTTAGGTTAATTAGTATCTTCATGAATGAGTGTAGTTTTATTTGATTTGCCCTTTTGTTATGGGCCTTTGAAACCTTTAGTTCAGGGAGTCTAATGACTCTGATTGGCCCCCTTCTTTACCTTCTCTCTTTAATCTTCTGTGAAGCTCCGAGTCGAATTTGGGCCTAAAAGCAAAGGATTTAGCCCAGAATTTGCATACTCAGTCCAGTATGAACTTTGGTCACTTTGACCCGCATTTGTCTGGATTTCTAGGGAAATTAACAAGGTTTAAAGGGGGTAATTTAGGAACTGTAAGAGAAAGAATCTCTAATAACTGAATAGGAAGCTTCCTAGAAGCTGGGGAAGGGGACTAGACTGAAATTCTCGACGCAAAAATAAAAATTTCAAAAGGATTTAGGTGCAAAACTTATCTTATTTCTCGAACCCTAAAAACCTTACCTATAAAAGCATCGTTACTTCACTAGCGAGTCAGAAATCAAGAGATAAAAAATCCAGAAAAACTTAAGAACGGCTGAATTTCTTTTCTTCAAGAAAAAGTACTAAAAACAGGTTAGAATTTTTTCTTGATTTCTTGGGATAAATTAGTATTCAAAAGCTCGATAAATAGAGTAAATTTGAGGTTTTTGATTGCTGAAATGAGGTCAAAAATTTGGAGTTTGAGCTGTTTGATTTTCAACACTATTCCATTGAGCTGATTCTGCTGTGGTTCTCCTCTTTGTTTGAGTCTGCTACTGTCGTTGCTTCTATTTTGCTCCAAGCTCACTTTTTCTCATTTGTTTGTTGTTTGTTACCAGGTACGTATCCTTGATTCTAAACATGTAAAGATCGGTTCATGTGGTTTTGAAGAAATGAATATCTATGTTCTTATTAGATGTTTCTTTCTTTATCTTTTTTTCTCACTTAACATTTTGGTTCAGTTTCCCTATTTTAGCATATTTAAAGTAAGATTATGCTATGAATATTGAGATTTACGTTGAAATTGTAGTTGGACTCTTATTCAGTATTCGCTGATTTCAATTTGTTTTAATTTCCTAGGCTTTATTATTGTTAGAAGAGTTAATTGATATTAAGTTCCAAGTTATATTTGTAAGTTCAGCTTACTTTGAATTCAAGCATGAATATTTTGTTAATTAAATTATCAGTTAGTTAAAGTTCAGTATGTATTTGAAATTCCTTATGTTCCAGTTACTTTGGAGTGGGTAAACTTATCACGTTATTGTTAAGTGCAATTGGTATTTTACTGCTGGTAGGGATTTGAAATTGAGTCATGATCCTTAGTTTTTCCCTTGGAGAGATTTGGGCCTCTTGAGCCTGGGCTTTGAGGTCCTTAGTAAAGAAGGTTAATATGCCATGGCTACTTGGGCTTGTCTCCTGAGCCCAGTAATTCGTTTGTTGCTGGATTTTTCTCATTGTGGGTTTGACTCAAAATGCATATCATATGAAATTGGAAGCTTAGCTAGTAATCAAAACCCAGAATTAAATGCTAGTTTAATTTCATATTTTCATAATGTTTTACGTTGATTAGTATTTAACTGATCTTGTACAAGCATTGGTTCAACAAAAATAAGCTTAAAGTTGGCCCAGTTATGGTGTTCAAAGTATCAGAGTCAGCTTGCATATGCTCCTGGACGTCCTTTCCTTAACAAAAAATTGGGCTCATTTGGGGTCCAAGCTCGAAGGCACTTGTTTTCAGAATGCTTACCTCTTGGCCAGTTGAGCCCATGGCATTTTATCGAATTCAACTCTTTAGTTTAGTTGTTATATGAGTTTGATTGATTAATTAAAATCCTTTAAGTTTTCTCTTAATTAACTAGTCTTCTTAAAATGAATTGAGGTGAGCCATACCATATAATGCAAATTGCTATGGCCCTCAAAATTAAATTTAGAACTTAAGAGAGGTGAGTCGTGCCAAATAAAATATCAAATACATGGCGCTCATTTAATTCATTTTGAATACTTAGAAATCGGGGCATGCCATTTAGTTTGAAATTTTCCATGGCCCTCGGAGAATTGAAAGTGTGTAGTTTCTTTAGGAGAGCTATTTTAAAAAATTACCTTCCTGAACTTGAATGTGCATTTCATGTGACCCAAATTCAAATCTCAACAATATTAAATAAAATTTCTCCTGGATCACAGGTACATTTCATGTCACGTTGTGCAAAGATACATTTTAGATGACGTTGATTTTTTTTTTTTAATAATTAAAAGCGGTTAATAAGATTAAAATGTACCATAGGCTAAAACATGTATTAACCTCAGATAATAGGCCAATTATGATAGTTTAAGCAACCGTGCTAGAAGCACGGAATTCGGGGATGCCTAACACCTTCCCTCGGGTTAACAGAATTTATAGTTCATAGACTTCAAAGGAAAAGTTGAAATCTTCCTCGATTTGGGATTTAAAATGAACCGGTGACTTGGAACACCAGAAAATAGACCATTACAAGTGGCGACTCTAAGGAAAATTGAATAAATAATCTCATTTCAAATAATATCACTTAAATTGAAAAAACTCCCTTATACTACCTTCCGGTGTGCAAAAAGGAGGTGTGACAGGCATTCTCTCGAGGTTTAACCCTTTAATTGGGACTATCAAATCTCTTAAGTCCATCTCAATTCCTTGTTGAGTCAATTTTAGAGACTTAGGCTCTCTTTCTCAAGAAGAACCCAAGTCAACTTAGCACAAGCTAGTGTTTGAAACCGCTAATTCATAGATTAACCCATGCAATTGATCCAAATAAAAAACACCCATAGTCAATCCAGCCCTAGTTCACAACACCCATCAATTGTCCACACTAGGGTTGAGCCACAACCCTAGCTAATGGGTCTAGCTACTCATTCTTGAAGGGAAAGTTAGATATATAGATGAAGAGAAAGACATGAATTAATAACCAAAGTAAATACAAAGATTCAATGATTAAAACTAAGTAAAAGTGCCTAAAATAGCTAAGAAAAGTCTTCTCACGAGCGCAGCTACTCTATTAAAACATCTCATAATGTCTGATAACCTAAAAATGGAAAAAGATTCTAGTTATACAAAGCTGAAAAAATTGGACAGAACTGCCTTTGCGGGGTTAGTGCGGACCGCACAAAGTGGTGTGCGGCCGCCCTAGGCTCTTGAACTTGAAAACTTGACTTTCTGAACCCAGGATCTACGGACTGCAGCCGTGTAGGCTTCTAGTTTGGTTCGCACAAATTCGACCGCGGACCGCACAAGCTTGAACCTATGAACTTGGCATCTCTCTTAACCTTGCCTCCGCGGACCGCACAGAATGGTAGTGCAACCGTAGAGTTTCACAGTGGATCGCATGAAGTGTAGTGCAGCCGCATTGCCTCAATGCCTAGAATTCTAAGTCTCTAAAGCTCTCTAGTGCGGACCGCACAAAGTGTACTGCAGCCTGATTTTTCCTGAGTTTGTCTTGTCTTTGGTACTTGTGCAAGCTTTACTCCTTTTGAGCTGATCTTTGACATCTTGTCACTTTGTTGATCAAACCTGCAGTCAAGCACAACATATGAGCCTTTTAGGCTATTTCTGATCCTTGTAACTCTTTTTCCTGAACTGTGCTGTAGGAAGTTGCTCCTTTATCAACTTTACCTTATCCAAGGCATCCCTTACCAAATTAGTACCCTATAATCTAGCCTCGCCTTGACTAAACCAACCAATGGGTTTGGAAATGCCTCAAATGGATCCACCTCGATGATGTAATGATAACTTTTGTCATAAGCAAACTCGGTTGAAGATAATAATCGATCCCATTACACTCCGAAGTCGATCACACATGCTCCAATCATATCTTCCAAAATTTGAAAGGCTATGTTAAACTCTACCCGAGTACCCAACTCAATATGTACAACTCTCTAGAAATGCAAAGTAAACTGAGTGCCTCAATCTGATATGATAGAAATAGGCATGCCATGCAACCGCACAATCTCCTGAATATAAATTTGCACAAATCTCTCTGAAATGTATGTAGTTAGCACTCAAATAAAGTGTGTCGACTTGGTCAATCTGTCGATAATGAACCAAATAGAATCAAGTTTCTCAACATCCATCGAACCCAACCACAAAATCCATAGTAATGCTCCTCCACTTCCGCTGTGATATAACTATCTATTGAAGTACGCCACCTCGTTTCTAGTGCTCGTACTTAACTTGTTGGCAATTCAGACATCTCGCCATATACCCATTATGTCCTTCTTGATCCGCCACTACCAGTAATGCTGCCTCATGTCACAACCCATCTTCGTGGGACCTAGATGAATAGAATAACACAAACTGTGTGCCTCCTCTAAAATCATGCCATCAACATTAGGAACACACAAGCGACTTTGGAGTCACAGAACACCAACATATTCAATAGTAACCTTCTTCGAATCATCTCATAGAACTATATCTATAAGGACTAACAAGTGAATCATCATACTAACGAGACTTGATCTACTAGAATAAAGATTACTAAGCCACAACACATGTAAGAACACGGTTGGGCTATGAAAAATCCAACCTCACTAGTCCATTAGCTAAGGACTGAATGTCCTAAGACAAATCCTTTGCTGAAATGAATGTCAAACTACCCATACATTTGGTCTTTCTGCTCAAGGAATATGCGACCATATTCTCCTTGCCCGGATGATAAAGGATTGTATTACTATAATCCTTCAGTAACTCAAGCCACTTGTGCTGCATCATATTAAGATCCTTTTGCTTAAACAAGTGCTACAAACTACAGTGATCAATGTAAACCCCTTATGACCCTCCATAAAGATTATTCCTCCAGGTTTTAAGAGCATAAATTATCACAACCAACTCCAAATCGTAAACATGATAGTTCTTATCGTGGGGCTTCAACCGATGTGGATCATATGCAATACATCGCCTGATATTCAACTTAAGGTATGTATATTTATATGCATATTGCCTCATATTTTACTCATGTTTCGTAGTTTTGAGATATGCAGTGTAATAAATTTGTGCTAATTTATAATTTTTTATTAGTAGGAGACATCCAGAGGCAAAGTGGGGAGAAAGTGCAGGTTCTGAAGCAAAAAGGGAACAAAACAAAAATGGGGTCAGTGTAGCGCCTCACTCTACCGGTGGCGCAGTTTGTAGATCCACAAAATTCCAGACACTAGCCCTGGGCACTAGTGACGGGAAATTGTCCTACTTCACCCGAAATGAGGATATTCTGACCCAAGAAGCCCCCAACTCGGATAAAATCAAGTATACACCTATTTTGGAGTTAGGACGCCACATTGAGAGGAAAACATAAGTATAGGGCACTTGGGAGCACGAAATTCATTGATTTTTCCAGCCTTTGTCAAGTATTCATAGCTTTTATCTTGAAAAACAATATTTTGATTATTTTTGTGAACATGAATCGCTAAGAAGATCATTATTCTTGGTTTATGGGTCGCTATTGACTTCTGCAAATTGATGGTTAAAATTGTGTTGCTTGATTCCATCATATTGATTTGTTTATTCAATCGTGTACTTAATTATTCTATTACGTAGCTAATAATAGAGTACTATCTACAAATTTGTAATTGAAGTTGAAATTAGGAACTATATATTGCATATAAGATTGAGTAGAGTAAGTTATTTGAATATGAGCATCAGAGAATAGATTCGCAATTAGGATAGACATATTCTAGTTGCCTTATTTGATAATTCTTACTAGAATTATACATGCGTTCTTGTCAATTTTGATTCTATGCACATATAATCTTATATTGGCTGGCGAGTGAGGGGTCGAAAGAACTTCGCAATATTAATAAACCCTGCCAATCAACAAATGAGATAAGTCAAGTGATTAGATCAACCTAAAAATGCAATAGTAGAGATGTAAATCCCATAATGTCGTGACCCAAACTAGAGGGCCATGACTAGCACCCGGGAGATACCTGTCGATCACTAACGTACATTTTATCTAACATTTCTAAATATCAATAAGATCAACATGAATGGTACTTATTAATCATGAACAACCAAAAATGATCGATAATGGCAGGAACATACATAACATAGGACAACAAGACTGTCATGAAACTATATATAAGGTACGAGCTGCCAAGCTACCATGAGAGACTATATAACAAAATTCGAAAATCAATCTAAACTATACATTCGTCGAAACTTGTCTATGAGCCTTTAAAGGAACATAAGTGCTGCAACATAACTGAACCAGGGCCCCGGCATGCCCATAATGTCTATAACAAAAGTGCATACCAAGACCACAACAAGTCTAGAGAAGGGATCCCGCCAATAACCGCTGACTGGGCCTACTATGGTAGGGGAGCTTTGCATACCTAACGATCAAGACCTGCAGCTCGACATACATCATCCACAAATAAAAAGGGACGTTAGTACGAATAAAGTACTGAGTATGTAAGGCAGGAAAATATAAATAAGAAGAGTAATGTAAACAGGGATAAAAAATATAAAACATGTAAAATTCGGGTACCTCTGTGGGATACTGACATGAAATGCATTATATATATATATATATATATGTATATATATATATATATGTATATATATATATATGTATATATATATATATATGTATATATATATATATATATATATGTGTATATATATATATGTATATAAACTTTTAAAACATATGCCTCTGTGGGTATCATTATCATCATGTCGCACCCGCCACAATAGTATCGATAAAAATGTACTCGGCCATCATACGGTTCGGTAGAATTGTACCTGGCCATGTGAAGCTCGGTAAAACCCAACTGATTAGTGATTGCACAATAGGTGTCGTATCCAATCGCCGATAGTGCGGCTCAGTAGAGTAAAATAGGTACATATATATAATGCATGTTGGACTCATGGGAATCACATTCTGCACTATTTAGAGTGACGTACAGTTGGTAACATCCGTAAATTGTATTAGGACTAACTCTTTAACATGGATGTTATAAGAATCAGGAAGTTCCAACAACATTCACAACATAAGAATGAGAGAAGCAACATCAACATCAATTGTTCCATAAGAAGATAAATAATGTACGTACTACTTGATTCTAAGAGTGGAGTATCTTTGGAAACTCGTTCATTACATTGTGTACAATCGATGTCGTGGAAAAGAAGAAAAGGATAGCCTCACAGACCTTTTATATATTACCTAACCTCATGTTATGCAAATGTCATGACTCCTAAGTCTACAAACAATAGAAAGGGCACTATTGTTATCGTTTAACCGTCGTAAGTATTATATATCAGCCGCAAATTATTTTACAATGAAACAGACCACACCTCCCATATCTATATAACTTTCCACAAGTTAATGCAATCACCAAACAGCCAACAAACACCGATAATAATCATATTAAGCCTCCAAAAATAGTCCGCCAACTAACGACATTACTAAAAAGCCTTCCGATAGATATCCCACAAGTTCTAGCTTCAACGACTTAGCCACAACTTGGATAATTTTCAATACATGTAGGGTAAGAGGTTCCTTTCCTTTTAAAAGAAATAACAACTCTAATTTGACCTTAATTGACCACGAAATATCTTTTTAATGGTTCTACAAGAACAAGGATGCGAAACTAGAAATCAATTAGGGTTTTGCGACACTAGAATCACTTTAGAAGACTTGAAATCACCTAATATTAAAACTTGAGGGAGTATTTTACAGAACATAAACTACTTAAAACAACCTCCCACGCGATTTGGAACAATAAAAAACCAGCAACAACAACAACAACAACAAGAAACTTACTAGATCCACGGGATTCCTCACGCGTGATTTGTGTTATTTCCCTTTTGTTTGGATCTTGAATCATGAGAGAACCTTGAGAGTATGTTTAGAGTTATAGGGTCTGCAAATACTGAAAAAGAATAACTTAAAATGGGGTCAAAGCATTTGATTGATATATATATATATATATATATATATATATATATATATATATATATATATATATATATATATATATATATATATATCAATCGCTTATGTGGGCGCCAAAGAGAGCTGCTTGGCGCAGTCTTGCAAAAACACGAATATCTCTCTGCTACCATATGAATATTGGTGAAAAGTTTAATGTTTTGGAAATTATACTCATAGATATTCCATTTGGTAGGCATATCACCCAGTAATTCTAAGTAAATTGGGAGAAAAGCTTAGAAATATTTGACCTAAAGTTTAAGTAAAATTATAAACGTAAGTTGCGACAACATTTGTCGACTTTTGTTTTGACTTAAGATACGGATATTATGTGATTAAAATACCTTATAAAAAAGACCTCTTGATCATATTAAGCACCTCTAGTTATACCTGAATATACAGGTTACAATATCCATGATTTGTTTAACTTTTAGTACTTGTTAACCACTCTTATATACCCTTGTATCATTTAAGACAAATAGGATTAACTTCTTATCATCTCAAATATAATATCTTCATAAATTAATGCCGACTAACTTATAGCATGATCCAACACACGCGAATATGGGTTGTAACACCTTCCCCCTCCCAAGAAACATTTGTCCTCGAATGTAAAGGTTTATGGAGAATCTAACTCATCATGGATTCTGATTGAATTTCACTTATGAAATGGACACTAGCCAAACTTGCAAGAACTTAAACCCAATATATGGCCTCACAAAGCTATGCAAAGTGTTATGGATAGGTACATTATTTGCATATCACCATTTGTATTAAAGAAGAGCACTTTCAAGCTATTGCTTACCTAATAGAGTTTTTTTAGCTTCCATTGTGTCATGCGTTTCCATGCATCCTCGTTATCTTCAATCTGTAATAGATAAGTGTATTTAGACTTTATCTCCTCTTTTGCTTCCCATGTCATTTTCTTTATTCTTGTTCTTCAACAATACTTTGACGGAAGCTACATCCTTTGTTCTCAACATGCGGACTTGTCGATCTTATATAGCCAGTGGAACTTCTTAATATGATAGATCCTCCATAACTTGTACATATTTAATAGGGACGACCTGAGGGTCTCCAATTCATTTACTCAACATACATGCATTGAATACTTGGTGGAAAAATTCCAATTCGGATGACAATTCTAACTTATAAGCAACCTGTCCAATTCGTCGAAGAATTTTTACGGCTCGATTTACCGCGAACTCAACTTACCTTTCTACCCATAACGCATAATACCCTTCATCAATGAGATCCTCAGGAAAATGCAATCACCAACCTCAAACTCCAGATCACAACGTCAGAAATCAGAATAATACTTTTTCCCAATGCGCCATCCTCAGTCACTCTTGTATCAATTTCACCTTCTCAATGGCTTGGTGAATCAAATCTGGCCCATATAATTCTATCTTTGCCGACTTCGAACTATCCAACTGGTGATCTAGATCTCCTCTCGTATAATTCCTCGTATGGGGCCATTACCGTAATAGTAGCTATTATTGTATGCAAATTCTATGGTTGGAATATGGTAATCCCAATTCCCCTTGAAATCTAGAATACATGCTCGTAGAATATCTTCAAGTGTCTGAATAGTACGTTCATCATGTTTATCAGTCTATGGATGGAATTCAGTGTTAAGATTCACTTATATGCCTAAAACCCTTCTTAAAAGACCTCCAAAGGTAGCCGTAAATTGAGCTCCTCGGTCTAATATAACAGATGTTGGCATACCATGGAAACTAACAATCTCCTTAATATACAACTTCATATAATTTTCTATCGTGTAAGTTGTCTTAACTGGTTGAAAACGGGAAAATTTTGTAAGAAGATCAACTATCACCCAGATGGAGTCAAACTTATGATAAGAGCGAGGTAATCCAATAATGAAGTCTATATTAATCACCTCCCATTTGCAAGTCAGAATTTCTATTTTTTGAATCAATCCACCGAGATTCTGATGCTCGATCTTTACTTGCTAATTAGGACACTGGGATACGAATTCTGAAATAAACTTCTTTATGTTATCCCACCAATACTGCTCCTTAGCGTCATGATACATCTTTGTCGAGTCGGGACGGATGCAATATCGGAACTGATTAATCTCAATCATAATGTTCTATCGTAACCCTGCCACATCAGGCACACATAATTGACCCCGGTATCTCAGTGCCCTATCTCCTCCGATCTTGAAAGTTTTAAGTTTACATTGCTGAATGAACTCTCTCAATCGTACTAAGGTAGGATCTTTATATTATCATGTTTTTACCTCAGCTACCAACGTGATTCTTATGTATTTTGTATAGTAACACCTCCGTCACCAGAGTTTAACAATCTGATTTGCATATTGGCTTGCTGATGAAGCTTTTTAGTCAACTCTTGTCTACTTGCCTCAATGTGTATTAAGCTTCCCATTTACTTACGCCTGAGAACATCTACCGACACATTGGCTTTACCGGAATGGTACAATATTTCGACATCGTATTTTTTCAGTAATTCAAGCCACCTACACTCCTCAAATTCAACTCCTTCTTCTTCAAGTTGTATTGTAAACTCTTGTGATCTGTCTAGATGTAAACATGGACGCCATATAAGTAGTGTCGTTATATCTTCAAAGCATATTTTACTGCAGCCAATTCCATATCATGATTCAGGTAATTCTTTTCATGTTTCTTCAATTATCACGATACGTAAGCAATCACCTTCCCATGTTGCATCAAAATGCACCACAAATCTATGCCTGAGGAATCACAATATACCACATAACCTTCTGCTCCTTTTGGGAGAATGAGCATTGGCGCTGATGTCAATCGATTCTTTAGCTCATGAAAATGATGTTCACAGGCGTCAGTCCACTGGAACTTGGTAGAAGCCTGTGTTAACTTAGTCAATGGTGCTGAAATAGAGGAAACCCTTCGACGGTGTTGTCATTCCCGGCCAATTCTTCACTACATTGATCTTCTGATTGTCGACACTAATACCCTCATCAAATATCATTTGACCAAGGAATGCTACTAATTTCGGCCAAAATTCACATTTGGAGAGCTTAGCATATGACTCACAATTCTAAAGGGTCTGTAATACTACCTACAAGTGGCCCGTATGTTTCGCCTCCGAATAAGAATACACTAGAATGTCATCAATGAATACGATCATGAACACATCTAAATATGGACTGAATAGACTATTCATGAGATCCATAATAGCTATTGGGGCATTAGTTAGCCCGAACGATATCACCAAGAACTCAAAGTGCCCATATATTGTTCGGAAGGCCATCTTTGGAATATCCTTCTCCTTAACCCTCACCTGATGATACCCTAAATGTAAGTCAATCTAGGAGAAATACTTAAGTCAAAAAGGCCGTCAATCTTTGAAAGATGATACTTGTTCTTTATAGTAAACTTATTCAACAATCGATAATTGATACACATCCTTAACGACTCATATTTGTTCCACACGAACAAGACTGGCGCACCCCCCGGTGAACTGCTACGCCTAATAAATCTTTTATCTAGCAAGTCCTTCAACTGCGCCTTCAATTCTCGCAACTATGCCGGAGCCATCCTGTATGGAGGGATAGATATTGTTGAGTGTCTGGAAACATATCAACACTAAACTCAATCTCCCTTTTAGGAGGAAGGACTAGGAGTTCATCTGGGAAAACATCTGTAAATTCATTGACCACGGGGATTTATTGTAGAGTAGCTGGCTTCGCTTTCACCTTCGCATCCCAAAAGCGAATGAGATGATAAATGTAATCTTTTGATATTGTCTTTCTTGCCTTAAAATAGTAAATAAACCTACCTTTCAGCGTAGCAATGTTCCCCTTCTATTCAATAACGAGTTCACCAGGAAACTGAAACCTAACCATCTTTGTATGAAAGTCAACATTTGCATAGCTTGGGGCCAACCAGTCCATTCCCATTATCACATCAAAATCAACCATTTCTAACTCAAATTAAATCACCAAGGTTTGACAACTACAATCTTCACTGTACAACTTCTATTTACCCTTAAAGCAATCACAGAATCTCCTATCAGAGTATATACTACTAGTGGTTTACTTATCAATTCATGTCCAATGCCAAACCTATTAGCCACAAAGAGTGTAACATATGATAAATGTAGATCCCGAATAAATCAACATATATACATTATAAGAAACCACAACCTGTAGCAACACTCAGAAATGAGACAAGATCCTATCGGCCTACTAGAGAATATGTTCGATTTTGACTACAACTTGAACTCAGCACTACACCTCTACATATATCACGACATGTCAACTACTGAAACCCCATGCTAGAGGTCCAAATGATGAGGATGAAGCAGACATAGATCCAGTTGGCGGAGCCATACCACCACCTCTTCTATTAGGGCAATCCCACATCACATGGCCAGGATTTCTACAAGAATAGCACACATCAGAACTTCGATGGCATAGTCCAACTTGGGCATTGCCGCGCTGATCATAACGAGGTGTTGCGGGTCTTATTTTACTAGTATCCATATGATATTGCGAGCCTGATGCCTATGAACTCTAACCTGTACTAGAATAGGAAAATCTATCATCATAATATAGGTGACGCCAAATTCCTTGAAGATTGGGGTCTGATACTACCTCTAAAGTCATCAGAATACCCTACAAATCTCGCCCTCTTATGATGGCCCCTATCATGTTCCCTATCTTCCCTTTGCTTGCGCTTACGATCCTCTAGTATCTAGGCAAAGCCTGAATACGGTTAATATCCATTCCCTACACCAAGGAGGTTATCGTGACCTTATTTATCATAAGTGGTCCCAACCCGTTCACGAACAGGTGCACCCTAGCACTTATTTCATCCACCATATGGGAAGCATACCTTGGTAAAGAATCAAACCTCATACTATACTCTCGCACACTTACATTACCTTGTTGGAGGTTCAAAAACTTATCAGCTCTGGCTCGTCGTATCTCAACTGGCAAGTAGTGACGAAGAAAGGCCTTAGAAAATTCCATCCACACAGCTGGATGAGCATTCAGACCCTTTCTCACAACTATCATACTATAAAACTGTTAAATCCCATAAGCGATAAGAATCCAACTCAACTTCCTCGGTATCACTAGTGTACATAGCTGCAGTGTACGGTGAGCCTGATCAATAAACGTCTACGTGTCCACCTTGGGGTCTGATATGGTAAACACTGGAGGGTCAATATTAACAAAATCATGAACTCTCGCACTAGATGGTTTATCAACAACACCGGTATTCTGCCTTTGAGCCTGAGCAGCTACCAATATAGTCAAAAACTGCATCGCACTGTGCATACCATGGTCTGTAGTTCCATACAAAGGAATTAAGGGTGTTGGGTCCCTCTTAATATCCTCTAGAGGAGACGTAAAAGATGAGGTATAAGACGACATCTCACTTTGAGCCTCACTTTGGCCTGCTCTGGCTGGAGGCACCTGACTGGTACCCTCTATTGCAGTTGTATCAAGCCTCTACTAATCGCTAGCTTCCTAGTCGGAAGCATTGCTGAAAGAAAACAAGGTGAATAATGGATATGAACACATATGAATCAACTTTATGCTTGATCTAGATTCACAAATAAGGTAACAACCCTAGATGTCATATAGCCTCTTGATTATAAATGCGGAAGGCTACACATCCACAATCAAGAATCTACTAGACACGGCTCATAGACAACCCCTAGGACATGCCTGCTCCGATGCCAAAGTTGTCACGACCTAAACTGGAGGGCCACGATAGCACCCAGGCTATACCAGTCGAGCACTAATATACATTTTATCTAACCTTCATATTATTTGTAAGGGCCAACAAGATCAATATGAATGGTAGCATGAATTATCAACAACCAACAATGACCGATAATGGAATGAACATATATAATATGGGACGACACGACTGTCATGAAACTATATATAAGGTATGAGCTGACAATCTTCCATGAGAGGCTATACAACAAAAGTTAGCTGACAAGGCAATCCAAACTATACAGGGGTCGACACATATCTATGAGCCTTTAAAGGAATATAAGTGTTGTAACATAGCCATAATAGGGACCCGAAAAACCCATAATGTGTATAATAAAAGTGCATATTAAGACCATGGCAAGTTTGGAAAAAGGATCTCACCAATAACCACTGACTAGGCAGCCTATTGTGGTGGGGGAGCTTCGCCTACCTATCTATTAGGACCTGCAGCACGACATGCAGCATCCACAAATAGAGGGACGTTAATACAAATAAAATACTGAGTATATAATGCAGGAAAGCATATATAAGACCAGTAATATAAATGTGGATAGAGAATATACAACATGTAGCATCTGGGTACCTCTGAGGGCTACTGGCATGAGATGCATGATACAAATATATGCACATAAACTTTTAAAACATATTCCTTTGTGGGCATCATCATCATCATATTATACCCAGCCGTAATAGGCTAGCTATAAACGTACCTGTCCATCATAAGGCTCGGTAGAATCATACCCGGCCACGTGGAGCATGGAAAAATCCAACTGATAAGTGGTTGTACAATAGGTTTCATACCCGGACTATAGCGCGGCTCGGTAGAGTAAACTAGGTACATATATATATAATGCATGGTAGACTCATGGGAATCACATTCTGAACCATTCGTAGTGATGTAAGGTCGGTAACCTCCATACATGATATTAGGATTAACTCTTCAATATAGATCTTATAAGAATTAGGAAGTACCAAGAACATTCACAACATAATAATGAAATAACCAACATCAACATCAATTGTTCCATACAAAGAGAAATAATGTAGGTACTGCTAGCTTCTAATAGTGGAGTATCACTGCAAGCTCATTCATCACATTATGTACAAATAGAATCATGCAAAAGAAGGAAAGGGATAGCCTCATATACCTTATATATACTGCCTAACCTCAAACTATGCAAATTTCATGACTCCTTAGTTTCAACATGAGAAAGGACAATATCCTTATAGTTTAAGCTCCATAACTATTATATATCAACTACAACCTATTTTACAATGAAACTGACAACACCTTCCCTATCTATATGACTTTCCACAAGTTAAAGCAATCAACAAATAGCCCAAACAATATCAGTAATAAGCATATTAAGCATCCTAAAAAAATCCACCAACCGACGACATTACTAACAACCCTTTCGATAGGCAACCCACAAGTTCTAGCTTCAACAACATAGCCGCAACTTGGATAATCTTAAAAACATATAGGGTAAGAGGTTCCTTACCTTTAAACAGAAATAATAATTTCAGTTTTACTTTAACTGACCACAAAATATCATTCCAATGCTACGACAAGAACAAGAAAGCAAAACTAGCGATCAATTAGGTTTTTTCGACACTACAATCACTTTAGAAGAATTGAAATCACCTAGGATATATATTAAAAACTTGAGGGATTATTTTTCAGAACATAAACCACTTCAAAAAATCTCCCATGCAAATTGGAACAACACAACAATCAGTAACAACAAGTACAACAAGAAACTTACTAGCGTCACAGGATTCTCGACACTTTATTTGTGTTGTTTACCCTTTGTTTGGGTCTTAGATCATAAGAGAACCTTGAGAGAATGTTTTTAGGGTTCTAGGTTTTGAAAATACTTCAAAATAATGACTTAAACGGGGTTAAGGCCTTTGATATATATCCATATATCTCAACTACCTATGTGGGCCCCATAGAGAGTTGCTTAGCGAAGTCTTATGAAAATGTAAATATCTCTATGTACTCCAATGTCGTATTGACAAAAGGTTTAACATATTGGAAACTAGAATCATATATGTTCAATTTTGTGAATAGATCACCCTCTAATTCCAAGTAAATTGGGAAAAAAGATTAGTAGTAACATTTGACCTAAATTTTAAGTAAAGTTATAAACGTAATTTGCGATAATTTTTGGCGACTTTTATTTCATAAAGCATTTGACATCAAGACTTATGATACAAATAGTATGTGATTCAAATTCCTTAGCACACAACCTCTTGAGCATATTAAGCACCTCTAGTTTTACCCGAAAATATGGCTTATAACATCCTTGATTCGTTTAACTTCTAATACTAGTTAATCACTCTTATATACCTTTGTATCATTTAAGACCAACCAGATTAACTTCTTATCATCTCAAATATAATATCTCCTCGAATATACGTCGAATAACTTTCAGCGTGATCTAATGCACGCGTATCTGGGTTGTAACAATACCCTTAGAATATTCATATCTCATTGAATTCTTTCTAAGTGTTTGTTTGCTCTACTTGTGATCTTATTTTCTCACTTGATTATTAGTTCATAGTAATTATGTTACAAAGATCACAATCGTTTTCTTTACACTCAGTTGAGTAATAAATTTATAAATAGTTTATATTAGATAACAGTTAATTATAAATTCTTATGGGGATGATACTTTCTCATCACTCTATTACTTTTCGAGCGTGTATACTTGAGCGTGTGTTTAACCGCAGGCGTCGTTGCCAAGGATTTAGAAATTAGCTAATTGTCTGAATAACCTTTGTTGTTTCTTACTCTACAGATGTTTATATTGAATGCTATAAAGAAGTAACAGTTTGAACGATCTACCTGAAAGAATACTCTATTGGTTAAGGAGAGAGGCGGAACAAGAGCTAGAACTGCAGAGCTGAGCGTTGTAGTCCAACCACAGCCATTCGAAATGACAGAGAATAAAAATTTTATTCTATTAATTTATTGCATTAATTTTTAGATTAAAGCATGCTTTATGGGATACACTAAATTGAGTAATTACAATATTAAATTAGAGATAATAATACACTTTAAAGAAAGAAATTCACCTAGCACTCCTAGGGCCATTCAATATTTTTAATAAAAACATGTCAATGACACTTACGAAGATAAGAACCAAAACTAATTATGGTAAATACTAATATTAGAATAATGAGTATTATTTGACAGTTGATTATGAACTTCAATAAGTTTTCAATCATCTATAGTAACTCAAAAATCAAAGTACTTTATTCATAAAGTTATTAACTCATCCAGTAATTTTGAACTATTGAAAGCTTACCAATTCATAATGTTTTTAGTAATAACCTATTATAATGTTTTATTTTCCTAATTAATTAGATACATTATATTTTAACTTAAATTTATCTACAAATTATCAATGTTATAGATTAAAACATAGTGAATTCGACGCTTGAATTTTTGGCACAACCTTCGTAATACAAGTAAAGCTTTAGGATGATGGTGGTAGAGTTATCTTTGTTACTCAATAAAGGTCACAACACCACACTTTTTTTGTGGGGTTATTCTTCTTTTGATGTCATCCGTATGTACTTTGATTTTTTCCTTTTTCTTTCGAACACCAAAAGTAAATAAATATTTGAGTTTACGAAAATATGGAAAGAAACTGAGAATTTTGAAAATGATTGTTAGTGTAAACATGTTACAAATTTTCGAAATCCATTTGAAGAAAATTTAGGGAGTTATGAAAGTTAGAAGAGAAACAACTTTAACAAGAAAAAATAATTCAGAAAAAATCATTGAAGAAAAGAAATAGAGACAAAAAGAATTGAGCATATATAGAAAAATATATTTAAAAAATAATAAATCTATATATAACAGGAAATGAGAAGCACATTATCATCTCACTTCGACATAGGATAAAATCACGACTCAAAAGTTATTGATATTGTTATGTATAAAAATATATACAACAGAAAACAGATATCAAAATCTTTACTTATTATTTGAAGAAATTCACTACTTCAACTTGTATAACATAAACCTAAAGATGACAAAATCAAAGACCATTAATGAAAATTGTAAATAGGCTTTAATTTGATCTTCGCATTTTACTGTAATTTAACATATAGGACCTATTGGCATGGTAGCACTAGAGCATAGCCAAGTGAAATACCGGATGAACTCTCGATAGATTAGAAGGAAAAGCAAGCATGTATGAAACCTCTCCAACTACCTCAAAACACCTTAAATGGATCATTGAACCTCAAACTTAGCTTTCCCTTCATTATGAACCTCATGGTAGCTTTCATCGGTGAGATATCCAAGAGAACCTTCTATATATATATATATATATATATATATATATATATATATATATATGATAAATCATGTTATTTCTAATCCTTGTGACTCTTCTGCCTGGACAGTGCAGTGAGAAGTTGCTCCTGTATCCAATTTACCTTATCCAAGGCATCCCTTACCAAATCAATACCATATAATCTAGCCTCTACATGCTTAAACCAACTGATAGGTTTGGCAATGACTCAAATGGAGCCACCACGAATTGTAATGATAAATGTTGTAATAAGCAAACTCGACCAGTTTTTGTATTGACCTGGTGTCGGGTACTCAACCCATCTCTATTCCATCATACCATATAACACATGTGGAGTGGAAGGAATAAAAGGAGCAGCTTCAAAAGTTGCTTGATAAGGGTTTCATCCGGTCGTGTGTCTCACCGTGGGGTGCTCCAATCTTATTTGTGAAGAAGAAAGATGGCTCTATGTGGATGTGTATTGATTATAGGCAACTGAACAAAGTCACAGCCAAAAACAACTACTCAATAATGTGCATTGATGACTTATATGACATATTTCAGGGTGCTAGAGTGTTCACAAAAATAAATTTGAGGTCAGGGTATCAACACCTGATGATTTGAGACATAGATATTCCAAAGATTATTTAGGACTCGGTATGGTTACTACAACTATCTAGTAATGACATTTGGGTTGACCAACGCCCCAATAACATTTGTGGATAAATATGTTGATTCTTTTATCATCATATTCATTGACGACATCTTAGTATATTTTCGCAGCCGGGAGGATGATGAACATCATTTGAGGAGTGTGCTCCAGACATTGAGGGAGAAGAATTTCTATGCAAAATTCTCAAAGTGTTCATTTTGGCTTGATTATTTGGAATTTTTGGGTCATGTGGTGTCGAATAAGGGGGATTAAGTTATATTTGAAGAAGATTGAAGCAATTCAGAGTTGGCCCAAACCATCTTCAGCTATCGAGATTGGGAGTTTTCTTAGTTTTGCTAGGTATTATCGCCATTTTGTCGAGGGTTTCTCATCCATTGTTGTACCTTTGACTAGGTAAAACCAGATGGTTGCTCCATTAAAGTGATCTGACGAGTGTGAAGAGAGATTTCAGAAGCTCAAGATTGTCCCGGCTACTGCTCTAGTTCTGGTTTTGCCTTCAGCCTAGGGTTCTCATATAGTTTATTATGACGCTTCAGGATTGACATTGGATGTGCATTGATGCTGGACAATAGGGTGATTACATATGCTTTGTGCCAGTTGAAGCCCTATGAGAAGAATACCCTGTGCATGATCTAGAGTTGGCAACTATTGTTCATACATTGAAGAGTTGGAAGCAGTATCTCTATGGCATGTTTTGCGAGGTATTCACAGACCATGCGTCTGTAACATTTGTTTAAGCAAAAGGATCTGAACTTGAGGTTGTGGAGGTGGTTAGAGCTATTGAAAGACTTTGATTTCACTATTCTCTATCATCTCGAAAAGGCCAATGTGGTGGTCGATGCCTTGAGTAGGAAGGTGAAGAGTATAATTATCCTTGCATATATTCTAGTTGGTGAGAGATCGTTAGCATTGGATGATTAGGCGGTGGCCATTCAGTTTGTGCGATCGGATGTTTCGGACAGGTTTTAGCTTACGTGGTTTCTTGGTCTTCTTTGTATGAGCACATTAGAGTGCGTCAGTTTGATGACCCCCAATTTGTTATCCTTAAGGAGAGTGTGCAGCACTGTGATGCTAAGGAGATTTCTATTGGAGATGACAGGGTGCTGCAGATGTATGGCCGGATATACGTGCCCAATGTAGATGAGATGTGTGATTTAATTCTTGAGGAGGCCCATAATTCACGATATTTCATTCATCCGGGTAGCGCCAAGATGAATCAAGATTTGAGACGGCACTATTGGTGGAGGAAAATGAAGAAAGATATAGTGGAGTATATGGTTTGGTACTTGAATTGTTAGCAGGTGAAGGATAAGCATCAGATGCTAAGCGGTTGCTTTAGAGGATTGATATTCCCGAGTAGTAATGGGAGCGTGTTACCATGGATTTTATTGTTGGGCTCCCACAGGCTTTGAAGAAATTTGACACTGTGTAGGTTGTTATGGATAGGCTGACCAAGTTGGCACATTTCATTCCAGTGGTGACCGCCTACTCTGTAGAGCAGCTGGATTAGATCTATATCCAAGAGATTGTTCGTCCTCATGGTGTGTCGGTGTCCATTATATCTGATCGAGGAATACAGTTCAAATTGCATTTCTAGAGAGCCTACGGTATTAGTTAGGAATACACGTTGATTCGAGTACAATGTTTCACCCCTAGACGGATGGATAATACAAGCACATAATTCAAATCTTGAAAGATGTGGTACGTGCCTATATTATGGATACTGGAGCTTCTTGGGATCAGTTCCTACTGCTTGCGCAGTTATCCTACAATAGTAGTTATCAATCGAGCATTCAGATGGCTCATTGTGAGGCCTTATATGGGACGATGTGCAGTTCCTCAGTGGGTTGGTTTGAGCCATGAGAGGCTAGGATTTCAGGCACCGAATAGGTTTGGGATGCCTTGGAGAAAGTCAAGTTAATCTAGGATCTAATTCATATAGCATAGTATAGACAAAAGAGTTATGCTAATAGATGGGCTCGTGATGTAACATTCATGGTGGGAGAGAGGGTTTGCTTCATGTTTCACCCATGAAGGGTGTGATGAGGTTCGGGAAGAAGGGAAAGTTAAGCCCTAGGTATATTGGTCCTTCTAAGATCCTTGAGAGAGTTGGTGAGATGGCCTACAAACTTGCACTGCCACCCAACTTATCGACAGTTTACCCGGTGTTCCATACTCCGAAAAAATTATAGTAATCCATTACATATTATTAGATTTCAGCTCAGTTCAATTGGATAATGGATTGACTTATGGTGAGGAGCTTATGGCTATCTTAGATAGATAGGTCCAAAAGTTGAGGTCAAAGTATATTGCTCAGTGAACATTCAATGGAGGGGTCATCCAGTCAAGGAGGAGATCTAGGAGATCGAGCACAACACATTGATTTGTTATCCTCACCTTTCCGTCACTTAAGATATGTTTATATGTACGTTCGAGGACAAATATTTAAGATAAGAGGGAGAGAATGTAAAGAACCAATTAGTTATTTTATGTATATACACCGTGTTTTCCCATTTTATGCTTCACACATACATATTTGTGGTGTTATGACTTGCGGGGTTAGTTAGTTTCATTTTGGAAAGGTTTTAGGTTGATTTGAACCCTCTAGTTCTTGGTTTAGAAGCCTAAGTTGAAAATATTGACCAATGTTTGACTTTTGGAAAAAACAAACCGCGGAATGGTATTTTGATGACTACTATAGGTTCGTATTGTGATTTTGGTCTTCGTTTTATGTCTAGTATAGAATTTGTATGACCCTATATTGATTTGACTAGTTTTGCTGAAAGTTGGCAATTTGAGGTTTAGAACATTTCCACGTTTGACCGTACGTTGACCTTTTGGCTAACGGGTTTGAAATTTGATTTTGGTACTTTTAATATGTCCATTTGTTATTTTTAACTTATTTGCAAAATTTGGTGTCATTTGGAGCTAATTTGTTAGGATTTGAATGCTTGATTGTAGTTCTAGAGGTTCATGAACGTTTCTTTAACATTCATGTGTTTTAATGTTTGATTCGTAGTTTTATATGCTAGTTTTGTATTTTGATCACGCGATTGAGTTCGTATGATATTTTTAGACTTGTGTGAATGTTTCATTTGGACCTCCAAGGTCTTGGGTGAGTTTCGAGGTGTTCGGAAAGCTTTGGACTCAAATCAATGTTGTTGATCTGTTGGTGCTGCAATTGTCGTAGTCGCGAGCACCACCTTCGTAATCGAGAACACGACAGGGAGGGACTCAGATATCGCAATTTCGATACCTAGTTCACAATTGCGAATACAAGGCTTAGGTGGGTTAGTTTGCATTTGCAGTAAATAGGTCGCATTTGAGAGGAGGAAAGACTTCACAATTGCGAAGTCTGTTTCATAATTGCAGCATCTCCTGGGCTTGTTAGCAGCCGCAATTGCGAGGGTTCATAAATGTCACAATTGAGATATCTGTAATTTAACAGAAGGTTGGGAAGTCAAGATTTCATCTAATGTTCTCTCATTTTAGAACCCTAGACTCGGTAGGAGACAACTTGGAGAGAGGATTTTCATCTACAACCATTGGGTAAGTGATTCTAATTAATTTTCAACAATTTATCATGATTATATACTAGATTTAACATAAAATTTTGTGAGAATGAAATAGGAAAATTGGAAAATTTTGTCAAAATTTTGAAAAATAAAAATTTGGAATTTAAGAGCCGATTTGGAGTCAGATTTGAAATTAAAACACATATATAGAGAGTAAGGAATCGTTACCCAATCGTTGCCTTTAAAAACCCCTTCGAAAAATCTCCCAAAACCGAACTCCCTAACTTAAGTTTTTGTAAAAATGGAAGAATGGTTCATTTTGAAATATTTATAACTGCCCCAGTGATTTACTCTATGCGATCACGTGAATAAGAATGCGATCGCGTAGGAGGAATCAGGAAAGCTGGAGAAATGTGCTATGCGAACGCAGCCTGTTGCATGTGATCGCGGAGAAGAACAACACAGAGCTATGCAATCGCATAAGGCTTCCTGTGATAGCATAGAAGGAAAGGAACCCTGAGACTCCGGACTACGTTTACTCAGTGCGAACGCATTGAACTAATTGCGACGGCAGAAGGGAAAGAAGCCAACTTATGTGATCGCGAAAAGGAAGATGCGATTGTGTAGAAGGAATAGAGGACCTCCACAGACAGCACTACATGATCGCAGACAAATCTATGTGATCACATAGAAGAAATGGTCTGCAACCCAATAGCTGAACTTCTGCAATCTTTTTGAGCCCGGAATTGCTCCGTTGAGCATCCGAAACACACCCGAGGTCCCTGGACCTCAACCAAAACCATGAACATATCACATGACATCATTCAAACTTGAACCAATCCTTTGATCACCTATAACAACGTCGGAAACACCATTAATCAATGACTTGGACTTAAAAACTTCAAAACATAACCAAATTCGCTTTCGATTCAAAACCTAACCAAAACACGTCTGTTTGACCTGAAATTTCGCACGCACGTCCCAAATGACATGACGGTTCTACAAGAACTTCCGGAATTCAATTCCGACCCTCGAATTAAAATTTCACTATCGGACCGAAAACTTCAAAATTCTAACTTTCGGCATTTATAGCCTAAATGAGCTATGGACATCAAAAATACATTCCGAACACGCTCCCAACCCCGAAATCACCTAACGGAGCTAAAAAACCATCGGTTTTCCATTCCGAGGTCGTCTTGACATTGTTCTGATTACGACCCTTTTCCAACTTTTAAGCTCTTATTTAGGGACTAAGTTTCCAAAAACACTCCGAATTCTATTACCGAACATCCCGGCAAAACAAAATAGCAGAAATGAACTTAGGAGAAGCAGAAAATGGGGAAACAGGGCATAAATTTCAAAGACGACCGGCGGGGTCGTCACATCCTCTCACACTTAAACATTTGTTCGTCCTCGAATGAGCATAGAGAACATACCTGAAGTAGCAAAAAGATGAGGGTATCAGCTGTACAAATCCCGCTCGGTCTCTCAAGTCGCCTCCTTGGCCGGCTGACCCCTCCACTGCACCTTTACTGAAGCTATATCCTTTGACCTAAGCTTTCGAACCTGTCTATACAATATTGCCACTGGCTCCTCAACATAGGAGAAGTTATTGTCCAACAAGACTGAAGTGAACTCCACCACGTGAGACGGGTCACCATGATACCGCTGAAGCATCGAAACATGAAATACTGGATGAACCTCGTTCAAACTGGGAGGTAAAGCAAGCTCATAAGAAACCTTTCCAACCTGCTTCAAAATCTCAAATGGACCAATGTACCTCGGGCTCAACTTTTCTTTCTTTCCAAACCTCATGACACCTTTCATAGGCGAGACCCGAAGCTAAACCCGCTCACCAACCATAAATGAAACATCACGAACCTTCTGGTCCGCATAACTCTTCTGCCTGGACTGAGCCGCAAGGAGTCTATCGTGAATCACTTTAACCTTCTCTACCGCATCGTGAACCAAATCAGTGCCCAATAACCTGGCCTCTCCCGGCTCTAACCAACCCACGGGGATCTGCATCTCTTGCCGTATAAGGCCTCATAAGGCGCCATCTGAATACCGAAGTGATAACTGTTGTTGTATGCAAGCTCCGCCAATGGAAAAAACTGATCCCAAAACCCTCTAAACTCAATCGCGCACACACGGAGCATATCCTCAAGAATCTGAATAGTGCGCTTGGACTATTCGTCCGTTTGAGGGTGAAAGGTTGTGCTCACGGTCACCTGAGTACCCAACTCATGCTGGACAGCTCTCCAGGACCGTGATGTAAACACTGAACCCCTGTTTGAAATGATAGAAACTGGAATGCCATGCAGGCGGACAATCTCCCTGACATAAATCCCCGCTAACCGCTCCGCGGGGTAAGAAGTGCACACTGGAATGAAATGAGCGGACTTGGTCAGCAACAACCCAAATAGAATCATACTTCCTCGCCGTCAGAGGGAGGCCAGTCACAAAATCCATGGTGATATTCTCCCATTTCCACTCCGGAATCTCCATCTGCTGGAGTAACCCTCCCAGTCTCTGATGCTCAGCCTTTACCTGCTGACAATTGATGCATCTAGCCACAAACTCTACAATGTCCTTCTTCATCCGCCTCCACCAGTAATATTGCCTCATATCTTGATACATCTTCACGGCACTCGGATGGATGGAATACCGCGAGCTATGCATCTCGGTTAGTATCAACTCTCGAATACCATCAACATCGGGCACACAAATACGACCCTGCATCCTCAATACCCCGCCATCTCCAATAGTGACATCCCTAGCATCGCCATGTTGAATCGTGTCCCTGAGGTCAAGCAAATGAGGATCATTATATTGTCGCTCCCTGATACGATCAAACAATGAAGACCGAGAAACTATACAGGCTAGAACCCGACAAGGCTTCGAAAGGTCCAACATCACAAGCTGTCTGGCTAAGGCCTGAACATCCATCGCCACAGATGTCTCTAAAGCTGGTAGATATGCAAAACTACCCAAACTCTCCGCCCGACGACTCAAGGCATCGGCTATCACATTGGCCTTGCCCGGGTGATAAATAATAGTAATATCATATTCCTTCAGTAGCTCCAACCATCTTCTCTGGTGCAAGTTCAGATCCTTCTGCTTGAATAAGTGCTGCAAACTCCGATGATCAGTGTAAATCTCACAAGGCACACCATACAAATAGTGACGACATATCTTCAAGGTGTGAACAATGGCATCTAACTCAAGATCATGGACAGGATAATTCTTTTCATGCACCTTCAACTGCCTGGACGCGTAGGCAATCACACTACCGTCCTGCATCAACAACAGTAAAAGTCCCACTCGCGAGGCATCCTAATAAACTGCATAGGACCCCGAACCAGTAGGCAAAATTAGAATAAGGGCTGAAGTCAAATACGTCTTGAGCTTTTGGAAGCACGCCTCACACTCGTCCGACCACTGAAAAGGAGCACCCTTCTGGGTCAATCTAGTCATAGGAACTGCAATCGACGAGATCCCCTCCACAAAACGGCGGTAATTCCTCGCCAGGCTAAGGAAACTACGGTTCTCTGTAGCTGAGGAGGGCCTGAGCCAACTCAGCATGGCCTCCACCTTCTTCGGATCTACCCGAATGCCCTCACTCGATACCACGTGGCCTAGAAATGCCACGGAACTCAACCAAAACTCACATTTTGAAAACTTTGCATATAATTTATTTTCTCTTAGGGTCTGAGGCACTATCCTCAGGTGTTGCTCATGATCTTCCCGGCTCTGGGAATATACAAGAATATCATCTATGAAAACAATGACAAATGAGTCGAGATATAGGGCCTGAATACATTGTGCATCAAATGCATAAAAGTTGTTGGGGCGTTGGTCATCCCAAATGACATAACAAGGAACTCATAATGACCATACTGAGTCCTGAAAGAAGTCTTCGGGATACACAGCTCCCGAATCTTTAGCTGGTGATTGCCTGAGCGCAAATCAATCTTAGAAAACACCTGTGCGCCCTGAAGCTGGTCAAATAGATATCAATACGAGGCAAAGGACATCGGTTCTTCACAGTGACTTTGTTCAGCTGACGATAATTGATACACATGCGCATAAAACCATCCTTTTTCTTCACAAACAATACAGGAGCACCCCATGGTGAAACACTGGGTCGAATGAAGCCCTTATCAAGCAATTCCTGTAACTGATCCTTCAACTCCTTCAATTAAGGAGGAGCCGTACGGGAAAGAGGAGTTGATATGGGTTGAGTGCCCGGCAACAAATCAATACCAAAATCAATGTCCCGATCGGGCGGCATGCCCGGAAGATCAACTGAGAACACATCGGGAAAATCCCGTACTACTGGGACAGAGTCAACAGAAGGGGTATCAGCACTGACATCTCTCACATAGGCTAAGTACGCAGAACACCCCTTCTCAACCATACGCTCAGCCTTAAGAAAAGATATAACTCTACTGGTAGTGTGATCAAAAGTACCACTCCACTCAATACAAGGAATACCTGGCATAGCCAGCGTCACGGTCTTAGTGTGACAATCAAGAATATCATAATGGGGCAACACCAGTCCATGCCCAAGATAATATCAAACTTGACCATATCAAGTAATAAAAGATATGCCCTGGTCTCAAGACCACGAATAGTAATCAAACACGACCGATACACACGGTCCACAATAAGAGAATCTCCCACAGGAGTGGAAACATAAACAGAAGAGCTCAAGGCCTCTCGGGCTATACCCAAATGCGGAGCAAAATAAGATGACACATAAGAATAAGTATAGCCTGGATCAAATAGAACCGATGCCTCTCTGCTAATAACCAAAATAATACTTGTGATAACAAAATTAGAGGCGACAGCCTCGGCACGATCGGGAATGGCATAAATCTGGCTCCGGCCCTACCTCAAGGGCGACCTCTATCTCCCCGATCCCCACCTCTGGCTGGCTGGGCAGGTGGGGTGGCTGCTGGAGCTGGAATAATGGCATGCTGACCCTGTGGAGCATGCTGGGGCTGTGGAGTTTGAGAAGGAACACCCCTACCACGTCTGGGGCACTCTCTAACCAAGTGGTGGGTATCCCTGCACTCATAACAAGCTCTAGGAGGGCGCGGCGGTTGTGACTGACTAGATCCACCCCTGCTGGACTGACCTATGGAGGTGCCCTGCACAGGAGGCACACTGGAAACCGGGGGTGCATAATAAGGCTCCTGAGATCTGGGAGGAGAGTACTGCTGGGTGAAGGAAGAGCTGAGTGAACTGGGCGACCCGTATAGCCCCTACAATGACGTCCTACTCCTGAAGTACGGGTACCAGAAAAATGACTAGACTCTCGAGACTTCTTGGCCTCTCTCTCCTCTCGCACCCTGGCATGCATACCCTCTATCCTCCTAGCTATACCCACCACTTGCTGATAGGTATATTCATATCCAACTCCCGTGCCATGCCAGACCTGATGGAAGGAATAAGACCCTCAATAAACCTGCGAACCCTCTCAGTAACAGTAGCCACCAAAGCAGGTGCATGCCTGGCCAATCTCGTATAACGAATGGCATACTCAGAGACAGTCATAGGGCCCTAGCCCAAGTGCTCAAACTCCGCGCGCCATGCATCTCGGAGGCTTTGGGGAACAAACTCCCTCTGAAACACATCTGAGAACTGAGTCCAAGTCAGGGAGGCAGCCTCATCCAGACTGTCTAACTCAAAGGTGCGCCACCAGTGATAGGCAGCCCCCCGAAGCTAGAAAGCCGCAAAAGAGACCGCACTAGAAGCAGTGATTACCCATAGTGCGAAAAATGCGATGAAAATCCTCCAAAAACCCCAAGGTGACAACGGTAGCCAACCCGCTGAAAATAGGAGGGCCATACTTCTTGAACCGCTCCAATCTGCGCTGCTCATCCTCCGAAGCAGGTGCCCCATCCTCGGACTGAACTGGTACTGCAAGCTGGGCAGGAATAATATCTGGAATCGGTCCCATATACACCCTCTTCTTTGGGGTGCGGCCTACAGGAGTCTGGGCTCCTCCCTCGGCCTGGGACATAGCTGTAGGAAGTGGAAGTAGCCCGGCATGCGACAGAGTGGTATACATACTTATAAATTGTGCCAACGCCTCCTGAACATCTGGAGTAGTAGTGGTTGTGGGCGTCTCTGGTGCCTGAGTCCTGTCTGGGTCTGCCGGTGGCACCTCGGCGGCTACTCGTGCAGGTGTTCTGGCTGCATCCCGCACACGTCCATGAACCCTACCCTAGTCCCTGCCTCTAGCGGCTGCAGGAGGGGGTGCGGGTGCCTGATCGTCTCGGGTCGTGCGTGTCCTCACCATCTGTGAGAGAATAGAAAAACAGTAGTCTAGAATCGAGATCAAGAACATAGCACGACAAGAATTCAAATGAAGTGAAGATTTTTCCTAAACCGTTACCTAGCCTCCTGTAGATAAGTACATACGTCTCCGTACCGATCAGTGAGACTCTAAATAACCGGCCTGTGTCCCGTGACTCCTATGAATCTAGAGCTCTGATACCAACTTGTCACGACCCTAGTTCACCAATCGTGAACGTGTCATGATGGCACCCAGTCTTCGCGACTAGGTATGCCAGACAGCTTGCGGAAATTCGACACTCTTTGCGGAAGCAATAGTTTAAAACATAAATGACGTAAGAAAATGTATAGAGTGCTGCCTGGCACATACATGTCAAATCAATATAACAAAAAAACCTCCAAGACCTGAAAACCCACGGGCAACATAGGCTAAGAGTAACATACTACCGTGCTCTAACATCCTGAGTATCTAAATCAAATGAGAATGCGAAAGAAAACTATAAACTACAGGTGGAATAGAGGAAGGCTCGTCCGCTCTGCGGACGCGGCAGATGCATACCTCAAGCCTCCAAAACAACTCCAAATCCCTAATAGCGCGCCTGACCAGATGTACCTGAATCTGCACAACAAAAGTGTGGAGAAGAGTAGCATGAGTACACCACAGCGGTACTCAGTAAGTGCCAAGCCTAACCTCGATGGAGTAGTGACGAAGAAGGTCGAGGCCCTACTGAGAAGAACATAAGAAATAATGTAAAAATAACTATACAATAGATAATGCAAAAAATCCGAATATCTAACAAGACAGTAATTAAAAACAAAGCGGCTACAAGTACAAACTACAAACACAAAGCAAATCACTCAACAGTCAGGATATCTACATGGAGCTCCGGGAATCGAACCCGCAGTCCACCTTATCAATATCTGAGGATCCCCGGGAATTGAACTCGTAGTCCTTCATACCAATATCAGAGGATCTCCGGGAATTGAACTCGCAGTCCTTTATACCAATAACAGAGGATCTCCGGGAATTGAACCCACAGCCCTTTATATCAATATCAGAGGATCTCCCAGAAATTGAACCCGCAGTCCTTTATACCAATAACAGAGGATCTCCGAGAATTGCACCCGCAGTTCTTTGTATCAATATCAGAGGATCTCCCGAGAATTTAACCCCTAGTTTGTCATGCCAGAATCAGAGGATCTCCCGGGAATTGAACCCGTAGTGCGTTATACCAATAATAGGGGGATCTCCCGGGAATTGAACCCGTAGTCCCAAACATAAACACTTCACAACCAGTCAATATTTAACATAAAGAAACCAAATATAGCAACAATGTATAGGTCTAGGCCTAGCATGCTCACAAAGAGGGCAGGTATTTGCAATTTAGTCAGATAGAGCAAATAAATTACTAACATGTTTTTCCTAAGCTAAGCAAGTGAAATAACATTTTTAACAGCGCGAAGATACACAGTCCAAATAAGTCGAGTAAGGTGAATTTTCAACAATCAGCACAAGTACACGCCTGTCACCCACGCACAAGGCCTTTAAACAACAATTAATATATCCTAAAGGGGAGAGGTCCCCCACAAGGTTAGACATGCCCTTGCCACGCGAATCCGACTCCGAGTGGCCCAAATCTATTCAAACCAATTACATAACGTAAATAACATCGAAAGTAACTAATTACACTGTTAAAATTAAAGCTACGGCGCAAAAATAGGTGAAATAACTAAAATTCCCCTAAGGACAACGCCTCAGAATCAAATAATTTTTATAATTTCAGAACCCTCGTACTCTCACGAGTTTAACCATATAAAAATCTCCCAAATCGGAGGTCAAATGCCCCTTCAAATCATCAAAGTTAGGTTTAAGAACTTAACCCCAATTTTCATGCTAAATCCGAAATTAAAGCTTGAATTCAGGTTTACATTAGTGGGTAATAATCATAAGAGAGTAAGGAATCGTTACCCAATCGTTGCCTTTAAAACCCCTTCGAAAAATCTCCCAAAACCGAGCTTCCTAGCTTGAGTTTTTGTAAAAATGGAAGAATGGTTCATTTTGAAATATTTATAACTGCCCCAGTCATTTACTCTATGCGATTGTGTGAATGAGAATGCGATCGCGTAGAATGAATCTGGGAAGTTGGAGAATGTGCTATGCAAACGCAGCCTGTTGCATGCGATCGCGGAGAAGAACAACACAGAGCTATGCGATCGCATAAGGCTTCCTGTGATCGCACAGAAGGAAGGGAACCCTGAGACTCCGGACTACGTTTACTCAGTGCAAACGCATTGAACTAATTGTGATCACAGAAGGGAAAGAAGCCAACTTATGCGATCACGAATAGGAAGATGCGATCGCGTAAGAGGGAATAGAGGACCTCCACGGACAGCACTACGCGATCGTAGACAAATCCATGCGATTGCATAGAAGAAATGGTCTACAACCCAACAGCTGAATTTCTGCAATCTTTTTGAGTCCGGAATTGCTCCGTTGAGCATTCGAAACACACCCGAGGACCCCTGGACCTCAACCAAACCCACGAACATATCCCATTACATCATTCAAGCATGCACCGGTCCTTAGATCACCTAAAACAACGCCGGAAATACCATTTGATCAATGATTTGGACTTAAAAACTTCAAAACTTAACCAAATTCGCTTTCGATTCAAAACTTAATCAAAACACGTCCGTTTGACCTGAAATTTTGCAGGGATATATGACGGTGCTACAGAAACTTCCGGAATTCAATTCCGACCCTAGAATTAAAATTTCACTATCGTACCGGAAACTTTAAAATTCTAACTTTCGGCATTTATAGCCTAAATGAGCTACGGACATCCAAAATACATTCCGAACACGCTCCCAGCCCCGAAATCACCTAACGGAGATAACAGAACCATCGTTTTCCATTCCGAGTTCGTCTTGACATTGTTCTGATTACGGACCCTTTTTCAACTTTTAAGCTCTCATTTAGGGATTAAGTGTCCCAAACCACTCCGAATTCTATTACCGAATATCCCGGCAAGACAAAATAGCAAAAATGAACATAGGGGAAGCAGAAAATGGAGAAACGGGGCATAAATTCCAAAGACGACCGGCCGGATCGTCACATTTTGGTATTAGCTTTCCCTTGTATAAACAAATCTTCGAGCATATCACATAAAAGGAAAAGGAACTATTGTGAATTTTAATTTAGATTGGAAAGTTCTACTCATGAATTTGGTTGTTAGAAAGTTCATCTGGAAGATGATAATATGTTGGGTAGAAAGTGAAGAATGGAAGATAAAGTACTTAGCATGGAAAAGAGGTTTGGAAAGTTGTCGACAAAGTATGTGCTGCCGAAAATCGTAAAAATTTCTATTTAACTCTCATTTCCTTGTTTGTAATACACAATATTGGTATTTATGTTTTGTTCTAAAGGAATTTAAGAAAGAATTATTTACAAAATTATTTGAACAAAGGTGTATATATAATTTAAAAATATTAGTCAAACTACAATATTTTTGTGCTAAGTCTAAATATGTAGAAAGAATTATTACAAAATAATTAAAATAAGAAATATGCATAACATTGTATATCTCAAGAAAAGTTAGTATTAATAAGTCAAATATGGAGGAAGGTTCGGAAATTATCCCAATATTGTTAATTTTTTATTAGAAGCCGATAATTACGAGGATATTAAGAATTTTAGCAAGACAACAGCGGAAGTGGGCTTCAAATAGATAAGTATCTTTTTGAAGTTTGAACTATGCATTCAAGCTTTATGAATATTTTGACATAATTATGATTTTCCTCAAGACATTACAAATAAATATTTCAACAACAACAACAACAACTATCCAATATAGTCCCACAAAGTGGGATTTGGGGAGGGTAATATATAGACGAGCCTTACCCCTGCCCAAAAGGGCAGAGAGGCTGTTTCCAATCGACCCTCGGCTCAATGAAGGAAGGAAAAACAAAACAAACAAAAGAACATTAGTAACTCCAGCAGAAATAGCGTAAATAATTATCTAAACATAAGCATCATAAATAAAATAGCATGCAATAATATCATACACTAACTATCATAATCAACTACCATAAGGAAGACACAGTCCAAAACAGAGATCATCTATGGATAGCCCTGTCAAGCCTCACCCAAACCCGGGTGAGGAGTACGAATAACTCTAGGAGCCCATATCCTACAACCCTGATACTAGACCTCCAGACTTTCCTATCAAGGGTCATGTCCTCGGAAACCCGCATTCTAGCCATGTCATGCCTAATCACCTCTCCCCAATACCTCTTAGGCCTCCCTCTGCCTCGCCGAACGCCGACAATCGCCAACTGCTCACAACTCCTCACCAGGGCATCAGGACTTCTCCCCCGCACATGCCCGAACCACCTCAGCCTCGCTTCTCGCATCTTCTCATCCACCTAGGCCACCCCTACCTACTCTCGAATAACTTCATTCTTAATCTTATCTAATTTGGTGAGCCCGCACATCCACCTGAGCATCCTCATCTCCGCAACATTCATTCTCTAAACGCGAGAATTTTTCACTGGCCAGCACTCCGTCCCATACAGCATTGCTGGTCTAACCACAGCTCTATAAAATTTCCCCTTGAGTTTCTGTGGAACATTTTTGTCACACATGACTCCTGATGCAAGCTCCACTTTGACCACCCCTCATATACGATGAGTGACATCCCCGTCAATCTCTCCGTCCCCCTGAATCACCGACCCCAGATATCTGACACTGCCCCTCTTGGCGATGACCTGGGATCCAATCATCACGTCCCTGCCTACTTCGCTCGGCTCGGCGCTAAACTTGCACTCCAGGTATTCTGTCTTAGATCTGCTTATTTTGAAACGCTTAGACTCGAGAGTCTGTATCCATACCTCTAACCTCTCAGTAACACCGACCTTCGTCTCGTCTATCAACACTATGTCATCAACAAATAGCATACACCAAGGCACATCCCCTTGAATATGTCGGGTTAGAGCATCCATCACCAAGGCGAACAAGAGAGGGCTAAGCGCTGATCCTTGATGGAACCCCATAACCACTGGAAAATGGTCTGAGTCGCCGCCTGCCGTCCTAACCCTAGTCTTGGCTCCATTGTACATGTCCTTGATTACTCTGATGTAGGCTTCCGGTACGCTCTTCGCCTCCAAACACCTCCATAAGGACCTTGTCATACGCCTTCTCTAAGTCGATAAGCATCATGTGGAGGTCCTTTTTCTTATCCCTGAACTGCTCCACCAGCCGGCTGACTACCAATAAATATTTCATTACTACTAATTTAATTTTTGGTACACTTGATCACTATATAAATCTTATGCATCTTCGTAAGTTCAAATAATATCTACTTAATTTGACCTTGACCTCGATAATAGTCATTACACAACAATTTCTGTTGATCATTCATAATATTTACTACAATTATTATTTAATAATATTAATATTACTTACAAAATTGTGTACTCATCAGCAAAGCTAGTACCCTTAAATATACTCGGGTTTAATTCTAAGAATAAAGCTCGAATTAAATAAACCACACTTTGAACATCATTCTCACCTTAACGAAAACAGAAAATATAAAAAAATAATAACAAAATGCTGGCGGAACAATTCTTTTTCTTCTTTGTTTTCAAATAGAAATTCTCGGAATAGCCAATAGCATATGAAGCAGCACACTAGAACAAATCATTGAAAAATACAAAGTAAAACAAAACTTGTTCACCTAATCTGACATTTATCATCGTCATCAAAGCTACAAATTAGTCAAAGAGACAAAATCTGGAGAAAACCTTCAAAGGTAACACCACCACCATTTTCATCACCACGGCCCAATTTAATCATGGCCTTAATATCATCATCATCCACTTGTAGCCCAGCCCAATTCAGATAACTCTTAAGATCCTCAACCCCAACTTTGCCATCACCATCTTTGTCCATCACCTTGAAAACATCCTCCATTACATTATTATTATTATTATTAACCCCTAACGTTCCATTTCTTCTGCTTTTAGAACGGTCTAGAACCTTCTCGAATTCCTCGAATTCCACGTACCCATCTTTGTTGAAATCGGCTACCGTCATCATCGTACGAATCACGTCATCGTCGGACTCGCCGTTGGCGCCGACGAATCCTCCGTAAGATGTTCGGAGATCGTCGCTGCTTATCTTTCCATCGCGGTCAACATCTAAAACGTCGAATGCGGATCGGAGATTCGGCTTTCCGGTGGCTTCAGAATGCAAAACGCTTCCCGTCGGACACATTCCCGGTGGTTTTCGCCGTTAATTGATGAATTAAATAGGACCTGTTCTTTGATTGGGAAAATACAGGAAACGAAAAGTCTGTAGAGAATATAGGAGGAAAATGAGCGGCGAATTTATAGGAGGTCCTTAAGCTTGGGAGACAAGTTTTTAGAATTCGGACTTGGACTATCTAGAATTATTTTATAATTATTGGGGGTACTTTGTAATATTTGAGACTTTTATGTGAACGAGTCGGCCTTACACGAGTATGATGTGCGTATGGGATGACATCACAGTAGCAAGAATATGATAATTTTATTTTATAACTTACATTTGTAGGAGATATTTTTGTTCACATTTTTATGAATTAAAAATTTTATATACCCAAAAATATAAGATTAGGATCAATTTCCGAAAGAAAACTAAAGTCTCACCTCAATCAATAAAACTTCTCGGAGAATATACTCATGTTTCTAGTGAGATGGAAATTTTATTTTGAAAATTAATGGTTGGTACATTTCCACATAGTACTAAGCTAGCCTTGACCCATTATTTCCTTCCAATGTGCGTTCTCCTTTTCTCTCTTAACAAATTTTAAATAAGTAAATGGTTTATTCAAAAACTCCCTTCTTACTACTCTTTCCAATAAAAAGATTTCAATAGCCAAGTAATTATAATTTAAATTGTAGGGCTTCACCTTTAAAACTTCATTTGCTTTTAACCTGTTTTAGCTGCTATCGTCCGTGGTTTAAGAAAAAACTCTCTTAGGCCTATCATGTTTTCAAGAACTAAGTTTAAAATATCACATTTTTATTCGTTTGAGTAAAGAAAATAGTAATTAGTCTATTCTAAATCATTATTATTCAGTTCGGCACTTTTTTTTTCTTTCACGATGGACAAAATAATTTACCGACGGTGTATTAATATGTTAGCCACACATATTAGGATTAAGAATAGTCAAAGAGGGAGTGGATTCCAGCCTACAAAACTTTCCAAAAGAGTAGAGTACGAAATAGTCACATCCACTAATTAATGGCGCACATAAATGTATTATATTCACATGTCCAAAGTACCATAAAATTCAGCACATGACTAAAATCTCTAATATCTGACATGAGTCACCGTCTGTGAGAGTACATGTGGTTCCCTTTCATTATTGGGCACACGGTTGGTGAATTAAATACATTCTTCTTGCAATGTACTTCCTCCTTTCATTTTTATTTGGTATTTATATTAAAAATAAATTTTTATTTTTATTTGTCGCTTTACGTATATTAAAATTAATAATAAATTTTTTATTATACATACATTATTTATTACTAATTTCTAATTATTTTCTTAAATCAGAATATGTATGAAGTCATGCGCCAATAAGGTCATGACACGTGCCCTAACTCAAAAAAAAATTTAAAATTTATACAAATTAATAATATTTAAAAGGAAAAAAACAAAAAAGAACACCCCACTACACCAAAAGCGACATTTAACTACGAAACTATTAGCTACGATATAAAATTCGTCACTAATTATTTACCTTTCATGACAAAAATTATATTTTATCTTTAAATAATGAGGCACATACTTTTAGTGACAAAACATAGAATTTTGTAGCAAAGTTTTGTCCACTAAATTTTCCCGCCAAAAATTAAGTTGGCGTCAATTATTAAGTAATATTAGCAACAAATTTGAAGTTATTAGCAACATAATATTTTGTCAATAATGATGTACGCAATTAGTGACGAAGCATTATTTGTCTTAAAAGTAAGTAAATTTCGGATACAAAAAGGTTTCGTCACTAAAGATACGTTATGGCAATAGTGACGAATTAGAATTTGTAACTAAACAAGGTAAACTTTAGCCATAAAATTCTATATTTATTTGTGACCTTAATTTTTGTCGATGATAATGCAAATAATTAGTGACAATTACTTAATTGCCGCTATTGAACCTACAATCCTGTCATAAAATTTTTTTGTCACAAAATATACTATTTTAATTTGCTATGACTAAAATTTTGTAGTTGAATTGTGAGATTATTGGTATTATATAATATTTTTATTTCATGCAAGTTGATTTTCTATTTTATTTAGTGTAAATTATGTATTTAATTTTTTTATTTTCTACAGATAATTGTCTTACTTATTGTATTTGTACTTATATTCTCTTATTTATGGCATTTGTATTAAGAAATAAAAGGAAGAAAATATATATTAAAAAAAGAAAAAGGAATATAAAGCCCAATTGGCCCAAACCAAAATCCCCAAAACCTAATAAAACTACAAAAACTTCTATCGTGCGTTCCTCTCCAGCCGCTAACTCCTTTCCTCCCTTTTCCCATTAAGGTTTTTTAGCGCTCGTTTATGGGATTTTTGGCGCTGATTTTTTGGGATTGTTGGCTCCAAACTAATTTCAAGATAACCAATATATCTTATGCTGATAGACTTCAACTCATCAAAAATATCCTATTTGAAATGCAAATTTATTAGGTCCGGGTAATCCTCATTCCAAAAAAAATTATAAAACTGGTAAATAAAATTTGCAGAATTAACTGTGGACTGGAGGTCACGAAACTAGTCATAGGGCTCCAATTGCTTGGGAAACATTGTGTAACCCAGAGGCAGCAGGAGGTTTGAACATTATTTCCTATGAAAGATGGAATAAAGCAGCCCTATCAAAACTTCTCTGGGCCTTAATGTCCAAAAAAGACAAACTTTGAATCAAATGGATCCATTGTCACTACATAAAGAAGAGGGACATTACTACGATGGCTCGTTAGAAAATTGTTTGGAGCAAGAGAATGGTGGGCAACTGATGGAACAGGAATGCAAACATGTTCTCAGAATGGGCAATTCAACATCCGGAAGGCATATATTCATACCACTCCACAATACCCCAAGGTTCGATGGAAAACATTATTAATGGTAACTGGCATACTCCCAAAACAGAAATACATTTTATGGATGACACTGCATAGGCGATTGGCAACAGTTGACAGATTAGCTAAATGGTGAATTCATACTAATCAATCTTGCATATTATGTGGAATAGATATGAAGAAACACATGACCATTTATACTTTGAATGCTTATATTCCCAAGCCCTATGGTAAGGTATGTTACAATGGTTGAAGTATCAAAGAACGACAGGTACATGGGAGTCGGAAGTGCAATGGTTAACTGATAATGTCATGAACAGGAACCCCTGAAAAGTCATCCTAGGTGTGGTGTTTGCAGCAGTAGTCTACAACATTTGGATGGAAAGGAACAACAGAAGGTTTCAACAATCCAACAGAAGCGCCCAAGATCGAGCAAAGGAGATTACACTTCAAGTGCACTTTACCGGAATGAAGCAAACAAAATGGTTACTTACTCTGCATACTATTAATACTATCCCTCATGCGATTCTTCACATTTGTAATAACGTTCATCCTTTTTTTATGTGATAGAATTTTAGATTAACAACAATAGTTGTAGAGTATTTTAATTCGATTGTACTTTTGAGATATGTTCTAGAGTACAGAAGAACAGATGATGTAAATAACCATGTGATTGAAATAAAAAAATTTCATTTTTGGAAAAAAAAAAAAGAGGGGTTATTAGGATTTTGCATTTTCTTAATTGGTATAGTGGAAAACAATTGAACAAGACATGATTCTTTTTATGTTATATTCTTGATGAGGTACGACGTCTTTGGTTGTTTTGGGTTGGGGTGGGGGGAAGAGTTTTAAGTTTTTAGTGTTTTGGGACTTCCCTTTTATGTAGAAATTAAATAATTTGAAGCTTTAATGTGATTCTTCAATTTGTTTGGCAACTTATTTTAGTACAGAAAACTAGTGTGGTGTCTCAAAAGGGTATTTTTATCATTGGTTTGGAAAAGTTTTCTTTGTCTTACATTCGAAATAGTCAAACCAAGCATACGTATTTTAAGAAGCAACTAAATTTTGTTATTAAAAATTTATTCAAGACGAGATGCATACCAGTAGCTCCCCAAGGGATAAGACAACGAGAACAATGGGTCATATCAAAGGCTTTAGATGGATATGGCATTTTGATTGTTCCTAGTACACTAATAACAGCAGGAACACCCCTTTCCAGAGCAAACTGAACCTGAGCTTCGTGCGAGTCTCTTGGGGCAAATGACATTGCTATTACATTCCTTTTCCAGAGATAAGTGCCCCAACTTGCAACCTGGCACGATTTGAGAAATTCTTAGCCAAAAACAGCAATAGAGTAACAAAACACTTTCCATGTAGGCAAGACAACGGGGACATTCTTTAGTGAAAAGTTAAGTTTATAAAGCAGGAAAACATACCAACTAGCCTTTTTAGCCTACCTTAATCTTTGCTGTTACCAGAGATTTTGAAGTTAGTGATGACTTGATTCATGTGCTATGTGCTATCAGATGTTGAACTAATTAGAAAATCGCGTCTTTTTGTATATATATTCAAGAATGCACTTTTTATTTATTTATGTTTTCTTTTTTGGTAGAATTCTACAAATCAGTGGCACCAGGTGGACATGTCTTTAAACAAACTACAATTACATGTGCTTCTACTCAAGCTAACCGATCATTTGATCCATCAAATAGTAATAATCCTACTCCTAATACAGGTAATACGTGCCTTTCATTTGTAACATAGCAATTAATTACTAATACGTATACAGGCTAGGAATTATTGCTCGCAACTTTCTTTCACTTCCAAGCAAGTGGAAGGAACTCACAAGAGAGGATAAGGATGCAGCATTAATTAGATTCCATGTAAGGATTCTATATTTTGGTAAATTTTAATACATTGTAAATATGTTAGATTTTAATCTTTTCCGAGCAAAGAAAATTTTGATTGTATTGTGAGTGTCTTCAAAACTTCTCATTTTGTAGGAGAAGTTTGAAATTAACTTGGACGAGCATTACACCAAATACAGTTGTGAGGATATTCTGAAAAATAGAAGCCGACAATGGCGCTACAAATTAAAGAAGCTATTTGAAAGTGCAAGCTCCAAGGAAGAGGCTCGTAAAATTGAAGTGCCAGAGTTGACCCCGGAAAATTGGAATAGGCTCTGTGACATGTGGGCGAATCCAGAGCATAAGGTAATTTCTATTCATATTTGTCTCGTTGGTCTTGGTTTCATATTGTACAACTAAGGTTATTTCAATATTAAATTTTGTAGAGACGATGCGAGATAAACAAGATCAATCGAACAAAGCTAAAATCTAATCATTTCATGGGGTCAAGAGCTTTTGCAGCTGCTCGTGCTGAAATGGTAAGTTACCTTTGCATATGAAAGCTTATGAATTAAAAGTCACATACATATACTTTTATATCCCCGTTTAAAGGAGCATGAGTCTCTTTATAACTTTTCATTAAGCATAAGACTATATCTACTAACTTACATCTGAGGTTCAATCATCCTCCACATTCATTGCTAAGATGATAACTTAGTAATATTTCATATTATTTTCATTTTGTGTAGGGTGTGAATGAACATGGAGGAGTTAAGCCAAATAGGATTGAGTTCTATAAAAGCACCCATTACTCGAGTGAAAAAGAATGGTCATCTTCTGAGACTAACTATGCAAGTAATTTTTTAGTACAATGTCACATGTATTCATTCTATCTAATAATTAATTTAATCGATGTATTGTTAGATAAGGGATGCCTGTTGCTTTTGTTACCCTTTCTTTCTTTCTTTTTCTTTGTTGGATGGTATTATTACCCTTTCTCCTTTCTTGGAGAGTATATGCATATTGCTGAAAGTCTGGGAGCGGAGTTAGCATTCCTTTACTCTGTTTCATCTATTTGATGCTTGTTATTGCTGTTGGCGGAATAATCTATAACTAGCAAATGGAAATCAGTGATTAAACTAGACATTGATAGTTGTGGGATCACATCCCCCATATAATTTTTCTCAAAGTTGATAGAAAGTTATTGGCATTAAAGCCATTAATTAGCAGATGTTTATCTCATGAAGTAACCAGCTTTAAGTTGGTTTAAAAATCACTGTTTATTTGTATCACAATTCAATTATTTGTTCACCAATTAAACTCTACGTCTAACAAGAAGTTATAGTTTATACCAATTATATTTTATTTATATCATGATACCATAAGTATTAACTTAAATTTAGTTTTTCTCTATCTTTTATGTATATATATATATATATGAAGGTAACTATTGGATCAAGACTAATTGCAAGTGAAGTGTCTTGCATTCCTCCACTTTTCAGTCCTAGTTTGGGAGTAATATTTCTCGGTTAAACTTTGATCTTGGACATATTTACTTAATTATGTTTCTTTTAATTTAAGAAGATTTTATTTCAATATTGTTTTAATGTTAGTTTTATGATCAATAGTGAATATTTTTTTTACCTTTGATTTTTTTATTTTTATGTTATTACCTTGATTGTTTTATTATGTTATTTCAAATTCGTATAACGAAAATCTAAAACAAATACGAATATAAACATCATCAAACATTTGTTATTAGTAACAAAAAATTCACTTTGTATAGTTTATAGGAAAATCACATTTTCGTCACGAAAGAAATTAAGTTCGTCATAAATTTAATATACATTTGTAGATAAAAGTTGGTCTTTAGTGACAAAATTATGGTTTTTCAACTACGAAAGACACATAGATTTAGAGACATTTGACGTCGTCACTAATTAAACTAAATATTTTTAGAGACGAAGCGGTTTCATCGACATTAATGCACTTTTTAGTGACGAAATCGTACTATTAAGTATGACTTTTTTGTACTTTTTATGACAAATAAATTCGTCATAAATATTACGTATTTTGGGACAAAAAGAATTTTGTATTTAATACTTTATTATTTAGTGACGAAATACAAAGTTGCCTTTACAAAAGATTGACAAAAAAAATTTGTCACAAAAACTCTTCGGCGATGAAAAGTGAATCATAGGTGACAAAATGAATCATCATTGATAATCAAATTTGTTGTAGTGCCCCCTACCCATCGACCTCCTCCTCTAAACTCCATCAGCCAAAGCAAATTCCACAAGAACAAATAACATGAATTTTCACTATTTTTGTCTATAAAATGTTAATTTTTTTTAGTTTCTAAATTTTGTTTGCACGGATAAATACATAATTCCAACGAACTTTAATCAGCACGTAAAAAAACAACCGAAAAATTGTTGTCTTGTACTGTAGTCATTTCAAATTCACCGGTATTCTCGTCGGTGGCCATGGTTCCGGTCACTAAATTTCTCCTTTATAATTCAGCTTCATTTTCTTATTATTCTTCTCCTAATTTATCTAAAACCCTAACGAAATTTTCTTCCGTTACCTCCGTCTTTACAATTTCAAATTCTTTGGCTTCAGAAGCCGTTACCGGCATCTGCATCAATTAACCTTATTAGAAATTCTATAGAATGTTTTACTTCTGCTCCGATTTTGAAGAGGAAAAGACCGGCTAAATTGGACTTTCCAGTTGTTTCGACAACCTTTGGAAATTTCTCGGCGACTCCGGCAGCGGCGAATTTTGAGGAGGTTGAGGGCGATGAGTATTATGTTTGCTGTAAGTGTGCTAGGAGAGGCCCGATGGAGGATCGTTAATGTGGATCAGGGGGTTAGGTCTGGGGAAGAAGACAAAGAGAGGGAGGGGTTATTTTTTTCTTTTTATTAATTTTTTAATTGGTGTAAAAAGGAAAATTCTTAAAAGTTAGACACGTGGATACTTTATAAAACTTGTAACATGAAAGTTTAATCATTCACGCGCTTGTTTTTATGTGTGTAACGGGCGGATGACACATAGATAAAGTAGTGTGTAATTGACACACTTTTGAAAGGTTTAGTGTGTAAAATAAAACATGTGTTCAACAGGTGTGTAACAGGAATTTGGTCCTAAATTTGATGGATAGAATATGTATTCTGCCTTTATTATTTTTTAAGGTGCGTGAAAAGTCAAACATGCCACGTAAAAGTGAACGGAGGGAGTATTCATTTATGTGAATTGTATTTCCTCTCGCCCTAACAACAACAACAACTATCCAATATATTCCCATAAGGTGGGCTATGAGGAAGGTAATACATACACAGGCATTATCTCTACCCGAAAGGATAGAGAGGCTTCCTCTCGCCCTAGCTTGTGTTTTTTCTTTAAACAATGAGTTTCAGTAAAAGAAAAAAGATAGTGTTTTCCTGATAGATCTATAATTTATAATGCTTTTTAGCAATAAACTTTTTACACAAGAAGAAATTACTTAAATAATCTCGTTTAAAATAAGAGGAAGTCTTTGAAGCCCTCATTGTGGTCCAATATTCTTTTTATTTAGCGGAGATCTAGACCATACGATTTGGAGAATCCGAATATTCTGACCAAAACAGCATCAAGTATAGGGTTTGGTTTTTCTGTCAGTCTTTTCCTCTCAAAGAATCTAATTTCACCCGACGAACGAATGAGTCCGAAACTTAAATAGTGTCTTTTTGGTAAAAAATATATTTTTATTGTTAAAGAAAGTTATATAATTATAATTCGCTGTATAATAAGTGAATTACTGTAACGAAAATTTAGCCATTAAAATTTTAAAAACTAATTTTTTCAATAAAACGCAGCACTATATTGTGAATTAATAAAAAAAATTAATATTTGCAGTATAATATTGGGATCAACACAATTTGATATAAGTATAATGCAGTATTCTTTTATTTGAAACAACCTCTCTATCCAAAAGTAGGGGTAAGATCTACGTACACACTATCCTCCCCAGATCCAACTAAATGAGATTATAAATGGTTGTTGTTGTCGTTGGTATAACGTAGTAGTACACTGCGTTTGCACTGTCATTGGATATCGTGCGTTTTGTGCTCTCTGTCATTGGACATCGTGAATAAATTTCTTAATCCTACCAAACAAATAAAAAAGGCTATATAAAAAGTTATAAAAAAATAGTCATTTCAACAACACATTTTTTATTTCTTTCTTTTGATGCAATGCCTATTTATTATTGTGTATTTTTACTTTTAAAAAAAAAATATATGTGTATGTATGTATATATATATATATTTATGTGTATATATATATATATATATATATATATATATATATATATATATAATAATTTTAAACTATGTATTTCTTATAACTTGTTAGATTCCTTAACTATTTATTTCAATTGTATAAATATTTATTTTCAGGTCAAATTCAAAAAATGATTAACTAAAACTTTATTATTTTTGGTCACATAAAAATATTTAGGCTAAATAATATAGTTCTATCCAAGTTTTATCATAAATTGTATTCGAAAAAATTATTTAAAAATGTAATATTCTTAAAACAGTAAAAATATATTTTATTTTTCAAAAAAGTGCCACATATACAGAAATATCCACGTGGCAGGCGAGTGCACCCACTCTTTTTGCCACATCAACATCTAGGGGGTATGTCTCGACCCAATCCCGATCATGATGACGCCCAACATACTGCTAGGCAAGCCTGACCAACTAACAACCCCAACCCATTTTCTTATAAAGTTTATTATTAGCTAATACAATTAAATTGCCAAATTACCATACTGAAAGTCTGAAACGAGAGTTAAATATGTAGAAATTCAAATGATAATACTACTACATAGCCCTTACAGATTTGGTGTCACATGTCTTGAGCCTCTAGTACAGGTTTAACAGCCTAATACATAATCAATTTAGGAAATGCGGATAAACTAAAAGGGTAGAAGGGAGAGATTCGGGCTGCGGACGCCGTGCAGCTACCTCGATGCTCCCAGATATGAATTGATCGACTGAAAATCCTCACTCAGCCTTTGAAACACCTGGATCTGCAGGCACGGTGCAGGGAGTAATGTGAGTACTCTGACTCAGTGATTAATAAGCATAAATAATGATTGAGAATAAGATATCACAGAATGCTCAAAGCAATCTATAATGCGGCAGTTAAAACAAGTGATATAAAAGCAATAAACCAATGAAAACTAAATATGATAATGCTACAACAGTTAAGCAGTTAAGTGACAAATAGATAAAGAAAATCAACACATAGAACGGTACCCTATAGTACACGGTGCGGCGTGCATCCTGATCCACATATTCGTCGACGGCGCTCATTGGGGGCATGCAGACTTCGGGAGGGGCCCCTTACGGCCCAAACACAATATCAAGCCATCTCGTGGCATCAATCTAAGCCCTTGACCTCACATCAATATCTGTATAACACTGCTGCGGCGCGCAGCACGATCCCATAGTATTCTCACATTTGGCCCTTGGCCATACTTAGTCCAGAAATCATATAAGCCCCTCGGACATTAGTAAAACAGTAGTTCTTAGCTCAAAACATCATTTAATATATCATTTTAGTTTCAAAAATAAAGTAAAAGTGGTTGAGTTGTAAAATAGTGGAAAACGATACGACTAAGTTCAAGTAGTAAGTCAAAACAGTGAGGAAATAGTGATAAAAATTCCCGGAGGGTTCAAATAGTTAGCACGAAGCCCAAATATGGCAATCAATCCAAATAATAATAATAACAAATAAGTTTCAAGCAAATACGCAGTAAAAACATCACTCGGGATGGACCAAGTCACAATTCCCAATAGTAAACGACCCCACGCTCATCATCAAGCGCGTGTCTCAGCTTAATATAACACTACGATGTGCAAATTCAGGATTTCAAACCCTTAGGACATCATTTACATTTATTACTCACCTCAAACCGGCTAAAACTCTAGCTAGCTACGCCTTTGCCACTCAAATCGGCCTTCTCGCGCGTCGAATCTGACCAAAACCAGAATGAATACGTCACAATAGGCTAAGGGAACAAAACCCAAGCGAAAACAATCTAAAATATCAAAAATTCCGAAATTATCAAAATTCGAGCCCCAGACCCATTTCTCGAAACTAAAAAATTTTCACATCAATGAGTTCTTTATCCTTCCACGAGTTCATACCTATCAAAAGTTCTCAAATCCGACCTCACATGGCCCTTCAAAGCCCAATTAAAAATCTCAAAATCCCAAGCCCTAGTTCTTCCATATTTAGCTAAATTTCCAAGAATTTCTAGGTTAATTTCACAATAGAATCATGTTTTATGTTAATAAATCTTACCTCAACTACTTCTCCTTGAATCCCTCTTCATATTTTCCTTAAAGAGCTCTCAAAATACTCAGCTATGGTGGGAAAATGGTTCAAAATCGCTGATGAAATGTTTAAAAACATCACTACCCAGTTCTGGAAATCCTTCATCGCGATCGCGACCAAGGTCCCGCGATCGTGAAGCAATAAATTTGAGCTTCTCAAACGGACACTATGAAAATGCAACGATGGTGCTGCGAACGCGATGCTTTAAATTCCATAACTACGCTAACACGACCCCAATGATGTGAACGCGAAGAGCAAAACGATGGACCCCCAATTACTTATATGCGAACGCAAAATACGGTACGCGAACACGAAGCACAAGCTCAGGGCCCTCTGTGAACACGAGACTTCAAACATGAACGCGAAGACCAAACTAAGACATGCCTCGTTTCCTTCTTCGCGATCGCGAGGTGCCTCAAGCGATCGTGAAGACCAAAAATTATTTGCAACGATTGCTGCAATTTCTGCAATCTTCAAAGTTTCAAAACTTCCCGTTAGCCATCTGAAATCACCCCGAAGACCAGGGGACCTCAACAAGAAGCACCAACACATCCTAAAACCTCACTCAAACTTGTTCCAATCACCAAAGCACCTCAAACAACACCAAAACCATCAAGTCATATCGAATTCCAGCCTAAGCTTTCCAAAAACTTCTGAAACACGCTTTTGATAAAAAAAAACTCAAGCAAACCACGTCCAAATGACCTGAAATTTTGCACACACATCCAAAATCGCATAACAAAGATACAACAACTCTCGGAATTCCATTCCAACTCTCGGATCAAAATCTCAGCTATCAACCGACAATCGCCAAATACTAACTTCGCCAATTCAAGCGTAATTCTACATCGGGCCTCCAATACCACTTTCGATCACATTCCTAAGTCACAAATCACCTCCTGAAGCTAACTGAACTATCGGAACTCACATCTGAGCCCTCTAACTCATAAGTCAATATCCGATTGACTTTTCCAACTTAAGCTTTCTTAAAAGAAACTAAATGTCTCATTTCTTATCAATTCCACTCCAAACGCAAACCAATCAACTCGACCATATAAGACACGGATACGAAGCATAAAGAAGAAGAAAATGGGGGAAACAGATAGGTAACTCATAAGACGACTGGCCGGGTCATCACATCCTCCCCAACTTAAACAAACATTCATCCTTGAACGAGTCAAGAAACATACTAGAAGCCTCAAACAAGTGAGGATATCTGCTCTGCATCCCCAGGTCTCCCAGGTAGCCTCTTCCATGGGCCGACCTCTCCACTGCAGTTTCACTAAAGCTATATCCTTCCACCTCAACTTCCAAACCTGACGACCCAAAATAGTTAATGGCTCTACATCAAAGGTCCAATCATCATCCAACTGAACCGTGCTGAAGTCCAAAACATGAGACGGGTCCCCAATATACTTCCGGAGCATAGAAACATGAAATAGCGGATGCACACTTGACAAGCTGCGCGGCAAAGCTACATATAAGCCACCTCCCTAATCCTCCGAAGTACCTCAAAAGGCCCAATGAACCGCGGACTCAACTTCCCTTTCTTTACAAATCTCATAAAACCCTTCTTAGGAAAAACCTTCAGCAAGATCTTCTTATCAACCATGTAGGACACATCTCGAACCTTCCAGTCCGCATAACTCTTCTAACGCGATTGTGTTGTACGAAGCCTCTCTTGAATCACCTTCACTTTCTGTAAGGCATCCTGAACCAAATTTGTCCCCAATAGCCTAGCCTCGCCGGGCTTGAGCCAACCAACTGGAGATCTACACCGTCTACCATACAAAGCCTCATACGGATCCATATGGATACTCAACTGGTAGCTTTTGTTGTAGGCAAACTCTGCAAGTGGAAAAAACGCATCCCATGCACCTCCAAAATCAATGACACAAACACGTAACATTTCCTCCAATATCTTAATAGTACGCTCAAACTGTCCGTCCGTATGATGATGAAACGTTGTGCTCAACTCCACTTGAGTACCCAACTCTCTCTGCACTACTCTACAAAATTGCGTAGTAAACTGAGTACCTATATCTGAGATGATGGAAACCGGAACACCATGCAGTCGAACAATCTTCCGGATATAAATCCCTGCCAGCCGCTCTAAAGAATAGGTAGTAACACAGGAATGAAGGGCGTAGACTTGGTCAGCCGGTCCATAATCACCCAAATAGCATCAAACTCTTCAAAGTCCGAGGAAGTCCAACCACAAAGTCCATACTGATCCTTTCCCACTTCCACTCGGGAATAACCATCTGCTGAAGCAAGCCACCCAGTCTCTGATGCTCATATTTCACCTGTTCAAAATTGAGACACCGAGCCACAAATCATACAATATCTTTCTTCATTCTTCTCCACCAATAGTGCTGCCTCAAATCCTGATACATCTTCGTGGCACCTGGACGAATATAATACCGCGAGCTATGGGCCTTCTCCAGAATCAACTCTCTAAGCCCATCCACATTGGGCACACAGATCCGGCCCTGCATCCTCAACACACCATCATCACCGATGGTCATCTCTGGCATCATCATGCTAAACACTATCCTGAAGGACAAGCAAATGCAAATCATCATACTGGTGCTCTGTTATGCGATCGTACAAGGAAGATCAAGAAACCACACAAGCCAACACCTGACTGGGCTGCGAAACATGTAATCTCACAAATCGATTGGCCAAGGCCTGAACATCAACTGCAAAGGGTCTCTTCCCAACTAGAATGTATGGAAAACTCCCCATACTTACTTCCTTTCAGCTAAAAGTATCGACCACTACATTGGCCTTTCGTGGATGATAAAGAATAGTAATATCATAATCCTTGAGTGACTCTAACGATCTCCTTTGCCTCATATTATGATCCTTTTGCTTGAACAAATTCTGAAGGCTGCGATGATCAGTGAATACCTCAAAAGATACGCCATACAAATAATGCCTCCAAATCTTCAATTCATGAACTATAGTAGCAACTCCAAATCATGAACATGTATGGGGCTTCAACTGACGAGAAGCATAAACAATAACTCTACCCTCCTGCATAAATACACAACCAATCCCAACTTTCGAAGCATCACAATATACGGTATATGAACCTGAAGTTGATGGCAAAACCAATATTGGAGCTGTGGTCAAAGCTGTCTTGAGCTTCTGAAAGCTCTTCTCACACTTGTCCGACCATACAAATGGAGTACCCTTGTGAGTCAACTTGGTCAAGGGCAATGCTATGGATGAAAATACCTGAACAAACCGGCGATAATAGCCTGCCAACCCAAGAAAGCTACAAATCTCTGTGGCTGATGACGGTCCAGGCCAACTCTGAACCGCCTCTATCTTCTTCAGATCAACTTTAATACCCTCGCTGGACACCACGTGCCCCAAGAAAGACACTGAACTAAGCTGAAACTTAAACTTGGAGAACTTTGCATAAAGCTTCTCCTCCCTCAATCTCTGCAATACCACGTGCAAATGTTCTGCATGCTCTCCTGACTACGCGGGTACACTAGAATATCATCAGTGAATACAATAACGAATGAATCCAGATAAGGCCGAAATACAATGTTCATCAAGTGTATAAACGTTGCTGGGGTATTGGTCAACCCGAAAGACATAACAAGAAACTCGTAATGACCATATATAGTCCTGAAAGCAGTCTTAAAAATATCTGAATCTCTAATCTTCAACTGGTGATAGCTCGAACGGGGATCACTCTTAGAGAACACCCTCGCTCCCTGAAGCTGGTCAAATAAATCATCAATGTGAGGCAAGGGATACTTGTTCATAATTGTTACCTTGTTCAATTACCTATAATCGATGCACATTCTCATTGTGCAATCCTTATTCTTCACAAACAGAACTAGTGTACCCCAAGGTAAACACACTAGGCCGAATGAACCCCTTATCTAGGAGCTCCTGAAGCTGCTCCTTCGACTCTTTCAACTGCAGTGGTGACATACGATACAATGGAATAGAAATGGGCTGAGTGCCCAGCACCAGGTCAATACCACAATCAATATCCCTCTCCGGTGGTATGCCCAACAGGTCTGCAGGAATAACATCAAGAAAATCTCTCACAACTGGAACAGAATCAATGTAGGAGTCTAAGCTCTAACATCCCTCACAAACGCTAGATATGACAGAAAACCTTTTCCAACCATAGCTGGGCCTTCAAGAAAGAGATCACTCTACTAGGAACATAATCAGACACACCACGCCACTCGATCTGCGGTACACCTGGCATAGCCAAAGTGACTGTCTTAGCATGACAGTCTAGAATGTCATGACATGGAGACAAACAATCCATTCCTAAAATACGATAAAAGTCCACCATGCTCAATAACAATAGATCAACTCGGATCTCCAGAACCCCAATAGTCACAACACATGACCAGTACACATAATCCACGACAATAGTATCACCCATTGGGGTAGACACATGAACAGGTAAAGCAAGAAAATTCCGGGGCGTACCAAATAATGAGCAAAATATGAAGACACATAAGAATAATTGGAACTGGGATCCAATAATACAGAGTCATCTATGTGGCAGACTGAAACAATACCTGTAATGACAATATCTGAAGCAATATCATCTGTCCTGCCTGGAATAGCATGGAAATGAGTCTGGCCACCGCCTAATCGACCTTCCATTCTGGGGCGACCCTTGGCTTCCTGACCTTCACCCCTAGCTGGGTGGGTGGGTGGTAAAGTAACTGGAGCAGAAGTCGTGGGCTAACCCCTCTACTGAAACTGACCATCATGAAGTCGAGGGCAGTGCCTCCTCATATGCCCAAACTATCGGCACTCAAAATAACTATCCGGTGCTAGAGATGGGGACTAAAGGGAACCTCTCGCATCAGAATGGCTAGGAGATGCACTCAGCACAGAAGAACCCTGAACTGATTGGGCACGAGATGAACTTTGAGTTGGGAAGGTGCTGAGTGAAGGTTGGCCCTTCTGAGACCCATGATGACCACGACCTGAAGATGCCCATACTCTGGATGGGCCGATCGAGCAGGCTTGAAAAAATGACCTCTACCATATTTGAACTGGCCCCTCGAAGGAGCACCATTGTCACTGCCCGATCCTAGAGGCCTCTTGGCCTTCCTCTCCTCTCGCTCCCTACGGCGAACCGTCTCAATATCATGAGCGATATCAACCACCTCCTCGAACGTAGCACCCAATACTCTCTCTCTCTCTCTAGTCATCAGAATACGAAGATGGTAGTTAAGGCCATTCACAAATCTCATGATCCTCTCATGATCTGGTGGAGTCATCTAAATGGCATGACGGGCCAACTCAAAAAACCTCATCTCATACTGAGTCACGGTCTTATCACCCTGCATCAACCACTCAAACTACCTATGCAGCTCCTCTCTGCGGGACTGTGGCACATACTTCTCCAAGAAGAGATCGTAGAACTGCTACCATGAAAGGGGTGATGCATCGATAGGCCTACGCCTCTCTAAATCCTCCTACCAAGTAAAAGCAGCCCCCGAGAACTAGAAGGTGGTAAATGCCAAACCACTAGAATTAGGAATTTTTGTTGTACGGATCATCCACTGACACTTGTCAAGAAAACCCTGGGCATTCTCTCCCTCAGCACCGCTGAATGACGGAGGATGGAGCCTACCAAACCTCTCAATATGACACTGCTCATTATCCGTCATGGATAGTACTACAAACTCCTGAACTAGTGCAACCGGCTGGGCAGGAGGTGCCTCCGGCGTTTGTAGTCCCTGCACTACCTGCTCAGGTGTGCGAGCAGCACGGGTCTGATTGCCTCTCCGGCCTGTGAAGTAGCTGCTGCGGTAGTGGCTAAAACTGCTTGAGCTAGGCCAATGCAAACTTATAAGATCTGTGCCAAGGCCTCATGAAGTCCTGGAATCACGATGGGCATAGCTTGTGCCTGAACTGGTGTTGCTGGAGCCTGACCCGGAGCTGGGGCAGCTGGTGGATCAACAGGTGCTACTCTCGCTGCTTTGCCTCTGCCATGTCCACCTATGGTGGCCTCAGTGGGTGGCACTGGTGGTCGTCCACATCGTTCGGTAGCTCGCGTACTCATTATCTGTGAGATAATAGAATAATAGAAGTATAGTTCTCGAATCAATAAAGTCGCACGACAAGAATTTCAAGAATGTGAAGTTTTTCCTTAAGGTTCTGCAGCCTCTTGAGGATAACTACAGATGTCTCCGTACCAATCCGCGAGATTCTACTAAACCGGCTTATGACTGGTGAGACCTATGTAACCTAGGCTCTGATACCAACTTGTCACGACCCAACCTCGGTCGTGATGGCGCCCAACACACTACTAGGCAACCTTGACCAACTAACAACCCCAACCCATTTTCTTATAATGTTCATTATTGGCTAACACAATTAAACTGCCAAAATATCATAATAAAAATCTAAAACGAGAGTTAAATATGCAAAAATTCAAATGATAATACTACTACATAGCCGATACAGATCCAACGTCACAAGTATTGAGCCTCTAGTACAGGTTTAACAACCTAATACATAATCAATCTAGGAAATGCTGATAAAATGAAAAGGCAAAAGGGATATATCCGGGCAGCGGACGCTGTGCAGCTACCTCGATGCTCCCTGATATGAACTAATCGACTGAAAATCCTCACTCAGCCTCTACAACACTTGGATCTGCACGCAATGTGCAGGGAGTAATATGAGTACTCCGACCCAGTGAGTAAGAAGCATAAATAATGACTGAGAATAAGAAATCATAGAAGGCTCAAAGTAATCTATAATGCGACAGTTAAAACAACTGATATGAAAGCAATAAACCAATGAAAACTAAATATGGTAATGCTACAATAGTTAAGCAGTTAAGTGACAGATATATAAAGAATCAACACATAGAACGGTACCCTATAGTACCCGGTGCAGCGTGCAGCCCGATCAACATATTCGTCGACGACGCTCACTGGGGGTGTGCAGACTCCAGGAGGGGCCCCTTATGGCCCAAGTGCAATATCAAGCCATCTCATGCCATCAATCTAGGCCCTCGGCCTCACATCAATATCAGTATAACACTGTTGCATCGTGTAGCCCAATCCCATAGTATCCTCACATCTGGCCCTTGGCCATACTTAGTCAAAAAATCATATAAGCCCCTCGGGCATTAGTAAAACAGTAGTTCTCAAACCAAAAATCATTTAATATATCATTTTAATTTCAATAACCGAGTAAAAGTGGATGAGTGGAAAACGATACAACTGAGTTCAAGTAGTAAGTCAAAATAATGAGGAAATAGTGATAAAAATCCCTGGAGGGTTTAAATAGTTGGTACGAAGCCCAAATATGACCATCGGTCCAAATAATGATGATAACAAATAAGTTTCAATCAAATACGCGGTAAAAACATCACTCGGGATGGACCAAGTCACAATCTCCATTAGTAAACGACCACACGCTCATCATCAAGCGCATGTCTCACCTCAATATAGTACTACTATGTGTATTCGGGGTTTCAAACTCTCAGGACATCGTTTACATTCATTACTCAGCTCGAACCGGCTAAAACTCTAGCTTGCTACGCCTTTGCATCTAAAATCAGCCTTATCGCGTGTTGAATCTGACCAAAATGAGAACAAATACGTCACAATAGGCTAAGGGAGCAAAACCCAAGCGAAATCAATCAAAAAGTACCAAAATCCCGAATTAGCAAAACCTGAGCCCCGGAACCAGTTCTAGAAACTTAAAAATTTTCACATCAATGGGTTCCTTATCCTTCCATGAATTCATACATATTAAAAGTTCTAAAATCTGACCTCAAATGACCCTTCAAATCCCAATTAAAAATCTAAAAATCCCAAGCCCTAGTTCTTCCATTTTAAGCTAAATTTCCTTGAATTTCTAGGTTAATTTCACAAGAGAATCACGTTTTATATTCATAAATCTTACCTACAATTACTTCTCCTTGAATCCCTCTTCAATTTTTCCTCAAAGAGCTCTCAAAATACTCAGCTATCGTGGAAAAATGGTTCAAAATCACAGATGAAATGTTTAAAAATCTCACTGCCCCAACTCTGGAAATCCTTCATCGCGATCGCGACCAAGGTGTCGTGATTGCGAAGCACTAAATTCCGGCTTCTCAAAAGAACACTACGCGAACAAAATAATGCTACTGCAAACGCGATGCTTTAAATCCTAGAACTACGCGAATACGACACAATATGAGTACGCGAAGAGCAAAACGCTGGACCCCTAATTACTTATACACGAACGCGAAATACGGTATGCGAACGCGAAGCACAAGCTCAGGACCCTCTGCAAATGCGAGACCAGACGTGAATGCAAAGAACAAACTCAGACCTGCCCAACTTCCTTTTACGCGATCGCGAAGACCAAAAATTGTTTGCAACTGCTGCTGCAATTTCTGCAATCTTTAAAGTCTCAAAACTTCCCATTAGCCATCTGAAATCACCCGGAGGCCTCCGGGACCTCAACCAAAAGCACCAACATATTCTAATACCTCATTCAAACTTGTTCCAATCATCAAAACACCTCAAACAATACCATAACCATCACTTCACATCAAATTCAAGCCTAAGTTTTCCAAAAACTTCCGAAATACGCTTTTGATCAAAATTCTAACTAAACCACGTTCAAATAACCTGAAATTGTCTACACACATCCCAAATCACATAACGAAGCTACAGCAATTCTCGGAATTCTATTCTGACCATTGATCAAAATTTCACCTAGCAACCGAAAATCGCCAAAATACTAACTTCGCCAATTCAAGCCTCATTCTACATCGGGTCTCCAAAACCCCTTCCGATCACACTCCTAAGTCACAAATCACCTCCCAAAGCTAATCGAACCTTAGAAACTCGCATCCGAGCTCTCTAACTCATAAGTTAACATCCGATTGACTTTTCAAACTTAAGCATTCTTAAAAGAGACTAAGTGTCTCCCTTCTTATCTATTCCACTCTAAGCGCAAACCAATCAACTCGACCACATAAGACACAGATAACAAAACATAAAAAAACATAAATGGGGGAAACGAATCAGTAACTCATGAGATGACTGGCCGGATCATCACATAATGTCTCTCAAAAGGCCATGTTGAGAGGGTAATTAAGACTGAATATAATTCGGAAAAAATACTAATAATTTGAACAAAATTTCAGGGTGGTATAAGGTATTTTGCCCTCATAAAACTATAGAGGCTATGAAAATTGTGAAATTGTTTATTCACTTAGGCGACTCAATTTAAAATAATAAGACTTTCACTTCATTATTTTATGACACTACATCCAAAGTCACAAATAACGAAACCAGAGAAAAGCAACAATATGTGAATCTTGAAAATGGAAAGGTCCATACTCTATATGCAACCATCTTCTTAGAGTTCTATTAAGATTTTAACCATTTCCATATATAGCAAACAATCTTCTATGAATTGTTTCCTATACTACAGTCTATGTGATATATTTTTCTTATTAATTTAACATAAACGACATATTTTTATATTTATAAATAATATAATTTTATACTTCTCATTTGGATCTTAATAGATTTTTCAGTTACACAATTCTCCTTAGCTAGTTTTAGATTACAATCTTTTAAAAAAAAATCTTTCTTAAATTTTGTGATCAATCAGTTTCACCAATACAAGGTGTAATATATTATATCAATGGAAGTAAATATGCAAGAGAAGAATGTCATCATAACTAAGAAGGACCAATGAAGAATACATATTATTGTTATGCAGCATACAAGTACCAAAACATGGAAAGATAAGGGGAAATGTATAAGCCTTCTCTTTGTCTCTCCATCTACTCTTACTTTTATAAATATCTGTAACTATTTAATTTTCAGATTTTGTAAAGTTTTTTTTTGGTCCAACAATATTTGAAGATAGGTATTAGTTCCTAAAACGATATCAAATGAATATATAATGATAACTGAATGTAACGATGCGATCGGTCGTTTGAGCTTTTGAACTTTGTTCGTCAATTCTCGGGCATGCCTTGTCCCGTGTTGTGTATTATGACATATGTAAATTGTTGGTTTTGGTTTTCAGGGTGATAAGAATGAATTTGGAAGAACAGTTCTCAATTTGAAGCTTGAAATTTGAAATGTTTGACCAAGATTTGACGTGTTAGTATATGATCTCGGATTTAAGTTTTTATGATTTGGTTAACTCTGTTAGGTGATTGGGACTTTGGAGCGTATCGGAATGTGTTTGGAGGTCCAGAGTAGATTTAGGCTTGAATTGGCGAAATTGAATTTTTTGGCGTTTTCCGGTTGATATGTGAGATTTTGAAATAGGGGTCGGAATGGAATTTAGAGAGTTGCAGTAGTTCCATTGTGTCATTTGAGAGATGTGTGCAAAATTTCATATCATTCGAACGTGGTTTGGTTGGGTTTTTTATCAAAAGCATAATTTAGAAGATTTTGAAATTCTTAGGCTTGAATCCGATGCGAATTCGGTGATGTGGTGTTGTTTTGAGTATTTCGAAGATTGGAACAAATTTGAATGATGTTATGGGCTATGTTGGTATGTTTGGTTGAGGTCCTGGTGTCCTCCGGTGAGCTTCGGATGGTTAAACGAACTATTTCATGCTTTGGAAAATTTGCATATTTTTGAGATTCAGCTATCACCAGAAAAATTCTGATGCGAGGAGTCAAGTTTAGAAGCTCATATCTTGCAATCTATAAGGAATCGGAAGAATTACAAAACATGAAAATTTTATTTCTCGCATTCTAGTTTCCATAAAGTTAAACCATTCATGATTTGGACATTGTATCAAAAAGATAGGATCGATTAAATATGGATGGTGGAGCAGTTTCGACATAATGTTTTGATGCATGGAGCCGACATTAGAAGATCATATATGGAAACTAAAGAGTTATATGATGTAACCTAGAAAATGAAAGATCTTCAAGCCTAGTTTCTAAAATTTCAAACCGTTTGTCATTTGGATACTTCCAGAAGGAGTTATGGGAGTTTTAACAGAAGGTGTACAACAGGGGAAAATGGTAAGAGGATGTACAACCTGTACAGCACAAGGTACAACTCGATGAAGCCTGCCCAAATTGTTTTAAACACGAGTTTTAGCCCATTTCTTTCATTTGGATGATTTTGGAGAGCTCAAGGAGGGATTTTCACCAAGCAACACTAGGAAAGTGATTTCTTCCTATTTTTGAGTTAAATATGTGATCTTACTTGGGTTTAGACATGAAAATCAGTAGAAAAGGTGGAGTTAGGGCTTGAGATTATAAAACCTGTTAGGGATTATTTGAGGGGTCAGACGAACTTTGATTTTCGAGTTCTTTATATGTAAGGACTCGTGAGATGATGAAGAATATTTTGGTATAAAGTTTGTCCAGTTCTGGGATGTGGGCCTGGGGGTCGAGTTTTGTGCTTAAAATCGATACTTTTCAATTGAAATTCATTCGCTTAGCATAATTTGATGATAAAAAATTGAACATGGTAGATTTGGAGCACTCTCGAGTTGGGTTGAGAGGCAAGCGTGCTGCAGAGTAGCTTTTCGGGCTAGTTCGATGTGAGTAATGATGTTAAATGTTGTTTTGAGGCTATGAAATCTTGGATTGCACAACGTCGTGCTATATTAAGGTGAAACACATGCTAGATGACGAGCGTGGGGTCGTGCACTGTTGGTGATTGTGACTTAGTCCATCCCGACCGACTATTTTTAAGTATAATGGGCCGCTAATTGTTTGCTATTATTATACTTTGGGCTAAATGCCATATTTGGGCTTCGTGCCAACGTTTGAAACCCTTAGGTGATTGTTAATGATATTTTCCTCACTGTTTGATTTCATACTTGTGCCCAGTCATGCTATATTTTCACTATTTTAAATACTTAACTATGTTATTCCGTTTTAAACACATTGATTGATATATTTAATGATATTTGAGCTGAGCTTCATATTTTACTGATGCTCGATGGGCTTATGAGATTCTGACAAAGTAAGGACGAAGGCCTGTATTGTGAGGATACTTTTGGGTCAGGCTGCACGCCGTAGCTGTGATATACTAATTATGATAATGAGGCCGAGGGCCTATGATTATGCGCCACGAGGCGTCTTGATATTGATATGAGGCCGAGAGCATATTTATGATGCCACTAGATTGCTTGATATTGCTCTTGGGCCGTAAGGGACCCCTCCAGGAGTCAGCACACCCCCTGCGAGCGCGAGTACCTGTTTTGATGTGAGATATAGCCCGAGGGACGGATTGACATTATGCTCGAGGGGCGAACCTTTATGTACTTATCTTTCTTATTTACCGATCATGTACATGTTTAATTGTGTAATTGTGGCTGAGAGGTGGATCTTCTATGCTTATCTATTCTAATTGCTTGCATTCAATTGCTTAACTATTGAAAAGCCACTTTTAAAGAAGATTAAACTGAGCTAAGATGCTTAAGAGATTTCACAGCTTCATTGCTTTCTTACTGGTTTTGTACTGCTTCTATACATCATGTTGATGTACTCTTCGTGATTTCCTATCACTCACTCTTCATTTATTTTTATTACTCGCTGAGTTGGAAGTATCCACTTTACTCCCTGCACTTTGTGTGTAGATTCAGGTATTTCTCAACCCGATATCGAGTATTGGTTGCTCTTAGGTAGAGTCATCGGAGTTTAGAAAAGTAGCTGCCCGCATTCGCAACACTACTTTTCTACCTCTCGATTCATTAGACTATATTTAATACATTTTTTACTCTAGTTATATTCGTACTTTAATAGATGCTCATGACTAGTTACACCCCATTATCGAGCTATGTTGGGTTTGTTTTTCCGTAAATAATACATTTAACTGCTTATATTTGAGATGTTAACATGTTTATGAGTTAATAATTATTATTTTATTGCTTAAGATTAGAATGGGAATGTGTCGGTTGGCCTTGTATTCACGAGAGGCACCATCATGACCGGGTCCGGGTTTAGGGTCATGACAACTTGGTATTGTGTATGACCCCCTTTTTTCTCTCCCGAGGGAAAGGAATCGGGTTCGCGAATTATGGGTGGAATGACTCTTTTCCCTTTTTGGGGAATTTGGGTTATGGAGTCTGAAGAGTCGCCACCTAATGATTATAGTGCATTAGGACACTTTTTGAGAAAGGAAAAAAGGATATGAAGGAAAACCAGAGTTTGGGTAAGGGCTTAAAATTATCTAGAGGGAAAGGTGTTAGGCTCCCCTTAAAATCCACTAGTGTGGTTCCCGGCCATGCTTAGATGTGACTTTAAGAAGAATAGACGAGCAAAGTTTGCACATAAGAAATGCAAGCAAGTTGACAATTTTGAAAGAAGGATGGCACAAGTAAAAAGGAATTTTAGTTTAAAGAAAATATTTAAATAAAGGAAAAGTAAAGATTGTCCTAGGTTTATCTATAATATAGATCATTGGATGCAATATCCCGCACATATTCCCAAAGAGGGGTCGCTTTATGATATTAGTGCATCGTCATCATCGCCATATTCTACCATTCCCACCTTGTTAAGGTATCTAAGCGCGTTTAGTCTTATTTGCTTATTGCATGCTAATACCCGTCCCGACCTATTAGTCCCGGGGTATTTGGACTTTTAATCCTAAAAGGGGAGAAAGGGGATGAGGGTATATATGGAGTTTAAAAGTAATAATGCTAAGGCGTCAATCAAAACAAATAGCACATAAGTGGAGTAACGAACATACAAAGGCTGCACATAAACCCCTTAAACCATACAACAATTAGTTTAGCATGACTTACAATTACTGATTTGGTCTTAAGCTTAAACTGATAGTAGATAGATTAGTTTAACACATAAAGTTGGATAATAAGTCTGCTTTGAGCCCCTCGGGTCCCGGTTTGTTGGAACATAAAGTATTTTTGAAAAGACCAGTAATTTCAAAAAGCGCTAATTTTAGACAAGGATCCGCAAAGAGGATTTTTGGAAATAGGAAATTGTAATTTTTAGATGTTCAGAATTGGCTTGCAAAATAGCCGAACTACTTAAGAAAAAGTTTTTCGAAAAGCATTGAAGTGCAAAATTGAGAGTTGCAGTAGTTCCATTGTGTCATTTAGAGATGTGTGCAAAATTTAATATAATTCGAACGTGGTTTGGTTGGGTTTTATTATCAAATGCATAATTTAGAAGATTTTGAAATTCATAGGCTTGAATCCGATGCGAATTTGGTATTGTGGTGTTGTTTTGAGTATTTCGAAGATTGGAACAAATTTGAATGATATTATGGGATATGTTGGTATGTTTGGTTGAGGTTCTGGTGTCCTCCGGTGAGCTCGGATGGTTAAACGAACTATTTCATGCTTTGGAAAATTTGCATATTTTGAGATTCAGCTATCACCAGAAAATTTCTGATGCGAGGAGTCTAGTTTAGAAGCTCATATCTTGCAATCTATAAGGAATCGGAGGAATTACAAAACATGAAAATTTTATTTCTCGCAATCTAGTTTCCATAAAGTTAAACCATTCATGATTTGGACATTGTATCAAAAAGATAGGATCAATTAAATATGGATGGTGGAGCAGTTTCGACATAATTTTTTGATGCATGGAGCCGACATTAGAAGATCATATATGGAAACTAAAGAGTTATATGATGTAACCTAGAAAATGAAAGATCTTCAAGCCTAGTTTCTAAAATTTCAAACCGTTTGTCATTTGGATACTTCCAGAAGGAGTTATGGGAGTTTTAACAGAAGGTGTACAACAGAGGAAAATGGTAAGAGGATGTACAACCTGTACAGCACAAGGTACAACTCGATGAAGCCTGCCCAAATTGTTTTAAACACGAGTTTTAGCCCATTTCTTTCATTTGGTTTGGATGATTTTGGAGAGCTCAAGGAGGGATTTTCACCAAGCAACACTAGGTAAGTGATTTCTTCCTATTTTTGAGTTAAATATGTGATCTTACTTGTTGGAAACACGTTTCAAATGCAATATACTAAACGTGTGTTCTTTTGTAGGTTTTGATGAATGTCAAACAAAGCAAAAAGCGATATATAGCAGTGCTCAAGGACAAGCACAAAATGGATGCATTACAAGAAGCTCAAGACAAAGTTTAGAAATGTTATAATTGAGTCAATATTAATTGTGATCTTGATTCCTCAACTTGGCTCATAACATGGCTTCTCTACTAAAATTATTTTTTCAAAATCATGCATATTTAAATTAAGTGTCAAATGATTTTAAACTATGCATATTTACATTTGTTAAAATGTTTTCCAAACATGCCTCAAAAATCTGGGCTAAGATAATCGATTATGTACTTATGATAATCGAGTATCTCTAAGCCAAGACTGCATGACAATCGATTGTGAATTAATGATAATCGATTGTGAGTAAGTCAGTTAACATCAGGTTTTTGCAAACTGCATAACAATCGATTGTGTACTTATGATAATCGATTGTTAACTGAGGCAAAGTTTTCAAAACTCATAAAAATCGATTATGAACTAATGGTAATCGATTAGAATGAGAAAAATGTCTCCCAGTGATTTTAAATAAAATGATAATCGATTGTGGCTTTTGATAATCGATTATATATGAGACAGAGAGTTTTGAAATTAATTAATAATCGATTATTCCATTTGATAATCGATTGTTGAAGCTGACCGTTGTCATATATTTTCAATTACCTTCAGGTAATCGATTGTTGATATTTAACAATCGATGTTTTGCGTAAAATCTGGAAAAGATTTTCTGAACGTTGTTAAAATAATCGATTGTTGATTTCCGAACAATCGATGTTTTATGCCAAAAATTGGAAAGGATTTCTTAACGTTATAAATAATCGATTATTGATTTGAAGTAATCGATTGTTGACGTAAAATCTGGGATTGAATTTTTAATCTGATAGGCAAACAATCGATTGTTTAGTCTTGACAATCGATTGTCACTGAGTAATTTCAGCAATCCTTAATTGGCAATTAGACAACGGTAAGACTGAGTTTTTCACCTATAAATACAGCTTCAACTCAGTGTTTTCATAACAACAACATATACACTTTGAGTATTTTCATTGCTAAAAGCTTTCTTACATTGATCATCATTTTCCATTCATCCATAAAGCTTTTTGAAGAGCCATTCTATTGAGCTAAGTTGTTGTGATCTTGAGCGTACTATTTCTACTCATATCTACTCATTAAGGAGTGCTTTGTAAAGTGAGTGTGTTTTGTGTTTGTAAGAGAATTGCGATTCTCGTTTGTTGAGGAACTTGTGATTCCTCGGTTGAAGTCTTTGGGATTGTTATCCCCGAGCAGTTGAAGTCTTTGGGATTGTTATCCCCGAGCAGTTGAAGTCTTTGGGATTGTTATCCCCGAGCAGTTGAAGTCTTTGGGATTGTTATCCCCGAGCAATTGAAGTCTTTGGGATTGGTATCCCCGAGCAATTGAAGTCTTTGGGATTGTGATCCCCGAGCAACTAGGTGAGGCTTGTGTCCTCAGCTGTAACGGTTTGTTAAGCACCCGTAAGCTTGACAAGTTTAGTGGAAATCTCGAGAGAGTCTCTCGGGGACTAGACTAACCACGTTTGTGGCCAACCAGGATACATCATTGTGTAAGTTTATTCTACTGCACTTGTTTTAATTTCTGCAAAGTTTTTAAATTCCGCACTAAAACGCTTAATATTTTTAAAACGCTATTCACCCCCCCCCTCTAGCGTAAAGCGTATTGTCCAACAATTGGTATCAGAGCCATACTCTCTGAAAAACTTAACCGTTTGAGAGAACCATCCATGGCTTCTACTCTAAATTTCTTTGCAGGAATAGGTGAAGGAGAATGCAGCATGTCGCCTCCAATATTAGACGAAAACGACTACTCAGTCTGGAAATATCAGATGCAAGTTTTTACAATGGCAAACGATTTGTATCCATGGCAAGCTATTAAACACAGTGATCAACTGACGACAAAAGTCGGGAAAGATAAGGTAAGTGAATACAACACTAAAGCTATGAATATATTACATAACGCCTTGAACCAGGAACTTTGGCGAAAAATCTCCCACTATAAAACTGCTAAGGAAATGTGGGACAAACTTGAGGAATTGCACGAAAACACGCCTCAAAAAGCGGTCAGCACAAACGATGAATCAACTGGTCAGTGCCTCATGGCAGACGAAAAAGACGAGGTAAGTACATCTAACGATATGCAAATTGCTTATAACAAACTGCATGATGAGTTGGTAAATGCTTCTAAGACTATTAAAGATTTACAAAGAACTCTTTCTTTACAAGAAGAGGATTTTCAAAAACAACTCTTTTTAAAAGACAAGGACTTTGAAGAACGTCTTTCTTTAGCTCAAAAAGGTGTTGAAAATCTGTCTCGTGATAACGAGAATCTTGCAAATGAAAATCAATTTTTGTTAAATGATAGTATAGAACTTAGACAAGTCATCAAGACTATGCATGAAGCCTCTTGTGTTGATAAATGCTCTACTTGTACTGCTTGTGAGTCCTTAAAACTAGAAAACACAGAACTTAGGAAAACATTAGAAACACGTAGTAAAGAAGTTCCTAAAGTTGTTGAAAAAGAAACGCCTAAGAAATATCAACGGCATAAAAACAAAAACTTCACTACTCCACCTAGAAATAACTCTAAGGTATTAAACAAGCCTAGAACAAATTCTTTTAGACCACCTAGACATTATGCTAGAATGTATGAAAATAAGGGTAGAACTAATATCTTTAGACAACCTAGATCCGAATCTAGGATTCTTGCAAACAAGCCTACAAATAGTAATTTTCGGCAACCAAGAAATAACTCTAGGAACGAGCTTAGACCACCTAGACATGACACTAGGTCCTTCAACAAGTCTAGCACTAATGACTTTAGACCATCTAGATATTATACTAGAAATGAGAACAATATGTCTAGTGTTAATCTTTTTCATTCGCCTAGAACTTTGTTGGCTCAACCTAGGCATCAACACAACCCGAACGTAGTATGTCATTACTGCAATCGTATAGGTCATATTGCACCTATGTGTTTTACAAAGCATAGAGATTCCTCATATTATTATGGTCATTATAGTATGCATAACCCTCAAGGACCCAAAATGGCATGGGTACCAAAAGAGCATTGATTTGTTTTGCAGGTGTGCTTGAAGGAATCAAGTGTAGTGGATGCTCCAAACACTTGACGGGAGACGAATTCAAAATTCCTTCAATTAAAGCACAAAGAAGGAGGAAGAGACGGAAAAGTCGATTTAGGCATTTTTTTTTTCAAAATCGGAAGTATTTTCGAAAAATTTAAAAGACAAAATACAAGGAAGACAAAGGCAAAATTGTGGAAGAAGCTTCTTAAATTGAAGAATGAGCCAAAAGACCAAAATGAACGGAGGATGTTCAAAATCAGGTAATTGGCAAAGTCGAAGGGAAGGTAAGTACCCTAAACCCTCTTAAGAACATCCTAGGACAAAATTCTTAAGAGTTCACGTTTTTCACCCGACTACACTAGTTTCAAAGTTATTATTTCATTTATAGATTACTGACTTGAGCGTCGGAGATGTTTAATTCTATTTTGCAGGTATCCCCCAAAAGGTAAGAGGAAAGTATAAATTGTCTTGATACAAGAAAAATCGATCATAATCGATTATTTATGCTTACAATCGATTATCAGTATCAATAATCGATTATTTGTTGATTCAATTTTTTTTGTCATGAAATCTTGTTGAATGTTTACATTGCTTGATAGAATTAAGTCTCATCATTTTAGCATCCCCCTTCCAAACAATCGATTATTTGTTCTGCCAATCGATTATTTGCCAAAATCCAAACTCTCTGTGAGTGAAATAATCGATTACTATATATTGACAATCGACTATCTTTTTCAAATTTTTTTTCGTTCTGGCGTGTAATCGATGTGTCAGATCATTTTCATTAATGACAATCGATTATTCTATTCAAACAATCGATTATTGAACGGTCAGTGAATTTATTTTTACCGTTTCAGACTTCAAAGCTCTTCAAATCTCTTCAAATCTTTTCAAATAAGTGTAAGATTCATTCCTTCTCTATATATAGGCTGCACATATGCTCTTGTATACTCACTCAAGCCTCCCAAGCATCAAATTATCTTGTTATCTTTGAAAAATCCTAGCACATCCTTTTCAAAAATGTCAAGCCGCAACTCCAAACGTGCTCGTTCCAAACAAGGTGCTTCTTCTTCTCGCCATCCATATCAAGATGGATCGGTTCTATTCTTTGAATCCGATGAAGAGCTCACCCGTTTCTTAACCAAATTTGAGAAATGCCTTATTCTCCCTCCTCGCTTTTCAACAAACGCTCTTGTTGCACCATTCATTCCAGCCGCGAATATGCTAAGAGAGTGCCAACTTTTCAATTTCCTACTCCTTACTCACCCCTACTACAACATTACTTTAGTTGAAGCTTTTTACTCCAACCTTCACAAAGATGATGAGGGTGAACTCGTTACCAATGTTAACGGCATTTCCATTCTAATTTCTGAAGATAACCTCCACCTCATTGCCGGCATTCCGCATGATGGTGAAGACATCTACCAGTACATAAATGATGCCGGGGACATGATTGATGAAGCTAATCTCTTCCGCCAAGCCGGAGTCGCCTATGATGAGTCTTCTTCCCGTCGTCCCACCATAAAGGGTATGGACCCGAATTATCGTTTCATTCTCTATTTCATCACTCGTGTTCTCAAATCCCGTAAACTCAATCACACCACCATTTCCCAAGAGGATGCCAAATTTCTTCATGCCATTATCACCGGTGTTAAAATCAATTGGTGCAAGCTTATTCAATCTCATATGTTCAATGCCACCAGAGATGACATACCTCTCCCCTATGCCCTCTTAATAATGAAATTTCTTGAAGCTTCCGGGGTCAATATTGCTAATGGTCCTCTCAAAAAGAGCACCAAAATCTGGGAAATTTCGGAGTCTTCCTTTCATCATGATGGTGATCATGCTCCCGCTCCTCCTCAAAATCGACAAGCCCGTCGTGCTCATCCTCCTCAGGAGCCTACCCTCCGGACTATCTCTGACCAAATTACTCAATTAACCCGTGAGGTCCATGGTTACTTTGATCACGTGCATTATGCCTATGCTCAGGTGGTGCCATATCAAGCGCCTCCCAATGATGATGAAGGGGATGGGGGGTGATGAATGATGAAATTGTTGTTTTTGATGATGTGAAATTGTTGTTTTTGATTTGTTTTTCCTTGGTTGGTTAGTTGTTGTTCGTTTTATTGTGTTTGGCTCCACCCATGTAATGTTATTTTCCAATAAATAAACTTTTATTTATTTCATATGTTTTTTTTCATATTCTTCCCTTGTATATATTTTTGCTAATGGCAAAAGGGGGAAGAAACGGGATATCAAGAAGTATGCTATATCACTCTCAACTTCATTCATGCTTAAAGTGAGGGGGAACATGAATTGAGGGGGAACATCAAATTGCATACTTTACACTTGTCTTGGATTATCAAAATAATTATTGCATATATCCCGCTTATGTTTGCCATTATCAAAAAGGGGGAAATTGTTGGAAACACATTTCAAATGCAATATACTAAACGTGTGTTCTTTTGTAGGTTTTGATGAATGTCAAACAAAGCAAAAAGCGATATATAGCAGTGCTCAAGGACAAGCACAAAATGGATGCATTACAAGAAGCTCAAGACAAAGTTTAGAAATGTTATAATTGAGTCAATATTAATTGTGATCTTGATTCCTCAACTTGGCTCATAACATGGCTTCTCTACTAAAATTATTTTTCCAAAATCATGCATATTTAAATTAAGTGTCAAATGATTTTAAACTATGCATATTTACATTTGTTAAAATGTTTTCCAAACATGCCTCAAAAATCTGGGCTAAGATAATCGATTATGTACTTATGATAATCGAGTATCTCTAAGCCAAGACTGCATGACAATCGATTGTGAATTAATGATAATCGATTGTGAGTAAGTCAGTTAACATCAGGTTTTTGCAAACTGCATAACAATCGATTGTGTACTTATGATAATCGATTGTTAACTGAGGCAAAGTTTTCAAAACTCATAAAAATCGATTATGAACTAATGGTAATCGATTAGAATGAGAAAAATGTCTCCCAGTGATTTTAAATAAAATGATAATCGATTGTGGCTTTTGATAATCGATTATATATGAGACAGAGAGTTTTGAAATTAATTAATAATCGATTATTCCATTTGATAATCGATTGTTGAAGCTGACCGTTGTTATATATTTTCAATTACCTTCAGGTAATCGATTGTTGATATTTAACAATCGATGTTTTGCGTAAAATCTGGAAAAGATTTTCTGAACGTTGTTAAAATAATCGATTGTTGATTTCCGAACAATCGATGTTTTATGCCAAAAATTGGAAAGGATTTCTTAACGTTATAAATAATCGATTATTGATTTGAAGTAATCGATTGTTGACGTAAAATCTGGGATTGAATTTTTAATCTGATAGGTAAACAATCGATTGTTTAGTCTTGACAATCGATTGTCACTGAGTAATTTCAGCAATCCTTAATTGGCAATTAGACAACGGTAAGACTGAGTTTTTCACCTATAAATACAGCTTCAACTCAGTGTTTTCATAACAACAACATATACACTTTGAGTATTTTCATTGCTAAAAGCTTTCTTACATTGATCATCATTTTCCATTCATCCATAAAGCTTTTTGAAGAGCCATTCTATTGAGCTAAGTTGTTGTGATCTTGAGCGTACTATTTCTACTCATATCTACTCATTAAGGAGTGCTTTGTAAAGTGAGTGTGTTTTGTGTTTGTAAGAGAATTGCGATTCTCGTTTGTTGAGGAACTTGTGATTCCTCGGTTGAAGTCTTTGGGATTGTTATCCCCGAGCAGTTGAAGTCTTTGGGATTGTTATCCCCGAGCAGTTGAAGTCTTTGGGATTGTTATCCCCGAGCAGTTGAAGTCTTTGGGATTGTTATCCCCGAGCAATTGAAGTCTTTAGGATTGGTATCCCCGAGCAATTGAAGTCTTTGGGATTGTGATCCCCGAGCAACTAGGTGAGGCTTGTGTCCTCAGCTGTAACGGTTTGTTAAGCACCCGTAAGCTTGACAAGTTTAGTGGAAATCTCGAGAGAGTCTCTCGGGGACTGGACTAACCACGTTTGTGGCCAACCAGGATACATCATTGTGTAAGTTTATTCTACTGCACTTGTTTTAATTTCTGCAAAGTTTTTAAATTCCGCACTAAAACGCTTAATATTTTTAAAACGCTATTCACCCCCCCCCCCTCTAGCGTAAAGCGTATTGTCCAACAATTGGTATCAGAGCCATACTCTCTGAAAAACTTAACCGTTTGAGAGAACCATCCATGGCTTCTACTCTAAATTTCTTTGCAGGAATAGGTGAAGGAGAATGCAGCATGTCGCCTCCAATATTAGACGAAAACGACTACTCAGTCTGGAAATATCAGATGCAAGTTTTTACAATGGCAAACGATTTGTATCCATGGCAAGCTATTAAACACAGTGATCAACTGACGACAAAAGTCGGGAAAGATAAGGTAAGTGAATACAACACTAAAGCTATGAATATATTACATAACGCCTTGAACCAGGAACTTTGGCGAAAAATCTCCCACTATAAAACTGCTAAGGAAATGTGGGACAAACTTGAGGAATTGCACGAAAACACGCCTCAAAAAGCGGTCAGCACAAACGATGAATCAACTGGTCAGTGCCTCATGGCAGACGAAAAAGACGAGGTAAGTACATCTAACGATATGCAAATTGCTTATAACAAACTGCATGATGAGTTGGTAAATGCTTCTAAGACTATTAAAGATTTACAAAGAACTCTTTCTTTACAAGAAGAGGATTTTCAAAAACAACTCTTTTTAAAAGACAAGGACTTTGAAGAACGTCTTTCTTTAGCTCAAAAAGGTGTTGAAAATCTGTCTCGTGATAACGAGAATCTTGCAAATGAAAATCAATTTTTGTTAAATGATAGTATAGAACTTAGACAAGTCATCAAGACTATGCATGAAGCCTCTTGTGTTGATAAATGCTCTACTTGTACTGCTTGTGAGTCCTTAAAACTAGAAAACACAGAACTTAGGAAAACATTAGAAACACGTAGTAAAGAAGTTCCTAAAGTTGTTGAAAAAGAAACGCCTAAGAAATATCAACGGCATAAAAACAAAAACTTCACTACTCCACCTAGAAATAACTCTAAGGTATTAAACAAGCCTAGAACAAATTCTTTTAGACCACCTAGACATTATGCTAGAATGTATGAAAATAAGGGTAGAACTAATATCTTTAGACAACCTAGATCCGAATCTAGGATTCTTGCAAACAAGCCTACAAATAGTAATTTTCGGCAACCAAGAAATAACTCTAGGAACGAGCTTAGACCACCTAGACATGACACTAGGTCCTTCAACAAGTCTAGCACTAATGACTTTAGACCATCTAGATATTATACTAGAAATGAGAACAATATGTCTAGTGTTAATCTTTTTCATTCGCCTAGAACTTTGTTGGCTCAACCTAGGCATCAACACAACCCGAACGTAGTATGTCATTACTGCAATCGTATAGGTCATATTGCACCTATGTGTTTTACAAAGCATAGAGATTCCTCATATTATTATGGTCATTATAGTATGCATAACCCTCAAGGACCCAAAATGGCATGGGTACCAAAAGAGCATTGATTTGTTTTGCAGGTGTGCTTGAAGGAATCAAGTGTAGTGGATGCTCCAAACACTTGACGGGAGACGAATTCAAAATTCCTTCAATTAAAGCACAAAGAAGGAGGAAGAGACGGAAAAGTCGATTTAGGCATTTTTTTTTTCAAAATCGGAAGTATTTTCGAAAAATTTAAAAGACAAAATACAAGGAAGACAAAGGCAAAATTGTGGAAGAAGCTTCTTAAATTGAAGAATGAGCCAAAAGACCAAAATGAACGGAGGATGTTCAAAATCAGGTAATTGGCAAAGTCGAAGGGAAGGTAAGTACCCTAAACCCTCTTAAGAACATCCTAGGACAAAATTCTTAAGAGTTCACGTTTTTCACCCGACTACACTAGTTTCAAAGTTATTATTTCATTTATAGATTACTGACTTGAGCGTCGGAGATGTTTAATTCTATTTTGCAGGTATCCCCCAAAAGGTAAGAGGAAAGTATAAATTGTCTTGATACAAGAAAAATCGATCATAATCGATTATTTATGCTTACAATCGATTATCAGTATCAATAATCGATTATTTGTTGATTCAATTTTTTTTGTCATGAAATCTTGTTGAATGTTTACATTGCTTGATAGAATTAAGTCTCATCATTTTAGCATCCCCCTTCCAAACAATCGATTATTTGTTCTGCCAATCGATTATTTGCCAAAATCCAAACTCTCTGTGAGTGAAATAATCGATTACTATATATTGACAATCGACTATCTTTTTCAAATTTTTTTTCGTTCTGGCGTGTAATCGATGTGTCAGATCATTTTCATTAATGACAATCGATTATTCTATTCAAACAATCGATTATTGAACGGTCAGTGAATTTATTTTTACCGTTTCAGACTTCAAAGCTCTTCAAATCTCTTCAAATCTTTTCAAATAAGTGTAAGATTCATTCCTTCTCTATATATAGGCTGCACATATGCTCTTGTATACTCACTCAAGCCTCCCAAGCATCAAATTATCTTGTTATCTTTGAAAAATCCTAGCACATCCTTTTCAAAAATGTCAAGCCGCAACTCCAAACGTGCTCGTTCCAAACAAGGTGCTTCTTCTTCTCGCCATCCATATCAAGATGGATCGGTTCTATTCTTTGAATCCGATGAAGAGCTCACCCGTTTCTTAACCAAATTTGAGAAACGCCTTATTCTCCCTCCTCGCTTTTCAACAAACGCTCTTGTTGCACCATTCATTCCAGCCGCGAATATGCTAAGAGAGTGCCAACTTTTCAATTTCCTACTCCTTACTCACCCCTACTACAACATTACTTTGGTTGAAGCTTTTTACTCCAACCTTCACAAAGATGATGAGGGTGAACTCGTTACCAATGTTAACGGCATTTCCATTCTAATTTCTGAAGATAACCTCCACCTCATTGCCGGCATTCCGCATGATGGTGAAGACATCTACCAGTACATAAATGATGCCGGGGACATGATTGATGAAGCTAATCTCTTCCGCCAAGCCGGAGTCGCCTATGATGAGTCTTCTTCCCGTCGTCCCACCATAAAGGGTATGGACCCGAATTATCGTTTCATTCTCTATTTCATCACTCGTGTTCTCAAATCCCGTAAACTCAATCACACCACCATTTCCCAAGAGGATGCCAAATTTCTTCATGCCATTATCACCGGTGTTAAAATCAATTGGTGCAAGCTTATTCAATCTCATATGTTCAATGCCACCAGAGATGACATACCTCTCCCCTATGCCCTCTTAATAATGAAATTTCTTGAAGCTTCCGGGGTCAATATTGCTAATGGTCCTCTCAAAAAGAGCACCAAAATCTGGGAAATTTCGGAGTCTTCCTTTCATCATGATGGTGATCATGCTCCCGCTCCTCCTCAAAATCGACAAGCCCGTCGTGCTCATCCTCCTCAGGAGCCTACCCTCCGGACTATCTCTGACCAAATTACTCAATTAACCCGTGAGGTCCATGGTTACTTTGATCACGTGCATTATGCCTATGCTCAGGTGGTGCCATATCAAGCGCCTCCCAATGATGATGAAGGGGATGGGGGGTGATGAATGATGAAATTGTTGTTTTTGATGATGTGAAATTGTTGTTTTTGATTTGTTTTTCCTTGGTTGGTTAGTTGTTGTTCGTTTTATTGTGTTTGGCTCCACCCATGTAATGTTATTTTCCAATAAATAAACTTTTATTTATTTCATATGTTTTTTTTCATATTCTTCCCTTGTATATATTTTTGCTAATGGCAAAAGGGGGAAGAAACGGGATATCAAGAAGTATGCTATATCACTCTCAACTTCATTCATGCTTAAAGTGAGGGGGAACATGAATTGAGGGGGAACATCAAATTGCATACTTTACACTTGTCTTGGATTATCAAAATAATTATTGCATATATCCCGCTTATGTTTGCCATTATCAAAAAGGGGGAAATTGTTGGAAACACGTTTCAAATGCAATATACTAAACGTGTGTTCTTTTGTAGGTTTTGATGAATGTCAAACAAAGCAAAAAGCGATATATAGCAGTGCTCAAGGACAAGCACAAAATGGATGCATTACAAGAAGCTCAAGACAAAGTTTAGAAATGTTATAATTGAGTCAATATTAATTGTGATCTTGATTCCTCAACTTGGCTCATAACATGGCTTCTCTACTAAAATTATTTTTCCAAAATCATGCATATTTAAATTAAGTGTCAAATGATTTTAAACTATGCATATTTACATTTGTTAAAATGTTTTCCAAACATGCCTCAAAAATCTGGGCTAAGATAATCGATTATGTACTTATGATAATCGAGTATCTCTAAGCCAAGACTGCATGACAATCGATTGTAAATTAATGATAATCGATTGTGAGTAAGTCAGTTAACATCAGGTTTTTGCAAACTGCATAACAATCGATTGTGTACTTATGATAATCGATTGTTAACTGAGGCAAAGTTTTCAAAACTCATAAAAATCGATTATGAACTAATGGTAATCGATTAGAATGAGAAAAATGTCTCCCAGTGATTTTAAATAAAATGATAATCGATTGTGGCTTTTGATAATCGATTATATATGAGACAGAGAGTTTTGAAATTAATTAATAATCGATTATTCCATTTGATAATCGATTGTTGAAGCTGACCGTTGTTATATATTTTCAATTACCTTCAGGTAATCGATTGTTGATATTTAACAATCGATGTTTTGCGTAAAATCTGGAAAAGATTTTCTGAACGTTGTTAAAATAATCGATTGTTGATTTCCGAACAATCGATGTTTTATGCCAAAAATTGGAAAGGATTTCTTAACGTTATAAATAATCGATTATTGATTTGAAGTAATCGATTGTTGACGTAAAATCTGGGATTGAATTTTTAATCTGATAGGCAAACAATCGATTGTTTAGTCTTGACAATCGATTGTCACTGAGTAATTTCAGCAATCCTTAATTGGCAATTAGACAACGGTAAGACTGAGTTTTTCACCTATAAATACAGCTTCAACTCAGTGTTTTCATAACAACAACATATACACTTTGAGTATTTTCATTGCTAAAAGCTTTCTTACATTGATCATCATTTTCCATTCATCCATAAAGCTTTTTGAAGTGCCATTCTATTGAGCTAAGTTGTTGTGATCTTGAGCGTACTATTTCTACTCATATCTACTCATTAAGGAGTGCTTTGTAAAGTGAGTGTGTTTTGTGTTTGTAAGAGAATTGCGATTCTCGTTTGTTGAGGAACTTGTGATTCCTCGGTTGAAGTCTTTGGGATTGTTATCCCCGAGCAGTTGAAGTCTTTGGGATTGTTATCCCCGAGCAGTTGAAGTCTTTGGGATTGTTATCCCCGAGCAGTTGAAGTCTTTGGGATTGTTATCCCCGAGCAATTGAAGTCTTTGGGATTGGTATCCCCGAGCAATTGAAGTCTTTGGGATTGTGATCCCCGAGCAACTAGGTGAGGCTTGTGTCCTCAGCTGTAACGGTTTGTTAAGCACCCGTAAGCTTGACAAATTTAGTGGAAATCTCGAGAGAGTCTCTCGGGGACTGGACTAACCACGTTTGTGGCCAACCAGGATACATCATTGTGTAAGTTTATTCTACTGCACTTGTTTTAATTTCTGCAAAGTTTTTAAATTCCGCACTAAAACGCTTAATATTTTTAAAACGCTATTCACCCCCCCCCCCTCTAGCGTAAAGCGTATTGTCCAACATTACTTGGGTTTAGACATGAAAATCAGTAGAAAAGGTGGAGTAAGGGCTTGAGATTATAAAACGTGTTAGGGATTATTTGAGGGGTCAGACGAACTTTGATTTTCGAGTTCTTTATATATAAGGACTCGTGAGATGATGAAGAATATTTTGGTATAAAGTTTGTCCAGTTCTGGGATGTGGGCCTGGGGGTCGGGTTTTGTGCTTAAAATCGATACTTTTCAATTGGAATTCATTCGCTTAGCATAATTTGATGATAAAAAATTGAACATGGTAGATTTGGAGCACTCTGGAGTTGGGTTGAGAGGCAAACGTGCTGCAGAGTAGCTTTTCGGGCTAGTTCGATGTGAGTAATGATGTTAAATGTTGTTTTGAGGGTATGAAATCTTGGATTGCACAACGTCGTGCTATATTAAGGTGAAACACATGCTAGATGACGAGCGTGGGGTCGTGCACTGTTGGTGATTGTGACTTAGTCCATCCCGACCGACTATTTTTAAGTATAATGGGCCGCTAATTGTTTGCTATTATTATACTTTGGGCTAAATGCCATATTTGGGCTTCGTGCCAACGTTTGAAACCCTTTAGGTGATTGTTAATGATATTTTCCTCACTGTTTGATTTCATACTTGTGCCCAGTCATGCTATATTTTCACTATTTTAAATACTCAACTATGTTATTCCGTTTTAAACACATTGATTGATATATTTAATGATATTTGAGCTGAGCTTCATATTTTACTGATGCTCGATGGGCTTATGAGATTCTGACAAAGTAAGGACGAAGGCCTGTATTGTGAGGATACTTTTGGGTCGGGCTGCACGCCGTAGCTGTGATATACTAATTATGATAATGAGGCCGAGGGCCTGTGATTATGCGCCACGAGGTGTCTTGATATTGATATGAGGCCGAGAGCATATTTATGATGCCACTAGATTGCTTGATATTGCTCTTGGGCCGTAAGGGACCCCTCCAGGAGTCTGCACACCCCCTGCGAGCGCGAGTACCTATTTTGATGTGAGATATAGCCCGAGGGACGGATTGACATTATGCTCGAGGGGCGAACCTTTATGTACTTATCTTTCTTATTTACCGATCATGTACATGTTTAATTGTGTAATTGTGGCTGAGAGGTGGATCTTCTATGCTTATCTATTCTAATTGCTTGCATTCAGTTGCTTAACTATTGAAAAGCCACTTTTAAAGAAGATTAAACTGAGCTAAGATGCTTAAGAGATTTCACAGCTTCATTGCTTTCTTACTGGTTTTGTACTGCTTCTATACATCATGTTGATGTACTCTTCGTGATTTCCTATCACTCACTCTTCATTTATTTTTATTACTCGCTGAGTTGGAAGTATCCACTTTACTCCTTGCACTTTGTGTGTAGATTCAGGTATTTCTCAACCCGATATCGAGTATTGGTTGCTCATAGGCAGAGTCATCGGAGTTTAGAAAAGTAGCTGCCCGCGTTCGCAACACTACTTTTCTACCTCTCGATTTCATTAGACTATATTTAATACATTTATTACTCTAGTTGTATTCATACTTTAATAGATGCTCATGACTAGTTACACCCCATTATCGAGCTATGTTGGGTTTGTTTTTCCGTAAATAATACATTTAACTACTTATATTTGAGATGTTAACATGTTTATGAGTTAATAATTGTTATTTTATTGCTTAAGATTAGAATGGGAATGTGTCGGTTGGCCTTGTATTCACGAGAGGCACCATCATGACCGGGTCCGGGTTTAGGGTCATGACAACTTGGTATTGTGTATGCCCCCCTTTTTTCTTTCCCGAGGGAAAGGAATCGGGTTCGCGAATTATGGGTGGAATGACTCTTTTCCTTTTTTGGGGAATTTGGGTTATGGAGTCTGAAGAGTCGCCACCTAATGATTATAGTGCATTAGGACACTTTTTGAGAAAGGAAAAAAGGATTTGAAGGAAAACCAGAGTTTTGGTAAGGGCTTGAAATTATCTCGATGGGAAGGTGTTAGGCTCCCCTCAAATCCACTAGTGTGGTTCCCGGCCTTGCTTAGATGTGACTTTATGAAGAATAGACGAGCAAAGTTTGCACATAAGAAATGCAAGCAAGTTGACAATTTTGGAAGAAGGATGTCACAAATAAAAAGGAATTTTAGTTTAAAGAAAATATTTAAATAAAGGAAAAGTAAAGATGGTCCTGGGTTTAACTATAATATAGATCATTGGATGCAATATCTCGCACATATTCCCAAAGAGGGGTCGCTTTATGATATTAGTGCATCGTCATCATCTCCATATTCTTCCATTCCCACCCTGTTAAGGTATCTAAGCGCGTTTAGTCTTATTTTCTTATTGCATGCCAATACCCGTCCCGACCTATTAGTCCCGGGGTATTTGGACTTCTAATCCTAAAAGGGGAGAAAGGGGATGAGGGCATATATGGAGTTTAAAAGTAATAATGCTAAGGCGTCAATCAAAACAAATAGCACATAAGGGGAGTAACGAACATGCAAAGGCTGCACATAAACCCCTTAAACCATACAACAATTAGTTTAGCATGACTTGCAATTACTGATTTGGTCTTAAGCTTAAACTGATAGTGGATAGATTAGTTTATTTTATCACATAAAGTTGGATAATAAGTCTGCTTTGAGCCCCTCGGGTCCCGATTTGTTGGAACATAAAGTATTTTTGAAAAGACCAGTAGTTTCAAAAAGCGCTAATTTTAGATAAGGATCCGTAAAGAGGAGTTTTGGAAATAGGAAATTGAAATTTTTAGATGTTCAGAATTGGCTTGCAAAATAGCCGAACTACTAAAGAAAAAGTTTTTCGAAAAGCATTGAAGTGCAAATTTAGGCAGATGACCAAAAAGTTGATTTCAAAAAGATGCAAGTTGGAATTTGAAAAGAGTCTATGAGTGTAAAATAGTGCAAAGAAAAGACTTGGCCACGTTTCAGAAGCAGCCAGATTTGGACAAGCCTTTTTGAAAGAGTTTAAATTAGGAGAGTTGAACCCTATAGGCATGATATCTATATATTGATTTGTTGCTGCTTTTAAAACATTTGAGGGACCTACTGTTTGCCCAGCGTTTTCATGCAGTTCCTATAGACATGATTTCTATTATGCTTGCAATACAAAAATCCTATAGGCATGATTTCTAGATGCAATGTTAAAATCCTATAGGCATGGTTTAAGTGATTTGCAGTATTGAAATCCTATAGGCATGATTTCTAGATGATTAGCAATATTGAAATTCTATAGGCATAGTTTCTACTCATTGATTGATGCAACAACATAAACTACTCCCACACCCTTTTACTATATTCCCCAAGTCTTTTACAAAGTGATTACAAAAAATGGAAGGAAAATAAATACATAAAAACGGACCCGAGGAAGCCCAAAGCAACCTTAATGTCCAACGCATGTATTTTAACAAATCCGGGTTCCAGATTCCAAGGCCTTCTCTTAGAGTGTTTCAAAGTTCCAAGGGCTTTCAGGAAGCCCAGGCAATGCTTACACCCTAAAAAATGATTAGAGTAGTGCAATGTGTAGAATTACCAGCCCTTAGGCATCCAAGTTCAGAGGGAACTATAGGATCCCTAAGCATGGCTTTACTACAGGGAGGTAGAACTTAAAGAACTAAGAGTAAGTGTAAAAGTGAGGGAATTATGGGAAACCGTAGCAAAGGGTGGTCATAGCTAGCCATGAATGGGAGTGGCACACCCCTAACCCTTTACATGGCTTGAACAAATAAGAGCAGACTTGAGAAAGTCAGACTTAGGTCTGTATGGTGATTAGGACACCACCAGACCGGAGTCAAGCTCAACACATAATTGGGGTTAAGGAAATGAGATTGATTTGAGTATAGATTTAGAGAAACCTGATTCTACACGAGGGGTGGCAATAGAGTGCCACCCTAGTCTGAAACAATACTCACATACAAAGAGGAACTAAAGGGAAGGGGGATTACATGAAAGCATTTGTAAGAAACAGAATTAAGCTAAAGGGACTTGGGGGAAGGGATGTACAGGAAAGTACTCATACAAGCATACAACATCAAAAACATAGCGATATGGGGTAGGGATATACATGATGAAGTTTAATTGCATAATATAAGAAATTCAAGTACAGACATGCATGTGATACACACGAAAGAGATAGGTAAACACATAGTTTTTGGAGATGGTATTTAAATCATGGACCTACCAGTTTCAAACTCAAATAGTAAAGCAGGTAGGGAAGATAGAACCTTATAGTTTAGCCTTGGTTTTCAGCCGGCTAAACCCAAGCAGCAGAACAAGTAGCAGAGAAGAGAAGAAAGAATTTTGTGTGATTGTGAACTTGTAAAAATGTTCGTGTGTTTGAAGTAAAAAGGGTGGGGGGTTTTATATTTTGAAAGTAAGCAGCAAATAAGGCAAGAAAATAACTTCAGTACCAAATCATAATCAATTAGGAGAAAAGACTCCCTTTAATTAAGGAGTCGAACTTGAGGTAAATAAACATAATTCCATTTATGGAAAAAAATGAAGAATAAGTTGCGAAACAAAGGGTAAATACATATAAGATTTTGAAAGATGCACGATTTGAAGCAAATAAGGCAAGAATAGAATCACCAATCACACAGTAGATTAAGGAAATAGGGATTCGAATTGATATTTAATTTAGTCAGTGTCCCAATCAGTCAAAGGGAGAATCGAAATAGGTTCATAGGAAATCAACACCCCCATAATTAGGATTATTTTGAAAAGGGGAAGTCTGACTATGAAAAGATGCACAAGTTCATCATGCGAGGCTAAAACTAAGATAGTCATGTAATCAAAGAGTAGAAAACATAGGCATGAAATGGAATTAGAAGTTCTTGAGGCGAGTTTAAACAGTTAGAGTTTTGAAATTAAACAAGCAGTAGACAATCACAAAAAAACTCGAAAACCCCCCAAAATCTAGGGTTTTCATCACATTTGAATGTCAAGAAGAAATCATAGGTGAAGAAAAACACAGAAAGAACATAAACATTTACGAAAAGCATAAGGAAAGCATAGAACACAGTGAAGGAGTTACTCGAAAACCCTAGAAAAATCATGTTAAAGAAAATATATAGGAGCCATAGTAAAAAATACTTAAGAATTATAGCAAAAGTAAAATAAATCACAGTAGAGCAAATAAAACAAAGAATCGGAGAAACCCTAAGCTTTAAGGAGATGAACAGTTCGAAAACAAAGTCGGTAAAAAAATGTGGGAAACACTTTGAAATCTAGGAAAATAGCGTAGATCTGAAGTAGATCTTAAAGAGAAACACATAAGAAAACCTTGGAGACTTAGGGTTTCAGAGAAAACCCTAGAGAACGAGAAAGGCTGTAGCGGACTAATTTTGAGTCGAAAATGGACTCACAATGCTAAGACTCGCCGGAGAGAGACCGACATGGCTGTAGAACTCAAGTCGGAAGACCTCTAAGCCGGTGGTCTTAGTGATAGGGCTTCGATCTTTGAACAGATAGTGTCATAGAAGGGAGTGGGGATGAGTATAGGTTGCACGAAGCTTGGAAGGCCATGGTTTCCGGTGAAACATGGTCGGAGAAGGGCTAGGGTTTCGGGGTGGTTGAGAGAGTTTTGGGAATGAAAGGGTTTCAGGGGCGGCTGCCTGTGTAAAATGGCTAAGGTTAGGGGCGTCTTTGGTTTAATTAAAGGAAGGGGAGACGTGGACCGTTGATCTAAATGATCAACATTCACGATTTAAAATGGGGATCCGGGCGGGTTTATTCAGTTGGGTTTGGGTCGGGTTATTTATTAAATTGGGTTGTGTAATCGGGGGTTGTATTAGGGCGGAAATTAGGAGAGAATTGAAATTAAAAAGGGCTATAATTTAAATAGCCAATTTTCACCAATTTGAATTTTATAATATAGTAAAAATGTTAAAAATAAAATTTAAAATGCTGAGTTAATAGTCAATGCATAAGTATTAATTAAAAATATTGTAGAAATGATTTTGTGACTACAAAGGCTATTAAATCGAGAAATAATCTAAAACTGCAATTTCGTACAATTTTAGTTTAAAAATATCAAATGGACTTGTAAAAATATGTAAAAAATCATATCAAATATATTTTTGTATAAATGCGAGAATATAATATATTATTCACCAAAATGAAAACTTTTGAGAATAATTATTGGATTTTATACTGCAAAATAGACTATAAATTGGTTTTAAATATCTTGAAAAATGGAAAAAATACCAAAACCTTTGTAGATGCTTATATATGCTATTTTTGAGAATATTATTACTATGAAAATATATAGGGGAAAATTGAGTATCAACAGCTGTCTCTCTTTACCCGAAGAGGGTAAAAGAGTTGTCGGGTAAAGATAAGATGGCCAATTTTGACCGGAGACGGCGATTGTAAAAGCATATTGACCGCGCTATGGTATCTGAGCTGCTTACATATCCCTGGTTTTACAGGAATCAGGCCATATGTATTTCAGGAACCATTGACGGAACATGCCGATGATAATTCGAAAAAAAAAACAGACGCGATGGTTAGATCTGAGAAGGTGCTTGGAATCAGACAAACTGCGGAGAACTGAAGCGGGATTTCTCCTGCTGAGACGGTCGTAAGCCAGTTGGAACACCTACAAGTGCATGATGTGTGTATATATTTGGGTAATCTAAACGTGATGCAAGTTCCCATTGGACCATGAATGTTTGTCTTTGGACGGTTTGGATGACGTCCTCAGACTATGATGTCCTGGGCCATGAAAAGCATAAAAGTAAGGGTTCATAGGCCATGAAATGATGTTCTTAGGCTATGCAGATGGTGCCTTCGAACTATGATGCCTTTGAACGAGTTGGCAATCTTTTAGCCCATGAGAAAGTGGCAATCTTTCAGCCAAATGAATGCATAGGGTGGCGATCTTTCAGCCAGCGCGAGAATTTAAAAAATAGGTGGAGATATTTCAGCTGAATGAGAATTTAAAATGCAGGTGGCGATGTTTCAGTAGTCGAAAAATAAAGTGGCGATATTTTAACCATTCACGGTGGAGACAATGCTTAGTCTCGAAAGGAAGATAAGAGCCTTGTGCAATCGGAGGTAGAGCTTAACCTCAGAAGGCAGAGAGTAGCCTTATGCAAAGTGTATATGGAGACAGAGCTTAGTCTCGAAAGGCCGATAATAGCCTCATGCAATGTGGAGGTAGGGCTTAACCTTGGAAGGCATAGAGTAGCCTTATGCAAAAATGCAGATGGAGACAGAGCTTAGTCTCGAAAGGCAGATAGTAGCTTTATGCAATGTGGAGGTAGGGCTTAACCTCAGAAGGTAGAGAGTAGCCTTATGCAAAAATTGAGATGGAGACAAAGCATAGTCTCGAAAGGCAGATAGTAGCCTTATGCAGGATGGATGTAGAGCTTAACCTCGGAAGGCAGAGAGTAGCCTTATGCAAAAATGCAGATGGAGACAGATCTTAGTCTCGAAAGGCAGATAGTAGCCTTATGCAGGATGGAGGTAGAGCTTAACCTCGGAAGGCAGAGAGTAGCCTTATGTAAAAATGCGGATGGAGATAGAGCTTAATCTCAAAAGGCAGATAATAGCCTTATGCAAATGCAGGAATGTAAAGGAGAAAATGGTAGTAGGTTTCTTAGCTGATAGACAGTTTTGCGATATTAGGACTGCTTGGGAGTGTGGATAGTGAACCTATGAGGGTTTCGATCCTGAAGAGCGAATGTATTTTGATCTGTAACCTGAGTTCCTTCAACCAAAGAAAAATCATGAGTTCTGTGGGGGGAGATTAGCTCATATCCTCTAGCTCTTGGCGTCGTGTACCATAGGGCTAGCGTTGCTAAACGATGGTGATGAAAATGATATTTATGCGTGACTTAGTAAATATAATGCAAGTACGTATATATGAAAAATTATTTTATTTTGGGTGAATTGATGACTACAATGTGGTTCAAGACACAGCAACTTCGCTTGTTCTGGAATTTTGAGGGTCATCCTCAAATTTCTGCCCCAGTTTACTAGGCTGGTGCTGCTGGCGAATGTGCTGAATAACTTAACGTGGAATAATTCCAGAATTTTGAGGGTCCTCCTCAAAATTCTGCCCCGGTTTACTGGGTCGGTGCTGATGAAGCGACTGAAACTTACTTCGAAATTTTGAGCGTCCTCCTCAAAATTCCAATAGTGGGGGGAAAATGGGATTTTTATTAAATGTGACCGAACCCATAGGGCTACCTACGTATCCCCTTTTAAATGGGAATCAGGTCAGGCGTAGTTCAAATTATATTACAAAAGAAAAACATATGATCAAATGTAGTATCTTTTCACTGAAACTGATTGATAGGCTTCGGCTAGACTTCTCTGTCCATTTCTGCAAGAGTAAGGGATCCTCTAGTTAGAACCTGATGGACCATGTACATACCCTTCCAGTTAGGAGAGAATTTTCCTTTGGCTTCATCTTGGTGCGGAAATATTTTCTTTAGTACCAACTGTCCTAGTGCGAACTTCCTCGGCTTGACTCTCTGGTTGAAGGCTCCGGACATTTTGTTCTGATATAATTGACCGTGACAGACAACATTAATTCTCTTTCCGTCTATGAGGGCTAACTGCTCGTATCGACTCTTAACCCATTCTGCATCATCTAATTCCGCTTCATGTATGACCCTTAAGCAGGGGATTTCTACCTCGGCGGAAATGACCGCCTCTGTACCATAGACCAACATGTAGGGAGTGGCCTCAATTGATGTGGGGACTGTGGTACGATAACCCAGTAAAGCAAATGACAGCTTCTCATGCCACTGCTTGTGCCTTTCAATCATTTTCCTTAGTATCTTTTTGATGTTCTTATTGGTTGCTTCTACGACTCCATTCATTTGAGGTCTGTAAGCCGTAGAGTTTTTGTGTCTAATCTTTAATGTTTCACACATTTCCTTCATCAGGTTGCTGTTGAGAGTAGAACCATTGTCGGTGATGATTGATTCTGGAACCCTGAATCGACAAACCATACGATCTCGGACAAAATCTGCTACTACTTTCTTGGTGATTGCATTGTATGATGCTGCTTCCACCCATTTGGTAAAGTAATCAATTTCCACTAGGATGAACCTGTGCCCATTTGACGCGGCTGGTTTGATTGGTCCAATAACATCCATTCCCCAAGCGGCGAACGGCCATGGTGAGCTTTTTGCCGCAAGCTTGTTTGGAGGAACCTTTATCATATCTGCATGTATTTTGACAACGGTGGCATTTCCGGACGTACTGGATGCAGTCTGTCTCCATAGTCATCCAAAAGTATCCTGCTTGAAGTATCTTCTTTGCCTAAACGAAACCATTCATATGTGGTCCATAAGTCCCTGCGTGCACTTCCTACAATAGTCTGGTTGCTTCTTTTGCCTCGACACATCTTAATAATCCCAAATCAGGAGTCCTCCTATACAGGATTCCTCCATTGTGAAAGAAATTGTTGGACAATCTCCGAAGTGTTTGTTTTTGAGTAGCATTGGCGAGCTCTGGGTACTCTCCTGTTGTCAAGTATTATCTGATATCATGGAACCAAGGTTTTTCATCGGCTTCTTCTTCGACGTGGGCAGAATAAGCTAGTTGGTTGTGAATCTTGACCTGGATGGGGTCAATAGAGTTCATATCCGGATGCTGGATCATGGACGATAAAGTGGCTAAAGCATCGGTGAACTCATTATGTGTTCTGGGAACATGCTGGAATTCCGTCTTTCTGAATCTTTTCATCAACTCATGTACATGGTGTAGATAAGGGAGAATCTTAGAATTCTTGGTATCCCATTCTTCTCGAACCCGATGTATGAGTAGGTCTGAATCTTCGATCACTAATAGTTCCTGAATGTTCATGTCAACGACCAGTTTAAGCCCTAAGATGCAGGCTTCGTACTCGGCCATATTGTTGGTGTACGAGAATTTGAGAGCTTGGCGGATACTGGGTAATGCTGACAGGTTTCTGATACCAAGACCGCTCCTATACCAACTCCTTTGAAATTTGCGGCAACGTCAAAAAACATTCTCCAACTATCATAGGATTCTGCAATGTCTTCTCCTATAAAGTCTATCTCTTCATCAGGGAAATACGTCTTTAAAGGTTTGTATTCTCCTCTTATAGGATTCTCGGTGAGGTGATATGCCAAGGCTTGTCCTGTGACCGCCTTCCAGGTAACATAAATGACGTCGAATTCACTTAACAGTATCTATCACTTGGCGAGCTTGCCTGTTGGCATGGGCTTCTGAATGATATACTTCAATGGATCCATCCTGAATATGAGATGAGTGGTGTAAGCGCATAAATAATGCCTCAATTTCTGAGCCACCCATGTTAGACCACAACAAGTGCGTTCTAACAAGGAATATCGAGCCTCGTACGGGGTAAACTTCTTGCTAAGGTAGTAGATGTCCTGCTCCTTCCTTCCTATTTTGTCATGTTGTCCCAAAACACAACCAAATGCCCCATCGAATACTGCAAGATAAAGCAATAGAGGTCTCCCTGGCTCAAGCAGAGCCAAGACTGGCAGTGTTTCCAAATATTCCTTGATTCTGTCGAAGGCCTTTTAGCTGTCATCAGTCCACTTAGTGGTGGCATCTTTCCTTAGCATCTTGAGGATGGGTTCACAAAGGACGATGGCCTGCGCTATGAATCGGCTGATATAGTTTAGCCTCCCCAGAAAACTCATTACTTCTTTCTTGTTATTTGGCGGTGGAAAATCTTGAAAGACTTTGACCTTTGACGGGTCCAACTCTATCCCGCGGCTACTCACAATGAAACCCAATAACTTTTCGGCTGGGACCCTGAATGCACACTTGGCGGGGTTCAGTTTCAAGTTGTATCTCCTTGGTCTGTTGAAGAATTTTCTCAAATCTCCCATGTAATCTACAACTTTCTTGAATTTGATGATGACGTCGTCCACAAACACCTCAATTTCTTTATGTATCATGTTATGAAAGATAGTGGTCATTGCCCTCATGTAGGTAGCACCAGTATTATTTAGACCGATCGACATCATTCTGTAACAGTAGATTCCCTACATCGTGATGAATGCCATTTTCTCTACATCTTCTTCATTTATCCATATCTTGTGGTATCCAGCAAAACAATTGACGAATGACTTCAACATGTTTGGCGCAGTTATCAATCCGTATGTGTATATTTGGCAAAGGGAAATTGTCCTTAGGACTGGCCCAGTTGAGATCTCGGTAGTCAACACAGACTCTAACCTCCCCATCCTTCTTTGGTACCGACATAATGTTGGCTAACCATGTTGGATACTCCACTACACTGAGAACCTTGGCTTTTACTTCCTTGGTAACCTCTTCTTTGATTTTCAAACTCATATGTGGCTTCAATTTTTTGAGTTTCTGTTTGACCGGTGGGCATGTCGGATCTATTGGCAGCTTGTGAGCCACAATGGACGTGCTGAGGCCAGTCATATCATCATGCGACCAGGCGAATATATCCTCATATTCTTTCAAAAAACTCTGTGTATTCTTCCTTTTCTGATGGTGACAAATGTACGATGATACATTTTCCTTGATATTTTCTGCGTCTCCCAAATTAACGACCTCTGTTTTGTCCAAGTTATACTTAGGTGTGTTCTCAAAATTCTCAACCTATCTAACAACCTCTTATGTTATTTGATCCTTTTCTGAATCTATGTCCATTTGTTGCATTGTCTCGTTTCAAGTTACAGTCATCGGTTCATCATCATGATATGTAATAGTAATGCTGTGTAAAACAAAGTAAATGGTAGAGAAATAAATGAGAGCGAAATATAAAGATAAAACTGGAAAATTCTTTTGATTAAAATCATAATTGTCTAAACCATCGGAGCTCTTTTCAAAAGAAAAGAAAGTGCTGAAAATTAAAATCAACTAAAACTAAAGTGCGATGCATATGTGTCATTTAGCCCTGCTACCCCGAGGCTCTACGGGCACTGGTGGTCCTGATTGATAAGTTTGTGAGGTGTCCCCCCCCCCGGTTGACAGCTTGAATGGAAGAGCCTTCCTCCATTTCCTCCTCGAAGAAAACACAGCAATCCATATCATCTTCCGGAAATAGGTTCTTCAGTGCTGCCAGCATCTCATCTTCCTCTGATCCGTATATGACATCAGTAAGCTGAAAGTTCTGCCCTAACTGAGGCAGAGGATGCTCTAGTGGGTAGTAGGGATCACGCCATGGTGGCGACTAGTGATTGAACTCCTCCCAAGTGTATTCATAACCCAGGCCAAAAGTGGTTCTATGCTTCTTCAACTGGATAGGCTTGGTAATACCCTGAAGATTCTTGCTGAGCCCCTTTCCGGGCTCGTATCCACTCCAATTCATAATGCTCTCAATTTTTTTTATCCCACAACTTGTCTTTGTCTATGGCGTTGACTCGCTCGATGTGATGGTATGTTTTCCACCGATTTTCCTCCTTTCTCCGATCATCGGGATGGCTTGGCAAATATATATATATATATATATATATATATATCGCTTCCTGATGATTCCATTCTAATTTTACAGCCTGATGCAAACTTGATGCCACTGCCCCAGCGGCGTAGATCTGAGGTCATCCTAACAACAAATTGTAGGATGTTGGTACGTCAATGACTTGGAACTCAACATCGAACCAGGTGGGTCCCATTTGTAGGCATAAGCTAATATCTCCAATGGTAGACCTCTGAGATTAGTCAAAGGCATTGACACAAATATCCCCGTCTTTGATCTCGTGTAATCCCTTATCCAATGTCCTGAGAGTTACCAACAGACAAATGTTGAGGCTGGATACCCCGTCGATGCGCAGTGATGTGCAATGCTTTGTTGTGACCAAGCCCTTCTGTGGTAATTCATCTTCGTGGAAGGTGACCTTTTGGCTCTCCAGTACCTGTCCCACCATGTTTTCCATTTTGCCTCCTGTTATTTTGCTGGGAACATAAGCTTCACTTAGTTTTTACATCAAGCCATTTTTATGTGCCTCGGAGCTTTGTAGGAGAGCCATAAAAGAAATTTGTGCTGGTGTCTTGTTCAGTTGCTCGACGTCCGAGTACTCTTTGGCATGTACCTTTCTCCAGAGGTCATTGGTTCCAGTTTCAACAGCCCACCCAGAGGCGTGCTTGCTAGACTTAGCCAAATGCTCCGGGGTGTATACCCTGCCTGTCCTAGTCATGCCCTGTGCGGCAACCGCTTCCCAAGTAATCCCAAGGTATAACATTTTTTTGAAATAGGGTTACGTTGTCATGGGGACTGGAATTGGTGCCTTGGGAGGCAACACATTAACTTCAACTGGTTTTGGAACCTTTTCAGGAGGTGCTTCAAACTTGAGTGGTATGGATACATTTACCACATCACCCTCAGAGGGCTAAATCTGGACAACAATGGGATTAAGAGTAACCGTTGGCTTCTTAGGCTCGTCTCCTTCAACTATCAAACTGATTAACCCCTTGGGGTCCCAATCATCTTTGATCTCAATGATGTGGATGCCTCCACCCTTGTGGTCAGGCAGAGGGTTGTTGCGGACATTAGGAACATGCTCCTTTGCTATAATGATCTTGTTGTCAATCAGATTCTGAATCTTGTCTTTTAACGAGCGACACTCGTCAATGGTATGGCCCTTCATCCCGGAATGGTATGCGCATTTGTTTGGGTTGATCTATTGGGAAGGGTTTTCTGGAGTTACGGCTGGGATAGGGGTGACGTAACCGGTTGCTTTGAGTTTTTCATACAATTAGTCAATTGGCTCGGTTGTGATGGTATACTGTCTGGGAGGTCTACGGTTTGGTCTAGGTCGAGGGAAATTTTGGCGGGTAGGAGATGATGGGTAGGGAGAAGCTTGGGAGTTATATGCTTGGTATACGGGTGCAGGTTGGGAATATATAGGTAAAGTGGGTTGATATGTAGGTGGTGGAGGTGATTGGTAAGCAGGTGGTAGAATTTGGTAAGTGGGTGATGGTGCTTGGTAATTCAAGGTAGGCTGATATGTGAGTGGAGCTGAGGGACATGTCTAGTATTTCACGGGGGAGTTGTTCCTTTGCGCAGCCAATACGGAATTTACATACTTTTTCTTTAACGAGTTACCAAACTGCAGCGTTGTTGGTAGCTCGCAATGCCTCGAGGTTAGTGACCATACCGTTTTTGATTCCTTCTTCAATCCTTTCTCCCAATTTGATGATGTTGGAGAACTTTTGACCTTCAATTAGCATCAGTCTATCATAGTACTGTGGATCTTGAGCACGAACGAAGAACCTGTTCATTTGTTCTTCCTCCAATGCTGGCCTGACCTTAGCAGCTTCTGACCTCCAACGATTAGCATACTCGCAAAAAGGTCTATGTGGGATTCTTCTTAAGATTCTGGATATATAACATATCTGGTCCGTTCTCAATGTTGAACCTAAACCGATCCATAAAGTCAAATGCCACGTTTACCCAACTAGTCCATTCCTTTGCATCCTAGTTAATTTACAAGGATAAAGCATCACCCTTCAAGCTCTTGATGAACAGCTTCATACGGATCTTCTCGTCCCTTCCGACTCCTACAAACTTGTCATAATACATTCTCAAGTGGACCCTGGTCACCTATGCCATTGAATAGTTCGAACTTGGGAGGTTTGTACCCCTCCGGGAGCTTAACACCTGGTTCAACACAGAGATCTTTGTAATTCAACCCCTCGACACCTTTGGTACCTTCGAAACCTTGAAACCGGTTCGTCAACTTCTTGATCTCGACGGCCAAATTATTAATGAAGGAACTTTTGTCCTCTGCCTCGATTGCACTGGTGATAGGCTGACTGTAATGTGGCATAGTGTCCACAAAGATTAGAATGTTATGGTCTTTTGTGGGGTTTTGTGGTTCAGGAGGGTGCAGCGGAGTGTTATGAGTGGGTTGAATTGGAGGTTGTGGGATGTTTTGTGGTGGCGCGGGGTTCTGGGTGTTAACATCGAGCGCGGCAAGAGTGATTGACAGGCTTGCCAGGATTCTAACTTGGTCCAATTCCTCTCGGAACCTTAGCAAAGTTTGCTCCAGATGAGCAGCAGTTTCTTTGGTGATTGCAGCATTCTCAGAAGCTTCTTCAAGTTCCTTTCTAGTGCTTGCATCTCCAATTTTTCCATTGTTCCTGTTTCTGGTAGGACTATGTGGTGGAGAAGGTGGAGGACTCTTTGATCTTATGGAGTATGCTGATGGTGCCAGAATGCACGAACTAACCTTTGGGGAGGGGAATAAAAATAAAAGAAAAACAAAAAAGGTAAAAAGTTAGTGCGGATTCTGATAAATAATATTGCAATATTTAAGCACACATGGTAGGGGAATATAAATCGCTTCCCAATTTGGGTGCCTCGTTGTGCCCGAGGTAGGCCTAGCGACAAATAAAATTTGGAGAACTTATACGCTAAATGCCTCATTTTATTGATGAAAACAAAACGAGTCTAAAGCAACTAAATGATAAAAGATGTCACTAATAGCCAATGTCCATATTACATTAAAGAAGAAGAGTAAAAATCCTAACTACTTGGTCCCAGAAGGACCTTCCCCAGATTCGGTATTCTTGCCTCCATCATATAGCTGCATCAACTCGTGCATCCCTAACAGTAGGTAGGCTCGAGCCAATGTCCGTCTGCGCTTCATTTAGCATTCTGACAGTCTTCAATCCTTATTAAGAACTTCCCTTCCAACTCCACTAGACCACGTAACGGTTGTTGGCATTGATGGCCATATCCTTCCACTCATTGATCAGCTTCTCACGGGCTTCCTGTATTTCCTGATGTTCATTCTCACATTCTCTCATCTTCTTGCATAATTGATTGTATTTGACTTGCGCTTCAGTTTTCTCGTTAATAATCCTGTGACCGCGGACGAATCCTGGACGACCAAAACCAATGCGATCATCCTCCTACCAACCTGTGCAGTGCGGCACACACATGGCATGATACATATCTGGTTCAATAGACTCCTTCCCTAGAACGAGCTTGCAGTGCCACATATGTTGAGAATTACACCGGTGCGGGCTATCATCATTTTAAAAGTCAACCTTGAAATGACTCATTTTCTCTATCCTGGGTATGATTTGTTTCCTTCCGGCTTGCCTCATGACTCGGAGGGGGACGTAAGGATGAGTTCCCCTCAAAACAATGAGTACGAGGAATGGTGCATCTCAAGAATGGACAATGAACTCCCCTATTGGGAACCACTCGAACATCCACTAAATTTGCTCCTATCCTAGATTCTCGAACAACTCTATCCATCCACTGGCGTCCTCTGGCTGAGCAAACATGCTGGGCATGAAGTTCATTCGCTTTGGGTGATGAAAAGTGATATGGTCATCCCAATCCCTACGTATGATGTCCTGTCTACAGTCGCCTTTCTGAAGGTGTTCTAGGAGCCATAGTTTAAGTATCAAATTACAACCCTCGAAATGTGGAGCCCTTTGTTGACACTTTCCAAAGGCTCGATAGATTTCAGCGAGGATCATAGGTACTATGCTGAAGGACTGCCTGTCGATTCCTTCCATTAAGGTCTTGGTAACCATGGCTAGTCTGGTGTGGATCCTAGCCTTCTTCATAGGAAAAATTACCATGCCCAAGAAGCAAAATATGAACACAAACACCCTTCTATGTATATGCCCCAAAGAGGTGAGGGCGAATTCGTCCATGTATGTGCGATAGGACTTATTGTGGCCATATCTATCGTATAAGAAGTCGAATGGTATAAAGGAGTCTTTCAAGCAAGAAAGGTGGGGACTTTCTTGAGTCCCATCATTTTAAGAATACCTCTACTTTTGCAATTCTCCGACATATGCAAACCCGGCATTTTCCAAGGGATGCCAGCTAGGCCCCCTATTTCTTCTAGCAAAGGGGTAATTTTCAAATCCCCGAAATGGAACACTGATTGATCACCATCCCAAAACAAAGTGACAGCCTCAATGATTTTGTTGTTGGGTTCGATTTCCAGAAGTGAGGGAAAATTCCCTAAGTACTTACGGACGAGGGTTTGATCACTGCTATAAAGATCTTCCCACCAGCTCAGCAACCTTGGGTGGATGTTGGATACCATACCGAATTTGGGGACTTCGTGCCTCATTTTCTGCAAAATAAAGTGTTAGGTCCTTAACCCCACCAGACTCAGCTATTTAAATCAATAATTAGCAGAAGGCATTTAGATCTCCAAATTAATGCACATAATGTGAAGGTGTCTGTTTGGGTTTCAGGAAACCCAATGGACTTTGGTTTAGGCTATCTTAATGAGTCATTATGCGGACAACATAAATGACTCAGCCATGGTTTACCATGACGCATGAATAGTTTAAAGGAATAAAGTTTCTACTTTTGAAGTGCTAGACAAGGTACCCTTGAGCGGACAACTCAAGAGGGAAAGGCGCGGAACCGTCAACTACACAGCTGATCGACTGGTTTTACCGCAAATATGCCTTTGCCATATTTAGGGGGTTTGTAATATTCGAAAGCCGTAACAACTCATTATAAGCATTGCTATAGAATTTGTATCGGCATGAGTGGAATATAATATGGAGAGATGCAATTATAGTAATGAAACAAATTACATGTATTTTCACGTTCATAAGATAAATGATTACAATGATTGCTCGAAATTATAACAGTATTGAAATAAAGCAGTAAAGAAAGCAATTAAAGGAAAGAGAAAACATGAAAAGTCAAGTTGGTAATTGTGATGGAATAATCAAAATAGGAAATAAATGCGATTAAATAAGTAATAAAGTCACAAAAGCACGTACTGATAAAAGCCTTAAAGAAATTACCCAGCAGAGTCATCATGCTGTGGACGCCCCCCTTTTTCCTCACCCCGAGGGAAAGGAATCGCATTCGCAACATTACGGGTGGAATGACTCTTTTAGCCTCTTTTGGGGGAATTTGGGTTATGGAGTCTGAAGAGTCGCCACCTAATTATTATAGTGCATTAGAACACTTTTTGAGAAAGGAAAAAAGGATTTGAAGGAAAATCAGAGTTTGGGTAAGAGCTTGAAATTATCTCGAGGGGGAGGTGTTAGGAACCCCTCAAGATCCACTAGTGTGGTTCCCGGCCTTGCTTAAATGTGACTTTAAAAGGAATATACAAGCAAAGTTTGCACATAAGAAATGCAAGCAAGTTGACAATTTTGAAAGAAGGATGGCACAAGTAAAAGGGAATTTTTGTTTAAAGAAAACATTTAAATAAAGTAAAAGTAAAGAGGGTCCTAGGTTTAACAATAAGATGGATCATTCAATGCCATATACCACAAATATTCACAAAGAAGGGTCGCTTTATGATATTAGCGCATCGTCATCATCTCCATATTCTACCCTTCTCACCCCGTTAAGGTATCTAAGCGTGCTTAGTCTCATTTGCTTATTACATGCTAATACTCGTCCCCACCTATTTGTCCCGGGGTATTTGTACTTCTATTCCTAAAAGGGAATAAAGGGAATGAGGGCATATATGGAGTTTAAAGGTAAAATTCTAAGGCGTAAATCAGAACAAGTATCATATAAGGGGAGTAACGAACATACAAAGGTTGCACATAAACCCCTTAAACCATACAACAATCAGTTTAGCATGACTTGCAATTACTGATTTGGTCTTAAGCTTAAACTGATAGTGGATGGATTAATTTAACACATAAAGTTGGATAATAAGTCTGCTTTGAGCCCCTCGGGTCTGGTTTGTTGGAACTTAAAGTATTTTTAAAAAGACCAGTAATTTCAGAAAGCGCTAGTTTGAGACAAGGATCCGTAAAGAGGAGTTTTGGAAACAGGAAATTGAAATTTGTAGAAGTTCAGAAATGGCTTGCAAAATAGCCGAACTGCTTAAGAAAAAGTTTTTTGAAAAGCAATGAAGTGCAAATTTAGGCAGAGGACCAAAAAGTTTATTTCAGAAAGATGCAAGCTGGAATTTGAAAAGAGTCTATGAGTGTAAAATAGTGCAAAGAAAAGACTTGGCCATGTTTCAGAAGCAGCCAGATTTGGACAAGCCTTTTTGAAAGAGTTTAAATTAGGAGAGTTGAACCCTATAGGCATGATATCTATATATTGATTTGTTGCTGCTTTTAAAACATTTGAGGGACCTACTGTTTTATATCTATATTAAAATCCTATAGATATAGTTTCTATCCAATGATTGATGCAAAAGTATAAACCCTTCCCACACCCTTTTACTATATTCCCCAAGTCTTTTACAAAGTGATTACAAAAAACGGAAGGGAAATAAATACAAAAAAAAACTGACCCAAGGAAGCCCAAAGCAACCTTAATGTCCAACGCATATATTGTAACAAATTCGGGTTCCAGATTCCAAGGCTTCAATTAGAGTGTTTCAAAGTTCCCAGGGCTTTCCGGAAGCTCACGCAATGCTTACACCCTGAAAAATGATTAGAGTAGTACAATATGTAGAATTACCAGCCCTTCGGCATCCAAGTTCAGAGGAAACTCGAGGGTACCTAAGCATGGCTTTACCACAGGGGGTAGAACTTAATGAACTAAGAGTAAGAGTAAAAGTGAGGGAATTAGGGGAGACCGGAGTAAAGGGTGGTCATACCTAGCCATGAATGGGACTGGAACACCCCTGACCCTTTACATGGCTTGAACAAATAAGAGCAGACTCAAGAAAGTCACACCACAAGACCTAAGTCAAGCTCAACACATAGTTAGGGTTAAGGGAATGTGACTGATTTGAGAATAGGTTTAGAGCAACCTGATTCTAAACTAGGGGTGGCAATAGAGTGCACCCTAGTCTGAAACAATACTCAGATATAAAGGGGAATTAAAGGGAATGGGGATTATATGAAAGCATTTGTAACAAACAAAATTAAGCTAAAGGGAATTGGGGGAAGGGATGTATAGAAAATTACTCATACAAGCATACAACATCAAAAACATAGGGATATGGGGTAGGGATGTACATCCTGAAGTTTAATTGTATAATATAAGAAAGTCAAGTACAGAAATGCATGTGATACACACGAAAGAGATAGGTAAACGCATAGTTTTTGGAGATGGTATTTAAATCATGGACCTACCAGTTACAAACTCAAATAGTAAAGCGGGTAGGGCAGATAGAACCTTATAGTTTAGCCTTGGCTGTCAGCCGGCTAAACCCAAGTAGTAGAGAAAAGCAGAAAAAAGAGGAAAGAATTTTGTGTGATTGTAAACTCGTAAAAATGTTCATGTGTTCGAAGTAAAAGGGGTATGGGGGTTTTATAGTTTGAAAGTAAGCAACAAATAAGGCAAGAAAATAACTTCAGTACCAAATCATAATCAATTAGGAGAAAAGACTCCCTTTAATTAAGGAGTCGGACTTGAGGTAAATAAACATAATTCCATTTTTGGAAAGAAAAATTAAGAATAAGTTGCAAAACAAAGGGTAAAAACATATAGGGTTTTGAAATATACACGATTTTAAGCAAATAAGGCAAGAATAGAATCAACAATCACACAGTAGATTAAGGAAATAGAGATTTGAATTGATATTGAATTTTGTCAGAAAGTAGGTCCCAATCAGTCAAAGGAAGAATTGAAATAGGTTCGTAGGAATCAACCCCCCCCCCCCAAAAAATTAGGGCTATTTTGAAAAGGGGACGTCTGACTATAAAAAAAATGCACAAGTTCAACATGCAAGGCTAAAACTAGGGAGATAGTCATGAAATCAGAGAGTAGAAAACACAGGCATGAAATGTAATTAGAAGTTCTTGCAATGCTTAGCAAGAATCAGAAGCATGAGGCGAGTATAAACAATTAGGGTTTGAAATTAAACATGCAGCAGACAATCACACAAAAACTCAAAAAACCCCCAGAATCTAGGGTTTTCATCACATTTTGAATGTCAAGAAGAAATCATAGGTGAAGAAAAACTCAGAAAGAACATAAACATTTACGAAAAGCATAAGGAAAATGAAAAACACAGTGAAGGAGTTACACGGAAACCCTAGAAATAACATGGTAAAGAAAATACATAGGATCCATACGAGAAAATACTTAAGAATTACAGAAAAAGTAAAAGAAATTACAGTAGAGCAAATAAAACAGAGAATCGGAGAAACCCTAAGCTTTAAGGAGATAAACAGTTCGAAAACAAAGTCGGTAAAAAATATGGGAAACACTTTGAAATCTAAGAAAATAGCGTAGATCTGAAGTAGATCTTAAAGAGAAACACATAAGAAAACCTTGGAGACTTAGGGTTTCACACAAAACCCTAGAGAACGAGAAAGCTTGGAACAGACTGATTTTGGGTCCAAAATGGACTCACAACGCTAAGACTTGACGAAGAGAGACTACATGGCTGTAGAACTCAAGTTGGAGGACCTATGAGCCGGTGGTCTTCAATGTAGGGCTTTGATCTTTGAATATAGGGTGTCATAGAATGGAGTGGGGGTGAGTATAGGTTGCACGAAGCCTGGAAGCTCATGGTTTCCAGTGAAACGAGGTCGGAAAATGGTCGGAGAAGGGATAGGGTTTCAGGGTGGTTGAGAGTGTTTTGGGAATGAAATGGTTTCAGAGGAGGCTGTCTATGTAAAATGGCAAGGGTTAGGGGTGTCTTTGGTTTAATTAAGGAAAGGGAAGACGTGGACCGTTTATCTAAATGATCAACGGCCACGATTTAAAACGTGGATCCGGGCGAGTTTATTTAATTAGGTCTGGGTCGTGTTATTTATAAAATTGGGTAGTGCAATTGGGGGTTGGATTAGGGCGGAAATTAGGCTAGAATTTAAAAGGGCTATAATTTAAATAGCCAATTTTCCCCAATTTGAATTTTATGGAATAGTAAATGATGTTTAAAAATCAAATTAAAAATACTGAGTTAATAGGCAATGCATAAGTATTAATTAAAAAAACATTAGAAATGATTTTGTGACTACATAGGCTAATAAATCGAGAAATAGGCTAAAATTTCAATTTCGTGCAATTTTAGTTTAAAAATATCAAATGGACTTGAAAAATTATGTAAAAAATTATGTAAATTATATATTTGTGTAAATGTGAGAAAAACATAAATTATTCATCAAAATGACAACTTTTGAGAATAATTATTGTATTTTATAGTGCAAAATAGGCAATAAATTGATTTTAAAAATCTTGAAAAAATTGGAAAAAATACCAAAACCTTTGTAAATGCTTATATATGCTACGTTTTAGAATATTTTTAGTATAAAAATATATATGGAAAAAATTTGGTTTCAACAAGTATTAGAGCCTATGTTATATTGGTCTCACGAGTCATGAGCAGGTTTAGTAGAGTCTCAAGGATCGGTATGTAAATGCTTGTATTTATCCTCGAGAGACTGCAGAACTTGTAGGAAAAAATTCACATTCTTGAATTATTATTGTGCGTCCTTGATTCAGCTTGAAAAGTAACTCTTGAAATTCCTTCCATGGGCTCGTATGTGCGCATGAGGGTGCAGTATCATATGTACATCTATGGATTATAATTCCCTGATCGACAGACGAGATGTGATCCCTGTATGTTTTAACATTGGGCCAGTCTAGAGGACTTGAGGCTGGGTTTTTACCTATAGCTTGAGCACCGAGGTGCTGATTATGTAAGCCGTGTTTTTGAACCTATATATTAAGTAGTGCCCCTATTAGTAGAAGTTATGGATGGATAGATACGTGATGGGTGTGATGTGACTACGAGATGTATTCATACAACTTAGAAGTGGCGATAAGGGTCTGCTTGAGGATAGAACAACTATTAGGTGTTTGATTTCCATCTTGATTCGATGTATAGCCCCCATTTATGGGTGTGTGAATAACCTTTTCATGTTTTCTAGTTTGGAGTGAAGTAAATTTCATGTTGCGGTATGAGTTCAAACTCAGGAAGATCAAGCGACTGCGTAATGTTCATGACAGTGGAAGGTATACAGAACTATTAGTTTGAGGCAAAATAGGTGGGCTATCTCATGCAGAGTGTTCTGAAGTTGTGTGATCCTTATGTTATCTGTTAGGAGATCTCATTTACAAGTGAAATATACGTGTTAAAATTTAAATTCTGGGTCACTCAAGAGAGTGGATTTTACTGTTATGAGGGTAAATGCGAGATTTGCAGAAGATTCAAAGTACTAGATGGTGGGTGTTTCACGAACTTATGAAGGATCGAGTTTAATCTCACTATGGTATTATGACAGTAGTAAGTATAAGCATTATAAGTTATTGTGTGTGTTTTGATCTATAGATTAGAGCCAAGCGGGGGAGTCTGCTATTGATTAGTTGACTGCATGGTTATGTGCTATGTTGGTTCCAATTGAGGCATACATGTGAATCAGTTATAGCCTACGGAGATTAAGACCGAGGATGGCTCGAGTAAAGGAAAATTCTTTACAAAGGTTATAGTATGCTTCTTTGGTGCGTGAGAATCACGGAATGTCTTGAGTTGTTGTTGGTAAAGGATGCTCAGTGCATAGAGTAGGAAGTTGCTTGGTTGTTCAGAATGAGGTTACATTCTGCAGTATCGGAATGCTAATGAGGCAGTGTTTTTCAGTTCGTTTGATCAGCCAATTGCAGTTTAAGTAGAATAAATGACTCTCGAGAATGTTTCTAATGTGTTCAAGATTGTACATGTAATAATTAGAACATTTTCAAGTGTATGATTTGGCTAGGAACTGAGGTTTGGTTGGAGGGTGTCAAGACTTGTATCATTTCTATATCAAGTATGGTATTCTACACATTAGTATTAGGAAGGTAATGGCTTCATATTCGCAGGAAGTCTTTTCAGGGTAGGTATTTTGAATGCGGTGTTCTTGGGAAATTTAAAAGAGTATGCAGTAGGTTGTGAGCCTTATGTTGTATGGTATTATGCTTGGGTCTCGTGTAGTGAGTCTGGGTTGAGAAATTGTGATGCTATAGCAAGAAAGAGTATCAAGTTGAAGGCGAAATAAGAGAAATTTGGATAGATAGGATCGGATATGGTGATTCGAGTGCTATATGGAGTTGGAGACTGGGAGTTCTCATAAATAGGTTATGTTGTGATTATGGGTCATGTGTATTGGCACTGTGTAGTGACTATCGGGGTTTGGAGACCCGAGTGGATCATTTGCTTCTTTGTAAGTTAGGATTTAAGGGATATTGGGTATAGACTGGTTGTCTCTTAGTTGTATTATTCTGGACTATTGCGCTAAGGCGACGATGCTGGCTATGCCAAGAATGACACAGACTAAGTGGCAAAGTTCGACGGATTATGGTCTAGTAGGGTGGTTTTATATTTTGAAGATTCAGTGATGTCACGATACCATTTCATCCACCATGAACATATCATCACGGCACCTAATCCCTACGACTAGGTAAGCCTAATAATTCGGAAAAACAAATTAAACTTGCGGAAGATAGATAATTAAGTCTGAACAACTGTAAGAGAAACTATATATAAGTGTTGCTCAACATATACAACTCAATCATCATTAAATATCTATAACAACACCCCAAAACCCGGAAACTCATGGGAAACACAGGCTAATAGAAGAGTAATACACTGCTCTAACTCCAAAATATCTAAACAACTGAAAGAAAAGGAAGACTCGCTATTAAAGCTGGAAAAGATAGAGACTCCTAGTCTGCGGACGCGGCAGAAGTACCTCGAAGTCTCAGGTAGACCTCTCCGCCTCGAGGGTAGTATTCCTGGGTGTAGGTACCTGTATCTCCACATAAAAAACATGCGTAGAAGGAGCATGCGTATACCACAGTGGTACTCAGTAACTGCCAAGCCTAACCTCGGTCGGGTAGTAACGAGGAAGGACAGGGCCCTACTAAGATAAAATATAATAAAAGATAAGATAAGAAAAAATAGTATAGATAACTCCATAACAAGAATCTAAACAGGATAAATAAGGAAAGCATTAATAGAAAGCATAAACGAAAGCATTAATAAATGGAATACTGCTCACACCAGAAAATAATAGTCGGGGATCTCTTGGTATCCCGAGGATCCCTTGGTATCCTCATCATATACACGAGGCATCTCTTGGTATCCTCAATACTTATATATACTCATGCTCCAGGGATCTATTGGAATCGCGAGGATCTCTTGGTATTCTGAATACTTATATATTCATGTGCAAGGGATCTTTTGAAATCCCGAACCCTCAATCCAGAACATATCAATGCAGGGGATCTCCCGAGATGTCGTCCCGTAGTCCCAAGTTTAATACACACAACAAAAACTCAAACATCAGGATACATGCTAAAATCTGGACAAATAATAGTAAATTCTAGCCTAACATGCTTCACGGAATACAAATAACACAGTTTAAGCAAATAGGCGAGTAAATCAACAAAACATGCTTCTCCAAACTAACAGAGATTAAACTTGCAATTAGACTAAACAGATAAGCAAGAAAACTCAATTTAAGTACTTCAAGTAAAAACGGATTTCCAACTATTAGCTATGCGCTTGTCACCTCACGTACGAGGCATTCAAATATCAAATATCATGTCCTAAGGGGAAAGGTCCCCCACACAAGGTTAGACAAGCCACTTACCTCGAGCCGGCTTAAAACTCAACTAGAAACCACTCCTTTGCCACGAGTATCTTACTCCAAATGACTCAAATCAATTCAATTCAATTACATATCTTAAATAACATCTCAAACATTTGGTTCACAATTTAATTCAAAGCTAAGACGCAAAATTATGCAAAATAACCAAAATGCCCCTTAGGCCAACATCTCAAAATCGGATATATTTTACATTTTCAGAACCCTGGTACTTTCACAAGTCTAACTATATAAAAATCTCCCAAATCGGATATCAAAAATCCGTTCAAAACTCAGAATTTTGGCCTAAGAAGTTTCTCCAGAATTTTCCCAATTTTGATTCGAATATAAGTGATGGATTTAACTATATATTGATGGAATATAACTAGAAAGGATTAGAGAAATGTTATCCAATGATATCCTCTACAAAACCCACTCAGGATCGCCCTCTACCGAGCTCCAATTTGATTTTTCTAACTTTTGAAGCAAACCCCTTGAATTTCATATTTCACTCTAGTGATTTCCGCTTCTGTGGTCAACGGACCGCACCTACATTCTCGCTTCTGTGGAACTTAAGTCGCTTTTGCGATTTTCATTAAAGGGCCAGAAATCTGCTCTGCGGTACCGCGTCTGCAGTTCCCAAGCCGCAGATGTAAAAATAACCAGAAGCAGCAAAAATCTGCTATCTTCAAACTTCCAAAATCCTTCTGTCAACCATCTAAAATTTCCCGAGGCCTCCGGGACCCCAATCATAAACACCAATAACATCTAATACCCTATTCAAACTTGTACCAATCCTTAATACACCTAAAACAATACTGAAAACCCGAATTAAGCAAGGATTTGAGCTTAAGAACTTTAAATTTTATCAAAACACGCTTTCGATCAAAAACCTAACCAAAACATGTTCGATTGACCTAAAATTTTGCGCACACTTGCCAAATGACATGATGTTGCTACTGCAACTTTTGGAATTCCATTCCAACCCTCAGATGAAAAACTCACTATTGGACCAGAAACTTCAAAATTCCAACTTTCGGCATTTCAAGCAAAAATTAGCTACGGACTTCCAAAATGCATTGCGGACATTCTCCCAACCCCGAAATCAGCTAACAGAGCTAACAGAACCATCTAATTTCCATTCCGAGATTGTCTTTACACTATTCCGGCTACGGACCAGTTTCTAGAACTTAAGCTCTCATTTAGGGACTAAGTGTCGAAAAACTCTCTGAAACCCAACATCGAACGTCCTGGAAAACAAAAATGGTAGAAATGAACTTAGGGGAAGCAGTTAAATAGGGGATCGGGGCGTAAATTCTAAAAATGACCGGTCGGGTCGTTACACCCTCCCACACTTAAACATTGTTCGTCCTCGAATGAGCATAGAGAACATACCTGAAATAGTGAAAAGATGACGGTATCGGCTACGCATATCCTGATCGCTCTCCCAAGTCGCCTCCTCAACCGGTTGACCCCGCCACTTAACCTTTACTGAAGAGATGTTGTTTGATCTCAACTTTCTGACCTGCATGTCTAATATAGCGACTAGCTACTCAACATAGGATAGATCCTTGTCCAACTGGACTGAACTGAAATCCAACACCTGCGAAGGATAACCGTGATACCTCGGGAGCATCGAAACATGAAATTTCAGATGAACCCCGGCCAAACTGGGAGGTAAGAAGCGCTCATAAGAAATCTCCCCAACTAGCCTCAGAATCTCAAAAGGGATAATAAACCTCAGAATCAACTTCCCTTTCTTTCCAAATCTAATAACGCCCTTTATAGGCGAAACCCGAAGCAGAACCCGCTCTCCAACCATATATGAAACATCACGAACCTTCCGGTTCGCGTAACTCTTCTGTCTGAACTGGGTTGTACGGAGTCTATCTTGAATGATCTTGACCTTCTCCAATGCATCCTGAACCAACTCTGTGCCCAATAGCCTGGCCTCACCCGGCTCAAACCAACCCACCGAAGACCTGCATGTCCTACCATAAAAAGCCTCATGCACACCATCTGAATGCCGGACTGATAGCTGTTGTTGTAAGAAAAACTCCGCCAATGGAAGAATTGATCCCAAGACCCTCCAAACTCATTCACACGCGCACGGAGCATATACTCAAAATTTTGAATAGTGTGCTAGGATTGTCCGTCCGTCAGGGGGTGAAACGATGTGCTCAACTCCACCCGAGTACCCAACTCCTGCTGAACGGCTCCCCAGAACCATGATGTAAACTGAGTACCTCTGTCTGAAATAATTGAAACTGGGATACCATGCAGACGAACGATCACCCAGATATAAATCTCCGCCAATCGCTTTGACAAATAAATAGTACACATAGGGATAAAATGAATGGACTTGGTCAGACGAACTACAATCACCAAATGGCATTGAACTTCTTCGCAGTGTGAGGGAGACCAACTACCAAATCCATGGTGATCCTCTCCCATCTCCACTCTGAAATCTTTATCTATTGAAGCAATCCACCTGGTCTTTGGTGCTCATACTTCACCTGTTGACAGTTGAAGCATCTAGCTACATATCAAACTATATCCTTCTTCATCCGCCTCTACAGTAGTGCTGTCTCAAATCCTGATACATCTTCGCGGCACCCGGATAGATGAAATACCGCGAAATGTGGGTCTCTGCTAAAATCAACTCTCGAAGCCCATCAACATTGGGCACACAAATCCGACCATGCATTCTCAATACCTCGTCATCTCCAGTGGTCACATCTCTAGCATCGCCATGCTGAACTGTGTCCCTAAGGACAAGGAAATAGGGATTATCATACTGCCGCTCGCAAATAAGATCGAATAAGGAAGACCGATAAACCACACAAACTAGGACCCGACAGGGCTCCAAAAGATACAATCTCACAAACTGACTGGCTAAAACCGGAACATCCATCGCCATAAGCCTCTCTGAAGCTGGTAAGTATGCCAAACTACCCAAACCCTCTGCTCGGCGACTCAAGGCATCCGCCACCACATTGGCCTTGCCCGGGTGATACAGAACAGTATATCATAATTCTTCAGCAACTCTAACCACCTCCTCTGGCACAAATTTAGATCCTTTTGCTTCAACAAGTGCTGCAAACTCCGATGGTCAGTATAAATATCACAGGGAACACCATACAAATAATGATTCCAGATCTTTAAGGCATGAACAATAGCAGCTAGTTCAAGGTCATGGACAAGATCGTTATTCTCATGTATCTTCAACTGTCTGGACACGTAGGCAATCACCCTACCGTTCTGCATCAACAGCGCTCCAATAAACTGTATAGGACCCCGAATCAATAGGAATATATACACGAGAGATCTCTTAGTATCTTGAGGATCTCTTGGTATCCCGAGGATCCCTTGGTATCCTCATCATATACACGAGGAATATCTTGGTATCTCGAGGATCTCTTAGTTTCCTCAATGCTTATATATATTCATGTGCCAGGGATCTCTTGGTATCCTCAATACTTATATATTCATGTGTCAGGGATCTCTTGGTATCCTACCCCTGAATTCAGAACATATCAACGCATGTGGATCTCCGGGGATGCCGTCCCGTAGTCTCAAATTTAAAACACACAACAACAGCTCAAATATAAGGATAAATGCTAAACTCATGACAAGTAATAGTAAATTCTAGCCTAACATGCTTCATGGAATACAAATAAGAAGTTTAAGCAAATAGGCAAGTAAATCAACTCAACATGCTTCAATAAACTAACACAGATTAAACTTGCAATTACAATAAATAGATAGGCAAGAAAACTCAATTTAAGTACTTCAAGAAAAAACGGATTTCCAAAAATTAGCTCAATTACGCGCTCGCCACCTCACATACAAGGCATTCAAATATCAAATATCATGTCCTACGGGGAAAGGTCCCCCACACAAGGTTAGACAAGCCACTTACCTCGAACCGGCTCAAAACTCAACTAGAAACCACGCCTTTGCCACGAGTATCCAACTCTAAATGGCTCAAATCTATTCAATTCTACATATTGTAAATAACATCTCAAACAATTGGTTCTACAATTTAATTCAAAGCTAAGACACAAAATTATGCAAAATGACAAAAATTCCCCTCAGGCCAATGTCTCGAAATTGGGTTAATTTTATTTTTTCAAAACCAGCGTGCTCTCACAAGTCTAACTATAGAAAAATCTCCCAAATCAGATATCAAAAGCCCGCTCAAAACTTAGAATTTTGGCCTAAGACGTTTCTTCCAAATTTTCCAATTTTGATCCTTAATTCGAATTTAAATGATAGATTTAACTACATATTGATAGAATATAACTAGAAAGGATTAAAGAAACATTACCCAATGATCTCCTCTACAAAACCCACTCATAATTTCCCTATCCCGAGATCCAATTTAAAATTTCTAAATTTTGAAACAAAACTATTGAATTTCATATTTTACTACAGTGATTTTCGCTTCTGCAGTCAAGGGACCACACTTATGGTCCCGATTCAGTGGAACTTAAGCCTCTTCTTCGGTTTTTATTGAAGGCCAAAAATCCGCACTTGCGGTCCTGATCTTGCAGATGTGGACCGCTTTTGCAGAATTCCTACTGCATCTGCGGAACCTGACGAACATGCCCGAACCCGCTTCTTCGGTCCTCCATGTCGCATCTGTGGTAACGCATCTGCGGTTCCCAAGCCGCATATGCGAAAATACGAGAAGCAGCAAAATTTGCTATCTTCAAACATCAAAAATCCTTCCGTCAATCATTCGAAATCATCCCGAGACCTCTGGGACCCCAACAATAAACATCAATAAAACCTTATATCTTATTAAAACTTTTACCAATCCTTAAAACACTCAAAACAACACCGGACACCCGAATTAAGCAAGGATTTGATCCTAAGAACTTCAAATTTCATCAAAACACGCTTTTGATCAAAACCCTAACCAAAATACATCCAAACGACTTGAAATTTAGCACACACTTCCAAACTAACATGACAGTGCTACTGCTTTTGAAATTCCATTATGACCCTCGGATCAAAAACTCACTATCGTACCGGAAACATTAAAATTCCAACTTTCGGCATTTCTAGCCAAAATTAGCTACAGACTTCCATAATGCATTATGGAGACGCTCCCAACCACGAAATCACCTAACGAAGCTAACATAACCATCAGACTTCCATTCTAAGATTGTCTTCACATTGTTCTATCTACAAACCACTTTCCAGCACTTAAGCTCTTATTAAGGGACTAAGATTCCCAAAGCTCTCTGAAACCTAACACCGAACATCCCGGCAAACCAAAATAGCAGAAATAAAATTAGGGGAAGAAGTAAATGGGGGATCGGGGAATTAATTCTTTAAACAACCAGCAGGTCGTTACAAGCGGATGGCGGGGAAGGACGTTTTTTCTTACTTGGGGTTTCAGTGCAGAGACTCCTAACGCTAATTCAGTTTCACTGTTGAGGGATTCTTCCAAATGTGTTTCCTGCTGCCAGGCATGTCGCCAGACCGGGTTGTTGATTTTGGTATTGATTTGGATGTGTGTTCTAACTTGAGTCGGCTTGGTTGGATTCGCGTTGTAATATTGAGGGATGTGTTGATTCGATTGTTATTGAGCGTATCAGTAATCTTAGGAGATATATGAGTTACCTTTATATTTTGCAAGGCCTTATGATTTGTTGGTTATAGGCACATATGGTACGGTTCTATTTGGGTTTCATAGTGGAAGTCGAGCGGGAAGAGTAATTCGGTGTTGCTCCATGAATGGCGTATTGTTTATGTCCTTTCGGGTTTGTGTGGTGTATGTTATTTGCTTCACCATGGGTATGATGATTTTCTTTGGTTCCAGATATCAAATTGTGCGTGGTTGTCAATTTCGAGCATACTGACTTAAGGTGTTTCATATGGACTAGTGTTTGAATAGGGTCGTGCATTTTAGAGAAAATATGTGGAGGTATGACCCTTCAGGTTAGATTTGCGTATTCTGTTTCTACGACGTGTGGTGGATTCTCAACATTTTTTTTTCTGGTGGTATTGGTGAGTTGGTGGTACAGCCCTTTCGTTCAAGTCGTCTTCATGATTGGAGTACATTCAGATTTTTGTTTAATAGTGCATAGATTGCATGAGTTGTGGCTTTAGATGGTATTGATGTGTCATATCACCAGAGTAGTTGTGTTGGATTAGATGAGACCGTTGGTATTCGAAATGAGTACAAACTGATTCGATTTCAGCATGTTGGAAGGATAATATCGAGGTTTGCTCATAAATTTGCTATGGTCTTTGCCAACGGAGAAATTTCTTCATGAATGGTTGACCTGAGAAATGGCTATGGCTTATTGCTCATTTCATTTATCATTGGTAGTGTATGAAAGTGACAGAATGAGACTTAGTTGATAAGAGGTTTTCTATCGATATTCAGTTGTTGTGTGCAGCTGTTGTAATTATAAGTTATGGCTACCAGTGTTTGAGTTATGTGGTATATCATGTAATTGCACTTGAGGTTACAGATATGTTTTGTTATAGCTTGTTCGTACTTATTTACAGTATAAATATGAGATTCTAATCGTGTTTATGATTTCAGAAGTGGAAATATGGTTCTATGGTGTAGGGGCTAGATTGGATTGTGAAATTTCAGTTACAATGTGTTATCGGACCTATATGAGATAGGGTGACATAGGATCACCCCTGGGTATATGTGTGGTAAGGTTATTCGGCGATTGGTTGGCTTTTAGGACAACTCTAGGCACGTTCGAAGGCGAATGTATATTTAACTAGGGGAGGATGTAACGATCCGAACGGTCGTTTTGACCTTTTGTACTTTGCTCGCAAATTATCGGGCATTACTTTCCCCGTTTCGTATATTACAACTTATGTAAATCGTTAGGTTTGGTTTTCGGGGTGATCAGAATAAATTCGGAAGAATAGTTCTCAGATTGAAGCTTGAAATTTGAAAGGTTTGACCTAGATTTGACTTATTAGTATATGGTATTGGATTGGAATTTTTATGATTTGGTTAGCTCCATTAGGTTATTCGGGACTTAGGAGCGTGAGTGTGTTTTGGAGGTCCACAGTAGATTTAGGCCTAAATTGACGAAATTCAATGTTTTGGCATTTTACGATTGATAGGTGAGATTTTGATATTGGAGTCGGAATGGAATTTCAACAATTAGAGTACTTCATTGTGTTATTTGGGATGTGTGCGCAAAATTTATTGTCATTCGGACGTGGTTTGGTTGGATTTTTTATCAAAAGCGTAATTTTGAAATTTTTTAAATTCTTAGGCTTGAATCCGATGTGAATTTGGTGTTGTGATGTTGTTTTGAGTGTTCCGAAGGTTGGACCAACTTTGAATGATGTTATGGGATATTTTGTCATGTTTGATTGAGGTTCCGATGGCCTCGGGTGAGTTTCAGGTTGTTAAACAGACTATTTCATGCTTTGGAAATTTGCAGATTGTTTAGCTTCAGCTGTTCACCAGAAAATTTTTTATGCAAGAATTCGAGTTTGGAAGCTCATATCTTGCAATCTATAAGGAATAAAAAAATTTCAAAATAGGCAAGTTATAAGCCTCGCATTCTAGTTTCCAGAAAGTTAAACCATTGATGATTTGGATATTGTATCAGAAAGTTATGATCGATTAAAGATCGCTAGTAAAGCAGTTTCGACATAATTTTCTGATGAATGGGGCCGACTTTAGAAGATCATATCATGGAATATATAAAGCGTTATATGGTGTACAACCTACCAACTAAATTCAAACCGTGTCATATAGATATTTTCACAAGGAGTTATGGGCGTTTTAACAGAAGGTTTACAACAGGGAATTCGCCTTTGACTTCTTCTCCGCCTACTGACTGCTACTCGGCTAGATGCTCCTATTTCTTATTCGTAGATCGTAGATTAAGATGTTATTAGGTAAGGGAAGTCAGTCCTTTCATTCCTTCCTGAGAATAGATCCCCAATAGCTCGCAGATGAGAAAATGGTAAGAGGATGTACAACGTGCACAGCGCAAGGTGAACTCGATGAAGCATGGGCAGATTGTTTTAAACATGAGTTTCTTTCATTTGGCTTGGACGATTTTGGAGAGCTAAAAGAGGGATTTTCACTAAGAAACTTCCTATTTTTGAGTTAGATATATGATCTTACATAGATTTAGACATGAAAATAAGTAGAAAAAGTGGAATTAGGGCTTGAGATTATGAGACCTTCTAGTGATAATTTGAGGGGTCAAACGAACTGCGATTTTTGAGTTCCTTATATGTACGGACTCGTGAGATGATGAAGAACATTTTGATATAAAGTATTTCCAGTTCCGAGACGCAGGATTTGGGGTCAGGTTTTGTCTGATTTCGGGTTTTGTGCTTAAAATCGATACTTTTCAATTGGAATTCATTCGCTTAGCATAATCTGATGACAAAAATCTGAACTTGGTAGATTTGGAGCACTCGGAAGTTAGGTCGAGAGGCAAGCATGTTGCAGAGCAGATTTTCGGGCTAGTTCGAGGTGAGTAATGATTTTAAATATTTTTCTAAGGGTATGAAACCCCTGATTGCACAACATTGTGCTATATTGAGGTGAAACACACACTAGACGATGAGCGTGGGGTCGTACACAATTGGGGATAGTGACTTAGTCCATCTCGAATGACTATTTTTCTGCATAAATGGAAACTAATTGTTTGATATTATTATACTTTGGGATAAATTCCATATTTGGGTTTCGTGCCAACTAGTTAAACCCTTACTGGATAATGATATTTTCCTCACTGTTTGATTTCATGCTTGTGCTCAGTCATGTTATATTTTCACTATTTTAAAAATTCAGCTATGTTATTCTACTTTAAACACATTAATTGATATTTTTAAAGACATTAGAGCTGAGCTTCATATTTTAAAATTCCCAAGGGGCATATGAGATTCTGACTGAGTAAGGCCGTGGGTCTGTACTATGAGGATACTTTTGGATCGGGCTGCACGGCGCAGCAGTGACATACTGATAATAATAATGAGGCCGAGGGCCTGAGATTATGCTCCATGAGGTGGCTTGATATTGATATGAGGCCGAGAGCTTGCTTATGATGCCATGAGATGGCTTGATATTGCAGTTGGCCATAAGGGGCCCCTCCAGGATTCTGCACACCCCTAGTAACTGCGGGTACCCATTGTGATGTGAGATATAGTACGAGGGGCTGGTATTGTTCTGAGATATTACCCGAGGGGCGGATTTATTGACATTGTGCTCAAGGAGCAAACCATTATGTGCTTATCTTTCTTATTTACTTGCCATGTACCTGTTTAATTGTATAATTATGTCCGAGGGGCGGATCTTCTATGCTTATCTGTTTTAATTGCTTGCATTCAATTGCTTAACTGTTGAAAAGCCATTTTTGAAGAAGATTAAACTGAGCTAAGATGCTTAATAGATTTCGCAGCTACATTACTTTCTTACTGGTTTTTTATTGCTTCTATACAACATGTTGATGTATTCTTTGTGATTTCCTATCATTCTGTCTTCATTTATTTATAGTACTCACTGAGTTGGAAGTATTCGCTTTACTCCCTTCACCTTGTGTGCAGATTTAGGTATTTCTTAACCTGATAACGGGTATTGGCTGCTCAGAGGCTGAGTAAACGGAGTTTAGCGAGGTATCTGCCCTACGTTCGCATCACTGCTTTTCTCCCTCTCGATTTCATTAGACTATATTTAGTACATTTTTTACTCTAGTTTGTATTCGGACCTTAGTAGATGCTCATGACTAGTGACACCCGGGTATCTAGATGTGTTGGGTTTGTTTTTCTGCAAATTATATTGTTAACTATTTCCTCCGGTCCACAACAAGTGTCTGTTTTACTTTTTGATTTTGGTCCAAAATAAGTGTCTAGTTAGGTAATAAAGAGAAAATTCAATTTATTTTACTCTTTTACCCTTATGTGCATATCCCTAAAAAAGTTTCTCTCTCATCACATTAACTGACTAAATAATGGTAGTTTAGTTATATTAGGTAATTTTGCATAGGATTTAATATTTTCTTAATGGGCGTGTTAAAAGTAAAACAGGCATTTATTGTGGACCGAATGGAGTACTTATTTTTTGAGATTTTATCATGTTTATGACTTAATACTTATTACTATATTGACTAAAATTGGAATGAGAATGTGTCGGCTGGCCTTAACTTCATGAAAGGCGCTATCACGACTGGGTCCGGATTTACGGTCGTGACACTAAATTTATAATTAAATATTTAATTTCTTAATATTCAATAAATTTCTTTATATATATATATATATATAGAACTTGATAAAAAGCTATTTATTCACGTGAACTCATAAATTGTGCTATAGTTCTGCAATTATATCAAGCATCGTGTAAAACTCGGGTGCTTAACATACCTCTTTTACCAACTACTTCAAAGAACATATGTCTCTCCTTTGACTAAACGTACTCTTCCCAGGGGTGGACGCACATTGGTTGAAGAAGTGTCATCCGACACTGCTTCAGCATAAAAAAATTACTAAATATTTATTCGAATATTTTGCATAAAAAAAAGCAATACATAATGACACCGTTTTTGGTAAAAAATATTCTTGGTCCATTGTCCATGCTCATATTTGGGCTTATAAAGGTCATAAGGCTCGAGACTAGACTTAAAAGGTTTTTTAGGGATTTTTACCTAGCTATACTATATTAGAAACTTATTTACCAATATTCTCTATGTTTTATAGTTTTTAATAAGTATCTAGGTTTTTCATTCAGATTATGTAGATTTCTCCTTAAAAGGCTCTTATCACATTATTATTGCCTTCAATTAAGCGATTCAATTATATCCTTTTCTTTTTTTCCCTTTCCCCTTCTCTCTCCTTGTCTTACATCAAAGTTCCTTTATCTACACATAGAATCTCCATATTCTCTCTTCCCTACATTGGCGACAATTTAATACTATTAAATCATCAATTGCACCGTTCTTTTGTTGTGAGCCCGGACGACATTGAAAATAAAAAATATTCAGGGATTATATGAATTGTGTCAGATATATCAATGTGTAAAATATAATCGTATCATACTTGTATTAGAATTGTATTTAACTTGTAGATGGTAAATTAATACCCAAAATAATACCTTATATAATATTAATAAATTAATATATAATTATCATATATTTGTGACATAAAATGTTAAATTCGTCATGAACTCACAACTACTCATTATTCAGATACAAATTTTATACAATCCCAAAGTATTCCTACACAATTTTGATACAATTATGATACAACTTAAAATTGATTCTAAACTTAAATAATACAATATCGTATTTTATTTGTATTAGCATTATAACATATATTATTTTAGGTAAAAATTGTGATACAATTATTATATAATGCTAGATTATGATACAACTTTGATCTTCATCTTTTTCAAGTTTCAATTAAAAACATCCACCTAGAACCAACTCTAAACTTAAATTATGACACAATATTGTATTTTAATAGTATTAGTACTGTATCATAATAGTCTTAGGTATTGACGTATCAAATACAACTCAGACACAATTATGATACATTTATCATATAATCGTAATACAATTTCAAAAGTTCTTCCTCCTCGGGGTTTAATCAAAACTTCAACCTAAAACCAACTTTAAACTTAACGAATCCCCATTAAAATTGAGATATAAATTCTAAAGATATTTTCAACCGTTTTCGAGAACACTAAATCCAAAAAAAATCACAAATTCGTAAAAATGAATATCTAATTTAAAGCTTAGAAACTTTTTAATGGTATATCAATGGAAGATCCCTCCACCTACAATTTCAGAGATAATATTAATGGATTTGTCAATAGTTTAAGCTATTTAATAGTTGGTGGTGGAATTGATTCAGAGAAATATATGATGCTACAGTTTTAGAGAAATAATAGTTTGATTTGTATGAGGAAGAGAGAGAGAGAGAGAGAGAGAGAGAGAGAGAGAGAGAGAGAGAGAAATTGGTTGATTTGTATGAAAGAGGTAATGATTTTGGGTATCAACGAATTTCTTACGGTGCGTAAGTACAAAGACAGATGGTGTTTTGTAATCATTTGGAAAGGAAGTTTACCTTAAATGTAGGGAAATTATGTGTAACTGATACCCACTATTTAAGGTATGTTTCATTTCATCCTTTTAATGGATTTGTCTAAAACTAGTAAATATATGTATGTAAAGCAATTAATAAGGAATCTAAATAAAGGTAGTAAATAGGTTTCTATTATAGTATAACTAGGTAAAAAAAATTTATTAATATCTTTGAGCGAGCGTTTTTGTTAAAAATTTGAGGTTAAGGTGAATCTAACCTACACCTTTATTTGCGATAATATTTATCAAAACCATTAGGCCAAAACTTTTATATTATTGGAAAATGATATTAAATATTATTTTATTTATTTAAATAAATATGACAACGCTAAAAAGAAATTTGCATACGCCCTAACTCTTAATATTCCATGACTTGAGATACCTTCACAAGTCCTTCACCGTTGGAGTTTCGTATTTCCTGCTTCATAGATAATACAAATATTTTTACACACACCGTCGAGTTCATGTTAAGGTGGGGAAAAGGGAAATCATAGCAATCCCCAAGATAATATCCATCAAATGTTACACATACAAATATACACACGTGTATATATATTTGTTGAAAGTCCAAAATAATTGGTGGCCCAACTCATAACTAACTGCCAATCACACCATGGATATGAACAACCAAAAAATTGCAGAAATATAATATTTTTTCGGATGGTCTTTAAACTTTGACCCTCAAGGGCAAAATTTCAAAACCAAAAGTACAAGTGTTGCCCATGGCCAGGAAAGGGCAACACTTGTTAAACCCGACACGGCAAGCAAAAACAAAAATTTAAGACCATCTACATTGGACATTTGCATTTATACTCAATCTTGGGGTCACCATTAAAGTTATACCTACTTTGCACAAAAAAAATACAAGTTACTTTAGGATCAACTTCATGCTTATCTAAAAATTGCACTTAAGATGCATTTAAGGCCAAATATGACTGAAGTGCAACAAATATTTTCATGCGCTTATGTCCAAATAGGTCTGAAAATGAAAAAAATAAATTATGCTTAAGATGCACTTAAGCCCAAATGGTTCTGAAGTTTAATTAATATTTTCATGCACTAAAGGCCAAATAGGGCTAAAGTACAAATAGCCCCGAAACAGAAACTTATTTTTTTGATTTATAGCAATCACAAAATTCACGCCTTAATATACTATAAGTGAGCCTAAATTTAAAACCTAACTGTCACAATCTGAGTTTGTCCTCTGTGAACTATCGTGACGGCACCTAGTCTCCACAACTAAGTAAGGCTAACAAATGATGAAAAGAATCAATTGCGGAAATAAAATAATTAAAATCGAGATAACAAAATAAAATAGTGTTTAAGAAATCGCCCGACATATAATTGTACAAGAATCTCAACCTAGCACTCCCAAAATCCGGAACCCCATGAATCACAAGCTAAGAGATACATAAAAAGCTCTAACTCCAAAAATGTCTATCAACAAGGAACATATAGAAAGGCTATACTTGTACAAAGAATAGAAAGGGACTCCTCAGTCTGCGGATGCGGAAGATATATCTCGAAGTCTCTACAAAAACGCCTCGCATAAGGAGTGATAATACTGAGTGGAAGTACCCAGATCTGCACATGAAAAACATGCACAGAAAGGGCATGAATACACCATAGCCGTACTCATTAAGTGCCAAGCCTAACCTCGATCAAGTAGTGACGAGGAAGGTCAGGGCCCTATTAAGTTTAAATGAGATACAAGGTATAACAGTATAGAATAAGACGGTATATTTAGGTGCAACAGTAAGAAGTAACACATGATAGAAAGAACGACAACAACTACAACATAGACAAATCAATCACTGAAAGGAATACAGTTCAACACAAAGATAACAACAGAGAAACTCTCAGTATCCCGAGAATCTCTTAGTATCCTCAATACATATGATGGGGATCTATCTATATCCCGAGGATCTTTTAGTACCCTCAATTTATATGTTGATCTCTCGATATCCCAAGAATCTCTTAGTATCCTCAATATATGTGTTGGGGATCTCTCGGTATCCCGCATTACAGTCCAAGTCAATATATGTGCAGAAGATCTCCTGGAATACAAATCCATAGTCCCAAAATAAACAAGCAGGGGGATATCCCGGGATACCGTCCCGTAGTCTCAAAGTAAACACACAGTAGCAACATGAAGAATACTCAATTCAATTCAAATTCATACCAAGGTAAAACAGATATTTCGAACCTAGCATGTTGCACATAATCCATATAAGGAAATTTGAGCAAATAAAGCAGTTAAATCAATTAGACATGCTCCCCTAGGCTAACAGCATGCTTAATTTGCAAGTAGTATAAACAAGATAAAGAAATACAATTAAAGTTACTTAATGAAAACAAGATTTTTTTAACAATTAGCACAAGTACACACTCGTCATTAAGTATGAACCCGTCACCTCAGGTACAAGGCATTTCAAATATCAACAATACCAAATCACAAGGAGAGTTTCCCAACACAAGGTTAGACAAGCCACTTACCTCGAACTGACTCAAAATCAATCTGAAACCACGTTGTTGCCACGAGTACCCAACTCCAAATGGCCCAAATCTATTCAATTCAATTGCATAATGTAAATATAACTTCAATTAACTAATTTTACAAATAAATTCTAAGCTAATACGTAAAATTAGGTAAAATGGCCAAAACACCCTTCGAGCCCACGTCTATAAATCGGGTAAAATTTATATTTTCAGAATTCTCATACTCTCAGGATTCTAACTATACCAAAATTATTCAAATCCAATATCAAATCCCCAATCAAAATTCAAAACTTAGGTCTAAGAATTTTCTCCAAAGTTTCCCGTAATTTTTCATCCCAAATCCGAAAATAAAAGAAAAAACTAAGATTATATTATAGAAATACAACTAGAAAGGGATTAGAAATCCTTACCTACTGATTTCCTCTTCAAAATCCTCCCAAGATCACCCTCTTCCGAGCTTCAAATAAATTTTCTGTCTTTTGATTTCAAACCCTCAAAATTCTTATTTTCTGCCCAACAAATCTGCATTTGCGGTCCAAATTTTCGCTTCTGCGATTTTCACTAAAGACTCATTCTCCACACTTGCGACCCAGATTTTGCATCTGCGGTACACTTCCAACTTCTGCGGTTTCTGCTGCCTTCACTTGTGGCCGCATCTGCAGCTCCATGTCCGCTTCTGCGAGTCCGCACCTACGGTCCCCTAGGCACAGGTGCAGTTATGACAGCAATGGAAAATTTTCAGCTGCCAAACCCAACTCAAAATCCCCCGTTAACCATCGAATGAATCAATTAATATCGGATTCAAGCCTAAGAACTTCAAAAACTCTCGAATTATGCTTTCAGTCAAAAAGTCTATAAAACCTCGTCCGATTGGCCTGAAATTTTTCACACACGTCACTTTTAAAACTACAGAGCTACTTAAACTTTCGGAATTCCATTCTGGCCATGATATCAAAATATCATTATCGAACCGGAAACTTCAAAAATTCAACTTTCGGCATTACAAGCCTAATTAATCTATAGACCTCCAAAACACAATCTGAACACGCCCTCAAGCCCGAAATCACCCAACAGAGCTAACATAGCTGACTGAATCCCATTCTGAGGCAGTTTTCAGACTGCTTCGACTACAGTCCAAATTCTAAAGCTTAAGCTATCTATTAGGAATTATGTGTCCCAAAACTCTCCAAAACTAAAAATAAATCCTCACGTCAACTCACAATAGCATAAATAAATATGGGGAATGCAGTTAATAGGGGGATCAGAGCATTAATTCTTAAATCGACCATCCGGGTCGTTACACTAACCTTCAAATATCATATAAAAAAATAATCATCGATTTATCAAAATAAAATAAATTTTACAAACCCATTTAGCAATTAAGAAGTAAAAGAAGAAGAAGAAACCTTAACCAGTAGTAAAGAAAAAAGCGCCACAACAGCATATTACTATAAAATAACATAAACCACCTTAAAACCTACTCATAAATATCATATAAATCCACCACCATCTTTGTTTTCATAGCGACTAATAAGGAGAAGCAGGAGGAGGAGGATGAAGAGGCCTAAAGTTGTCTGTACATTGGGTACTAGTTAAAATATTCCTAAAAAAGAGTGCATGTTAAATGAGTACGATCAAATAGGATGCATGTACAATTATTACATCCATTTTGAGGGCTATTTATGTACATCTCCCACCAAATTGACTCTCAAGTCGTGCAAGCTTGATGTACATATAGCAAGTATTTTTGAGTATTAGCCTTTACTTTTGTATTTTGAGATATTTATCAGCTTTCTTTGATTTTTTTGATTTGCGTGCATGGTACGCATTGTTTTTCCTAAAGTTATTACGAAAATATTTTGAAAAAAAAAGTGATTTTAGGCTTAAATGTAACTGGAGTTGACCATGCACAACATTCTTGATAAACAACCTCGAATTAATGTTTTGATAATTCCGGTAGGTTTGCATGAAATTTATGGACTTAAACTCACTTTTGGTTGGGGTCCAGGGTGACCTGAGCGCATTTCGTTGCATTATATGAAAATTGTGAAAATAAATTTTCAGCTTGAAATCATGAATTTTGATGATCGATTATTGTTTTTTGATGTTATTTTGACAATTTGAGGTAGAGACAAAGTTTATATAATGTTATTATACTTGTGTGCATGTTTGTTTTGGAGCACGAGGGACTAGGGTGAGTTTCAGATGCGTTATGAATGAGTTTGAGTGGTTTGTAGATTGCTAGTGCATCTCCTTCTTCTAGTGTCTCCTGCAGATCTTGTAATTGTGAGGTATGGATGGAATTTGCGTATAAGAGTTCGCATTTGTGAGCAGGGGCCTAGGTTGGATGACCTCACATTTGCGACGTTCACATTTGTGAAAATTTCGGTCGCATTTGCGACCATTAGGAATCTTGGATATCTTTACAAATGCGAAGTGGTTATCCATATTTGCGAAGGGGGAAATTTTCTATAGCAATAATAATGTTGCATTTGCGAATTCTACACATCTGATACACTTATCGCATTCGCGATCCATGTTTCGCAATTGTGATATCTGCAACTGGGTAAAAAGGTGGGAAATTATGGATTTCGTAGAACTTAGGAATTTCATAAAATTAAGGTCATATTTAGAAGTAAATCACATAACTAGACTCGGGGGTGAATGGGTAATTGAATTTTAGTCCAAATCTCGGATTGTGACCAAGCGGGTTGGGGGTTGATTTTTGTTAACTTTTTCAATTTCATATAAGATTAAACAATTTTTATTCGTGGGTAGTTTTGTAAAGCTTGTTTTTAATTGTTTGATTAATATTTGGCAAGATTTGGTTGGTTTGGAGGCTTGTTCGAAAGAAAAAGTCATCACTGATTGTTAAGATGGTTGCGCAAAGAGGTAAGTGTTGTGTCTAAACTTGACTTGATGGAATCAAAACTTTTTGGTCTATTTGTTATGTGAATTATGTAGGGAAAGGGTATATATTCAAGGTGGCGAGTGTATATGCACCGTCATGGGATTAAAGCATTCAGGATTTGTTATTTACTTCCATGTCTTCATTTATCTGTGTTATCACTTGTTACATGCCTTAATTGCTAAATATTCTTGCTTGTTATCTATGCATTACTTGTTATTTATTATCTAACTATTACTTGTTTCGACTTGTTCATTTCTCACTCAATATCTGCTTACTTACTACATGTTCCTACTTGCCTTAATTGTATATTTTCAATATCACATATTTTTACTTGCTTTTCTTGTCCTTATATTACTTGATGCTCTCTATTATATTATCTCGATTATGTGAGCCATTTAGCTATTTTTGTATTGATGAATTTCAAGGTTTGGGATTACGAGGTGATGATTATTTTCTGCTTGTATTGGTAGTTCTTTAATGTTCCGCACGTTTCATTTTGTTATGTGTTGGGCTTATGTAATTGGTTGTGTTGGATTGTTTATGTTAATAAGTTGATATTGATAATGGATTGCGTGCCTTAATGGTATTAAAATGAATTGATTTTAGAATCAGGTTGCATGCTGCAACCGTTATTTTATTAAATATTGGGATCGCGTTGCGCTCCGTAACAGAGTTGATGTATTGTAGTTGTTTGTGGTTGTAAAGTTTATTATCATGATAGGACATGGGGTTTGAGTTCATGTTATTTTTAGGCCCTCCATTAGTTGACCTCCGGGTCTATTTATAAGAGTTTATTTCTTTATTTCTTTTTCTGTATAACATTGTTACTATTCTCACATGTTTATTATGAGTGTCTTTCCGTAGCCTCGTCACTACTTTGTCGATGTTAGGCTCGGCACTTACAAATTACATAGGGTCAATTGTACTCATGCCATACTTCTGCACTTCTTGTGAAAACATCAGTGTTGGTCCTAGCGATGCGCAACAACAGCTATTGCAGAGCCTGGATCGAGCAGGAGGAGATACCTATCCAAACAACACCAGTTGGACCCCCTCAGGTCCCGGAGGGGTTCATTTCCATCGTCGTGCTTCAGAATTCCCTAGTCCGCTTAGTGGGCCTTATAGAGAGTGCATCCCAAGCTGGTATATTTTTCAGTAACGTCAGTCGTCTCTCAAGCTGGGGGAGGAGCCCAGACTCCCGGTATTCATACTCTAGAGTGGATGGCTCACATGTATCAGACTCTAGCGATTCCACCGGTTGGAGTACTTCAGCCATTATTGCTATATAGTCTGGGGAGAGGCGTGCGATGTCTTATGAGGGATTGAAGAGGTTGTATAAGTTCACCAAGCTCTTTCCTATTTATTTTAGTGGTACACCTTCTGAGGACTCACGGGATGATTTGGACCATTTCCACGAGGTGTTGCGAAACATGGGTATTGTGGAGTCCAATGGAGTCGACTTCATAATATTTCATGTGACCGGCTCTGCCAAGAGATGGTTTCAGGACTATGTTTGAGGTCGACCAATATGTTCACCTCCACTTACTTGGGATTAGTTCTCGGAGTTATTCTTAGAGAAGTTCATTCCTTTTACTCTGAGAGAGGAGTACCACAACCAGTTCGAGCATCCACAACAAGGTAGCATGACTGTTACCTAATATGAGACCAGATTTGTGGACCTATCTCTCCATGCACTTATCTTGATCCCTATTGAGAGGGAGAGCACGAGGATATTCATATATGGCCTTACTTTTGGTACCAGGCTACAAATGGCCAAGGAGACAGGGATAATATTTATTTTTAGGGGGTTACATAGATTGCTAGGAAGATCAAGAGGATTCCGGTCAGGGTAGAGAGGCATTAACTAAGAAGAGGCCTCGTTATTTTGGTGGTTTTAGTGGTGTCTCATCTAGAGGAAGAGTTTTATTTGGTAGTGCCCATCCGCACAGGCCAATTCAATCAGTTTCAAGTAGCACACAGTGCTTCGGATAGTCATGGTCCTTTTGGGTGTAATCCTGATCAGCTAGAAACAGGTAGAGGAGTTCTTTCCTAGATCGACTTACTGTAGGAGACTTGAGGTAGATCTGCTGGTGTTAATTGTCCCTAATGTCCCCTCCTATCTTATATTTACTGTTTACCGCATTACAAATAATTTTATTTCGTTCAGACTTTATTTGTAGAACTCTAGTATATCCATGTATTCGTGACTCCAGATTTTTGGGATATGTTTAGTCTGTGCTACATTGTATTTATCATATCTAACTCAATTTCATATCATCAAGGTTCTACTTTAAAATTTCTAAAACAAAATAGATAATTAATTTTGCTAATGTTGGCTTGCCTAGCAAGTGGATGTTAGGCGTTATCACGATCTCATGGTTGGGATTTCAGGTCGTGACAACATACGAGCCAAACTTGGCCTAGTCCATCAAGCTCCACATGAGGTCTCTTTTGTAATCTTACCTCTTTTTCATCAAAGCCCAAATTTCCATAATGGACCTCTACTCTTACAGCTTGTTTGGATGGTTGTTCCCCATTGTATCGTATTGTATTGCTATGCCAAAATAGTATTTTCTTTGATTTTTTCATCAAAATTGATTATATTGTATTGTTAAATCCATTATTTCGGAACAGAAAATTCCCTTTTTTTAAACAATCGATTTGGTTTTGTGGGTTTGTAATCCTATTTTTCTTTCTGGTTAAGCCCTAACTTATTATTCCACAATTCTATTTTACCATTTACCTTTTTTCTAGTTTAACTCCTGTTTTCGGCCTATAACCTACTTTGTTTGTTTCAAGTTCTACCTCCAACATTACAAGTGTTTGCGGTCTTTAGTTTTATTTTTTCTCCTAATTTGTTTTTAACTCAATTCAAATTTGTTGTGCTCCTTTGTTTTGCCTTCTTCTATCTCGCTCCTTTGTTCTTGTAACAAGCCGACCGGTCATTCTGATCTTTTGCACATTGATCGCCAGTTCTTGGGCATGACTAGCCCCGTGTGATGTACTATGACTTATTTAAATCGTCGATTTTATTTTTCAGGATGATCGGAATGAATTTGGAAGAGAAATTCGCAGTTTGAAGCTTAAAAACTTAAAGGGTTTGACCAAAATTTGACAAATTAACATATGATCTTGGATTGGAATTTTTATGATTTGGTTAGCTCAATTAAGTGATTTGAGACTTAGGAGCGTGATCAGAATGTATTTTGGAGGTCCGGAGTAGATTTAGGCTTGAATTGATAAAATTCGATTTTTGGCGTTTTTCGGTTGACTGGTGGGATTTTGATATAGGGGTCGAAATGAAATTCCAAAAATTGGAGTAGGTCCGTTGTGTCATTTTTGACGTGTGTGTAAAATTTTAGGTCATTCGGATGAGGTTTGATAGACTTTTTGATCGAATTCGGAATTTGGAAGTTTTGGAAATCTTAGGCTTGAATTTGTGATTCAATGTTTTGATGTTGTTTTAAGCCTTCCTAATGGTGGAATAAGTTTTAATGATGTTTTAGGATTGGTTGGCATGTTTGGTTGAGGTCCCGGGAGCCTCAGATGAGTTTAGGGGGGTTCTGGACCATTTCTATGCTATTTCTAGCTGCTCTTTTTGGCTACGGCAGTGTCCTACGTGATCGAGGCAAATTGGATGTGATGGCGATGAGTAAAATGAGAAAAAACTTTTAGTGCTTCGCGATCACGGATGAACCTTCGCGATCGCATAGAGTAAATATTTTGCTGCACTGATCCAACTTTGGAAGCTTATATCTTATAATTTATATAGAATTTGGAAATGATCCAAAAATAAAAGTGTAGATTTTTGTATCTAGTTTTCAGAAATATATATTAATTAGAATTATTAGTTGTGTTAAAAAGGTTATGGTAGTTAAACTATTAACTGTCCAGGAAGTGTTTATAAATCTCTAATGCACAGGGGTGATTTTAAAAGCTTATCTTTCGCAATATGTAAAGAGTCGGGAAATGACAAACATATGAAATTATAGTTCTTGGTGTCTAGTTTTCTTAACATCAAACCTTTTATCATTTGGAGTTGTATGCAAAGAGTTACGACTATTACACTAGAGGTTGTCCGAAAGAGCTGGGAACTTGTTCTTGGGCAGAATGTTTTAAAGACTTGTTCCACGACTTTGAATCCTTTTTACACCACTTTTGAATGAGATAAAAGCTTGGAGGTGATTTTGAAGAGAGAAAATCATTGTTCCTCATTAAGGTAAGAATTTTGAACCAAAAAACTTGATTATTCGTTATTAAGGAACGAAAATATCAATGTAAATTCATGAAAATCAATAGAAAAAGGATGAGTTAGGGCTTGGGATTATTACACCTTTCAGGAATGATTTCGGGCTCAAACAAACTCCGATTTTTATGTTCTTTAAATGTATGGACTCGTGACATGATGAAGAACATTTTGGTATAAAGTTTGTCCAATTTCGAGATGTGAGCTCAGGGCTCGGGTTTGAGCAATTTCGGAATTTTAATGTTAAATTAGATATTTTTGAGTGTGTTTGTTCCCTTAGCATATTTTAATGATTATGTACTTATTTGTCATGATCTAATTTCCTAACCCGGTCGTAATGGCTCCTCTCATGAAGACAAGGCCAGCCAGACCGTCTCAAAACACTGCTTAAGGCAGTTAGTCAGTTATATAACAGTTCGAATCTAAATTAATAATATTAAGCAATATAAATACAACCCAATACATCCCGACCGAGGTGTCACAAGTCACGAGCATCTAGGAGTGCCTTTACTAAAATTTAAAAATCAATAATACATAGAGTGAAATCTGAGAATCAAGAAGAAGAAGAATCTCGGTGCCGCGAACGCCGGCGGTCACCTTGCTTAGCCACGATAGTAATACCTTCAATCTGCTGCTAACCCGCTACGGGGTGATCAGTACCTACAACTGCACGCGAGGTGCAAGGAGTAAAGTGAGTACTTCCAACTCAGTGGTAATAAGAGAGAATAATATCTGAGAGATAAGAAAACACGTATGGGCACACCAAACTGCTATAATAGACAGAACAACCCTTTGAGAAAAAACTGAAATACTGTGAAAAATCCATTTAGAAAATCTCAAGATCAGTTCAAAATCTTTTTTTCAAACATCACTTTTTTTTTCAACAGCCAGCATATAAATGCTAAATCAGATAGAACAAGTCGGCTCATAAGTCTGTCCCTTGGGCACAACACTCCTTAACATATAACACCAGGGTATCTGGTCAACAAGGCAAGTAACAGTATGTATCCCAATGGTATATAAGTGCTAAATGTCATGCCACGTAGTACAAACAGGAGTGAATGCGTGAATGCAATGCAATGCACATGACCGCTACGGCGCTTAGCCCGATCCATACCCCGCACTCACTGAGGATGTGTACAGACTCCGGAGGGGCTCCTATAGCCCAAACGCAATAATGCTGCGGTGTGCAACCCGATCCAGTATAATATATATAATGTTGCTGCGTGAAGCCGGATCCAATATAATATATATAATGTTGCGGCGTTCCAGACCGATACAATATAATATATATAATGTTGTGGCGTGCAACCCTATCTAATATAATATATATAATGTTGCGGCGTGCAACCCGATCCATACAATATGCTTCTGCGACGTGCATTCTGATGCATGCATGAATATGCATACGCACATATAACACTCGAGGCCTGTAAGCCTCCTTACATCACTCGCCATGCCCTCATATATGGCCCTCAGCCTCAATTAATCCACATTAGTCAAAATCCCCTCGGGCATCCGTAAAACAATAATACTCAGTTCAAGTTTCAGATAAAACTCCAAGTTTGAGAAAAATATATCTGAGTTCATGAAAAAGTGTAAATCACATGGACTGAGTTCAATGATATTTCAAATAGTGAGGAAATCAGCGATGATGGTTCAATAAGAGTTCAAATAATCGGCAATAAGCCCCAAGTATGGTAATGAGCCCAAGTCATATTGATAACAACAAATCATTTACAATTTCACAGTAAAACCAACAACCGGGATGGACCAAGTCACAATCCCCAACGGTCTCTACCCCACGCTCAGGTCCAGCGTGCAAGTCACCACAATACCGCACTAGGATGTGCAAATCCGGGGTTTCAAACCCTCAGGATATCATTCACAAGTATTACTCTCCTCGAACCGGTGAAATTCCTCGCTCGCGACGCTTTGATCCTCAAATTGGACTCCACGCGCGTCAAATCTAACCAAATTAAGTACAACTATATCATAATATGCTAATGGGTCAACACCGAATCGAAAACAATCGGAATATAATAAAAATCTCGATACTAGCAAAACTCGATCTCTAGGCCCGCTTCTCGAAAAATTATGAAACATACATTTCCGGGATCCCCGTCTCGCCACGAGTTCATGCATACCAAGAACTCCCAAATCCGAGCTCAAATGACCTGCCAAATCCCAATTTAAATATTCAAAATCCCAAGCCCTTGTTCTTCCCCTTTTTGCTTTAATTCCATGAATTTAAAGGTTAATTCTTCAATAAAAAGATGCTTTAAGTCCATAAAACTTACCTCTGTTCAATCCTCTCCGAAACCCTCTTCTTTTCTCCCAAAAAGCTCTCAAGGTGCTCAACAATGGAGGAAAATAGCTTGGGCTCGCGGAATAAAAAATTACTTAAATCAATTCTGCCCAGGTGCATTTTTACCCTATGCGATCGCGGAACATTCCTCGCGATCGCGGAGAACAAATCTTCAGCCTTCAAATTTCCCTCTTATACGAACGCATGCACAGCGCTGCGAACGTAATGCACTGACTCACCATACTACGCGAACGCGTGCCAGGAGATGCGAACGCGAAGAACAATTACCCTGGCCCCCAGATCCTCTTATGCGATTGCGTACCATTGAATGCGAACGCATAGAACAAAACTCCTGCCTCACAAACTACCTCTATGCGATCGCGACATCACCCCCGCGATCGCATTGACCAAAGTCTCTGCAACAGAAATGACTGGAAACCTGCAACTCCCAAATGCTGGAATTTATCCGTTTGACCACTCGAAATCACCCCGAGGCCCCTGAGACCTCAACCAAAAGCACAAATATGCTCTATTACCTTATTCTAACTAGATCGGATATAAAAACACTATCGTTAACATCAAAATCCTCAAATATCATCAAATCAAGGCCTAAGTTTTCTTTAAACTTCCAAAACTCACATTCGATCAAAAACCCAACCAAACAACGTCTGAATGACCTGTAAATTTGCAAACATATCCAAAATCACTTGACGAAGCTACTACAACTCTCGAAATTCCATTCCGACCCTCGGATCAAAATCTCACCTATCAACCGGAATCCGCCAAAATTCAAACTTCGCCAATTCAAGCCTAATTCTACACCGGACCTCCAAATTCAATTCCAATCACACTCCTAAGTCACAAATCATACTCGAAGCTAACCGAATCACCGAAATTCACATACGAGTCTTCTAACCACTCAGTCAACTTCCGGTTGAATTTTCTAATACAAGCTTCCTTCCAAGAGGTTATGCGCCTCATTTTCAACCAAAACCAATTCAATTACACCCGATCGAATATATGATGTTGAAACATGAAACCATACAATCAGAGGGAAACAGGGCGGTAACTCATGTGACGGCGGGTCGGGTCGTCACATCCTCCCCAACTTAAACAAACGCTTGTCCTCAAGCGTACCCAGAGTTGTTCTGAAAGCCAACCAATAGCAAAATGATCTTACCAAGCATATACCCGGGGTGATACCATGTCACCCTATCTCTTATAGGTCCGACAACACGACATACTTGAAATTTCACAGTCCATATAACCCATAAACCATAGGACCACATTGCACTTTCCGAAGTTATACACAAGATCAGAACCTCACATCTATATTCAGAATGAACTTGGACCAACTGTAATAATTCATACACGCAACCTCGGCTGCAATCATATGATATCCCACATAACTCAAACACATGCAGCGATAACTTCCATTCACAGCGATTGCTCACAATAACCAGATACCAATAGAAAACCTTTTTGCTAGTTAAAGTCTCATTCCCACACTTTCATATACTGCCAACGGTAACTGAAACACGTGATATACTGAACCCATCTCTCAGATCATACCATTCATGAATCTATTTCCCTCTTGACTGATACTACAACATATTTCCGAGCCAAACCTCGATATTACCTTTCTAGCATGCTGAAATCAAATTGGTTCATGCTCATTAATGACTCCAATGATTACTTCAACTCTAACCACCCTTCTGGTGATAAGACACCTCTACACAGGCCTACGCCACAACTTGAATATTACAGGCACCAATGAGAAGCAGTCTGAACATACTCAGATCATGACATGAATCAACGAAAAAGATGTACCTCACGCTCAACAACACCATTACAACACAAAATTGAGATCCCGTCTCACATTATAGAGATAAAGTACCTGAACTCTCCTCGAAAGGTCATAACTTCACGTGGCCTTGCCACAACGCGTGATCCTATCCAAACACTATTACCCATGAAGTACCTCAAGTCACCATGCTCAACACGGACAGCCACACACATATTGAGGTCTGAAACCCAGCAACCCATCACACCCCTTTGAAGCAAGTAATATACTCTATTTAATCCTGAAAGGACACAACCGATGTGCTATTTGTCGAGCAGCACCCAATACGGACCTTCCTTAGAAACCAGGAAGTAATGCATACAAGGTAACATATAGAAAAATATTCTCCACATCACGCTGTTGCGGCGAGCAACCCGATCCACATAACATACCCATGGAGGTGTGCCACCTGATCCACCCAAATATCTCACTTAGGAAATGCACATCGAGCCAATTTTTGCTTATTATAATAAACACATATAGTATCATGCCCGGCCACAAGAAGCGCATCCGAGAAAGTCCCTCAATACCAGAACTGAATCAATGGTAGAAACCTCTACACTAACATCCACCACGAAGGCCTAGTTAATAAAGCTATGCTTGACAGCCGTCCATTGGTCTCTGGAATACAAGGTATCCTGCTAAAACATAATCCGATGCACCTTGCCACGCAGCCTGTGGAATTTTCGACATAGCCCATAACACATTAGTCTAGACAACCAGACACTGGATTAACCAGTCTGCCATCTAATAGTCCAAATTTAAAATACCATGCAAAGAAAGATCCACTCGGACCTCCAATTTCCAATAACTGCTAGATGATGATGATACACACGATCTAGTCTCCAACACATATAACACATGAATCACTATGCCTGATCTCACACTCCACCGTACGAATACATAATAAACATCTAGTATCCGTTCATACCCCGAAAGATATTCAAGAATTTCCCGGCGCCATCAATAACCCAATTATCAACAGTCGATCCCACAAGAAAATGTTGCAATACTACTGAAGTATTATCAGTTCACATCACCTTACCCTCTTTGACTGAACATATACCCTTTTCAAACCACTATAATAGAAATACCATCTCTTTAATCATCTGAAGGTCGATTCTTTATTCACCTGCAACTACCCGTGCTGCTCAAGAATTTAATGACTTCTCGTAATGAACTGAACCAAAACCTTGAACACGCAAATATCAATTCTCCATATCAAGACACATAGACCATAGCACACTAGGATAACATGAGGACTTCTATCTCTCTCTCTTGTGCCACATACATCGACGCACTCAACTAGCCAAGAACTTTCATGATCCAATATAGAAGAAAAATTTATTACACACTCCATGCTTCGCATACCCATAGGAATATACTCATTTTCAAACCACGGTAAAACACATCAAGAACTCTTTATCCCAATTCCATTGCACAAGCTAAACTGTCAAGACTGAATCCTTCTACCCAAACCAAGTTAAGCACACTACCAGCACTTGAAAGCTTTGCTGCACATTACATGTAAGGCTCCTTACCTCTAACACATACAATAATTAATCATATCCTTACCATACCGATCTGGTTCATTATCAACCTATTCCATTTATCCAATTTCCTTCCCGATTCATATTTGATTTGATATTCTCCCTTGCTGTAGCACCACAATACCTCGACCCAGGTTACCACACTAGACTCGCACATAAAACCACACTGTCTAAGACCTATAGGCCACTGAATACCCTCTCAAACGTTTCCCAGAAATACCACATTCCAGAATGCTTTACCTTGAAGAACTTACTGCGATTCTGAATTCATTTACCATTACCTTCCAAATGCGGATACGTAGAATCCCATGATTAACACATAGTACCACAAGTCTTGATCTATTAAGTGTAATCATAGTCTCTAGCCACAAACACAAACTTAAGACACCTGATTATTACATGCAAAATCTTGAACACAGTAAAACCATTCTCGAGAGTCATTCACTCTTATTCAGCTGTAATTCACCTGCCCTGAATGAAAGGAACCACTCGTGCCTCATTAGTACCCTGACACCGCAGAACATGATTTCATACAGATATAAACAACCATTTTTATTTTCTATACACTGAGCATTCTTTATCATCAACAACTCAAAACATTCCAGTATTTTCTCAAACCTACGAAGCACCATATAACCTTTGTAAAATATTGCATTCACATGTGCCATCCTCGGCTCAATTTATACAACCAGAACTGATCTGCCATCATCCCTCGAAACGGAACCAACATTGCACATAACTATGCAATCAGCTGACCAACGACAACCTCCCCAACTTGGCTCGAAGCCATATATCAAGGCACTCTTAACAACTCATATCACTTTTACTCCAATGATGCCACAATGTTATAGTGTGATTAACTCAAGCCATTTACAAGTTTTTGAATACACAGATCATCTAGCACTGTCATTCTCTGCAAATCTCGCATTCATTTCCGCATCATCTGAGTCCATCTCTTAAGCACCCCCAAATTCTCAAATTTCAACACATACCCTTCAGTTACTCATGAGATTTCGCAAGAGATAACCCACATGCTTCGCCTCATTTCTATATTTCAACATGCCTTCCACCATCATATATGTTACACAATCAATTAGACTTCCTGAGTCTAAGCTCATACTGCCACATGAAATGTACATTTTAGCACTAAGAGACATGAAAAATATTCTTCATGCGCCCATCGGGCTACTCATCAGACCGCAACAGAAAAACACTTAACAGCTCATCTATTACCCATCAGACTTCCTTGTCACTACGAAAATCACACAGATACCCCTTGCAGTACTGACATACTCATCACATGGATATCCCTCCGCCAACCCGGCTAATAAGAATATCACTAAACATATAAGTTCAAAACACTTGTTCACAGGATCAGCACCTCGGTGCTCAAGCCATAGGCAAAGATCCGGCCTCAAGTCCTCCTGACTAGCCCAACATGAACTCACGATGATTACATCTTGCCCCTCGATCGGGGAATCACAAGCCATCCAGGTACATATAATACTGGGCGCTCGCATGCGCATACAGACGTGTGGAAGGAATATCAAGAATTATATCTCAAGAAGAATCGAGTACGCACGATAAGAATTCCAAGAAATGTGAAGTTTTTCCTAAAAGTTCTGCAGCCTCTCGAGGATAAATAGAGACATCTCCGTACCAATCCGCGAGACTCTACTAAGCCTGCTCATGACTCGTGAGACATGGTAACCTAGGCTCTGATACCAACTTGTCACGACCCAATTCCCTAACCCGGTCGTGATAGCACCTCTCGTGAAAACAAGGCCAGCCAGACCATCTCAGAACACTACCTAAGGTAGTTAGTCAGTTATATAACAGTTCGAATCTGAATTAATGATATTAAGCAATATAAATACAACCTAATACAATCCGACCAGGGTGTCACAAGTCACGAGCATCTAGGAGTGCCTTTATTAAAATTTAAAAGTCTATAATACATAGAGTGAAATTTGGGAATCAAGAAGAAGAAGAATATCGATGACGCGAACGCTGGCGGTCACCTTGCTTAGCAACGATAACAATACCTTCAATCCGTTGCTAACCCATTATCGGGTGATCAGTACCTGCAACTGCAAGCGAGGTGCAGGGAGTAGAGTGAGTACTTCCAACTCAGTGGTAATAAGAGAGAATAATATCTGAGCGATAAGAAAATGCGTATGGACACACCAAACTGCTATAAAAGACAGAACAACCCTTTGAGAAAAATCAAAATACTGTGAAAAATCCCTTTAGAAAATCTCAAGATCAGTTCAAAATCTTTTTTTCAAATATCTCTTTTTTTTTCAACAGCCCAGCATATGAATGCTAAATTAGATAGAACAAGTCGGCTCATAAGTCTGCCCCTTGGGCACATCACTCCTTAACATATAACGCCAAGGTATCTGGTCAACAAGGCAAGTAACAACATGTATGCAAATGGTATATGAGTGCTAAATGTCACGCCATGTAGTACAAACAGGAGTGAATGCGTGAGTGCAATGCACATGACCGCTACGGCACGTAGCCCGATCCATGATCCAATATAATATATATATATATATATATATATATATATATATATATATATATATATATATATATATATATATATATATATATATATATATATATATATATATATATAATGCAGAGGCATGCAGCCCGATCCAATATAATATATAATGATGCGGCGTGCAGCCCGATCCATGCAATATGCTTCTGCAGCGTGCAGTCAGATCCATGCATGAATATGCATATGTACACATAACACTCAAGGTCTAGAAGCCTCCTTACATCACTCTCCATGCCCTCACATATGGGCCTCCGCCTCATTCAGTCCAAATTAGTCAAAAGCCCCTCGGGCATCCGTAAAACAGTAATACTCAGCTCAAACAATAGTTCAAATTTCAGTTAAAACTCCAAGTTTGAGAAAAATATAGCTGAGTTCATGAAACAGTGTAAATCACATGGACTGAGTTCAATGATATTTCAAATAGTGAGGAAAACAGTGATGATGGTTCAATAAGAGTTCAAATAATCGGCAATAAGCCCCAAGTATGGCAATGAGCCCAAGTCATAATGATAACAACAAATCATTTACAATTTCGCGGTAAAACCAACAACCGGGACGGACAAAGTCACAATCCCCAATGGTTCTCTACCCAACGCTCAGGTCCAGTGTACAAGTCACCACAATACAACACTAAGATGTGCAAATCCGGAGTTTCAAACCCTCAAGATATCATTCCCAAGTATTACTCACCTCAAACCTGTAAAATTCCTCGCTCACGACGCCTTGGCCCCTGAAATTGGCCTCCACGCGCGTCAAACCTAACCAAATTCAGTACAAATATATCATAATATGCTAATGGGTCAACACCTAATCAAAAACAATCAAAATATAATAAAAAACTCGAAACTAGCAAAATTGAGCCCTGGGCCCGCTTCTCGAAAAATTACGAAACTTTTATTTACGGAATCCTCGTCTCGCCACGAGTTCATGCATACAAGAACTCCCAAATCCGAGCTCAATGACCTACCAAATCCCAAGTTAAAAATTCAAAATTCCAAGCCCTAGTTCTTCCCCTTTTTGCTTTAATTCCATGAATTTACAGGTTAATTTTTCAACAAAAAGATATTTTAAGTCCATAAAAATTACCTCCGATCAATCCTCTCTGAAACCCTCTTCATTTTCTCCAAAAAAGCTCTCAAGGTGCTCAACAATGGAGGAAAATAGCTTGGGCTCACGGAATAAAATAATGACTTAAATCAATTCTGCCCAGGTGCATTTTTACCCTATGCGATCGCGGAACATTCCTCGCGATTACAGAGAAAAAATCTTCAGCCTTCAATTTTCCCTCTTATGCGAACGCATGCACAGCGCTGCGAATGCAATGCACTGACTCACCATACTACGTGAACGCGTGCCAGGAGATGCGAACACGAAGAACAATTACCCTAGCCCCCCAGAATCGCTTATGCGATCACGTACCATTGAATGCGAAGGCATACAACAAAATTACTGCCTCACAGACTACCTCTATGCGATCGCGACATCACCCCCGCGATCGCATTGACCAAAGTCTCTGCAACAGAAATGACTGGAAACCTGCAACTCCCAAATGCCGGAATTTGTCCGTTTGACCACTCGAATTCACCTCGGGGCCCCCGGGACCTCAACCAAAAGCACAAATATGCTCTATTACCTTATTCAAACTAGCTCGGATCATAAAAATACTATCGTTAACATCAAAACCCTCAAATATCATCAAATCAAGGCCTAAGTTTTCTTTAAACTTCCAAAACTCACATTCGATCAAAAACACAACCAAACACGTCTGAATGACCTGAAAATTTGCAAACATATCCAAAATCACCTGACGAAGCTACTACAACTCTCGGAATTTCATTTCGACCCTCGGATCAAAATCTCACCTATCAACCGGAATCCGCCAAAATTCAGACTTCGCCAATTCAAGCCTAATTCTACATCGGACCTCCAAATTCAATTCCGATCGCACTCCTAAGTCACAAATCATCACCAAGACCTAACTAAATCACCGGAATTCACATCCGAACCCTCTAACCACTCAGTCAACTTCCTGTTGACTTTTCTAATACAAGCTTCCTTCCAAGAGGCTACATGCCTTATTTTCAACCAAAACCAATTCAATTACACCCGATCGAATCTAATTCTGATATTGAAACATGAATCCATACAATAAGGGGGAAACGAGGCGGTAACTCCCGTGATGGCGGGTCGGGTCGTCAAATCATTGTGGCTAGATTTGGAGCATCCGGAGGTCAATTCATGCGGGCGAGGCATCACAAGCTGAAGTTTGGACCGGATCGAGGTGAGTAATGATTGTAAATGATGTTCTGAGGGTTTGAAATCCCGAATTGCACATTGTAGTGCTATATTGAGGTGAGATACACGCTGGATGACGGACGATCATGATTTGGGACGATTGCCATATTTGGGTTTCATGCCACCTATTTGAACCGTTCGGGGATTTTTGTTGATATTTCTTCATTGTTTTTACTTTATACTTGAACTCAATCATGTTATTTTTCATTGTTTTCAACACTCAGCAAAGTTTATTTTGCGTTAACACTTGAAATGGTATTTCAAATAATATTTTGGGCTGAGCATCATATTTTACTGTTGTCTGAGTGGCATATGTGATTTTTTACTGAGTAAGGCCGAGGGCCTATATTGTGAGGATACTTTTGAATCGGGCTGCACGCTGCAGCAGTGAGATACTGATTTTGATTATGAGGCCGAGGGACTGAGACATGTATGCCACGAGGTGGCTTGTTGATATTGATATGAGGCCAAGAGTTTGTTTATGATGCCACGAAGTGGCTTGATATGCGCTTGGGCCATAAGGGACCTCTCCCGGAATCTGCACACCTCTAGTGAGCGCGGGTACCCATTGTGATGTGAGATTGAGCCCGAGGAGCCGGTACTGTTCTATGTGATCGCCCGAGGAGCTTGTACTATTCTAAGATATTGCCCGAGGAGTGGATTTGGTGACACTGTGCCCGAGGGGCGAACCTTATGTGCTTATCTTTCTTATTTGCCTGTCATTACCTGTTTACTTGTGTTTTTGTGCCCGATAGGCGGATTTCTGTGCTTATTTGCACTAACTGTTTTGCAATCCTTTGCGTAACAGTTGAAAAAGTCATTTTCAAGGAAGTTTAAACTGAGCTAAGATGTTTTAAGAGAATTTTTTCGGTTTCACCGCTTTCTTACTCGTTTCTAAACTGCTTCTATACAGCATCTTGATATGCTTTACGTGATTTCTTACCATTCAGACTTTAGTTATGATTATTACTCACTGAGTTGGAGTACTCACATTACTTTATGCACCTTATGTGCAGATTCAGGTATTTGTAAACCTAGTAGTGGGTATTGGTAAAAGATCATCCTACGTTAGACAATGATTGTCCTTGACTTTTATTGATTGTCATGATAAAAGATACAACGATTGGAAATTTCCTTTGCTGGAACTTAGATGGAATTCTAGCATCATATGGAGTCAATGTCATTCTAGGAATAAAGACTTTCTGTCCAGACATATGTCCTGATAGAACCTTCACTTCAATAACTTGATTTCCAAGCTTAGTTATGATCAACCTTGTTCCATTATACAATCATGCTGACTGATCAATATTTCTTAATAACATAACTGGCACACCAACCTTTAGAGTAAGAGCGTGATTTGGAACTCCCGAGCATTTAATAGTATTCAAGAACTCTAATGTGTGTACATGTTCTAACGCTGAATAAGTCTGATCAGAGCTGCAAATTGTATCGGAACTCAAATATAATTTCGCAGAATTATGATTGAGCGAAATCATATATTGATTGATTGATTCCACCATATCAAGAGTTGGAGCAAGAATGGCTCTTTGTTGGAGGTATCCAATATCATTGCAACGCCGGGTGAAATCAGGATATGTACTTTCTAGCATTGCAGATATTGGATCAGCAGATTCTTTTATCAAAAGATCATCTGGTATTTCAACTTTTTCATTGCCATCAACTGAATTATCTATCATACCATCACCAATTACCAAAATCCAATCTGAAAATTCTCTCAACTCATCCACATGGGGGCCTATTTCATTAGATTGCAATGTCATATTCTTTATTAGCATTAAAAGTTGACAATAAGGCCATAAATAAGACGAATTGAGAGAAGCATTAACAATATCTTTCCTAGTACCCTTTGGGATGACAGGTAATATTTGTCTGAAGTCACCACCAAGAACAACTATTTTACCTCCAAATGGTCGTGCTAAATTAGATGCATCTTTGAATCTAAGAATATCTCTTAGAGTTTTACCAAGAGCTTCAAAACAATATCTATGCATCATCGGTGCCTCATCCCAAATAATCAACTTTGTCTTGAAATATAAAAGTATCGGAACTCAAATATAATTTCGCAGAACTATGATTGAGCGAAATCATATATTGATTGATTGATTCCACCATATCAAGATTTGGAGCAAGAATGGCTCTTTGTTGGAGGTATCCAATATCATTGCAACGCCGGGTGAAATCAGGATATGTACTTTCTAGCATTGCAGATATTGGATCAGCAGATTCTTTTATCAAAAAATCATCTAGTATTTCAACTTTTTCATTGCCATCAACTGAACTATCTATCATACCATCACCAATTACCAAAATCCAATCTGAAAATTCCCTCAACTCATCCACATGGGGGCCTATTTCATTAGATTGCAATGTCATATTCTTTATTAGCATTAAAAGTTGACAATAAGGCCATAAATAAGACGAATTGAGAGAAGCATTAACAATATCTTGCCTAGTACCCTTTGGGATGACAGGTAATATTTGTCTGAAGTCACCACCAAGAACAACTGTTTTACCTCCAAATGGTCGTTCCAAATTAGATGCATCTTTGAATCTAAGAATATCTCTTAGAGTTTTATCAAGAGCTTGAAAACAATATCTATGCATCATCGGTGCCTCATCCCAAATAATCAACTTTGCCTTGACAATCAAATTTGCTAAAGGAGTACCTTGCTTGATATTACATGTTGAATCTTCAGTTAGATTTAGTGGAATTACAAATCTTGAATGAGTTGTTCGACCACCTGGTAACAATAGAGATGCAATCCCACTAGATGCAACTATTAACACAATATCTCATCTAGATCTTATGGCAGAAGCTAGAGTCCTCCAAATATAAGTCTTTCTTGTTCCTCCAAAATCATATAAGAAGAAAAATCTACCTTTATTTTCAGTCACAACTGTTATTATTTTCTCATAAATTGACTTCTGCTCATCCGTCAAATTCGTTAATAATCGTTCATGTTCCTCCGCCAGTGCATCTATTATAACGAAGTTCATCACGAATTAATCTGTTACTTTTGTCAACTTCTTCCGCACTGTAAACAGGCCATGGCATTTTTGGAAAATCCTGAAAAAACTTCTTCCACACCCTTTTACAAAGTTTTCCAACTTTTGCAAACAACGATTTTTCAATTCATCATCTGTGAGATCAGCTTCTGAAATAACAACAAATATATAATAATAAAATAAATAAATGTTTAATTAGCTACATCAAATGAATATGATAAACACAGCAGTAAAATGTGAAATAATGGTTTACATAAAATTGAAGCCTATTTAATTTAATCAAAATTGAACAAATTTGATAGTCCAAACCATATGGTTAATTTCATTGATGAAAACTACAAATAGATAAATATGCATTTTGTTATACATAATATATCAAGAAAGGCAGGAATCAAAAAATTTTACATAAAAGTGTACAATGCATAAGTAATGATAATTAGCTGTTACAATTTGTAATGGAATAAATTGCAAAGAATAAAATCTCTATTGCTATTATTTTGAGTACATGGGTTATCCAAAATTGTTCTTTCTTCATGAAGGATGTCTTTTGATAGTAAATGCCATGTTCCATGCCAAACATTTTCTGGACATGACATTGAATTTGATAAAAGTAGCATAGCATATAATTGCCTAAGATATGATGGCATTTCCCAATTACTTGCTTCTACAATAGCATCAAAATATTCTTTGTCATCATCTAATAAACCTAGAGCATAACATACATCCCTAAAAGTCTCATGATCACGACCGTTGATTTTTTTGAGATCCTCGTAGGATTTTGGACCTTTAATTACATCCAACAACAATCTAAGGTAATATTGCTTGCCAGATCCAGGTGGTACAAAGAAGATTCTTCCAATAGAAAATGCGGATGCTCTTCTTTTTCCCATCTTTTCAATTTTTGTTTCCAAACAAGCTGATGAGGGAATTCTGCATAAGTTAATTTTCTTGCTTCAGAAAATATCTTATTTGCTTCAAACCAACTTAAAAACATTGATTCCTTTACAGTTGGTCTATTCACAATTTCATCTATTGGATCATCATTTGAAAATATGACATTTTGATTATTCGGTAGGTGAAATAATAGCCTTTCTACAGATGGTTCTCTATGGTGTATTGGGAATTTAAAAATCCTCCAAGCAGCTTCACATGGTGATATGTATCGACAATCGTAATACATGTTAATTTCATCAACTACCCCTGAGTCTTCCTTATTTACACTTTGAGAGAAAGCTGCGGTGACACGATCATTTCCTTTATTATTATTATTATTATTATTATTATTATTATTATTATTATTATTATTATTATTATTATTATTATTATTATTATTATTATGTGAAAAGATACAAATAGTGTTTGGTTTTTTTCTACGTTATGGATCCTGAGGTTACAGTTACAAGTTCAAAAGTTAAGGATATTTGGTCCAGAACTTTGAGTTCCAAGTTCTAATATTAAGAACACTTGATCCTGAACTTAGAATTACAAATTTAAAAATTAAGGACACTTGGTCCTAAACTTACACTAACAAGTAATGTGGTTTAGACTTATCTTAATAATCCTAGTGATAGTGAAGTAAATAACTCTCAACATGCATTGAAACAGTAAGAAAAGATAGAAATGAAAATTCTATGAATCTCAAAGGTTATACACTATGATGATATTGATAAAGTAACAAAGCTTCTCGAGATGAATTGCTATTAAGACCTCCCCCAAACTTTATGAAAGAAAATTTCCACAACCCAAAATCAACCTAGTCATTATAGCACCTTATCCAACTCACTAGGAAAGTCAAACAACAGTTACACAATTCTGATGACAATAACAAGATATCGACAAGTGAAATAACTAAATTTCCATACAATAACCGAAGAATTGGTAATACAAGTCATGAGCCACTAAGACTTAGACAAAGCTAGTATGAAAATAAATAAATCTGTTTAGAATATACATGGACAAAATTTGAATCTAAAACTACCAAGGACAAGTGGCAGCTATATCCAAAAATAAGTACATCTTTAATGCCAGCTCCCGTCATTCACAGCATCTCAGCTCCAAAATCTCATGTAAGGTGTAAGTACAATCGACCTCTTGTACTCACCAAGTATCATAACTAACCTTGGCAAGTTAATTGTGGCAAGAATTATAAATTATAAACACTAATCGCCTATGCAATTCATAAATCTAACAAGTACAAAACAATAATATGATCAAGTCACGGGTCACAGATAAAATTACCTTGGTATACACAATAACTAAATGTACTCTTCTCAGTCAACAATCCAGCATATAAAGAAGATATTGAAATAAATCAGGTAAACAACCAAGGAAATTGCAAGTAAAAATGAAATGCAATAACTAAATATCAATACGTTGCGACGCGCAACCCGATCCAAATAGAAATCACAATATGACTCTAAGTCCTATATCGGAATCTCAATAACCAAACCAAACTACTGATCAAAGGACCACATCAACTAGAAACTCTTCGGTTTTCTCACTACCCGCATGTACACCATCAAGAAGACACATGAGAAGGTGACCCTAGGGGGATGAATCCATATCCATATATTTCACATCGTAATCATGTGCAATCCACCTAGCGTGGTCACATGCTTAATATCACAATTCACCCGGCATGGTGAGAGGCTCAATATCAGGATCCGCTCGGTATGGTTGCATAATCAATATCACAATCTGCCCGGTGTGGACACATGCTCAATATCACAATCTGCCGGTGTGGTTGCATGCTCAATATCACAATCTGCTCTGCGTGGTCATAGGATCAATATCACAATATGTCTAGCGTGCTCGGATGCTCAATATCACAATCTGTCTGGCGTGGTTGCAAGTTACCAGTCCAATCCAAATCACACACAAAGCATATATACAATAATGCATGTACATGATGAATGAACATCAAATTTCATACTCCTGGACTAGTATAAGTGACACGTAAAAGTGTAGGAATATGCATGGAGTGCCATCGTAGCTTAAATTAGGAAATTACATCCCAAAAGTAGCAATTATCGGGTTCAATCGGGGATAAACCTCTATGAAACCTCAAACATGGATCAAATATCTTACAACAGGGGTACAAATATAAGAACTATCACAATATGAAGCTTAGTAATCAATCAGAGGCATATAATAGCCTAAGTACTACCCTGAGCATGAAAAATACTCTGGCCCACACACATAGACTCAACCCCATGTGTGCCACCCATAACACGTAGCTATCATAAAGAACTCAAGCAACTACTGCCTCAGCCAAGTTTAGGTAAGATATTGCTACACCCCATATTTTTGTACATAAAAATACGTCGCAAGCCAATTGATGTAAGCTTAGAAATTTGATCAATTTTGAAAGTGCCAAAAGTAAATTAATCGTGTTAAATTGGAGGTTACAACATTTAAAATCATGAACTGCAAGTACCAAGAGGTTGGAAGGCTTAGAAGCTAAACAAATTAAAGAAAATAAATTTTGTCGAAAGTCGACAAGTTGAGAATATTATAAACATATAATTTTGGGGTGAGACTAGGGTGCCCAAATGATAAGGAAGTTATGTTATGAGTTATTTTAGTCTTATTATAGTCGTTTACTATTTTTTTGAAGTCAAGCGAGTTGGAGAATAAAAGTTGGCAAAGATTATCACAACTTACATTCATAAATATACTAAAAATTAGATAAAATATAGTTGAGCATATCTCCCAATGTACTCAGAATTATGGGATGATCTACCTATAAAATTTAATATCTACGAGTCTAGTTTCTAACAGATTAAACCCATCATTGATACAACATTGTAGTAGAGAGATATTTGTATTTTGCAATGCAGCACAGACTGGTAGGTGCAAGCAGGTACATCACCTACTTGTAAAAAGAGAGGCCTCAACTAAAATCTCCAAAAATCAGCCAGGAAGGGAATTTTTAAGGGCTTATTAATTCATTTCTTTCACTCATACTTTAGATCAAGGAAACCAGATTGAACCCCTGCAACTCCTCCCTGAAAATACCACACAAAATCTACGTTATTTTGAGTGTTAAAATGTGATTCTAGTGCCGAAAACCCCGGACAACTGGCTAGTTTCTCTTTCTTCTTATTGTAGGTTGGTTTGGAGACTTATTTGTGGATGAATAAGGGCTAGTTTTAGTGGGTTCTACCCTTTCTAAGGTAAATTTATGCTTCTCCTTCTATTACTTATGCTTGTACGAGTTGTTATTCGATCGTAACAACTAGGTCTAACGAGTTTCGAAAGAGTGGTATGCTATTTGTTGTTGCGTCACTGTTAGCTAGTTATGAACTTATTTTTAAGTTGAATTCATAATGAGTTTATAGGATAAGATTCTTAATTATGTATTATTGGTTATGATGCTGAATTTGAAAGAAATGACCAGTCGAAACATGTTTTAGTAAACTGAAAAATCAATTTAAAGTTGATGAACTTGTGGGATTGTTTTGTGGGCTATTTTGTGTTACTGTTGGGTTGTCTTTTCTGCCACTATTTTTATGGATTTTTTGAGATTAAAGGGTATGGATAAACACCACATAATGTCAAGGTATTTGGCTGGTCGCTCATCATAATAATTTCGGATTGTTTGATACTATTATGATTGTCATTTTGTGTATGAAGTGATAGGGGTATTTTGGGCTATTTTGTGGTATTTTGTGTTGGATATAAGGTTGGAAAATGATGTATATATTTTGTTATTTTGGTATTCTTATTGTTGTTGGTTTTATGTCGAATTGAGAGGAATAAAGATTATAGGGGAGATGTTGCCCGTTTTATTATGAAATAAGCTTGTCGTTCGTTATGCGGTAGCTTTACATTCCATAACTTGATGATAGTATTGTTATAATTGTTGTAGATTAATGTGAAACAGTACGAGTTTAACGTGGTTATTGGACAAATTGTGATAAGGTATATTAAGGCTAAACATTTCCTTCATTTTGGCATAGTCTCACAACTGCATGTGTTTGATAACAAGACATAAAGAGAAGTTCATATTCTTGAACTTATATACATTATCATAGTCTCATAAGTTACATTATCCTTCCTTATCGAGTTTTTATATTTATTTAAGTATTGTCTTCTTCCAGTCAAGAGAAGCAGAGGCTCTTTGATAGGTTTTCAATGCCTTTGACTTATGTTTTGATGATCTAACAAACTTTGTTAAGAACCAGATTGGAAACTTGACACACTTAGGCTACACTACAATTTAATGGACTCCAACTAAATGTGAACTGCTATAGCTTCAGGGGATAGAGAACCAAACAAGGACCTGATTAACCTATGGTTCCCTCATAGGAGTACGAAGTCAATGAGACACAGCTGGAAGTGACGTGACTGCCTGCACTGTTTATGCATGCGATGCATTGCACTGTTTCCAGTGGCCACTTATTCTTTGACCAACTAAAGTGCTTACATCATTTCAAGTGATGTCATCAAGGTGTATCAACAATGAGTTATATCAAAACATCACTTGAACACTTTTGTTTCTAATTCAAGCCTTTTGCAAAATAGAGAAATTAATTCTCACGAGCTTGAAGAACAAAGTCAAATGCTACTACGGACCAGTTCCTAAAGCTAGTATTTTGTTGTCCTTAGTTGTAGTAACTTTGTGATTGTTCTTATTGTATCTCCTAAGTTTCTTAGCAAGAAGCGTTGATTAGGAACCTTCTTGTAAAATCCGTAAACTCTCTGAGTTTATGTTGTGACTAGTTTTAGTCATAAGTTAAAGTCTTTGTAACTAGAGAGTGGCAAAGTAGCTTGTGCTAAGAGTATCACAATTTAGTTAAGTTGAATTCTTTGTAATGTAGTCATTACAAAGTGGCTTGTAATATATGCTTACAAGTTAGTAAAGTTGAAAGCCTACAGGTATTGGTCATGATTTTTGTCCCCTTAAATTGGGATTTTTCCACGTAAAAATCTCGTGCCTTATTTACTTAATGCTTTATTAGCATTCTCAGTACAACTTCATAGATGACCAGGTACTCTACTTTTTGGTGAACTCATACAAACTAACAATTGGTATCAAAGCGGGTTTCTCCTATCAGGCTAACACCTAGGAAGGATCCTTATGGTTGCTCCACCGAATTCTGAAGAAGGTCAATCTACATACCGACTACCCATGTTCAGTGGACAATACTATGAGTGGTGAAAAACAAGAATGCATGATTTTTTCATGGCTGAAGATTCTCAGTTGTGGAATGTCATAAGTGACGGTCCTTATGTTCCAACAAATGTACTGGAAGAACTTCCATTTTCAATGCCAAAAACCAGTAAAGAATACACCAACGCAGAAAAGAAAGCTGTGGAGAAGTATTTTCGTGCCAAGAAGATTTTGGTATGTGGAATAGGACCCGAAGAATAAAATAAAATCTCCGCTTGTGACACTACCAAGGAGATATGGGGAGCTTTTCAGATAGCTCATGAGGGAACCACCCAAGTAAAACAATCTAAGACCGATATGCTCTCTACCGAGTATGAACTCTTCAGGATGAAGGACAATGAATTTATTCAAGATATGTACACAAGATTAATTTCCATTATAAATGAGTTACACTCAATTGGTGAAACCATTCCTAGGAACAAGCTAGCGAGCAAAATCCTCAGTATTCTGCGTAGTCCACGGAAAATCAAGGTGAATGCTATTACTGAGTCAAAAGACTTGCAGGAGCTGACCATAGAAGAGCTGGTTGGAAATCTAAAGACCTACGGGATGAAGAGGAAGATAGATTGTGAAAAGATAGAACCAAAGAAAGAAGCGAACATGGTACTCAAAGCTAATAGTAATGACTCAAGTGAGCAAAATAGTTACATGGCTTATTTAACCAAAATATTTCAGAAGATGTCAGAAGAAATTGAGAAATGCTAAAAAAAGGCAGCACTAGCAAACCATAAAACTATGATCTCTATCATAAGTGTGGAAATCATGGACACTTAATCAAATACTATCCTCTCTTGAAGCAAGATTTCTCCAAGTACAACCCTGAGAAAGCAGCTAAGAGGAACTTGGTTCCTTTCAAGGACTTTAAAGAAAGAGATCTACTGACCATGGGATGTAACCGGCTCTTGCAGCATGGGTGGGTTCCTCTAGTGAGTCTGAAGATGAAACTGATGCTGGCGATAGTTCCACGATGGCAGTTGAAAGCGAGGAAAATGAATATGACTCAATTTTTGCTTTGATGGCCCAATCAGATGATGATGAAGACGATGACGACAAAGAGAGAATAGTGAAAGGAAGCGGTCAGCAATGGCTCATGGATAGTGGGTGTTTAAATCAAAAGACTGGGAACACCATGGACTTTCTTTCACTAAAACCCCTGTAAGGAGGGAGTGTATCCTTTGGCAATGGGAAAAAGGGGTACATTCTTGGAGTTTGAAAAGTCGGGAAGTCACTAACACATTCTATTGAAAATGTGTACTATGTCAATGGCCTTAAGTACACTCTCTTGAGTGTCTCTCATATCTTTGATAAAGGAAACATGGTGGAATTCTTATGTATCGTTACTGATCTGGTAATCGGTGAAGTGGTACTTGTGGCCAAGAGATACAAGAACATCTATGTTCTTATTTTGAGTCCTTACAAAGAGGTGATCTCAGTTGTCTGAAAGCTTTTGATGAGGAATGTTGAACTGTGGCACAGAAGATTGGGGCATACAAGCTTTTCTCTTCTGAACAAACTAATTCAGAAGGACCTACTCCATGGTCTGCCCATGTCAAAGTTCAAGATGCAAAAGGTTTGTGATGCATGTGCTAGAGGAAAACATGTGAGGTACTCTTTTAAATCTAAAAGGAATCAAAGCATCCCTCAAAGCCACTCGAGCTTCAACATATGGACCTATGAGGGTGCAAACCAAGGGAGGAAAAAAATACATTTTCGTTATGGTGGATGACTACTCCAGATTCACATGGACTCTGTTTCTCATAACTAAAGATGAAACCTTTGAGGCGTTTGTGGCATTTTTGAAGAAAATCCAGGTGAAGATGGAGTTGCTGAATGGAAGGAAACCCAAACTGACTCACCTAAGAATATTTAGGTGCAAATTCTATGTTCTCCATAATGGAAAGGATCAACGTGGTAAATTTGATGCTAAAAGTGATGAAGGAATATTTCTGGGCTACTATTCCCAAAGAAAAGTGTATAAGATATACAATAAGCGGAGTCAATGTGGTTAGGAAAGTTTTCATGTTATTTTTGACGAGTCTTATCCATCCTGTGAGAAGAGTGCTGAAGAAGATCAAGATGGAGAACCCTTACTAGTCCATGGTGAAGTCCTTGCCATGACAAATGGAAAGGCAAATATGATGAGCCAAGTAAAAGAGCTCAGTGAAGACAATGGTGCCTCATCTTCAATGGAATAAGGTACTTCAATTACAACCACTAAATCTGAAGAAAGAGTGGGTGAAGCAGTTTAGGGTACTCCACTAGCACCTGAGAGAAGAACACATGAAAACCAGTCAAACGTACCCATATTCTCTACAAACGAACCTCAGACATCTAACTGGAGACACAAAAGCTCTCATCTTCTTGACAACATAATCAGCCCTCTAGATTCTGAAGTACAAACCAAGTCAAAAAACGGAAATTCACTTTCCTTCCCAGCCTTTCTCTCCCAAATAGAACCCAAGAATATCAAGGAAGCCTTGAAAGATGCAGATTGGAGTACAGCCATTCTAAATGAGTTACATTAGTTTGAAAGGAACAATGTCTGTCACCTGGTACCTAGACCCTCAAATCGAACCATTATAGGAACTGGGTAGGTATTGAGGAACAAGCTTCATGAACATGGAAATACCACAAGGAACAAGGCCATGCTAGTGGTTCAAAGCTACAATCAAGAGGAAGGGATTAACTATGACGAAACATTTGCCCCGGTCCCTCGCATGGAAGCTATTAGAATTCTAGTAGCTTTCTCATCTCATATGGAATTCACCTTGTTTCAAATGGATGTTAAAAGTGCTTTTCTGAATGGACTTCTTAAGGAAGAAGTCTATGTGAAGAAACCTACAGTGTTTGAATGTCACGAACACCTTTATTATGTGTTTAAACTGGACAAAGCATTGTATGGGTTGAAGCAGGCTCCTAGAGCTTGGTAAGAAAGACTGTCAAAGTTCCACTTGGAAAATGGTTTTAAAAGAGGGAAAATTGACAACTCCATGTTCCTAAAGAAATGGGGAAGAAGCCTACTCATTGTTTAGGTCTATGTTGATGATGTCAATTTTAGGGCAACAACTGAATCTTTGTGTGAAGAATTTGCAAAACTCATGGGAAGTGAGTTTGAAATGAGCATGATGAGGGAACTGAACTTCTCCTTAGGTCTTCAAGTCAAACAGTCCTCAAAGGGTACATTCATTTGTCAACAAAAATACATCAGGAAGCTCTTGTAGAGGTTTGACATGGAAGTATCAAATGTGATAGATAGTCCCATTGCAACGGCAACTCGACTGGACATGGATGAAACTGGATCTCCTATGAATCAAACCATGTATAGAGGCATCATTGGCCAGATTCTCTATCTTACTGCCAACAGACCCAATATTGTCTTCACTGTGGGACTATGCGCAAATTTTCAATCAAATCCTAAGGAACTTCATTTGAAGGTTGCTATAAAAATTCTGAGATACCTTAAAGGAACACAGGACATGGTTATTTATAATCCCTCAGGCGACAGTTTTAATCTCATTGGATATGCAAATGCAGACTATGCAGGTTATCTTGTGGACAGGAAAAGAACTTATGGAATGCCTCACTTTCTTGGATCATGTCTCATCTCCTGGGGAACAAGGAACCAAAATTCATTGGCCCTTTCAACAGGTGAAGCAGAATATGTAGCCGCAGCATCTTGCTGTGCTCAACTTCTGTGGATTAAGTAGCAACTGGAAGATTTTGGGATACTTACTGAGAGCATGCCTCTTCTATGTGACAACACTAGTGCACTCAACATGACAAAGAATCCAATTCAACACAAAAGAACCAAGCATATTGATGTGAGGCATCACTTTCTAAGGTAGAATGTGGAGAAAAGGTTGATTTGTATGAAATTCTGTAGCACAGAAGACCAAATTGCAGATATCTTCACCAAAGCATTAAGTAGGGAACATTTTTAAAGAAACAGAGTGAAGCTGGGGATGCTAAAGCTCAACTGAGGATCTGATTCCTCATCATTTGTCTATGAAAATCACCTTCGGGTAAAACTAGCTAAAAGTGTTTTATGGCCAAGTCTAACTCATTTCAATACCATTGCAGGTAAACACGGATGATGAGTATAGAAGCCGTAAATACAGTATATGGATGATAAAAGAGGATTGATACTTTCAAATAGCAGGCCAAGAACCTAGTTCTTGTACCTAAGGTGAGTAGTTCTGTGCATTCTTTAATACACGTCTTAAAAAGGTACAAAACAGAACTGTCATGTCATTCACCTTTTCAGATCCTGTTGTCACATCTCTTCACTTTAAATCATTCTATATCCCTTTAAAACGTTTTACTTCTCCACGCACAACCGTCTTTCAAAATCGGTCCCCATTTATCTCTTCATAATTATCCATTCTTAATAAAACCCTCTTCTTTTATCCACAAACCATTAGTATTCCATTAGAACTTCCTAGATTACCTTCACTCCATCTTTTCTATTGCTTATGCAAACTACGACATCTGTTGTTCTTAAAATCCTATGGAGTATTCCGTCCCCTCTAAGTCTTTTATAACCACTCCTACTCTCCCAGCTGAAATCACTCCTCACCCAGATTCCCTGTCTCTCTCCATTATATAAACCCGTAAAATTGTTGATCCAACCTCTCTATCTTTTGAAGTTCCCACTAATCAAAGAACAAGTGGAGAACAAGGTCAAAGCAATGAGGTCGCAGAGGGTTCCGCCATTGTTACTGCATATTCCGTGGTCGCAGTGGTGCCGATTGAGGAAGAAAATGTTGGAACTATCTTTGTGGTATCTACTTACGATGTCCTTCATGAGATAATTTCTTAGGAAAACGAGGTACGGGGTACGGGGAAAGAATGAGACATGGTGAGTGTTGAGGACGTTGCACTAGCAGAAACTACTAATAAGTGTTTGAGGAAGAGACTGATGAGTGAAGGCAGTTTCGTTTCAGAAGTCCTAAGGCATCAAAAGGTTCTACTGGGTCGTACGTCTGACCCAGCAATCTTTGAGATGGCCGTTATGCACCAAGTTCCTGAAATGATTGAGTTTCAATGATAGGCACATCTATTCCAAATAGATGTACCTAAGGTATATGAGGATGAGGTTCAAAGCCTCTTTGCTAGCCTATATCCCGTTGAGACCAACCACATTTGTCTTTGGTAAACGAAGTAGATATCGTGTTCTTAAAGTCCCTGTAGTTGGTGTGTCCAGTGTGAAGGATGTGTATCAATATAATTTTCGAAACGCCGTGGTAAATTGCGAACCAAAAAGGGGATCAGATCCACAAAAAGTCACTACTACTTGTTGATCAACTACTTTTCGAATTGGTAAACAAAGTTCTATTGCCTCGTGCTGAACGAAGTCCCATGACTTATGACCTATTTTTGATGGAATAACTAGATAGATTTACTCCTGTAAGCCTGTCTGCCATTATGATTGAACACATGCAAAAGGTAGCAACCTTCAGTATAGTAATCATGGCCTTCCCTACGGGTTTCTTCTTACGCGAGTGTTTAAGTTCTTCGATGTACCACTGGGGCAAGGCAAGGTAGGGACTAAGAAGCAGACTTTCTCATAGACAACGTTGGAAGAGTGTGAGTGAATATAGAAGAATAGGGGGTAGGAAGTACATCAAGCGTCTCATAGATCATTAATGCTCAAAATAGTGCAAATGAGGAGATTCACCTGTTGAAGTCTAGGAATGCTATCCTGGAAGGTCAGCATGACCACGGGTTCCAGCGTCAAATGATGAAGTAGCTCATTTGATAAAAGAGAATGATGATCTCAGGGCGCAAGTCGAGAACCTGAAAGCATAACTGCTCAATGAGAAAAAGTCGGCCAATGCCCGAATTGAACTAGTTCTCCAAACACTTGTTACAGCCTCCAAGAAGTGCCCCCTAAGTACCCCTTTAGTGACCAGTTTCTGGAATGTTCTTTTAAGTTTTTTTTTTCTGGCAGATATTTTGCTTTTTTAATGTGGTCAGGATGAAATAGTAATGTTCCCGTCTTGACAATCCAATGTTGCCTTTGCTTTTTAAGCAAAGGCATATAAAGTCTTTATCTATATAAAATCTATCCTCTTTTATTGTCTCATTGTTTGAATTTTAAATTCTCTTCCCAATCATATTGTGTGCATATATGTGGCATGAGTTAGCTAGACTGGACTTCTTTATGATGTTTGACTATTTATATCTTTTTAATGATGCCAAAATGGGGAAATAAATAAACATCCAGATAAAGATAAAAGTTAAGGGGAACATGATTTTAAAAAGTAGGCATAAAGTGAGGGGGAACTTCTGACTTCCTATTACTTTATATGGTTCTGCTTGCTCCAAATATACGTTATTAATGTTTAAGTTTGTCATTATCATAAAGAGGGAAATTGATAGGTTTTCAATGTCTTTGACTTATGTTTTGATGATGTAACAAACTTTGTCAAGAACTAGATAGGGAACCTGACACGCTTGGGCTACACTACAAGTTAATGGATTCCAACTAAATGTGAACTATTATAGCTTCAGGGGATAGAGAACCAAACAAGGACCTGATACCCTTGTGGTTTCCTCATAGCAGTACAAAGTCAATGGGATACAGCTGGAAGCGATGTGACTGTCTGCACTATTTATGCATGCGTTACACTGCACTATTTTCAGTAGCCACTTATTCCTTAACCAACCAAAATGCTTACATCATTTCAAGTGATGTCATCAAGGTGTATCAACACTGAGTTATATCAAAACATCACTTGAACACTTATGTTTCTCATTCAAGCCTTTTGCAAAACAAAGAATTAATTCTCACAAGCTTGAAGAACAAAGTTAAACGCTACTACGGACCAATTCCTAAAGCTAGTATTTGTTGTCCTTAGTTGTGTTGTAACTTTGTGATTGTTCTTATTGTATCTCCTAAGTTGCTTAGCAAGAAACGTTGATTAGGAACCATCTTGTAAAATTTGTAAACTCTCTGAGTTTATGTTGTGACTAGGTTTAATCATAAGTTAAAGTCTTTGTAACTAGAGAGTAACAAAATGGCTTGTGGTAAGAGTATCACAAGTTAGTTAAGTTAAATTTTTTATAATGCAGTCATTACAAAGTGGCTTGTAATAGGTGTTTGCGAGTTAGTGAAGTTGAAAGCATACAAGTGTTGGTCGTGGTTTTTGTCCCCTTGAGTTGAGATTTTTCCACGTAAAAATCCCATATCTTATTTACTTAATGTTTTATTAGCATTCTCAGTACAAGCTCATAGAGGAACAGGTACTCTACTGTTTGGTGGACTCATACAAACTAACAGTCTTATGATGACACTTAGGAATTCTTGGACCGTTGCCATGAGGTGTTGTACAACATAGATATAGTGGAGTCCCATGGAGTCGACTTCGTAATGTTTTAGATGCATGGCTCTGCCAAGACGTGGTGGCAGGAGTATGTTCCGAGAAGACCAGCAGGCACCTCCACTCACTTGGGATAAGTTCTCATAGTTATTCTTGGAGAAGTTCATCCCTTTTACTTAGAGAAAGGACTTCCATAGCCAATTTAAGCGCCTCCGGAAGGGTAGAAGGGTAGCATGACTGTTATCTAGTTCGAGGGCAGATTTGTGGATCTATCATTCCATTAAACTCCGCCTTCACCTTTTCAATAATCTGAATCACACATTAACACTAATTAAACAAGGTCTTTTGAATAATAATTAAAAACTTGAAGGTCTTTTGACAATTCAAATCTAAAAAGAGGTCATATGGCCCACTTGCCAAAGTTTCTCTTGCGGACTAAAATTTGTAACAGAGATTTTGAGAGGAATTTTAATAGCAATTGTACTTGCAAGCAATTTATGGGAAATGTAAAGCAGGATTTTATTCCAATGGCTAAATAGTTCTTTAAAAGAAGACCTTTTTGCAAATAATTATTGTTATAAAGAATTGAAACTAATAATAGCTACTGTATTTAAATGTTATTATTAAAAATTAAATTATTGATGTACAAATTTTATATAGAAAACTATACTCCTATAGTACTTTTGATAGGGAAAAAGTACTTTTTTTTTTATAATAGTTCAAGAAGCTCCAATCAGTGACCACCACGAAGAATGAACAAAGAAAGCATGCGCCTACAACACTACAAATTGGTCAAACCAAAACGGTAAACAGTATTCCCTCCAGTTCATAATAAATGTTCAATTTACTTTTTTATTTTGGTTCAAAATAAATATTCAATATTTTTTATAGAATTTACTATTTTCTTAATGGACGTGCTAATACCAAATTAGACAATTATTGTGAACCGGAGTAAGTACCATTATTGCTATCCTGAGTTCTGTTCTCAATTGCACGGTCAATTTTGTATGTAACAACGCAACATGGAATGATCATTCAAATTTGAAGACGACTACACTGGCAAAAAGTCCTGACCAAATTTCGTTTTACTTTAATTTCCTTCAAATTTTATGTGGACTAACAATAGGGATTCTTCTTGAACTTAACGTACAGGTGATGAAAAGAAGATCACAACAAAATATACGAAAAATCCAGCTAAAAGAATGCCGGCGTAAACAAAATTCTGAGAAGACTGCACTGGAAGTTTGTATTCAATGCTGCAGCATCTCATTTTCTCCCTTTCAGATGCCAAAATATGTTCCACGTACCTGAAATTAAAATAGCGAACAATCAAGAATATAAGAAACTAAAACGAAATTTCCTAATCTAAATGGCATAAAAGTATCATGTCTAACTTACTGCTGAGTGAAAATGGAACTTTGCAGAATATCTGAACTATTTGAGTGCGCTTCTTGCAGGCGATGATCATATAGTAGGGAAGACAGGTCTACGAGTTGTTCCTCAAGGCTCTGTTATTAGAAGGACGTCAGGATAAGCCATTTACAAAATGCTAATACTAGATTTACCAAGTACAGGAAAAGAAATTACTTACATCCAAGTATTTTTCTAGTCGATCAACTAACTCATGGGGGAATGGTTCAGGTAAGTTGGTAGTCTTTTTATAGAACTTTTCCAGCCATAGTTCAGCGCTTGTTTTGTTCTTTTTACCCTTCACTGGCTCACCAAGAGGAGTTTTGAGATGTTCAGCAGCAAAAGCTTGGACAGCCTGGGAAAGAGAGGGATATGGATAAATACAGACTAGAAGCAAAAAGATACTGAATGACAACTAACAGTACCTCTGATGTCTCCCTGATCCGGTGAAGGGCTGAATCAACACGTGCATATATTGTGTTCCTCTGCAGGTGATGGTAAATGATGAGAGTTTAGTTCCATATGAGTTACACTCAAATTTACATCATGTAAAATCTTCTTTGATAATTGTAAAGCAGATAAAGAAAGTGCATAACATACCAAGGCGACATCCTTGAGCAATTGACTGACATGAGAAGTGTTAGAGAATGGTCCAAATGGGTGGCAACCTGTTGCCCAGAGCCAATTAACAACAGGCCTTTCATGCACATGAGAAGCCTTTTCATATGGAGCACTCAATCCACCAACTACAGAAGCCAACCCTGCCAATATATGTCGTTGGGCTAGCACTGGAATAGCATGCCTTCTCTCTATTTCTGAAACGTAGCTGTCAAACACCAAGAGGAAGCAAGGATCCATAACCAGATGCATGTAAGGAGAATAAACATCAGAAAACATTTACTGGATGAATTGTAAGTTCACCTAATGAAATAATTATAAAAAAATAAATCTTCCTTTACCACATTTTGTGTTTCTCGTAAATGTAATAGACTTAGAACACCAGTCTTAAAAATGCCTCTGATGAATAGAAAAATACTGGAGAGAGATTGCATGCAAAATCTTTTAGATGCCTAAAGGCTGAATACAGGAGAATACGAGGGAGGAAATGGAAATAGAATCTTGCTATCTACTTCAGGGAGGAAAGGGATATAGAATTTTGCTATCTACTTCGTGTATGGTTCTCAATTGACATTCCATCTTCATTCGCTCTCTGTGTCATCCCAATTTGCAGAAAAGTTAGGCTGGTTGGAGAACATAAGCCATCAATCTCCCGTTATGAAATTGAATCAGGTATGAACTTGTTATCAGGGTCTTTAGGCTTCTATTGACATACGCTGATAAGAATAGTTGCAAGGTCAAAATTGTAATTACTAATTAACCGCTATACTTAGCTTGCTAATTCATAATTTATGTGAGGCCAGGAAGACAGAACCAAGAAGTGAAGAAACTACTACTCCTTCCAAAGGAAAAAGTTTCTGCAGCTAAAACATTGCCAACAAAGGAAACTGAAAGCAACTTTGCCATGGCAAATTAAAAATTACATGATTGTAGCATAAAGTAGAAAGCCACACTAAAAGACATGAAAACAAACAAGATAAAAAAGGCAGTGAAGAATGAGGAAAGACTTTACACTTACCTCAAAGGTATCTTATCATTCTGATGTTGGAGTACAATAACTACATCCTTACTTGTCCAAACAAGACTTTCACCTTCCATCATAAGATGTTCATCCACATCCGCTAAAGATAGAACAAATCTGTATACAAGGAGGAGATTGTTAGAGCATCAAAATAATGACAATTAAATATGCCTCGCTTGTTTAAAATGGCATTAATAGGAACAAAAATCTGCTGGAATTTAGGTTTAGACCTTTTAGAGATCTATTCATTCATTGGCTCATTGCAAAAAGAAATTCATTGCAAAACTAGGAGTCTCTTTAATCTTGTAAGGGGATTTATATGTCAGCGGAAAATGTATAGAACTTCTAGGGTAGACAACCTGATTTATTGAATATTGAACGCAGTGTTGTCAAAGGCGCGCTTAAAGAGCGCTTAAGCCCTGAAGCGAGGCTCAAAACACGTTGAGCGTTTCGCCTCGCTTTCGGGGCGCTTTAGTGTCGCATCAAAGCTCTAAGGCATACTTTTCATTGCTAATGAGTGTAATCCTGAAAAGGCGACCTTAAACAATTGATATTTTACTTTATAATGATTTTTTTTTTCAATTTCTTTGTCCATATATTTGTTATTCATGCTTATAATGATTAGTCTTGGACTATATGCATATTTTTACTTTTTTCCCATTGCGCCTTTTTTCATTAAAGCCCACGCTTTATTTGCGGTTTGCGCTTAAAGCTCCAAAGGACCTTAGAGCTTTTTTGCGCTTTTAGCCTTTGATAACACTGATTTGAACGGAGAGGAGTCTAAATGGAGTGGAAGGGATAGTGAGGATTCAAATAGCCAATCCCTACTAGGTTGTATTGAGATTCAGTTGTTTTTATTGTTGTTATTATTGTTGAATTCATTCATTGCCAAACAAACAGAAGCAACAATTTCAAAATTAATAAGAAAGAATTAGAACAATCAAATAGAAGAGACAGGCGTATCAAAGACAATGTTCTATTCGCATTTTGGGAATATATCATCCAATAATTCAGCAATCAAATTGCTACAAGTCAATAATGTAAAAATGGAACAGCAAACAGCAGAAGTTTGTTTTAATTCATCAATCTTACTGATTGACCTAACTAAAAGAGGGATATAAGCATAGTGTATTATGCTAGCCATGAAGTCAAATATCACATACCAAACCAATGACTAATGCAGAAACATTTGATGAGCATATCTAATCATTGAGTGTCATAAATAAAAAGGTTCAGCAAGGAAAATACGCATACTCTAGAAGATCAAAGATGAGTCTTTTAGCAGAACTAAAAATTGGTCACTGACCAAAGAAAGAAAGCTGCTAATTACCACTATCGATTTATATAGGGATATTTCTAATGTGCTTATTCAGTATCAGAAGGCAATGCTAAACATGAGTGAGAGAGAGAGAGAGGGGGGGGGGGGGGGGGGGGGGGGAAACAATAGAGCAAGTTCTGAGCAATCCACAAAGCATCAGGTCAAAAGAAGTTGTGCTCACACTGGGATAACTCTGGTACCATATGTGCGATGGAGATCTCCTTGTTTTTTCTTTTCTATCGTTCTTTTCTTCTCCTTTTTTCTGCTCTGGCTATAAGTAGCCCATATAGGTTTATGCTTTAGTATGGAATCACTTGTACCATCACTCTCATCCATCCAGTGCTAGAAAAAATAAAAAGATCAGAAAAATCAGGCATAGGTAAAGGCATACGCTTGTGCCCAAATGGTGTGTTCCGCAGAATATTTACGAGGCAAGGAAATGGAGAAAACAACCTGGCGGAGAAAAAATTTACTTGAGAGTGAAGGGTCAGAAACCTCAAGTAAACCAGCGGCAAGCACATCTGCAGATCGTTCCATCTCCTGCATTTGGCAATTGCATAAAGATACATGATAAGCATAAAGATACATGATAAGAAACTCCTAATGACAAATCTGACAAAAACATCAGATGACCAAAACAAATGAATAAATAAACAAAAAATTAATAAAAGCATCAGATAACCAACACAGACAAAAAAGATATCAGTAACAGATACACCATTTGCATACTGAAACTTACTGAAGACCCTTTCTCACTTACTCCTAAGGCATTTCACATCGAATTGCATCTATTTATCTCAACTGCCAGGTATCAAAGAAAAGACAAAAGGAAAAATCAGAAACCACCTCTTTAAGGATCGCACCATCAAGATATGTCTTTGTATGAACATGGAAACGTCCATCCTTCTTTGTTTCTTGAAGGGAATGGCCACGCATGGCTTTTGAAACAGCTATAGCCAATTTCTCATGGCGATGTAAAGCATGTGAACCTCCAATCATCACTACTTCCTGTTCTTTGTGAAGCATCTTCTTCACCTGAAGGACAAACAATTAAAAGTTCATAATTCATGTATAGCTCTGGTTCTGTCTAAATTTTAAGAATTTCTCTTTTTGGGTGATGCCATTATTAACTTGAGAAAATAGATAAAGGAAAATATCAAAAGATTTCCAGTAAGGGAAATCTTATAGACTAAACAATAATTATTAGAAACTTTTTGCTTCTATAGAGACAAGAGGGGTTGCTCTGATGGTAAGCAACCCCCACTTCCAACCGAGAGGTTGTGAGTTCGAGTCTCCCCAAGAGCAAGGTGGGAAGTTCTTGGAGGGAAGGAAATGCCGGGGGTCTATTTGGAAACAGCCTCTACCCAAGGGTAGGGGTAAGGTCTACGTACACACTACTCTCCCCAGACCCCACTAAGTGGGATTATACTGGGTTGTTGTTGTTGTTGTTTTTGCTTCTGTAGATCACATGTTTAAGTCAATATACTTCTTGTCAAAACATGTAAAAGGAAAAACGTAAGCAAAGTAAATCGCTTAACTTAATCATCAATAATAGGATTAATACCTCAGCAACCAAGTAGCAGTCCCCCCTCCCCCCCTCAACACAGACACACTCTTGATAAGTAACCAAGTAGCAGTCTTGACAAGTAACCAAGTAGCAGTCTTTAAAATGACATTTCTCTACAGGCAAGGATTGATGTCAAGTATATTAAGAAAGTACGTATACCTGCTTCATTAAAATCTGAAAGCTTACAAGTGGTTCACTGAAGAAACAAAATTTGAAGTCTCCACAAAAGTGTTGAAGTGCAAAACATTTTCAACTCAGTTACAAAACATTCAGACATTTCAACCATCCAAGTCACTGGATACACAGAAAAGCATTACAGGAGCCCAGGATAATGTGGTCCAAGTTTTACCTCAGCTTCTATTGCTCCAACATCAAGACTATAGTTATGCCCATGTGTCATGATATTGAAGCGATTGTGATTTTGAAGGACAATGATAGGGATAAGCAACCTTGTTGTCATATCAGCTGTTTCAAACCTGACGAATACATGAGAAAAACACTAAGATTGTATTCCAAGATGAGAAAAACACTAAGATGAGAAAAACCTTGTGTGAACTGTGAAGAAATAAAATGACTTTACCTAACATCCGGAGCTATAACGTGTTCAATGGTGGTTGCAACTAGTGAGGCAAGCTGACCAACAAAAGTATCATGAGCGGCATGTTCAGTAACTACACCTAACCCTTTGTGAAAAACAACATTCCGCAAACGAGGCAATGATCTAGAACTAACGCTTCCTTCTTCAGTTTCAATCTTTCCATAAGTGCAAGGACCTGCTGAGAGGTCAACCACAACAAACCTGAAAAAATAATGCCAGGAAACTCAAACTTCTGATCAACATGCTAAAGCCAATCGAGCTTTCAATTGATTGATCATTGTGATTATTAAAAATTCAATAGCATACACTATACAGTATCTGAAAGTAAGGATTTCTATTAAGGAAAACCAAAAAGGAATGCATGATTTTCCATGACCACTTGACGGTCAAATGAAGAAAGTGAGATTGGCTGCAACTTTTTTGCAGAGCTATTTCTGTTTAACTCTATGTTACAGCAAACCCGTCACCTTTCACCTCCGCTACTTATCTCTGGCCCAAACAAATCAGCCTGATTTTAGGCTTCCATATGTAAGTTAATACAAGGGCTTAAACTTATGAGAAAAGAAAATAGAAGCTACAAAGCATGAAGGGGTATAGAGGTACATGAAGACACCAACAAGAGAGAAACTAATTGCCAGCCTTGTATGCCACATAATCACAAGACTGTAGCTTTAAACCCAGAGCACAGATATTTAAACCTGCAAAATCTATGCAATTCGAAACTTGCATGTGAAAGAAATTGGAGGATTGGGAAAAGAATAAAGATTTGATTAGGACATAGTGTCAATCATAGGCCAGAAATGGATTAGAATACAAAGGCAGACAAAAGGTGCTACACTGCAATCCAAATAGAGGAAGCACTGTAATTATCGAGCGTAAAGGGCACTTTTATTAAGGGCACAGTTTGTTATCTTCTCTGTAGAAACTAAAATCACTATTTCTATATCTAGTGTAACACACGAGAAAAACCAACAATACCTGCTAGAGCCAAGCCAGACTTGAGAAGCTCCCCCTCCATTATAACGATAGCGATATATGTAATCTCCTTCTTGTTTTTTCATCTCTTCCTCATTGAGTTGTGTGATTCTGCCATACATTAAACTGTCCAGGTCAATTTCCTTGTTCCTGGGGTCCAATCTTACCTGCAATGAAATTTTCATGGTAATAACAGTCAGTTAATCGACGTACCAATTCAGCACTAAGAAAGAGAGAACTTAGTGAATAAGGTTTGAAGTCTGATGATATGGGTTAGTGTGGAAAAACTGACTTTTTGATAAGGATGAAAAGCAATCCAAGACTAAGAAAATTTTTTTTTTACAAAATAACAAACTTAAAACAAAAAGTCAACCTGGACACTTAATATCCTTCAGTAATAAAATCAACAGTTCAGAACAATCAAAAATTTGATGGTCAAGTTTGCTAAACAGACCTTATCAAAGTTAACAATAAAGATTACAGTAGGCCAAGGTCTATCCATCTCTTCACCGGACTGTCCCCAGCTCTCAAGATCAAATAGATAAGTGTAAAGTTTCTGAAATTCTGGTTCCACTGCAGTTGCCTCAACTTCAAAAAGGGGAACTTCCCTTCCAAAATCAGTCTACAAATCACAAACAAGGTTGACATCTCATTTCGATTTTCATGAACTAGTAACTTAAATAGGAAAATCTGAAGCAAAATCAGAGTTGATATTATATGGTGCAGTTACCTCTCTTGCATTTCCAGCAGGCACCATGGCTTCCTTAAGTGCTTTCTCCAAGGCTATTAGTTCTGGCTGCCCAGCCTGCGGGACAGGTGACACGAGAATCACAACATTAACCATTAAACATTAGCACCAACAGTTGTAGTTCCATCTTCGAAACATCCTTCAAAGGACCCAAACATCTATGTTTTTATTTATTTACTTTTTGGGTAAGGGACACCAAACACATAATTTTAATGGCAAGGACTATATCTATTTAAGAGGATTCCTACTTCATTTTGTCTGATGAAGGACAACTTTTTGCTCATCAGGAACCCCACTCGATGAACATTTAAGTTTGATTAAGTTAAAAATCCCCTGCCTTAAAACAAGATTACAATGATGACGACAACAACTACCTTTATGCCGCAATCCCAAAGTTCCATAAATCACTATTGAGATGAAATTAGATTTTTTGTCTTATTGCCAGGAATAAGCCATCATCCTAATTAAATCCCGCTAAATTAGGCCATCTGACTTCTATCTAGTGGTGAAATTTCATATTTATGTTTCACTCAAAAATTCCTAAATATCCTTAGCATCAGAATCTTGTTGCTAGGAACAAAGGAACCCAAGGCGATATTGTCTAACTAATCATTTTGAGGCATAATGATTTGTGAATGAATAATAGAAACACATTCATAGGAACTGCTACTATTTCTCAACAAAAAGAAAAAGAAAAAAGAAACATATTCATAGGAGAGCAATCAACAGTGAGAAAGCAGTAATTGCAACTGTATTGTAACTCTATGCAAAATTAAAGATCCCCAGAAGAATCACGAACTTGAAAAACCACAATAGCAAAATGGTAGAAGTATATGTCAGAGAAGCGAGGAAGCTCACCGGAAATGCATTATATACAATGTGATGTTCAATATCAAGTGGCTGACCCGTCTCCAAACATGAGGGCCTATGAGTGGGGAAACTAACTTTCAGAAACTCCTCCAACTTAGGAGAATCTAATGCGTACCTGTAGCCCCCGTCGCCACTAAAACCAACAAGAACTATATTCACTTCAAGAGGGACTTGAAATGGAACCTGCCGAAGACTAACACAATTAGGCATCTGAAACGAGCTTTTTATATGAAGAGAATTTGAAAGTGTAAACAGCCTGCATTATGACCTCAAGTTGCCAATATTCCCCAGGTTGTTTGATGGCCTACTGTCTATTTCTCTCAGCATTCAAGCCAAATAGGAAATAAGATTATCCGATTTGTGAATGGAGAGTAAGATCAATTTATGGGCCTATGCCACAATACTAGAAGCTAAATCGCATTAGTAAAAATTGAAAGTTTCAATGCGTTTGGACTTTTGAGTTGACTAATAGCACCAACAGAGTAACAGCCTTAACGTGGATTTACGAAATTCAAAAACAAATTAAAACATAATTCTAGGCTTCCAGTAGAATTTGATACGAACTTCGAACTAATTTCACTATATTCTCACTCTAGTTTAAGCAGTGAACCAGCAAGAGGATTTTTAAGTAAATTATGCAATAACTGATGGTATTGTCGAAAATAAATAGGTAATTAACGCCAGATTAGATAAAATTAAGATCTACCTCGGCGCGAGAGTGAAGCATTTCACGAACATCCGATCGAACACTGTCTTTAACGTCTTGAAAAGCTCCATGGTGCCATTGTTGGTGACCTGGATCTCTACGATAGGCCTGAGCAGCTGATTCGGACTGAGTCGTGAACAGACTCAGTGCAACTATCACTATGCAAAAACAGCTTGTTATTCGAACCATCTGTAGTTTATATTTCTATTTCCTTCTCAAAGGTGTAGCATTTGAAAGCGGTTATGCTGGAACGGTATCGAGCGCACAGAGTTCTGTTCTCCGGCGAGAAGAATTGCGGTCACCCAATGGCCGGGAATGTTTGACCTTTCCACTGGAGAAGAAACTGATGGAGGGTCACGGAAAATGACTGAGCTGAAGTAAATTCCCCGAATGGCCCTGTTACTGCTGTCTGAATCCACTCCAATACCGGCCAGACAGGGCCCACTCCTCAAGCTTGCAGAAATATGATATTTTTGAGGGTGGTCTTTAAATTTTGACCATTATTTAATTTTAAGGTCAAAAGTAAAAGTATTGTCCATCTACAACCATAAAGCAAAGAGGACAAAAGTTAATGACTATCTACCTTGAGGGTTATTTGTGTAGTTTATCCTCAAGCTTGTCTTTCAAGAGGCCCAATATCGATTGTGAAAGTGTATTCATTCAAGAGAATCAACCTAAGAGAAAATTACTGAAATAAGCCACAAATAGATACTACTACTTATCACCAATTAACTTTTAAAGCCTACTAAAAATAGTCAGAAAAGGTAACCAACAATATACAACATTCAAAAAACTTATGCTAAAAAAAAAGTTTTCTTTTTTAACAGGCATGGTTTAAAATTGTTAAAAATACATAAATGGGACAATACGCACAATTTAAAGAAGGTTGAAAGTAATTTGGACCGGTTTGTAGCTAAATTGTTACTAATGATATTCAATATTTAACAACAACAACAACAACAACAACTACCCAGTATATTCCCACCAGGTGGGGTCTGGGGAGGGTAATATGTAGACGAGCCTTACCCCTGCCCGAAAGGGCAGAGAGGTTGTTTCCAATCGATCCTCGGCGTATAGGATAAAAAAGGGAAAGCTGCATTAAGAAAACAAAGGTAAAATTAGAGACACAAGCAAGACAAAATAAAATAATAAAGCATAAGTGCTCCCGCAAAAATAACGTAAATAATTATGAAAGCATAAGCAACATGAATACAGTCGCATGCAATAATAACAAGCAGTAACTACCATACTAAAACACTAATCACCTATGAGCCCCTAGCCTACAATCTTGATTCTAGACCTCCAGACTCCCCTCTCAAAGGTCATGTCCTCGGTAACCTGCATTATGGTCATGTCCTGCCTAATCACCTATCCCCAATGCTTCTTAGGCCTCCCTCTCCCTGGCCGACCACCAACAATCTCCAGCCGCTTGCAGCTCCTCACCGGGGCATCGGGGCCCCTCCTCCGAACATGCCCGAACCACCTCAGCCTCGCTTCCCGCATCTTCTCGTCCACCGGGGCCACCCCTACCTTCTGACGAATAACTTCATTCTTGATCTTATCCAACCTGGTGTGCCCACACATCCACCTAAGCTTCCTCATCTCCGCAACCTTCATTCGCTGAACATGCGAGTTCTTCACGGGCCAGCACTCCGCCCCATACAACATCGCAGGTCTAACCACGGCTCTGTAGAATTTCCCCTTGAGTTTGTGTGGAATTTTCTTGTCACACAGGACCCCTGAAGCGAGCCTCCACTTAGACCACCCCGCTCCTATCCGATGGGTGACGTCCCCGTCAATCTCTCCGTCCCCCTGGATCACAGACCCAAGATATCTCACACTGTCCCTCTTGGCGATGGCCTGAGAACCAAGCATCACTTCCCTGCCTACCCCACTCGGCTCGTCGCCAATATTTAACGTAGGCAAAAAAAAGGGAGGGGGTGGAGGGGATATTTTTTCGATGGCTATGATTAGAATTCATCGAAAACACATAAATAAAGCAAAATTAAAAATTTGAGGAATATTGGTGATAATTTGGACTATTTGAAATCAAAATTTATTACAGTAATCGAGTTTAAAAAATTTCTTACAATGCATATATTTAACATGTATCTCTCTCATATATATATATATATATATATATATATATATATATATATATATAGAAAAATATAATGGATACACGTTTAATATATGTGAGATATACAAATGATGCACATGAGATACATATCTCATCTTCTTCCATGTGCATCTTATACTTTAAATTTGGTTCAAATCCCCACCAAACTGCCCCAAATTTGAGATTCAAAACCTTTTGAGATTTACCTAATCTATTCCAAAAACTTTCACTCTAAATAAATTTCAATTTCAGAAACTCAAACTTTTACATTCAAGCTTAAGCGGGCTTTAATGTCTTTCAATGTAATTTAATTGATTCTTATGAGGGTCATTTGATGTCGGTATACTGATACTTATCACTAAATATAGCGCAACAATTTAAAAAGCAAGATCTTGGTTTGTAAGTATTTTCTCTTTCAGCTTTTGATAAGTTCAATATTGCAACAGTGATCAAAAGTGTGAATGAACAAAAGAGAAAGTGGCATAATTTCGGACCACACATAACAAGTTTTTAGCTCAAGTACTGTGAGGAAAGGCTGCTATGGTGAGTATTAAATAATTAATTTTTGTTATAAATAAAATTTTATTTACGGTGAATATCTAGATTTAGATAGATTTTATGATTTATTACTTGGTAGCTAAGTCACTCTCTCCCTATTAATAGAGGATTCTATTCTATTGTAATTCATCCCAAAATTCAATAAGAATTCTCTCTCTCTTTCTCTACAATGTTGCTCTTGTTCTTTTATTGTTTTCATCACACGTTATCAGCAAGAGACTCTAACCAATTGAATGGAAGCTTTAGGATTAGGCATAATGATTGTTAATTATTCTATGAACTTCCTTCATGATTAAACTCTGGATTTAAGGTAAATATTTTACTTTTCCCTTTCAAATTCTTGACATTCTATAATTTGATTTTAAATGCAAGCAAAGATGATAAATTTTGATTGCAACTCTAATGGAATTTGAAAGATATTATAACCACTCAAAGTGGTAAAATTTCTATGTCTTGTCATGATCAAATTCATGTATGATTGTAGGCAAAGAATTGAAAACTCGTCCCATTGAATTTGATTCATTCTCATTCCCTTTAGATAATGTGATAGCAGCATGTGATAAGTCTGAAAGAAGATAAAATTACTACTATGAATGTATCAATGGATGTAAACGTGGCAATAGACGAATAAATTATAATCGTCATCATTGAGTAACGAGAATAATAAGGATTCTCAAAATAATTCTTTACTCTGTGAAAGTAATGTTAGTCATCGATTTAATATGAGATTTTATAAAGCACATATAGATGATTAGGATCCATTCATGATGTGAATGTGACAACATCTGATTTATGAATACATATTCATTCTTGGAAGAATATGAATATGTTAGTGGTAGTGAATATACCACACTCACCTCTAGAAGGAGGTTTGAGATGATATAAGAAAATAATAGCATTATTATGGCATGAATGGTCATTAGTCACGTACCTATTGTACGCCAAAACATTTTGGCAATGTGATTATTAAAGGACAACAATAATGCAAGAAACATATCTTGCATATAATTTTAACTATGACCATAATGGTATAACTTTCTCCTTAAAAGAGATATCCACCATATGGATGTTGATGAATTTGTGGTATGTGACGACCCGGCCGTTCATATTTGGAATTTACGCTCTGTTCCCCCATTAAATGCTTCCCCTAAGTTCATTTATGCTATTTTGGTTTGCCGGAACGTTCGGTAATAGTATTCTGAGCATTTTGGGACACTTAGTCCCTAAATGAGAGCTTAAGTGTTGGAAAATGACCGTAATCAGAACAGTGTGAAGACGACATCGGAATGGAAATTCGATGGTTCTGTTAGCTCCGTTAGGTGAATTCGAGGTTGGGAGAATGCTCGGAATGTATTTTAATTGTCCGTAGCTCATTTAGGCTAGAAATGCCGAAAGTTAGAATTTTAAAGTTTTCGGTCCGATAGTGAATTTTTTATCGGAGGGTCGGAACGGGATTTCAGAAGTTGTTGTAGCATCGTCATGCCATTTGGGACGTGCGTGCAAAATTTCATGTCAATCGGACGTGTTTTGGTTAGCTTTTGAATCAAAAGCGAGTTTGGTTAAGTTTTGAAGTTTTTAAGTTCAAATCATTGATTAATTCGAGTTTCCGGCGTTGTTTTAGGTGGTTTAAAGATTGGTACAAGTTTTAATGATATTATGAAATATATTTGTAGGTTTTGTTGAGGTCCTGGAGACCTCGGGTTTATTTTGGATGCCCAACGGGGCATTTTTGTGTTGTTATAAGTTGCAGAAAATCTAATTCAGCAGTTGCTCACCTTTCTTCATTGCAATCGCATACCTATTCATGCGATCGCGTAGCACATTCCCTGAGGGGGCCCAATTTCCTTCAATGCTATCGTATGACCCTCTATGCACTCGCATAGCTCTGTGTTCCCATACTTCGCGATCGCGCTCCATTATACGCGTTCGCACTTAATGATTTGAGCTGGTTGCTCAGAGGTCCATTCCTCTATGCGATCGCAGGACTCCATACGCGGTCGCATAGGTCTGCCTTTTTCCTTTTCCGCGATCGCAACCCCCTCCTTGCGTTCGCATAGGTCTAACTCTGGGCCCTCAATTTTTACTCTACGTGATCGCAATGATTTCTATGCGATCGCATTGAACAACAGGCCTGGGCAGTTATAAACTTTTCAAAAACGAGGTTTCTTCGATTTTTACAAAAACTCAAGCTAGAGAGCGGTTTTAGGAGATTTTTCAAGGGCTTTTCAGAGGCAAAGATTGGGTAATAATTCCTTACTCCTCTATGACTAAAACGCATTAATCTAATCGTGAATTCAACCTTTAATTTCGGGTTTTTGAATGGAAATTGGGGTAAAGTTCTTAGACCTGATTGTGAGGATTTGAAGGGGCATTTGACCTCTGATTTGAGAGATTTTTATATGGTTAGACTCGTGAGAGTACGAGGGTTATGAAAATGTGAAAATTATTTAATTCCAAGATGTTGGACTGAGGGGCATTTTGGTCATTTTACCTATTTTTGCGCCTTAGCTTTAATTTTAATAGTGGAACTAGTTACTTGCGATGTTATTTACGATATGTAATTGGTTTGAATAGATTTGGGTCACTCGAAGTCGGATACTCGTGGCAAGGGCATTGTCTCTTACGATGTTTGTACCGGTTCGAGGTAAGTGGCTTGTCTAACTTTGTGGAGAGACCTCTCCCCTTAGGATATCTTTAGCGTTATTTAAATGCCTTGTGCGCGAGGTGACAGGCGTATACTTGTGCTAGTTTTTAAATATTCACCTTACTTGGCTTATTTAGACTGTGTTTCATCGCATATTTAACTATTAAAAATGTAATTTTACTTGTTTTAGCTTAGGAAAAGCATGTTAGTAACTTATTTGCTCTATTCGACTATATCGCAATATCTGTAATTCTGTGAGCAAGCTAGACTCTAGATTTTTACCTGCTGCTTGTACTTAACTTCTTTCTGTTAAATATTGAATTGTTGTGATTTGTTTTATTGATATGATGGACTACGGGTTTGATTCCCGGGTGATCCCCCGTTATTGGTATGATCGACTACAGGTTCGATTCCTAGGAGATCCTTTGTTATTGATATGATGGACTATCGGTTCGATTCCCGGGAGATAATTCTTTATCTATATGATGGACTACGGGTTCGATTCCCAGGAGATCCTTTGTTATTGATATAATGGACTACGGGTTCGATTCCTGGGAGATCTTCTGGTATTGACATGATTGACTACGGGTTCGATTTCTTGGAGATCCTCTAATATTGGTATGATGGACTACGGGCTCGATTCCTGGGAGATCCTCAGATATTGGTAAAAATGGATTGCGGGTTCAATTCCCGGAGCTCCATGTGGCACCTTGATATTGAGTGATTGTTCTTGTATTATTGATTGTATTTGTAGCCTGTTCGATTCTACTTATTATTTTTACTAGATACTCGAGATTTATTGTATTTCCTACTGTCTATTCATGTCATATTTATTCTTATGTTTGTCTCAGTAGAGCCTCGACCTTCCTCGTCACTACCCAATTGAGGTTAGGCTTGGAACTTACTGAGTACCGCTGTGGTGTACTCATGCTACTCTTCTGCACACTTTTGTTTTGCAGATCCAGGTACTTCTGGTCGAGCGCACTATCAGCAATTTCGGAGCTATACTTGGAGACTGAGGTATGCATCTGTCGAGTTCGTAGATCCGAAGACTCTCCTTCTACTCTACCTTTTAGTTAGCAGTTCCATTTCATGTATTCAGATGTTGTAGACATTTCCAAATATTAGAGTCGTATGTTATGTTTTTACTCTTAGCCTATGTAGCCTGTGGTTTTCTGGGTCTTGGAGGTTGTTATATTATTTTGTGTTGAAGCGTATGTGCCAAGCGGCACTCTATGCATTTTATTATGTTATTCAATATTTGTTTATTGTTTTCGTAAAGGTTTTTGAATTTCCTCAATGTGTTAGGCTTACCTAGTCGCAAAGACTGGGTACCATCATGACAGGTTCACGATTGGTTAACTAGGGTCGTGACAAGTTGGTATCTAAGCTCTAGGTTCATAGGAGTCACGGAACACAAGCCGGTTATTTACAGTCTCGCTGATCGGTACGGAGACGTCTGTACTTATCTATGAGAGGCTATGTAATTGTTTAGGAAAAATCTCCATTGTATTCTTTGTCGTGCTATATTTTTGATATCGATTCTAAAATTCTATCTTCTATTCCCTCACAGATGGTGAGGACACGCACGACCCGGGACGATCAGGCACCCGCACCTCCTCATGCAGTCGCTAGAGGCAGGGGTCGTGGACGTGCACGGGGTGCAGCGAGAGCACCTGCGCGAGTAGCCGCCGAGGTACAACCAGCGGATCCATTCAGGACTCATGCACCTGACAAACCCATAGCCACCACTACTCCAGTTGTTCATGAGGCATTGGTGCAGTTCATGAGCATGTATACTACGATGTCACAGGCAGGATTGCTTCCCCTTCCTGCAGCCACGTCCCAGGCCGGGGGAGAAGCCCAGACTCCTGCAGCCCGCACTCCGGAGCAGAGGGTGCATATGAGACAGATTCCAGATATTATCCCTGTCCAGCCTGCAGTACCGGTTCAGCCCGAGGATGGGGCACCTGCTTTGGAGGATGAGCAGCGTAGATTGGAGAGGTTCAAGAAGTATGACCCTCCTATTTTCAGCGGACTAGCTACAGATGATGCTTTGGGGTTTTTGGAGGACTTTCACCTCATCTTTCGCACCATGGGTATTACTGCCTTGAGCGGGATTTCTTTTGCAGCTTTCCAGCTTCGTGGAGCCGCCTATGACTGGTGGCGCACCTTTGAGTTAGATAGTCCAAACGAGACTGTCTCCCTGACTTGGACTCCATTTTCAGATATATTTCAGAGGGAGTTTGTTCCCCAGAGCCTCCGAGATGCATGGCGCGCGGAGTTTGAGAATTTGTGCCAGGGCCCAATGACTATCTTTGAGTAACCCATCCGATATACTAGCCTGGCCAGGCATACGCCTGCTTTAGTGGCTACTGTTCGTGAAAGGGTTCATCGGTTTATCTAGGGTCTTATTCCTTCCATGAGGCCTGGCATTGCGTGAGAGTTGGAGATAGATATACCCTATCAGCATGTAGTGAGCATAGCCTGGAGGATAGAGGGTATGCATTCCAAAGAGCGAGAGGAGAGAGAGGCCAAGAGGTCTCGAGAGTCTTGTCATTTCTCTGGTGCCCGTACTTCAGGAGCAGGACGTAAGGGCTATACGGGTCGCCCAGTTCACTCAGCTCTTCCTTCATCCAGCAATACTCCAGTTCCTCCTCGGTCTCAGGAGCCTTATTATGCACCTCCGATTTCTAGTGCGCCTCATGTGCGGGATACTCCCAGAGGTCAGTCTAGCAAGGGTGGGGCGAGTCAGTCACAGCCACACCGCCCTCCCAGAGCGTATTATGAGTGCGATGATACCCTATACCTGGTTAGAGAGTGCCCCAGAAGTGGGAGGGGTGTGCTTTATCAGACTCCATAGCCTCAGCATACTCCACAGGGTCAGCAGGCCATCGTTCCAGCTCCAGCTGCCACCGCACCTACCCAGCCAGGGGCGGAGATCGGGGAGATAGAGGTTGCCCTCTAGGAAGGGGCCGGGCCAGACTTTATGCTATTCCTGATCGTGTCGTGGTTGTTGCCTCCGATTCTGTTATCACAGGTATTATATTAGTTAGTCACAGAGAGGCATTGGTTCAATTCGATCCAGGCTCTACTTATTCTTATGTGTCATCTTATTTTGCTCCGCATTTGGGTACAGCCCGAGAGATCTTGAGCTCTCCTGATTATGTTTCTACTCCCGTGGGAGATTCCCTTGTTGTGGACAGCGTATATTAGTCATGTTTGGTTACTATTTATGGTTTTGAGACCAGGGCATATCTTTTATTACTTGATATGGTCGATTTCAATGGTATCTTGGGCATGGACTGGTTGTCGCCCCGGTATGTATTTCTTGATTGTCACGCCAAGACCATGACGCTGGCTATGCCAGGTATTCCACGTATTGAGTGAGTGGTACTTTTGATCACACTCCCAGAAGAGTTATATCTTTTCTTAAAGCTTAGCAAATTTAGAAGGGGTGCTTCGCGTATTTAGCTTATGTGAGAGATGTCAATGCTGATACCCCTTCTGTTGACTCTGTCCCAGTAGTACGGGATTTTCCCAATATGTTTCCAGCAGATCTTCCAGGCATGCCACCCGATCAGGACATTGATTTTGGTATTGATCAGTTGCAAGAATTGCTTTATAAGGGTTTTATTCGACCAGTGTTTCACCGTGGGGTGCTTCTGTCATGTTCGTAAAGAAAAAGGATGGTTCTATGCGCATGTGTATTGATTATCGTTAGTTGAAAAAAGTTACAGTGAAGAATCGTATTGATGATCTATTTGATCAGCTTCAGGGCGCACATGTGTTTTCTAAGATTGATTTGTGCTCAGGTTATCACCAGCTAAAGATTCGGGAGCCGGATATCCCAAAGACAGCTTTCAGGACTCGATATGGTCCTTACGAGTTCCTTGGCATGTCATTTGGGCTGACCAACACCCCAGCAGCTTTTATGCATTTGATGAACAGTGTATTCAAGCCCTATCTCGGCTCATTTGTTATTGTTTTCATATATGATATTCTTGTATACTTCCGGAGTCGGGAAGATCATGAGCAGCACCCGAGGACAATGCTTCAGACCCTGAGGGAAAAGAAATTATATGCAAATTTCTCAAAATGTGAGTTTTGTGGCATTCATAGGCCACGTGGTATCGAGTGAGGGCCTTCGGGTAGATCCGAAGAAGGTGGAGGCTGTGCAGAGTTGGCCCAGGCCCTCCTCAGCTACAGAGATCCATAATTTCCTTGGCTTGGTAGGGTATTACCATCGTTTTATGGAGGGGTTCTCATTGATTGCAGCCCCTATGACTAGATTGACCTAGAAGTGTGCTCCTTTTCAGTGGCTAGGCGAGTGTGAGGCGAGCTTCCAAAAGCTCAAGACGACTTTGAATTTAGCCCCTATTCTGATTTTGCCTACTAGTTTGGGGTCCTATACGGTTTATTGTGATGCCTCACGAGTTGGACTTGGAGCGGTGTTGATGCAGGACGATAGGGTGATTGCCTACGCGTCCAGACAGTTGAAGGTACATGAAAAGAACTATCCTGTGCATGACCTTGAGTTAGCTGCTATTGTTCATGCCTTGAAGATTTGGGATCACTATTTGTATGGTGTGGCTTGTGAGATTTATACGGATCATCGGAGTTTGCAACACTTGTTCAAGCAGAAGGATCTGAACTTGCGCCAGAGGAGATGGTTGGAGCTACTGAAAGATTATGATATAATTATTCTTTATCACCCGGGCAAGGCCAATGTCGTAGCCGATGCCTTGAGTCACCGCCGGAGAGTATGGGGAGTTTGACATATTTACCAGCTTCAGAGAGACCCATGGAGATGGATGTTTAGGCTTTAGCCAGTCAGTTCGTGAGATTGGGCCTTTCAGAGCCTAGTCGGGTTCTAGCCTGTGTGGTTTCTCGGTCTTCATTGTTTGATCGTATCATGGAGCGGCAGTATGATGACCCTCATTTGCTTGTCCTTAGGGACACAGTTCATCATGGCGATGCTAGGGATGTGACTATTGGAGATGACGTGGTGTTGAGGATGTAAGGTCGGATATGTGTACCCGATGTTGATGATATTTGGGAGTTGGTATTGACAGAGGCCCATAGCTCGCGGTACTCAATCCATCCGGGTGCTGTGAAGATGTATCAGGATCTGAGGCAACATTATTGGTGGATGCGAATGAAGAAGGACATATCATAGTTTGTAGCTAGATTCCTCAACTGTCAGCGGGTAAAGGCTGAGCACCAGAGATCGGGAGGGTTACTCCACCAGATGGAGATTCCGAAGCGGAAATGGGAGAAGATCACTATAGATTTTTTGACTGGTCTCCCTCTGACAGCGAAGAAATTTGATTCTATTTGGGTTGTTGTGGATCGGCTGACCAAGTCCGTTCATTTCATTAGTGTGTACTTCTTACTCAGCAGAGCGGTTAGCGGGGATTTATATCAAGGAGATTGTCCGTCTGCATGGCATTCCAGTTTCTATCATCTTAGACAGGGGTTCAGTGTTTACATCACGGTTCTGAAGAGCCGTCGAGCATGACTTGGGTACCCAGATGACAATGAGTACAGCTTTTCATCCTCAGACGGACGGACAGTGCGAGCGCACTATTCAGATTCTTAAAGATATGCTCTGTGCGTGCATGATTGAGTTTAAAGGGCCTTAGGATCAGTTCTTGCCATTGGATGAGTTTGTGTACAACAACAATTATCAATCCAGATGGCGCCTTATGAGGCCTTAGTGGGTAGTAATTTCTATCCCTTTTCCTTTATCTTTTTTGTCATATTTTTCTTGGCTAATTGTTATTTCTTTAAATTCTTGCAGGTCTATTTCTTCTTTTTTGCTATCTTCCATTTGACTAATTCTGCTTTCCAGCTTTTCAATATTTTTTTCCATACCTTGTAATTTTTGTAATATGTCTTGCAATAGCTTTTGTACTATTTCCCCTTGTTCAGGTTGTACCTGTCAATCATAATAAAATGCTTCTTTATAAGCTCATAGCTATTCCTGTATCATATGTCTAGATAAAAAATCTGCAATAAAATTGTCTTTAGTACTGATTAGTTCAATATCAAAATCAAATAAAGATATTTGACATACTATATTTCTAATATTTCTGGTAGTAATTGATTGATTTTTTAAATCCTTTGTTAACCAAAATTTAACTTGGGTATTATCTGTTCTTAATATAAAATGTGTATGTGCTATATATATTTCATAGTATAATAACGCTTTTAATACGCCCAATAATTCCTTTCTATTTATTTCCCATTTTGTCTCATTTTCTTTGAAAGTTCCTGAGTTGAATGATGTAATATGTTGTGTGTTATTTTCCATATTTACATATGTTAACATACTTCCAAAAGCATAATCCGATGCATCTGTATAGATTATCCATTTTATTTTTTCATTTATTTCTGGGATTTGTAATTTGGGTAATTTCTTACAATATTCCTTTACTTTCTTCAGGTTTTCTTTATCCTCTATAGTCCATTCAAATACTGTTATTTTTGTTTTTAATTTCTTTTGTAGTGGTACTAATTTTTCACTTAAATGAGGTACATAATTTCTAATTTGATTTACTAATCCTAAAAAACTTTGTAACTGTTTCTTTTCTTTTAATTCTTCCATGTGTTCTGCAATCTTTTTTAATATATGTTCTTGCATCTCTACACCATTTCTATCTATCTTTATCCCTAAAAATTCTATTTTATTCCTTAATATTTCTGCTTTCTTTTCACTTAGAGCTATTCCTGCATCTTTTATTATTTTCTTAAATCTTTTTAATAAATTTATATGATCTTCCTTCGTTTTAGTGAATAATAATATGTCATCTATATATACAATAATTCCATCTATATTTCCAAGATATGTATCCATAAATTTTTGAAAATATCCTGGGGAATTTTTAAATCCAAAGGGTAATACATTCCATTCATAAAATCCATTGGGTATTGAGAAGGCTGTTAAATGTCTATATTCTTCTATTATTTTAATATGATAGAATCCTGATTTACAATCAAATTTACTGAACCATTCATAACCTTTAACTTTATTTAATATTACTGCTTTATTTGGTATTGGATAATTTAATGTTTCTGTCTTTTTATTTAAGTCTTTATAGTCTATTACCATTCTAGATTTTCCTCCTTTTTGTTCACTGTGTTTCATTACTATGAATGCGGGACTACTATGTTTAGATTCACTAGATCTAATAAAATTTCCTTTTAATAATTCTGTTATATGTAATTTAAATTGAACCATATCTTCTTCAGTATATTTCATAGGTTTTTTATAGACTAAATCATCCTCTTTTAGTAATCTAATTGGTATTTGGGTTTTGTGTTTTTGCCAAAATTTTAATGGGTCTTCACTAAATACTTCTTTAAATTCGTTAGTTAATTCTTCTTCAATACTAATCTCACTTATTTGTAATTTATTATTTTTACTTTTACAAGGTAGTGATTGTTTAATTTTACTATCTCCTTTAATCCAAGGTATTAGTTCACTTTGTTTTTCCAAGGTTCTTTTAGCTATTATTTTTTGCTTGCAAGGGGTAGTTAATAATAAATAATTTCTTGTGATTGTAAAGGGTTCATAATTTTTTAAGAATTTTTTATAACCTAATATTATATCATGAAATATTTCCTCACATGGGTATAATTCATTTAGTACTAGTTCTTTATCCCATATTTGTATTGTTATATTTGTAGCTTTGTGTCGGACTAGATTTCCTTCTTGGTTAAATCCAGCAATTATAATTGGATTTTTTAATTCCTTCCAATATTCTTCTGGTAATACTTTTCTTCTACATATATTAGTTCCAGCTCCTATATCTATATATGTTGTATAATATCTACTGTTATATCCTTCACATTTTACTTTAATTAAGATATGTATTTCTTCATGACTCATATACTTTCTTTTATTATATTTATAGCATTAATTGTTTCTCTTTTTATATTAATTGTTATTGTATTAACTGTTATTTCTAATTCTGATTCTGTTAGATTCCATGGTTCTACCATATTTAACCATTTAATTCCTAGTATAATTTCTGGTTCATTATCCATTATTTCTAGATTTATGTTGAATAATAATCCTTCTATTTCTATTGGCTATTTATTTTTCCCATACTTGTTACTTCTTGTTGTGTAATGAAATTAGTATATGTATGATTACTTTCTTCTATTTTGTCAATCTCACTTATTAGTTGTTTAGCTATATAATTTTCTCCTGCATTAGTAGCAATTAAGATTGGTACTAGTATTCTTATTCCATTTCTTATTATTCTTCCTTTTATATAATATTGATTTTCGTAATATTGGTCCGATATATTTTTCCTAATTCTAGGTATTATGTTTAGATTCCTTCTACTCATACTCTTATTAAGAAGATTTTTTCGTTGCTCTAAATTATAAGTTACTAATTCTAAGTCTTGGTTTTGGTTAGGTAGTATATATAATTGTTCTTTCCTAGGTATTTCTTTTAGGATAGGTTCAAAGATTTTACTTATATGTGTTAATCCTTTTCTTTTATTTTTATTTATTCCTGGTTTATTACTTAATACGTATAATTGTTTTGCTTTGATAGTTAGTACTTTACTTCCTGGTAGCATTTCTATTCCATTAATTTTCCAATAAATCGTTAATGCTTTGTCTATATTTTGTTCCGTCATGCTTATATTAAAATCAGGTTTAAATAAAAATTTAGCTTTTTGGTATATTAGATTTCCGGTTAGTTGTGTTAATATAGATTGTTCTATAGGATGAGTTATTCTATCATCTGCTAAATATATTTCTATTGGTGTATCTATACCTTCTTTAAAATGTGCATATAACATAATCTGTATTCCTCCAAAATAGCAATATCTTAAATTATGTTTATTTTTAATACTTTTAGTTTCTTCTTCAATTAGATGTTTAGATACTAAAGGTATCATTGTTTTTCCATTTAAATGTTTTATGTCTAATACAAATTCCTTTTTAGTGATTATATAATAATTTTATTTTTTAATTTTTAATGTTTCATTCCAAAATTGATTTTTAAAAACTAAGTCTGGTGTAAGGTCTAATTCTTCTTTCCTAATTTTCTCATAAATTTTTTCATCAAATATTATCTGTTGTTTCTCATAATCTATGTCTTGTGTATAGTTTATTATTATATCTTTGTCACTTGTTTCTCCTATTTTAGTCTGACTCATTTTCTTCTTCACTTGTTATATTTGATTCAATTATTTCATCTTCACTAGAAAAGTTATCTGTATCTATTTCTTGCTTAACTATATCTATATCTATAAATTCATCATTATCTAACTGAATTTCTTTTATTTGTTTTTGTCTAGGTTCTTCGCATTCTGTGGATATGTGTCCTATTTTTCCACAATTATAACATTTACATTTTTTAGGATTCCTTTTGAAATAATTTCTATATTTTCTTTTATTTATATATCTTCTTTTTTGATATTATTTGTAAAATTCCTTAAATTGTAATTTCTTCTAATGTATTTCTTATTTCTTTTCTTGTAGTGTTTTCTTATTTGTTTAGGGTATTTTTTACTACATCCGTATTTACTTGGTTTATCTTTTGCACAACATAATTGTATATCTGATTGTAATAAATTTCTAAGGTTTGTTGCTTGAGTACATCTATCATTTATCCAATTTCTTACATATTCTATCCTAGTTCCTAAGGTTTCTATTGATTTAGCTTCTATTTTATAATCTTTAAATGCTAATAAATTAGTTGGATATGGTAGTTTATGTAGGAATAAGTCTAAGATCATAGGTTTCTCATTATTATTAAATCTTCCTTTATGAAAATAATTACTAAATTCACATACATATTCTTCATAGTAGCATAAATCACAAATAACTAAATTTAATAGATTATTTCTTGCTTTTTCTATATTTTTACAAATCATTGAATTTTCTGCTCTTGGCGTGCTAAATTCGGCTGTAATTGATATTACAAATTTTTGAAGTATTTTACTCACATCTGTTGTAGGCTGTGCATTAGCATCTGTAGCTGCATGTAATGCTTTTATCATTTCTTCTCCTAAATTTTCATACCATTCTTTAACATTTCCTACTAAGGTGGTTACAATATATTGTCCTACTTTATCTATGGGTAATTTTGTTTCTAAAATTGTTTTCTCTGTTTTTGCTGACCATTTTTGTATTTCTTTAGTTATATCTTCAGAGCAGTCTAAGTCTAAAAAAGAGTTAGTATTTTCTCCTGTAGATGTTTTTACCATTTCTGCTATTCCTCTTATTAATCTTGATCCCCATATTTTATCGTTCCTATGTTGTTTTGAATAATCTGTTTTTTCATAATAACTTCTTTTTTTATAGTCTTTATCTCTTCCTGTTGCGATATTTGTATAAAATCCTTTTCTATTTTCTAGGCCATCTGGTTTAGGCATATTTATATGATTTGTTATTATATCTTCATCTTTAATTGTATCTTTTAAATTATTAGTTTCTATATATAATTTATTTGTTTTCTTTATCAAGTCAGTATATGTATCCGAAGTGCTATCTTCGTCTATATTAATATATGAATCATTTTCCATTTTATTTATTACTTCTACTAATTTCTTATCAGTTTTTTCTTCTTCTGAACTTATATTTGTTGTTGTATCTGAATCCAATCTATTTCTAGATATTTCAGGGTCAGAATGTATTGTTTGTTTTTTCTTTTTAAATACATGTTTTTCTAATTTTTGTATTCTTTTATCCATTTTATCTAATTTTTCATAAATATCTTCCATGGTCACCTTTTTCTTTCTCATATTTTTTCTTTTGGTGATTTCATAACTGGTTGTACTACTATCACTATTATTATTATATGATTCGTTATTATTTTCTTCATTATTTTCTCTGGTTAATCTTACTATTTGTTCTAAAAGTGATTCTATAATATTATCTTGTTTTTACATAAGTCTATAATTATCATTTAGCTTAATAAATATTCTATTCAAATTTGACATTTCTTTTATTTTGTTATTTTCCATATATGTAATTTTTACATATTCTCCTCTTTTCATAATTCTTCTTTTATTTTTTCAGTAGTTAATGGTACTTTAATTGGCATCCATCCTAATCCTGGTATATTAACATAGCCAGTTTTATTTATAGGTTCTTTTTCTTTTTTATTATTTTCTTGTAATATTCTTAACTTTATATTTTTAATTTCTGTTTCTATATTTTCTATCATTTTTCTTATTTCTCTTATCTGTTCTAATGTTACTTTATTTGATTCTAAAATATTATTATTTATTATTTCTATTTTATTATTTATGGCTTCCATTTTAACCATCCCTTAGGTAGTCTTCAGTAGATACTGAGGTAGTAGTGTCATCTCTATGTTCCATATTTTCTATAATGTTATATAATATTTCTATATGTTCTTCTACTAATTTATCTTCACCTTTTTCATCCGTAGTTAATTTTTCTAGAGTATATTTATAAATAATATCAATAAAAAACTTTATATCTTTTTCTTCTACTGTATGATTTCTAAAATATTTATGGAATATTTCTTTAATCTTATGCTCTTTATTTTTATCCTTTAGGTTTATGAAAGTAAATATACTTTGACAGTATGTAAAATAATCATTAGTTATTCCAATATGTCTAGGTCGGGTTCCTAAATATTTTCTAACTATTTGATGTATACCTAAATATTCTATTCCTAACTTTAAGTGTATTAAAAATTTTCCAAAGTTATTCTCTAATTGATGCAAATAGGGAGTAGTTGCTAATCCAATCTGGAAAGTAATAGGATATGTTTCCATTAATTTTCTTGTAACATTAGCAAATTCTATGTCTCCGGTATAAACAAGTATTTTATTGTAAGCATACAAACAAGCATTTAAATCCATGTCAAAATAATTAATAAGGCAAAATTAATTCAAATTTTTGATAAGTCAAAATTTTTTAATAAGGCAAGTTTTTAGGACGATAATGATAATACCAATATGATACTGAGGCTCTGATACCAAAAGGGAAGGGGACGGAATAACAGTGGGCTAAAGGTACAATATCAGTAGCAGTAAGTAAAGCAGGTAAGGATCCCAAGCCAATTTAAGCACCACAACACCGCATAACGGCCACCTGCCTGGAGCGGATAAAGTGCACGGCTAAATCCACTTTAGCTTTAAATACTCGCTGTTATTAAACCTTTAAACAGGTGTTACGCCGTACTCCCGGTGTTCACAAGATCATTATCATTTTAGTATTATTACTACTTTCCAAAAATCTTGCCAAAGAAAATTTAGCTAGTCATAGTATTACGTACCTTATTTTGCTCCATTATTTCCTTAGTTGATGCTAGATTTTTGCAAGGATAAGAGTCTGTGAGAGAGAGTGTTTTTCAAAGAGGGAGAATTTTATTATACAAGAGTAAGAAGAGCTGATAACTCTTCTCTAAATTACAAAGCCTTACATATATAGGCAAGGAATAAATACTACACTATAAATACATCTTCAAATCAGTCTTCTAAACACAACAACTGATCATATTATTGCTAAAGCTTGCATACTCTCTTATTCATCATTTTCTATTCATTACATAAGTTTTTGAGAGCCAAATTCTTGACGAAAGTTGTTGCGTTCTTGAGCGTATTTATTTTACTCATATCTACTCTTAAGGAGAGTCTTGTTTTGAGTGCAAAATGTTTTTATACACTTGAAGGGAAGTGTTAATCCCTTGTATTGTAAGAAGGAACGTTGTGATTCCTTTGATTGAAGTCTTGAAGTGTTGTATCTTCGAGCAAAGGTTGTTGAGGCTTGTGTGACTCAAGTTCTCAGTTTGTAACGGTTTGTTAAGCACCCGTAAGCTTAACGCAGGTAGTGGAAATCTCGAGAGAGTCTCTCGGGGACTGGACTAGCCACGGGTTGTGGTGAACCAGGATAACATCGGTGCGTTCGTTCCTTATTATTTACTTATCGCACTTATTTCATTCCTGCAATTTTTAAATTCCGCAAGTTTACGCTATTTTTTATTATAACGCTATTCACCCCCCCCCCCCTAGTGTTAAGCGTATATTCTAACACACTTTTCCTTTGACTACATCGTTCCACCACCAATCACCCTGATGTCTACCTGGATATCCCTTGGCTACCCCGAGCATGTCCCGTACTACCCCCCTAACCAAGTTCGCCGTCACTGTCCACATAGCGTCCGCTTCCCCAAAACTTCTCCAAGCTCCGCCCTCAACTAACCTCCTTTCCAACTCCTGTGCTTTCTCCTTAGTCAAAGAGCCCCATCTAATCCGCGGTTGACCCCTAGCGCCCCTCCTCTTCCTCTTCACCCAAAGACCGACATCCATCACTAGGAGTCTATGAAGATTTGAAAGAGACTCTCCCGGAATAACCTTGCAGTCCTTGCACATACCCCTATCGCTCCTTCTGATGAGGATGTAATCAATCTGAGTCCACGCCGCCGAACTATTGAAGGTGACCAAATGCTCCTCCCTCTTCTGAAATGTCGAGTTCGCAATCAGAAGCTCGGAAGCCCTGGCGAAATCAAGCAGCGAAGTGCCTCCTCCGTTCCTGACCCCAAATCCGAAGCCACCGTGCACCTCATCATAGCCACCAGCATCAGCCCCAATATGACCATTAAAGTCCCCTCCAATAACTAACTTCTCAGATTGGGGAATACTACTCACCAGATTATCCAAGTCCTCCCAAAAGCACCTCTTAGCTTCCTCGTCTAAGCCCGCTTTCGGCGCGTAATCGCTGATGATGTTGAGGACGCAACCCCCAATAACCAGCTTAATAGACATTAACCTATCATTCACTCGCCTAACCTCGACCACGGACTCCCTTAGGTCCCTATCCACTCCATTCTTACCTATCATGACCCCAGAATAACACAAATTAAACCCATCTACATTCCTCGCCTTCGACCCTTTCCACCTAGTCTCCTGGACACACGCTATGTTAACCCCCTTCTTCTGAAGAACCTTCACCAGCTCTATGGACTTACCCGTCAGAGTGCCTATGTTCCATGACCCAATCCTTAGTCTATGGGCGTCCGCTACCCTCTTCCCACCCTTACCTCCCGCCCTACCCGCACGACCACCCCCTGCTCCCCTACTCACTCCCGCCACCACCTTACGCTATCATCCCCCGCCGCGGCCACTATCCCTCCAACCGACTATGGGAAACAGTGGCGCACACACGCACTATAGCGAAATACGCAAAAAGGTGCAAACTAGATAGCAACAGAATAGACCTCACTCGAAATGCTAGTTAAAATACGTAAAAAGGTGCACAAAGTAAACAAGAGAGCGGGAGGTACCAACTCTCGGTGGAAAAACCTGAAAGTATGCTCTGGTGCGCCCAAGTTTTCCTGAAGCTTATCCGAACGTGTAGTTCTATTGCGTCCTGCCGCGAGTCTGAACGGGAGTCACCGGGAGTACTGTGGCTTGCCGGTAATCCTCGCCGGTAAAATAGGCACCTGTCCAAGAAAACAGAACACACCCACACACACCCACAAAAAAGCAGAGGAGAGAATAGAAAGAAAAGAGCAGAATTTATATCTTTTTGAAATTCCTTAAAAGAAAAATACATCCAGAAATGAAAACCAATACCTTAAAGCCAAAAAGGTCCCTTTCAAATATTTTTGAGATTACACTTAAAAGAAAAAAAAACACCCGGAAATGAAAATCAATATATTTTTTTGGGAAAATTATCCTTAAAAGCTGAAAAAAATACTAAGAAAAGAAAATCAAGAAACTTTGACACTCTAAAAATGGGAAGAAACAGAGATTACCTGGAATTAGGGTTTGTAGAGAAATACAATTTTGGGTATAAAGGGGTTGATTGGAATGAAATTCTCTTCCAAATGGAATTGGAAGGAATTTCAAAAAGAAAAAGAAAAAAAGCAGAAAAAGCTTTAGCAAGAATGATCAATTTCTCTTCTGCAACTAATTTGGAAGTTCAAAACTAGAAACTGAAATCTACCACTAAGGACGTGGAAGCAGCAGAAGGAAGTGGTGATGAAAGTGACAAAGTGCAGAAGCCACGACGCATGCCACGTTCTCTTTATGCAGCAACGCTACAACACCCTTTTAATCAACTCCCCTCAAAATTTAAAGTAGTTCAGAAAATATAGCAATGGTTTTAAATTTTGTGAAGAGAAATTAAAAATGCCAAGCCTCATCATTGGAGATGACCTTCCTAATCTGGAAGTAAAAATCACTCATGGAAAGATGAAATTTCATGACTATGTTGGTCATAGCTATATCATTCTCTTTTCTCACCTAGGTCTAATTCACACTACCATTAATATATTTATGTCTCGATCGAACTCTTTTTGACGTTGTTATGGATACATGCAATTTTGCGCTAATTTATACAACAGAGCTTGGTATGATGGCTGCTTACGCTAACAAGTTTGGTGAACGAGGGTGAAGCTTCTTGGACGTTCTTGTGACGATATTCATTCTCACAAGGAGTGGCCGTGTGGATCAAGGACATCGAAGCTTACAACGTAAACAAACCGCGCAGAAATTTCTACATTTTCATTTGAGTTTTATTAGCAGTTTTTATTTTTATTGTTATTAATTGATAGTATTGTTTTATACTTGGCAGAATGGACAAAGAAATGTCTCTTTTCTAACTCGGGCTTAAGTTCAAATTGTTCATGTTTGCAGATAAAACTGAGCTTTCTGTATTCAACAAGCACAAGAAGAAACATGGACGAAGTGGTGCGGGCTATTGATTCCCAACGGAAAGCTTCAAAGCATAAAATTGCAACCCCAACAAACTGAAAACCGGGAGAACCGGTAGTGATATCACCCAGTGTCTCCAATGAACAAGCCAAGGAAATGTTTCTGCAGGGATATGATACTGCCATTCTTCCTTCTAGAAAAGATTACCTGCGTTTCATTAATGTTTGAGAACATAATATAGAAAGCAAATTTTTTTTACCATCTAACTAATATAGTATCCGCGCGATACGCGGAAATTATGTAGGAAAAAATATGAATATATTATTAACTTAGTTGCTTAATTAACTCCTATTTTTATAACATGATCATGCGGAAAATTTAAATCATTTGATCGACGAAAGTTTATAATAAGGCAAGTAAGGTAGGGATAATTTATTTTATGTAGCCTAAAATGCCGTAAGTTATTATGGTATGTTCAATGTAAGGGTGGCAACCGGGTGGGGTTGACCCGGGACCGGCCGGGACCGGACCGGTCAAACCCGGGACCGGACCGGACCGGTAGGTTGGGGCTGGGCTGGGCTGGGTTCAAAGGGGTAGGGGGTTAGACCGCTACGGAACCAGCTCGGCCCGGACCGGTTGGAGTAGTACCGTGAACCGGTAGGCCCGGACCGGCCCGGCCCGGTTCAACGGAAATTTATTTTTTTTTTGAATTTTTGCGGCCCATATACCATAATATACCATGAATATACCATATATATACCATGAATATACCATATATATACCATACATATACTATAAATATACCATAAATTTGAGCTTCTGTGATCAGAAATAGAGACATTGCTGTTATCCATGCGTGTATTGTTGCAATTTCCCAAACGCATGCTAAATTGCATTGGGAATTTGGGACACCATTTAAATTTTAATGCACGCTCTCTGGACAACTTTCCTTGTACTAATTTTACATTATTATTATACTTGGACAAATCGAATAGGTTTTTCTTGAAGGCTGAAGCTAGCTGTTGCAGGCATTTGATTGAATACCGTGATTGCGTAATGCTCATTTTTTCCCATCTTTCTTGTGTTCATTCAATTATTACAAAGTATTAATATAATATAATATTTATACTATACATAATTCCAAAAAAAAGTAAAAAATACTAAACCCGGCCCGGCCCGGCCTGCTTCAACCCGTAACCCGTATGGTTCAATTCTAACCCGGAACAACCCAGCCCGTTAACAACCCGCTACTATTGAGCCCGGACCGGACCGGACCGGAAACCAGATGGGTCAAAAAAAATTGATCCGGCCCGGCCCGCCCGTTTGACACCTCTGGTTCAATGACAAAATAGTTAAACTTAACTTACTATAATTAATGATTAGTCATGAGGATAAAAAAAGAATTTCCAGGTGATTTAATTCGAGAATATCATTGGCAATTTGCATTAGCATATAAGGAATCTGACTCTAAGATAACATGCTATACATTTCCTTTGTAACATTTCAAACCAACACAAATGGTTGCAGCAGCCGCCTCAAATGACTAATAAGAATATAATTACAAGTAGTCGCACATATGGATCTTCCACTCTGCTTCAAATTTAAGAATATAGACTCAAAAAGGTTCACTTAAACAAACCTCATGATAAATGTCTGTTAAAATATTACCTAAGGTTGTGTAAGTGAATCTACTAAAATTACAAATGCTTCTCAATCATATAATATAATTGTGTCTATAGCATCTATTAGTGCATCTCGAGTAACCTTATAATTTGCAATATGTACATCTAGTGTAGGTCTAATCTCTCTAATTTCTTTTCTCTTTCTCTTCTTGCAGCTCTTCCATCTCTTAACCTATTTTGTATCGCCCTTGAGACATTGTGGATGACTTCAGCCGTTGAGTCAGGACGCTTAAAGGAATAACTGCTGCGACGATATACCCTTGAATGTTGTCTCATTCCTTGACTTCGCGAAGTTGGAGTTAGAGTAATGTTATTGTATTCTTTTTTAGCCATATAAGGAAAACTATAATTGTAGCAATAACATGTGAATGTTGAAATATTGTAAATTGTAAAACCCAAGTTTCAAGACTAACAAATAAACTTCATAATAATTTATTATCTAAGCAACTACTGAAGTATTACATCCGATTTAAAGGTTGACATAAAGCAGTACTAAGTTGGAATTTTTTTGGCTGGAAGTAAACGTAGTAAGACAAGTCAACATAAGAGGTAGTTAATATAATTCGATGTAATGGACGTGAACTTAAGTAAGGTAAAATAACTTCACAACAGATGTTGAATTGTAGCTTACTAAATTGATACATGGGCAGTGACTCGCTCATGGCTAGAAGGTCTGGAAATAAATTACAGACCTTGAAAAAACGTAGAATTAATTTTTTTTTTTTTTTAAAACTACCTTGTTGAAAAAATAAGATAAAAAAGCAAATATGGATAATGTATAAATTGTTAAAAACAAAACAATATGTTAGGATGAATAATGTAAATCGAATATTTGCAAGAAGCTGAATAAAGATCATACCGTTGTTATGGCGATAAAATTTATAGAGTTGAAAGTATTTTGTTGTAGAAGAAGCAAAACTATCGTGATATTTTCTGAGATACAATCGTATACCTTTCACTGTAGGATTAGATTATTTGACATCTCCCTGTTTCCTGTATTTATACTATTAATGGATTGAATATAGTGGGGAAGTGGGTAGAGAACAATGTGGGGATATTCAGTTAATGGAGATGTGACGGAATTGAGGGGAACTTAAGTGTAGGGAGTGGGATAACGTGGGGTTTAGATGGTTACAGAACAAATAGAATCAGGTCTAATATCCTTTCATTCTATCAATAATGATTCAGTGAAATTTCTTATTTTGATAGAGAAGAATTCAATATTTTTGAGTGCCAGAAGTCGAAAAAAAACTGTTTACCAAATTCTACAAAAACAGAACATAATTGCAAGTCGCAGGTATAGTAAGAAGAAGTGTACAAAACTTTTGGATTAGCCAAAAAATATACAACAGGCTTTTCAAAATATGAATTAAGATCTTTCATGATACAAATTTATGTTATGTACATGTGAAGGTTGGTTCTTGACATATCTAAATCACAAGAACAAATTAGCCTTAGCACCTTGAGCAACTAAATACACAGCCACATCCTTTTGTCCAGCCTCAATTGCAAGATGAAGCGGCGTGTATCCACAATCATCGACAACATCAGTTTGCTGATGGTCATTGAACCAAACTCCTCGTAAGGAGCTTATGCACTATGACATGTGTGTTTGATGAGAAGATGATGAAACCTGGAGCTGAAACATTGGCAGAGGTAGCAAAAACTTTGGATGCAACTTTTGTTGAAGAAGAGATAATGTATAACTATATTTGCATCCTTCTATTTAACGCAGCAGTTGCTTTCAATGTAACGCAGCTGTGGCAATTATTTTGATACAAACCAACCCTCACTTACAACCGAGAGGTTGTGAGTTCGAGTCTCCCCAGGAGCAAATTCTGGGGATTTATGCCGGGGGTCTATTTGGAAACAGCCTCTCTACCCAGGGTAGGGGTAAGGCTGCGTACACACTACCCTCCCCAGACACCACTGAGTGGTATTGTACTGGGTCGTACTTTTTGTACATCGAAACTTCTTCGACGATTGATGCAGCAACAGAAGTATTATTAACTCGTAATCTTCATTAAAGGCCCAAAATTTGAAGAAAAAAAATATGAAGTTAGTAGGCAACCTTTGATTCATAGAAGTTAAATATTTGGCACTTCACTTAAATGACAGAGAACATAAATGTACGATGAAGTTTTTGTGGGAAAAACAGCCTAAATATGATTATACAAAGGAACATAACAGATTTATTTATAGTCGCTTGCTTTTCAAACAGTTCTATCATCACCACATTTGTAGCTCAAGCATGCTTCTGCTTCCAACACTCCAATAGGACTTTGAGGTACTAATGAGGCAGTAGTAGTATTAGTAACCTATCATGCAATACATTGTTATCGCTACAAAACTCGCGCAGTAACGGATTAAGTGATACAAACCTCGCGCAGTAACGGAATTATTTATGGTTGCTTGATTTTCAAACTGTTATGTCATCACCACTTTTGTAGCTCAAGCATTCTTCTGCTTCCAACACTCCAATAGGACTTTGAGGTACTAATGAGGCAGCAGCAGTATTAGTAACAATAGTAGCAGTTGGCAAATCTTGCATCAATTCAACACATTTCTGCACTCTACCCTGCAAAATTTCAGATTTTTTATAAAAAGAAGGGAACGTCACATAAGTAAAATAAATAATCGAAAAATTTCAGAGATTAGTGAATAATGGACTCGCCCCCTTTACTCGTTTCTACTTAAATAATAGACTTGCGACCACGTTAGCGGTCGAACTCGTGATGTGCATTAGCATTCAAACACACGACGCGCGTCAGCGTTCGAACTTGTCACGTGGGTAGGCAGCGTTCGAACTCATGACGTACATCGGCGTTCGCCGTTCGAAATCGTGACGTGCGTCTAACCTACACATCATGCATTACATTCTTATTAGTGTTTATTATGGCAAAAACAGATCTTGATAGCTAACAGCGGATATACCATTAAACTTGTAGAAGTGACAAGTCACATGTTGATGTTGTAGTGAACGCAAAAGAAACAGAAGGTTCAGGCAAACCAAGCTGCTACATAAAATGTTTTGCAGTTGCTTCTGGAATTCTCCCTTGTCGTTGTTGAATGTACATAGAAAGATCACCTCCTCTACAGTACTCCAAAATAATGTATATTTTTCCCACCTCCATTCTTAATTTCTTCCATTTTGGCTGCAAGTGATAGACAGGCCACAGCTAACAATTGAACTGTCCAAGTTCTACTTGTCTATATAGGAAATTAGCAGAATGAAAACAATCAATTAGCATTCAAACTTCAAAGTGGTGATGACAGAACAGTTGGATCAAGGTGTTAGTCCATTTCATGGTAGAATAATCTGTTTTACCTTTAAACTTTGTGTTGATGTGTGTGTGGTTGTGTGCAGCATACAGTAAGTAGCAATGCAGACCTTCACTGCCACTTCTTGGTGGTCTTTTAAAACAGAATGGAGACGTTGAGCAATAGAGGCAGCAGCAACCGATTGCTCAAGAAAGGAGACAAATCTAGTAACAAAGCAAAAAAGAGTATCAACAAAGCCTATCAGTTAAAAGCACAAGCATAGATTAACTTAAGCTGACTGAGTTTTTTCACTTTAAACTGGACAGTGAAAATCTAGCAAGAATTTTTTCTAAGCATTTTCAGAAAAATTTTATGGTACAGCAGAGCATTTTTTTAAATGGGTAAAAGAAAAAGAATGAGCAGAGCTACATTACAGAAAATTTGAAGTGTCCCTCCATCAGCAACTACCTACATCTCTGTAAAATTTGGAGCCAGATTTCTGAGTAGCAGTTATTTAATGGCTTCAAACTGACAAGGAACAGCCTATATTGTAACGGATAACAGATGAGCAAAAGAAAGCAGTTTCAATATAATTCAATAACATAGAGTAGTTCCATATAGAGCAATCAGAACATTAGACTTCAATTAACCAAATATAGAACCCGATCCTGTAATGATGAAAGTGATGTTAAGTATTGTTTAGACACTTGCCTAATGGCTGCAACAAACTGACCAGCTTTGACATAAATACCTTTATTGGCGTCACACATTGTCAAAATTCTCTTTTCTGACCTGAGATATACCTAAGGGCAGAAGGATAACTAAATAATTAAACGGAATAGAGTGGTGTGATAGGGTTCTCTATTTCCACACTATATCAATTTCATGTGAGCTAGTTCTGTCTTCAATATATGTTTGGAGTTTTAGAATACTACAGTATCCCTTCCACAATCAATAGCATATCACAAATAAGAAGAATATTCTCTTAGGATAACTCATAAAGCAAGAAAGTTGTGAGATTATAAGTGTGAGCAATATGCTGAATAATTTAGCAGATTAGCTAATAAAAGTTGTGTGTGTTTCAGGAGGGTTTGTGTGGGAGGGGGGGGGGGGGGGGGGAGGTCGGGAGGGTGTGAATCAGAAAGATACAGAATAACATAATAGATAGCATATGTAGCAACATGTGCAATAAAAATAAGTGTAGCAACTGCCACCAACCGTATTCTGCGTATTAGGAGACAACTCATTTCCTCAGACCACTCACATAGACACGGCGTCTGTCAATGAACGTGCTGGTCGATCAAACGAACAGCAATAGGAAACTGCTTCCTGTTATAAACTGCACATACCTACATGAAAATTTTGGAAAATTAAACAGTTTGAAAAATTAAAAGGACAAAAATAGCAAAATTAGTGCTCGTAAAGGTATTAAACAGTTGATGACATTTTACTCCATGGAGAGTACACGTAATGAAAATCTAGTTAAAATGCTAGAGCTGTTGTTTGCACTTACTGACCTAAATGAGGATGGTATGTTAAACAAAATGTCTGATAAATTGGCTGAGTTTTCGATGGAACCCATGTTGTCCAAGATAATTATTGCCTGTTACAATTAGAATTGGTCATATGAGATAATAAGTGTAGGTGAATGACTTTATTTGGGGAATTCATTGTTGTATAATGAAAAGGACATAGAAATAAAATAGGACAATTTTGGCACTCACAACTAAATAAAAAGAAGATATGAAAAGGAGTGGCAGAAATGTACGTTTACATAGAAGTACGATACATAGTCAAGGCACAAATATGACATAGCTGTATTGCAAGTAGATTATGACGATCCACGATTAATAACTTTGAACGAAGCAACTGGCAAACACAAAGATCTTGTTAATAGCCAGATAACAAATTTGCTTAAAAAAATATACAATTTAAAATAACTAAAGATATGATAGCAGATAAGCATACCTAATGAAGTTGTCAATTATTGTTTATGAAGTTTATTGACAATATGGTTTAGCAAAGACTGAAGCATGATAGCCAAAAATCTTGCTGGAAGGTTTGAACTTTGCTTTCATTCGCATAGTAAATTACGGAAAATCTCCTGGTAAGCTACATTTATTGCTTCATTTGTAATTTCTCCTTCATCGTCATAAACTAAAATCTTTAATCCCTTTCTTTTTGTAACCCTTGATAGAGCAACGTAAAGCTGCCCATGTGTGAAGACCAGTTTTTTCAAATATAACCCAAAATGAGATAAAGATTGTCCTTGACTTTTGTTTATTGTCATTGCAAATGATACAACTATTGGAAATTGTCTTCGTTGGAATTTAAAAGATATTCTCGCATCAGATGGAGTTAATGATATTCTCGGAATGAAGCCCTTTTGTCCAGCCATATTTCCCGATAAAATTTTTGATTCAATAACCCGATTTCCTAGTCTAGTGATGATTAATCTTGTTCAATTACATAGCCCTGAAGATGGGTATATATTTCTCAATAACATAACTGGGACCCCCACTTTCAAAGTGATAACATGATTTGGAATTCTAGAAACTTAATAGTTGTTTAGAAATTCAGGTGTATGTATGTGTTCCAAACCTGTAAAAGCATCGTCTGACATGCAAATTGTATCAAAGCTATAAAATGTTTTTGGTTCACTTTTGTTTACTGAAACCATGAATTCGTTGATTGATTCAACCATGTCAAGGGTGCGAGCAAGAATTCCTCTTTATTGCAGGTATGTTATATCAATGCAATGACTTAAAAATCTGGATATGTACTTTCCACAATCGCAGAAATTGGATCGCCACAATTATTGATGATAAGATCATCAGGGATATGAACTTTATCGATACCATCAACAGAATTACCAATCTTACCATCACCTATTGCTAAAATTCAATCAGAAAATTGTCTTAGATCATTCAAATGTGTATCCACCTGATTTCCTTCCAACCTCATATTTTTTGTTAGCTTTAGGACCTGACAATGATTCCACAAATATGAAGAACTAAGGGTAGCATGAACAATATCTTGTCTAGTACCTTTTGGAATGACTCGAAGTATTTGTCTAAAGTCACCACCAAGAACAACAGTTTTTCCTCCAAACAGACGATCTAAATTAGATGCATCTTTAAATCTAAGAATATCTCTTAGAGTTCTGTCTAAAGCTTCAAAACAATAACTATGCATCATTGGTGCTTCATCCCAAATAATTAACTTTGTCTTGACAATCAATTTAGATAAAGGAGTACCTTGTTTGATATTATATGTTGAATCATCATTTGCATTTAGTGGGATTGCAAATCTAGAATAAGCTGTTCAACCTCCTGGTAACAAAAGAGACGCAATTCCGCTTGATGCAATTGCTAACACGATATCTCCTTTACATCTTACGGCAGAAGACAAAGTCTTCTAAATAAATATTTTTCCGATTCCTCCATGACTATATAAAAAGAAGAATTCACCTTTATCCTCCTGTACTGATTTGATAATTATGTCATAAACTAACTTTTGCTTCATTGTCAACTTAGCAAATAATTCTTCATGTTCCTTAGACAAAGAGCACCTATTATAACGTAGTTCTTCGCAAAATTAGTCTATTGGTGTTGTCAACTTCTTCTTCATTGAAAACCGGTTTTGGCATTGTTGGAAAATCATATAACGTTCTTCCCCAAGCTTTCAACAAATTTTCCAACTTTTGTAGACAACGATTCTTTAATTCATCGTTTGTTGGCTCTGCCTCTAAAATAACAAAAGTATATAATTAATTAATTAATCATAAAAATATTTAGTTTCCATTATTTATATAAAGAAAACAGGAAAATAATTTCCTTTACAAATATTAAAAGCTAATGAATGTTACTTTTGTTCATTGGAAGGCTAGATCGATTAAGTTTCAATCAAATTATATAAATTATTAATTGCTCATTAGTAGCATATGTAAATGTAAATCATAGATTACAGTAATGTTTAATTAGTATGAAAAAAAAATGTAAAAATATTATAATAAATTAATAATATTAAAATCTTAAGAAGGAGGTTGCATTGTATATATGGATTATCCAATATTCTTCTTTCTTCATGTAAGATCATCTGATAATAAAGACCGTGTTGCCTCCCAAATGCATTCTGGTCGAGACATTGAGTTGGATAATAGTAACATACCAAATAATTGCCTAAGATATGATGTCATTCCCCAATGACTTGCCTCCTTTATGGCATGTACATACTCTTTGTCATCATCTAATAAACCCAGTGCATAACATGCATCTCTAAAAGTTAAATGCTCTTGATTGTTGATTCCGTGTAAATCTTCATAACACTTAGGTCCTTTAATGACATTCAACAACATTCGAAGGTAATATTGCTCTTCATTTCCATGTGGTACAAGAATATTCTCCCTATTGAAAAAGCAGAATTTCTTCTTTTTTCCCACTTTTTAAGTTTTTTATTCCACACAAACTTAAGAGGAAATTCCGCATAAGTTAATTCCCTTGCTTCGTCATATGTATTATTTGCCTCAAACCAGCTTAAAACTTTGATTCCCTTACACTAGGTCTATTGGCAACATCATCAATTGAATTAACATCAGAGAAAATAACTGTTAGTGTTTGTTCATTTGGTAGATGAAAGGAAGGTCTTTCTACAGAAGGTTCTCTATATTGAGTTGGGAATTTAAAAATTCTCCAAACAGCTTCACACGGTGATATGTACCGTCAATCATAATACATTTTAATTTCATCAATAGTCGATGAGTCTTCCTCATGCAGACTTTGAGAAAAAGCTGTTGTCACACGATCATAACCCCTATTAACGTACTTAAATAAGTACTTGATTGAGCAAGATTGATTGCACCATTCAACATTTATGTGGGCCCCATACTTAAATAATAATAAATACCTATTATGTGGAACCACATATCTGTTATCCAATTCAATACCTTCTTTCTCGATAGTTCTACCATTGTCTCTTCTTTTATATACAGGATATCCATCTTCATCGATTGTGGTAATTTCTACAAACTTCTTTGGGAAGTGTTTTGTACATCTATCATTACGCATGCAAGGAAATGATTTTCTAACAGAACAACAAGGGTCATGCATCATAAAATTCTTCACGACATTATGATAATATGAATCGATCGATTCATCTGGTATTTCTGCTGAAATTATTTTATCTATATCTCCAACATTTTGATATTTATTATGAAGAAACAGCAATATGTGTGCATGTTACAACCCCCGTTTTTGGAATTCTATTATATATATCACTGCAAAAAAAAATTGTGATTGGGGTAATTGGTTGTAGTTTATATGTAAGATAAAATGCTTTCTTAAATTAGCTTATAAATATCATAAGAAATTATTTATACTGTTTAATTATATACCTGATTTAATTGGTCCAAAAATTTGTTTCTCTTTCAAATCCTTAATTAAGCGATCCAATTTTATTTTGAACACCCTAGATAAAATGTCTGGGCGATCTTCTAGTTTCAAGCTCCTCATCTTTACAAATCTAATAATTCAGGCCACTTTGGGTTGCAAGTAAATGTGATAAAGAGATTTGGATATCCAACCCACTTGCAAATTGCCGTAGCATCTTGATAATTTTGAATCATGTATCTTGCACCCCCTGTGAATCTGGATGAAAGAATTATCCTTTTACCTTGAGAAGAAAGATTTATCTCTCCATGTAAAACTGCATCTTCTAATCCTTTATACCTATGAGCTCTTAATTTTGTTTGATGAGTTCTAATATACTTCAATCTAGACGATTCAACCATTGTAAATCCATCGACCAAGAATTATTGAAATAATTGTCTTGAGTTCACAATTGTTGGTACTTCACCCTTCCTTTCTTGAATTTTGTATGCGAAATATTCACGCATGCTAACAAAATGCCTTCCTCCACTTGAATCGTCATTTCCATTTAAAGGAACGTCTTCCCTAAACCATTTTCACCTAATGGAAACAATAAAGGATACTGAAGACCTAAATAGGCAGCATTTAACTCATTTATCCTTTGTAGATTTCCAGATTGAGTTTCAACGATGATGTCTCGGTCACATCTAGATACATCAAAACCTCCAACTATCAAAGCGGCAACCTGGAAATTGTTGGTAAGTTGTATCTTCTTCCATCATAGTTACGTTTTCCTATCAATCTGAGTCTAAAATTGGACTGACTATCTTCCTGAAATTTGTCTCTAACCATTCTAAATGACTTTGTCAAAATATTCTTCTCATCAAACATATGTTTCAGATCTTGAACAATTTCATCATGAAGTTGGTTTATTCTATCACCACGACTGCATTAAAATATGTTTTATTATATTCGTCTAACTTTTGTATTTTTTTATATTATTCATGGATATATAAATTTGGAAAAATTAAATACTAACCCCATTGCATGAATTCTATTCTGAACTTCGTTTTCTGTGCCATATATATATATAATTGCGCAAACTTGGGAGTGGATCCTTCAGAAGACAATAAACTCCCCGATTTGATGATAGTTTTCTCCAGATAATTTGAATGTTCTTGGCCCCTTTGTTTGGTTGACGGAAGCATCAATTTTTCCTCCCATTGAGGTAAATAAAAACATTGAGTTATAACTTCTAATATTTTCTCTGAAATGGTTACTTTTTGGACCTAGATTAAAGTATTTGTTGGTGAATAAATAAGTAATGTTATATTTGATATACAATTGAAGTTTTGGTAAAAGTAGATTTCTTGTTACTTGTCCCGAATAATAAATTTTTTAAAATTGTGGGAGGTTCTTTTGGCTTTGGTAAGAGTATTTTTCCTGATTACAACACAAAGAAAACTCTGGTTTTTTTGCTTTGATTTTCTTGTTGTTTCTTTCTTCGTACCAGAAGTAAGCACCACAATGTTCACATTCATATGTAGGATCGCCTATATCCCAGTACTCTATGAATAAAATAAGGAAATGTAAAAATAAGTTAAAGGCGTGGTAAGCCTAATTATTATAGCTACATATAGGAAAAATATATATGCATACCTTCATTGTCAATAATTCCAAATCCAACATCACTATCTAAATAGTAGTAAAATCATATTAAATTAGCCATGTAAAGTGAAAAGGGAGATATGAATGAATAATTATTTTTTTAAGATAGACATACCTTCATAGTCGTCTTCATCTTCATTTGCATCATTATTTGCTGCAATATTTTTCAGGTAATACGTTTAGTAATTAATCATGCTACCATTAATTTGAAAATTACTATATTTGTATAATTTCATATGCAGGAAAAAAATTTATGAATAACTTACCTAGTACATCCCCATCAATATTGACATCCTCAAGTTCTAAAATAAAAAATCATAGTAAAATGTCGTGAGTAAAATGAAATTATTAATGTTATATTATTAATTTTATTTATAATAATAACCTGGCTGCAGGGATAGCTCATTTAAATGAGGTAGAAGATAACTTGTGTTCAAATTTGAATTTGACAAACCAAATTGCAAATGTTGCTGTTGTGGTAAATTTGGATACTGTGGTTGAGATTGCAACGATGAAGCGTGTGAAAATCTATCTACAGGTGTATAATATAATGTTGTGAAAACTTGACGGTTTGTATGTCTGTTAAAGGTTATGTTTCATTTTCTTTTCCAAATGCATCACCTGTAATGGTATAAGGACAAATAAATTGTATAAACCATTAAACATATAGAGTACTTAAGCTATAAAATGTGGAAAAAATAAAAGCAAAATGAGGTTACACAAACATTGGCTAATATAGCACTATACAAAGACATATCATACAGAAATAGAGAAAAACGTATACGTACACTAATCAATCATGATTAAATATCAACTATTATTGGGAAAAATCATATTAACAAATGAAAGAATTAATCTACATTTATATCCCATGGTATAGCAAAACCATTACTCTGATTAAAATATGGGGGTTATATAAAATACATCACATAAATAAAAAAGTGTCATATTAAACGAAACATCAGGATAACATCTTATAACCACGAAGACTTGTAATCGTTTAATTGTGAATCAAAGGTGATAATGCTAACGAAAATCAGAAAAATCCAAATATTAGTTAGGAAATATAATATTTTAAAGATTTCAACAGAAACTATGTAAAAGACTTACCAGGAACTGAACATAGATAATTATGGTTAAACAAAGCGAAGGTAGAATAATGCTTTAAAAGGGTAATGGTTAAGTGTGAATCAAATGGAATAAGCAGAAGAAAAATCATAAATAAGTTAAGAATAGTTATGAAAAATAGTATTTCGTATTTTTCAACGGAAAGAATGTAACATACTTGCAGGGAAATTACTATTGAAACTATTTAAGTTAAAGTGAAGTTGATATCCTCGAACATGAATCAAATATAAGCTTTTAATCTATTTTGATTGATTCTAATACTATTCCATATATATACAACCCACATATATAGCTGATAGTAAACTTAGTAATTAATTTAGCTCAAAATACAGAAGAAGTGTTTCTTTCATATTCATGGCGGAAAGATCGTATGCGGCCAGAAAGAGACAACAATAGAATTTTCATAATTATACGTACAATTAATTTCAGACCGTAAAAACCTAATCTAGTTATCTAATAGAGCAAAGTTATTAAAACAGGATCTCTCCAAACGTACAAATAATGTTTTAGGAGATAGAAGTTGAAAAGGCGTCTGTTGTTTAAGCGAAGAAGAAAGAGGGGCGTATAGGGCTCCTAGTTGTCGGTGAATTTTTTTAAAACGTAACTGCCATTTTTTTTATATTTAATTATACTAATAGGTTCTTTTCATATTTTTTACCAATATGTCTATTGTCTTTAAAAATGGTAGAATACTTAAGGAGTCCAATATATTAATGAAATTTAGCAAATCCTCCCAACAGATTTTGTCGCTTCCTTTATGACTAAATTGATACAAAAGTAAGGTAAATATTAAACGATGAAGTTAAAACGTAACAATTCTCTTTTTAAATTTACACTCAAGAATTCCGCATAATGAACTTCATCGGTTGGGAATGATATTCCATGGTTCTCCAACTGAACCTCTTATTCAATGTAATTTTTGGCGCCTCGTGATGAGCGGCACAATAGAACAAATATGTTCTTTACGAATACTTATTCCATCAAATGGACAAGAGGGGATGTTTTGATGGTAAGCAACCCCCACTTCCAACCGAGAGGTTGTGAGTTCGAGTCTCCCCAAGAGCAAGGTGGGAAGTTCTTGGACGGAAGGATGCCGGTGGTCTATTTGGAAACAGCCTCTCTATCCAAGGGTGGGAGTAAGGTCTGCGTACACACTACTCTTCGCAGACCACATTAAGTGAGATTATACTGGGTTGTTGTTATTCCATCAAATGATGCAAGCATACTGTAATTTAAGAAAGATTGATCGCGAGCTACTACAATAGTATGCAGCTGAATACGTTGCTGCATGATGTTGAGGTGACTGAGCTTGTGCACGCAATTAAGCGAAATACGATAATTATTTAGCAACTGCATGTGTTGGTAATATTTTGTACGACCATGACATACAACAAATTACATGTGATCATACATTTTAAATAAGAAATAATTATATAATTAAATGTGATCAAACATTTTAAATAAGAAATAATTATATAATTAATTAAATGTTGCTTAACCTTTTTCATTTTTTCATTTATGTAGTATACAGTTTTCCTAGACTCATTTTATAAGACCATAGTTGTGCATCTTATGTATTTCAGGAGTGTCATGGCTAAGTGGTTGAGTTTATTAGGATATATTGTGTATATCTTTTATGTATCTTTTTATTATTGGTAGATATTCTTTCATTATTGTACAGTCCTATAGTTGATAGGATTTGATACCTCTCTGTACTCTGTATATATACTTTTGTGAGCAGTACGAGAAAATTAAAAATTCTCCCAAAACTCTCTACATGGTATCATACGCCAGTGGCTTATCACCAAAGAAACCCTAATTCCAACTTCCAGCGCCGCCGATCTTCATGATCAGCCGCCTCTCTCCGGCGTCTTGTCGCGCCGCCGCTGCACTAACCGGAAGCCCTGTCTCTCGACGTCGATCAGCGCCTCCTCCCCTTTGCCTCACGCTTCATGGCCGCTACGACATCAAACGATCTTCTCCAGCCGATTGCCATCAATGCCTCGGCTCAGATCCCACTCAAATTGGATTCCACTAATTACCTGGCGTGGAAATTCCAATTTCGAACCCTTCTTACGGGTTACGACCTCCTCGGCTTCTTGGACGGATCGAAGCCGTGCCCTCCAGCCACTATCGTCGACAAGGAGGTGACTTCCCCCAATCCAGCATATACTTACTGGATTCGCCAGGACAATCTTATTCTCAATGCCATCATCTCGTTCTTCACACCGACGATCATCTCCTTTATTGCCGCTGCGGAAACCTCTAAAGAGGCATGGGACATCCTCGCGCGCACATACGGCACTGCTTCTCGTGGTCGTATCATGGCTCTCAAACAGCAGATCCATAATCCGGTAAAAGATTCTAAATTTGTTACTGATTTTATGCACGGTATTCGCGTGGTTGTGGATGAATTATCTCTCCTGGGTGTTAATGTTGATTCTGAGGATCTTGTCATTAAGGTTCTCAATGGTCTTGATGATCAGTATACGGAGCTCTCTCATGCCATCCAAGCCCGCGAATCTCCTATCTCTTTTGCTGAATTACATGACAAGCTGTTAAGCATGGAGGCTCAGCTTACTGCTCGTGTGCCGGCCACCTTCGCCGCATCTGATTCGGCTCCGTCGGCTGCCTTCATCGCCGGACAGCAGTCCGGCCGTAACCGTTCCGGTGGCCGCGGGCACGGCTGTGGCAGCCGTGGTTCATCCTCTGGATGCGGTGGTTACTCCAACAATGGCCAATCTCGCGGGTACAATGGGAAGTGCCAGCTCTGCAGTGAATTTGGCCACTCCGCGCGCCGATGTCCATCCTATCCCATTTCCGACGCCAATCAGCCTCCTTACGGTGGACCACTGCCGCGGCCAGCATACGCTCCGCCGCCTTATCCGGCTGCTCACACAGCCCATCACTCTCCGACAATTCCCTCAACATCCGATTGGATCCTGGACTCTGGTGCCTCTCATCACATAACCACTGATCTTGCCCATGTCTCTTCACAGTCCTTACACTGGTTTCGATGATGTGGTTATTGGTAACGGTGAAGGTTTAAAAATTACTCATACTGGACAACTTAACAGTTATTCCTCTCTTTTATTGCCTGGGGCTATCTGTGTTCCACATATGCATAAAAATTTGATCTCTGTTGCCCAATTATGTCGTCACAATGATGTTAATGTTATTTTTTCTGCTACTGATTTTCAGGTGAAGGATCGTCGCACGGGGGCAACACTCGTCAGCGGCCCACATAGGGCCAACGCCTACTACTGGCCGGCGGCTTCCCGTCTACCGTCCGCCCTCACGGCACAAAAGCTCTCTGCGTCATTGTGGCATTCTCGGTTTGGTCATCCGTCAGCCAAAATCTTGCATCATTTAGTGTCTTCTAGCAGTATAGCGTCCAGTAACGTGTCTGATTTTGCTTGTGTATCTTGCAAGCTTCATAAGTGTCATAAGTTACCTTTTTCTAAGTCAAGTTTATCTTCTACTGCTCCGCTGGAGCTTATTTTTTCTGATGTATGGACCTCTCCAATTATTTCTAATGAAGGATTTAAATAATATGTCATTTTTGTTGATCATTTCTCTAAGTATGTTTGGTTTTTTCCTTTACGCCGCAAATGTGATGTCTTACAAACCTTCCCCACCTTTAAATCCATTGTAGAAAAATATTTCTCTGCTAAAATCATTACTCTGTATACTGATAATGGGGGTGAATTCCTAGCTTTACGCTCTTTTCTTGCCTCCAATGGCATCCCACATCTCACTTCACCTCCTTATACACCTCAGCACAATGGCTATGCTGAACGCTGTCACCGTCACATTGTCGATACTGGTCTCACTCTCCTTCCTTATGCCTCTGTACCTCTCATTTACTGGCCTTATGCCTTTGCCACAACAGTCTATCTCATTGATCGTCTTCCCAAGACAAATCTCTCGATGCTCTCCTCCTTTGAGTCTCTCTTCCATAGGCGCCCCAACCTTGCCAAACAGCGTGTCTTCGGCTGTCAATGCTTCCCTTGGCTTTGGCCCTATACCTCACACAAAATGGAACCCAGATCTCGTGCCTGCGCCTTCTTCGGCTACTCTACTACTCAAAGCGCATATCTATGATTTGATCCCTCAACGTCTAAAATATTCGTCTCGCGTCATGTCACCTTCCATGAAGATATCTTCCCATTCTCCAAATTGTCTAACCCCGAGTCTCCACCTGTACCCATTCCGATCTCCCTAGACGTCCTTTCGCTGCCTCCGCCAATACCTGCCGCCGCTCCCCCTCGCGATCCTTCACTGGACGCACCACCGGTGCCAACGCCTGCGCCACCAGCGCCTCTTACGGCACCGCCAGTGGCCCCCGCCGCCGCTACACCCACTATGCCGGCACCTTTATCCTCTCAGGGTGGTCATCACATGAAAACTCGCAGCAAAAATAACATCCATACGCCCAACAAGAAGTTTGGTATGTTTGTTGTAACCTCTCCAGCTGTTACAGAACCTCAGACTTTGTTTAGTGCTATGTCTGATGAGCACTGGCGCGCTGCTATGTCATTGGAGTTTGATGCTCTGCTACGGAATGGCACCTGGGATCTTGTTCAGCCAGATTCTTCACAAAATGTTGTGGGCTGCAAGTGGGTTTATCGTATCAAACGAAATCCTGACGGTACTGTGGACAAGTTCAAAGCCCGGCTTGTTGCGAAAGGCTTTCATCAGCGTCCAGGTGTAGACTTCCAGGAGACTTTCAGTCCGATTATTAAGCCGGCAACTGTGCGTTTGGTTCTCAGTCTAGCTGTATCCAAGGGCTGGCCTCTTTGTCAAATGAATGTGAACAATGCCTTTCTTCACGGGAGACTTACAGAGGATGTTTATATGGCACAACCACCGGATTTTGTTGACAAAGCCTATCCATCTTATGTCTGTAAGTTACAGAAAGCTACTTATGGTCTCAAACAGGCACCCCGGGCATGGAACAGTGAGCTCCGCCAATGCCTTTTGGCTATGGGTTTCGTCAACACTACCTCTGACACTTCGCTCTTCGTCTTTCAGCATTCTGGTGTTACAACCTATTTTTTGGTATATGTTGATGATCTCATATTGACTGGTAGTGACTCTGCTTTCTTGAACCGTGTGATTGACTCTCTTGGGGCTAAATTTTCTCTTAAAGACATGGGTGATCTAAGCTACTTTCTTGGTGTTGAAGTTCTGCGCAGCTCCAAGGGGTGTTTTCTTTCTCAGCGTAAATATGTTGTTGATCTTTTGACACGTCATAATATGCTGGAATCCAACCCTGTTCAGACGCCAACAACGGCGTCCACCCGCCTTCATCTGGCCGATGGCTCGGCTCCTGCAGACGCGTCCGCCTATCGACAGGCCCTTGGGGGCCTCCAGTATCTCTCTTTCACTCGTCCTGATATCTCCTTTGCTGTGAATAACTCTCACAGTTCATGCACGCTCCTACTGTCACTCATTGGGGTGCAGTAAAGCGCCTCTTCCGGTATCTGAATGGGACGCGTGACTTTGGAGTCTGGCTGTGTACTTCATCTGCTATACCTCTCCATTGTTTCTCTGATGCTGATTGGGGTGGCAACTGTGATGACCGCTCCTCGACTGGTGCCTATGTTGTCTTTCTGGGGCCTAATCCTATTTCCTGGAGCTCCAAAAAGCAGCATTCCGTTGCACGATCTTCTACTGAGGTTGAATATCGTGCCATTGCTTCTGTTGCCGCTGAAGTCCGTTGGCTTGATTCCCTGCTGCGCGAGCTTCATATCCCTCTTCCGGCTGCTCCTGTCATTTACAGCGATAACATTGGCGCCACTTACCTCTGTGCCAACCCTGTGTTTCATTCGCGCATGAAACACATCTCCATTGATTATCACTTTGTTCGTGAATTGGTTCAAAATGGGTCTCTTCGTGTTGCTCACGTATCCTCTGCCGATCAGCTTGCTGATGCTCTCACCAAGCACTTATCTCGTCCTCGGCTTCTTCTGCTGATGTCCAAGATTGGCGTGTCCTCCGGCCCTCCATCTTGAGGGGGCGTATTAGGATATATTGTGTATATCTTTTGTGTATCTTTTTATTATTGGTAGATATTCTTTCATTATTGTACAGTCCTATAGTTGATAGGATTTGATACCTCTCTGTACTCTGTATATATACTTTCGTGAGCAATACAAGAAAATTAAAAATTCTCCCAAGTTTGACATGCAGTGGTTATCTGAATATTTCATTACTTCAGGCAGGACATAGGAGTGTGGGTACAATTTTATAATTAAGCTTTCAGATCTTAATTAAAGTACTCAACCTATTTTTAACATTAGAATGATCAAATACCTTTTGATTCAATAGTAATTATAGGTGGACATGCTAAATTATATTGTTTCCCAATTCATAAGTTCAAAACAAAACAAAAACTAACAGCTCTTTTAACTCTGAAGTGAGAGTGGAAGGCTTGGAGACTGTTCACTACCTTGACAACTTGTGCAACAGAGAACGTTTCACTTAGTAAGAAATGCTAAAATGACATAAAATTGTAAGGTTAACCAAATAATAATAAAAGCAGTTTAATGGTCAGATTGTACCATAAAAAAACATTTAATGCTTCAAATATGTCGTCCATACAAACAAAAATTTGTAAACTAACTAAAACATAAAAGTTAAACTGCATAAATAACTGGAAATGATTAAAATGCGTTGTTCATACTAAAGGAACTACTATTAAGACTACTGAGATTGTTCTTGCTTTCTAGAATTGCTAAATTCGGAAAAAAAATTATGGTGTTTTCTTCTTCATTGGTCTTTTGATTTTATTTCTTGAAGCTGTGTATTCGGATCTTCTTCAACCACTGTTGCGATATTAGGTAAACTTAGCTTGGCAGATGTATTTCCAATATCGATTAACTCATTCTCTTCTGTAGATTCCGGCATACATATAAAAATCAAAATTGTTAACATAAATAGGGAAATGACAGTTTGTATTTCTTTATTAATTTATAACGTGGAAATTATTTATGTATACGTCACTCAATAAAGTAAAAAATTAATTATTATTATTATTATTATTATTTTACAACTTCATATAGAATAGAAAAAATGAAGATTCATAACTTTCAAAGAAATTAAAATTCTCCAGATGTGTAAATTTATGCTTAAACATATCAATGTAGATGTATTAGTATGTGTCAGCCTAAAGGAACAGTTAAAGATTGATTTATTTACATCGCATTCCTTCTCTCCATCAAATACTTGGTTGTTATTGAAGTCCGGATCCTATTACAAAAATTAAAAAAAAAATTGAGTTTGAAATGATCATTCAAATAATACAATTTATAATAAATTAATATAGTAAAGAAATTATGAAGTTTTTAACCAAATATGACATACAGTTAACTCATTTGGAGGTGAATCGGGAAAATATTTCTTTATCAGTTACTCCTCGTCCGTAAGCTTCAAACACTATAAATTTTCTTTTGCAATTGAATGTTCTCACTCTTGACAATAACCTTAAATATGAGTTTTCTTTGGAGAACATTGTTAAGCTCTATTGGATACGGATACGTATCAACACCTCCAGTATTCTAGAATGAATATTAATGTTAGAATAAATTTTAAAAAATTATATGAATATAATTAGTTAAAATGCCTCAAGATATCATTCTTCAATTCTTTAGCAGATTTGCCTATGAGAAACATGGCTTCACGGTCCCAGAGTAATAGGGAAAAAGATCCAGTATTATCCATTACCCTAACCTGAAGCTTATACCTAATTTCACAGGAAACATTTGTGATATAAATGTAACTTATTGATGGATTAAGGAAATATAGTACCTGCTTTTACCTAATAACTGCTGAGTAATCTTCATTTTTGCATTTGGGGTTTGGGCATTGATAAATCTTTCTCAGTTTATCCACTTTTTTTTGGCACTTCTTGCAACTGACATAACACCAATATTTTTCAAGTTCTAAATTTTCTATACTTGCAATAATCCAACAGGGACCTTCCTGTTTAATAAAATGATTAAAGTTTAAATCGGGATGTATACAAAGAGCGTATATATGTGAAAATAAATAATAATATATAATTTTCTTCCTTTATATTACATAAAGTATGATATTCAATTAATATGTCATGTGAAAGATGATGATATAAAGCATGACATGAAATTCAATATATAGTAAATCACTTGCTCCGATTCGAAGTAGTTAGAGACAATGTACAATAAGTGTGGGGTAGAAAGGCCGTTTGAGTGATTTCATGTGCTATATTATTAGTATTTAAAAAATAATCAAAAAACCCTCATGATTTTTCTTATAGCCATGGTTTTTTTCCAAAAGATGATTTTTGTCCTTTGAACCGGGTGAGTTTAGGTAGATTTTTTAAAAACCTTTTAATTTTCTTTTTGGACATTTTCCGACGATGAACTTTCTAGACATTTTTCTAAAGAAAAATATAATTGTTTTCCTCTTTTTGAACCGATAATGGAGTAGGGAAACTTTAATATCGATGCTTTTTGACATGTTTTATATTGGGGCTTAAAGCTGTAGCATTTGCGTGGAATATTTTCTTCGTGATTCTTATGATTATATATATATATATATATATAACTTTATTTTGACTCTTGGGCTACTCTTGTTATATACTATCTATGTGGTTGAATTTTATGATGGATGTGCTAAGTTGCCTTGACTTAAGAATCGGGTCGAAGCCATCTTGAGTGAGTCATATGCATTATGTTAGATGAGGTTTTAGTATATTCTGTACCCGTCAGTCAACCTATTTTACAACCTACAAAATCCTATTCGATCTTAGACTTCGCAAGCTTAAATTAGTCGAGTCTTACGCTACGTGCAAGCCTTCGGTATGAAGTTGGTTGGCATAAGAGTTTCTTTGTGAGAGTGAGCAAATTCTTTCAATATTTGCAACAACCGCTCATTCTATTTAGGAATTTAGGACTGAAGTTGGACATGATCAAAGATCATCAAAGTTATCAAAATCTGTAAATCGTGGAAGAAATTATAGGGCAGTACAAAACGTTAACAATGTCATGTCACAAAGAAGACGGTGTAAAATGATTGACCATGGCTGTCCCTTGTTAACAAGAACGTCACTCTACTGAAATTAGAATAACATCTTTCTTAGCGTTTGATCAATACATTGCCATGTAAAATGAGATTAACAAAGTAATATTTACTTTTTTATTTGAAATTTCTCAATAAAAAGGGCGCCTAAACTAGTTTATTTCAAAAGCAGAATAACAAGAGAAATCTATAATTTTGAGGAAGGTTTGCTTGAACTCCTATCAGCAATGAACTCTTGCAGTTTCTTAAAGTGATCCTTGGACATTCCATCGTAATACACGTGTGCCCTCTCCTGAAAATGACAATAAAGCGCACACATCAATATATTAAGTTGCAGGTAAATCGACTACATGGTGATTGCAAGATTTTGTACAAGTATCCATTAGTTTCTTACTGTCAATATATTAAGTTGTAGCCTTGCAGGTAATGCGACTAGAGGGTGACTGCAGGAGTTTGTACAAGTATTCATTAGTTTCTAATTTTTGACATTGCAGGCAGTAGCTGGTCAGATTAACTCTGACGATACAGCCTTAACGCATCCAGAAGAGGTGAACTAACAAGATTAAGTGGATCACTTAAGTTGGAGAGTAACTTGGATACTCTGACATCCATTTTTCCCTTTTTTATTTTATCTCGTCAACAGTTCTCTGCAGCTAGAAGATTTCACAAGACAAGAGAGAGAGAGAGCGAGAGAGAGAGAGAGAGAGCGAGAGCGAGAGCGAGAGCGAGAGAGAGATAGGGAGGGAGGGAGGGAGAGAGAGCAACACAACATTGCAACAAGATATTCTATGGACTTGTAATACAGGAGCAACCACCAACGTCATCAATGATATTGGCAATGTAAGGTGAATTACTACATTTGAGGGTATGAACACCATAGTGAATAGCCACACCAGAGACTAATAGTCAACCATCGATCTTTGATGTTAGACAAATATCAGAGTCTTTAGGCATGATTTAGTATTAACTTAAAAAAGGTGCAACCACCTGAATTGGTTTCTCCCTTTCCCCCTATTTCAATCTCAGCCATCTTTTTTCTTCAAGGGCTGTTGAATGAGTTCTTATCTGGTATTTCGGGAGGTCAATTTTTTTTTCCCGGTGAGAGAACTGGAGGGTGGATGGGGCTATGGGTACTAGGAAGGAGCGATAGACTGTTTTTCCAGAGTACGGCCCTTTCTTTCTAAGTGCAATTAGCATCTAGAATACCTGCAATGCATGCATGGGTTCTCTTTTAAAATAATACTTAATAGACTTAGATACAGATACAATAGGCAATAAGTTAAAATTAGACAGGATGGCCACTGCTTCAAAAAAGATGTACAATTAGCTTGTAAACCCTAACAAAAACAGGAGATGTCCTTACCTTCTCAAGAGCAAGGGCTCGGGCCAAGTCTTGTTTGAACCCATCATTGATTACTGCCTTGTATTTCAAAACCAAGTCGTGGTTGTTCTTGATGATGGCTTCTGCTATTTGCCTAGCTTTCTTCAACAGTTCACTTCTGTCAACAACATAATTTACCAAACCCCATCTCTCAGCTTGTTCTGCGCTGATAGGCATTGCAGTTAAAGATGCTTCACGAGCTCGACTGGGTCCGATAACACGAGAGAGTTTCTGAGATAGACCCCAAGAAGGAAATATCCCAAACCTGCAACACAAAAGCAAAGACATTCTTGTCAGAAAATCATCTAGAAACACTATGAAGTTTAACATTAATATCACAGGAATTGTATATAAATTGGGTTCAGGTGTTTAAGTAGCTTAGGATTCGAGTAGAACACCTGAAAATACCATGACCACTTATAACTTTAGGTATATCAGTTTTTTCAAGGGGTCGATAGCCTCAATTAACTTGTAACTCAGTCGCTGACGGAAACTCTCTGGATTCAATAGAATTTTCAGCTTAGGATTTATACAGCTAAGGACTTCGTCTCATTTTTATAGCGGCTTACATGGGGCTAAAGTCCACAGGTGACTAATGATTGGTCAAATGCAGAGATTTCATTTTAGATCGCATAAACAATAAGCTTAAAACTTAAACTACTCTGTAAGTACAACAACAACCCAGTATAATCCCACTTAGTGGGGTCTGGGAAGGGTAGTATGTACGCAGACCTTACCCCTACCCTTGGGTAGAGAGGCTGTTTCCAAATAGACCCCCGGTATCCTTCCCTCAAAGAACTTCCCACCTTGCTCTTGGGAAGACTCGAACTCACAACCTCTCGGTTGGAAGTGGGGTTGCTTACCATCAGAGCAACCCCTCTTGTCTTAAACTACTCTGTAAGTAAAAACTTAAAATCAACTGTGAAACTGAAGCACAGTCAATACTTTAATAATCAAGTTCAAGAATGAAAAACAGTAAAGCTAAATAGTTTGGTTAGGTGCTACCTGTCAATACAGAAGTACTACATAAGATACAATTGTAAGCACAATTTTGCAGGAAAACCAACTCCTATCTGGTGTAATCTAAGCTTCTTAAGACACTAATCAAGCTATGAATCAAAAGCCAACTTGTTTATTTTCCAAAATTTTTATGGGAAGGCTCCGCTAGTTGAATTGAAACCTGAGAATTCAGATGCTCAGGATGGGGGAGAATTCATTCAGCCTAGTCATAACTTACTAATAAAGAATCAAGCTAAATCCAGTCTCAATTTCTGCAGCATAGCATGACTTAGGTAATAAAGCTCACATCTTAAAAATCACCACCATCCAGCTTCGACAGTTCCATAATCCAAATATATCCTAAAATTGATCATATGTTTCTTCATCAACAGAGTAACATCATAAACAGAACCGCCCAAATGAGTAAATTTAGAAGAAAAAAAAAAACCATTCTTCTTTCCATATTACTATCAATATAGCAAAAAAGCAAAAGAAAAATAAGACAAACCTAGCATGAGTGTCCAAGAATTTAGCATCATTAGAGGCAACCAACAAATCACAAGCAAGAGAAATCTCAAAACCAGCAGTTACAGCAAATCCCCCAATAGCCCCAATGATAGGCTTCCTACAGCGCTCCATTTGGGCCACCGGATCAGTCTCCACATCCTTCACATCACCCTTAAACACGTCCTCCGCTGCCGTCAGGTCAACGCCCGAGCAGAACGATCGACCCGATCCGGTGAGTATAATGACCCGAACCGAATTATCCGCGTCCAAGGACTTGAAAATTCGAGCAAGATCAACCATCATTGACTTAGTCAGGGAATTTAGGGACTTGGGACGGTTTATTGTGACCCATGCAACCCCGTCGGATTCCCGATTCACCAGTATCAGATTTTCCTGTGATGATTTCTCCATATTCTTGATTGTACTCTATAAGTGTATGTGCGAATTATATAGTTAGTAACTCGTCCTAGTGCACATCCGTATAGGAAGAAAGGGAAGATTGCGGTGTAGTTGATGGAATAATGTCATTGAAGTGTGTGCCATACCTGTATTTAGGTGATGCGTTGGGTTTTCTTAATTGATTTGATAATTGATATCTTGTTCTCGCATGCAAGTACACTATCTATCACTTGTGTGGATGGCTTGCTTAATGACTTATACTCAATTTTAATTATTCCTTAACTTAACTTTTAAGAGTCATTATCCTCCTAAATATTGATGTGTAAAGTTAATGGCTATACTTATCTGCCACGTAAATTTTTTTTTATATATGATGTTTTATTATATTAGAAAATAATTTATCTTTATATAATAATTTATAATCGCACAAAATATATTTATACCATATTTACACTGTAAATTCAAAAGTATTTTTTTCCTTAGCTCCATACTCAATCATATTAATTCAAATAAATTGAAATGGAAAGTATATCATAATTAGTTAATTTATCCGCACTTCGATAATCGCAAAATACTATCGCTTGCAAAAACTAAAAATATGTTTAATTTTGCTTGGAAAGATATTCTAAGCATCAATTTTGAAGCTCCAATGCAAAGGTACTTTTTGATATATAAATATTCAAAAGCTAAGCCATAAGTCTATCATATTACAAGATCTCTAAAGTGAACAAAAAGAAATATAGCCGCGATGACATTGTTAAAATCTTTAAGCCATTTGGATTTAAAGTAGAAGAAATATGAATTGGAAATGAAGGAAATTAAAATTAGAAGAAGTGAACTTTTGTCTTGCACTTTGTCCCTCATTGGTAAGGGACAACCACATTTGTGTGCTTATATATAGAATCACTTCTTAAACCTCTTAAAAGGAGTTGAAGAGAATGAATCCTCTCATCGTCATTGTCGCTCGGCTCGGCTCGGCTTCGGCTTTGGCTTCGTCAATGATTGATCGATAAGATTATTTTTGGCAGTCAGTATCAGAGAGCATCTCTCACCGCGGTTCTACCGCGATCGCGGTAGAACTGCGGCAGGCTGCATATTTTCTGAAAAGGCACCTTTTCCAGACACCTTTTCTGATATTTGCCTATAAATACTAAGGCAAGGCTGCATCTTATATACAAGAAAAATACTCTAGAACTTCTTTCTTTCTGAATATACTGCATCCTACTTCGCAGTTACTCTCTCTCAAATTCGTAAGTGTGATTTTGCTCCGTTTTTTTAGTTCGTTGGTATCTTGCAGTTTGTATTGCCATTGTTGCGGGAAGGATTATTCTGTTTTATCCTGGGAGGATTTAATCCGCTACCTTGGCAACGTGTGAGGGGGTTAAAATTCCTTAAGGACACATAAGAAACTTGTGGACTCGGAATATTTCTGATTATCTATTATTTTCAAATTTCTTTAATTCTTCTAACAGTTTTCTAAATTTTGTTTCAACACAGTATCGCTCACAAGCTTAAGGAATTTTATTTACTAACGTATCTGTGTTGATTATTAAACTGTATACCATATACTTTGTTGGAGACTAAAGCCTTGTTGCTTTCTACTCCAATAATTATTTTTGTCCGGTTTAAAATACATAAAAACTTTGCCGGAATAATGAACGTACGGGTTTGAAATATATAAAAACTTCACCATTGTTACGTGTTGAATGTTTGGTTTGGTATTCAGTTTGAAGATATCAAAACTTCACTGATTTAACAAAGTTCTGTGTTGTTTTCAACTATAAAGAAAAATGACGAATTAAAACTAAACTAATGGAAGTGTTGCGGGAACGGGTGCCACTGTTACGAGTGTTTCTGCCTCGTCAAGCCGTTCTACTCCTGCCCATACTATGGCACCGGCGAAAAAACCCGGAAATTTTTCCGGTATTGACTTCAAACGCTGACAAATGAAGATGCTCTTCTATCTTACTACGTTGAGTCTGCAACGTTTCATCAAGGAGGATCCTCCAGTCTTGGCAGAAAACACTCCGGATGATGAACTACTTGTTGTAACTGAAGCATGAAAACATTTTGATTTCTTGTGCAGAAACTACATTCTGAGTTGTTTGGAAGATGGCTTGTGCAATGTCTATAGTATCATGGAAACTTCAAAAGCCTTATGGAATGTGCTTAAGAAGAAGTACAAGACTGAGGATGTCGGACTTAAGAAGTTCGTGGGGAACTACAAGTTATAATACATGACCTCCTTGCTGAAGGTATGACCTGAGTCATCAATTTTATTAATAAGATCTATCTTATTACTAATTATGAGTTTTTTTATTGAAGGTATGGTCATAAATGAAGCCTCTCAAGTCGCTGCTTTTATTGAGAAGTTACCTCCGTTATGGAAGGATTTTAGGAACTATCTTAAACATAAGCGAAAGGAGATGACATTAGAAGACTTGATTGTTCGTATAAGGATAGAAGAAGAAAATAAAAATGCTGAAAAGAAGTCACGTGGACACTCGACAATAATGGGGGGCAAACGTTATTGAAGAGGCACCACAAAATAAGAAGAGCAAGAAGGCCTCTGGACCAACGAATTACCCAAGCAAGAAGAAGTTCAAGGGTAATTGCCATAATTATGGAAAAACTGGGCATAAGGCAGTGGATTGTCGTGCGCCAAAGAATGATAAGAAGAAAAAGAATCAAGCCAACATGGTTGAAGATATAATGGAGGTCTTATGTGCCATGTTGTCTGAATGCAACTTGGTAGGAAATCCGAAAGAATGGTGGATAGATTCTGGAGCCACCCGCCATGTCTGTGCTAACAAGGCATTATTTTCTTCTTATGCCCCCGCAGGACCCGACGAGACAATCTTCATGAGAAATTCATCTACGGCCAAGATTGAAGGGGTTGGCAATATTGCATTGAAGATGACATCGGGAAAAACAGTGACTCTAAACCAAGTCTTCCATGTTCCAGGAATTCACAAGAACCTTGTGTCTACTTCACGTCTTGTCAAGAATGGATTCAAATATATTTTTGTTTCTAATAGTGTTGTACTAAGTAAGAACGATATGTATGTAGGAAAAGGCTACCTGAATGAGTACTATATTAATCTAACTGTAATAGCACTTCCTATCAATAAAGAGAATATTTCTTCTTACTTACTTGAGTCAAACACTTTATGGCATTTGCGTTTAGGTCACGTAAACTTCAAAACATTGCGAAAGATGATAAATCTAGAAGTATTGCCAAAATTTTATTTCATTAATTCTAAATGTTAAATATGTGTGGAATCAAAGTATGCCAAGCATCATTATAAGTGTGTTGAAAGGAATTCATGTCCTTTAGACTTAATTCACACTGATATTTGCTACATGAAGTCAACACCATCTCGCGGTGGGAAACGTATTTTATTACTTCGATTGACGATTGCATGAGATATTCCTATGTTAATTTATTTAATAGTAAAGATTAGTCAATTGATGCTTTCAAGCAATACAAGAATGAAGTTGAAATGCAACTAAACAAAAAGATCAAAATGATAAGAAGTGATAGGGGTGGCGAATATGAATCTCCCTTTGAAGAAATTTGTTTGAAAAATGGCATTATTCACCAAACAACTGCCCTTTACTCTCCACAATCTAATGGAATTGCGGAGAGAAAGAATCGAACATTAAAGGAGATGATGCATGCATTGCTGATAAGTTCTGGCTTACCACAAAACTTGTGGGAGAAGCTATACTTACAGCTAACAGAATAATCAACCGTGTACCTCATAGTAAAACACAGTCCATTCCTTATGAGAAGTGGAAAGGAAGGAAGCCTAGCTTGAAATACTTCAAAGTATGGGGGTGTTTAGCTAAGGTACAAGTACCTAAACCTAAAAGGGTTAAGATAGGTCCAAAAATGGTTGATTGTGTGTTTATTGGATATGTAACCAGTAGCAAGGCATATCGTTTTCGCGTTCATAAATTTGAAAATCGTGATATTCACATTAACACGATAATAGAATCAGATGATGCTAAATTTTATGAATCTATTATCCGTATAAAAAGGAAAGTGAAGTGACCTTGCCAAAAGTCAAAACAACCTTGGGAGGAAACAACAGATGGTATGCTTAATGAGAAAAATACAAGAAGAAGTAAACGTCAAAGGACATCTACTTCATTCGGTCCAGATTACCTGACTTTTTTGTTAGAAAATGAACCTCGTACCTTCAAGGAAGCAATGTCTCCTCAGAGGCACAATATTGGAAAGAAGCTGTCAATAGTGAAATAAAATCCATATTGAGCAATCATACATGGGAATTGGTTGATCTTCCTCCAGGTAACAAAACATTGGGTTCTAAATTGATTTTCAAGAAGAAAATGAAAGACAATGGTACTATTGACAAATACAAGGCAAGACTTGTTGTCAAAGGATTTAGAGAATGAGAAGGTCTTGACTATTTTGACACATACTCGCCTGTAACAAGAATTACATCCATTCGGATGCTAATAGCGTTAGCCGCCTTGTATGGTCTTCAAATCCATCAATTGGATGCAAAAACAGCCTTCTTAAATGGTGATCTTGAGGAAGAAATTTACATGAACCAACCTGAAGGGTTTGTGGTTCCGGGAAAAGAAAAGAAGGTGTGTAGACTTGTTAAGTCTCTTTATGGACTAAAACAAGCACCCAAATAATGGCATGCAAAATTTGACCTAACAATATTGTGACCTTGTTTTAAGATTAATGAATATGATAAATGTGTTTACATTAAGAAAGTTCAAAATCATGTATTCATTATTTGCTTATATGTTGATGATATGCTTATTATGAGCAAAGACATTGCCGACATTCAAGCTACTAAGCGTATGCTTGCTAGTAAGTTTGATATGAAAGACTTAGGAGTTGCTGATGTAATTCTAGGAATTAAAATCCAGAGAACTCCTCAAGATCTAGCTTTGTCTCAATCACATTACGTGAAAATGGTACTTGAAAAATTCTCACACTTGGAATTTAGAAGTGCAAGGACTCCAATAGACTTAAACCATCATCTTATGAAGAATAAAGGTGAAAGTACGTCTCAATTGGAGTATGCTCGTATGTTGGGAAGCTTAATGTATATCATGAACTGTACACGACCTGATATAGCTTGTGCAATGAGTAAACTTAGTCGATTCCCAAGTAATCCCAACAAACATCACTGGGTGGCAATGAAACGCGTTTTGGGATACTTGGAGTATACCCAAGACTACACTTTGCACTACAATAAATATCGCGCAGTTATCGAAAGATATAGTGATGCAAATTGGATAACCGGCTCAACAAAAACAAAGTCCACTAGTGGATATGTGTTTATTGTTGGTGGAGGAGCAATATCTTGGAAGTATTCAAAACAGACGTGCATTGCTCGCTCTAAAATGGAATCAAAATTTATAGCATTGGATAAAGCCGGTGAAGAAGCTGAATGGCTTTGGAATTTTTTAGAAGACATTATGTTCTGGCCAAAACCTTTGGCTCCTATCTGCATATATTGTGATAGTGAGGTTGCAATAGGACGGGCAGGGTGCGTTATGTATAACGGAAAGTGATGACATATATGACGAAGATATAATACTGTTAGACAACTAAATTCTAGTGGAATTATCACTATTGATTATGTAAGATCAAAGGATAATGTTGCGGACTTACAAAAGGCTTAACTAGAGAGGGAGTCGGTAAATCATCTAACAGAATGAGACTATGGCCGAGGATAAGTCAACATGGCGATAACTCTACCTAGAATTTTGATTGTTCCGAGATCTAGATTCAAGGAGCTCAAACAAAGTTATGATTGACCGATTCAACATTGTCAAAATAAAAACTTTGGTCCATTCTCGTGATGAAGACAATTTTCAGTAACAAGGATAGAACTTTATGCATTCTTTGATGATTACCTAAGTTTGATGAGTATATCAAATAGTGTCAATCTAAAAGATTACATGTTTAGAAATCACCTATGTAAGTGCGAAGTGGAAACCGCTTCAACGAGAATTCTGTAAGGCCAATTCTCTACACACTTATAAAACCAGACGATGTTCATGGCTAAAACAAACACAACAATGAGAACCAAAAGACGGTTAAGGGTTGGTTGTGTGACATATGGTTGTCTAGGTATACACTAAAGTTCAACGGTTCAAAGATATCAAATCTACCAATTGACCCAGTATATCCAACATATGTTCACTACGGAAAGTTCAAAGGGAAACCTACTTATCCAGATGCAATTAATCATTACTTATAAAATCACATAGCTTTCATATATGATCTTTCTTGATACAACCATTCACATTCATGTGGAGAATTTTTGAAGACTTTAAGCCATTTGGCTTTAAAGTAGAAGAAGTGTGAATTGGAAATGGAGAGAAATAAAATGGAGGGAAATTGAAAATTTGAAGAAGTGAACTTTCGTCTTGCACTTTGTCCCTAATTAGTGAGGGACAACCATATTTCTGTGCTTATATGTAGAATCACTTCCTAAAGCTCTTAAAAGGAATTGAAAAGAATGAATCCTCGCGTCGTCATCGTCGCTCGCTCGACTCGGCTTTGGCCTTGGCTTTGGATTTGGATTTGGATTTGGATTTATCAAATGATCGATCGATAAGATTATTTTTGGATAAAATTTATTTAATTATTTAATAATTAATTAAATGCCAAATCACTACTGAAAATACGCTAGAACCCTGCCGAAAGTTCAGAGAACATAGCTGGCCACGTTTCTACAGCGACCGCGGTAGTCAGTTTAAGAGAGCATCTCTGACCGCGGTTCTGCCGCGATCGCGGTAGAACCGCGGCAGGCTGCGTATTTTCTGAAAAGGCACATTTTCCAGCCACCTCTTCTGATATTTGCCTATAAATACTAAGGCAAGGCTGTATCTTATATACATGAAAGATACTCTACAACTTCTTTTTTTCTGAATATACTGCATCCTAATTCGTAGTTACTCTCATCAAATTCGTAAATGTGATTTTGCTTCGTGCTTTTAGTTCGTTGGTATCCTGCAATTTGCATTGCCACTGATGCAGGAAGGTTTATTTTGTTTTATCCTGGGAGGATTTAATCTACTAAGTTGGCAACAACAAACTTGTGGACTCGGAATATTTATGATTATCTACTATTTTCAGATTTCTTTAATTCTTCTAACAGTTTTCTGATTTTTTTTCAACACAGTATCGCTCACAAGCTTAAGGAATATTATTTACTAACGTTTCTATGTTGATTATTAAAATTTTTTACCTTATACTTTGTTGGAGACTAAAGCCTTGTTGCTTTCTACTCCAATAATTATTTTTGTCTAGATTAAAGTACATACAAACTTTGCCGGAATAATAAACCTACGGGTTTAAAATATATAAAAACTTCACCATTGTTACATGTTGAATGTTTGGTTTGGTATTCAGTTTGAAGATATCAAAACTTCACCGATTTAACAAAGTTTTGTATTGTTTTCAACTTTACAGAAATATGACGAATTAAAACAAAACTAATGGCAGTGTTGCGGGAACGGGTGCCACAGTTACGAGTTTTGGTGCCTCGTCAAGCCGTTCTACTCCTGCCCATACTATGGAACAGGCGAAAAAACCCGGAAATTTTTCCGGTATTGACTTCAAATGATGGCAAATGAAGATGCTCTTCTATCTTACTATGTTGACTCTGCAACGTTTCATCAAGGAGGATCCTCCGGTCTTGGCAGAAAACACTCTGGATGATGAACTACTTGTTGTAACTGAAGCATGAAATTTTGATTTCTAGTACAGAAACTACATTCTGAGTTGTTTGGAAGATGGCTTGTACAATGTCTATAGTGTCATGGAAACTTCAAAAGCCTTATGGGATGTGCTTGAGAAGAAGTACAAGACTGAGGATGACGGACTTAAGAAGTTCGTGGCTGCAAGGTTTCTGGATTTCAAGATGATTGACACTAGGTCGGTCATAACTCAAGTCCAAGAACTACAAGTTATAATACATGACCTCCTTGCTGAAGGTATGACCTGAGTCAATAATTTTATTAATAAGATCTATCTTATTACTAATTATGAGTTTTTTTATTGAAGGTATGGTCATAAATGAAGTCTCTCAAGTCGCTGCTTTTATTGAGAAGTTACCTCCGTTATGGAAGGATTTTAGGAACTATCTTAAACATAAGCGAAAGGAGATGACATTAGAAGACTTGATTGTTCGTATAAGGATAGAAGAAGAAAACAAAAATGCTGAAAAGAAGTCACGTGGACACTCGACAATAATGGGGGGCAAACGTTATTGAAGAGGCACCACAAAATAAGAAGAGCAAGAAGGCCTCTGGACCAAAGAATTACCCAAGCAAGAAGAAGTTCAAGGGTAATTGTCATAATTATGGAAAAACTGGGCATAGGGCATCGGATTGTCGTGCGCCGAAGAATGATAAGAAGAAAAAGAATCAAGCTAACATGGATGAATATGTAATGGAGGACTTATGTGCCATGTTGTGTGAATGCAACTTGGTAGGAAATCCGAAAGAATGGTGGATAGATTCTGGAGCCACTCGCCATGTCTGTGCTAACAAGGCATTATTTTCTTCTTATGCCCCCGCAGGACCCGACGAGACAATCTTCATGAGAATTCATCTACGACCAAAATTGAAGGGGTTGGCAATATTGCATTGAAGATGACATCGGGAAACAGTGACTCCAAACCAAGTCTTCCATGTTCCAGGAATTCACAAGAACCTTGTGTCTACTTCACGTCTTGTCAAGAATGGATTCAAATATATTTTTGTTTCTAATAGAGTTGTACTAAGTAAGAACGATATGTATGTAGGAAAAGGCTACCTGAATGAGGCCTATATTAATCTAAAGGTAATAGCACTTCCTATCAATAAAGAGAATATTTCTTCTTACTTACTTGAGTCAAACAGTTTATGGCATTTGCGTTTAGGTCACGTAAACTTCAAAACATTGCAAAAGATGATAAATCTAGAAGTATTGCCAAAATTTTATTTCATTAATTCTAAATGTTAAATATTTGTGGAATCAAAGTATGCCAAGCATCATTATAAGTGTGTTGAAAGGAATTCAAGTCCTTTAGACTTAATTCACACTGATATTTGCGACATGAAGTCAACACCATCTCGCGGTGGGAAAAAGTATTTTATTACTTCGATTAACGATTGCACGAGATATTCCTTTGTTTATTTATTCAATAGTAAAGATGAGTCAATTGATGCTTTCAAGCAATACAAGAATGAAGTTGAAACACAACTAAACAAAAAGATCAAAATGATAAGAAGTGATAGGGGTGGCGAATATGAATCTCCCTTTGAAGAAATATGTTTGAAAAATGGCATTATTCACCAAACAACTGCCCTTTACTCTCCACAATCTAATGGAATTGCGGAGAGAAAGAATCAAACATTGACGGTGATGATGAATGCATTGCTGAATAAGTTCTGGCTTACCACAAAACTTGTGGGGAAGCTATACTTACAGCTAACCGAATAATCAACCATGTACCTCATAATATAACGCAGTCCATTCCTATCGGAAGTGGAAAGGAAGGAAGCCTAGCTTGAAATATTTCAAAGTGTGGGGGTGTATAGCTAAGGTACAAGTACCTATACCTAAAAGGGTTAAGATAGGTCCAAAAACGGTTGATTGTGTGTTTATTGGATATGTAACCAATAGCAAGGCATATCATTTTCTGGTTCATAAATTAGAAAATCCTGAGATTCACATTAATACGATAATAGAATCAGATAATGCTAATTTGAATCTTTTTTTCCGTATAAAAAGGAAAGTGAAGTGACCTGCCAAAAGTCAAAACAACCTCGGGAGGAAACAACAGATGGTATGCCTAATGAGGAAAGTACGAGAAGAATTAAACGTCAAAGGACATCTACTTCATTCGATCCAGATTACCTGACTTTTTCTGTTAGAAAATGAACCTCGTACCTTCAAGGAAGCAATGTCTTCATTAGCGGCACAATATTGGAAAGAAGTTGTCAATAGTGAAATAAAATACACATTGAGCAATCATACATGGGAAATCGTCGATCTTCCTCCAGGTAACAAAACATTGGGTTCTAAATGGATTTTCAAAAAGAAAATGAAAGATGATGGTACTATTGACAAATACAAGGCACGACTTGTTGTCAAAGGATTTAGACAATGAGAAGGTCTTGACAATTTTGACACATACTCGCCGGTAACAAGAATTACATCCATTCGGATGCTAATAGCATTAGCCGCCTTGTATGGTCTTCAAATCCATCAAATGGATGTAAAAACAGCCTTCTTAAATGGTGATCTTGAGGAAGAAATTTACATGAACCAACCTGAAGGGTTTGTGGTTCCGCAAAAAGAAAAGAAGGTGTGTAGACTTGTTAAGTCTCTTTATGGACTAAAACAAGCATCCAAATAATGGCATGCAAAATTTGACCAAACATGTTGTCAAATGGTTTTAATATTAATGAATATAATAAATGTGTTTACATTAACAACGTTCAAAATCATGTATTCATTATTTGCTTATATGTTGATGATATGCTTATAATGTTCAAAGACATTGCCGGCATTCAAGCTACTAAGCGTATGCTTGCTAGTAAGTTTGATATGAAAGACTTAGGAGTTGCTGATGTTATTCTAGAAATTAAAATCCAGAGGACTCCTGAAGGTCTAGCTTTGCCTTAATCACATTACCTGAAAATGGTACTTGAAAAATTCTCACACTTGGAATATAGAAGTGCAAGACTCCAATAGACGTATACCATCTTCTTATGAAGAATAAAGGTGAAAGTACGTCTCAATTGAAGTATGCTCGTATGTTGGGAAGCTTAATGTATATCATGAACTGTACACGACCTGATATAGCTTGTGCAATGAGTAAACTTAGTCGATTCCCAAGTAATCCCAACAAACATCACTAGGTGGCAATGAAACGCGTTTTGGGATACTTGGAGTATACCCAAGACTACGCTTTGCACTACAATAAATATCTCGCAGTTATCCAAAGATATAGTGATGCAAATTGGATGACCGAATCAACAGAAACAAAGTCCACAAGTGGATATGTGTTTATTGTTGGTGGAGGAGCAGTATCTTGAAGAAGTGAACTTTCGTCTTGCACTTTGTCCCTAATTAGTAAGGGACAACCATATTTCTGTGCTTATATATAGAATCACTTCTTAAAGCTCTTAAATGGAGTTGAAAAGAATGAATCCTCGCGCCGTCGTCGTCGCTCGCTCGACTCGGCTTCGGCTTTGGCTTTGGATTTGGATTTGGATTTGGATTTATCAAATGTTCGATCGATTAGATTATTTTTAAACAAAATTTATTTAATTATTTAATAATTAATTAAATGCCAAATCACTGCTGAAAATACGCTAGAACCTTGCTGAAAGTTCAGAGAACATAGCTGGCCGCGTTTCTAGCGCGACCGTGGTAGAACCATAGCAGTCAGTTTCAGAGAGCATCTCTGACTGCAGTACTGCCGCGATCGCGGTAGAACCGCGGCATGCTGCGTATTTTCTGAAAAAGGCACATTTTCCAGACACCTCTTTTGATATTTGCCTATAAATACTAAGGCAAAGCTGCATCTTATATACACAAAAAATACTCTACAACTTCTTTCTTTCTGAATATACTGCATCCTAATTCGCAGTTACTCTCTCTCAAATTCGTAAGCGTGATTTTGCTCCGTTCTTTGAGTTCGTTGGTATCCTGCAGTTTGTATTGCCACTGTTGCTGGAAGGTTTATTCCGTTTTATCCTGGGAGGATTTAATCCGCTAACTTGGCAACAAGAAACTTGTAGACTCGGAATATTTCTGATTATCTACTATTTTCAGATTTCTTTAATTCTTCTAACAATTTTCTGATTTTTGTTTCAAGACAGTATCGCTCACAGACACATAGGTCAAAGTAAAATTATCGAAACAGTTCATGCTTTCAAAAAACTGACAAATAATCAGATTATAAAAAAAATTAAATTTATTAAGGAAATAAGACTGAAATATAAAATTTTATCACCTTTTAAGCTGGCGCACATCTCGAATAATTTTATTGGTCAATTCTAATGGATAGATATCACCATAAGCCTTCCCTTTAACCAAATATAGTTGTAAATCGTGTTTAACATTTATCGAACTTTTGACAAATATTATCAATCTTTTTATTTCATGTAAACTTGCATTACATCCTTATAAGAGTAGTAAATATATAGAAATAGTTATATATTTGCATGTTGATTTCTTTGTATTTCCCTTAGAGAGAAAGATATGCATTTCCCTGAGAAAGAAAGATATGTATGTTGAATGAGAATACAAATGAAAATGTCAGACTTTGGTAATCTTCATAGAAGGAACAGTATAACTCAATATACTAGATGTACTTTATTTTTGTATTTGTTCTCAAAAGCATTAAAATTTTCCAAATGAGCGTTCTGTATTTTCATCATGTGTGATCTTGTTATCTCTCTTATTTGTTTCTTTTTCTTTCAAGTAACTGAGGTCATTACAATTATAGGATAAAATGGATTATAAAGTAGTAATTTTGATTATGTTCATGCACATAAATACCAATAATCAAAGATGGGGATGAGTGCTTGCCAGAAAAGGAGGGTACACTCTGACGGTCCGATAGATATTTTGAGCTTTAACGATCACTTTTTGTTATTTGATGTTATTTTGATGATTTGAAGTAGCGAGCTTGTAGGAGGTCATTCCACTTGTGTTCATGTTTGGTTTAGAGTCCGAGTCTTCGAAGGTTTGAATTGCTGATGCATGTTGTTGGTGTCTCAAGTTTGCATGTCTCGCATTTGCGATGACCAATTCGTAATTGCGAGTTCTGTTTTTACGAAGCTGGACTCGCAAATGCGGCATCTAGGGGAGGGCTATTGACTTCATAAATGCGAAGACATGATTGCATTTGCGGACGGTGGATGGTCGCATTTGTGACCTTGGAGTCGCTTTGGCGACTTGGAATTGGGTGCTGCAGCTTCGCAAATGGCGAAACTTAGCTCGCATTTGCGATGAGGGGACTCCTCGCATTTGAGAGATTTTTTTTCTTTCGATCTCGGAGCACCTGATGCATTGATCGCGTTTGCGATTAGTGTGTCGCATTTGCGAACCAGTGTTCGCAGATGCGACATCTGCAGTTGGGCAAAAGAAGGAAAATCAACACTGACCTCATTTTACACCATTTTTCAACCTTATGCTCTCTCGGTGCGATTTTTGAAGCACATTTTCTTCCCAAAGTCATTGTTAAGCACCTCTAAATACTTTTATCAATTTGAAACAAAACACATATTTAGGCTTAGGGGTGAATGGGTAATCAATTTTGGCCTAAATCTTAGATTTCAACTAAGTTGGCGGGGGGGGGGGGGTTGACTTTTAATGATCCTTTTTAAAAAGAATTATCAAAATTAAGTCTTTTTCATTCGTGGGTAGTTTCTAAAGCTTATTTTCAATTGTTTGATCTATAAGTGGCTAGATGCGGCTGGTTTGGAGGCTTCTTTGAAAGGCAAAGCTGTGATTGATTGTTGATTTGGTTGCATAGTAAGGTAGGTACCATGGATAAATTTGACTTTAGGTGTCTTGACTTAGCCTCATTACCACCTCTTCGGGTTAGGATCTTATTTCATTCAGCCAGTTGTACTCATACTACACTTCTGCACTTCTTGTGCAGATTCTGATGTTGGTATCAGCAGAGCCCCGACAAGAACTTAGCGAATACCAGTCAGTGATCGAGGTAGAGTTGCATCCTGTTCACAGGCCTTAGAAGTCACTTTTCTGTTTTATTATACTATTTCTATTTTATTTCGGGCAATGTTGTATTTCTTTTGAATCCTTATATTTTGCTGAATCTATACGCTCATGTAATTGTGACATCGGATCTTGGGTGGTTTATATTATGTTCTTGACCAGTATTAGTCTTTTATTGATTTTCCTTATCTTGTATTATATATTGTATTGGATTGCCTGGACATATGATGTTAGGCGTCATCATGGCCCCATGATTGGGACTTCAGATCGTGACAAGTTGCTATTAGAGCACCAGATTACCTAGGTCACGAGTCATGAGCAAGCTTAGTAGAGTATCCTGGTGCGTTAGAGCATGGTTGTTAGAGCATGGCGATCATTGAGTTCAGGCTGGCTATAATTGGAGATTGCAAGGTAGCTGCTAGTGTCATCATGACCATGTTACTCCTCTTGTCATTTCTTCTTTTGGACAGATAGACAATTTAGATATCTTAGTTTATTGTTTTAGACTCTCATGACTTAGTGACACCCTGATGTTTTTGGCTCAGTACCATATTTTTTTATATATTATATTTAGAGTTTGACTTAGTTTATAAAAAAATTATATGTTGAAATATTTTATAACTTTCTTATAATCGATTTAGTAGTAATATTTTGGGAAGTGGGCTTACCTTGTAATACTGTAAGGCCCCATGGAAATTTGTGCCCAAAATCTAGTAACTTGTAGTGTCAATTTCCACATATGTGTTGGGAACATGTAAAAATTCTTCGCAGAAAACTTGCGAGTTGCGGTTCGGACCCTTTTCACTGATTTTGCACTTAAAAATCAAGAGTCAAAACTTTCGAGAAAAATTCCATTATGCGGTCCAGAATGCGGTCGCAAATCAGGTATGCGGACCACATTTCTGATGCAGAGTTAATCAGAGAGTTAGTCGAAATTGATGTTGAAAATACGGTCCATGATGTGATCGCATAATTAATATGCGGACCGCATAGTCATCGCATAAGTTTCTCAAGGATTTGTGAAGGTTAATGTTGCGGTGCATTATGCGACCGTAGAACAGGAATGTGGACTGCATTCCCGTCGCATACCCAAGAAGAAACGTTTGGAGTTTGGGGAACTTCTATGGTCCAATATGCAGACCGCATTTTGATTCTGCGATCGCAAAGTGTGACCACAGATTCTGCTCGGACTTCAATTTTTCTAAAATTTTAAACCCGATTCCTTTTAATAAAAACATCCCCAAGCCCTCATTCTTAACAATCTTTTGAACAAAATAAGAGAGAGGGAAGAGAGGGTTCTTGAGAGAGAAAGTATTCTTCATCAATTTGATTCTTCAACTATCCGGGCCGAAACAAAATTCAAAGTAATTGTCCTCATCCCCATTCTTGCAGGTAAAATCCCTAACCTTTTTCCTCGATTTTCAGGTTTAAACTAGGGGGAGTCTCATTCATTGATTCTTGAAATTAATTGTTGAAATTGTACATGCATGCCTTTTTAAAACCTAAAACCTAGCAAGGGGAAATTGGTTAGAGGTAGAGGTTTTCTAAAGAAGAGTTGATAAGCTAAATAATTTTGAGTAGAAATTGTGAACCCCAATTCTAAGTCATATGTATAACTTATGCACTAGATTAATGTTGCTAGACTATTTGATGAATTGAAAATAGAAGTTAAAAGGAAATTCAGCTCCATGTATGTATGGCTAACTTTGACCTTTGTAAAATCGCCTTGTTTGGTGTAAGAATATTTGATATGTGATATCTACGTGGATTATTTGTGAAATTCTTGTGATTGGTATGAATTGAGTGTTAGTGGTAAATCCTCACGATATAATGGTTTAAGTAATTGTCAATAAACCAAATATGTGACTGTGAATGTGCTATATGGTAAGAGCTGAGGAATAAATAACAGAAGGAAATCATAAATGATGCAGCTGGAATAACTGTGGTAATAATATCTATGGCTTGTTAAGGGAAATTATCACTGTGACATAAAACGCATATGAGTTGCTGAATATGATGGGAATGGTATTGATGGTTATGGAAATACTTGTAAATTGTTCTTGATGCTTCGTATGAAGTGTTGTTGTTGATATTTGTGCATTGTTGTTGTTGTTGTTGTTGTGGTGTTGTTTGTGAATTGTCATTGTACGGTGGGATCGGGTTGCGTGCCGAAATACAAAGTTATAAGGTATTGGTTGTGGTGATAAGGGTGGCCGAGGTAATAAAGGTGGCCGAGGTAATAAGGGTGGAATATGATTGAAATCACTATTTAAATAAAAATTTGAGGAACTTGAGGAATAATTGATGTGGAAACGTGGAAGGGGAAACATGAGAGATTGAACTTGTTTGGCTTGATTGTTTCTTTCATGTGTATTTAATTGTTAATTCCATCACTACTTCCTACTTGTGTATGTTTGAGTTTACTTGGGGCAAAGTTTGTTCATACATACCTGTACAATTCAAGTGTACTAACGTCCCTTTACCGGGGGGCGCTACATTTGTATTATGATTGTAGGTGGATCCATAGCAGGTACTCCAGTTCACCGACTGTAGCTCCTGGTCACTTTCCGCCAGCTGAACTGGTGAGCCCCTTTCCTCTCGGGACACCATGTGGCTTATGCCGCTTCTACTTTGGGTTTTTATATTGGTAATTGTGTAGGGTATAGTCGGAGCCTTGTTACCGGCAGTTATTGCATCATCTTTTTTTCCATATTTATAGTCACCGTAGACAGGAAATGTGGATCATGAACTTATGTAATATATATCTTGTATGTTGGGCTATGTAAGATGTAAACCATGGTAAGAACCATGTATGTTGTGTATGTTTTTGTAATAAAAGGTATTTTTAATTATAAATGGCTATTTCACTTTGTTAATGAGTAATGAAAACGCGGGGTAACACGTGGGATGGGAAAGGCATCCAGGTCCGCTTGTCTAGGGATACCCGGTCGAGCGCCGGTCATGTCCTTCAACTATAGGGCATGACAAACTTGGTATCAAATCCTAAGGTCTTATAGGAGTCCTAGGATGTCTCGGAGCCGTGCCTAGTAGAGTCTTTCTTATTGGTGTGTTGTCGACCATATCTATAAGTAGGGGCCTACACGGGCATTTAGAAAACTATCCTCTTCTTTGTTATTCCATATAGTGTGGTGAAGTGAAAAGTGGAAGTATTTACGTCTAACTCGTGCTTTGTTCCGAATTTTTTAGAAATGACACCTAAGAAAAAATCTAGACTCGACCTTGGGGCCAATGCTACCCCAAGTGTGACCGTGGATCATGTACCTGATGTGGTGACTCCCCGGCCTTGAACATGCCTGGGCCATCTATTCCAGATCCAAGCATTTCTGTTTCAGCTGCGGTAGAGGATGACACCATCCCTCCCGCCGATATTCCTAATCCAGATGTTGTTCCAGCTTTTAGTACCGGGGCTTCTGATAGTGACCTTAGAGGAGCCATCGGTATGTTGACCTAGTTAGTAGTCCCGCAGGCCCAGAGATCTCATAATGCCCATGTATCCTCTAGCGGATAGGGATATTCCACCAGCTCTAGAGTCCACCAGTTTCTGTGATTAGCCCCTCCAATATTCATAGGCACAAACCTAGAGGCCGATCCGCAGAGTGCTGAGGCTTCTCCAGATGTTGTTACAGGTATCTTGTCTGTTCCGGCCATTGATTGATATGCTCTTATTGATCTGGGGTCCTCTTTGTGTTTATGTCACCCCATTCACTGCTTCAAGTTTTGGGATAGAACCTGAACAGCTTCATGAGCTGTTCTCTGTATTGACTCCGGTTGGTGATTCTATTATAGCCACGCGAGTTTATAGGAATTTTGTTGTCGCGGTGTGTGGTCGTATTACCATGACCGATCTTATTGAGCTTGGAATGGTAGAATTTGCTGTAATTATGAGGATGGACAGGCTTTATTCGTGCATTGCCAAACTTGACTGCCGAACGAGAGTCATGAGATTCGAGTTCCCTAACGAGCCGGTTATTTAGTGGAAAGGAAATTGTATGGTGCCAAAGGGTAAGTTTATTTCTTACCTTAAGGCTTCGAATATGATTAAGAAGGGGTGTATCTATCATTTAGTCCAGGTGGCGGACACCACTTTAGAAGTGTCTGTCCCCGATTCCGCGCCAGTGTGAATAAGTTTCTTGAAGTGTTTCCAGATTAGCTTCCAGGGATTACGCCAGATAGAAGATTGATTTCGGGATTGATGTATTGCCAGATACCCAGCCAATATCTATTCCACCATACATAATGGCACCAGCAGAGTTAAGAGAGTTAAAGGAGCAACTGAAGGATTTATAAGAGAAGGGGTTCATGCGACCTAGTGTGTTGCCGAGGGGTGCTCTGGTTCTTTTTGTCAGAAAGAAGGATGGGTCGTTTTGGATGTGCATTGATTATTGGCAGCTTAACAAAGTCACCATCAAGAATAAATATCCTTTGCCTCGGATAGATGATTTGTTTGACCAATTGCAAGGTGCAAAGTTCTTCTCCAAAATTGATCTGTGGTCCGGGTATCACTTATTGAAGATCAGAGAGCAGCATATTCCTAAGACCATTTTCAGAACTTGCTAGGTCGCTTCGAATTCTTTTTGATGTCGGGCTAACTAACGCCCCGCTAGCTTTCATGGATCATATGAATTGGGTTTTCAAGCCATTTCTAGACTCATTTGTGATTGTTTTCGTTGACGACATCCTCGTTTATTTGCCGAGCAAGAAGGATCATGCCGATGAACTCAGGGTAGTTTTACAAACTCTTCATCAGCACCAGTGTATGCTAAATTTTCAAAATATGAATTTTGGCTGGAGTCCGTCACTTTTCTGGGTCATGTTGTTTCCAGTAAGGGGATTCAGGGGGATGCTTAGAAGATTGCAGCGGTGAAGGATTGGCCTAGACCCATGACCCTGACGGAGGTTCGTAGCTTCTTAGGTTTAGCTGGGTTCTAATGGAGGTTTGTGGAAGGATTCTCCACCCTCGCCTTCCATTGACTAAATTGATGCAGAAAGCAATTAAGTTCCAATGGACCGATGTTTGTGAGAAATGCTTTCAGAAATTGAAGTCAAAGTTGACCTCAGCACCGATATTCGTTTTTCCAGAAGGCACGAAAGGATTAATAGTTTATTGTGATGCCTCTAGGTTCGGTTTGGGATGTGTATTGATGCAACATGGGAAGGTTATAGCATATGCTTCCAGGAAACTCAAGAATCATGAGAAGAATTATCCAACACATGATTTGGAGCTTGCGACAGTTGTATTTACCTTGAATATATGGTGGCATTACCTTTATGGGTCCATGTAGATGTGTTATCGGACCACAAGAGTCTCTAATGTTTGTTCAAACAGAAGGAGCTAAATTTGAGGCAGTGACGGTTGTTATAATTGCTTAAAGATTATGATATGAACATCTTGTACCATCCAAGAAAGGCGAATGTGGTGGCTGACGCCCTCGGTCGGAAGTCCATGGGTAGTTTGGCTCACTTGGGAGCGGATCAGAGGCTCCTAGCTGGGGACGTTTATCAATTGGACAGTCCATGGTTCTTAATAGAGCAGAATCGTCGCTTGTAGCAGAAGTCAAGGAAAAGCAGTTCATTGATCAAGCATTGGCATAGATGAATGAGAGTGTTCTGAAAAACAAGACTTCGGTATTTTCATTCGACAATAATGATGGTGTGTTACGATGTCAAGGTAGTTCATGTGTTCCAGATGTGGATAACCTTCGGGGGTGGGTAATGGCAGAGGCTCATTATTCTAGGTATTTGGTGCACCCAGGTTCTATGAAAATGTATCACGATCTCAAGGAAATTTATTGGTGGAACGCTATGAAGAGCTATGTGGTGGACATTGTATCTAAATTTACAAATTGTCAGCAAGTAAAATCTGAGCATCAGTGGCGCAGTAGGTTAACCCAGCTTATGGAAATACCAAAGTGGAAATGGGAGATGATCAACATGGATTTCGTGGTAGGATTACCTCGCACTCAGCACAAGTTCGACTCAATTTGGGTGATAGTGGATCGACTTACTAAATTAGCTCACTTCTTGCTAGTCAAGTCCACTGATATTTCATAACATTATGATCGATTGTATATCAAGGAAATAGTGAGGCTTCATGTTACTCCACTTTCTATTATCTCGGATCGAGGGGCTCAGTGCACATCTAATTTTTGTATGAAATTTCAGCAAGGTTTGGGTACTTAGGTGAATCTCAACACGGCTTTCCATCTACGAACTGATGGTCAAGAAGAATGGATTATTCAGACACATGAAGATATGTTACGGGCTTGTGTCTTGGATTTCAAAGGTTATTGGGATGATCACTTACCTCTTATAGAATTTGCTTACAATAAAAGCTTTCATGCTAGCATCCATATGGACCCATTTGAGGCATTGTACGGGAGGAGATGTAGGTCAACGATTGGATGTTTCGAAGTAGGTGAAACAGAATCTAGGATAGGGTCGGATCTCATGCACCAGGGTGTGGAAAAAGTTAAAGTCATTCAGGAAAGAATGAAGACTGCTCAGAGTCGCCAAAAATCCTATGCGGATGTACGTCGAAGAGAATGGAGTTCCAAGTAGTTGAATGGGTATTCTTGAGGGTGTCTCCTATGAAGGGAGTCATGCGATTTGGGAAGAAAAGAAAGCTGAGTCCTAGATATGTCGGGCCTTATCGGATCATTCAAAGGATAGGTCAAGTTGCTTATAGGCTGGAGTTTCCCTCTGAAATGTCCTTAGTTCACCCGGTGTTACATGTGTCTATGTTAAGGAAAGTGATTGGAGATCCGTCCACCATCGTTCCAGTTGAAGACCTCAAGGTTACTGAAAATCTATCGTATGAAGAAATTCCAGTTGCTATTCTTGATGGGCAAGTCCGTAAATTGTGAAATAAGGAAATTGCTTCAGTCAAAGTGTTGTGGCAGAATCAACAAGTCAATGAAGCCACGTGGGAAGAACAAGATGAGATGAAAGAAAAATATCCCAATTTGTTTGAACAAGTCTAGTAGTGATCGTGCGAACTCTTGTCCCTAAGCGAACTGACATTGTGTCCATTTGGAGCAAAGACACCCCATTTCTCCCCTAAATGTTTTACAATTGTAATTCTTCAAGTTGTGCCAAAATTGTATGTGTTGTGATTATTTGAGCCATATGCAAACCCTTCTTTGTAAATGAAAAGTTTTGTAAGAATTCTTGTGATAAGTAATTGGCTTATGATAATATAGATTGGTAATGATTAATTTACATGTGTATAGTGTATCAAAGTTTTTAAACTGTATAGGACTCATTGAAGTAATCAAACTATGTGCAGAAGTGTGTCAAGTGATTGAATATGTACAAGTGTAGGGGTGAGGAATTGTATGCCAGTTGTAGTGATAATAGGAATTGTGTAATGGTGCATAGAAATGTGTTTCGAGGGATCTCTGACAGGTAGATATGTCCAAATTACAAAGAAAACTCTGGCAATTTTTTCTAAAGATATGGAAGTTAGTGAAAAATTTGGAAGCTTGCATATCATATTTTTCAAACCAATCGATTTTCAAAAACAAAATCCTCATTAGAGGACGAATGACTTTAAATGAGGAGGATGTAAAGCCCAGTGGAAATTTGTTCCCAAAATCTAGTAACTCGTAGTGTTAAGTTAAACATATGTGTTGAAAACGTGTAAAAATTCTTCGTGGCAAGTTCGCGATCGCAGCTCGGGCCCTTTTCATTGATTTTGCACTTAAAAATCAAGAGTAAAAACTTTCCATAAAAATGCCACTATACGGTCCAGAATGCGGTTGCAAATCAGGTATGTGGATCGCATTTCTGCCGCAGAGTTAATAAGAGAGATAGTCAAAATTGATGTTGAAAATGCGATGCATTATGTGACTGCACAATCAATATGCGGACCTCATATTCGTCGCATAAGTTCCTTAAGGTTTTGTGAAGGAAAATTTTGCGGTGCTCTATGTGACCGCAGAACAGGAATGCGGACCGCATTCCCATCGCATACCCAAGCAGAAACGTTCAGAGCTTTTGGGGCACTTCTACGCTCCAATCTGCGGACCGCATTTCAACTTTGTGATCGCAAAGTGCGACCGCAGATCCTACCCGGGCTTCTATTTCTCTCAAATTTTAAACCCGACCCCTTTTAATAAAACACCCCAACCCCTCATTTTTAATGATCTTCTGACAAAATAATAGAGAGGGAAGAGAGGTTCTTTAGAGAGAAAGAGATCTTCATAAATTTGATTCTTCAAAACTATCCGGGCCGGAAAAAATTCAAAGTAATTGTCCTCATCCCCATTCTTGCGGGTAAAATCCCTAACCATTTTCCTTGATTTTCAAGTTTAAACTAGGGGGGAGTATCATCCATTGGTTCTTGAAAATAATGGTTGAAAATGTACATGCATGCCTTTTTAAAATCTAAAACCTAGCAAGGGAAAATTGGGTAGAGGTAGAGGTTTGCAAAAGAAGAGTTGATAACCTAAATAAGTTTGATTACCAATTGTGAACCCCAATTCTAAGTCATATGTATTAACTCGTGCACTAGATTGACGTTGCTAGACTATTTGGTGAATTGAAAATAGAAGTTAAAAGGGAATTCGGCTCCAGGTATGTGCAGCTAACTTCCAAACATCCTGCAACTTGGTATATTGATTAAAAATAATAGAATAAATTGTTCTAAGCAGAAAAACTTAATAACAAAATGAAAATTTTATAGATGACTAAAAGCTTGAAAATGCTGGGTTGCCTCCCACCTAGCGCATTTAACACCGTGGAACGATGCGAATTATTTTTACTACTTTTCTCACCACTTGAAAGATATGAACTAGGCACCTAACTTGGAATAAAGTTTGTGACCACGAGCAGTGAGGGTGGTAAGTAGATGATCAAGATGAATTCCATGTGCTTCATTTTGCATTTCCTGGCTTTCATGTGATGAATGCAATTTCGCCTTCTTGTACTTTCAAATTGTAATATGTATGACCCATGTCTCTTCTCTTCTCCATCCCTCATTAACTCATGTAGTTCAATTTCCATATCACCACATAATTCTAATGTTGAGAAATGCTTGAAATGTGACATCAAGCATCCAAATTGCAATTCTTTTCAGATTTTGACATCCTCTTTATTCCCCGAACTAGAGTCATATTCAACCTTTTTTAACTACACCGGTTGACTCTAATTCCATATTTTTTTGGCATCACCAACAAGCATGGAGTCTGTTGGAGAATGTTCGATTCTTGATTCCTTAAAATGAAGCTCACGTTCTTCATGGAAGTTCGACTTTTATTGAGCTCTTTCCACACTCCCAAGTTGATAGACATAATGAGCCTCAACCAATGATTTCATTTTTTCCTCCAAAGTACAGATAGTCTCATCATTTCAATTTAGTGCTTGTTTGAAGTCCTCGAATGCCAAGTTTTGTTTCTCTTCATTTTCAAGAATGGCCCCCAACATGAGCATTATTTGAGCATTTGAGAGTTCTTATTTAATTGGATCAAGTGCTAAAGAAGGATTTTTGGCTTCAACCTATAAGGAAAGTTCTTGGCTGTCATTCATTTCCAAGGATTTTTGAATTTTTAATGCTTCAAGCATCTCTCCCATTTGTGAATTGAACCTTTCAAGCACCAAATCATTTTGGAGACTAGTTTTCTTAAGCTCCTCCAAGGCATTTTGCTCTTTGTTTCTTCCTTCAAGTATGTATTCCATCATGAGCTTGAACTCTCGATTTTGACCATGTTTAATTTCTTTCACTTCATATCCCAATACTTGTCATTACAAAAAGTAGAATAATCATAGTGGGGATTCGGGGAAGGGAAGGACAAACAAGCACAATTAGTGCAATGACTATTTTGTCCGTCGCACTTATCACAAATACTCCACTCATGGGTTTAAGATTGGTGCACAATCCGCCCCTGGAGAGTTTAAACAATTTTTTCAAGAGTGTGGTCCTCCACAATAAAGACAAAGGTCATCAAGTATGAACAACTAGCATACGACATATTTTCATGACATGGTGCCATTTTTCAAATTTCAAAACTGATAAAATAAACATGAAACAAAGATAAGAAAAATAATTACATAAATATTCACAATTTTGGACCAAAGCACGTATGCTTACTTCTCAAACAACCTAAATACGCCAAATTGTCCTCGGCAACGGTGCCAATTTTGATGACATCCAAATCCACAACTAGAACTGGATAGGGTCGCATGTAATATAATATACCCAACTATGAGCTGGGTTTGAATCCCACAGAGAATAATATGTAAGCAATTAGGCGTATAAGAAAATTATCGCTTATTATGCTAAGCTAAACACTTAGAAAGTTTTTGAGAAAATATTAGTAACTAATTGCAAAAATACAAACTAAGTTAGAAAAAAGTAAAATGAGAAATGGCTACAAGAATGGATGCAATGGGAATTGCACTCAAGTAACGATCTAATATATTTCTTAAATTGACAAATATGAGTGAGTTTATATTAATTAGCCTCGGATAATTTTTCTATATTAGCTTCTTTAGAAGACTAACAATACTTTCTAATTGAATTATCCCTAAAACAATTAAGAGATTAAGAACACTCGATTGTTGCTATAAGTAGTTCAATCTTATCCCTAGGTAAAATCAATAAAATGAGGTCAATGCCTCAACTTTCTTCTAATTAATCTTTTTCAACCTCAAATTGTCTTCTCCAAAATTAATACCTAGTCTTTAAGATAGGTAAGCCTAACACTTACTGAACTAATAACATGTTTTAACCAAAAAACTATTAAACATGAAACATAAATTTTTAAATAAAGTCGACAATCCCAGATATACAACATGCCAAAACCGATAGTAAAAGTTATAAATTCTACAGATTTTACTAGACAATATCTAGGTACAACTATTCCGGATAGAAATAGATAGAAAAAATTAAACATCAGAAGGTAATTTGAGGCATGCGAACACGACAACATGTATACCTTGAAATCTCCACAGTGATACTCGATCAACTTTTCAACTCACTCCGAGGTACCTCGATTTGCAAAAAAATATGCAGCAAGCAGATCATGAGTACACCATAGTGGTACTCATAAGTATCAAGACTAACCTCAGTGGAGCAGTGACGAGAAACAGTCAAGACACCTACTAGACATAATAATCTGTACATGTATGAATGTAAAACTAATGGAGAACAATATAAAACTAAACATGGCAAGGCTAATGTTATAATTCTTGGAATAAAATCTAGAAACAACAATTAAAAACAAAGAGCAAATAGGTAATAACATCCTAAGGTAAGACGAATACAGCTAGAGTCTGGTGAAACCAAGCAACAACCCAATAAAAACAACTGCTTTCACACAAAGTTTATACAAGAATTTCCCCGAGGTGTCACACCTCATATTACAATGTCGGTCCCAAATAATGAACCCTAATCACTTGGCATCTTGTACCCATATTACAAATCATAACCACATGGACATTTCATGTGTTGCATGGATAACTCACGTGCCAATACCATTAATACCTCATATATACACAAACAACTCATTCACTAAGAGAGTAACAATATCTTATATCCACATGGACAACCCACGTGCTAGCAATAACAATATCTCATACCCGTAAACACAACTCACGTGCTAATGGTGCAAGCCACACACGGAAGGCAGGTATACCAAAATACACGTAAATGATCAATAAACACCAAGGTCCATCTTCTTGGACTGATGTGAGTGACTATTTACAGTGCATGCTTGTGCAAGTGTTCTATCACAGCTCGAGTCAACAAGTAAGATTAGAGACAACGAATGGCACATAGGAAACAACATAATAAAACTGTAATATGCATGACTCACACAAGGTAGGCACACCACTACACGAATATCATCAATAACAATGCCCCCAGGCCATCACAAATCATCCACGTCATGGCCCCTTGTCTCACCTAAATGCCCTCCTTGTGTCGCCACATACGTATAGTAATATTCCTACCTTGTCTCTCAATATGCGCAAACCTACATATGTAGCCCGCCTTGTCATGCCGCATGTGCAAATATCAATAATTACAATATCACGGATAAGTCACGTGTGAACATCCCAACAAATCCTCTCAACAATATCACATGTGCCAAAAACATAACAACTCAATATAACAACTCGTACCACATGTGCCGATATGCCGCAACATTTTCACAACAACAATTCCAATACCACAACCATATATAGCCCTCAACTTAACAACACTGATTACAATAGCAACAACAATAATAACACGGGAGTACGACAAGTAAATCAATACCAAAATTACAAAAACATATTGAAATGAAAGAATGAGCTCAGGATGAAAGACATAATAAGTAATAATGGCTTAAAATAAGAATAACTCAACAGTGAGAGAGATAATATGTCACAATGATATCAATTAGGAATAGCTCAACAATAAGAGAGATAACATGTAATAACAATATCAAATAAGAATAACTTAACAATAAGAAAGACAACATGTAACAACGATTTCAAATAAGGATGAATCATAATGGAAGAGATAACATATAACATTGACTCCAAAAGGGATAAGTCACAATGAAAGAGATAACATGTAACAATAAAGAAGAAAACAACTTCATGGCAATAAAGGATAGAACATGAACCAATCAATTGCAAATAAAGCATGTGAGGGTGGATTTAGTAATAGAGGATATAACATGATAAGGAAACTTCATTTTAATGTATATAAAAATCCTATGAGTCTAAACTGATCAATTTTTACACATATACACTCGTATACACACTCGTCACCTTGATTACATGTCTTTCACATAGTTCAAATTGCGCAAAGAAACCAAACTCTACAGGATATTTCCCTCATACAATGTTAGGCAAGATACATACCTCAAAGCTATCAATCAATACTTTAAAATAGCTTTCCCTTTACAATTCACATCCGGTCTGCTCAAATATAACCTAAATAAAATTAATAACATAAAATAATACAAGAGAAATTAATTCTAATAAATGAAGCTATGATTTTTACACAATTCCTCAAAAGTCAACCCGAGCGGGCCTGGACAAAACCCAGGTCCAAGGGTGGATTCCGATTACCCATAACCCCAATATATTTTTTTTTTCAAATCCGAGTCTAAATCGAATCTCAAAAAATAAATTCTCATTTTTTAAAACATAGACAAAGTTTCCCAAAATTTTAGTTTGCTTCTCATATTTTTAATGTTAAAAACTCAAATACAATCATGTAAAATAGTTAGAAATTAAACAAGATGATTTGCCCAATGATTGTAAATGAAAATCCCTCTTCAAAATTGCCTCCTACCGAGTCTAGGGTTCCAAAATATGAAAACGAGACCAAATTCCTGTCCCTTAGCTTTTATATCCAGTGGAAAATGCAACTTGGGTTTCACAAATGCAAGGAATTGATCGCAAAAGCGATGTCCCTCACACCCCTAATGTCATTGCAATTGTATGAATAGTTTTCAATACATGGGAAACTTCGCAAATGCGGCCCTCAGTATCGCAAATGTGAACAACCTAACCCAGGCCCCCCATCGCAAATGCGAACACTGGTTTGCAAATGTGAATTGGTACACCTCATATTTTTGTACGTAAGAGTATGTCGTAAGTCAATTTATGTAAGCTCAGAAATGAGATCATCTTTGAAAGTGTTGTGCCCCCTTTTTTCCCCCTCCGCGGAGAGGAGTCCAGGTTTCGACATTCATGGGGTGTAATGACTAATTTCCTTGTGTGAACTGGGTGTTTGAAGAGTCTCCACCTAATGATTTTAAGGTGCGTTAGGGAACCTATAAAGTTCAACTACAACTATGTCTGATAACCAGAGATAGGGTAAGGGCTTGAAATTATCCTAAAGGGAAGGTGTTAGGCACCTCTCAGGATCCACTAGTGTGGTTCCCGGCCATACAGTTTTTGTGAATGTGTGCAATTAGCAAATAAAAAAATAAAGGCCCAAGTAGTAGGGGATTTAAGTTTGAATACACAAGTGTTTGAAAAATGATTAATAAAAGCAAGGTTTTGAAAAGAGTTATTGTATAAGCATACTTAAAAAAATAAAGGGGGTATCCTATGTTTGTTTGTAATATGGATCACATAAGTGCAATGCCCGGTATAACACTCCTCAGAAGAGGGGATATACTTGGTATTAGCGCATCGACCATCATATCCATATCTATCCTTTCCCGCCCCGTGAAGGTAATTAAAGCGAGGGTTGGTCTCGATCTATATTGTATGATGTTACCATCCCATTCTTATTAGTCCTAGAGGAATTTAGGACTCATATTCCTATAAGAAGGAGGTTCTAGGCTGACCCTTAGGTTTAATGACAAAATGCTAAAGTGACATACAAAACACATATGACTGCAATTAAGGGAAACACATAAGCAAATAGAAGGCTCATTTATACCTTCACAAGCAGGGCATATAGACGGCACAACTTATACACAGTCTGAATTTAGAATCCTAAAGCAGGGTATTTATGGCAGATCCATATTCATTATATAGCTCAAAAAAGAAGTCTGAATCAGGCATGCCTGCTGGTTTTAGCAGTTGATAATTAAATAAAGGAAGCTCCAGTTTTATTTAGGTAATTACCTAAGGCTTACCTAGGCGTAAGCAGCATTCAGTAATTATTCAGAATTGCTAAGAAGTTTGGAGATTATTATTACGTAAAACATGTTGTTCTAAGTGTTCGGCACATAGAATTGTTGCTAGTTAATTATAAAGTCTAAGTAAAATTATTTAATTCATTTTATGCATTCTTAGTTAGCCTAAGCGTGCTTAAGCGAATATAAATGAAATCCTAAGGACATGGTATCTAATGTACAAAGATGCAGAATGATGTATATGTAGAATCCTAAGCATGTATATATGCATAAATATTACAACACTTAAAACATTATTTCCAGAATATGCAGAGATGATAGGTTTGTTAATGTTGTGTAGCCTAAAATAGGATCTCTAAGTGTGCATGGAAGTAGGAACATGATCGCAGAAAACACCGGTTATTAACACATTATCACAACCCTAGTTCACCAACCGTGAACATGTCATGACGGCACCTAGTCTCCATGACTAGGTAAGCCTAACATTTGCGGAAATATAATAATTGCAGAAAAATAGAGAAAACCAAATCAAATATCTAGAAAGGAATTGTAAATGTTGTGTAGCCTAAAATAGGATCTCTAAGTGTGCATGGAAGTAGGAACATGATCGCAGAAAACACCGGTTATTAACACATTATCACAACCCTAGTTCACCAACCGTGAACATGTCATGACGGCACCTAGTCTCCATGACTAGGTAAGCCTAACATTTGCGGAAATATAATAATTGCAGAAAAATAGAGAAAACCAAATCAAATATCTAGAAAGGAATTGAACTGAATGCCACTCGGCATATACAACTCAAAATCACAATGTCTAAAACAATACCAAAACCCGGAAACTCATGGGCAACACAGGCTATAGAAGTGTATAATAAAGGCTCTAAACTCCAGAATGTCTAACAACATGAAGAAAAAGAAAACTAAGCACTAAAGATAGAGTAAAGAGGGAGACTTTTCGGACTGCGGACGCAACAGATCTACCTTGAAGTCTCCGTAGTCCTCCCGCCTCATAGATAGTGTGCCTGAGTGGAGGTACCTGGATCTACACATGAAAAACATGCACAGAAGAGGCGTGACTACACTACAGCGGTACTCAGTAAGTGCCAAGCGTAACCTCGGTCGGGTAGTGACAAGGAACGTCAGGGCCCTACTAAGATAAACATAATAATAATAATGTACAGTATGAAAACAGATAGAGTAATAGAAACGATAGTGAAATAAGGCAGAATCTACAAGTCAACAATAAGTAACAAAAATAAGGAATGAACACGGAAAAGTACAGCTCAATATCAATGATTCCATGAGGATCTCCCAGTATACCATCCTATAGTCCTTTCTCCATTGTTCAGTGGATCTCCCGGGATACCGTCCCGTAGTCTATTATATATGTATGTCTGAACGATCTCCAGGGATACCGTCCCGTAGTCCAATTATCACTGTACAAGGGGATCTACCGGGAATCTAACCCGTACTCCCAAAGAAAATGTGCAGGGGGATCTATTGGAAATCGAACCCACAGTCACAAATTAAACAAACAAGGAGGGAGCAACCGGAATTCCACATCCGTAGTCCCATATATAAATATGCAACCACAACTAGAGAATAATCGGGAATATAATTAAACACCAAGGCAACAAGGAATCTAGACTAACACGCTTCACGTAATGCAACAAGGAAAATCAAGCAATTAAACCAATTAAGTCAGCTAACATGCTTTTCTAAGCTATCACAGCTATATCGCAACTCACAAAGCAAGTAAGAAAGGAATAGCAACTTGATCATTTTAGGTTAAAACCGGTTGTTCAATAATTAGCACAAGTACGCGCTAGTCACCTCACGTACAAGGCATTAAATCATCAAATAACATGTCCTAAGGGGAGAACGTCCCCCACACAAAATTAGACAAGCCACTTACCTCGAACCGGCTCAATAACCAACTAGGAACCATGCCTTTGCAATGAGTATCTGACTCCAAATGTCCCAAATCTATTCAATTCAATTACATAACGTAAAAAACATTGCAAGCGACTAATTCCACTATTAAAATTAAAGCTAAAGCGTGAAAAAAGGTAAAATGACCAAAATTTCCCTCAAGACAACGTCTCAGAATCAAATAATTTTCATATTTTCAGAACCCTCGTACTCCCATGAGTCTAACCATATAAAGATCTCTCAAATCGGAGGTCAAATGCCCACTCAAAACCCAATATCTAGGTCTAAGAAGTTTTCCCCAATTTTCATTCAAAAATCCAAAATTAAGATAGGATTTGTGATTAGATTAGTGGGTTCTAATCATAAAAGAGTAGAGAATCATTAACCAGAGGTTGCCTTAAAAAAACCTTCAAAATTGCTCCCAAATCCGAGCTCTCAAACTTGAATATTGATAAAAATGACCAACCCTCGGTTTTGAAATGTTTATAACTGCCCAGTGATTTGTTCAATGCGATCGCATGAACATGGATGCGATCGCTAGAGAAAAGTTTAAAGCCCCAAAAATTAGCCTATGCAAAATGCAGAGAATGGCCTGGGATTCCAGAAGAGAGAGAGAGAGAGGGCGTCCTAATGTGATCACGTGATATACAATACGATCGTATTGAGAAATTTGGTCAGTGGGCCACCAGTTCAGTTTATTCAATGCGAATGCGTGGAACGGGATGCGAACACGGAGAAGGAAAAGTCAGAACTATGCGATCACGGTCAAGGTTATGCAATCGCATAGAAAGATTATGTCCCCCCTGGAATATACTACAGGATCGCATGTATAGGGATGCGATCGCAATGAAGAAAAGTTCTGCAATAGCTGAATGGATATTCTGCAACATTTCAAACTTCAAAAATGCCCCGTTGAGCATCCGAAACACACCCGCGGCCCCTGAGACCTCAACCAAACCTACGGATATATCCCATAACATCATTCAAACTTGGAAAGATCCTTAAACCACCTAAAACAATGCTGAACACGAATTAATCAAGAATTTGAGCCTATGAACTTAAAATTTTATCAAAACGCGCTTTCGATAAAAAACCTAACCAAAGCACGTCCAAGTGACCTGAAACTTTGCACACACATCCCAAATGATATGACGGGGCTACTGAAACTTCCAGAATTCCAATCTGACTCTCGAATTAAAAACTCACTATTGGATCGGAAGTTTCAAAAATTCAAACTTTGGCATTTCAAGCCTAAATGAGCAACAAACTTCCAAAATACATTCCGAACACACTCCCAACCGCAAAATCACCTAGCGGAGCTAAGGCACCATCATTTTTCCATTCCGAGGTTGTCTTAACACTGTTCCAACTACGGATCACCTTCCAAAACGTAAGCTCTCATTCAGGGACTAAGTGTCCCAAAACTCTCTGAAACCCAATACCGAACGTCCTGAAAAAAAATAGCATAAATGAACTTTGGGGAATCAGTTAATAGGGGATTGGGGCGTAAACAAAAATGACAGACCGGGTCATTACACACATTTAACGTAGGATTTTCTAAGTTATATGATAGTGAAGTGAGTATGCTGATAACAGTAAGTGTATTCCTAGGGAACATGATCTATAATTCATGAAATGAATCCTAAGCATGGTTACTATTGTACAAGTAGGAATATAAACCTAATAGCATGTTTTCTACCCTTTTGATAGCTAAAACATGTATAGTCACCTCTTCCCTTTTCACTAGCCTACCCCATAATTGTTTGCAAATTATTACAAACCAAATGATTGAATTACATAAGAAAAATGCAAAAATAAGAAGTTACAACCATACGAAGCCAGATCTTGACTTTCTCTATGAGTTATGTAATAATTCATTTCAAAATGTCGATATTGTTCTAAAGCCATTCTCAAACCTGGGTATGTCAAAGTTCCTGAAGGACCTCAAGAGATCCCGGGTAGTGCTCACACTCAGATTGCATAACCAAGAGTAAGTGCAGTGTGGAAGAGCCAGCCCTTCTGTGTCCAGGTTCAGAGGGAGCTCAAAGGTCCCAAAGCAAGGCTTACATAAGAGGGGAAAAACCTAATGATCTAAGAATGCATGTGAGAGTGTTGGACATAGACTCAAAGGAGTTGAGTTAGAAAATAATTTTAGAAATAACATATTTGAAGTGAGTTCATAAAGCATCAAAATAATTGCCTAATAAAATAGTATGTATAAAGGGAAAGGGGATAGAAGCAACAACAATACACATAGAATCATTTCAAAGATAACTATATGCTTCAGAAGTCCCAAACAGGGGATTACGGGTTGGGGACATAGAGGACCCGCATCAAAAACACACAATTAGTCATAAATTTGGTACATTATAGACATGTTAGTTTGAAGGACTTAAACATGAATAAGTAAATATGCTGATCACATTTTAAAGAAGGGCATAATTCTAAGCATGATGAATAAAGCAGTAGACAAACAATACAACTCAACAGCATGAGCCATTAAGTTAGAAAGAGACAGTGATTGATAACAAGGGAACACATAGGTTTGGGTTTCAGAATTTAAACTAGGAACATACCAATTGAAGGAGCAAAGTACAAAACAGTAAAGCAATTAGAGTTTCAAAGTCTAGCCTTGGATTTCAGCCAGTTAGACAAGGCAGTAGCACAAGTAGTAGAGAAAAAAAGAAAGTTTTGAATGTGTAAGTGTGTGTTTTTGACGTCAGTTGTTCGTGTCTTTAGAGAAGAGAGGGTAGGTATTTATAGATTTGAAAACGAGCAGAAAATAAGGTAACAAGTAAACCTTTAACAAAAATATGGAAATAATCACAATTAGAATCAATTATTACAAGTACATTCCTTCAATCAAGGAATAATTGTTCAAACGGATACTGACATGAATAATTAAGGAAAGAAAACCAATTTTGAGAAAGATTGATTTCTAGCCATATAGGGGATATTAAAAGTATAGAGAAAATAATTCAGTCTAAGTACAAAATATACTTAATTGAGGAAAGGATTCAGTAGGGGTACAACATCATAGCAATAAAGGAAAGGAATCAATCACCTCAAACAAATAGGTAGAATTAGAGGTTTATAGGAAAACCTTTGTAATCAGTTGTAACTTGAGGAAATCAAGATCAATCAAGAAAGAATCGTGATTCTGCACCTTGCCATATAAATAGAGAAGAATTAACAAGAGTATCAGACATGCAAGGCCAACCACATTGACAAAAGAAGCAACACAAACATACAATAGTAGCAGGAGTACGCTAGGACTCAGAAGCAAAAGAACCTACTAGAAGCATGGTAGTTAACAAAGTCAAGTATCCACATAGAACCAGAGTGAAGAACCAAACTAACAGGTAAGAAGGTGAGAAACTAGTAAGAACCCTTTAAACTCTCTGTAATGAGTGAGGAAAACCTTGTAAGAAATTAAGGTTTTAACAAATAGTTGAGTTAAAAAAAAAAGTAAGAACTCTGAATCAGTCGACAAAGAAGAGGATCCAAACATAAAGAAGTTAATCGAAACAAGTGTACATACAAACAAACAAAGACAGCTTCAGAACCCGGATAAAACCAAAAATACCTAGGGTTTTAACACAATGAACCATGTAGAAGAAAAACATGAACAAATAATTTAAGCATAGTAAAATCATAAAACTACACTGGAAATTGGAGAAGTGATCTTTTAAAAGAGGTTGAGAAACCCTAATCGTTCAAAACGAAGAGTCGTTTTGAAAAATCGGAAAACCTCTAAGGAAAACACTTGAGAGGATAATAACGTACAAAGATCTAAGATAGATCTCAAAGAATATTGGAAAACCTTTAAAGTTAGGGTTTCGGAGAACCCAAAAATATGAGAAAGACTTTGAAACGTTACCGATCTAGCCGAAAAAGTCATGGATCTGACTTTGATCGGCCATGGATGGACGGAAAAAGACCATAGGTAGAAGTTGAGCTAAGACTGAACTAGATCTCTTTGAGATCTGTCCATAAATCCACGGAAACAAACAACAAGGAGACATAGGAGACCGGTACATGTCTCAAACAGCCATGAAAGTCCATGGATTGGGTGAGGATTCAAGGGTTTAGGTTGGATTTGGGTGGCAGCGGCTAGGGTTAGCCATAGATTTCAGATAGAGTTTGAGAGGAGAGGGATTCAAGAGTGGCGGGCTGGTAACAAATGAATTAGGTTAGGGGTCGTTTTGGGTTAAATATGGTAAGGTGGAATGGTGGTCGTTAATTTGAATGATCAATGGCCTAGATTCAATGGGGTAGGTAGGGATCCGGGTTTGGGTAGGTTTTAAACGGTTTAGGGTTGGATTAAAATTAAAATTGGGCTGGGGATATTGGTGTCCAATTTGGGGTTGAATTGAAATACAAAAGGGGCTGTTATTTAAATAGCCAATTTTCCTTATTTTTTTAATTTATAAAATTATTGCATAGTTTCTAAAAACTAAATTGAAAGGGCTAAAATAATTTACAACACATAATTAACAATTTAGTAATATCGGACCCAATTTTATGAATATAAAACCTAATTAAACCTTGAAATGGCTAATATTGTAATTATTTATAATTAAGCTTTAAAAATAATAAATAAAATTGAAAAAATATGTAAAAAATTACTTTTATCGTATTTTGGCATAACTATAAATATCCAACAGATGAATTCTCAAAATAATAATTTTAGAAATGATTGTTGGGAACATTAAATGGATTAAAAAAGGGAAATAAATCTATTTAAAATATTAAAAATTATGGGAAAAATAATAAGACACTTGGACATGCTTATATATGTATATGTATGCTATTTTGAAAGTAATTTACATATTGAAAATACATAGAAAACAATTGGGTATCAACAACTGCCCCTCTTTACCCGAGAAGGATGAAAGAATTGTCGGGTAAACATATGATGGTCAATTTTGACCAAGAGAAGCGGTTTTAAGAACATTTAGGCCGCACCCTAGCTTCTGAGTTTCCTAGAAATCCCTTATTTTATAGAAATCAGGCTATATGTAGTTTAGGATCCGTCAGCGGGGTATGCCGATGGAGACTTTTAAGAACGGACGCAATATCTTGAGCCGGGTGAGTGATAGGTTTACGGGAATGGTTAAGTTTGGTATGGATGGGGGTACTGGAGCGGAATCGCTCATGTGGGGTTGGCCGTTTCTTGTCGTCTTACCTGCAAATAAGCAACACAAGCATATATTGTGAATAAAATTAATCATGATGCAAATTCCCATTGGACCATGAATATTGTGTTTAGACGATGAGGATGGCGTCCTTAAACCATGATGTCCTGGGCCATGAAGTGTATGATAAAGGATTTTCATGCTATAAAATGATGTTCTCGGGCTATGAGGATGGTGCCTCCGAACCATGATGCCTTTGAATAATGATATGCAAAAGATTGAAAGAGATCATCAGGCCATGACATGGTGTTCTCGCACTATGAGGATGGTGCCTCCGAATGATGATGCCTTTGGATGAGTTGGCAGTAATTCAGCCCATGAAGGATGCAGTATGATGCGGACAAGACAAAGCTTAGTCTTGCAAATTAAAGGACCGAGCTTAGCCCATGAGAGAAGTGAAATAAATAGTGTCTTAGATGGCGCTTAGTTTCGAAGAAAATTGGAGGCAAAGCTTAGCCTCAGAAGTCACAAAGGTAGACTTATGCAGATCGGAAGGTAGAATTGTAGCCTTATGCAATACGGATGTAGGTGAAGGTAGAGCTTAACCTCGAAAAGGCAGAACGGTAGCCTTATGCTATGCAGATGCCAATGGAGGTAGAGCTTAACCTCTGAAGGCAGAATGGTAGCTTTATGCAGACTGGAAGGTAGAATGGTAGCCTTATGCAATGCAAATGCAGATGGAGGTAGAGCTTATGCAAGAATGTAGATGGAGACAACGCTTAGTTTTGAAAGGCAGAATAATAGCCTTATGTAAGAAAAATAAAATAACAAATCATAGTAGAGTTTTCTTAGCTGATAACAAATCGCAGCATTGTGATTACTGGGAGCATTATGACTATGGAGCATTACTTATGTATGCTGATAGCAAATGTTGGTACGTGCAACTGTTCAGGGAGTCGTACTCCTGAAAACGTTTGCAAAATGGGCAAGATTTCGCGATCCTAGTGCCTGCATCCAAAGAAAAGCTGTGAGTTTTGTAAGGGGGAAGGTAGTTCGTATCCCCGTTGGCTTTGATTGACTTGTTCGGCTTTGATCCGATTATATCGTCTATACCATTAGGGTAGTGTTGCTAAACAAAGCAGTTTCAATAGTAATCATGCATGATTTTGTAAAGATATTACATAGTATAATTAAAATAATTTTTAGATGATCCGATGATAGCGACATAGTTCGGGACATTACAACCTCTCCAACTATGGAATTTTGAGGGCCCCCCTCAAAATTCTGCCCCGGTTTGATGGGCTGATATTATTTATTGGTGCTCATGCAGCGATCGAGTGAAATTACTTCGGAATTTTAAGGGTCCTCCTCAAAATTCTGCCCCAGTTTCCAATTGCAGGGAAAATGAAATTTTTATTGAATTGTGATCAAATCCATAGGGGCTACGTTTCCCCTCTTAAATGGGAATCAGGTAAGGCGTAGTTCAATTTACATATAAGGAAAGCATAAAGATTACACATAGTAACGCTTGACTACATCTGAGTTGATCGTATTTGGCCAGACTTCTCCATCCATTTCTGCAATTATGAGGGCTCCTCTTGTCAAAATCCAGTGAACCATGTATGGACCCTGCCAGTTGGGAGAGGACTTACCCTTGGCTTCATCTTGATGCGGAAAGTTTTCTTTAACACCAGCTGCCCCGGTGTGATTTTCTCGGCTTGACTCTTTTGTTGAAGGATCTGGACATTCTGTTCTGATAGAGTTAACCATGGCAGACCACATTCATTCTCTTTTGGTCTATAAGGGCTAGTTTCTTATAACAACTTTTTACCCACTCTGCATCGTCGAGCTCAGCTTCTTGTATGATCATTAGGGAGAGAATTTCTACCTCAGCGGGAAAAACAGCCTCTGTATCGTAAACAAACATATATGGAGTTTCCTCGATTGATGTGCGGATTTTGGTACGATACCCCAATAGAGAAAACGATAAACTCTCGTGCCATTGTTTATGATTTTCTATAATTTTCCTCATTATCTTCTTGATATTCTTGTTGGTGGTTTCTACAGCCCCATTCATTTGAGGCCTGTAGGCTGTGGAATTCTTGTGTCAGATCTTGAAAATTTCACACATAGCTTTCATCAAGTCGCTTTTGAGGTTTGAGCCATTATCAGTAATGATTGATTCTTGAATTTTGAATCGACAAACAATGTGCCCACGGACAAAGTCTGCCACGACTTTCTTACTTACTGCTCTGTAAGATGTTGCTTTGACCCATTTGGTGAAATAGTCAATGGTTACTAGGATAAACCTGTGTCCGTTGGAAGCAGCACGCTCGATTGGTCCAATAACATCCATTCACTAGGCAACGAATGAGCACGATGAGCTTGTTGTGTTAAGCTCGTTTGGAGGTACCTTTATCATGTCTGCATGTATCTGACATCAGTGGCATTTCCAAACATATTGGATGAAGTCTGTTTCTATCGCCATACAAAAGTAACCAGCCCGGAGTATCTTCTTTGCTAAGACAAAGCCATTCATATGTGGACCGCAGGTCCTATCATGAATTTCCTCTAGTAGCCTGGATGCTTCCTTCGTGTCAAAATATCTTAATAGTCCCAAATCGGGAGTCCTCCTATACAGGATTCCTCCGATGTGAAAGAAGTTGTTGGACAATCTCCGAAGTGTGCATTTCTGAGTAGGATTTGCAATCTCTGGGTACCCTCCTTTTGCCAAATATTCCTTGATATCATGAAACCAAGTCTTTCTGTCTACTTCTTCTTCAACATGGGCATAGTAAGCTGGAGGATCATGGATCTTCACTGGAATGAGATCAATGAAATTATTGTCATCATGTTGTATCATAGATGACAGGGTAGCCAATGCATCAATGAATTCATTCTAGACTCTAGGAACATGCTTGAATTTCGTCTTTGTGAACCTCTTTCGTAATTCCTGTACATGATGCAAATACGAGAGTATCTTGGAGTTCTTGGTTTCCCATTCTTCTCACACCTGATGTATAAGTAGGTATGAATCTCCAATCACTGGCAACTCTTGAACGTTCATGTTAATGGCCATTTTGAGTCCTAAGATGCGGGCTTCTTACTTGGCCATATTGTTGGTACACGGGAACCTGAGTTTGGTAGAAACCGGATAATGCTAACAAATTTCTGATACTAGGACTTCTCTTATGCCTACTCCTTTGAAGTTTGCCGCTCCATCGAAGAACGTTCTCTAACGGTCATAGGATTCTGTGATGTCTTCTCCTATAAATGATATCTCATCATCAGGAAAAAAACATTTTCAAGGGTTCGTATTCTCCATCAACGCATTTCTCAGCGGGGTGGTCTGCCAGTGCTTGTCCCTTAACCGTTTTCTGAGTTACATTGACAATGTCAAACTCAGTCAACATGACTTGGCCAGCTTGTCAGTGGGCATGGGCTTCTAAAAGATATTCTTCAAAGGATCCATCCTCGACAATGAGATATGTAGTATACGTGCAGAAGTAATGTCTCAGCTTCTGAGCTACCCAAGTCAAGATTCAACAGTTGCGTTCCAATAAAGAATACCAAGTCTCGAATGGGGTAAACTTCTTATTGAGATGATAAATGGCCTGCTCTTTCCTCCCCGTTTCATCATGCTGTCCCAGTACATAGCCGAAAGCTCCATCTAACACTGCAAGGTAGAGTAGTAAGGGTCTACCTGGCTCGGGCGGGACTAAGATTGGTGGTGTTGATAGGTACTCCTTGATTCTATCAAAGGCCCTTTGGCAGTCATCGGTCCATTTGGTAGTGGCGTCCTTCTTCAACATCTTAAATATTAGTCACAAATAATTGTAGATTGTGCTATGAATCGACTGATGTAGTTAAGCCTCCTCAAGAAACTCATCATATCCTTCTTGATCTTTGGAGGTGGTAGTTCTTGAATGGCTTTGACTCTTCATGGATCCAGTTCTATTCCTTGGCGACTCACAATAAACCCAAGCATTTCCCAGCAGGAATCCCAAATGCGCATTTTGTGGGGTTTAGTTTCATGTTGTATCTCCGTAGTCTATTGAAGAACTTCCTCATATCTTCCATGTGGTCAGTGGCCTTCTTGGATTTGATAATAACATCGTCCACATATACTTCTATCTCCTTGTGTATCATATCATGGAAGATGGTAGTCATGGCCCTCATGTAGGTGGCTCCTGCATTCTTTAGGCCGAATGGCATACATTCCCCATGGCTTAATGAAAGCCATTTTCTCCGCATCTTCTTCATCCATCCAGATCTGATGATTACCAATGAAGCAATCTACAAATAACTGCACCTTATGCTTGGCGCAATTTCCAATCAGAATGTGTATATTTGTCAAAGGGTAGTCGTCTTTCGACTGGCCCAGTTGAGATCCCAGTAGTCGACACAGACTCTTACCTTCACATCCTTCTTTGGCAATGGCACAATGTTGGCTAACCATGTCGAGTATTCTACTACTCTGAGAACCTTAGCTTTGACCTACTTGGTGAATTCTTCCTTGATTTTCGGACTCATATCAGGTTTGAACTTTCTAAGCGTTTTGTTTACCGGTGGACACGTTGGATCGGTTGGCAGTTTGTGAGCCACAATAGACGTACTCAGACCAGTCATGTCATCATACGACCACGATAAGATGTCCTTATATTCCTTTAGAAATTTTGTGTATTCTTTCTCTTATGATGGCGATAGGTGAATATTGATTCGTATTTCCTTGACATTTTCTGCATCTCCCAGGTTGACAATTTTGGTTTTGTCTAGGTTGGACTTAGTTTTGTTCCCAATGTTATCAACTTCTTTTACAATCTTGTTAGGTATGTCATCTTCCTCTGAATCAATGTCCATTTGTTGTGTTGTCTCATTGCATACCACAGTCATTGGTTCATCATGATAAGTAGTAATAATGTTATATTGGTAAAGTAGGGAAAGCAAATGATAGAAATAAATATTAATTCATGAGAAAATCAGATATGCTTTTGATAAATTGAACAACTGCTTTGAACATCGAAGATCATAATGGGAATTTAAAATGCGAAAAGAAAATCATTTAGAAAATAAAATAGTGAATAATGCTTGTTTTAGCCTTGCTACCCGAAACTCGTCGAGCTTTGGTTGTCCTGATGGTCCAATTATTGAGGTGTGCCCCTATGCTCACAGCCAGTATGGAAGGACCTACCTCCCCCACCTCATCGAGAACAACACAATAGTCCATATCATTGTCTTCTAGGAACAAGTTCTTCACCTTACAAGTCCTTCTTCTTCTTCATCCGACCCATAAACAATGTCGGACTACTGGAAAGACTGCTCCATATGCTGTATTGGCTGCTCCAGTGGATAGTACGGACCACGCCATGGTGGAGACCAGTTATTGAATTCCTTCCAGGTGTAATCATATCCCAGACCGAAAGTAGTGCCATGTTTCTTGAGTTTCATAGGTTTAGAGATTCCTTGGAGGTTCTTGTCGAGCCCTTTGCCAGGTTACTACCACTCCAATTCAGTATACTCTCAATGTTTTTATTCCACAACTTGTCTTTGTCGGTAGCATTGAATGTTCAATGTGGTAGTAAGTTTCTATACCCAGTTTCCTTCTTCCCTTGATCGCCAGAATGTCTGGCGATTGTATATAGGCTTGCTACCATCGCCATGAATGATCACCTCCTGGTGAATCCATTCAAACTTTACTGCCTGATGCAGTGCTGATGCTACGGCCACGCAGCATGAATCCATGGCCGTCCCAACAACAAGTTGTAAGAACCTGGTACATCTATCACTTGGAAATCAACATCAAACCAGGTTGGCCCCATCTGTAAGCATAGAATAATCTCACCAATGGTGGACCTCTAAGAACCATAGAAGGCTTTCACATTGATTACTCCATCATTTATCTCGTGTAGTCCTTTACCCATCTTCTTGAGTGTTACCAACGGACAAATGTTGAGACCGGAACCTCCATCTCTTAGGATTCTGGTGATGAAATAATCTTCGCATTGCATAGTGACGTGCAATGCCTTGTTGTGCCCCAACCCTTCAAGTGGGAGCTCGTCCTCATGAAAGGTGATCTTATGGCTCTCTAGCACTTGTCTTACCATGTTATCCATTTCCCCGCCAGTGATGTTACTTGGTAGGTATGCTTTACTCAACACCTTTAACGGAGAATTCTTGTGCGCTTCAGAATTCTACAATAAAGAGAGAATGGATATTTGTGTTGGCATCTTGTTTAACTAGTCGATAACCGAATATTCCTTGGTATGTATCTTCCTCCAAAGGTCATCCGGACCTGTCTCAATGTGGGGTGGCCGATTAGAGGCATGTTTGCTTGATTCAGCTAGATGTTCAGGGGCATAGACTCTACCAGTTCTTGTCATACCATGTGCTGTGACAGTTTCTTCAATCCTGACCTTTCCTTTCCTTATCGCCTCGGCTTTATAATCTCAAGGTACAACATTTGTATGGAATAGTGTCATGGTCAACATCGCCACTGGGATTGGCGAGGCTATCTTAACCCCGAATGGTATATGTGCCTTGGGTGGCAAGACTACAACCTCAAATAGTGCGGGTGTCTTTGCAGATAATGTTGCTTTAAACTCAAGTGGTACTGACATATTCACCTCAGCGTCCTCTGACAATTGAATCTGGACTATGATTGGATTGAGAGTAATTATTGGTTTCTTTAGGTCATCACCTTCTACGATCAACTCGACTGGCCCCTCAGGATCCAAGTCATCTTCTATTTCAATCATGTGGATACCTCCACCCTTATGGTTAGCTGAGAGTTATTGTGGACATTTGGAGCGGGTTCTTTTGCAACAATGATCTTGTTTTCAATCAAAGACTGCATCTTGTTATTCAAGGAACGACATTAATCGATGGTGTGTCATTTTATGTCGGAGTGGTACATGTAGTATTTGATTGGGTTAACCCATTGAGAAAGATTCTCGAGGGTTGCAAGAGGGATGGGGTGACATAACGAGCAACTTTGAGTCTCTTATACAACTAGTCTATGGGTTCAGCGATGGTTGTATATTATTTTGGAGGTCTACAATCAAAATTTGGTTGAGGTCTAGGGAAGTTTTGGCGTACAAGGGTGACTGGTAATGGGATGGTTGAGCATTATAGGTTTGGTAAACATGAGTGGGTTGGGAGTATCTGGGCGAGGTAGGTTGATACGTAGGAGGTGGAGATGGCTGATAAGTTGGTGGTGGAGCTTGGTATGAGGGTAAGGGTGCTTGGTAATTTGGGGTTGGGTTATATATGAATGGAAGTGTTGGGTAAGTTTGGTATTTGAAGAGAGACCTGGTCCTTTATGCAACCATCACAGCCCCTATGTCCCCATTCTTGGACACACCACCGGACTGTAAGGCCTTATTTGTAGCTTGCAAGGCCTCGAAGTTTGTATCCATACCGCTTATGATACCTTCTTCAATTCTCTCACCCAGTTTGATAATGTCGGAGAACTTGTGGTTCTCAATCATCATCTTCATAGTACTGTGGGTCCTGAGCCCGGACAAAGAACTTGTTCATTTGCTCCTCTTTTTAAGGCATGTTTGACCTTAGCAGCTTCAGACCTCCAACGAGTAGCATACTCGTTAAACGCCTCCGTGGGCTTCTTCTTCAAGTTCTGAATATAGAAAATGTCTGGCTATTCTCTGTATTAAACCTGATCTATCCATAAAGTCAGACACCATGCCTACCCATCTTGACCACTTTTTGGATCTTAGCTGATGTACCAAGATAATGCCTCTCCTTTCAAACTCCTCATGAACAGCTTCATGCGGATTCTTTCATCCTTCCCTACTCCAACCAGCTTGTCGCAATATGTCCTCAGATGGACCTTTGGATCACCCGTACTATCAAATATTTCAGACTTAGGAGTTTGTACCCCTCGGGCAGTTCGACATAAGACTGTATGCAAAGATCCTCAAAGTTCAGCCCTTCGATTCTTTTGCTTCCCTCAATACCGTGAATTCGGCTAGTCAATTTCTTAAGTTCCTCAGCAAGGTTCCTAATAAGCAGATCCTTTTAACCAAACTCATATGTGCTTGAGATAGGTTGGGTGGAGTGTGGCATGGGCTCCACGTAGATAGGGGCATTATGGTGGCCTGGTGCATGTGTATGAAACTGGTCATTTGTGGAGTTTTGAGGTTCTGGGATGAGTAGTAGAGTGTTGTTCGGGGTATGAAAGGTATTGCATTGGTTCTTTAGTGGAGCAATGTGATGGTGAGAAGTGAGAGTATGTTATTTTTGAATATTTTGAGGAGGTGTAGTGTTTTGAGTGTTGGGGAAGTTTATATCTGGGGTACTGAGGGAAAATGACAGGCTTGCCAGATTCCGAAATTGATCGAGCTCTTCTTGAAATTATAATGGCTTTTGCTCAAGTTATGACATATTCTTATTAAAAACCCGAATACCATGGCCATCAGTGGCCTCTACCCGTTCAGTTGGGTACTCCTTCCCGACGTTATCCAAATCTTCCATTTGCCTTTGTTCTTGTTCTAACAGGACTAAGAGGAGGAGTGAGTGGAGGGCCTCTGGATCTCGTGGAATAAGATGATGATGCTAGAGTGGATGGACTAACCTTTGGGAGGAGGGGGGATAATACAAAAAGGTAACCAAGTTAGTATGGATGATAAAAAACATTACATAGTGCGGGAATGTAAATCACGTCCTAATTTAGGAACCTCTTTGTGCCCGAGGTAGACCTAACGACAAATTGATTTGGAGAACTTAAAATTCTAAATGCCTCATTTTATTGATAAAAATAGACGAATCCCAAGTCGACACTAAAATAAGCAAGAAATAAAAGTCACTAATGGCCATTGGCCATATTAAATTTATAAAGTGAAAAAGTATATTCCTATCTATTTGGTCCTAGAAGGACCTTCCTCAGATTCGACATCCACAGGTATGCTCTGGCTAGATGTTCACCTTCGGTCCCTTCAGCCTGTTGACAATCTTCAATCCTTTTGAGAAATTTTCTCTCCAATTATACTATGCCTCGCTCCAAGTATCCTAGCCTTTTGTTGGCATTGACAGCCATATCCTTCAATTCCTCAATCAACTTCTGGTTGGACTCTTGTATCTCACGGTGTTTGCTCCCATATGCATGGATCCTCTTGCACAGCTGGTTGTACTTGACTTGTGCCTTTGCAATTTCATCTGTAATTATATGTCCTCGAACAAACCCTGGCTCGCCTAGACTATCATGATTGTTTTCCAACTAACCTGAGTAGAAAGGAGCACAACCAGCATGATATCTGTCTGGCTCGATGTTATATCTCCCCATCACGATCTTCTAGTGCCACATATGCTAGGCTTGGCACTTGCAGGGACTATCATTATTTTGGAAGTCAGCTCGGAAACGGCTTATCTTATTGACCCTGGGTGTAACTTGCTTCCTACTAGCTTGCGTCATAACTCGAAGAGGGACATAATGGTATGTTCCTCTTAGACCAACCAATATCAGGAAAGGTGCATCTCTAGATTGGGCGATGGACTCATCTGTTGGAAACAATTCAAACATCCACTGGACTTTTTCTTCGGTTAGATTATCAAATATCTCAACCCATCCTTTGGAATTCTCAATCTAAAACATGTCGGAGATATAATTCATTCGCATTGGATGGTGGAAAGTTATGTGATCATCCCAGCCCCTTCGCTGAATTTTTTGCCGGTATTTGCCTCTTGGGAAGTATACCATGAGCTAGAGTTGAAGTAGTAAATTTCAGCCTTTGAAGTGTTTTAATCCTCGTTGACACTTCTCTAAGGCTTGGTATATGTCTGCAATGATCATGGGCACAATGCTAAATGTATGCCCACCAATCCCCTTTATTAGGGTCTTTGTTACCATAGCCAGTCTGGTATGGATTCTCCCTTTCTTTATTGGAAACATGATCAGACCCAGGAAATAAAACATGAAGACAAAAACCCTACGATGGATGTGTCCCAAGGATGTGATGGAAAACTCGTCAAGGTTGGTATGGTAGGATTTGTTGTGACCATACCTTTAATATAGGTAGTCAAAAAGGATGTATTATTCCTTCAGGCATGTCAATTCTGTATTCTTCTTCCAACCCATCATTTTGAGGAAACCCCACCCTTTGTGATTTTTAGGCATTAGCAAACCTGGAGTTTTCCACACTAGACCGGTCAATACTCCCTATCTCCTCTAGAAAAGTGTCATTTCAATGCCCCCAAAGCGGAACACATCCCTTTCACAATCCCAAAACAATGTGGCAGCTCCTATGATCATGTTGTTATGTTGGATCTCAAGAAGAGATGGTAGATTGCCTAGATATTTTTTGCCGAGAGTTTGGTCACTAGAGTGTAAATATCTCCACCAGCTTAGCAATCTTGGGTGGATGTTGGTGACCATGCCGAATCTAGGGACTTCATGCCTCATATTTCTGCAAGGCAAACAAGGCTAGGCCCTTACCCTCTCGAGACTCGACTATTGAATATCAACAATTAGAATGAAGTATTTATTGCTCCAAATAAATGCACAGAACGTGGTGATGTCCATTTGGGTTTAGGGAAACCCAGTGGACTTTGGACAAGGCTATCTTAAAGTATCATTATGTGGACCATATAACTGACCTGGTTAGGTTTGACCATGATGCATGCACAATTTAAATAGAGTAAGGTTTCAATGGGGTCTTAGACTGGTACCCTTAAGTGGACAACTCAAGGGGGAAGGCATGGAACTGTCGACTGCACCGCTGATCGACTAGTTTTACCATAAATATGCATTTTCGAATTTAGGGGGTAATGATATAGGAAGAGACAACCACTCATTAAAGCCTTGCTATAGTATTTGTTTGGCACGAGTGGAGTATGTTGTTGAGCATGATAATGAAATAATTAAAAGCATGTTGACATGTATTTTCACGTTAAGAAAGCGATAAATCCATCAGTTTTATAATTTAGAGCAGTAATAAAGGAAAGAAACAAGGAAGATATTTCAGTTTTGCATTTGAAAAAGAAATTTAAACAATTAATTGCACATAGGGAGGTACAAATTCACAAGAATAATTTGAAATGGTAAAAGCCTAAAAATCCCCGGCAGGGTCACCATTCTATCGCGCACCCTTTTTTCTTCCTTCGCGGAGAGGTGTCCGGGATTCAACTTTCATAGGGTGTAATGACTCATTTCCTTTTGGGAACTAGGCGTTTGAAATTCGTCACCTAATGATTTTAAGGTACGTTAGGGAACCTATAATGTTCAACTACAACTATGTGTGATAACCAAAGATAGGGTAATGGCTTCAAATTATCCAAGGGGAAGGTGTTAGGCACCCCTCAGGATCCACTAGTGTGGTTCCTAGCCAGAAAGTTTTCGTAAATTTGTGCAATTAGCAAATAAACAAATAAAGTCTCAAGTAATAGGGGATTTAAGTTTGGATACACAAGTGTTTGAAAAATGATTAATAAAAGCAAGGTTTTGAAAAGAGTTATAGTCTAAGCATACTTATAAAGATAAAGGAGGTGTCCTAGGTTTGTTTGTAATATGGATCACATCAATGCAATATCCGGTATGACACTCCTCAGAAGAGGGGATACACGTGGTATTAGTGCATTGGTCATCATATCCATATCTACCCTTTCCTTCCCCGTGAAAGTAATTAAAGCGGGGGTTGGTCTCGACCTCTATTGCATGCTATTAACCGTCCCATTCCTATTTGTCCCGGAGGAATTGACTCTTATTCCTATAAGAAGGAGGTTCTAGGCTGACCCTTAGGTTTAAGGCAAAACGCTAAACTGGCATACAAAACATATAAGACTGCAATTATGGGAAACATATAAGCAAATAGAAGGCTCAGTTTTACTTCCACAAGCAGGGCACATAAACAGTGCGACTTATACACAATTAAGGTTTGAATATAGAATCCTAAAGCAAGGTGTTTAAGTCAGAACCAGATTCATTAAGTAATCATAAAAGAAGTCTGAATCAGGTCTGCCTGCTAGTTGTAGCAGTTGATAATTAAACAAAGGCAGTTTCAGTTTTATTTAAGTAATTACCTAAGGATTGCCTAGGCGTAAGCAATATTCAGTATTTATTCAGAATTGCTAAGACAGTTCGGAGATTATTATTGCCTAAAACATGTTGTTCAAAGTGTTCAGCACATAGAATTGTTGCCACTTAATTGTAAAGACTAAGTAAAATTATTTTATTCCTTTTATGGTCATAGTTAGCCTAAGCGTGCTTAAGGGAATAAATGAAATACTAAAGACATGTTATCTAATGTACAGAGATACAGAATGATGTATATCAAGAATCCTAAGCAGGATTTCTACATGCACAAATATTACAACATTTATAACATGATTTCCAAAATATCAAAGATGATATGTTTGCTAATGTTGTTTAGCCTAAAAGAGGATCTCTAAGTGTGCATGGCAGTAGGAACATGATCACAGAAAACACCAGTTATTAACACATTTAATGCAGGATTTTCTAAGTGATATGATAGTGAAGTGAATATGTATAGAAAAGTAAGTGTAGTCCTAGGGAACATGATCTCTAATGCATGAAATGAATCCTAAGCATGGTTCCTATTACGCAAGTAGGAATATAAACCTAATAGCATCTTTTCATCCCTTTTGATAGCTAAAGCATGCATATTCACCCCTTCCCTTTTCACTAGCCAAACCCATAATTGTTTACAAATTATTACAAATCAAATGATTGAATTACATAAGAAAAATGCAAAAATAAGAAGTTACAACCATATGAAGCTTGATCTTGACCTCCTCTCTGAGTTATGTAATAAACCATTTCAAAATGTCAATATTATTCTAAAGCTATTCTCATACCTGGGTGTGTTAGAGTTCCCTAAGGACCTAAAAGGATCTCGGGCAGTGCTCACACCCAGATTGCATAACCAAGAGTAAGTGCAGTATGGAAGAGCCAGCCCTTATGTGTCCAAGTTCAGAGGGAGCTCAAGGGTCCCAAAGCAAGGCTCACAGAAGAGGGGCATAACCTAATGATCTAAGAATTCATGTGAGAGTGATGGACATAGACTCAAAGGAGTTGAATTGCAAAATACTTTTAGAAATAACATGCTTGAATTGACACTGACACCTTGTCTCTACCTCACAACGACACACTAGTAATCTCTTTCCTTGTAAGTTCTTTCCAAAAAAATGTGTACTTGTGGGTCCAGGTAGCTCGGCCAACACTATCAGGTCGAGGGTGATAGAGCAGCTAGGAGTGCTTGACCAAATCGTGCCTGCCACTCGACTCCTTAATGGATTCAAAATGGAAAGTAAAACAATAAAAGGAGAAATCACCCTCCCAGTCACCGTAGCTGGCACGACCCAAGAAATTTAATCGCCTATGAAGAGGTACAATTCAAAATATGCCTCTTCCTTTTACGTTCATGAAGCCTAACAATTCTCCACATGAATGGGGAATGGAAATATGTTTAAAAAACATGCGAAAAACTTGTGTGATTCACAAATAAGAATTAATCGCATCTGGATAAGTAGGTTTCTCTTTGAACTTTTCGTAGGAAATATATATCGGATATACTCGATCACTTGGTAGATTCAATATATTTGAACTATCGAACTTTAGTGTATACCTAGACTACCTGTATACGGCAAAATTGGAGGATCCAATTTCTCATTGATAAGGCATCTCGGAAGATCACCTCGATGGCTCGAGACCACGGACCGAGTACCCTCCCTCAAGGTCCATCGACAACCGACCTAGGGATAACGTTGGCCGTGACCCCAATAGATATGGGGAGTTCCCAAAGAGTGCAATTAGGGTTGGCAAAATCGGTCAGGCAATTCTGAAGCTAGTTTGAGCATGCATCGTGAAGTTAGCCAGTTGTCTGATCCCGATTTCTTTATCATTAATGTATTTCGTACTATGTTGGAATTTTTCCTCCTATATAAAGGGGATCCTTGACACTTTGTAATACTCTGTTGCTCCATAGAAAATATACAAGAACATTCTCTTTGCTCTCTCATATACTCTCTTGATATTATTTCTTTCATTTATTATCTTCATATTGGTTCATCATTTATTTCTTATCATTGTCCATAAAGAGCCTTCGTTGATTATTTCATAATTGTTCACCCTACCATGATAGCTCGAGCCTGAGCCTTGGAATCGACCTCGAGACCCCAAATCAACAGGCTCTAGACCCCGAATAACTGACCTAACGGTTTGTTTATAGCTCTCTCTCCCTAACATTATTTCGTCTCTAAATCTCATATACTTAACATCAACTTCTTAAAAAACTAGCATAAAAATATATCACATATTTTTAGAGTCCCATCAATAAATTTAATTGTTATTACCATTTTCACGGTAAACACTACCACCTGTCATACAATCAATCATTAACCGTCTTTGGTTCTTAAACTATTGTGTTCGTTTCATCCATGAACACCACTTGGTTTCATAAGTGCGTAAAGAACTGGCCTTACAGAACTCTCCTTGAAGTGGCTAACATTTCACACTTATGTAGGTGATTCCTAAATATGTTATTCAGTAGATACACTATTTGATATACCCCGTATAAAACTTAGAAACCATTAAAAAGCCATAACACTTTATCCTTGGTACTAAACATTGTCTCATCACGAGAATGGACCAAAAACAATTTATTTGACAATGTTGAATCGTCAATAATGACTTTGTTTGAGCTCCTTGAACCTAGATTTTGGGATCTCCAATCTTCTAGGTAGAGTTAGCGCTACAATGACCTGTCCTTGACTATAGTCTGATGTCCCTCAATGATCTTCCATCTACCTCTCTAGTTAGACCTTTTGTAAATGGATTCGACATATTATCGCTTAACTTCACACAGTCCATTATGATAATTCCCCTAGAGAGTAGTAATGCTCTCAGCTTTTTCTATTGCTGCTTGACCATCGCAATATATCCATATAGGTGGGAATTTGGGCTAAGATTGAATCGGAGCAATTCAACCTCTTCATCGGCCTTGTCTAAGTCTATAAACTCAACCTTCATTGTAGAATGGAAATGCACATTTGTTTGGACGATTTTCAAGACACTGCTCCTTCAGATTGTAAAAATTATCCACTTGTGAATTTAGTATATATTTATCCGACGATCCAATTTGCATCACTATACCCCTCAATAACCGCATGATATTTATTATAGTGAAATGCATAGTCATGGAAATATTTCGAATACCGCAAAACTCATTTTTATAATCATGACAGTTTAGTGCAAACTTTCTTATGTCGCAGATTAATACGTCTCAACTTTTTATTGCATATCAAATCATTTACTACACTTAATATAGCAATAGTATATTATAACAACAACTGGAATTATTGGTAGTTGTGGCCACAGCCTTTTAATATATAACACATTTCGCAACCATTCCACTTTTTACTAGTATTTTGTATGTTATTTATTCATATTCCATAAATAGAATACATGTCTATACGATATGCAAATTATAGCATCTTCATTCATGAAGCAAATCCAACTCACTATGGATTTTCATCATTTTTATCGGTTGGTTCCCTATATTATAGACAATTTATTAATACATTTGTTCATAAATGGTCATGTCCGTACAAGAACATACAGACGTATCTTTTCATAAAAAGTCACAATTTCGAAATGACATCCTTTTATAAAATAACTAACCAATATAAATTTTCAAAAAAGAAAACAAACTTTCGAGAAAGGCACGTGACCAACTCCCGAATTAGTTGTTTCATCGACTATTCTTCACTAAGGCTAAACAAGCATTGAATTTACTAACTACCATATCACAGTTATTCTAAATAATACAGACATTACGCCTAACATTAGTTTTTGCCATGCATAAGCTAAACACTCCTGTATTTCAAATATTTCATGTGCCTTTTCTATTATTTCAAACAATGACTAAATAATTTGATGTATCTTTAATTTAAATACATTTGTTATACTCGTTAATATGAAACCATTTGATAATATTATTTGGTCAAATTTCACATACCATTATTTTGGATACTTATTTCAATCTGTAAAAAGACTTAACAAGTCGACATAAATTCTTCTCTTTTTTAGGAGCCACAAATCCTTCAGGTTGTTTCTATATAAATTTCGTCCTCCAGAACTCCATTTAAGAAGGTTGTATTCACATTCATCTGATGTATTTCAAGGTCATATACAGTGGCTAATGCTATTAACACCCCAATAAATATAATCCTTATTACCAATGAGTAAGTGTCAAAGCAATCAATACATTCTCGTTGTCTAAACTCTTTGACAGCTAACCTTGACATATATTTGTCAATAGCACCATCATCTTTCATTTTCCTTTTGAAAATCCACTTAGAATCCATAGGTTATTTCGTGGAGGAAGATCAACCAATCCCAAATATAATTCCTTATATGGATTTTATCTTACTATTGATTGTTTCTTTGCGAAGAAGACATAGCTTCTTTAAAAGTTTGAAACCATTTTCCAACAAGAATATCAGAAAGATCCAAAGGAAGTGTTTGTCCTTTGACATTTACTACATATTGGATTCACCTCATTAGGTGTATTTTCCTTTTCTTCTTCCCGAAGTCACTTATATATTTCACTAGACGACTCACATTCCTTTTAAATACGAATAAATATTCTCAAAAAATTCAGCATTATCTGATTCAATTACCATATTAATATGAATATCGGGATTTTCTGTTTTATGAACTAGAAAATGATATGCCTTACTATTTGTTGCATGTCCTATGAAAACACAATCAATAATTTCCGGTCCGTTTTTTTTATCCTCTTGGATTTAGGAACTTACATTTTAGCTAAGCACCCCTACGCTTTAAAATATATAAGTTGAGCTTCCTTCCATTCCATTTTTCATATGGAATTGATTGCGTCTTGCTATGGGGAACTTGATTGAGTATATTTGGTTAGCTGTAAGAATAGTCTCCCCCCCCCCCCCCTCAAGTTCTAGGTTAAATCAGAACTTATCAACAATGCATTAATCATCTCCTTTAACGTTCTATTCTTTCTTTCTGCAGTTTCATTAGATTGCAGTGACTAAGGGGCAATCGTTTGAAGAATAATACCGTATTCCAAACATATTTTCTCAAAAGGGGATTCATATTCACTTCCCCAATTACTTTGTAGAGCCAACCCCAGGAACTATTGTGTGTATCATGATACGGTCATATTAATAACTAATGAAGTTTTTAATCTTCAAATCAATCTGACATAACCAAAACTAATAAATGGTGAAGTTTTTAATCTTCACACCAAGCAGTATCTGGGAGAACCAGACCTTATAAACAGTAAATTTTTTAATCTTCAAACCATGTAATAAATAAGAGTACAAAAGCACTAAGATTTTAATCTCCAAAACGGATAGAAATTCACTTAGACATTACTCCGTTTAATGAATAGAAAGTCGTAAATACTTTAATCTTAATGGGTAGAAAATCACGAATATTTTAGTTTCAAAGCAGAAGTGGAAAATCATGAAGATTTTATTCTCTAGAACAAGGGTAGAAAATCACAAGTATTTTAATTTTCTTTTCAAATGGCTTTCCAACTAAACCATTATAACCCCTAAATATTTCAACTGTTTGGTATATATTCTTATCAAACATACATATGTATATCTTTATTGAATCCGACATGATATACATACAAAGTATCATCTTCACGATCTCAAAATAATTTTCAAGTATTAGTGTAAGCCTAAAATCATTTCTTACCTCACTTGAAATAATGTTTCTCAGTTTACTTGAAATAATGTTTCTCAGTTTACATATGCATTTAAATTAAAATTATATGCCACCCAATGTTAATTCATTTGGCAAAGGGAGTAATAAATATAATCTGTAACACATGCCATTCCTTACCCAGGCATGCATTTTTATTATTATTTTAAAAAAATTATCACAGAAGCAATTTATTCACTATGAAAAAGATACCCATGAGAACCCACGCATATGCTATAGGAAAAAGAAGTCATTTTTAACTTCCACAGGTTAGGAAAGCCACTTGCATCGGACGAAGGCCTTTTCCAAACTCCCATTTGTTCCACACCATGGCAATTAATTTCTCATTACCAACAATCTTTATTTATTTGAAAAAAAAAAATACAACAATGTAGAAAAGAGGGGAAAAGTTTTTTAGCTAAGCCTCTAAATTTATAGACAACGAAAGGGTGAAATGAAGACATACAATTCAAAAGGTGCCTCTTTCATTTTCCATTTACACCCATTCACAAAACCTAATAGAAACACCACAACCTTTATGACAAGCAAACATATAGTTGCAAGGCACAGCCCACAGTGATGGTTTAACACAGAGGCCAGAGCCACAGTATGATCCGGAGACAAGTTCGGTTCACACACTAGACATGAAAGTTGCGATTTCACATACGCAATATCCTATTGGATTTATGAAGTTCTGCCTTGACAACGATAAACGACAGCTGCTATCTTTTCCATCAAATTTCCTTGCAGTGACATTTTTCACCAAATTTTTGGCTCCGACAACACAAGCAATTCGGGAACTAGTGACACTTCCAAGCAACAGTTGCTGAAACTTAAGAGCTATCAGTGTATCTTCTGGAATGGAAATATAGCAGAATTGCACAACCATCTTTATCTATAGTTCTTTCTGTCTGCTATCTCCTGCAACATTACGTGCTGCCTGGGCCTGAATGGCACACAGTCTGAGCAGATCCTTTAGTTTATCTACTAACTCTAGGAATGTTGGGCGTAGTTGTGGCTCACTGAGGCGGACAAATCAAAGAAGTTGCATATCAGTTAAATTATATGCCTAATAATGTTCAAACAAAAGTGATTTAGAAGAAAGATACATTGATCTTGCAGTCAAGGTGCTTAATGATTTAGCCAGTGAACCAAATTTGTTGCAGCCAGTAGTTTTGATGTGTCACCTCTAAAACATAAATTAACTAGAACTCTGTCTTTTCAACAAATGATGTACCACATTAAGCAAATAAAGCCTTCCGGTTTACAGACATCACATATGAATTATTTTTGTGGAAGAGCTTCACTCAGGTTATATATTTTCAAGTTATTCCATTTTATTTTCCCCAATCATGATGAAAAATCTCTATATGTTTGGATGTTGTGGCAGTACAGCTTGTCAAGGACACAAAACTCGAGTATAAAGAGGGCAATAACTATTTTCTTAAAAAGCCTATTTGCTTCAATTGACCAAATCGTAATGGCGACAAGAATAAGATACAAACCTATGCCAACAGCTCTCTATAACAGAAGCCCACTGTGGATTAACATCCTTCGGGATATCTAGCCGCTGATTCATGAATCCTACTGCTCCGATCACCTGTAGTGACTCCAAATAATTGTTCTCAGATGCTCAACTATAAGAATACACTTCCTTTCAACTTTTCATCTTTGAGCTATTCTTCTTGTAGGGGGTGGGGTGTTCCCAATCTGGCCCAAACAAGGGAATTGTATGGTATGTAATCCAAGTGAAGTTTCAGAGAGAAGATGACGATACCTGCATCGAGTTGAGGTTATCCCAAGGAATCTTTTCCGTGGCAAGTTCCCATAGTATCACACCGAAACTGTATATATCAGCCCTGGTTGCACATCCATTTAAGAAACAATATCATTATTTACTCAGGAATCTTCATGAAATTCATCACTATCATGGAAAATATTTAAACTCTTATTGTTGGCATACTTCTCATCTGAAGGTTCATTGCGAAGAACTTCTGGAGCCATCCATTGTGGCTGCAAGAGAAATGAAGCTTGACATAAAGTCAGCCAAGGCACTTGAATTTCGAATATGCATGTGAATTAAAGTAGATAATATATATGCTAAGAAAAAGAGGTCCTCAGTCAAGTTGAATACCGTTCCTTTCCCACTCTTTGTTGTTAGATATGTCTCGTGCTTAAGACGTGACAGACCAAAGTCCCCAACCTATACATACTTCCATAGTGAGAACCTCAATACAAATAGAACCTCTAAGTGACAGAGGTTTAGGAGTCTGGCAAGGAAAATCAGCAGTAAAATTATAGTGTAACCTTAACGGTCCAATTCTTGTCCACGAGAAGATTCGAAGACTTCAGATCCCGATGAACTATAGGTGGGTTGAAATGATGAAGATAGTTCATGCCACGAGCCTGAAGAAACAGCATAAAGAAACACATTACAGTCGAATAACATGATTTACCATGGTAATGCCAAATTCCAGTTGATCTAGAAGAAAAGAAAGCACAATCTTACAGTCAGAAGATCTTGAAGAGGAAAAATAAAAATGATGCTTTTTCCAGAAGAAATAATGGATGCTACTCATGATAATATGAAATGTTCTAGGTATTACAGATTTCATAGGAACTCACTATATCTAAAGCCATGTGAATACGCCGTCTCCATTCTAGTTTGGATGCATTCCTCTGTAGTAACCTAAACAAACTTCCTCTGCATAAATGGTTTGTAAATTATATGATATCATCATAATAATAGAGACATGACAAAAAATACAAGCTTAACAAATTGGTTTTAAGAACTGAAATTGACCGTGGCAGGAACTCTGTGACAATGCAGAGGTGTTGAGATGAAGTTACCGCACCCATGAAAAGAAGAATATTTGGATGTCGGAGACGTTTCATCAGTGAAACCTAAGATTAGCAAGCATAATATCTCTTAGAAATGCTTGCTGATCAAGAATAACCATAGAAAACCAATCACCATTATTTAATATGAAACTGAACAGAATATGTTATATCTCGCACAAAACCCTTCTATAAGGACATATTTGGAAGAATCTTTCAGATGATTATATGCAAATATCACATGAAATGAAAAGATAAAGTGCTTTATTATAATAACGCTTTTCCTAACAGGAATCCTCTAATACAATACTAGTCAGCACCTAACCAGAAAGTGAAAGCAGGAATCCAGCTGAAAAGTAATCAAAACAAAAAGGAGAACTATAGAACCATGGTAGTTTTATTTGAGATCTTCACAGAAGCTTGGACATGAGCAAGAGAAGTATTTCCAAGCAGAGATCTTCTAGTACTTTTCAAAGTGAGTGGTTAAGGCATGGAACCACACAGCTGATGAGGAGTGTGTAAAGCGACAGCTTAAGAATATTAATTCACTATTAGCATTAGATATGTTAGTTTGATTAAGTGGCTTTTCAAACAAATTCTACAACTTACTAAAATTCAACTAGTACCTTTACTGTTTTTATCTACGGTTATCTAGAGTCATACGTTTAGGTCCATCATACAAGAAAATACAAATCTGAAACACAATAATGAGGAAGAGAACAACTGTGCTCGGGGTTATGAAAAGTTCTATTCAGTATTCATTCTACTCTTACCAATTGAGAGCCCATAATACTCAATAATAACTGTGATATAGCTTAAGTGCTATGAAAAGGGCAGCCCGGTATACTAAGCTCCCGTTATGCGCGCGGTCCGGAGAAGGGCCGGACCACAAGAGTCTATTGTACGCAGCCTTACCCTGCATTTCTGCAAAAGGCTGTTTCCACGGCTTGAACCCGTGACCTCCTGATCACATGGCAGCAACTTTACCAGTTACGCCAAATGCCAAATGCCAAATGCCAAATGCTATAGAAAAACAATTTTCAATATGGAAACAAGTAAAAGCTTTTCACAATTTATTCATGAGAAACATACTGACCTCCTGTCTAAAGGAATATATGACATCATCAGAATATTCTTGCTTGGAAAATACTTTAACCGCAACATCCTGCAAAACAAAGACATCACTTTACAAAAGTGAAGCAGCACAATCACTTCTTACTGGCTGTTCCACTCCTTAAAAGTAACCAGTTAATCTAGAACTCAAATGACAGTCATTAGAAAATGAGAAGTGACATGTCAAACACTGTTCAAATACTGGGTTAAAGAAACTTAAAGTTTTAAACATTAAATTGAAATGGAGCGTATAATGAGAAAAAGCAGCTAGAGTTTAGTCGTTTGTTGCCTTTTTTTGGGGGACAAGTGTAAGGTCCTGTCAACTTCATAACTAAAACACGCAATATTTGATAACAAGACATTTCATCATGCCGCAGTATGTTTGAAAAAACTTAAACAGAGCTTCTTAGGACATTCTCTATGAATGGAATTTCACAAAAGAGCCAGAGAACGTACTGATCCGAACCACATCCCATGATAAACAGTCCCACAAGAACCTAGTGAAATATAAACGAAGTAAACGTGAGAATGATGAAACAGAAAACATGATAAACTCTAATAGAATGATAAAACACATAAATCTGATAGCTGTAACACAAGAAGGGAATCTTCATTGTGAAATTAGTGTGTAAGCTTTGCAAATATGCATAAAAGTAATTAGTGCAACATTTAGTCCAAGCTTCTGATATTTGGCTGAACATCTAAAAGTACTGTAAAACAGAAAGTGATAGCATCATACATGCTTGCTAATGCCCTAACGAGAGAAAAAGGTCTGCACAACTGATAGACGTATCTCTGAAAATTTAACCAGTAAACAAGAATTTGACGTACCCTGTCCAATATGTTCTCCAATTGTCAAGTCCTCCCACAAGATTTCAAAGTCCAAGCAGTCAGTATCAGTATCCACTTTATTACCAGCAGTACTACTGGTGCTATCGCTACTACTAGCACTGCTAGTGTTATTAACATTAAATGATGATGACCAGGATCCCCAAGCCTCATTGGTCGTCGTACGGTTACTTTCAATAACCTGATCATCTGATGTTGATACTGCATTACAACTCTTGCAATGATTCCACTCATTATCTTGGTCGTTGTTTAGCCAGGGCCAAACAGAGCGTGTAGTCTTTGCCTCTAACACTTCCCGCTCATTGCCTTTCCATCGCCATGATAAGTTGTTCTTAACCATCCATGCCTCTGCCTTTGAAGTTATAATCTTAGAAATCCCAGGTTTTCCCTCACTCTCATCCCCCGAGTCTCTTGAGGGTTTTTCTGGAGAGTGCTCAATATTGGAGAATACCTCAAATGGAGAAACATGAACATCTCCCCTGGGTGTTCTCGCTCCACTTGGATTTGCATCTTCCCCGTGATCTGATAGAGCAGCGTCAGAAAAAGCATGATCAGAGTGGTGACCATATCCACTTCCACCTTCCCCAAGAACGCTGCCCTCTCTAGTTTTCATTTTTGACTTAACCTTGTTGCTCACCTTTGAAGCCTATTTGATGTTTCCATCATGTTAGCACACGCCCACCTCATACAAACAAGAAAAAACAAAAGCAAAAATAGAAAAAGAAAGCATGCCAAACAACTCCACCTCATACAAACAAGAAAAAACAAAAGCAAAAATAGAAAAAGAAAGCATGCCAAACAACTCGATACTAACCAAACTCGATATTTTGGAGGCAATGACAACTTGCAGAGGTTGTTGTGGATTAAGTCCAAGTCTCGCAGAAGCAACGCTTCTAGGCCTACCAGAACTTTTATCAGCTTCGATATGCTTCTCCTCTGTATATGCTTCTCGAAATGGCCTCACGTCACTTGATACGCAAATAATACCAACAAATGTACCATCATCATCATAAAGAGGGGTATCTGTTGCTACGATTAAAAATCTGTCCCCTCGCTTATTCCTCACAGGAAATTGTCCAGTCCAATTCTCACCCTTTGCCACTCGGTATAAAATGATTTTTGCCACAGCATGATCCTTAGTATCTGTTATTAGCTCAAGAAGATTCCGCCCAAGAGCTTCGGCAGCTGAATAACCATATAGTTGTTCAGCACTTCGATTCCTGCACAGCAATTACAACCCAATTTCGCAAAGGAAGTAAATTCTGTAGTCCCAGTTTGTTCCTACATTTTTAAGATTCAACAACTACGCATCTATCCCAACTAGTTGTGGTCGTCCACATGAATCCTCAATTTCCATTACACTCCATTAGGACTAGTTTATTTCCTATACTCAATAGTTCATTTTTAAAGACGTATTGGCGTTCTCTGATAATGTAACGATCCAACCGGTAGTTTTGAGTATTAGAACCTCATTTTCTTATTTGATGCTTCTCGTAGGTTCATTTGATGTTATATGACTTGTGGGATAGATGGTTTGGTTTTCGTGGGATTCGGTAGTGATTTGGACACTTAGTTTCATTTTGAAAGCCTTAAGTTGTAAGAGCTGACCAAGGTTTGACTTTTGCATGAACGATCTCGGATTGGTGATTTAAATGTTCCAATAAGTTTATATTGTGATTTTGGACTTGGGCATATGTTTGGATTCGGTTTTCGATATTCCGAAAAGATTTTGGCTCTATTCACCGAAAGTTTGGCAATTTGAAGAATTAAAGAGCTCTTAAGTTTGACCGATAGTTGACTTTAGCGTTATCGGATTCCGATTTCATTTTACTGAATGGAACTTGTATGCAAAGTTTGGTTGCGATTCGAAATGACTAAGTATGAATCAGAAGCTTGGTTGGAAGTTTAGAAGCTTATGAACTTAAGAGAGTTCAATGTGTGATTTGGCCTTTGATTTATAGATGTGATGGTTCTATATGTGGTTTGAGGCCTTGGATAGATTCGGGTAGTGTTTATGGACTTGTTGGTATAATTGGACGAGATCTCGGAGACTCAGATAAGTTACGGACCACCTGGAGCATGTTTGGGGTTGGCAGATTTTTAGGTGTTCATCGCGTTAGCGAGGGGTGTCCCGCGTTTGCGATGAAGGATTTGGGCTGGGAGCTATTGTGCTCTGCGTTTGCGAAGGGGTGCTCGAGTGCGCAAATGGAGGTCACTGAGGCATCGCGTTCGTGAAGGTTCAATCGCGTTAACATAGGGGAGTCAGGTGAAGCTTCGCGATCGCGGGGGTCTTCCCACGATCACAGTAGGTGAATTTTGGGGAGGCAATTTGTGCTTCGCGAACGCGAGGATTGTGTTACGTTCGCGGAGGGTAGTGCTGGCAGGGGCATTTTAAGTCTAAATTCCGGGATTTTGCCCATTCTACATATTTTTGAGTTTTGGAGAACGACATGAGGAGATTTTCAAAAGAGATTTCACTACTATCTTGGAGGTAAGTAATCTAAGAGGGTGTTTGGATTGGCTTATTTTAAGTGCCTATTGACTTTTAAGCACTTTTTTAGTCTGTGCGGTGCTTGACAATAATAAAAAATGCTTAAAAGCACTTACTTTTAGGCATAAAAAGTACAAAAATAAGTCAAAATCCAAAAGTTAGATATTACCAACTTATGGCTTTTGACTTTTAGCTTAAAAACTACTTTTTATAAGCCTATTCAAACAACCTCTAAACTTAGATTTGATCATATATCTTGATTCCCCGTGATTTTTGTACCTAAAACATGAAATTTCAAAGTGAAACTTCTAGTTTTATCTGCAACTTAAGGGAGTATAATTTTGAGGATTTGGACATCAATTAGATTTAAGCCGGTTGGAGGTAATTTCTTAAGGAAAGGCGAATGGTGATTTTGGAGGATTGATTTGGCTCCCAAAGGTAAGTATATTGCCTAGACTTGGCTAGAAAGAATCTACCTTAGGAGATTGGCCTTATTTGAGTAATTGCTATATATTGGGGGTGTTGTATGTACGTGGTAACAAGCGTATATGCAAGTGCTATGGACTATTCATACTCGGGGTTAGACTACTTTATGCTTTGGATTTATATTCTATACTATTTATGACTTGGTGTTATCCTTGTGTGATAGTGTGGGCTCTCTCAATTATGCTAGAAGCCATGTCATAGGCCTTTGTTACCCTGTTAACTGTTAGATAGTTATGTAAATAAGATGAATCAGTCCTAGTCCCATATAGAATAGGAGTAGGACATGTATTGTATAAATAGGGCTCATTGTATTATAATTGAATAGTATATCAATAATATATTTTTCTCTCATGCTTTCTAGTATTAGAGCATTTGTGAGAAAAAATCGATGCTCGTCATTCCAACGTAATCGGAAAGAAAGAACTAAGTCATCATGCAATTTTTCCGGTGGCCTACGGGCGGTCCATGTGAGGTATTTTTTATCGGTGTTGTGCAAAAACCAACATCACTCCGAGATAGATCACCCTCTGGTGACCAAGACCAACCCCAGAAAATTTCTCCAGCAAAGACCTGCTACACACCAGCAAGAAAGATTTTCCAAGCGACGGTTTCGATTCATGCGTCGGCGCCTAAGCCGCTTTCCGGGCATTTTTACGCAAAGCTTGTACAGGACAGTTTGCTCACCCTTCAATTCCGAATCTATCCATCCAATTTAAACAAAATTCCGACCACTTCTCTAATTTTCTGGCGTAAACAGTGTTTTTTCTGTTGTGAACAGTATTCGCCTAGATATTTCTTCAGTTTTCCCGCGGAGCTATTGATTTCCACAATTTCAAGTGAACAACTTGATTTCCAACTCAATCTAACCTTTAAAAAAAAAGTCTCCAGCTTAACTTGTTCTGGTTTGGCATTCCAAGGTTAATCATACAACTTTTAGTTTGAGAAATTGGTTGTAGCAAATGGGATCCAATATTATGAATAGTTTAGATGGTTTCTCTACTGAATTATATTGAGTTCCTTCATTACAAAGAATGTAAACAAACATCTTTAGAGATAGCTTTGTTGTTCTAATAGGAAATAGTGTGACTTGTATCTCCCAATTGTCATCACTCGATTCTTCGGTCAGTGATTCATGTGCATCTGATCATATTTCTAGTAACAAATCTATTTTCACTAATATTTCATATTCTCAATCTCTTCCAACAGTCACAATGGCCAACGGGTCTCAAACCATGACAACTGGAATATGACTTTGTTTCCTTCCTTACCTTTAGATTCAGTTCTTTATGTTCCCAATAGTCCTTTTAATCTCATAGTTGTTAGTCGCTTCGCCAAATCACTTAAATGCTCTATTTTATTTCTTGATGGCCTTGTTTTTATACAGGGACGTAGTACATAGCAGATTATTGGTACCAGGAGTGAACCAAATGGACTTTATTACCTTGTTCTTGCAAAATCACATGGACTCACATCGTGTCTTCCTTCAACAACTTGTCTGATTTACCAGGTTTATTACATAAATGGTTGGGACATCCCAGTTTGCCAAAACTTTAGAAAATGATACATGGTTTATCTCACTTGTCCACTCTACTGTGTAAGTCATGCTAGCATGGTAAGCATACTCGCTCCCATTTCCCTCGGCGTCCTGATAATCGAGCAGTGTCACCTATCACTTTAGTCCATTCAGATATTTGGCGTCCTAGTCGGATCAGCTCTACCTTGGGATTCCGCTACTTTGTCTGTTTATTAATGATTATTCCATGTGCACTTGGATATTTTTGATGAAAAATTAATCTGAGTTGTTTTCTATTTTCCAGACCTTCCACACTGAAATTCATAATTAATTTGGTGTTTTTATCCGCACATTTCGTAGTGATAATGCCCTAGACTATTTTCTTCTTCATTTCAGCAGTTTATGAACTCTTATGGAATCATTCATCAAACATCTTGTCCATACACATCTCAACAAAATGGGGTAGCTGAAAAAAAAAGAACACACATTTCATTGAAACTGCTCGTACCCTACTCATACAATCTCATCTTCCGTTGCGTTTTTAAGGGATGCAATTCTCACATCTTGATATCTATTAATCGTATGTCATCCTTAGCTATCCAGAATCAAGTTACATTCTCTGTCTTGTTTCCCCGCTCACCTCTGTTCTCTCTTCCACCTCGTGTCTTTGGGAGCACGTGTTTTGTTCAAAACCTTATTTCCAAGATAAGTTAGCTCCCCGTGCTCTTAAGTGCTCATCTCTGGGTTACTCAAGAACGCAAAAGGAATCTCAATGTTATCTCCCGTTCATCTTCCTCCATAACTCCAGCTCCGACACCTACAACTCTAGTTCCAGCTCCACCACCTATAGCTCCAGTTCATCACCTAGTCCAGTTTAACCTTCTACAGCTCCACCACTCCTACCTTATCATCGTTGTTCGCGCCCAGCATCAAGCCTAGCTAATTCACGTCCTGCACCTAACCTAGCTCCTACTGCGGACTTGTATGGTCCACACTTAATCCTAATCCTCATTATGTCGGTTTAAGTTATCATCATCTATCATCACCCCATTATGCGTTTGTTTCATCTTTGTCATCAGTTTCCATCCCTAAATCTACAGGTGAAACACTGTCTAATCCAGGAAGGCGACGGGCTATAATTGATAAGATGTCTGCTTTACATACGCGTGGTACTTGGGAACTTGTTCCTCTTCCTTCGGGTATATCTATTGTTGGTTGTCATTGAGTGTATGCAGTCAAAGTTGGTCCAGCTGTCCAGGTTGATCGACTTAAGGGTCGCCTTGTTGCCAAAGGGTATACTAACATATTTGGGCTTGATTACAGTTGTACTTTCTCTCTTTTTGATGAAGTAATGTGTTGTATTAAAGGCATCAAGAAGATGCAAAAGGTTACAATAGAAAACTTGGTTAACTCATTAGGACAAAAAAATTATTCTAGAGCCTTTAGTTAACCAAGTGCAAAAAACAGTGGTTACTAAATCATTGAGAGAGGGCTAATGAAGTCTAAGAGGGGAATAATATCATTTACAGGGGAGAGGTTACTCCAAAAGACTCATTAGACATTTAGACATCAGGTGGCCGTTGGAAGTTGAAATGCCATAAAAACATCTACGATTCCTCTCTAGCCATAGACACCAAAAAATACAAGATGGGATCATTTGCCAGATCTTTTTGATGGATCTATCAACTTCCCAAAGGCTCCAACTAAGTACTGCATCCCTCATGTTATGTGGCACTGTTCGGCTGATACCAAAAAGTGCTAAGAACATGTTCCAAAGATCTGATGCCATTGTACAATGAAGAAACAAGTGCTTAACCGACTCAGAGTTGAGCTTGCACATGTAGCACCTATTTGCCAACTGAAAATTCCTTCTACTAAGGTTATCCTAGGTCAGAATAGCTTCATAGAGGGTTGTCCAAGAGAAGCACTTGACTTTTGTGGGCAGTTTTGTTTTCATATTAGCTTCCATGGCCAAAGCTCAATCATATCATTGGATGCACTTAGTTTGTTATAACCAGCCTTCACAGGGTAGTTACCTTTTTCAGAGTTGCCCCACCTTAAACTGTCTGAGGCTTGAGAATTCCCTGGATGAGAGTCTTTCAGAGTTTAATGTCGTTTCCATCCCCAACCTTATAGGACACTTCTTGAAATAATACTTCTTGCAGGTTGTTTATATGCTTCCACGAGCCAACTCCATGTGGGGCTCTGTTTTGCTTGGTGCACCACCTGTCTTGCACCTCATAGTTTGCATTAACCACCTCTTTCCATGTGCTTGTTGATTCTTGAGCATATCTCCGCGACCATCTCATGAGCGACTCTTGTTATACTTGGCCAAATCTCTGATTCGTAGACCACCTTGATTTTTTGGCATGATCACTTTTGGCCACTTCACTAGATGGAATTTATGGCCTTCACTGTTTCCCTCCAATAGAAATGATCTCCTAATTTTGTCCAATTGTTCCTGCACCTTGCTTGGCATGGGAAAAAGGATAAAATGTAGGTGGGGATACTGTCTATAACACTATTGATTAGAGTCAGTCGACCTCCCATAGATAGATACTGCATTTTTCATGTTGCCAATTTTTTCTCCACTCTCTCAATTACTCTATTCCATATCTTTGTTGCCTTGTACTTAGCTCCTAGAGGAAGGCCTAAGTAGGTTGTGGGAAGGGAGCCTATATTGCAGCCCATTAAGTTAGCTAGCTCCTCCAAATTTAGAACTTCCTTCATGGGGTAAATCATGCTCTTCAACATATTAATGTGCAGCCCTGAGATTGCTTCGAATGTCAAGCTGAAGAATTGCACCTGAGATCTCTGCCCCACAAAAGATTAAGGTGTCATCTGCGTAGAGTAAGTGAGTAATTGTTTAGGAATGCACTTTGCTCTCCAAAAACCAGCTTCCAAATTACTATCTTCAGTATTTCAGCTAGAGTTTTGGCAACAATTTTGTAGATGCTTCCATTGAGACTGATAGGTCTAAAATTTCTGAGTTCTGTTGCACCTTTCTTTTTGGGGATGAGAGCAATGAAAGAGGCATTGCATGACCTAACCATGAAGCAATATTGATAGAAGTGAGAAAGAGCCCCCATAATTTCAGCTTTGATGAATGCCCATATTTTTTGGTAGAAAGCCATGGTGAATCCATCTAAACCTCAGCTTTTATCAGGTGCTTACTGCCAGCAGTTCTTCCTACTCAAATAGTCTTTCAAACCATACTTTTTCAGCTGGTGATAAGCTGGCCAAACCTGCAAAGGTCACAGAAGGCCTCCATTGCTCATTCTCAGAGTACAAATCATGATAGAATCTTAATATTTTATCTTTGATTTCATCACTGTCTTCAGTCAAATCAGCCTCAATCAATAACTTGTCAATAAAATTGTTTCTCCTATGAGAGTTGGCCATTTTTTGAAAAACTTTTGTATTCTTGTCTCCTTCTTTGAGCCACAAGCACCTAGATTTTTGTCTTCATGACAACTCTTCTGCTTTTGCCAGCTTTTTTAAAACGAGCTTTATATGCATTGATAGTTCCTTTTTAGTCTGAGTCATGAATCTATTTTCTAAAGTTTGTTCCAGCATAGTTAGCTCCTCCAGAAGCTTGTTTTTTGAGCTTCCAACTGACCAAAGGTTGTTCTATTCCAATTTGTGAGGTCTTTTTCCAGCCTTCTCAGTTTTTGCACCTGTATGAAGTCAGGATTGCCCCTAATAGAGTAGTTGTTCCACCATTTTTCAATTTTGTTCATGAAACCTTCAACTTGAAACTACATGTTTTCAAATTTGAAGTAGGAGAGATTTGCTTGCCAATCACCACATTCCAACAGGAGAGGCCTATGGTCATGATTCAACTCTTGGCAAGGCCATGGGTCCAAAAGAGGTCCAATTGCTCGCCACTTCACTGAAGCCCCTTTTGATGGGGAGGAAGATTCAAGCTTATATCTATAGAGTTTACCAAAATAACAACAACTATGACATGTATCTTAGAATTGAAGTTTCGGTAGGGGAAAGGAAAAAGGCAACTATCATCCCATAGGTAGACCATAACAAAGGCTGGGGAGATATATCAAGGAAAATTCTACACTTTCTCGGGGAAGCATCAAATTACAAATTCAAGGAATTCTCAGATTTGCAAAAAAGGCCTTTCAAAGTTGCTGTGATAATCTCGAGTTATGGCCTTTACAATAGGTGGAAGACAGAACCTCAAGAGGAACAAAAGATTTCCTAGCAAAATGCTTAGTTGGTTGCTTCAATGACCCCTTTAATTCAAGTCCCAATTCAGAAGTTATACGGAAATGGTTTCTCTAAAGGTGGAAAGTGACAGTTGGCCTTAGAATCACCCCTATTGCACACAACACATTCGTATTTGTATTACCCACAAAATAAGAAGCTGCTAGAGTCAAAGCTGGGGACTGGTACCAGAACGATAGACGATTATCCCTAGAATGGTGGTCGCCGGAATATGGGTCGTCCTCGATGGAAAATGAAGCTGGACAAAGGTGGGTCAAAGCTTTTGGCATCCCTTTGCATGGCTGGACAATAGACTATTTTCGTCAAATAGGAGAGCTCTGTGGAGGCTATGTCGAGATAGATGAAGATACTAAACATAGAACTCACTTTTACTAGGCAAGAATTTGTGTTCAAAACAAAGTTCAAGCTACTCCCAAGAAACTGGATCTGTTGTTAGATGGCAGGAGATTTAAAATCTCAATTCTAGATGATCAATTAACAAGAATCGTGATGGATGGTGAAGATAGAACGACTCAATTAAAAGGGAGAAGGGTGGAACCGCCGGCGGCGGCAGCCTGCTCGAGCCAATCGAAAAAGATAGTAGAGAACCCAATGGTTAATGACACCTCTTCCGCTTTTGCCAGCTTTTCTAAATCGAGCTTTATATGCATTGATAGTTCCTTTTTAGTCTGAGCCATGAGTCTATTTTCTAAAGTTTGTTCCAGCATAGTTAGCTCCTCCAGAAGCTTGTTTCTTTGAGCTTCCAACTGACCAAAGGTTTTGTGATGTCTTTTTCCAGCCTTCTCAGTTTTTGCACCTGTATGAAGTCAGGATTGCCTCTAATAGAGTAGTTGTTCCACCATTTTTCAATTTTGTTCATGAAACCTTCAACTTGAAACTACATGTTTTCAAATTTGAAGTAGGAGAGATTTGCTTGCCAATCATCACATTCCAATAGGAGAGGCCTATGGTCATGATTCAACTCTTCGCAAGGCCATGGGTCTAAAAGAGGTCCAATTGCTCGCCACTTCACTGAAGACCCTTTTGATGGGGAGGAAGATTCAAGCTTATATCTATAGAGTTTACCAAAATAATAACAACTCTGACATGTATCTTAGAATTGAAGTTTGGGTAGGGGAAAGGAAAAAGGCAATTATCATCCCATAGGTAGCCCATAACAAAGGCTGGTGAGATATATCAAGGAAAATTCTACATTTTCTCGGGGAAGCATCAAATTACAAATTCAAGGAATTCTCAGATTTGCAAAAAAGGCCTTTCAAAGTTGCTGCGAAAATCTCGAGTTATGGCCTTTACAACAGGTGGAAGACAGAACCTCAAGAGGATCAAAAGATTTCCTAGCAAAATGCTTAGTTGGTTGCTTCAATGACCCCTTTAATTCAAGTCCCAATTCAGAAGTTATACGGAAATGGTTTCTCTGAAGGTAGAAAGTGACGGTTGGCCTTAGAATCACCCCTATTGCACACAACAAATTCCTATTTGTATTACCCTCAAAACAAGAAGCTGCTAGAGTCAAAGCTGGGGACTGCTACCAGAACGATAGACGACTATCCCTAGAATGTCGCTGGAATATGGGTCGTCCTCGATGGAAAATGAAGCTGGACAAAGGTGGGTCAAAGCTTTTGGCATCCCTTTGCATGGCTGGACAATAGACTCTTTTTGTCAAATAGGAGAGCTCTGTGGAGGCTATGTCGAGATAGATGAAGATACTAAACATAGAACTCACTTTTACTAGGCAAGAATTTGTGTTCAAAACAAAGTTCAAGCTACTCCCAAGAAACTGGATCTGTTGTTAGATGGCAGGAGATTTAAAATCTCAATTCTAGATGATCAATTAACAAGAATCGTGATGGATGGTGAAGATAGAATGACTCAATTAAAAGGGAGAAGGGTGGAACCACCGCCGGGGGCAGCCTGCTCGAGCCAATCGAAAAATAGTGGAGAACCCAATGGTTAATAACCCAACGGTTTATACAAAGCTGCATAGGATACTGCGCTTCTTTAATTCAAATGGGGTTCACAAGAACTCTTTGTGTTTTACGCCGAGTGGGCCAGCCCAAATTAAAGAACTCAATTTTAGCAAAGAGGCTGCAAATGGATTGGGCCATAAAATAGACCAAGTCTATTACAAAAGAGGCCCAAAAACCAAATTATCATGTTGATTTGAATGACAAATGGTCATATTTTTAGTTCCCTCATATATGATCAATTACCAAGAAGTGTTAAGTTGTCTAAACTATGGTAATCTCATAAGCGTTCAATTCTTTTCATCCTTACAGGCTTGTGGCAATGATTCTGTGTGTCAAGTAGTGTTAAGAGTGTAATTTTAAGTTTTGTGTATTTTGAAACCCATCTAACATACAAGGTGCCAAAGTATTCTTATTCTGGATAGACAGATTTTCCCTACACTCTAGAAAATGAGTAGTTAAAGTACTTGAGTATTCCTCCTTAATGGTTCATATTTTAAAGATTACCATAACCACACGAGGCTTACTGCATTTGTTCACATACCCATCTCAAGTTTTCCTCGTCTATCTGGATTTGGCTTGTGAAGTTTCTACCACGTTCTATCCATACGAACCATCTGTTAGTTCCTTTGCAATCTATAATAAGCTCAAAGGATTTGTCACCTAAAATGAAGAATGATTTCCTCCCCATAGATACCGAAAAGAGGACTCACCGGAAGAGGGGATCAGAAAGAGAAAGATTCATGCGGCACAATTCCCAAGTCAAAGCTCATTTCTTTCCACTTTCTGCAAATGTTTTTTTGATAACTTCGAAAATCTCTTCTACAGTTGTACTTTCTCTCGCGTGGCTAAAATAGCATCAGTCCGCCTTTTTCTATCAATAGTTGTTGTTCGCCATTGGCCTCTCTATCAGTTGGACATTAAGAATATTTTTCTTCACGGCGACCTTGAGGATGAGGTTTATATGGAGCAACCACCTAGTTTTGTTGCTCAGGGAGAGTCTGTCTAGTGGCCTTGTATGTCGGTTGCTCTGGTTCATCTATGATCTAAAGCAGTCTCCTCGAGCCTGGTTTGGTAAATTTAGCATAGTTATACAGGAGTTTGGCATGACTCATAGTGAAGCTGATCACCTGTGTTTTATCAACGTTTTGCTTCAAATTTCGGTCACTATCTGGTGGTTGACGATATTGTTAATACCGACAATGATCAGGATGGTATTACTAAGTTGAAGAACCATCTCTTACAGCACTTTCAAACTAAGAATTTGGGCAGATTAAAGTATTTTCTAGGTATTGAGGTAGCTCAATTTAGCTCAAGTATTGTTAACTCACAACAAAAATATGTCTTACACATTCTTGAGAAGATAGGAATAACATGTTGTAGACCTGTTGAAACTCCTATAGATCTAAATTCTAAACTTCTGCCAGGGCAGGGGAGCTGCTTAGCAATCCTGCAAGATATAGGCAGATAGTTGGTAAATTGAATTACCTCAAAATATCTGATATTTCCTTTCCTGTGAGTGTTGTGAGTCAATTTAAGGATTCTCCCTGTGATTGTCATTGAAATGCAGTTATCCGCGTTCTTTGGTATATAAAATCAGCTTCGGCCAAAGGATTGTTGTTTGAGGATCGAGGCCATGAGCAGATCGTTGGATACTCAAATGTTAATTGGGCAGGATCACCCATGTCTGAATATTGTGTTTTAGTAATAAGTAATTTGGTATCTTGGAAGAGCAAGAAACAAAATGTGGTTGCTCGATCTAGTACAGAAGTAGAATATCGAGCAATGGCTATTGCAACATGTGAGCTAGTTTGGATCAAACAGTTACTCAAGGAGTTGAATTTGGTGAGATCAGCAATATGGAACTTGTGTGTGATAATCAAGGTGCTTTTCATATTGCATCAAATCCGATGTTCTACGAGAGAACTAAACATATTGAGAGTGACTGACACTTTATCAGAGAAAAGACTCTCAGGTTATATTACTACAAAATTTGTGAAGTCGAATGATCAGCTTGCTACTATTTTACCAAGTCTTTCATTGGTACTCGTATTAGTTACATACGTAACAAGCTTGGTACATATTAGTTGTATTTACCGGTTTGAGGGGGAGTGTCAGATAGTTATGTAAATAAGATGAATTAGTCCTAGTCCCACATAGAATAGGAGTAGGATATATATTATATAAAGAGGGGTTATTGTATTATCATTGAAAAGTATATCAATAATATATTTTTCTCATGTATTTTCTCACATTACCGTAAATAGCTAATTGTGACATCATGTTCTACTTGTTCTAGTCGTAGTCACACTGTTCAAATGCACATCCCTTTACATGTATCCTTCTTATGTCCATATACATCACTTATATTATTTATGGTGCTATACACACACACTCTCTCTCTATATATATATGGAAACTCTTATACGGAGTGAGGTTGAGGTACGTGAGTTGTCCGTGCAAGATGAGCATTATAGCACGTGAGTTGTCCATGCAGCGCATGGATTTGGATTGTCCCTCCAAAGTCAAGTAATCAACTATTGTACCTTGGGCCCTATGTGCGCAAGTTCGACACTTCGGTTGTTGGGATGAGTCTTATTCATGCATAAACATTATAGACTCTTACACATGGCATTTATAATTACGCTCCGTGATGCATATCATCTTTATATGCAGACTCATTGAACCAATGTGAGTTTTGATAATTTCTTATATGAAAGGAAAGGCAATCAGCAAAGATGATGAACACTAAAAAGAAGAAATAACTTCACTACAACATGTTAAACGATATTGATACTATAAAAATTAGTGTTTATAACTAAAATCTGGAATAAAAACAAGAAGACCAAAACAGAAGAGAACTGAGCAGACATACTTCCACAAATAGCAAGTACTCACCAGCAAATAACGCGAAAATTGAGATCAAATATATGGATTGATTGTCCCATTGATTGCAATATGCTCAAGTACTGTCTATCAGTAAACTTGACTGCAGCTGGACCTGCACCTCCACCATAAGGCTCACTTTTACTATTACTCTGTCTTTGCAAAGGTGACAAATGCCGGAAAGATGTGGAGCCCCTCTTCCCCAATGCATCAAAACTAGCAGCAGAACCCCTAAGGCGAGGGGGCTGTTGATGGGAAATAGAATGAGACCTTTCCCTCTCTGATCTTCTACCATCATTTGAAATCATAAGCTTAGACATCTCCTTTTTCAGCTGAGCATGCGCTGCCTCTAATTCTTGAATTTTCTTCAGCAACTCCTCTGTTGGGGCTGTTGCACCTTCACCTGAAGTTGTTGTCTCATCCATTCCCTCAAATTATGCACAAAATTTGAACAAACCCCACTTCAGATTCAGCTGAAAATTCAATCTTGATCAAACCCTCAAGATAAAATCTCTAGGAGTATCGATCCATGCCAAATTTGAAAACAAACCCACTAATTACCTATGTCTGTATAGCTGTATACCAAGACTGTTTTTTGCACATTTGCAGCTGAAAGAATCAAGAAAATGGTAACTCTAGAATCTACACACCTTCAACAAGCGACCCTTTTCAGCTCTAGAACCTACGAGTGGAGTTTATGGGTTCTCAACTTCCCACTAAACTCCTCTTGATTATTGGGTAATAGCATATAAGCAATAGCTATCGGGTTCCTTCCAAACCGAATAGTCTAGCTCAACCCTTACTTCTTTATCATTAGTGTTAGTAAAGATTGTCGTGTTTTCTCTCTCGTTTCTAAGGTTTTCGATTTTCTAAGGTTTTCGCTTTTTGTTTCTCTCTTTCTAACTGTTTCATTCACATCTTTATTCTTTTGGCCAAAATTTTACTATTTTGTAACTGTTACGAAATAATATAAAAGACAAGAACAATAATGCAAGAACAAGAACAATAGAGAGAAGAGTAGAGAGAGTTCTTCTTATTGATACTTAGAGAATGTTAGGGATGGTTTACAATGGTAGAAGACCCCTTTATTTATAGGGAGGGGATGATTTATCTACCAAGAATAGAACTCTAGAATCTCTCTAATTATAGACATTCACCTTAAATAGGAGATTTCATAACACTCCCCCTTGAATGTCTATTCAACAATGTGCCTCGGTAAAACCTTAAAACCAAAACCCAATGGGAAAAATTAAAGAAAGGAAAAAGAGTACACATGTTTGAATATGCGCCTATTGGTTGCCTCGTTAAAAACCTCGCAAGGAAAACCCAGTGGGACAAAACCTTGAAAGGGAAAAAGAGTGCAACGCGCATTAACTCCCCCTAATGAGTACATCAATTTATATCCTTGAGCATTTGCATTCCAATCTTGTGCATCATTTTCAATACGATCTTTGGTAGACGTTTGACAAATCAACCATATTGACTTGAATAAATATTCCGCACCTTGAAATCATCATTCTTGATAGGTATGAACATCTTCATATAATGTCGTGGAATAACTCTTCAATATCTCCATAGATGCATTCTCAATGCCATCATGCTTATAGTTATAGCACGATACATATGTACACAAATTGTACTAAGGATGTGGTACTTCAGGACCAAGAATTGCATATGCTTCAAGCAACTTAAATCTTTCAAGTTAAGTCATATAAGCCATATAATAGACTTTAGATGCATATCAAGTTTTCCATGTCATGCTAGACAAATAAGATATCGAAAACTGAATATACATACCTTTGACTTTATACTTTCAAGCATTTGAACTATAGGTTCAAAACTACATGTCTTTCATATGGAATCAATTCTTCTTGAATTGTATCTCTTCCATTTAGTTACTTTCTTTGGGTCAGCAAATGCGTATAGTATGCTTTGCAATATGTTGCAATTGAATTATCCCTTTATGAACTTCAGGTTCATATCATGATATTCGGGGATATACATATACAAATGATAATTCATCCCATGTAACCTTTTCTCAAGTGTTTATCATGTCTCCCCCTCATGTTAGAAAAGCTAACTTGTTTCCTCAACTTTGGAAAATCATCTTTGTGCATTATCATGTCAATATACACAGCACATTAATAAGAAGATGAAATTATTTGGTTCCTGACCCTGAACCACTTGTGAGGGGAGAATATACTCTCATATACAACGTATATCAAACTGATATATACAACTTTGTTCTCACAAGAAACGGTTTAGCTATTAAGTGGAAGCACTCAATAATTATCTTGCTAAACTTACTTTGATATAAACCAACTTATCAAGATGAACTATCTTGAGTAGAAAATCTGGAAATTATGCTCGAAGTTAGATTACTGAGCAATTTACCTCGCAAGCACCGGCCAGGCTGCGGGTCAATAACAATTGCGCATGTAACCATATCATAGATGCATCATATGTGGTATACATGGCAGGTGAATGGGCCCATATTCACCTTTGATATTTCCAGAATTTATGGGCTTCAACCCGAACTCTTTAGTTGGTCAGTTCATTAATGAGAACAAGTGATACAAGAGAATGCGTAAAGAACTTTCTAGTTCTTTATTATTCACCTATGTGAATTTGCACATCATACATAAAATGAGATGGCTAACACGAATGCTAATCTGAACAAATTATCAATATTGGTAAACTTCAAATTTACACCATGACATGTGCACTTATCAATAAACTTCAGGTATATTATGACATGGGTTTTTATACCAATAGATATCCACTTTATTGTGGCATTCTTTCTTTTGTGTAGTACAAACTGGAGAACAAAGAGGGTAGCTTTTCATATGCAAATTACCCCGCTACAAGTTGTAGTAATAGGAGATATCAAAGCATTCCTTTATTTATAGTCTCAATATAATCAATCGCTTTCGCGTGTACTTTGGAAACTGAATAAGTTTCTTTGAGACTTACTACAGCACAATACTCAATTGTGTTTCTCCAACATGGTAATAATTGGCTCTTCTAGAGCTCTCAATTAATTTTGTACTACCACAGATTCATCAACATCCATGTGGTGAATATCTTTCTTAAAGAGAAAGTTATACCATTATGGTCATGTCAAACTTATATGCAAGATATGTTTCTTGCATTATCGTTGTCCTTTAATAGTCATATTTCCAAAATACTTTGGCGTACAATAGGTACGTGACCAACGATCATTCATGCCATATATCATCTCAAACCTCCTTCTAGGGGTGAGTGTGGTATCATCTCAAACCTCCTTCTAGGGGTGAGTGTGGTATATTTAATACCAATTTCATGTTCATATTCTTCCAATAATGAATATGTATTCGTGAATCAAATGTTGTCACATTCACTTCGAGGATATGTGATTTTGTTATCCTTTTCAAATCTATAAATGCGTCAGGCATTTGATTTGCTATTCTTTGCAAATAGATAATCTTTTGTGCCTCTTTCTCACAAATAGAGGTGTGTGGATCAAGATGAGATAATGATGCATTTTTCCACAAAATTTCCCGTTTGGTTTCACCAACTTCTCCCCTAATTTTGGGAAAAGTGTCTCATCAAATTGACAGTCTGCAAATCGTGCAGTGAACAAATCTCCTGTCAATGTTTCGAGGTAGCGAATAATGGAGGGCGATTCAACCTCAACATATATTCCTAACCTTCTTTGCAGACCTATTTTGGTGCGGGATAGCGGTGCTAAAGGCACATATACTGCGCATCCAAAAATTCTTAAATGGGATATATTGGGTCCATGACCCAAAACCAATTGCAACGGGGAATATTTGTGTCAATCCGTCAGTCAGAGACGAACTAGCATTGCTGTATGTAAAATGGCGTGTCCCCAAACCGAAGTGGGCAGCCGACAAACTAAAATGCTGCATGCAAAATGGCATGAACCCAAACCAAAGTGGGCAGCCGACGAACTAGCATTGCTGCATGCAAAATGGCGTGAACCCAAACCGAAATGGGCAGCCTCGTTTTCATGAAGAATTCAAGATTATTCTCATCTATTGTCTCAATATGATATCCATTTTGAATGATATCTTTAAAACTCAACAAGTTCCTTTTAGACTTGGAGGAGAACATTGCGATTGATATCATTAAAACTCAACAAGTTCTTCTTAGACTTGGAGGAGAATATTGCATTCTCTAAGATAAACATCGTGCCTTTGGGCAGAGTTACAGTTGCTCTTCCGGAGCCTTCAATCAATTTACTTCCCATGGTTTGACATATAAAAGAAAATATACGAACATGAGAATAAACAACTTCAATTTGTTTGTGTCACATAATATTTTCAAAATCTGCTGCTAACAGTTGACTAACAAAATCAGATATGTTATCCATAATTGATTACTTTGCAGTTTGAAAATTTCAGTTTAAGCATTTTCTTCAAACAATCGATTGTTAAACACAAACAAACGATTGTTGAACATTGACAATCGATTGTTAAACACACACAATCGATTATTTGCTATTTTGAAAAACTTCAGAGCACACTGTTTTAAGACAATCGATTGTTAAGTATAGACAATCGATTGTTGGCTATTTTGAAAAATTCCAGAGCACACTGTTTTAAGACAATCGATTGTTAAGTATAGACAATCGATTGTTGGCTATTTTGAAAAATTCCAAATTACACTGTCTAATGACAATCGATTGTTAGACATAGACAATCGATTGTGGATGATTTTTGAAAAATTCCAGAACACACTGTTTTAAAGACAATCGATTGTTAATCATAGACAATCGATTGTTGACTGTTTTTGTAAAATTCCAGATCACCTTGTTTTAAAGACAATCGATTGTTGATCATTGACAATCGATTGTTTTGCAGTTTTTATGCGAAATATGAGATAACCGACTAGTTTTTCAGGTTAGTCGATTACCTCTACTGCAAAGTAAAAATATTATTGATATTTGAGCATATTGATACATTCTAAAGAACTAATACTAACATTATATCATGAACTAACTAATACGAGCTAATACTAATGGCTATTAGTTTATTCATTCACTAATACAAACAAGTAAAATAAAATCAAATAGCTCCATCTTCTTTCATCACGGATCCATCACCGATTAGGTGGTCTATCTTCCCCTCGGGTTGCTCAAAGAAGTCTGCCACATCCAAGTGGGTGATCTCAAAATTGTCGTCAGAGACAAAATTCGTTTCAGGGCGTTTACTCTTTCGAGATGCTTGATAAAGGTCAACCAAATATCATGGTATACGGCAAGCCTTTGACCAGTGCCCGTTTCCACCGCAACGATAATATATAGTTTATAAACTATTTGCTTTTGGATTCTTATCGTATCGTGCTTGTGGCAGAGTGACCAACTTCAGGTTGTCATATCTCTTCTTTAAGCCATTCCACAAGATGGGTGGATCTTTGATTGTGATATATTCAATTTTCAAACCTTCATCAAGGTGATGGCGCAAGAAAATCAAGGCTTTAGCATAGTTTCAAACCTTCATCAAGGTGATGGCGCAAGAAAATCAAGGCCTTAGCATAGTTTTGGGTGGATGCATTATTTCTGTCTTTAATGGCGTCTCCAAGACCCATAACATCTAAGTGGATTTCAGCATCCAACACCCATGTCATATAGTTCTTGCCCGAAATTTCAAGGGCAACGAACTTTCTTTTCATAATATCAGACATAAAACAAATTTACATCAAGAGCGTGTTCATACTTACGGGCTCTATTACAATTATCACATTCACTTCAGGGAATGGATCATAATCATGTGCTTTACACAATCTCATGTCAAATATTACTTTCATAAAGTGAAAGATTATTTTGAGAATCATTATTATTCTCATTATCACAATACACATCCATTGATACCTTTACGGTAATAATTTTGTCTTCTTTCAGACTTATCACATACTGCTTCCACATTCTCTAAAGGGAATGGAGCAAATTCAATGGGACGGAATTTCAATTCTTTGCCCACAATCATACATGAATTTAATCATGGCAGGACATAGAGATTTTACCACTTCATGTGGTTACAATTTCTTACAAACTCCATTAGAGTTATAATCAAACTTTGTTGTCTATGTTTGTATATAAAATCAAATTATAGAATTCCAAGAATTTGAAAGGGAAAAGTAAATTACTTACCTTTAAGATATTCCAATAAATGTTGTGATACCAAATATACCTCTTGAGTTTCCATCCCGTTGCATTACTTTATGATGATACCTTCTCTTCTATTTTTAAGTATGGAAATTCTCTTGAAATAGGTACTGCTATTCCCTTGATGAGAAGCGGAAACCCTAAGAGCACTTTAATAGAAACGGAAATCAGCCGCAGTGAGGAGTCCAATCCGTCTATGATTCTTCGTCAACTTTTCTAAGCTCTATAACATTAAGTTGTGTGATCATTACAAACACATGCGATTTTTCTTCTTTCATTCGGGGGTGGCTGTGCAGATAAACAAAACCTTTGATAATCAAATTCAATTGGTTAGAGACTCGTGCTGATAACATGTTATGAAATAATATAAAAGACAAGAACAATAATGCAAGAACAAGAGCAATAGAGAGAAGAGTAGAGAGAGTTCTTCTTATTGATACTTAGAGAATGTTAGGGATGGTTTACAATGGTAGAAGACCCCTTTATTTATAGGGAGGGGGATGATTTATCTACCAAGAATAGAACTCTAGAATCTCTCTAAATATAGACATTCACCTTAAATAGGAGATTTCATAACAGTAACAAGAGTGCGTGGGATTTATGAGATAGAGTAACCAATTATTCTGATTACAGGGTCTTTGTACGGGTGAATGGTGGTCACTTTGCGATCTTGCGCGTTAGACCTTAACTATTTTCATTTTGTCAATTTCCTTTTTTTATAAATAATTTTTTCAATGTGTAATTGTTTTATCTCGTAATGTTGGTGTGAATAATCATTCTCTGGTAATGTTCGTATACTGCATATTATTTAATCTTAAGATATGGTTTGTTGGGTACAATTAATTTTTGATGTACTAAATGCCCTGTAGTGATCCGGCCAGTCGTTTTGAGTATTTTAGCTTCGTTCCCCTATTTATTGCCTCATTTATATTCAAACTATGGCTATGTGACTTGATGGGTTTTTGCTTTGGTTTCGGGAAAGATCCGGAGTGAATTCAGATATTTAGTCCCAAAGTTGGAAGTTTAAGTTGGAAGAGCTTACCGAAGTTTGACTTTTGTGTAAATGACTCCGGAATAGAGTTTTGAATGTTCGAATATTGATTTGGAGGTCCGCAAGTTGTTTTGACTTGAATTGGCGAAAGTTGGAGCGTCGAAGGTTAGGAAGGTTGAGAGGTTTAACCGAGAGTTGACTTTGTGGATATCAGGATCGAATTTTGATTCCGAAAGTTGGAATAAGTCCGGTGTGTCATTTATGACTTATGTGCAAGTTTTGAGGTCATTTAGAGTTGGTTTGATATGATTCGGCATTAGTTTAGAAGGTGAAAGTTCATTAGTTCATTAGGCTTGAATCAATGTGTGATTCGTGGTTTTGATGTTGTTTGATATAATTTTAGACCTCGAGTAGATTTGTTATGTGTTTTGGGACTTGAAGGTATGTTCGAACAGGCTCTTGGGGGCCCCGAGTGTGATTCAAATTGATTTCGCATTCACTTTAGACTTAGGATAAGTGTTGTTGAATTGCTAAGTTTCTGTTGTCATCGCACTTGCAGTGTGCTTGGCCGCAGGTGTGGCTGGTGGATCGCAGAATAAGACTTGGACTTGGCGACTGGATCCATATGTGCGGAAAGAGGTGGCCAGATGCTTAACTGCAGAAGTAGAATCTGGACTTTTGCGAGGGACCGCAGGTGCGGTGGGATCTCCACAGAAGCAGATACGCAGGTACGCATATATGTATACAGAATCAATTCATCTGGGCTTAAAGCGGAAGTCGCATTTGCAATGGTTTTTCTGCAAATGCGGAGTCGCAGAAACGATCAAATGTCCGCAAAAGCGGAATAACTAGGCAGGAAAGGTTAGAGTCGAGGGTTTTATTTCATTTTCATACTTTGAGTTAGAGGAAACAATTTTGCGTGATTTTGGAAATTTTCAAGAATTGGACCGGGGGTTAGTATTTTTGACTCGGATATCCTTATTATAAATGATTCCATCATTATTTTCAATATTTAATTAGTGTTTTGAGTTGAAAAAAATTGAAAATTTTGTGAAACTTTCCTATGCTGGACTCGTCATTGAATGTGTATTCGAATTTTATAAGTTTGATCGGATTCTGAGGTGCGGCCCGGAGTTGATTCTTTGATTTTCTTTAAATATTGTAACTTTATTATCTGAAATCATTTCTTATGGTTTTCATTTATGGTATTACGTTATTTTTGCTAGATTTGAGCGGTCCAGAGTTGGATATTCGTGAAAAAGGCTTACTAGTTAGTTGATTTAGTTTGTTTGAGGTAAGTATCTTGACTAACTTTATGTGGGGGAAATTACCCTTATTGATTGTGATATTTGTGTTATGTGAAAGCCGTGTATGCAAGGTGAGCAGTGGGTATACGGACTATATATGGTATTGGCCGGTTTAGGCTATTTAGACTCTTTCTATACCTTTAATGGAACGTCTTTAATTATTAATCTACTCTTACATTCTTTATTTGATGTTGTAACACTTGTTCTGCCTCTTGCTTATTATATTTGCTCTAATATGTTTTAGTTGAAGTTATTATTTTCCTTATTGCCTTGTTAACTCTTTTTTGTTAAATTACTCTTACTTGAGGTTGTTATTTCATAGAATATCTTTTTGTTGAGTTATTCATATTGAAGTTGTAAAAATTGTTATCATATTGAGGTGAAGTTGTTAATTGTTGAGTAACTTTCCTTGTTGGGTATTCCTCATTCATTTTATTGTCGAACGTTGGGAATTTATGTGAGTTTGTCGATTTTATTTTAGTATATTAGTTTGGTTAACTATGTTAATTTTTTATTAAACATTAGACTTACCCAGTCTTAGAGACTAGGTGACATCACGACATCCTAAGGTGGAAAATTGGACTCGTAACAAGTTGGTATCAAATCTCTAGGTCATAGGTGTTACGAGTCATAAACAGGTTTAGTAAATTCTTGTGGATCGGTATGGAGACGTCTGTACATATCTTTGAAAGGCTACGAAAGTTTTAGGAAAAAATTCCACTTCTTTGATTCCTTATCATACGAATTTTTTAATTTTGAAAGTTGAGTTTTTGTCTTTCCATTCTCTCACAGATCGTGACAACATGCACTGCTGGATTCGATGATCAGACACCCGCACCCCCTACTAGAGTGACGAGAGGCCAGGGCTAGGGCAGAGGCTGGGGAGAGGCTGGGGAGGAGCACGTGGAGCAGCTACAGCACCTATCCGAGCAACAACTGAGGAGCTACCAGTAGCTTCATTTGGGAAACAGGCACCCAAGGAGCCTGTTCTCACCCCTGCACTTCAGGAGACCCGATCATAGTTTATGAGCATGCTTGGCGCTCTAATCAAGCAGGATTATGGTTGTCCAACGGAATGGGACGGGATGGGATGAAATTAGCGGGATGGGACGAGACGGAACAACATTTTAGCGGGATGGGACGAAACGGTCGACCTATCCTGTCCCACTAGCATAGCTAGGACATCTTGGTATTGGGATGAAATCATGTATTGGTTAGAGGGGTTCTAATGGTTAACATGATGCTCCAGGGAAAAAGACAAATAAAAGTCCTATCCACCCAGGGAGGCGGAATTCCAAGGATAGAAAAACTCCTCGCACATGACAATGACATAGTTAATGATTCTAGAAGTCGAGTGTGTAAAGACAATGAAACCCAATGAGATAGTATAAAATAATCATGCATGGTTTGCAGATGTTCATGATGGGTTCTCCATGGATTTTGTCTTGAGAAATACCCAGATGCTAATGAAAGACAGGGGAACATGAGAAGCACACGTTGTGTTATGATAACCCCCAAAGATGCATTTGGTCTTGATGGAGAGCCTATTAAGGGTCCTTATGAGAAAGGAAGTGTTATAGTGACACATAGAAGGACTCGTTCTCTCATAGTTATCGAACAATTGTTGGGAAACTGGCAAAATGGATTCATTAACTAAGGAACACAACTAATACATGTTGTGGAGGTGTAAAAAGAAAATAAACATTTGTCAAAAGCTGGACACGCTTTTACTATATTAACTCCCAAACTGCAATACAAGACCACGTCACGGGCGACCACAATACTAGGAACAAAGTGAGCTACTTAATGCGGGATGTCCCAAGTGGACATGAAAGTTATACTAAGATGGCAACACTAGATCTTCCTATGATAAAGATGTGAGCATCTCAATTTTCAGAGAGACTTTATGTGCATGGTGACCATTTCAATTGACATGCACTCATATGGTAGGTGTTAAGGTATGCTCTTATATTGTGTGACAATGGGATGGATTCATGATGATACTCGCGAGAGAGTAGAATGACTGTTCAAACCATAGAAGCCATATACACCAGTGAGAAATAGAGCGGGTCAAGAAGGATCACAACATTGGATGCTTTACATGGAACTTGACACCACATAGGTAAACTTTATGATGGTGCATGCATATGCACAAATGAGCAGATGTTGTCCATTTAAATAAAAAGATATTGCAATAAATTCATCAAGTATAGTCCCTTGTTGAGAATTTAGGAAAGTAAGTGGAATAATAAGTATTATTCCTAGAGTTATAACTAAATTCAAGGACATAATTATAGAACTTAATTCCTCAAGAATATGTATATAAGAGAAATAAGGTGGATTCACGAATAATACGTCTTATTCAAGGAGTAGATACATGCAATATTTTGTGATTCAACATCTTGTTAAGACCAGGTTCCATGAGAACTCTTCAATATGGACGTACATACACAACAAGTAAAATTTTTGTGTTGGTCATAATGATGTATTAAGGAGTGACTTACTTGGTGACTTTATGTTGATAGGGCAATAACTTAATCAATGCCCCTCGACTCGATATCCTAACGTACGCTGGTAACATACTGATATAATACATGATCTGGTGGCACAATGACATTAATAGGAACAAGGATATTCTTTTTAGCAACAAGTTCTATCAATCCCTCCATGGCTTGATACATTCTCCTAACAAACTCTTGGGAAATCTCCATCGGATTCAATGATGGATTCATTCCCTCCTTATTGCTTCAAACTCGTGGATTATGGTATCAAGATTACTCATCCTGGGAATAAGACATAGCGAGGAAATTAGATCCCTATCTTGAGCTCTACTGCACGATTTGGAGTATCAAAGAAGGGTGAAGTTCCTAAATGTCCAAATAGCCTCCAACTTATAGATGTAGTCGACAACACACCGATAAAAAGGACTCTACTAGACACGGCTCTGAGACATCCTAGGACACTATAAAACCATAGGCTCTGATAGCAAGTTTGTCACACCCCAAAAATCAAGGAGTACAACAGGCGCTCAACCGAGTAAACCCGACTGAGCAAGCCTGTTAGGTTTCATACTACCCAAATTCATCTTTGAATAAAGAGGAAATGTACTCCAATAATAAAATTTAAAATATATCATTAACGACCTCCATTTCATTTACATTAACAACATCGTTTATAATTTTCAAAATATTACAAGTTTTATACATCTTTGAGAAATATCAATATTTCTAATTCAATTCCCTATTATCAAACACTACCTACAACCTGTATACGGAGCTTCTAAATACAACTAAAGAGTAATATAAAAATACCTGCAAAAAGGCTCTGGCTATACCTCAAAATACAAGTACATGATAAATAAATGATACAGTGCTCCGAAATGAAGTGGGCTCACCAAGTCGGCTGAAAAGAGGATGTACCACTAGCTACAACCAACATTGTCTGCTATGGAACCACCTATATCCATTTAAAGATATAGCGCCCTGGAAAAAGGGACATTATTACTGTCGTATAGTATTAGAATGAATAGCTAAAAGTCCTCTTTCAAAATAGAATGCCAATGTGAGGAAAGACAATCATGTAAATAACAAGTAGCAATCAATGATATCCAAAGGCCACGTTAAACATAACAACTTTTCAATATATGAAAGTTCATATGGTAAAAATGAAACTCGGAATATGAAGACAATATTATTATTGGATAGAAGATATTTAATATTGATTCACCACAATTCACAATACCACTATTCACAATATGCACATCATAACCAACTCACAATTTAAATCACAATTTTTGTGCCAGTATATGTTAGATAATACGCTTAACGCTAGAGGGGGGGTGAATAGCGTTATAATAAAAATTAGCGTAAACTTGCGGAATTTAAAAACTTGCAGGAAAAATAAGTGCGGAAATTAAATGCAATAAAGAACAAACGCACCGATGTACTCTGGTTCACCACAACAAGTGGCTAGTCCAGTCCCCGAGAGACTCTATCAAGATTTTCCACTAACTTGTCAAGCTTACGGGCGCTCAACAAACCTTTACAACTTAAGGACACAAGCCTTAACACCTTTGCTCGGAGATACAACACTCCAAGACTTCACTGTTAAGCTTACGGGTGCCTAACCAACCTTTACAACTTAAGGACACAAGTCTTAACACCTTTGCTCAGAGATACAACACTCCAAGACTTCACTGTTAAGCTTACGGGTGCCTAACCAACCTTTACAATCTGAGGACACAAGCCTCAACAATCTTGCTCGGAGATAAAACACTCCAAGACTTCGACCAAGGAAACACAAGTTCCTTACAACAAGAGAATCACAATTCTCTTCAAGTGTACAAAACACTAAACACTCAAACAAAATACTCCTTAATGAGTAGATATGAGTAAAAGAAGTAAGCTCAAGATCACAACAACTATGGACAAGACTTTGGCTCTCAAAAGCTTTATGAAATGAATATAAAATGATAAACAATAGTATGCAAGCTTATAGCAATAGTATGATCAGTTGTTGTGTTTAAAACACTGAAATGAAGCTGTATTTATAGTTGAAAAACTTGGCATTACCGTTGCCTAATTGCCAATTAAGAGTTGCTGATTTTACTGAATGACAATCGATTGTCAAGAAGCCACAATCGATTGTTTGCCAATCGTTCCAGAAATCAATCCCAGATTTTACGCGTAACAATCGATTATCCAAGATCAACAATCGATTATTAGCAACGTTCAAAAAATCATTTCCAGATTTTACGTAAAACAATCGATTATACAAAATCAATAATCGATTATTCAGCAACGTTCAAAAAATCCTTTCCAGATTTTAATTTCAACAATCGATTGTACAAAATCAACAATCGATTACCTGACGGTATTTGAAAACTTTACGACAACGGTCAGCTTCACAATCGATTGTGCAATGTTGACAATCGATTATTTATCAGACTTTGAAAATCATTTTAGACACTGCCTCTTGACAATCGATTGTTATATACTCACAATCGATTATTTAATAACTTTGAAAAAGTCTTGAAGACACTGCCTCAACACAATCAATTGTCATATGTTCACAATCGATTATTTTGTGACTTTGAAAAATCTGATGGACACTGTCTCTTCACAATCGATTGTCATTAACTTCACAATCGATTATTCTGAGTTTTGAAAAACTTTGATGTACACTGCCTCATCACAATCGATTGTCATAAGGTTCACAATCGATTGTCATCCAGGTTTGAAAAACCTGATGCTCACTGCCTTAACACAATCGATTATCATTAGTTCACAATCGATTGTCATGCAGTCTTGGCTTAACATAATCGATTATCATAAGTACATAATCGATTATCTTAGTCCAGATTTAAGAGGCATGTTTAAAAATCATTTTGACTAAAGTAAATATGCATGATTTAAAATCATTTAGCATTAAATTAAATATGCATGATTTTGTAAAAATAGTTTTACGAGAGAAATCATGTCATGAGTCAAGTTGTCGGATCAAGATCACAATTAAGAACAACTCATGTAAAACTATAAAACTTGGTCTTGTGCTTGAATCTCGTTATATATATATCAATTGTGCGCTTGTACTTGAGCTTCGTCATATGTCAATTTGCGCTTGTTTGTCATTCATCAAAACCTACACATATGAACACACGTTTTAGTATAATGCTTTGAGAACGTGTTTCCAACAATTTCCCCCTTTTTGATAATGGCAAACTTTAAGCGGGATATGCAAATTAGACAATTCATAATGACGATTTAAGACAAGTAAATATATGCAACAAGTATGCAAAATTAGTTCCCCCTCAATATATGAATTCCCCCTCAATTAATAAGAATTAAGAGTGCATACCCGTTATCTTCCCCCTTTTGCCATTAGCAAAAAAAATGTAATAAGATGCCAAAGATGTAAATAAAGCTTGTTTATTTATTGGAAAGAAAAAACAATTACATAAGGAGGGGACAATAAAGCATATCACAATAGAACAAAGAAATCATTCATCATCATTTCCCGCCTCATCATCCGGCACTGCTTCGAAGGGAACAAGACCCGCATATGGATAATGAACATGGTCAAAATATCCATGGATCTCATGAGTCAATTGACCAACAGAGGTGGTCAAGGAAGCAATTTGGTCGGAAATGGATTGGAGAGTGGGCTCTTGAGGCGGACGAGTTCGACGGGTTGGAGGAGGAGCAAGCGCTGCATGATCACCGTTATGATGAAATGAGGATTCTGAAATTTCCCACTTCTTGGTACTCTTTTTGAGAGGACCGCTGGAAGTGATGAATCCGGAGGCTTCAAGAAAATTCATGATGAGGAGAGCATAAGGAAGAGGCCTATCATCTCCGATAGCGTCACGCATGTGAATCTTGACGAACCGATACCAATTGATGTTAGCTCCGGTTATTATGGCATGCATGAGCTTGGTGTCCTCTTGGGAAATGGTAGTATGGTTATGCTTACGAGACTTGAGGACTCGGGTGATGAAATAGAAAATCAACCGATAATTAGGATCCATTCCCGTAATTGTAGGACGACGGGATCATAAGAAGTAAGTCCGATTTGATGTAGGAGGACTATTTCATCAAAAAGGGCTCCGGCCTTTCCGATGTACCGAAAAATGTCTTCACCATTATGAGGAAGACGGGCAATGGTATGAAGGTTTTCATCGGAAAGAAGAATTTGAACACCATTTATATTTGTCACAAGCTCACCGTCATCATCCTCATGAAGGTTGGAGTAAAATGCTTGAATCAATGTAGTATTGATGTAAGGATGGGTAAGAAGTAAGAAGTCAAGAAGTTGACAATTTTTGAGCATATTTGCAGCAGGGCCATAAGATTCAAGATACTTGTTGGTTGAAAAGCAGGGAGGAAGAATGTTGCCCTTTTCAAATTTTGTTAAAAATCGAGTAAGCTCGATGTCAGAATTAAAGTATAGAACGGAACCATCTTGATAAGGATAGTTTGGAGTAGCAGAGGAGGATGCACCATGCCTAGCAGAACGGGAACGTTTGGAGTGACGGCCCGACATTTTTACTAAGTATTGCTGGAATTTGCAAGAGACTTGAAAGAGTTTTGATAGTTTGAGAGCTAAAATTGATGCTTGAGTGAATAAAAATGAACATATATGAAGCCTATTTATAGAGGGGAGAAAGGCATTTCATTAATGGAAGAATTCTGCTGAAAATTGAAAGCTAAAACGGTCAGAAACGGTAAAGAATAAATTGCACTGACCGTTTGACAATCGATTGTTGTAATGAGATAATCGATTGTCATTAAGATTTGACTGAATCTCTGAACTGACACAAATCGATTGCAGAACCAAACGGTAAAAAAAATTTTTTGATCTACTGACATGAAATAATCGATTGTCAAAATATGGTAATCGATTGTTATGTTACAGTAAGCATAGAAATTTTCTGATTTTGAGAATAATCGATTATATTTTGAAACAATCGATTGTTTTGGAAAAGCATTGCTGAATGGCTGAGACGGAAATCAATTTTGCAGTTAAAGAATCAATTATTTAACAAAACTGCATAATAAACATAAACCATAAACAATCGATTAGTGATACTGCTAATCGATTTTCTGCACAGTAAGATAATCGATTATTTGCTTGGAACAATCGATTGTTCTGTGCCAAAACGTAATAATTCCCCCTACCTTTAGGGTGATACCTGCAAAATAGAATTAAACGTCTCCGACGCTCAAGTCAGTAATTAAAATATAAATGCAACCTAAAATGTATGCATTTAGATCAATGTTTACCCGCATTCAATACTTCATTTGGACATGATTTATATTTAGCACAACATTAAACGCTAAATATTTTATCAAGTCTACTAGCAATAAGGTAAAGTGAGGAACGATCATACCTGTGTAGTTCTTGGTATTGCTCGTCTTACCTTTCACATTTCTGTCAAGATGGTCATCTAAATTCATTGAAGTGACCATTGGTTTGGTGTTGCTCTTTTCGAATTGATTTGGCAACTCCTTGTGACATTTAGATGGACAAATGAAAGTTCCCTCTTTCATTTGCTTAATTTGCAGCTCCAAGAAGAAATTAAGCTTGTCTATCAATGATATCTCAAATGCGATTTACAGATTCCTTGCATGACACTTATTAGTTGCTCCAAAGTAATACAAATATTTTCTAAGATATCATTTTCCACAAGATTTGGAATGCAAGATATTAGTGGCATGAGAGTTTAAAGAAAATAACATCGCCAATATAGAGAGTTGTTTTGAAATTCTGTCATCAAAAAGATAGTAAACTTCATGCAATCTATTTCCCCTTAATCAGAAATTTATCAAGACATACCAACAAGACATAGATATACCAATTATTATAAAACAATGATAAACCCATTTGTTGGATGACATAACAAGTGTACCACAAGTTATTTTACTAACAGTGATACAAAATTGTTATTTTTAGTAAAGCATATTACAAACGAGTGTTGACTGTTAACAGATCAACCATACATCGAATTTTGAAGAACATACCAACCATTATCAAGACCAAAGGATGTGTTCATCAAGAGACGATTTTTAACAGAAGGATTTTTGTCAATTGTTAGAAACATGAGACATCTCAATTATTTTTCAAAACTGAGGATAGCATTCATCAAAAACGTGAGTGAAAACTTTTTGAAGAATATGCTAATAGATAATACACACTACACAGTATACTAACAGTTATTTAAATCACAGATAGCAATTATCAAATCATGAATGAAATGATTTTATTAAGCTAACTGTTAATACATATCAACAGTTTTGATCTTTTAAAAGCAGATAACTAACAACTAATTGACACCAATTGTCATTTAACAACACGTTTTCAACATATGAATCAATAAGGCTAATTGATATTGATTGTTGAAAAGGATATCTCAATTGTTAACGCACATCAACTATTACGACTAAGCTTATCAAAGATTCAACAATAGGGGAACCAAATTAACAACAAATAAGTTAATATTGGTTGCTAGCACATATCAACAATTCGGTTTTTGTCAAAAAGGATAACTAACCGAAATTTCCTCTTGATGCAATGAGGTGTCGTGCTCGGTGCATCTACTACAATACTGTAGCCTTTCAAGCACACCTGCAAAACAGATTAATGATCTTTTGGTACCCATGCCATTTTGGGTCCTTGGGGGTTAGGCATATCATAATGATGCGATTGAGTGATATGTCTATGTCGTGTAAAACATGCAGGAGCAATATGACCAATACGTCTACAATAATGACAAGTCACGTTGGGGTTATGCATCCTTCTAGGTTCATAGTAACTTGACGGACGAAAATGGTTTACTCTATTTTCAGCATTATGACTATTGCGCGCTTTATGAACATCATTTCTCTTACTATGAGCAGCATTTCTAGAATAATTATTTCTACGTTGGAAATCATTTCTAGGTGCTCTAAAGGGTTCAAAATTCCTTCTAGTATTTGGCCTATAATATGCATCATTTCTAGGGTAGTTATTTCTAGGTGGTAAGTCATTGCTAGGTCTTCTAAAATGTTCAACATTTAGTCTAGCATGCATATTGGTTCTAGGATTGTTATTTCTAGGATAAGCATTTCTATTATTAGTCCTAGGTTGAGCCTTAGGTTGTTGGGGTTTAGCTTCAACCTTTTCTTTAGGCTCATTCGTAAGCCCTATGCCATGCTTGGTTGACTTCAAATTATCAAGAACATCATTCAAATTTTTGTGCGAAGAATTAAACTTATCTAATGTGCCTTTAAGCCTTTCTACTTCATTTTTGAGATGCAAGCAAGAAGTATACTTTCTAATAGAGCTTTCGGGCTTATCGGCGCTTCTTTTTCCGAAAAACTTGTTTTCCTCTTTCAACTTCTCATTTTCTAAAACCAGTTTTTCAAAATCTTTTTCTTTTAGAGAGAGTTGTTTTTGAAAATCTTTTTCTTCCAACGACAGAGTTTTCTGCAAATCTTTAATAGTCTTGGAAGCATCAACAAACTCACTATGTAATTTATTATAAGCATTTTGCATTTCTCCAAGCGAGTGAGAGTTGGACGTACTTACCTCTTCTTCTTCGTTTGCCATGAGACATTGGCCAGTTGATTCATCATATGAGCTGTCCGCTTTTTGAGGCATGCTTTCATACATTTCCTCCAGCTTATCCCACATCTCTTTGGCAGTTTTGTAGTGGGAAATTTTCTGATAGTCTTCCAGATTCAAGGCGCTATACAACATATTTATTGCATTAGTGTTGTATTCACTTACCTTGGCTTTCCCAACTTTTGTTGTCATTTGATCACCATGCTTGATGATTTGCCATAGATAAAAGTTGTTGGATGTGATGAAAATTCTCATCCGATCTTTCCAATATAACTAATTATTTCCATCAAATATTGGGGGCAACATGTTAAAATCACCTTCACCTATTCCTGCAAAAGAGTCACGAGTAGAAGCCATGGATGGTTCTCTCAAACTGTTAAGTCTTCAGAGAGTTGGGCTCTGATACCAATTGTTAGATAATACGCTTAACGCTAGAGGGGGGTGAATAGCGTTATAATAAAAATTAGCGTAAACTTGCAGAATTTAAAAACTTGCAGGAAAAATAAGTGCGGAAATTAAATGCAATAAAGCTTACGGGTGCTCAACCAACCTTTACAACTTAAGGACACAAGCCTTAACACCTTTGCTCGGAGATACAACACTCCAAGACTTCACTGTTAAGCTTACGGGTGCCTAACCAACCTTTACAACTTAAGGACACAAGCCTTAACACCTTTGCTCGGAGATACAACACTCCAAGACTTCACTGTTAAGCTTACGGGTGCCTGACCAACCTTTACAATCTGAGGACACAAGCCTCAACAATCTTGCTCGGAGATACAACACTCCAAGACTTCGACCAAGGAAACACAAGTTCCTTAACACAAGAGAATCACAATTCTCTTCAAGTGTACGAAACACTAAACACTCAAACAAAACACTCCTTAATGAGTAGATATGAGTAAAAGAAGTAAGCTCAAGATCACAACAACTATGGTCAAGACTTTGGCTCTCAAAAGCTTTATGAAATGAATATAAAATGATAAACAATAGTATGCAAGCTTATAGCAATAGTATGATCAGTTGTTGTGTTTAAAACACTGAAATGGAGCTGTATTTATAGTTGAAAAGCTTGGCATTACCGTTGCCTAATTGCCAATTAAGAGTTGCTGATTTTACTGAATGACAATCGATTGTCAAGAAGCCACAATCGATTGTATGCCAATCGTTCCAGAAATCAATCCCAGATTTTACGCGTAACAATCGATTATCCAAGATCAACAATCGATTATTAGCAACGTTCAAAAAATCATTTCCAGATTTTACGTAAAACAATCGATTATACAAAATCAATAATCGATTATTCAGCAACGTTCAAAAAATCCTTTCCAGATTTTAATTTCAACAATCGATTGTACAAAATCAACAATCGATTACCTGACGGTATTTGAAAACTTTACGACAACGGTCAGCTTCACAATCGATTGTGCATTGTTAACAATCGATTATTTATCAGACTTTGAAAATCATTTTAGACACTGCCTCTTGACAATCGATTGTTATATACTCACAATCGATTATTTAATAACTTTGAAAAAGTCTTGAAGACACTGCCTCAACACAATCAATTGTCATATGTTCACAATCGATTATTTTGTGACTTTGAAAAATCTGTTGGACACTGTCTCTTCACAATCGATTGTCATTAACTTCACAATCGATTATTCTGAGTTTTGAAAAACTTTGATGTACACTGCCTCATCACAATCGATTGTCATAAGGTTCACAATCGATTGTCATGCAGGTTTGAAAAACCTGATGCTCACTGCCTTAACACAATCGATTATCATTAGTTCACAATCGATTGTCATGCAGTCTTGGCTTAACATAATCGATTATCATAAGTACATAATCGATTATCTTAGTCCAGATTTAAGAGGCATGTTTAAAAATCATTTTGACTAAAGTAAATATGCATGATTTAAAATCATTTAGCATTAAATTAAATATGCATGATTTTGTAAAAATAGTTTTACGAGAGAAGCCATGTCATGAGTCAAGTTGTCGGATCAAGATCACAATTAAGAACGACTCATGTAAAACTATAAAACTTGGTCTTGTGCTTGAATCTCGTTATATATATCAATTGTGCGCTTGTACTTGAGCTTCGTCATATGTCAATTTGCGCTTGTTTGTCATTCATCAAAACCTACACATATGAACACACGTTTTAGTATAATGCTTTGAGAACGTGTTTCCAACAGTATATACATATACATATATATTCACTGTGAATTTTAGCACGGAGTCCGATCTCGGCCCGATCGGTTAGGCCATCTTCCCTAGAGACATTTTTCCAAAAATATTAATTCCCATGATTTCGATTTCAATTGTTGTTCTGCGCAGTGTGGCATGGCGTCCGATCTCGGCCCGATCGGCTAAGCCGTCTTATTTGAGACGTGTACCTCAATCATAATTTCATTATCGCTTTTCAGTTTTAATATTATCACAATACCACCATGTGTGCGGCATGACGTCCGATCTCGGCTTAGCCGTCTCACTCAAAACGTTTCCATTTTCCATCAATCATCTCCTTTCAAGTTTAGATCACACATAACAATTCATCGGCACTTGGGGCCACAATCATTACATCATACCCGACACTTGCCCGCATTTCATAATTCGAGTTCTTTCCACATATTTCACATCAATATAAATTCAACAACAAGCCATTCAATTCAAGATGTCAAGTACACATGAGAGGAAACATGAATCATTAGAATATAGAGTATTCCAGAAATCATACACCACAAGTTCATTAGCAATGGAACTTTTAAACACAAAGGATTCTTCCTAAAGGAGGGACCACACCAAACTACAATAGAAATACACATCAAAGTCACAACAAGTAATTACACCAATTATTTCCGAATTACTCTTTTTGAATCACGACAATATACAATTTCAACATCTAAGTATGTAACAAATCGGATCACATTGGATGTACTTATAAGGCAAAACATTATCTCGAACAGCCACACATGGGCATAAATTGAGTACAAAGCCTTTAGGCTACTTCATTTTTGAAGTCATTTATGGAAAGTAGAGTCCAGGCTCATATCATAATCTATTTCACATTTTCTCATGTCATAGGAATCAACAAGGGCAATTATAACTCAAATTCTTGGCACGTTGCCCACACTCTATTTCCCAAATTCATTTAATTCATTTCAAACATCTTTATAGATTATCAACAACTAGACACAATCATTCAATGTCACGACCCAAACCCCGATCATGATGGCGCCAAACACCTTGTTAGGTAAGCCCGACCATTTATACCTTCCCAGCCAAGTGATTAACTTAGGTACCATATTTAACATAAAATCTCAGTTTCAAATAATAGAAAATAATGCATAAACGTAATCAAAGCAATAACAGCCTTAAAGGATCCGACGTCACAAGTCTGAGCCTCTAAATACAATCTAACAGTATCCTATACAAAGGAAAAGTCTAGATACAGAAATAAAAGATAGATAGAGGAGAGGTCAGATTCTGCGGATGCCAGCAGCTAACTTGACACTCCGATACTGAACTAAAAAGCAGCAGCTATTCGCAGTTAAGCCTCCAGGATCACTGTATCTGCACACAAGGTACAGGAAGTAAAGTGAGTACTTCCAACTCACTGAGTAACAGCCATAAATAACTATTGAATGTAAGAAATCTGGTAAGAACACTATACAGTTCTAATATCAACAGTGACGACAGTGAATATTGCTAAACAGGGGAGAGAATCTGATAAATACTTCTCTTTTTCCGTCCGACCAGTTACTAACACTGCTGCGACATGCAGCCTGATCCAATATAATATATATATATATATATAATGCTGCGATGTCAACCCGATCCAATATCGTATATATAATGTTGCGGCGTGTAGCCTGATCCAATATAGTATATATAATGTTGCGGCGTGTAGCCCGATCCATATAATATATCACTGCGCTCACACGGAGTGTGTGTAGACTTCGGAGGGGCTCCTTCACCCCAAGCGTTATAATATTGCGGTGTGCAGTCCGATCCATATAATATATTGCTGCGGTATGCAGCCCGTTCCATATAATATATTGTTGCGGCATGGAGCCAAATCCATATAATATAATGTTGCGGCGTGCAACCCGATGTAGCCCGATCCATATAATATATTGCTGGGACGTGCAACCCGATCCATATAATATATTGTTGTGGTGTGCAGCCCGATCCATATAATATATTATTGCGGCGTGCAGCGCGATCCATATAATATATTGTTGCGGCGTACAGCCCGATCCATATAATATATTACTGCGGCGTGCAGCCCGATCCATATAATATATATTGCTTCGGCGTGCAGCCCGATCCGGTATATATATATATCAATTACCCTCACTATGGGTTCCTTGACCCCTCTCAGTCAATATAGACTTGGCCTCTTGGGCCCTTTCAACTAAGATAGGGTATTCAACCCTAGGTATTGATCATTTAGGGTGCAAGTTACTACGTCCAGTTTATTTCTTGATTTACAGTCAACGTCAGGACAAATGGTATGTCTTCAATAGGAAAAGTGAGGTCAATCAGCTCAACATGCTCCCTATGAGTTCTACAAATCGTCACAAGGCCCCAAACATGGAAACTAGCCCAAAATATACGAGTGCAAGCTCAGTCTCAGTCAATAAGTGCAGTAAGTCATCAATTGGGAGGGATCAAGTCTGAGTCCCCGGCAGATGTATCACAACGCTCATCATATGACACGTGTTTTATCTCAACATAGCACCGCATAGTGCAAATACGGGGTTTCAAACCCTCAATATGTCATTCAAAACCATTACTCACCTCAAACTAGCAAAAATCCTAGCTCGCCTTGCGCTTCCTCACAAACCGACCTCTCGGGTGCAGAATCTGACCAAAACCACAGGGAATATGTTATAATTGTCTAATGGGACATAAATCAAAAGAAAGAACTCGAAAACACCCAAAAACACGGAATTGGCAAAACCCGATTCCCGGGCCCACTTTTCAAAAAAATACAAAATTCACATCACCGGAATCCTCGTCTCGCCACGAGTCCATACATACCAAATTTACAAGAATCAGAGTCCATTTGACCCCTCAAATCAACACTTTAAGCTCACTTGGGTTTCAAGCCCTAACCACCATTTTTAACTTTAAAAACCTTGAATCCTTAGTGTTTAATCATGTTTTTACACTATAATGACATACTCTAAGTCCAAAAATCCATACTTGATGATTTCCCCCAAATTCGTCTTCAAAATCGCTCCCAAACTCGCCTTAGTCCGAGGTCCAAATGTTCTCCTCTTTTCAAACTTGTGAAACCACTTTTCATTAAACCCAACACGATTTCCGCTTCTGCAGTCATACCTCCGCTTATGCGGCTCCCACTTCTGTGTCCTTTCGACCGCTTTTGCGGTCCACCCTGTTCTCCCAGGGACCGCTTTTGCGGTCAACTACCGCTTACCCGGTCACCGCCCATGCGGTTATCCTTCCGCATCCGCAATCCAGGCCCACTCCCCCCATTGGCCGCTTTTGCGACAATCATTTCCGCTTCTGCGAATTCCTCATCTTCAGGCCAAACTGCTTCTGCGACCTCACGTCCACTTCTGCAGACTCACTTAGGCGAAAAGAGTTTCGCTTCTGCGGAACTACCCAACTCCATATCAAACCGCTTATGTGACCAACATCACGCTTCCCCAGAGCCGCTTCTGCGGTCCATTTCCGTATAAGTGCTCATACCAGATACCAGCAAGATCTGCCACTTCTCAACTTGAGATTTCATCCCGATAGCCATCCGAAATTACCCCGAGGCCCCGGGGACCTCAACCAAATGTACCAACATATCCCAAAACCCCATACGAACTTGTTTCAATCCTCAAAACACATCAAACAACGCTAAAACCATTAAAACACATCGGATTCAAGCCTAAATTTCTTTAAAGCTTCTGAAACTCGCATTCGATCAAAACCCCAACCAAACGATGTTCGAATGACCTGAAAATTTACAGACATAACCAAAATTACCTAACGAAGCTACTACAACTCTGGAAATTCCATTCCGATCCTTGGATCAAAATCTCACCTACCAACCGGAATCCGCCAAAATTCAAAATTTTGTTAATTCAAGCCTAATTCTATACCAGACCTCCAAATTTAATTCTGATCGCACTCCTATGTCACATATCATCCCCCGAAGCTAACTGAACCACCAGAATTCACATCGGAGCCCTCTAACCACATAACCAACTTTCGGTTGACTTTTCCAATACAAGCTTCCTTCTAAGAGGCTATGTGCCTTATTTTCAACCAAAACCAATTCAATTACACCCGATCAACTCTAATACTGACATTGAGACATGACGCAACACAATAAGGGGGTAAACAGGGCAGTATCTCAAGTGACAACGGGTCGGGTCGTCTCATCCTCCCCAACCTAAAAAAACGCTCGTCCTCGAGCGTACCCAGAGTCATCCTAGAAGTATACCAATAGCTGAATAACTTTACCATGCATATAAACTGGGGTGATCCTACGTCACCCTATCCCGTATAGGTCCGACAACACAATATAGTTGAAATCTTTCACCCATTTCACCCATTTAGTACATAAACCATAGAACTACATTTCATCCTCTGAAATCCCACACAAGATCAGAACCTCACATCTTTACTCAAAATAAACCTGAACCAGCTGTAATAATCTACACCTGCAACCTCGGCTGCAATCATATGATATCCCACATAACTCAAACACATGCAGTGATAACTTCCATTCACAGTAATTGCCCACAATAATCGGATACCGATAGAAACCTTTTTGCTAGCTATTCATATTCCTGCACTTTCATATACTGCCAACGGTAACTGAAACACGCGATATACCGAACCCATCTCTAAAAGCAACGGTTCATGAATCCATTTCCCACTTGACTGATACTACAACAGATTTCCGAGCCAAACCTCGATATTAAATTTCTAACAAGCTGAAATCAAATTGGTTCATGCTGATTAATGACTCCAATGATCACTTCGACTCTAACCACCCTTCTAGTGATATGACACATCGACACAGGCCTAAGCCACAACTTGCGTAATACCATACCAATGAGAAGCAGTCTGAACATACTCAAATCATGACAATGACTAAACGAAAAAGATGTACCTCAAGCTCAACAACACCATTGCAACACAAAACTGAGATCCCGTCTCACATCATAGAAATAGAGTGCCTGAATCCTCCTCAAAAGGTCATGACTTCACGTGGCCTTGCCACAACGCGCGATCCTATCCAAACACTAATACCCATGAAGCACCTCAAGTCACCATGCTCAACACGATCAGCCACGCACAGATTAAGGTCTGAAACCTCGCAATCCATCACACGCACGGTGAACCAATTAATATGTACTATTCAATCCTAAAAGGACGCAACCGATGCGCTATTCGCCGAGCAACACTCAATACGGATTTTCCTCAAAAACCAGGAAGTAAGGCATACAAAGTAACATATAGAAAACTATTCTCCACATCACGTTGTGTCGGCGTGTAACCCGGCCTAGATAACATACCCGTGGAGGCATGCCACCCGATCCACCCAAATATCTCGCAGAGGAGATGCACATCGAGCCAAATTTTGCTCATTACAATAAACACATATAGTCTCATGCCCGGACGCAAGAAGCGCATCTGAACAAGTCCCCCAATACCGGAACTAAATCAATTGTAGAAACCTCTGCACTGACATCCGCCACGAAGGCCCAATTAATGAAGCAATGCTTGCCAGTCGTCCGCTGGTCTTTGGAATACAAGCTACCCTGCTATAACATAATCCGATGTACCTGGCCACGCAGCCTGTGTCATTTCCGACATAGCTCATAACACATTAGTCTAGACAATCTGACATTGGAACAACCAGTCTGCCATCTAATATCATAACCCAATTTTAACATACCACGCAAAGAAAGATCCAATTGGACCTCCAATTTCCAATAACCGCTAGACGATGTCGATACACACGATCTACAACCACTGCACAGTCGGATAACTAGAACTTCTAGTCTCCAACACATATAACACATGAAGCATTATGCCTGATCCCACACTCCACTGTACGAATACATAACAAACATTGAGCATCCATTCATGCCACGAAAGATATTCAAGAATTTCCCTGCGCCATCAACAACCCAATTATCAACAGTCGATCCCACACAAAAAATGTCACAATATTGCTGAAGTATCATCATTTTACATCACCTTACCCTTTTTGACTGAGCATATACCCTTGTCAAACCACTATAATAGCAATACCATTTCTTTAATCATATGAAAGTCGATTCTTCACTCACATGCAACTGCCCGTGCTGCTCCAGAATTTAATAACTTCCCATTATGAACTGATACAAAACCTTGAACACGCAAATCCCAATTCTCCATATCATAAAACATAGACCATACCACACTAGGATAACATGAGGACTCATATCTCTCTTTTATGCCGCAGACATCGACGCACTCAACTAGTCAAGACTTTCATGGTCCCATATGGGAGAAAAATCATTACACACTCCACTCCATGCTTCACATACCCATAGGAATATACTCATTTTAAAACCACGGTAAAACACATCAAGAACTAGTTCTCCCAATTTCATTGCACAAGCTAAACTGCCAAGACTAAATCCTTCTACCCAAAGCAAGTTAAGCAAACTGCCAGCACTTAAAAGCTTTGATGCACAATACCTGTAAGGCTCATTACCTCGAACACATACAATAATTATCATATCCTTACCATACCGATTCGGTTCATTATCAAGCTATTCCATTTATTCAATTTCCTTCCCGATTCATCTTTGATCTGATATTCTCTTTTGTTGTAGCACCACGATACCTCGACCCAGGTTACCATACGATTCGCACATAAACTGTCTAAGACCTATTGGCCACTGAATACCCTCTCAAACATTTCCCAGAAGTACCACATTCTAGAATGCTTTACTTTGAAGAACTTCCTGTGATCCTGAATTCGTTTACCATAACCATTCAAATGCGGATACGTAGAACCCCACGATTAACACAAAGTACCACAAGTCTTGATCTTCCTAATGAAAACACAGTCTCTAGCCACATACACAAACTTAAGACACATGATTGTTACATGCAAAATCTTGAACACAGTAAAACCATTCTCGAGAGTCATTCACTCATATTAAGCTGTAATTCACCTGCCCTGAATGAACAGTACCACTCGTGCCTCATTAGCACCCTGACACCTCAGAACATGATTTCATACCGATACAAACAACCATCTTTCTTCTCTATACAATAAGCATTCTTTATCATCAACAGTTCGAAACATCCCAGTATTTTCTCACACCTACGAAGCACTATATAACCTTTGTTAAAATTTTCCTTCGCCCATGCCATCCTCGGCTCCATTTATTCAACCAGAACTGATCCGCCATCATCCCTTGAAATGGAACCAACATTGCACATAACCATGCAATCAGCTGACCAATAGCAACCTCCCCAACTTGGCTCGATATCATATATCAAGGAACTCTTTAAAACGCATAGCACTTTTACTCCAATGATGCCACAATGTTATAGTGAGATTAAACTCAAGTCATTTAGAAGTTTGTGAATACACAGATCATCTAGCACTGACATGCTCCGAAAATCTCGCATTCATTTCCACATCAGCTGAGTCCATTCCTTAAGTGTCCCCAAATTCTCAAATTACTCACATACCTTTCAATTACACATGAGACCTTCTAACATACACATAAGGATCTTACCCCACTAAGACACTCCACAGGAGATAACCCACATGCTTCGCCTCATTAAAATATTTCTATCACGACCCGGATTTACCCACCATCGGGAGTCGTGATTGCGCGTACTGTCGAAGCTAGGCAAGCCAACCTTTATGATCATTTTCACAAACTTATGTCTAAAGCAATTAAATACTAGAATAATTAATTAAAGCATGCGGAAGTCTTCTAATAACTATAACAATAAAACAAGATGCGGAAAGCTGACAGCCTGTCACTACCCAGTATCTGGTGTCACTACGGACAACTAAAGAGTACTAAAAATAATAGTCAGAAAGAAACACAACTGGAGTCTATTTGATACAAATAAAACAAACTAGAAAGGATAGAGGAGGCTTGGGGCCCGCGAACGCCAGCGAACTACCTCAGAGCCTTTGGACTGAAAGATGACTCCCGATCTAATGCTGTGGTCCGTAGCCTGGGTCCTGACCTGTGCACAAAAAGGCACAGAAGTGTAGTATCAGCACAACCGACCATATGTGCTGGTAAGTGCGTGGCTTAACCCCGACGAAGTACTGACGAGGCTAGACAGGACCTACCATAATTAACCTGTGCAATAAATAATATACAAGTGCGAGAAAGAAACAATAACAGCATAATACGATTACAACTGGGGGGGGGGGGTTCAAGATAAAGGTGGAACATCAATAGTAACAATAGCTCTAACTCATCTTTACATGATCTACTCATCTACAGTGGACGACGCGCCACACGATCCCATTATGCAATATATAAGTGGACGGCGTGCCACATGATCCCGCGACATCTCAGGCTGATAACAATAAGTGGACGACGTGCTCCCATAATGTGTTTATAAGTGGACAGCGTGCCACACGGTCCCATAATAAATGTATAAGTGGACAGCGTACCACACGATCCCATATTATAACAAGATAATTCCAACAATTCTCCTCAAAGGAGGCCCCATTAGGGAAGTTCATTCACACAATAGTTAAACCCGACAAGGGTACAACTACATCCCAAAATATCCCAGCAAGGGAGGATTTAATAATAATAACTTACTCGTCCCGGCAAGGGAAAACAATTCAACACAAGTCCCGGTAAGGAAATGTACTACGCTTCTTTCATTAGTTTATTCACCTTTCAACAATCATCTCATAATTTATTTAGTGGCCAAATAACTCGATTATTTCACATCTTCCAAATGCTACGGCATTTACGACTCACGGTCATGCTTGACACTGGTGTATAGATACTCGTCAACATGCCTATACATCATACTCGATCATTTAGCAAATAGTAATAAAGTACTCTAATCCTATTCCCTCAAACCAACGTTAGATCAAACACTTACCTCGAATCCGAAAATGGCAACTCAAAGCTCAACAATCGCCTTTCCTCTAGAATTCGACCCTGAACCAACGATATCTAACATAATCAGGTTCAATATTATCAATAAGAATCCAAAAACACAATCCCATAGCCTAGAAATGCATTTCTTAGCTTACTTTCAAAAGTACCAAAATTCGACACCGGCCCCACGTGGTCCAAACTCGAGGATCAGACCAAAACCCAATCCTCCATAACCCCACGAGTTCAAATATATAATTAGATTTTAAATTCGACCTCAAATTGAGGTTGAAATACCGAAAATTCCAAAAACCCTAACTAAACCCAAAACCCCCCCTAAATCCTACTTTGATTTCATGTGTTAGAGCTAGGATTTCAATGATTGTTGATGGAAAATGGAACAAATTAGTTAGAATTTACTAACCCACGAAGTCTAGGTGAAATGGGGCTTCAAGGGACGCTTGGGAGCCTTGGAGAAGAAGAAGTTCGAGTGAAAATTGTGAATACTCCCGTGCACACTGTTATGCACTTATTTAAAATCACTAAAAGAAATTGGCCTAGAGATCGCGACATATGGGATGCGTTTGCGATGAAGGGAAGAGTGGGACCATCGCGATCGCGAGAGGGATCATGCGATCGGGAAGAAGGAATTGCAGGGGTCCTGAAACTTGGCTTACGTAAACGCGTGAGAAGGGATGCGTTCGCGATTGTGGAGAAACTGTAAGTACACGAACGCGGTGGGGGCTACGCGATCACGAAGAAGGGGAAGTCCAAAGCTATGCGAACGCGGGAGGGAGTCCGCGATCGCGAAGATGGACTCAGCTGGGCATCAACAGCAGTGATTTTCTGAAATTTTCCTAAGTGCAAAACATCCCAAACCACCCTCGAAATCACTTCGGAGCCCTCGGGGCTCCTAACCAACCACACACACTAACTCAATGGCATCCTACTAACTTTCTCGGGCGATCAAATCGCCAAAATAACATCAAAATCAAAGAATCCTTCTTCAAAACTAATGATTTCATTTCAAAGTTCAAAACATTGAAATTTTCCACTTTTAGTCTGAAACACGTCAAACGACGTCTGTTTTCAACCAAAGTTTACAGATAGAGCTTAACGCCCATTTAAGACTTGTACTAAGCATCGGAACCAAAATACGAGCCCGATATCATTATTTTTGATCAATTTCCATTTTCATTTTTCCTTATGCAAATTTCAAAAACAATTTCACTGAAAAGCTCAGAACTCGGGCCTGGGACCTCGGATTTCAATTCCGGGAATATGCCCGGGTCCCAAATTTCATTACGCACCTTCTAGGTCCGTCGCATCATGGGTCCGGGTCTGTTTAACCAAAACATTGACCAAAGTCAACCATAGCAATATTGGTACCAAAATTCATAGTTTTTAACATAGAATTAAAATATTTTCACATAAAAACGTTCAGGCTTCACGCCCGGAATGCGCATGCAAATCAAGGCAATCAAATAATAGATTTTCAAGGCTTCAGAAGTGCAAGGAAAGGGAGAATTACAGTGATGACCCTTTGGGTCGTCACATCCTCCACCTCTAAAACAACCGTTCGTCCTCGAACAGAGAAAAGAAAGAAGTACCTGAGTCGGGGAATAGATGGGGATAACGGCTCCGTATATCAGACTCTAACTCCCTGGTCGATTCCATAGGAGGCTGACCTCTCCACTGAATACGCACTGAAGGAAATCTCCGTGACCTCAACTGTCGAACGTGCCGATCTAAAATAGCCACCGGCTCCTCCTCATATGACAGATCTTTTTCCAATTGGAAAATGCTGAAATCTAACACGTGGGTGGGATCACCGTGGTACTTTTGAAGCGTGGATACATTGAAAACCGGATGCATGGCTGACAAGGTAGACGGCAATGCAAGTCTATAAGCCACATTCCCCACACGGTCCAGAATATCAAACGGGCCAATATACCTAGGGCTAAGCTTCCCCTTTCCCAAACCTCATCACGCCCTTCATGGGCGATACACGGAGCAATACTCGCTCACCAACAATGAAAGCAACATCCCTGACCTTATGATCTCCAGCACTCTTCTTCCTGGACTGAGCTGACTGAAGTCTGTCCTGAATGATCTTGAACTTATCCAAGGCCTCCTGTACCAAATCTGCACCTAATAACTGAGCCTCTCCCGGCTCAAACCATGTGACTGGGGACTGACACCGCCTACCATACTACGCCTCATACGGGGCCATCTGAATACTAGACTGGTAGTTGTTGTTGGAGGCAAACTCTGCTAAAGGCAAGAACTGGTCCCATGAGCCTCCAAAATCAATAACGCAAGCTCGGAGCATATCCTCAAGAATCTGAATGGTCCTGTCGGACGGACCGTCCGTCTGGGGGTGAAATGTTGTATTCAACTGGACCTGGGTACCCAACACATGCTGCACCGCTCTCTAGAAATGCGAGGTAAACTATGGACCCCGATCCAAAATTATAGATATCGGCACCCCATGAAGGCGAACAATCTCCCTGATATAAATCTCTGCATACCTCTCGGATGAATATGTGGTGATAACTGGAATGAAATGCGCTGACTTAGTCAGCCTATCAATAATAACCCATATAGCATCAAACTTCGTCCGAGTCATCGGAAGGCCAGTAACAAAATCCATGGTGATTATCTCCCACTTCCACTCGGGAAGCTCAACCCTTTGAAACAACCCGCCAGGCCTCTGATGCTCGTACTTAACCTGCTGACAATTTAGACAATGAGCCACATATGCAACAATGTCTTTCTTCATTCTACGCCACCAATAATGCTGTCTCAAATCCTGATACATCTTTGCGGCGCCCGTATGAATAGAATACCGAGAACTGTGGGACTCCGCTAAGATCGACTCTCGAATACCATCAATATTGGGCACACAAACTCGCCCCTGCAACCTCAATATGCCATCATCTCCCAAAGTCATCTCCTTGGCACCTCCCCTCTGCACCGTGTCTCTCAAGACACACAAATGACGAGCGAGCAAATGTGCAAGATAACACTCTACCGAGCTTAGAAATATCCAATCTCACAAATCTCTTGGCCAAGTCCTGAACATCCAAGGCAAGCGGTCTATGGCTGACCAAAATATATGCAAGACTACCCATGCTGGCGGAGTTCCTACTCAATGAGTCGGCCACCACATTGGCCTTCCCTGGGTGGTATAAAATAGAAACATCATAATCTTTTAACAACTCCAACCACCTCCGCTGTCTCAAATCAACTCTTTCTTCTTGAACAAGTACTGAAGGCTCTTGTGATCCATGTACACCTCACATGTCACCCCATACTAATAATACCTCCAGATCTTCAAGGCATGAACAATGGCTGCCAACTCTAAGTCATGAACTGGATAATTCTTCTCGTAGATCTTCAACTGCCTCGAAGCATATGCTATGACCTTGCCGTTCTGCATCAACACTGTGCCAAGTCCGATGCGAGAAGCATAACAATATATAATATTAGGCCCGGATCCCGTGGTCAAAACCAATTCCGGTGTCGTAGTCAGCGCTGTCTTGAGCTTTTGGAAGCTCGCCTCCCACTCATCTGACCACCTGAACTGGGCACCCTTCTAAGTCAATCTAGTCATCGGGGTTGCGATGGATGAAAAACCCTCCACAAAATGTCTGTAATAACCAGCAAACTTCAAGAAGCTCTGAATATCTGTAGCTGAAGCTGGTCGATGCCAGTTCTTGACTGCCTCTATCTTCTTCGGGTCTACCTGAATACCCTTTCCTGATATGACATGACCCAAGAATGCTACTGAACTTAACAAAAATTGCACTTTGAGAACTTGGCGTACACCTGGCTATCCTTCAGAGTCTGAAGAACCACTCTGAGGTGCTGCTCATGCTCCTCCTGACTGCGGGAGTATACCAAGATACCATAAGTGAATACAATCACAAACAAATCCAAGTAAGGCCTAAACACTCAGTTCACCAACTCTATGAATGCTGCCGGGGCATTGGTCAACTCAAACGAAATGACAAAAACTCATAATGCCGATACCGAGTACGAAAAGCTGTCTTAGGGACATCAGATGCCCTAATCCTCAACTGATGATAACCAGACCTCAAATCTATATTCGAGAACACCTTAGCACCTTGAAGCTAGTCAAGCGTCAATCCTCGGTAGTGGATACTTGTTCTTTATCGTCACCTTATTCAACTGCCGGTAATCAATGCACATCCTCATCGACCCGTCCTTTTTCTTCACAAACAACACTGGCGCACCCCAAGGTGATACACTAGGTCTAATGAAACCCTTATCAAGCAAATCTTGAAGCTGTTCTTTCAACTCTTTCAACTCTGGCGGGGCGATACGATATGGCGGAATAGAAATAGGCTGAGTGCCAGGAGACAAATCAATACAAAAGTTAATATTCCTGTCGGGCGTCATACCCGGAAGGTTTGAAAGAAAGACCTCGGGGAACTCCCGAACAATAGGAACAGAGTCGATAGATGGAACCTCTGCGCTGGAGTCGCGAACATATGCCAAATATGCTAACACCCCTTCTCGACCATACGTCGAGCCTTGAAATACGAAATAACATTACGGGTGGCATGACCTGAGGTCCCTCTCCACTTAAGTCAGGGCATGTCTGGCAAGGCCAAAGTCACGGTGTTGGCGTGACAATCCAAGATAGCATGATACGGGGACAACCACTACATCCCTAATATATCATCGAAGTCCACCATGTCTAAAAGCAATAAGTTGACACGGGTCTCAAGACCCTAAAATACCACAACACACGAATGATGCACTCGGTCGACCACTATAGAATCACCAACCGGTGTGGACATATATACAGGAATAACCAGAGCCTCACTAGGCATGATTAAATAGGGTGCAAAATAGGAGGACACATAAGAATAAGTAGATCCCAGATCAAATAATACCGAAGCACTCCTATCACAGACCAGTAAAGTACCTGTAATCACAGCATCAGATGACTCAGCCTCCAGCCTGGCTAGCAATGCATAACAACGGGGCTCGGCCCCACCTCCCTGAAATGCGTCTCTGGGTCAATCTGCTGCGAGCTGACCCCTACCTCTGGCTGTCTGAGCTCCACCTCTACGCTCCCTATCTCCACCTCTATGGCCTCTACCCCCGCATCTGGCTGGCTGGGCGGCCTGTGGATCATCTGTTGCCTGAATCATGGGACGAGGACCCTGCTGCTGTGAACTGCTGGAAGCTCGAGGGCAATACTTGGCAATGTGCCTCAGGTCGCCGCAAGTGAAGCAAGATCTTGGCTACTGAGAATACCGAAGTGGTGATGCACTGATAGGAGCTGATGGTGAGTTGAAGAGCTGCTGGACAGAATGTTGTGGCTGAGAGATACGACCACCTGAAGTACTATGTGAAGCCTAGAGTGCTGACTGGAAAGGTCTCGGGAGATGGCCTCTGTCATGAAAGTCCCTACCTCGAGGTGAGGCACCACTAAATCTGCCAGAATGTCGAGGCCTCTTGTCTGAACCCTAACTACCTCCTCAAGCCAATACCATCTCTACTCGGCGGGCAACATTGGCCGCCTCCTGAAAAGTAATATCACTGCCAACCCCCACAGCCATCTGTAGGCGAATGGGCTGAATCAATCCATTAATGAACCTCCGAACCCTCTCTCGATCTGTAGGGAGTATCACTACTGCATGGCGGGCCAAATCAACAAATCTGGTCTCGTACTGTGTAACTGTCATAGAGCCCTGCTGAAGATGCTCAAACTGTCTGCGAAGTGCCTCTCGCTGAGTGACGGGGAGAAAGTTCTCCAAAAAATAACTCTACAAACTGATCCCATGTCAAAGCTGGGGAGCCTGCTGGTCTAGTCAAACAATAATCTCTCCACCAAGTCTTGGCGGAACCCACAAGCCTGAAAGTACAAAAATCGACCCCATTGGTCGCTACTATCCCTATAGTCCTGAGGATCTCATGACAATTGAACAGAAAATCCTGGGGATCCTCCGATGAAGCACCGCTGAAGGTAGTAGTGAAAATCCTAGAGAACCGATCAAGTCTCCACAAAGCATCCAACGACATGGCCGTCCCATCTCCGGCCTGAGCTGTAATACGTGTCTGAGCTGCCACTATAGGCTGAACCAAGGGAACCTGCGTCTGGGGAGCTACCGCTCCGGAGTACGGGTAGCATAAGTCTGAAGCCCTCATCCAGCCTGAGAAGTGCTACTGGCACCAATCCTGCTCTGGCCACACTTTCCATGAAGTCTGCTATGCGGACAAGGGCATCCTGAAGATCTGAAGAAAACATCGCTCCTCCTAGGACCTGAGCTAGGCCCACTGGGGCTGGTGGAGCTGGAACCTCCTCATCAAAGTCAATATGAGGCTCCACCTTTGGAACTGCTGCCTGGGGCTGAGCCCTGCCCCTGCCACGACCTCGGCCCCTACCTCTCGCGAGAGCTGCTGCTGGAGGTTTGGGCTGCTGCACGAAAGAAGAAAACACACGTGTTCTCGCCATCTACGAAAGAATAGAGTAGAATGACAATCAATACTTGAGAAACAGATTCGAACGACAAGAATGAACAAAGTGAAACTTTTCCTAACTCTGTAGCCGCTGGGGGATAAATACAGACGTCTCCGTACCGATCCCTCATACTCTACTGAGCTTGTCTGTGAGTTGTGAGACCCAAGTAACCATTGGCTCTGATACCAACTTGTCACGACCCGGATTTTCCCACCATCGGGAGTAGTGATGGCGCATACTGTCAAAGCTAGCCAAGCCAACCTTTATAATCATTTTCACAAACTTAGATCTAAAACAATTAAATACTAGAATAATTAATTAAAGCATGCAGAAGTCTTCTAAATAACAATAAAACAAGATGAGGAAAACTGACAACCTATCTCTACCTAGTATTTGGTGTCACTGCTCACGGACAACTAAAGAGTACTAAAAATAATAGTCTGAAAGAAATACAACTGTAGTCTGTTTTATACAAATAAAAGAAACTAGAAAAGATAGAGGAGGCTTGGGGCCCGCGAACGCCAGCGAACTACCTCAGAGCCTCTGGACTGAAAGATGACTCCCGATCTAAAGCTGCGGTCCGTAGCCTGGGTCCTGACCTGTGCACAAAAAGGCACAGAAGCGTAGTATCAGCACAACCGACCCCATGTGCTGGTAAGTGATTGGCCTAACCCCGACAAAAAAAGTGACGAGGCTAGACAGGACCTACCACAATTAACCGGTGCAATAAATAATATACAAGTGCGAGAAAGAAACGATAACATTATAATACGATTACAACTGGGGGTGGGGGGTACAAGATAAAGGTGGAACATCAATAGTAACAATAGCTCTAACTCAGGTTTACATGATCTACTCATCTACAGTGGACAGCGCGCCACACGATCCCATTATGCAATATATAAGTGGATGGCGTGCCACACGATCCCGCGGCATCTCATGCCGATAACAATAAGTGGACGGCGTGCCACACGATCCCATAATGTGTTTATAAGTGGACGGGGTGCCCCACGATCCTAGCATAAATGTATAAGTGGACAGCGTGCCACACGATCCCATATTATAACAAGATAATTCCAATAATTCTCCTCAAAGGATGCCCCATTAGGGAAGTTCATCCACACAACAGTTAAACCGGCAAGGGTACAGCTACAGCCTAAAATATCCTGGCAAGGGAGGATTTAATAATAATAACTTACTCGTCCCGGCAAGAGAAAACAATTCAACACAAGTCCTGGCAAGGGAAAGGTACTGCGCTTCTTTCATTAGCTTATTCACCTTTCAACAATCATCTCATAATTTATTTAATGGCCAAATAACTCAATTATTTCACATCTTCCAAATTCTACGGCATTTATGACTCACGATCATGCTTGACACCGGTGTATAGATACTCATCACCATGCCTATACACCGTACTGGATCATTTAGCAAATAGCAATCAAGTACTCTAATCATATTCCCTCAAACCAAATTTAGATCAAACACTTACCTCGAATCCAAAAATGGCAATTCAAAGCTCAACAGTCGCCTTTCCTCTAGAATTCGACCCCGAACCAACGATATCTAACATAATCAGGTACAATATTATCAATAAGAATCCAAAAACACAATCCTATAGCCTAGAAATGCATATCTTAGCTTACTTTCAAAAGTACCAAAATTCGACACTGGGCCCACGTCGTCCAAACTCGAGGCTCGGACCAAAACCCAATCCACCATAACCCCACGAGTTCAAATATACAATTAGATTTTAAATTCGACCTCAAATTGAGGTTGCAATACCGAAAAACTCCATAAACCCTAACTAAACCCAAAAACCCTTAAATCCTACTTTGATTTCATGTTTTAGAGCTAGGATTTCAATGATTATTGATGGAAAATGGAACAAATTAGTTAGAATTTACTAACCCACAAATTCTAGGTGAAGTGGGCTTCAATGGACGCTTGGGAGCCTTGGAGAAGAAGAAGTTCGAGTGAAAATTGTGAATACTCTCGTGCGTACTATTTTGGAATTATTTAAAATCAAAGGAAATTGTCCTACGCTATCGTGACATATGGGATGTGTTCGCGATGAAGGGAAGACCTGGACCGTCGTGATCACCATAGGGATCATGCGATCGCGAAGAAGGAATTCCAGGGGTCTTGGAATTTGGCTTACGCGAACGTGTGAGAAGTGATGCGTTCGCGATTGAGGAGGGACTCTAAGTACGCGAACGCGGTGGTGGCTACGCGATCGCGAAGAAGAGGAAGCCCAAAGCTATGCGAACGCGGGAAGGAGTCTGCGATCGCAAGGAAGGACTCAGCTAGGCACCAACATCAGTGATTTTCTGCAATTTTCCTAAGTGCAAAACATCCCGAACCACCCCCGAAATCACTCCTGAACCCTCGGGGCACCCACCCAACCACACACACTAACTCAATATCATCCTACAAACTTTCTCGGGCGATCAAATTGCCGTAATAACATCAAAATCAAAGAATCCTTCTTCAGAACTCAAAATTTCCACTTTTAGTCTGAAACACGTCAAACGACATCTGTTTTCAACCAAACTTTACAGATAGCGCTTAACACCCATTAAAGACTTGCACCGGGCGTCAGAACCAAAATACGAGCCCAGTACCATTATTTTTGATCAATTTCCATTTTCATTTTTTCTTAAGCAAATTTCAAAAACAATTTCACAGAAAAGCTCCGAACTCGAGCTTGGGACCTCGGATTTCAATTTCGAGAATATGCCCGGGTTCCAAGTTTTATTATGGACCCTCCGGGAGAGTCGCATCACGGGTCCGGGTACGTTTCCCCAAAACGTTGACCAAAGTCAACCATAGCAATATTGGTATCAAAATTCATAGTTTTTAACATAGATTTCAAACATTTTCGCATAAAAATTTTCCGTCTTCTCGCCCGAACTATGTACGCAAATCAAGGCAACCATATAAGAGGTTTTCATGGCCTCAGAAGCGAAAGGAAAGAGAGAATTACAGTGATGACCCTTTGGGTCGTCACAATTTCAACATGCCTTCCACCATCATATACGTTACACAATAATTTCGTCTTCCTGAGTCTGAGCTCATGCTGCCACATGAAATGTACATTTTCCCACTAAGAGACATGAAAAATATTCTTCACGGACCCATAACTTGGGGCTACACATCAGACCGCAATAGAAAATGAACACTTAACAACTCATCAATTATCCATCAGACTTCTTCGTCACTACCAAAATAACATAGATACCCCTTCAAGTACTGACATACTCATCACATGGATATCCCACCGCCAACCCGGCTAATACAAACATTACTGAACACATAAGTTCAAAACACTTGCTCACACAATCAGCACGTCGGTGCTCAGGCGATAGGCAAAGATTTGGCCCCAAGTTCTCCTAACTGGCCCAACATGAACTCACAGAGATTACATCTTGCCCCTTGATCGGGGAATCACAAGCCATTCCGACACATATACTACAGAGCGCTCGCGTGCGCATACAGACGGGTGGAAGGAATTTCAAGAATTATATCTCAAACTGAATCAAGTACGCGATAAGAATTCCAAGAAAGTGAAGTTTTCCAAAAGGTTCTGCAGCCTCTCGAGGATAAATACAGACGTCTCCGTACCGATCCACGAGACTCTACTAAACCGGCTGATGAATCGCGAGGTCTGGTAACCCAGGCTCTAATACCAACTTGTCACGACCAAAACCCCGATCGTGATGGCGCCAAATACCTTGTTAGGCAAGCCCGACCATTTATACCTTCCCAGCCAAGTGATTAACTTAGGTACCATATTTAACATAAAATGATCTCAGAATAAGAATGATTATCAGCATGTAAAAAAACCTTGGGTCATTGGAGACCATTAATTTACGATCCGTCGTTGGACTCAGGGGTTTATTTCATCTGATGCTACCATTTACTCGGTGGCACTTGAACTGGAAGTTGGTAACTAAGTGAGAAAATGGCTCTAGTGAAACTAACCATATTTCAGCTCGCGCATACAAAGAATCATTCTATCCTTTCGTCCCTCGGTGACTTAAGGCACCATTGAAAGTGGCATCTCTGTTTGTGCACATTGGAGCAAGCACATGAACTCGCTATACCAATAGTTCTCTGCCCGCAACCCCAGCTCCTACTTCGAATGATAGAACGATTCGAAAGGGGCATACGTACAGCTTTGACACTTGCCTATCACTTGTTAACCCTTTTCCGAATCTCCTTCTATTGAATCAGAAGCAAAGAAGAGAAATGAAAGGAGCTCTTAGAAAGGTAACTAAATGCGTATCCGGTGTGGCACTTGACTTTCAAGAAGATAAGTGGGATATCGCTAAATGGAGTATACCTCTAGAAATAGAAATTCTGATTGAATGGACAAATATCTTCTTTAAGAAAGTAAGGCACTAGGCATAGGAGAAAGGACAACATGCCCGGGGAAATACTATATAATAAAGGTAGAAAGGTGAGGGTGAGGTACTTTCCCCGGCATATGAAAAAAAAATCCAGGATGACAGCTTTCAAAAGACGAGTAAGGGATGGGGAGAGGGAGGCTCTCGAAACCAAACGAGACTAGAAAGAACATGGGAATTAGCACCATTTATATGAGTGCTTTTGTCTCTTCAAGACAACAAAAGGACAACCCTCTCTATATCTCTGTCTCGGTTTAGCATCATATATCGCTGCTTCCTTAGGGTATGCCCCCTATCCCCTTTCATTCGGAAAAGGAATTATCTGCACTGGCTTTAGTTAGCCGTGAAGTACGCTGATACCCTGGTTGTCTATAAATCGTCACAATAAAGTGTGATAACCTCTCTCTAGATTTAGTATAAAATATCCCCAAATAAAACTCCGAATCTCATTTATCAAATTTAGTTCAGATATATAAATTTTCATAAATGGCACCGAAGCCAAATATGTGGTGCAATTAAGTTATAGCATAATCGATATGTGGGCAGCACACTTGCAACATATTCATTATGCGATAGCATAATCATTATGCGATAGCATAATCGATAGCGTAATCAATTATGCGAAAGCATAATCAATATGCGGTGAAATAATATTTGCCTGACTTTGCTTTACTATGCAACGCGTATGTGGTATGCAGAGTCATTTTGCGATCGCGAAATCGATCGCAAATCCAGCCTTTGGTAATTTGATCATAACTTTGTGTACGATTGTCCAAATGACAAATGGTTTGAAGCATTTAAAACTAGACTCGAAGATCTTTCATTTGATAGGTTGTTCGTCATATAAAACCTCATATATATACATACATATACATATATATATATATATATATATATATATATATATGTATGTATGTATGTATATATATATACATACATACATACATACATATATATATATATATACATACATGTATATGTATGTATATATATATATATGTATATGTATGTATATATATATACATGCTCGTCCAAAGTGTGGACTTGTGCAAACTCATTTGGGATTTTAGCCCATTATATAATTTTCTAACTTGACTTAGACACAGGCTTCCCATTAGACCCCACATTACACATTATAAGACATACAATTAATTGCCAAATCCTATTGATGTATATCATGTTATATCCACGTAAAATATTATAATTAGCCTACTTGGCACCAAGAAATACTAAATTACTTAGCGAATTTTTTCGGGGTCTTACATTCTCTTCCTCTTAGGATCATTCATCCTCTAATGAGGAGTAGAGTCCGCTTCAAACATTTTAACATAATATATCTCTTTTCTCACCTACCTTAAGTCCCTAAATTTTGACTAAATCCTAATCTTTTCAGAATTTTTGACAGAGTCTAAATCGTAATTAGGCATATCCATGTGTCAAAGAATCACCAAAACCGTCCTAACAACATATACACAACTAGAAAATGCACCACAATATATATATATATATATATATATATATATCAATAACACTAATCGAAGAATTACAAGCACTACTTTATTATAAGGATACCTGGACATGAACTCCACATTTCTAAATCATAATAGCTACAAGGTACCTTTCAAGTCCAAATCAATTTCTATACAATCAAGAGAAAATACTTTATTCCACAACACTCTCGGCCTTCAATGTGGCCTCTTACACATAAAATTTGCCATAATACATTCACGGAAACAATGTCCACCCCCAAACTTAACTAACAAGGATGAAAATAGATACCCTTCATAGGCCAACTATTCATTACCTCCACCTTCTGTAATTTCCATCGAAATGATGCACTAAGGATTTCCAACTACATTCTTAGACATAAACATATGAAAACACAGAATACATGGAGAACAGCGATGGGGAAATATCATACTCATAGTATGGCCTAATGTTAACTACACTTATTTTACCTTCATAATCATTACTCACCTCAAACCGGCCAAAATCCTAGCTTGCCTTGCGCTTTCCTCGCAAACCGACTTCCTCAGGTGCAAAATTTGACCAAAACAACAGGGAATATGTCATAATAGGCTAATGGGACATAACTCAATACAAATAACTCGAAAAACACCCAAACACACGAAATTGGCAAAACTCGAGCCCCGGGCACACTTCTCGAAAAATTATAAAATTGACATCACCGGAATCCTCGTCTCGCCACGAGTCCGTACATACCAAAATTTACAAGAATCGGAGTCCATTTGACTCCTGAAATCAGCAGTTTAAGCTCACTTGGGTTTCAATCCCTAACCACCATTTTTAACTTTAAAAACCTTGAATCATTAGTGTTTAATCCATGTTTTTACACTATAATGACATACTCTTAGTCCAAGAATCCATACCTGATGATTTCCCCCAAAATCATCTTCAAAATCGCTCCCAATATCGCCTTAGTCAGAGGTCCAAATGTTCTCCTCTTTTCAAACTTGTGAAATCGCTATTCATTAAACCCAACACGATTTCCACTTCTGCTGTCATACCTCCGCATATGCGGCTCCCGCTTCTGCGTCCTTTCGACCGCTTTTGCGGTCCACCCTTTTATCCTAGGGACCGCTTTTGCGGTCAACTACCGCTTATGCGGTCACCGCCTATGCAGTTATCCTTCCGCATCTGCGATCCAGGCCCACTCCCCTATTGGCCGCTTTTGTGACAATCATTTCCGCTTCTGTGGATTTCTCATCTCCTGGCCAAACCGCTTCTACGACCTCACGTCCGCTTCTGCGGACTCGCTTAGGCGAAAAGAGTCCCACTTCTGCGGAACTGCCCAGCTCCACATCAGACCGTTTATGCAACTAACATCACACTTCCGCGGAGCCGCTTTTGCCGTCCATTTCCGCAGAAGCGCTCGTACCACATACCAGAAAGATCTGCCATTTCTCAACTTGAGATTTCATCCCGTTAGTCATCCGAAATTACCCCGAGGCCCCCAATACCTCAGCCAATTGTACCAACACATCCCAAAACCACATACGAACTTCTTCCAATCCTTAAAACACATCAAACAACGCTAAAACCATTAAAACACATCGGATTCAAGCCTAATTTTCTTCAAAGCTTCCGAAACTCGCATTAATCAAAACCCGACCAAACAACATCCGAATGACCTGAAATCACCTAACAAAGCGACTACAACTCTCGAAATTCCATTTCGACCCTCGGATCAAAATCTCACCTACAACCCGGAATTCGCCAAAATTCAAACTTCGCCAATTCAAGACTTATTCTACACCGGACCTCCAAATTCTATTTCGATTGCACTCCTAAGTTAAAAATCATCCCCATAAACCAATTCAATTACACGCGATCAACTTTAATGCTGACATTGAGACATAAAGCAACACCATAAGGGGGGAAACAGGGCGGTAACTCACGTGACGATGGGTCGGATCGTCACATCAAGTACATCTAGTACACATAAGAGCAACAAGAAGTATCAACCATATCGACTTTTCTCACACAATTTGGCATACTAGACTTTATTTGAAACACGACTCAAAGCCGTAACATTTTAACACGCAACTCATACTTAGAATATATATATATATTATTCATAAGGCTCGTTTCAGAATAGTCGTGTTTGTGGATAATAACCACGAGTATAAGAATTATGAGCTTTGATCCACCATGCTTGAACTTATGAAAACATATATGGAATTCGATTCGAAGAGAGAAAGTTTAGTCAATATACCTTGTTTAAGGTTTCCTTAAAATACTACAACGTTCCAAAAATTCTAGCAATCCCAATCACTTAGGTGAGATCTTGTGATTAGTCTCCTTGATTCCTGAAGATTATGGAAGATTAAATGGTTATAATGTCAGGCTTCCACCTCTCTCTCTAATATGATCTCAGAATAAGAATGATTATCAGCATGTAAAAAACCCTTGGGTCATTGGAGACCATTACAATACGATCCGTCGTTGGAATCAGGGGTTTATCTCATTTGAAGCTACCACTTACTTGGTGGCACTTGAATTGGAAGTTGGTAACTAAGTGAGAAAATGGCTCTAATGAAACTAACTGTATTTCAGCTCGCTCATACAAAGAATCATTCTATCCTTTCGTCCCTCGGTGCCGTAAGGCACCATTGAAAGTGGCATCTATGTTTGCGCACATTGGAGCAAGCACATGAACTCGCTATACCAATAGTTCTCTGCCCGCAACCCCAGCTCCTACTTCGAATGATAGAACGATTCGAAAGGGGAATACGTACGGCTTTGACACTTGCCTATCAATTGTTAACCCTTTGCCGAGTCTCCGTGCTATTGAATAAGAAGAAAAGAAGAGAAATGAAAGGATCTCTTAGAAAGGTAACTGAATGCGTATCCGGTGTGGCACTTGACTTTCAGGAAGATAAGTGGGATATCGCTAAATGGAGTATACCTCTAGAAATAGAAATTCCGATTGAATGGACACCAGGCGTAGGAGAAAGGAAAACATGCCCGGGGGAAATTCAATATAATAAAAAATGTAGAAAGGTGAGGGTGAGGTACTTTCCCCAGCATACGGAAAGAAAATCCAGGACGACGGCTTTCAGAAGACGAGTAAGGGACGGGGAGAGGGAGGCTCTCGAAACCAAACGAGACTTGAAAGAACCTGGGAATTAGCACCATTCATATGAGTGCTTTTGTCTCTTTGTGACAACAAAAGGACAGCCCTCTCTATATCCCGATCTCAGTTTAGCATCATATATCGCTGCTTCCTTAGGGTACGCCACCTATCGCCTTTCATTTGGAAAAGGAATTATCTGCACTGGCTTCAGTTAGCCGTGAAGTACGATGATACCCCGGTTGTCTATAAATCGTCACAATAAAGTGTGATAACCTCTCTCTAGATTTAGTATAAAATATCCCCAAATAAAGCTCCGAATCTCATTTATCAAAGTGGGTTTGGATACAAACAATTTCATAAATGGCCCCGAAGTCAAATATGTGGTGCAATTATGTTATAGCATAATCGATATGTGGGCAACAGACTTGAAGCATAATCAATTATGCGAATGTATAATCAATATGCGACGAAATAATATTTTCCTGACTTTGCTTCACTATGCAACGCGTATGCGGTATGCAGAGTCATTTTGCGATCGCGAAATTGATCGCAAATCCAGTCTTTGGTAATGTTATCATTACTTTGTGTACGGATGTCCAAATGACAAACGGTTTGAAGCATTAAAAACTAGACTCGAAGATCTTTCATTTTATAGGTTGTTCATCATATAAAACCTCATATATATACATACATATACATATATATATATATATATATATATATATATATATATATATATATATGAGGTTTTATATGATGAACAACCTATATATATATATATGTATATATATATATATGAGGTTTTATATGATGAACAACCTATATATATATGTATATATATATGTATATATATATGTATATGTATATATATATATATATATATATATATATATATATATATATATATATATATATATATATATATATATATATATATATATATATATATATATATATATATATATATATATGCTCGTCCAAAATGTGGACTTGTGCAAACTCATTTGGGATTTTAGCCCATTATATAATTTTCTAACATGACTTAGGCTTAGGCTTTCCATTAGACCCCATATTACACATTATATGATATACAGTTAATTGCCAAATACAATTGATGTACATCATGTTATATCCATGTAAAATATTATAATTAGCCTACTTGGAACCACGAAATCCTAAATTACTTAGCGAAATTTGTCGGGGCCTTACATTCTCTTCCTCTTAGGATCATTCGTCCTCGAATGAGGAGTAGAGTCTGCCCCAAATACTTTAACATAATATATCTCTTTCCTCACCTACCTCAAATCCTTAAATTTTGACTAACTCCTAAACGTTTCAGAAATTTTGACAGAGTCTAACTCGTAACTAGGCCTATCCACCTGTCAAAGAATCACCAAAACCGTCCTAACAACATATACACAACTAGAAAATGCACCACAATGTATATATCAATGACACATCTCAGCATTACAAGCACTACATTATTATAAGGACACCTGGACATGAGCTCCACATTTCTAAATCATAATATCTAGAAGGTACCTTTCAATTCCAAACCAATTTCTATACAATCAAAAGAAATTACTTTATTTCCACAACACTCTCGGCCTTCAATGTGGCCTCTTCCACATAGACTTCGCTATAATACATTCACGGAAATAATCTCCACCCTAAACTTACCTAACAAGGATGAAAAATAGATACCCTTCATAGGCCAACTATCCATTACCTCCACCATCTGTAATTTTCACTGAAATGATGCACTAAGGATTTCCAACTACATTCTTAGACATAAACATATGAAAACACAGAATACATGGAGAACCGATGGGGAAACATCATATCATAGCATGGCCTAATGTGAACTACACTTATTTTACCTTTATTATCAATCCACGTAACATTTTTAGGTGGGAAATACTGAGAATAGCCCGCTCAACTTCCTAAAATCTAAATCTCTACGCGAACACCCACACTGATCATTTGATGGCCTTGAACAATTACTCTAAGATGTGCTATCATATACTGACCATAAAAATTACCTATAAAATATATGTGATCATACAGACATGCTTCCTATGTGACATGTTTGAACCTTCAATACCCAATAGATTTAATTCAATGAGGAGCAACAGATTTCAAGATAAGGCTGGAAATATTCTGAAATCCATTAATGTGCTGAGCAGAGTATTTCATGAGGTTATATGTTAAGAGACATGAAGATACTACTAACAACACTGGCATAGTTAATCATTGTAACGTTATCAATTATTTAACAAAGGAGGCATAGGGGTAACTAGTACATTAGCAATAGGAATCATTAAGAAGGAATACTCAAGTACATGACCAATCGTCTATTAGAGTGTAGGGAAAATTAGTTTATCAAGAATGAGAATACTCTGGAACCTTGAATGCGATATGGGTTTCAAAATACATGAACTTGAATTACACTCCTAATGTTAACTGACTTCAGGAATCTATGCCACAAGCCCATTAGGATGAAAAGAAGTGGAACATTTAGGAGATTATCATATTTCAAACAGCTTAACCCTTTTTGATAATTGATCCTATACGAGAGAACTAAGGGTACGACAACTTGTCTTCCAAATCAATATGCTCATGATATGTGCAAAAATCTAAAATCATCTAATCTTAATAGTCCACGAGTGAAACCACATAGCTAGGAAATCTTAGTATTGGGATGAAATTATATATTGGTTAGAGGGGTTCTAATGGTTAACATGATGCTCTAGGGAGAAAGACAACTAAACGTTCTATCCATCCATGAAGGTGGAAGGCCAAGGATAGCAAAACTCCCCCACATGACAATGACATAGTTAATGATTCTAGAAACTGAGTGTATAAAGACAACGAAACCCAATGAGATAGAATAAAATAATCATGGAAGATTTACAGATGTTCATGATGAATTCTCTATGGATTTTGACTTGAGAAATACCCAGATGCTAATAAAAGAGAAACATGAGAAGCAAGCATTATGCTACGATAACCCCCAAATGTGCATTTGGTCTTGACGGAGAGCCAATTAAGGGTCATTATGAGAAAGGAAGTGTTATAGTGACACATAGAAGGACCCTTTCTCTCATAGTTATCGAACAAGTATTGGGAAACTTGCAAAATGAATTCACTAACTAACTAACTAACAGAATTAACACATGTTGCAGAGGTGTAAAGAGAAAATAAACATTTGTCATGAGATGGGCATGATTTTGCTATATTAACTCCCAATATGCAATACAAGACCACGTCGTAAGCCACAATACTAGGAACAAAATGAGCTACTTACTGCAGAATGTCCCAAGTGGACACGAAAGTTATACTAAGATATAGCCATAAGATCTTCCTATGACGAAGATGTGAGGATCTCAATTTTCAAAGAGACTTTATGCACTGGGTTACCATTTCATTTGACATGCACTCATATGATAGGTGCTAAGGTATGCTCTTATATTGCTAGACAATGAGAAGGTTTCATAATTATACTCACGAGAGAGTAAAATGATTGTTCAAACCATAGAAGCCATATACACTAGTGGAAAAAAAATGTGACTCGAGAAGGATCACAACACTTGATGCTTTACATAGAACATGACACCACATAGGTAAACTTTACGATGGTGCATGTATAGGCACAAATGAGAAAATGTTGTCCATTTAAATAAAAAGATGTTGTAATAAATTCATCAGGTATAGTCCTTTGTTGAGAATTTAGGAAAGTAAGTGGAAAGCATTAATCCTAGAGATATAACTCAATTCAAGCACATAATTATAGAACTTAATTCCTAAATGGCATGTAAATAAGAGAATTTGTGATAGAGTGAATTCACAATTAATATGTCTTGCTCAAGGAGTAGGTACATGCAATGTTTTGTGATTCAACATCTTGTTAAGACCAGGTTTCGTGAGAACTCTTCAATATAGATGTACATATACAACAAGTAATTTTTGCGTTGTTCATAATGATGTACTAGGTAGCGACTTACTTGGTGAATTTCGGTTGATAGGACAATAACTTAATCGGTGCTCCTCCACTCCACATCCCTCACGTACGTTGGTAATCTACGGATATACTACATGATCTGGTGGAACTGTGACATTAAATGGAATAAGGGTATTCCTTTTAGCAACAAGTTCTACCAATCCCTCTATGGCTCTATACATTCTCCTAACAAATTCTTGGTCGATATCTCTCATATTCAATGGTGGGGGTCATTCCCTCCTTATTGCTTCAAACTCGTGGATTATGGTATCAAGATTACAGATCTTGGGAATAAGACATAGCGAGGAAATTAGCTCTCTATCTTGAGCTCTACTGCACGGTCTGGAGTATCATAGAAGGGTGAAATTTCTAATTGCCTAAATAACCTCCAACTTATAGATGTGGTCGACAACACACTGATAAGAATGACTTTACTAGACACGACTCTGTGACATTATGGGACACTTTAAAACATTAGGCTCTGATACCAAGTTTGTCACGCTCCAAATATCGATGAGCACGACCGTCTCACAATCGAGTAAACCCGACTGAGCAAGCCTGTTAGGTTTCATACTACCCAAATTCGTCTTTGAATAAAGAGAAAATGTACGCTATTAATCAAATTTTGAAAATATATCTTTAAGAACTTCCATTTCATTTCTAGTAGAACCTTCATTCATAATTTTCAAAATATTACAAGTTTTATATATATTTGGAAAATATCAATATTTCTAACTCAATTCCCTATTGTCAAACACCACCCACAACCTGTTTACGGAGCCTCTAAATACAACTGAAGTGTAATATGGAAATGCCGGCAATAAGGCTCCGGATATACCTCAAATTGCAAGTACATGATAAATAAATTATACATAACCCCGAAATGAAGTGGGGCTCACCAAGTCGGCTAAAAAGAGGGTGTGCCACTAATTGCGACCAATAGTGTCTACTATGGAACCACCTAAATCCATTTAAAGATGTAGTGCGCCCGGTAAAAGGGACATTAGTACCGTCAAATAATACTAGTATGAATAGCTAAAACTCCTCTTTCAAAATAGAATGCCAATGTGATGATAGACAATCATGTAAACAACAAGTAGAAATCAATGATATTCAAAGGCCAAGTTAAGCATAACAACTTTTCAATATATGAAAGTTCATATGGTAAAAATGAAACTTAGAATATGAAGACAATATTATTATTGGATAGAAGATATATAGTACTGATTCACCACAGCTCACAATATCACTGTTCACGATATGCACATCATAACCAACTCCCAATTTCAGTCACAATTTCTGTGCCAATATATACATATAAATATTCCACCGTGAATTTTTAGCACGAAGTCTGATCTTGGCCAAATCAGCTAGGCCATCTCCCTTGGAGATATTTTTCCACAATATCAATTCCCATTTCAATTTCAGTTTCAATTGTTGTTCTTCCTAATTCCACCATGTGTGCGGCATGGCGTCCAATCTCGGCCTGATCGACTAAGCCATCTTATTTGATACGTGTACCTCAATCACAATTTCATTGTCACTTTCCAGTTTCAATATTAGCACAGTACCACCATGTGCGCGGCATGGTGTCTGATGTCGGCCCGATCGGCTAATCACTTAAGAAATTTCCATTTTTCCATCAATCATCTCCTTTCAAGTTTATATCACACATATCAATTCATTGACACTTGGGGCTACAATCATTACATCAAACCTCGCACTTGGACGCATTTCATAATTTGAGTTCTTTTCACATATTTCACATCAATATCAATTTCAACAATAAGCTATACAATTCAAGATGTATAGTACACATGAGAGGAAACATGAATCATGGTCATATAGAGTATTCCAGAAATCATACACCACAAGTTCATTAGCAATGGAACTTTTAAACATAAAGGATTTTCCCAGAGGAGGGGACATACCAAACCACAATACAAACACACATCAAAGTCACAACAAGCAACTTTACCAATTATTTTTGAATTACTCTTTTCGAATCACGACAATATACAATTTGAACATATAAGTATGTAACAACTCGGGTCACTTTGGATGTACTTATAAGGCAAGATACTATCTTGAACAACCACTTATGTTCATAAATTGAGCACAAAACCTTTAGGCCACTTTATTTTTGAAGTCATTTATGGAAAGTAGAGTCAAGGATCATTTCATAATCTATTTCACATTTTCTGATGTCATAGGAATCACCAGGTACAATTATAACTCAAGTTCTCGGCATGTTGGCTACAGTCTATTTTCCAAATTTATTTAATTCGTTTCAAACATCTTTATAGATTATCAACATCTAGACGCAATCAATCAATACACATAAGAGAAATTAGGAGTATCAACCATATCGAGTTTCTCACATAATTTGGCATACTATACTTTATTTGAAACACGACTTAAAGCCGTAACGTTTTAGCACGCAACTCATACTTAGAATATATATTGAAACAAATAGACACAATAAATCAAATATAACAATTAGACACAATCAGTCAAATATATTGGGTACACATAAGAGAAAGTAGGAGTATCAACCACATCGAGTTTTCTCACACAATTTGGCATACTAGACTTTATTTGAAACACGACTCAAAGCCGTAAAGTTTTAACATGGAGCTCATACTTAGAATATATATATATATATATATATATATATATATATATATATCTTTGTTCATAAGGCTCGTCGGAATAGTCATGTTTATGGATAATAACCCGGAATATAAGATTTATGAACTTTGAGCGACTATGCTTGAACTTATGAAAATATTTATGGAATTCGATTATAAGAGAGAAAGTTTAGCCAATATACCTTGTTTAAGTTTTACTTAAGTTACTACAAAATTCCAAAAATTCTATCAATCCCAATCTCTTAGGTGAAGATCTTGTGATTGGTCTCCTTGATTCTTGATGATTGATGAAAGATTGAATGGTTATAATGTTAGGCTTCCACCTTCTCTCTCTAAAATTCTCTCAACTCTCTCTAGTTTTAGTATATAATATACCCAAATGAAGTTCCAAAGCTTATTTATCAAAGTGAGTTCGGATATGAAAATTTTCAAAAATGACCCCCAAAGTGAATTATGTGGTGCAATTATGCTATAGCATAATCGATATGTGGGCAGCAAACTTGTAGCATTATTGTTATGTGATAGCGTAATGGACAACATAATAAATTATGCGAAAGCATAATCAATATGCGACAGAATAATATTTGTCCGACTTTACTTCACTATGCGACGTGTATGCGGACTGCGGAGTTGTTTTGCGATAGTAAAATTGATCGCAAATCCAGCCTTTGGTAATTTGATCATAGCTTTGTGTACGAATGTCCAAATGACGAACAGTTTGAAGCGTTAAAAACTAGACTCAAAGGCATTTTATTTGATAGGTTATTCATCATATAAAACCTCATATACATATATTGATATGCTCGTCCAAAATGTGGATGTGCAAATTCATTTGGGATTTTAGCCCATTATATAATTTTCTAACTTGACTTTGATTTAGGACTCCCATTAGACCCCACATTATACATTATAAGACTTATACACTTATTCAATTGATGTACATCATGTTATATGCACGTAAAATATTATAATTAGCCTACTTGGCACCACGAAATCCAAAATTACTTGGCGAAATTTTCCGGGGCCTTACATCTTTGTTCAATAATATATCTCGTACATTCTTTTTAAACTAATTTTGGGAATAGGAAGAAAATACTTTTTCAATTTTGAAATCATTTCATTAAGGGTCGATGTATAAGTTGGATTTGTTTTATACTTACCAAATACAACAGAAATTCCACAAATATACCATAATATTTGTGAAACAGTGGGATAATATATAACAAAAAATTATTTTGTAGCATAATAAATTTTTCTAGTTATTTAGTAAGCTCTTTGATCTCATCCTAATCAGAATCAATAATTTGATCAGCGGAGATACCATTATGCATATTAAATACCTTTTGGATAGGCACCCGATAATCATAAGCAACTATAAGAATTTCATACAAAGAATTCTACCTAGTACAAACATCTTTTGTAACTTTTCTAAATGGAAGGTTAGCACTAGCACATTGTTTAGCAATTTTACGAATTCTACTCGCTTTATTAGCACGAAAAATATAGCAATAAGCATGTTGTATTTTACTACAAGCATCAAATATAGCATGATGATTGACTTTATCATGTTTAGAAAATTTCCAAACAACTGATGTTTTTGGACGTTCAGCCTTAGGCTTACCCTTACAGGGGGTACATGGGGTAAAGCTCCAGATCGAGATTGACTTTGAGTTGGAACTTGTGTTGCGGGACTAGTGGGTATTTCATCTAATTCTTATTCCTCATTTTCTTCATCCTTGTTTTCTTCGTCTTCAAAAAAAATATCATCTATATGTTTTCTAATTCTAGGAGAAGGGTTAGGATTAGGACTAGGGTTAGGATTACTACTATTTTCACCTTTACTATTTTATTTTTTTTTTTAAATACCATACATATTTTTAGGTACCATAATTTAAATACGAAATTAAATTAATAAATCTAACACCAAAATAAACACACAAATGAAATACAAAAATAGAATACGTAAAGTTAACACAAAAATTAAGCATTGAAATGATACGCAAAAATTATATACTCCTTTCATTCCACTTTATGTGAACCTATTTCATTTTTAGTACATTCCAAAAAAAATGATCCTTTCATAAATTTGGAAACAATTTTTAACTTAAACTTATAATTCTACTGTTAATGAGAAACTTTTATAACCACACAAATACTCTAGACCCCTTTTTGACTTGATTAGGACCACAAATTCTAAAACTCTTTATTTTTTCTTAAACTTCGTACCCAGTCAAATAGGTTCGCATAAATTGGAATAGAGAGAGTATTAAAATTAGGAGATGGAATGAGTGCACCGTGATTAAATATTGAAACTTGAAGAAATTGGCCAAAACATTGCTCCAAATACTTGACGAATTAATTTGAAGCTTGAAAGTTGCTCTAAATATTTGCCCAAATACTTGAAAATTGAAAGTTATCACTTGATAGTTGATACTTGATAGTTGACACTAACAAAATTGAGAGAATAATATAGATAGAATATTAGAATGTAAGAGATTGAGAGAGAAGATTGATTTTTTGTGGGAAAAAATGAAGAAGAATGAGGGGTATTTATAGTAAAATAGGGCCAGTGTAATTTAATAAACTTAGGAGTTATATGAAAAGTGGGGAGGCGGGTAGGGGTGTTTTGCCCATTTTTGGCTATTGGAAACGACTATTTTTGCAATTTAAGTCGTTTCCCAACGTCAAGTTTTTTTTTAAAAATCTAGCAAGACGCGCGACATGGCGCTGACCGGGACATGATAGGACAAATGGGACGAAATGGACATCACATCCCATCCCGTGTCCCATTTAGCATTGGCCCATCCCATTTAACTTGAAGTGGGACTGGACGAGATGGGACATGAGACGGGACGGGCCGACCCGTCCCGTTGGACAACCATAAGCAAGATTTAGCCCCCTCGCACCAGCTACATCTCAGTATGGGGAAGGAGCCCATACTCCCGTAGCTTGTACTCCAGAGCAGTAGATCTAGGTTGATCAGGCTCCGGGAGTAGCTGAGACTTGATAGGTTCAAGAAGTATCATCCTCCCACTTATAGTGTCCTAGCGACCGAGGATACGCATGGTTTTCTAGAGAAGTGCCATTTTATTCTCCGCACTATGGGTATTGTGAGCCACACGATGAAGGTTTGGGAGAGGGTGATTGAGGCGCGAATGAGGGAGGCGACGAATATATCTGGGAACCAGTTCGGTTTCATGCCGGGCCGCTCCACCACTGAGGCTATTCACCTAGTCAGGCGGCTGGCGGAACAATTCAGGGATAAGAAGAAGGACCTGCATATGGTGCTTATCGACTTGGAGAAGGCGTATGACAAGGTCCCGAGGGAGGTGCTATGGAGGTGCTTGGAGGCGAAGAGTGTGCCAGAAGCCTATATCAGAGTTATCAAGGACATGTACGATGGGGCTAAGACTAGGGTGAGGACGGTGGGTGGCGATTCAGACCATTTTCCTGTGGTAATGGGGCTCCATCAAGGATCGGCGCTGAGCCCCCTGTTGTTCGCCTTAGTGATAGATGCTTTAACCCGTCATATCCAAGGGGATGTGCCTTGGTGTATGCTCTTTGCTGATGATATAATATTGATAGACGAGACGAGCGCCGGTGTTAGTGAAAGGTTAGAGGTATGGAGACAGACCCTCGAGTCTAAAGGTTTCAAAATAAGCAGATCTAAGACAGAATATCTGGAGTGCAAGTTCAGCGACGAGCCGAGTGGGGTGGGCAGGGATGTGATGCTTGGTTCTCAGGCCATCGCCAAGAGGGACAGTGTCCGATATCTTGGGTCTGTGATTCAGGGGAACGGAGAGATTGACGGGGACGTCACCCATCGGATAGCAGCAGGGTGGTCGAAGTGGAGGCTTGCTTCTGGGGTCCTGTGTGACAAGAAAATCCCACACAAACTCAAGGGGAAATTCTACAGAGCCGTGGTTAGACCTGCGATGTTGTATGGGGCAGAGTGCTGGCCCGTGAAGAACTCCCATGTTCAAAGAATGAAGGCTGCTGAGATGAGGATGCTTAGGTGGATGTGTGGGCACACCAGGCTAGATGAGATTAAGAATGAAGTTATTCGACAGAAGGTAGAGGTGGCCCCGGAGGACGAGAAGATGCGGGAAGCGAGGCTGAGGTGGTTCGGGCATGTACGGAGGAGGGGTCCCGATGCCCCAGTGAGGAGCTGCGAGCGGCTGGAGATTGTTGGTGGTCGGCGGGGTAGAGGGAGGCCTAGGAAGCATTGGGGAGAGGTGATTAGGCAGGACATGACTAGTATGCAGGTTACCGAGGACTTGACCCTTGATAGGGGAGTCTGGAGGTCTAGAATCAGGGTTGCAGGCTAGGGGCTCTTAGAGTCCTTCGTTCGCCCCACCCGGGGTTGGGTGTGGGATAGTAGGGTTACCCGTAGATGACTAGTGTTTTAGCGTAGGTCCCCTCTTGGTTGGTAATAGTTGTCGCTTGTTATTGTCGCATGCGACGGTATTTATGTTTCTTATGTTTACATAATCATTTACGTTATTTCTGCAGGATTACTTATGCTTTGTTTTGTTATTGTGTTTTGTCTTGTCTTGGTTCCTAACTTTATCTTTGTTTTCCAATGCAGCTCTTCATTCTGTCCTATGCGCCGAGGGTCGCTTGGAAGCAGCCTCTCTGCCCTTTTGTGTAGGGGTAAGGCTGTCTACATATTACCTTCCCCAGACCCCACCTGGTGGGAGTATACTGGGTAGTTGTTGTTGTTGTTGTTGTACTATGGGTATTGTGAAGGCAAGCAGAGGTTATTTTACTACATTCCAACTGTCAGGAGTAGCGTATCAGTGATGGCAGGCTTATGAGGAGGGTAGCCCAGCCCATGCAGCTTCACTCAGATGGACTCAGTATTTAGAAATGTTCTTGAGAGAGTTTTTTCCTAGACCCTTCGGGACGCATGGCGTATGGAGTTTTTGTATCTACACTAGGGTACTATGATAGTGTCAAAGTAAGCCATCATATTTGATGAGTTGTCCAGATATGCACCTGCCCTTGGTTTTTATAGTCAGAGAATGAGTTCGTATATTCATCGAGGGGCTCGACTATGGTATTATATTTAGCATGACTTAAGAGTTCGAGACAAATACCCTGTAGTAGCGGGTGGTAAAGATCATGTGGAGGTTGGAGGGTATGCGAGGTCATGAGAGAGATGACAAGGTGGCCTAGAGGCCTCAAGATTTTGGAGGATATAGTGGTGACCGTGCCCAACTACATCCCATCATGGTAGGGGCTATGTGATCCATCCAGTGCACTCAGCACTTCCAGCTTCTAGTGGTGCTCCGACTATTCTGAGGTCTCAGGTTGCCCATTGTTCCTAGCCACTATCCAGTGCACCTTCTGCACGGGTGCCTTCATCGGTCAATCTAGTCGACCATGCCCAAGTCAGCATTAGTATCCACGCCTACAGAGAGATTGTTCTTAGTATACGACACCGGACATCTGGTGACAAACTCTCCTAGACTTAGGAGGGGTGCACCTCTATAGTACATCGGTTCCCAAGGTTCCACCTGGTCCACAAACTTTACAGTCCATGGTTGTTGCTCCATTTCCTGCTCCACCCCACAGCTAGCAAAGTGTAGGGGTCAGGCCAGTAGAGGTCGCCATATAGGGGTAGGCCAAGCTAGATTTTATGGTTTTATGGGTAGGACAAAGGCGATTATATCAGATGCTATCATCACAACTATTGTTTTGATTTTTCATAGGGATACATCAGTATTATTTGATATAGGATCCACATATTCATGTGTCATCTTACCTTTCTCTATATCTGGATATATCTCATGACTGATTGAATTTTCTTATTTATGTTTCCACTATCATGAAAGATTCTATTATTATGGACTGTTTTTATCGGTTGTGTTTAGTTGTTATTGGTGGTTTAGAGACCAGAGTTGATCTATTGTTACTCAATATTGTAGACTTTGATGTGATCTTGGGCATGGACTGGTTATCACCCTATCATGCTATTCTGGATTTTCATGCCAAGACTGTGACATAGTTATGCTAGGTTTCTCGCGGTTAGAGTGGAGGGCTAAATTGGATTATTTTCCAAGTAGGTTTGTGTCCTTTCTAAAATTTAGTGAATTGTTGAGAAAGTGTGCGAAGCATATCTAGCCTTTGTGAGAGACATCAGTGTTGATACTCCTACCGTTGAGTCAGTTCTGGTAGTGAGAGACTTCTTAGATATATTTCATGCAGATCTTCATGGCATGCCGCACGATAGAGATCCTGATTTTGGTATTGACTTGTTGCCGATCACCCATCCTATTTCTATTCTACCATATCATATGACACCAGCATATTCCAAGGAGTTAAATGAGCAGATGTAAGAGTTGCTTGATAAGGGTTTCATTTGACCTAGTGTGTCACCTTAGGGTGCCCCGATTCTATTTGTGAAGAACAAGGATGGTTCTATGCATATATGTATTGATTATTGACAGTTGAACGAGCTTACTATGAAGAACGTGTACCTATTACTGCACATTGATGACTTATGACCAACTATAGTGTGCTAAAGTGTTATCAAAGATTGATTTGAGATCAGAGTATCATCAGTTAAATATATGGATCTAGATATTTTGAAGACTACTTTTAGGACTCAGTATGGTCACTACGAGTTTTGTGTGCTATCATTTGGGCTGACCAATACACTAACAATATTTATGCACATGATGAACAGTGCACTCTAGCCAATTACTGCACTTGTTTAAGAAAAAGGACCTAAACATTATGCAGGGGAGGTGGTTAGATCTGTTAAAGAATTATGATATCACTATTCTATATCATCTCGGGAAGGTCAATGTAGTGGTCGATGAATTGAGTATAAAGGTTGAGAGCATGGGTATCCTTTCATATATTCCTGTTGGTGAGAGGCCATTAGCATTGGATGTTTAGGCTTTGGCCAATCGATTTGTGAGATTGGATGCTTCGGAGCCCAACCGGGTTCTTACTAACATGGTTTTTTGGAATTCTTTGTATTAGAGCATCAGGGAGCGTCAGTATGATGACCCCATTTGCTCATCCTTAAGGGCACAATATTAAACGAAAATGCTAAGGAGGTTTCTATCGGAAATGAGGGGATGTTATAATGCAAGGTGGGATATATATGCCCAATATGGATGGGTTGCGTGAATTAATTCTTAAGGAGGCCCATAGTTTGTGGTACCGTTAGGATATATCAGGATTTGAGGTAACACTATTGGTGGAGAATAAAGAAGAGAGATATAATAGAGTGTGTGGCTCGGTTCTAATACTATTAGAAGGTGAAATACGAGTATTAGAGGCCGGGTGATTTGCTTTAGAGACTTGAGATTCTCGAGTGGAAATGGGAGCGCATTTCCATGTACTTCATTAATAGGTTTCCACGGACTTTGAAGAAATTTGATGCAGTATAGGTGATTGTAGATAGGTTGACCAAGTCGGTGCATTTCATTCCGGTGGTGACTACCTATTCTTTAGAGCAGTTGGCTCAAATTTATATCTGTGAGGTTGTTCGTCTCCATGTCATGCATGTGTCTATTATCTCCGATTGAGGAACGCAGTTCACGTTGTGCTTTTGGAGGGTCGTACAATGTGCGTTAGGCACACAGGTTTAGTTGAGTACTATATTTAACCCCCAAATAAAATGACAATTCGAGCGCACCATTCAGATTTTAGAGCATATGCTACATGCCCGTGTTATGGGTTTTTGGGGTTCATAGGATCAGTTCTTGCCACTTGTAGGGTTTGGATACAACAATAGCTACCAATCAAGTATTCAGACCGCTCCTTATGAGGCCTTATATGGGAGGTAGTGTCGTTCTCCAATTGCTTGGTTTGACCCGGGAGAGGTATGGTTGTTAGATATTGATCTGGTCCAGGATGCCTTGGAGAAGGCTAAGTTGATTTAGGATCGACTTTGTACAACACAGTCTAGGCAGAAGAGTTATTCCGATCGGAAGGTTCGTGATGTAGCATTTATGGTGGGAGAGAGAGTTTTGATGTTGGTTTTAACCATGAAGGGTGTGATGATATTTGGTAAGATGGGTAAGATGAGCGCTAGGTATACTAGCCCTTTTGAGATGCTTGAAAGAGTGGGGGGGGGGTGTCTTATAAGCATGAATTTCTACCTAACTTATCGGCAATTCACCTGGTGTTCCATGTTTCCAAGCTTTGAAAGAATTATGGTGATCCGTCCCATGTGTTATATTTTAGCTAAGTCTAATTTGACAATGATTTGACTTATGTTGAGGGGTCGGTGGCCATCTTGGATGAGCAGGTCCTAAAGTTGAGGTCAAAGAATATTGCTTCAGTGAAGGTTCAATGGAGAGGTAAACTAACCAAGGAGGCTACTTGGGAGATCGAGCATAATATGCATAGTCGTTATCCTCACAATTTCAGTACTTCAGGTATGTAACTACCAGCCAGTCGTTTTGAGTGTTGTAGTCCTGTTTTCCCATTTACTACTTATTTTGTGCTCAATTGCTATTGTGTGACTTGTTAGGGTACTTGGTTTAGTTCCAAGGATATTTTGGAAAGAACTGGAATACTTAGTCCCAAGGTGGGAAGCCTAAGATGAAAGAGTTGACCAGATGTTTATTTATGTATATATGGATCCGAAATAGATTTTTGACGGTTCCAATAGATTCGTGTGGTGCTTTTTGACTTAGGAGTTTGAGAGTTGAGGATTTTAACTGAGAGTTGACTTTGTGGTTACCGGGATCTAATGTTGGTTCTAAAAATTGGAATAGGTCCACTATCTCATTTATGACTTGTGTGCAAAGTTTTATGGCAATCGGACTAGATTTGATAGGTTTCAACATCAATTGTTGAAGCAGAAAATTTATTTGTTTCAAATCTTGAATTGGGTGTGATTCGTGTTTTTGACGTTATTTAAGATGAATTGTGGCCTTGACTAAGTTTATATCATATTTTAGGACTTGTTGATACATTTGGTTGAGGTCTAGGGGGCCATAGGCGGATTTCGGATAGTTATCGGATTGAAAATTGAACATAGGAATTGGTTTAGCAGTTTAGGCATTGTGCGATCGCACCTGCGATGGATTTGATCGTAGGCGTGCAACCATAGAAGAAAAGGGAGTGTTTTAGAAGTGGTTTTAACTGGGGCTGTGAGACAACGTATGTCCAAGGGACTAGTCTCACCTGCGAGATCGTAGATGCAGGGTGTGGAGGCGCAGATGTGAAGTTTGGAGAGGGGACATGGGGAGTGTAGGTGCAGAAGGATTTTTGCAGATGCGGATAGGAATCTATACTTGATTGATAGCATAAGTGAAAGTGGATAGGAGGTTGTGGAATCACAGAAGTGATGAGGACTCCGCAAAAGAGGTTAAGTGACTTCGGAGGTGCGGATTTCCTGGACAATGCGTATGTTCGAAGAGTTTTCGGGATTTTGTCATTTTTGGACTTTATAAGCTCTGTTGGGGGGAATTTCTGAGAGGGTTTTCACGATATTTCTTGAGGTAAGCCACTTTTGATCATTTCTATTCATTAATGTTGAATATCCATTGAAATTTCCACCTAGTTTATGTGTTTTGAAGGTGAAATTTTGGGGGTTTTGGGCTGGGGATTGGAGTGTAAGAATTGGGGATTTGAGTGGCAATTTGGTGTCATATTTGAGTAATTTTTATATGGTTGGACTCGTGGTTGAATGGGTGTTCAGATTTCATAACTCTTCTTGGATTTCGAGATGTGGGTCCGAGGTCAACTTTTTGTGTTGACATTTTGAATTTTGTTAAAGAACTTAGTTTTGTCTTATGGATTTGATTCCTATAGCTTGTGTCCATTGTATTGAGTTGTTTGTTTCTGGATTCGAGGAGTTCGAAGGCTGATTCACGAGGCAAGGGCTTGTTGGTGTAGAAATTTGCATGGTTTAAGATAAGTAGCACTTCTAAACATTGATTCTGAGTGTATGAATCCCCGAATTACGTGTTATGATATTGGTGTTGAGGTAATGCACAGGCTAGGTGATGGACGTATGGACGTGCAATGTAGGAATTGTGACTGGGTTGATTCCCTGGAACTGTGTATTCAAATAATCATGTCATTATCCATATTTTCTCCATGTGTTAGAGAAATTGATCTGTAATTTATGTTAGAAATATTGCTTAGGCTATATGCTGGTACTGTTAGGACTTGAGACGTTGTGTAGCTGTTAAATTACTTGTTTAATTTACAATTACGTACTCAGTCACATCTGTCATTTGCATATCATATCTCATTCTCAGTTTCCATATATTGATACATCATATTATCATTGTTTGGGCTGATTGTCATGATATGTGAGCCTGAGAGACTGGAGAGATTGATGACTGAATGAGGTCGGTAGCCTGATTGTGAGGATATCTATTGGATTGGGCTAAGCGCCACACCATGCTTTATTGATTCATGCCATGATTGGCTTATTTTAGCACTTGGGCAGGATATGCCCCTCCGGAGTAACTATTAGCAATGAGCCCAGATTCCTACTGAGTGTGAGTGTCGAGCACGAGTGTTGAGTGACTATGAAGACTGGGTGATTGTGAGGACTAAGTGACTGTAAGGTATGAGTGAGCGGGAGGATTGAGTGATTGGTATCACTGAGTGCACTGATACTCCGCGAGTACGTGCATAATTTTATCACTACGTTGTATTACAATTAGCATGTATAATTGACATGTAGAGATAGAGATGTATCATCCCTCATTTCAGTAAAATTTGGCATATTTTATCTGTTTTGAGCTTAAACTATTGAACTTGAAACCATGTCTACATTCTTGTACCGTTATTTCTATATTTGGACTGTACTGCTTGAGCTCGTCATTGCTTTCAGCCCAAGGTTAGTCTTGTTACTTATTGAGTACATTGGGTCAGTTGTACTCATACTGCACTCTGCATTTCGTGTTCAGATTAAGGTATTTTCGGCTATAGTGGTTGCTAATTTTGGAGCTTTACCAGTTTGGAGATTCTCGAGGTAGCTGCTTTGGTATCTGCACACCTTGACTCTCCTTTCTTTTCATTTATTTCTACTGCTCTATCTTTCAACATAGTGTTTTTGCAGTCAAACTATGTTATCTTTTAGATGCTCATGTACCTAGTGACACCCTAGTTTTAGGGAATGTTGTATTGAGTGGCGGTATTTCATTTATTAGTATTTATGAGGTTTTACTATTAAACCTATTCTGCTATGTTTTCAAATTTAAAGATGCATGGTTTATTGTGATTGTCGGCTTGCCTAATATTGTGATAGGCGCCATCACGACATGTAACATTTGGGTCATGAAAAGTTGGTATTAGAGCCTAGGTTACATAGGTCTCACGGGTCATGATCAAGTTTACTAGATTCTTGCTGGACCCTTAAGAAAACTTTACTTTCTTGTATTTTTGTCGTGCGAATTTGTTGATTCCGGACACTAAACTTTTGTTATTCTATTCTCTCATAGATAGTGAAGACACGAGCTAACGGACTGGGTGAACGGCCACCAGCGCCACCAGCTAGGGCCACGAGAGGACGGGGCTACGGTAGGGGCCGAGGTACAGTTCATGCAGCCGCTAGATCAGTACATGTAGACCTACCAGTCTCTCCAACTCAAAAGTAGATTATAGATCTGGTTGAGCCGGTGGGAGCAACTCAGGCACTAGATGTGCCTATTGTGATTTATAGGCCTTTAAGTGGCTTTGGTCCAGATATTGACTATTTGCACTAGCCTTGCTCAAGCGGTTCCAGTTCAGGTTGTACCAGCCACTTCTCATGCTAGGGGAGGTACTCAAATACTCTAGAGCAGATGGTGCGGGAACTCTAGACAATGGGGGTACTAGCAGCCCACTCAGTTGCAGTTGCTCCAGCCAAAAGTGGGTCCCATTATGAGTGATGAGGAGTAAAAGAGACTAGAGAGGTTCAGGAGGCTCAAGCGGTCATCATTTAGTGGGACCGAGTCAGAGGATGCTCGGGACTTCATGGATAGATACCGATGGATTCTTTGCATGGTGGGTATTGTGGAGGCTAGAGGGGTCTCATTTACTACTTTTAGCTAACGGCGACAACCTTCAGATGGTTGGATTCCAATAAGAGGAGTAGGTCATCTTTATATTGCATCACTTTCATGGCACGAGTTCTCCAATCTCTTCTTGGAGAAGTTTGTGCCACTGACCCATAAGGAGGAGTTACTTCAGCAGTTTAAGCAGCTATACCAAGATGTTACGTTTTGACCCAGTATGAGATGATATTTTCATAGTTGCCTCGTCATGTGATCTAGTTGGTTCCCATAGAGAGGGAAAGGATTAGGAGGTTCATTGTTGGCTTCAACTATGGATTGAATTTTGTTATGACTCTGTAGAATACATCAGGTGCTAGGTTTGATGAGGTAGTTAATATTGCTCGATGTCTAGAGTTGGTTCGTAGGTAGGAGCATGAGGAGAGGGAGGTCAAGAGGCCTTATGGTTGGGGTGGTTTCAGCGGTGTTCCTTCTGGGGGAAAGTCCTACCATAGCAGGGGTTGACTTTATTGGCCCGCTCAAATAGCCTGTTTGGTTTATTGTGGCGCATCAGCTAGCCATGGTTCATACAGTGCCCATCTAGGTCAATCATCTCTTAATTGTCTCTTGGCTCAGAGTTCATTGCTCCATCAGTTCAGGTTTCATCTGTGCCAGGTTCTTCTAGCAGTTATTCGAGTTCTCAGGGCCCGATTCAGTCCCCACTAGCAGGGAGTTGCTTCAAGTGTTGGGAGTTTCGGCATGTGTGGAGACAGTGTCCCTACTGCTTGGGAGGTCCAGTTCAATAGAGGGGTCAGGCTATGAATTCCGTGCCAGTTACTTCACCATCCGCCCAGCCAGCTCAAGGTGGGGCTCTGGAAACTAGAGGTTGCTCTAGAGGGGAAGGCGGATTAGGTAGTGGTTAGGCTCGATTCTATGCTATTCCTGCTAGGCCAGAGGTCATTGCTTCAGATGTAGTGATCACAAGTATAGTTTCAGTGTGCCACAAAGATGCTTCCAAATTATTTGACCCTGGTTCGACTTATTCCTATGTATCATCCTATTTTACTCGTTATTTGGATATGCCCCTTGAGCCCTTAGTTTTAATTTTCATGTATCTAAGCCGATTAGCGAAACTATTACTGTGGACTATGTGTATCGATCGTTAGTGGTGACTATTGGAGTATAGGAGACTAGGGTTGATCTCTTATTGCTTAGTATGGTTGATTTTGACGTAGTTTTGGGCATGGATTGGTTGTCTCTATATCATGCTATTTTGGATGTCTTGCTAAGACCGTGATGTTGGCGATGTTGGGGTTTCCAAGGATCAAGTGGAGAGGTTCTCTAGATTATGTTCCTATTAGGGTGATTTCATATTTGAAGGCCCAAAGGATGGTTGGGAAGGGGTGTTTGTCATATTTGGTCTTTGCAAGAGATGTTGGTACTGATACTTCTACTATTGATTCTGTTTCGGTAGTGAGAGACTTTCCGGATATGTTTCTTGCAGATCTTTTGGGTATGCCACCCGAAAGGGATATTGATTTTGGCATTGACTTGGTGGCAGGCACTCAACCCATTTGTATTCCTCCAAATCGTATGGCACCAACATAGTTGAAGGACTTGAAATAGCAGTTTCAAAAGCTTCTTGATAAGGGGTTTATTAGGCATAGTGTGTCGCTTTTGGGGTGCACCGGCTCGGTTTATGAAGAAGAAAGATGGTAATATGTGGATGTGCATCAATTATAGGCAGTTGAACAATCTTACAATCAAGAAGAAATATCCTCTGCCGCATATTGATGATTTAGTTGACCATCTTTAGGGAGCAAGGGTATTGTCTAAGATTGATTTGAGGCTTGGGTATCGCCGATTGAAGATTCGGAACTCAGATATTTGAAGACAACATTTCAAGACCCGCTATCGCCACTATGAGTTTCTGGTGATGTATTTTGGGCTAACCAATGCCCCAGCAACATTCATGCATCTGATGAACAGTGTATTGCAACCCTATTTTGATTGGTTTGTCATAGTATTTATTGATGGTATCCTGGTGTACTCATATAGTCAAGAGGAGCATGCCCATCATTTGAGGATTTCACTACAGAGGTTGAGAGTGGATAAACTTTATGCCAAGTTCTCCAAATGTGAGTTTTGGATCAGTTCAGTGGTGTTCTTAGGGAACATGGTGTCCAGTGAGAGGATTAAGGTGGATTTAAAGAAGATAAATGCGATTCATAATTGGCCCAAGATATCTTCAACTATCGAGATTCATAGTTTTCTTAGCTTGTCCAGATATTATTGTTGCTTTGTGGAGGGTTTCTCGTCCATTACAACTTCTTTAACTAGGTTGACCTAGAAGGGTGCTCCATTCAGGTGGTCGGAGGAGTGTGAGGAGATCTTTCAGAAGCTCAAGACTGTCTTGACCACAACTCTAGTTCTAGTTTTTCCTTCAACGTTAGGATCTTATACAGTTTATTGTGATGCTTCTCGGATAGGTATTGGGTGTGTCTTGATGTAGGAGGGCAGAGTGATTGCTTATGCTTTGCGCTAGTTGAAGGCCCATGAGATGAATTATCATGCTCATGATTTCGAGTTGGAAACAATTGTTCATGCATTGAAAATTTGGAGGCATTATCACTATGATGTGTCTTATGAGGTATTTACGGATCATCGGAGTCTCCAGCACTTGTACAAACAAAAGGATTTAAATTTGAGGCAGTGGAGATGGTAGGAGCTGCAAAAGGACTATGATATTACCATTTTGTATCTTCCCGGGAAGGCCAATGTGGTGGTCAATAGGCGGTAATTATGGGTAGCCTTGCATTTATTTCGATAGGTGAGAGACTACTTGCATCAGATGTTCAGGCCTTGACCAATCAGCTCATAAGGTTAGATGTTTCGGAACCCAGTCAAGTTCTAGCTTGTGTAGTTTCTTAGTATTCCTTATACGATCATATAAGAGAGAGTCTGTATGACGACTCTTACTTGTTCTCAAGGATTTGGTTCAGTACGGTGATCCCAAGGAGGTTACTATTAGGTATGATGGGGTGTTGAGGAAGTATGGTCGAATTTGTATGCCCAATGTTGATGGGCTACATGAGTGAATTCTGGATGAGGCCCACGGTTTGCAGTATACCAACCATCCGGGTGCAGCAAAGATGTATCAGGACTGAGGTAGCAATATTAGTGGAGGATAATACAGAAAGAGGGGTTAGTAGCTCGGTGCCAACATTGTCACTAGGTGAAGTACAAGCATCAGAGACCAGGCAGACTGCTTTCAGAGGCTTGAGATTCTAGAGTGGAAATAGCAGAGCATCACCATGGACTTCATAGTTGGGCTCCCACGAACATCGAGGAAGTTTGATGCTATTTGGGTGGTTGTGTATCCGTTGACCATGTCCACACAATTTATTCTAGTTGGGACTACTTATTCTTTGGAGCACTTGGCTAAGATCTACATCCACAAGGTTGTTCGCCTTCACGATGTGCCGGTGTCTATCATTTCAGATCGGGCACACGGTTTATATTGAATTTTTTATGAGCAATGCAATGAGAGTTAGGCACACAGTTTGAGTTAAGTACAATATTCTACCCTCAGATAGATGTACAGTCCAAGTGCACTATTCAGATATTGGAGTATTTGCTATGCGCTTGTTTCATGGATTTCGGGGGTTCTTGGGATCAGTTTTTGCTGCTTGCAGAATTTTCCTACAACAATAGCTACCAATCGAGCATTTAGATAACTTGTATGAGGCTTTGTATAGGAGGCGGTGTCAGTCTCTGGTGGGATGGCTTGAGCCAGGTGAGGCTAGGATATTGGGTACTGACTTAGTTCAAGATGCTTTGGACAAGGTTAAGCTGATTCAGGATTGATTTCGCACGATGCAGTCTAGACAGAAGAGTTACGCTGAACGGAAGGAACTTCATGTTGCATACATGGTGAGAGAGAAGGTGCGGCTCTGATTTTCGCCCATAGAGAATATTATGAGGTTCGGGAAGAAGGGCAATTTGAGCCCTCAGTATATTGGGCCGTTTGAGGTGCTTGAGAGGAATAGAGATGTGGCTTACACGCTTGCATTGTCGCCTAATCTATTTAGTGTTCATCCTATATTTTCTATGCTCCGAAAGTATGTCGGTGATCCATCTAATATTTTGGACTTCAACACGTTTCAATTGGATGGTGACTTGATTTATGATATGGAGCCGGTTGCCATTATGGATCAGTAGGTTCGAAAGTTGAGGTCAAAGAATATAGCTTCTTGTGAAGGTGCAGTGGAGACCGAGCGGAAGATGTGAAACAGATATCCAAGCCTATTTGAGACTAGGTAAGATTATAGACCCGTTCGAGGACGAAAGTTTGTTCTATAGGGGGAGGATGTATGACCCGGTCGGTTGTTTTGAGTGTTGTAGCCCCGTTCCCCCCATTTACTGCTTATTCTGTGCTTAATTTTTGTGATGTGACTTGTCAGGGTAGTTAGTTTAGTTGCGGGGACGTTTCAGAATGAATTGGGACACTTAATCCCAAGTTTGGAAGCCTAAGTTAAAATAGTTAACCGGATGTTGACTTATGTGTATTTGGCTCCGGAATAGATTTTTTGACAGTTTTAATATACCCGTATGGTGATTTTGGACTTAGGACTGTGTCTGAATATTTATTTGGAGGTCAGTAGGTGATTTTAGCTTGAAATGATGAAAGTTTGAAAATTAGGAGTTTCGAAAGTTGAGGATTTTGACTGAGAGTTGACATTGTGGTTACCGGGCTAGAATATTGGTTCTAGAAGTTGGAATAGGTCTGTTCTCTCATTTATGACTTGTGTGCAAAATTTTAGTGTAATCAAAGTTGATTTGATAGGTATTGGCATCGATTGTTGAAGTTGAAAATTCATTAGTTTTAACAGGCTTTAATTTGTGTTTGATTTGTGTTTTATATGTTGTTTTATGTAAATTGAGGCCTCGACTAAGTTCGTATTGTATTTTAGGACTTGTTGGTATATTTGGTTGAGGTCCCAGGGGCCTCGGGGGGATTTCAGATAGTTATCAGATTGAATATTAAACTTAGGAAATGGTTGAGGAATTCTGTACTAATGCGATCGCACTTGTAATGGATTTGGTTGTAGGTGCACGACGGCAAAAGTGAAGGAGGCATCAGAGAAGCGGTTTGATGTGGGGTTGTAAGACAGCGCGGGTGTGAGGGATTGGCCGCACCTGGGAAATCATGTATGTGGAGTATGGAGGTGCATGTGCGAAGTGTGGAAAGGGGAACTGAGGAGCGTAGGTGCGAAAGGATTTCCGCTTATGTGGATGTGTATCTTCTCATGATTGAAAGTAGAAGCACAAGTGGGCAGGATACTGTGGAGTCGCAGAAGCGATGAAGAATCCGCAGAGACGGTTAAGTGGCTTCGCAGGAGCGGATTTCCTGGGTAGTGTATATGTTCGAAGGGTTTTCGGGATTTTGTCATTTTTGTACCTTAGAAGCTCGGTTGGGGGAGATTTTGAGAGGGTTTTTTCACGTGATTTCTTGAGGTAAGCTACTTTTTATCAATTTTAGTTAGTAATATTGAATATCCATAGAATTTCCTACCAAGTTTGTGTTTTTGGGCTGAAATATTTGGAGTTTTGGGCTGGAATTGGTGTCAGAATTGAGTAAATTTTTTATGGTTGGACTCATGGTTGAATGGGTTTTCGGATTTTGTAACTCTTGTTGGATTTCGAGGCGTGGGCTCGGGGTTAACTTTTAAGTTGACTTTTGTTAAAGAACTTAGTTTTATCATATGGATTTGATTCCTATAGCTTGTGTTGATTGTATCGAGTCGTTTGTGGCTAGATTCGAGGTGTTCAGAGGCCGATTCGCTAGGCAAAGGCTTGTTGGAGTAGAAATTAGCACGTTTTGAGATAAATAACACTTCTAAACTTGATTCTGAGTGTATGAATCCCTAAATTACATGTTATGTTTTTGGTGTTAAGGTGATGCACATGCTAGGTGACGGACGTGCGGGCGTGCACCGTAGGAATTGTGACTCGGTTGATTCCCTGGAATTGTGTTGTCAAATAATCCTTCCATTATCCATATTTTCTCCATGTGTTAGAGAAATTGAGTTGTGATTTTTGTTAGAAATCTTTCTTAGGCTATATGCTGGTACAATTGGGACCCAGCGAGGTTGTGTTGTTGTTGAATTACTTGTTTAATTTGCAATTATGTACTCAGTCACATATGTCATTTGCATATCATATCTCGGTCTCTGTTGCCATATATTGATACATCATATCATCATTGTTTGGGATAATTGTCATGATATTTGTGAGCCGAGAGACTGTAGATATTGATGACTGAGTGAGGTTGAGGGCCTGATTGTGAGGATATTTACGGGATTGGGCTGCATGCCGCAACGTGCTTTATTGATTCATGCCATGATTGGGTTAGTTTAGCGCTTGGATAGGATCCACCTCCTGGATTCTGAATTATCAGTAGTGAGCGCACGCACCTACTGAGTGCGAGTATCGAGTGTGAGTACCGACCGCGAGTGCTGAGTGGCTGTGAGGACTGAGTGACTGTAATGACTGAATGAGTCTGAAGATTCAGTGATTGGGAGGAGTAAATGCATTGATACTCCGAGAGTATGCACATGATTTTATTACTGCATTGCATGTATAACTGACATGTAAAAATAGAGATGTATTGTTCCTCATTTCAGTCATACTTGGCATACTGTTATTTGTTTTGAGCTTAAAATGTTGAACTTGAAAGCTTGTCTATATTCCTGTACTGTTGTTTCTGTATTTGGATTATACCTGTTGAGTCGTCACTGTTTTCAGCCCAAGGTTAGTCTTGTTACTTATTGAGTATATTGGGTTGTTGTACTCATACTACACTCTGCACTTCATCTTCATGTGCAGTTCCATGTACTTTCAATTATAGTGGTTGAAAATTTCTGAGTTTTATCAGTTCGAAGAGTCTCGAGGGAGCTGCTTTGGCATCAGCAGACCTTGACTCTCCTTTCTTTTCATTTACTTGTGATGCCCTATCTTTCTAGACAATATTTTTAGCAATCAAACTATGTTGTCTTTTTTATGTTGATGTACCTAGTGACACCCGAAGTTTTGGGAAATGTTGTATTGAGTTGTTGTATTTTCTTATCAGTATTTATGAGGTTTTACTCTTAAACTTATTTAGCTATGTTTTCAAATTTAATGATGCATGGTTTATTGTAATTTTTGGCTTGCATATATTGCGATAGGCTCTATCACTACATGTGAGATTTAAGTCATGACAAGGTATGTCTTTATACTCGTTCAAGGACGAACATTTGTATTAAGAGAGGGAGAATGTAATGACCCGGCCGATCGTTTTGAGTATTTTAGCCCAATTCCCCTATTTATTGCCTCCTCTGTGTTCACTTATGGTTATGTGACTTGACGAGGTGGTTGGTTTGGTTTCAGGAAAGTTACGGAGTGTATTGGGACACTTAGTCCCAAAGTTAGAAGCCTAAGTTGCAAGAGTTGATCGGAGTTTACTTTTATGTAGATGACTCCAGAATAGAGTTTTGATGGTCCTGATAGATTCATATGGTGATTTTGTACTTAGGCGTATGTCCAGATGTTTATTTGGAGTTCCGTAGGTTATTTTGGCTTGAATTGGCAAAAGTTGGAAAGTTGAAGGCTTAGAAGGTCGATAGACTTGACTGAGAGTTGACTTTATTAATATCGGGATTGGATTTTTATTTTTGAAGTTGGAATAGGTTTGTTATATTATTTATGACTTGTGTGCAAAATTTGAGGTCATTCGGAGTTGTTTTGATATGATTTGACATTAGTTTTAGAAGTTGAAAGTTCATTAGGCTTGAATCAATGTGAGATACATAGGTTTGGTATCGTTCAATGTGATTTTAGACCTCGAGTAGGATTCTTTATGCATTTTGGGACTTGACTTTGGATGGGGTATTGGGTGCCCCGAGTGTGATTCAGATTGATTTCAGGTTCACTTTGTACTTAGGATTAGTGTTGTTGAACAACTGAGTTTCTAGCGTCATCGTACCTGCGGTGGGGTCAGACGCATGTGCGGAGTCGCAAGTCCGGCTGGTGGATTGCAGAAGTGGACTTCGTTGACTGGATTTGTAGGTGCGGAAAGAGGCGCGCAAATGCAGAAATGAGGAAGGCTCCGCAGAAGATCAATTTGGACTTTCGCGAGGGACCACAGGTGCGGTGAAATCTTCACAGAAGTGGATACACACGTGCGCATATATGTCTGCACAAGTTATTCTTCTAGGCTTAAGTGGAAACAACATCTATGATGGTTCTTTTCGCATATGTGGAGCCGCAGAAGCAACCAAATGTTTGCGTAAGTGGAATAATTGGGCAGAAAAGATTAGAGTCGACGGTTTAATTTCATTTTTGACATTTTGAGATAGAGAGCTCGGTTTTGGGCGATTTTGGGGGAAATTTTCAACGATTTGATCAAGGTAAGTGTTTTGACTTGGATTTGCTTATTATTTATGATTCCATCATCATTTTCAACATTTAATTAGTGTTTTAAGTAGGAAAAAATTGGGGATTTTGTAACAACTTTCCTATATATAAATTAAGATTTGAAGGTTGATTTGACGTCAGAATTGGATAATTTGATATGGTTGGACTCGTTATAGAATTGGTGTTTGAATTTAGTAAGTTTGGTCGGGTTCTGAGGTGCAAGCCCTGGGTTGACGTTTTGATTTGACTTTTTATTTTTTTTTAAAGATTGCAACTTTATTATCCAAAATCATTTCTTATGGTTGTATTTATGGTATTAAGTTATTTTGCCAAGATTCGAGCCGTCCGAAGTTGGATAGATGCGAATCATTTCTCATGTGAAAATCATGTACGCAAGGTGACGAGTGGGTACATGGTCTATATATGGTATTTGACCGGTTTTGGCTATTTAGACTCTTTTTATACCTTTAATGGAATTATTATAACATGTCACATATTTCATTGTTAATTTACTTTTACATTTGTTAATATACTCTTACATGCTTTATTTGATGTTATAACACTTGTTCTGCCACTTACATATTATATTTGCTCTGATATATTTTAGTTGAAGTTATTATTTTCTATATGCAGAAAAATGAGAGGGCCTAATTTCTTGCTATCAAGTCACTTCAGAATAATGTCTCGAAACCCAAAGGACATGGAGTTTCAACCTAGTTCCCTACCTCGAGGCCCGACTCAAAGAAGACTAAGATCGAGGCTAGAGAAAAATGGGAATCCCACGGCTAAGGCTGATGGAGCCGGCCTACCTAGAGCCTGTATCGAGGCATCACATCTAGCGGTCCCATCTCCATGCTTTTACAATTAATGTACATTGTACATTAATAGGATTCCCCTCCTATATAAAGGGAATCCTCACCACTTTGTAAAGGGATGTCCTCGCTCCAACTACTCTATATAAGATCAATAAAAATTCTCATTCAATATGTTTCTCTAACTTACTCGCCCGAGGCTACTTCTTTATTTATTGCTTTCATATTTCTTCTTCATTTATTGCTTGATATTGGCCATAAGGATAATTTTTTTATTATATCCTACCTACTATTCCCTCCCGGTTACCCCCAATAGCTCGAGCTCACCCAGGCATTGACCTCGATCAGTCATCGATCAGTCCGAAGCGCGGGTAGCAAGACTCTCAGTTGATTACTGCCCATTTTAGCTTGCATTTCGTCGTTAGACTTCAAATATCTATCATCCACTGCTCTAACAACTAGCATAAAAATAGATTACGTATGTTTAGAGTCCTATTTACAAATTTAATTGTTATTACCATTTTCACGGTAAACAGTTTGGCGCCCCCGTGGGGCTAAAAATAATAGTGATTATTTTCTTGTTGGTTTCACTACACAAACGCAAGTCATCTTTCACACTTTTTCTTGTCCAGGGTCTTCGATTTTAGCTCCAAATGTCTAGCTCAGTAAATAGAGTTGAGAACAGCAACCTTGAAAATCACAAAGAAAACGGCGTTGATGTTCCAGTCATTGGCGCGCCACCGCAGAACCCCGATAATGGACATGTATCGATTCCAGCGGGTGCGGGTTCGCAAGATGCACAGCGGGTCGACTAAACCCCACACGCTGACAGAAGCATACAACATGGCGACTAACAGGAAACTTAGAATGCCCCGGATCAAGAAGAACATGAAGTTAGTCTTTATGTCATTTTTAAAATGTTGCAGGCACAACAGTTGGCTATCATACAGTTGCAAAGCCATCCGAAGATTCCCTACACAGTAGTGACGACAATAGCTCCCCCAACTGAACAGGTACTCGAGAGATCGAGCAATAACAGATCGATAGCCGATCCGGCCATAGTAAATATGCTTGAGGATCTCACCAAAAGGATCAAATCGGGTGAGAAAATGAAAGCAGCCACCGACAGAAAGGTCAAGACCTACAACTCTAGGGTCGACCAGATCCCGATTGCACCCCCGGTCCTCAAAGGCATAGATTCGAAAAAGTTCATAAAAAGTCGTTCCCCAAGTAGGCAGACCCAAATCCCATTCCAAAGAAGTTCAGAATGCTGAAACTCCCTAAGTACAACAGGACCTCAGATCCCGATGAACACTTCACTACCTATATGTGCACGGTGAAAGGCAATGACATAAAAGACGATGAGACCGAGTCCGTCTAATTGAAGAGGTTCGGACAAATGCTCTCAAAGGGGGACATGATGTGGCATCATATCCTAGCTCCAAATCCCATAAAATAACTTACCATACTGGCGGATTCCTTTATAAAGGCACACGCAGGTGACATCGAAGCATCGACAAGAAAGTCTGACGCATTCGAGATTAAGAAAAGGGAGAATTAAATAATGCGAGAATTCACATCTCATTCACAGATAGAACAAATGGAACTACCCCCGGTATCATAGGACTGGGCGGTGCAGGCCTTCACTCAAGGCCTAAATGAACAAAGCCCGATGATTTCAAGGCAATTGAAACAGATCTGGATTGGGTATCCAGCCAAGACCTGGTCGGACGCCCAAAACTGGCACCAGTCGCAAATCAGGGTCGTGGATGACCAGTTGGGAGTCCCCTTGGGCTCATATACCCAAGCAGGCTCCAGGCAAAGAAATCGATGCCAAACAAAGAAAGATACCAGCCGTACACTGCAAATAGGAAGAATGCCCCGAGATGCAACCTACCTCACAATGATCGAAGAATGGATTGAGGACAATATCCTCAAGGAGTCATCAATAGTGCCAGATTAGACGGAGACACGAGGACAGCAAGGGCGCCTCACCCGCCAGGATACAATTTCAACATTTTTGTATTAGATATCATGTTCACCGTCAGCAAAACCAGGGACGCAACATGGCTCGGGCATATTCAGTCGAATCCTTCTCAGAAGAATCACAACTTGGTAGGTGAACTACATAATACGCATGGCCACAGGGCCGAAGATGGCCACCGGCTCCGAAGTAAAATAGCAAAGCTACTCAATAAATATCCTCGCCGTGAATTTTTGAGCGATCGGGCTCAAGTTTAGTTCTGAGTAAGGAAGGTGGCCAAGTAGAATGAATAAAATGGGTCGTGACATATTATCGTAATGTTGGAGGAGCAATGATTCTCTCTAGAAACTTGTGCAGAAGAGGATAGAAAGGTCCATCACCAGAGAAAAACGGACCAATGTATACGTATCCGAAGTTACCCTCGTGACGAGGAAGGCTGGAAACCTCGCCTCTACCTCGTTCGATTCATTTTCAAATAAAACATGTGCTCATGAATTCAGGAGGCTCGACCAACATTATCGGGTCGAGGATAATATAGCAGCTCAAGCTGCTTAATCAAATCATGCCCGCCTCTCAAGTATTTGGCGGATTTAACACAGTGATTGAAACGAGAGGATAGATCGTCCTCTTAGTAAGCATGGCTAGCGCAAATCAGAACGCCAAGCTCCATATTGTCAAAGGAGGCGCAAGGTAAAAATGCTTTATTCAGACGGCCGCGAGCACACTGCGTAAAGGCACTGTCGTCCCCTCTTCTCCAAATGATAAAATCTCCAGTAGGGGACGAAATTAAAATCGTTAACGAGGAGCAACACGCGGCAAGGGAAGTGTTCGCGTCATGTAACTCAACGCCAGTACCAATACCTCCACCCTCGAAAGAGTTGAAGGATAATCAAGCCATGTCTTCGGCCAGGCCCGATTAAACACAGTGGAGGGCTGTACAGGGTCCTTTATCCAAAATACCAGGGACGCATCAGGCCTCAGAACATCACTTGCACACCCCGCGATAAGGTAAGACTACCTTCCTACTTCGTTATTTTACACTAACCAATATGCAGACACCCCGCCGGGCGTTTGAAAGTGTTAACCCAAGCCGTAGATACCAAGGCCTTAATGAAAATCGTCGCACTCTTTCCCCTCGATCGAGCTTTTATCCCGCAGAGGGTTTCGCTGGAAAGGTTCTTAGCGGGGATACGCTCCGCCTAAAGAAGGATTCGACAAACTTGTAGGGCTTCTTTTGAAATCAGACCCGAACACTGGAAGACACCCTCCTTTTGAGACGTCATCTACTCGGAAGAGCTGGGGAATGATAGACTAAGTTCCGCTAGGATATAGTGTACCGGGCCAAACGATCAAAAGATCCATGTCCGCGTAAACCGAGCTCACGACAACAAAACAACATGTACTTACGCCAAGAAATCAAAAAATGTCTTTCACCAAAAGCATCTCGCACTCCGAAGAAAATTCAGCATATTCGCAGCAAGGATCCCTCCATCGAGTGCATCCTGAAATACTCAGAGACTTAATGTCAATAATTTTATACCTAAATGACCTCATGGTCGGAACTCCATGCTCATAAGACCTCAACGAGGCATTTTCGAGCTTATGAGTAATGGCCTTCGAGCCTAATCAAACTCGATGACTCGGAGACTGTCGTCAATCGCCATTCACTAAAAAACCCGAGGCCATAAGAACACGAGCGGGAAAACTAAGTCTAGCCAAATCTATTATACATAACAACAAAAAACTATAATACCTCAACAGGCATGGAAAAATTGTAAGACCTCAACAGGCATAAAAAAACTAAAATACCTCAACATGCATGAAATTTTGTATGACCTTACACAGGCATAAAACTCGATCCCGAAGTTTAGGCTATATGTTGCATTTGTAAGCCTCCCGAAAGAGCATATCCTTGATGTAAACGCCTAAACTACCACACTTGGGATCATAAATGGCTCCACCAAACACAAATGACTATGGTGAATACGGTTGCACCATCAAAATTAATGCGACTCGGGGATGCCCGGCCATCGCTAACAAAATCATAGGACATTACTTCGATTCTACTTCAAAAAGAACCGGTTAAAATAGGCTACACTGAACAGGAAAACGAGCTTCAACCATGTCAGCTCCAAATCATAAGGCTTCGAGCTACCCAACCTACAAGTTAAACCTTCTGAGGTGCTCGAACATCGCCGCTAATGACTTGAAATCGAGGTTCTTCCTGAACCGACGATGGGCCAGGCAAAATTATTTCTAGAAAGTCCTTAAAGAGGGAAACAACAGCCTACATATGCCTAAGGGAAAAATGTAAGAGCCATAGTCTTCAGGGCCACACACTAAAAGGTTGCAACGACCAAAAGAATAAGAGCCACCATCGCCAGCTTAAAATTTAAGAACTTGAGGATCAAAATGAGCTAGAGTCGTAACCTGATTGGGAGACCGGATCCAAAATAGTTAACTATACGTGCCTAAGGGCACAACGTAAGATCCATAGTTTCCAGCTTTACGAGCCTCAGGGCCACATACCTAAAAGGTTGCTTCAACCCAAGGCGTAGGAGCATCACTAGCACACAAAAATATTGAGGATCAACTATGCTCGAGTCGCTCGGAGATTAAACCCAAAATAGTTAAAATGAAAATGCCCAACGGCAAGGCATAAAAGCCATTGTCATCCGCCCATGCAGACACAAAAGCCTGAGGGTCGAGTAGGCTCGAGTCAAAACCTGACTCGAAACTAAAACTCAAAACAACTAAGCAATGTATAAGAGCTCTAACACCAGCTTCCATTAAAAGCCGAATCGATCGCGCATGAAAGCGTCTCTAGGCCTGCTTGATGAGCCCTGGAGCCGTATTACGAATCTAAGGATTTTCGCTAACTTTAAAACCAGCCCGCCTGGTCAAAAGCAAAGCATAAAGGGATACATAAGAGATAAAGTTTCGGGTTTTCATTAATCTACAGGCACAGAAAGGTGCATTCTCCATCTACAAACGCGCTCTGTGAATATCACATACAAAATGGCAAAGTCTACGCTCCGCTACAGAAGGCTACGGCCTACCAGCCTCATTTTCACTTTCTGTGGCGTCAACCAGAAGTGGCCGAGCATCACACTCATCCACCCTCGCTCGAGCTAGCTCTTTCGGGAGAACAAAACCCCTGGCGCCGATCTCTTCAAGTACCTCTCTTCGCGATTTGCAATGAACAAATTCCTCGATCCTCTTTTCTTGATCGAGGGCCCTCTTCAACTTGGCTTGGGCATCAGTAGCATCCTTTAAATGAATCGCCATCTCCTGGTCAGCCTAAGTTCGACTAAATGCTGCTTCAACCCGAGTATCAACAGTTTCAGCCCTGAACTTTGAAAGTTCTAACTCGAGCTTCGTAATTATATCTGCTTGAACTGAAGCGTTGTCACGAGCCAAGCGGAATGGGGCCTCGAAAGCGGGAACTTTAGCCAAGGGACCCTGCTGCTCTAATGCTTGAGGCTGCACCTGAGCACTTAGTTCGCTACAGTTATTCCTAACTTGGTCAGCTTCAACCCTAAGGTTTTCCAGAGCCTCCGTATTTTTTTGCAAATGGGATAGCCAAAAAATTAACCTTAGAGGTTAAAATGTGAAACACGTATAACGAGAGGTTACCCGCTCCATCAAATAGCTCTCATAAATAGAGCTCTGGTACGCCTCATACTACTAATGCATCAACTCAACCTCCCTCTCCTTGCAGAGGAGCCTAAGGGGCCTACCTCATCCAGAGCTTCTGAAGCCTAGCCCCATGACAGAGCAACTCAGACCTGAGCCAATAAAAGGCTTGCAAAAGAAAAACTCGATAAGGTAGGGAAGACACGAGATGTGGAAGGCATATGCCAAAACTCACCGCAAAGTAAAGTCGGCAGACTTCCTCGAAGTCCAACCACATTCCTACTGATCTAGCCCCCCTAGACCCTAGAAGAACCAACCTCGGTCAAAGCATGATAACTCAGAGGACTCACCGCTCCTGAAGTGAAGAATCCAACAACAGTAAGTGCGGGCGACGTTTTCTCCTCGAAGACATGGATCCACTTAGCCCCGCTAATATCCCCATCTCACTACGAGTGCATATCCTGATTATCATTATCGTCTCTTGGCTTGGAAGCTGACAACTCCTCCCCTTCTCTGGAAGAGCATAGGCTCGCCCCTGGGTACCTTCTGATACCTACGACGTCAAAGATAGTGCATAAAAATCAGAAAATGTTATCTGAAATATACAAAGTCCAAGGTAAAAGCAGCGTATGTACATACCTTGATATCTGACTTCACATCTGCCCCAGGACACAGCTTGTCACCTATGATCGTCACAAGTTGAATGAGTTGCCAACCTCCAGGCCCATCCGAGCAAATCGGGAACTTCGCCCCGTGCCTACGAAGTTGGTGTGGAAAATGAGGAAACACAATTACTAAACTAGTTTTTTCTACGGGAGAATCTAAGAAAGTACAAGACACTCCTCTCATGCTTGTAATTCAATTCTTCGGGAAATAGCATGAGTTCTACGGGAATAATGCCAGTCGCCCAGATGTGGACGAATTGACTGACCCACTCTCGATCCCCATTTTCCTCATCAACAACAACAAATGGCGTGAACAAAAGGCACCGCAAGGCTAGCAAGCCTTGATGATAAAAGGGGTATTACATCCAAACGAGGTGACTAAGCGTGAATTCAAGCCCATCCTTCTTCGTAAAGAATCTCATCATCAACACTATTCGCCAAAATGACGGATGTATCTGTGGCAAAGTAACCCGATACTTCAAGCAAAAATCAAGCACGGCCCTATCAAGGGGGCCTAGTGCGAAAGGGTACAAGTATACATTAGAAATCCATCAGGGAGGTCCGTAATACCCTCATCCGTGGAGAGCGCCTACAATGTTACCCCCTCGCCCCATCCGCCGTCTCTCCTCACTATCTCCAGATGTTCCTCTCTTATCGAAGACATAGTCTTCAGAGTAAAATCTCGTGGATCCTGAGCACTGGGAGTGGAGCTCTCCCCTCCCTGCCGGGCAGGCCCAGAAGTGACAACCATGGCTCTGATAGAACTAGCAAACTGAAGTAGGAACCTATGAGAACACTTTTGCACTTAAGGTAATGAAGGACTAAGCTCCAGGGTAGGAGGATAGCAACCTAAAATAATAGGATCTTCCAATAAGCGGGAGCCACCCCATATATATGTTGGGAACAACAATGACTCGGCCACGTAAGATAGGCCTGGGGAGGGCAACAACTTTGGTGTAGATCCAGAAGTGGTGCCTGACCTCGAGGACCTCCGTTAGAAGGAAGTTAGGTCCCAAACAATCAGCAAAATCATCTCTACTTCTGAGGTAGTACCCAGCCTCGAGGTTTTCTCTCAAGAACAAAAATAAGCACTCCGAGCTTCGTCCACGAGGGCTCGACCTCAGGAAGTCGCCTAAGCACAAATAGCCCCTCCTCAGAAACCCTCCTACCACACCTTAAAAGGATACCTACGTCAAGCTCAAAGTAAAGACTCCAAGTGCCCGAAGTTGATTTTCACTTCGGTGCTCTATCTCCACGAGGCTTGAGGGCCCCGATGATCCAAGTTTACCGGACCACTTTAGAATTGATCCCAGGAACAAAGATGAGCTTGGAAAGGGCCATATCTGTTGATCAAAGGCCAGAACAAATATTGACAATCGTCACCAGAGGCATACATTCAAAATCTCCACAAACGCACTAGAGTATACAAGAACACGACAAAAATCAAAAGCAGAAATAAGGAAGATGTCTTCATATTTCATAAATATTGGCTTACAATGGCCCTAGGGGGGTCCTTACATGCAATTACAAAATCTCGCCGAGGGAAAAGATGAAGGAGAGGGAGAGGAGGGGATGAAGAGGAGATGGAGAAAATGGAAATAGCCCGCCAAAGCCAAAGGTTGAATATTCAGCGGGCCCAAGCCTCAACAACCAGTAGTGCCATTTTATCCCTCGGGAAAGAAAAAACCCAAGGGATGAAGTGCCATGCCAAGACAGGATGGAGAGTGAGCAACTGTACATAGTTCAAATGACTTTCTAAAAAAGGGGAGAATTGACTCCCCGTCTGTCGTCATCTTGAGCTAATAGGGATAGCCAAGCAGACGTAACAACAACTACATCAGCAACAGAACGTCACAATCATACTCAGCAAAGAGGAGCTCAAGCAAAGGGCCACAACATGGCTTATTGGAACGCTGCCAAATGACCTTGAGGTCATAGACTCCAGACATGGTGATCAACAATAGAGGAAGATGGAATGAAGAAAAGGATGAATGAGCAGATAAGGACACTTGGATCGAAAAACAATGCTAGAGCACCTCTATTTATAGGAGATAACGACGTGATCATCGACGCCTTTGGAAGATGATCGGCAGACGTAATTACTGTGTTCTTGAAGAACCGAATCGATGGCGGTACTTTCACCTTGGAGAATAGCAATCGATAGTGCATTGAATGATGTTGAAAACAAAAGTCCATGGGATGTCCTGGTTATCACAAAAACTCGCGCCATAGGTTGCGTCATCGGTATGATGTCGTCACGAGAAGCGCAAGGAGTTGGGTGTCAGAGTCATTTCCCATTGCTTCGTTCTGAAAAATGTGGAGACTATCTGTATGCAGTGAAATCAGAGGGCCCAATTTCTTGCTGTAAAGTCACTTTAGAAGAATGTCTAGAGACCACGAGGATGCGGCGTTGCGACCGAGTTCCCTCCCTTGGAGCTCATCTAGGCCCGATACAAAGAAGACAAAGCTTGAGGATAGAGAAAAATGGGGTATTCCCAAGGCACATGACTAAGTTTGACGGAGCCGGCCTCGCGTCTAGCCGTCCCATCTCCGTGCTTTTACAATTAATGTACATTGTACAATAACATGATTCCCTTCCTATATAAAGGGAATCTTCACCACATTGTAAAGGGTTGTTGTTGCTCCAACTACTCTACATAAGATCAATAACAATTCTCTCTCTCTCCTTTTCTATCTAACTTACTCGCCCGAGGCTACTTCTTTATTTATTGCTTTTATACTTCTTCTTCATTTATTTCTTGATATTGGCCATAAAGAGCCTTCTTTGATTATATCCTAACTCCTATTCCCTTCTCGGTCACCCCCAATAGCTCGAGCTCGATCCTAGGCATTGACCTCTAGGCTTTTCATCGATCAGTCTGAGGCCCGGGTAGCAAGCCCCTCGGTTTGATTACTTCCCCGTTTTAGCTTGCATTTCATCGTTAAGCTTTACATATCTAGCATCCACTGCTCTAACAACTATCATAAAAATATATCACGTATTTTTAGAGTCCCATTTACAAATTTAATTATTATTACCATTTTCAAGGTAAACATTTTCCTTATTGCATTGTTACCTCTTTTATGTTAAATTACTCTTACATGAGGTTGTTATTTCATGGAATATCTTCTTGTTGAGTTATTCATATTAAGGTGAAATTATTAATTGTTGAGGTATCTTTCCTTGTTGAGTATTACGAATTCATCTTATTGTTATTGAGATTGTTTTATACATTGTAGTTAAGCCATGGGATATTTGTTGTGAAAACATTGGTATTGTTGACTTTTTGGCAAATTATGGCATATCGGCACTTGTGGTGCGAGTTGTTATTGTGTTGTGGTATTGGTATGCATGTGGTAGTATAAGGCTAGGGGTTGATATGAATCTGATGAGATAAGGTGGGCCTTATATGTGTGTTGCTAGTAGGGGAACTACTTGAATCAGTGTGGTGAGATAAAGTGGGCTAAAACGCGTGTAACTATTTCGAAAAAAAGATTTTCAAAACTATATCTAAGGCTCACACAGTAATATATGAAAAGATTGTGATTAAAATTGTGAAATGTTAATACGAAGTAGTACCAAAGTTGAACATTTCTTATTGCTTTTATTCTTCCTTGTCTTACCAGTTTTGTCTGTATTTTATTATTTGTGGTTATCATTATGTGCTTCCTTCATGTTGCCTTTTTTCTTTTACTAAACTGCTTTGTTATCACTCATTTCTCTGCTTTTCATTATTTTCCATTATTATATTATTGTTTTGTTTATCTTGTCCTCATAGTTACTTGACCTAGCCTCATCAGCTCTATCGATTTTAGGCTTATACTTATTGGGTATCATTGTGGTGTACTCATACTATGCTACTGCACATCTTTTGTATAGATCCACGTACATCTGCCCGTGCAGGACGCTAGTGTTTGATTGATTAGCTATTTTCCGGACACTTCAAGGTATACCTGCTCGACGTCCACAGGCCTTGGAGTCACCTTCGTTATCATCTTATTACTATTAATTTCTTTATCAAAAAGTGTTATAGCAGAGATTTTAGAATATTCTGTAGAGCCTATGATTGAGTTCCACCAGTTTTGGGAATTATTTTGTTGATGTTCTATTTTTGAAATTTATGTGAGTTTATCGATTTTATTTTTGTATATTAGTTTGGTTAATTCTGCTAAGTTATTATTAAATATTAAGGTTACCTAGTCTTCCAGACTAGGTTACAACACGATATCCTAAAGTGGGAAATTAGGGTCGTGACAAGACCGTGCCCGTGCAACGCACGGGCCTCTCTGCAAAATCGGTGTGCTGAAGGATCTAACATTAGGATAGGTAATTTTCATGATCCAAAATTCAACTAGTCTTGATGGCACCTAACTCGACTCGACAGGTATACCAATTTAACTATAATCTAATTCAAATGAGATTTACTGAGAGAAATGATGATAATATAACTGAACTTTTACACAAAGAATTCCCGAGGACTGATAGTACAAATCATGAGCTTATAAGATTTAGAATTTACAAAGCTGGTATGAAATAAAACATCATCTTCTTGAAATATACATGAACAGATTAAAATTTTAAACCTACCAAGATCAAGAGATAGCTATGACCGGAATGCACGTACATATTTAAATCCAACTCCTACCACACACAGCAACATCAACATCCAATATTTGTACACCTGTTGCAGAAGTGTAGTATGAGTACAACCGATCACATGTACTCACTAAGTAACAAACCTAACCTTAGGTTGAAAGTAGTGACAAGCTTGGACAAAGGTCAGAGTCCAACACCAAAAGCCAGTAACAACTTATAACAATATAAGTGAAGCAGCACATGTAGTAACTCAAAAAAAAAATTGCTCAGCTCGTTCATAGTGATGGATAATAGGCATGTTTTTCTAGTATATTAGTGAGAACCCCAAATCTTTTACCAAACTTACCAAAATATGAGTATGTTTGTAAAACTGTGATTTTTTCCAAAGTTTTCAATAGATAAATGTTTCATTTTACAAATGGCATGAGGAAAAATACATCTCTATACCTACATGTCAATATGTATGTGTAGTCATGAATGACGCAATATCATACAACACGAGGAAAATGCATCTCTATGCATGTATGTCAAGTGTGCATGTCGAATGCAATTCAACTCAATGATAAAACCATATTCATACACTCAAGAGTATAAACTCACTAAGTTCTCCTAGTCACTCAGTCCTCCCAATCACTCGGCACTCGCTCCCGGTACTCAGTAGGTACCTACGCTCACTGTAGGTGTGCAGACTTTAGAGGGACGGATCCAACCCAAGTGTTATAATAAGCCAATCATGGAATGAAACAATAATACATGTTGCATCGTATAGCCTGAACCCATCATGAATCAATAATACATGTTGTAGTGTGCAACTCGATCCCATCACTATCCTCACAATCAGGCCCTTGGTCTCACTCAGTCATCAATCTATCTAGTCTCTCGGGCTCACAATGTCATAAAAATCAGGCCAAAGATGATGATATGATGTATCAATGAATGATAATAGAGAGTCATATATGATATGCAAATGAATGCGTATGACTAAGTATGTAATTGCAATGTAAGCAAATAACTCAATAGCAGAAACAACCTCAGCAGGTCCCAACAAGATAAAAACATAGCCTAGACATGGTTTTTAACATGAATTAGCTCAATTACTCTAGCACGTAGATATTTCATAGATACAAATAAGATTATGTAACTACACAATACAACAAAAATAACCGAGTCACAAAACACAAGATGCATGCCCACACGCCCGTCACCTAGCATGTGCATCACCACAACACCAAACACATATTACGTATATTCAGAGGTTCATACCCTCAGCACCAAGTTTAGAAGTATTACTTACCTCGAACAAGCCAAATCCAATTCCGAACAGGCCAAACGATACTCCAAAAATGTCATTCTGTGTGTATTGACCTCTAAACGGCTTGAGACTAGCCAAAAGCAACTCAAGAACATCAAATAATGCTAAAGGAAACAAACTCAACTGTTAAAGGTGGAATCTTTAATCAAAATCCCAAAGTCAACCAAAAAAATCAAACCTACGCTCGCACCTCGAAATCCGATGATACTCATAAAATCCGACAACCCAATAAATTATGAGTCCAATCATACTATTTTTACTCAAATCTAACTCAAAATCGATGTTCAAAACTAAAAAAATTCATTTAATGAAATTTTAGACAAACCCCCCCTCCCCAACGTTTCTTTTGAAATCAACAACTAAATGCCAAAAATGATTATAGATTCATGAAATATAAATAAAACCAAGTATATAACACTTACCCATATCCATATGGTGAAAACCACTTCAAAAATCACCTCAATCCGAGATCCATAGTTCCAAATTTGACCAAATGAGAAACCCTCGAAATTAAATGTTTCTGCCCAGTTGTTCTGCCTTGTTTCTTATGTCAAATGATCCTAAAACTTACTTTTGATACCTCCAATGGATTCCTTGTAAAATTTCAGTTAATTTATGCTTTTGAATCACTCTATTTGGGGAAAAGGCCTCATTACCCCCTATCATATACCCAGAGTTCCAACTACACACTTTTTCTATACGGGAATCCTAGTACCCCCCTAAACTTTTTTTACCTTAATATTTTGCACCTTTTGTGCTGAGCTGGACTAGAACCCAATTATAATACATGCGGTGTACACACGAGCATCATAAACCGATGGGCCCCCCATTCCATTCACATTTGTCCCTTTATCTTTTTTACTCTCTTCAATTAAAACATAAGGGACCATCTTAGACCCAACAAATTTCCCCCTTTCTTCACTACAATCTTCGATCCTTTAACCAGATCATCAAGAAATAAAAAATTTCTTTGTTCTCTTGCCTAATAGATCGAAAAAAAGTATAAAGCCTTTTAATGGTTCAATTGAAGGAATGGTAGGTAAGATTCGAAGGTTAAACTAGAATATTGTTCTAGGGGTTTTCGTGTATCGATTAAAGGTCAGATTGGAAGTCTAAGTTTTTTATTCGTCACAATCCAAGAGCAAAGGTTAGTTCTTTACTGCATTTAGTTACTTTTGGGTTTGTTTTAGGATTTTGAAAGCTTTTTAGCCATTGCGATTTTGTGATTGGCAGATAAAATTTGAGGTCTCTTGTCCGAATGTTATTTTTCTAGATTCGATTGTACATGGGTTCATTGAAAAATGTACTTTTATACTACTAGTATGTACAGTTTGTCGATTTCTACTGAATTTTGTTTTATCGATTTGTTTTTGCTTTGTTTGCATATAGGTATGAGTGGGTTTGCTTTAATCACTTTAAGACTATTTCATGGTGGGTTGTTAGACCTTGAAAATGGGGAACCAAAATACGTTGGTGGTGTAATGTCTGAATACTTTGATGTTGATGTGGATACCATTTCCTATTTTGAGTTGAAGGATTATATTAAAGAATTAGGGTGCAACTCAGATTGTAAATTTAGTACTCGACAACCTAACTGTGGCATTTTAGGAGATATTAAAAATGATAGGGAACTTTTAGCAATTGGTAAGTCGTTACAACATGGGGCTATTTTGGAAGTATATGTGCACATGCCTGGGGAGGAATCTTGTTCAGCTTTTAATAAATGGGCCGCTTTTAATGGTTCTGCTGCTCCTCCAAACACTTCCCCGTCTTCAAAAACTGTTGTTCCTTCAATTAATGTTGCTCCTACGCAAAACACTTCTGCTCCTCCACACATTTCTGCTCATCCACACACTTCAACTCCTCTACACACTTCTGCTCCACAGACAGCTGCTGCACTTTCAGATCCAGAATCTTCTCCAACTGAAGATTACTCAAGTGATACTGGATCTGATGAATCAACTGAAGATAGTGTTGATTCTGATGATAGTGACTTCTTTGCGGAGGATGATTATGGCAGTGATGTACATGAGGAGTACATAGAGATTAGGAAGGAAATAGGTCATTTCAAAGGAGAAAAAGAAAGGAGAAAGTTGTTGTTGATACTAAAGATGTACCATGTGGTGAGGATGGGCCAGATATTGGTTTTGATGAGACTGAAATAGGTAAAACAAATGTAGAAGGCAGCCTAGATGATGATCACTGACATGCAAAAGGTATATTTCACTTTCCTTCTTTAAAACTTTTCTGTTTCATTAGCTTCACTTTTTTATTTCATTAGCTTCACTTTCCTTATGTAACATGTAACTGTCATTTATAGGGATTGGATTCAGCAATCAAGGAATTATTTCCAACTTGTGAGCAAAGGATGTGTGCTAGGCACATCTTAGCTCATTGGTCAAAGAAGTGGAGAGGGCTCCAAAGGAGGATCTTATTCTGGAAGTGTGCTAGAAGCACTTATGAAGCTGAATTTAAAAAAAATCTAAAAACACTGTCAACGCTTAGTAAAAACATAGTGGATGATCTACTATGCTATGACAAGGAGTATTGGTGCAAGGTGTATTTTAACTGTGAAGTCAAATGTGATGCAGTGGATAATAACATGTCTGAGAGTTTTAATGCTTGGATCTTGGCTACGAGGCACAAGGCTATTATTAGCATGCTTGAGGAGATTAGAGTCAAGATCATGACAAGAATAGGCAAGTTAAGGGCATTTGCAAACACATGGAGCAGCAACATCTCTCCAATGGCCTTAAAGATATTGGAGGAAAATATTGAAAAATCAATGACATGTACCATTGAGTTTAATGGACAAACAGGATATGAAGTCATGGGTGATGGTAAGCAACACAGTGTGTGCCTTAGAAAGCAGGTTTGTAGTTGCAGATCTTGGGTGCTAAAGGGGATACCATGTCCACGTGCTATATGTGCAATGTATTATGACAAGGTTGAACCAATTGACTTCATTGATAGCTGATACAACAAAGATACATACTTGTTAACTTATTCTAATTTCATCCAACCAGTGAGTAATATGCCAATGTGGCCTGAATCTGCAAACCCTTCTATTGCACCTCCAGTTGTCAAAAGCATGCCTGGTAGACCAAAAAAGGTTAGAAGGAAAGAGGCAAATGAAACTAAGAAGTCTGGTAAATTGCCTAAAACTGGTCTGGTTATGACATGTAGGCTCTATCGTGAGAGAGGTCACAACAAAAGAGGTTGGCCAAAGAGTGATACACTTGGTGCTAGTTCGTCAACAGTTGCTGCAAAACCAACAGTTCCAGGAAAGGGAAGAGGTAGACCAAAGGTAAGACTGTATTTTGTATCAATTTCTTTTCAGTTTAGTTCATCATCTAACATGTTTTTTCTTAAATCAACTACTAATGAAGGTGAGCCTACTGCAAAAAAAGGAAGAGGTAGACCAAGGAAAACAACTGATACTGTAGCTAGTACTTCTGTGGGTGCTGAATTTCCATCAGCTTCTTCACTTGGTAGTTGGTTTACATGTTCTGCTCCTAGTTCTGCAGCTCCTGATCCAGCAGCTACGGCATCTACTTCTGCATCTACTACTGCTAGAGTCAGGGGAAGAGGAAGGGGAACAACACATAATTCACTTGAGAGTTGGTTTTCATGTTCAGCTCCAAATACAGCTGATAATGTATCTGTTGCACCTGTTTCTTCTACCGCACAAACTTCAACTAGAGGAAGGGGAAGGGGTATTGGAAGTTCAACACCATATAAAAGGCCAAGACTGATGGGAATGGGTGTCTTTCAGTCTAAGAATGGCTTCACAGTTATTAATGTAAGTGAAGATGTAATCAGTTATGTTATCTTCTATTGCACCTTTCCTTAAACTAATCAGTTATTTTTTGTATAGCCTGGGCTGCCAAGTAGTAGAATAGTGTTCACTAGATCATCAATAAAGATACCAAGATCAGTTGTTGTTACTGGTGATATTGGTTTCAAACCCACAAGTGGACTGAAGTGGAAAGGAAAACAAGCAATTACAACAAGAATACTTCAAGAAATTAGTCAAAGATCAAGGAATGATGGTTCATAGCCCCAAGAACCATGGAAATTATAGTGTTGATATGGCCTTATGTGTGTTTTTTGTTAAGAAGTTGCTGGAACTTTTGTTGTTATTAATGCCCGGATCTTGGCATACTTGTTAAAAACTAATAGTTTGTTCTAGAAATGGTACTATAACATATGTTGGAAATGTTTGTTTTGTTATTATATTATTGGTATTTGAATGCGCTTTTGCAGTGATTTGGTACAAGTTATAACAGTTTTCTTCATACGCAATTGGTTTTGATGTTTTGTAAGTCGTGGAAAGTGTTGCCAAAATGATGTATCATTCTAATTCAATACCAGAATTACGTTTCATTACAACACCAAAATGAATTACACAACCAAACCATCTAACTTACCCTATCCAAAATTAATAACAAAATGATCTTCTATTAGGACAACAACCAAAATGGTCTTATACTGCTACAACAACCAGCTATTATGGCAACTCTAATTGATTCTTCTTCAAGTTTCCAACTTGGATTAAGCTACTAACAAACACAACGAGTACCAAAACCATAATACACCAAGTCATTTTTTCATACAAGTTCCTTCTATTTTTTTCCTTCATGGTCTTCTCTTTCACATTAACATTCTGTTTTGAATCTTCAAGCTCATCCAAATGCAGTTAAAGACGACCGTAATTTTCTTCTAGCTCTTTGATTTTGTTTACCAATCTTAGAAGAATAAACTGTGATCTTTCATCAACTCTTTTGTTGCCACTCCATTTGAAAAACTTGCAATTTGTGGCCTGAAATTTAAAGAATTCAAAAACGACCCAATTAACATTAATTTTCAAGTTAATGAGTTGGGTTTAGAACAAGAACACATACCTCATAGTGAGGACAAGACCAAAATCGTCTTCCGGGATTCCGAGTTGACCAAGAAGTTTGCATTTGCAGCAAAATACAATGTTTGCATCGCACTTCAGCATTGAGCATTGGATCATCTTCGTCCATGCACAATTTATTCAACTTGGTGTTTGCCATTCCTAACCCTAACATTTTATAGACCGAAATTTAGGAAGAAATTAAAAATCCCTTAACAGAATAAAGAGCCAAATGGAGGTATTTAAGCAAAGAATTCACTTACCTTTTCAAACCAAAGAAATTCCAAGTCAAAACCCACCTTCAAAGCTCTCGAAAATGGCTGGTATAATTGGGGAGAAGAACATTTTTTTATGTTTAGAAGAAGGGGCCTTCCAAATCAGCATTGGGAATGACACGTGTCGATTTTTTATAGGCTACAGCCTTTTTATTTAATTTACTACGCGGTTGGGGGAGGTTGGTTCAGGTTCTGGTCCAGCTCAACACAAAAGGTGCAAAATATTAAGGTAAAAAAAGTTTAGGGGGGGTACTAGGATTCCCGTATAGAAAACATGTGTAGTTGAAACTTTGGGTATAAGACAGGGGGTAATGAGGCATTTCCCCCCTCTATTTGACCTTATAATGAAAGAGATATGTTGGTTTACATATTTGAAAATAATGCAGGTTTTAAATACGATTTCAGTGCAATTTCGTAATTAATCTGTAAAAAGATCTAGCAACCCAATTCTTAGTGAAATAACCATAAATTTCTCATACGATGTCGAAACTTGATAATTCAGTTGTTATGGTTCCAAAATTACGATAGAGATCTAGTGCTTCAATCAAAACAAATATGGGAGCTTATTTGCTTAATGTGGTACCATTTATGCTTAAAAACAATGTCGAAATCATAAAAAACGAACGCAACACAACTTAAACCCATCTGAAACTCACCCGACCCCTCAGGACCATGTCCGAACATACCAACAAGTCCCATAATATTACATGGACTTATTCGAGGCCTCAAATCACACATAACAACATCAAAACCATGAATCACACCTCAAATCGATCTTAATAAACTTTGAATCTTTCAAAATTCAAAACTCGTGCCGAAACATATTAAATAACTCGGAATAAGCTCAAATTGTGCACACAAGTGACAAATGACATAACCCTTGACTCACCCCAAGGTGCTTGTTATAACATTCCAAACTTATTGACTTTTGACGAAACTTATTTTCTTCAATTCATTTAGTCTCTAAACCTTCCAACCCTCTATGTACTAGGTATTCATGATCTTAAATATTTGTAACCTCCACAGTAAGATGATTAACTTACATTATGTACTTTCAAATATGATCTCATTTTTTAGCTTACATCAATTGACTCGACGTACTCTCACGTACAAGAATATGGAATGTAACAGTGCGGCATGCCCTAAAGATCCGCTGGAAATACATCAGGATAATCCCTCACTACCGGAACTGACTCCATGGTAGGAATATTAACACCGACATCCCTCACGAAGGATAGATAAGCATTACACCCCTTCTCAACCATACGTTGAGCCTTTAGAAATGAGATAACCCTGCTAGGAACATAATCTAAAGCACCTCTCCACTCTAATTGTAGTAATCATGGCATAGCAGAATTACGGTCTTGGCGTGACAATCAAGAATAACATGATAGGTTGGCAACCAGTCCATGCCCAAAATAATGTCAAAGTCTACCATACTGAGCAACAATAGATCATCTTTGGTCTCAAAACCACCAAGAACAACTAAACACGACCGATACACACAGTCAACAACAATAGAATCTCCCACAGGTGTGGACACATAGATAGGAGAACTTAAAGAATCGCGGGATACACCCAAATACAGAGCAAAATAAGATGACACATATAAATAAGTGGAACTTGGATCAAATAAGATTGACGCATCTTTATGACAGACCGGAACAATACTTGTGATGACTGAGTCGGATGCAACTGCCTGCGTCCTAACAGAAAGAGCATAATAGCTAGCATAGCCTTCCGTCTAAGGTGACCTCTACCTGCTCGACCTCAACCTCGAGTTGGTTGTGCAGGTGGAGTGGTAACTGGGGTGGTAACCATGGCCTAAGGACCCAGCGGAACATGCAGAGCCATAGTAGTCTGTGAGGGTTCATCCCTCCTGAGTCTGGGAAAATCCCTCACCATATGACGAGTGTCACCACACTCAAAACAAGCTCTCAGAGTACGTGGTTGTCGTGACTGGCTCGAGCCTGATCAGCTAGATTGATCGCTGAAATCACCCAGTGCAGGAGGTGCACTAGACAATGACGATGCATAATAGGGAGCATGAGGCCTAAGAGTGGCTGGAATACCGCTGGAAGGTGGAACTGTTGAATGAACAGGGAGACACACATAGCCCCTACCATGACGAGCTGCAACTAGGGCATGAGTACCATTATATGTGCCAGGATCTCGAGGCCTCTTGGCCTCCCTCTCCACCCTCTCTCTCGAGAGTCCACATACCATCTAATCTCCTAGCGATCCCCACTACCTGCTGGTATGCAATGTACACGTCCAACTCTAGGGCCATGTTAAATCTGATATCGGGGTTGAGCCCCTTGATAAATCGACGGACTCGCTCTCTAACAGTAGAAACAAAGGTTGTGCATGCCTAGCCAAATTGCTGAGTTGGACCGCATACTCCAACACGGTCATAGAACCCTGGGACAATTGCTCAGACTATGTGCGCCATGCATCTCTGAGAATCTGGGGAACAAACTCCCACAAGAACATATTTGAGAACTGAGTCAAGTAAGTGAAGCTTCCTCGGCCGGACTACGCAACTCATATGCTTGCCACCACTGATAAGTCACTCCCTTAAGCTGGAACGTAGTGAAAGAAACCCCACTAGAATCCACAATACCCATGGTACGAGGATATTATGGCACTCCTCAAGAAAACACTGGGCATCCTCTGATGCCAAACCGCTGAATGTAGGAGGGTGGTACTTCTTGTACCTCTCGAGCCTGAGCTGCTCTCCCTAAGAAACTACTACCCTAACCTCGGGCTGAACTGGGTAGACCGGCCATACTAGTATGACCTATAGGACTTGGTCAACGTGGACTCGCTGCTCTAGGATACGGGCGGCGGGAGTCTGTGCTCCTCCCCCCGCCTGAGATGTGGCATGAGCAAGTGGGATCAACCCTGCCTGAGATAAGGTGCCGAACATGCTCAGGAACTGGGCGACAGTCTCCTGGAGAGCTGGTAAAGTAATAGGCATCTCAGGTGCCTGCTCTCCCACCAGAGCTACTGGTGGCTCCTTCGTAGCAGCTCATGCAAGTGCTATTGCTACACCACATGGACGTTCTCGGCCTCTAACCCGGCCCCGCTTCTCGTGGCTCTAGCAGGGGGCATGGGTGTCTGGTCATCTGATCCAGCTGTACGTGTCCTCACCATCTCTGAGAGAATGGAAGATAGAAATTCAAAAGTGAATATTTTCCTAACAGTTGCATAGCCTCCTGAAGATAAGTACACACATATATGTATTGATTCGCGAGACTCTACTAAACTTGTTTGTGACTCATAACACTTATAAACCTAGAGCTCTGATACCAACTTGTCAGGACCCAAAATTCCCTCTATAGAATGTCGTCACGGCACATAGTTTCCAAGACTAGGTAAACCCAACAACATGTGGAAACATTCAAATAAAACTTAGAATTTCAAAACTCCAAAATATCATAAATAGAAACTATAAACCCAATGCGTAGAACTCCCAAAAACTTGGTGAGGTATAAGTCACAAGCTCTAGATACAATGTCGAACAATCTTATACATCACTGTCTATACAAATGTAAAAAAATAAGGAAGAACGGGATAGAAGGGGACTCTAAGGCCAGCAGACATGGATATGTGTACTTTGAAGTCTCCAAAATCAAGCTCAACGCACTTGTATCGGGACTGATAAAATGTATCTGGGTCTGCACAAAAACATGTGCAGAAGTGCAGTATGAGTACACCACAGCGGTTTGCAATAAGTGTCAAGCCTAACCTCAGTAGAGTAGTGACGTAGTAAGGTCAAGGCCCTACTATAGATAACAAGAAACAAGACAGAAGATGTAACGATATAGCGATAGTGACAAAGGGAATGAAACAATAAGGCATTTACGGAAGGTTAACAATAGCGAATCAAGACAATTAATACAACACGGAAGGAAACAAGGATATACATGATAAGAAAACAAGCAACCAAGACAAGTGCAACAAAAAAAGAAAGATCAACAGGGGTCCCTACAGAGGTACCGCCTCGTAGTCCCAAATTATAAAAGTAACTCATACTCTTTCCTTATGTTACCGCGGGAGCCTTTACATTAAGTTTTGAAAATTATTTTTTCCTAAATAGCACCCCGCATATTAGCCCACTTTATCGCACCGCATGGCTTCAAGTAGTACCCCCTACTAGCCACCTGTATCAAGCCCACCTTATCTCACCGCATGCGTTTCAACACCCAGTCCTTATACCACTGCATGCATATCAATAATAATAACGGCACTGCAGAAACCTCGTGCAAAAAACCAAACAATCATCTAATAAATAACATGAATGACGAAACAAAACAACTAAATAAAATGATATTTCACAACTTACACCTTGCCTCAATAGAAACCACGGCCTTTGCAACTCAACACAAAACTCAACAGCAAGGCATTTCAAGGATAAAAATTTTAAGTAAAGAATTTCACAATTCAATAATGAATACGGAATTAAAAAAGCAAGTAATTCAACTAAACATGTAGTACAAGTTGCAAAAGATATAAGACAAATAGACATGTGAAATTAGACTAAACATGGTGACTATAACAAGCTAAAGTACCTCAATAAAAGCATGAAAAGGAAACTACGTAGCTAAAATCGGAATTTCAACATTTAGCCCGTGTACGCACTCGTCACCTTGCGTATATGGCCTTCACATATCACAAATTATCACAAGATTACCAAATACTAAGAGAATTTTCCTACACAAGATTACACAAGTCACTTACCTCAAACCACGTTAAATCAATCAACTAGAGGGTCTTTCCTTCAATTTTCCAACTCTAAACGACTCGAATCGAGCCAAAACAATTACATACTATAAATATAACTATAGGAAACTAATTTAATTAATGAAATTATGATCTTAGCAAAGAATTAAAAAGCCCCAAAAAGTCAACCCGGGTCCGCGTCTCGAAATCCGATCAAAATTATAAAAATTGAACACTCATTCGTTATCGAATCCAACCATACAACAATTACACAAATCTGATACTAAAATCTCAGCCAAATCCCCAAATTTATGCCTAAGAAGTTTTCTGCATTTCCCCCCAAGTTTCAACCCAAATCCCTTATTAAATAATCAAATCAAAGATATAATCAAGAAATTTAACCAAAACTAAATAAGAATCACCTACCCCCCAATCATTCCTTTGAAAATTTCTCCATGAATCGCCTCCAACCGAGCTCCCAAAATCAAATTGTGAATTATGAAATAAACCCTCGATTTTGAAACTTAAGTTCTACTATCTAGTTATTTACACATCGCGATTGCGGAAATCCATTCGAGATCGCATAAGATAATTTCTGCCCAGCTCAAATTACCCTCCACGATTGCGTAAAAGCACTCGCGAACGCGGATACATACACTGTCTCAACATCGTGTTCGCATCATAGGCTACACGATCGCATAGCACACCTACCTCAGCCCCTGCTTCGCCATTTCTTCGCGAACGCGACTACCATCATGCGTTCGTGATTCACTGGAACCCAGCCTTCCTCGATCGCAGGCCACTACAAGCGATCGCATAGAACAAATTCTCCCCAATGCCAAATTACCCTTCGCAATCGCGTTAACCGTTCGTGATCGCATATGACACCAGAAGCACCAGATTCAGCAACTCCTCGATGATCCGAAATGCGCCGAACATGGTCCAAATTACACCCGAGGCCCCCGAGAACTCAATCAAGCATACGAACAAGTCCTAAAACATCATACGAACATGCTCGGCGCATCAAATCACATCAACCACCAGTAGAATCACGAATTACGCATCAATTCTAGCCTAAGAACTTATGAACTTCCGAATTTTCAAAACTAATGCCGATTCATACCAAAACAACTCCGACTGACACAAAATTTTGCACACAAGTCATAAATGACATTACGTACTTATTCCAACTTTCGGAATATAGATCCGACTGTGATATCAATAAAGTCAACTCCCGGTCAAACTGTCCAAAATCCTCCAACTTTTCAACTTTCGTCAATTTATGCCGAAACGGCCTACGGACTACCAAATCAACATCCGGATGCGCTCCTTACACCAAAATTACCATACGGAGCTATTAGAACCATCAAAACTTTATTCCCGAGTCGTCTTCATGCAAGTCAAACTACGGTCAACTCCTACGACTTAAACTTGCAACTTAGGCAATATGTGTCCTATTTCATCCCGGAACTCACCCGAAACCAAAACCAAACACCCCGGCAAGTCACGTAACCATAATATAATATAGGGGAAGCATAAATTAGTGGATCGGGGCTAAAATACATAAAACGGCCAGCCAGGTCATTACATTTCATCTTTAGAATCTCTGGTGAAGTTTTTGAACCCTCACCGCACCCGCATAGATTTAAATTTTCTTATTTCGACCCACCCTACCCCGCCCCATTGCCATCCTGTATGCGCATACATATACATACAATACAATGTTCAGAATGAAGAATGCAATATTGGAGAGTAGGATAGCCAAGACCATTTCCAAATTCATTAACTTATTTCCAGAAATGGAAAGATCTGCTGAATTTACCAGCCACCGACCTAGATAAGAAAGTGAAAAGAATGAATTTGTGCACTAGGGAACTCGCTAAAGTACAAGATGCTAAATCGCCATGTGTACAAGCCATCGATTTTAAGAGATACAAACAAACAACAAAATAAATTTGGAAGCTGAACAAACCCACTCTTGATTGTAGGGGAAATCATTGGCTGTTTAACTAAAACGATGCCCATTCCTGGCAAGAGGAATTTACTCATGTAAGATTGTCAGCATATTCATGTTACATAAAAGTGCAGAAATCCTATATACAAAGTGGAGGACAGTAATTCTGCCTGACAACTGGAAACGATGATATTTATTTCGCAGGGACCTTTTAAAACATATTATACAGCAATATACTTGTTACAATCTTCAGAAGAGATGCTACCCAGAACAGCTTTGTGATCAACTAATCATGGAAATTTCTTCAATAATGCTAACTATATTCTAATTATCTGGCAATTAGCCATTTACTATGTCAAGTGGTAACCTTGGCAAAAAAGCATGCGCTAAGGTGCAACAGCTCTCGTGCAACTTAGTCCACTGCTTAAGCTTCACACCAACATTTTTATGTCTATACTAGGTAGGAGTCGTAAAAGACGCCAGCAAACAGAAGTCACAGAATGTATGAAACAGCTCGTTCAAAACTATTAGCATGATGCCGATTAGGCCCCCATACTTGCTCTCTTGTGTAACCCTGTGTCAAGTTCCATTAAAGGACCAGAGGCATTACCAGAATTTCAACAGCTTGCACTTATTCCAATTTTACGAGATATTACAGGTTCATCTCTTACTCCTGTTAGCCTAGCCAACACTCTTTGAACCTCTGCCAGTAATTGGCAGGTCAAGAATGATCAGGAAATAACATCTTTCTGATTCTCTGATATACTGGATTTCTCCATTCATAAGCTTTAAGATTTTTCTGCACATGCTCAGCCCTAGGCCTTCCTTGGTTACCCACCGACTGCTGTGGAACATGTCTTGAACTAATTCAGGAGGAAGCCCTTCACCAGGGCATACAATCCTATACCAAAAACACGAAAGGAAAAAGGAGAGAGTATTTATTAGTTAAGGTAGTATAGCACACCAAAGAGCGTGCAACTGCTGACACTTTAAAACCACTACAACTCAATTTTCTGATCCGAGGCCAGAGTTAAACTCTGGAAAAAACAAAGTGCAATCTAGAATGCAGTAAAACACTGGCAGGACGAATATGTTTGGGGTCCATTTTGGCCCAAGTCAACCCTCAAGAAAGCTAATAAAGTGATACATGGGATGCTAATAAACACAAACCCTGCAGAAGTACTTGATCGGGGATATATTTTACATCTCTAATGAAAAATGTTTGGCTATTAAGTACCACACAAACACCATGAAAAAGAATATAAGATTATACTCCAAAATCAAAAGATTAAGGATATGCTCCTGCTAATTCCTATCTCTGGGGAGAAAATATATCTTAGTTATGAAGGCCACCAACGTTGTTGACTATAAGTCAATGAAACGCAATAGAAGAAGGCAGTTATGATACAAATGAATAAGGGATGACGTATGAAGAGAGACAGAAGGGTAAAAGCTAATAAGTAGAGAAAAGGTGCAAGTCTAAAATGCACCTTCCACTTAAGCTTGAATGTTATAGTCCCTACTGTAAACAGTCATGTGGTCTAAACATACATGAAATTTATACTTCTCTTAACATTACATTAAAATTCATTGGGTCATAAATCTCATATTTCAACATGCCTGCTGGAGCAATCAGAAATATAATCAACTAAATAGCCTATAGAAAACAATCCTGAAAGGAAGGACTCAAATATGCAGTAGATGGCATTCAAATGACAGCTTCCACTTCAAGAACAATTTAAGAAATCAAGGTTGCATGATAAAGACGAGAGTTATTAATTACTACAGCACATCTGCCAGTGGAACAATTATATAAAATAAAGGAAGAGTAAATTATAGAATGTACCTGAATTCAATATGCACAACAGTTACTTCATCAGATATTTGCTTCATATTTGGCTGAAGTTGGATCTCTACCCACCCATCAGGTGATGGTGCATACCTCACCATGTTAAGCAAGAAATCTGCCAAGACCTGTTGAATTCTCACTTGATCACCATGCACTGTTAATGTCTTAATTTCCTCTGGAATATCCCTGATTAATTGCACACTTCTTTCCCTCAGCAATAACATCACTTGGCTAACAACAGCATCTATTACACTCCCAAGAAAAAATTCTTCTTTCTCAAGGGTCAGAGAACTGTTAGAAGATCAAAGATAAGTCAAATTATGCGAGGAAAAAGGTTGCTAATTCTACATAGAATTGTATGAAGATGTGGACCTTGGAACTTACTCAACCCCAAAACTATTGTCCAAGTCCATAGAAAGAGACCCAGGAGCGGCTCAATAGATTTGCTGACCTAAAGCCAAACTTCAATATAGTGCCTTACATTTTTTTTTTAAATCTTCATATACAATTTTATGTGAAATCTATTTTTTCTAGCTCTTTTAGATGCAAAATCATTATTATTTTCTTATAATCGATTTCTTTTTTTAATTGATAATAAAGTCAATCCGTTTGATCTTTCTTGAGACATTGTTGATCTTAAATAAGATATTAACAATTTTAATTATGAAAAACTTCTTCCGGTTGACGCAACTGTTACATGAACTAACTTTGACTTATTTTTTTGATCGACTGCAAAAATTTATCTAAACCCCTCTTTGAGATTGTATTAAGTTTTGCAACTCTTCTATTTGTTGGCGTTTTGAGTAATCTGATTCACATTTTCTAGTTTACAAACTTATTTACAATAAATAAAAAGGATATAAATATTATATACACACACCCCTAACAAGTAAAAATTTTAAAAAGAATATAAAGGTAGCAATAGAACATGATTGTAGATGTTGGTAATTCACTGCTTCAAATCTTGTTGCACTGCTTAAGTCCGAGATTGAACGAAGAAGATATGCAAACTTTTTCCAATGCACTTCAATCCTTGATTTCTTACAAAATAACAGATTTTGTAAAAGAGTGAAAAAAAGAGAGTAAATGAATAGTTCTTGTTCGAACGAAAAATAAAGGGAAGCATAATTTAGGATATATATAACCCCCCCCCCCCCAAACCCACACACACACAAATGTTAAATGTGAATGACCCAAAAAAAAAAGACTAACATTCACACTTATGTTAATTATCTGGATTACCTATTTTCCTCAGTCAAGTCACATTATTAATAAACCCATAATTTTTTTCCTTTTTTGATCAAAATTTTGTACTTTTTATCTTAATTCAATATTTTTATACAAAAAGTAACCATAAAACTAGTCAAACTATCAGGAAATGGGGCCTCTAAGCTTGTGGAGGCCTAAAGCACTTGCCTTAGTGGCTTGCGCATTGAGCCGGCACTAAGGAGACCACCAGCCCATTCTCTCGCCAATGTGGGACTCTAACCCACTCCAACACCCCCTCGCACACCAAGACTACCAACTGGAGCATGGGCAATATAACACGGGGACCAAACGGGAACAGACCCGACTCTGATACATGTGAAAGTATGGATCTTGGGCCTAACTCCACCCCCAAAGCTAATTCCTAAGGGGAGGATTGCCCAAGTCCATATAAGAAGATCACCAGCCCATTCTCCAACCAATGTGGGACCCAAACCCACTCTAACAAATTGAAAAACATGCCATAATTCCCTCCCGCACCCCACAGAACAACAATATAAAAAAATCCAAAATTTTTGAACTTCACATGGTCTAGACAATAGGCAAAAATAGCTCTCAAAAACCAACGTGTGTTTGTGCCGAGAAACTAGTCTAGCTTGCAAATAAGAAGTGTGTTTGTGAGTCTCTGAGAAACTAGGTTGCAATAACAAGTGAATACCTTATGTCTACCCGAGAAATTCAAAAGAAATATTACACAGAAACCATTGCTCATTCAGCTAGTCCAGATTGCTTAACTTCAATTTGTTCAAGTTAAATCTGAGTCAACATTGCAGCCAAGCTTGTCTTCATTCCAAAATTCTAGACATCAAAATATAATGTAACACATGCTATAAGAATAGGATCATAGGAGAGAAACTTCGATACTTTCATCATTAGGACCTCAACAGCCAGATCACAACTGAGATAAGATATGCATCTTTTCAGGTGAACTATCATCTGAAATCATAGTAAAACATCTGCACCACAGCTCATACTATAAAGTCAATTTCAGCATATCGTTCATCTAAAAGAAGCTCCCGCATTTATTTTGGCTCCAGAGGTACACTAGAATATATATTATATCATGGATAAAGAGATACTCCCTCTATTCCATCTCTATTCCATTTTATGTGGCACTCTTAACTAAAGATCCTTTCTACATTTGGAAACAATTTAACTTTAAATTCTCATTCTACCCTTAATGACATACTTTTGTGGTCATGGCATGTTTAAGACCATATGTCCACAAATTATGAAAAGTCTTTATTTTTTTTCTTCTTAAATTCCGTTCCCAGTCAAATACCGCCACATAAAATGAAACGGAGGAAGTATTAATTTCAAAAAAGCTTATTAACAAAGCATAATTGAATAAAACATACTTACCCGTCCTCAATGTTTTCCAGGTCAACATCCCTTGTGATCTTAGACATCTGCCTCTCACAAGCAGTACTTGTCTCCAGATACTGCTTCTGGTTTTCTGTCAAATCTGTCGCCTCCAACAATGAATTTGTAAAGCGTATACCATTCAAAGGACTCTTTATTTCCTGACAAAGGTATGCCAACTCTTTCATCTGAGAATAACACTTCTTGTCCTGTTGCCTTTGAACTCTTAGAGCTTGCTGCAATTCAGGACTGGCTATCTGTATGAAACAGAAAGCTCCGATAATCTGGCCCTCCATATTGACTCTCTTGTTCGCAGTCAAAAGAGCTTGCACATATTTCCCATTACGGTCAAAAAAGGAAAATGGGAACTTGTCCGTTTCCTGGCCTCCAATTGCATTATGCAACACGATCATGAACTTTGTCATGGCATCTGGACCCTTGAGCCGACAACAACTTCCAAAAGTCTCACCAACTAACATTTTTCCAATGATCTCCCTTCTGGACCAACCAGTGAGCTTTTCCATGGCAGTGTTCCACTCAGAGCAACAAGTGTTCTCATCTGACGCAAATATGGGTGGGATCAGAGGATTGGGACTGTGCACAATGGCCTTGTAATCACCTTGGATGTGAATAAACTTGTCCATCACAACTTTTTGCCCAGTAACATCCTGGCCAACAAAACAAACACCAACAATGTTGTTTGTGTAATCTTTGCTAGAGCAAGCATTAACCACCACAAAAACCGCCTTCTTCAGTTGCTCGGATCCAAATGTCCTTAACTTTATTTCTACATTTTTATCTTCTTCGCCTGCAGTAGTAGGGCTACAATATTAGTTTCATTTCCTTTTAGTTGTCTGTTGCAGCAAAATTGAGTATGAAAGGAGCCGGGTTGCTACCAATTATTTCAGTTACAAACTATGCAAGAGTCAACCTACACACAGAATACAGAGAGAAGGTTCTCTACAATCAGGAATTAACCTAAATCTGTACATGTACGTTTTCACTTCAGAATTCAGATAGGCATATTTACCGCCATGATGATGAGATTAAGGTAATACCAAATCACCTAAGATTTACCAAAAATGAAAACAAAAATTGAAACTGACCAGCAAAGAAACAGAAAGCTATAACCTGATAATCATAGAAAGCTTGTACAGAAGTTCATAAGGATTTTGTAATCAAAATCTAGATTATTTCTCAAGTATCCATGTTGGGTAGCTTAAGACCTGGCACTGTTCCAAGATGCTTAGTCTAATCAAAACTATGCTGATCTTCTAAATGTTTGGTATTAAATCGGTATTGTTGTCTAATAACAGAAACCATCATTGTTGTCTAATAATAGAAATTAAAGTATCATATTTGAAAAACAGATGCAACGTGATGAGAGGAAAGAAGTTAACAGCTCGGTGACAGGCTAAAATTCTCGGATTCCAAAGGTGAACATGTGATCCTGAATGTTATCCGCAGGTCAATCCTCATAACCACATATGTACTAATTGTTTTGCAGTAAAAGTGGGACTATGGAAATCAATTAAATTTGAACGTATCCAAAATGCCAGATTATGCCTAAGGGCACATTCGGTTAAAGTGTACTTGTTGTAGACAAACTCCACCAAAGAAAAGTAAGGATCAGAATAAACTTCTATAATATGGCACAAGTAGAGTGGAATGGATATGAAGGATTCATATAAGTCGATTCCAGCTAATTTGGGACTGAGAGCTAGTTGATTGATTCACTTGGTTTTGTGCATAATACTTCTCCATTTAGCCGCACCCAATGCCCTGACCCTCCACCCACAACACACAAACAACAAGTCATGCTTCAGTGGACAAATTCAACAAGACAAAGTGAACATATGTCAACCAAATTTCTTTGCATGATCAGGATCAGAGTAAAGATAATCATTACAAGCCCACGATTTCTTCGCTTCCAGTTTTCAAATACAAAGAAGAGCAAAGGTAAGATTGTACCACTCATGTAACGCAAAGGAACTCCACAACCAACAAAACTGTGATATCATTTGGAAATGAAGAAGCAAAAAATAGACAATTATGACCTCTCAGAGCATTGAAGAGAAGCTTTTCAGCAGTCTCCTGTGACTCTTTATGCACAAGATCATGAACCAAGGACTTCCCCATTGCTTCTTCAACAGATAAATTTGTCAATTCAGCGACCTTTGCATTCCACCCATTTATGTGACCTTCAACATCAACAGCAAATATGGGAGCAGTTGCAGTTTCTATCAATCTAACCATTTCTCTAGCAACAGAACTCAGTTCATCTATCCCCTGCAACTCCATTTCCCCAAGCTGAGCATGTACAACAGCCTTAGAATTACTTGCCTCGGCATCCTTAAATGAATCTCGCAGAATAAGCTGCAGAGAGTGAATTGCATCCATTTCTGCATTTTCCCATGGTAAGCTCCGGCTTTTAACAACTTCCAGAAATGCCTTGAAGGAAGAACGTGGATGCATTCTCTGCCCGTCATCCTTGTCTTCAGGATGATGCTTTGCACCACCCCACTTTATCTCTTTCGCTGTATGGGAGCGAAACCAAAACAAGAAATCTTTAGAAGTTATATAAGCAACAGCCATACCACAAACTGCATCACCAAGCGAAGCTGCCCCAGGATATCCTGCATCAGCCAAACTGTCAGTACTTAAACCTGTTGAGTCCCCATGGTAAGTCAATAACCACTCCACAATGTCCTTTATCTGAGCTTCAGTTGGTGTAACACCCAATGGATAGTACTTCCCCTGGCAGTACAGAGCAGCGCCATCGCACTTCACAAGGTCCATAATACTGGGGCTCTGGGTAACAATACCCGTGGGTGAGTCTCGAAGGATCATGTCACATAACAGTGTTTGTGTCCTCAAAACATGTTTCTCAGACATCTGTGATGCCAGTTGCAACTCCATGTTCAATTGGAGTCCAAAGGCCTGCATAAGGAATTCACAGGCATACCGAAGAGGGAATGGAATGCACCTAGAAGAAGTATGGTGTCCAACAACCAAGCCCCATAGCCTCATTGAACTTCGGGCCCCAACAGCTTCCTCATCGTTTCCATTGATAATAACTGCTAGTGTTAATGACGCAATAGACCCCATATTTGCCATGTACTGCGCGTGGCAACCATGAGGGGCTCTAAGTGTGGAACCAACTAAACATAAAGGCTGCATCAGTGATTCATCCTGAACAACCCGCACAGGGGTGGCATGGCAGTCCACAATCATTCTTACCCTGTTCTGCTTAAACAAAAACCGTGAAGCTTGAGGAATGTCGGTAGCAGGATAATGCAAACCAATATAGGGCTCTAAATCTGGTCTTTTGCTCTCAGCTACTACCTCCCCGTGCTCATCCTCATGAAATTTATATACCATAACCCGATCATACCCGGTTAACTCCCTCACACTCTCAACCACTGTATCACACAAAAGCTTAACATTCCCACCAGGAAGTGATTGCAAATGAGAAATAGCCCTTACTGCAAGTTTTTGCGACTGCACTGCGCCAGCAATGGATAAAGCAGGGTCCTCCGTTCTAGCAGGCTCCAAATCAATAACAATCCCAACATCAACCCTATGCAAAATTGCGTAAAATGGCTTGCCAGAATTCTTGGAATGAATCCAAATAGGATTCAGCAAAGTGATCTCGCGCGCCCCAAATGCTCTTTCTAACAAAATAGAGCTAGAAGGAGTAAAAAGAGTCCTAACATCAGTTCCAACAGTGAGGATCTCAGGCCGCTCAAGGCTTGGAACTGATTGTGGAGTTAGGCTAAGCATTTCGCAAGCATTTTCGCTATAAGCAATAACACGAAAACTAGCCTCATCTACAGCTATCATACAACCAAAAGGCTGAATATGACCCCCTCTTTGGATTTTAGTCAAATAAGCAGTAATTTGCAGTTCAGGAACAACAGATTGTGTAGTAGTTTTAACAGACTGTGAATAATCAAAAGACTTGCCAGACTCACCAGATTGTTCAAACACAGCATGAAGCCTAGCATCAGCCGTGTACTGTGCTATGGCTTTGCTTATTGAATCTTTGTAATTAACATTACTTGTGCCTGAAGATTGAGCTTGAACTTGACCTTGACCTGACTGATGAGACTTCTTTGTTCTACTTCCAGAAGCCATTTTTTCTCACAACTTTTCTTGGTTTAACATGGAAAAAGAAGTGGATTTATAACCCTAAAACAGATTTGAGTCCTATCAGAGTAGTAAGCTGAAAAGAGATTGAACTTTGGGTTGAATTTAGCAATGGTGGGACAATTTTAGTACTAGTTGTGAGTAATATGGTGGATTATAAATTTTCGTGAAAATGGAATATGCTAGCGAAAAAGAACTCTCTGTTTTTGTTTGATAAAAAAAAGGTCTATGTTGGTTTGACCCAACCCAATGCTTTGATTAGGCAAAATAAAAATTTTATTCTGCAGTGAATTTTTTAATAATATTTGGGTATTTTATTAGATTGATATTCTGAGGTGGAAATATGTGCGGATATGGGGAAACGGCGTCAAGAAAAGCAGTCGCTGAGAGTTCATGTTTGAAACTTGGCCACGTGGGAAATGTAAGATCTGAAATTAATATATTAAATGCTACTGTAGTCTGGTGCATTCATGTTTGGGCTATTGTACAAATTTTTTTGCTTTGGGCATACTTATTAAAAAATATTAAATTTTAAATAAAAATAATTAATATAATTAAATTATTCTTAATTAAATATTATAGCATAATTTGATGTGACAAGTGAACGATTTTTTAAAAATATATATAAGGGAAATTTTAAAATAATAAATTGAATCTTTTTTTATTATATAAATAAATATTTATTTTGGATAAAAAAAATAAATTAATTACTTATGGGGATAGAGGAATACTATTTAAGAATTCGAATCATCAGTATGGGATAAGCAAAAAGAAGATAAAAAGAGGAACTCGACGATTATAGTGGTATTGGTGGGGGCAAAGTGATGTCTATCTCTTTCATATCACATTGCCCTCCCACGTGAAGTTCGTACTATTATTGACTCCCCTCTTGTCCACTCCTCACTCCCCTTCAATTTCGTCTCTCCGTGCTTCAAAGAGCAAATCTCAGCTTCGTTTATTTTAAGTTATACCAAGGATCAACGAGGACGGTTTGGTACGAGGTATAAGAAGGTATAAGAATAATATAAAATTTTAATATCACATTAAAATTCTATTCGGTTAGCAAGTTAGGTACAAGTTTTCTCGGTATTAATTTTAACACTCGAATAACTTATACCTTATAGAAGACGGGGTAATTAGCATTGGTATAACGTATACCTTCTTCTTAGAAATTATGCAATTTTCATTCTTAATACAACATACCAAACAGTGAATCCTAGCATAACTAATCTCAGTATAACTTATCCCAATATAATTTATAGCAGCATAACTTATGCCGGTATAAATCGTATTCCAACCAAACAAACCCTAATGGGTTTATTAGTCTAATGATTTAAAATTTGAACTCGAAATTTGTATTTATTTTGTTAACACATATTGAGTACGGTTAAAATAGGGCTTGCCCGATTTTGCCATTTAATCGATACCAGAGAATCACGTCGAGGATCCGCCTCGTAATGGATCAGGCCAGTGCACCAAGATAAGGTATCATGCTCGAGAATCGAGGTGCTCGCCGAGGTCGAGGCCAATAGCGATCGAGACCAAATATGACTTCGGATGAAGCGCAATAACACAAAGGCGAGGTATCCATAACCGGTCAAAGATTGCGGTAAAAATCCTGGATAGATCAAATAAGGGCAGTTATTTATGCCAATCATGGCTTTGCTTCCGTAATTAGAATTGTACCATAGATAAGATTCCACTACTATATAAAAAAAGATTCTGATCACTTTGTAATCACCTTACATAGACACTGTTGGAAACACGTTCTCAAAGCATTATACTAAAACGTGTGTTCATATGTGTAGGTTTTGATGAATGACAAACGATGCGCAAATTGATATATGACGAAGTTCAAGTACAAGCGCACAATTAATATATAACGAGATTCAAGCACAAGACAAAGTTTTATAGTTTAAATGAGTCGTTCTAAATTGTGATCTTGATCCGACAACTTGACTCATGACATGGCTTCTCTCGTAAAATTGTTTTTCCAAAATCATGCATATTTAATTTAATGCTAAATGATTTTAAATCATGCATATTTTCATTAGTCAAAATGATTTTTATACATGCCTCTAAAAACTGGACTAAGATAATCGATTATGTACTTATGATAATCGATTATGTTAAGCCAAGACTGCATGACAATCGATTGTGAACTAATGTAATCGATTGTGTTAAGGCAGTGAGCATCAGGTTTTTCAAACCTGCATGACAATCGATTGTGAACCTTATGACAATCGATTGTGATGAGGCAGTGTCCATCAAAGTTTTTCAACGCTCAAAATAATCGATTGTGAAGTTAATGACAATCTATTGTGATGAGGCAGTGTCCATCAAAGTTTTTCAACGCTCAAAATAATCGATTGTGAAGTTAATGACAATCGATTGTGTAGAGACAGTGTCCATCAGATTTTTCAAAGTCACAAAATAATCGATTGTGAACATATGACAATCGATTGTGTTGAGACAGTGTCTTCCAGACTTTTTCAAAGTTATTAAATAATCGATTGTGAGTATATAACAATCGATTGTCACGAGGCAGTGTCTAAATTGATTTTTCAAGACTGATATATAATCGATTGTTAACTAAGTATAATCAATTGTATAACTAACCGTTGCCAAAATATTTTCAAATACCGTCAGGTAATCGATTGTTGATTTTGTACAATCGATTGTTGAAATTAAAATCTGGAAAAGATTTTTTGAACGTTGCTGAATAATCGATTGTTGATTCTGTACAATCGATTGTTGAAATTAAAATCTGAAAAGGATTTTTTGAACGTTACTGAATAATCGATTATTGATTTTGTATAATCGATCGTTTTACGTAAAATCTGGAAATGATTTTTTGAACGTTACCAATAATCGATTGTTGACCTTAGATAATCGATTGTTAAGCGTAAAATCTGGGATTGATTTTTGGAACGATTGGCAAACAATCGATTGTGGATTCTTGACAATCGATTGTCACAGAGTAAAATCAGCAATTCTTAATTGACAATTAGGCAACGGTAATGCCAAGTTTTTCAACTATAAATACAGCTTAAATTCAGTCTTTTGAGTACAGAACAACACACAACAACTGATCATATAATAACTATAAGCTTGCATGCTCTATTGCTTATCATTTTATATTCATTACATAAGTTTTTGAGAGCCAAACTCTTGTCGAAAGTTGTTGCGATCTTGAGCGTATTCTTTTACTCATATCTACTCATTAAGGAGTGTCTTGTTTGAGTGCTTAGTGTTTTGTACACTTGAAGAAAATTGTTATTCTCTTGTTGTAAGAAGGAACTTGTGTTTCCTTGGTTGAAGTCTTGGAGTGTTGTATCTCCGAGCAAAGGTAGTTGAGGCTTGTGTCCTCAAGTTGTGAAGGAACTTGTGTTTCCTTTGGTTGAAGTCTTGGAGTGTTGTATCTCCGAGCAAAGGTGTTGAGGCTTGTGTCCTCAAGTTGTAAAGGTTTGCTAAGCACCCGGAAGCTTGACAAGTTAGTGGAAATCTCGAGAGAGTCTCTCGGGGACTGGACTAGCCACGGGTTGTGGTGAACCAGAATACTTCGATGTGTTCTTTCTTATTTATCGCACTTATTTATTTCCTGCAAATTTTAAATTCCGCAAGTTTACGCTAATTTTTATTATAACGCTATTCACCCCCCCTCTAGCGTTAAGCGTATTATCTAACAATTGGTATCAGAGCCCAACTCTCTGAAGACTTAACAGTTTGAGAGAAACTTCCATGGCTTCTACTCGTGACTCTTTTGAAGGAATAGAGGAAGGACAGTGCTCCACCCGACCACCACTATTCAACGGTACAAACTATACGTACTGGAAGAAGAGGATGAAAATCTTCGTTCAAGCAAACAATTTTCATCTTTGGAAGGTGATAACAAAGGGAAATCAAATTCCAACCAAAAAGGTTGAAAACGAATGGGTTCCCAAGTCCGAAGAAGAATATGACGCGGATGATGTCCGAAAGGTGCAAAATAATGCTAAAGCAATTAATTTATTATATTGTGCTGTAAATGCTGACGATTACAGGAAAATATCGTGTTGCACAACGGCGAAGGAAATGTGGGACAAGCTGGAAATTACGTACGAAGGTACGGACCAGGTAAGGGAAGCCAAAATTGATTTCCTAACCCATGCTTATGAATTATTTCACATGAAGGAAGGTGAAAAGGTAGATGAAATGTTTGAACGATTTTCAATAATCGTAAATGACCTACATGCTCTCAAGAATACTTTCACGGATAGGGAACTTGTCCGAAAAATCCTTAGAAGTCTCACTCCGGCATGGCGATCAAAGGCCGACGCGATTCAAGAGTCCATTGGCGTCTCAAATGTTACCATTGACGCATTAAGAGGTAATCTTAAGACTTATGAATCTACTATACTTAACCCTCTTGTTGATGATCAAAGGAGGCAAAGAATCGCTCTAAAGGCAAGCACAAGCCAACCGCAAGTTGATGAGGACGGAGACAACGAGTTTGGACTCGTTATAAAAAGATTTCAAAAGTTCATGCGAAAAGAGTATGAACTAAAGGGCAAAATGTTGGAAACACGTTCTCAAGGTTTTATGCTAAAACGTGTGTTCTTATGTGTAGGTTTTGATGAATGACAAACAAGCGCAAATTGATATATGCGAAGTTCAAGTACAAGCGCACAATTGGTGGATAACGAGATTCAAGCACAAGACAAAGTTTTATAGTTTAAATGAGTCGTTCTAAATTGTGATCTTGATCCGACAACTTGACTCATGACATGGCTTCTCTCGTAAAATTGTTTTTCCAAAATCATGCATATTTAATTTAATGCTAAATGATTTTAAATCATGCATATTTTCATTAGTCAAAATGATTTTTATACATGCCTCTAAAAACTGGACTAAGATAATCGATTATGTACTTATGATAATCGATTATGTTAAGCCAAGACTGCATGACAATCGATTGTGAACTAATGACAATCGATTGTGTTAAGGCAGTGAGCATCAGGTTTTTCAAACCTGCATGACAATCGATTGTGAACATTATGACAATCGATTGTGATGAGGCAGTGTACATCAAAGTTTTTCAAAACTCAGAATAATCGATTGTGAAGCTAATGACAATCGATTGTGAAGAGACAGTGTCCATTAGATTTTTAAAAGTCACAAAATAATCGATTGTGAACATATAACAATCGATTGTGTTGAGGCAGTGTCTTACAGACTTTTTCAAAGTTATTAAATAATCGATTGTGAGTATATAACAATCGATTGTCACGAGGCAGTGTCTAAAATGATTTTCAAAATCTGATAAATAACCGATTGTTAACATTGCACAATCGATTGTGAAGCTGACCGTTGTCGTAAAGTTTTCAAATACCGTCAGGTAATCGATTGTTGATTTTGTACAATCGATTGTTGATATTAAAATCTGGAAAAGATTTTTTGAACGTTGCTGAATAATCGATTGTTGATTTTGTACAATCGATTGTTGAAATTAAAATCTGGAAAGGATTTTTTGAACGTTGCTGAATAATCGATTATTGATTTGGTATAATCGATTGTTTTACGTAAAATCTGGAAATGATTTTTTGAACGTTACCAATAATCGATTGTTGATCTTGGACAATCAATTGTTAAGCGTAAAATCTGGGATTGATTTCTGGAACGGTTGGCAAACAATCGATTGTGGCTTCTTGACAATCGATTGTCACTCAGTAAAATCAGCAACTCTTAATTGACAATTAGACAACGGTAATGCCAAGTTTTTCAACTATAAATACAGCTTCATTTCAGTGTTTTAAACACAACAACACACAACAACTGATCATTCTATTGCAATAAGCTTGCATACTATTGTTTATCATTTTATATTCATTTCATAAAGCTTTTGAGAGCCAAAGTCTTGTCCATAGTTGTTGTGATCTTGAGCTTACTTCTTTTACTCATATCTACTTATTAAGGAGTGTCTTGTTTGAGTGTTTAGTGTTTTGTACACTTGTAAGAGAATTGTGATTCTCTTGTTGTAAGGAACTTGTGTTTCCTTGGTTGAAGTCTTGGAGTGTTGTATCTCCGAGCAAAGGTGTTGAGGCTTGTGTCCTCAAGTTGTAAAGGTTTGTTGAACACCCGTAAGCTTGACAAGTTAGTGGAAAATCTCGAGAGAGTCTCTCGGGGACTGGACTAGCCACGTGTTGTGGTGAACCAGAATACATCGGTGCGTTCTTTCCTTTTGTTTATTTAACGCACTTATTTATTTCCTGCAAATTTTAATTTCCGCAAGTTTACGCTAAATTTTATTATAACGCTATTCACCCCCCCTCTAGCGTTAAGCGTATTATCTAACAATTGGTATCAGAGCCCAACTCTCTGAAGACTTAACAGTTTGAGAGAAACTTCCATGGCTTCTACTCGTGATTCTTTTGCAGGAATAGAGGAAGGACAGTGCTCCACCCGACCACCACTATTCAACGGTACAAACTATACGTACTGGAAGGAGAGGATGAAAATCTTCGTTCAAGCAAACAATTTTCATCTCTGGAAGGTGATAACAAAGGGAAATCAAATTCCAACCAAAAAGTTTGAAAACGAATGGGTTCCCAAGTCCGAAGAAGAATATGACGCGGATGATATCCGAAAGGTTCAAAATAATGCTAAAGCAATTAATTTATTATATTGTGCTGTTAATGCTGATGATTACAGGAAAATATCGTGTTGCACAACGGCAAAGGAAATGTGGGACAAGCTGGAAATTACGTACGAAGGTATGGACCAGGTAAGGGAAGCTAAAATTGATTTCCTAACCCATGCTTATGAATTATTCCACATGAAGGAAGGTGAAAAGGTGGATGAAATGTTCGAACGATTTTCAAAAATCGTAAATGACCTACATGCCCTCAAGAAGGCATTCACGGATAGAGAACTTGTTCGAAAAATTCTTAGAAGTCTCACTCCGGCATGGCGATCAAAGGCCGACGCAATTCAAGAATCCATAGGCGTCTCAAATGTCACAATCAACGCATTAAGAGGTAACCTTAAGACTTATGAATCTACAATACTTAACCCTCTTGTTGATGATCAAAGGAGGCAAAGAATAGCGCATAAGGCAAGCACAAGCCAACCTCAAGTTGATGAGGACGGAGACAACGAGTTTGGACTCGTTATCAAAAGATTTCAAAAGTTCATGCGAAAGGAGTATGAATGAAAGGGGAAAAAGAAAGGCGAGCAAATAAAGTGCTATGAATGCGGTGAAACCGGGCACATCAAATCAAATTGCCCAAACATCAAAAAGGAGAAGAAACCTTTTAAGAAGCAAGGTGCATACATTTCTTGGGGAGGAGACTCCGGAGATGAGTCAAGCGAAGAAGAAGAAGAAGACGAAGCCGCAAACCTTTGTCTTATGGCGCAAGAAGACAAGCAAGATGAGGTATGTCAAATCTCTTCTAAAAACTTCTTTACTCTTGAAGAAATGCGAACTGCTTTCGATGAGCTATATACTGAATTTATTAAAGCTTCAAAAACTGTCAAGAGCATAAAAGAAAATGCTTCTCTAAAAGAAAAAGATTTTCAAAAACAGCTTTCTTTGAAAGAAAAGGAGTTAGAAAAACTGGTTTTAGAAAATGAGAAGCTGAAAGAGGAAAACAAGTTTTTCGGAAAAAGAAGCGCCGACAAGCCCGAAAGTTCTATTAAAAATTGCTCTTCTTGCATGCATCTCGAAAATGAGGTAGATAGACTTAAAGGTACCTTAGATAAGTTTAATTCTTCCCACAAAAATTTGAATAAGGTCCTTGTTAATTTGAAATCAACCAAGCATGGCATAGGCTTTAAGAATGAGCCTAAAGAAAAGGTTGACGCCAAACCCCAACCACCTAAGGCTCAACCTAGGATTAATAAAACAAATGCTTATCGTAGAAATAGCAATCCTAGAACAAATATGCATGCTAGAACAAATGTTGAACATTTTAGAAGACCTAGAAATGACTTACCACCTAGAAATGACTACCCTAGAAATGATGCATATTCTAGGCCAAACACTAGAAGGAGTTTTGAACCTTTTAGAACATCTAGACATGACCATTACTCTAGAAATGCTGCTCATTTTAGAACTAATTGTAGGAGAAATGGTTCTCATGAAATGCGCAATAGTCATAATGAAGATAGAGTAATTCATCTTCGTCCATCAAGTTACTATGAACCTAGAAGGATGCATAACCCCAACATGACTTGTCATTATTGTAGATGCATTGGTCATATTGCCCCTGCATGTTTTACACGACATAGACATATCACTCAATCGCATCATTATGATATGCCTAACCCTCAAGGACCCAAAATGGCATGGGTACCTAAAACGCATTAATTTGTTTTGTAGGTGTGTTTGAAGGGATCAAGTGTACTATGGTACCTTGATAGTGGATGCTCCAAACATATGACGGGAGACGAATCCAAATTCCTTCAACTAGAACACAAAGAAGGAGGAAGTGTGATTTTTGGGGATAACAATAAAGGAAAGATTATTGGCATCGGATCGGTCGGTAAGGATGAAAATTCCTCTATTAAGCATATATTACTTGTTAAAGGTTTAAAGCATAATATCTTGAGCATATGTCAATTATGTGACAAGGGAAATCTTGCCTTATTTGATTCGGATGAATGCTTAGTATTTAGACGTAGTGATTTCAAAATTATCCTTCGTGGTTTTAGAGTGGATAATATTTATATGGTTGATCTTGCAAATTCCTCACCCGAATATGTTGATTGTCTTATGAGTAAAGAGGATGATACTTGGTTATGGCATCGTAGAGTAGCACATATAAACATGCATCTTTTGAACAAATTGATTTCACAAAACTTAGTTATTGGTCTTCCCAATTTGAAATTTGAAAATGAATCTATCTGTGATTCTTGTCAAAAAGGGAAGCAAACAAAAGCATCTTTCAAATCGAAAAACATTGTTTCAACTTCTAGACCATTGCAATTGCTTCACATGGATTTATTTGGACCATCTCGCATTGAAAGTCTAGGAAGAAATCGTTATGCTTTTGTGATTGTTGATGATTATTCTAGATTTACTTGGACTTTATTTCTTGCCAGTAAAAGTGATGCTTTTCAGAATTTTAAATATTTTCTTAAGCGTGTTCAAAACGAGAAGGAAACAACCGTCACTTCAATTAGAAGTGATCATGGGGGAGAGTTTGATCACAATCTCTTTGCGGACTTTTGTGACGAACTCGGTATCGAGCATACCTTTTCCGCTCCACGTACACCACAACAAAATGGGGTGGTGGAAAGGAAAAATAGGTGTCTCGAAGAGATGGCTAGAACCATGCTCGAAGAGGCCAAGATTCCCAAACATTTTTGGGCGGATGCCGTGAGTACCGCATGCTACATCTTAAATAGAGTAGTCATAAGGCCAATACTCATGAAGACCCCTTATGAACTCTACAAGGGAAGGAAACCAAATATCTCCCATTTTAGAGTATTCGGTTGTAAATGTTTTATTCATAACAATGGCAAAGATCAATTGGGAAAATTTGATGCTAAGTCCGATGAGGGAATTTTCATTGGTTATTCCTCACGTAGCAAAGCATATAGGGTTTTAATAAAAGAACCGAAACTGTGGAGGAATCCCCTCATGTTGTATTTGCCGAAAATAATGATCGCTTGGCGAGAAAGGATTCCGGTTTTGATCTTGCAGGTATTTTAGATAGCTTGAAAGACAAAATACAAGTGGAAACGCCTAAGGAAAATAAAGATGAAATCTTGGAACAACCAACGGAGGAAGCGCCACAATTGGAGAATGAAACGAAAACGCCTAACGAGTGGAGGACAATCAAAGATCACCCTCTCGAACAAGTAATTGGCGACGTTGGAGAAAAGGTAAGTACCCGAAACTCCCTTAAGAACACCTTAGGACATACTGCTTTTGTGTCTCAAATTGAACCAACAACCATCTCCGAAGCAATTGGGGATGAATTTTGGACCTTGGCAATGCAAGAGGAGCTTAACCAATTCAAACGGAATGACGTTTGGGATTTGGTGCCAATACACGAAAATCATACCATAATTGGTACGAAATGGGTTTTTCGAAAAAAACTAGATGAAAATGGTGTAATCACTAGAAACAAATCTAGGCTTGTAGCAAAAGGCTATAATCAAGAAGAGGGTATTGACTATGAAGAAACATATGCTCCCGTAGCTAGATTAGAAGCTATTCGTCTATTGCTCGCTTTTGCCTCTTCTATGAATTTCAATTTATATCAAATGGATGTGAAAAGTGCTTTTCTAAATGGTGTTATACAAGAAGAAGTTTATGTTGAACAACCCCCCGGTTTTGAAGATTTTAAATCTCCCGATCATGTTTTCAAACTCAAAAAGGCTCTCTATGGTTTAAAACAAGCTCCCCGAGCTTGGTATGAAAGATTGAGTAAATTTCTATTGGAAAATGATTTCATTAGGGGGAAAGTTGACACCACCCTTTTTGTTAAGCATAAAAACAATGATATTTTATTAGTTCAAATATATGTGGATGATATCATATTTGGTGCTACTAACAATGTCTTATGCAAGGAATTTTCCGATTTAATGACAAGCGAATTTGAGATGTCTATGATGGGTGAGTTAACATTCTTTTTGGGATTACAAGTAAAGCAAATGAAAGAAGGTACGTTCATTTGCCAAGCCAAATATTGCAAAGAATTGCTGAAACGATTTGAAATGAACAATGCAAAAGCAATGGCGACTCCCATGAGCACATCTGATCATCTAGACAAAGATGAGAAAGGTAAGGAAGTCGACACTAAGAAGTATCGAGGTATGATTGGCTCTCTTCTCTATCTTACTGCTAGTCGTCCGGACATCATGTTTAGCGTGTGCTTATGCGCCCGTTATCAATCGTGTCCGAAGGAGTCTCACCTTACTGCGGTAAAACGGATTTTGAAGTACCTTGTTGGTACTACAAATGTGGGTCTATGGTACCCCAAAGGTTCTTCATGCCAACTCGTTGGCTATTCCGACTCCGATTTTGCTGGATGCAAATTGGACCGCAAGAGCACTAGTGGCACTTGCCATTTGCTCGGTAGCTCTCTCGTTTCTTGGTTTATCAAGAAACAAGTAAGTGTTGCGTTGTCCACAACCGAGGCTGAATATGTAGCCGCGGGGAGTTGTTGCGCTCAAATCCTTTGGATGAAACAACAACTCTTGGACTATGGTCTAAGTCTTGATCATATCCCTCTTAAATGTGATAATACTAGTGCCATATGCTTGACGAAGAACCCCGTTCTTCATTCGCGAACAAAACACGTTGAAATTAGACATCATTTTATAAGAGATCACGTTCTCAAGGGCGATGTCGAAATCGAATTTGTTGAAACCAAAGACCAATTGGCGGACATCTTTACTAAGCCCTTAGAGAAAGAGTCCTTCTTCCGAATTCGTAGTGAACTCGGGATTCTTGACTCCACGTTGATCTAAGTCATGCATTGCATCTTTTTATTTTTCATGATTTCTAACTTGAGCATCGGAGACGTCTAACGAATTTTTGCAGGTATTGCCCGAAAGGTAGGGGGAATTATAAAGCATGACGCGCAATAATAAATCGGTTTCTGTCGTCTAATAATCGATTATCTCGTATCAATAATCGATTGTTCTGCTATTACTTGAGTTATTGTACTCTCTTTAAGTAATCACGTTTTCTTTCCAATAAATAAACAAGTTTTATTTACATCTTTGGCATCTTCTTATATTATTTTTGCTAATGGCAAAAGGGGGAAGATAACGGGTATGCACTCTCAATATTTATAAGCTTAAATTGAGGGGGAATTCATATATTGAGGGGGAACTAATCGCATACTTATTGCATATCTTTACTTGTCTTGAATCCTCATTATAAATTGTTTAAGTTGCATATCCCGCTTAAAGTTTGCCATTATCAAAAAGGGGGAAATTGTTGGAAACACGTTCTCAAGGCTTTATACTAAAACGTGTGTTCTTATGTGTAGGTTTTGATGAATGACAAACAAGCGCAAATTGATATATGCGAAGTTCAAGTACAAGCGCACAATTGGTGGATAACGAGATTCAAGCACAAGACAAAGTTTTATAGTTTAAATGAGTCGTTCTAAATTGTGATCTTGATCCGACAACTTGACTCATGACATGGCTTCTCTCGTAAAATTGTTTTTCCAAAATCATGCATATTTAATTTAATGCTAAATGATTTTAAATCATGCATATTTTCATTAGTCAAATGATTTTTATACATGCCTCTAAAAACTGGACTAAGATAATCGATTATGTACTTATGATAATCGATTATGTTAAGCCAAGACTGCATGACAATCGATTGTGAACTAATGACAATCGATTGTGTTAAGGCAGTGAGCATCAGGTTTTTCAAACCTGCATGACAATCGATTGTGAACCTTATGATAATCGATTGTGATGAGGCAGTGTACATCAAAGTTATTCAAAACTCAGAATAATCGATTGTGAAGCTAATGACAATCGATTGTGAAGAGACAGTGTCCATCAGATTTTTAAAAGTCACAAAATAATCGATTGTGAACATATGACAATCGATTGTGTTGAGGCAGTGTCTTCCAGACTTTTTCAAAGTTATTAAATAATCGATTGTGAGTATATAACAATCGATTGTCACGAGGCAGTGTCTAAAATGATTTTCAAAATCTAATAAATAATCAATTGTTAACATTGCACAATCGATTGTGAAGCTGACCGTTGTCGTAAAGTTTTCAAATACCGTCAGGTAATCGATTATTGATTTTGTACAATCAATTGTTGATATTAAAGTCTGGAAAAGATTTTTTGAACGTTGCTGAATAATCGATTGTTGATTTTGTACAATCGATTGTTGAAATTAAAATCTGGAAAGGATTTTTTGAACGTTGCTGAATAATCGATTATTGATTTGGTATAATTGATTGTTTTACGTAAAATCTGGAAATGATTTTTTGAACGTTACCAATAATCGATTGTGGATCTTGGACAATCGATTGTTAAGCGTAAAATCTGGGATTGATTTCTGGAACGATTGGCAAACAATCGATTGTGGCTTCTTGACAATCGATTGTCACTCAGTAAAATCAGCAACTCTTAATTGACAATTAGACAACGGTAATGCCAAGTTTTTCAACTATAAATACAGCTTCATTTCAGTGTTTTAAACACAACAACACACAACAACTGATCTTTCTATTGCTATAGGATTGCATACTATTGTGTATCATTTTATATTCATTTCATAAAGCTTTTGAGAGCCAAAGTCTTGTCCATAGTTGTTGTGATCTTGAACTTACTTCTTTTACTCATATCTACTCATTAAGGAGTGTCTTGTTTGAGTGTTTAGTGTTTTGTACACTTGTAAGAGAATTGTGATTCTCTTGTTGTAAGGAACTTGTGTTTCCTTGGTTGAAGTCTTGGAGTGTTGTATCTCCGAGCAAAGGTGTTGAGGCTTGTGTCCTCAAGTTGTAAAGGTTTGTTGAGCACCCGTAAGCTTGACAAGTTAGTGGAAAATCTCGAGAGAGTCTCTCGGGGACTGGACTAGCCACGTGTTGTGGTGAACCAGAATACATCGGTGCGTTCTTTCCTTTTGTTTATTTAACGCACTTATTTATTTCCTGCAAATTTTAATTTTCGCAAGTTTACGCTAAATTTTATTATAACGCTATTCACCCCCCCTCTAGCGTTAAGCGTATTATCTAACACAAAAAGCAAGGAGAACAAATAAAGTGCTATGAATGCGGAGAAACCGGGCACATCAAATCAAATTGCCCAAACATCAAAAAGGAAAAGAAACCTTTCAAAAAGCAACGTGCATATATATCTTGGGGAGGAGACTCCGGAGATGAGTCAAGCGAAGGAGAAGAAGAGGAAAGCGCAAACCTTTGTCTTATGGCACAAGAAGACAAGCAAGATGAGGTATGTCAAATCTCTTCTAAAAATTTCTTTTCCCTTGAAGAAATGCAAAATGCTTTTGATGAGTTATATAGTGAATTTATTAAAGCTTCAAAAACTGTTAAATGCATAAAGGAAAATGCTTCTTCAAAAGAAAAAGATTTTCAAAAACAACTCTCATTGAAAGAAAAGGATTTGAAAAAACTGGTTTTAGAAAATGAGAAGTTGAAAGAGGAAAACAAGTTTTTCGGAAAAAGAAGCGCCGACAAGCCCGAAAGCTCTATTAGAAATGTACTTCTTGCATGCATCTCAAAAATGAAGTAGAAAGGCTTAAGGGCACCTTAGATAAGTTTAATTCTTCTCACAAAAATTTGAACGAGGTCCTTGTTAGTTTGAAGTCAACCAAGCATGGCATAGGTTTTAAGAATGAGCCTAAAGAAAAGGTTGAAGCCAAACCCCAACCACCTAAGGCTAAACCTAGGATTAATAAAACAAATGCTCATCCTAGAAATAACAACCCTAGAACCAATATGCATGCTAGACCAAATGTTGAACACTTTAGAAGACCTAGAAATGACTTACCACCTAGAAATAACTACTCTAGAAATGATGCATATTCTAGGCCACACACTAGAAGGAAGTTTGAACCTTTTAGAACACCTAGAAATGGCCCTCAACCTAGAAACAATTATTCTAGAAATGCTGCTCATAATAGTAGGAATGACTTTCATGAAATGCGCAATAGCCATAGTGTCAAAAATAGAGTGAACAATTTTCGTCCGTCTAATTACTATGAACCTAGAAGGATGCATAATCCCAACGTGACTTGTCATTATTGTAGACGAATTGGTCATATTGCTCCTGCATGTTTTACACGACATAGACATATCACTCAATCGCATCATTATGATATGCCTAACCCTCAAGGACCCAAAATGGCATGGGTACCTAAAACGCATTAATTTGTTTTATAGGTGTGTTTGAAGGGATCAAGTGTACTATGGTACCTTGATAGTGGATGCTCCAAGCACATGACGGGAGATGAATCCAAATTCCTTCAACTAGAACACAAAGAAGGAGAAAGTGTTATTTTTGGTGACAACAATAAAGGAAAGATTATCGGCATCGGATCGGTCGGTAAGGATGAAAATTCTTCTATTAAGCATATATTACTTGTTAAAGGTTTAAAGCATAATCTCTTGAGCATAAGTCAATTATGTGACAAGTGAAATCTTGCCTTATTTGATTCGGATGAATGCTTAGTATTTAGACGTAGTGATTTCAAAATTATCCTTCGTGGTTTTAGAGTGGATAATATTTATATGGTTGATCTTGCTAATTCCTCACCCGAATATGTGGATTGCCTTATGAGCAAAGAGGATGATACTTGGCTATGGCATCGTAGAGTAGCACATATAAACATGCATCTTTTGAACAAATTGATTTCACAAAACTTAGTTATTGGTCTTCCCAATTTGAGATTTGAAAACGACTCTATTTGTGATTCTTGTCAAAAAGGGAAGCAAACAAAAGCATCTTTCAAATCGAAAAACATTGTTTCAACTACTAGACCATTGCAATTGCTTCACATGGATTTATTTGGACCATCTCGCATTGAAAGTCTAGGAAGAAATCGTTATGCTTTGTGATTGTTGATGATTATTCTAGATTCACTTGGACTTTATTTCTTGCCCATAAAAGTGATGCTTTTCAGAATTTTAAATATTTCCTTAAACGTGTTCAAAACGAAAAGGAAACAACCGTCACTTCAATTAGAAGTGATCATGGGGGAGAGTTTGATCACAATCTCTTAGCGGACTTTTGTGACGAACTCGGTATCGAGCATACCTTTTCCGCTCCACGAACACCACAACAAAATGGGGTGGTGGAAAGGAAAAATAGGTGTCTCGAAGAGATGGCTAGAACCATGCTCGAAGAGGCTAAGATTCCCAAACATTTTTGGGCGGTTGCCGTGAGTACCGCATGCTACATCTTAAATAGAGTAGTCATAAGGCCAATACTCATGAAGACCCCTTATGAACGCTACAAGGGAAGGAAACCAAATATCTCCCATCTTAGAGTATTCGGTTGTAAAGTTTTTATTCATAACAATGGAAAAGATCAATTGGGAAAATTTGATGCTAAGTCCGATGAGGGAATTTTCATTGGTTATTCTTCACGTAGCAAAGCATATAGGGTTTTTAATAAAAGAACCGAAACTGTGGAGGAATCCCCTCATGTTGTGTTTCCGAATATAATGCTCGCTTGGCGAGAAAGGATTCCGGTTTTGATCTTGCAGGTATTTTAGATAGCTTGAAAGACAAAATACAAGAGGAAACGCCTAAGGAAAATCAAGACGAATTTTTGAAACAACCAACGGAGGAAGCGCCACAATTGGAGAAAGAAACTAAAATGCCTAACGAATGGAGGACAATCAAAGATCACCCTCTCGAACAATAAAGCAAATGAAAGAAGGTACGTTCATTTGCCAAGCCAAATATTGCAAAGAATTGCTGAAACGATTTGAAATGAACAATGCAAAAGCAATGGCGACTCCCATGAGCACATCCGAATCATCTAGACAAAGATGAGAAAGGTAAGGAAGTCGACACTAAGAAGTATCGAGGTATGATTGGCTCTCTTCTTCACCTTACTGCTAGTCGTCCGGACATCATGTTTAGCGTGTGCTTATGCGCCCGTTATCAATCGTGTCCGAAGGAGTCTCACCTAACTGCGGTAAAACAGATTTTGAAGTACCTTGTTGGTACTACAAATGTGGGTCTATGGTACCCCAAAGGTTCTTCATGCCAACTCGTTGGCTATTCCGACTCCGATTTTGCTGGATGCAAATTAGACCGCAAGAGCACTAGTGGCACTTGTCATTTGCCCGGTAGTTGTCTCGTTTCTTGGTTTAGCAAGAAACAAGTAAGTGTTGCGTTGTCCATAACCGAGGCTGAATATGTAGCCGCGTGGAGTTGTTGTGCTCAAATCCTATGGATGAAACAACAACTCTTGGACTATGGCCTAAGTCTTGATCATATCCCTCTTAGATGTGATAATACTAGTGCCATATGCTTGATGAAGAACCCCGTTCTTCATTCGCGAACAAAACACATTGAAATTAGACATCATTTTATAGGAGATCACGTTCTCAAGGGCGATGTCGAAATCGAATTTGTTGAAACCAAAGATCAATTGGCCGACATCTATACAAAGCCCTTAGAGAAAGAGTCCTTCTTTCGAATTCGTAGTGAACTCGGGATTCTTGACTCCACGTTGATGTAAGTCATGCATTGCATCTTTTTTTATGATTTCTAACTTGAGCGTCAGAGACGTCTAACGATTTTTTGCAGGTATCGCCCTAAAGGTAGGGGGAATTATAAAGCATGACACGCAATAATCGAGTCTTCATCAGAAAAATCGGTTTCTGTCGTCTAATAATCGATTATCTCGTATCAATAATCGATTGTACTTCTATTATTTGAGTTATTGTCCTTTCTTTAAGAAATCACGTTTTATTTTCAATAAATAAGCAAGTTTTTTTTTCAATCCTTGCCATCTTATTACATTTTTTTTGCTAATGGCAAAAGGGGGAAGATAACGGGTATGCACTCTCAATACTTATCGGCATAAATTGAGGGGGAATTCATATATTGAGGGGGAACAAATTGCATATCCATATACTTGTTGCATATCTTTACTTGTCTTGAATCGTCATTATGAATTGTTTAATTTGCATATCCCGCTTAAAGTTTGCCATTATCAAAAAGGGGGAAATTGTTGGAAACACGTTCTCAAAGCATTATACTAAAACGTGTGTTCATATGTGTAGGTTTTGATGAATGACAAACGATGCGCAAATTGATATATGACGAAGTTCAAGTACAAGCGCACAATTGATATATAATGAGATTCAAGCACAAGACCAAGTTTTATAGTTTTACATGAGTCGTTCTTAACTGTGATCTTGATCCGACAACTTGACTCATGACATGGCTTCTCTCGTAAAATTATTTTTACAAAATCATGCATATTTTATTTAATGCTAAATGATTTTAAATCAGGCATATTTACTTTAGTCAAAATGATTTTTAAACATGCCTCGAAAATCTGGACTAAGATAATCGATTATGTACTTATGATAATCGATTATGTTAAGCCAAGACTGCATGACAATCGATTGTGAACTAATGACAATCGATTGTGTTAAGGCAGTGAGCATCAGGTTTTTCAAACCTGCATGACAATCGATTGTGAACCTTATGACAATCGATTGTGATGAGGCAGTGTCCATCAAAGTTTTTCAACGCTCAAAATAATCGATTGTGAAGTTAATGACAATCGATTGTGATGAGGCAGTGTCCATCAAAGTTTTTCAACGCTCAAAATAATCGATTGTGAAGTTAATGACAATCGATTGTGTAGAGACAGTGTCCATCAGATTTTTCAAAGTCACAAAATAATCGATTGTGAACATATGACAATCGATTGTGTTGAGACAGTGTCTTCCAGACCTTTTCAAAGTTATTAAATAATCAATTGTGAGTACATAACAATCGATTGTCACGAGGCAGTGTCTAAATTGATTTTTCAAGACTGATATATAATCGATTATTAACTAAGTATAATCGATTGTATAAATAACCGTTGCCAAAATATTTTCAAATACCGTCAGGTAATCGATTGTTGAAATTAAAATCTGGAAAAGATATTGAACATTGCTGAATAATCGATTGTTGATTCTGTACAATCGATTGTTGAAATTAAAATCTGAAAAGGATTTTTTGAACGTTGCTGAATAATCGATTATTGATTTTGTATAATCGACTGTTTTAAGTAAAATCTGGAAATGATTTTTTGAACGTTGCCAATAATTGATTGTTGACCTTAGATAATCGATTGTTAAGCGTAAAATCTGGGATTGATTTTTGGAACGATTGGCAAACAATCGATTGTGGATTCTTGACAATCGATTGTCACAGAGTAAAATCAGCAATTCTTAATTGACAATTAGGCAACGGTAATGCCAAGTTTTTCAACTATAAATACAGCTTAAATTCAGTCTTTTGAGTACAGAACAACACACAACAACTGACCATATAATAACTATAAGCTTGCATGCTCTATTGCTTATCATTTTATATTCATTACATAAGTTTTTGAGAGCCAAACTCTTGTCGAAAGTTGTTGCGATCTTGAGCGTATTCTTTTACTCATATCTACTCATTAAGGAGTGTCTTGTTTGAGTGCTTAGTGTTTTGTACACTTGAAGAAAATTGTTATTCTCTTGTTGTAAGAAGGAACTTGTGTTTCCTTGGTTGAAGTCTTGGAGTGTTGTATCTCCGAGCAAAGGTAGTTGAGGCTTGTGTCCTCAAGTTGTGAAGGAACTTGTGTTTCCTTTGGTTGAAGTCTTGGAGTGTTGTATCTCCGAGCAAAGGTGTTGAGGCTTGTGCCCTCAAGTTGTAAAGGTTTGTTAAGCACCCGGAAACTTGACAAGTTAGTGGAAATCTCGAGAGAGTCTCTCGAGGACTGGACTAGCCACGGGTTGTGGTGAACCAGAATACTTCGGTGTGTTCTTTCTTATTTATCGCACTTATTTATTTCCTGCAAATTTTAAATTCCGCAAGTTTACGCTAATTTTTATTATAACGCTATTCACCCCCCCTCTAACGTTAAGCGTATTATCTAACAGACACAAATAAGAGCAATACAACATTCTCTCTTTAATTTATATTCTCTTGTTTATCAGCTTGTTAAATTTTAATCGTTCTAGCATAACTAGCTCGGGGGTATTCAAACTCGAGGGCTCTGTCCAAATAGTGGTTAGCTTTATATTGTTGTCAGTTTCCATCACTTATTTCTACGTTTATCAATTTATATTAGGTGAGATCACGTATCCTTAAAACGACATTATAGTTTTAATTGTTATTCAAGTTTTAGGGTAAATAGTTTGGCGTCCACCGTGGGGCTAAGGATAATTCTAGGGGTGTCTATATTTTTGATTCCGCATGTGAATTATTATTATCTTCTGTTCATGGGTCTCATAATAATAAGATGTTGAAAATTTTTATCCGGGAGGAATATTGAGACTTTTACGTATTTTTCATGCATTTTACCCATTTATACATGTGCATTTACCCATGACCAGATGGCGTTATATACACGTATATATGTAAATATATGTATATGGGATATGGGAAAAGGTTACGGCGTCATATACGCACTATCACATGATTAGTTGGTAAATATTGATTATGTTGCCCACAGTAGCCAAGACGATAAGATGGATGCCCTCAATGGCTTGAGGATATTATGTACACCCATACTTATGCATGGCACGACATTTATACGTACGTGCATGACATTATAAATGTTTCAGAATTTACAAAGTTATTCATGTTTAAAGATGTATTTCTTTATTCCATGTTTCATCTATATCTTTTACGTACTAATTTTCACACTTTACATACTCGGTATATTTTTCGTACTAACGTCTTATTTCAAGGGACGTGTTTCATGCCCGCAGGTGCAGGTAGGCGAGCTGATGATCCCGCATATTTGTAGAGTTATATTTCTATTAGAGATCTGTAGACAGTATATCTAGTTGGATAGTATGTGGCCTTGCTGGCTTCCAGTTTCGAGATGTATAGTTGTCTATAGCAGCCTTGTCGGCTCGCCCTACGTATGTTGTACGTATATGAATGTATGAATTTTGGGCACATTTCCTTCATCTACATTATTTTCGTAATTCAGCAGATGTTATTCATATTTATATCTTAGGAACAACTTAGGGGTGTTTGACATGTAGGATTCGGGTACCCGTCGCGGCCCATCGGTTTGGGTCGTAACAAAAAGTAGTACTAGAGTAGTTATGTCCTAGGGTTGTCTACACACCGTTTCTAGTAGAGTCTTGTTTATGGGTGTGTTGTGCACCACACTTATAGACTCCGCTATAGGACATATAGGATGTTTTCCTCTCTTTTTATCTCACATCGTGTGATACAAGAATTCATGTTCCTAACGATATGCTATATTTTCAGCGATGCCTCCAAAGAGTACGGCCGCTCAGAAGGGAAAGTCTGTGGCTGGTGAGACTACTAGTCGAGCGTCATGAGTTACGAGGGCTCGGGGAGAGTCTCATGGTGAGGTTCCATCTCAGACTTCACATACCCCGCCCTTCAAGAGCTCCGAGGGGCATCACCTCCAGCGCCCGCCCCTGTACATTGAGCACATCATCCGAATTCACCGGGTCAGGAGATAAGAGATGTTATTCAGCTATTAACCTTAGTAGTAGCCATGTAGGCTCGTCGTCAGGAAATAGGTATTGATCATACAGATAGGTCCATCAGTGCGAGGGTTCATGACTTTATTAATTTAGACCCTCCGGTATTCATAGGGCATATCCGAATGAGGGCCCTCAGATATTTATTGATAGAGTGTATATGACAATAAGGGTAATGAAGGCTACTAAGACTCAGTCAGTTGAGCTACTTTCCTATAGACTCTGAGATATTGCAGTTAATTGGTACGAGTCTTGGGAATTGTCCAGAGTGAGAATGCCCCTCCAGCAGTATGGTAGGAGTTTACAGAAGCTTTTCTTCATCATTATCTGCCACTAAAGCTTAGGCGGGACAGAATTGATAGGTTCTTGACCCTTCGACAGGGTAACATGAGTGTTCGGGAGTACGGTCTTCAATTTGATTCGTTGGCTAGGTATGCTCCCACTATTGTATCTAAAATGGAGGATGGGGTTTGCTGGTTCGTGTTAGGATTAGAGACTCACTTGCTTAACTACTGTATGTCAGTCTCACTTCAACCATACATGAATATTTTTTGTATTCAGGCATACGCTCAGGGGTAGAGGAGTATAAACAGAAATAGAGGGTCGATCGTGAGCATGATAGGGCCCAGAATAAGAGAGCAAGGTCTTCGGGTCCTTCTGGTGAGTTTCGAGTTGGTCAGAGGCTGCAGTACCCGAGGTATCCGTCCCAGCCATCGGCTAGCGCTCCCCCTTAGTTTGGCAGTAAGAGATTTGATTGCTCTACATATTCAGGGTCTGATCAGAATTTCAGGACCTTAGGTTCTCAATCTAGGGGTGAGTCAAACCAGATAAGGCCCCCCTTGCCATGATGTGCTCAATATGGTAAGCATCATACCGGGCAGTGCCATATGGGGTTAGGTGTTTGTTATACTTGTGGTTATCTGGGCCAAGTTATGAAGGATTGTCCAATAAGAGGTGATGGAAGCATAGCTAAGCAATCGGGATCTGTAGCTGGTTAGTCATTATCAGTAACCCCCCTAGCAAGGTCCCCAAGCACCAATGAGTCGTGGTAGAGGCATAGGAGGAGAATCTAGCTTGGCAGGATGACAGGACCAGAAGTCATCGCCTGATGTTGCTACATGTATATTATCAGTCTCATCACATGATGTATATGCACTGATTGACATAGGTTCCACCTTATCATGCGTTACTCCGTTGTTGGAAATAAAACCTTAATTGGTTAAACCTTTTAAGGTGTCTACACCTCTTGGGGACTCGGTGATAGTTAAACAGGTATATAAGGGTTGTATAATAGTAGTTCATGGTCAACCTACCATAGCAGACTTAATCGAGTTAGATATGGTAGAATTTGATGTTATAATGGGTAAGGAATGGTTGGCTTCTTGTCATGCCAACGTTGACTGTAGATCGAAGATAGTCCGATTTCAATTTTCAGGGGAGCCTGTTTTGGAGTGGAAAGATAATACATCATCGCCGAAAGGAAGATTCATTTCCTATTTCAAGGCAAGGAAGATGATCAGAAGGGGTTGTATTTATCCCTTAGTTCGGGTTTAGGAAGTGGAAATAGAGCCACCAACCATTCATTTTGTCCCAGTGGTTAATGAGTTTCCCAATAAACTTCTGAGTTTTCCGCTAGAGTGAGAAATTGAGTTTTCCATTGACCTACAACCAGATACTCATCCAATATATATTCCCCCCCTAAATAATGGCCCCCACATATCTGAAAGAGTTAAAGGAACAACTAGTGACTTGTTTGAATAAGGTTTATCAGACCTAGTACATCACCGTGTGGAGCACCTGTGTTGTTTGTGAGAAAGAAAGACGGTTCCTTATGGATGTGTATTGATTATAGGCAGTTGAATAAAGTGAGAATCAAGAATAAGTACCCCGCTCCCGAGAATTGATGATTAACAACGTGCCAAGTGATTTTCAAAGATAGACTTGAGGTCTGGGTACCATCAGGTTAGGGTTAAGAATGAGATATTCCGAACACAACATTTAGGACTAGATATGGACACATTAAGTTTTGGGTTATGTCGTTCGGTTTGACTAATGCCCCAATACTATTCAAAGATTTGATGAACCGTGTGTTCAGGTCCTTTTTAGATCTATTCGTAATTGTATTTATCGATGATATATTGGTGTATTCTTGTTCAGAGGCTGAACATGTAGATCATTTGCGTACTGTGCTCAAAGCTTTACAAAAAGGGAAGTTGTATGAAAAATTCTCTAAACATGAATTCTATTTAAACTCTATAGCTTTCCTTGGGCACATCATTTTGGGTGAAGGCATCCAGATGGATACGCAAAAGATTGAGGCAGTGAAGACTTGGCCTAGACCCACAACACCGACGGAGGTTCATAGGTTCCTCCGTTTGGCATGTTATTACAAGAGATTTGCAGAGGGATTTTTGCCACGCCCCAAATCCGAGAGACATGACCGTCAGTCAACCGGGTATCCCCAGTCGAGTGGACCTGGATGCCTTCCCTGACCCACAAGTTACCCCACATTTTTATTACTTTCTAATCAAATGGAAACAACTGTTTATAATTGAAATACCTTTTTACAAACCATACATGCATAGATGATATATGCGTGGTTTACAAATTACATTACCCAAAATACAAAGCTCATAATACATGTCTCGTGACCCACACTTCATGTCTACGGAGCATCTAAGGATACAAGATGACAGCACTATACTTGCTGGTAACAAGGCCCCGGCTATACCTTTTTTACAAAAACCAAAATAAGACCCCAAAATACAAGAACAAGGGTGGCATAAGCCATGCAGGGCCCCAGAAGGAAAGGGGCTCACTAATACAGCTAACGGGTAATGAGGAAGAGCAACGGACGGTGGACTGGAGTACCTTCTGAAGATCCACCTAGAATCATAACACGAATGTATCGCCCCTGGCAAAAGAGACGTCAGTACATCTGAATTGTACTGGAATGTATGAACAAAACTTGTCCCAACTAAACTCAAACCATATGCAAGTAGAAGAAGAACACAACAATAGAAACAACAACCAAAGGCAAATAGAGGTACAATTAGTCAAACAAATGGGCAATCAGTGCCCCACAGGTTACAATCTATCATGCTGTCTCCTTTCACAATTCCACATCATTGATTTCATAATTTTGTTCAATGTATGTATATATATATATATATATATATATATATATATATATATATATATATATATATCAATAGTGATTTCGATCACTTTTTCCACCCTTATTACCTCGGCCACCCTTATCACACCAACCTATACCTTATTACACTGTGTTACGGCGTGCAACCCGACCCCGTCGTACAGTTTTAATTCACAACAAACACAACCAAACAGAAAGTCACAGAAATAAACAATAAGTACATCTCAAGACATCACCGCAATAGTGTTACAAGTGTTTCCATAACTATTAGTACCAATTTCATAGCTTTCGACAGTTCGTGAACGATTTTTACCACAATTGCCCACAACATTTCAAGTACATTGTTATCACAAATAGACTCGTTTCACCATTTACGGATTCATTCAATCATTCATTATTCCACTTTTACCACGAGGTGTATTCACAACCCAACCAGTCACAAGATGCTCACAAATAATCAACATAGATATCAACTACCAAATAATTCATATACCAAGCAAGATGATTTCAAGAGAATCAAGGTTAGCCATACATACCTAAAGTAGAATTCCCTTTTTAAGCTCCTATTCTCAGTCACCAAGCTATCTAGCACAGCCCTCTACTTCTATCCAATTTTCCCTTCACTAGATTTTAGGTTTGAGTTACATGCATGAGGGTTTTCAATTGTTAGTTTAAAATTAAAGCATAGGACTCACTTCCCTTAGCTTAAATCGGAAAAATTGGGGAAAAGGGTTAGGGATCTTACCTGAAAGAGTGGAGATGAAAACAATAACTTAATATTTTCCCGGCTCGGATAGTTTTGGAGGATCAATTTGATGGAAATTCCTTTCTCTCTCAAGAACTCTCGCTTTCCTCTCTTTTGTTTTGTTCAGAAAATGTGTAAAAATGAGGGGTTGGGGTGTTTTATTAGAAAAGGGTCGGGTTTAAAATCTATAGAAAAATAAAGTTCGCGACGGATCTGCAGTCAACTATGCGATCGCATAGTTGACATGTGGTCCAAAGATTGGACCGCGTAATGGCCCCAAATTGCTAACCTCTCTGTTTGGGTATAGGTGAGAATATGGTCCGCATACACGTTCTGCGGTCGTGAATTGCACCGCAGAATTGACCTCCACAAATCCTCAAGAAATTTATGCGACGACAATGCGGTCTGCATATTGGTTATGCGATCGCATAATGGACCGCATTTTCAACATCCAATTTGGCTACTCTCTGATTCACTCTACGGTCGATATGCGGTCCGCATATTGGTTATGCGATCGCATAATGGACCGTATTTTCAACATCCAATTTAGCTACTCTCTGATTCATTCTGCGGCTAATATGCAGTCCACATACCTGACTTGCATCCGCATTCCTGATCGCAGAATGGCATTTTTCCGGAAAAAAAATTGACTCACGATTTTTAAGTATAAAATCAGTAGAAAAGGATTCTGACACATCGATGGACCCGACTCTATGAGTTGCTAGGACTTGAGCACTCATTTTCACGGGGTCTTACATCCTCCCCCGCTTAAGATCATCGTCCTCGAATGAGAACTTCGAAATACAAATGGTTTGAAAGCATGATATGCAAGTTCCTAAGTTTTCACTAACCCTTTATAATTTAGAAAAATTTCTCCATAGTTTCCTTTGTCATATGGACATATTCACCTGTCAGTGAGTCCCAAAAACATATTTCCAAGCACCATTACACAATTCTTGCTACCCCTATCACAGCTATACAATGCACGACCTTCACATTTATACGTATTCAACCTCTCGATACACTTTTAACCATTTTGGCACACCACATGTAATTGAACTAAGCATTAATCGTCTGTACTATCAAATCCATTTACCTATCACAAGAGTATGATACAGTTAATCATTTCAATACAATTCCTCCATGCAGAATTAATCATTATTTCTTCACATCACCTTACCATGGGCTAATTGTCTACCACAAAACACAAAAATTTTGGGCACAACTTGAAGAATTACAATGGTGAAGCATTTAGGAACTTTTACACAAAATGGGACAAGGACTTACATGACCACTCCTAGGCTTATACGAACAAGTGGGGGTATTTTACGTTCATTTCCTCTTCCGCTTCCCACGTGGCCTCTTCGACTTATTGGTTTCGCCACAACACCTTAGCCGAAGCGATTTCCTTATCTCCCAACCTACAGACTTGTCTATCCAGAATAACAACCAGAGTCTCTTCATATGATAGCTCTTCAGGAACCTTGATGCCTTCAACTGGCATGATGGTGGACGGATCCCCAACCACTTTCCTTAACATGGAACACCATGTGCACTAAGGACATTTCAGGAGGCAACTCCAACCTACAAGCCACTTGTCCGGTCCTTTGAATAATCTGATAAGTCCCGACATATCTAGGACTCAGCTTTCATTTCTTCCCAAACCGCATGACCCCTTTCATGGGCAACACCCGCAAGAATACCCAATCACCTTCTTGAAACTTCAATTCTCTTCGACGCAAATCCGCATAGGATTTCTGGCGGCTCTGAGCAGTCTTCATCCTATCTTGAATGACTTTAACTTTTTCCATGGCGTGGTGCACGAGATTCGTCCCTATCAATTCTCTCTCACCAACTTCGAACCACTCGAACGGGGACCTACATCTCCTCCCGTACAATGCTTCAAACGGGGCCATTTGGATGCTAGCATGGAAGCTGTTGTTGTAAGAAAATTCTATAAGGGGCAAATGATCATCCCAATTACCCTTGAAATCTAAGACACAAGCCCGCAACATATCTTCGAGCGTCCGAATAGTCCGCTCTGCTTGACCATCAGTCTGCGGATGAAACATCGTACTGAGGTTCACTGGGTACCCAATCCTTGCTGAAATTGCTTCCAAAGTTAGTTGTGAATTGAGCCCCCGCGATCTAAAATAATAGAAAGTGGAGTACCATGAAGTCTCACTATTTCCTTGATATACAATGGAGCATATTGTTCTGCAGTATCGGTGGACTTGACTGGCAAGAAGTGAGCTGATTTGGTGAGTCGATCTACTATTACCCAAATTGAGTAGAACCTATGCTGAATACGAGGTAGTCCTGTCATGAAATCCATGTTGATCATCTTCCATTTCCACATTGGTATCTCTATAAGTTGGGTTAGCCTACCGGGCCGTTGATGCTCGGCCTTTACTTGCTGACTGTTCGAACATTTGGATACGAAGTCTGCCACATCCCTCTTCATACTGCTCCACCAATAAATTTCTTAGAACCTGGATGCACCGAATACCTAGAATGATGAGCCTCTGCCATTACCCTTTCTCGAAGATTATCTACATCTGGAATGCACAACCTACCTTGACATTACAACACATCATCTTTGTTGTTAAGAGAGAATGACGAAATCTTGTTGCTTCGAACCGCCTCTTTTATTTGTGCTAATACTGGATCAATGAACTGTTTTTCCTTGACTTAGCGACGACTCTACTACGTTGTGCACCATAATCTCCTCCTTATTTGGGGTCGAGATACAAACCCCAAGACTGGCCAACTGATAAACCTCTCAAGCTAGGAACCTCTGATCTGATCCCAAATGAGCCAAACTACCCATGGATTTTCGATTGAGGGCGTCGACCACCACGTTCGCCTTCCCTAGATGGTAAAAATGTTCATATCATAATCCTTGAGTAATTCTAACCACCGCCGCTGCCTCAAATTTAACTCCTTCTACTTGAAAAAATATTAGAGACTTTTGTGGTTCGAGAAAACATCCACATGGACCCCATAAAGGTAATGCTGCCACATTTTTAAGGCGAACACAATTTCGGCAAGTTCCAAATCATACGTCGGGTAATTCTTCTAGTGATCCTTGAGTTGCCTTGAAGCATCCGCTATAACCTTCCCGCGCTGCATGAGCACACACCCTAAATCGACCCTATAGGCATCGCAATACACCACAAACCCTTATGTGCCTTCCGGCAAGGCCAACACTGGTGCTTGACTTTAATTCCTGAAAACTTTTCTCACAAGCATCAGACCATTGGAACTTGACTGATTTCTACGTCAATTTAGTTAATGGGGAGGCGAGGGTAGAGAACCACTCCACAAACCTCCGATAATAACCTACAAACCCCAAATAGCTGTGAATCTCCATCGGGGTTGTAGGTCTAGGACAATCCTTCACTGTTGCAATGTTTTGGGGGTCCACTTGAATCCCCTTTCCCGAAACAACATGTCCAAGAAAAGCAACAGACTCCAACCAAAATTCACATTTTGAGAATTTAGCATACAACTGGTGCTGAGAAGAGTTTGCAAAACTGCCCTGAGGTGATCGGCGTGATCTTCCTTGCTTCGCGAATAAATGAGGATGTCTTCAATAAAAACAACGACAAAGGAGTCCAGAAATGGCTTGAAGACGCGATTCATAAGATCCATGAAAGCTTCCGGGGCGTTGGTTCCCCCGAAATACATGACCAAGAATTCGAAGTGACCATATTGGGTTCTGAAGGCGGTCTTAGGAATATCCCGCTCTCAGATCTTCAATTGGTGATACCCGGATCGCAAATCAATTTTGGAGAAGAACTTCGCACCTTGCAATTGGTCGAACAAATCATCTATCCGGGGCAAAGGGTATTTATTCTTGACGGTGACCTTGTTAAGCTGTCCATATTCGATACACATCCGAAGCGACCCATCCTTCTTCCTGGCGAAAATAACTGGTGCACCCCATGGCGACACACTTGGTCGAATGAACCCCTTTTCTTATAAATCTTTCAGCTGCTCCTTTAACTCTCGTAATTCTGCTGGCGCCATCCTGTATGGAGGAATATATATTGGCTGAGTATCTGGCAACACATCAATCCCGAAGTCAATCTCCCTATCTGGTGGAATCCCTGGAAGCTCATCTGGAAATACCTTCAGAAATTCATTTACAACTGGAACGGATTCGAGGGCAGGCACATCTGAAGTGGTGTCCGCCACCCGGACCAAATGATAGATACACCCCTTCTTAATCATCTTCGAAGCCTTAAGGGAAGAAATAAACCTACCTTTTGTCACAACACCAATCCCTCTCCACTCAATAACCGACTCGTTGGGAGAGTCTCATGATTCTTGTCTGGCAATCAAGTATAGCAAAGCACGAATAAAGCCAGTCCATTCCCATAATCACATCAAAATCTACCATCCCAAGCTTAATTAGATCGGCCGTGGTAACACGACCACACACCGTGAAAACACAATTCCTATAAACTCGTGCGGTTGTTATAGAATCACCAACCAATGTTGATACATAGAACAGCTCAAGAAACTGTTTGGGCTCAATCCTAAAACTCGAAGCAATGAATGGAGTGACATAGGACACAGAAGACCCGGGGTCAAAATGAGCATAACAATTAATGGCTTGAACATACAAGATACTTGTAACCATATATGGAGAAGACTCAGCATTCTGGCGACCACTCAAAGCATAGAACCGGCTCGGTCCGCCTCTACCACGAGCCCCACCCCTATCTGCATTACACCCTATTGGAGCTGGAGGACGTGCGGATGATGTAGCAACTGAAGAACTGGATGGTGGGGCGAATCCCCTACCCATGCCCTGTCTGGGTGCACGTCAGTTCCGCTGTACATGACCTCTCACACCGCAGTTGTAACACACCGGGATGTCCAAATAGAAAGTCTTCATGTGGAACCTCCCACACTTGGGACATGTAGCTCCCCCTGTTGTTGGGGCCTCACCCCCGAATGACTGGACTAGTGGATCCTTCTGCTGTCAGATCCTGGTCTCGAAGAACTACCATGCTGATGGCGGTGCACTGGCTGAAGATTGAACATATGATCGGGATGGCCCTGATGGCCCCCTCCTCGGAGCTGACCTCCCTGAGTGACCCATTGACCGGGCCCTATTGCTGCCCTCCCTATCTGCCCGCATTTTCAATTACCGAGCCTCAGTTTCCTAAGAAAAACCCACAATCTTATCGTAGTTCATATATTAGTGCAAGGCCGCAACCTCATTTACCACCAATGGACTAAGTCCCTAAACAAACCATCGAACTCGAGCACTCACGGTCTACACCAACTGAGGAGCATACTTGGACAATCTTACAAACTCCATATGGTACTCCCAAAAACTCATGCTGCCCTACTTGAGAACCTCGAACTCTGTGGAGCGGGCTTCCATTGTCTTGGCAGGCAAGAAATGATCCACAAAAACCTTCAAAAATTCCTCCCATCTAGCCGGAGGGCTACCCTCCTCGTGGGAATCCTCCCACAACCACGAACGTGCCGCTCCCTTCAACCTGTAGGAAGCCAACTCAACCCCCTCTAATTATGTGGCCTTCATCACAAGAAGGGTCTTGTACATATCATCAAAAAATCATGCGGATCGGCCTCTGGGTCTGTGCCCAAAAACTCTGGAGGGGCCAATCTCAGAAACTGGTGGACTCTAGAGCTGGCAGAATCTCCCTGTCCGCTAGAGGACATAGGGGCATCATGAGATCTCTGGGACTGAGCAGCTACTAACTAGGTCAACATATGAATGGCTCCCCTAAGGTCCCCATCAGAATCCTTGAGACCGGGAGCTGAAGCAATGCCAGGATCAGGAATATCGGTAGGAGGGATAGTTACGCCCTCGGCCGCTGCTGGAACAAGAGTGCTAGGATCCGGAAGAGACGCGCCAGGCAGATTCAAAGACGGAAAGTCACCCTCACCCACGGCGTCAGGTACATGGCTCATAATCACACTTGGGGTGGCGCTGGCCTCAAGGCCGAGTCTAACCTTCTTCTTAGGTGCCATCTCTGAATATTTTGGAACAAGGCACGAGTTAGATGCAAACACTTTCATTTTTCACTTCATCGCACGAAATGGAATAACAAATAAAGAGTAGTTTCCTAAATGCCCGTGCATCCCCCTACTTATAGAAGTGGTCGACAACATACCGATAAGAAGGGATCTACTAGACACGGCCCCGAGACACCCTAGGACTCTTATTTAAACCTTAGGCTCTGATACCAAGTTTTTCAAGCCCCAAAATCGAGGGACATGCGGCACTCAACCGGGTATCCCCACTCGACTGGACCTGGATGCCTTCCCTGACCCATGAGTTACCCCACATTTTCATTACTTTCTAATCAAATGGAAACAACTATTTATAATTGAAATACCTTTTTACAAACCATACATGCATAGATGATATAAGCATGGTTTACAAATTACATTACCCAAAATATAAAGTTCATAATACATGCCTCGTGACCCACACTTCATGTCAACGGATCCTCTAAGGATACAATATGACAGCATAATACTTGCCGGCAACAAGGCCCCAGATATACCCTTTTTACGAAATCCAAAACAAGGGTGGCATGAGCCATGCAGGGCCCCGGAAGGAAAGGGGCTCACCAATACAGCTGATGGGGAATGAGGAAGAGCTACGAACGGTGGACTGGAGTACCTATTGAAGATCCACCTACAATTATAACATGAATGTAGCGCCCCCAGCAAAAGGGACGTCAGTGCATATGAATTGTACTGGTATGTATGGAAAACACTTGTCCCAACTAAACTCAAGCCATATGCAAGTAGAACAAGAACATAGCAATAGAAACAACAACCAAAGGCAGATAGAGGTACAATTAGTCAAACAAATGGGCAATCAGTGCCCCACAGGTTACAAACTCTCCTGTTGTCTCCATTCATAATTCCACATCATTGATTTCATAATTTTATTCAATGTATATATATCAATTATGATTTCGATAACTTTTCCACCCTTATTACCCCGAACACCCTTATCACACAACTCACACCTTATTGCGGTGCGCAACCCGACCCCACCGTATAGTTTCAATTCACAAAAATACAACCAAACAGCAAGTCATAGAAATAAACAACAAGTACATCTCAAGACATCACCACAATAGTGTTACAAGTGTTTCCATAACTATTAGTACCAATTTCATAGCTTTCGATAGTTCGTACACAATTCAAGTTACCACAATTGCCCACAACATTTCAAGTACATTGTTATCACAAATAGCCTAGTTTCACCATTTACGGATTCATTCAATCATTTGTTGTTCCACTTTTACCACGAGGTGTATTCACAACCCAACCAGTCACAAGATGCTTACAAATAACCAACATAGATATCAACTACCAAACAATTCACATACCAAGCAAGGCGATTTCACAAGAATCAAGGTTAGTCATACATACCTGGAGTCGAATACCCTTTTTAAGCTCCTATTCTTAGTCACCAAGCTATCTAGCACATCCCTTTACTTCTATCCAAGTTTTCTCCTTAACTAGATTTTAGGTTTGACATGCATGAGGGTTTTCAGTTGTTAGTTTAAAATTAAAGCATAGGACTCCCTTCCCTTAGCTTAAATCGGAAAAATTGGGGAAAAGGGTTAGGGGTCTTACCTGAAAGAGTGAAGATGAAAACAATAGCTTAAAATTTTCCCGGCCTGGATGGTTTTGGAGGATCAATTTGATGGAAATTCCTTTCTCTCTCAAGAACTCTCCATTCCCTCTCTACTGTTTTGTTCAGAAAATGTGTAAAAATGAGGGGTTGGTGTATTTTATTAGAAAAGGGTCGGGTTTAAAATCTTAAGAAAAATGAAGTTCGCGACGGATCTGCGATCAACTATGCAATCGCATAGTTAACATGTGGTCCGCAGATTAGACCGCATAATGGTCCCAAATTGTTGGCCTCTCTGTTTGGGTATGCGGTGTGAATGCAGTCCACATACACGTTCTGCGGTCGCAGATTGCACCGTAGAATTGACCTCCATAAATCCTCGAGAAATTTATGCGATGACTATGCGGTCCACATATTTGTTATGCGATCGCATAATGGACCGCATTTTCAACATCCAATTTGGCTACTCTCTAATTCACTCTGCGGTCGATATGCGGTCCGCATATTGGTTATGCGATCGCATAATGGACTGCATTTTCAACATCCAATTTAGCTACTCTCTGGTTCATTCTTCGGTCGATATGCGGTCCGCATACCTGATCTGCGACCGCATTCCTGACCGCTGAATGACATTTTTTCGGGAAAAATTTGACTCTCAATTTTTAAGTGTAAAATCAGTAGCAAAGGATTACGACACATCGATGGACCTGACTCTATGAGTTGCTAGGACTTGAGCACTCATTTTCACGGGGCCTTAGAATTTTCTTCCCTTTCAACACCTTTGAAAAAGTTGACTCAGAAGGGAGCAAAGTTTCAATGGACTGATGCTTGTGAATGGAGTTTACAGGCATTAAATGACAGATTAACATCACTACAGGTTCTAACGCTTCCAGAAGGGACCGATGCTTATGGTATCTATTGTGACGCTTTAGGTATTGGGTTGGGTTATGTGCTGATACAACATTATAAGGTTGTGGCTTATGCTTCTAGACAACTATGAAAGCATGAGAAGAACTACCCGACCTACGATTTAGAGTTAGTTGCGGTGATTCATGCACTAATATGTGGAGGCACTAATTGTATGGCATTTATGTTGATATCTATACGGATCATTAGAGCCTCCTGTACATCTTCAAATAAAAGGAATTGAATCTACATCAAAGGAGATGGTTGAAGCTACTTAAAGACTACGGCGTTGATATTTTATACCATCCTGGAAAGGCGAAAGTAGTAGCCGATGCCCTCAGCCATAGATCTATAGGTAGCATGTCATATTTACAGGCAGAAAAGACAAGAATAGCCCATGATGTTCATCATTTACCTAGTCTTGGAGTTTGGTCACTGAATTCATGCTATATTGGAATTACTATTCACGATACGGCAACATCCTCTTTAGTAACTGAAGTAAAGGAACGCCAGCACGAGGATCCTGTGTTAGTACATTACAGGGATACTACCCTTCAGAAATAGGACACCGTTTGAAATTATAAAAGACGGGGTCCACAAATATCAAGGGCGATTATGTGTGCCTAATTTTGCAAGGCTGCATCGGTAGGTTATGGGAGAAACTCACTATTCTCGTTATTTTGTCCATCCAAGAGTGACAAAGATGTATCATGATATCAGAAAATTATATTGGTGGGATGGAATGAAAAAGGATATAGCAAAATTTGATGCTTAGTGTCCTAACTATCAGCAAGTTAAGATTAAGCATCAAAAACCCGGTGGATTATAGTAGGCTATGGAAATTTAGACTTGGAAATGGGAAATAATCAATATGGATATCATCGTACGCTTACCTCGTACCCGCCATAAGTTCGATTCGATATGGGTAATTGTTGACAGGCTTACAAAGTCAGCCCATTTTCTGCCCGTTAGAACTATCTATTCCTTAGTGAATTATGCAAGGCTTTATATTAAGGAGATAGTATGACTGCATGGTGTCCCTGTATCTATTATCTCATATAGAGGAGCTCAATTTACAGCTAACTTCTAGAGGTCCTTCCAAAAATGGTTGGGGACTCAAGTAAGTCTTAGTACAATGTTTCATCCCCAGACTAACAGACAGGTTGAGCGTATTATTCAGACACTGGAGGATATGTTACGAGCTTGTGTAATAGACTTCAAAGGTAGTTGGGATGATCATCTACCGCTTATTGAGTTTGCATATAATAATATCTATCATTCCAATATTCAGATGGCTCCACACGAAGCTCTTTATGGGCGAAAGTGTAGGTCGCCTATAGGGTGGTTTGATGTTGGAGAATTTGGATTACATGGCCAGACCTGGTTTATCAAGCCATAGAAAAAGTAAAGCTTATCTGGGATCAATATTGACAACTCAGAGTCGTCAGAAGTCATATTGTGATGTGCTGCGACGAGATTTAGAGTTTGGGATTAATGACTTGGTATTCTTAAAGGTGTCACCTATGAAGGGTGTGATGAGGTTTGGCAAGAAAGGCAAACTTAGCCCACGGTATATTGGGCCTTATAGGATCATTCGGAGAGTGGTCCAAGTAGTTTATGAGTTAGAATTGCCCTTGGAATTGGAGTCTGTCCATCCAGTTTTCACGTATCCATGTTATAGAAGAGCATTGGCAATCCTACCTGAGTGGTGCCCACGGATGATGTACAGATTATAGAGGACTTGTCATACGAGGAAATTCCGGTGACCATCCTAGACCGACAAATCCGCAAGCTACATGATAAGTATATATTATATATGTTTGTAGGTATATATTATATTAAATAAACAAATACTTTATTTATAGAAATGACTTTTTGTTCAATATTTGTAAAAATTATTAATATATATTGCAGGAAAAGAGAAGAAAGAAGAGTGTTTAAGCAGATACAGCAAAAAGGCCAAGGATGGCATCCCCAATCAAAGTATGTCATCCTCAATTCTAACGATGTCATCTATGGAAAGAAGCACGTAGAAGAAATTGATTCAAGAGCTAGGGATGTCATCCGCAATCCAAGGATGACACCCCTTAGAAGTTTAAGGACACAATTTCCTATAAATAGGCATGACTTTTCTAGTGGAAGGAAGAACGATTCTTGTGTTGAGAACAACGACTTTAATTAGCTTTGTTTTAGTTTTAAAAGTTATTTCTCTTGTTGTAGGAATAGTATTTTTCTATTTTATCTTTTCTCCGTAATGGAGTAATTTTCTTTGGTTGGGATAATAGATGAAGCTATAAAAGTGTTATAATAATTATCTTAATTTTATTATCTTCTTATGTTAAGATTTTCTCTTTATCATCATTAACACCAAGGTGTCTGATATTGATTATTTCTATTATTTGACATAATTATATTACTTACTGTAATCTTTATCTTGTTATTTTGTTTCTTATTCGGGAGAAGAGAAAGATTTAAACAAGTTTATTTATTTAAAAAAGGCTAATCGAAAGAGGCTTTTTTTTCACTTGGTACATGCAGCTAAGATAATTCTTGTTTGAAGCCATTACTTTAATTGGTTAACTACACTAATCGAAAGAGATGTTATTAGTCAATTATTATTTAATGTCACTAACTGTCAATAAATTAATAACATTAAGCGTGAGCGATGCTATTTATATATTGTTGTTATGTGGAGTGATGTCTTAGAAATAAGTGGTCATTCTTTAAACAAGGTCTTTGTTTCATTGTTAATCGTTGACTACACTAATCAAAAGAGGTGTTATTAATTGGTTACTTTTAAGTGATTTGGTTGAATTAGAAATAAGCAATAATTTCATTAAACAAAGAAATAAGTAATAAAATTTTGATCTTATTATAATATTTTTGTCTTGCTCATTCAAAGTATTTCAACCTCTATCTTTCATTATAAAACTATTAAAATATTTATTACTTTTATTTTACTATTTTTTCAACAACTCTCTCTTTACCAATCTGATTCTCTCAAATAGTAACAAAGACAATACAAATCTGTAGCTTAGGTGGTTCCAATCTACCTGTGACAATATTCTAAAATTTACTATAATTTGACAGAGTACGAGCAGAAATCATATATGCCCAGAGCTCGTCAAATTTTTGACGTCGTTATCGGGGATTGGTAAACATCTACTTCAGATTAATTGTCTAACTACTACTTTGAGATTTTTTTTTCTTTAGCTTAAGTCTTTTATTTTCTAGTACCTGACAAGTACTAGGAAGCAATACGATACAAAAAAATTTAAAAAAGGAGGATCTTGAAGGTCAACTCATTCTATGTTCTTTCAAATGAATTTCGATCAACCAAGTAAACTGCTAGTTGAGTTGGTAGAAGGATACTGTCAAAAGGCCATCGAGTGTGAATATTGTGAAGGCAACTCCAAAGCTTTGAATGTCAAACAAGTAACACATTCTCCAATGCAGATACTAGGAGAATCAATGACCTTGAATAATTAATTAATAAAATAAGTCAAAGGTCCGTTACTTATGAATATTGTGGTGGAAGTCACCTTACTCATGAATGCCAACTAGGTAAATTCTATCCTTTTGGTTCACCGAATGAACAAGGTGATGTTGTTTCTAGTTCTTGCAGGCTTATTGATTCTAGTGAATATGACTGCGATCCAGAGTGCAATCAATACTCACAAAAGAATCAAAATATTGAGAGTCAATCACATCAAGAGGAGAATGTAAACTTGAAAAAATCTGTGCATAATTTCATAGAAAATACTGACGAAAATATGCACAGAACCATAAAGCCATACGAACCTAACAATAAAAGTAAAATCAATTAGTAAGTATGGCAATCTCCTTGAATTTTTGTGGCAGGCTTTTAAATGAAACTGCATCTTGTAAGGATGGATCAATTGGTAAAAAAATTGAGCTTTGTGAGAAAGAATCTACCACTCATGGTGAATATCCTGATTCGATCGAGAAGGCCAACAACAAAGGTTCGGTTGAAAATAATTCAATAGGTGATGAGTTCTTACTCCAATTTTCTTATTCACATAAATTGATTAATTTGGAAGAAAAAGAGAATGAAGGGGTCATTATATAAAAAAAAATTTCCATGGACCATCATTCTTCAATTTTTTTGATCATTATGATTTTGTGGATTTTGTTATTGGAGACTTTCAGGAAAATGCATGGAATGATCCTCGTGAAAAATGCAGAATGGAGGTAAGGATCAAAATGTACTATTATTTGCCCGCTCGAGATGGCCGAGAAAGAGAGGGATGTGAGAGAAAAATATTTTGTGATATTCTTGGAAAAGTATGCTCTAAGATGAACCCCAAAGAGCGAAAAAGAAAATGTGATTCAGAACTGGGGTTAGAGTTCACAAGCACCAGAAAAAAGAAGAAAAAAATATTCAAGGGAACCCCTTTACCTCGTCTTGTTGTTATATTATTTGTCATCAGGACATGACAATATTTAAGTTGGGGGTAGAGGAATATATATATATATATATATATATATATATATATATATATATATATATATATATATCCATGGATTTCTTTTTTCAATTCTTTGCCACCATGGTCGTAATATTTTGAACTGAACACTTTCTAGAATTTTTAGTTCATAAGTTGGTTAATAACTTAATTTATTTGTGAATGAGATTTTGAAAAAATGGGATTTAATTGAGTGTCATCCATGTCTTATATGAGTATCTTTTCAAGTTTATATTTCTTTATTGGTGATTAAAATTATAATATTTGTTGATCCCAAGTGTATTGTGTTGTCATGTTCTATTGCCAAGTTCTCTTGCTTATCTCAAAATCTAGAACTTGTCTTGAATGTGGTTTGAGGTGAAATCCTAGGTAGATTTTTGAGTTGATAAATGAAAGTAGGCGAGTAGGCATTCCTTATTGAACCATTACCTAAATTAACCTACCAATTATATTTATCCCTTATCAGCCCCTTTCAACCTAAATAAATTATTCCTTATTTTCTTGGTAGCCAAACTTTAATCTTTAGCCTAAATTTATTATCACATCTATTTGTTCACCTATTTCCTTGCTGTCACTTTGAAAATTCAAAACATTAAGTGTGAGGGCGTTGTAGTAGAATGAAGAGATGAAAGGATGATTGTTGGGTTTATTAATCTTTTGAGAATGTTGTCGCGTGACTTTAAAAGAAATAAATTGTTGCTTGTAAAAAAAAGAGGAAAAAAACTCATAGCCACGAAGAGAATTTCGACAACTGCAAAAAAAAATGGGTAAACAACAAAAATAATGAAAAAAGGGAGGTTAAATTATTTTAGAAAGAAGGAAGATAATTGTACTTAATTGTTAAAAGTATTGTAGTGTTCCTAAGAGAGTTGACTCACTTTATCCATATATATCTTACATGTCCTTGTACCAACATTACAACCTTAATAAAGTCCTACATGATCTCAACTCAAAGACTCCTATATTAGTGGAGAACCACATGATAGTCAAGCTTATGGAAATTTTCAATAGCTTGAGATACTTCTTTGTTGAGAGTGAGCGAATTTTTCAATGTCCTTCTTTGTTCTGTATTGATATATTGTGATTTATGGACATCTCTCTTTATTTGGTGAGACACACTTAGGAGTAAAAAAATATTATAATTTTAGTTCTCAATAAGTGAACATGACTATGATTAAAGATTATTTGAACTCGTGGCGTGATCTTGGTTATATTCTTGTTTTCACAAAGTTCTCATAATTTTATTTTAAAAAATTTGGTCACTATTTATTTAATGTATTTTGCTCGAGGACGAGCAAACGTTCAAGTATGGAGGTCTTTGATAAGTATATATTATATATGTTTTTAGGTATATATTATACTAAATAAATAAATACTTTATTTATATATATGACTTTTTGCTCAATATTTGTACAAATTATTAATATATGATGCAAGAAAAGAGAAGAAACAAGAGTGTTCAAGCAGATACAGCAAAAAGGCCAAGGATGGCATCCCCAATCCAAGGATTTCATCCTCAATTCTAAGGATGTCGTCTGTGGAACGAAGCACGTAGAAGAAATTGATTCAAGTGCTAGGGATGTCATCCCCCATCCAAGGATGACATCCCTTAGAAGTTTATGGAAGTAATTTCCTATAAATAGGTATGACTTTTTGGTGGAAGGAAGAACGATTCTTGTGCTGAGAACATCAACTTTATTTTAGTTTTAAAAGTTATTTCTCTTGCTGTAGGAATAATATTTTTCTATTTTATCTTTTCTCCGTAATGGAGTACTTTTCTTTGGTTGGGATACTATATGAAGCTATAAAAGTGCTATAATAATTATCTTAAATCTATTATCTTCTTATATTGAGATTTTCTCTTTATCAGCATTAACACCAAGGTATTTGATATTGATTATTTCTATTATTTGACATAATTATATCAGTTACTGTAATCTTTATCTTGTTATTTTGTTTCTTATTCGGGAGAAGAGAAAGATTTAAACAAGTTTATTGATTTAAAAAGGCTAATCGAAAAATGCTTTTTTTTCACTTGGTGCACTCAGCTAAGATAACTCTTGTTTGAAGCCATTACTTTAATTGGTTAACTACACTAATCGAAAGAGGTGTTATTAGTCAATTATTGTTTAATGTCACTAACTGTCAATAAATTAATAACATTAAGCGCGAGCGGTGCTATTTATATATTGTTGTTATATAGAGTGATGTCTTAGAAACAAGTGGTCATTTTTTAAACAAGGTCTTTGTTTTACTGTTAATCGGTTGACTACATTAATCGAAAGATGTGTTATTAATTGGTTACTTTTAAGTGATTTCGTTGAATTAGAAATAAGCAATCATTTCATTAAAGAAAGAAATAAGTAATAAAATTTTGTTCTTAGATTTTATCTTACTGATTCAAAGTATTTCAATCTCTATCTTTTACTATAAATCTATTAAAATATTTATTACTTTTATTTTACTATTTTTGCAACAACTCTCTCTTTACCAATCTGATTCTCTCAAATAGTGACAAAGACAATAAAAATTTGTAGCCTAGGTGGTTCCAATCTCTGTGAGGCGATATCTAAAATTTACTATAATTTGACAGAATACGAGCAGAAAATCATAAACACCCAGAGCTCGTCACTATGAAATAAGGAGGTAGCCTCCGTGAAATTACTATGGAAGAACAACAATGTGGAAGAAATGACTTGGGAGGCCGAGGAAGACATAAGTCTAGATATCCTACTTATTACCTCCTTCTGAGAAGAGTCCAACTGAGACGTCATAACTATAAGGTACGTGTATAAATTCTTGTGTTGGTTATTATTGTTGGCCGTGTGAAGCCAATGTCGTTATTCATAATTGTGGCCCTGTGTGGCGTTGGGTTATAAGCTTCTACGGGGAGAATTGGTAGTAGTATTGTTACAAAGGCAACCCTGCCAAAGTTATATAGATCACGGGGATTTGAACATTCGAGGACGAATGTTTCTAAGGGGGGAAGGATGTTACATCTCGCATTTTCGTATGTAGTCTCGGGGATGAGATTATTTTGAGGTTAGTGTAGTTATGCTAATTATAACAAGCGAGAAATAAGTATCATGATGGATAAAAGGGTACACGAATTAAAGTAAATGAGTTTCGTTGAAAATGGACAATTTGGGATAAAGTACGGGTCGAGCAATGACATATATATATATATATATATATATATATATATATATCAAAAAATGAATAGTATTTTTAGGTAATTTGAGATAATTCTTAATTATACGAATAACTAGTTAATTATTGGATAACGGAATATTATCCAATTAACTAATAAGTGAATAAAAATTTATAAATTATCCCAAAAACGGGGTAAGAAGTCACAAATATAGGAAAAGACTAAACAATCATATTGTCCTATGTGGCTACCTATGAATTAATGCGATTTAGCAAATAAAATGGTATTAACCATTTATTTGGACAAAATGAGACCAAAATGTCAAAAATCCAAAGGTAAGGATATTGCATTTTCTTAGTCCAAAGTCTTCAAAGTATAAAGACTCAATTTGTTCAAAGAACCAGAAGCTAAGTTCGATTCAAGAAATTCAAAAAAAGAACAGAAGCAAATCTCGTTCAACAATTTCAAAACACAAAAGCTTAATCCGAATTTTGGGGTTCTAAGATCAATCCATGAAGGTTTTCAACGGAATATTATACGCAGTTTTTCCTACTTCAGGTATGTTAAGACCATGTCTTATTTCTTTTGGCATGGTCCAAATTATATTGAAGAAACGAGCAAATGCACAGTCTACATAAATTACTCTATTAATAGAAATACTAAGGGTGTCTATATTCTTGATTCCCCATGTGAATTATTATTATCTTCTCTTCATGGGTCTCAAAAGTTTATTCGGGAGGAATATTGAGATTTTTACGTATTTTTCATGCATGTCACCCATTTATGCAGATACATTGACCCATGACCAGATGGCTTTATATGCGTATATATATGTAAATATATGTATATGAGATATGGGAAAAGGTTACGGCGTTATATACGCACTACCACCTGATCAGTTGGTATATGTTGATAATGTTACCCACAATGGCCAAGACAATATGATGGTTTGCCCTCAGTGGCTTGATGATTTATGTACACCCATACCTATGCATGGTACGACATTTATACGCACGTGCATGACATTATAAATTTTTCAGAATTTAAAAAGTTATTCAGATTTAAAGATGTGTTTCTTTATTCCATGTTTCATCTATGTCTTTTACGTACTAATTTTCATACCTTATATACTCAGTACATTTTTTCGTATTGATTCCCTATTTCACGGGGCGTGTGTTTCACTCCCGTAGGTACAGGTAGGCAAGCTGACGATCCCCCTTCTTAGGATCCTTGATCAGCGAGAGTTGGCGTGCTCCACTTGATCTGGAGCTGCTTTTGCTTTTGGGACGATATGTTTATATATATATATATATATATATATATATATATATATATATATATATATATATATATATATATTTATATATATATATATATATATATTATGGCGCAACTCAATCCCCTCTTTTGTACAGTTATATTTCTGTTAGATGTCTATAGAGAGTATGTCTAGTTGGATAGTATGTGGTCATGTCGGCTTCCAAGTTCGAGATGCATAGTTGTCTATAGCAGCCTTATTGGCTCGCCCTACTTATGTTGCACGTATATGAATATGTGTCTTTTTGGGCAGATTTCCTTAATGTACATTAGTCTCGTAATTCAGCAGATGTTGTTCAGATTTATATCTTAGACGCATGTTTTTGGGGGTGTTTGACATGTAGGACTCGGGCAACCCTTGCTGCCCATTTGTTTGGGTCCTTCCAGCATCACAAGAAGTTATTCACAGGCTCGAGCCTAAATTGGAAAAATCAAATGATAACGGATCGGGAACTGACCTCGCCACCATGAAATGCTCGAGGATCTAACTAACAGATCTAATCAAGAGAAAAGAAAATTGAGGCTAACAATAAAATGGTAGAAACATACAACTCATCGGTTGATCAAATACCGGTGGCACCCCCGATTTTAAAGGGTTTGGATTCGAAGAAGTTCTTACAAAAGCCTTTCCTGCCAATTGGGGCTCCGAAGCCCATCCGAAGAAATTTTGCATGCCAGAAATTCCCAAGTACAATGGAACCACTGATCCTAATGAGCATGTCACTTCTTATATATGCAATAAAAGTAAATGACTTAGAAGATGATGAAATTGAATATGTTTTGTTAAAAAGATTTGAAGAAACTTTATTGAAGGGGGAAATTATATGGTGCCAAATTTTACCACCCAATTCCACTGATTCCTTCGCTATGCTTGTTGATTTGTTCGTAAAGGCACACGCATAAGCAATAAAGTTCACGATTAGGAAATCAGACCTCTTCAAAGTGAGACAAAAGGACAACAAAATGCTAAGGAAATTCCTATTCGATTCCAGATGAAACGCATGGACCTACCCCAGGTCATCGATAATTGGGTTTTCCAAGACTTAATTCAAGGTTTGAATGAGCGAAGTTCGATAGCATCACGACAACTTAAAAAATTTTGATTGAGTATCCAGTTGTGACCTGGGCCGATGTACATAACCGATACCAATCAAAGATCAGAGTCGGGGATGATCAATTAGGAGCCCCTTCAGGTTCCGTTTATCCAAATAGATCCGAAGGCAGGATTCAAAGAAACATCGACATAGAGCCCCAATCAAACAAAGATTGGTACTAATCATACATCGCATATTGTGGAAACAGTGGACATGGATGTAATCTCGTTCGGAATAATCGAGTAAAAAACTCTCGAGGTCTTATGAGTAAGAATGCTTTCGATAAACATGTCGAGCCCATGGAAGCGCTACGGTTATCAGAATACAACTTCAACATCGATGCATCAGATATTGTATCTGCCATTGGACGGATCAAAGATACTAGATGGCCCAGACCCCTATAGTCCGACCCGGATCAAAGAAACCCTAATCAAATATGCAAACACCATGGAACCCATGGTCAAAAAATTGAAGACTGCATGCAATTAAGGGAAAAGGTAGCTCGTTTATAGGTCATCTTCAGGAGTTCTTGAGTGAGCGAGCTAAAAATCATTTTAGAGACAGGAATGCAAACATGAAAAATGAGCAGGAGGAACCACCTCATGTGATTCATATGATCGTTGGTGGGGTCGATATTCCTCAGGCCCGATATTTAAATGCACCAAAGTTACAATCACAAGGGATAAGGGTATCTGCGACTACTTACAAGAAGATATCTTTCAATGATGAGGATGAAGAAGGGATCGAACAGCCTCATAACGACGCACTTGTCACATCTATCCTTATGAATAAAATTATATTTAAACGTGTGTTGGTTGATCCAGATAGCTCGGCAGATATTATTCGACCGAGGGTCGTAGAGCAACTCGGCCGCTAGGATCAAATCGTACCTGTAATGCGAGTACTCAACGGCTTCAACATGGTGAGCGAAACCACCAAGGGGAAATCATTTTGCCAATAAGAGGGCCAGAACTATCCAGGAAATGAAGTTCCATGTAATCGAGGGTGATATGAGGTACAACGCGCTGCTCGGAAGACCGTGGATCCATAATATGATGGTTGTACCTTCAATGTTTCATCATGTCTTGAAATTCCCAACAGCAAAAGGAATCAAAACAATGTACAGCGAACAACCAGCAGCCAAACAGATGCTTGCAATTGATGAGGTAATACCAATATCGGCACTAACATAAACAAAGGGAACAGAATCAATGTAACTACAGTCGACGGCCTCGACCAGATCATAACAGCATCAAACTTTTGAGGATGATGATTATATGATACCTCGAACCTCCATAATCCCCAATGATTCTGATGCCACGAAGTCAATGGTTAAAGAGCTGGAAAAAGTCATACTGATCGAGCATCTGCCCGATCGAAAGGTATACCTAGGCACAGGGTTAACTACCTAGCTTAGGGAAAAACTCATTAAATTCCTTATTAAAAATATGGATTGTTTTCTTGGTCCCACCTTGACACGACAGGGATCCCACCGGAGATTACCACTAATCGATTGAGCTTGGACCCAAAGTTCAAATTGGTAAAGCAAAAGAGAATGCCACAGTCCGAGGTAGAGCATGCATTCATCAAGGATGAGGCAACCAAACTTCTCAAAATATGATCTATCTGGGAAGTAAAATATCCTAAATGGGTGGAAAACAGAGTTGTAGTCTCCAAAAAAGGGGAGTAAGCTTAGAATGTGTGTAAACTACAAAGACATAAACAAAGAATGCCCTAAAGACTCATTTCCTTTTCCAAATGTCGATCACATCATCGGTGCCACAGCTGGTCACGAGATCCTCAGCTTTCTCGATGCATACTCCAGGTACAACCAAATATAATTGAGCCCGGATGATCAGGAAAATACTTCGTTTATTACTAAGTATGGTACTTATTGCTATAATATAATATCTTTTGGACTAAAAAATGTTAGTTCTACCTATCAATGCCTGGTCAACCGAATGTTTGAAGAACACATAAGTAAATCAATGGAGGTTTATATTGATGACATGCTAGTTTAGTCCTTGCGCGCAGAGGACCATTTAAAACATTTGTAGGAAACCTTCAACATATTGAAAAAATAAAATATGAAGCTCACCCCCAAGAAATATGCATTCAGGGTCGGTTGAAGTAAGTTCCTCTGCTTTATGGTGTCAAATCAGGGAATCGAGATCAACCCCGATAAAATCAAGGAATAGAAGACATCACAGTTGTGACAACGTTAAGGCCGTACAAAGATTAACAGGGTGGATAACCTCCTTAGGCCGGTTCATCTCGAGGTCTTCAGATCGAAGTCACAGATTCTTCTCACTTCTCAAAAAGAAGAACAATTTCACTTGGACCCTGGAATGCCAACAGGCATTGGAAGAATTAAAGCGGTATCTTCCGAGCCCATCATTACTTCACACTTCGAAAGAGGACGAGCAACTCTACTTATATTTGGTAGTCTCGAAAGTTACAATAAGCCGATAAGTGGTTTCCTAGTTCGGGAGGAACAACGTACACAGTTTTCCTATTTAGTACATTAGTCGAACTTTAGGTGAAGCCAAGACCCGGTACCCACACTTAGAAAGATTAGTAGTTTCTCTAATAAGCACCTCTAGGCAAATAAAATTGTATTTTCAATGTCACCCAATTTGTGTTGTAACCACTTAACCCCTTCGCAACATTTTGCACAAGCCCGAGTTCTCGGGCTGACTGGCCAAATGTGATGTCGAAATCAGTGGCTATGATATCGAGTATCAACCTTGACCGGCCATCATGTCTCAAATCTTAGCAAACTTCGTGGCCGACTTCATGCCTGCCCTCGTACTCGACGGGAAAAAGGAACTACTGCTAAAATTAGGGAACATCCTTAGGGGTGTGGACCCTCTTCACAGATGGCACTTCAAATGTGAAGGGGTCCGGGCTAGGCATCTTTTGAAGCCATGCACAGGAAGTACAATTAGACAATCCATCAAAACCCCTAAGTTGACTAACAATGAGGCCGAGTATGAGTCTATGATTGCAGGTCTCGAGCTGGTTAAAACATTAGGAGTAGAGGTCATTGAGGCCAAGTGTGATTCCCAACTTGTGGTTTACCGAGTCAACAATACCTTTGAGGTTCGAGAAGATCGAATGCGGAGGTACTTGGACAAACTACAGGTAACCCTACACCTGTTTAAAGAATGGACCTTATGATGATGTCCAAATCCACTACTAAAAAGTAATAGACACGGTCGCATGCAATATAATTTACCCAACTATGAGTCGGGGTCGAATCCCACAGAGAACAATATGTTGGCGATTAGTAATGTAAGAAAATTATCGCTAGTTATGCATTGCCAAACACTAAGAAATTTGATTGAAAATTATTTTATCTAAATGAGGAAATGTAAACTAACCTAGAAATCAAGTAAAATGATCAATGGCTACAAGTATGAATACATCGGGAATTACACTCAAGTAATGATCTATATTTCATGATTTTACAAATATGAGCGAGTTTATGTTAATTATCCACGGATAACAATTCTGAATTAGCTTCTTCCGAAGATTAATAAGACTTCCTAATTGAATTGTCCTTAAAACAATTAGAAGATTAAGCACACGCGGAAGGCTACAAGTGTTTCAATCCTATCCCTACGTAGAATCTATAAAATGAGGGTTAACGCCTCAAGTTCTTGTCAATTAATCTTTCCCAAACCCAAACTATTTTCCCAAAATCAATTCGAAGTTAATGGCGAGTCCTAGGGTTAGCTAACCCCTTTAGAAACATTAAAGAACAATAATAATAAAAGTAACAATAACTCACTTCAGAAATAGTAAAAATTATTCAATACATAAGCACAACAAGGTATTTAATCCATACTTTAAATATGAATATTCCCATAAACAAGATTCAAGTGTTGAAAATAAATACTACACACTTAAATATTCAATACAAAGCAAGGAAATGAAGAAAAAACATAAATGGGTAAGAAAATCTTAACCACAAGCTTTAATCTTCAAGACCCAAGCGTGTTTGTGCAAACCCTAGCTTCAAAACTTGCTCTTCTCTAGTCTAAGGACTGAAAAATAAGCCAAAGATATGTCAAAAATACCTAAATCTCTGTTTGGACGAGTATAAAAATGATTTGGAATGAGAAAATATGAAATGTCAACTCTGCCCCACGTCTGGCGCACAATTTCCGCTTCTGCGAAACTATTCACGCAGACGCGGTTCCGCAGAAGCAGACACACTAGTCACAGAAGCGAAAAATCTCAATTGGGCTGCCACCGCAGAAGCGAATCCATTTCCACAGAAGCGTGATCGCTTCTGCGTATTTTTTTTTGTTGAAACGAAAATCCATATCTATGCCCATACCGCAGAAGCAGTCATAATTACGCAGACGCGGTGGTCGCTTCTGCGACCAAAACTCCGCATAAGGGAAATTCATTGGAAGCTTTTGGGCATGATTTCACCTTTTTTGCTCAATTCAACTTCAATTCAATTCGAATCACTTTGTAGCATCATTTACCTAAAAGTCTAACTATAGCCACCATAAACAACCTCATTTTATAATTAAAAGGACATAAAAGCTAAGGAAAAAAGGCTAGAATGAGTGGTAAAATCACCACTCATCAACACCCCCATCTTAAAGCTTTTTCTTGTCCTCATGAAAATCAAAACGAAGACTTCAATGAGGATTCACCATTTAAAACACAAGTGGTATTGATAACATTTGCATAACACATTCTCCAATTTAAACACCATACTATTGGATTTGGTTGGTACTAACAATTTGGCTCAAGTATGTGAATCTTTCTTGAATGACTCCCTCATAAAGAAAAACAACTTCAAGAATGTGCAAGGGAGTTCCAAAATAATCAAGTGACAAAAATAAGCCTCAAGAAATGACTCAAAAGCACTAGTTCACTACAGATTCTCACTTAACTCAATTTTACTAATATCTCTTAATCCATGTGCCCCCACAAGAAAGAAAGTCCCAAAATCACTATATTTACAATTCAACATAAGGGACAAATTTTTCAAAACACTCACTCTCACAAAGAACTTCAAGTGTTACAACATTTCATACCATAAGCTTGCCCTTAATTTAATTCATCACTTATTCAAGAATGTTCGGTAGGAGGTCCCGTGAGGACTTTTTAAGCTTGTAATGTAGGTTTAGGGAAGGTTTGGATAGACATTTGGGTACAAGTGACTTCACCCTCCTTGAACACTACTCACGATTTTTCATTCTTTTGCATTTTGCTCCTTTTCAAACCCCCATAGCCTCATTGTCATCTAGTACTCAATATAGAACCACCTAACATTCCTCTTCTAATTTTTATTCAAGATTCCATACTTTATATACATACACATATTTTCTCTTCTTTTTTTATATATACACATATTTTTCATCTCTTTTTTTTTATTTTCTTTTGGAGCTTGAATAATTTAAACAAACACTTTTGAGGCATGTGGTCCTAAACTCAACGTACAACCTTACCAATCTCCACTTCGACACCACCCCCAACTTAGGCTTTTAACCTCATTCAAAATGTTTAAAGAGGGACGAGTACAAAATAGAGAATTATTTTTCGAAAGAGGAAAGGTTTGTAATGAGTTGGCCAAAGAAAATGTATAAAGGCTAAAATTGGGTACTAGTGATATCATTTATGCAAAGATAGGCTTGAAAGGATAAAGGGGTTTTTGCAAATAAAAACAAAGAATAGGCCATTCCTCCAACCAAACATACTATCATTAGCATTGAAAGACCAGCCGGGCAAGTTCTAGATGATAGAAGTAAACACAAGATTTATTTGAATAAATACTAACACACATGGCACACGAACTAATCAAGATGGATCAATTTTTTTTTCTTATAATGGCATTTAGAGCAGTATTTAAACTACTAGGTAAAGAGTAACTAAAAGAGCCAAAAATTTATCACAAAAATTATTTTGCACCAAGCACTTACTTGTTTAACTTCAACACCAAAGCACTAAATTTTTGGAGAGGTGTTCTTAATTTACAATTTGCATACAAGAGACTAATATTATTAGTACCAAATAATCCAAAAGCCTCATCCTAGAAAAACAAGACTAGTTCCCATAAGAAAGTTATCAATCTATCCATCATCGGGAAAAGTCACCCAGTTCACTTCAAAGTGTTCCTTGGGAAAGAACCGTAGCATGAAGAAAATGCAAGGAAATTTTATTTAAGAAGATGAAAATAAAAGAAAAGAAAACTACTACAAAGGATACTAAAATAAAATAATCTAATACTACTAAAAATCTATAAGAAGAAAATAAATACCGAAAGAAAAAAAAAATACCACTAATCAAACCAAGCCCGGCAAGGGCACCTGCTACATATAATAGCTCGGCAAGGGCACACAATGTACAAAATAGCATAATCACAAGCCAGGCAAAGGCATACAGTACGCATAACATAAATCTAAGCCCAGCAAGGGCACATAATCCCAAAACATGAATATAGTACAATAGCCACCCCCAACTAAAATATTGCAGTGTCCTTACTACACAATATCAAATATAAAGCATAAAATGTTTGAGGGTCTCCCTGAGTTCTGCATCAGACTAGAAGACTGTGGAAGGACGACTGATCAGTGCTAACCTGTACTCGTCGCTCCATCATCCTCGGTCTCCTCATCGTCATCATCATCATCACCACCATCGTCAGCAGACTCTGAAATGAATGAATAATACTCACTGTCATCTTGGGTCGCCACTGCATCTTCGCGTCTAGGTTTCCCCATTTGAAGATGCTTTGATGCCTCTCCACATTTTGATCATGAATTTTCTCTTTTTCTTGTTCTTCTTCTTCTCCTTCTGAAAGTCTAACTGAAGGGTAGCATTAGCCTTGGCCAAACTGCCGTAGGCTCCCTCCAGTTTGGTCACTGATGCTACCATCTTTTTCATAGAATCATTCAGGCTTTTCTGAGCATCCAAGTAACTCTGCATCTCGTCCCTGGAGAAGTAAGAAGGCCCAGGCTGGGAGGATGATGGTCCACTCGGAAGTTGCGATACTAACTCCTTAATAGATGCAACCTTAGAGTTAAGTATTCCGAATGGCCCTTGTGCAGCTGCCTATTAAGAGGACTATGAACCGGTAGCCGTGGTGGTGACTTCTCTTTTTTTGATCTTGACCACACTTCCCTCTCCTGTCACTCTCAAAGAATGAAAAGGCTTGTCAGCTAGTAGCCACCGATCGGTGCTACAAACGGCAACCTCTCCTATGGTGCATAGCTGTGTGATCAGGGAGGGGAACATCATGCATGCATCCTTGTCTCTCAAGTAATCCCTAATCTCTCACAGAATGTAGTATCTGCATTCATAGGAATGTCGTCCAATAGACATGCAATAATCAATGCTCGAGTGTAGGAGATGTTTGTAACATTTCCGCACAGAGAGACCTTGTTGCATTAGATGTATAGCCACATCTTTGCCTCAACAATGAAGTCGGTTTATTTGAGCCCTTTCCTCTTGTTTCCTCATTTTTCTCTCAAATGCGGTGGGAAGAGTTTGGATACAAGCCATGCTCCTTTTTCACAATAATCTTTTGCTTGTACCTGCTCCACCGAAAAGTTGGGAATACCAAGAGTGTCATAGATTTGATCGATCCCAAACCTTACTTCTTTTCCTCTGATGATGATTTGTGGGCTATTAAAATCTGTATGCCTGAGGTTGGCATAAAACTCACGAACCCATATCTCATTAGCTTTGCAAGGAGTGGGGATGAAGCAAGACCATCCTGATGAATTGAGCCGGGCATAGAAATCTAGAAGCTTTTTGGCCAATTTATCTTCATGTATACCCTTTTCAAGAATGATCCTCCTCTTGACGAGGTTGTCCAGATATCGATGCTCACACGCAGCAGACATGAAGAACGACTCATCATATGGTTCATCAATTTCCTCTTTAATTTCATGTTGTAATCCACTTAGGTTTGGGTCCATTTTCAATCGAAACACATACAAAAAATTAACACAAGATTAGTCGAGCAATAGAATCATGTTAAGCAATATAAAATACTGCAATTGAGCCAAAAACTTAGGTTGGATGGGTCCAGGAAGCCATTTTTGCAAAGCTACTATTTTTGGGCAATCTGCACAGTTTTCGATTCTGTGGAAAATGAATCGCGGAAGCGGTTTCGCTTTTGCAGATTTCCAGTCGCTTCTGCAATTTTTATTTTTTTCTATTTTTAATTTTCCGCTTCTGCAGAAATTACGCTTCTGCGAAAAATTGACTGCTTCTGCGGTCTCAGTCATCTTCTTCCTCGTTTCACTAACCCATTAAAACTTTTTATTCTTTTTTACTTTCAACCAAATTTTGGCATCAAAATTAAAAATTAATGCACTACATAAGAACATGATTCAATGGGGACTAAATTTGCGATGCTTTGCACAAGATTTTCACTCAAGCATTGTGTCGAACACTTTGCGAGCGAGTTAAAATGAAACCTTCTTCACAAAATCGGGTACTCAGACTTCCCACAATTTTGTTCAATATAATTAGCACACACATGACTACACTCAACCAATTTCCTCACTTCTTAAATCTAACAACAAGAATTCAACATAACAAGAAGAAACATCAAACAAAATAAACAACAAAAAATCTATTGTAAAATGGGAGCACAGAGAATGTGAGGAGAGAGATGAAGATTTAGAGGCAGGTTTAGAAGACAATACCTGAACTTGTGCAAGAGAAAGAATTATGAGCAAGCTTCTTTGAATTTTATGGAGACTTTTTCGTTTTTGGAGAGTTAAGGCAGGGGGATACAGTAAGGAATTGTGTTTGAGCAAATGAACCGTTCAAAATCTTTTTAGTAAATTAAAACCTGTTTGACTTCTGCTTCTGCGGAAAAATACCCGCTTCTACGATTTTGCTTAAGCGGCTTTAGAACCGCTTCTGTGGAAATTGTCACCTTTGCGGTTACTTTTCGCTTCTGCGTGACCGCAGATGAGGTCAAAAAGACGCAAAAGCGGTTATAGCAGAGAATTGTTGGACAATTTTCTACAGCTACTAGTTTTGACACTCTGGACCACTTCGACCTATTCAAATCAACACCAAAATATCTAAAACTTGCCAGATTAGTGAAAAATAATATTATAAGTTATTCTAAAAAGAAAATTTCAAAAACGACCAAAAATTTTGAAAACGATGAGTTGCCTCCCACCAAGCGCCACATTTAACGTCGTGGCACGAAGCAAACAATATTACCACTTTTCTCGCCACTTGGATGATATGAATTGGAAACCTAGCTTGGAATCAAGCTTGTGACCACGAGTGATGGGGGTGATAAGTTGATGATCGAGCCAATGCTTAAATTCTTCATTTTGTACTTCTTGGCTCTCAAGTGAGGAATGTCATTATACTTTCTTATTTCCTCAAATTGTAAGATGCACGGCCTGATTTGTTCAACTTCTGTGTCACCACACAATTTCTATGTTTAAAAAGATTGGAATGTGACATCAAACCTCCAACTTTCACTTTTTCTCGGATTTTGACATCCTCCTTTTTCCCCCGGGTTAGAGTCAATTTCAACCAATATTGCATTTTCACCGGATGACTCTAGTTCCATTTTTTTCTTGGCATCTCTAACACTCATTGAGTCGATTGGCGGATGTTCAATTCTTGAATCCTCATAGTAAATCTCACTTTCTTCCTCGGAATTTGACTCTTCTTCGCTTTCTTCCGCATACTCAAGTTGTTGGGCATAGTGAGCCTCAACAAATATTTGCATTTGATCTTCCAAAGTGCGGATGTGTTCATCATTGTAATTCAAGCCTTGTTTCAAGTCCTCGGGTACAAAGTTGTGATTCTCCTCCTTTTCAAGAATGGTCTCCAACATGAGCATTATTTTTTCATTTTGAGCATTTGGGAGTTCTTCTTGGTTTTGATCAAGTACTAAGGAAGGATTTTCAACTTCAATGTCCAAGTATGATTCTTGGTTTTCATTCACTTCCGATGCTTTTTGAACCCTTGAGACTTCGATCATTTCATTCATTTGTGAGTGCAACCGTTGAAGTGCTAAATCATTTAGGAGACTAGTCTCCAAAATATGTTCCAAATCATTTTGCTCCATGTTTCCTTCTTCAAGCAAGCACTCCACATGACCTTGAACTCTTCACTTTGGCCATGCTCAACTTCTTCCACTTCCATAGCCCTATAATTCTCATCAAAATAAGTAGAAGCATCATAGTAGGGGATTGGGGAAGGGAAGGACAAATATGCACAATAATCCCAATGACCATTTTGGCAATGACACTTATCACAAATATTCCACTCATAGGGCTGAGATTGTGCACACAATCCACCCCCGGGAGAATATAAATAATTTTGCCACGAGTGTGGTCCTCCATAATAAGGACAAGGGTCATCAAAGTATGAACAACTACCATCCGACCAATTTTAAATAAATGATGCCATTTTTCAAAAAAATAAGAAAATAAACAAGAAATTTAACAAGAAAAATAGACCCAAGGGAAGAAAAATAATTACACAAATAGTTACAAGTTTGTACCAAAGCACTTTCGCTTACTTCTCAACCAACCTAAATTATGCCAAATTGTTCCCCGGCAATGGCACCAATTTTGATGACGTCCAAATCCACTACTAAAAAGTAAAAGACACGGTCGCATGCCATATAATTTACGCAACTATGAGTCAGGGTCGAATCTCACAAAAATAATGTGAAGGCGATTAGGACTGTAAGAAAATTATCGCTAATTGTGCAATGCCAAACACTAAGAATTTTGGTTGAAAATTGTTTTATCTAAATGAGGAAATGTAAACTAACATAGAAAGCAAGTAAAATGATCAATGGCTTCAAGTATGAATGCATGGAGAATGACACTCAAGTAACGATCCAATGTATTTCACGATTTTACAAATATGAGCGAGTTTATGTTAATTAGCCACGAATAATAATTCTTAATTAGCTTCTTCCAAAGACAAAAAAGATTTCCTAATTGAATTATCCCTATAACAGTTAGAAGATTAAGCACACCCGGAAGGCTACAAGTAGTTCAATCATATCCCTAGGTAGAATTTATAAAATGAGGGTTAACGACTCAAGTTCTTGTTAATTAATCTTTTCCAACCCCAAACTATTTTTCCCAAAATCAATTCGGAGTTAATAGGCGAGTCCTAGGGTTAGCTAATCCCTTTGGAAATATTAAAGAACAAGAATAATTAAAGTAACAACAACTCACTTTATAAATATATAAAAATCATTCAATACATAAGCACAACATCCATACATTAAATATGAATATTCCCATAAATATGACTCAAGTGTTGGAAATAAATATTACACACTTAAATATTCAATAGAAAACAAGGAAATGAAGAAACAAACATAAATGAGTAAGAAAATCTTAACCATAAGCTTTAATCTTCAAGACCCAAGTGTGCTTGTGCAAACCCTAGCTTCAAAGCTTGTTCTTCTCTAGTCTAAGGACTGAAAAATAAGCCAAAGATATGTCAAAAATGCTAAAATGTCTACTTGGACGAGTATAAAAAAGATTTGGGATGAGAAAATATGAAATGTCAACTTTGCCCCAGGTCTGATGCACGAGTTCCGCTTCTATGGAACTATTCACCTAGATGGGCTTCTGCAAAAGCGAAAAATCTCAATTGGGTTGCCAGTGTAGAAGCGAATCCATTTCCGCAGAAGCGTGATCGCTTCTGCGTATTTTTCTTCGCAGAAGTGGAAACCTATATCCATGCCCATACCGCAGAAGCGGACAAAATTATGCAGACATGGTGGTCGCTTCTGCGACCAAAATTCCGCAGAAGTGGAATTCACTAGAAGTTTTTGGTATGATTTCACCTTCTTTTGCTCAATTCCACTTCAATTCAATTCGAATCACTTCGTAGAATCATTTACCTGAAAATATAACAATAACAACAATAAATAACCTTATTTTATAATTAAAAGGACATAAAGGCTAAGGAAAGAGGCTAGAATGAATGGTAATATCACCACTCATCAAACTACAGCATGTATCTTGAGAGCAGAATAGTGAGGCTGATGCATTTGCAAATTTGGGGTTGTTAGTCGAAGACGACGAAATTAACTTGGGGACTATCGTATAACTTTCAAAGTCGGTAGTCAAAGAAGGCTATGCCAAAATAATCTCCACAAGCCTAACTGGGATTGGAGGAAAAAGTATATCGATTATCTAAAGAACGGGAAGCTTCTGTCGGACCCTAAGGAATCGAGGATCTACGAGCGAAAGTTGCATGATTCAAATTGGCCGATGATGGAACATTGTACAGAAGGATGTTCAACTAACCATTAGAAATATGTTTAGGTCCAGGAGACACCGACTACGTCCTATGAGAAATTCACGAGGGTACTTGCGGGAAACATTTCGGTGCCGAATCATTGGTTTAGAAAATCATCAGAGTAGGGTAACATTGGGTCAATATGGAAAAATATACTATGGAGTTCGTTCGAAAGTGCGACAAATGCCAAAGACATGCACCGATGATCCACCAGCCCGCGGAGCAACTTCATTCAGTCATATTTCATGGTCATTTATGAAATGGGGAATAGATATCATCGGCCCTCTACCATCGGCCCTAGGTAAAGCTAAATTCATCTTATTTATGACTGACTATTTCTCTAAGTGGGTTGAGGCACAGGCTTTTTAGAAAGTCAGAGAAAAAAAAGACTTCATCTATGATCGAATCATATGACGATTCGGGACACCTACCGAGACAGTATGCGACAATGGAAAAAATTTATCTGCAGCAAAATAATGAAGTTCCTCGAGGATCACAATATAAAAAGGATATTATCGGCGTCGTATCATCCTAGTGGTAACGGACAGGCCTAATCAACAAACAAGACCATCATTCAGAATCTAAAGAAAAGATTGAACTATGCTAATGGAAAATGGAAAGAAATCTTGCCTGAAGTCCTTTAGGCGTATCGAACAACGTCAAAATCTAGTACGAGGGCAACATCGTTCTCCTTAGTATATGGCACCGAAGCCCTGATCCCGGTCGAGGTAGGGGAACCCAGCTTCAGGTTTCGATACACAGCGAAAGAATCGAGTCACGAGGTTATAAACACAAGCCTCGAATTTCTAGATGAAAAATGGGAAGCCTCCCTCGTTAGAATGGTAGCAAAGAAGCAGCACATCGAAAGATACTACAACAAAAGAGCCAATCTTCGCTACTTTCAAATCGGGTACTTAATTCTAAGAAAAGTCACCCTCAACACTCGATACCTAAACGAGGGGAAAGTCAGCCCAAACTGGGAAGGACCATATCAGGTCTTCGGTGCCATCGGAAAGGAATCTTACAAACTTGGCACGGTGAACGGCAAAGAGTTTTCAAATAATTGGAACATATGACTCATCAAATGATATATATTTTATTTTTATGGTAATTAAAGGCTTTTCATTAATCACCAATGAAGTAACATTACAAAACCATAGTCTAGCTTCAACTCAGCCGACTATCTGTGAGATAACATATAAACTGTTTCTACTATCCTAACTAACTAACACTACTATATTCGAAGGTGTTGTAATTGTTGTCTAATTCGTGGGGTACCTCTAACATTACAATAATACACTATGTCTCTCAATAGGGCTGTGTTACATCGAAATATCTTGTTGAAGACTCTTGAATTCCTTTCCAGCCAGATAGTATATGCAAACTCAGCAGTTACCATTTTGAAGATGGCTGCTCGACATGTTCGATCCTTGGCTTTGCTTACTAACCACTGCATTTTCTGGTTCCAATCACTGGTGGGAGGGTAATTCTCCTGCAGCCAGTTCATTGTTCTTTTCCATAAGTCCACAGTGATAGGGCAGGACACTAGTAGATGGTCTCTTGTTTTCTGGTGATTTTGGCATAAGGGGTATTGTTGATCAATACTCATTCCCCAGCTGTGCAATCTGTCCTTTGTTGGGAGTCTGTCCTGTAAGAATAACCAAAGATTGAAGGTTGCCTTTGGCCTTGCATAGTTTTGTATGATTAAATTCTTCCATGGGACTCTTGGCAACTCTTGCATCTGTGACTGGTACAACTGTATAGTTGAGCATCTCTGTTCCTTCCAGTGTTGGATCCTCTGTAGTATGTCTCTTGATTGGATAATCTTTCTAACCATCCAACTTGCCTGAGCAGGAATTGGAATGGATTCTATAGGTATGTCTTTGATGTAGTACACAGTGATCCACCTAATCCACAGCTTGTCCTTTTTATGAGCTAGGTCCCAACAGGTCTTTGCAATGGCAGCTTTGTTCCAGAGTTTGAGATTAGTGAGATTCATCCCTCCAACTGATTTTGGGGTACACATTTTGTCCCAAGAGATATAAGCTTTCTTAGTTACAGTGTTCATCCCAGACCAAATAAAACTCCTACAAATGCCTTCTATCATTTTCAGGAGTTTAGCAGGCAGCATAAACAGTTGTGCCCAGTAAGCTTGGACCCCATAGATGAAAGATTGAACCAGTTGGATTCTCCCAGAGTAAGATAGTGTTTTGTCAGTCCATGAAGTGATCTTGGCAGTGATCCTATACACCAGAGGTTGCCATTGGAGCAGTGTGATTTTCTTTGTGGACAGGGGAACTCCTAGATACTTGAATGGCAATTGACCTTGCTCATAGCCAAGGTGGTCGAGGATCTGTTTCTGTATAGCCAGTGCTACCCCTCCAAAATAGACTGAGCTCTTGTACAGATTAGCCTGTAGTCCAGAAGATTCGGAAAATTGGGAGAAACATTTGAATAGGGCCATGACAGAAGTGATGTCTCCTTTGGCAAACAGCAGCAAATCATCAGCAAAGCACATATGAGTAATGCCCAGTTTTTTACATTTGGGGTGGAACTGGTATGCTGGATCTTCTTTTAATGAGTTGCATGATCTGCTTAAGTACTCCAAGACTAGAGCAAATAGGAAGGGGAAATCGGGTCCCCTTTCCTCAGCCCCCTAGCAGCATCAAAGGGTTCAGTTGCCTCTCCATTGACTAACACAGAGAAGCTCACTGTTGATATACATTCCATTATCCATTTGGTGAAGGTGCTGGGAAAGCCAATCTGTTCCATAATCTGCTGTAGAAATACCCATTCAACTGAGTCATAAGATTTCTGGAGGTCAATTTTTATCATACATCTGGGGGACACATGTTGTCTAGTATAGCTTTAGACTAGTTCATGTGCCAGGATGATGTTGTCCTGGATCTTCCTGCCCGGGATGAAGCATGCCTGAGCTTCACTGATAATACTTGCCATCACCTTTTGCAATCTGTTAGCCAGAATTTTTGAGATAATTTTGTAGAGGACAGAACAGCAGGCAATAGGCCTATACTCTTTGACTGTAGATGGTTTGGACAGTTTAGGAATGAGGGTAATAGTTGCACAGTTTATAGGTTTGAACATCCTGGTTGAGGTGAAAAACTGCTTAATGGCAGTGGTGACCTGGCTACCAATGGTTCCCCAGCTCTTTTTGAAGAATACAGCATTGTATCCATCTATCCCTGGTGCTTTGTCATCTCCAATTGCCTTGAGACTCTCCACTATTTCTGTATCAGTTACAGCAGCACATAGTTCCGTTCTTTGTTGTTGTGTCAGCTTTGGGCCATTTGACATGTACAGTTGGTTTATAGCAGGCAGATTGGTTGCAGAGGTTCCCATCAGTACCTTGTAGAATCCCATGATTTCCTCTTTGATATCTTCAGTTGTAGTAAGTTTGATTCCCATTGCATTGGTAAGTTCAGTAATCTGGTTGTGTTGAGTTCTCTCCTTCATTACTGCAGAGAAGTACTTAGTGTTGGAGTCTCCAAGTTGTATCCATTTTGCTCTTGCCTTCTGTTACAGAACACTTTCCTCAATCATTGACCATTTTTCCAGTTTTAGCACCAGCTCCTTCTCTTTCTGTTGTAGGCCATCAATATATGCCTGTGTCATCTAGCCTTGTATTGTCCCCAAGTCATGTCTACATTGGTCTATTCTCTGTGAGATAGTCTTGAATTCTCTAATGTTCAGGACCTTCAAAGGGCTCTTCAAGGCTTTGAGTTTAGACCATATTGCTCTCATAGTATCTGACTTTCCACCCTACCACACTCTTGCCACAATCTGCTGGAAATCTTCATGCTCAGCCCATACATTAAAGAATTTGAAAGGCTTTTTGCCATGCCAGGAAGATGTTGTTAGTGTCATTATCATGGGATTATGATCTGAGATTAAAGGCAGGTCATAATCAGTTACCACTTGGTTCCATTTGATCATCCATTCATAGTTACCAAAGACTCTGTCCAGTCTACTGCATACTCTGTCCACACCAGTTTGTTTATTTGTCCATGTGTAATAGTCACCCCTCCAAGGCAATTCTGACAAACCAGCTAGCTGAAGACATTTGTTAAACTCTTGAGTTTCAGGGAGCCTGACTGGTTTGCAAGATTGCCTATCTTTGTCACATAAGACTGCATTGAAATCCCCAGCAACTACCCATGGATCTTGCATTCCTAATGACAATGTTTGTAATCTGCTCCATAAGGATCTTCTCTGTTCCAACCCATTGAAACCATACACCACAGTGAGGAAGCATGTGAAATCCCATGTCCTGTTGGTAACCCTGCTGTGAATTAACTGGCTTTCCTCCAGAACACTAGTGACTGTAAACACTTTTGGATTCCAGAGAATCCACACTCTACCCTTTTCACCTGAGACATAGTTTGTTAAGATACCCCAGCCTGGTGCTAGTAAATTAGCAATTCTACTAGCATGAATTTGCTTAACCTTAGTTTCTACTAATCCAACTAGGTTAATGTTGTTTTTCCTAATATACTCCTAACTTCTTTCTGCTTGTACCTTTTATTTACACCCTTTATATTCCAAACTAACCACTTCATTGATGAGATGTTGATCCCCCTAACTCCCCTGGAGGGTCTTCTTTACTACTAGAAACTACTTCAAATCTATTACTCACAGTGATGGGGGACAGAGGTGAGAAATTAGTGATGGTGAGTGCTGGACTCTGAGGTTGTTTCCCTTTGTCACTGCCTTTATCAACCCTCTGGCTCTGGACTGTCCTGGCTTCAGTATGAAACCCCTTGGATTCATTATGCTGTATTGGAGGCTGCCTCTGCATTGGCATAGTTTGGACAGGGCTCTTAGTTCTCCATTCCTGGACTGCCTTTGGCTTCCACACTTGTGTAGGCTGTTTTGGGATTTGCTTTGGCTGCGCCTGAAAAATTGTTTCCTATTGTTTGGCATTTCTCACAATAGGAGGGCTTCCACTCGTAGACCACATCTTGAAGAAACTTCTTCCAATTCGGATCCATAACCCAGATCTCTGTTAGTAGTTCTTTAGTGACAGTCACCTCAATGAGCATTCTGGCATAAGAAATCCGTGTCTGTTTTGTGGTACACTCATCCGCAAATATTGGTTTTCCTAATACACTAGCAATTCTGATTAGAGATCTCATACCCCAGAAAGACATTGGTAGTTTCGGAAACTTTACCCACAATGGTATTTCAGTCGGGAACTCTTCTGAGAAATCAAATTCAGGTGTCCATTGTTTGAGTATCATAGGCCTATTGGCTATTGAGTAAGGACCTGCACACAGTATCTCTTTGGCATCAGCAACTGCTTTGAATTTCACAATGTAATACCATTCATCATGTTAGAACAATTCTGGTTCAGGGACATGGGACTAGTGATGATTGATGAATCTCTTCATTGCGTTGAATCCAGGACCATCTCCTAGGATGTATACCACTAAGGCACACTTCCATTTGGCTTCCTCCTCTTCCGCCTCCACTTTATCCAGTTGTACTATGGGTTGCTAAGGTATGACTTTTTCCTTTTTCATTTGTATTTGATACTAACTTATTGTAGGTGTTCGATCAAAGACATCAAGAAATTCTTCAACAAAAAGACCCCAGATTTTAAAGCACGCGTTGCACTCTTTTTCCCTTAGATCGGTATTTTTCCCAAATGGATTTTTCCGGCGAGGTTTTTAACGAGGCAACAATTATTTGTTCTACCTGGGGACAATTCAACAGTATCCGGGGCTTCTTTACAATCAATCTCGAATGCCGGGGGGCATCACCCTCGGATGTGATCACTTTCGGCTGTCACCTTCTCAAGAAAAATACTCTGTATAAACAAGTCTCGATAGGTAAAATTTTGTATAGGGCCAAACGGTCAAATGAACTGTGTCCTTGTAGATACTCAAGCCCCAATGGAAAACATGTACGCATGACTAATATATGGAAAGAAGTATTTTTCCTTACCAGATGTTACATGCCTAAGTGAAATTTATACTTTATAATTTTTACTTTACTTATGATCTATTGTGGAAGCTGGTTCAAGTGTGGATCGCAACTAAAGCTCGAGCTGTCAACCCCGTACTCGGGGACTGCCGTCCAACAATCGACATATTTAAGTCACTAAACTTCAAGACTATAAGACCCTGAAAATGAAATCCTTGATTTTATAGGCCACGGCCACCCCACTCGGTGACTGACACTTCAAAAAATTCGAAGTATAATCGAGAAACAAGCTCAAAGGGCAAATATCGAGTTAAAGGCTAATGCCAAACTATTAGGGTTCAGAAAATTCCGGATTCCATAATGAAAAAGGCCTTCAAATATTTTCATAAAACCGGATTAAAAAAAAGGCTACCCTCGGTAAAGTTACAAAGGGTTTCGATAACGTCAACCCTCAAAAACCATAAGATGTACCAAATTGTTCGAACTATTGAACAAACTTATGCTAAGGCATAACAAAGTAAAAGGTTTTCAATAACACTGAATCCTAATGGATACAGATTTATCTCGTGCTAAGTCATAATAAATTCTTATATGCTTAAACTTTTTAAGCCGAAAAGGAAAAAAACCACTCTTTTAAGGCCATATTGGCCCCATTCAAGAGCCTAAGGGCCATTATATTGTTGAGTTCGAGAATCCACCCTAGCTCAATTGAAACCTGAGGGTTTTTTTTCTACTCCGAGTTCGAGCAAGTACTCACTCAATTATAGAGACTATACCAATCTGACTTAGACAAAATTTTCGCAAGGCAACGAAGCAAGTCAAAATTCTCACAAGATATAAAGTATATCAAAATTATCATAAGGCGAAAGCAAAATCGATTTTTTCACAAAACAGAAATTGGAGGCGAGTCGGAAAGAAAAGGGCTCCTTCATATATGCAAAAATATTTACAAAGACCACTTAGGGTCTTAAACAAAAAAGGTTAAAGAAGAAAAATTCTAAGTGCCTAATCCTCCCGTGGAGCCTCCTCTTCATCTTCACCGCCCTCGAAACCACTCACGCTCCCAGAATCTTCATCGTCGTAAGAGAGCAACGCTTTAGCTTCAATATCAAGCTTTTTCGCACTCTCGATCTCAAGGGCAAGGTCAAAGCCACGAGCATGTATCTCCTCGAGATTCTCTCTCACATATTGGTATTTAGCATTCTCGGCAATATAGAATGCTCAATCCTCAGCAGCATTGGAAATTTTCTTTGCTCGAGCATGATCAGCTTCAGCATTAGCTCGGTAGACGGCCACATCCGCTCCATGTCAGCCTTTGCTTTTCCTGCCTAAGATGTGGCATTTGCAAGCTCGGTGGCCAATCGAGCCTCGAGTTCCTCAATTTTCTTGGTTTGGGCTGAGCTTTACTCCTTCATGATTTGGAGCTGGCGTTCGGGCGATGACAGTTGAGTTTGAGCAGCCTCTTTCTCCGAGGCAAGGTGGTCCATGTTTTGTTTCCACCCCTTAGTCTCCACCTCCTTCATCTTGGCCTCCTCGCAAAGTTGCTCGATTTTTTCGGCCTTTTCTGAACCTACAGGATCGAAGTATTATTCATCATCTCCGAACTGACACATCACACTTCCAAAAAGAAATTTTATTGCCTGCTCAATCACGTCGTTTGCTCTTTTTGGGTTGTGGACAATTCGGCTCGAAGGACCTTGATCTCCTCTTATTATTGCGCAACGAGAAGTTTTAGGGCATCTCTCTCCTCCGTAATCCTCTTCAGATCGGCCTCACACCAATTCAGCTGTGCTCGTAATTTAGAAAATGCTTCCCGATTAAATGTCAAGGCCTATGAAGAAAGAAAGTAAATTAGGCAAGAAGAAACGAACACAAAATAGTATCGGTAATGGGAGCTATGGCTTACCTGACTCAGGAGCCGATGGGCCTCATCGAAGATACTCGATGCATTTGCTAGATCTGAAGCAACCGTGGAAAAGGTCCTCCCATTCGTGGGTCATTCCCACATCGAGGATCTCAATGGCCTGGGCTTTCTTAATTTTTCCCTCGAAAAATGTGGGGAGGGGCAGCGAATCGTCAACATTTATTTCCCAAGCGAGTCATTTGGGGTGTTCTCTTTGCTTCGAAGGGCCTCAGAACTGGCCCCTTCAGGTACGTCCACCGATTGCCCATTATGGTGGAAGACATCTTTAGCCTCCGACTGGGACTTTGCTCGGGCCATCTTCCGAGATCTACTTGGTCCGAAATTGAACCTCTTCGATCGTCACCGACTCAGCGGCCTTTGGGACCTTGAGGCTCTTCTTTCAATCCCTCGGCTCGGAGACATCATCTTCATTCCCCTCTTCTTCATCTCATAGTCATTGTACTATATCCGCATTAGGATGGCAGTATCTTTCTTCGACCTACGAGCATTGCTCTTCTTGGGCTTTAGAGTATCGGAGAGCAAGACCATTTTCCTTTTCATATCCTTAACCAGCTTCGGGGCCTCCTCCTCTTCCCCATGACAGCATTGTCTCTTATACCTATATGAAATGTAATCAAGTAGAAATAAAAAGAAACATTTCATAAAAGAGCATCAAACGCGAGTAAAAAGCTTACCATGGTTTTTGGCCTCCCATCGGCCCCTTGCCAAATTGCACGAGGTCGAGGCCGTTTCCGAACCCAGTCCTCAAGGTTCGAGATTGCACCAGGCACCTAAGAAATCGATGCATCATAGGAAAGGATGTCAATAAGAAAAGGAAAGAGAAACAAAATAATAAACAGAAGCTATATGTGGACTTGCAGTCACGCTTCATGGTCCATTCTTCGGGGAATGTTATCTTCTCAGCCAAAATTATGTCGGATGTCCTCACTTGGACAAATCGGCCCATCCATCCTCGATATTTGTCCCTTTATATGCTCGAGAACAGCACCTTGGTAGCCCGACGCTGAAGCCTTATTAATCCTCCTCGATAGAGATGGGGTTGTATAGTTAATGAGATGGTCGTGGATAAAAGGTATCCTTTCGACTTTGCTAATCAAGAATTTAAGTAAAATGACAATGCGCCAGAAAGAAGGATGGATCTGACCTAGGGTTATTTGGTATTGGCGGCAGAAGTCGAGGATAATAGGATCGACATGACCCGGCGTAAAAGGGTAAGTGTAAACGCTTAAGAACCCTTTCACATAAGTAGTGATGTCTTCTTTGGGGATCGAAATTACCACCTCTTTGCCTTCCCAATAGCAATCTTTCTTCACCTGTTTAAGGTCACCCTCAGTTATCGAGCATATATATCTCAACATTGGCTCACATCGGCCTGGGACCGACAAGAGTTTCTCAACTTTAAAATCGGAAGTAAGATCGCACACCCCAGGAATACACTCCTCGATGCATGGCTCCACCACCATTTTATCGTCGGCCGGCCGCTATGAAGAAGCTTTTTCCTTTTGAGGAATGGTTTTTGATGTTTTTTGCCATTTTATGTGTATTCAGAGAAAAAAAAAGATGAGATTTGTTGTTTTGAGAAAAGGTTGACGACGAGATTCGAAGAACTCGCAAAATTGAAAAACTTGAAGGAAGTGGAGTGTTTTAAAGATTAAGAGAAGTTTTGAAAGTAAAGTTAGAAAAAATTATGAAGAAAAACTATTCATAATGTTTGCTATGACATTTTGAAGATACTAGTGGCCTACCATCAACTGACGCTCATTAATGATTTTGGAAATTGTACTGACGCAACGCTTCAGTCGCTTCCGCCGCTTACGTCACGAGGGTGATGTCATAACTGGTCGAGGTATAAAATTGAAGGCTCAGTTTGTTTCTTCTCATTACGCTCCAAGAAACGAGGGGGCTATCTGTGTACGGTTAAAATAGGGGTTGCCTGATTTTTCCATTTAATCGAGACCAGGGAATTACGTCGAGGGCCCGCCTCGTAATGAATCAGGCCAGGGCACGAAGATAAGGTATCAGGCTCAAGAATCGATGTACTCGCCGCGGTCAAGGCCAACAACGATCTAGACCAAATATGACTTCGGACGAAGCGCAATAACAAAAAGGCAATCATGAGATTTACTTCCGTAATTAGAATTGTACCATAGATAGGATTCCCCTACTATGTAAAGAGGATGATGATCACTTTGTAATCACCTTACATGGACATAGATAAAAGCAATACAACATTCTCTCTTTAATTTACATTCTCTTGTTATCAGCTTGTTGAGTTTTAATCGTTCTTGCATAACTAGCTTGAGCATATTCAAGCTCAAGGGCTCTGTCCAAACGCTGGTTAGCTTTATATTGTTGTCAATTTCTATCACTTATCTTTACGTTTATCAATTGGTATTAGGTGAGATCATGTATCCTTAAAACTATATTATAAGTTAATTGTTATCCATTTTTTAGGGTAAACACATATACTTGGTCCGAACCAAAGATAACGAGTCCGACGTATGTTCCAAGATGTTTTAGATAGTTAAAACGTGCAATCCTTTACCTTGGCATTTTATCACCGACTTGAATTGAGTTTCCTCTCCTCTTTAGCTTCTAAAAGCTGTGGAAAATCTTCTCTAGACAGACTATGCTTGCTTCTTTTTGCCATTTAACTTAAAGTTTTATCCGTTAATTATCACAAACTAAGTATACTCCTTCCTGTGTAAATTAGGCTTGTTACAGTCCATTTTCCAGGTTATCGATCCGTTCTAATACCGACTGCCAAAATTTCTCTGCAAATCTTTAATCAGTCAGTCTATGATTGCCACTTGCCACACTGTGAATTCAGCCCTTCAGGTAAATACAGTTTTATGCAAACAGTTACAATGAAGAATCTCCTTGTAAAGACTTGAAATCAGGTACAAAAATGGATTGTGTTATTTCATTTATGACATGATAGAGGAAAAAAGAAAATACTTGTGTGGAAGATCACGAATGATAACTGAGAGTGGTCTTTTGGCATCACTTAAAAAATGAAATGCTCACCAGAGCTCTTAGGCGTACTAGTTGAATCGCTCACACAACGAATGGCTAACCAAATAGTTTGGATGAAAAATAAGATTGGGCGCAGGCAACTTTCTGTCTGTTGTTATCGACAGACTCTTCACTTGGTGTAGAGAACATCTTCCCAAGGGTGACGGTACAGAGGCTGCTTCAATCTCTTCTGGTCAAATGTGTGCCTGAGATTTGAAAGGTACATAATCAATCATTTAGGAACATTGCCAAAAGTCAAATCAAAGGCTTGACAGGAGAGCTTCTCTTAGCCCTATAGTCTTTTTAGAATTGAGCTGAATTTAGAATGGTGTTTAAGCATCATGCAACTCACCCTATAAGCCCAATTGAACGAGCCAGCACGAAAAGTCCATTGAGGTAACCAATCTCCACAATTTCATCAATTTCTGGCTTGGTGAACATTCCACTGCCGGCAAGGAGATCCAAAAAGAGGGATCCAATGGCACCATCAACATTGAGGACTAGGTTGTTTGCCTTTGAGAGTGTGTAAGTTTCAACCTGAACAGCATATTCCATGTACTTAACAGAAGGGAAATTTTCCCTAGCATAAAGCTGCAGTAGTTCCACTCTCTTATCTCTGTTGTCACCTCTCTTAATCCTATCACAAAGAAGAAAGATGTGGTACGTCAAATAGATTTAGAGTCACAAGAGCCTAGAAGCATGATAACCCTAGTTCAAAAGATTTTCATGGGCATCGTTTGCTTCTACAACTCGAGGAACAATTCTTTGATGATTCATGAAGCTAACAGGATATGCTACCTGTGGCCAATTCCTGGCACACGAATGCCCTTCTTCTTCATACTTTCCACGAACTCATATGGTGTAAGACCCTGAATATATAATGCTAGTATTACTCTTCTGGATACAAAAAATACCAGCAGGACTGCTTCTAGCCTGATGAGTGGGTCATTTAATGCTCATAAATTATAAGGCTCACCTTGTCATAAGCATCCTTGAAGTACCGAGCAGCATCATCAATAGCACCACCAAATCGCGGACCAATAGTCAGCAATCCTGTTAAAAGCCACATGATTCCAGTTCTGATTTGAAAAATAAACGCATAACTAGAACCGAGCAACCTTAAAATATAACATACCGGAAACAAGGCATGAAACCAGATCTTTCCCAGCCCTGGCAGTTACTATGGAGTTGTGGGCACCAGAGACACAGGGACCATGGTCAGCACACAACATCACGCAAATCTGCGAAGAAATCAATGATGACAAAGCATGTTAAGGTTTAGAAACAGAACGACATCTGTTGGCAGAAACTGATGGTCAATACTTAAGAGTTTTATAACCTATTGAAAGAATATAGAGTTGCAAGCATAAGAAACTTACCTCAATAAAACGTGTACAATAACGTGGTAGGCTACGTTTGAACCACAAGAGGGAAATCACATCACCAACACCAAGTCCCTGCTCCACAATGGATGACATGGGTACACCAGCATAGCATGGCTCTTCACCTGTGAATAGAAGTTGTAGACAGAATTAGCACCATTTCCATCGCACATTCACCCACAAGTAAAAGAAATTAATTATTTGAGAGAAAACAGCTGAATCCAACTGTACCTCTATCGTCAGATATTGTGGAAATAATATGAGTTGGGGCCCGAACTTTCCCACACTTAATTGCTGTGCTAAGATCTTCAGGTATTTGAGGAGGAGAAACTTCCTTTACAGGAGTTGTTTTTCCTGCTTCAACCTACCAAAACAAATACGCGGTGCTGTTAGAAGTAACAACAGAATAGAAGACAAATACAAGTGATCTCTGCTGCACGTCAGGAAACTCACTAGCTTTTCAAATGTATCTTTGATTGCTCCTTCAAAAGCTTCATATGAGGTTGGAACCACAGCTCCGGCATCTCTGAGTGCTTGATTCTTTGCTTGTGCGGACTCCATTTCACCACCACTCTTTGCTCCCTATTTGAAAAAGATCCATGCAAAATTAGACTTCATGTGTAAAACTATCCTGTCCAGCCTTTTCTGTATAAAATCTTTATTATTAAAATACCTCTCGATCTTCGCGAGAAACAACTAGGAACCTATTTTTAGGAAATGTGGCAGTCATGGGAAATAGAGCTCACCGCATGACCAAATTGTACTTCTGACTTGAAGAGCGTAGCACAAGTTCCACTGACCCATGCAACAACAGGCTTGTTAATTTTTCCCTGCTTCAAGGCTTCAACTAAGGAATACTCATCTCGTCCACCAAGTTCCCCAAGAACAACCACCATTTTAACCTAAGTATAGCAAAAACACCATTAAGAAAGTGAACAACCAATAAATGGCAAAGTGGTTTCTATAGAATCAGGAAATACAACAAGACATCAATGCTGTAGTTGTTTATGCATCATTGAGCTTCTAGTTGTATCAACAACAACAACAACAACAACCCAGTATAATCCTACTTAGTGGGGTCTGGGGAGGGTAGTGTGTACGAAGACCTTACCCCTACCCTGGGGTAGAGAGGTTGTCTCCAAATAGACCCTCGGCATCCTTCCCTCCAAGAACTTCCCACCTTGCTCTTGGGGAGACTCGAACTCACAACCTCTGGGTTGGAAGTGGGGGTTGCTTACCATCAGAGCAACCCCTCTTGTCTTCTAGTTGTATCAGTATAGCAGGAAAAAAAAATCAACCTTAAATGATAGATACTAATGGTTAAAATAGGAAGAAAGACACCAAAGTCCGTGTGTGTGTGTGGAAAGTGATATACTTTTGCTACTTAGTTGGAATGTTAGCTTATGAAATATAGCTTCTTTATCGGCACATATAATGAGAATTTAGACAACTACAGACAATCAGGATATCTTAAAGTTAAAGCAACATCACTGAAGGCCTGAGGGTGAACCTGGTGATATTACAAGGAGAATATAGCCTGTACAAATCAATTACCTGTGGAATATTGTTGAAGCGCAAAACATGATCAGACAGGGTAGAGCCAGGGAAAACATCTCCCCCAATTGCAATTCCTGCATAGACCAAAATTCACTCATTATTCTACTTCTCGGTAAAAACAACAAAAACATGCTCCAAATGACGGATTCAGATTTCAGAATGCCCAACCTTCATAAATTCCATCAGTCACACGAGCAATTGTATTGTATAATTCATTAGACATACCACCCTGTACATCAAGAGAAAAGTTATTATTCTTGAAATTGGAAATGCTACTCCAAACTATTCTGCTTCATATATTGGAGTGAGGTTATGGCTTCAAACAAGAAAGTTGGGTTAAATTAATGCTTGAACAGTTTCCAACATTAAAGTTAAGTAAAGATATGTTAAAGTAGTTGAGAATAGACGGAAGTATCTCACAAATATTATTTTATCTTAATCGCACTCTAGGAGATAGCAAATTAGAAAGTAAGTGGGGACAAATTGCTGCAGCTGTTAACCAACTAGAAATTTCTGATATGATATTTAAGAGGCTCTAAAAATCACTCACGGATTTTGAGACAAAGCCTACAGATCCAGGTCTGTAAAGTTTGCACTGAATAATGTTATCAATTGTTCCAGCAGTATCACCAATCTTGAAAGCACCAGCTTGGATCCCTCCAACAGTAGCTGGACCGATAACCACCTGAGAAAGGTAACCATATTACACGCCATATAATTTTAAAATCAATGAAAGAGGGAAAATTAGACAGGAGTAGTTATTAACTCCCCCCCCCCCCCCCCTCCCCGAAGAAACAATGTTGACAAGTGCGACAGGTAATGACTAAATGCTCCAAGTGATGATCCGTTGAAGCTCATTTTAACTTTTTAGACAAAAAAGTTCTTCAGAAAAGATGAAAATTACGGACAGGGGGAGTTCATTGACTCCAGGACATGCAACAATGGAATGTGAAAAAAGTAATGGATAAATACTCAACTTTATTATCCTATACTTGATTATACATCATCAAAAGGTACAACCCAGTATAATACCATTTAGTGGTGTCTGGGGAGGGTAGTGTGTACGCAGCCTTACCCCTACCCTAGGGTAGAGAGGCTGTTTCCAAATAGACCCCCAGCATCCTTCCCTCCAAGAACTTCCCACCTTTTGCTCTTGGGGAGACTCGAACTCACAACCTCTCGGTTGGAAGTGGGGGTTGGTTACTATAACTCCCACCCTAACAAAATAATAATGTACCCAAATGCTGAAAACTGATTGATATGGCATAGTATTACCTTATTGTTTGCCTTTGCATAAGCAATCAGCTGCTTAGCATCTGACTCAGGAACACCTTCAGCTATAATAGCCGCAACTTTGATGGTCGGCTGTTTAAGAGCAGACATGGAGGAAGCAGCAGCACTGCAAATCAATTCAAACAGTAAATATCAGAGAAACAAGAGCACATCTTTTGCAGCGTCAGTTTTTTCTTCGAGAAAAACACAATTTAACAGTGGTTAGTACCAACCTTCTGAAAGACGCAAAGTTTATGAAAACATCAGCCGTGGGATGTGCAGCACAGGCAGCTTCAATGCTGAAGAATGAGTAAAATTTAGAATAAAAATCAGCGAATGCGATAAGACACCACACTCACCAAATAGAAACCAGTAGTACAAAGGAATCTAAAGACAACATAGTTCAAAAATATGTCTGCCAGAAATATGATATAATTGGCGTATTTTGCGCATCATTTTAAGTGACTAATTTATGAACCGAAAAGTTAAATAGTTAGCACATGACACCATCAGATATCAGGGAAACTGAGTTGCTAAAATTGGAAGCATCGAGCTAAATGTATTTAAGCCACACCAAAGCTAAATAGCATACTGGAAGGGAGAAACAAGAACATAGACCACATTGTGACAGACTGCCAGAGGAGAACTTTCAGAGATCCAAATGAAAAAGTGCAAAATAAAATGCGAATATAACCAATGATTGAGAAAAAAAAGAGAAGGACGCACGTTGAATGTACTGGGATTGCAATTTCTTCCTGACCAAAGAAGAGTTTCTGGAATCCCTCAGAACCAGGATTAATAATTCCAGCAACAGATGCCGTTTCCCTCCCTGAAAATTTAAAAGTAAGAATTTAACATGAATCAACACATCGAAAAATCACAACAATATTGGGCGCACATTTGCTGGCAAATCAAATGAGAAATAGATAGTACGAACCACAAAGGAAATCAAAGTCAAGCATTCGCTGGATAGGAAGCTGCTTGTAGTTGTAGAACAAAGCTTGTGTAGTCTTGGAGAAAAGTTGTCCCGTGGCCATTTTGCGGAGTCAATTGAGGTCTCTGCTAAGTTACCACATCAGTAACAACATCAACCATCCATGAACAGATAATTTCTTGCATATGACACACAACCTTTAATTTTGAGACAAAAGGCCAAAACAATACATTAATAGATAACTATTGAGCTCAGTGAAGCATTTCATCATACAGTCATTCGCGTGGCAAATGTATATCCAAGTAGTGACAGGTAAAATGGTATATGAAATATATTACTCAAACAGCCCCCATCCCTTACCCACCCGAAATCAAAATTCCTAAACAGAAAAAGATCACAAGGAGCAAAAATACAAATAACGAAGCTGACTCTTTAGTCTGAACAAGTTTCTGTAAATCTTGCCTTCCAAAAGAGAACAAATCAAACTGAAGCTAAATCTTCCTGAAATGAATCAAACAGAGAACTACACTAATAGGTGCAGAATTTCAGCAAATGAAACTGGTTAAATAAAGAATACTGATCAACTATACCTCCAAAATAAGTTGTGGGAATCCAAATCACAATCCCAGTATAAAGAGGTCAGATCTTTAATAATAAACGAAATCAAAAGAGCACACCTGTTCTCCTCTCAAGAAAAGAGTAATAACAAATGGCCGTTAAAAGCAGATCCAATTATTTAAAAGCGTCAGTACACAACAAATTAGAGCATATATATAGACAACCTCGGGAACATCGAAAAAGAAGCGAAAAGAAACAGCAAGATTCAACAATTGAAGCGTGTTTCACGCTAAAAACAAAACATATATATATGACACAAACCCGAATAAAAATTTAACAGTAGCAATTAGCAAAACACACAGATCCGAAACACCAAAAAATAAATATAAGGAAAGAAAAACAAAGCATCATTGGATCAAAATGCACCTAGTATTTGTTGTGTATATAAATGGAGATCAATGAAGAAAAGGGAAGTCCCCTCGTAAACTCAGACAAGAGGTGAGTGAATTATGGTTAGCTGGTAGGAGAATGTTGGGGAGAGAGTTAGATGAATCTTAACTATATATATAGTACGTGTATTTAAGGCATAAGGAGGGAATTGACGGGCTGCAACATAGACATTATAATACTAGTGCTAGCTAATAACCAAGAAAGACAGCGAAAGAGGAGAAACTATAACGTGGCATCAGGTAGTTATTTCACGAATTATTCAATTTTCTTTATTTTTGAGGGAAAAAAACAGTGAAGGTGCCGTTGTTGAAAGTTTACCAAAGTCTTCCTGTGTAAAGAAAATGTGTTAGATCATGTGGTGAGAATAAAAAACTTATAAAAAAATATGTTTGGAGTACCTAATTTTTTATCGGATGCCTTCCAAGGGACAAGAAAATGTAGTATGAAGTTAGCTTCAATGGTGTTGATTGTTCAAAATTCAAGATATATACGGTACTTGACTAAATTATTCTTTATCTCTTCTTAAAATATATAATAATTGCTAATTTTATTGAAAATTAGTCTCAAAATACGCGCTTTGCGCGTGTATCCCGTCTTAATGAGTAAATTTTCTTTGAAAAATATATAAATATTATATTAATGATTATGTTCTAATTATAAATTAAAAAGTCTAAACTCTTGAAATTAATATATAGCATTATAGCTAATTCAATCTATTTCTTCAGCAATATTGTTGATGAAAATTTGCATCTAAAGGTCGTAAAAAGAAATTATTATGTAAAAGTTAAATGTAAATTATTTCAAATGCCAAAACAAATAGTAGTTACGTACCACAAAGAAAGCATCATTGGTCCTAACTCGTGTTTTCTACATCGTTATTTGTAAACGAAACAGAAGTACACATAAGAAAAATAAATTTTTAATAGTCTAGATATTAGAAAAATAATTAAATAATTATTCCTACATACTAGAAAAATATTTAAATTACTATTTTATCCAATGCGAACTCTATTTTTAAAGAGTAAAAGGGGAAGAACAAAAACTACTAAGTAATACAACTTGAAATTTGAAGTAATTATTATCTGTATGAATTCTAAAGAGAAAGCAATCGTAGAGGTGGGAACCGAAGAGAATTCTTCTAATTCATCAGTTCTTGTAGTTTTGAACAAACTGTCTAAGAGTGTGTTTCTAAACTTGGTATTTTTGTAATTATGTGTGTGTGTTTTCTTTGGAATAAATTGAAATCAAATAATCATATCGACTATTCCTAACTTAAATAGAAAAATAATTTCTAAACCCAACTAAAAAATATAAAGAATGCAGATAAAACACTAATTACAATTTTACTCAGACTCCTAAAGATACTTGAACGTCTAATGTTCCACTGAAACTTTAAGCCACATTGACATTAGTATTAAAGTTCTTTCAGATATCCACTTGTCTAGTTTAATAATTTGGATTAATTTATTGAAAAAATAATAATTTGGTAAAAAAGTTGATCAACATCTTAATGTGTTTTTACCATAATAAGTTTAAAGTCAAAACATTAACTAAAGCACTGCAGAAAATTTTAAGAGTAAATTCACATAAAGATAAAAATTAAACAATAATGCCATAACCATAATTAGCTATATACAAATGAATATGTTTACACAAACAAACTGAGAAGAACTCACATGATCAAAGGTGTTCAGGCCAACATGAATGATAATATTTGTATCAAAGGACTATTAAACAAGAGTGAACAGATTATAAGCATTATCGATCCACATACATTATCAATTTCTACCTGCAATTTATATATTTTCAGCATAAAAAATCAGATGCATATGAGTACATGCAAAATACTGATTTTCAAGAAAGTAAGCATAACGAAAAAATTACATAAGCATCAATTGTAGGAATAATCTAATATAACAACAAAAGAAAGCACCAAATTCTGTCAAGTTTTATTAGTATTTAGACATTATCAGAGAACTCACTTGCTCGACATAGATATATAGTAAGATTTTACCCTAAAAACTTTATGACAGATTAATAGATCGTTGATCTCAAGTTACAAGTCAATTTATACAGATACATGTACGATTTTTACTAATTACTCTTTCTAGAATTTTTTTTTTGTTTAATTAGTTTTCTAAACATTTATTTTTGGTCCGCAAGCAAAAAAAAACAAATAGCACCAAATACCCAAAAACGATAATATGAAACGTAGAGTGGTGATGGAAGGCTTGTTATTCAACAGTATAACATGACTTATATACTCGTGTCAATTAAGGTGTATGTAGATTTATTCAAATTTTTAATGAAGTTGATTGGAAAAATACGGACTTCTCTACAGAGAATTAAAATTTCGATATGCTAGTGGGTTGCCCGGAATCCGAACCCGGATCTGGTCGGAATATATATATATATAACATAATTAATTACTGTATCGGGTCATTAGTGCAAATATCTGGAACGTGGGTGAATAAGAGAAGAAGAAAACACATTGTGTTTGAATGTAACATGATTTGAATTGATTTGGACGTTCCTTGTGTTTTTTCTTTTAGCACACAAAATCCAAGAAAGCTATGTATGACTATATATATATATATATATATATATATATATATATATATATATATATATATATATATATATATATATATGAAATTCTTTAAATTGAATCTATTTTTAATTTATTTTAGTCTTTAGATTTTAAGTTGATACGACAATTAGCAAATGGGTCAACTTTCTAATATTTGGTAAGAGAGAATTTAAGTCAAATCGTGTTTTCATATTTAGCTTAATATTATTGCTTAAATCTTTGGTGTTAGAAGTAGTGATTATAAAAGGAAAGAATTTATATAACTAAAATCTTTCTAAATTAAAACTCTTAAATATAGAAGTTTGTATATAGTTTGAATAAGGAAAGATTTAATATATATAAACTTTAATTTTCGAAATTTTAAATATTAGGAAAATAATAAATGATTATTCTTAAATATTAGGAAAGTTATTAAATAAATATTTCTAAATATTAGGATAGTAATTAAAAGACTATTTTGTTTAGTCTGAACTCTAATTTTAAAAGATAAAAAAAGACGAATAATATTTCGCTAAAAACGTCCATGCTTTTAATATAAATATATATGGTACAGACATTGGATCATGGAATGTGCGGGTTCGACTACTGCAACAACTCCTTTGGAAAGGGAACTAATGGCTTTACTACATGATTTTGCTAATGTTGTTGGGTTTTAAGCTTGTTAGAAAATACAATGAGTGGGAAATTGAGGGGAAACTTTTTAATTTTTTTCGATAAAGGGATATCATTCCATATCGGAAGTAGAAGAAAAAATTTGAGGGTATATATACAATTCACTTCTTGTAGCTTAAAGAGTTGAGAAGAAGGTAAGCTATGCGCCGTCGTTGTCATCGCTCGCTCGACTTCGGCTTCGATCAAGTGACTTGATTGATTAATTTTCTGGACTAAATTTAATTGTTTAAGCCTTTAAGGTGATTGTCGTTACTGTATTCATGAATACATGGCGTGAATACATGTGAATAAATGTGTGTAAAACGGGACTGCCCTGATTTTAGACGCTTTTACTGCTGTATTCATGAATACATCAGGGCGAATACATGTGAATACATGCGCGTACAACTGTTCTTCCTAGATTTTAGGCGCTTTCTGTTGTTGTATTAATTAAAATATATGGCGCGAATACATGTAAATACATACGCGTACAGTTGGACTACCCTAATTTTTAGGTGATTTTTGCTACTGTATTCAAGAATACAATAGTGCGAATACACTATCGTAATAAATAAATAGTAGGCATAGAAAATAATTATATATATAATAGCTATAAAAAATTAATACCCACTAAACAATAGTGATTTCCGAAAATTACTTTTTTATCTACTGCCTTGAATTTTGAAATTCTTCTCCTTTACTAAATAAAGTTAAGACTTTTTTTCTTTCTTCTTCTTTTTGTTTACAACAATAATAACAACTACCCAGTATAGTTCCACAGGACGGGGTCTAGGGAGGGTAATATATACGTAGACCTTATCCCCACCCGAAAGGATGGAGAGGCTGTTTCCAATCGACCCTCAGCTTAGAAAAAGAAAAGAAAAGACAGAAACAAAAACAAAAACAAAAACAAAAAAGCATTAGTAACTCCAGCAGAAATCACAATACATAATTATGTAAACATAAACCATAAGTAACATGACATGCAAAAGGAAAAGGTAACAGAAGTAAAAGGGCATCCATAAATATTAATTTAGCCGCATTCAGTAGATAAAATGGAATGCATTAACAATGACCACTACCTAAAAGCATCTATCCTGCAACCCTGATACTAGACCTCAAGGTTCTCCTATCAAGGTCCATGTCCTCGGAAATCCGCGTACTAGCCATGTCATACCTAATCACCTCTTCTCAATACTTCTTAGGCCTCCCTCTGCCTCGACTCGCGCCAACCACCTCCAAACGCTCACAACTCCTCACCAGGGCATCTGGGCTTCTCCTCCGCAAATGCCCTAACCATCTGAGCCTCACCTCCCGCAACTTCTCATTCACTGGGGCCACACCCACCTTTCCTGAATAACTTCATTCATAATCTTATCTAACTTGGTGAGCCCGCACATCCACTTGAGCATTCTCATCTCCGCAACCTTCATTCTCCGAACATGAGATTTCTTCACCGGCCAACACTCCGCCCCATACAACATGGCAGGTCTAACCACAGCTCTATAAAGCTTCCCCTTGAGTTTCTGTGGCACTTTCTTGTCACAGAACACTCCTGATGCAAGCCTCCATTTCGACCACCCTGCCCCTATACGATGAGTGACACCCCCCTTGATCTCTCCATCCCCTAGATCATCGACTCCAGATATTTGAAATTGTCTCTCTTGACGATGGCCTGAGATCCTAGTCTCACGACCCTTCCTACTTCTTCTTCGCTCGAGTATGCGATAAACTTACACTCTAGATATCCTGTCTTAGACGTTTGAAACCCTTAGACTCGAGAGTATGTCTCCAAACCTCTAAGCTCTCATTGACACCGGCCCTCATCTCGTCTATCAAGATTATGTCATTAGCAAATAACATACACCATGGCACATCCCCTTGAATATGACGAGTCAGAGCATCCATTACCAAAGCAAAAAGGAGAGGGCTAAGCGCAAATCCTTGATGGAACCCCATAACCACTGGGAAATGATCTGAGTCGCCACCCACCGTCCTAACCCTAGTCTTAGCTCTATTGTACATGTCCTTGATCACTCTGATGTAGGCTTCCGACACACTCTTCGCCTCAAGGCACCTCCATAGCACCTCCCTTGGGACCTTGTCGTACGCCTTCTCCAAGTTGATGAACACCATATGTAGATCCTTATTCTTATCCCTGAACTATTCCACCAATCTTCTGACAAGGTGGATAGCTTCAATAGTAGAACGGCTCGACATGAAGCCGAACTAGTTCACGGAGATAGACAACATCTCCCTCACCCTCACCTCCACTACCCGCTCCTAGACTTTCATGGTGTGGCTTAGTAATTTGATACCCCTATAGTTGTCACAACACTGGATATCCCCTTTGTTCTTATACATGGGCACCACTGTGCTCCACCTCCACTCCTCCGGCATTCTCTTAGTCCTGAAGATCACATTGAACAGCCTGGGCAGCCACTCCACTTCTGCCCTACCTATGCTTTTCCAGAACTCTACCAGGATTTCGTCTAACCCGGACGCACGACCCCTACTTATCCTACGGAAAGCCTCCACTGCCTTCCCCACCCTGATGCGCCTATAGTACCCAAGGTCTCTATGACACTCTCCCCTTCCTCGTTAAGCAGATCATGAAAGTATGTCTGCCACCTCTTCTTGATTTGGTACTCCCCCATCAAGACTCTATCATCCTCATCCTTGATACACCTCACTTGATCTAGGTCACGTGCCTTCCTCTCCCTCACTTTAACCAACCTGAATAACTTCTTGTCCCCGCTTTTCTCCCCCAATTCCTCGTACATGCGACCAAACGCTGCATTTTTAGCTTCCGAGACCGCCATCTTCGCGTCCTTCCTCGCCACCTTGTAACTCTCCCTATTCGCTCACATTTCCTCCTCGCTTGTTCTCCCTGCCAACTTAGCGAACGCCGCTTTCTTTGCCTCCACTTTTTCTTGAACAATACCGTTCCACCACCAGTCACCTAGATGTCTGCCTGAATAGCCCTTGGCTATCCCAAGCACATCCCGCGCTACCTCCCTAACCAGATTTGCCGTCTCTGACCACATTGCGTCCGCTTCGCTAGAACTCCTCCAAACTCCACCATCAGCTAACCTCCTCTCCAGCTCCTGGGCTTTCTCCTTAGATAGAGCTCCCTATCTAATCCGCCGCCAGCTCCGGGCACCCTTCCTCTTCCTCTTCACCCAGAGACCGACGTCCACTACTAGGAGTCAATGGAGAGTCGAAAGGGACTCTCCCGGAATAACCTTACAGTCCTTGCATAATCCTCGATCGCTCCTTCTAAGGAGGAGATAGTCAATCTGAGTCATTGCCGCCGAACTCTTGAAGGTAACCAAATGCTCCTCTCTCTTCTGAAATGCCGAGTTCGCAATCAAAAGCTCAAAAGCCATAGCGAAATCAAGCAGCGAAGTGCCTCCTCCGTTCCTAACCCCAAAGCCATAGCCACCATGCACCTCACTATAACCACCAGCATCAGCCACAATATGACCATTAAAATCACCTCCAATAACTAACTTCTCGGATTGGGGAATACTACTCACCAACTCGTCCAAGCCTTCCCAAAAGCGCCTCTGAACCTCCTCATCTAATCCTGCTTGTGGAGCGTAAGCACTGATGACATTGAGGACGCAACCACCAATAACCAACTTAATAGACATCAACCTATCATCCGCTCGCCTAACCTCAATCACTGACTACCTAAGGTCCCTATCCACCATGATACCCACTCTATTCTTACCCCTCTTTACCCCAAAGTACCACAGCTTGAACCCGTCCGCATTCTACGCCTTCGACCATTTCCACCTAGTCTCCTGCAAACACTCTATGCTGACCCTCCTCTTCTGAAGAATCTTAGCCAACTCAATGAACTTATCTGTCAGAGTGCCTATGTTCCACGACCCAATCCTCAATCTATTGACTTCCATTATCCCCTGCTCACCCTTGGCTTCCGTTATCCCCTTCCGTTTCTTTTTGTTTGAGAGAGAAAAAAGGAACGGCTAAACTAAGGAAGACGGTGCAAGAGTTGTGAGGGGGTGGCTGCGTGGGATTAGGTACATTGGAAGGTTTGCTTGACTGATCTTGACAAAAATGACGGGCCACCTATTTTTTATTTTTTATTTCTTATTTCTTTGAGTGTTCTTTTTTGACCGCTGAATTTTCACTCGTATTCTTATCATCCTATCACTTTTAAATATTTAATAGATAAAGATAATAAGTGAATTATTATTTGTATTTGTAGAAGGCATCTTAGGTATGGCCTAATGATTAATAAAATAGCCATATTAAATTGATTCTTTTAGGCCCCAATTGTTAAAAGAAAAATTATACTATACTTTGCCCAACTTATTCAAAATCCAAAATAACGAGAGTAAATTTAAATAACAGTAGTTCAAAATGCCTGAAAACGAAAATGAATGAACTAGCAATTTGGTTAGTGTTATAAAACAATAAAAGAACAAGAGCAATATTGCAGAGAAAGAGAGAAAATTCTTATTGAATTTTGGGGTGGTTTACAATGGGGTAAGACCCCTCTATTTATAGGAGGAAAAATAACTCAGCCTCAAAGTAAAACTCTCTACAAGATAGACATTCACTCTAATTAGAATTCTATTCTTAACACTCCCCCTTGAATGTCTACTCAATAAGTAATGTGCCTCATTAAAACCCATAATTAAAATAAAATCCAATGGGAAAAAAATTTCTAGAAAAGGAAAAAGAGTACACATATTTAGTAATGCGCCTATTGGTTGCCTCGTTAAAAACCTTGCAAGGAAAACCCAGTGGGACAAAACCTTGTAAGGGAAAAAGAGTGCAATGCGCATTAACTCCCCCTGAAAAGAGCATCCATTCACATCCTTGAGCCTTCGCATTCCAATCTTGTGTACCAACTTCTTGAAGGTTGACGTTGGTAGAGATTTTGTGAACAAATCAGCCATATTATCACTTGAACGAATCTGTTGCACATTGATATCACCATTCTTTTGAAGATCATGTGTGAAAAATAACTTTGGTGAAATATGCTTTGTTCTGTCTCCTTTTATGAATCCTCCCTTCAATTGGGCTATGCATGCTGCATTGTCTTCGTACAAAAACGTGGGTAGTTTGTCACATTTCAAACCACATTTGTCTTGAATATGATGTATTATAGACCTCAACCACACACACTCTCGACTTGCTTCATGAATAGCGATTATCTCAGCATGATTAGATGAAGTAGCCACAATTGATTGCTTAGTCGATCGCCAAGATATGGCAGTGCATCCACAGATAAACACATAACCTGTTTGAGATCAAGCCTTGTGTGGGTCAGATAAATATCCAGCATCAGCATAACCAACAAGATCAGGACTCCAATTATTGCTATAAAATAAGCCCATATCGGTAGTCCCTTTTAGATACCGCAATATATGTTTGATTCTATTCCAATGTCTCCTTGTGGGAGCAGAGCTATATCTTGCTAAGACATTAACTGAAAAAGCTATGTCAGGCCTTGTAGTATTTGCAAGATACATTAGTGCGCCAATTGCACTAAGATATGGTACTTCAGGACCAAGTAGCTCTTCATTCTTTTCTTGCGGTCGGAATGGATCCTTATTCACATCAAGTGATCGAACAACCATCGGAGTACTTAAAGGATATGCTCCATCCATGTAAAACCGTTTCAATACCTTTTCTATATAGGCAGATTGATGAACAAAAATTCTGTTTGCCAAATATTCAATTTGCAAACCAAGACATAATTTTGTCTTTCCGAGATCTTTCATCTCGAATTCCTTCTTTAAATAATCAATTGCCTTTTGGAGTTCTATGGGAGTTCCAATAAGGTTTATGTCATCGACATATACGGCAAGTACAACAAATTCCGATGTTGTTTTCTCTATAAAAACACATGGGCAAATGGCATCATTTATATAGCCTTCCTTTAATAAATACTCACTAAGACGATTATACCACATTCGTCCTGATTGCCTTAGGCCATACAAAGATCTTTGCAATTTGATTGAAAACATTTCCCGGGACCTTGAATTATGAGTGTTTGGCATTTTGAATCCATCGGGAATTTTCATGTATATCTCATTATGAAGTGAGCCATAAAGATAGGCAGTAACCACATCCATTAAATGCATGTCAAGCTTTTCAAGGACAGCAAAACTAATGAGATAACGGAAAGTTATAGCATCCATTACGGGTGAATATGTCTCTTCATAATCGACACCAGGCCTTTGAGAAAATCCTTGTGCAACAAGGCGTGCCTTATATCTTTGTACCTTGTTTTTCTCATTTCTTTTGCGTACAAAGACCCATCTATAGCCAACAGGCTTAACACCATTAGGTGTTTCAACTATAGGCCCAAAAACTTCACGTTTTGCAAGTGAATTCAATTCTGATTGGATTGCTTCTTGCCATTTTGGCCAATCAAGTCTTTGTCGACATTCTCCAATAGATTGAGGTTCAAAATCCTCACTTTCTTGCATAATGCTAGATGCAACATTATATGCAAAGACATAATCCACCACTATATCCACTCGATTAAAATTTGTCTCAATATCGATTGGATTTATTGATAGTTCCTTATTTTCCTGAGTCTCGGGCTCAATGGATTCTTCATGAATCTCAGAATTTATTAAATCGTGAATTTCCTCATGAGATTCTTTCGTAGTGTCATTTTGATCATTTGCTTTCTTTTTCTAGGATTTCGATCTTTGGAACCTAATGGCCTGCCACGTTTTAGGCGTGCTTTCGACTCATTAGATATGACACTAGAAGATTATCCAATAGGGACATCAATACAGATTTGAACATTCTCTGCGGGGATGTGAGATTTTGTTATCCTTTTCAAGTCCGTGAATGCGTCAGGCATTTGATTTGCTATTCTTTCCAAATGGATAATATTTTGCACCTCTTTTTCACAAATAGAGGTATGTGGATCAAGATGAGATAATGATGGGTTTTTCCATAAAATTTCCCGTTTGGTTTCACCAACTTCTCCCCCTAATTTTGGAAAAAGTGTCTCATCGAATCGACAGTCTACAAATCGTGCAGTGAACAAATCCCCTGTCAATATTTCGAGGTAGCGAATAATGGAGGGCGATTCAAACCCAACATATATTCCTAACCTTCTTTGCGGACCCATTTTGGTGCGGTATGGTGGTGCTACAGGCACATATACTGCGCATCCAAAAATTCTTAAATGGGATATATTAGGTTCATGACCCAAAACTAATTGCAACGGGGAATATTTGTGATAATTCGTCGGTCTGAGACGAACTAGCATTGCTGCATGCAAAATGGCGTGACCCCAAACCGAAGTGGGCAGCCTCGTTTTCATGAGTAATGGTCTTGCAATCAACTGCAGACGTTTAATTAAAGATTCTGCAAGACCATTTTGAGTGTGAACATGAACTACAGGATGTTCCACTTTTATCCCAATTGATAAGCAATAATCATTAAATGCTTGGGATGAAAACTCAGCAGCATTATCTAGTCTAATAGACTTAATTGGATTATCAGGAAATTGTGCTCGTAATCGGATTATTTGTGCCATTAATTTTGAAAACGCAAGGTTGCGTGATGACAATTGGCACACATGAGACCATCTAGAGGATGCGTCTATTAAGACCATAAAATATCTAAAGGACCCACTAGGTGGGTGAATAGGTCCACAAATATCCCCTTGTATACGTTCCAAAAATGTAGGTTACTCAGTTCCAACCTTTGTTGGTGATGGTCTAATAATTAACTTGCCTTGATAACAAGAAGTGCAAGAAAATTCATTATTTAAAAGAATCTTTAAATTCTTTAATGGATGCCCATATGAGTTTTCTATGATCCGTCTCATCATAATTGATCCAGGATGTCCCAATCGATCATGCCAAAGTACAAAAGTATTGGAATCAGTAACCTTTTGGTTTACTGTGGAATGTGCCTCAATTGCACTAATTTTTGTCTCATACAGGCCACAAGATAAAGATGGGAACTTCTCAATAAGCCTCTTTTGGCCAGAGACATTCTTTGTAATGATGAGGTATTCAAGATTATTCTCATCTATTGTCTCAATATGATATCCATTTTGACGGATATCTTCAAAACTCAACAAGTTCCTCTTGGACTTGGAAGAGAACATTGCTTTCTCTATGAAAAATATTGTTCCTTTAGGCAGAGTTATAGTTGCTCTTCCGGAGCCTTCAATCAATTTACTACTACCAGAAATTGTAGTAACATCTGCCTTACACATACTTAAATGAGAGAAATATTTCTTCTCTTTGAATATCGTATGTGTGGTACATGAATCAATTAAACAAATATTTTTACAATTGGACGTTGATCCAAGTTTGCTTTGTGAGATATCTATATTTTCTTCCCATGGTTTGACATACAAAAGAAATATACGAAAAATATTAGTATTTCTTATCATAGTTATTCTCCTTTTAATACTCTTGTATCAGTTGCTTAATAATTAAACAATAATTCAAAATCTGCTGAGGTTAGTTGATTAACCAAATAGATAATCGACTAACCTGTTTCAACATTTAAAAAATTAGTCGATGAACAGGCAACGGACATAAGGTTAATCGATTAACTAAAGTGATAATTGATTAATTTAGGTAACGGTCATTAGGTTAGTCGATTAACTAAATCGGATAGTCGATTAACATGCCTTGCGGAAAAGGTCCAGTTTAATAGAATATATTGGTTAATCGATTATCTGTTATGTTAATCGATTAACTTACTGAAAAATCATTACAAATAAAGCATAAGATGAATGTGTAATCTAAAGTTATATAAAATTTGAAGCATATCACAATAATAGATAGCTTATGTAAACTATGATAATTGTTTATTAATTAACTACTACGAATAAGTAAAAATAAAAATATCAAACTGCTCAATCTTCTTTAACCATGGATCCATCACCGATCAAGTGATCTATTTTTCCCTCAGGGTGCTCAAAGAAGTCTGCCACATCCAAGTGGGTGATGTCAAAATTATTGTCAGAGACAAAATTGATTTCAGGGCCTTTACTCTTTAGAGATGCTTGATAAAGCTCAACCAAATGTCTTGGTACACGGCAAATTTTTGCCCAGTGCCCTTTTCCACCGCAACGATAACATATAGTTTCTGAACTATTTGCTTTTGGATTCTCATAATTCCATTTCCGCTTTTGGTGGTTATCTCTCTTTGGGGGGTGACTAACACCAGGAAAATTTCTTCCTTGTCCACGTCCACGGCCATGACCCCGACCACGACCACGACCATGATTAAAGCCATAGCCTTTTCCACGCTTAGCATAATGGGAATACACCTTATCCACTTCAGGCAATAGTGTAGACCCAGTGGGCCGATTTTCGTAATTTCTCATGAGCAGGTCATTGTTTCGCTCAGCCACAAGGAGAAGAGAAATCAGCTCAGAGTACTTTTTGAAACCTTTCTCTCTGTACTGTTGTTGCAGAACCATATTGGAGGCATGAAACGTTGTAAACGTTTTTTCAAGCATATCATAATCAGTTATAGTATCTCCACAGAGTTTCAATTTAGAAGTAATTCTAAACATTGCAGAATTATATTCAGAAACAGACTTAAAGTCTTGGAGCCCCAGATGAGCCCAATCATATCGTGCTTGTGGCAGAGTGACCAACTTTAAGTTGTCATATCTCTCCTTTAAGCCATTCCACAAGATAAGTGGATCTTTGACTGTGATATATTCAATTTTCAAACCTTCATCAAGGTGATGGCGCAAGAAAATCAAGACCTTAGCACAGTCTTGGGTGGATGCATTATTTCTGTCTTTAATGGCGTCTCCAAGACCCATTGCATCCAAATGGATTTCGGCATCCAACACCCATGTCATGTAGTTCTTGCCCGAAATTTCAAGGGCAACGAACTTTCTTTTCATAATGTCAGACATAATTAAAACAAAATTAGGAGGAGAAAAAATACCTTAATTTTCTCAAAGAGATTCTTGAGATAGTAGAGCTTCGTGCTGATAACGTGTTATAAAACAATAAAAGAACAAGAGCAATATTGCAGAGAAAGTGAGAGAAAATTCTTATTGAATTTTGGGGTGGTTTACAATGGAGTAAGACCCCTCTATTTATAGGAGGAAAAATAACTCAGCCTCAAAGTAAAACTCTCTACAAGATAGACATTCACTCTAATTAGAATTCTATTCTTAACAGTTAGATATTAATTTGTTATTAATAGATAGTGCCATGTGATAATTCTTCGAATATGTAAATTAACTTCTGCAACAGTCTCTTGATATCGGAAAATATGTCTTCGAAAAATAAAAATTCCTAAGAAAGTTATTAACAACTATCTTCCTATAAATTGTTTATCGCTAAAAGTGTTGGTGCTTTGCAGTACATTACTAAAAACCGACCAACTTTGATCGTTGACTATAAAAAAAACTTAATTTTTTTTTTACGAAATCGATCAATTTTGGTCGGTTTTCTTTGGCGCAAAAAATGTGGGAAACTATTTTTCATTCCCGCAAAATTTAATTTTTAAGAAACCGACCAACTTTGATCTGTTTTGTAATTAAAATAAATAAAAATTAATATTAAAAGAATCGACCAATTTTGATAGGTAAATTCAGCCGGACATTTTAAAAAACCGACCAACTTTGATCCGTAATTTTATTTTTTAATAAACCACCAACTTTGGCCGACTATTTTCACGCGAAAATATAATTAAAGAGTATAAATAAAAGATAAGGCAATCTTAAAATAAAATGCACTAATGGTTTAGTGGTAGAATAGTATCTTGCCATAGTACTCACTCCGGTTCGATTCCTAGATGGTGAATCTTTTGATTACATAATTAAAATATCGATCAACTTTCGTCGGAAAATACCAACCAACTTTGGTCTTTTTTTTCAGTTTTTTAATTTAATTGTCCGACCAATGTTGGTCGGTAATTTTCGACCAACTTTGATCGATATATTAAAACACATACCATCCAATCATATTTGGTCGCATTTTGATTGGTAATTGGCCATAACCGATCATAGTTGGTCGGTTTTTTTGGTCGGTATTTACCGAATTTCTAGAAGTAGTAACTTAAGGAGAGCTCAAACAAGATATGTTGGCTAAACTTTCTCTCTCGGAATTGAATCCCATAATATTTTCGTAAGTTTAAGTTTAATCAGCCGAAAATTCCTAATTTCTACATTACGAGTTATCCCCTATAAAATTATAAACTTGATTATTTCAAATGGGCCTTATATCGAAAGCTAGATGTTCAAAGTATTATTTGCTTATTAAAATGGTATGGCTTTGAGTCGTATTTTAAATGAAAACTAGTATACCAATTGGGTGGGGAAAATGCAATGTGCATAATACTACTAGTTGCTCCTATGTGTACCAAATATCTTAATTGAGTACGTCTTATTTTTGATAATCTATAAAGATGTTTAAAAATAAAATGAGAAAATGTGAAACTCAGCCTCGACTCAACTGTTTTAAAATGATTTTAAAAGTAGAATTTTCCTAAAAGCTCTTATACTCAATTCATACTGCTTTACCTTATATACACATCCAATATGCCCGAGTTCTTACATACTCCAGTATTGAAATTGCACATTATCGTGATTGGGAAAGAGTAACTCAAAAATAACTAGTGTAGTGTTTGTTTATGGCTTTGATGTGTTTTCTCTGTTGCTGGTTGGTATGCCCCAATCTTTGGGAATAAACCTTTTGTGTTTAAAGTTTCCATTGTTAATGAACTTGAGATATATGATTTCTGAAATACGTTATATGTTGGCAATTGGTGATGATCCTTAAAATTAAAAGAAGTGAATATAGAATATAAGATACGCCCATCGGGCCATGAATAAAAAAAATCTTGTGAAAGGCCCAAAGAGCTAAGGACATATTGTTAATGTGGATCGTTGAAAAGACTAATAAATATTTGTACAATGTAAAAGATTCTGAGATAAATACATTTTTATATATTTGTTACCCTGATATGCAAATCAAATTTTAAAATTGTAATTATTTCCCCTTATCTGGGATGAAATTGGAATATTGGTAAAATTGTAATTATATTCCTAAATTGGGATGAACCTAGTAATAACTGTGAATTGGAAAAGTCAACTCATATGGTATATGTGGGAAGGCATCCAAACTGATCAGATGAAGATCAGACTCCATGTTGCAGATATGGTGGTACTACTCTTGTAACAATTTTCTTTCGCATCATCATGCCAAACCACATTGTCCGTAGGGAAATGGCCTAGCCGATGATCGACTACGTGGTGGAATAACAATGCTAATGATCTCCCAACCAAAACTCTCTCTCTCTTTATATATATATATATATATATATATATATATAGACACACACACACACACACACAATATTTTCATACTTTGAGAGTCGTTATGTTTCAATTGGTTATTTGGATATTGTTGATTGTGACTTGCTGGACTTTTTTTTTCAAGAGGAATTTTAGCCATACATACTAGTACTATTAGACGGCACTAACATCCCTTTTGCCTGGGACGCTGTATTTTTAATTGATACAGGTAGTCCTACAGCGAGCGATATCGATTAGTGATAGCAGTATTCTTATCTCAGCAGACTTGGTGAGCCTCACTTTATCATAGGGTCATAACATGTATATTTTGTTCATTTTTTTATCATATTTTGAGGTATAGCTGGAGCCTTGCTGCCAGCATTCCCTTATCATTATTAGGTTGTACTTAGACTCTCCGTATACAGTTTGTGGATGGTGTTTGATAACGGGAATGAAACTAGAAATGTTGGTATTTGGAAAAATATATTTTTCATTAAATCTATAAACGTATAATATTTTGTTAATATGAATGAAGTTGTTAATGGAAATGAAAAGGAAGTCGTAATGAAATATTTTCAGAATTTAATTAATGGAGTTCATCTCCTCTTTATTTATGAACTAGTTTGGGTAGAATGAAATCTAACAGGCTTTCTCTGTCGGGTTTACTCGATTATCGGTCGCGCTTCTCGATTTTGGGGCGTGACATAAATGCTATTAGTCTTGGATTCCTTTGAGTTCATTCAGGCTATACTGAATTTTCTATAACTTAGAGAAACCGTTAGCTCTCTTATTTTCATGGGCTAAATCCCGATGACTTATCAATTCTCGTCACCTTCTCACTTGCCTTTCCTTATTCTTACTCATGTTTTCCTAAACCTTGTCGCTTGATCATACTTTTGCTAGCAACCTACACATATCCATTTATACTGCTTGTAACCTTCCTTCAACTTGCTTGCACCATAGATTTTCTTATGTTATTTTGAAACATCATATCGTCTCAAACTCTTCTTTACTCTCTTAGCTAGGCCTCTCGGTACCTAGAAAACATAAGCTGGAAGATATGCCACTGACGACGATGTTATCATTCCTGAATACTGAGTCTTAGTGTTTCTGGCCTTCTACCTAAAGTATGGACTATTCACAACTTTCTACATTTGAGTATCTCGTACGTTGTTCACCTTTACCTTATTTACCTTGAAAATTTGCGTCACATTTTCTATCTTTTTCATGATCTCCTTTAACATATGTATAATTCATATCCACAACTTGAAGCTCTATTATAATACTTGCACCTCTGGTGCTTACACAATTCGGTGGGAGCTTCACGTTGACTGCTTATGAGGCTGGTACTCTTCTAACTGGCTTTATCATAGAGCCATTATAAAATATGGCTAATGTACTCTCTCTTTCTTGTACCTATGATATTAAGAGTGATTCTGTAATGTTCTCAGTCACAATTCCTATAATTTTCTGCATCCAAAAATCAGACTTCTAATTTACTTTGTTGATGTAACTCTTTAGTTTCCTCCCTTATGATCACCCTTTTATGCAGGCTTAAGCTATCTTAGAATCTCTGGCGTATGGTGTTTGTTATTATTTTAGCCTTTCATGGACGCTCTGAAATGTCTGTGATACAATCTTCTAACAATTGAATCTTTTATTTATGACCTGAGCTCAATTATTTCTTTTAATTTATACTGGAGTCTTCTACGAATGTATAATTGTCACCATATATGCTGCAGGGATAATACTCTGAACTTTTACGTGTATTCATAATGTAACTAACTCCGGATCATTAATCGAATAACTCTTTTCGTTCCTTCTCAACTTTCTTTAAACGTAAGCTATTATTTTTCCTGATCTTTCTGCTCTTGTTGTGTGCATACTTAATTAATCTTAGTTCTCACGCATGCCGTAATTTTTGTGCAACTCATATGGTCTGGAATATTACTTTCGATTTTACTCCCCGATCATTGGCCACGGTAGATGCCACTTTCTTTTGGAGTACACACAATCTTGTAGTGAGATTGTTATTACATAATCATTTCTCCTTCGAGTTACTATGTGCAGGTTGAAACCTCCTTCCTTATTTCATTGGTCTGTCTTTTATTTTAGTACTTAGGGTTAAAGCTTTGCTTAATAATATTAATTTTTGTTTTTTAAAAATTAAATCATGAAATACATCACTTGGTTCAATTAATAGTCATCTCACTGCAGTAAAAGAGACAGAATACATCAAAAGTTTGACATAAACTAGGAAAAGTCAAAAGTGCTTGACAGTAACATGAAGCTTAAGAATGGCTCTGAGATTGGGAATATCAATAAAGTGAGTTGTCATAATGCCATAACCTTTAACAAATCTAAAAAAACCAGTCCCTGAGACAATAGAGAATTCCCTCTCCTTCATTGCAAAAAGATCAGCACCTTGAATCTCCAAAGTACTTCCTTTGAATTTCCCATCAGTGAAAATAACAGAAAATATCAAGTGCAGTCCCTTGCCATCTAACTGTGAATTTATGTACATGCCTTGAGCTCTACCAATCTCTTTGGACTTTGGATCTGGACCTTCAGTTACTGGATCATCCACTGCAACCATTGTCCCAAAATGAAGAACACTAGTTTGAGGCCCATCTTTTCCTGCTACAGTCATTGCAGATGTGTCATGCCCACTTAAATAGTCATGGACATAAAACACTAGTTTTGTTTCCTTTGGCTGACGCTTCAGCAAGTTGAAACCCCAGTAGAGAAGTGGCAGTACTAGAAGTGGCAAGAAACAAGAATTTGGAAGGGCCATTTGGCTTTCTTTTTTTTTCTTTTTCTTTTGGGGTGGGGGTTTTACTTTGTTTCACACTTCTTAAGATGCGCACATATAACGATGTGAAAGATGCCTATCTCTGGATTAAGGATTTTTAGACCAGGAAAATGACAAAGTCATTAGTGGGTTGTTTGGTAATGGCTATACACTTCGTTCGATTTATCATTTTATCTTTTGTTTTAATTTAAAATAAGTGTTCGTTTATATATTCAAAAATAAATTAATTTTATTTTTCTAAAATACTTATTTACATATTTTAATATATCAAGATAGTAATTAACTATGATAAATTTAATTTAAAATAAGTGTTCGTTTACATATTCAAAAATAAATTAATTTTATTTTTCTAAAATACTTATTTACATATTTTAATATATCAAGATAGTAATTAACTAAGATAAATTTAATAATACATTTATTTTTCTCTATGAGTTCGTATTTCCTTAGTATATATGCCAAAGGTAAAATAGTTTGAATACAACTTATGCTAGGATATATTATGCTAAAATAAATTATATTGGAATTAGTTATCCTGGTATTATTTTTAATCCGGTGTTTGGTATGTTGTATTAAAAATGATAATTGCATAATTCATATTTAAGAAGAAGATATAAGTTATCTCAGCACTAACTATCTCAACCCCTACAAGGTATAAGTTATTCCGATACTAATTTTAATCTAGAAATAACTTATATCAAATTTACTAACCAAACAATATATTAAGATAATATTAAATTTTTATACCAGTATTATATCTATTTATACCTCCCACCGAACTACTCCTAAAAGGGGTTTTGTGTCCCTTTATCGCGCTAAGAACTCCTGATGGTCAATTTTATATTATCACCCTAAAAGAAATTACTGTAGAAAAGAGCATTCGAGATGAAGTTGAAATGAGAAAATGCCATCACATAATGAATTTTTACAGCATAGATGTACATATTGTAATATATACTATTAATCATAATCATGGGTTTAAACATAAAGTATTTATTCTAACATATTTGTTTATTTCATTTAATAAAGGTTTGCATTAAATATATTATTTATTTGTTTATCCGTTTCTTTACTTATATAATATATATATCTTTTCAATTCCGATATTTTTGTGACGACCCGGCCAGTCGTCTTTGGAATTTATGCCCCGTTCTCCCATTAACTACTTCCCCTAAGTTCGTTTCTGCTATTGTGGTTTGTCGGGATGTTCGGTAATATTATTCCGAGTGTTTTGGGACACTTCGTCCCTAAATGAAAGCTTAAGTGTTGAAAAATGACCCGCAATCAGAACAATGTCAAGACGACCTCGGAATGGAGATCTGATGATTCCTTAGCTCCGTTAGGTGATTTCGGGGTTGGGAGCGTGTTCGGAATGTATTTTGGATGTCCGTAGCTCATTTAGGCTAGAAATGTCGAAAGTTAGAGTTTTGAAGTTTTCCGGTCCGATAGTGAATTTTTGATCCGAGGGTCGGAACGGGATTCCAGAAGTTTCTTTAGCACCGTCATGTCATTTGGGACGTGCGTGCAAAATTTCAGGTCAATCGGACGTATTTTGGTCATGTCATTTATTCTTATGTTTATCTCAGTGGGGGCCTCGACCTTCCTCGTCACTGCTCCATCGAGGTTAGGCTGGCACTTACTGAGTACCATTGTGGTGTACTCATGCTACTCTTCTGCACTCTTTTATCGTGCAGATCCAAGTGCATCCGGCAAGGCGTATTATCAGTGAGTTCGGAGCTTGCTATCGGAGACTTGAGGTATACTGCTGTGTCTGTAGACAAGAGAGTCTCCGTCCTTCCTACGTTAGTTAGCAGTACTTTTCCTTATTATTTCCGTTGTATTAGACTTTTCAGACATTAGAGTTGTATTTACGTTCTCTTAGACCTGTGTTGCCCGTGAGATTCCGGGTTTTGGGATGCTATTTTTCAGAAGCAGGTGTGCATCAGTGTATGTGCCAAGTGGCACCGTATACATTTCATGTCCTATTTAGCGTTGTTTATTGTTTTATTTCCGTACTGTTAAATTTCGCAATGTGATAAGACTTACCTAGTCGCGAAGACTGGGTGCCGTCATAACAGGTTCACAATTGGTGAATCAGGGTCATGATAATTTTTTATTAATTTTTATTTTGGTTTCTTACTTAGTGTTCGGTATCCATCCGATTAATCTAGATTCACGCAGAGGAAGTATTATTTTAGGGAATAAAACGTATCCTATCAAAACAATTTTATTCCTAAAGTTCAAGCCCAAAACATCTAATTATTAACAAAGAATACTTACTACCCACTATAACGGTTGGTGGTCATTCTTTTCAACGTTTGTTTCTTTTGGATGAACTCTATGAATATAATAAATTAATAGGAATTCATTACTCTATAAAGCCTTATATGATGAATCAACTTCAGATAAATTCTCCATATTGTAAAAGACAACATTTCAAATATAAATACCTTTAAGATAAGAAACTTTTTATCAACGTTTTGAACAGAAAATGTTACTCTTATCTCATTTCGTAAAAAGCGTATAGGATTATGCATACATGTCGATATTTTGGAAAAATTTTGATGCTTTAATTTGTAACACTTTTGCATTGCATTTTTTTTCTCTCATTAATTAAACAAGTGGTTCATCAATTCACCTGTCAAGCAATGAGAATATATCTCACATAACAACACAGAATATTGTGCTATGAACATATGTCTATATTAATATAATTTAATGCCTATTTAATGAATACAGAGGGAAAATAGGTTTTAGACGTTACCAAAGCATTTTTTACCACTAATTTGCCGTATCTAACGTTTCTCAATCCTAATACTCATTCAAGGAAAAACACAAATCGAAAAGAAAAAAGAAAAAAAGAAAGAAAGAAGTCTTTGGAAAAGCAAAAAAATCAGATTAAATCTTGTATCTTTGATCTCCATTTTCTTTGCTTTTCCCTAATGCATGGTTGAAATGCATTAAAGGTGAAATTTAATGGCTCATATATCCTTCATTTTCCATGAAATCTATTGCCAATGCTTGACGCAACAATGAAACTTTGGTCTTGTGTAAAATTTCTGGTTGTCATAACCACATTTTGTTCAAGCCTAAGCAAGGTGAATTCATCAAAAAATGACTCAAATTCTTATTCCTTTGTTTTGGCTTGTGGGGCTACAAGTAATGCCACAGATGCAGATGGCAGGATTTGGAGTCCAGATTCCACACATCTCGCCTCTGGTAATTCAATCACATCTAAAGCTAAATACCAAGATCCTTCATTGGTTTCTGATATTCCTTACATGACTGCTAGGATTTTCAAGACTCAAACCACCTATTCTTTTTCAGTTTCTCCAAAATCTCGCCATTGGATCAGACTTCATTTTTACCCTTCTACTTATGACAATTTCAACTGCTCCAATTCATTCTTTTCTGTAACTGTTTGGGTGTTTACTCTTCTCAATAACTTCAGTGCCTCAATCACAGCACAAGCACTAACACAGGCTTATATCATAAGGGAATTCACTCTTGTCCCTCTCCAAACTGACACCCTTAACATCACCTTTAGCCCTTCATCGGTATACAAGGACTCTTTTGCCTTTATCAATGGAATTGAGATTATTTCAATGCCAGAAATCTTTCAAGCCGCGCCTATGGTGGGGTTCTCGGATCAGACAATGGAAACAGAAGCTTCTTCTATGCAAACCATGTTCAGGTTAAATGTTGGTGGACAGTATATTCCATCAAATAATGACTCAGGCCTGGGAAGAATATGGTATGATGACGCGCCATATTTGTTTGGTGCATCATTTGGTGTGACATCTGCAGCTAATAACAGTGTCAAAATTTCTTATCCTCCTAATCTACCAAATTACATTGCTCCGGTGGATGTTTATAGGACAGCACGATCCATGGGGCCAAATCCGGATGTTAATAGGAATTATAATCTCACTTGGATTTTCCAAATTGATGGAAATTTCACTTATCTCATGAGGTTACATTTCTGCGAGTTTCAGTTGACAAGAGTGAATCAGAGGGTATTCAATATATACATTAACAATCAGACTGCTTTGGAAGAGGCTGATGTTATTTCGTGGACGAGTGCCCAAGGTGTTCCAGCATACAAGGACTTTGTAATATATGCCACAGATCAACCTGGTGGTGATGAAATATGGCTGGCTTTACATCCTAATGATAAGAAGAAGGCCGAGTTTTATGATTCAATCCTCAATGGACTAGAGATTTTTAAGATGAATGACACAACAGGGAATTTGGCAGGGCCGAATCCTGTTCCATCACCAGCCCCACCTCCGGACACTGATTCTCAGCCAAAACCATCATTTGCATCAAACAAATCTAGTAAAAGTGGCATAATAGCTGGTTCTGTTGTAGGATTGGCGGCTGGCTTTGGTATTGTTTTTGGTGTAGTTGCTTTTATCAAACGCAAGAAGAATATGAACATCGGAGGGAAGTCTAGTAGAGGTGGTTGGTTACCAATTTATAGTAGTTCTAGGACTACAGAAACTAGAACAACTATCTCAGGCAAGAGCAGTGACAGTAGTCACATTTCCAACATTGGTGGAGGTCTTTGTAGGCACTTCACCTTAGCTGAGATAAAACATGGTACGAAGAATTTTGACGAGTCGTTAGTTATTGGAGTTGGAGGATTTGGTAAAGTGTACAAAGGAGAAATTGATGGAGGGACTAGTGTTGCTATCAAGAGAGCAAACCCTTCTTCCGAACAAGGTCTTCATGAGTTCCAAACTGAGATTGAATTGCTGTCGAAACTTAGACATAGGCACTTAGTCTCATTGATTGGGGCTTGTGAAGAGAATGAAGAGATGATATTAGTGTATGATTATATGGCTAATGGGACATTGAGAGAGCACCTTTACAAGCACAATAAGCCACCTTTATCATGGAAACAAAGACTGGATATTTGTATTGGTGCAGCCAGAGGTCTTCACTATCTTCACACTGGTGCAAGATACACTATCATCCATAGGGATGTGAAAACTACAAACATTTTGTTGGATGATAAGTGGGTAGCAAAGGTTTCTGATTTCGGGTTATCGAAAACAGGACCTAATCTCCATCAAACTCATGTTAGTACAATGGTAAAAGGAAGTTTTGGATACTTGGATCCAGAATATTTCAGAAGACAGCAGCTGACAGAAAAGTCTGATGTCTACTCTTTTGGGGTTGTCCTATATGAAGTACTGTGTGGAAGACCAGCACTAAATCCTAGTCTACCAAAGGAACAAGTTAGTCTAGCAGATTGGGCATTACACTGCCATAGGAGACATACTACTAAAGAAATTGTGGATCCACATATTAAGGGGGAGATAACACAAGAATGTTTGAAGCAATTTGTTGATACAGCAGTGAGTTGCTTGTCTGATCATGGAACTGATCGCCCTTCAATGGGTTCAATGTTATGGAATCTTGAGTATTGCCTTCAGATGCAAAATAATCCTGATGGACCAAAAATGGTGGCAGAACAGAAAGCAAACGATGCATATGCGATGCATACAGAATTGTTAAGCATTGCAGAGGAAGGCGGAGAAGGTGAGGAGTCAGAGGAGCACAGCACGGAGGCTGTCTTCTCGCAAATTGTGAATCCACAAGGTAGATAGTTGCTTAGTTCTACTATTGTACTTTTCTTTTTGTTCTACAAGTTTATAGTTGACGAGGAGAGGCTTGCTTAGTTGGTAGAGCACCTCCATCTCCAACCAGCTAAGGCTAAAGTTCCATTAAAAAGCGTTTCCACGTTGTAGGTATAGTTGGTAAGTGGAAGCACTATTAATCAGACTTGTAGCCTGTATTTCTGTCTTCCTTAGTGCCTTCATTTTTGCTTCTCCGTGATGTTATAGCTGTATTATTTATGGTTAGAACAATTCTATTTTCTGAAATTGCATCCCAACTGCCTGCGCTATTATTATTCAAGAAAAAGAAAACAGATCAACTATTACAACGTAAGGGCTATCTGTATAATGCATGTTTTGATCTATAAGTATGCATATTAGTTAACTAGTGAGCTTAAAGAGAAAAGAATGTATCCTTCCAAGGAAACCTATATGATCTTTAAGCATCTTATATCAATATGTTTTTCTTCGCAAGAAAGCAACTTACTGCTTTTATCACCTCAATGAAGAACTGTTTTATTCATTTGTAAATCTCAAGTTAACAATTCTGCAAGACAAAAGGACACCCAAAATGTAAACCAAAAGAGCTGAAGACAAAATGAAGTTCTCACATTAGAGGTCGGTCAAATACAGTTTTGCTAAAAGTCATCGTTTTGGCGCTTAATTAAAGCAGTGAAGTGGTGCGAAGCGAGGATTATAGCTTCTTGAGTGACAAGATGTGGGAAACGGGCTCACGTGGTTCGGACACGTGCAGAGGAGAAGCCTTGATGCTCCGGTGAGGAGGTGTGAGCGAATGGTCGTGGTGGGTACGAGAAGAGGTAAAGGGAAGCCTAACAAGTATTGGGTATCAGGTAGGACATGGTACGACTGCTCATTTCTAAGGACATGGCCCTTGATAGTAAAGACGGTCAAGCATTAGGGTTGTAGGTTAGGCGTAGTAGAGCTTTCATTACTTCATACAGGGGGTGAGGCGGGGTTGGATTAGGGTTGATATTAGATGGCTTGTAGTTTATGGAATCCACACTATCCTTGTTGTTTATCTTAGCCCCGAGCCTTAGATATTTGTTAGTGTTATTACATTTCATTTATCTTTTGGTTGTTATGCTTTTGTTACTATTACTGTTTTTACTGGAGTTATTAATAAATTATCTTTTCTTGTTTTTTATCTCCGTCTTTCTGAGCCGATGGTCTATCGGAAACAGCCTCTCTGCCCCATCGGTTAAGGTTTGTGTACATATTACCGTCCCCAAACCCTACTTTATGAGATTTTACTGGATAGTTATTGTTGAGTGAAGTCGTGCACTTCAAAGAATGACGTGCAAAAGAAAAGGAAAAAGAAAAGGAGGTTCTCACTTGTATTAGAGACAGTCAAGTATAACTTTATTCGTTTCGGCACTTAAAGAGATGAAGCTATGTGGCAGGTAGGAGTGGCAGACGAATAGGTCGGGTTGAATATGGGGTCGAAAATGGACAATGCAAAACGGATAAATTATTCGACTAGATCCGTATTTAATATGAATTAAAAACAAGTTAACCGAATCACTTTTGTATATCCATATTATCCATGGCTTCTTGAATATGATTACCTTTGCTAGAATTCCTAATCTCTCAAACTTGAGGAACTCTCAATTTGAGGCTTTACAAATGTAAAAGTTAAACTCATTAGTTATTTATTTATTATCTATTATTTAAGGGGATAATATAGTTCTTATCCATATTTAACCCATTTTTTAAAAAGTTTATATCTAACCCATTTTTTGATGGATAATACAAATGAATAATTATTTTCTTTTAACCATTTTGTCAATCACAAGTGGCAAGAGTTGTTATAGATTCATGGATGAAGCCATGTATTTAATTTCAGAGAAATGTACACTTCAAATAATGAACACCTTAAGTGAGATAAACCAAAAAATGTCTATCGAATCTTTTTTTTAAGGCTGGCTTCCTGTCCATATATATCACAAAAAAGCTAATAGCTTACTGTTACAATCCAAATACGTGACTAGTACTCAGCGTATTATCCACTGGCAGAACCACATGCACCCAAGGGGCGTCGATCGTAAGAAAATTATACTGTTTAGTTCGGTAATTTTTTTTTAAATATATATATATAATGATATACCTTAACTTCTGATGAGTTATTTCTTTATATATGTTGACTCCCGTTAATGAAAATCCTACCTCCGCCACTAATATTATCTCATCCGAGTGAATCTACTCGTATAAGAATACCCATTTATATGTCTAGTAGAAGTATGCAAAAGCCTTTTCAAAACACGATCATTTCAAATGATTGAAATTGTACATGGAACAAAATCATTAAATCGTCCATTGTCAATAAATAGAATTACAAAAAGATAATAATATTTTCTTTCGTACATTCAATTACAACCCCAAGAGAATAATAACAGTCTATGGAATCTCTAAGATATGATAATAAAATAAACGCTTGGGATAATACCGCACTAATAGAAAATGAGGGCAGCATGACAATTACCATGAGATATAATTGGTATCTCACTAAATACCTCAGAAAGAGAGTCATCATGATCGTGTCTGATCATCATCTACCATACTTTTATGGACTCAACAAGTATAATGGACTCTCTCTAACTCAAATTTCTGAGACAATACTTTTACAAAAATAATGCAATCAATATTTGATATAAAACAATAAACAATTAAAATAATCCATGCTCTTTATCATTTCAAACGAAAAGACTAGTGAAATCTGGCCACGACCCAAAATATTTCCAAAGGAATCGCAATAACACCTAATCTCTAAAACTAGGTAAGCCTGACACATACGGAAATGATAACAGGTTCTACGGAATAGCTATGAAACCTGAACTAGAAATTTCTTAATAAGCCTATAGTTACAATAGGATACAATATCGCAAAACCGGTGGTACAAGTCATAAGCCTTTCTGAGAGTAACTATATATAATGAATACATCAATATTCCAAAATAATAGAAAACAATGGAAATAAATATAATGGAAGGTAACTTCAGAGCCTAAGAACGTCCAGCATAGATACCTTGAAGTCTCCAGCCGCACAAGCAAAGTCTCAAAAGCAACTCGATCTGAAGTACACGATTCTGCATAAAAATGTATCAACGCGTAGCATGAGTACACCACAGTGGTACCAATAAGTATCAAGCCTAACATCGGTAGAGTAGGAACAAGGCCAGATCAAGATACCTACTAGACATGTAAACCTCTGCACGATATAACATAAAGTTAATAAGGAAAGAACATCAATTCAAGGCCAATATTAAAAAGATTCCAAATTACAGTCAACTGTGAAAATAATGGGAGCACGTGTGAAGGATTCCAAACATAAACCTCGCGAGCGCGATGAACATTGAACAATGACCCGAGGCTTTGCGAATGCATGCAGACAATCGTGAAAGCGGTGAGTAAAAAAGCCCACCTGTTCCCAGCTCCACTATGCGAACGCGAACAATGGACAACTAAAGCATTGCAAACGTATGCCCAAGATCGTGTCCGCGAAGAAAAAAATTCCTGAAGTCCCCAGAAACCTTTCACGATCGCAGCATCATCTTCGCGATCGTAAAGAATGATACGCACACCAGCAAACCAGTAGTCAAAAAACATAGAGAAATAACTCGTAGCCCATCCGAAACACACCTGAATGCCCCCGGGACCCCGTCGAAACATACCAAAAAGTTCCATGACATAACGTGGACGATCTCGAGGCTTTAAATAACATCAAACAACATCAAAACTACAAATCGCACCTCAAACTGAACTTATGAACTTTCAACTTCTAAAACTCATGCCGAAACATATTGAATCAACCTGGAACGACGTCAAATTATGCATGTAAGATCTAAATGATACAAAGAAGCCATATGAACTCCCGTAATTGAAATCCAAACCCGATATTAAAAAGTCAACTCTCGATCAAGCCTCTCAACCTTCCAAACCTCCAACTTTCTATTTTTTGCCGAAATATGCTGAAATCTTTAAGAAACACAAATATGAATCTGGTAATACGCCCAAGTCCAAAATCACCATCTGGGCCTATCAGAACCATCAAAACTCTGATCCGGAGTCAAATATGTAAAAGACAATCTTGATCAACTCTTCCAACTTAAAGCTTCTTAGTTGAGAATCATTCTTCCAACTAAAATTCGAGTAACCCAAAAATGAAAACAGACAATTCACGCAAGTCGTAATACATCATACAGAACTACTCATGCCCTCAAGACCACCGAGCAAAGTACAAATGCTCAAGACGACTGGTCGGGTCATTACAAATGTAAACCACTATATAAACTTTTAAATATTATAGTGATCCATAAATTTAATAAAAATCATCCAAACCATTTCAATAAGATTAAGTCATTGAAATCACATTCAACTTCTTAGGCCTAAACATAAAAAATCCTATTTTATATTTTATTGGAATACTATACCGGCACCGACATAAATAACTATTAAGTGATCAATCTAGAAACAAGACGCTACTTGTATGGGAGGCTTCCCGTAGTTCCGTACGAGTCAATTTAACCTCATCACTTTAAGTAATAATTATTTTCCCTCATGATGGGGGACTATCCAACAAACCTCAACTTGGCCTTAGAATGTGTCTCTACAATGGCATGTGTAGTTCTATGATAACAAACTCATTATTCGAACCAATCTCACTGGTCTCCACTAGTAACTCCCAAAAAAGTTGATATTACATAAATAGATTCAATATCCTAGCAGCCTCAAAAGATCTATTTTTATCAAATCATGGATCATGGAAAAACAAACCATTTGAACAAAATCCAATATGTTACATTTTCATGTTAAAGCCTTTAGCAATTAACATGTATCTTTTGAAGATACTACAAGTTCTATTCCATTTATCAAGTTTCAAAGAAAAACTTTTCTATATAAGATAAATACTAGAAAAAGTAAAGTAGGAAACTAGCATGTACTTAGAACTCCAATAAGGTTTAAGATTGTTGTATTTGTTATTGATCACGCCCAACTATGCCTCCTAAGAGGTTTAGTGGTCGTTGCAAATATAATCTGATTTACAAATCTGGAGTCGAATCCCATAAGGAATTAACCTACTAATTACAACCACTAGATTCACACGAATTTAAGTATTCAACTTTCAGAAATATGAAATAACGATTTGAATGTTTACTAACTAAGAGCAAAGTAATTAAAATGCAGTACTTTATAACTAACAAAGGAAATATTAGGGACAAGATTTGAAAAAGTCTAGGGTTATGATTTCCCCTATTATCGGAATCCTCCCCGCTACATTCTCTGTAAATTCGTCTAAGTATTCTCTACCGATCATGAGTACTTTGGGTGTCGTAATTCTCTTCCGAGTAACTACCATAATTTACTAAGCATATTCTTCTGAACTATGCTAGCTGGCTCTAGTTTAGTGCTCACTAAGATAGCACCAAGCTTTCGTTATTCATAATACCACATTTAAAACCTTCATATTGATTCCTCATATATGTTAGGAGTGATGTTGGTCAATAACTACCTAAATATGCACCATTTTTCAAGCAATGCATACTAAATAGGCACAATCAATTGCGGGCCCTTCAACCAACCACAATAATTATATAGTTGAATAATGGAAAATTTATATTAAACGTAGTAGAAAATCATCCTCCAATAGGTTCCATCAAATCGTAGATTAGAAAGTTTAGCTACTCATACCCATACCAACAATCATTATAATAATTGAAAGCATTAAAATACAGATTAAGGAAGAATGGAAGAGAAAACTCTTGCGATTTGTTGCTTCTCAGTATTCCCGTAGCCTTTTTCCTCTTCAAAAATGTCTAACCCCCAATAAGTAGCTTTAGAACCTCTTTTATACACGTTGGGGGAGTGTAAGGTCAAAACTACCAAGTCATAGCCAAAATAGGACGAAATCCATTATAAGGCCTCGTAAAATATTTACCCAAAAATCCTGAATCTCGTGGTGCCAAGTTAGGACTATGTGTTAGAAATTTATAAATTATTCGTAGCGAGCCTCGCCGCGGTTCAGACTTTTTGGATTGATCTGTGCAGTTAAGGAAAATATTTTTCAGAAGGGTGCGTCTTTTTGGCCCATTATGCGGCCGCATAATCACTTTGTAGACCGTATAATGGTCGCAGAGTGAGGCAGAAACTTGTCCCATTTTAGGCCAGCTATGCGATCGCACAATAGGTTTGTGGGCTGCATGGTTGTCCCATAATCATTCTTCAGCTTTTGCAATGGGAGGTTCTACGGCGCATTATGCGACCGCAAAACAGGTCAGTGGACTGCATACCTGTCGCAGACCCAACCCGGGATCTCCTAATTCTGAGCTTCAATTATGCTACCACTTTTCAGGCCACATAACAGTTATGTGGTTGCATATGCGACTGCACATCTATATCGGGGCTCCCAATTTCTAATTTTCTGAATCGACCTCATGTCGATATATTATATGCTACCATTCATTCTAGGCATATTTTCTGATGCATTTAGATAAATGGGGGGTCCTAGAGGGAGAAGGAGTTCTTCATCAAAATTTCAGCTAAGATCATGTTTAAACCTTAAAGATTTATCAAGAAAGCCACCTTGATCTTCTTCCTAAGAAGTAAGGTTCTATAACCCGAACTCTTAATTACTAGATATAACTAGAATGGATCATTAGAAGGGTAATCCATGAGGATGGGAGTGGATATCTTGCATGCATGAGTTCTTAAAGTATTTGGTAAAGTCTTGAGCTAAGGATGGGATGGGGGATGGTAAGATCTTTCACAAAATGGTCTTAAAAGCATATGCACACTTAGTGTTTGAAAATATGCTCAAATGAGCTAGAACTATGATCACCTCTCTAATTTGTGATTGATTTGTTGTGTTCCTAAGAGATTGACGTTGTTAGCAGTCCCGGAGTATAGTAGGACTTAAGCAAAGACAAATCGAGGTATGTAGGTGATCAGGTCCAACCCTACACCACTACAAAGTTGCAAAAGTGGTTGAAGCAGCTTTTACTCGAGATGGTCAGGGAATCTACAGGGAGCGAGAATTGGTTAGGAAATGGTTTCCTATCTAAATTAGCAATGTGCAGTGCTCTTAATTTCATTTCCAATCATAGTTGTTTTTTACTTCTAATATTATTCTAAAGATATGCTAAATTAAACTAAGAAATAATACATGAAAGGTTTTCTAAATGGATAACGAGGCACTATGGAAGTGGCTTTGAAGATTGGGATCTACACATGGAGGTTTAACTGGTTTTGCTCCTCCTTCTTCTAGTTTTGGCGTCAAAGGTTACTCTTCTAAAACTCCATCTTTGAAAGGTAAAGAAGTTTCAGACCCTTCTCTAGAACCCACAGTTGAAGAAATTATACCAAATGATTTGTCTTCTGCAAGTGATAGAACATCTCTCCAAAAGCAAATTGCGAAATTGGAAAAGACCGATCCTTACCCTTCTCTTATAACTAAACTCACAATCCCTACCATTAGAAAAGGTTGCAACTGCAATGAGAGTATTCGTTTATCAGTTCCTTCCATAAATCAGAGAATTTCATCCTATAGGAATGGATTTTCTTTTATTTACACCTACCCCAAATGAACCTTACTACTTGAAAGTTTTGAAGAATGACAAATGAACTCAGTGAATGACCAGGTCCGTCTTATGAGACAGAGTGGTTATCAAACCATGCATATGAGATGCACGTGAAGAAGATGAGTCTTAGGGATAAAGCAACAATATCTTTTAAATATCTTCTGAACTAATCGACAAGATGCATATAGGATAAGGAGAAGAAATTTCCTTATAAGAAGAGAACGCAATCCAGATCAAGGATAAGGGTTGGAGTTTGTATTGTTCTAGGACTCAAATTCAATGGAGGATCATCAATTGAGTCTCAATCATAGTATGATTACTAACTTAATAAATAACTGAGTTTGTTATCTTTTACAAGGATGCACATACGCAGAAGTTAAACTAAATTGAGAGCAAAAGAGAAACGCAATTTTGCAAGCAATTTATGTGAGATTAAAGTGTGCACTCCTGCAGCTATTTGAACAAGATAGAAGAACCAGTTCCATTGTGTTTATTCTTATTCTAGTTCAATTGTCGTAGGTGTTTTAAACTTGTACTTTCCAACTTCTATAGAAGCAATTGTATTAGGTACTTTGAGTATTCAAGTTAGAGTTAACTTGAAGGTGTCGCAACAGTTGAGGCTTTGTGCCACACTTGGATTAGAGTTAATCGTTAGGTTTAGAAGAGTTTTGTCCATTGATTTTAGTGGATCATTGGGAAAATCCTATTGAGTAGTAGGTCGTGAGTTTTTACCTTTTGAGCCAGATATTTTTCACGTAAAAATCTCAGTGTTAATTAATTTCTGTATTTTTAATTTCGGAAACAGTAGTACTTAGAACACCTAGAAGAACCAGGTTCTTCTAGATTGAAAATTGGGTACCACACAAATCCCCCCCCCCCCCCCCATGTGTGGTATTAATGTTTGGAACATCAATTGGTATCAGAGTGGTTTATCCTTGAAGAGGATAACACCTTAGAAAAAGATCAACATGAGTGCACCACCTGGGAACTGGGAAGGGCAATCCATTGTAAGACCTCCATTGTTCAATGGACAGTATTACTCGTGGTGGAAGAACAGGATGAAGGATCACATTATAGGGAAAGACTATGAGCTCTAGGACATAGTCAATGATGGTCCCTTAGAAACTACAATGAAAATTGAGGAAGGAGTGGATGTGCCAAAGACAAGGGCTGACTACACTTCTGAAGATCTGAAAAAGTGGGAGAAAAATGCTAAGGCCAAGAAATGGCTTGTGTGTGGATTGGGTCCAGATTAGTACAGCGGGATCCAAAGTTGTACTACTGCCAAAGAGATATGGGACACTTTGCAAGTGGCTCATGAAGGAACATCTCAAGTAAAGATATCTAAAGTAACATTGTTGTATTCTCAATATGAGAACTTTACTATAAAAGATGGAGAAACTATTCAAGAGATGTATACTAGGTTCACTACACTGACAAATAAACTTAAGTCTCTTGGAAGAGTTATTCTTGAAGAAGACAAGGTTGAGAAAATCTTAACAAGAGTTCTTTCAGTTGCTTGGGAAAGCAAAATCACTGCTATTCAGGAATCCAAGAATATGGCTACTCTCATACTATATGAACTGATTGGAAATCCTACTACTTATGAACTAAGAAGTCAAACCAGGAAGATGGATACACCAAAGAAGGAGAGAAGCATAGCTCTCAAAATTACAGAAGGTTCAGATCTGGAAGATGATGATATGGCTATGATTACTAGAGATTTCAAAAAGTACCTGATGAGAGGAAATGATTCATCAAGAGGTACAAACTTCAAGAAGACAAGAGCTCCTGAGAAACAAACCAATGACAGTTACTATAAGTGTGGTAAGACTGACCACATTATAAAAAATTGCCCTCAATTAAAAATTTAGTGAAAGAAAGAAAGGTTTGAATGAAGAAATAAGAAGAATGAACAGGTTCAACCCAAAAGAAGCAAAGGTTCAACCAAGGCTATGGTTGTTGCTTGGGGTGAAACCTCTGATGAAGACTCAGAAGATGAAGCTGAAGAAGAGCAAGCTCTTATGGCCATTGGAGAATCAGATGATAAGCAAGAGGTGAGTATTCTGCATCTCTAGGACACAATTAAATTTTTGTCTAAAGAAAGGTTGCTAAGCTATTATTAGACTTCATTGATGAGTCTGAGATAGTTAACAATAAAAAGGAAATTATGTATAGGGAATGTGTTATCCTAAAAGCATAATACAAAATTCTAGAATGGAAAACTCCCTATGAGTTACTTAAAGAGAGAAAACCAAATATATCCCATCTTAGGGCATTTGGTTGCAAGTGCTATGTGCACAATAATGGAAAAAACTCCCTAGGTATGTTTGATCCCAAAAGTGACGAGGGATTACTCTTGGAATATTCTTCATACAGCAAAGCTTATAAAGTATTTAATAAAAGAACTTTGTGTGTAGAAGAAAGTGTGCATGTTGTATTTGATGAAACTAACTTTCTTTCTGAGAGACAGGAACATGAAGATGAAGCCATTGGACTGGTAAAAAAATTGGCTGAAGTAGCATCAAAAGAAGGAACAGGTGATGGAACAGGTTCTTCCACTCAGGGCAACCTGACAGGGGGAACTAATCAAGGAGAAAAATTAAATAAACTCTCTACAAGAACCTGTCTATGAACTTGTTTCTCAACAACAAAACACAGGAAAATCATCTAGTAGAAACCAGTTGGTGGTAAATCCCACAAATATCAAAGTTCACATCCACATTGAGAACATCATTACTGACCCCAACATCTGGAGTCAAAACTAGATCACAACTAAAAAGTCTAGTGCATTTGATGCTTTTCTATCTCTTATTGAACCTAAAAATGTTGTTGAGGTTTTGCAGGATGCATATTGGGTCAATACTGTGCAGGAGGAACTCAACCAATTTGAAAGAAGTCAAGTCTGGCATCTAGTTCAAAGACCCAAGGACAGATTAGTCATTGGTACAAATTCCTTTCAGGAACGTAGGCAATGTGAAGATGGAACTTTTACAAGAAACAAGGCAATGCTGGTGGTTCAGGGCTACAGCCAAGAGGAAGGTATTGACTATGATGAGACCTTTGCTCCATTTGCAAGACTATAGGTAATCAGACTCCTCATAGCCTTTACAGCACATATGGAATTCACTCTCCATCATATGGATGTCAAAAGTGTTTTCCTGAATGGCTACCTCAAGGGAAAAGTGTTTGTGAAACAACCTTCAGGATTTGAATGCAAGGAATGTCATAATAATGTGTACAAGCTGGACAAGGATCTATATGGGCTCAAGCATTCCTCAAGAGCTTGGTATGAACAACTATCAAAATTCCTACTGGACCATGGGTACAATAGAGGTAAAATTGACAGCACTCTGTTCCTACGGGAAAAAGGTAAAGACCTCCTTGTTGTGCAAATATATGTTGATGACATAATATTTGGGGCCACTACTGATAGGTTGAGTTAGGATTTTGAAAAATTAATGGGAAGTGAGTTTAAAATGAGTATGATGGGTGAACTAAACTTCTTCGTAGGCTTGCGGATCAAACAAAACCCAAATGGGACCATGATCCATCATTAGAAGTATATGAAAGAACTAATCAAAAAGTTTAAAATGGAGGAATCCAAAGAAATAGATACACCTATTGCAACTGTCACTAAATTAGATGTTGATGAACCTGGTTCATCAGTTGATCGAAAGTTGTATAGGGGTATTGTCATCCCGTTCTTGCCTGGCCGCAATGCTCAATTTTGGACCATTCTCCGGTAGTGCCAATATATCTAGCAACTTAGTCGGAGCCGGCATAATCTCATCAGCTACCTCATAAATCGGGACCTCCTTGTGTAGCAACAGTTGTGTCAACAGTTTCCCGTAGAAGAACCTCCTAGAGTCATTCAAAAATTTGGTGCGAGTCATCTCATCAAGCATCAACTGACCAATATTGACAGGTTTCCCATCATCAGAAAATATATCAAACAAATCCTCATTCTTGTGCAATTTGAAGAATGCTCACCTGACATAATATGAGCAAGAACAAAGTTATGCCAAAAACTTAGATGTTTTGTTGAAATCCGTCAGCACATGTCCTTGTGGGTGTCATTTCATCATGAACAAATCCACTTTGCCATCGAGTTTTTCCCACATAATGTCTGACTGATGGCCGTGTAATCTGACTGTGCACGAACTTTTGAAAAGTTCACAGATCATAGTTCACAGCCCCAAAAAACTCACAATGCGCTTGAGCTTGCAAGTTCATCCCCTCGCACATCGGATTCGTTTATAATACGATGCCAATTATCATATAATTCCTTCACCATGCTTAAATTAGCTGGCCCGGGGCATTCTAACAAATGGTCCAGCTTCAACTCCTTTATATGGTCTAGAATGGTAGGAAAATGCTGGTCTAAAGTTGTGGTGTTGATACCCATTTCTCAAATATACCGCTCGTATGGTACAAAGGAGTGGTACCAACTTCTTGCATCCTCTCTATATACCTAGAGGGCTGGACGAGCACACGATGTTGCCTTGTTGAAAGTTTTGCCACTTTCTTTCATTTGCCCGATTTACATGAAGCAACTCACTTTGTTTCCGCTTCTTCGTGGATGGGGCAACCATAGAACGCTTTGTCGTTGCCTTTGCTTTTTGTGAACCTTCACAAACCATTAGTACTGACACATGTGAACAATGAATGCCACATTAGGGAAAACTTCAATGATCCTCCATAAATAAAAGGTAGGGTTGGGGTGACCCAACAACCAATATTCAAGCAATACTTCGGGTACTCAAGACTTCCCCTTAGAAACAAACAATATCAGCATATAGCATATAACAGCAGCACATACATTACAATGCATCACACTACACTCGGACCTTTAAAGTAGATTGGTCAGAGCTTTCTTTGACCCGAATCACTATACACACAATTAGGATACATTACAATTTACTGAAATACCTAAAAGAAAAAGAGACAATGCGATACACGACGAGTGCAAACAGATAGGCTCACACATACGACCTTCGTGCCTGACATCACTCTCTAAAAGCCCATATTCACACCTTAGCACCAACAAACAATGCTTGGCTACTTAGACATCACCGACAATCAACATTTTTTCTTTCAAGAATTTCATCAAACACTTGGTGCTCAACATTTTCATTCAAGTATTTCAAACCACTGGAGAAGTGCCATGCCCTCCCAAATTAAACGAAGGGGTGCGACTTTTAGTTTTCTACCTCGTAGTCAAGGAGCAACTCTAAAAACGAAAAAAATCATATTCAAATACATACTTGCCAATACTCTACTATATGGGAAGTTTGGGGAAGAAAAGGAGTGAGAGATGAGAAAACACCAATACTATACGAAATCAAGAAGTGATTAAAACAACAAAACGAGAAAAAGACAACAACAGAAAATGAAATTAAGAGAATAAAAAAAAAAGATTACATGTGCTTGAGAAAAATAAGACGCAACGAGTGGGGGGAGGATTCGGAGAACGAGAGAGAGACAGCTGGCATAGGGTATTTTGGTTTTTTGGGTGTGGCAGGTCGGTTTTAGTTGTTATGTTAGAAGGGGGTTTTATTATTATTATTAGGTGGAGAGAGGGTTTTGGGCCAGGTTGTGGGTAAAAGGGTTAGGGAACTTACCTAGGCATTTTCATCTGTGCCTACCACTGAAGAAAACAGTAGTGTTTGTAACTTTCTGCCTTTGCTATTTCATTGGCGCCTGCGCCTAGATGGGCCACTGAACTCCTACTGACTTTTTAAAAAAAATTTAAACTAAATGAAAACTGTTATGAAATAGAAGATTCTTACCCTTCTATTTAAGGTGAATGTCTTTAATGTATCTAATTAGAGAGATTTTAGAGTTCTATTAAGTCTTCCTCTCCCCTATAAATAGAGGTGCCCCTACCATTGTAAATCATCCCTTGAGACCTCTCTCAACTCAATAAGAAGAACTCTCTCTACTCTTCTCTCTATTGCTATTGTTCTTGTTCTATTGTTCTTGTCTTTTGCTTTAGTTTATAACACGTTATCAGCACGAGTCTCTAACTAATTGAAATTTTCGATTGTCTTAACTTTTGTTTGTGTAGGATTTTGCTTCAAAGAAAAAATGAAGAAAGAATGAGAAAAAAAAAAAAAAGGGAACGAGAAACAGAAAGAAAAAAAAACCAAAGGAAGAAAGAAAAATTTCTCTGGAAAGCAAAAAGAACCAAAGAAAAGGAAGAAAAAACGTTGAGAAAAGGAAAGAAAGAAAGGAAAGGAAGAAAATATTGAAAATATACTTGGTATACCTTAAAGGTAAGTAATTTACTTTTCCCTTTCAAATTCTTGGAATTCTATAAATTTTATATACAAATATAGACAATCAAGTTTGATTACAACTCTAATGGAGTTTGTAAGAAATTATAACCACACGAAGTGGTAAAATCTCTATGTCCTGCCATGATTAAATTCATGTATGATTGTGGGCAAAGAATCCCGTCCCATTGAAGTTGCTCCATTCCCTTTAGAGAATGTGGATGCAGTATATGGTAAGTCTGAAAGAAGACAAAAGCATTACCATGGACGTGGCAATAGACGAAATTATAATCGTCATTATTGTGAGAACAATAAGGATTCTCGAAATAATCTTTCACTTTATGAAAGTAATATTTGACATAAGATTGTGTAAAGCACATGATTTTGATCCATTCCCTGAAGTGAATGTGATAATTGTAATAGAGCCCGTAAGTATGAACACGCTCTTGATGTAATTGTGTCATATGAAAAGAAAGTTCGTTGCCCTCGAAATTTCGGGCAAGAACTATATAACATGGGTGTTGGATACTGAAATCCACTTAGATGCTATGGGTCTTGGAGACGCCATTAAATACAGAAATAATGCATCCACCCAAAACTATACGAAGGCCTTGATTTACTTGCGCCATCACCTTAATGAAGGTTTGAAACTATACGAAGGCCTTGGTTTACTTGCGCCATCACCTTGATGAAAGTTTGAAGATTGAATATCTCAACATCAAGGATTCACCCATCTTGTGGAAAGGCTTAAAGAAGAGAGATGACAACCTGAAGTTGGTCACTCTGCCACAAGCACGATACGATAAGAATCCAAAAGCAAATAGTTTATAAACTATATATTATCGTTGCGGTGAAAACGGGCACTGGTCTAAGTCTTGCCGTATACCATAAAATTTGGTTGACCTTTATTAAGCATCTCGAAAGAGTAAACGCCCTGAAACGAATTTTGTCTCTGACGACAACTTTGACTTCACCCACCTGGATGTGGCAGACTTCTTTGAGCAACCCGAGGGGAAATAGACCACCTAATCGGCGATGGGACCATGATGAAAGAAGATGGAGTTATTTGATTTTGTTCTACTTATTTGTATTAGTTGGTGAATAATCTAATAGTCATTAGTATTAGCTCGTATTAGCTAGTTCATGATGCAATGTTAGCAGTAGTTCTTTAGAATATCTTCAATATGCTCAAATATCAATAAAACTTTTATTTTCCAGTGGGGGTAATCGACTAGCCTGAAAAACTAGTTGATTATCAACTATTTTCGCATTAAAGTTGAAAAACAATTGATCAACAATCGATTGTCTTTGGCTAACAATCGATTGTCTTGAAACAGTGTGTTCTGGAATTTTTCAAAAATAGCCAACAATCGATTGTCTTTGTCTAACAATCGATTTTGTCTTGAAACAGTGAGGTCTGGAATTTTTCAAAAATCACCCACAATCGATTGTCTATATCTAACAATCGATTGTCGGTAGGCAGTGTAATCTGGAACTTTTCAAAAATCATCCACAATCGATTGTCTATGTTTAACAATCGATTGTCTTAAACAGTGTGATCTGAGTTTTTCAAAAATAACAAATAATCGATTGTCTATGTTCCAACAATCGATTGTGTGTATTTAATAATCGATTGTCTTATGAAAAACGCTGAAATTTTCAAACTGCAAAGGAATTGATTATGGATAACATATCTGATTTTGTTAGCCAACTGTTAGTAGCAGATTTTGAAGATATTATGTGACACAAAAGAATTGAACTTGTTTATTCCTATGTTCGTGTATTTCTTTTGTATGTTAAACTATGGGATAGCAAATATGGATATCTCACAAAGCGAACTTGGACCAACGTCCAATTGTAAAAGTATTTGCCTAGTTGATTCATGTACTACACATACAATACTCAAAGAAAAGAAGAGTAATTGTGTAAGGCAAACATTACTACAATCTATGGAAGTAGTAAATTGATTGAAGGCTCCGGAAGAGCAATTGTAACTCTGCCCAAAGGCATGACGTTAATCATAGAGAATAAAATGTTCTCCTCCAAGTCTAAGAAGGACTTGTTGAGTTTTAATGATATCAATCAAAGTGTTCTCCTCCAAGTCTAAAAGGAACTTGTTGAGTTTTAAAGATATCATTCAAAATGGATATCATATTGAGACAATAGATGAGAATAATCTTGAATTCTTCATGAAAACGAGGCTGCCCATTTCGGTTTGGGTTCACGCCATTTTGAATGCAACAATGCTAGTTTGTCGGCTGCCCGCTTCGACTTGGGTTCACGCCATTTTGCATGCAACAATACTAGTTTGTCGGCTGCCCACTTCGGTTTGGGGTCATGCCATTTTGCATGAAGCAATGCTAGTTCGTCTCTGACTGACGAATTGACACAAATATTCCCCATTGCAATTGGTTTTGGGTCATGAACCCAATATATCCCATTTAAGAAGCTTTGGATGCGCAGTATATGTGCCTGTAGCACCGCCATCCCGCACCAAAATGGGTTTGCAAAGGAGGTTAGGAATATATGTTGAGTTTGACGCGTCCTCCATTATTCGCTACCTCGAAACATTAACAGGAGATTTGTTCACTGCACTATTTGCAGACTGTCAATTGGATGAGACACTTTTCCCAAAATTAGGGGGAGAAGTTGGTGAAACCAAACGGGAAATTTTGTGGAAAAAATGCATCATTATCTCATCTTGATCCACATACCTCTATTTGAAAGAAAGAGGTACAAAAGATTATCCATTTGCAAAGAATAGCAAATCAAATGCCTGACGCATTTACGGACTTGAAGAGGATAACGAAATCCCACATTCACGCGGAAAATGTTCCGATCCGTATTGAAGTCCCTATTGGACGAATATCTAGTGTCATATCCAATGAGTCAAATGCACGCCAGAAGCGTGGCAGACCATTAGGTTCCAAAGATCGAAATCCTAGAAAGAGGAAAAAGAACGATCTAAATGACACTATGAAAGAATCACATGAGGACGCTCATGATTTGATTAATTCCGAGATTCACGAAGAATCTATTAAGCCTGAGACTCTTGAAAATACGGAATGCAAGAATGTGAGGATCTCGAACCTCAGTCTGTGGTAGTACAAAATTAATTGAGAACTCTCGAAGAGCCAATTATTACTATGTTGGAGAAACACAATTGAGTATTGTGCTGTAGTAAGTCTCAAAGAAACTTATTCAGTTTCCAAAGTACACGCGAAAGCGATTGATTATATCGAGACTATAAATAAAGGAAGGCTTTGATTCTCCTATTACTACAACTTGTAGCGGGGTAATTTGTATATGAAAAGCTACCCGCTTTGTTCTCCAGTTTGTACTACACAAACGAAAGAATGCCACAATAAAGTGGATATCTATTGGTATAAAACCCATGTCATAATAAACCCGAAGTTTATTGATAAGTGCACATGTCATGGTGTAAATTTGAAGTTTACCAATATTGATAATTTATTCAGTTGACATTCGTGTTAGCCATCTCATTTGAAGTATGATGTGCAAATTCACATAGGTGAATATCAAAGAACTAGAAGTTCTTGTTCTCAGTAATGAACTGACCAACTAAAGAGTTCGGGTTGAAGCCCCTTGATTCTGGAAATATCAAAGGTGAATATGGGCCCATTCACCCGCCATGTATACCACATATGATGCATCTATGATATGGTTACATGCGCCATTGTTATTAACCCGCAGCTTGGCAGTGCTTGCGAGGTAAATCGCTCAGTAATCTAACTTCGAGCATAGTTTCCAGATTCTCTACTCAAGACAGTTCATCTTGATAAGTTGGTTTATATTAAAGTTGGTTTAGCAAGATAATTATTGAGTGCTTCCACTTAATAGCTAAACTGTTTCTTATGAGAACCAAGTTATATATATATCAGTTTGATATAAGTTGTATACGAGAGTATATTCTCCCCTCACAAATGGTTCAGGATCAGGAACCAAATAATTTCATCTTATTATTAAGGTGCTATGTATATTGACATAATGCACAAAGATGATTTTCCAAAGTTGAGGAAACATGTTAGTTTTACTAACATGAGGGGGAGACATGATAAACACTTGAGAAAGTGTTACATGGGATGAATTTTCATTTGTATATGTATATCCCCGAATATCATGATATGAACCTGTAGTTCATAAAAAAGGGAAATGCAATTGCAACATATTGCAAAGCATGCTATACGCATTTGCTGACTCAAAGAAAGTAACTAAATGGAAGAGGTACAATTCAAGAAGAATTGATTCCATATGAAAGACATGTAGCTTTGAACCTATAGTTCATATGCTTGAAGGTATAAAGTCAAAGGTATGTATAATCAGTTTTCGATATCTTATTTGTTTAGTATCACTAATGAAAGCTTGATATGCAGCTAAAGTCTATTATGCGACTTATATGACTTAACTTGAAAGATTTAAGTTGCTTGAAGCATATGCAATTATTGGTCCTGAAGTACCGCATCCTAAGTACAATTTGTGTACATATGTATCTTGCCATAACTATAAGCATGATGGATTTGAGAATGCATCTATGGAGATATTGAAGAGCTATTCCACGACATTATATGAAGATGTTCATATCTATCAAGAATGATGATTTGAAGATGATGCACAAGATTGGGATGCAAATGCTCAAGGATTTAAATTGATGTACTCATTAGGGAGAGTCAATGCGCGTTGCACTCTTTTTCCCTTACAAGGTTTTGTCCCACTGGGTTTTCCTTGCAAGGTTTTTAACGAGGCAACCAATAGGCGCATATTCAAACATGTGTACTCTTTTTCCTTACTTTAATTTTTCCCATTGGGTTTTGGTTTTAAGGTTTTATGAGGCACATCATTGAATAGACATTCAAGGGGGAGTGTTATGAAATAGAAGATTCTTACACTTCTATTTAAGGTGAATGTCTTTAATGTATCTAATTAGAGAGATTTTAGAGTTCTATTAGTGGTAGCTAAGTCTTCCTCTCCCCTATAAATAGAGGTGCCCCTACCATTGTAAATCATCCCTTGAGACCTCTCTCAACTCAATAAGAAGAACTCTCTCTACTCTTCTCTCTATTGCTATTGTTCTTGTTCTATTGTTCTTGTCTTTTGCTTTAGTTTATAACAAAAACTATATTTAAACAAGAAAATTGGGTTGCATCCCAACAAGCGCTTGATTTAACGCAGCGACACGACTCGGTCCATCCCTTTATCAAAGATCCTTCAAGTACATGGTCGAGATCGCTTTATCTTCCTCAACCATGCCTTGATAATGGTTTAGACTTTGCCCCTTAACTTTGAACTTGCATAACCATCTTCTGATGCAATTCTATGGCTCTAGCAGGATGTATCTCTACCACACGATATTGTCCTGACTATATTGACTTCAACTTGCCCGAAAATTGCTTCAATCTCAAATTGTATAGCAATACCACATCTCCAGGTTTAAAACTCCGCTCAAGAATATTTGTCATGCAATATATTCATTCTCTCCTTGTATAGTCCTGTGATCTCAAAATCATGGTAGTGAAACTCATCATGCTTATGCAACTCTGTGACTCTACTTGTACCCGCAGCTTCCATATCGAGATTCAGTTACCTCAATGCCCATAAAGCTTTATGTTCCAACTTTATGGGTAAGTAACACGTCTTCCCAAATACCAATTTATATGGTTGCATTCCAATTAGTGTTTTGAAAGTGGCACGAAAGGCCCAAAATGCATCATCTAACTTTCTTGCCCAATCCGTTCTTGTAGCATTCACAATTTTTGTCAAAACGCTCTTTATCTCTCTGTTCGAAACTTCCACTTGCCCACTTGTTTGTGGGTGATATGCGGTGGCAACCTTGTGGCGCACACCATTTTTTTCTAACAACTTTGCGAAGGCTCGGTTGTAGAAATGAGTTATTGCCCTTGGAGTGCCAAACCGGGTAAATATATTCTTTCTCAAAAAATCAATGACCCCCTTTCATTCATTTGAAGGGAGTGCCACAAATTCCACCCCTTTTGACACATAGTCCACAGATATGAGTATGTACTTGTTGCCATATAAGCTGACAAAAGGCCTAATGGAATCGATTCCCCATTTATCAAATACTTTCACCTTCTGAATTGGGTTCATGAGCATCTCTAAAAATATTCCCTTTTCGGTGGCATTCATCATAACCCTTCATCCATAAGTGTGCATTTTTTAACAATATTGCCCATTAGGAACCCGACTCCAACACTTTTGCAGCTTTCCTTACTCCCTCAAAATGGCCACCATATGGGGATGCCTGATAAGCTTACGAAATACAAGATTGGTCTATCTCGGAAATACATCTCTCGATCATGTTGTTAACACAAATACTTGACAAATAAGGCTCGTCCCAAAAGTACATACGACAATCACGGGAGATCTTTTTCTTTTGTGCGGAGGATATGTCATACGGAACAATACCGCTTGTTAGGTTTTGCAATGTTTGTATACCATAGCGCTACCTCAAGGCTCATAGCCAACAGTTGTTCATCCGGTAAAGTCTCCATAATCTCTTCCACCTCAACCTTATTCTCGGCTCCTTGTAGCCTAGACAAGTAATCAACCATTCGGTTCCTCATTCCTTTCCGGTAATGGGTCTCCAAGCCAAATTCTTGCAGTAATAGCACCCATTGAATCAGGCACGATTTTGACTCCTTATTCTTAATTAGGAACCTAAGAGTAGCATGGTCAGTATACACAATTACCTTTGATCCTATCAGGTATGACCTGAATTTGTCAAATGTGAACACCACTGCTAATATCTCTTTCTCGGTCATTGCGAAAATTAGTTGGGCACCACTCAAGGCTCTACTTGCATAGTAGATTAGATGCCTGACTTTATCTTTTCGCTGCCCAAGAACTGCTCCCACATCATAGTCGCTTGCATCAGACATCAGCTCAAAAGTTGCCCTAATCAGGTGCCACTATGATTGGTGCAGTCACCAACCTGTTCTTCAATTCCTCAAAAGCTACCCTACAGTCATCAGAAAATACAAAAGGGTGGTCTTTTTCTAGCAGTTTATACAAAGGGTTAGCAATTTTGGAAAAATGTTTTATAAACCGACTATAGAAAATGAGTGGCCAACATTTGCATGATCCGCCTCAATTACCTTACTTGAGACTAGGTGCCCCAGGACTATACCTTCATGTACCATGAAATGACACTTTTCCCAGTTTAGAACCAGATTAGTCTCCACACATCTCTTCAACACTCTTTTAAGATTCCTAAGGCAGTCATTGAACGAGTTGCCCACTACTGAGAAATCATCCATGAATACTTACATTATGTAATCTACCATGTATGTGAAGATGGCTATCATGCACCCTTGGAATATAGCAGGTGCATTGCATAGGCCAAACAACATTCTCTGAAAAGCGTAGATACCATATAGACAGGTGAATGACATTTTCTCTCTATACTCCGGGGCAATAAAGATCTGATTATACCCCAAGTATCCATCCAAAAAAGCAAAAGTGGGACCTCCCTTCCAACCTATCTAGCATCTAATCAATGAATGGCAGGTCAAAAGGTCGTTTCGGGTGGCCTTGTTTAATCTTATGCAGTCCATACAAATTCGCCATCCTTTGACTGTTCTTGTTGAGATCAACTCGTTGTTCTTGCTTTGCACCACGGTCATTCCATCTTTCTTTGCCACACGCTGAACTGGTGTCGTGCCCCCTTTTTGTCTGGGTTTCAACGTTCATGAGTGTTAATAACTCAGTTTCTTTTGGGAACTGGGTATTTGAAGAGTCGCCACCTAATGGGTTATGGTGTGTTAGGCACCTAGAGCGATTAAATCTTGGATTGGTTTGTGTTACCATATAATAGGGTAAGGGCTCAAAATGACCTCGAGGATAAGGTGTTAGGCACCCTTCTCGGTCCACAAATGCGGGTCCCGACCGAACTTACACTTACGAATTAATCCATTAACAAATAAATAGTTGAATCAAATATTTTGCAAGTAAAGCACGTTGGGCGTTGTATAACTCACATAACAAGGAAAAGATTTTGAACAAGTTGTATACATATAAAACAAAGTTTTAACTAAAAAGAATTTTGGGAAAGGAGGAGTCCTAGGTTAGTTAGACTATAGGATCATCCCACACGATGTCTGGTTAACACTCCTCAATAAGGGGCTACACGTGATAGTAGCGCGTAGTCATCATATCCCATATCTACCCTTCACACCCCCTTAGTGGTCATTAAAGCAAGTGTTGGCCAGCGATCTCTATTGCGTGTTGTTACCCGACTCTTCTTAATGGTCATGAAGGAAATTTAGGACCTCTGTCTATAGGTAGTTCTAGACAAACCTCTAAAGTTTAAAGGAGAAAACACTAAGACGACAGGCAAGAACAAATGGGATCTTAGCACATAAGATAGGAAAGAAACAATTAGAGGCTTAAATTTACCTCCACAAACAATGCACATAAGCAGCACGGCTCAAACACAAATAAGGGCCTTAAATAGTATCCTAAGGTACGATGTCTAAATTAATATCAAGACACAGAAAATAGGCAGTTTATTTATAAACTCGGAAGTAATGGCCCTATCAATTTGCCTACTAATTTTTAAGCCTGTTAAAATCAGAACGACGTCAAGTAACAGAAACAGTTGCAGAGTTATAGGATTTGAAAGCGCCCTATAGGCTTGCCTACACGCGGAATAATGATAACTACGTTTTATATAGTAAAATAGGGCAAATTTTAAAACAGACTCTTGAATCCCTATAGGAATGTTGTCTAATGATATATTAAGGCAATTTATTTTTGAAAGAATTCATTTTAGGGAAAATAAACCACTAGTTAAACTAGTTTTAGGTGAACTAATCGTGGACTGGATTGATTTATTTAAACTAAACTAGTTTATATCTATAGGTAGAATTTCTGGTATTGTTCCCTATAGACATGATATCTTATTGTTTAAAAAACTAATGTCAGAAACTAGTAGGCATGATAAAAAATGAAAGCAAATATAAAAATTTGTTATAACAGAAGTTGAACTGGATCATATCCTATAGGCATGGTATCTACATGTGAGATTGATTTTAAGAGATAGTGACATGATTTCTATTATTGGAATCACTTAAGACCTATAGGCGTGATTTATAACATGGTAAGTCAAACATAGCAAAATATAAAGTCATATAGGCATAGTTTCTACCCGTATTACCCCACAAATATGTAACTATCCACCCTTTTTTACTAGTTACCCCAATTTTTGTTTACAAATTATTACAAACCATATGAATGAATTACATAATTAGATAAAAAGAAAAGAAGAATTTACACTATATGGATCCTGAAGCAGGCCCAAGTGATTTCCCAAAACCTCCAATAGCCTCAAATGCCAGTTTTATAGACAATATCTTAAGGATCTCAAGGATCCCGGACAATGCTCACACCTAGACTTGGTAATTAAATTGAGAAAGTGCAGTGTGGAAGGGTCAACCTTAGTGTGCTAGATTTCAGAGGGTTCTCAAGAAGATCCCAAGACAGTACACACACTGGAGGGGCAGAACCTAGTGATTTAGGAGTAGAGTGAGAGTGTTTGACTCAATTTGAAAGGTTCAATAGGAAAACAATATTAAAAAGACATTTTCTTGAAATGGTTTCGTAAGAAAACACATTAGACAATTTAAAATAAAGATAAGGTGACTAACAATAAATCATACCAAGTATAGAACCAGAAGAAGTTCATCAGCACTTCAATACATGGAATCAAACATGTGCACACATCCACTTAGGGGTAAATGGAGATTTGGGGTAAGCATAGGGCACATAACAAGAAACAGAGGAGCCTTAAAACGAGGTCAATGATTTTAAAGTATAGCATGAACTGTAGAATTAATATAGAACCAATAGGCTTAGGATAGCCAATTACTTCATACAGGAAGGTGCGTGCCATGGATCACAGAAACATAGTCACATTGGGACATACTAGAAGGGGATCCTAATGGGGTATATAGCATGCAGTAAAGAAGACAATGAAGCAGGTATGCTAATTGCAGGTTGAGCAACAAAACCATAGATAGAAGTATATTAGAAATACGACAAATTGAAGTAATAGGAGAAGCATGTTGTTTTGGGACTTAAATTTAAATTAGAACATACCAGTAAGGGGATAGAAAACACAAAGTGTAAGAGAACCAGTAGTCAGCCTTGGTTTGCATCTGCCTAACTTTAGACAGTAGTAAGTGACACAAAAGAGAGCAGAAAGCTTTTTAGTATGAAAGAGAGAGTTTCTGAACCAATGTTTGTGTGTTTGTTTTAACGAGAGAGTGTATATATATAATAGTTCAAAATTAGGTAAAATAAGGCAATAATCACAGTATAGTAATTATGGAATCAAGTACTAATCATAATCAAATCAATGCAAATACTCCTTTAATTAAGGGCTAATCAACCAATGTTAATGGGCAGAAAATGTTTAAGGAAAGAAATCACGTAAGGAATTAGGTACAAAATAGACAATTAGGGGTAAGTACATAAGGGGTCAATTAAGGAAATAGCTAGTAAGGAATCAGTAAAATACTTAGTTAACCAAATAAGGTAAGAAAACAAAATAAAGTTGCAGAATAAGGAAATAATCGAAAATCATCATATAGTAAATTAGTGAATCAAAGACTCGAAATTACTGTTTTAAAGAGAGTAACATGAGTTTCCATGAATAAGCAAATAAACCAAGTTTAAATAGGAAAATCGAAGGTCTAAAGGGAATTTTTCATATCAATCCAAGAAATAGTAAGCTCAGAGTCAATCAAAGACAGAGTCATGAGTCAAGATTTCAGCATATAAATAGAGTGAGATATGAGTAACCAAACATAACAAGCAAAGAGGCAAGTATTGACCAGTCAAGATTAACCCCAGCACATAGAGCTGATGTAAGTTAGGCATAAAAACTCAATAGAAACATATTTGAGGCGAGATAGTCACAGAAACTCAAACAAGAACAGGGCAATAAAAAATAAAGCGAAAAAACCTAGAAAAATTAGGGATTTCAATATAGACGAGTTAAAGATGTGATAAACTCATAGAATTAGTTTAAATAATGCAAGAAGTAGAAGCTTAAACATAAAGAATCAGTTAAACAAAATTTTAAAAGAAGTTATGAAACCCTAATTTTTAGAAGAAAGTGAAAAACACTTGAAACCAACGATTCTTGTAAAAGAGTTCCAAGGACAGTGTAAAACATTAAGAAAACAAACTCAAATCGTCCTAGATCTGTACAAATCCAAGAGATATAGGAGGAAATTAGGGTTTCAAAAGAAATACATATACAGATGAAAGAACCTGTCTAGAATCTCAAGGATCGTAACAAATACAACATGATTTTTCTCGAGATCACACCGGAGTAGCCAAGAACAGACAAGTGACGAACCCTAGATACAATTCGGCATGGATCCGGGCCCTTGAAGTCCTTAGAGAATGCAAGCATGGCATGAGAGAAGCCATTGGAAGCTTAGGAGTCGATAAGATATCATTGGAGAAGATCGGAGAAGAGAGAGCATTGATTGAAGATCTATGGCTTGAAGGTGAGGAGAGGATATGCGAGCATACACAGGCGGCGGGTTTGGGGGAATGAGTTAGGGTTGGGGTCGTTTATAGTTAATAATGGAAAGAATTAATACGGCTGTTGATTTCTCAGATCAACAATCATGATTTAATTGGTTATGGGTCGGTAGGCATGTTTAGGGTTTGGATCTGGTACTTCGATTAGGAATTGGGCTGGGTTGGGTTAAAATTGAGGCTAAAATTGAAATGCAATTTGGCTATATTTTGAATAGCCAATTTATCCCTATTTAATTTTTAATAAATAGTAAATAATTTTCATAAAATAATTTCATGTACTAAAATAATTTAAAATATATATTCAACATTTTAAAAATATAGAAGATCAATTTTATGCATACAAATGTAATTATACATTAATAAGGCAGATATTGTAATTATATGCAAACTAGCTTTAAAATTTAAAACGCAATTACTGATGCATTAAAAATATTTTAGCTATATTTTTGCATAAATATAAGATTTAGATGACTAAATTACAACAACAATAATTCGTGGGATAATTATTTGGGATTTCATGAGTGAAAAAAAGGAGGAAATAAATCAATTTAAAATCTCTAAAATTATAGAAAATTTATAAAAATCTTTTGCATGCATATACATGCATATATGCTATTTTAAAAGTATTTATGCATATTAAAAATATATGGGGAAAATTTGAGTATCAAAAACTAGGCTAACCCATTTGTTTTTGGAGGTATGCAAAAATGATTCCCGCATCTAACCACTTGATCGCCTATGTATGCAGAAGGTCGGGCTCATACCCTTAATATCTGCAATGGTCCAAGAAATTGCAGTTTTGCACTTTATTAACATCTGCAAAAGTTTTTTTTGCATGCACATCTAACAGACTAGATGAGAATAACAGGTAAAGTTGGGTTAGGTCCCAACAAATCATACCCGAGGTTAGATGGTAGCGGTTTCATTTCCAACTGTGGTGGCTTTTCGATCGATGACTTAGCTAGAGGGGTCTTTCTTTCTTCTAAGTGTAAAGACTGGAATTTGAACTCTCTTTTCCAATACCTTTGGTCTTCAAGATCCCACACCCACTCCACCAAGTCCTCACCATTTACCTCTTCTAAGTTTAAGAGATAGGACGCAAGAGGGTCATTTGCATTAAGTGCATCATCATCTTCCTCCATGATCAATCCACAGCTTCTATCAAATAGCAATTTGCAAACTCACTAGGGTGGCGTAGACTTTTGCATATTAAATGTTATTTCTTCATTGTTCAGCCTTTCTTCAGGTCCCCAGTTTTACAATCAATCAAAGCTCTTCCTGTGGCCAAGAACAGCTTTTCCAAATTATGGGAATCTCCTTATCAACCTGGCAGTCCAGAATGACAAAGTCTGCCGGAAACATAAACTTTCCAACTTGCACAAATACATCGTCAAGTATACCTGATGGTTTTTTCGACGTTTGGTCAGCTAGTTATAGTAACATGGATGTGGGTCTTGCTCTTCCAATGCCTAACTTTTTACAGATAGCCAGTTTCATTAGATTGATGCTTGCCCCCAAATCACACAATACTTTAACGAATGCATAACTACCAATGGTGCATGGAATTGTGAAGCTTCCAGGGTCAGATAGCTTCTCAGCGATAGGTCTTGTCAGAACAACACTACATGTCTGAGTCAATGCCACAGTTGCCAAGTCTTGAAAGTCAAATTTGCGTGACGTCAAGTCCTTCATCATTTTTGCATATTCGGGCATCTCCCTCAAAGCATCAATTAGAGAAATGTTTACTTGAATTTTCTTCAACATTTCCATGAATTTTTTTATACAGCCCATCCTTCTGATATTTGGCCAATCTCTGTGGGAAAGGTGTTGGAGGTTACTTCTTTACTGTGACTTGAGTTTGATCCTGCTCGGACACTTTTTCTAATGCCTTCTCTTGCACTTCCTCTTCCCCATTTTCAACCTCTTTTCCTTGTTAATTTCCTCCCGGTCTGGTCGAATTCTTTCTTTTTTTAGCTCAGTTGACTCATCTATCTCAATTGGTAGTGGCACGAGTGTCTCAGTTGGTTGACTTTCACGAGCAATTTCTTGCCCTGCTCTTTTGGGTTAACATGTGTTTCCGCATGTAATATCCCTGAGGAAGATTGTTAAGGGACATGGATATTTGCCATAGTTGAATCTCAATGCTCTTGATAGCTGAGTCGTGTGATACTATCTTTTCGTATATCTGGTGGACCTTTTATTCCATTTTCCCGCTGGACCTAATGAGTTGTTGCAGCATTTCTTTAATTTCAAATAACCCATCATCGTGTCGCACCATCTGTTGTTATTGATAAGCTAGTTCTTGATTCTACTGATTGTACTCTTGTTGCCTTTGATAAGGCACAACCTGACCTGTGGTTATGAAGCTCCCGGATTATTATTGTTGTACTGCTATTGTGGTGGCCTATATTGTTGATTCTACTATCCCCATGTCTAACACCTTATCTCTGGCCTCCATAGTTTCCTACATAGTTCATATTCTCTTGATAGTTGTGATTGTTTATTTCACCACTCCACGTGTTACGACCCTAGTTCACCAATCGTGAACCTGTCATGACGGCACCCAGTCTTCGCAGCTAGGTAAGCCTAAAATATTGCGAAAATTCAATAACCTTTATGAAATCGATAAAAATTTACTGAATAACATAAGAAAATGTATAGAGTGCCGCCTGGCACATACATTTCAACTCCAAATAATGTAACAACTTCTAAGACCCGGAAACCCACAGGCCACACAGACTAAGAGTAAAAAACATAACATATGGCTCTAATATCCGAAAGTGTCTACAACCACTAAATACATGAACAAAATTACTAATTAAATGTAGAATAGAAGGAGACTCTTTGGATCTGCGGACGCGGCATATGCATACCTCAAGTCTCCAAGTGAAATGCTCCCTAATAGCTACTGGCGGTATGCCTGCTCATATGTACCTGGATCTGCACAGCAAAAGTGTGCAGAAGAGTAGCATGAGTACACCACAGCGGTACTCAGTAAGTGCCAAGCCTAACCTCGGTGGGGTAGTGATGAGGAAGGTCGAGGCCCTACTGAGGTAAACAAAAGAATAATATAAAAATGAATAGACATAGGGAAATACTATAAAGCTCGAGTATCTAACAAAAATAGTAAGTAAAACTAAACATGCTACAAATGCAAATCAACAATACAAGAACGATCACTACAAGCTATTTGTCATCGGGGATCACCTGGTATCCTGAGGATCTCTTGGCATCCTCATTATATACCCAAGCGATCTCCAAGTATCCTGAGGATCTCCTAGTATCCTCATCATATACACAAGGGATCTCCAAGTATCCCGAGGATCTCTTAGTATCCTCTAGTTAATCAATTCTGCTCTAGGGATGTCTTAGTGTGCGCCAGTCAATCAATCTTGTGACGGGGATCTCTTGGTATCACGCACTTCCAAATTTCAGAACAAAGTACGAACATGGAAGCTCCCGAGATGCCGTCCGTAGTCCCAATAGTAAACACACCACAACAAACCAATATTTAACAGAAAGAAGCTAAGTGTGGCCAATAAGTAGAATCTAAAGTCTAGCATGTTTCACAAGAAAGACAAATATTGCAATTTAGTCAAGTAGAGCAAATAAGTTACTAACATGCTTTCCCTAAGCTAAAACAAGTGAAATTGCATTTTTAACAATTAAACATGTGAAGAATACGCAGTCTAAATAAGCCAAGTAGGGTGAATTTCAACAACTAGCACAAGTACACGCCCGTTACCTCGCGCACAAGGCATTTAAACAACAACAATAACCTAATGGGAGAGGTCCCCCGCACAAAATTAGACAAGCCACTTACCTCGAACCGGTACAAAATCGCTAAGAAAAAATGCCCTTGCCTAGAGTATCAAACTACGAGTGGCCCAAATCTATTCAAACCAATTACATATTGTAAATAACATTGCAAGTAACTAATTACACTGTTAGAATTAATGCTAAGGCACAAAAATAGGTAAAATAACCAAAATGCCCCTCAGGTCAATGTCTTGAAATCAAATAATTTTCACATTTTCAGAAACCTCGTCCTCTCGCGAGTATAACCATATAAAAGTCTCCCAAATCGGAAGTCAAATGCCCCTTCAAATCATCAAAGTTAGGCCTAAGAACTTTACCCCAATTTTCATTCAAAATCCGAAATTAAAGCTTGAATTTGAGATTAGATTAGTGGGTTTTAGCCATAGAGGAGTAAGGAATCATTACCCGATAGTCTTCTCTTCAAAACTCGCTAAAAATCACCTTCTCTCGAGCTCTCAATTGATTTTCCAACTTTTGAAACTTACCCCTCGATTTTACTATTTCTGAACAGGTAATTCTGCTTTTGCGGCATAGGAACCGCTTCTACGGTCCCGCTTATGTGGAAAATTAACCGATTTGCGGTTTCACTTAAAGGCTTGAGTCCGATCCTGCGGAAAATTAACTACTTCTGTGGTTTCGCCTTTGCGGAGAGCGGACCGCTTCTCCGACTGCCATGATTTCCCTCAGATTCAGCTTCTACGGTCCCTCAGTTACAGGAGCGAGTCTGCTTCTGCGGATACACAACCGCTTCTGTGGTTCCTGGCCTTGATCCCCAAAATCGCATTTATGGTGCCTAAGCCACTTCTGCGGCTCCGCTTCTGTGGTCCTCAAGCCGCAGAAGCGAAAATACCAGAAGGCTAAAGGCCTGAAGCTGCACACATTAGAAAATTCATCCGTCGACCATCCGAAATCATCCCGAGGCCTCCTGGGACCCCAACCAAACCTACAGACATATCCTATAACATAATTCAAACTTGCTTTAATCCTTAAACCACCTAAAACAATGCCGGAAACTAGAATTAATCAATGATTTATACTTAGAAACTTCAAATTCCAACCAAACTCGGTTTCAATTCAAAACCTAACCAAAACGCGACCGATTGACCTGAAATTTTGCACGCACATCCCAAATGACATGATGGTGCTACAGAAACTTTCGAAATTCCGGTCCGACCCTCGGATCAAAATTTCACTACCAGACCGGAAACTTTAAAATTCTAACTTTCGGCATCTCTAGCCTAAATGAGCTACAGATATCCAAAATACATTCCGAACACGCTCCCAACTCAAAAATCACCTAACAGAGCTAACAGAACTATCAAATTCCCATTCCGAGGTCGTCTTTACACTGTTCTAATTATGGACCATTTTCTAATATTTAAGCTCTCATTTAGGGACTAAGTGTCCCAAAATACACCGAATTATATTACCAAACATCCCGGCAAAAAATAGCATAAATGAACTTAGGGGAAGCACTTAATGGGGGAACATGGCATAAATTCCAAAGACTACCGGTCGGGTCGTCATATCACGAGCACATATATGGCTTATTAATGCATTTGTCTGCATAATCCTCCATTTGTCATGTCAGCTATGTACACCTGCTTCTGGCCTGACTCATCAATCTTTTTGGTTAGGATACTTAATTGCGTCATCATCATATCTATATTCTCAACCATGGAGTTGCTTGGGTCTAAAGCTACTTAGTAAACTACATGAGTAATTGTAGAGCCTCTTGTCATCCATCATGAGTTTTGAGCCATTTTATCAAGTAAGACCTTGAATTCCCTGAATGATTTGCTCAAAAATGCTACACCTGCGTAAGCATTAATATTGGCCTTTAAGCTGTCTGCCAATCCCATATAGAACCTTTTCCCCGACATCTGATTTGTAGTTTCATGACGTGGACACTTAACCAACATACCTTTGAACCTCTCCCACGTTTCTTGCAATGTTTTAGTTGGTTTTTGCTTGAAGCTAAATATCTCATCAACTTATTTGGCACTCTTATTGGGTGGGTAGAACTTATTCAAAACTGCTTGACTAACCCTCCCAAGTGGTAACAGAGCTTATTGGGAGTGAATCGATCCAATTCTAAGCCTCTCCCATCACTGCGAATAGAAAAAATAACAACCTCATCGCTTTCCGTGTCACATTCGATTGAATTTTCATGACACATATCGACGGAAAATTTTCCAGATGTTGTTGAGGATCTTCAATGTAAGACCCCGAGAATAGTCCCTTGTTCTACAACAAATGTAACATATTGTTTGTGACTTGAAATGATTCTGCTTGTATCTGGGGAACTGTAATTGCGATTTTCAGATTTTCAGTGATGGGATGTGCCCAATTATACAAGGCCGCTTCTGGCACAAGAGGTTCCACACCCTGATTTTTCGAGTCATTCCCATTGTTTCTGTTGTTTGGGTTGACTATTACGTCACCCATGTCTAGTTTGATTCGCTCTGTTGAGTTCTGTTGTCGTTTATCCTTCGTGTTTGCCCGATTTAATGTCTTGAAAGCTTTCTCATGATCCAATAATGCTTCAAACAATTTGCCAGTTCTTGAGGAGTTTCTAGGCATGCACTGGTAATACCCAAGACTACAAACGTAAGAGTTTCAGTATAATGAATTTGAAGTCGAGAAATCTGAATAAACTACGAATTCTAACAATTCTTTTTGACGTAATTAATAATACCATTAATTTCCCGACAACAACGCCAAGATTTTATCACACACAACTATGCCTCCTGAGAGGTCTAGTGGATATTGCAAATATAATCTAATTTACAAGTCCAAAGTTGAATCCCACAAAAAATTAACCTACTAATTACAACCACTAGATTCACACGAATCAACCTTCAGAAATATAAAATAACGATTTGAATGTTTACTAACTAAGATTAAAGTAATTAAAATGCAGTAAGTTATAATTAACGAAGGAAATATCGTGGACAAGATTTGGAAAAGTCTAAGGTTATGATTTTCCCTATTATCGGAATCATCCCCGATAAGTTCTCTATAAATTCGCCTAAGTATTCTCAACCAATCATGAATACTTTGGGTGTCATAATTCTTTTCCGGCTAACTACCACAAATTACTAAGCGTATTCTTTCGAACTACGGTAGCCGGCTCTAGTTTACCACTCACTAAGATCGCACCAAGATTTTGTTATTCCTAATCCCACCATTAAACCCTTCGTATTGATTTCTCATGTACGTTAGGAGTTTTGGTCAATAACTACCTAAATGTGTATCCTTTTTCAAGCAATACACACTAAATAGGCACAGTTAATTGTTGGCCCTTCAATCAACCACAATAATCATATAGTTGAACAAGCAGAGAAAAGTAAATGGCAAATTTATATTAAACGTGGTAGAGAATAATCCTCCAATAGTTTCCATTAAACCCCATATTAGAAAGTTTAGCTACTCATAGTCATACCAACAATTACGATAATAATTGAAAGCATTAAAATATAGATTAAGAAATAATAAAAGAGAAAACTCTTGCGATTTGTTGCTTCTCAGTGTTCCCGCGGCCTTTTTCCTCTTCAAAAATGTCTAACCCCCAATAAGTAGGTTTAGAATCCTTTCATACATGTTGGGGGCGTGTAGGGTCGAAACTACCAAGTCCTAACTAAAATAGGACAAAATCCGCCTTAGCTGTCTCACTTGGCACCTGGGGCCAATCAGGACGTCGAAGTTTTTCATTATTCTGCCTTTGGCGTTTTGGTTGGTGCTAGACACCAAACTTATACTCCCTCCAAATTCTTCCATTTTTACTTCACTTTGTATGTAAGCTTGTCAAATCACTTTAAATTAATTCCTACACATATAAACACTATTATTTAGCTCGAGTCACAAATATTTACACAAAATTAACAAGATTGAGGTATAATGCAAGGCAAATTACATGCGAAAATATGAATTTTTAGTCTATTATCGATTATATAATTATTGCAGGTTAATTCTTTAGAATTATACTATTTTAGTAAAATAAAAAATAAGTGATAGAGAATAAGTAGGAAACAAATAAAGTCTCGTGCAGTTAGAATTCCTTATTATTTTTTCTCTCTTAAATATTAGATGTTACTCTTGTAGTGTGAATATTGAAAAGGTTATCACTATCCATTTTACAACAAATAACTTAATAAAATTAAAGGGTACACATGCATTGAAATTTACCAATAAAAGAATAAATTTAATTTTAAGTCCAAAATTATTCAAGATTCATATATATCATAAATCAAACCTATAAAACTAATAAAAAAATATAATTACAAAAGACAATAATACAATTTTTAAAATAATTATAATTATATTATAGTAATAATAATAATAATATATTATGCATTTTATTTTATTTTAACTATACATTTCAAAGCACAAATCCAATTAGATAATTGAAGCCTAAATAAGATAACGAAGTTTATATATCCAAATTAATAGTAATAATTTGCATGGATTTCTTTATATGAAATTTAAGGATGAAATAGTAGAAATAATATATTATAAATAAATCGTCATTTTTTATGTTTCCTTTTTCGGCCTTCAGTCCTACTAATAATAGCTTCACTATATTTATTTTATATAAAATTATTTATCATAAATATTACCTTAACCGTAATTATTTTTTAGACTTTGTAATTTCAAGTTCACAACTATTGAAGTCTCCTATACATCATAAATCAGACCTATAAACATATTAGGACGATTAAAAATAACTATATACATAATTAAGTTTATAAATGACAAGACTACATTTGAAAATAAATATAATTATAGTAATAATAACTATAATGTACTTTGAGGTTTTTGTCGAACTTTAACATGTTAAAGCACAAACCCAATCAAATAAGTGAAGCATAAATAAGATACTGAAATTTATATATCGAAATTATACTAGTAAATCGTATGCATTTTTGTAAGAAATTTAAGGATAAAATAATAGGAAAAATATGTATTGTAAGTTGTCATTTCTTTCCCTAGCGTTTACTCCAATAAATGACGATGCTTCACTGTATTATATTATTTATCGTAGGATATTAATTCTACCGTAATTATTTTTTAGACTTTATATTGTAAATATATTTTTTTCGAGCTATAAGACCAACCTTCTTATTCTCTTTTGTGTTTTGTTTTAAGTACTAGGCCACTACAACAACAACAACAACAACCCAGTGAAATCTTACAGATGAGGTCTGGAGAGGGTAGTGTGACGTAGTGTCGCGTCCCCCTTTTTCCTCCCATCGGAAAGGAGTCCGGGTTCCGACATTTATAGGGTGTAGTGACTCATTTCCCTTTATTGGGATTGGGTATTTTGAAGATTCGCCACCTAACGATTTTTAAGGTGCGCTAAGGCACCTATAAGATTTAATTACAGCTATGTTTGATAACCAGAGATAAGGTAAGGACATGAAATTATCTCAAAGGGAAGGTGTTAGGCACCCTTCAGGATCCACTAGTGTGGTTCCCGGCCATATAGTTTTTGTGAATTTGTGCAATTAGCAGGTAATCAAATAAGGCTCAAGTAATAGGGGTTTTAAGTTAAACACACAAGTGCAAACAATTATTGAAAATGCAGGGTTTTGAAAAAAGAGTTATAAGCTAGACATGCTTGTGAAAAAAGGGGTTCCTAGGTTTGTTTGTAATACGAATTACCTCAATGCAAACCCGGTATGACACTCCTCGTAAGAGGGGATTCACGTGGTAGTAGCGCACCGATCATTATATCCATATCTATCCTTCCCATTCCGTGAAGGTAATAAAACGCAGATTGGGTCTCGACCTCTATTGTATGCTATTACCTGTCCCATTCCTATCAATCCCGGAGGAATTTAGGAATATTATTCCTATAAAAGGGAGGGTTTTAGGCCGACACTTAGGTTTAAACGTAAAAAGGCTATATATATATATATATATATATATATATATATATATATAAACACGTAGGATTGCATTTAAAGGGAAACATGTATGCAATTAAAAGGCTCATGTAAATCTCCGCAAATAATGGATATAAATAGCACGACTTAAACAAGTTAAGGTCTGAATTTTAAAATCCCAAAGCAGGGTTTGAGTCAGAACCAGATTCATTATATAACTCAAAAAAGAAGTTTGAATCAGGCTTGCCTACTGGTTGTAGCAGTTGGTAAATTAAACAAAGGCAGTCCTAGTGTTTATTATTACCTAAGACTTGCCTAGGCGTAATAGTGATGCCCTATGAGCACTTTATATTGATTATGAATGCAATAGAGCAGTGATTAATTTAAACAAACAACTTGAGATCTTATAAGCATGCTTTCTAACAGTATTAAGTCAAGGCAGTGTTTGAAAAACTTATTACAAAAACGACATATTAACTAATCCAATTCAAAATAAACAACGTGAACTAAATGGCTTCTCCAACTAAACTGGTTTTAAGTCCTAGAGGTATGATATCTAAGTAATAAAAGCTGGCTTTGGGCTTATAGGCATGATTTCTAGGGAGACGAATCTGAATACATGCTGTAATGAAAAATGAACTTCAATTGTCTTACACCCTATAAGCATGATGTCTAATTATAAAGCTTATTTTAACCCTATAGGCATGATCTCTAATATTAAAGTTATTTAAATCCCACAGACATGGTTTCTTATTGTGTGAAAGTAAAGCATGCATAATTTATTTCAAACCAAAGTAGATCCTATGGGCATGTTATCTACAGACCATATTCTTAATCAAAATAGACCTTATAGGCATGTTGTCTATCCAATTTACCCACAATATATAACTAATCACCCTTTTCACTAATTATCCTGATATTGCTTATAAATTATTAAAGACCAAATAATTGAACAAAAGATGTGCAAAAATAAGAAATTGCAACCAAAGGAAGCCCGATCTTGACTTATTCTCTGAGTTATGTAATGAATCACTTCAAAAGCCAATATTATTCCTAAGTCTTTCTTATATCTGGGTGTGTTGGAGTTTCCTAAGGACCTCAAGAGATCCCGGGCAGTGCTCACACCCGGAATTGTATAGCCAAACAGAATGAGTGCAGTATGAAAGGGCCAACCCTTATGTGTCTAAGTTCAGAGAGAGTTCAAGGGTCCCAAGGCAAGGCTTACACAAGAGGTGCAGAAACCTAGGTTCTAAGAATGTAGCGGAAGTGCAGAACACATATTTAAAGAGATTTATTTAAAGAGGCTAGACTGACAATCCATATTTGAAAGAAATTAGTGACATATGTGATTTAAAACAGTTGTTGTAATAAAACTCAAAACTACACAGAATAAGTAGTCATTCAAAAGGGATCAAGAGACTTTGAGGATACACTTGTATGTAAGCACATGACCCCAACGCTGGTCTGATTTGGTCATGCACAACAATAGTTGATGATGGCATGGTCACAAACCAACCAAAAGAACACAAACACATAGAGGAGATATGTGGGTTTGGGATTCATAAGACAACAAGTACACAATAAGTGTAACGGAGTATGCTTTAAAAACACACATAGGGGAAGCATTAATCCAAAGGAGGAAGGCAACATATTACACAATGCTGGTAAGGTAACTTGACTGCAAAACCACATGAAGAAGTCGATAATAATGAGACAAATTGGAACAATTAAAGAAATATGTTGTTATTGAGGCTTTAAAAATTAACGAGGACATACCAGTAGAGAAGCAAAGTGCATAAAGGAAAAGTAAGAAGGATTCCACAGCCTAGCCTTCGCTTTCAGCCGGTTAGACAAAAGCAGTAGCACAAGTAGTAGTAGAGAAAGAGAGAGTTTTTAGTGTAAGTGTGTGTTATGAACTCAAATTATTCGTGTGTTTGAAATAAGAGAGGGTAGGATATTTATAGTTTTGAAAACGAGTGAAGAATAAGGTAATAAGTGAAGTCTTAACACAATCATGGAAATAATCACAATTAAAATCAACTAACACAAATGATACTGTTTAATTAAGGAGTCACTGCTTAACGGATACTAACAATGTTAATTAAGAAAAGAAATTCGTTTGAGACAGATTGATTCTTGCAATATAAGGGGGCAATAAAAGTATGAAGTAAATAATTAAGTCTAAGTACAAAATATGCTTAATTTTTGGAAAGGATTCAATGTAAAACATCATCGTAATTATAGGCAGGGGAATCAATCAATTTAAACAAATGAGTAAAATTAGAGTTCATAAGAAAACTTTTTGCAATCAGTCGTAACATTGAGGAAATCAAGATCAATCAAGAAAGAATCATGACTCTACACTTCAACATACAAATAGCAAGGGATGGACATGCATATTAGACATGAAGGGTCAAACATATTGACACATAAGAGCAAATTAAACATACAACAGTACCAGGAGTAAGCTAGGATTCAATAGTAAAGAAACATACTCGAAGTACAACAAGCAATAAGGTCAAGTAGTCACACAGAATCAAAAGTGAAGAAAATATAGTAACAGGCAAAGGAGTTCAACACATAGAAATAAGAAAAATCTTTAAACCTATAGCAATAAGTGAACAAAGGAGTTTGGGTTTTGAAAGAGCCGAGTTTTAAAAAGTAAGAACCTGAGAATCAGTCAAGTGAAATACAAAAGAGGATCTAAACATAAGGAACTCAATCGAAACCAGCATGCGAATAAAATAAACAAAGAGTTTCAGAACTTCAAGTACAGCCAAAACACTTAGGGTTTTTAACACGATGAGACAAATATAAGAGAAACATAAGTAAATCGTGTAAATACAGTAAAACAATACTAAAAATCAGAGAAAAGGTCTTTGCAAACAGTTTTTAAAAACCCTAATTTGAAAACGAAAAGTCACTTGAAAGAAAATCAACAAAAAGCTTTTGGAAAATACCAAGAAGTTTATTACATAGATAGATCTATGACAGATCTGAAAGAAAAATCAAAAAGTTCTTAAATATAGGGTTTTAGAGATCCAAGAGAAAGTGAGAAAGACTTTGAAAAGTTACCGATCTAGCCGAAAAGCCATGGACCCGACTCGATCGACCATGAATGGACTGGGAAAATGCCAAAACTAGAAGTTGGACCATGATTGGACTAGATCCTTCAAGATCTGTCCATATAATCACAAAAGTGGGCCATAAGAAAAGTATAAGACAGGTGTACATCCCAAACAGCCACGTGAGCCCATGGGCTAGGTAGAGATTGCAAGGAATTAGGGTAAAATTGGGTGGCGGCGACTATGATTTATGTGAGGCTGCATAGAGAATTGATAGGAGAGGGGTTTCTAAGGCGGTGGGTGGTGAGAAAGGAAGTAGGTTAAGGGGGTCGTTAGGTTAAACGGTGGATGTTGATCTGAATGATCAACGACCTAGACTAAATGGGTTAGGTGGGGATCAGGGTTATGGTAGATTAATTGGGTTAGGTCGGGTTAATTTGAAATTGGGCTGGGAAAATTGGGTTTGATTTGGGATTAAATTGAAAACCAGTTTGGGCTAAAAGTTAAATAGACACTTTTTTCCTTTATGAATTATAAAAAATAATAAATGACTTCTAAAAATAATTAAAAATATTAAAATAATTTATAACGCATAATTATAAATTTAAAAATACAAGACTCGATTTTTATGGAATAAAACACAATTAGACCTTAAAATGACTAATATTGTAATTATATGCAATTAGCTTTAAAAGATACTAAATAAAATTGTAAAAAATATGTAAACTTTCCTTAGCCATATTTTGGAAAACTATGAAAATATAATAGATAAATTACCAAACTAATAATTTTGGAAATGGTTATTGGGCTTTTAAAGGATAAAAAAGGAACAAATTCAATTTAAAACCTTAAAAATTATGGGAAAAATGTCTCGACATGCTTATATATGCATATATATGATATTTCAAAAGTATTTTGCATACTAAAAATATATAGGAAAAAATTTAAGTATCAACACGCAAACCTTACCCTAATCTGGCAAGTAAAGAAGCTGTTTCCGCCAGACCCTCGGCACTAGAAGGATAAGTATCATGCCACTACAATAACAATAATTTTCATAAGACCACATATATCCTCATAAACCACACTAAAGCATCTAAAAACTTACGGCGAACATAATTCTTTTTATTTGTTGGCTAACTAAACGGGAACAACATTCAACATTTTCAAGAATGTCTTTACCTTTTATCATATAATTTATATTAGACAAATACATAGTCTGGTAATATCTACATAATTTTATAAAAATTATGTACTCGTTACTATAGATACACGCGCAATACGCGTACCGTAAATTTAGTTATTATAAAAAAAAGCGAACATTATATTGTAAATCTCATGAAATTCTAAACATGCGTGGCTCGACTATAAGGCCAATAAAGCAATCGCTTGAGGCCCTAACTTTTTGGAGGCCCCTATTTCTTTCGTAAAGATGTATTGTATTTGTATTATTAAAAAAATTTGTGTACATTTAACTTTAAAAGGAAATTTTAGAGAAAAAGTACAATGACTTTAATGTGAGAATCGTTGTAATAATTAGAGAATGGAATAATTTTTAATGAATTATGTTCCTTACATAGGTAGGGTGGCTATTTTTTTGCCTTATTTATATCCTAACAACTAATACAAGCCCACATTAATATTTATATATTTACCTTTTTCATTCTCTCATCTACTATTCTTATTCTCAATATTGAAAAGTATCTCATTCAACAATTTACCACGGTTAACAGGTTCTCTTCTTCAAAGCATTACAACACTTTTCGATATTATTATATCAACTTATCTTGCTCTATAATTTCTTACCCTTTGATTTCTGCTACATTTTTGTTTCTTGTGCTTCTTTATATGTAATAGCTATTGCTCTTTTTTAGACAACTTTATCATAACTTATTCATTTTCGTTGCTTTTATTTTCATACTATATTGAATTGATTGTCCTTATCTAACCTTTTCTTTGAGCCGTGAGTTTTGCGGAAACAACCTCTCTACCTTCCAAGGTAGAGGTAAGATTTGTGTATACATTTCTACCTCATTAGACCCAACTTTATGGGTTTTCACTAGGTATGTTGTTGTTGTATATCAACTTATCAAATTCTTGAGCCGATTTTATAATTCTACCTTTATTTTATACTTTTCATTGCAAATTTGTCTTTACAGTCTGTTGGAAAGTCACCATATAATTGGAAATGATGTAATTACTTAGCATATGTCAAATTCCAAATAAAAATTATTTAGCATATGTCAAATTCCAACATAATAATAGTAAGTTCCACTATAATTTTAGATTAGAAAATATAATAAGTTTATAACCATATTCAATAGTAAAATTTTACTTTAATTACATCACTTATTATATGATAACTTTGTAAATGACTCATTATTTATAATATTAGGAGGTGTAGTTTCAAAAAATAGAATAATAAAGTAAATAAAAATAAAATATAAGCAATTACATGAAATAACAAGAAATAAAAGATAAATAATGTACAAGAAAAATATATTTTAAAATTTTAAAAGAAATGAAAAAGTAAAACTAAAATTTAAAAAATTTAAAATAATAGAAATAAACCGTTATAAAGAAAATAAATTAAAATAAAAATAAAAAGGAAAGAAAATAAAAAATAACTTTATAATTACACAGTATAATTATCACTTATTCTCGCTCCCCCACTGGGAATTGAAGAATATAATTATACCCCTCAAATTACATCTAATTCCATGCTGACCAAGTAATTACTTGACCAAACAAACATACCAAACTGTATAATTACATTCAAATTCAATCATAAGCTACTTTCTAAACATGCTCTTAACATTTTTACTTAGGACCTTTCTTTGAAATTTAGCTTTAGATCTCCAATTTTGTTGAGGCGGCACTAATTCTAAATGTCATATAGTCAAAGTTGAGAAGAAATTATCCTTTTAACTATTTACTTGAAAAACGTACTTAATACTTACTATTAATATCTTTCAATTTGGTTTCCATGCGAAAAACTAATCAACACCAAGGGTCTGTTTGACATAGAAATATTTTTTATTTAAAGGAGAAAATAACTTTCTCCAATCATATATTTCTCCGACAATACAACAACAACAACAATCTATATAATCTCATCTAGTGGGGTCTGGGGAGTATAGTATGTACAATACAATTAGAAATAGTTGTTAAAGTTCAAAATAAAACAAAATTTATTCTTTAGAATATTTTTGATTTATTTTTTAAAGAATTTATTTGAAAATGATTTTCATTCGCACGCATCTTATATTATTTTGTCATATTTAGCAAACACGATGTCGACGGGCCACACAACTGCGATCTGCAGAACTTTCCCGCGCTAAAAGTTATCCCCTTATAAAAACCCGCCATTTCCACATCAAAGATTAGGGTTTCGAGTTCAAATAATGAGCTCTCTTTCAAATCAGGTAATGCGCAGCTGCATCAAGGACCATGAGACCTCAGCCATGGAAGTGGGGCGACGGCAGAAATCAGAAGTAGAAGAAGAAGGGGAAGAGGAAGATCCATTTCTTCAATTCATTGAGTACGCTAAGTCCGTGCTATCTTCCGATGAAGCAGAGGGCCCTAGTTGGAGCTGGATTGCTTATAAGATTCTCAAGACTTGCATTGCTTATTCATCTGGAGTTACCTCCGCTATTCTCCTATCCGATCTCTTTCAGGTTCAATACGCCCATTCACATTAATTAAAGCGCCTGCGCATCTGCTCTTTTGCTACTTTCAAGTGTTTTGGTGAATTTGTTAATTGAATTAAAATAAAAGCTCCATTATCTCTGATATTTTATATTTTCATTTAGTGATTTTGTGATCCAGTAATTTGCTCATCCTCAGACTGATGTCACTATTACTATGTGAGAAATCATTACTTGAGAAATTAAACAGGTTTTTTTTTGCTTACTACAGATTCTTAAAAATATTTTAATTTTCTTGTAACTATTTTAATTTTCATTTAGTAAATTTTATCAATTTTTTCTTAAAAAATGATGTATGAGTTCACATAGAAAATTAAGTATGCCTTATGCTCGCACTCTGGACATGGCCATTCATTTTTTTTTTTGCCAGGAGTGTTGTGGGGGAGGGGGTTTCAGAAAGAGTAGCACTTTTTTCCCCATACTTCAAGGAATATGCTAGGTTGGAGTTACAATTTTTGAAGTTTGCATGTTTTGGTGATTTAATGATAGTGCAGGCTTGGAATGAATTGAATAGGAGTGGAGCTCCAAAGAAACAGTCAGAATGTATTAGTCACATGAAGAAGAAGCATAAGAGGGCAAAGCTTCCTAACACTGTCACCATTGACTCTATATATGAGAAAAAGTTCTTATCTTTGAACAGTGTAATTGAAGCTGTCATTATAGACACTTTCATTCTACCAGGTACAGTTGGACCTTTAGGTTTGATTCTGCTTCTATACATTTTATGTCATGAGGTGATAATGCATGGGCATTACATTTGCACTCTTTCGATTAAATTGTCTGAATCTGTTGTCCTATGATTGATAAATCATTACTACATCTTTTGATGTCTTTCTACTGTCTATGCTTTTATTTTATATCATCTTAACTTGCATTATGCAAATGATGCTTAAAGTCTTTGCATTTAAAAAAATATTTATTTCTTGGAGAATCCTTTCTGCATCTCTTGCTATGTGTTTAAAATTATAATAAAAATTCTTAGATTAATTATATCAAGTTAAACGGCAAACATATGCTAATTCTAATGTTTATTTATTTGGAAACATTGAATTCACGGAAAGTTAAAATCTTTTGCATGGAGCTTTTGACTGGTTAACTTCTCATACACGGGCTATTTTTTCTGCTTCACTCTTTAGATCAAAACTTACAAATGTCATGCTTATTTTCTTCCAGGAACAAACATTTATATGCTTCATCTGGGTGATTTTTGGAGTTCTAATACAATAGATCTGTATCTTCACCGTAGGTAATGGCTTTTTTGCCTGATTGAGTGGAGTATGATGATCCTTCACTAAAGTTTATTTTACCAACTTAAAGTCATTACATGTTCTGCATTCTCTGCTCTAAAATATATTGTCTACAATATATATATATATATATATATATATATATATATATATATATATATATATATATATATATATATATATATATATATATATATATATATATATATTTTATCTATGTGTGTGTGTGTGTGTCTGTCTCTCTCCTATATTGTAGACGCCTAACATTTATAAATAAGATTGCAGAAAATTAGTTTGTTGTGTAACTCAAGCTTCAAGCTTCATTAGTGCAGTTAACCTACAATGGTTTATGAATGTTTTATGTACAAAAGATTTTTCGGTTTTCGATAACAGATTGTTAGTCTACAAGTGGTAATGATGATATGCCATAATATCAATATAGTGTTTGTCTTACTTGGCTTGATATTGACGTACTGTAACGGCTAAAGCTCAAACATTAACAGCGATGCTATATTGGTTATATGATCTGATATCCATAAATATGAATTTTAGCGGTATGTGAAGAAAACAAGATGGTTTAGACTTAAGAGTGTAGCTAATAATGTTTTTCTTCTGCAAATTTGTTGTTCATGTCCTTTTGTTCTACTTAACATTTGCTGCTGGAGTTGTTTCTAGATATTGTATTTCTTGGCTTCCTTAGAGCTCTAAATTGTGATAGAGCAGATTCTACAGCTTAGCTTATCCAAAGAATGGTATTTTGAAGAAAGGCCGTGAAGTTTTCCTCACAGGATGCCGCCTCCGAACTACCACTGGATGTTCAGGTCATGCACGGCTTTTGCCAACGGAATATCTCGTGATACTGTTAGATGAGGTATTTTCAAAATCTCTATGTGTTTTTGTGCTTCAGCATTTATTATAGTTGTTTCATGTTTGTCTTATCAAAGATTTACTAATATTCTAGACATTCTAGACATATTATATCTTTTATTGTTTCCCATTGCAAATTGTAGCAGAAGAGCAGCACCTCAGTAACCCGCCTTCTCCCTTTATCTGATAACTTAGCAGATATTTTGCTGAATTAATGCTACGGTTAATGTAACGGCTTGAAGGGTGGATAGGAGATGAGATCAATAGGTGATGTGCTGTGTGTAGTTCCTTCGTCATTGGTTTCCGGAAAAAGTGCGTAGGAAGGGAGAATTATTGTCCTCAATTAAATCCATGACCATGGAATCTCACATGTTATTATATTCCCGTAATGATTGATGCAGTTAGCATGAGCCAGAAATTATTCCGATGTAAAAGTTCTGCAGGCATTCCTAAAAATTAAATGATAGTTCAATGAAAAGCTGCCTCAACTAACCATCTTATCCTTGTCCTTATGATGTAGTTCTGTCTGCAAGGTCATCTGTTGTTGATATAAAACAAAATACTTGCTACAAATTTGTGTCGGTTCCTCTTCATGCCCCAAATTCTTCAACAACAACAACAAAGAAGTTATATACCGTTCATAAGTTTAGCAAATTCAAATTCCATTAGTACAGATGTGACTGACAATCTTAAATAAAAGCTCTGTTTTAATTTAGTGCTTTCTTCACCACTAATGATTGCAGTTTATATATAAGCTCCAAAACTTGCATTGATCTTTTCATCTTCTACCACTATTTTTTTTTTTCCTATGTTAACATTTTGAAATAGGGTTTTTGGCGAATGTTATTAGCTAGATAAAATTAAGTGCTCTCGAGCTGATACATCCTTATTCCCTGGATCTATTGTTATAAAAGTATTCTTGTATTTCAATTTTTTTGGTGAACCCATGTCCTGGTTTACAGGCAAACATGTGATTCTTACTCCAAATGTAGGACCAAGATGATGACGCAATGTTGCTTTTAGCACAATTTTGTGCAGATTCCTTCTCTTCTATTTCTCTTGGTACAGTCGATCAGGGGGTCTCCTATTCATTACGTGCAAGGTGCAATATTCTATCATGTGACTATTAACAATTTGAATTTAAGTGTAGTATTCCACATCTGGTATTGGTACTGTGCATTTTGCTACATTGTTGATATACCCTAGTCCCAAATGGCTACAGGATTGAATCTATTACTTCTCCAGAGGTTCAAGGAAAGTATGGTAGTTTGCAGAGGAAGCAAATTAATCTTGTTGATTATGATGGTGTAAGTTCAAAATTTCTTTTGTGGGGTGAGCAGGTTCTGCTTGCAAACCTATTTAGGTACGATACCATGTGTACTCCCTTTAATTTGTCTGTTTTTGTTTGCTTCTCTTTTTACTGCTTATGTACCTGGCTGTAACTTCGTTCTTTTCAGCGTGGGAAGTACGCTTGCCCTGGATAGACCATTTATTTTGAGTTCCACTGAGAGTGCTCTTGAATTATCTGAAGAATTTTGCCTTGAATACGGTACTGCAACACAGTTATATCTGGTGCCTTTTATTCGGCATGAGGAGCAAGTAAGTCCTGAATGATTAAGTTTAAGAGATGATAATTCTTATTACTACTTGGAATCTCAGATCATGGGCTTCTCAGGTATCCGTAGCATTGACACAGAACCATCATAAAGGGTCAAAACTATCAAGAGCTATGGATCCAAGTCAGGGACTTGTAGTCTCCCAGGTTTCCCTGCCTTGTAATTCTCAAGGTTCTGTTGACTTCAGTAATTATCCTTTCCGAGTAAGCCTGCGCTCCTTAAAACTTTCTGTTCTCTCAGTTGCTTTAGATATATAGAGTTTTGGAATTTCTATCTTCCTTGCATTTTGGGATGGCAAAGGGGCGGGAACTGGTCGAGCCTTAACCTGCAAAATTTCAACCGGTCCTGCATAGCAATTTTCTATGTTTTAAACCCGCCTCGCCCAACATCAGCACGTCCCACCCTGCCCCGCCCCGCGTATGTCTTGAAAAGAATAGACCTTGGCCTAACTCAACCCCAAAAATTAGCTTATGAGGTGAGGATTGCCCAAGCCATATAAGGAGACCAAGGACCTCAAATCCCTCCGATGTGGGACAACTCAACACCCCCTTCATGCCCAGATCTCTGGAGCGTGGACAACATAAATGGCCCAACATCGGTAACAATACTTGGGATGAGCCTGGCTCTGATACCATGATAAGAATGGACCTTGGGCCTAACAACATAAATGGGGGCCCAACATCAGTAACAATAATTGGGATGGGCCTGGCTCTGATACCATGATAAGAATGGACCTTGGACCTAACTCAACCCCAAAATATGTTGTCCACGCTCCAGAGATCTGGGCGTGAGGGGGGTGTTGAGTTGTCCCACATCGGAGGGATTTGAGGTCCTTGGTCTCCTTATATGGCTTGGTCAATCCTCACCTCATAAGCTAGCTTTTGGGGTTGAGTTAGGCCCCAAGGTCCATTCTTATCATTATTTTTTTAAAATCTAGAAAAGCTAAATCAAAATTTGATATTGCATTATTTTGTAGTGAAAAAATTAAAAACTAAGATCATTGAATATAGTAAATCAATTTTCCACTCTTGCTTCAGTGAATGCACGGATGACCTTCTTTATTTTTTTAATTTTCTCCCGAGTCACACAACCAATAAATATAAATGTCTTGTGTAAGTAAGGATGATTTTGTCACTTTAAGTTGTATTATTTTATGTACATAATCGTATTTCACACGCTCACCCAGATAAAATAACATATAAGTTCATGTATTTAAGTTTGTGAAAATAGAAAATGGTAGCCAAATGATTCATTATTTTTTTGAATATCGGTTAACAAAAGATTCTTTTCTTATTTGGTCTTAGTACAACAACAACAACTACCCAGTAAAATCGCACAAAGTGGGGACTGGGGAGGGTAATGTGTACGTAGACCTTATCCCTACCCTGATAGAGCAGCTGTTTCCGATAGACCATCGGCTCAGAAAGATGGAAATAATAAAAAAAACAAGGAAAGACAATTCATTAATAACTTCAGTAGAAATCGTAATAGTAACAGAAGTATAACAACCAAAAGATAAATGACATGCAATAACAGTAACTAGTATTTAAGGCCCGGGACTAAGATAAACAACAAGTATAGTGTGGACTCAACATAAACTGCAAGCCATCTAAGATCAACCCTGATCCAACCTCGCCTTACCCCGGGTATGAAGTAAGGAAAGTTCTACTACCCCTAACCTACAACCCTAACGCTTGACCTCCAGACCTTCCTTTCAAAGGCCATGTCCTCGGAAATCTGCAGTCGTACCATGTCCTGCCTGATCACCTCTCTCCAATACTTCTTAAGCCTCCGTCTACCTCTTCTCGTACCCACCACGGCTAACTGCTCACACGTCCTCACCGGAGCATCAAGGCTTTTCCGCACGTGCCCGAACCATTTGAGCCTCGCTTCCCGCATCTTGTCATCCACAAGGGGCCACGCTCACCTTCTTACGAATATCTTCATTCCTAATCTTGTCTATCCTAGTGTGCCCGCACATCCACCTCAACATCCTCATCTCTGCTTCCTTCATCCTTTGGATATGGGAGTTCTTAACTGGCCAACACTTTGCCCCATACAACATGGCCGGTCTAACCATAGCTCTACAAGACTTACCTTTGAGTATCGGTAGTACTTTCTTGTCATACAAGACTCCAGATGCAAGCTTTCATTTCATCCAGCCCGCCCCTATACGGTGAGTGACGTCCTCGTCCATCTCTCCGTTCCCCTGAATCATCGAACAAGGTACTTGAAGCTATCTCTCTTTGGTCTTAGTACATGAGCTAAATATTTTAATTTTCCTAGGTTAATTTATCCAATTACTTATATCAGGAGAAGTGATCTAATTCCAGCTGGGACTTGATGACTGCAAATTATTTCTATACGACGATGTATTCTTAGTAATTTAGAGACCTGTGCTTTTTTGGAAACTTGTTACATACATTAATAAATTTAATGTTGTAACAGTGATTTTCCCATTAAAGATGGCAGCTGTAGTAATGTTTCTTCTACACAGATGAAAACAAGGAACATTTGCAATCGCTATGCTAGGATGAAACCCACGACCTAGCCCGCAACAGTTTTTTTTTTAATAAAAGTTTCAACCCGCCCAATCCCATTGCCATCCCTACTTGCATTTTGCTCTGAATTTCAGATTTTTTTTGTCCAAAAAAGAAACACTTTGTTTTAAAGGTGTTTCTGACTTTTAATCACATCTTGATTGACATGCTAATTCATTCACCTCCACCATAAAATGTTTCATTTGTATGCCTTTTGGTCTTCGATCTAGGGTTCTTACATCCATAGAGGGTAATGCCACTGCTTCTGACCTGATTATGTATCTGTTATTGATGTAAGCTATTTTTCTGTTCGTATCTGGATTTCACAAACAAATTGATTGAAGTCTGTTCTCATACGTAGAGCTTTATATGCTTTTGATTCACTGCAAAAAATTGTAAATAAAGTTTTAGAGTATTTTATGCTTACCCTGTTCCTACAAAGCATTTTATAAAGAATACAGTCTTAACAGTCTGTAATCATGTTGGTTGGTGATAAAACAATCTGGATGTTTTTTTTCTGTTGAAGACCACCATTACTCACCATTATGCAGGCATTTGTTATTGACATCTTACAACTTTAAAGCTTGCAGTCATTTGTTATTGATCTTCGGGAGAAGATGACCGGAGTAAGCCTCTATGGTATTGTTGCTGACATCCGAAGTACTCAAGAGCCAGTATTTTCTTTTAAGATTCAAGATATAACTGGTGCAGTTTGGGTGAGACTACATTTTGCTCGATCCTGGTAAGAAGATTTTTATCAAGTTTATAAAATTACGTGCTATTCTCTTTGGTCAATCAATGTGAAAAAAGATATTCTCGAGCCAATAAAGTTATATGGATTCTCTTTGATCAATCAGTGTGAAAAACATACTTTACAGAAATATATCCTTGCAGGTCATTAGGGAGACTAGGACTGGGGCATAGTATTTACATATCTGGTTTGGCGTGCTCTATGGGGACAAGAAAAAGGTGACTGTTCTGATTATATGCAATCTTCACAGATAATAACTTATGCATAAAACTTCATCTTTCCAAGGATTTTATATAAACAAAAAATCGGGAAAATAGGTAACTTAACCATCTGTTTTTACAGCTTTATCATCTAACCTTGCCACTCTTTCTACTTTGACAGCCTAGAACTGCAGTGGTTCGAGAATGATGGTGGAGCTTCATTTATTAATATTAGTTGCTTACCAGCGCTCCTGAACTCATCTTGTCTTCACAAGTTATCCCGCCTTTCTGATTTATCAGTCGAGCCTACTGGTACCCGTGTATGTTCTCTTCTGCCTTTCTGATTTATCAGTCGAGCCTACTGGTACTTGTGTATGCTCTCTTGCTTTGAACATTGACATCCATTATAGATTATGGTCTCCCTTGATGTCAAAGGAGTATTTACTTTATATGAGCACTGGTTTTAAGATCTGGTTTATATGCTCGTATATGTTGACTTCCAATGACTACAAACAACTATGCCTCAGTCCCAATCAAGTTGGGGTTGGCCATAAAATTCTCACTTTTTTAAAGCTCAACTCATATCATCATCATGCGAAAATAAAATAGAAGTGAAAGTAAATTTTTTTTTAATATGTAAATAAGTATATCATATATATATGTGTGTGTGTGTGTGTAGTACTATAATATAATAATAACAACAACAACAATATAAATTAGTACTATAATAATAACAACAACAATAATAATAATAGAAGTTCTCTAACAGGTCTAAAACTTATTCCCAACTAGTAGATATCACTTATATGGATCCTATTCTTTTGTTGAGCCCTATCTTTAGTTAAGTCTTCATTGATTCCGTAGATTTGGAGCTCTTTTGAGACAACTTCCTCCAAGTGATTTTAGGTCTATCCATTCCACTTTTAATACATTCAGCACCATAGTTTCACACGTATAGATAACACATTTGTAGGTCAATGCGGTACGTGACCAGATCATCGCAAGTGATCTTCTCTTATTTTATCCTTAATGCATGCTACTTGAATCTTCTCGCGAATTTTGTCACTTTAATCTTATCCAATCTTGGCTGACTGCATATCTATCTTAGCATCCACATCTCTTCTTGTATTGTGTTGTTTAGCTCATCCATAATTGGGGTAAACAAGTTGAGGCTCAATGCTGCTACTGGGAACTCCTCTGTCGTCGTGTTAGGATAAAAGTCTATTTGTCTATGGTTACCTTCGCTCTTATAAGTTATTAGGTGAGAATCCATCTTTATAAAATTTGTTAGCTACTACAAAAGTTATAAGCTGAAGCGAATTCTAAGATAGTCTTACCTTCATCATTCCTAGTACCATAACCATAACCCCATGTACTTGTTCAGAATCTTCGCTATTTCTTTGAACCAAACCATAACCTAATGTGCTACTTGAATCTTCTCGTGAATCCTGTCACTTTAATCTTATCCAATCTTGGATGACCGCATATCCATTTTAACATCCACATCTCTTCTTTTATTGTGTTGTTTATCTCATCCATAATTGGGGTAAACAAGTAGAGGCTCAATGCTGAATCCTGGTGTAAACCCACTGCTATAGGGAACTCCTGTGTGTCTCCTTCTACATTTTTCATGCTATAGGGAATTCCTCTGTGTCTCCTACTACGTTTTTCACACTAGTGACAACTTTTTCACACTAGTGACAACTACTTTGTACATGTCCTTTATGACATTTATATATCTAATATAAATTCCTTTCTTCTCCATCACCCATCAAGGGACCTTCCGTATACTCTATCATATGCTTTCTCTAGGTAAATGAACATCATGTGTATGTCTTTCTTCATTTCGTGATACATTTCTATCAATCTTCCTATTGGAATATAGCCTTCATTGTAGATGTACCGAGCATATATCCTAATTGGATATGTCACTCTTGTCGTGTTCTTAAAGTCTATGCTCTATCACTCTTTTCAAGAGTTTCATCATATGACTCATGAGTTTAATGTCATGATAGTTCGCACAATTCTGAATATCTCCTTTATTCTTATAGATTAAATCATGGTACTCTTCCTCCACTCTTTGGTCATCTTACCTCTTCTAAGTATAGCATTAAATAGCTTGGTGATCCATTCTACTTCCATCTCTCCGAGGTACTTTCAAACCTCTATAGGGATGCTATCTCGACCGCAAGCTTTCCTTCATATTTTTCATAACATTCGTTACCTTTATTGGCCAATTTTACGAATGGAACTAAAGTTTCTATCATACATAGGCGTGTGGGGGTCTAAAGTGTTGTTCTCTTGGTTCGAGTTGAACTATTGATCCGAATAGCCTCTCCATCTCTCGTTTATCTCATTATTACCTATCAACACTTGTGAGAATCGTAACTTTTACCCTCTTTTCTCTTAGTCGTGCTAGTTTAAACTTTTTTTTTCTCTCTTTCTCGTGTCCCTATCTTTTGGTACAAGCCATCTAGAGTTTCCTCCTGAGCTTTACTAATAGCTTTCTTAGCTTCCCTCTTAGTTCTCTTGTGTTCTTCAAAGACTCCTTTGTCTTATGCTTTTGATAACTTCCTATAATACTCTTTTAGCTTATAACTTTTTGAAATATTTCTCTCTCTAACTTTTTGAAGCTCTCAGGCACACTCCCCGAGGAGCCTGAGAACAAAGACTCTTAGATTTCCATTAACACCACTAAGAAGATCTCAAAAAACCGACCTCTCAGCTGAAAATTTTCCGACTAAGTAGCAGCCACGCGCGGGAGTTCTCGGCGACTCTGTCGCCATGCACCGGGCGCGTGAGTTAAATTCCGGCAGCTATTTAATTTTTTCCTTTTGGACAGATTTCTCCTGGGTCATTTCCGACCACATCTGTCAAATTTTTTCATATTTCCGGCAACTTTTACTGTTTCACAGTTACTTTCCGGCAAGGGTTTACATTTTACAGCAACAGGAAGCTTTTATTTCTAACGGGAAAGTACTACAATGAAGGAGAACAACATCATATACTTTGCTATGGGTTTCAAGTCTTACGAAATTGGGAGAGTTCAACAGATGCGGAAGAATGGTTTGAATGGACAGAGAGAGGGAGAAACCTAATCAGAAGATCGACCTTCAAAAGGAAAGTAATGATTATGTGAAAACATGAAGGAAGCTTCGAGGATGAAAGGAAACCATGTGAAAAGATAGAAAATCAAGGATCATTTCTCAGAATATTTCTGTGCGAAGAACTACAACACACATGGTCGATATATGACCATCATCAAAGTCCAAGGCCGGGGAAGGTCAATTATCATCGTTCTAGAGTTTGAATTCAATTCAGGTTGGGCAAATGTTGCTGCAAAGATAGAAAGATTCATGAATGATGGGGTACGGAGAAATACAACCATCACTCCAAAAGTCATTGAAGAAGGAGTTCTGCACTCAAACACAGTCAGAAATCACAAGTGGGCATGCAGAGAAATGAAGGAGGCGAAGATCCAACAAGGAGGCATGATACATGTTTCTGGAGATTTAGCACATAATGAACTGCTAGGTAGATGCCTGGTGGGACTCTTTACAGAAGAAAGCACTGAAAATGCAATCTTATTGGAAGTTCGTAAATGGGCAAATAACTCTTGGAAGCAGACACCTGGCGTCAACATCTATGAGATGAACCAAAATAGGTTTCTCTTTGAATTTCCTTCCAAGCTAATCACTGAACATGTAATGAGAAGCGAATGGTTTTGGAAGAACCACAAAGTTAAGCTCCAATGGTGGAATCTAATGGTGGGGGCGGTCCCAAATAATAAGCAGATGAATCATGTATGGATTAGACTAGTAGGTCTTCCACTACATCTATGGTCTCAAACAGTTTTCAAAGAAATTGGGGAATTCTGTGGCGGATGGATTGAAATTGAGGAGGAAACAGAACTCAAAAATCATTTGAAATGGGCAAGAATAAAGGTGCAAGGAGATGGATCTGCAATCCCAAAAACAATGAAAATAGAATGTGAAGGAGTAGTTGTTGAAATTCCGATATGGTGTGAAGCTTTTGGTAAGTACATAGTAATGTGAGGTAACCAAGCAGCAAACAGGGGAAGCAGCTACAGGTGTGATGGGACATATCGGTTGTTCAAAGCAGGTTGAATTTACTCCTAAAGGAGTAATTGACCAATCTTGTGACACTATGATGAATAATGCAAGACCTCTGAAGCACCACAACAAAAAGGATTTGGGCCCAGATTCTTTGGCTCAAATTATATGTGAAGAGAAGGCTTTTAGAACAACATGTACAAACCACATGCCAGATCCTTTTAATGAAGAGATAACAACTATTCGGTTTGAATCTTCAGTGGTAAATCAATTGACCATTGTTTTGGAGGAACCAAAGGAAAGCAATCATATCACCAACTCAGATGAAGAGGAAAAGAGAGAGATAAAGAAGGAGAAAAGAGAAGGAACAAGAAGCTACTCCTGAAGACAATGCAATGTTGACTATTGATGAGCACGAAGGTGAGGGACAAAATTCAGAGGAATTTTATAAACATGTTCATGCCGTCAAAAGAGTCTAATATGATTGTGAACTGCGAGATTGAAGAAGTTGTGCCTTTGAAACATCAAAACGTGGAGGGACAAGAAGATCGGGAATTTGAAGCATCAATATGGGTGCATCAGAATATCATCAGAATGAGCAAAGAATTTGGGGTGGATTTTCGTGGATGTGAGAGAAGCTTTGGAACTTTACTTGAAAATAGATAACAGAAGGCAAATGAACAAAGGGAAAGAAGCCACTCAGATGGTCCTAAATACAAAGAAGAAGGGACTCAAAGAGCTGAAAGGTCTTGATATTGGAAGTAATTTCAAGAGCAACGGAACTAGAAGCAGGGGGAAGCAGCAACAATCATATCCAATGTCAGTGAATATCATTTCATGGAATGTAAGGGACTTAATATAGTCAGGAAATGGAGACTGATTCCAAATTTGTTAAATAGCTGGAAGGCAGAAATCTATTGCTTCCAAGAATCTAAAATAGAAGGGGATATATGGGAGATTGTAAAAGATTTATGGGGTCATAAATGGGGAAAGGGGTATTCTAGTGATGTGGGATGGTAGAATATGGCAGGGAGAGGTAGTTTGTGTTGGACTACATACATTAACTTGTAAATTTTCAGGCAAGACTCAGGAATATACATGGCATCTTTTAGCTGTGTATGCTCCGACTGACAGAAAAAAGAGGGAGGAGTTATACTGGGAGCTAGCAGGTGCAAGATGTCTCTTTAATGGTCCTTGGGTGGTATGCGGGGACTTCAACACTGTTAGGTGTCCATCGGAGAAGAATAATTGTTCCAGATTCACACGAGCTATAACAGATTTTTCCAACTTCATTGAAGAAATGGAACTGGTAGACATCCAATTATCATGAGGAGAGTACACATGGAGAAAAGAAGACAGACATATAGTAGCAGCCAGATTGGATAGATTCTTGATATCTGCGGATTGGAATGAAGATTTTAGAAACATAAAACAATCACTACTTGAGAGAGTTACAGCAGATCATTTCACATTGATGCTACAATGTGGTAGTTGGGAGCCGGTCAAATCATACTTTAAATTTGAAAATTGGTGGTTGCACACGGAAGGATTCAAAGACAGAGTTGAAGAATGGTGGAATTCTATCAACTATGAAGGAAGGCCAGATTACATTCTAACACTGAAGCTTAAATACTTGAAGACAAAGTTGAAGGAATGGAGCAAAACTCTACAGGGCAACTTATCGTTACAGAAAGCAAGGATCCTTAACCAACTTGCAGTACTGGAGGAGTTACATGATCAGAGAAGATTGATAGAGGAGGAAATTGTTAGGAAAACCACTTTGACCACGGAGTATGAGGAGATTGCAAATCATGAAGAAGTTGCATGGAGACAACGATCCAGGGCCCTCTGGTTAAAGGAAGGAGACAGGAATACAAAGTTTTTCCATAAAACAGCTAATGCTCACAGGAGATTTAACAATGTAGCTCAGTTGATAGTAGAAGGGGAATCTTTGCAAAATTAGGAAGATATCAAAAGGGTAATGATCACATTCTATCAAAAACTGTACACAGAAGAGGAGGAGTGGAGACATGTAGGTTCTATCAGAAACAATCAGATAATCACAACAGAGGACAACACATTACTGGAGAGTCCATTTGGAGAACAGGAAATATGGGACAGTGTCAAGGCTTGTGCAGGCGATAAAGCACCAGGACCTGATGGTTTCACAATGATATTTTTTCAATCATTGCTGGAAAGTGGTTAAAAAGGATGTGATAGAAGTTGTTCAGAACTTTTACGAACAAGGAATATTTGAAAAGAGCCTTAATGCAACTTTTGATACTTTGATTCCTAAGAAGTTGGGGGTCAAAGAGCTGAGGGATTTAAGGCCTATCAGTCTGATAGAAAGTATATACAAAATTATCTCAAAGCTACTGACTGAGAGGCTAAAAAAGGTGGTCAACAAATTGGTTGATGCTCAACAAATGGCTTTCGTAAGAGGAAGACTGATCATGGATGTTGTTCTTATAGCTAATGAATGCATTGACACAAGGAAAACAAGCGGGGAAAGGGGGATACTTTGCAAGCTGGATATGGAGAAAGCATATGATCACTTGAATTAGAAATTTCTACATTTTCCACCCGAAGAAAATGGGCTTTGGTGGAAAATGGATTACTTGGATAAAATACTGCATAGCAAATGTAAGGTTTTCAATACTGATCATTGGAGAACCAGCTGGCTTCTTCCCTTCCCAGAGGGGTCTGAGACAAGGAGACCCGCTGTCCCCTTCTTTATTCATTATTGCTATGGAAGGCTTGAACGATATGATAAAAAGAGCACAGACAAACAACTGGATCAGAGACTTCAAGGTGAACTGCAGGGATGATATCAACTTGAGGATTTCACATTTACAGTATGCTGATGATACTTTGGTATTCTGTGAAGCTGATTCAAGACAATTAAAAGTATTAAGGGTGATATTCATTCTTTTTGAAGCAATTTCTGGATTACGCATAAATTGGCACAAAAGCTTCATTTATCCAGTAAATGAGGTGATTGAGATACAAAGTCTTGCTGATATTCTAGCAAGAATGTAGGTGAACTGCCTACTGTATACTTGGGCATGCCACTGGGTGCCAAGAGTAAGTCAAAAGGAATATGGAATGGAGTGTTGGAGAAGTGGGAAAAGAAGCTAGCAAATTGGAAGAACTATTATCTATCTATGGGGGGCAGACTAATTCTGTACTAGATGCTTTGCCTACTTATATGATGCCGCTCTTCCCGATTCCAATCAATGTAGTGAAGAGAATTGACGCATTAAGAAGGAATTTCCTATGGGAAGGCAACAGTGAGAAGAAGAAGATCCACGTGGTAAAATGGAAGTGTGTAACTGCTGCAAAAAGGGAGGGGGTCTAGGAATAAAAAACTTGAGAATTCAGAACTAGAGTTTGATGATGAAGTGGCTATGGAAGCTTGTAGCTAATGAAAAATCATTGTGGACAAAGGTTGTTACGGAGAAATACGGAACAGAAGGAAAATGGAACAAAATCAGTGAGAACTCCATATGGTGTCAGTATATGGAAATCAATTCAAAATCTGTGGCCAAAACTGATTAACAAATGCAAGATCAAGGTAGGAAATGGTAGAAAGATTTCACTGTGGGATGACAATTGGCTAGGACAAGGACCTTTGAAGGATATCTTTCCTGACATTTATTCCTTGAATCAGCAACAACAAATAACACTACACGACGCATGGACTTAATGGGAGATTGAAAGAATAATTGACTTTTACAGTACTTTGGAGCAATTCAGTGGTATTAACTCTAATCAAGATCTTATGGTCTGGCAAAGGGATATGCATAGGAGGTTTACTGTTGGGTCTGTTTACAAGGAATTCAACGTGCTTAACAATTAAGTTGGTTGTTGGCCATGAAAGATGATATGGAAAGTCAAAATTCCGTATAAGGTTGCTTGCTTTACATGGATACCGGCAAAAGAGGCAGCACTAACACAAGACAACTTAATCAAAAGAGGATTCAATCTGTGTTCTAGATGTTACTTATGTGAAGAAGAGATAGAGACAATTAACCATCTTTTTCTGCACTGCAAAATCACTACACAACTATGGAGAATATTCATCAGCCTAGGGGAGTTTCATGGGTAATGCCGCGGAGAATTATTGATGTTATAAATTGCTGGAATAAAGAGGGCAACAAGTCTAGCTATAAAGAGATGGAAAATAGTTTCAACATGCATATGGTGGTTAATATGGGAAGAGAGAAATCAAAGATGTTTTGAAGACAAGTCCAATAACATCGAGAAGATAAAGATGAAATGTTTGGCTCTTTTTATTTTGGTGTAAAGGAAAGTATATGGAGGACCACAAATACATTTTTTATGTTCTAGATGCATTATGAGATGATAGATTTTCTTTTAGGCATTTCCCTTGTAAATATGGGTGACTTCACTATTTTAGTGAAGTCTTTTTATTAATATATAATATGTTACCTTCTTCAAAAAAAATATACTCTTTTAGCTTTAATTACTCTTAGTATCTCCTTATTTCACCACCAGGATTGTTGTGGACTTCTTGTTGAGGTCCTAGACCTTCAGACGCACCTAATACTTTCTTTGCTTCTTATTTAATGCAGCTTGACTTTTCCTTCCATAGGAACCATGTCTTTCTCTAATTCCAAGCTCTATTCTTCCGTAATTTTTCTTGAATCACTAACTGGATAGCCTCCTTTTAATGCAACCACCTAATACTGATTTTTTTAAAAGTCATCTCCTTTCTCATTCTACTCTTAAACTTTACGTCTAAGACTATTAACTTATGTTGGGTGGTCATCGCTTCTACTAAAATAACCTTTCAGTCCTTGCATGTAGTTCTTTCGCGTGGTCTTGTTAGGATAAAAGTTTATTTGACTATGGTTACGTTCACTCTTATAAGTTATTAGGTGAGAATCCCTCTTTATAAAAAGTGTTAGATACTACAAAAATCATAAGCTAAAGCGAATTTTAAGATAGCCTTACCTTCATCCTTCCTAGTACCATAACCATGACCCCATGTACTTGTTTAGAATCTTTGTTATTTCTTTGAACCAAGGTATCTATGACCTCCTAAACCTTAGCTTTAGACAAGCTATCTATATCCTCCTAAAACTTAGCTTTAACTTCTTCATCTAATCTTATTTGCGGAGCATAAGTACTAATGATATTAATTGTCTCCTCCCCCGTATAAGCCATAAGGGGTCGTTTGATAGGGTGTATACGAATCGTATTGAATATGATCTATTAGTAATGTTGGTATTAGAATAGTTATGTGAATATATGTAACTAGTCCTAGTCCCTGTATGTTATAGGAGTAGGTTATGCGTCATGTGTACATATAAATAGGGCTCATTTTAACATAGAATTACTATCAATAATATTTTCTCCTGTGCTTTCTCATATGGTATCAAAACATTGGTAAGATAATTATCGTTATGCATCATTCCAACGACATCCAGGAAGAAATTAGTCGTCTCCGTGCAACTTTTTGGTGACTAAAGAAGTTGTTTACGTCAATCTTAGTTTCAGTGGGGTTTGTGCAAATACCACCACAAGGTTCTCCTATCACCGACGACCAAACCCAGTAAAGATCTCCAGTAGAAAACCTCACACGCACCATCACGTGCCTTCGGCAGTTAGGGTTCCTGCGAGAGTGTGACTTAACGCGCCGGCGCGTAAGGTTGTTTCCGGTATCTTCCAAGTCTGATTTTTCTTCTGTGCCGGTCGCCTACTTTTTCCTACTCGACCCTTCGTGATTTTGTGGATTTTCAATTACCAAAAAAGTGTTTTTCCGTGAGAGCAGTGGTCTATTACTGTTCTAGTCACTTTTCCGGCCATCTTGTTCACACACTAATGTCGCCTATTGATTCTGACCTCAGTTATTTAATCTCCATCATTTTGTTGTCTTCAATTTACTTCCGACAAAGATCTGAGAAGTCACAACAGTTGCGTCTGTCAACTGAAGGTCTTCAGCACAAATTTTCAACACTCTGAAGCTCGATCAACAATATCAGACCAACATACTACTAGTCTGGTGATCAGAACAGTGTCTGTGATCATTATAAAACTTTGGTTATAGTTTCTAATAGCTTGAGTTAAGGGTATCTCATCACTAATGGTAATCTTCATCATATATTAGGCTTTGATCTCTCTTAAGTCCATTATAATGTCACTCGGATCGCATTTCTGGTAACAAATCTCTTTTCACCAGTATTTCATATTCTTAATCTTTTCCAATAGTCACAATGACAAATAGGTTTCAAACTATGGCAACTGCAATAAGTCAAGCATGTCCACTTTCTTCCTTACCTTTAGATTCATGTTTTTATGTTTTCGGTAGTCCTTTTAATCTCATGGCCGTTAGTCACTTAGCCAAATCACTTAAATGCTTTGTTTTATTTCTTGATGACTTTATTTTTATATAGGAACGCAGTATGGGGCAGATCATTGGTATCAAACATGAATCAAATGAACTTTATTACCTTATCCTTGCTAAATCCATGGACTCGCATCTTGTCTTCCTTAACTTGTCCAGTTACTGATTTACCAAATTTATTACATAAATGGTTGAGACATCCCAGTTTGTCAAAACATTAGAAAATGGTACCTGGTTTATCTCACCTGTCCACTCTAGAGTGTGAGTAATATCAGCTTGGATCATTTCAAATGTTTGGGGTCCTAGTCGGATCAATTCTACATTGAGATTACACTACTTTGTTAGTTTCATTGATGATTATTCTAGGTGCACTTGGATATTTTTGATGAAAAATCGATTTGAGTTGTTTTCTATTTTTAAGACCTTCCACGTTGAAATTCAAAATCAATTTGGGTGTTTCTGTCTGCACATTTTGTAGTGATAATGCTTAGAGTATTTGTCTTTCCCATTTCAACAGTTTATGAACTCTCATTGAATCATTCATCAAGCATCTTGTCCGTACACATTTCAACAAAAATGGGGTAGCTGAGAGAAAGAACAGACATGTCGTTGAGACTGCTAGCACACTTCTCATTGAGTCTCATGTTCCATTGCGTTTTGGTGATGCAATTCTTACAACTTGTTATTTGATTATTCGGATGCCTTCACTCCCATCCAGAATCATATTCCACATTCAATATTGTTTCCTAATCACCCTTATACTCTCTCCCCCCTCGTGTTTTTGGGAGCATACGTTTCGTTCATAACTTAGCCCCTGGGAAAGATTAGCTCCTCGTGCTCTCAAGTGTGTGTTCTTTGGCTATTCTCATGTTCAGAAGGGATATCGTTATTATTCACCTAATCTTTCGTAGGTACCTTATGTCGGATAATTTCACATTTTTTAATCTAGACCTTACTTTATCTCTTTTGACCACTTGATACATCTGAAGTCTTACATATATCGACTTTTGAGGAGTTTACTATAGCTCCTCCTACCCTCAGCCACAGAGGTCTTACCCATACCAACCGTTGAGGAGTCTTGTGCTGATCTTCCTAGATCCCTAACCACAAGAATACTCTTGACTTATCATCATCGTTCACGCGCACCATCAGTTCCAACTGATTCACGATTCAGGTCCTGTACTTACCCTACTTTTACCTCGGACTTGTCTCCTCCATATCAACCGATTGCACTTCGGAAATGTATAAAGACCATACTTAATCCTAATCCCCATTATGTCGGTTTAAGTTACGATTATCTGTCATCACCCCATTATGCTTTTGGATTTTTTTGTCCTCTATTTCCATCCCTAAGTCTACAGGTGAAGCGCTGTTTCATCCAGGATAGCGACATGCTCTGATTGACGGGAGTACTTGTGAGCTTGTTCCTCTTCCTTCAAGTAAATCTACTGTTGGTTATCATTGGGTTTATGTAGTCAAAGTTGGTCCGGATGGACCTATTGATAGACTTAAGGCCCGTTTTGTTGCCAAATGATATATTCAGATTTTGGCCTCGATTACAGTACAGTGATACTTTCTCGCCCCCGGCTAAAATAACATTAGTCCGCCTTTTTCTATCCATGGTTGTTGTTTGCCATTATGGTGACCTTGATGATGAAGTTTATATAAAGTAATCACCTAGTTTTGTTGCTCAGAGGGAGTCTAGTGACCTTGTATGTCGCTTTCGCAGGTCACTTTATGGTCTAAAATAGTATTCTCGAGCCTGGTTTAGTAAGTTCAACATAGTTATCCAGGAGTTTGGCATGACTCGTAGTGGAGCTGATCACTCGGCATGCTGCTTCAAATTTTTGTATTTATCTGGTCGTTTATGTTGACAATGTTGTTATTACCGACAATGATCAAGATGATATTACTAAGTTGAAGCAACATCTGTTCAAGCACTTTCAAACTAAGGATTTGGGCAGATTAAAGTATTTACTGGGTATTGAGGTCGCTCAAACTAGCTCAGGTATTGTGATCTCACAACGGAAGTATGCCTTAAACATTCCTAAGAAGACAAGAATGACAAGTTGCAGACCTGTTGACATTCCGATAGATCCAAATTCTAAATTTTTGCCATGATAGGGGGAGCCTCTTAGCGATCCTACAAGATATAGGCGGCTGGTTGGTAAATTAAATTACCTCACATGACTGGACCTGATATTTTCTTTCATGTGAGTCAGTTTATGTATTCTCCCTATGATAGTCATTGGGATGCAATTGTTCACATTCTTCGGTATATAAAATCAGCTCCATGCAAAGGATTATTGTTTGAGGATTGAGGCCATGAGCAGATCCTTGGATACTCAGATGCTGATTGGGCAGGATCATCTTCTGGTAGACGTTCTATGTCTGGATATTGCGTCTTAGTTGGAGGTAATTTGGTGTTTGGGAAGAGCAAAAATAAAATATGGTTGCTCGGTCTAGTGTAGAAACATAATATCGAGCAATGGCTATGGTGACATGTGAGCTAATTTGGATCAAACAGTTGCTCAAGAAGTTGAAATTTGGTGAGATCAGCCGGATAAAACTTGTGAGTGATAATCAATTTGCTCTTCATATTGCATCTAACGTAGTGTTCTATGAGAAACCTAAACACATTGAGATTGGCTGTCACGATGTCAAAGAAAAGATACTATCAGGAGATTGCTATAAAGTTTGTGAAGTCGAATGATGGGCTTGTAGATATTTTCACCAAATCCCTCATTGGTCCTCGTATTAGTTATATATATAACAAGCTCGGTATATCTGATTTATATGCACCAGCTTGAAGGTAAGTGTTAGAATAGTTATGTGAATATATGTAATTACTCCGAGCCCTATATGTAACATGATTAGGTTATATGTTATGTATACATATAAATAGGGATCATTGTAACATATAATAACTATCACTAATATTTTCTCCTGTGCTTTCTCATAGTTGGATTAGTAATGTTGGAATTAGTTATGCTGAGATTAATTATGATGGTGTTATTTTTTATCTACTGTTTGATTTGGTGTATTAAAAATAACATGCGTTACATAGTTATTTTTAAACATTATTTGTTTACAAAAATATCCTCCACATTATTTAGCAAGGATATGGACAAAGTTTTGAAAAGGCAATTATGTCTTTATACATGCTTATTCATATATTAAAAATCTTGGTACTGCTAATGCCATGGTTTGCTATGTATAAGAATAGTACTAAATATGGTGTATATTAGTTATACATAGGTTGAAAAAATACTACCAACAAGAGATTAATAATACCAAAGCTAATGCATGTATTATTTTCTTTAATACATCCGACCAAAAGACCCCTTGTTGCAATAATCCTATCCCCTACTCGATTTACCTCTGCACCTTATCTTTAAGTCCTGGTTCAATGACTGCATGTAGATTAAAAACATAGACAACATGACAATGTAACAGTACTATTTTTAAGTTGTCTCTAGAACAAGCAACTTCGGTATTGCTTCTTGCTCAAGATTTACAGTTTCTGCATCACATGAAAAGTTGAGCAACTTTCTATTTAATTGGGATCTGTTCAAATGCTAGAATTACATCTATATTTTTTTTTTCAACTTTTAAGGAGCTTATTAAAGTTGAAGGATTGATCTTTTGAAGTAGATAAGTTTCCTATTAAGCCCCTCTGACGCCTGTTAGTTGAACTGCTGGAGATACAGAGAGAATATAATCAGACTTATTAGAGTCTCCTTTCTGCTGTCATTATGCTACTTATGCAAAACTAAATTTGCATTTCTCATTATGGTTGTGGGTTTGTTTGTATTCCAGGTATGTCGAGTCTGGCTGGATCAAATTGAACATTGTCACGTGACTACGAGACTATCACATACGTCTTGTGGTTATTTTCTTGATGATAGTTCCATTGAGGATCTCAAGTGCAGCTTCTGTCAAAGTAAATGCAATGCAGAACTGGCATGGAGTTTCCATTTAAAAATAACTCTTGCAGATGAGAGTGGAAAAATCTTTGCCTGGTGTACTGGTCAAACTGCCGTGGAGTTGCTGCAAATAACTCCTGATGAATTCTGCGAACTACCAGAGGTAAAACCCACCTGCCTAACATGAAAACCGGAATTTGGATTATATATATATATATATATATATATATATATATATATATATATATATATGCTTTCTCTCAGGAGCAAAATTGTTTCACTTGCCACAAATTTTAAGAAAATGGTGAAAGTTAACTATTTTGGAAAAAATCATTTTTTGAGTGCCATGGACAGGCAATTAAAGTGTTCCTATATGTAGTCCAATATATATATTTTCTTTGGATACTTTGGCTCTTCAAAAGAACTAGCATTCAAACTCGGGCGATGCACGGATATTTTGATAGAGTATTAATCTTATGAAATTGTAGTTGCTATTTTATTTTGTAATGCAATGTGCATAAATATAACAAATCTATATAAATTTAAAGGATACATATCATATGGTAATCAAGTAAATTATTTGATTCTTATTTAATACTTTAATAAATTAGCAAGTACTTACTATTATTTTTTTTTACTAATGTGACTTTTTATTAACTTGTCAGTTGTTGTAATATTTTGTCACTATTTCTTTTAATATAAAATAGATATATATTTTCTTACTCTAAAAATATTTAATTTAAACTTATGTTATATTGTTTAAATTTTTAATTGTATAAATTTGTCAATAAATTTTTTGAGTACTATTTACGTACCTTTTGTTGTATTTCATTGATTTAGAGTATAAATATTCTCATATTATCTTTATTCCCTCTTTTCATACATTCTTTTCTACTATAATAGTTGATTAGTTTTATTAAATAATGTAATATTTTTTTACTAAATTATAATTTTTAATTCATTAAAACTAAAAAGAGATAAGATTTTTATTATTTTTGCAGAAACACCTACCAATATTTTTAATAATTTTTATTTTATGAATATCCTTATAAAATAAAATAATAAATAAACATACTCAAAACATCTATGAAAGTTCAAGGTATTTTCTTTTACATCTTTGGAGTTTTATGTTCCAATTCAAAAGCTTGGATAAGATTTGATTTATTTTATTTTTTCAATCTAAAAGTTTGGATAAATACTGAATATGATTTGATTTAACAAAATAAATATAGAGAAGATATATAGATTATTTTTATTTTATTATTACCATGTAAGATTCAAAACAGAATTAAATAATAAAAAATTTAATTTAGTAAATGGATTGCTTATATAGTTCTTAACTGATTTTTTCCTTAGTTGACAATATCCCAAGCTACTAACTCTCCTTATTGCCAAGTAGCTTTTTAATAGCTTGCTACTTGAATTAACCATATTGCGAATATATATGATAATTATATATATATATATATATAGAGAGAGAGAGATGCTTCAAAGACTATATGGTATATACTCAACAAAGTATCAACTGCCAATTTCTCAATGACCCAGTAACCATTGACCTTCGATTGGAACTTTGTGTTTGGTGATTGATAGCACGACTAAATGCTCAATTCTCTTACTATTTTTCATATTCTGGATTTGACATATCAGGAAGAGCAGATAATGTACCCATCATCCCTTGAGCAGGAAACATTCAAAGTTGCATTGGTGAACTGCAGGAAAAAGGTTGAAGGACTTATGGATCAAGATCATGATGCACTTGAATGGGAAATCACCCGTGCGATGAAGTGGGAATAAAATTGAGCCATTACTGACATGTTAAATATAATAGTTGGAAGATGCCGCATAGGAATTGAATGAAATGTATTGCCAACATCTTAAACATACATAATAAATACAAGCTCAGTTTGAGGTAAAATTAACCCTCATCTTTATCATCCAAGTTATTCCGGAGTCTTAAATGAAATCAATATAGACAGCATAAATCATCTAAACTTTGTTATATCTAGAAACAGATAGAGATGCATTTTGAAGATAACATTTTTGGCTGCTGTGAAGCTTAAAAGCTAGTTGAAGTGCTTTTACGTGCTTGCATTATAGTTAAACACCCTGAATTGCTCTTTAATCCACTGCCATCGAATAGCTAATCCAAACACTGGAAACCTCAAACTGCTCTTGAGTTAACAATTTCAGAATCCAGTTGGACAGTTCAGTTCTCTCCATTTAATGCTTGGTTGCATGCTTGAGTCTTGATGGAAATTAGAATTCCCACCCAAAAATGGTTGTATGTGTAAGCGTAACCCCCAACCGCACGTTTTCCCCTCTAAACTAATGGTCAAGGGGAAAAAAGGATGTCATTGCAGTTGGGTCAAAGTTACTTTAATTTGAACAAATTTGTATCTTGAACAACACCAAAAATTTTAGCTGAAAAAAGAAAAACCAAAACCAAATTTGGTGATCTAGTCATGGAAGTGAAGGTAAGAAGGGAAAGCCGTAGGAGTTCAACCCTGAAGATAACCTCAGCATGAAAAGAAAAGTAGCTGTATTTCATCATTGCTGCTTTTAGCTTCAGGGAAAAGATGTTCACTAATATCAGTTATTTCTTCTTTGCTGTTTGTAGAATTGGATTCCAGATGTTCAAGCCATAAAGAGCACCCACAAATCTAGAAACTCAAGTTCTTTCTCAGCATTCTAGAAACTCAAGTTCTTTCTCAGCATTAGGATACCGCAAATCTTCTGTTTTTACACCACCATGCATCACAGGGACTGCAACATGTGTAAAAAAATAATTAAATAAATATTAAAACAAACGGGTGGAATTTTTTTAAAATAAAGGGGAAGTGGTAATTTACAAAATTAAACCAGAGAAAGGGGTTAAAGGGAAAAGTAACATCGAATAAGTTATTTTTTTGGCATACTAGTGTCTATGTCACATGCCTCACACATCACGCAAAAATTTATAGCGAAAGATAATGAACTTTTAACAAAATACATAATATAATAAAATTTAATATCAAATGTTTTTATCTGTTTCTAAGCTGTGGAAAGTTGTCCATTTAAAACACATAATACTCTGAGATTCCTCATCTCATAATCACAAGTTACGGGTCTCAACCTACAAATCATATGCTCACGACACCTTGTGTTCACATTTCTAATCACGATTGCACGGACAAGTCATGTGCCAATGTCTCAATCCGCCCAATATAATCACAAGCACACAATCACAATTCGCCAGGCGTGGTCACATACTCATTATCACAATCTGCCCCGCATGGTCACATGCTCAATATCATAATCCGGCCGGCATATTCACAGGCTCAATATCAACATGAAAGCAGATAATTCAAGTGCATATGGTCATGATCAATAAATATTAAGTTACTCCGGAACTAGTATTAGTGGCATAATACAGTGTATGCTTGTGCGAGTGTACTATTACAGCCCAAGTCAACAAGTAATATCGAAGATCGAGTAGTTCATTGAAAGTAACACAATAAGTCACATAAGGTGTATTACATACACAAGTAGAAATCAGAATGATAAATCTGAAAAATTGAAGTTCAATCTCAGTAGAGGCAATGCCTTTCCGATTGATGAATTTTACAGTCACATGATGGTCTCATTATTAATCCCCAGGAGAAATTTTTGCCCTATTAAAGGGATTGGAACTTGCTTTCACAAATAAAACAAATACCGAGTATAGCGAAAATACATTGCTAGGTATTATTTTACCTATTACAGGACAAACTTCACAACAAAGCTAATGTTCATATTTTTTGTGATTGCAGATTCCTGCTTTGATGCATTGGGCCAACCAAATGTAAGGAATATCTACCTCGAAGGAAACCAAGTGTCTCACACACTGGCGTAGTTTCAGAGCAACTGTAACTCACCTATTAATGCTGAGTGTCAATATCACTTGTGGAGTGAACCAGATTTATTTGTTTTCTTTATTTTTCGCAAAGACTTCCTAAGGACTGCTTCGTTAAGTTCACTCCCGAACCGGAATAACTCTCTTTGATTTCCCGCATAATAATAATAATAATAATAATAATAATAATAATAATAATAATATCTCGTCTTTAAGAAAAAAAAAGCCTTTTCTATTCGTACTAAATAATGGCCCGTTTGGCCATAAAAAGTATTATTTTTTTGGAATTGTTTACTTTTTTTTGGAAATTAATATTTGGTCATGAAAATTTTAAATTTCACTTGAAAGTTGAATTTCAAATTTTTCGAAAATTTAAAAAATTTTAAAAAGTATTTTTAATATTTTATTTCAAAGCACTAACAAAATTTCTAAAACAGCTCCAAATTGGATTGCCAAATCCAGATCGCACTTGAATTGTTTTTTATTTAGTTTCGAAATTTCACAATTCTTTATCCCAGCGCACTAAAAGTTTGGTGAATACTTGGGGAGAAATGCAAAAGTAACTAGATATATAAATGATCATTCAAAAATAGCCACAGTTTCAAAAGTAATCGAAATTTAGTCATTTTTATGTAAAGATAAATTTGAACAAAAATACTATTCAAAATCAGAAAAATACTCCATCATAATATACTGGAGTTTCAGTATACTTGCATATTATAATGGAGTTCCAACATAAGTATACTGGAACTCCAACATAATATATCTGTCTAGTATAATGTGCTGGAAGTTCATACACAAATGCTCCAATCTCCAGTATATTATGATGGAACTTCCAGCGTGTTGGAGTTTCGGCATGATATGCTAGAAGTTCATTTACAGGTGTACCGATCTCCAGTATATTATGTTGGATCGGTCCCTATTACAATGAAATAATAGTTATTTTTTATGGAATTTTTACTTCCCCATCACCTCTTTCAATGTAGCCTTATCCTTATAAACTTGTTTAGCCATAACCTCCTTTTGATTAGTTTTTGAAATTATCAAATCCTTGTGGAGTTCGAATATCAATGTAGCCTTATCCTTATAAACTTGTTCAGCCATAACCTCCTTTTGATTGGTTTTTAAAATTATCAAATCGTTGTGGAGTTCGAATACTCCAATCGCTTTCCTGAATTAACAAATTCTTTAGCCAGTGTATCATCTGTATCGAAATCATACCTTTGAACTGCTTCGTCTATTTGCATAATGTCGCCTTGATTTAAACTACCTCCGGATATAAGCTCTTTTTCGATAGTTGTTATGCTCAAAGGATACATCCCAAATTCCATGTTCTTTTTTTTTTCAATTTTACATACACTCTGTAACCCATATCATCGTGTATTTCCATTGGCGTGCGATTTCCTTCTACATTGTATTGTATTTTAATGGCCTTTGAGCTCAAATCTATACCCAGTTGATTAGAAATTGAAGCAACTAGATCATTAAAGGAGGCATACTTGCTAGAATGACGCAACAAAACTGTTAAACTTGCCATATGTGTAGAGCAACTACACCCTATTTTCTATATAATTTGTATCAATAGAAACAAAGGAGAAGAGAATTGAAGAGTTTCGATCAGATGTTGCCTGGTTTTTTCCTTCTTTTCATGTTTTTGAGTTGCTTTCTTTGAGCAGAATACAGATTAGTGTGTACTCGTTTTAGTTCTTTGAGTTAAATTAGGAGATTATCATGTGATTTGATTTCCTTCCGTTTTTAACAAGTTTAAGTTCCCCGAATTTGCGTAAAAACGTTACTATATTTCACTGAAATTCCGCTTGAATACAGTTAAATTCAGATAATACTTAATTGAATTTTTTGTTTTTACGCCTATTTTTTCTTGTATTAATAAAATACAATAACTTAAATATATAAAATATATTATATAAAAATATAAAACGTATCTATAAAACATAATATAATAAAAAATATTTTTAAATTATTAATTAGAACTAAAAAATGATGCTTTACCAAAAATTCTCATTTTTTGTTAACTTTGTGAAGGCTGGCTTAACAATCCGTAGCCTATCTATTTTTACGAACACTTGAACAGGTACAACCGCCCTGTTTTTTAGAAAGAACGAGGAAGAAATATCAACATCGCTATGCGACAACTTAATTGCCATAAAAAGTGGGTCCCAAGACAACATTTTTTGGCTCTTATGTGTGGTGGCAAATATGCGACAACTTAATTGCCAAATCAACATCGCACTACCACCTCAGTTTTCTTGAATAGTCGTGTCCCAGTTGCCTTTCCTATTTTATTGTTGCGAAGTCTTCGTTAGCTCATTCTAACAAGGATAAATCTAAGACCCTAAAAGAAAAAGAAAACTCGAGGCCATCTTCAGATTGTTGAATAGAGAGGATGGAAGGAGGTAGATTCATAGGGGTGGCAGTGGATTTCTCAGCATGCAGCAAGAAAGCTCTGAAATGGGCCATTGACAACATCCTTCGTAAAGGGGATCACCTTATTCTGGTCACTGTTCGTCCTGAAGGTCACTATGAAGAAGGCGAGATGCAGCTCTGGGAGGCCACTGGTTCTCGTATGTTATCATTTCTCTTCTCTTCTATGATCGATTTATATGTTGGTCGTCGTCTAAGCCTTTTTTTTGTTTGTTTGTTTGTGTGTTTTTGGTGAAATAACTAACTCAAATACTGTACTTTACAATCTTTATTGCAAATACTGGTGCTTTTGCAAGAGATCCTGCTTTCTTTTTTCTAGATTGAAGAACTTGTTTTTTTTAGCTAAAGAATTTGAAAGCAATTGTGTGCTGCTGAAAGGTATGGCGCTTTTATGTCTGTCCTATTATATACTCCATGTGTTTCCTTTATGTGAACCCATTTGACTCGACGGAGTTTAAGAAAATAGAGAAGATTTTTGAACTTGTGATGTTAAATAAGCCATATTTATTTGGCGAAATGGCTTACTGGCCACTCAAACTTGCAGACCATTTTAAAGCTGATACACCTACTTACAAGTTTCCATCTGAACACTCCAACCCAATAAAATGAATATCAATAAACGCCTCTGACCATTGACTATGCTTATGGGGCAAAAATGTGTGCTATTCACGCTTCAAAGGCGCGTTGAAAGGAAAAATTTGATTAAAAAATTATCAAAAAAAAAAAAGATTATAAATAAGGTAACTAAAAGAATAAAAAGGAAAAGCAAATATGACAAATCAAATTCTTCCCATCTCCCCCCTTTCTTCGTCCCCCACCCCCAATACCTGAGTCTCCCCGTCATCGCGAGCTACTCCAAAAAGCCCCCCGCTGTCCGCCATAACTAGCTTCACCAAGCTCCAAACGCACCACCTCGCGACCAGCTGCTCCGTCCGTCCACGACCACCTCTATTCCTCTTCCGCTAACCAACCAAACCAGACGACCACCCCATGTCAAACCCACCTGAAGCAACCAAACGAACTCCTTCTGCTTCTGCTAAAACAGTCCACGCCCAGCACACCAGTCCGGTCGACCACCCTAAACCCAGTTGACCACCTCGCGAACCAGTGACGTGAACCACCCCCAAACGACCCTCCATCTCCTTCTTCTTCAACCAGCCCACCCTGTAAGATCACGAACAGCCCGTCAAGGTCGACTTAGAGAGGTCGAAGTTTGAGGTCCATTGGAGAAATTGATACAGAAATTGAAGAAGATGGGTCTATTAATGGATAGAGAAATTGATAATTGGAAGAAATTGTATTGAGGATAAAGAGAAAGAAAATAATAAAGAAGAAATCTAGTAAATTGGCACTATTAAAAATGTGGTACCCACAAATTACACGTGTCGAATAATAAAACGTCACAGAGTGTGACTCATCATTCTTGTTAGGCAATTGAAGCTCTCGCTCTGATGGATGTGTTTATTGATATTCATTTTATTGAGTTGGAGTGTTCAAATGGAAAACTTGTAAGTTAGTGTATCGGCTTTAAAATCGGGTGCAAGTTTGAGTGGCCATGAAGCCATTTCGCCTATATATTTTGTGTAGCTATACATCATTGCATAAAGCTAAATTGTTTTTAAATAGTGAAAGGGGCCATTCTTTTTTGCACGAACTAAACAGGAAAGATGTTCGCATAAAGTGAAACAGAGGGAGTATATACTTTTCCATTTGTGTGCTGGCCTTTGTAGCTTTGGCCAGATCGAATAGTTCATAGTTGCTGTAGAACAATAGATATATATGGGTGTCAGTGTTGATGTACCCAGGGAAGGAGCTACCTTTGCTTAAGCGGTCAGAAATTTGTGCTAAATTTATATATTTGGTTGGTATGCAAAAACGAAATAACAATAAAAAGACTGAAATGACATTATTATCACATGGAAAGTCTCAGCTCTCACGGTTACACGCCTAATATTTTTGTGGAATGTCACGGGTTCAAACCTCAATAGTTAAAGTTACATCTGTGTTTTTTGAAGTTTTGAGCATCGTCGGGTCTAGGCGTCGAACAAAAGCAAAGCGCTAATTGTTGACCTCTTAGCTTTAAGGGAAAACCACATCAAGGGGCCAAATATGAGTTTGGTTTAATTCATCGGCAAATATAGTTTCAATGTCTTCTCTAACTATAATTATTTCATCAAACTTAAGGCCCCAATAACAACAAAAAAAATCACTCAACAACAACAACAACAACTACCCAGTAAAGTCCCACAGGGTGGGGTCTGAGGAGGGTAATATGTACGCAGGCCTTACCCCCACCCGAAAGAATGGAGATGCTGTTTCCAGTCGAACCTCGACTTAGAAAAAGAAAAGGAAAAACAGAAACACAAACAATACAAAAACAAAAGAGCATTAGTAACTCCAGCAGAAATTACGATACATAATTATGTAAACATAGACGATAAGTAACATGACATGCAAAAGGAAAAGGTAAACAAAAACAGAAATAAATGGGCATCCACACATATTAATTTAGCCACATTCAGTAAATAAAATGGGATGTAGAAACACCGACCACTAACTAAAAGCCCCTATTCTACGACCCTAATACTAGACCTCCAGACTCCTATCAAGGGTCATATCCTCGGAAATCTGCATTCTAGCCATGTCATGCATAATCACCTCTCCCCAATGCTTATTTGGCCTCCCTATGCCTCGACTCGCCCCAACCACCTCTAACCACTCACAATTCATCACCGGGGCATCTGGGATTCTCCTCCGCACATGCCCGAACAACCTGAGCCTTGCCTCCCGCAATTTCTCATCTACTGGGGCTACCCTCACCTTTTTCCTAATAACTTCATTCTTAATCTTATCTAACCTAGTGAACCCACACATCCACATGAGCATTCTCATCTCCGCAACCTTTCTTCTCTGAACATGAGATTTCTTCACCGGCCAGCACTCCGCCCCGTACAACATGGCGGGTCTAACCACATCTCCATAGAACTTCCCCTTGAGTTTCTATGGCACTTTCTTGTCACACAAGACTCTTGATTCAAGCCTCCATTTCGACCACCCTGCCTCTATACGGTGATTGACATCCCTGTCGATCTCTCCATGCCCCTGAATCACCGACCCCGGATATTTGAAACTGTCCCTCTTGGCGATGGCCTGAGATTCAAACTTCACGACCCTGCCTACTTCTTCTTCGCTCGACTCTGCGCTAAACTAACACTCCAGGTATTCTGTCTTAGACCTACTTAGTTTAAAACCCTTAGACTCGAGAGCCTGTCTCCAGACCTCCAACCTCTCGTTGACACCAACCCTCGTCTCATCTATCAAGACTATGTCATCAGCAAAAAGCATACACCACAGCACATCCCCTTGAATATGGCGAGTCAGAGCATCCATTACCAAAGCAAATAGGAGAGGGCTAACTGCAGATCCTTGATGGAGCCCCATAACCACCGGGAAATGGTCTGAGTCGTCACCCACCGTCCTAACCCTAGTCTTAGCTCCATCGTACATGTCCTTGATCACTCTGATGTAGGCTTCCGGCACACTCTTTGCCTCCAGGCACCTCCATAGCACCTCCCTTGGGACCTTGTCGTACGCCTTCTCCAAGTCGATAAACACCACGTGAAGATCCTTCTTCTTATCCCTGAACTGTTCCACCAATCTCCTAACAAGGTGGATAGCTTCTGTTGTGGAACGGCTCAGCATGAAGCCGAGCTGGTTAACAGAGATAGACGTTATCTCCCTCACCCTCGCCTCCACTACCCTCTCCCAGACTTTCATGGTGTGGCTTAGTAATTTGATACCCCTATAGTTGTTATAACACTATATATCTCCTTTGTTCTTATACACGGGCACCACTGTGCTCCACCTCCGCTCCTTCGGCATCCTCTTAGTCCCGAAGATCACATTGAAAAACCTGGACAACCACTCCACTCCTGCCCTACCTATGCTTTTCCAGAACTCCACTGGAATTTCCTCTGGCCCCGTCGTACGACCCCTACTCATGCTACGCAAAGCCTCCACTACTTCCCCCACCCTGATGCGCCTGCAGTACCCAAGGTCTCTATGACACTCTGAGTTCCCGAACTCCCGTAACTCTATGTCTTGATCCCCTTCCTCGTTAAGCAGGACTCGAAAGTATGCCTGCCATCTCTTCTTGATTTGGAACTCCCCTATCAGAACTCTACCATCCCCATCCTTGATGCACCTAACTTGGTCTAGATCCCGCGCCTTCCTCTCCCTCACTTTAGCCAACTTGAATAACTTCTTGTCCCCGCCTTTCTCCCCCAATTCCTCGTACATGCGACCAAACGCCGCATTTTTAGCTTCTGTGACTGCCATCTTCGCTTCCTTCCTCGCCACCTTGTAGCTCTCCCTATTCGCTCTCCTTTCCTTCTCGCTTGTGCTTCATGTCAACTTGGCAAACGCTGCTTTCTTCGCCGTCACTGTTTCTTGAACTACATCGTTCCACCTCCAGTTTCCTTGATGTCTGCCTGAATAGCCCTTGGCTATCCCGAGCACATCTCGCGCTTCCTCCCTAACAAGGTTCGCCGCCTTTGACAACATTGCGTCCGCTTCTCCAGAACTCCTCCAAGCTCCACCATCAGCTAATCTCCTCTCCAGCTCCTGGGCTTTCTCCTTAGACAAAGCTCCCCATCTAATCCGCGGCCGGCCCCGGACACCCCTCATTCATTGCAATTTGCAATTTTGGGGATTTTGTGTACTACTTGCTGCTATTTCTATTGTAAGTTATCTTGCTATCTTATCTATTTTTTCGGCTACGAAATTGATCAAGACTTATTTGCAAAATCGAAAAATGAAAAGTCTTTTAGTGATTATGTTGGGTTCATACGTACAAAAAGAAGTACTAAGTGCTATGTCCATTTCAAAAGAGTAAATAAAAACTCGCTGAGGAGAGTTGTGGTAATATACTTTATTAATCGGACTTGAACTGTAATTTTTTTCCCACATGATGTCATTATATTGGATTGTTTATCTATATCTTTAAATATCGACACCACTTACGAAAAATCCTGCGTACACCCCTGGATGTACCAAGAAAAATATCTGCCTTTTGCCCTTGTTGGTTGGATGTCATAGACTTGCGAATTCTAGAGAATTGGATAGGGTTAAATTGCATGTCCATGTATAGGATTTTCTAGATTTCATTAAAGAACAAATTTTTGATGTGCTTTTAGAGTCTTTTCATTCACCAAGACTTTGTTTTTGGTTAAAGCATCTATCTCTACTGCTTAGAGTATGGTGTAATATATTATTAACAAAATTACATAGCAGAGGAGATATACGTCGGTGCAAGAGTTATATCTCCTCTGTTTTGCAAATTGTGGCTAACCAATATATTACATCCATGCTCTAAGCAATAGAGATGGATGATTTAACCCACCAAAAAAAGTGTTGGTCATTGTGGGGATAGGAAACAAGATTGCATTAGAGTACATATAGTTGTGAAGTCTCAACAATTATGAATATTAATATACATTCAGCAAAGTGTTTAATCTTCTACTGGGTGAAGCGTTGCATGTCCGGAATCATCAAGTTCAGGCTTGCACCTTTTATTTATGAATAACTTTTTTGACATGTCTAGCTGCAAAGAGTCATACTAGCTTCCTGAGAAAAACAACAAAATACCCAGTATAGTCTCACAACTGGGGTCTCGGGAGGGAAGTATGTACGCAGACCTTACTCCTACCTTGAGAAGGTAGAAGACTGCTTTGAATAGATCATCGGCTCAAGAAACGGATAATCACATCAAATAGGATAAGGACATCCTGAGAACCCTAGCAGTGAAAGATTGCCACCTTGAGCTTGTTATAGGTTGAATATCTGATACATTTTTTGGGATCTTTTTGCAGCTTTAATTCCTTTATCCGAGTTTTGCGATGCCCACACAATGAAGAAGTATGGGGTTAACCCTGACCCAGAAACATTGGATATGGTAACCCTTGCTGCTAGACAGAAGGAGGTGATATTTTCTCTTCTTTAACGAGATCGGTGTTTCTCACTAAGCATACCTAGATTCAGTATTCTTACATTTTTTTCTTTTGTTAGCAGATAATGGTAGTGCTGAAAATTTACTGGGGAGATGCTCGAGAGAAGTTATGTGAAGCAATCGACAAAACTCCCTTGAGCTGTCTGGTCATAGGGAACAGAGGGCTTGGAAAGCTCAAGAGGTTTAATCCTTTCTATAATTCCTTGTGACTGAATGTCATGTTGTGTATTATGTCAAAATGGAAATTAGTCGCTTCATTGCCTTTCCTTTTGCAACAACCGGGGAGCTTTGGTTGAGAAAGATACCACTTTTCTCATGCTACCAACTTCCAAATTTATTTGCTATCTATTGGGATTTCAGCAAAAATCTCATGATCATTTAGCAATTGGCATTGCTACCCACTGTTTGAAATAATGGGAATATTCTAACGTTTAGTTTTCCCTCCTTTTTATTACAGGGCTATCATGGGCAGCGTTAGCAACTATGTTGTGAATAACGCTACGTGTCCTGTTACTGTTGTGAAGCATGCAGATGACTAATTGCGGGTTTATTTTGTCATTGAAATCTAAGTTTATATTAAAATAATCTTGTTTGTTTTCTAAGCTTGATGTTGGATCAAGCATCTATATTTGTGTGTATTTTGAACATGTCGATGCTGTGTGTGTATTATGTACCCTCATGTTGAACCTCTGTAATTCCGATCACCACGAGTTGCTGCAGTAAATAAACATTTTGGAACTCTTCAATCTGGCTTCATTGTAAAGTATTGATGTGCTATTTGTATGCTTATGTCTTACTTTATAAGGTGGCGTCACCACATAAGGTAGTATTATGTTTTATTTTATCTGGACTTTTGCGTAGGTTATGCATGACATGATCTCTCTGAATGCTGCTGAATACTAGGTCTGAAATCTTTACAAGCAACATGAAAGATGGAAAATATGGTCAGGGGCATATAACGGGAGTTTAGTGCACCGGACTGCCCTTTAGCTTATTAAGGATGTGTTTCTCTTCTGCAATGTTTTAAATGAAATTTGCGTGTTAATATGTGGTATAAGCCGAACCTTTTCATTATTGACTATGCCGCCTATTCTTCATTAAACTGGGTAGTGCTTGCTGCTGCTGCAGTAGGTTGCATTTTCATTAAGTTGTGGCCCACAGCGACCAGGGCTTTAAACATTTAGGTAAACTTATGTTGGGTCTGATCACATTGTTTTCCTTCAGCAGGAAAAAGTAAAAAACAAGAGGACAGAGAAATCTAGGTGGCTGTAGAATGATCCATGTTACTTGTGTGTTAGATTAAGAAGTCAATTTTCCTTCAGAGACATGTTATTGATTTCTTTTTCCCTAGCACTTGTAAAAGTTGATAGGTTAAGATTTACTACTTTGAGGCCCTAAAATACACTCCCAAGTTTTGTTTTCGCAAAAATTTATAGACGGGGTGGAGAAATTCTCTTCCAAGGATATAATATGCTGAATGGGAAGGGAGGATAATAATCCAGCACCATTAGTAAAATTACGCTAAAAATGTAAGCAACTCCTCAAACCCCAAACTATATTATCTATGTACAAGTTCTTGTGTATATATATTATTTTAATCAAAAAGGGATATTCATAATATTCGGTTGGTTTGGTTTCGGTTTGACTTTCTTTAGTTAAAATCAAACCAAACCAATTATGGTCGAGTTTTCTTTTTTCATTACCAAATTAAACCAAATCATAATTGAATTTTTTTCCTCGGTTTGACTCGGATTATTAAATTGGTGCGATTTGTCGGTTTTCTTTGTACATCCCTTCTAAGAATATGATTTGCACCCTTGTTAATATGCAATTCCCATCGCTTCCTACTTTCGATGATTAGAACATCTATACCAAACAATGGAAGGATATAAAGATCATTCCAGTAAAATGGATTAAGCCACGTAAACATCGATGGATGTATAGTAGTAAAGGAAACCCTGGCCCGGCAGGAGGACGATGCCTAAAAAATAAAAACGGGGACTTGATACTGCTCTTAATTTGACAACTGCACTAATAATATGGCTGAGGCAAAGGCTATACGTATTAAGCCTGAACTGGTGTTAGATACAGGTGAAAGTACAAGAGAGGTGAATTGTTTATTTTTAAACTTAATCTATGTTAGTTGATTGGTTTTTCAATTAGTCGACTAGATATAATAAACTAACAGTTGTAATAGCAGAATATAAGATGCAGAAATTAAATGTAGGAATTAAAGACACCGGAATTTTTATACTGGTTCGGATTCAATGTGAATCCTAGTCCAGTCCCCTTGGGTTGTAAGGGAGTTCTCTTTAATAAATACATTTCTTCGAGTACAATGACGTGATAGCTCAGTTCCTATATCACTCGTCTCTTTTGATACAATGCCTCACTAGTGTTGTTCTCTCTTTCTTCTCTAACTTGTTACACAACAGGTCTTAGAGAGCTATAATGTTTGTTTGCAGTAGAACAACGAGAGGTGTGTTTGGTTCGATCAAAGTATATTTGTCTAACGTTTGATGCTGAGTATAAATATTTTGGTGAAGGTCGTTTGATGAAGAGATTTGACCACCCAAGAGATTTAATCCTTGGAAAGAGATTGATTCTTTCCAAGAATAAGGTTACTTGTCATTGCTCTTCCTAGTTGAGAGGGCATTGATAGCTTTCCTTCTACATATCTTGATGATGCATGTTTACTCCTTGATTGTTGGTCCTTCCGAAAATAGCAGCTCGATTAATCATCTTACAGGATCTTCAATGCTTCTTGTCTGCTTCAATCTTTCGGATTAAATGTGCTGGACTTGATTGATGCCTTAAGTTTAGGCTTGCTTGATTCTTTCCATCGTAGCTGCCCGTTGATTCCGTGATTATTGCTGATTGATTTCTTTCCTTAAGCTTCCTGATTGATTTCTTCAATCTCATAGTAACTCCTTGATTCCTTGATCTTCTCTAATGATTCCTTCAATCTTTCAATGGTTATCCATGATTTCCTGCACAGATATACTATTTACATCATTAAAATTAGATCTAACAATTCCCCATTTTTTGATGATGACAAAATAATATATATATGTACAAACAACAGTTCACTTCCCTGTGTTTTACATCCCCTCAATGTATGCGGTTGGCAGGTTCATGGTATAAACAACAATTGATTTCCCTGTGTTTTACTCCCCATCAATGTATGCAGTTGACAGGTTCATGGTACTCCCCCTCAGTTCATGTAGTTGGCTAGTCCATGGTTATTGATGTTGTAGTTGACTCCTCCCATAGAGGATGCGAACTTACATTTCCCTTTAGTCGACTATACCTGCATACAGATACATATACTCTTCTCCCCCTTTTTGGCATCAGCAAAGAGGGAATAGAACAAACCAAGAACTAAAGCAAAATATATAGCATTATGCAGCAGAGTTATAGTCCAAACAGAAACAACCAAAATAAAACAAAAACAGAAATTGTCCAATGGCTGAGTTAACAGCTCAAAAACAACACAACAAAAAGATTATCTTAAGAAACCACATTAACGACACAGAAAATACGTAAAAGTGTTGCAGATGGCCTCCTTTAGTTTTTCAAAGCTAGCACTGGCTGAGATGCTCACTCCATCCAACCTGTCATGAATCTCCCTGGAAGCCTTGACATCATTCTTCATTACTCCGAGAACGACAACTCTTATCTTGGACACGTCAGACCTTGTTTATTTGGAGATGACATGAATGTCACCAACAGTTGATTGACTGGCTTTGAAGAGATTTTTTATTTCAGAGAGTTGAATGTCAATGGCACGAATCTTCTCACCAAGATTAGGATCACCAGGGCTGGGATGAGAGGCATAGGGTTTAGGTTTGGGATCTATAGGAGCATGCTTTACATCACCTTTGTGCTTTTTAACCCAGGATCCCTTCACACTCACATATCCCATACTTTCAAATGCTCTAGAATTGTAAGATTTTGAAACAATGATAAAGGGATAAGTGGACAAGGAAATTTGGTAAGCTTCCAGGATGTGAGTGATGGTCATGCTATAGGGTAGACCGGTGGGATCTTCTGCACTTTTAATCATGAAATTAATGATCCAGGAGGATAACTTGACTTTGCGTTTAGTCACAAGGCAGTATACTAATAATGTGTCTCTTTGAGAGAAAGTGGAAAAGGAACCAGTGCGGGGAACCAGAGTAGTTGCTACAATGTGAGCCAGGACTCGAATTTCGAAACTAACATCACTGGGATCTAACTGGTTGGGAAGGGATCCAGAGGAACACTCAGCAATAAACCATTTAGCTTTATCAAAGGAAATTTCAAAATCATAGGGCTATGTATTTTTGGAAAGCATAGGAAAACTATAATATTTACACTGAAAGAGTGAATCAAACAAGGCACAATCAAGAACAATGTACTTATCTAACACTAAGGATTCCAACCTATCATGTTTACTAGAGGTAAGATTAGCATAAAACATCTCTACCAAGGGTTCATAGACCTTAGGCGAAGGAATAGAGAGGAACTTAGATCACCCTAGATGAGCAAATAGATTTTTTACCTTACAATTTAGGGCTTCCATGTCGTCAAGGTCGACTAACCTTCCATGATCAATGGGCTTTCTTGCAAGTCATTGAAGAGATCCCTGTTTGGAGATCCCAGAAATTCAGGTCAGATTCTAGAGAGCCAAAGAGATCTATCTTGGATTTCTGTGGAGTAGAGGAAACAAGGGGGTCTTCCATAGGTCGTTTTCCTAGGGATTTTTCTCTCAAGATTTGAGAGTGATCAGACAAATCTCCATGCAAGGAAGAGAAACCCTTAGAGTGGTTAGACTCTAGGTCTACTTGTTCTGGGGGCATAGAAGGGGGTTTTGCTTTGGAGAGGGTACTTTTTCTGGTGGAAGCGGATATGTTCTTGGGTTGTTTGGCCATTGAAGGAAAGTGGTTTGAGTAGAGATTTCGAGAAGGGTTTTCTAGATGATAGGGATGAAAGTGATTGAAAAGAGATCTCTGCCTTAAGAAGAGAACCTTCTGACGGTTGAGTACAAAAAAGGAAAAGGCGTCAGTTGAATAGACGTGATGACTGGCTTTCAAACTTTGAACGGCGGAACTGATGTGAAAGAAGAAGAAAAGAGAGGGAAAACGAAGGCGTAATTAATTCAAGAGTAAAAGACAATTATTAAACCTACAAAATTAACCATATTACACATAGGTCCTACAGGTTATTATTCAAGAAAGTAATGCCAAGTAATTTTCTTGAAGCATAAAATCTATCCTCTAAAAATGGCTTAGTAAAAATATCTGCTAACTGATCAGTTGTTCCAACAAAAGATATTTCTATGTCTCCCTTAAGAACATGATCTCTAATAAAATGATGCTTGATATCTATATGCTTTGCTCTAGAATGATGCACATGATTTTCTGAAAGACAAATAGCACTAGCATTATCACAAAAAATTGTATAGGTTTAAAGGAAAATTCATAGACACCCAAATGATGGGGCATCCACAGTAATTGTGCACACCATTGTCCAATAACAATGTATTCAACTTCAATGGTAGATAATGCAACTGATGCTTGCTTTTAACTATTCCAGGATATCAATGCTTTTCCAAGCAATTGACATGTACCACTTGTGCTCTTTCTATCTTCCTTATCACCTGCAAGGTCATCATTTTAAAAAGCTTCTAATTTAAAAGGGTTAGAGCGAGGATACTATAGTCCATGGGAGACAGCCCCTATGAGATATTGAATGATTCTCTTTATTGCAGCCAGATGTGATTCCTTAGGAGCTGACTGAAACTTGGCACATTTACACACACTGAACATAATATCCGGTCAAATTGCAGTAAGATATAATAATAAGCTATTCATTCCACGATACTTATTTTCATCAACATGTATTTCCTGTTCATCTTTGTCTAGACTCGTTGAAGGACTAATTGGTGTGCCAATGGATTTTGCATTGCTCATGCCAAATTTTTAAATCAGTTCCTTTGTGTATTTGGTCTGACATATAAAGGTTCCTTCTTCATCTTGTTGAATTTGAAGTCAAAGGAAGAATTTTAACTCTCCCATCATGCTCATTTTGAATTCACTTTGCATAATATTTGAAAATTCCTTGCACATAAAAGGGTTAGATATACCAAATATAATATCATCAACATAAATGTGAATAATGAAATTACCTTCTAATGATATTTTAATAAACAAGGTAGTGTCTACTTTACCTCTTGTGAAGCCATGATCAATAAAAAAAGAACTAAGTCTATCATACCATGCACATGGATCTTGCTTCAGTCTATATAGTGCCTTATTGAGCTTATATATATGGTAGGAAAACTTTGAATCTACCAATCCAGGCGGTTGTTTCACGTATACTTCTTCCTTAATAAATCCGTTCAAAAAGACACTTTTGACGTCCATCTGAAACAAACTAAATCCCTTAGACGATGCATATACCAGAAGGATTCGTATAGACTCCAAGCAAGCTACTGGAGCGAAAGTTTCGTCATAGTCGACTCTTTTCTATTGTGAATATCCCTGAGAAACTAATCTAGCTTTATTCCTTATGACCTTTCCATCCTCGTTCAATTTATTTATGAAGACCCAATTTGTTCCAATTATAGAAACATTTCAGTTTGGGTATCGGTTTCCACACTTGATTTTTACCAAACTGATCTAACTCTTCCTCCATTGCTCGTACCCAACTTGAATATTTTAGAGCTTCCTCTATCTTCTTTGGTTAAACCTGAGAGATTAATGCTAAATTTGATTTCTTTTTGAGAGCTCCTTTGGTTTTCATTCCGTCATTTGGATCGCCTATAATGAATTTTTGAGGACATTCAGGTTCGATTTTCCATTCATTTGGATGCACTATATTAGTAGTCGACTCGATCGGATGATCTGGTACACTGCTGTTGATTTATTTAGATGACTCTATCGTATTAGATTTATCAGTTAACTTTTGATATTTTCTTGTCTCCTGAATTTCTTGAGCTTGATCTTCACCACCTGCAGTATTTTCTTTTTCGACAAAGGGATTATTTTCGTCGAATATAAAATGTACAGATTCTTCCAAACATAACGTGCGTTTATTATAGACTCTAAAAGATCTACTATTTAATGAGTAGCCCGGAAAAATACCTTCATCACTTCTTGGATCGAATTTTCCAAGGTTGTCTTTACCATTATTTTGGATAAAACACTTACTTCCGAAGGGATGAAAGTAACTGATATTAGGACGTTTACCTTTCCATAGTTCATAACGAGTCTTCTTCAGAATTGACCTTATGAGATATCAGTTGAGAATGTGACATGTTGTACTTACACCTTCTGCCCAAAAGTGATTTGGTAGTGAATGATCTAGTAACATGGTTCTTTCCATGTCAGAGGGTTATGTTTTTCCTCTCAACAACATGTTGATACCTAATTTTTCCTTAATTATTTTTATACTTAAAATACTTTCAAAATAACATATGTACGCATATATGAGCACCCCAAATGATTTTGGCATTTTAAAGTATTTTTTAACTAATTTACGACCTATTTCTACACCATAAATCCCAATAATTACTCCACCCAAACTTTCCATTTTGGAGAATGATCTATTTTATTTTAAAATTTACATCAAAATATAATTTACATGATTTTTTCATAATTTTACAAATCCATTTGGTATTTTTAAAACTAAATTGCACGAAATTGTAATTTTAGCCCACTTTCAGATTTAACAGCATTTTTTAATTACAAAATCAATCTCAAAAATTAATATTTACATATTATTTACTGACTCAGTACTTTTAATTTAATTTTAACACACTTTTACTATTTTTAAAATCAAAAAGGGGAAAACTGACTATTTCAATTATGGGTTCAATGTTTTTCAATTTTAGCCTATTTTGACCCCCACCAATTGACCTAATATTAGGCCCAACTTAGCAGCCCAATTAAATTTAACCTGGCCCTTGACTTGTTTGACTAGACCCGTCCGTTTTTATCATTTAATCCTGGTCGTTGATCAAAATGATCAACGACCCACAACTGCCCTTTCCTTTTTAATTTACCAAATTCCCCCAACCCTAATTCATTTTCCTTCAACAGCCGCCTTTGAACCCTCTGTTTCTCTCAAACTCTCTCTAACACTCGAACCCTAGCCACCCCTACCGTATTCTCCGACCAAATTCCACCGGCGTCCATGGCTTCGCAGGCCATGAATGGCCTGTGATTTCTCCCCTTCACCCCAAATCGTGGTGGTTCGAGGTTTTTGAGGTTCAACCTTAACAACGCCTGTTCAGATCCTCTGCCGATCTGAGTTCCTGTGGCTTATCCGTCTCCAGTCCGACGTGTTTGAGTTGTGAAAGGCCTAGCTATGGTCCAGACCTATTCGAGACCAGATTCTTTCCAAGCCTTCTCATCTCTAGGGTTTTTGAGAAACCCTAAAAGCTGTTTGAGGTTCTTTATTTCCTTAGATCTGTGATAGATCTGTGGTATACTCGAAGTTTCAAATCTTTTCCCTAATCATCTCATTCAAATTAGTATGTTCAATCTAGGGTTTTCGAAGAACTCTTAAAACAATTTCTGTTTTTCTTCTTCTTCTTTTTCTTCTTCTTCTTCTTCTTCTTCTTCTTCTTCTTTCTTTATGTGAATCTGCCTGTATATGCTTTGTTCTTATGTGTTTTCGATTGTGCATATCTTCTCTTACGTTCTTATGTTTTGCCATTATTATGCATGTTCTTCTACTTGTACTTGTTTTCTACGACGTGCTTTACGTATCTATCTTATGCGTGTTCCTTTACTATTTTTTCTTACTGAGCTTGGTTGAGTGCTAAACCTATTCCATCTACTGTCGTTTAAGTGCTATGTCACCTATTTTCTCACCCGCACTTGTTTGAGTTCTGAGCATTTATTAAACCTGTTCTTTATGATTTTTCCACTCTGTTGCTTCAAACTTGCTATTACATCTGTATGCTTCTTTATGAGACTCTTTGAGTCTATTTCAAGGGATTGCCCCCTCCTTTCTGTACCCTACTCGAATTCAAAACCCTAGGGTTTGGGGTTTTTGACAAGCTTGGTTGTGTGCCTGGGCTAGGGTCCCATCCAAAACCCTGACCCTATTTCAAGACTCACTTTGAGGCTATGAACCTAACTTTCGTTGGTACTCTGATTTTTGTTAAGTTTTACAACAATGCTTTCATGTCTCTGCATGCTTTTTATATGACATTCTCGTCTTTCAAAAGGGCCTTCGGCCAGCCTGTAATTGATTTCGAATCCCTTTTCAAAAGGGTTTGATTGGTTATTAATGATTTTCTTCAAACTAAGTCCCTCTTAACCTTTCTGGGATGTATTCATTCATTCAAAGACTTGGAATCCTGATTTCAATGGCTGTGATTGATTCCTTTCCTTATTTCTGTCCTAACTGTACTATTGATTGCTTTCCTTAAATAAGTTCTGTGTATTTACCCCTTTTATTCTACTTTAAAAGGTTTTAAGCAAATTTCTCTTTCCTTAACTGGTTTTACCCGTTCGAATCAGACTCCCTTATCTAAAGGGATACTGATTTCAACGATATTGCCTTACCATTCTTGTTTGTTTCCTTGACCTATAATTGCTTTTCTACACTTTGGGCACACTTCGAAATTTAATACTTTCCTGCACTTCAAACACACGAAAACTTCTATGTTAAAAAATATACTACTATTTTCTCCACTATTGCTTTCTCTGCTACTGCTACTGCCTTCTCTACTGAGCACCCTGCTCCTATCTCATTTATGTGAGAACATTCTTTGAGTTCCTTTGAATTCTCAAGTGCTTGAAAGTTTATGAGTTTGCTCCTGCTGACTCTCAGGCTATTTACCTGCTATTGTTATTCTGCTGTTCTAAAAATTGCATCTGGTATGTGTCCCTAGTTAAATACTACCCTCCTGACTATGTGTTTATTTTCCTTCTTCTGTTATGCATGTTCTGCACCTTCAAGTCTGTTATGCCTTTTGCTTTCTGCATGTTTTCTTATGTGGTACCCCTTCCCTTTGACCCCCTCTTATGTGTAAGTAATTCTGAGTCATGTTGGTATTCTATTATTGCCACTCATGACTCAGAATCAGGTTCTCTCTTGAACGTCCACTCAAGTCAATTCCCCATTCCCTTTACCCCTTACGTGCTGAGCCTTATCTCAGGTCTGATGGTGTCATAATCACCATCCAGACCCAAGTTTTACTTCTAAAAGTTTGCTCTTTATTTTCTTGGACCAAGCAGATGGTCAGGGTTGTGCCAGTCCATGCCCATGACTGGTTATGACCACCCTTTGTTATGGCTCCCTCTCTCACTTTGCACTCATTCCTAGTTCTAAGTTCTGCCCCCCTTTGTTAAGCCATGCTTTGGACCATGGAGTTTCCTATGAACTTAGATGCCTGAGGGTTGGTAATTCCATGCTGCACTATTCTGCTACAACAATTGTTATTCAGCATGTAAGCATTACCTGGGGCTCTTGAAGCTCTTTGGAACTTTAAAACACTTTGAATACGAGAAGGCCTTGGAAATCTGGAATCCGAATTTGGTGAAACACATGTTATATGCTATTAAGATTGAATTAGGTTGCTCGGATCTAGCTGTAGGTTGTGATGTATTTCTTAATGGTTTTCCTTCTTTCTTTTGGTTATGTAATAATCTTGTAAAAAGAATTTGGGAAGTATTAGTAAAGGGTGTGAGAGGGATTTACTTTATTGCACAAAAGTGTAATATCATGCCTATAGGTTAATATTTATAATTTCCCTAGATACCATGCCTATCGGTTGATGCTGTTATTAAACCTCTTAGAAATCATGATTGTACGTTCAATGATTTAATCACCTAGATACCATGCCTATATGTTAATGCTATTATTCAATCGCTTAGAAATCATGCTTGTAGGTTCAATGCTTTAATCACATGGAGATCATGTCTATAGGTTTTTAATTTTTCTTATCTCAATCAATAGAAATCCTGCCTATAGGACCTAATAATCAAACAATTCAGTTGCATATTGAAATCGTGTCTATTGGAAATGTATAAACGCTAGGCAAACTGTAGGGTGATCAAATACTCATTTCTCACCAGTTTAATAACAGTAACAAGCCTTACAAAAATCAAGGTATAGATATCCTGCCTATAGGGGTTTCAAACTCGCCTTAATCCGTATTGATAATAATATGGCAATTGGCTTCAGCGTTTTTTTAATCAAAACTCCTCCAAACCTGTTTGTTTCAAAAACTCTTCCAAGTCTGCAATGCTCTTAAATTTTTTAAACTTGCATCTTTTTCTGAAACGGTTTTCAACCTTCTGCCTGAATTTTTACTCATCTCATGAAGCTGCTATTTCAAAGCAGTCTTTAACTCATTCTTACTTTAAAAGTCTTTTCACTTTCAAAACTCTTCTTCATAACTCTTACTATATTTCATTCTGCTAATTTCAAAGACATCTATGAACTTATGCAATTATCAATCTGTTGTTTCAAACTCTTTAGCATTAGGTTCGTAATCAATAACTTGTTTAAATTACCTAATTTTTTGACAATTGGATCCGGCTTGCCTAATGCAAACTTTTTATCCGACTCTATGTGTTAAAGTAGTCCGCCGCTTAAGTTTTAAATTGAAAGACCAAATCAGTATATGCGAGGCATGCTAAACTAGATGCTATGTGACTTACGAGGTTTTGTGTGAGCCTTGTGTGTTTTGTTCATTCCCCATTACTTGCTCTTTTTTTTGTTTGTCACCAATAGTATTTTGTCCTTTTAAACCCCATATATGCCCCTACCTCTTTCCTTCCCTTTTAGGATTAGAAGTCCTAATACCCCTTGACTTAGACGGGAACTAGCATGCAATAAGTAAACGAGACTAATCGCGCTTAAATACCTTAGCGGTGTGGGAAGGGTAGAATATGGATATGATGGCTGGTGCACTAATATTTCGTGCGACCCCTCTTTGAGGAGTGATTGCTGGGTATTGCATTGATGCGATCATATTGTATTTAAACCTAGGGCATCCTTTCTTTTCTTTTGTAATGTTTTCTTCTTAAGTGTTTTCATTTCTCTGCATCAAATTGTTTTCTAAAAACTGTCTATTCTTCCTTTTATTTTTCAACATTTTTAAAACATATTTGTAACTACTATGTGCAAACCTTGCTTGTTTCCTTATATTTCTTTTAAAGTCACAATTAAGAATGGCCTGGAACCACACTAGTGGATTTTGAGGGGTGCCAAATACCTTCCCCTCGAGATAATCTCAAGCCCTTACCCGAACTTGGGTTTTCTTTCAAAAATCTTCTTCTATTCTTTAAAGCTGTCCTAATGCACTATGATCATTAGGCGACGACTCTTCAAATTCTATAACCCAGTTCCTCAAAGGGAATAAGAGTTGTTTTGTCCATAATGTCGTAAATCCGATTTCGCCTATTCTCTTTTTTAGAAGGGGGGAGGGGGCGTCGATAGCATGAAGACTCTGCTGGGGAATTCTTTAAGGCTTTTACCATTATATGCTTTGTGTGACTTTATTGCTTCCTTAATTGCCTTTATTTTCTTTCCTTTAATTATTTCATCATGAATACTAACTTGGCTCTTCATGTTTTACCTTTCTTTTAATTTCTTCCTTTACTGCCTTACTATTATTTCAATACCGTTGTAATTTTTGAGCGTTTATTGTAATCTTTTACTTTATGAACGTGAAATACATGCAACTTGCTTCATTCTTGTAACTGTATTCTTCAACATCATATTCCACTCGTGCCAAAGCAGATAGTATAGCAACGCTTATAATGAGTGGTTGCACCCTTCCGATATTATAACCCCCTAAATGTGGAAAATGCATATTTGCGGTAAAACCAGTCGATCAATGGTGTAGTCGACGGTTCTGTGCCTTTCCCTCTTGAGTCTTCCGCTCAAGGGTACCTTGTCTAGCACTTCAAAAATAGAAACCTTACTCTATTAATCTGTTCATGCATCATGGTCAAACTTAGCCGAGTTAGATATGTTTTCACCACAATGACTCATTAATATAGGCTAAGCAAAAGTCCATCGGGTTTCCTCGAAACCCAAATGGACGCCTTCACGTTGTGTGCATTTATTTGGAAAACTAAATGCCTTTATGCTAGTTATTGATTTAACTAGTCGAGTCTGGGTCTAACCCTTTGTTTTGTAGAAAATGAGGCACGAAGTCCCCAGATTTGGTATGGTAACCATCATTCACCTAAGGCTGCTAAGCTAGTGGGAGGATCTTCACGCCAACGATCAAACCCTTGTCCGCAAGTGCTTTTTTGAAGGACTCCTACATATCGTTTGATTTCTTGTACGAGAGGTATGTCCATAGCAAGTCCTATCGCACCTACACTAACGAGTTCGCCCTCACCTCTTTGGGGCATATACACAGAAGGGTCTTTGTGTTCATGTTCTGTTTCCTGGGTATGATGGGCTTTCCTATGAAAAAGGCTAGGATCCACACCAGACTAGCCATGGTGACCAAGACCTTAATGGAAGGGATCGACGGGCAGTCTTTCAGCATAGTGCCCATGATCATTGCTGAAATCTATCGAGCCTTGGGAAAATGTCAACAAAGGGCTCCACACTTAGAGGGTTGTATGTTACTTCAATTGTGGCTTATACAACACCTTCAAAAAGGTGAATACCGACAAGAGATTATACGCAGAGATTGGGATGACCATATCACTTTTCATCACCCAAAGCGAATGAATTTTATGCCCAATACGTTTGCTCAGCCGGAGGACGCTAATGGATGGGAAGAGCTCTTTGATAACCTAAAGGAAGAACATGTACAGTGGATATATGAGTGGTTCCCAACAAGGGAGTTCGTTCTCGGGATGCACCATTCCTCATACTCATCGGTCTGAGCGGAACTCATCCTTATGTCCCTCTCCGATCCATGAGGCAAGCAGGGAGAAAACAAATCATACCACAGATAGACAAGATGAGTCATTTAAGGGCTGACTTTCAGGATGATATCCCGCACCAGTGTCAAGCTCAACATATGTGGAACTGCAAGCTCGTTTTAGGGAGATGATCTATTGAGCCATACAGGTATCATGCTGTGTGTATGCCGCATTATTCGGGATGGTTGGAAGATTATCACATTGGTTTAGGTCCCCCAGTGTTCGTCCAAAGTCATAGACTTATTGATGAGAAAGCTGCAGCGAAAGTCAAATACAATCAACTGTGCAAGAGGATGCGAGAGTGTGGAAATGAGCACTAAGAAATACAGGAAGCCCACCAGAAGCTGATCGACAAGTGGAAGGATATGACTGCCAACGCCAACAATCGGCTAGGATATCCGTAACGAGGTCTAGTGGAGTTGGAAGGAAAGTTCTTGAAGAGCATTAAAGATTTCCAGAATGCCGAGGGAAGTGCGGGCGAACATCTGACTCGAGCCTATCTGCTGCTAGGACTGCGCGAGTTGATGCAGTTGTACGAGGGAGGCAAGAGTACCGAATCTGGGGAAGGTCCTTCTAGAACAAGTAGTTAGAACCTTTTTATTCTACTACTTTCATAATGTAATAAGGCCACTGGCCATTAGTGACATCTTTTATTATTTAGTCATTTTTTTATGACTCGACTTGTTTTTATCAATAAAATGAGGCATTTAGCATTATAAGTTCTCCAAATTTAATCTTTCGCTAGGCCTACCTCGGGCACAATGAGACACCCAAATTAGGACGCGATTTATATTCCTGCACAATGTGTTTATATATCACAATATTATATTTTCTCGGAATCTGCTCTAACTTTTTACCTTTTTTTGGTTTTCTTTTGTTTTTATTCCCCTCCCCAAAGGTTAGTTCATGCATTCTGAAACCATCAGCATACTCAACAAGATCCAAGGGCCCTCCACCTCATCCTCCTCCGAGTCCTACCAGAAATAGGAACAAAGGCAAAATGCGAGATGCAAATGCTAGAAAGGAACTTGAGGAAACTTTTCAGAAAACTTCAATTACCAAGGAGACTGTTTCTCATCTTGAGCAAAATTTACTAAGATTTCGGGAAGAATTGGACCAAGTCCGGAACCTTGCAAGCCTGTCAATCACTCTTGCAGCTGTTGATGTTAATGCCAGAACCCCATACCTCCACAAAATACCTCGCAACCACCAACACAACCCACTCATACCCAAGCTTGCAACACATGCAACAACACCCCATTACTCATTCCCGAATACAAAAACACTACAAACGACCACATCCACAACAATCCCATCTTTGTGGACACTATACCCCACTATACTCAGCCAATCCCAAGAGCACCAAAATCAGATGACAAAGATTCCCTCATTCAGAATTTGGTGACCGAACTCTAGAAATTAACTAGCCGGATCCAGGGTGTCGAATCTAGCAAAACATTGAGGGTTTGAACTATTAAGATCTTTGTGTTCAGCTAGATGTTAAGATCCCAGAGGGGTACAAACCTTCCAAGTTTGAGATGTTCGACGGTATAGGTGATCCGAGGGTCCACCTGAGAATGTATTGTGATAAGCTGGTAGGAGTCGGGAGGGACGAGAAAATCCACATGAAGCTGTTCATGAGGAGTTTGAAAGGCGATGCCTTATCTTGGTATATCAGCCAGGATGCAAAGAAATGTACAAGTTGGGTGAGTATGGCATCCTACTTTATGGACCAATTTAGGTTCAATATTGAGAATGCACCGGATATGTTCTATATTCAGAATTTGAAGAAGAAACCCACAGAAACCTTTCACGAGTATGCTACTCGTTGGAGGTCAGAAGAAGCCAAGGTCATGCAAGCCTTAGAGGAAGAACAAATGAACAGGAAGATCTCCGACATCATCAATTTGGGATAAAGAATCGAAGTAGGTATCGAGAATGGTATGGTCATAAATCTCGAAGCATTACAGGACACTAACAAGGCTTTACAGTCTGGTGGCATGTCAAAGAAAAAGGATTTGAATTCCGTAATGGCTGCGCAAAGAAACAAATCCCCTATGAAGTACCAAACCTATCCCTCAACTCCACTAACATATCAACCTACCCTAATTTACCAAGCACCCTCACCTACATACCAAATGCCACCATCTGCCTACCAATCACCTCCAGCGTCCACATATCAACCCATATCACCAAGGTATTCCCAACTTGCGCCTGTGTACCAAGCATACAACTCCAACCTTCTCACTACCCATCACCACCCACTCATCAAAACATTTCTCGACTTAGACCAAATTTTGACCGAAGACCACCCAGACAATATACCGCTATAGCCGAGCCAATTGACCAATTATATGAAAAACTAAAAGCAGCTGGTTACGTTTCGCCTATCCCAGCCATAACTCTAGAAAATCCTTACCAATGAGTCAATCCCAACAAAACCTGCGCATACCATTCCGGAATGAAAGGTCATACCATCGATAAGTGTCGCTCGTTAAAAGACAAGATTCAGACTCTGATTGATAACAAGGTAATTATGGAAAAGGAGCCCACTCCTAATGTCCGCAACAACCCTCTATCGGACCACAAGGGTGATATGATCGAGATTTAGGATGATTGGGACCCCAAAGGGTTAATCAGACTGATAGCTGAAGGGGATGAACCTAAGAAGCCAACGGTTACCCTTAATCCCATAGTTGTTTAGATCCATCCCTCTGAGGATGATGTGGCAAATGTGTTTGTACCACACGAGTTTAAGCACCTCCTGCAAAGGCGCCGAAACCGATTGAGGTTGAGTTCGGGATTCCAAAGGCACATGCACCATTCGAAGTTGCTGTGTTACCTCTCAGGATGCCAATTCCGATTTTCATGACAGACGTGACCCCGTTCAAATCAAAAGCCATACCATGGGATTATATATCTGAGGCTAGAAGGAAAGGGAAAGCACATTCTGGAGAAACGATCACCGCACAGGGCATGACTAGAACATGCAGGGTATTCACCCCAAAACATCCAGTCGAGTCCAGCAAGCAAGGCTCTGGTGGCCTGTTGAATCTGGACCCAATGACCTTTGGAGGAAGATACAGGCCAAAGAATACTCGGTCATTGAGCAACTAAACAAAACGCCAGCACAGATTTCCATCCTGGCTTTTCTACAAAGCTCTGAAGCACATAAGAATTCCTTGATGAAAATATTAAGCGAAGCTTATGTTCCCAGCAACATAATGGTAGGCAAAATGACGAATATGGTAGGACAAGTGCTAGAAAGTCACAAGATCACCTTCTACGAGGATGAGTTACCGCCAGAAGGACTTAGTCACAACAAGGTGTTGCATATCACTGTGCATTGCGAAGATTATTCCATCAAAAGACCTGGTCGACGGGGATCTAGCCTCAAAATTTGTCCGCTAGTGACTCTCAGAACATTGGGAAAAGGTTTGCATGAGATCAAAGATGGGGCTATCATTGTTAAAGCTTTTGATGGGTATCAAAGATCTACCATCGGAGAAATTAGCCTGTGCTTACAGATGGGACCTACCTGGTTCAATGTTGACTTCTAAGTCATAGACGTGCCAACATCCTACAATTTATTGCTGGGACAACCCTGGATCCACGCCGCTGGGGATATGGCATCAACCTTACATCAAGTAGTGAAGTCTGAATGGAATCATCAGGAAGTGATCATTCATGGCAACGGTAGCAAACTTATATACAGTCTACAAACAATCCCAATAATTGGAGGTAGAAGAAGAATAGGCGGAGAAACATACCACCACATCGAGCGAGTCAATGCCATAGACAAAGACAAGTGGTGGGATAGAAAGATTGATAGCATCCTGAACTGGAGAGGGAATGAACTCGGGAAACGACTCGGCAGGGACCTCCAAGGTATCACTAGTCCCATCAAACTAAAGAAACATGGCACTACTTTTGGATTAGGTTATGAGTATACCTGGAAAGAGTTCAATGAATGGCTTCAATGAATGGTCGCCACCATGGCGCGATCCCTACTACCCACTGGAGCACCCTATACCTCAGCTGGAGCAGACCTTTGAGCCTGCTGACACTTTATATGGATCAAAGAAAGACGAGGCTCTGGCAACAATGAAGAACTTGTTTATGGGGGATGATATGGACTGTTGTGTTATCTTCGAGGAGGAAAGGGATGAAGGCCCTTCCATTTGAACCGAGAATTAAGGGGAACGCCTCACCAATTGGTCGGTCAGGACCACCAGTGCCCTGAGAGCTTCGGGGTAGCAAGGCTAAACGATGCACTATGCATCACATTTTACTTTTTAGTTGATATTACGTTTCCGAATTGTCTTTACTTTGAAAAGAGCTCCGATGTTTCGAACACTTATGAATTTAATCAAAAGAATTTTCCAAGTTTATTTAATATCTCAGTCCTATTACTTTTCTCTATCATTTATTTTATTTTACACAACATTACTTTTACATATCTTGATGATGAACCAACGACTGTGACTTGAAACGAGGCAATGCAACAAACAGATATGGATTCAAAAGAGGATGATATACCAAAGGAAGTTTCCAAAGAGGCCGAGAACTTTAAGAACATGCCTAAGTATAATTTGGATGAAATTGAGGTCATTAATTAGGGTGACACCGAGAATGTCAAGGAGACGCGTATGAGGATATTTTTGCATGGTCTTATGACGATATGACTGGTCTCAACACATCCATCGTCGCTCAAAAATTGCCAATAGATCCTACATGCCCACCGATAAAACAAAAGCTCGGAAAATTCAAGCCAGACATAAGTTTGAAAATAAAAGAATAGGTTATCAAGAAGTCAAATCCAAGGTTCTCTGAGTGGTAGAATATCCGACGTGGTTAGCCAACATCGTGCCAATACCAAAGAAGGATGGGAAGGTTAGTGTCTATGTCGACTATCGGGATCTCAACCGGGCTAGTCCCAAAGACGACTTCCCTTTGCCAATATACGCATCTTGATCGACAACGGCGCCAAGCATGAGCTACAGTCGTTCATTGATTGTTTTGCTGCATACCATCAGATATGGATGGATGAAGAACATTCAGAGAAAATGGAATTTATCATGCTGTGGGAGATGTACTATTACCGAATGATGCCGTTCGGTTTGAAAAATGTTGGTGTTACCTACATGAGGGCCATGACTACCCTCTTTCATGACATGATACATAAAGAAATTTAAGTATATATGGATGACGTCATCGTCAAATCCAGGAAAGTTGTGGATTACATGGGAGATCTAAGAAAATTCTTCAACAGGTTTAGGAGATAAAACTTGAAGCAGAATCCAGCCAAGTGTGCATTCGGGGTTCTTGCTGGAAAGTTATTAGGTTTCATTGTGAGTCGCCGAAGAACATAACTGGATCCGTCAAAGGTCAAGGCCATTCAAGAGTTGCCCCTGCTCAAGAACAAGAAGGATATGATGAGTTTTCTAGCAAGACTCAACTATATCAGCCGATTCATAGCCCAGTCCACTGTTATTTGTGAACCCATCTTCAAAATGCTGAAGAAAGATGCTGCCACCAAATGGACTGACAATTTTAAGAAAGCTTGTGACCGAATTAAGAAATACTTGTCTACGCTGCCGGTCTTGGTTACGCCTGAGCCAAGAAGACTCCTTTTGCTCTATCTTGTAGTTCTGGATGGAGCATTTGATTGTGTTTTGGGACAACATGATGAAATAGGAAGAAAGGAGCAAGTAATCTATTACCATAGCAAGATGTTTTCCCCGTACGAGGCCCGGTATTCCCTATTAGAACGCACATATTTTGCTCTAATATGGGTAGCTCAAAAGTTGAGGCATTATTTCTGTACCTACACAACTTATCTCATATCAAGGATGGATCCTTTGAAATATATATTTCAGAAGCCCATGCCTACCAGCAAGCTCGCTAAGTGGAAAATCCTGTTAAGTGAGTTCAACATTGTTTACGTCACTCAGAAGGTAGTCAAAGGAAAAGCTTTGGCAGATCATCTCGCTGAGAATGCTGTGGGAGGAGAATACGAGCCTCTAAAGACGTATTTTCCTAAGGAAGAAGTATCTTTCATAGGAGAAGACATTGTGGAATCCTATGATGGTTGGAGAATGTTTTTCGACAGAGCTGCGAATTTCAAAGGAGTTAGCATAGGAGTAGTCCTGGTATCGGAAACCGGTCAGCATTACCCAGTATCCACCAAGCTCAGGTTCCCGTGCACCAACAATATGGACGAATATGAAGCCTGAATCTTAGGGCTCAAACTGGCCATCGACATGAATGTTCAGGAGTTACTAGTGATTGGAGAATCAGACCTACTCATACATAAGGTTCGAGGAGAGTGGACAACCAGAATCCTAATATACTCCCTTATCTGCAGCATATACAGGAGTTGAGAAAGATATTCAGAAAGATAGAATTCTAGCATGTTCCCAGAATACAGAATGAGTTTGCAGATGCACTAGCCACTTTGTCATCCATGATTCAACATCCAGATACAAACTTCATTGATCCCATCTAGGTCAAAATCTATGACCAACCGTCTTAATGTGCTCATGTCGAGGAAGAACCATATGGAAATCCATGGTTCCCGACATCAAAGAATACTTGACAACACGAGAATATCTAGAACTCGCCAATGCAACTCAGAAGCGCACATTGCAGAGGTTATCTGACAATTTCTTTCACAATGGAGGAATCCTATATAGAAAGACTCCTGATTTGGATTTGATAAGGTGTGTCGATGCAAGGGAAGTAACTAAACTCTTGGAGAAAGTGCACGCGGGGACCTGCGAACCGTACTTGAATGGTTTTGTTTTGGCAAAGAAGATATTCCAAGCAGGGTATTTTTGGATGACTATGGAAACGGACTGCATCCAGTATGTCCGAAGGTGCCATCGCTATCAGATACATGCAGATATGATAAAAGTACCTCCAAACGAGCTTACTGTAACAAGCTTACCATGGCCGTTCGTCGCTTGGGGATTGGACGTTTTTGGACCAATCGAGCCTGCCGCATCAAATGGGCACATGTTTATCAAAGTGGAAATTGACTACTTTACTAAATTGGTTGAAGCAACATCATATAAAACAGTTACCAAGAAAGTTGTAACAAATTTCATCCAGGACCGTATTGTTTGTCGATTCGAAATTCCGAAATCAGTCATCACTGAAAATGATTCCAACCTCAACAGCGACTTGATCAAAGCGATGAGTGAAATGTTCAAGATCAGACACAAGAACTCTAAAACTTATAGACCTTAGATGAATGGAGCTGTAGAAGCAGCCAATAAGAACAACAAGAAGATACTAAGAAAGATGATCGAAAGGCACAAGCAATGGCATGAGAAATTGGCGTTCACCTTATTGGGTTATCGTACCACAATGCGCACATCAACCAGGGCAACTCCCTACATGATGGTTTATGGTACAGAGGCGCTCATTCCCACCGAAGTAGAAATTCTCTCCTTGAGGATCATACAGGAAGCATAGTTAGATGCCGCGTAATGGGTAAACGGTCACTACGAGCAGTTAGCCCTTATAGATGGGAAGAGAATGAATGCAGTCTGCCACAATCAGTTATGTCAGAACAGAATGTCCAAGGCCTTCAACAAATGAGTTAAACCAAAGAAGTTCACACTAGGGCAGCTGGTGTTAAAGAGAATATTTCCACATCAAGATGAAGCTAAGGGGAAATTCTCTCCCAACTGGCAGGGTCCATACATGGTTCACCGGGTTCTAACGAAAGGAGCCCTTATTCTTGCAGAAATGGATAAAGAAGTCTGGCCGAAGCCAATCAACTCAGATGCAGTGAAGCGATACTACATTTGATCATATGCACTTTTTTTGTAATGTAATTTTAACTATGCCTTACCTGATTCCTGTTTAAGAGGGGATACGCAGACATCCCTATGGGTTTGGTCACATTTTAATAAAATTTCCATTTTCTCCCCGCTATTAAAATTGGGGCACAATTTTGAGGACCCTTAAAATTTCGAAGTCAATTTGTCAGCCTCTTTATCAGCGCCAACCCAATAAACTGGGGTAGAATTTTGAGGAGGACCCTCAAAATTCTGGAATCGATCCGCTTTTAGTTATTCAACACAGCCATCAACAACGCCAGACCAGTAAACTGGGGCAGAATTTTGAGGAGAACCCTTAAAATTCCGGGACAGGCGAGGTTCTATGTCTTGAATCACGTTGCAGTCATTGGTTCATCCAAAATAAAATCGTTTTCAAATATGTATACTTACATTATATCTGTTAAATCATGCATAAATATCATTTACATCATCGACATTTAGCATCTTTACCCCAATGATACGTGACATCAAGAGCCAGAGGATACGAATTAACCATTACCCTCTACAGAACTTACAATGTTTCTTTGGATGCAGGCACTCAGGTCATAAATCATTGAACGCATTCGATCTTCAGGGTTAAAACTCTCAGAACGATCGCTCATTTATGAGTCTACTATCTACACACAACATTCCCCACCAGTCATGATATCACAACCATCTATCAGCTAAGAAAACTTACTACTATTCACTCCTTTACATTCCCGCATTGCATAAGGCTACCTATTTGCCTTTCGAGACTAAGCCATGTCTCCATCTGCATTTTGCATAAGGCTACTTTTCTGCCTTTCGAGGTTAAGCTCTACCTCCATCCTGCATAAAGCTACTTATATACCTTTCGAGACTAAGCTCTGTCTCCATGTGCATTTTGCATAAGGCTATTTTCTACCTTCCAAGGTTAAGCTCTACCTCCATCCTACATAAGGCTACTTATCTACCTTTCGGGACTAAGCCCTATCTCTATCTTTATTTCTGCATAAGGTTACCTTTCTGCCTTCCAACGTTAAGCTCTACCTCCATCCTGCATAAGGCTACCTATGTGCCTTTCGAGGCTAAGCTCTGTCTCCATCTGCATTTTGCATAAGGCTATTTTCTAACTTCCGAGGTTAAGATCTACTTCCATCCTGCACAAAACTACCTATCTGCCTTTCGAGACTAAGTTCTGTCTCCATCTGCATTTTGCATAAGGCTGTTTTCTACCTTCCGAGGTTAAGCTCTACCTCCATCCTGCATAAGGCTACTTATCTGCCTTTCGAGAGTAAGCTCTATCTCCATCTACATTGCATAAGGCTACTTTTATGCCTTCCGAGGTTAAGCTCTACCTCCATCCTGCACTACCTATCTGCCTTTCGAGACTAAGCACTATCTCCATTTGCATTTTGCATAAGGCTATTTTCTGCCTTTTTAAACTAAGCTATGTATCCATCTATACTGCATAAGGCTACCTATCTGCCTTTCGAGACTAAGCATTGTCTCCATCCTGCATGGCTAAAATATCGCCACTTTACTTTATTTTTCGAACGGTTGAAATACCACCACATGCATTTAAAATTTCTCGCCTCGGCTAAAATATTGCCATCGACATTTAAGTTTTTCTTCGGCTAAAATATCGCCACCTGCATTTAATTTCTCGCTTAGGCTGAAAGATTGTCACCCCTTGCATTCATTTGGCTGAAAGATTGCCACCTTATCATTGGCTGAAAGATCGCCAACTTATTCAAAGGCGTCATAGTTTGTAGGAAACATCTGCACAGCCCAAGAACACCATTTCATGGCCTACAAATCTATTCTTTTATGCTCTTTACGACCAAGGACAACATGGTCCGAGGACGTCATCCTAACCGTCCGAAGACAACATTCATGGTCCAACGGGAACTTGCATCACGTTTAATTATGCACAATATACGCCACTTGCTTATTTGTAGGTACACCGGCTAGCAAACGGCCGTCTCAGCAGGAGCGATCCCCCTCCAATTCTCCGCAACATATTCGACTCCAAAAACCTTTTAAACTTAACCATCGTGTCCGTCTTTTCGAATCTCCAATTATGTGTAGTGAACTATATATGGAATAATTCCTATAAAACTCGGGATATGTAGGTAGCTCAGAAAACAGAGCACGGTCAAAGTTCTTTCACAATCGCATTTTCGGTCAAAATTGGCCATCTTATCTTTACCCGACACTCTTTCATCCTCCCTCGGTAAAGAGGGGCAGCTGTTGATACCCAATTTCTCCCTACATATTTTTATACTGAAAATACTTTTAAAATAGCATATGTGCGCATATATGAGCACCTCAAAAGATTTTAATTTTTGAACTAATTTACGGCCTATTTCTACACCATAAATCCCGATAATTATTCCCAAAACTTTCCATTTTGGTGAATGATCTATTTTATTCTCACATTTACATCAAAATATAATTTACATGATTTTCGCACTACTTTTGAAGTTCATTAGGTATTTTTAAAATTAAATTGCACGAAATTGTAATTTTAGCCCACTTTCTGATTTAATAGTATTTTTTAATTACAAAATCAATCCCAATATTTTTAAAATTTACATATTATTTATTGAATAAGTACATTTAATTTAATTTAAAAATACTTTTGCTATTTGTTGAAATAAAAAAGGGGAAAACTGGCCATTTCAATTATAACCTCAATTTCTTTAAATTTTAGCCTATATTGACCCCCCCAATTGACCTAAAATTAGGCCCCAAATTAGCAGCCCAATTCAGTTTAACACGACCCCTGACTTGTTTGACTAGACCCATCCATTTTTATCATTTAATCACGGCCGTTGTTTATTTTGATCAACGGCCCACAACCGCCCTTTCCTTTTTAATTTACCAAACCCTCCAACCCTAATGCATTTTCCTTCAACAGTCACCTTTGAACCCTATACTTATCTCAAACTCTTTCTAACACTCGAACCCTAGCCACCCTTACCGTCTTGTCCGACCAAATTCCACCGGCGTCCATGGTTTCTCAGGCCATGAATGGCCTGTGCTTTCTCCCCTTCACCCCAAATCGTGGTGGTTAGAGGTTTTTGAGGTTCAACCTTAACAACGCCTATCCAGATCCTCCACCGATTTGAGTTCCTGTGGCTTCTCTGGCTCCGTTCCGACGTGTTTGAGTCGTGAAAGGCCTAGCTATAGTCCAGACCTATTCGAGACCAGATCCTTTCCAAGCCTTCTCGTCTCTAGGGTTTCTGAGAAACCTTAAAAGCCGTTCGAGGTTCTTATTTCCTTAGATCTGTGGCAAACTCAAAGTTTCAAAGCTTTTCCCCAATCTTCTCTTTCAAAATTAGTCTGTTCAAGCTAGGGTTTTCCAAAAACTCTTAAAATGATTTCTGTTTTTCTTCTTATTCTTCTTTCATTATGTGAATCTTCCTGTATATGCTTTGTTCTTATGTGCTTTCTATTGTTCATATATTCTCTCACGTTCTTATGTTTTGCCATTATTATGCATGTTTTTCTACCTGTACTGGTTTTCTACAGCATGCTTTACGTGTCTATCTTATGTGTGTTCCTTTATTATTTTTTCTTACTGAGTTTGTTTGAGTGCTAAACCTATTCCATCTACTGTTGCTTAAGTGCTATGTCACCTCTTTTCTCTCCTGAACTTGCTTGAGTTTTGAGCTTTTATTAAACAGGTTCTTTATGATTTTCCCACTCTGTTGCTTTAATCTTGCTATTATATCTGTTTGCTTCTTCATGAGACCCTCTGAGTCTATTTCAAGGGCTTCTCCCCTCCTTTCTGTACCCTACGCGAATTCGAAACCCTAGGGTTTGGGGTTTTTTACAAGCGTGGCTGTTTGCTTGGGCTAGGGTCCTATTCAAAACCCTGACCCTCTTTCAAGACTCACTTTGAGTCTATAAACCTAATTTTCCTTGCTACTCTAATTTTTGCTAAGTTTTACAACAATGCTTTCATGTCTCTGTATGCTTTTTATATGACATTCTCCTCTTTCAAATGGGCTTTGGTTGGCATATGATTGATTCCGAATCCCTTTTCAAAAGGGTCTGATTGACTGTTAATGATTTTCTTCAAATTAAGTCCCTCTTAACCTTTATGGGATGGATTCATTCATTCCAAGACTTGCAATCCTGATTTCACTGTCTGTGATTGATTCCATTCCTTATTTCTATCCCAACTGTGTACTATTGATTGCTTTCCTTAAATAAGTTCTGTGTATTTACCCCTTTTATTCTACTTTGAAAGGTTTTAAGCAAATTTCTCTTTCCTTAACTGGTTTTGCCCGTTGGAATCACGCTCTCTTAAACAAAGGAAGACTGTTTTCAATGATATTGCCTTGCCATTCTTTTTTGTTTCCTTGCCCTGTAAAAGGGACAACTTTTCTACACTTTGGACACATTTCGAAATTCAATAATTTCCTGCACTGTAAACACACAAACACTTCTATCTTAAAAACAATACTATTATTCTCTCCACTAATGCTTTATCTGCTACTGCTAGTGCCTTCTCTACTGAGCACCCTGCTCATCTTCTCATTACTGTGAGAACATTCTTTGAGTTCTTTTGAATTCTATAGTGCTTGAAGTTTCTAAGCTTGCTCCTGCTGACTCTCAGGCTGTTTACTTGCTATTGTTGTTCTGCTATTTTGAAAATTGCATCTGATATGTCTCCCTAGTTAAATACTACCCTCTTAACTATGTGTTTATTTACCTTCTTTTGTTATGTATGTTCTGCACCTTCAAGTCTGTTATGCCTTTTTCTTTCTGCATGTTTTCTTATGTTGTACTCTTTCCCTTTGACCCCCTCTTATGTGTGAGTAATTCTGAGTCATGTTGTATTCTATTATTGCCACTCATGATTCAGAATCAGGTTCTCTCTTGAACCTCTACTCAAGTCAATTCCCCATTCCCTTTACCCCTTATGCACTGAGCCTTAACTCAGGTCTGGTGGTGTTCTAATCACCATCCATACCCAAGTTTGACTTCTAATAGTCCGCTCTTTATTTGCTTGGACCAAGAAAATGGTCAGGGGTGTGCTAGTCCATGCCCATGACTGGGTATGACCACCCTATTTTATGTCTCCCTCTCTCACTTTGTGCTCATTCCTAGTTCTAAGTTCTGCTCCCCTTTGGTAAGCCATGCTTTGGGACCATGGAGTTCCCTTTGAACTTGGATGCCTGAGGGCTGGAAATTCCACTCTGCACTATTCTGTTACAACAATTTTTATTCAGAGTGTAAGAACTGCCTAGGGCACTTGAAGCTCCTTGGAACTTTGAAACACTTTGAATAAGAGAAGGCCTTGGAAATCTGGAATCTAGATTGGTAAAACACATGTTATTGGATATTAAGATTGAATTAGGCTGCTCGGATCTAGATGTAGGTGTGATGTATTTCTTAATGGTTTGCCTTCTTTCTTTTGGTTATGTAATAATCTTGTAAAAAACATTTGGGAAGTATTAATAAAGGGTGTTGGAGGGATTTACTTTATTGCACAAAAGGGTAGATATCATGCCTATAGGTTAATATTTCTAATTACCTAGATACCATGCCTATAGGTTGATACTGTTATTAAACCGCTTAGAAATCATGCTTGTAGGTTCAATGCTTTAATCACCTAGATACCATGCCTATAGGTTAATGCTGTTATTCAATCTCTTAGAAATCATGCTTGTAGGTACAATGCTTGTAGAAATCACCTAGAGATCATGTCTATAGGTTTTTAACATTTCTTAACTCAATCATTAGAAATCCTGCCTATAGGACCTAATAATCAAATAATCAGTTGCATATAGAAATCATGTCTATAGGAAATGCATAAACGCTAGGCAAACTGTAGGGTGATCAAATACTCATTTCTCACCAGTTTAATAACAATAATGAGCCTGAAAAAGTCAAGGTATAGATATCCTGCCTATAGGGGATTCAAAGTCGCCTTAATCTGTATTGATAATAATATGGCAATTGGCTTCAACGTTTTTTTAACAAAACTCGTCCAAACTTGTTTATTTCAAAAACTCTTACATGTCTGCAATGCTCTTAAATTTTCTAAACTTGCATCTTTTTCTGAAACGGTTTTCAACCTTTTGCCTGAATTTTTACTCATCTCATGAAGCTGTTGTTTCAAAACGGTCTTTTACTCATTCTTACTTTAAAAGTCTTTTTACTTTCTAAACTCTTCTTCATAACTCTATTGTATTTCATTCTGCTGATTTCAAAGGCATCTTTGAACTTCGGCAATTTTCAATCTACTATTTCAAACTCTATTGCATTAGGTTCGTAATCAATAACTTGTTTAAAACACCTCAATTTTCTGATAATTGGATCCGGGTTGCCTAATGGAGACTTTTTATCCGAATCTACGTGTTAAACTAGTCCACCGCTTAAGTTTTAAATTTAAAGACCAAATCAGTATATGCAAGGCATGCTAAAATAGATGCTATGTGACCTACGGGGTTTTGTGTGAGCCTTGTGTGTTATGTTCCTTCACCATTACTTGCTATATGTTGTGTTTGTCGCCAATAGTATTTTGTCCTTTTAAACCCAATATATGCCCCTACTCCTTTCCCTCCCTTTTAGGATTAGAAGTCCTAATACCCCAGGACTGATAGTTTGGGATGGGTACTAGCATGAAATTAGTAAACGAGACTAATTGCGTTTAAATACCCTAGCGGGGTGGGAAGGGTAGAATATGAATATGATGACCAGTGCGCTAATATCTCGTGCGACCCCTCTTTGAGGAGTGATTGCTGGGTATTGCATTGATGTGATCCATAATGTATTTAAACCCAGGACCTCCTTTCTTTTCTTTTGTAATGTTTTCTTCTTAAGTGTTTTCATTTCTCTGCATCAACTTATTTTCTAAAAAACTGTCTATTCTTCCTTTTCTTTTTTAAAGTTTTTAAAATTTATTAGTAACTACTATGTGAAAACCTTACTTGTTTCCTTCTATTTCTTTTAAAGTCACAATTCATGGCCGAGAACCACACTAGTGGATCTTGAGGGGTGCCTAACACCTTCCCCACGAGATAATCTCAAGCCCTTACCCGAACTCTAGTTTTCTTTCAAAATCTTCTTCTCTTCTTTAAAAGTGACCTAATGCACTATAATCATCAGGTGGAGACTCTTCAAATCCTATAACCCAATTCCTCAAAGGGAATAAGAGTTGTTTTGTCCATAATGTCGTAAACCCGATTTTACCTATTTTCTTTTTAGAAATGGGGGGGGGGGGGAGGGGTGTCGACGCAACCCCATTTTGTAGTAGTGATCGTGGTGCAGAGAAATTATAAGTGTAACCCTAATCATTACAGAAGTCTTCAAATGCTCTGCTTTTAGATTCTCCTCCATGATCACTCTGAATTGTTGAAATTAGATAACCCTTTTCTCTTTCAACCTTTTTGCAGAAAATCTCGAAATTTTTTAATGCTTCATCTTTATGAGATAAGAAAATTACCCAAGTGAAACCTAAATAATCAACAATAATAACAAAAGCATATCTTCCCTCCCTCCCCCTATACTAGCTCTCTAGTAGGCACAAATAAGTTCATATAAAGCAATTGTAAAGGTTTAGAAGTAGATACAATATCTTTATTTTTGAAAGAGTTTTTGGTCTGCTTGCCTATTTGACATGCATAAAAAATATGAGCTCTAGAGAGATTCAGTTTGGGTAGACAAATAACTAACTCATGTTTGGACAATTTTTCTATCAAATGCATGCTGCATGACCAAGTTTCCTATGCCATAACCATAGAGTAGCAGGCATAGATGTTAAGAAAATATGACCATCTATCTTTTCAATACCATCAAGGATATACACATTTCCATTCCTTTTTCCTAGGAGGATTGTGTTACTTGTCTCGTCTTCAATAGCACAATCTATTTTCTTAAAATTAACCTCATATCCTGAGTCGCATAGTTGACTTATGCTTAGAAGATTGTAGTTGAGTCCATCGATGAGATAAACTTCAGTGATGTCAAAGTTGATATTGAAGGGAATTGTTCAGTACTAATTATGTTTCCATTTGAGTCATCCCCAAACTTAACGCTTCCTCCATTAATTTGTGTAACTTCTTTGAACATGTTTTTATAACTTATGATGTGACTGGAGCATGCACTGTCTAAGTAACATTTTCCTTTGCGGCTTATTCTGTGGTGTTCCTGCAAAACATAATGATTACTTTCTTTTAGGTACCCAAGATTGCTTGGTCTTGGAGGGTTAGTATTACTAGATTCGGAAATATTTTTTGGTTTCCAAACCCATCCTAAAATATTTTCTTTATGAAAGCGACAAAAAGAATATTTATGTCTACTTTTGTTACAGTAGTGACACTTAACTCCTGACCCACATTTAGGTATTTCATTAGTGTTAGTACTAGTTGTTTGACTCAAAAGTTAAATACTTTCTAAGCAAATCAATCAAAAGAAAATGAAGAGGTAAATCATAGTCAAAGATAATAAACCCTTGGATAATCTTGATAATCCTTATAGTAGCAGTAGTAGAAGGGAGAAAGAAAGAGAGAAGAAATAGTAGATAGATGAGAGACCAAGAGATCATGTATTGAAAAAAAACCCTTTATAACAAGGCTCGGATCCCCTTTATATAGTAGATGATTCTTATTTAATTGTTAAAATGACAAAACTAAAGCACGCCTATAGTGGAACAGATGGTGGTATTAGGCTGTTTCTCCTCTTATTCCTGGATCATCCCATCGTAGTGGCTCGTTGATATTCAATGGTCGGTCATGCTGGCTTAGGGACGTGATCAGTCAAATTCGACCCCATACTTTTAGTCCCTCCATTCGTTGGGGTCGCAATGAGATGCATTATCGATGGGCCGAATTGGTGACTCCATTAAGGGAGAGTTTTACTTCCCCAAAGGTTACGACGTGGCTAGTGGGACACAGTAATCATAACTATCAGAGCGTCAAAACAAAACACTTTTCCCAGGATGACATTAGCATTCACGTGCATCATCATTGCGCGTATTCTCGAGGTAGGGAAACAGCTACCTTGGCGATTGGTTTCCTGTGCTGATTTGAAGTTTGTTGCCTCGATTCTGGCGTCACCCAACCCTATAAATATTGGAAGGGTTCAACTAAATTTGAACTTTTGGTCATTTGTAATAGCTTTCTAACCCTTCCATTTAGATTTTCACATTCATGTATTTTTGCTTTTTACTGAAGGTTTTATTCTTCTTTGCTTCATGTACAACTATCTTGAGCAAAATCATGCCTAAACCTCACCGAAATGATGAAAGGGTTTCGGCAGTTATTCCGTCGAATGCACCACCCCTTTCCGATGGCAGAGAGATGGAGGACGAAGAGGATATTAGTCCTTTTATAGTAGAAGCACTGTTACCGAAGCATCCGTCATCTTGATGCGATTTTCAATAAGGATTCTCCCATTTCGATTCCGATGCATTCTGAGTCGCAACATAATTATTTAGACGGTCTCCATGCTGAGTACGAATCCTTGCCCACATGGTGATGATCCCAGCGGAGGGAGATCATGTTGATATACATAGGCCAGGGTACTGTGCCTTTTATGAATACCCCTTTTTAATAGGCTATGACCTTCCTCTTTTTCCGTTGGCGGAGGAGTTTGTCCGATTCTATAATATCTGTCCGGCTCAACTCATGCCATATACGCTAAAAGTGCTTCTACTGCTGACCAAATACGCAAAGTTGGACGGATGTGACGTCTCAGTTCATCATCTGTTACGCTTGTTCACCGCCGGTTATTTGAAAAGGACCATGGTACATCTGAGAATCGGCTGCACAAAGGGGTTGGTGGTCGGAACTGACAATCGAGCAAGCCCTGGATTCTAGCATAAATATTTCTTTGTTAGGACCGAGCATGTGGTCTCTAAACCCACCGGATTCCGAGAGAGGTGTAACTCATCACATAAGTATTGCAATTTGTTAATGTCCCCGTTGCCTATTATTGTTGCAACTCTAATTCTTGTATTGCAGCCATGTCTCATCGGCCCCAGCCCATCGTCAGTCTCACGAACTGGGTCGCTGGCCTGCTACCTTGCATATAAGAGACCCGCTCTTGGCTTGATTTTATTCAACGCTATGACCCCAAAGTCTCTTCAGGTAGACTTCTTATACTGCCAGGTACACTAGTAGACACTCGCCTGGGTATGCTTTGACAAGTAGTGGTGGCGAGATAGATATGCCTTTCAATTCCTTAGGGTGTCGATGCATTCCTCGTTCCATTGTAGCCCATGATATTTTCTCAGTACACTAAAGAAGTTGTGGCATCTGTCCGAGGATCGTGAGATGAACCTTGATAGGGTGACTATTCGCCCCGTCAGTTTCTGTACCTGCTTCTTGCTATTCAGAACCTCAGGTATTGTGTCTATGGCCTTGATCTGGTCTGAGTTGACTTCGATACCCTTTTTTGACACTAGAAAGCCTAGAAATTTTCCCGAGGCCACACCGAAGGTGCATTTTTCTAGGTTTAATTTCATCCCATACCACCTCAGTATCCCGAAAGCTTCTTTCAAATGATCGATATGATCCTCCTTCTTTGCCGATTTTACTAACATGTCGTCGATATAGACCTCCATTGTTTTGCTGAGCTGTTCCTTGAATATGTTAGTTACCAACCTCTGGTATGTGGCTCCCGCATTTTTGAGTCTGAAGGGCATCACTTTATAGCAGTAAGTCCCTTGGTAGGTGATGAAAGTTGTCTTATCTTGATCCTCTTCGGCCATTAGGATTTAGTTGTAGCCGGAATATATGTCCAAGAAACTTAGCAGTTCGTGCCCCGCTGTTGCATCGATCAACTAGTCGATATGGGGCAATATGAAGTAATCTTTAGGACATGACTTGTTCAGATCGGTGAAGTCTACACACATCCTCCATTTCCTGTTTTTCTTTTTAACCATGACCACATTGGCGACCTACTAGGGGTATTTGATTCTCTAATGGAATCGTTGGCTAGTAGTACGGGGTCGTTTCTCCTCTTATCCCTGGATCATCCCATCGTAGCGGCTCGTTGATATTTAATGGTCGGTCGTGCTAGCTTAGGGACGTGATCATTCAAATTTGGCCCCATACACTAGTGGACATTGTTCTTGTTGGGCCTTTTTCCATTGACTTGTATGTTCCCTGATTTGACCTGACAGAATTGTGACTGGTGGATTTGCGTATGCCATTGAGTTGCATTTGCAATTCCTCAAACTCTTCTTAAAGTACTTCTTCTTCAATTGCACATACTTCATGTTTGAGTTTCTAGTGTTTAACTTCATTATTGAGTCTCTTCAGCTCATTCATCACATTTTGAGACTCTTTCAAAGTTAAATCAAGAATATCCTATAATCATTACATCTTCCACATTTATAAGATCTTACCTCACATGTTTCACCTCGTGCCATGAAACAGTTCATATTTTCATCTTTGCATTTGTCATCTGAGGTGTCCTCATCCGTCCAGCATCCTGAGGATTTGTTCATCTCGTTTTCCAGAATCGTCATGAAGCAAAGATTTTCTCTCTCTTCGTGTTATTAACTGTCTTCATCGCTCCAAGTTCCAATAGATTTATTCTTGTTAAAGCCTCTAGAAATTTTTCTTTTTAGATCTGGGCACTCATCTTGAATGTGTCCAAATCTTTCACACTCATAACATTTTCTATCATTCTTATCCTATTCATTGTATTGCTTGGATCTCCTAGGTGGTATTCTTCCTTTCCTCGTATCACTGGATCTTTTCATTAAGCCATCCATGTTTCTTGATAGCATAGCAATTTCTTCTTGTAGATCTTCAGGACCATCATAGATTTCATTTTCAGCTATTTCAGTTGAGGCCATGAATACGACGGTTATCCTTTTTTGTTCTTGACTAGTCTTCTTGAGATGTGTCTTTTCAAAGGCTATGAGTTCTCCTCGTAGTTCATCATAAGATAATTTGATTAGATCTTGAGATTCAAGTGTGGCTACTTTGGTTTCCCAAGTGGTTGGTAGGCTTCTGAGAATTTTTCTGACTTGATCACCACTCATATATGGTTTGCCAAATGCTTTTAGATTGCTAATTATTTTGCTGATTCTGGAAAACATCTCTTCAATAGAATATCCTTCTTTCATTGAAAAGAGTTCGTAATCATGAACCAACATGTTGATATGTGTTTCCTTTACTTTGTTGGTTCCTTCCTATGTAACCTCAAGCTTGTCCCACATTTCTTTGGTTGTGTCATAGCTAGAGATTTTCTTATACTCTTCACCACTTATGGTATTATAAAGTAGGTTTTTCGCTTTATTGTTAACTTGTACCACTTTCATTTGCTCTTTCGTATATGAATCTATATCCTCGGGATCAGCAAGTGGTTGAGTAGACGCTGGCAGGGGATAGTTCCCATATTTGATGACTCTCCAAACTTTGAAATCACATGCCTTGGCATAGATCTCCATACGCACTTTCCAGTGAGAGAAATATTGTCCATTGAAGTATGGTGGTCTAACTTGTGAAGTTCCTTTCTAGAAGAGAGCTCATATGATAACTTGATTTGCCATGATCTTTTCTCACAATCTGTTAAGCAAGTGAAAAATATGAGCCTTGCTCTGATACAAATTGAAAGTATAAGAGGGGGGGGGGGGTGAATTGTATATTTGTAAACGTAATCTCTTTTAGTTGACTAGTTCTTCAATTAATGGACTAGATGCAATAAAGGAACAGTTGTAATGGCAGAATATAAGATGCAAAAAGTAAATGCAGGAATTAAAGACAACAAAATTTTGTACTGGTTCAGATTTAATACAAATCCTAGTCCAGTCCCCTTGGGTTGCAAGGGAGTTCTCTATAGTAAATGCGTTTCTTTGAGTACAATGACGTGATATCTCAGCTCCTATATCAATCATCTCTTTTGATACAATACCTTACCAATGTTGTTCTCTCTTTCTTCTCTAACTTGTTACACAACAGGTTTTAGAGAGCTACTATATTTGTTTACAGTAGAACAAAGAGAGCGTGTTTGGTTCGATCAAAGTATATTTGTCTAAGGCTTGATGTTGAGTATAAATACTTTGGTGAAGGCCGTTTGCTGAAGAGATTTGACAACCCAAGCGATTTGATCATTGGAAAGAGATTGATTCTTTCCAGGAATAAGGTTACTTGCCCTTGCTCTTCCTTGATGAGAGGGCATTGATAACTTTCCTTCTACATTCTTAATGACGTAGGTTTACTCCTTGATTGTCGGTCCTTCCGAAAATAGCAGCTCGATGAATCATCTTACAGGATCTTCGATGTTTCTTGTCTGCTTCAATCTTCCTGATTAAATGTGCTGGGCTTGATTGACGCCTTAAGTTTAGGCTTGCTTGATTCTTTCTATCATAGCTATCCATTGATTTCGTGATCTTTGTTGATTGATTTCTTTCCTTAAGATTCCTGATTAATTTCTTCAATCTCATAGTAACTCCTTGATTCCTTGATCTTCTCTAATTGACTCATTCAATCTTTGAATGGTTATCCATGATTTCCTGCACAGATATATTATTTGCATCATTAAAATTTGATCTAACAACACGAGATTTATGTGGGGTCTGATTCACAAATATAATCACAAAATTGAAACATGAAGGCGACAACAGGTTTTCACCTCGTTTTAGAGAAGCCAAATGCATAATTGACCTTCTAGCTAGGTAATTGGAGTCTACATATGAAGTCTTCTACTTTATTCAGGGAAGCTAACACTTCACCCTGAAAAGTGAAAGCTACTCTGGAGACTACTAGAGATCAACTGATAATTTTCAGTATTAGATCTAGAAATTTTTTTTTGTTGTATAGGTCTTTTGGCATTGGATACATATGTATTGGTGGAAGAAAGATATTACACGTGGAATATTAGTAAGCTGACGAATCATGACGCGTGAAACAATAATATAGCAATAAGTGGCTCTTTCAATTAATGGAATTAATAGTACAAGGAAGTGCAACAGAAATACCTATGAGACAGTACAGAGAAGATGACCGAGCCTGACAACTATCAAAGAAAAGGTGTGAACGAGGTGAATGGAGGTTAAAAAGAAGGGAATATACATGAATTAGAAGTAAATAAGCAAGGGGAAACAGAGCAGTTACAAGGAATCCATAGCTATAAATATGTCAATTACGGTTATCTATGGTAATGGGCAATCAAGGAATCTATAACTATAAATATATCAGTTACGTTATCTATGATAATGGGCAATCAATACAATTAATGCCCATAATGAATTCATTTCATAAGTTGTGTCACTATTTCTAGTAAAAGGCTCATAACAGCCAAAAAATATTTTATGGAGCAAAGGGAGTCCGAACGTAGGACCTCTCACAACAAACATGAAGTTGTCAACCACTAGACTACTGAGATGTTTTGTTGCAAATGGTGTCATTTTTAGTGATTTTATCTTGTGTGTGTGTGTGTGTGTATAAAATTTTGACGAGGCGGCGTCCCGTGACACTGCTTGGGTCCATGTAAATCCGCTTCTGAATTCAAATTAAGTGTGAAAACTATATATGATTATACGCTCCTATATAAGGATAAAAAATTTCATTTGTAAGGACAGATTATGATTACTATTAAAATACATTATATTATTCTCTGTTTTATCAAAGTTTCAAGCCTTGATTTTAGGAATTGTTTGTCGACTCATTCCTTATTTCCCTTTGTCAACTTTCTCTATTGTTTTTATTATTTTCCTTAAAGACTATTATAAAAGTAAAGTTAAATTTGATTATTAATAACCCGTTTTTTTTTACATATAAACTTTAATTGTGAAATCTAGTTTTTGGTTAAACAACATACTAATTAGTTAGGATGAGTAGTTCATCCTCAAAACTGCATGTGGCATATGGCATCATTTTTTGTTCTTTGGAGTAGTGGCGGAGCCACCCTTACTCAAGGGGTGTCCCTTCGCCGGAAAATAACACTGTGTAGATAGGTATTTTTTCTTAAAGATTGAATATTTACAAGGGGTTGACAACCCTTGACACAAGACAAACTCTTAGTGCAATGCTTAATGAGTGTCAAAAATTACAGAAGGTTGCAAGTTACATTCTTCATAGTAGCAATTTTTTTTTCGACACCCCTTTGTATAATTCCTGGCTCCACCACTGCTTTGGAGGGTGCCTTTCATCTTTACTTGGGAGTTAAGACTGACTCTCCATCCCCTCATGTAAATTACCTTTTGCTTATTAATATACAGGTTGAGATAAGTGCCAGATCTGTCACCATAATGGGGATATTAAATTTTTGTTTTAGAAAAGGCAAAAATTGGGAGAATGGAACTGTAGAATTTAGATCATCACTACTGTAGCTCTCATAATATCAATGTTGGTGGAAGATAATCCCGTCTGAAATTCCATATTAATTTCCGGAAAGTGATTGCCCTTTTTCTTAAATTCAAAGACCGCAGTATATTTTATTTCATCCCAAATTGAATATGAATTTGACGTATTTATTAACATCACTTGGATAAGAGCATATCAAATGATAACTAACAGCATTTTAGTCTAATATGAGTGAGCATCTCTCACTTGTTTTTTGGTAGCTCTCATTCTATTTTCTGATGTTTATCGTCTTTATTTTACAACACTAAGAAAGTGATGTGCAAGATAAACCTCCCTTTAAAAAAAGAAGCAGTCCGGAGCACTAAACTTGCGCTATGCGCGGGATCCGGAGAAAAACCGAACCATAAAAATCTATTGTACGCGGCCTTATCCTGCCTATTTACATCCTGTTACTACCTATTTAATATAGGCTATATAAGCAGATTTCCAAGTTAATAGATGTGTAATTAATCCATTAATCCTTTATAACGATTAGTATGGATAGTATATAATTTGAGCCAAAAGTGCGCTAATAATGCACACAGTGCCGCCAATGTAGATCTTCCACTGGTTACTTAATTGGTTAAGATTTTAAAGGTCCTCCTATTTTCTTTCACAACAACCTATTTTCTACGGTAACTCAACTCTCCTCCCTCCCTTAATTACTTCCTCATCATAGTCTTCTTGTTCCTTTCTATTTTTGTATGTAAAAGCTTCATTCATTCCTTCCCCTTTACCATTATCTGATCTCAAAACATAAAAAAAATGGAGCCTATATTCCTTTGTTTCTTCTTTTTCTTCACCCTCACTTCATCACAATCCATTGATTCACCACCAAACATGCAGCCTACAGCTTCTTCTCCAAAACCAAAAGTAAACTCAATAATTAATCATTCTTCATACCCTCCTGGATATGAACACTCGGCAATATCTCCGTCATCAGAAACAGAATCAGTTAGTTCTGGCATCGCTTTTCCTCCTTCAGATGCTCCTTCACCCTCACCATCTAAATCTGAACTAGAATCAGAATCAAAGTCAGAATCAGAATCAGAATCAGAATCAGAATCAGAATCAGAATCGTCTTCCTTTGAACCATCAGAATTTTCTTCCATTTCCACTGATTCTATTTCCTCTAGTGATCAAGCAGCCACCTCGGGACTATCTTCATCTCTTATGTCCATTACTCAAAACGACGACGGTGCAAGTGCTAATCATGATACTACTATAAAGAAAATATGCGACAATACTGACTACCCTGATCTTTGCACCGCAACTGTTGGTCCATTTATGCGTGGAGGTGCTGTCAATGTACAAAAAGCACTTGAAGTAGCTATGAAGGCAAGCGATCAGTTTGCGAAATTGGGATTTGCAGTTGTGAAAAGAGCTTCTGAATCCCCTGCTACTCCCCCTAAAACTAAGAAAATGCTTAAAACTTGCCTGGATAGTTGGGATACTGTTTTGTACAATTACGAGCAAGCTATTGAGGCTCTGCGTATTCATGACAGTGGACGTATGAGCACTATGCTCAGTGCTGCTATTACTGATATTTCAGATTGTGAAGATGCTTTTGAAGGTGTGATTTCTCCTTTGATTCATTATGGTGAAAAGATGATCAAAATGACTAGTATTTGCCTAGCCATTGTTTCACAAATCGCGAGTTAGATCACAAAAATTTCTTATTTTTCACAACACACAATTCATCCTTAATCACCTCGCCTAATATTTTTGTATTTTTTTGGTCTTTTATTATCTGGTCTTTTATTATGTATGAGTAGTAGGATATACATAGGAACAGCCGCTTTGCAGAAATATAAGGGAAATAGGCTGAATATAGGCAACACTTCCCCTATTCTTGCATTAGTTTGGGCGCCATAACAACAGAATTTAGTGCTTTGTGTAACTTTAACTTCATAATAACATTCCATATGATCATATCATACTTCAGTATAGGAATTCAATCGTTTGAATTTATTTGTGTTATTGCATCTAAACATTTTGTACATGAGTTCGATTGCACTTTTTATGCTCTAATTTAGTTTTTTCTTATTTTCCATCCGGTGTCCTGTACCCACATTGGGGCCCGATCAAATTCGGATTTGCGCCAAAAAATCTCACATTACCGAGGGGCTCGAACCCAAGACCTCTGGTTAAGGATGAAGGAGTACTTACCACCGCACCACAATCCTTGTTGATTGCTCTAATTTAGTTAGTGATATACAAAACAACGCAACGCTAGAGATATTACATAAAATCTAATAGAATAAGAGGATAGTTATATTTGAGGGGAGCAATATTAAGAGTAAACAGAGTCCCATTATTGTGGGAATATTGCAGATCAAATTACTTGATTTTAAATGTAAAGCAACATATAACTACCATCAGTCCTCTCTATAATAACATCCTTATGTAATATCACTTCACTATAAAAGTCAAGTTTTTTCTAGAACTAAATTTCATTTATGTTATAACATATATTTTCTATAAACAACAATAAGCTATAACATCTAAAAATATCCAAAATAAATGAGACTGTTATACAGAAATTTGACCGTATCACATACGGAAAAAAACATACACGTCAAAAAGTTATTTCAGAGAAATACCCAGTACCCAGAAATAATGGAACTTCTCATCACACTTAGCTCTAACTTTTTGTTCCTGTCATCAATACTTTTTTTTTGAGCAAACAGGAAATATATATATTAATACTTGAGGAGGATTAAATATATTGTTCCCATATTTAATGTCTCGAAGAACACTTTCATTACCTAGACTTACCAAAGTGTTGCAAGTATCATAAGAGAAAAGTTTATCAAAAATATATTATTCTAATAAATTTTTTTTTCACAAGACATTTAACATAAGAGGGAGCTTCAACAAAAATCTTCATGCCTTTACGTTCCTCCTTGTCGTCAATGCCTCACAAGAATGAAATAAAGACCACTACTTTAGTTGTTTTATTATTTAAAATATATTTATAGGAAAATTGTAATTTGCTGACGTGGAACATTAATTCTTCATTTAAGAAATAAATTTAATTTATGCTATACTGATGCCACTAGAAGCAAAACGGAGAGAGCAAATTAAAGGACGCAACTTTTTCTAAAAAGACACTTTAAAATACTAATTTCTTTCTCTTTATATTTTATTTTTAAATAGGACATCAAATTTACTTAGAAGGGCATTTTAATATCAATTTTTACCTTTTAAGATTCCCAACTTTTATTAAACTAACTAATTTCTGTGAACATACGTTGCAAGTTTATCTTCCGCTTTTATTATAAAAATTAAATTGCAAAATGGGGAACTAAAGAGGTACCTTAAAAGCTATATCACTTTAGAAAACATTTTTGGAATTGTGGTTACCTAAGCAAGGAAAGCTAACCAATCATATAAGAGCTGAAATTTAAAATTATGCAAATTTTAAACTTAAATAGAATTACAATTAATATGGAATACCTATTTTCATGGTGTTTTGTCACGACCCCAATCCGGTTATGATGGCGCCCAATACACTACTAGAAAAGCCCGATCTTGTTTCACAAATTCTCAATACTTAAGCATATTTCAGATATATAATACAAGGGAAAGATACTAGCAGATTATATTAAAAGTGTAGAATTACCGATAAAAGTGGGAAAGTTTAATAAAATACTGAGATTAGCCCCAAAGGACCCAGTATCACGAACATGAGCCTATAGATACAGAGTTTAATCCTACTACAAAGTATGACTAGAAGCTGAAATATGAAAATAAAAGATTAGGATAAAGGGGAGAAATCTGAGTCTGCGGACGCCGTGCAGCTACCTCGATACTCCCACAAAATGTCTATGCTCAGCTGGTCAAGCCTCACTCTGCCTGGGTAGAACCTGGATCTGCACGCAAGGTGCAAGGAATAAAAGTGAGTACTCAAACCCAGTGAGTAATAAATATAAATACAGCCTGAAAGTAAGAAATCACAAAAATATACAAAGTAAACTATAACCCAATGATACAGTAATATGGGAAAATTAACAATGGAATAACAATTAATGAGATAAATGAATGAATGCAATGCATGCATATAATGGTACATTTCAGTACCCACTGCGGCGTGCAACCCGAGCCATCCATATATATTTATCATCGACGACGCTCACTGGGGGTATGTGCAGACTCCGTAGGGGCTCCTACATCCCAAGCACAATATCAAGCCATCTCTAGCATCAAATCTAGGCCCTTAGCCTTATATCAATATTAGTATAATAAACTAGACTCTCGGCCTCAATATCAAAATAATCAACCAGGCTCTCTGCCTCAATATCATCAACCATGCTCTTTGCCTCAATATCAATATAACACTGTTGTAGCGCGCAACCCGATCCCAGCTTAGTCTAGAAATCATCATAAGCCCCTTGGGCATTTATAAAACAGTAGTTCTCACCCCGAAATATCATTTAATATCATTTGAGTTTTCAAAACTTAGAAGAATGGTTGAGTTAGTAAAACAGCATTTAAAACCTTGGACTGAGACCAAATGATATGCAAAAATATGTTAAAACAGTAATATCAATCCCCGAAGGATTCTACAGGTCGACACAAGACCCCAAACATGGTAATAAGCCCAATTCACAGTGATATAGTATGTGTCTCAATCACCAATATAGTAGAAGTATCAATCAGATGGACCAAGTCACAATCCCTAATAGCAACTGACCCCGCACTCGTCATAAAGTGCATGTCAAACCTCAATATAGCGTTACGCTGTGAAAGTACGAGGTTTCAAACCCTAAAATAGTATTTACATCTATTACTCACCTCTAGCCGGCCAAAGACTAGCTCGCAATGCCCTTTCCTCTCGAATCGGCCTCCTCGCTTGTCGAAACTGCCAAAACCACAACGAATACATTACAATAGGCTAAAGGAATACAACCCAATCGAAAAGACTCAAAAAATATTAAAATTCGTGAAATTTGCAAAATTCGAGCCCCGGTCCCACTTCTTGAAATTAAGAAAATTTTACAGCAATAAGTTCTTATCTCGCTAAGAGTCTATAGATATCAAAAGCTTCGAAATCCGAGCTCAATTGCTCCCCCAAATCCCATTTTCTCATTTAAAAAGCCAAGCCTAATTCTTTCTCTTTTAATTAAATTCCGATGGATTTAAGTGTTGAAATCACAATTAAATGATGTTTCTAGGCGATACGACTTACCTCCAATCGATTACTAGTCAAAACCCTCTTAAATTCTCGTCAAAAGCTCTCAAGGCTGTTCAAAAATTGAGGAAATTAGACTTGGTTGGCGGATGAAATGATATAAGAAAACCCTTATGCCCAGACGCTTTACTCTATGCGAACGCGAGGGCCTTCTCGCGTTCGCGATGACCAAAAATTCCACTGGGCCAATTTCCTCTCCGCAATGTAGAGCCCATGCAGCGAACGTGGAGCTTTAGCGAACTCCACTACACGAATGCGTCCCCTAGACCGAAACACGATGCTTCTACTGCTCCTCCTATGCTAACGTGGACCCCATGGTTGCGAACGCGAAGCACAAGGACTAGGGACCCCCAAATCTTCCTCTACGTGAAAGCGGGTCCCCACCGCGAACGCGAATCACCTGAACCTCAACCCTACGCGAACACGACCAATCCTCGCGGACGTGAAGACCAAATTTGGTCTGCAACTGCTGTGCATTTTCTGCAATATCCTAAGTCAAAAAATCTTTTATTTAGCCATCTGAAATTACCCCGAGGCCCCTGGGACCTCAACCAAAGTTCCAACCCATAATAAAACATCATACGAACTTGTTCCAATAATAAAAACACATCCAAGAACACAAAAATCACCAATTCTTACCAGATTCATGCCTAAGTTCAACCAAAACTTCCGAAACTCGCATTCGATCAAAAACCCTACCTAAACACCTCCAATCAATTGAAATTTTGCACACACATCCCAAATCACCCAACGAAGCTACTGAAACTCTAGGAATCCCATTCCGACCATCGGATCAAAATCACACCTACCAACCGGAATTCGCCACAACACTAACTTCGCCAAAATAGGCTAACTTCTTCGCCGAACCTCCAAAATCACTTCCGATTACGCTAATAAGCCCTAAATCATCCCACAAAGCTAACCGAATTATCGAAAATCATATCCGAGCCCTCTAACTCAGAAGTCAACTTCCACTTGACTTTTCCAAACCAAACCTTCCTTAAAGAGACTATGTGTCTCGTTTCCTACCAAACTCAATCCGAATCAACTCAAACTCATTAAACGCAGATAATGAAATACGAATAAGAATAAAACGAAAAAAAAGGGACGATAACACATGAGATGATGGATCGGGTCGTCACATGTTTGTTATTTATCTCTTAGTATATTTGTAGAGGTTGTAGACATTGTAATGAGTTCTAGTCAATAAATTTGAAAAATTTCTTCGATTTGTTTTTTCTAGACTATAATATATTCTACGAAATATGTTTTTTCTACACAAATATGACTATGTGAGGTAGTTTTTTTAATATAAATTACTTGATTGCTATAAGAATTGCCGAAACCAAGGAATATCGGTTCTGCCATTATATTAACAATAACAACAACAACAAGTATTCAATATAGTCACACATGATGGGGTCTGTGGAGGATAATAATAATTAAATTATTATTAATTAATTAATAATAATTTAATTATTATTAATTAAATAAAATACAAAGTAGAAGGACAATATATTTGCCACCGAGCAACAAATATGTATAGCTAATTAAGATAATATAGCTTCATAATGATATATGAAATGTGTCAAATGAATTTTCTACTCTTGATTTGATGGTAGATGCATGTAAAATACATTTAATGAAATTAGCAAAAAATATTCTTGCTAAAACACATAGAAGAACTCTACAATAATTGACCAGACATATAGAGTTAATATATATTTCTGCAAGATACCCAAATAAAGCATAATATATGTCCATCTACTTCCATTACTCAAATACTTACTCCACAACTGAAATACATGCACTTCCAATAAAGAGTACTGGATGGACGTCGTAGATCTCTTTGTTTCAGAATCTCATCAACCTTTACAAAATTATCAGATAATAGAAGGGGCAAAGAGAAATGGCATCTAAATAAACAAGAGATGCAATAATTTAAAATGATGCATAGCTAAACTCTAAGGAAAGCTTGCTACTGCTAACTTCCTGAGGTATATATACAACAGTGAGGTCAACAGAGTTTTTATTTTCCCACCCTTGGATAATGAAGATGATGATAATTCATTGATGTTATGACCACCATCACTGTTCATTATCTTAACCTGATAAGCAATATCAATTGCTATCAAATGTAAGACAATATCATGTGGCATTGACACATTACACACAGAAAAATCTTGTGAAGCACATAACTATGTATACTTATAACCCAAAAAGTATGTCTAAGGATTCCGTAGAAATTCAAAAGTCACGTTGGAATAAGTTAAACCCTAAGGGTATGTTTGGTATGAAGGAAAATACTTTCCGGAAAATATTTTTCAATTTTTTCATGTTTGGTTGGCTTAAATGTTTTGGAAAATATTTTCCTTCTCAAGAGAAAGAATTTTTTTTTCCAAAGCTCCTTCTCAACCTTCCTCACCCGGCCCTCACCAGCCCACCCCACCCCCTCTTAAAAAAAAGTTTTTTTTCAAATTTCAGTGTTAAAATATTCCCACCTTGTCGACTTTCGACGAAATTATTTTTTTCGATTCGTTTAGCTTCGAAGCCTTCCAACCCTCATGATTTGTTATTCATGATATTAAATATTTGTAACCTCCAAGGTAACATGATTACATTACTTTATGTACTTCCAAATATAATCTCATTTCTGAGCTTACTTCAACTGACTTACGACGTAGTCTTATGTACGAAAACATGGGGTGTAACATTTTTCGTCATGCTACACAGTATTGTAACATTCATGATTTGACATAGAGGTATTGAGATATATATTCCTCATGCTAGATGGTATACGATGAGTGATGACTTGACATGCATATTGACATGTAGGCATGGTGATGTACTTTTCTCACGCTATCTAACATTGAAATACTCTTTTTTGTTGTCGAAAGTTTGGGAAAATCATAGTTTTCTGATATATCCTCATATTTTGGTAATTTCAGTGCAAGATTCGGGTTTTACTGCTATACCTGAAAACATACCTACTTTTAGTAGTTGTAATAAGTTGAGCATAATATCTTTTGAGGTATTACTTGTACTGCTTTCATTATATTGTTACGAGATGTTTTTGTCTATTGGTGTTAGACCTTAACTATTTTTTCAAGCTCGTTAGTGCTTTCAACCTAAGGTTAGGTTTATTACTTATTAAGTACAAGTGGTCAGTACTACACTTCTGCACATTGCGTGTAAATCTTGGAGCTGATGTTACTGCGTGGCGGGAGCTAGCATTGAAGATGCACCTGTGTGCGGGTTATAGCTGTCTTTTGTTCTTGGTAGCTTTAGAATTATAAATCTGTTTAAGTATATTTTGAACATATGATGTATTTATTTCATACCAACTTTGTAAAAATGCTAATTCTTAGAAGCACATGATTTGAACTACCAATCATTAGGATTTTTGTATAAAAGTTCAGTTATTTCATCATTTATTCTCTCAGTAAATCTGACTCTGAATAGGATTATTGTTAATTGGCTTACCTAGCTGATTGAGTTAAGTGCCATCACGACTAAAGAATTTTAGGTCGTAACAACTTTCAATTAAGAAATTATAAGAATGTACTAATCTTTTAGAAACGAATTAATAAGGAAATAATACCAATGTTTTTGAAATGGATGGAGTAATTGATAAGGTGCGTCAAATTTACAAACTTACAAAAAGTTGTTTTCCACCCGAACAACATCACAAAGAAGTAAAGCAAGTTAAATCACCACTCAGAGATTGCACTCTCTAGTTAACCATCCACCAGGACATAAACAGTTCTCATACACAGATAATTGCATAAAGAACAAAGTCTCTTGTCGCAAATTGGTACTACGCTCACAATTTAATTAAAAAATTATGAAGATTCACTTGTCACATTTCACACCTGAGATGTGCCGTGGCATTAGTTTTAGCAGAAATATCCGAAACTCCATCAGAAACCCCAAAGTTGAGTGGATACTTGGGCTGCTTGTTGGGTTAAAACATCCAAAATGTTTCTCTAGTTCAGGGTTCTTGTTATTCGGATATTAGGTGAATTTAACTATATTCAGGTCATAAATAATCATTTTCTCGCATTAGTTTGGTAATGAAAGTGATAGCAAAATGCTCTTATAAGTGCTTTTCATGATTTTCAGGTTACATATGACTAGGGAAGGCGAGAAGTACTTTTGGATTCAGGAAATGAAGAAAAAGAGGCTAACTGTAAAAATTCCCAAGTGAACCGCGTCAGAAATAAGCCAAAACTTCAGAGACAGGGGTTCACCGCGGTTCCACCGTGACCGCGGTAGAACCGCGGTGGGAGACAACTGCAGACAAATCGAGCATCAAAGGGGTCGTTTGGCCGCGGTTCTACCGCGACCGCGGCAGAACTGCGGTAGGCGTGCAGAAGGCCAGGGGTAGTTATGTCAAAGCGTGAATTTTAATCCTAAAACCTATATTAGTCACTAGGTTTCGCCCCTTAGAGTCATGTATTGAGTTTTTAGAGTTCTTGGAAGGAAAAACAATTGTGAGAGAATAGCTTAAAAATATTTCTTCTTCCCTTTTGATTTTTATTACTAGATTATGTTGCATATTAATTTAGTTTGTTTACCGATAGCTATGAGTAGCTAATTTTCATGTCTAAGGCCTTGATGGAACCTATTGAGGGATGAACTTCTCGAAATGTGAATGCAAATTTGCCATTTTTAATCTATATTTATTCAACTATGTTCTTGTTGTAGTTAATTGACAGGATCCTCAATTAGCTGTACCTATTTAGTGTGCATAACTTGGAAAAGAGTACATATTTAGGTAGTTGTTGAATAACACCACTCCTAAAGTAATAAGAGGAATCTATAACTGCAGGTTTAAAGGCGGAATTAGGAAAAACGAAGCTTTGGGTGCAATCTTAAAGGAATTGTGTTAATTAAAGCTAGTTAGTGTATCTCGGGGGAATGCAGTAGTATATTACTGTAATTGCTAGAGAGAGAGTTACGATGAGGCAAGTGTTCATGATTGATAAAGTGTGTTGGTAAATTTGTATGAAGCATAAACAGAAGGGATTCCATCAATAGTGGAAGTCATTACCTTAGCGTTTCTCTTATATTTGTCTACAACCTTAGTTATTTAAGTATAGCTTGTTATTTTTCTGCACTCTTACTTCGTAAAGAAACCTCAAACTGTAATTTGAAAGTCTTGGGAAGCTGGTTCTGAAGGATTTAGTGGGTCTAATGGTGGTAGTTGATAGGTTGACTCTCTGTGGATTCGACCCTGGGCGTAATACTCGAGTTTTATTTGCAACGTCCGCAGAGTCCTTTCTAGATGGCATACTTAGACGTGATCTGGCGCCGTTGCCGGACCTTATCGGAATTATCAATTGCCATTGCTAGGGTTACACGAATTCTTCGTGTAGCTAGTTTCTTTACACCCAATTTTTGATTGAAACTTTTGACGGTTGATTTGGTTTCAAAGGTGTGTGCCTAAAACTCTACATGGACTGGAGAACTACTTGAAGGACTCTCAGACCCTGAGAAAATATTCTGGGTGTTGAACCGTGCCAACAAAAGACATCAACCACCTCAACAGACTGACAAACTCGAAACTGATATGGAAAACACAGACAAACCCAACGGAGATGGCAGGAACCTGCAAGATGGATTAAATGCCGGAGTGGCGGCACCTCTTGTGCCGGAGGGTGCACATTACGATTGGGCACAACCGACATCCGACAATTTGGCAACTGCCATTGTTGTGCCGGCGATACAAGCTAAATCGTTCTAGATTAGAAACAATATGCTGCACTTGTTGCAAAACAAGGGACCCTTTTCTGGAACGCAATTAGAAGATCCTCAGCAGCACTTGAAGAATTTCCTGTCCATATGCAAAACACAGAGGCAGCCCAATGTGACCCCGGAAGCAATCAGGCTGCTATTATTTCCTTTCTCAGTGACAGGAGCTGCTCAGGTTTGGCTAGACTCACCCCCTATAAACTCCATTGGAACTTGGGATGAGTTAGTCAAGCAGTTTCACAACAAGTTCCACCCGCCCAACAAAACAGCTCAACCAATTGATGAGACCGTGAGATTCAAACAGAAACCTATGGAAACTTTGCACGAGTCATGGGGAAGGTTCAAAGGAATGCTGGTGATGTATCATCATTATGGTATTCCAGAGCAGATATTGTGACAATGTTTTTACATGGGACTTTCTGACAGTATGACGAATATTGTGGATGCCTCAGCTGGTGAGGCATTCTTGAGCAAGACCTGGAGAGAAGGGCAGAATCTGCTAGATAAAATGGCTCAGAATTCAAGGTGGACGACCAGGGAAGCACCTATCACTCTGGTGGCGCACTCAGTGCCCCTTGATCCTTCCAACACTATGGCTGAGAATATGGCGACTCTTTTAAACGACGTTCACTTTCTCAAATAAATATATTAAATAAAAGCGGTAAAAAGTAAAAATTGGCACATAGGCTCTTCATGTAATAAAATCAGATAATAGCTAAATGCAACCGTTAAGCTACCGTGATAGAACCACGGAACCCGGGAATGCCTAACACCTTCTCCCAGGTTAATTGAATTCCTTATCCGAATTTCTGGTTCGCAGACTGTGAACAGAGTCATCTTTTTCTTCGTTTCGGGATTCAATCGGTGACTTGGGATACCATTAATCTCCCAAGTGTCGACTCTGAATAACTAATAACCAAATCACGTTTCAATTGTCCTTTAATTGGGAAAAATCCTATACGCTCCCTTTGCGAGAGTGTATAGTGTAGAAAGGAGGTGTGACAATGAACAAGATAGTTCTTCTCATGGGGCTTTAGCTGACGAGAAGCTTACGCAATAACTCTACCTTCCTGCATCAACACACAATAGATCCCAACTCTCGAAGCATCACAATACATCATGTAAGAGCCTGAAGTTGATGGTACTACTAATATTGAGGCTGTGGTCAAAGCCGACTTGAGCTTCTGGAAGCTCTCCTTGCATTCATTCGACCACATAAATGCACCATTCTTCTCAGTCAACTTCATCAAAGGCTTGTGCACATCTTTCATCAGTCAACCAAGTGGTAATCCATGGAACGTAGAGTATGTCCATCACCACCAGCAGCTCGAAGATATGAATTATGTGGCTAACTATGGGGGTCAGAGGCAAGGAAATCAGAACTGGGGCCAGAAGACTCAGCAGCAGTACATGCCGCCTCACACAATACAATGCCGGAAACATGGGAGGTATGAGAGCTCCCAACAATATGGCACCTTATACTAGACCTCAGAGGTATAACAATCAGCAGCTAGGGTACCACCCACATCAGCAGCAGCATGGTGGGAGATAAGAAGATAGGTTCGCTAGACTGGAAACGATGATGCAGCAGGTGATTGGTTTCAATGCAAAAATAAATGAAACAGTAAATGAACATGACGCAACTATTAAAAATATTGAAGTGCAAGTGGGTCAAATTTCTATGTCCTTGAACAACCGTCCTCAAGGCACACTACCTGCAGATACCCAAATCGATCCTAAGGATATGGGCCCGAAGTAGATGATGGTGGTGAGTATTCGTAATGGCAGGGATCTTGATGAAGCATAGGAGAGAGATAGAGAAAATATACAGGCAGAGACACTCGTTCAGGCACCCATTGAACTGGATGAATCTACAAGGCTGATAGATGTGACAGTCCAGCCTGCTCAGGAAGAATAGAATATTCAGCAGGATACCGAGAAAGTTGCTGAAATAGTTGCAGAAATGGTAAAGGAGATAATGGTTGAGAAAGACAAATCCCAAGTGATTTGGAAGAAAAGACCACCTGCACCATTCCCATAAAGATTGGCCAAGCACCAAAAGGAAGAGCAATACAAGAAGTTCTTTGAGATGCTCAAGCAGATTTAGGTAAACATTCTATTGATCGAAGCTTTAAAGGAGATGTTATTGCAGCTGGCTGACAGGACTATGAAGAATCCATTTGGGATCCTCGGTGATGTGCTTATTCAGGTAGGGAAATTCGTGTTCCCTGCAGATTTTGTGATCATGGATTGCAAAGTGGATGAAGAAATTCCTATCATTTTAGGAAGACCGTTCTTGGCCACAGGGAGAGCCTAATTGATTGTGAGACTGGGGAGCTTAAGATAAGGCTCAATGACGAGGAGATTATATTCAATGTGCAGAAATCTATGAGGCGACCAAGTGAGTTCGCCAATTGTTCTCTAATTGATGCCATTGATGTGATCGTACAGTCTGATGATGAAGTGTTGACAGTGGAGGATCCCTTAGCTGCATGTCTGCTGAATTTCGAGGAGGCAAATGGTGAGGAGTTGGCGGAATGGGTGTTTGCGTTGGAAGGTAGAGGGTTTTGGGATAGAAATCTAGAGTTTGAACCCCGAAACTTAGAGAAGAGAGAGACTCCTCCAGCTAAGCCATCCATTGAAGAACCACCAAAGCTGGAGCTAAAACCCTTGCCATCCCACCTAAGATATGAATTTCTGGGACCTAACTCCACTCTACTTGTTATTATCTCATCTGGTTTGTTAGATGTACAGGTGCAACAACTTTTACAAGTATTGAAGGAGTGCAAAACTGCCATAGGGTGGACCATGGAAGACATCAAGGGGATCATCCCCGCTTATTGCATGCATAAGATTCTGCTGCAAGAGGGACACAAACCTTCCAGGGAATATCACAGGAGGCTGAACCGAATATAAAGGAAGTAGTGGAGAAGGAAGTAATAAAGTGGTTGGATGCGGGAATCATTTTCCCAATTTCTGACAGCAGCTGGGTCAACCCAGTTCAATGTATGCCTAAGAAGGGTGGCATGACGGCGTCAAGAAGACAATAATTAACTAATCTCAATGAGAACCGTCACCGGTTGGAGAATATGCTGGATTATAGAAAGCTGAATCTTGCCACCCGGAAAGACCACTTCCTACTTCCCTTCATTGATCAGATGCTGGATAGATTGGCAGGGAGGTCACATTTCTGCTTTCTTGACGGGTACTAAGGGTACAAACATATCACCATTTCACCTGAGGACCGAGAGAAGATCTCCTTCACATGCCCTTATGGCATTTGTGCCATCAGGAGGATGCCATTTGGCATATGCAATGCACCCGCCACATTCCAACGGTGCATGATGGACATATTCACTGACATGGTTGAAGATATAATGGAGGTGTTCATGGATGACTTCTCAGTGGTGGGGAATTCATTTGATGAGTGCCTAGCGAATCTGACGCATGTGCTAATGCGGTGCATCGAGACTAATCTGGTGTTGAACTGGGAGAAGTGCCATTTTATGGTACAAGAAAGCATAGTCTTGGGGCACTGGGTGTCAATCAAGGGAATAGAGGTAGATCAAGAAAAGGTTGATGTCATAGCAACCCTGCCTTCGCCAATTTCGGTCAAAGTAATAAAAATTTTCTTAGACATGCCAGTTTCTACCGGCGGTTCATTAAAGACTTCTCCAAAATTGCCAACCCTCTCTATAATTTATTAGAGAAAGATTACCCATTTGTATTTTCTGATGCTTCCAGGGTAGCATTTGAGGAACTGAAATAGAGGCTGGTCACAACACCCGTCATCATTGCCCCCAACTGGGAGCCGCCGTTCGAATTAATGTGTGATGCTAGTGACTATTTAGTGGGAGCAGTGTTGGGCCAGCGGAAGGACAAATTGATGCATCCAATCTACTATGCCATAAGAATGCTGAGTGGAGCCCAGCTAAATTATATGGTGACTGAGAAGGAGATGCTAGCTGTGGTGTTTGCATTCGACAAAGTTCCGTCCCTACCTGATAGTAAGGCTGTATTTTTCGCGGTTTCGAACCGGAACCGGACCGGAACCGCGGCCCTACCGGTTTTGCCGGTTCCGGCGGCCCGATTCCAGTGGTTCCGGTTCTAGCGGATCCCGGGAACCGTGGCGGGGCGGTTCTACCCGTTGGAACCGCCAGAACCGGAACCGGCTCGCGGTTCTGGACCGGTTCTGGCGGTTCCAAACGGTTCTGCCGGTTCCCTAACGGGCATTTTTCAAAATTTTTTTTTTCCAAACGGCTCTTTGCAAAAAAGTAGCCGTTTGGAAGTTTAAAAAATAGCCATTTGGCCCCCAAGCTTTAATTTAATCCCAAACTTTATATAATTACACTATTTCCCATTTCTCAACTATAAATACCCCCTAATTCTTTCATTTTTATTCACCAATTCATCAATATCTCTCAATATCTCTCAAGCTCTCTTTCAATTTTTCTAGTGCAAGTGCTTAATTTATTGTTGCAAATTCGTGAAAAATTGTGAAGTTGTTGAATTGAAGTTTTCAAGTGTTCAATTTCAATGATTTTCAATTTTCAAGAAGTTGTTCGTCAATCCGGTAAACTCGTTTTAACTCTTACGTGCTAATAGTAATTTTTTGTGTTGTTAGTTTGCTTAATTATAATTATTATGGCATTTTCGTTGAAAAAAATGTTCGGTAAAGAAAAAGCTAAAACCGGTGAAAGTAGTGGACAAAATACTACCCCTCCCCCGGCTCCCTGACCTAGAAAAGATAAGCAAGTTCAAATTAGTAGCCAACCTAGAAATCCTACTGAATCCTTCGGAATCCTTGATAGTGATCACCCTTGTTTTCAATTTAGCGATATTGATTTTCTACACGATGTAGCAGTAGGTGATAGAATAGACGATGATATTATGAATGCTCTTTATCCTAATGCACCTATATTAGAGGGAAATGAGGATGATGATGAGGATGATGAAACCCAAGCTCCAGTAGATTTAGATGATACACCTACTAGTCCTACTCATAACTTAGGTAATGAACCGGCACACCCACCCGTACAAACTCCCACTTTTAGTAGACAACCTCCTAAACGTACAGAAACATCATTAGTTTGGCAATTTTTTATTCAACTAAGAGAACAAGATAAGGCTAAGTGTAAATCTTGTGGAAAATTACTTGTTCATAGGTATACTGGAGATCGTAGCGGCATAAGTAGTTTAGTTAAGCATATAAAATTACACCCTAGCGATAAAGGCTAGATATTTGCAATTGAAAGCGCAACAAGAGGGGAGAACAAGTGCTGATTCTACAGTTAACCCAAGTACTGGTTCAAATCTAGTTCAACCAGGAATAAACACAGTCACCAAAGGTATATTATATTACCATCCAAATAAGGATCGTGAAGAATTAGCGAAAATAATTACTGTTATGTGTTTGCCTTGTTCTTTTGCTTCTAATCCTGCATGGATTCATTATATTAGAAGAGTATTTAATCCTACGTATAAAGGTTGGCCTCGCGCAACAGTTAAGACCGATATTTATAAATACAAGCATGAATATGAACAATACTTGCGCTATTTATTTACCCATATAACTAATCGTATGTCTATTACAACTGATATTGGTAGAAGTAATAATGATTGTGATTATCTAGCCGTAACCAGTCATTGGATAGACGAAGACTGGATAATGCAAAAACGCATAATTGCATATAGGATAATTAATTCACGGCACACGGGTAGGTTTATAGCTAACACTGTTTCAGATGTATGCAGATATCTTTGCTTTATTGATAAAATAATGTCAATTTCTATGGATAACGCTTCTAGCAACACTAGTGCGATAGGTATGCTAACAAGAACACTTAATCCTGCTTTTACTAATATTTTCCATGTTAGATGTATTTGTCATATTTATCATTTACTTGTTGGTGATGGTATGAGAATATTAAACTTAGAAATTGAAAAGGTTAAAATGTCTCTTAATTGGCTATTTTATTCAAACCGTAGAAGTAGACTTAAAGAATATTTTAAAAAGTGTGACGAATATGGCCTTAGAGAAAGAAAGGTTCCTAAACCTTGCCCGACTAAGTGGAATTACATGTACGAAAGTTTAGTAGTAGCGTACGAATATAGAAACCCAATTATCGCTACGTATAATTCTCGGGATTGTGGTGAGGAAGATGATGAAATGCTAACTACACAAGATTGGACTAACGTTAAAATTCTTTTAGATATTTTAGAACATTTTCATGTGGCTACAAATGCTTTTTCTGGCCAATATTATCCAACTATTTCTAACTGTTTATTTTATATTACCGCACTTGCTAATTTATTTTTTGATTTTAGCGAGGGAGGGGACATTTATGAACTTGCAATAATTGAAATGAAAAAAAAAGTTTAAAAAATATTTTTTTCCAATCCCTCCTATTTTTGGTGTGTCTGCTATGTTAAATCCAACTATGAAATTAGGAGGTCCTCACTTTTGGTATTCTACTATTTATCAATCTTTAGATCTCTCAGAAGTAGAAATTGCTACACTAGCTGATGCGAAAGCATCAATTAAAGTTAATGCTCAAACTGTTTATAATGCTTATAAACAGGCGTTAGAGCATGCTAGGCCTAATATTCCAACCCCTACTTCGTCTACATCACAATCGTCTAAAAGAGCTGCTGGCTTAACAGCTCTTAAATCGTGGACGGAGTTCAGGGGTACTCAAGGTGATAATATAGATGAAATTTCCCATCTAAATGAGCTTCAAGTTTATTTGTCACATGGACTAGAGAAGGAGAATCCAGACGGCTCTTTCGACCTTTTGGAATGGTGGAAGACAAGGGAAAAGCATTTTCCCGTTCTTGCAAGGATGGCTCGGGATGTTCTGTCGATTCAAGCGTCAACTGTTGCATCGGAGAGCGCTTTTTGTCAAGCAAGACTACAAATAGGTGATCACAGAGCGTCGATGCAGGACAACTTGGAAAAATCAGTGCTTTTTCGAGATTAGATCCGCGCAGAAAGAAGGAATTTTGGCCTAGCAGAATCACAACCAGAAATAGATGAGGCGTATGAAGAAATGATAGCAGAACTTGCTCAGGAAGCAACTTCACCGGAAGTGGTGATGAACAAGCTTCATTTCCACCACCGCCAACACAACCACCTCCAAACCTTGAAGGTTTTATGAGCTTTGTTAGAAATAATGCATAAATTATGATGTAACTTGTACATTGGCATGTCTTCTTTTAGTTTTTTTTTTCCTTTTAATGGTGGTATTAGTACCATGGTTTGCTCATTCCATTGGCGGAAGGAAGACTAAGAAAGATATGCCATTTTGGTCAATAAATATGCTCTTTATCATATCCTTGAATATCTTTTCTCAATATTTCTTTGTCTTTACTTCTATATCAATCCTTGAATATTTATATAACATACAATATATAACATACAACACAATATACACTACTTATATACAATATATACTACTTAAATACAATATATACTACTTATATACAAAACATACACTACTTATACACAATATATACTAATTACCAAACACAATATATACTATTCTAATAACATAGTACACCATATAAAATATATTCTACAATATACTAATGACTACTATACAAGATATTGATTTAAAAAAAAAAAATTTCAGAAATGCCGGGAACCGCTGGAACCGCCAGAACCGCCGGAACCGGAACCGCCAGAACCGGAACCGAATGGTATCCGGAACCGTCACAGGCCGGTTCCACCTTCAGAACCGCCAGAACCGGAACCGCCAGAACCGGAACCGCCAGAACCAAATAGATCCAGAACCAGAACCGGATACAGCCTTACCTGATAGGATCAAAGGTAATTGTATACACTGACCATGCAGATATTTGATACTTGATAGAAAAGAAAGACTCTAAGCCACGATTGATTCGTTGGGTGTGCTATAAGAGTTCGATTTTGAAATACGCGACCGAAAGGGAACTGAGAATCAAGTCGCTGATCATCTATCACGACTTGAGGGAGCTGAAAACACAATTGAAGTTGAGGAAATTCTGGAAACATTTTTCAGCCGAGCAAATTCTCACCACTACTCATCTGGAAGCGCCATGGTATGCGGACTATGCCAATTACATGGCCAATGGTATGGTTCCTCACGACCTTTCATCGATCAAGAGGAAACGATTCTTTCTTGAAAGTTGTTTGTACTATTTGGATGATCCCTATCTATTTAGAATATGCCTGGATCACATGATCAGGAGATGCGTCTCCGGGATAGAACAATCTTCTATTTTGCAGGCCTGTCATGCATCGGCTTACGGTGGACAGTTTGGAGGGATTAGGACAACAGCTAAGGTGCTAGAAGCCATAGTTTTCTGGCCGACAGTGTTCAAAGATGCTCACTCATGGGTGAAGGGTTGTAACGAATGTCAATGCATCGGGAACATCTCCTGGCCCCATGAGATGCCCATTGACCCGATTCAGGAAGTTGAAGTGTTCGATGTCTGGGGGATTGACTTCATGGGCCCTTTCGTCAGCTCTTACGACAATAATTACATTCTTGTTGATGTAGACTATGTATCCAAGTGGGTGGAAGCTGTGGCGTTACCCACTAATGATGCAAAGGTGGTAGTGGGGTTTCTGAAGAAAAACATATTCACCCGCTTTGGGACACAACGAGCAATAATCAGTGACGGGGGCACACACTTCTGCAACAGAGCATTCGAGAAGTTGTTGATGAAATTCGACGTGCGCCACAAGGTGGCTACTTCTTACATCCCGTAGACTAGTGGACAGGTTGAAGTATTCAACAGAGATATAAAGAGTGTGTTAACAAAAACTATAATTTCCACAAGAACAAATTTGGCTAGGAAGTTAGATGATGCACTCTTGGCCTACAGAACAACTTTCAAGACACCAATTGGGATGTCTCCATACAAGTTGGTGTTTGGGAAGGCCTGTCACTTACCTTTCGAACTTGAGCATAAAGCGTGTAGGCACTGAAATAGCTAAATCTTGAAATGGAAGCTACGAGCACGTCAAGAGTCACAGAATTGCATGAGCTTGAGGAGTTCCGATATCTTGCTTTTGAGAGCACAAGGCTGTAAAAGGAGAGAATGAAGAGGCTACATGATCAGAACATTGTGGAGCGAAATTTCAAATTTGGGGACATGGTATTGCTATACAACTCGAGATTGAGGTTGTTCCCAGGCAAGCTAAAGTCACGATGGTCTGGACCATTTCGGGTAGTTGAAGTTTTCCCGTCTGAAGCTGTTCAAGTTGCTACTGAGAATGACTCTCGCATATTTAGAGAGAATGGTTAGTGTTTGAAATTATATGTGGGAATGAGCGAGCCTAAGGAAGGATCTGCACTACACTTGAACGAGCCACAAAGGTCGAGCAAGCTGCAAATGCGCTCATCTGAGTCGTGCCACGACGTTAAATCAGGAGCTGCATGGGAGGCAGCCCATGAAATTTTAGTAATTGTAATCCTTTAGAATATGAAAAACAATTGCCTTCAGTATCATAGAAAGGGCCCAGACCGCGGTTCCACCGTGACCGCGGTGAAACCGCTCAGTCTAAACGCCTCTCTGACCAAACCCCAGCGCGGTACTACCGCAACCGCGCTCAGGACCCCTCTCTGAACTTGGTCTACCCCGACCGCGGTTGAACTGCGGTGACTGCGTCAGAGGCCCATGTACGTTTTTCTTTTTAAATTTTTTATTGTTTTACCCCACCCCTTTTACCCAAAATACCCCCACCACTTAAAACCCTCCCATCTTCTTCTTTTTCCAGGCACAGCAGCCCCCAAGACCCATAAACTCCACTCTTTTCTCTCCATTTTCTCTCTTCTTCTTCTTTTCTTCTCTCCAAAAAATCTCTCCCTCTCACCCAACTACTCACCAACTTCAAACCCTTTCCCATCCTCCATCCAAGTAAGTTTCTCTCTCTTTTTCTTTAGTTTAACTTCTTATCTAGTGTACTTTAGTATAGTTTCTTTTAACTTAACCCTAGGTAGCAATAATTTAATTTTCTTCTCCATAGCTTGATTCTTGTTGTTGTATATGGTTGTAGTAGTTTCTAGTGGGTTATGTGGTGAGGGTTAGGCCTCCCTCATTATCCGGTTGTAGGGCTTGTAGTGGAGGCCTAAAAACAAAAAAAGTTGTTGTTGGGGAGTAGTTGTTGCACGGCCTTGTTTTGGCCGCTTTGTTGGAGTTGTTGTGATTGTGTGGGTATATTATGCCCAATTCTAATTGTGGGGTGTGGTATTTGGTGATTTAGGGTGTTCTAATTGTTCGAAACATGGTGAAGTAGCAAGTGTGGGGTGGTATAAGTCATGTAGTACGGCCTTGGTTGCTTCTGTGAACTGCATGACAGTGCTGTAGGAGCTAGTGTGAAACGATGAACTAAAATGGGGAGTTGTTTTGTTGTCATCGGGTGGCGAAGTCTGCGTAACCACCCGTTTGGAACTATTAAGGATGAATTTGATGGTTTGTCTGAACTCTCTGCAGGTACTATGGCTCCCAAAAGGCAAAGGAGACGGGCTGGCACATCTCAATAGCCGACTTATGAGGAATCCATGTTTGTCTCAAAACTGAAAGAGGATGATTTCAATGCTAAAGCTAGAAAGAACTTCATTCCTCAAATTCACATTGACCGAGCATCCCTTCGTGTGGAAAAGGAGGATATGTATGATGAAATTCGGAGGAGGCGGATGGGATTCCACTTTGATGAGCCCTGCCCGGTCAACAGGATGATTGTTAGGGAGTTCTATGCGAACTCCTCTGCTAACCTAGCTCGAGATGTGATTGTTCAGGGTAAAATTGTCCCAAAACATATTCCGTATATTCGCCAGGCCTTGCAGCTGCCTGAGTTCACAGGCGATGTTGACTATTACCTTGACGGACCAGATGTCACATGGGAAATCATGATCGAGGCCATTTGTTCTGGGGGCGACCAACTTGGATAAAGGACCAGATCACCTTGAATTCCAAATCTTTCACGCACTTGGCTAAGTGCTGGTTGACAATCATCTACAGCAGGTTCATGCTGTCTAGCAACACGACGGATGTGAACTTCAATAGGGCCCTACTGACATGGTGCTTCATTACCAAGAATGATTTTGACGCAACACATGTCATTGGTGATGAGCTGATCTTGAGAGGACATGCTGTCAAAGGGGTTTTACTTACCTTCCTTGGTGACTCAGCTGTGATTATCCCACTAATCCCACTGACGGGACAGTGGCACCTCAAGCACTTTTTCGAGCTTCTCGCATCAGAGTGGGAAGGGGAACACAGACAACAATTGAAATAGATGATGATGATGATGTCCCCATTACCTTCGCACCATCCAGATGGTCTACTAATAGAGCCGAACCCTCTCGCCACCACTATACTAGGGCTGGCTTCTCCATGTTTCAATCTACTTAGCCAATGCTACGTTCCATGGAAGAAAAGGTCGCGGATCTACACACCTCAGTTGATAGCCTACACACAGGACTTGATGCCATGTCTCAGAGGCAGGCCCGGTCCGAGGGACAGTTCATGTCATGGTTCCGTGCGTTAGGGAGAGCCTCCAATGTGGACCCTAGCACCATCTCCGTCTTCTTACCCTTCTGTGCTTTAATTTATTGATATGACAAGGGAAAATGCAATGATTTTATGTGTGGTGTGAGAGACTTACTCTGTGTATGTGTTTTACTGTATATAGATATTGTGATTGTTGTAGCATGAAAATGTTGTTCTTGTATATAACTGATGGTAGATATATTAGGAGTACCTGACTTGGCCCAACGACGGACACTTGTCAACGGGTCTCTTGAGGGTCTAAGTCGGATACATTAAAAAAAACAAAAATAAACATAGAGGACTCTTCCTGAGGACGGGCCATTTGGACAGTACTCTTGAGGGAAGTAGTCCAGGTAGATTTGTTTTTTATTTTATTTTATATATTTTTTTCTTTTTAGGTAGTGTATTAAGTCCCCCTTTGTTTTTTATTTTGACCACGGTTCTTTTCCAAGGGTTTTTCTTGAACCGGGTAGGTAGATTTTCCTTTTGTAGTGTTAGGACTAAGATGGGTAAAAGGCTAGAATGCGACCCCTGATGTTCACACCTGCAAACAACTAAAATAAACTTGAGAGCGTGAGGTCTTGGCTCAGTTGTGGACTTGTAAATCAATGCCTTAATTTTGCACATCTTGTCTTACTTGAACGCATGTACGTGTGTGTTGATAAACTGATTCTGAATGAGTTGCATGCTAAGTATGTGTGAGATCTTTACTTGCATCTTGTGCTTGCATGCCATACCTAGAACATGCCCTGTAAGTTTACAAAGCGAAATAGAAGCTGTTAGGTCTTAGAGATGATTGAGGTGTTCCTTGTGTAAGCCTGCTTAACTGTGAATCCACCTGCATATATTTCCATTAGTTAACCCCTTTGCTCCTGAATCCTGTTATTTCGATAGCCCTATAATGAACTATATTCCTGTGTTTGAATAAAGCATTGTTTGAAACTACACCTCCTAGAAGCACTTGAATCATGAAAGAGTATACAAAAGTCAAAGTGTGGGGTTGTAGGGAGTTAGCGAAAGAAGGGAAATCATGAATGAATAATGATTAGTGCACGAGTTTTGTAGAAAAAAAGTGAACCAAAGAAAACAAAATAAAAAAAAGAGAAAACAAGAAGCCAGTTGCACCTAAAAAAAGTAGGGGTTACCTGTGGAACAAAAATGTGGAGGAATGATTGGGCTGAGCATGAAAACTGAAAAAAAAGGAGAAATATGTATTAAAAGTGCTTAGGGAGGTCAGTCACAACATCCAAATGTATCCTACCCGTCTCTTAGCCTACGTTACAACCAAATGAAGACCTCTTGATATTTGACTAAAACAGCTCGATTAGTAGATTACTATACTAGGGACAAGCTTATGGTGTACCAGTGTGGCATATGAATGCTCTTTGAAAAGAGTGAGTGAATTCTTTCTATTTTTGGTTCCTTGTGATGAATTCTTTTTTTATGTGTGTGGAACTTCTCTCAGACTTTTGATGTGAGGGCATGTGGCTCAGGAAGGAAAAGTAAGTCATCACCGCTGTTAGAGTAACTAGAGTGAGCTTGAGTGTGTCATGGCAGTAGAGTCTGCATCTTGGGTAGGATTGTTGCACTGCTTAAGTTGGTTCGTCAAAATGGAAAGTGTAACATAACTTTGGGCAATGCAGCAAACAGTTAGGCCTAAAATGTGGTTTAGCTTGCTTGAGAACGAGAAAAGGTTTAAGTGTGGGGTGTTGATAATAAGTGAATTTAACTATATTCATGCCTTAAATAACCATCTTCTCGCATTGTTTTGGTAATGAAAGTGATAACAAAATGCTCTTATAAGTGCTTTTCATGATTTTCAGGTGACATATGACTAGGGAAAGCGAGAAGTACTTTTGGAGTCAGGAAATAAAGAAAAAGAGGCTAACTGTGAAAATTCCTAAGTGAATCGCGTCAGAAATAAGCCAAACTTAAGAGACTGGGGTTCACCGCGATTCCACTGCGACCGCGGCAGAACTGTAGTGGGAGACAACTTCAGACAAATTCTAGTATCAAAGGGACGTTTAGCGCGGTTCTACCGAGATCGTGGCGGAACCGTGGTAGGCATGCGGAAGGCCAGGTGCCGTTATGTCAAAGCGTGAATTTTAGACCTAAAACCTATATTAATCACTAGGTTTCGCCTCTTAGAGGCATGTATTGAGTTTTTAGAGTTCTTGGAAGGAAAAATAATTGTGAGAGAATAGCTTAAACATATTTCTTCTTCCCTTTTGATTTTTATTTCTAGATTATGTTGAATATTAATTTAGTTTGTTTACTCATAACATGAGTAGCTAATTTTCCTGTCTAATGTCTTGATGGAACCTATTGAGGGATGAACTTCTCGTTTATGTTAATGCAAATTTGCCAGTTTTAATTTATATTTATTCAACTATGTTCTTATTATAGTTAATTGAAGGATCCTCAATTAGCTGTGCCTATTTAATGTGCGTAACTTGGGAAAGAGTGCATATTTAGGTAGTTGTTGAATTACACCACTCCTAAAATAATAAGAGGAATCTATAACTGCAGGTTTAAAGGCGGGATTAGGAATAACGAAGCCTTGGGTGCAATCTTAAATGAACTGTATTAATTAAATCTAGCTAGCGTATTTCGGGAGAGTGCAATAGTATATTACTATAATTGCTTGGGAGAGAGTTACGGTGAGGCAAGTGTTCATGATTGATAAAGTGTGTTGGTAAATTTGTATGAAGCATAAACAGAAGGGATTCCATCAATAGAGGAAGTCATTACTTTAGTGTTTCTCTCATATTTGTCTACAACCTTAGTTATTTAAGTATAGCTTGTTATTTTTCTGCACTCTTAGTTCGTAAAGAAACCTCAAACTGTGATTTGAAAGTTTTGGGAAGCTGGTTCTGAAGGATTTAGCGGGTCTAAATGTGGTAGTTGATAGGTTGACTCTCTGTGGATTCGACCATGTGCGTAATACTCAGGTTTTATTTACAACGTCTGTAGAGTCCTTTCTAGAGGGCATACTTGGGCGTGATCATGTTTTCATCAAACATAAAAAATAAATAGGTCTCAATGGGCCCAGGCTTTCTTGAAGTACCCTCTCTAACAAGTTGAATTATCTGTTGTGGCTGCAAATGCACCAGCTGATGGCCAGCCGCTCTCAGACACAACAATGTCTACATATCTTCCTCCAGGTACTTTATCAAGGACAGCATACACAGAATCCAACATTGCATCAAATAAGTTTCTATATTGACGCGAAGCATCTTGTAGCACCACATTATGTGCAGTAAACAGAGCATAAGGGAGAGAAATCTGGCTAGGATTACCAGAATAGCTAAAATAAGGGTAAAAGTTAAGGAGCAAAGGTGCACGTGTGAATTTTAAAAACTCAACAACCCGATCAACGAATGGCCTAGAATCGCTCCTAAACAAGCCATGTGATGGTGGATAAGAGTTTTCAATCAAAGGTCATGTCTATAGAAGTTGAGATCTTGATGTCGTATCCCAGTGAAATTAATTGCATTATAAATATTATTTATGGCAAGAACAAGATGTGAGGTGAGATAAGATGTGCCTGTCACAGGGCTTATTTCGTTTCCAACAACAACGTACTTAGTTTTAACATCTGGCCAGAAATCTGTTACATTTTTCTGTACCCACCAAATCGCATGTTCAATGCCAGAAGCAATATGCTTGACATCTGGGTGTGTTGTTGTTGAACATAGAAGCAAGCTATAGCCCCCATGTTGCAATAAAGTATTATTGGAAGAGCTTGCACTTAAGTAGAGACCGCCATAAAATTTATTATTTAGTGGCAACTTTCTCTTTAGATAAATTTTATTTGATGGCAGCTTTTCTGCGGAGGCAGCTATCCAGATTGACTTTGAATAGCAATAGTGATATATGTGGAAGTGTTTTTGGAACCTACTAAGGGATCTACTTGCGAGAGTAGGTCCATTCAAAATAATAGATGATGATATTATTAAGCACTGGTAGGAGGTTGGTAATGATATTTGTGATGTCACTAGGCAATTCTTCACAACTGGGAAGATGCACAGAGGAATCAATGGTTGCATGAGAGAAAGTATGCTACCACAAGCTATAGGGGCTTAAATGTGATCAACATGATCTGCTGGAATAAGGCAGCTGTAGCAAAGCTTTCAAAACCTTTTTTAAATCCTTTCCAAAGAATGTGAAGGGTATTTTGGTAAAAGAATGCTATACACCAGACCAAGCCGTTGGTTTTATACACCAAACCAAGCCGTTATTTACCCGTAAAATGGTATAGCTAATTTATACGTGATTTCTATATAGTTAAATTAATTCGATCCTGAAATAATAAAATAATTAAAGAAATATGCAATACTTAGCCTTGAAATGAAGATAAAATAACATAAACAATAATTCTAGGAGCAAAGCTTCCGGGCACAACAAAGAGCAAAACAAGTAATAAGAAGATAAAAATAAATAGAGCTTGAGATGATCGTAGCATAAAGTTTGTCAAACAAATCGTGTCCTTACAATGCTCACTATTTATAGCTGCACCTAGGGAACAAGGTACTAGGATCTTGCCCTTCTTTAATGTCAATTATGAGGCTCATTGAAGAAGGTGTAACTGTGAGTATAAATGATATATTCTTTATAATGGACAATGCACTAAATGATGTGAAATATTCTCCATTGAATGCTACCCGGTGACATATATTTATTGCATCTTTATGGGCGTATCTTTCCGCCGACAAGCGGGACAATTTCCGTCAGTGCTATCTTTCCTCCGTTTTTGGCTCCACGTGTCACTCACTTATGTGACCACTTGGCATAGCATATTTTATCATGTACAGATTGTCCCCCCGCTTTCCAATGACATAACTTCGTGTCACATGAAAGTTGGTAGAAACATTCCATTTGGTGGGAATTACTTTGATTCCCTCTGAAAAGATTCTGAGGATTGATTAGATGCACGTCTCTCCGTATTTAAAGCTCCGAACATGAGTCATCCCACAATTCAACATATCTTTGCCAGTTACCGATGTAATTATGGTCACGAACTTAGCCACATAAATATTTACTTATACGTATCAACCTCCTTCAATCATACTCCATAATTATCCAAAGCCTCTCAAACTTCCTTCATTCAACTGGTTTTCTGTTCTTCAACTTTTCTTGAACTCTTTTCAAACGAAAAATCTTTTCCTTCTTCTATAACATATAATGGCTTCTTCTTTCAAAGAATACCAAGTCCTCCAAGAACAAGAACAAAGCCGAGGGTGATGCTCCTCCAACAGTGAGCACCATCATTCCTAGAAGTCTTGTTACAACAAAAGACTTCGAATTAAAATTTCCTTCTGTTACCCTCCATACATGGGTCGTCAGCAAGTATCCTTTTTCTATCCGTCCTTCCAACATTCTTGTTGTGATAGAAGATTGTTGTATCCAGGATTTTATGAATTATTGTATAGATTTTTGTATTTCATCACCTTATTTGCTACCCTATCCATAAAATTTCCTTTCTGTCTTGTGTCTAATGTTGTTAATCACGCTTAAAAATATGGAAGGTGATTTTTGCATGTGATTCTTTGATAGAAAGAACCCTACTATATTGTTTTTCAATTTTTGTTAGCTACTTTTGGTAAGTCTATAACTAATGGCTAGAGGTTGGTAAGTTGAGATTTATTTGGGATATTTGTGTAAGTTTCCCTTTAAACAAAACATTTGAGAATATAATAATAGTAGTTGAGCACCTTTTTAGATACATACATTCATCTTATCGTTCTAAGAGAAATAAATTTGTATAGATCAATCTTCAGATATGCCTTTAAAAATTTTGATGTGTGGTATGATTCCCGTCTTTAATAGGTGTATAAGAGAAATTTGAATATAAAATTAATGGATAAAGTATATATTTTGCCTTCTTTTATTCTCCAAAGAAGGATAGGTACATGGTTGTTAAAGTAAAATTTTGTATTTCTTTTTCGTGTTTTTATCTCTTGATCCATTTGGTACTGACTCGGACTTTGTCAATTACCAAATCTATCTCTCATATATTAAGTTGGAAAATTTGAAGTTCATTTAGGTAGTTCAATTCCCTAGATGAAAGAGCACTTGTCTCTAAGACATGTTTAAAATGCGGCTCTATGATTTCTTTTCTAACTGAAATCATAGTTTCATTCACTCTGAGCATACTTACTATAGCTAGGAATGATGTTAAATAGTTTCAAGTTTAACGATTTAAAATAAACTATGATTAATTGACAGCCGTGCCTTGATCAAATTTCACTAAAAATATCTTTAGTATATTGGACTGCATTTGATTTGTACTTTTTTTTGTATGTGTTGTTTACATTCACTTAAATTACTTTTTTACCTTTTTAAAAATATATAATTTCAGCAAGAAACCCTAAATTTAAAAGTTAAAATATTAAAAAAAAACTTTCTTAAAAACCTAATTAATCAACTTATTAAAAAGAACCTAAAGCCAACGCTTCTAAGAAAAAAAGCAACGCTTCATAAAAGAACGAACACACTTGCAAATATTTTTTCATCAATTGTCAAGCAACTGTTTTTTACAATATGTTGTTCTCTCCCTGGTTATACAAGGTTTACTCCTTTTTCAGGTATTTAATATAAATACGTAGCATTATTGTCATAGAGAATTCAATTAATACATAAGCCTTTGTATATAATTTTCTTTATTCACTATCTTCTCTCGAATTTTGCAGTAGTCATGTTACAATAGAATATAGTTCTATTTGATTCTTAATAATTGGCAAACGGAAACAAAATTTGATTTGCTTAAGGTAAAAAATTATTTTTCTTTTTAGTGTGGTTTTGCAAGACAGGAATACTCGAAGAAAAAGTGTCTTATCACAAAATGTTATGCAATCTTAAAAGAAAGATTGTTGAATAAGGCTACAAACTGCTTTAGTCTTATACATTAATTATTTATCACTATTAACAATGATTAATGAAGTAAGTAGTCTTTTTGTAATTTCATCCATTCATCTATGATTGCTGCTATTGTATTGATCATTTCACCTGCTGTAAGAGTCCTACCACCTCATCTAATTTCCACTAAATTAAATTCCTACTTTTGTTGAGCTTGGCCTTTTAGGAGTCTGGCCTCTTAGACATACTTGTTCCCGTCGTCTCAATAATTCTTTTTTTTTTTGAAATTGTAGTAAAGTAGTTTTTTTGTTTCAACAACAATAATAATTATTCAGTGAATTCTTAATGTGGGGTCTGTGAGAGTATTATATATGTAGACCTTAACTTTACTTTGTGAAGATAGATGGGAAAATTACTAGCTATGTCCATTTAGAAGTAGCTCATTACAAAAATTGACCAATTGATAAAAAATTACTAATATTAGCCAAAATGGCCAATTAGCTATTTTTAGCAAAAAATATCAAGTTTTTACTTTCTTTTGAGTTAGTGCTATTGGAATACATTGGGTATATCTTAAGGAGCTTGAATCTCAGTTTTTAGATGATTTGGTGAAGTTTTGAGGTGGTTTGAATTGAAAATTCGAAGTAAAAACTGAATATGAAAAAATGGTACGTGTATCACACTGTGTATCACATATGTATCATATTTGTATCGATTGTTTATCACATGTATATCCATGTATATTTGTGTGTGTGATATATACGTGATACATGTGTCACAGAAGAATTTTTTGACATCGATTTAATTATGAATTTTGATACAAAACCAGTCCAAATCACCTCCAATCTTCCTCAAATTTTGTATATTGACTTATCTATATGGTTATTTATGTTTAGATAATTATTTGCGCTATTTCTGCTGAAGCTACTAATGCTCTTTTGTTGTTGTTTTTGTTTTTGTTGTTCCTTTCCTCCACTGAGCTGATGGTCGATTGGAAATAGTCTCTCTACCCTTTCAGGTAGGGGTAAGGCCCGTTTACATATTACTCTCCCCAGACTCCACTTTGTGGGACTATACTGGGTAGTTGTTGTTGTTGTTGTATATGTTTTCGACTAATTTCAATTATACCCATTAAAAAGATTTCTTGTTTGTTTTGATTTTTGGAATATTGGCTAGAGATATGTAAGTTGAAACTTATATGGGATATTTCTGTAAATTTCCCTAAGTTATTTTCGGTAGACTACTTTGTGAAGGTAGAACTACGCTTTATTATTATTGTACCATATACAATTAAATTATTTGAATCACATGTATCCAATTAAACATTGATGATTGATATCTGTAGATTCAGACAATATCTATTCATTTTGACCTCAATAAACATGCCACTATACAACAATCCACATTAATGATCTAAAAATTTGTTCTTTGCTCTATTTATAAATATATGCTTAAAATCTTATTTTAATAATATTGATATTATTTAAAACATCAAATACTATATGATTTAACATCGAGAAACTGGTATATTAATAACAGAAATCTCATAACCTAAAAGTCAAACTACACTAATGCCCTTTGAAAGCCTAAATAGCCTCTTATTTATTAATTATTAATTATTACGTGGTTGAGCATATCAGTTTTTCGGCAAGAATTTTGTTTCGCATTCGGATACGCAAATGTCGTTCCGTACGAATCTTCTGCGTTCCGTGATCTATTTATTTATTCACAATTTAATTATCAGTTTGGTTGGATTAAGGTAATTGCAATTGTTGTACTGGTATTTTAGGACGAAGAGATTGGGTGTCACCATTTTTGACAAAAAAGGCGTTTCCAAATGTGTTTATCTGTAAATTGGCTTATTTCGTTTAGGTTTAAAGTTAGAAATGGTTCGTTTTGCTTTTTTATTAGAGGATTACAATATGTTCTGTTGTTTATGGAGTCTTCTGCAATTCAAATAGTGTTGTTTTTTGCTCTCTTTTGTTTGATTATTCATGTTGTGTTTGTCTAGGAATATATGTGTTTGGACATTCTACCTGATTTTCACTTCACGACTTGTGAATTAGTTGTAAGTTGTTTTTTTTTTTTTTAAATTTTATCTAGACGCTTCATCTTTGATCAGTTTCAAATGTCTCTCTTTGAAAGTTTATTTATTTATGAGCATGTAATACTTAATGATCAGCCCACTCCAGCCCTATATGGACACGGGCCCCCACGAGTCAGCCCATAATTTTTAAAAGATAATTATTTAAAAGTTAAAAAATACTTGTTGGAAAAAATTCACAAAACTTATTAACTTTTTATATTGTTCTGATATATCACAATATCCGCGCCAGGCTTAAAATCCTTATTTGTAAACGTACCACGGGCTTATCCGGGCCGGGCTTAAAAGCCTCACGTACCACGAGCTTATCCAGGCCAGTCTTAAAAGCCTTATTTTTAAACGGGCTCAAAATATTCTAGTCCAGCCCTGCTAAATTACTGGCTGAGCTGAGCTGGGTGGCTCAATGGGCCAAGCACATATTGACGGCTCTAGAGACAAAGCAATTTTCTTTTTTTAAACATAAAAGCGCGATATTTATATTACTTAAAACACATGCTACAAAGCGAGGACATAGTCTTTAGGGCATTATTGTTGTCCATACTTGCCAAATAAATACAAACATTGGTAGAGATATTTCTAACACTATTACATATTTCATGCTTGTTCCTCAATACTTCTTGTTCAACAAAATAAGGTAGATGAGTATGGTAGAAACATTTGGTTGGGGGGGATGGGGAGATGGGGAAACTTGATTGCTTCCTTAGCCATCAGGTATGCCACTTCATTGCCTTCGCTAAAGTTTGCTTCAGGGTTGGGAACATCAATTGGTGCATTAACCATCATTATTCAAAGGCAATGTTATAGAAATTATTACAAACATCGTGCATAAGCTTAATGATATATGTGCTATCAGTTTCAATTTTCATATTTATGAAATTAAAATCTTTTGCGATCTTGAGTCCTTCTAGTAGGGCCATCAATTCTACATGTATTGATGAAAAGACCTTGATTGCTTTGTGAAAACCCATGATCCAATCTCCATTGTTGTTACGAAATATTCCACCAATTTCTGCTGCATTATTGTTAGCAGAAAAAGCTCCATCACAGTTTAGTTTAATCATGTTTTAGGCGACTTGATCCATTTGATCTCAATCATAACTTTTTTGCTAGTGAAGGGGTTTCTTTATGTAAAGAAAATGTATTTCCATGCAAGGTAAATAGGATTGTTAACATTCAAATGTTGCGATTTCTATTTTTTCATATTTTTCATATGCAATAAGAAAATAGGGTTTCCCAACAAATTTTGTTAGAATTATATTGGATGAAAAAATTCATTAGATCAACAAGCCAATTTGCATCACTAATTTTGTTTAGGGAAGTGAGGCCCATGTTCTTCCAGAATTGGTGTGTGATTATGCAATCCAGAAAAATAAGATGGATGTTTTCTATTCCTAATCTGCACATGGTACAAGTGGTGTCAATGTTCATACCTATTTAGTTTAGGTAAGCTCGACATGGAATACCGTTATGCATGCTTGTCCATAGGAAAAAATTGATTTTATTTGGACAACGAAGGTTCTAGATCCATTTGAAGGAGTTGGAAGTATTATTTGGTTTGCTGAGAAGATTGTAGCAAGACTTAGTAGAGAAGGTACCATTTGAATTAATGCTCCAGCTAATTTCATCAATCTTAGAATTATTACAAGGTATAGGAGTTATGTTATTATTTTTTATTATCTCAGGAGGTAATTCAAAGGATACGACCTTTAAATCCTAATTATTATTCTTGATTAGGCTCCCTATTGATATGTTAAGGTCATTCATGTTGAGAGGGCCTTCAATAGAGCTTATTAGAGACTTGAAATTATATATCAAATTGTTATACTAGATATTCAATTGGAAATTAATAGATGGATGCCAAAGAATACCATTGTTATAAAATTTTCACCTCTTGAGAATGGATTTTCAAATGATGGAAGTGATAGTAATCAACTTAGAATAATCATATTTCGACATAATGAGATGGCAGGAATGGAAGGATTTTTTTAAGAGTCTACATGCTAGGCTAGAAAGAAGGACCAAAATTTTTCTCTTTTGCCTGACGAATACCCAGCCCTCCCTCAATCTTTTCCCTAGTAACAATTTGCCAACTAATTAGATGCAGGTTTTTAGCGGTACTAGTGGAGCCCAAGATAAAATATCTATGAATGTTATCAATTGCTTTTAGGGTTTTGGTGGGAAGAAGAGTGTATTGCATTATGAGAAGGAATTTCTCCGAAGTTACTGGATGCTAAAGTGGTTCGTCCAACCATATTAAGAAAACGACATTTCCAATGGGATAATTTTGAATGTAATTTATCTAAGATGAATTGAAAATATTTGGCTTTTGGAGAATGGTTAAGAATTAGAAAACCAAGGTATTTTTCGAATTCATTAGTAGACTTTAAACCATAAAGAAATGTTACGAAGTTGGAGTGGTCTTTTGAGAAATTGTTAGAGATGACATTCTTGATTTAGACTTGTTGATGGCTAGAACAGATTCCACACAGAAGAAGTCCATGTAATTTTTTATGCATATGGAGACAGACTCTCGAGTCTAAGGGTTTCAAAATAAGCAGATCTAAGACAGAATACTTGGAGTGCAAGTTTAGCACCGAGCCGAGCGAAGTAGGCAGGGACGTGATGATTGGATCTCAGGTCATCGTCAAGAGGGACAGTGTCAGATATCTTGGGTCAGTGATTCAGGGGGACGGAGAGATTGACGGGGACGTCACTCATCGTATAGGAGCGGGGTGGTCAAAGTGGAGGCTTGCATCAAGAGTCCTGTGTGACAAGAAAGTTCCACAAAAACTCAAGGGGAAATTTTATGGAGGTGTGGTTAGACCTGCCATGCTGTATGGGGCGGAGTGATGCCCAGTGAAGAACTCTCATGTTCAGAGAATGAAGGTTGCGGAGATGAGGATGCTCAGATGGATGTGCGGGCTCACCAGGTTGGATAAGATTAAGAATGAAGTTGTCCGAGAGAAGGTGGGGGTGGCCCCGGTGGATGAGAAGATGCGAGAAGCGCGGCTAAGGTGGTTCGGGCATGTGCGGAAGAGAAGTCCTGATGCCCCTGTGAGGGGTTGCGAGCGGCTGGCGATGGTCGGCGTACGACGAGGCAGAGGGAGGCCTAAGAGGTATTGGGTAGAGGTGATTAGGTATGACATGACTAGAATCCGGGTTTCCGAGGACATGGCCCTTGATAGGAAAGTCTGGATGTCTAGTATCAGGGTTGTAGGATAGGGGCTCCTAGAGTTTTTCGTACTTCTCACCCGGGGTTGGGTGAGGCTTGACAGGGCTATCCATAGATGATGCGTGTATTGGATTGTGTCTCCCTTATAGTAGTTATTTGGTAGTTATTTATGGTAGTTACTGTCTGATATTATTGCATGCTATTTTTGTTATGGTTCTTATGTTTAGATAATTATTTATGCTGGGTTACTAATGCTTCTTTGTTTTTGTTTTTGTTTTCCTTTTCCTTCACTGAGCCGAGGGTCGATTGGAAACAACCTCTCTGCCCTTTTGGGTAGGGGTAAGGCCTGTCTACATATTACCCTCCCCAGACCCCACTTAATGGGACTATACTGGGTAGTTGTTGTTGTTATTTTTTTGTCTGCTTTTACCATATGTGCTATGTCATCCGCCAACAAAATGTGAGATACGGAAGGTCCCCTATGGCCAATGTGAATGTGATCCTAATTTCTAATATCAACTTGGTAGTTGATTAGTCTAGATAATAGTTCAATACATAAAATGAATATATAAGGGGGGAGAGAGTCTCCTTGACCAATAACCCTACTAGGTTGGAAAAAGTTTGTTCTTATCCCATTCACTAAAATCCCTATAGAGATAGTTGTTATGTAATGCATAATGAGCTTAGATATCTTTGGAAGAAAATTAAAGTATTTAAGGATTTTGTGAAAAAGGACCATTCTAACATATCAAATACCTTCTCTAGATCCAATTTAATAAACATATCCAATTTGGCTTTCTTTGATCGACTAAGGTTATTCGTAATCTCTTGAATTATGATGGAATTGTCACTAGTTCAGCTATTTTTGATGAAGCTGCATTGCATAGGGCTAATCAAGAGGGGTAGAAAAGACTTTATTCTATTAGTAATTATTTTAGTGATGATTTTATAAGCAGTATTGCACAACCCAATAGGTCTAAAGTTTTTGATGCTGTTGGTATTTGGGAATTCAAGAATGAGACAGATGCATGTATCATTGATGCCACTAGGTAAGGATTGCGTGTTGAAAACGTTGTGACAATAGGAAGTAAAAGAGTTTTATTATATGCCAATATGTTTGATAAAAAAATGAGTGAACTCCATCCGGACCTGATGCTTTGAATGGTTTAAAAGAAAAAATTGCCTTAGTGAATTCCATGTTGGTAAGGGGATTGTCTAGGTAGCTTAGATCTGCCTTCTTAGCACTCGAGGGATCAATGATTAAATTATTTTTTTTGAAAAAACAATTTTAGCAGTCTTAAAAGTTTCCATAAAGAAGGAAAGTAATGTGATCAATTATTTGCTTGGGTTCAGAGATCACTCCCCATTATCTTTGGTGAAGTACATTATGGCATTACGTCATTTTTCGATTTGATGCCATAATGTTATAATATTTGGTGTTGGCATCACCTTTATTAAGCCAATTACTTATAGATTTTAACTTCCAAAAATTATGCTCCATATGAAGGATATTATTATATTCCAGTATTATATTCCAGTTGGAGGTTGGACTCAAGATTATTCAAGAAGTCATTGTTTTGCTAGCGAGGGAAAGATTGGATTCCATTTAATCTAGCAAAGATTTGTTTCTTCTTTTTAAAACTATCCCCAGACGTAGTACTTTTTTATTTTATAACCTCATTTGCAAAATAATTTTGGGCATCAACCAAGCATTTTCCTAACCAACATTGCTTGACTATATTGATAAAATCTTGATGCCTACACCAAATTGTTTCCAATCGGAATGGTTTATTACTACTATTTACATTCCTGGTTAGACCATGTATACTTACATATTTTGTAGCCTAGATGTAAGAGGTTACACCGATTGATACTATTCCAAATCGATTTGCTACGTCTACGGTTTATGGGGTTACCAACAAATTTATCATAAGAAGTAAGGACATCATTAATATTACCCCCACGTAACCAAGGCCCCTTAAAACTATTGTTAATATTTTCTATGTTGTTCCATATTTCAAGACGTTTATCTATCTTAGTACTAGCATAAATGGATGAAAAAATCCAAGTAATTTTAGAAGGGAGTACTTCAATAGTGACATGTATCTCTTGATTATTTCTAACAAAGTCATGAATGTTGACAACACTAGCATCCCATATGAGCATTATGCCACCAGATTGGCCTCACTAGGAACCTCGATCATTTGGCAAAAATCAAATTCACTTAGAAGGGACATGCGGCTTTTCATTCTTCTTTCTAAAAGTGTAACCATGCAAGGTCCATGAGTATCCAACAATTCACGAAAATTCATCCTAAACTTTTCATTGTTACCTCTATGGATGTTCCAAATTATAATATTGGTAGGTCTAAACATATTTGCATAGTTGCTTGTTGGCCCATTCTCCATCTGGGATTGAAGCACTGGATTTATCCTCAATGATGGGACTATGATCATTGCACGGTTCCCGCCGTTGGTGTCACGATCTGGATTTTGCACCCTTAGGGATCGTGATGATATATACTCGTGGAAGCTAGGTAAGACGAATATTGTAAAATCATTACTCTTTTTATTAAACATATTAAATAATTTAAAATAATAAGTGATTAAACAACAGAATAAAATTAAATAATTGGAAATGTGGAAGTCGAAACATATTATTTCAACCAAACACTGCTACATAATTTGAAGTTTAAAAGCAATACTACCCAAATTTTGGTGTTACAAGCCACGGACTGTCTAAGAATACCACAAACAAGGTCTGAATGAAATACATAGATTTGCCTCTGAAGTAAAAATAGAAAGAGAAAATCTAGAAAGAGACGCCAAGGCCCTTGGATAACTGCAGGACTACCTCGGGTCGCCTGTGTGGACTCAAGACAACACCCTCACTGCGGTCCAAATGCTCCACTATCAGTATCTGCACATAGTGCAGAGTGTAGTATCAGCACAACTGACCCCATGTGCTGGTAAGTTCCTAACCTAACCTCGGCGAAATAGTGACGAAGCTAGGACCAGACTACCAAATAAACTTGTGCAGTTAAATCATATACAACGAAAATAGAAGCATATAATTGCAACTAAAGTTGGGCGAGAGAAACATGTTGCAGGGAGTAGCAGGTAACAACAAGAATATAGTAGAGAAATGTAAGGAATGCCATAAATCAAATATCAGAAAAAGATAAAGAAATAAGAAATAAGTACACTTATAATACCGTTGCAGACATGCAACCCGATCCTAAATCACATAGTACCGTTGCAGGTGTACAACCCGCTCCCATTTCATATATTACCGTTGCAGGTGTACAACCCGCTCCCATTTCATATATTACCGTTGCAGGCGTGCAACCCGCTCCCATTTTACATGTTATCATTGCAGGCGTGCAACACGCTCCCATTTTACATATTACCGTTGCAGGCGTGCAACCCCCTCTCATTTCATTTATCAATACCAATCATAATAGAATCCTGGTAAGGGAACAATACTTTAATAATAACATTCCGGCAAGGAAACAATAATGATAATCCTTATATGAAGCACAATAAACCACAATGGAGTCACAACAATTACAGTACAAGACTCATGGTCATGCTTGACACCAACGTATAGATACTCGTCACCATGCTTATACGTTTTATTCAACAATTAGCACACAATAAATAAGACTCAACTCCTAATATCTCAAGCTAAAATTAGACCACACACTTATGTCGATGCCAAAAAAAAAAATCAAGCCTCAACTATTGCTTTACCTCTTGAGTCCACTATCAATTCACTCGTATCTAGCCAAAAGTTACTTAATAATATTAATGAGTAAAATGAATCCATTCTATTGCATGGGAATAAGCTTTTCTAAAGTTTTGTTTTTCAAAAAGTTAAAAATTGACCCAGGTCCTGCTCGATCCAAACCCAAAATTCGGACTAAAACTCAAGTGCCCATTCACCCCCGAGACTTAATATATAATTAGTTTTGGAATTGGACCTCAATTTGAGGTCTAAGTTCCCAAATTTCAATATTCTTAGGTTTTACCCAAAATTCCCAATTACACCGTAAAACTCTAGATTCTAGGAAGAAATATTGTAAAAACACGTTAAAGAGTAAGAAAATGAGTTAAAAATTAGTTACGAATATTTGGAGAGGAAAAGTTGTTTGAAAAATTGCCTCTAATGTTTATGGAGTTTGGAAACGTAAAAAATAACTGAAGATCCCATTTAAATATACCCCCCTCTCAGACCCCCTATGAGGACCACACAAAAAGGAGTGCGGCCGCGGAGCTCACCATGCTGACTACAATGATATACATTACTATTTCGGCCATAACTTTCTCTACTATGACGACCCGACCAGTCGTCTCATGGGTTACCGCTCTGTTTCCCCTATTTCTTCTTCTTTATGCTTCGTTATTCGTGTTCAGTGGTATCAGTTTAGTCGGATCGAGTGCGGAATGATTTTGATAAGGTTTGAGACACTTAGTCTCCTTTAAGAAGGTTTAAGTTGAAAAAGTCAACCGAATATTGACTTATGTGTTAGAGGGATCGAATGTGAGTTTCGATGGTTCGGTTAGCTTCAGGAGGTGATTTATTACTTAGGAGTGTGATCGGATCAGGTTTTGTAGGTCCGCAGAAGAATTAGGCTTGAATTGGCGAAATTGATATTTTGACGATTTCTGGTTGATAGGTGAGATTTTGACATAAGAATCGGAATGGAATTTGGAGAGTTTCAGTACCTTCATTATATCATTTGGGATGTGTGTGCCAGATTTTAGGTTATTCGGACATGGCTTGGTTGGGTTTTTGATGAAAAGCGTATTTGGGAAGATTTTAGAAACTTAGTCTTGAATACGATGTCTTTTGAGTAATTCGATGTTGTTTGAGGTGTTTTTATAATTGGTACAAGTTTGAATAAGATTTTAAGATGTGTTGGTGCCTTTGGTTGAGGTCTCGGGGGCCTCGGGTGGTTAATCGGATCATTTTGGAGTTTAAGAAGTTACAAATTTTCGTTCTAGCAATTGAAGGTATTTTGGCCTTCGTGTTCGTGAAGGGGAGTTGGCGTTCGCGAAGGGACGGGTTTTGTAAGCTACACGCTTTCGAGATCCTAGGCCGCATTTGCGAAGGCTTATGAAGGGATTGCATTGCGTTCACAAGTGAGTATAGGTGATCACGAAGAAGGATTTTGGTCTGAGGGATTCGAGGTCAAGTGTTCTTCGCGTTCGCGAAGGGGAGAATGCGTTTGTGAAGGTCAAAGTGGAGGAGGCATCAGGTTCGTGACTGGCATATCACATTCTCATAGAGTAAAAAGTGGTCAACGTAAGTTTGTGCTACGCGAACGTGAGGGGTTGACCGCGTTCACGAAGAAGGAAGGTCAGGCCTGGCCTGAATGTTTTAAGTCGTTTTGTTTGCGATGTTTGGGTCTACTTTGACCCATAGCAGCTAGTTTTTGGAGGTTCTTGATGGAGATTAAAGATGGATTCAAGGTAAATTGATTGGAGGTAATAAGTGCATACTTAAAACTCGATTCTATTGTGAAATCCACCTAGAAAATCATGGAAACTTTAGCAAAAAAATGGAAGAACTAGGGCTTGGGAATTTGGACTTTTGATTGTGGATTTGGAGGGCCATTTGGGGTAAGATTTGAGAACTTTTGGTATGTATGAACTCATAAGGAGATAAGGAACCCGTTGATGTAAATTTTTTTGAGTTTCAAGAAGTGGGCCTGGAGCTCGGGTTTTGCTAATTTCAGGATTTTTGGTATTTTTCAATTGTTTCACTTGGGATTTGTTCCCTTAGCATATTGTGACGTATTCGTTCTAATTTTTGATAGATTTGACGCACTTCGAGACCAATTCAAGGAGAAAAGGCATCGCGAGCTAGAGATTTAGCCGGTTTGAGGTGCGTAATGATTGTAAATGATGTTATGAGGGTTTGAAACCTCGGATTTGTGCATCGTAGTGCTATATTGAGGTGAGACACGCCCTTGATGAAGAGCGTGTGGTCGCATACTATTAGGGATTGTGACTTGGTCCATCGCGATTGAAGATTTTACTGCGTATTTGACTGAAACCTATTTACTATCATGATGACTTAGGCTGAATGCCATAATTGGGCCTCGTGCCAACTATTTGATGCCCTTCGGGGATTTTTATCACTGTTTCCTCACCGTTTGACGTATTACTTGAACTCAGCCATGTTTATTTTCACTGTTTTACTATTCAGCTATTCGTTTTTCAATGTTAAAACTTAAATGATATTTAAATAATGTTTGGGCTAGAAACACTGTTTTACTATTGTCCGAGGGGCTTGTGATGATTTTTGGACTGAGTAAGGATGAGGGCTTATAGTGTGAGGAACATTGATAGTGATTTGAGGTTGAGGGCCTGAGATATATGTATACGCTACGAGATGGGTTGTTATTGAGCTTGGACCATAAGGGGACCCTCCCGGATTCTGTACACCCCCAGTGAGCGCGTTTGCCCAGTTGTGATATGAGATTGAGCTTGATGGGCTGGTACTGTTCTGAGATGTTGCTCGAGGGGCGGATTTGATGATATTGTGCCCGAGGGCGATTTCTAATTGTTTACTTACTTGTCAGTTACTTGTTTTACTTGTTGAAAAAGGGATTTTTACTTGACTCTTCACTGTCTTATTGCTTTAAGTGATTTTACTACTTAAGTATAGAATGCCTTTTGTTTTTATGTGTTTTCTTACTTTCAGTCATTATTTATATTTGTTACTCACTGGTTCAAAGTACTTACATTACTCCATGCGCCATGTATGCAGATTCAGGCGTTGTTGGTTCCGCTCCGGAGTGCTGATTCCTCCGGTACAGGTGGTGTTTTGTAGACTACGAGGATGTTGTTGGCGTCCGTAGACCCGTATCTCTATTATCTTGTCATTTATATTTCCTTCAAAAAATTGTACTGGTTATCAAATTTAGTAGAATTGTATTATGACTCGTAGATGCTCATGACTTGTGACACATTGGTTAGAGCTGTGCCGGCTTTGATATTATGCACCTTTATCGATATTTTTCAATGTTTAGTATCATTTGATCATGCTTATATTGCTTTCATGTTCCATAGCTGATTAAAATGAGAATTTGGTTAAATTGGTTGGCCTTGTCTTCACGAGAGGCGCCATCACGACCGGGTTCGGGGTTATGATCGTGACAAGTTGGTATCAGAGCCTAGGTTACATATGTCTCATGAGTCATGAGCAAGTTTTGTAGAGTCTCGCGGATCGGTACGGAGACATCTGTGTTTATCCTCGAGAGGCTGCAGAACCTTTAGGAAAAACTTCATATTCTTGAAATTTTTGTCGTACGAACTTGTTGGTCAGAGTACTAAACTCTTATTATTATATTCTCTCATAGATTGTGAGGACACGAGCTATCGGACGGGGTGTACGACCACCAGTGCCACCAGCTAAGGCCACTAGAGGCCGTAGATGTGATCGTGGTCGTGGCATAGGTAGAGCAGCAAGGGCAGAACTTGTTGATCCACTGGCTGCCCCAGCTCAGGATCAAGCTCAAACTATGGATTCTCCAGCAGCACCAGTTCAGTCACCAGCTGTGCTTATTGTGATTCTAGGCCTTCAGGAGGATTTTGCTCAGATATTGTCAGTGCGTACTGGTTTGGCTTAGGAGGTTTCAGCTTCAACGGTCGTAGCTACTTCATAGAAAAGGGGAAGGATCCAGACCCTCGTTCCTCGCATACCCGTTCAGGTTGTGCAGGGACTCCAGACACTAGGGTCACCTCCAGCCCAACTCGTTTCACCAGCTCAAGAGTTTGTGATACCAGTTATGCCAGATGATAAGTAACGCCGACTTGAAAGGTTTGGTAGACTCCAACCTCCGACATTCAGCGGTGCAGAGGGCGAGGATTCCCAGGTTTTCTTGGATAAGTGCCAGAGGATGCTTCGTACAACAAGGATTTTTCAGACTAGTGGTGTGGCGTTTACCACCTTTCAGTTTTCTAGAGCTTCCTTCACTTGGTAGGAGGCGTATGAGAGGCGTAGTCCTGTAGGTGCAGCGCCCCTTACATGGTAGCTGTTCTCCGTTCACTTCCTCGAGAAGTATGTACCGTAGTCCCGCAGAGAGGAGCTGCGTAGACAGATTGAGTGGTTGTGATAGAGGGGATATGTCTGTGTCACAGTATGAGTCGAGGTTTTCTGAGTTGGATCATCATGCCATCTGGTTGGTTCTTACAGATCGAGAGAGGATCAGGAGATTTTTTGATGGCGTTTCTTATCATCTCCCTTATGACCAGACAGAGGGTGATGGGTGCTACATTCGAGGAGTTGGTTGATATCGCCCGTGAGATTGAGACAAATCACTGGCAGGAGCGAGAAGAGAGGGAGGACAAGAGGCCTTGAAAATCAGGAAATTATAGTGGTGCTCCTTCGAGGGGCCAGTTTCAGCATGGTAGAGGCCATTCATTCAGGCCTGCTCAGTTAGCTCATCGAAATTATCGTGGGGCATCTTCAGGTCATCGTTATCATGGATCTCAGCAGGGCCAGTCATCTCTCAGCACCCTCCCAGCTCGAAGTTCATCTTGTGCCGCATCAACTTAGGGCTCTTCTATGCTGAGTGCATCTGTTAGTCACTTCGGTGGGAGGGGTTCCCTTCAGTCCCCTTCTCCAGAACCTGGGAGTTGTTCTAAGTATGGAAAGATGGGCCACATGTCTAGGCAGTGTCCTCGTCAGATTGCTAGTTCGTCCCAGCAGAGGGTCCAATCATCGACTTCAGCACCAGTGTCATTATCACTACCCGTTCAACTAGCTAGGGGTGGAGGTTAGTCGGCCATGGGTCACCCTAGATAGGGAGTTCGATTAGGCAGTGGCCTTGCTTGTTTCTACACTATCCCAGGCAGGCCATACTCTATTGCTTCAGATGATGTCATTATAGGTATTGTTTCAGTCTTCCACATATGCCTCTGTATTATTATATCCTGGTTTTACCTTTTCTTATGTGACCTCGTATTTTGCTCATTATTTGGGTATGCTCCGGATGTTTCTTTCTTTACCTGTTCATGTATATACACTGGTGGGCGATATCGTTATTGTAGATTGTGTGTACCAATCGTGTGTGGTGATTATTGGGGGTCTGGAAACCCGATTGGATCTATTGCTGTTGAGCATGGTGAAGTTTAATATCATTTTGGTCATGGTTGGTCATCTCCATGTCGTGCTATTCTGGACTGTCATGCTAATACAGTAACTTTGGCTACGGGTGCCCATCAAGTGGTGTGGTATGACTGATTATGTTCCTAGTAGAGTGATCTCTTTCTTGAAGGCCCAATTTATGGTTGGAAGGGTTGTCTTTCATATCTAGTGTTTGTGAGAGACGTCGGAGCTGAGACTCCCAGTCTTGATTCTGTCCCAATTGTGAGGGATTTTACTGATTTGTTTCCTCCAGACTTGTCGGGCTTGCCACCCGATAGGGATATTGATTATGGTATTGACCTAGTAGCGGGCACTCAGCTCATTTCTATTCTGTCGTATCATATTGAACTAGCAGAGTTGAAGAAATTGAAGGAGAAACTCCAGGAACTCCTAGATAAGGGGTTCATTCGGCCTAGTGTGTCACCTTGGGATGTGCCGATTCTTTTTGTGAAGAAGAAAGATGGCACGATAAGAATGCGCATTGATTATTAATATACTTTGTCTCACATTGATGATTTATTTGACCAGCTTTAGGGAGCGAGAGTGTTCACTAAGATTGATCTCCGTTCGGGTTATCACCGGTTGAAGATCAGGGATTCAGAACCTGATATGGTCATTACAAGTTCTTGGTGACGTATTTCTAGTTGACAATGACCTAGCAATGTTCATGCATTTGATGAACAATGTGTTCCGACCTTGTCTCGATTCATTTGTCATAGTCTTTATTGATAATATTCTTGTGTATTCGCTTAGTCAGGAGGAGCAGGAGGAGCATTTGAGAGTTGTGTTGCAGAGATTGAGGGAGGAAAAGATTTATGAAAAATTCTTGAAGTGTGAGTTTTGGCTCAGCTTAGTGGCTTTCTTGGGGCATGTGGTTTCCATTGAGGGTATTCAAGTTGATCGGAAGAAGATAGAGGCGGTTCAGCCTAGGCTATCCTCAGCCACAGAGATTCGCAACTTTCTTGGTTTGGCAGGCTATTATCGCCAGTTTGTTTAGATATTCCCATCTATAGTATCGCCCTTGACGAAGTTGGCTCAGAAGGGTGCTCCATTTGTATAGTCGGACGGGTGTGAGGAGAGCTTTCAGAAGCTCAAGACAACTTTGACCACAACTCCGGTATTGGTTTTGCCATCAACGTTAGGTTCATATACCATGTATTGTGATGCTTCGAGAGTTGAGATTGGTTGTTTATTGATACAGGATGGTAGATTTATTGCTTATGCTTCTCGTGAGTTGAAGCACAACGAAAAGAACTACCATATTCATTATTTGGAGTTGGCTTTCATGCATTGCAGATTTGGAGGCATTACTTGTATGGAGTAACTTGTGAGGTGTTCACTGATCATCGCAGTTTTCAGCATTTGTTCAAGCAAAAGGATCTTAATTTGGGGTAACTAAGATGATTGGAGTTGCTTAAGGATTATGATATCACTATTTTGTGCCATCCGGGAAAGGCCAATGTGATGGACAACGCTTTGAGCGATAGACAATGAGTATGGGGAGTTTGGCATATATTCCAGTTAGGGAGAGACCTCTTATAGTTGATGTTTAGTCTTTGGCCAATCGGTTCATGAGGGTAGATATTTCGGAGTCAGTCGGGTATTTACTTGTGTGGTTTCTCGGTCTTCATTATATTATCTCATCATAGAGCACTAGTTTCACAATCTGCAATTGCTTGTCCTTACGAATAGAGTTTAGCACAATGATGCTATAGATGTGACTACTGGTGATGATGGGGTGAATGGAGGGCCAGATTTGTGTATGTGGATGGGTTTTGGGAGTTGATTCTTGAGGAGTCCCATTTCTTGCGGTATTCCATTCATCCGGATGCTGCGAGAATGTTTTAGGATTTGAAGCAGCATTGTTGGTGGAGAAGAATAAAGAAAGATATTGTGGGATCTGTAGCTCGGTGTCTCAATTGTCAGTAGGTGAAATATGAGCATTAGAGACTAGCTGGCTTGCTTCAGCAGATGGTTATTCCCGAGTGGAAGTGGGAGAGGATAACTATGGACTTTGTTGTTGGAATCCCATGGAGTTTGAACAAGTTTGATGGTATTGGGTGATTGTGGATCAACTGACCATGTCCGCGCACTTCCTTCCTGTGTGTACTACCTATTCTTCATAATTTTTGATTTATATCTAGGAGATTATTCGTTTGCATGGTGTTCCGGTTTCCATCATCTCAGATAGAGGTACTCATTTTACTTTGCAATTTTCGAGAGCCGTGCAGAGAGAGTTGGGTACTCAGGTGGAGTTGAGCACAACTTTCTTCCTCAAACGGTCGGATAGTCCGAGCATACTATTCAGCTATTGGAGGACATGTTGTTTGCTTATGTCATCAATTTCAGAGGATCATGGGATTAGTTTCTACCTCTTGTAGAGTTTGCTTACAAAAACAGTTACTAGTCGAGTATTTAAATGGCTCCATATGAGGCTTTGTATGGGAGCGGTGTAGATCTCCAGTTAGTTTCTTCGAGCCCAGAGAGGCTAGGCTATTGGGGACTAATTTGGTACATGATGTTTTTGAGAAGGTGAAGCTGATTCATGAGAGCTTCGTACAGCGCAGTCGAGGCAAAAGAGTTATGCTGATAGGAAAGTTTGAGATGTGTCCTACATGGTTTGCGAGAAGGTTCTGTTGAAGTTTTCACCTATAAAGAGTGTTATGAGATTTAAGAAGAAAGGGAAATTGAGTCCTTGGTTCATTGGGGCTTTTGAGGTTCTTCGAAGGATGGGGGAGGTGGCCTATGAGCTTGCTTTGACACCCATCTTTTCCTATATCTGATATTCATGTTTCTATGCTCCGGAAGTATATTGGGTATCCGTCTTATATTTTGGACTTCAACACGGTACAATTGGATGATGATTTGACTTTTGATGTAGAGCCAGTAGCTATTTTGGGATCTTCAGGTTAAGAAGTTGAGATCAAAGGATATAGCTTCAGTAAAAGTTTAGTGAAGAGCTCAGCACGTAGAGGAAGCTACCTGGAAGACTTAGCAGGAGATGCGGGGTAGATATCCTCACCTATTTGAATCTTCATGTATGTTGCATGACTCGTTCGAGGGCGAACATTTGTTTAAGTTGGGGAGGATGTGACGACCCAACCAATCTTCTCATGAGTTACCACTCCGTTTCTCCCATTTCTGCTTCTTTATGCTTCATTATCTGTGTTTTTTGGTATCGAGTTAGTCAGATCAAGTCTGGAATGATTTTGATAAGGTTTGACACACTTAGTCTCTTTTAACAAGGTTTTAGTTGAAAAAGTGAACCGAATGTTGATTTATGTGTTAGAGGGCTCAGATGTGAGTTCTGATATTTCGGTTAGCTTTGGGAGGTTATTTATGACTTTGGAGTGTGATCGAAATGGGTTTTGGAGGTTCGGAGAAGAATAAGGCTTGAATTCGTGAAGTTGATATTTTGGCAGTTTCCGATTGATTGTTGTGATTTTGATATAAGGGTCTGAATGGAACTTTGAGAGTTTCAGTAGCTTCGTTGTGTCATTTGAGATATGTGTGTAAAATTTCAGTTCATTCAGACGTCGTTTGGTTGGGTTTTTGATCAAAAGCGTATTTCGGAGGATTTTAGAAACTTAAGATTGAATCCGTTGTATTTTGAGTGATTCGATATTGTTTGAGGTGTTTGGATGATTGGAAGAAGTTTGAATAAGGTATTAGGATGTGTTGGTTCCTTTGATTGAGGTTACGGGGGCCTCGGAAGGTCAATCGGGTCATTTTGAAGTTTAAGAAGTTGTAGATTTTTGTTCAAGCAGTTGCAAGTATTTTGGCCTTTGCGTTCGCGAAGGGGACTTCGCAGTTGCGAAGGCAAAGGTTTTTTAAGCTATGCATTCGCGAGAGCCTAGGCCACATTAGAGAAGGTTTGTAAAGGGATTGCATCGCATTCAAGAGTGGGCATACGCGACCGCGAAGAAGGATTTGGGTCTAAGGGATTCGAGGTCTGGTGTTCTTCGCGTTCGCGAAGGGGCGAACGCATTCGCAAAGGTCAAAGGGAGGAAGCATCGCGTTCGCGACTGCCATGTGAAAAGTGGTCAAAGTAAGATTGTGCTATGAGAACGTGAGGGGTTGACCGCATTCGCGAAGAAGGAAGGTCAGTCTTGGGCAGAGTGTTTTTATGTCGTCTTATCCGTGATTTCGGGTCTATTTTCACCAATAGCTGCTCATTTTTGGAGGTTCGTGAATGAGATTAAAGAGGGATTCAAAGGAAATAGATTGGAGGTAAGAGTTTCAGACTTAAAACTCGATTCTATTGTGAAAACCACCTAGAAAATCACGGAAACTTAAGCAAAAAATGGAAGAACTAGGGCTTGGGATTTTGAAGTTTTGATTGGGGATTTGGAAGGCCATTTGGGGTCGGATTTGAGAACTTTTGGTATGTATGAACTCGTGGGGAGATAAGGAACCCGTTGATCTGAAAGTTTCTAAGTTTCGAGAAGTGGACCTGATGCTCGGTTTTTGCTAATTTAGAGTTTTTTTTTGTATTTTTTGATTGTTTTTGCTTGCTTTGTTCCCTTTGCATATTGTGACATATTCATTCTAATTTTTGATATATTCAACGCACGTGTAAGCCGATTCAAGGGGAAAATGCATCATTGGCCAGAGATTTATCTTGTTCGACGTGAGTAATGATTGTAAATGTTTTTTTGAGGGTTTCAAACCTCGGATTTGCATATCGTAGTGCTATTGAGGTGATACACGAGCTTGATAACCAACGTGGGGTCAAATATTATTGGGGATTGTGACTTGTTCTGTCCCGATTGATGATTTTATTGCGTATTTTACTTTAACCTATTTACTATCATCATGACTTGGGCTGAATACTATATTTGGGTTCGTGCAAACTAATTGAACCCCTTCGGGGATTTTTATCACTATGTCCTCATTGTTTTCACTTATTACTTGAACTCGGTCCTGTTAATTTCCACTGTTTTACTATCCAACCATTCTTTCTCAGTGTTAAGACTTAAATGATATTTATTTAAATGATGTTTGGGCTGAAAACACTATTTTATTAATGCCCGAGGGGCTTGTGATAATTTTTGGATTGAGTAAGGCCGAGGGCCTATATTCTGAGGAACAATGATACTGATTTGAGTCCAAGGGCCTGTGATATATATATATATATACACACACACACCACGAGACGGCTTGTTATTGCGTCTTGGGCCGTAAGGGGCCCCTCTCGGAGTCTGTACACCCCCAATGAGTGCAGATACTCAGTTGTGATATGAGATTGAGCCCAAGGGGCTGGTACTGTTCTGACATGTTTTCCGAGGGGCGGATTTGTTAATACTCTGCCCGAGGAGAAAACTTCTTGTTTACTTACGTGTCAATTACTTATTTTACTTGTCGAAAAATGGATTTTTACTTGATTCACTCTCTTACTGCTTTATGTGATTTCACTTCTTTAGTATAGAATGCCTTGTGTTTTTACGTATTTTCTTACTTTCAATCATTATTTATATTTTTTACTCACTAAGTTGGAGTAATCACATTACTCCCTGTACCATGTGTGCAGATTTAGGCGTTGTTGGTTCCGCTCTAGAGTGCTGATTCCTCCAGTCTGGGCAGTGTTTCGGAGACAATGAGGTAGCAATTGGCGTCTGCAGCCCCGTGTCTCTATTATCTTGTGATTTCTATTTCCTTCAAACAATTGTACTACTTATCGAATTTGGTGGACTTGTATTATGACTCATAACGCTCATGACTTGTGACACCCCGGTTAAGGCTGTGTTGGGTTGGATATTCCGCTCCTTTATTGATATTTTTCTCTATTTAGTATCATTTAATCATGCATATATTGCTTTCATTTTGGATAATTTCGTAAAAAGATAATTCGATTAAATTGGCTGGTCTTCTCTTCACGAGAGGCTCCATCACGACCGGTTTCCGGTTTAGGGTCATTACATCTATAGATATCCAAATTGTAATTTATTTATCTTTCTAGAAACTAGACACGAAGGGCTACAAATTTTGTTTTTGAATCATCTAAAAATTTCTTATAGATCAAAAGATATAGGCTTTCGAAGTTGGACCAATGAACCTGTGCGGACCACACAAAATTGAGTGCGGCCACAAGGCCCCCACCACGGACAACAAAAAATCAATGCGGACCACACTCTCAGGTTCAGAGATTTGCACTTCCCTAAACCTGCAACATCTATGTTTTAAGCCTAAGACACCTCGGAACCTACCCACAACTCACCCGATTCCTTGGGACTTTAAACCAATTGCGCATACTAACTTAAAAGCATCATATGGACCTACTCGTGCGATCATATCATCAAAATAATATGTAAAACTATGAATTAAACCTCAAAGCGCATCATTTTCATCAAGAATACTTAAAGTTTATCACTCTTCAATCGAAATCGAATTCACGTCAAATGGACTCCATTTCACCATATTTTACAGTTATCATTCATATACTATAACAAGTTTGTACCGGGCTCCGGAACCAAAATATGGGTCCAATGCCAATGGTTTCAAATATTAATTCTTTTCTTCATTTCTTAGATAATTCAGCTAAACATTTTCTTTTAAAAATTTATTTCTAAGGCTTTGAAATTCATTTCCAAGCATACACCCAAGTCCAATATTTTATGGTGGACCTCCCAGGATAGTCGGAACACGGAGCCGAGTTCATTTGCTTAAAATATTGACCAAAGTCAACCAAAATTAAATTTTTAACTCTAGAGTTTCTATCTCATCTGTTCACATAGAAAGCTTTCCGAATATAGTTCCAGACCATGCATGAAAATTAAGGGGAGGTAAAAGGGAGGTCTTAGGCCTCGAAACATTGAATTTGTTTCTAAAACAAGTGATGACCTATTGGGTCAACACAGTTGGGTCCTAATAAGGCCTCACATCCATTGAGAATTTGTAGAGTGCTGGTTGGAAATTTAGTACATACCTCTTCTCTCGTTGGTCCCTGAATAGATATACTTTTACTTTGTTGATTTTTGAAAACTCTAGGACTGGTCCTGACCACAACATGTTTATTTCTTCTTCCTCCTCAATTTGGATGTTTTCTGGTTCTGGTGCATTGGGAGGGGCCTGTGCCTGAGGAATTATTTGTGGGATCTGAGTTGGAGCGGGGTGATTTTATTGATGTGGTGGGTGTGCATGAGGTGGTACTTACATGTCAGAGTTTGTTTGTGGAGCTACATTGTCGAATGGGGTTGCCAAGGAATGAAGATAGATTCATAAATTTGATTTCCCTTGGCGAGGAAGAAGGGAAGATCGATTAAAACTTGTTGGGACTGGATTGGGTTGTAATGAGGGGGAAGAGTCCATTGATTTCTCATTGCTTGATCTTGACTCAGGTTCAATGATGTGGCTAGAGGGTGGAGGATGTTGTTCCTCCACACATGGTTGAGATAGTTGTTCATTGCCATGCCCATGCCTTCTGACACTAGTTGAGATAGGAAGTGGAAGTTTTGGAGCACAATGATTGTTTCCTGGCCATTCAGAACCATGCCGAATGTTATAGCATGGCCCATGAGGGCTTGTTCCACCCAAAAATGAGGTTTATGATCTTGTGGTAGCGGTGGTTGGATGAAGAAGGTCTGTTGAATGTTGATGAACTTTGTGGGATTGTTGGGTTGGACATGTTTAGGGCTCGTTGGTTCCTCAAGATTTTCACTAGCGATACCTTCTTCTCTGAGAAATTGGGATTCTTGGTATTGTCAAGTGTAGAGGTAGGGTTTATATTAAGGTTATTAGCAGTATAGTCTAGGGTTGTGGTTTGACTAGCCTTGGTGGAAGGCTATCAATGATTGTGTCTATAGGGAGATCCTTGAATTTAGTTGGTGAAGTGGTATTAAAAAGATTTGACCTGAATTCTGTGTGAGAAATGTGGTTGGTTTCATTGGCCATTTGGGAGTTGATATAAATTTCTTTGTCCACGTAATGAGTAGCTAGATGCAGAGGATTACTATCTATGCATAGAGATAAATATTCATTGGTGAGGGATTGGTTACTATTAGCTAGTTGAGTTTTTTTTGAGTGAAAAATACGTTTTATTTTAGGGTGAGTTAGGATATCACTAGACGTAGTAGTGGAAATATTAAGTTGCATGTTATTTAATTGGCTTGTTTTAGGGGTTGCCAAATGGATGCCCATTGGTTGAGTGACTGCCACATTAATAGCCATGCAAGAAGTGTTGTTATTTCCTTGATCAATTTTGTCTTATTTGATGAGGTTAGGCGGAGAGTCCAAAGTCTCAAAATTATTTTTTGCAACAATGTGTGTTTTGATAATGTTAAGCTTCCCAAATTTTTGTGAAGGTGCAAGATTAGCCTTACTAATGTTAACGGTACTTTTACCATGTAGATTAATATTGTATAGAGGGGATTTGGACTTATCTAGGGTGGAGGCGATTGGAACATTAGTCTTACCAGATTTGTGGTCTGGCACTTTTGGCTTGTCGATAGATTTTCTCTTTTTGGTGAATGCATTTATTTGCCAAGCATCCTCCTTTGGAAGATGAGATCCATGTTGCATACTGGCTTGAGAAGTATCCATAGCCTTGGAGTGGCTATTTGCTTAATCTCCATATGGATTGGCAGATTTGCTCATTTGCTTTATGCAGTTACATAAGGCTATTGAATGCCTTAATCTGCAACAAATTTTGTAGAGAAAGTCAACCCCTTAATAATGAATTTCTTGATTGTGTTGGCCAAGGTGTAATGGGAACCTCTAATGACACTTCCATGCAAAGTCTAGCATAACGATCCCTAAGAGTGGAAGATGTACACGCATCAATCTTTAGTAGTTTACTAATTTTGTTGCCAACTTTTTTGAGTATTAGTCCATCAAAAAATTTTGTTACAATTATGGTAATCATATCCAAATAGCGACTTGTATTATTTTTGCCTTTGAAGCAATAAAATTAGGTACTCATTTTTGAACGGGTAGGAAATGAATGAAAATAAACCAAGGACCATTGTGGAGGACTTTGAGCATTCTATATTTATTACTAAATTTTGTAATATAATAACCAGACCCAAGTTCAATCAGTGAGAAGTTTTCTTTTAATTTTCACAGGTCTTTATTTTTCTGTTTGAGTAATTGGTGTTGAATTCTCATGCCTTGTAGTTTTATATTTGTTGAGTATCTCCAGGGAAAGTAAATTCTTTGAAGACCTTCTGGAGATAAATGAATTAGGTGATCACCATTTGAGTGGGACGTGGAATTCCCCATGTCATCAGAGTGGTTTGCATGGGCTGGACATTTGTATCGATGATCATGTAAATCTGATCATCTGAAAAGTGATCTACTAGTTTGTCTTTGAAACTAGGGTTGGAAGGAGTAGGATTAACCATTGAATGAATTGGGTCAATATCTAGTGGTTTAAGGGGGATTAGATTAGAGGTCTTTGATTGTTGCATAGTTAGGCACTTTATAGTAGGGTGAGTATATTTTGGTGAGAAGGAGGAGATTCTCTCTCTAACTGAATTTGTTTTAGTGAGATTTATATTTGTTTTGCAAAGAGTCCTAGAGTTTCCTACTCCAATAGTCACAACCATTCTTCAAGCCATGCCTACGTTTATTCTGATTGAATTCATTATTATATTTCCAAATTCTCCAATTCTCTAAAATACAGAAATATTAGCCTTTTCAGCTCCAATACAGAAAAAACGAGTTGATATGGAATCTAAATGTGAAATAGTTAAACCCAATGAATTTACTATGATAAACACTAATCAAGGAAGAACACTAATAAGAAATACGGACTAAGCTAAGTAAAGAATGAAATTGAAACCCTCTAAGAAAATATATCAACTAGAAAAATAAATTAACATTCAAATAAAAAACATAATCAACGAGTATGAAAAATAACTCATACTCTTTTTAATCAATCCATCATCAAAAGCTTCATTTAAAAATGAGAGAAGGAACTATTTATACTCGAGTGCTATTTTGGCAAAATAATCAAAATATCCTTAGCTAGTAAAGGAAGCTAATGAGACCTAGATTATAAGATTAGCCTAACTAGAGAAATCGCCAAAGCCTTTATGATCTTGACTCCTTTAAAACACTCCAATATTATGATGTTGACATATAAATCATCCTTGTTAAGTTGTTTATTTTGGTGTGTATCAACCCCTTCCCCCCTCCCCTGAAATAAATTAGTCATCAAATTTGGACCTTGCAAAATAAAAAAATGGGTAAATTCAAGTATTAAGTCAATCACAATCAAAGAATTATATGTCCAAGCTAAAAGATCGACGTTTGCAGTCTTGCATTCAAAAGTAACACTCTTATGATATAACCAAGTATTATAATATATAAAGAACATATTTTAACACAAATAGCACAAACTTGTCTATAAAAAAATAATATCCATGAGAAGAATCAAGAGAGTGTAAAGTTCAATTCTTCCAACTAAGCCACAACCTCGTAAAATTCTCATCAATGTGTATACTTTTATAGTATAACCAAGTATCATAAGAAACAATAAAAAGCGTACTCTCCAATCTAAAGAAAGAAACATTACAATAATAAAAAACAACTCCGAGGAAAAAAATAAACTTTAATCCCCAAGTATCCACATAGTTTCCAATACCAACGTCACATGACAACTTAAGAGATAGGCCAACATCTTGAATTATCATATAAAGAATCTCAAAATACTCAAAATTGTGAATCTCTACTTCAATGGTGTTAGATAAACACAAGATAAAAATAAGCTAAATGTACATACATTATAGCTTTTGAGCAAAAAAAAAAATAAAAAAGCTCTTGACAAATAATATGTCAAAGTGTTAGCCAAGACTTTCCTTACCTTTAAAAACTTCTCTTGGTGAACCTTCATAAAATAATCAATAAAATTACACCCTTCATTCTCAAAATATTCATTTAAAACATCAAAAGAAACTCTTAACTTTCCTCATAGAAGCATTATCAAATTTTACGGAGAATATTCTTTCAAAAGTAGGACTTGAATAAGTAAATCAATTAATATTAGTGCTAGCATCAAAGAGTTTAGTTTTTTTACACTCAACCAAATCACCACATTAAAATTTGTTCATTTTATCATAAAAATTGAATCTTTCTTTCAAAGGAATGGAGATAAAATCAAAAATTATGCCGACATGTTCTTCATGATTCATTTTGTATAAAAATCAAAACGTTCTCTAAAAAAGTTAAAGTAGAGTCAAAAGAATTATCACATTCATCAGCCTATAAAGGTAGTCTATCATAATACTCAACATCATCACCATCTAAATAATTATTAAACAAAAAAGTAGAATCATATAATAATGTACAAGAACTCTTAGTTAGTTGCAAGCCAAAATTATTTTTCTCGTCACAAGATAATGAATTATTAAACTCATCAATGTCATAGATATCTTTCAAAGATTTGAGACCTCAAGTAAGTCTGTATTATGTAATGAGACTTGTTGGTATGTCCGTACCGGGTCTTGAGGGGCTCAGTTGTGTTTCAGATAGGTTTGGGTTGTGTTCGTTTTTCTTATATTTCGATGTCCTTTCTTCAAGCATAAATGGTATCACATTTAACATATGAGCTTCGTTTTTTTGTTTTAATTAAAGCATTAAATCTGTATCATAATTACGGAGCTATAGAAAAAAGAATCATCAAAATTGGATATCATATGAGAATTTTATGATTATTTTACTAAGAGTAAGGCTGCTAGATTTTTCAGATTAATTACGAAATTGCCACTAACTTCGTATTTAAAAATCTGCACTATTTTCAAATATTGGAACCAATATATCTCCTTCATTATAAGGTCAAATGGAGTGATTCAACACTTGAATTAAATCTTAAAAGCAATCTATTAGAGGCATCAAAAGCAAGTTTCGAGATCATTTGGCATACAAAACGAGGCAGAACAACGGGACAAAAATACTTGATATCGAAGGTTTCTTCATTTAGTCATATTTTATGCCGGGGAGCTCGGATGTAGATAATTTTTAGAGGTGATTTACACCATATGGAATGAGGTAAGTATTCCATACTCAATTATGGTTATATTCATGAATCCATCTTCGTTTTATGGCATTTTATTTATAATTTCAAAGTAAATTTGGGCTTTTTGTCTAAAATTTTATAACGTGAATATTTGAGTTTTGTACATTGATTGGGAATAGAATTTGAGTGAAACTAGTATGATTGGACTCGTAATTTATGATTATCGATTTTGTAAATTTTGTCGGGTTCTGAGGCACGAGCCCGAATTTGACTTTTTGGTCGATTATGGGGTATTGATTAAAGATTCGATATTTATCAATTGGCTTTATTTCCTTTGGCATTACTTAATGTATTTGAGTTTCTTTTGGCTAGTTCCAAGACGTTCGGAGGTCGGTACGCACGATATGACATTTTTGGAGGATCATTTGGCTGATTCGTATTGGATTTGGCTTGTTCGAGGTAATTAATACTTATAAAATTGGTGATGAGGGTATAAAACCTCGAATTACATGTTATGTGTTTGGTTTTGAGGTGACGCACATGCTAGGTGACTGACGTGTCAGCGTTCACTGTGTGAATTGTGACTCATTTATTCCTCTGGTTTTGTGTAGTTACCTGATCTTATTTGTTACCATAAAATCTCTACGTACTAGAGCTATTGAGCTGTGATCCATGTTAGAAACCATGTTTAAGCTTCATGCTTATTCTGTTGGGACCCCCTATTGTCTTTTCTACTATTGACTTATTTGATTGATTTTCCAATTCATACTTAGTCATGTTCATTCATTTCATATCATATTTCAGTCTCTCTTGTTTTTTATTGACATATTATATCATCATTTTGGCTAGTTTCATGGCATTGTGAGCCCGAGAGACGGGAAAGTTTGTTGATTGAGTGAGGCCGAGTGCCTGATTGTGAGTATTGATACAATAGCACGTGAGTTGTCTATGCAGATTATAGTACTTGGGTTGAAGTAGCCTCTTTAGAGTTTGTACACTCTCCAATGAGCTCAGTTGATTACATACATACACACACACACACACACACACACATACACACACACACACACACACACACACACATATATATATATATATATATATATATATATATATATATATATATAAGGTTGCACGCCCCAACGAGCCTTATGGCTATATATATGTGGATCGGGTTGCACGCCGCAACGAGCCTTTAAGCTATATGTAGATCAGGCTGCACGCCACATCAGGTATTTTACAATTGTCACGACCCTAAACTCCGGCTCGGTCATGATGGCCCCTCTCGTAAAGACAAGGCCAACCAACTAGTCCCAATTCAATTTTTTAAACAGTTAAATATTAACAATCAGATTAAGCATGAGTAAATAATCCAAAGTCTAAATAAAAGATAGTACAATGTGCGAAATACAGCCCAAATGAAGCCCGATACCGGGGTATCATAAGTCACGTACATCTACTAGGCTCTAATTACAACTGTAAAGTCTGAAATGTACAAATATAGACTAATGAAATAAAGAGGGAGAAAAGCAGTGCTGTGAACTGCGGCAGCTATCTTGCTAAATTCCGATGACTCTACCTCTGATCAGCTAATACCCGCTACCGGGTTATGTAATACCTAAATCTGCACACAAGGTGCAGGCAGTAAAGCAAGTACTCCAAATCAGTGACTAATAATCATAACTAAAGTCTGAATGATAAGAAACCACATAAAGCATATCAAGTTGCTGTATAGAAGCAGTTCAAAAACCATTAAGAAAGCAATGAAGCTGAAATATCTCTTAAAACATCTTAGCTCAGTTTAAACTTTTTGAAAATGAATTTTTCAACAATCAAGTAAATGAATGCAAAACAATCAGTGCACATAAGCACAGAAATCTGCTCCTCAGACACAACTACACAATTAAATAGGTAACGACAGACAAATAAGAAAGATAAGCACATAAGGTTTGCCCATCGAGCACAATGTCAACAAATTTACCCCTCGAGCAATATCTCGGAACAATGCCAACCCCTAGGGCTATCACATATAACAATACTAGCCCTCGAGCTATATCTCGTGTCACAATGGGTATCCACGCTCACTGGGGTGTGCAGATGTCATGCCCCAAATCCGAGGGACATGACCGGCACTCAACCGGGTATCCTAGTCGAGTGGACTGGGTGCCTTTCCTGACCCACGAGTTACCCCACATTTTCAATTAATTACTAACCGAGTGGAAACAACTGTTTATAATTGAGATTCCATTTTTACAGAACATTCATAACATAGATAACATTAGCGTGGTTTAAAATTTACAATGCCCAAAATACAAAGTACTTACTACATGGTTCAAGACCCACATTTTCTGTTTAAGCAGCCTCTAAGAATAAAAGATGACAGTACTATACTTGCTGGCAACAAGGCCCTGGATACCTTTTTACATACACCAAAATAAGATCCCAAAGTACAAGAACAAGAGTGGCATTGCCACGCAGGGCCCCGGAAGGAAAGGGGCTCACCAATACAGCTGATGGGGAATGAGGAAGATCTTTAGATGGTGGATTGGAGTACCTGCTTAAGATCCACCTACAATCATAACATGAATGTAGCGCCCCCGGCAAAAAGGAACGTCAGCACATTTGAATTGTACTGGTATGTATGATCAAAACTTGTCCCAAGTAAACTCAAGTCATACGCAAGTAGAGCACAACAATGGAAGTAGAAATCAATCACACATAGAAGGTACTATTAGTCAAACAAAGGGGCAATCAGTGCTCCACAGGTTACAAACTCTCCTGGCGTCTCCTTTCACAATTCCACATCAATGATTTCACAAGTTTGTTCAAATGTATATTTCAATAGTGATTTTGATCATTTCCACCCTTATTACCTCAGCCACCCTTATTACCCCGACCACCCTTATCACACTAACCCACACCTTATTACACCGTGTTGCGGCGCGCTGTTGCGACCAAAACACTCACGCAAGTGTACGCAATTGACAAGTAATATAGTAGTAAGTAAAGTATCGTTCCCACGAGGAATTGTGATCAACTTCTCGACTGATGTAGACTTAAACAATTATCAATTCAAGCTAAATTATCACAAAATATTTAAAGAACCAAATTCAATTTAATTAATAATTGCACAATAATTCAACACAAAATTACTACACCAAGTTCACAATATGTTTATAACAATTTGGATAAATATATTCCGGGGTCATGGACTTGCCAGAAATTATGCTACTATATTAGATAAAATTGATTTATCGAATTATCCAGGTTATTGATTATAGGATTAATAATATTCATAAGAATCTTTCGAGTTCTTATGCATCTATTCAAGTTAAATGAATACCTATATGTCTATGGTATTAATATTAGCAAGAATGCATTTACAACTCCAATTCTTCAACCAAACAAGGCAATTAAGTATATGTATATCTTAATTGCGAATTCTTCACCCGATGCCCGGGATTCAAAACTTGTTCTATTTGATTCTATATGCAACCAATAATTTTCTTTGTCAAACTTAATTCAAGATCCGTAAATAATATTTCACTGTTAGCTACGCAGTTAAATAACTAAGAGCAAAATCAAATAAAAAACCCATAGCGATAAATTCAATATATTCAATCTAAGCGTCAAATAACATAATTATCTAACATCCATGACCTATGAATACTAGAAGTTTAGCTACTCATAATCATATAAAAATCAACAATAAAAGTCTTAAAAATAATAACAAATAGAAGAAAGTTTAGAAGAACTCTTTGAATTCTTGCTCCAAGATGTTGTTGTTCTCATCCTTTCTTAGCTCCAAGATGAGTCTTCTATGGCTTTTTCTCTTTGAAATATGACCAAGATCTCAATATTGGAGCTTTACTTTGTATAATTTGAGTGTATCCCCTCAGTTTTCCCATTTTGCCCCTAAATAATTGATTTTCTAAACTCTCTTTGTCTTGGCCGCGCATCTGACTAGCGCGGCCGCGCTAGTCCAGTGATTCTGACCGTGCTAGTCGGTAAAATGCAAAACATCAAAGTTGTATGCCTTTTAAATTGCTTTCCATCAATATATTATGGAGCCTTAACGGAGTTTTGAGTAAAAGGTTATGACCATTTTACTCAACTTGGTTACAACTTGATTTATTTAGCTTTTACTCAGACTTCAAAGCCTCAAATGACTCAAATTCATCTCGAATTGATTCTTAAGTTGGAAACCCTTCCTGCAAGGCGTAAATCGTGAATTTAGTACAATTCATAGTCACTTAAGATCAAACATTTATAAAATCTAGTAATTAAAGTGTTGTTACAACGACTAAAACACGAGTTTTTAGCCTATAACCAACACTCCACACTTAAACCATTGCTCGTCCTCGAGCAATTAACATATATTTCACATGTTGACCACCTTTTTATCAGACAATTTCTTGTAATAACAGATGCTGACACTTAGTTACCAATTCATAATAATTCAACCTCAAGACATGACTCCAAAGCATTTTCATAACTTGCTTACTTGTTCTAAGACAAAGGTTAAAAATTTTCCTTGCCTTTATAAATCATGTGCCCTCCCACAAATAATATAGACTAGTTCCTCTCTAAATAATAATCAAGAACATTCAGGAAGTCAAAATAGGAAGAATTAACTCTCTCTCAGAATTGAAATTCATGTGCAACAGATGACATACCATATGTTTTCCCCTAGTGTAATACTCTACTAATTGAACGTATTCAGTGAAGGAACAAGTAGGTCTTTTATTGGTTGTAGTGTAGGCTAGAAAAAGGGTGTGAAAAATATAGAATGTAATAACTACATATCTTTGAACACTTCCATACATACAACATATTTAAAAAATTCAGCATCATTCCTATGTTAAACCATCTCCAACCTTTTTGAGATTTTACATACTAACAACAAATTTCATTATCTTCAAGCACCTTAGGTTAGGGAATGTTACTATTGAAAATTCATCCCCTCTATATACATATATGAATTATTCTTCACTCTTTTTCTGATTTTTTTCTTTCTTTCTCTTTTTTTTTCAAATAAACAAACCAATTTCTTCTCAACTTCTTCAACATCAAAACAATATTAAGTGCTCATGAGAGATAAATGTGCAAACAACTAATATACTTCATAAATTGGTATGGTTTCTAACGTGGGTGCCATATAAATAGCATTAACGGCTTAAAAGGTTTGACTAAGATATATATAATTAGGAGGAAATAATTATAAAATTGGTTCAACAAAGAAATGCCTATATCATCTCCTAAACTGAATAGTGCTACTATTTCGCTTTGCAAAACACTTGGGGGCAAGTTCTAGATATCAACTATTATACTCAGAATATTCCAGCAATCCTTACTCACACATTGGCACACAATTCACTCAAGCTTGGATCTTTCTCGACTCTCTAGTCAAAGCAGTTAAGCATAGTTATAATTATACAATTTAAGGAACTTACTTTAGAATCAAGAATTGAGATCTGAACATCACAAATAAGGCATATATCACCTTTCAAGCATGTGCATTTGAGGATAATTAACTCTTTAATTTAGGAACTTTTTATTCAATGGTCATAAAGAAAGAAGAAACAAAAAAAAGAAAAAAATTATATACTATACCCGGTTCGAATACACCCTTGGAAAAGAACTATGGCATAAAGAAAAACCAAGGGAAATTATTTAAATTAAACCAAAACTAGCGTACTATAAAATTAAAAATAAAATAGACAAATTTTTTTTTTCTAATTTTGACTAAATCTAGTAACAATATTTCAAAATTAGGACTACTATCTATCAACACTTTAATTTAACAAAACAAACTAAAAGCAACTTTAACACACTAAACAAAATCAAACAAAATAACTAACTCAATCCAAGAAAGTACGAATTTTAAGAAAGTAAGTACATTACAATAGGGGCAAACCACCCCACACTTATAATCTTGCGTTGTCCCTAATGCAACAGAAAAATAAGATAGATCAGAAAAAATACTCCCTGAGGCCATTAGCCTAAGCACCTTCTTCTTCAAACGTGCGCAGATATTCCTCGTCATCTGAAGGAACATTGTTCACATCCTCATCCTTGTCGACTACTAGATGCAACCTCAGATAGTCCAATGTTTGATCTTTTGCTTGGGTTCCTGGACATTATATCTGCACAACTTGATATATTAGCAAAACAAATTATTTTAAGAGCAGGTCGAGTAAATACCCCACACTTATGTTGTTATAATGTTGACACTTATTATGTATAACAGGGATTCAGACTACCCTGATCTTCAATTAGAATGATATAATGTCTATCGGTCTATCCAGTTATTAGAGAGAATTGCTAAAGTTGTACATAAAAATAAAAAGTACAAACTAAGATGAAAATATAAACAATAAACGTAGAAAGAAAGTAGTCTATTTTACAAAATTCAAAATTATTATACAAAATATACTACACATGCATATATACAAATCCTACATAAACAATATACAATATGAACCACTTTTTTGCTTCCACCTTCAAGTTATGAATTGTACCCCTAACAACGCATCAAGTCTGTCGCTATGCTTCTTTGGTGGGTCTACAAAGATAACTTGGCCAAGTAATAAATTTTTCACTTGACACTTCTCAGCCTTTGGATGAGGAATGTAACTTTTGCATTTTGGCACAACAAATTCTAGAATAGAGACACTTTCATCCTCACTCTTTGACTTCCCCATAGACTCAGATGGCTCGATTACTATCTTACTATCTAAACACAATGTGGAAAAATGATTAGAATGAGGTCTAATGTGCTGTAACTCATGTATTTCGCTAATATTTACATCCCCATCTATACAAGCACTCAATTATTCTAAAGTAGTGTTATCTACTCCCTCACAAGACTCTAGAGCACTCTTCTTAACATGGACATCCTCAAGAAAAATATGATCTAATGATTGGTATTCTCGCTTTAGCTCCTCAATTTGGCCTAGAAGATTTTTATCAGCTTCACATAGCTCATTATTAAATTGTTGGGTGTCACAGGAATCAACTTTTGCGCTCAAACCAGTATCTAAGTTATGTACAACCAAGCCAAAATTATCAATTTTATGTGCAATTTCCTCTCTTTCCTTATACCAATCATTCACTAACGTTGTTAGAAGATAACGTCGTTCCGCATATTGGCCTAATCGAAAATATACGTCCCAATACTAACCCTTACTCCCATATTCAAATTCATACCTCCCAGAGCCCAAGTCATGACAAGCCCAATATGACGGGCCATAAAAGACTTCCGTCAACCAAGCGTCTTCATCAATAACCTTACCCAGATATTTTATCCCAAGATGTCATGTTGTGAGAACTAGAAACATACTTAAGAGAAAAATCAAATATTCATAAAAATAAATTATTTACAAAATGAGATAAAAAAAACTTTTAAAGATAATAATAAAAGTCTAATCTAGAAGAATAACTAATTTCTAATTTCCTGGCAATGGCGCCAAAAACTTGTTGCGACCAAAACACTCACGCAAGTGTACGCGATCGACAAGTAATATAGTAGTAAGTAAAGTATCGTTACCACGAGGAATTGTGATCATTCTCGACTGATGTAGACTTAAAAATTATCAATTCAAGCTAAATTATGACAAAACATTTAAAGAACCAATTTACAACTTACTTAATAATTTCACAATAATTCAACACAAAATTACTGCACCAAGTTCACAATATGTTTATAATAATTTGGATAAATATATTTCCGGGCCATGGAATTGCTAGAAATTACGCTACTATATTAGCTTAAAATTGATTTATATGTCTATCGTATTAATATTTGCAATAATGCATTTACAACTCCTATTCTTCAACCAAACAAGGCAATTAAGTATATGTCTATATTAATTGCGAATTCTTCACCCGATGCCCGGGATACAAAACTTGTTCTATTTGATTCTAAATTCAACCAAGAATTTTCTTTGTCAAGTTTAATTCAAGATCCGTAAATAATATTTCACTGTTAGCCAACAACCCAAAATGATAAATTCAATATATTCAATCTATGCTTCAAATAACATAATTATCTAACATCCATGACCCAAGAATACTAGAAGTTTTAGCTACTCATAATCATATAAAATCAACATTAAAAGTCTTAATCATAATATAAACAAGCAAATAGAAGAAAGTTTAGAAGAACTCTTGGAATCCTTGCTCCAAGATGTTGTTCTTCTCCTCCTTTCTTTTCTTAGCTCCAAGATGAGTCTTCTATGGCTTTTTCTCTCAGAAATATGACATAGATCTCAATAATGGAGCTTTACTTTATGTACGTTGAGTGTATCCCCTCAGATTTCCCATTTTTCCTTCAAACAATTGATTTTCCGGACTCTCTCTGTCTTGGCCGCGCATCTGATTAGCGCGGCCGGGCTAGTCTAGTGATTCTTACCGCGCTATTTAGAATTCAATAATATCTTTCCATCAATATATTATGAAGCCAAAACGGAGTTTTGAGTAAAACGTTAAACGTTATGGCAATTTTACTCAACTTGGTTCCAACTTGATTTATTTAGCTTTTACTCAGACTTCAAAGCCTCAAATTACTCAAATTCATCTCGAATTAATTCTTAAGTTGGAAACTCTTCTTCCAAGGCATAAATCAAGAATTTAGTACAATTCATAATCATTTAAGCTCAAACATTTGTAAAATATAGTAATTAAAAGTGTTGTTACTATGACTAAAACACAAGTTTTAGCATATGATCAAGCGCAACCCGACCCTGCCGTACAGTTCAATTCACAACAAACACAACCAAACAGCAAGCCATAAGATAAACACAAAATACCTTTCAAGACATCACCACAACAATGTTACAAGTGTTTCCATAACTATTAGTACAAATTTCATTTCTTTCAACAGTTTGTACTCAATTCAAGTTACCACAATTTCCCACAACATTTCAAGTATAGAGTTATCACAAATAGTCTTGTTTCAACTTTTACGGATTCCTTCAATCACTTGTTATTCAACTTATACCACGAGGTGCATTCACAATCAAACCAGTCACAAGAAGCTCACAATTAACCAACATAGATATCAACTACCAAACAATTCACATACCAAGCAAGGCGATTTCACAAGGATCAAGATTAGCCATACATACCTGGAGTCGAATTTCCCTTTTAAGCTCCTATTCTCAGTCACCAAGCTATCTAGCACAGTTCTCTACTTCTATCCGATTTCCCTTCACTAGATTCTAGGTTTTGAGTGACATGCATTAGGGTTTTATATTGTTAGTTCAAAATCAAAGCATAAGACTCCCTTCCCTTAGCTTAAATCAGAAAATTTGGGGAAAAAGGTTAGGGATTTTACCTGTAAGAGTGGAAATGAACACAATAAGTCAAAATTTTCCTGGCACGGATAGTTTTGGAGGATCAATTTGATGAAGAATCCGTTCTCTATCAATAACTCTTCCTTCCCTCTTTCTTGTTTTGTTCAGAAAATGTGTAAAACTGAGGGGTTGGGGGTGTTTTATTAGAAAAGGGTCGGGTTTAAAAATTTTAGAAAACTGATGTTTGTGCATGATTTGCATCCAACTATGCGATCGCATAGTTGACATGTGGTCTGCATATTGGACCGTATAATGGTCCCAAATTGCTGACCTCTCTGTTTGGGTATGCGATGAGAATGCTGTCCATATACCCATTTTGCGGTCGCATATTGCACTACAAAATTGACTTCTACAAATCCTCGAGAAATTTATGCGACGACTATGCAGTCCGCATATTGGTTATGCGATCGCATAATGGACCACATTTTCAACATCCAATTTGGCTATTCTCTAATTAACTATGCGGTCTATATGGGGTCCACATACCTGATCTGCGACCGCATTCCTTACCGTAGAAATGACATTTTTCTGGAAAATTTTGGCTCTAGATTTTTATGTATATAATTAGTAGAAAAGGGTTCCAATACATAGGTGGACCTGACTCTATGAGTTTCTAGGCCTTGAGCACTCATTTTCACGGGGTCTTACATCCTCCCGTGCTAAAAATCATTCGTCCTTGAATGAGAATTTCGAAAATAAAATGGTTGGAAAGCATGATATGCAAGCTCCTAAGTTTTTTCTTAACTCTTATGATTTAGGAAACTTTTTCCAGAGTCTCCTTTGTAATATGGACATATCCACCTGTCAGTGAGTTCCAAAATATATTTCCAAGCACTATTACACAAATCTTGCTACCCCTATAACAGTTATACAATGCACAGCCTTCACACTTATACATGTTCAACCTATCGACATACTTTTAACCCTTTTTGGTATACCACATGCAATTAAATTAAGCATTAATCATATGTACTATCAAAGCCATGCATTTATCACAATCACAAGAGTATGATACCTCCATTTAACAAGAAGGGTTGCCTATGGTTCAATTCATTACCTTCATACCTGCACACATTCAATTGTTTGACACCATTTTTGCATATAGTTGATTACGTTAGGGAGTGCGGCACAGTTAATCATTTCAATACAATCCTTTCGTGCAAAACTAATCATTATTTGTTTACACTCGCTCTACCATGGGCCGATTATCTACCATAAAAACACAAAAAATTTTAGCACAACTTGAAGAACTATAATAGTGAAGTATTTAGGAACTTTCACACCAAATGGGACACAATGCTAGTTTACTTGGGGACAAGACTTACATGACCACTCCTAGACTTGTTCGAACAAATGGGGGTATTTTAGTTTCATATCATCTTCCGCTTCCCACGTTGCCTCTTCGACTTGTTGGTTTCGCCACAACACCTTAACCGAAGCAATCTCCTTATTTCTCAACCTACGGACTTGTCTATCAAGAATAGAAACCGGGATCTCTTCATATGATAGCTCTTCGGTAACCTTGATGTCTTCAATGGCACGATGATGGACGGATCCCCAACCACTTTCCTTAACATGGACATAGGGAACACCGGGTGCACTAAGGACATTTCAGGGGGCAACTCCAACCAAAAAACAACTTGTCCGACCCTTTGAATAATCTAATAAAGGCCCGAAATATCTAGGACTTGGCTTCCCTTTCTTCCCAAATCGCACGACTCCCTTTATGGGTGATACCCGCAAGAATACCCAATCACCCTCTTGAAACTCCAATTCCCTTCGATGCACGTCCGCATAGCTTTTATGGCGACTCTGAGTAGTCTTCATCCTTTCTTGAATGACTTTAAATTTTTCCATGGCGTGGTACACGAGATCCGGCCCTATAAATTTTGCCTCACCTACTTCAAACCACCCAATCGGGGACCTACACCTCCTCCCATACAATGACTCAAACGAGGCCTTTCGGATGCTAGCATGAAAGCTGCTGTTATAAGAAAATTCTATAAGGGGCAAATGATCATCCCAGTTACTCTTGAAATCTAAGTCACAAGCCCGTAACATATCTTCAAGCATCCGAATAGTCCGCTCCGCTTGACCATCAGTCTGCGGGTGAAAAGTTGTGCTGAGGTTCACCTAAGTACCCAACCCTTGCTAAAATTTCTTCCAAAAGTTGGATGTGAATTGAGCCCCTCAATCCGAAATAATAGAAAGTGGAGTACCATGAAGTCTCACTATTTCCTTGATATACAATCGAGCATATTGTTCTGCAGAATCGTGGACTTGACTGGCAAGAAGTGAGCTTATTTGGTGAGTCGATCCATTATCACCCACTGAGTGCGAGGTAGTCCTGCCACAAAATCCATGTTGATCATCTCCCATTTCCACATTGGTATCTCCATAAGCTGGGTAAGCTCACCGGGCGGCTGGCGGTCGGCCTTTACTTGCTGATAGTTCGAGCGTTTGGATACGAAGTCTACCACATCCCTCTTCATACAGCTCCACCAATAAATTTCCTTGAGATCGTGATACATTTTTGTAGAACTTGGGTGCACTGAATATCTGTAATGATGGGCGTAATGATGGGCCTTCACAATTACCCTCTCCCGAAGATTATCTACATCTGGAACACACAGCCTACCTTGACATCACAGCACATCATCATTGCCACCGAGTGAGAATGCCGAAATCTTGCTAATCTGAACCCCTCCCTTATTTGTTCCAATGCTGGATCAATGAACTGCTTTTCCTTGACTTCCGCCACAAGTGAAGACTCTGCTACATTGTGCACCATAATCTCCTCCTCATTTGGGGTCGAGACACAAACCCCAAGACTAGCCAACTGATAAACCTCTTGATCTAGGAACCTCCGATCTGCTCCCAAGTGAGCCAAACTACCCATGGATTTCCGACTGAGGGCATCGGCAACCACGTTCGCCTTCCCTGGATGGTACAAGATGTTCATATCATAATCTTTGAGCAATTCTAACCACCACCGCGGCCTCAAGTTTAGCTCCTTCTGCTTGAAAAAATATTGGAGACTCTTGTGGTCCGAGAACACATCCACATGGACTCCATAAAGGTAATGGCACCATATTTTTAAGGCAAACACAACCGCTGCAAGATCCAAATCATGCGTCGAGTAATTCTTCTTGTGATTCTTGAGTTTCCCTGAAGCGTACGCTATAGTCTTCCCATGCTGCATGAGCAAACACCCTAAACTGACCCTAGAGGCATTGCAATACACCACAAATCCTTTCGTGCTTCATGGAAAGCCAACACTAGTGTCGAGGTCAACCTTGACTTCAATTCCTGAAAACTTTTCTCACAAGCATCAGATCATTGGAACTTGACTGATTTCTGCGTCAATTTAGTTACGGGGAGGCGAGGGTAGAGAATCCCTCCACAAACCTCCGATAATAACCCGCTAACCCCAAAAGGCTACGGATCTCCATCGGGGCCGTGGGTCCAGGCAAATCCTTTAGTGCTGCAATCTCTTGGGGGTCCACTTAAATCCCCATATCGGAAACAACATATCCCAGAAAAGCGACGGACTCCAACCAAAAATTGACATTTTGAGAAATTAGCATACAACTGGTGGTGATGAAGAGTTTGCAAAACTGCCCTGAGGTGATCGATATGATTCTCCCTGCATAGCGAATAAACAAGGATGTCATCAATACAAACAACCACAAAGGAGTCTAGAAATGTATTGAAGACCCGATTCATAAGATCCATGAAAGCTGTCGGGGCGTTGGTTAGCCCAAAAGACATGACCAGGAATTCGAAGTGACCATAGAAGGTTCTTAAGGCGGTCTTAGGAATATCCCGCTCTCTGATCTTCAATTGGTGATATCCGCACCGCAAATCAATATTGGAGAAGAACTTCGCACCTTGCAATTGGTCGAACAAATCATCAATCCGGGAAAAAGGGTATTTATTCTTGATGGTGACCTTGTTAAGCTGCCGATAGTCGATAGGCATCCGAAGTAACCTATCCTTCTTCTTGACAAAAAGAACTGGAGCACCTCATGGCGATACACTCGGTCAAATGAACCCCTTCTCTAATAAGTTCTTCAGCCGCCCCTTTAACTCTTGTAATTCTGCTAGCGCCATCCTATATGGTGGAATAGATATTGGCTGAGTATCTGGCAACACATCAATCCCGAAGTCAATCTCCCTATCTGGCGGAATCTCTGGAAGCTCATCTGGAAAAACCTCCGGAAATTCATTTACAACTGGCACGGACCCGAGGGCAGGCACCTCAGAAGCGGTGTCCGCCATCCATACCAAATGATAGATACACCCCTTCTTAATCATCTTCAAAGACTTAAGGTAAGAAATAAACCTACCTTTTGACACAACACCATTCCCTCTCCACTCTTTAACCGGCTCGTTAGGAAACTCGAGTCTCATGACTCTCTTCCGGCAGTCAGGCTTAGCAAAGCACGAATAAAGCCAATCCATTCCCATAATCACATCAAAATCTACCATTCCAGCCTCAATAATATCGGCCGTGGTAACATGACCACACACCATGACAACACAATTCCTATAAACTCGTGCGGCTGTAATAGAATCACCAACCGGAGTCGATACCGAGAACGACTCAAGAAGCTGTCCGGGCTCTCTCCCATAACTCAAAGCAATGAATGGAGTGACATATGACAAGGAAGACCCAGGGTCAATAAGAACATAACAATCAATGGTCTTAACAGAAAAGATACGCGTAACCACATCTGGAGAAGACTCAGCATTCTGGCGACCACTCAAAGCATTGAACCGGCTCGGTCCACCTCTACCACGAGGCCCACCCCTATCTGCACCACGCCCTGCTTAAGCTGGAGACGCGCAGATGCTGTAGCAACTGAAGAACCAGATGGCTGGGCGAATCCCCTACCCATGCCCTGTTTGGGTGCATGATTGTTCTGCTGAACATGACCTCTCACCCCGCAATTATAACACACCGAGATTTCCAAATGGCAAGTCTCCATGTGGAACATCCCACACATGGGACATATAGCTCCCCCTGCTACCGGGGCCTTACCCCCGAATAACAGGACTGATGGAACCTCCTGCTGTCAGAACCTGGTCTCGAGGAACTATCCTGCTGATGGCTGTGCAAAGATGGAGGTGCGCTTGCTGAAGACTGAACATATGACCGGGAAATCCCTCTCCCCGGAGCTGACCTCCCTGAGTGACCCATTGACTGGGCCCTATAGCTACTTTCCCTATTTGCCTGTATCTTCAGTTTCCTAGCCTCTGTGGCTTGAATGAAACCCACAATCTTCCCATAGTTCATATTTGAGTGAAAGGCCGCTGTAGCAGCCTCATTCACACCCAATGGACTAAGACCCTGAACAAATCGCCAAACTCGAGCACTTATGGTCGACACTGACTAAGTAGCATACTTGGAAAATCTCACGAACTCCATATGGTACTCTCAAACACTGAAGTTACCCTGCTTGAGAACCTTGATCTCTGTGGCACAGGCTACCATTGTCTCGGCAAGCAAGAAATGAGCCATAAAAGCATCCAAAAATTCCTCCAATCTAGCCGAAGGGCTCTCCTCCTCATGGGAATCCTCCTACATCTAGAACCACGAGCGTGCAACTCCCTTCAACCTGTAGGAAGCCAAATCAACCCCCTATGATTCTGTGGCCTTCATCACACAAAGGGTCTTGTACATCTCATTAAGAAAATCATACGGATCGGTCTATGGGTCTGTGCCTGAAAACTTTGGAGGGGCCAATCGCAGAAACTGGTGGACTCTGGAGATGGCAGAATCTCCCTGTCCGCTGGAGGACATAGGAGCATCATGAGATCTCTGAGCCTGAGCAGCCACTAACTGGGTCAACATAGAGATGGCTCCCCTAAGGTCCCCACGAGAAGCCTCAGGACCAGGAGCTGAAGAAATGCCAGGATTAGGAATATTGGTAGGTGGGAGGGTGACGCCCTCTGTCGCTGCTGGAATAGGAGTGCTTGGATCTGGAAGGGAAGGGCAAAGCAGATTCAAAGTCGTGGAGTCACTCTCTCCCACGACATCAGGTACATGGACCATGATCACACTTGGGGTGGCGCTGGCCTAAGGTCCGAGTCTAACCTTTTCTTGGGTGCCATCTCTGAAAATATAAGGATAAGGACCGAAGTTAGACACAAGTACTTTCACTTTTAACTTCACCGTACGAAATGGAATAACAAAGAAGAGAGTAGTTTCCTAAATGCCCGTGTAGCCCCCTACTTATAGATATGGTCGACAACATACCGATAAGAAGAGCTCTACTAGGCACGGCTCCGAGACACCCTAGGACTCTTTTTAAAACTGTAGGCTCTGATACCAAGTTTGTCATGCCCTAAATCCGAGGGACATGACCGACACTCAACCGGGTATCCCCAGTCTAGTGGACCTGGGTGCCTTTCTTGACCCACAAGTTACCCCACATTTTCCATTAATTACTAACCGAGTGGAAACAACTGTTTATACTTAAGATTCCCGTTTTACAAAACGTACATAACACAGATAACATTAGCGTGGTTTACAATTTGGTTCAACACCCACATTTCATGTTTATAGTGACTCTAAGAATAAAAGATGAAAGTACTATACTTTCCAGTAACAAGGCTCCGGCTATGTCTTTTTACACACCAAAATAAGATCCCAAAGTACAAGAACAAGAGTGGCATGAGCCACGCAGGGCCCCAGAAGGAAAAGGGCTCACCAATACAGCTGACAGGGAATGAGGAAGAGCTACGGACGGTAGAGTGGAGTACCTAATGAAGATCCACCTACAATCATAACACGAATGTAGCGCCCCCGGCAAAAGGGGACGTCAGAACATTTGAATTGTACTGGTATGTATAATCAAAACTTGTCCCAAGTAAAATCAAGCCATACGCAAGTAGAGCACAGCAATGGAAGTAGCAATCAATCACACATAGAAGGTACAATTTGTCAAATAAAGGGGCAATAAGTGCCCCACAGGTTACAAACTCTGCTGCTGTCTCCTTTCACAATTTCACATCAATGATTTCACAAATGTGTTCAAATGTATATTTCAATAGTGGTTTTGATCACTTTTCCACCCTTATTACCTCGGTCACCCTTATTATCTCGGCCACCCTTATCACACCAACCCACACCATATTATATCGTGTTGCGGCGTGTACTCTAACCCCGGCGTACAGTTCAATTCACAACAAACACAACCAAACAACAAGTCATACAATTAACAACAAATACTCTTCAAGGAATCACCTCAACAATGATACATGTATTTCCATAACTATTAGTACCAATTTCATTTCTTTCAACGGTTCGTACTCAATTCAAGTTACCACAATTGCCCACAACATTTAAAGTACAGAGTTATCATAGATAGCCTTGTTTCAACTTTTACAGATTCCTTCAATGACTTGTTATTCAACTTATACCATGAGGTGCATTCATAATCAAACCAGTCACAAGAAGCTCACAATTAACCAACATAGATATCAAATACCAAACAATTCACATACCAAGCAAGGCGATTTCACAAGGATCAAGATTAGCCATACATACCTGGAGTTGAATTCCCTTTTTAAGTTACTATTGTCAGTCACTAAGATATCTAGCACAGTTCTCTACTTCTATCTGATTTACCTTCACTAGATTCTAGGTTTTGAGTGACGTACATTAGGGTTTTCAATTGTTAGTTCAAAATCAAAGAATAAGGCTCCCCTCCCTTAGCTTAAATCAGAAAAATTGGGGAAAAAGGTTAGGGATTTTACCTGTAAAGTGGAGATGAAGACAATAACTCAAAATTTTCCTAGATCGGATAGTTTTGAGGATCAATTTGATGAAGAATCCTTTCTCTCAAGAACTCTCCCTTCCCTCTCACTTATTCTGTTTAGAAAATGTGTAAAAATGAGGGGTTGGGGTGTTTTATTAGAAAAGGGTCGGGTTTAAAATTTTTAGAAAACTGATGTTCGTGCAGGATCTACGATCAACTATGCGATCGCATAGTTAACATGCGGTCCGCATATTGGACCGCATAATGGTCCCAAATTACTAACCTCTCTGTTTGGGTATGCAGTGAGAATGCGGTCTGCATACCCGTTCTGTGGTTGCATATTGCACCGCAGAATTGACCTCCACAAATCCTCGAGCAATTTATGCGACGACTATATGGTCCGCATATTGGTTATGCGATCGCGTAATGGACCGCATTTTCAACATCCAATTTGGCTACTCTCTGATTAACTCTGCGGTCGATATGCAGTCCGCATACCTGATCTGCGACCGCATTCCTGACTGCAGAAATGACATTTTTCTAGAAAAATTTGACTCTAGATTTTTAAGTATAGAATTAGTAGAAAAGGGTTCCAACACATAGGCGGACCTGACTTTATGAGTTGCTAGGGCTTGAGCACTACTTTTCACGGGGTCTTACAACAAACTCCTGGAGGGTCCCTTTACGGCCCAAGCGCATTAACAAGCCATATCGTGGCATCAAAAGTAGGCCCTCGGCCTTATATCAATTAAGCCACCTCTTGACGTATACATATCAGGCCCTCGGCCTCAAATCAATATCAGTGTTTCCTCACAACATAGGCCCCCGCTTTACTCAATCAAAAATCCTCACAAGCCTGTCGAGTAATAGTAAAACAATGTTTCTCAGCACAAACATCATTTAAATATCATTTAAGTCTTAACACTAAAACATGTCTAACTAGTAAAAACTATGGAAAATAACACGACTAAGTTCAAGTATAAGTTAAAACAATAAGGAAATATCAATAAAAAGCCCCGAAGGATTCAAATAGTTTGTACCAGGCCCAAATATGGCATCCATCCCAAATTATCATGATAGCAAATAGAATTCAGTCAAATATGTAATAAAATCATTAATCAGGACGGACCAAGTCAAAATCCCCAATAGTGAACGACCCCACGCTCGTCATCAAGCGTGTGCCTCACCTCAATGTAGCACTAAGATGTGCAATCTGGGTTTCAAACCCTCAGAACATCATTGAAAATCATTAATTACCTCGAACCGGCTAAATCTCTAGTTTACAATTCCTTTTCCCCTCAAATCGGCCTCCACTCGCATCGCATCTATCCAAAATCAGAATGAGGACGTAAAAATATGCTAAGGGAATGAAGCCCAAGCGAAAACAATCAATAAAGGGCATAAATCCCGAAATTACCAAAACTTGACCCTCGGGCCCACATCTCAAAATTCAATAATTTTTACAACAATAGAATCCTTATCTCCCTACGAGTTTATATAAATATATATATATATATATATATATATATATATATATATATATATATATATATATATATATATATATATATATATATATATATATATATATATATATATATATATATATATATATATATATATATATATAAGTTCAGAAATCCGACCTCAAATGGTCCATCAAATCCTCAATCATAGGTATCCAAAAACCTAGTTTTCCAAAATTTCACCCTTAATTTCCATAATTTCTAGCTTTAATCTGTGAAATAATAGCATAGGAATGTGTTTTAAGTCCAAGTCCCTTACCTCAATGAAGTTTCCTTGAAATCCCTCTTTCAAACCATCCAAAAAGCTCCCATGCCGAAGTCAAAAATGGTGAAATAGCCCAGATTCAAGAAATATAATAACTTATATGTTCTACTCAGAGATTTTCAGATCTGCGGCACAATACCTACTTCTACGGTACCGCATTTGCGGTTGTTACTTCGCTTCTTTGGAAATCACTAAAACCGGCCAAATCCGCATCTGCGATCACCCTTTCGCATTTGCGGTTTCGCTGATGCGGCCTACAACCGAATTTTTGGTTCCTGATAATTCCTTCCAAAACTGCTTCTGCAGCTCTTTCTCTCATATGCGGTGCCGCATCTTGTAGTCCATAATCTCCAGGTTTGAAAATACTAGAAGCAGCAATTCAGCAGCTGCAACAAAAATCCAAACTGATAAACCATCTCAAATCACCTCGAGGCCCCTGGGATCTAAACCAAAGGCATCAACCTATCCTAATGTCTTATTTAAACTTGTACCAATCTTCAAAACACCTCAAACAACAACAAATAACCCAAAACACATCAGATTCAAGCTTAAGTTTCTAAAATCTTCCTAATTTCGCTTTTGATAAAAAAAATCCAACCAAACCACGTCTGAATGACCTGAAATTTTGCACACACATCCCAAATGACAAACGGAGCTACTGTAACTTCTAGAATTCCATTCTGATCCCTACATCAAAATCTTACCTATCAACCAGAAAACATTAAAATCTCAATTTCGCCAATTCATAGCTAAACCTTCAACGGACCTCCAAAATGCATTCCGATCATGCTCATAAGTCCCAAATCACCTAACAGATATACCAAATTATAAAAATCCCAATGCGAGATGATATACAAACAAGAAAAATCTTGGTCAACCTTTTAAATTTCAAGCTACAAATTGTGAACTATTCTTCCAATTTCATTCCAATTTCCCTGAAAACCAAAACCAGCAATTTGCATAAGTTATAATACATCACACGGGGAAAGTCATGCCCAAGAACTGGCAAGGAAGGTTCAAAATCTCAAAATGACAGGTCGGGTCGTTTCAATCATGCTGAGTCATTGAGTGTGCTGAGTATTGAGCATGGCAAGAGAGAAAGTGAGACAATGAGATTGAGTAATCTGAGAGTGTGAGCATAAGAGTCCATCACTGAGATTCATTTCATTTGACATGCGTACTTGAGATACATGCTTAGATATGCATTTCCTTTTGCTACCAAAGTTTGGTGACATTCATGATTTTACCTGTATCTTGACATGTAGGCATATAGATGTATTTTCCTCATGTTATTTGAAAATGAAATATCTTATTTTTCGTTGAAAGGATTTTGGGAAAAATCACAATTTTCAACTCACTCATATATTATTTTTGGGATTTTTGGTGAACGATTTGGGATCTACTATTATACTTGAAAAACATGCCTATTTTTTCGAAACTGGAACAAGTAGAGTATCTTATTTTTAAGTATGTTTCTTGTACCATTATTATTATGTTGTTATTAAATGTTTCTAGTTATTGGAGTGTTTCTCTGTCCCTTATCCCAGCTCATCACTACTTTCAACCTATGGTTAAGTTTGTTACTTATTGAGTACATTGGTCGGTTGTACTCATACTACACTTCTGCACCATGCGTGTAGATGTTGGATGTTGCTGTGTTCTACGGGAGCTGGATTTGAAGATGTTCATGCATTTCGGTCATATGCGCCTCTTGTTCATGGTAGCTCTAGACTTATGAAAGATCTATTCATGTATAATTCAGATAGATGATGCACTTTATTTCCTAGCAGCAATGTAAATTTTAAATCTTAGACGCTCATGATCTGTACTACCAGTCCTTGGGCAATGTATAAGATTCAGATATTTCTATAATTTAATTTTCTTATTAAATTTCATTTAGAGTTGGATAGTTGTTAATTGTCTTCCCTAGTGGGTTAGGTTAGGTGCCATCACGACTAGTTGGATTTTGGGCCGTAAAAAGTTAGTATCAAAGCTCTACGTTCATAGGTTCTATAAGTCATGAAAAAGTGTCTAGTAGAGTCTTACGGATCGGTATGATGATGCCCATACCTATCATTGAGAGGATACAAAACATTTAGGATATAATTCCCATTTTTCTTTCCTTTTTGTGCGACATTGATTCATCTTGAAGCGTAACTCTTTGAATTACTTCCACACATTCATATGCTCATGTGAGCACTTGGTATCGGTTGTGCATCGACAACTTCTGATTTCATGGATGATATGCGACTTGTGATTTTTGTATAATCGTACCCGGCCACGTGAAACTCGATAAAATCCAACTGATCAATAGTTGCACAATAGGTGTCGTATCCAGCCGACTATAGAATGGCTGGGTAGAGTAATATATATATATATATATAAATAATGCATGAAGGAATCATGGAATCACGTTCTAAAACTTTCGGAGTGACGTAAGGTGGTCGCACCCTCGATTAACATTATTGACATCCATACCATCAATATGAACCTTAGTAGGATTCAAGGATCATACATACTTGCTTAGAATAACTTTATAAGTAAAGAACAATATGGGCAACCTTAGTTGCTAGGAATAGATCCGTTATGAAATAACGTAGCGTTTATGTTCATTTAACTTTAGATCATACCAAAAGGGAAGAAGTGATAGCCTGACATGCCTTAACTCTGTTGAGCCCTTAATACCTTCCAAGCAATTCTTCAAACAACCCAACTCAATCTACTATAGCATACAGAGATTCAAAATCAGTGTTGAGTAAAGACTAAGTGTGCAACTTAAACTAGCAACTCATTTTCTGTAAATTTGGGAAGCATCTCCCCAATAACAAGAGCCTCCTCAAATACCATATACCAATAACAACTACTCGAGAAATCCATCAACATATAAATAACAATAAAAAAATACCATATAACAACAATAAGTCACAACTATTTCACGACGAGCGGAAAGCTCCGATTGGAAATTGTATAACCCATATCACCCCCTATAAACTTCTTACATTAACTTAACATATTCATTAACATGATAATGAAGTCTAATGATTCCATCCTTATACCATATATTTATATCAAAGTAAACAATCTACAACTCCAACTATATTTAATTACTAACTTTATTCACTAGTTCATGTCTAGTCCATCCATTTAACTTTATCAATATAGAGATAACATTAAGAACATGCAATAGCACAATCCGCATACCTCCTACAGTAGTTTCAAGTTGAAATCTAATTTATATTTAGCTAACAACAGCCCTCAATGACAATGCAACACCATAGAAGTGATTTAATCTAATCCAAGTATTATCTTGTAGTTTATCATTCTGACAACTTAACCAACATACAAGAAAGCTTAAGCACAATTAGTATGTTGTTATATTCATCTTAGCCAGTAGAAATAACTTGAAATTTCAGGCAAACACAACCCAAAACTATCCTCAATGTTGAAATATGGTGTAATCCATTGCAAGACTTGAAATAACACAGGGTTGATATGAAAACCTTGGGAGAGTATTTTATAGATCTTAAACCACTTAAAACATCCTCCCACACAAGCTGGAACCACCTAAAAATTAGCATACACAATAACGAGAAAATTAGTAGTGCAATGGGATTCCTAACAATTGATTTATGTTGTTTTCCATTTATTTAGATCTTGGATCATGAGAGAACCTTGAAAGAGTGTTAATATGTGTCTAGGGTCTAAGTATACTGAAAAAAATGAGTTAAAATTGGGTTGAGGCATCTTATATATATCAATATATCTCAACTTCCTATGTGGGTCCCATAGAGAGCTACTTGGCAGAATCTCGGAAAAATGTTAATATCTGTCTACTGCGATTGTGTCGATGAACGGTTTAATGCATTAGAAAATAGACTCGTAGATCTTCAATTTGGTAGGTGGATCATCCTATAATTCAAAGTAAATTGGAAGAAAATCGCAGGTGCATTTGACCTAATTTTTAGCACATTTATGAATGTAAGATAAGATGACCTTTACCAACTTTTATTCCACAACTCGCTTGACTTCAAAACTCAACATATGATTATCATGCGAAGATAAAACAAGCCTCTTTATCATGATAAGCACCCTAGTCTCACCCAAAATTACATGTAATAACATTTTAAACTTGTTGACTTTCGACGTAACTTATTATCTTTAATTTGTTTAGCTTCTAAGCCTTCGAACCCTTTTGGTACTTGTTATTCATGATCGTAAAGATTTGTAACCTATAAGGTAACATGATTAATTCAATATATGTTTTTTCAAAGACGATCTCATTTCTAAGCTTACATTAATTGGCTTACAACGTACTCTCACGTACGAAAACATGGGGTGTAACTATCATAACTCTAATAGACAATAACATCACGAAAATAGTGATTTATTGTGACAACCTGGCCAGTCATCTTATGCGTTATCGCTCCATTTACCCCATTTCTTCTTCTTATTGCTTTGTCTATCGATTCTATATGTGATCAGGGTTGTTAGCTCGGGTTCGGGAAGGATTTGGCAAGGTTTGAGATACTTAATCTCTTTTAAGGAAGTTCGAGTTGGAAAAGTCAATCGGATGTTGACTTATGTGTTAGAGTGTTCAGATGTGAGTTCCGATGGTTCGGATAGCTTCAGAAGGTGACTTGGGAATTAGGAGCGTGATCAGAATGTGTTTTGGAGGTCCAGAGTAGATTTAGGCTTGAATTGGCGAAATTGGATTTTTGGTGTTTTCTGATTTATAGGTGAGATCTTGAAATAGGGTTCGGAATAAAATTTAGGGAGTTGCAGTAGTTTGTCATTAGTATGTGGCTGCAAAATTTCAGGTCATTCAGACGTGGTTTGGTTGGGTTTTTATCAAATATGTAATTTAGAAGATTTTGGAATCTTAGGCTTGAATCTGATGCGAATTTGGTGTTTTGATGTTATTTTGAGTGTTTCGAAAATTTGAAGAAGTCTTAATGATGTTATGGGTTCTTTTGGAATGTTTGGTTGAGGTCCCCGGGGTCTCTAGTGAATATCAGGTGGTCATTTGGACCATTTCTAGATGTTAGGAGTTGCAGAAAATTGTTGATCAGTGTGTTGTAGAGAAATGGCCTTCACGTTCGCGAGTAGGCCCTAGCTTTCGCAAAGGGTTAGTCAAGGAGGCAAATGATTTATCCTTCACCCTCATGAGTAAGGATCCTCATTTAGAAGGGATGCAATGAGGTGCATCATGTTCGCGGGGTGGAGTCACGTTCGCATAGAGGGAATTGAGAAGCTAGGTATGAGGATGATTTGTTCATCGTGTTCGCGAAGGTCAGGCTGAGGGAACCATTATGTTCGTGAGGGTCTGGTCGCGATCACGTAAGAGGATTTTCGGTCAAAGTTAATTTGTGCTTCGCGAACGCGAGGCGCTGACCGTGTTCGTAATAAGGAATTGAGGCTTTTTCAGAATGTTTGAATATTCATCTTGTTCGCGATATTAGGGTTTATTTCAACCGTTTTGAGCGCTTTTTGGAGCTTTTTGAAGAGGATTGAAGAGGCATTCAATGGTAAACACTTGGAGGTAAAATTCATGGACTTAATACTCGATTCTAATGTGAATTCAAGCTAATTATTCATGGAAATTAAGCCTAATATTGAAGAACTAGGGGTTGTAATCGAAGAACTAGAATTGGGGATTTTGGGTCATTTATGGTTGGATCTTGATGCTTTTGGTATGAATGAACTGGTGGAGGGATAAGGAGTCCGTTGATATAATTTTTACCAGAATACGAGACGTGGTCCAGGGGGTTGGATTTTGCCAATTTCGGGATTTGTATTGTAATTTGATTTCTTTCAAGTGGGCTTTATTCCCTTAGCATATTTTGATGGTTTCGCACTGATTTTGGTTAGCTTTGGAGCATCCGGAGCCTGATTCGAGGGTCAAAGGCATTGCAAGCTATAGATTTGTACCGGATAGATGTGAGTAATTATTGTAAATATTGCTCTGAGGGTATTATTATTTTACCGCGTATTTGACTAAAACTTATTTGCTATCATCATATTTTGGGTTGAATGCCCTACTTGAGCCTCATGCCAAATATTTGAACTCTTAGGGGGATTTTATTAATATTTCTTCACTGTTTTGACTTTATACTTGAACTCAGTCATGCTATAGTCTATTGTTTTTCATAACTCAACCACGTTTACTCTGCCTTAACACTTGAATTGATATTTTGAAAGATCTTCTTGGGCTGAGCCTCATTTTTTAATGTTTCCTGTGTGGCTTTTGAGATTCTGACTGAGTAAGGCCTAGGGCCTATGTTTTAAGGACACACGTGATTATGATTATGAGGCCAAGGGCCTGTGATTGTTACGATAGCTGTCTTGATATAACATTGATAGCCTAGTGATGATTCCACGAGATGACTCGATATTGCACTTGGGCCGTGACGGGCCCCTCCAGGTGTCTGCAAACCCCAGTGAGCGCGGGCACCCAATGTAATGTGAGATATTGCCCGAGGGGCTGGTTATTGTTCCATGTGTAGCCTGGGGGCTGATTCTGTTGGTATTGTGCTTGATGGGCGTTTCTTTATCTGTTTACCTTTTCTAATTGCCTTTTAATTACTTGCTTATCAAAGGGATTTTAAGAAGCTTAACTGAGCTAAAGTGACTTTTGCATAATTTCAATGTTTCATGACTTTTTACTAGATTTTACTGCTTCCTTATAGCATGTGATGTGCCGTACCTGATTTCCTATTTTCCTGTCTGTATTTATGATTATTACTCACTAATTTGGAGTACTCACTTTACACCATGCCCCCCCATGTGCAGATTCAGGTGCATCAAGTCCTGCTACGAATGTTGATCTTTCCAGCTCAGGAGTGTTCGAAAATTCTCTAGGTAGCAACTGACATTCGCAGCCCAAAGTTTCTTCCCTCATATTATCTTTCTCTGTATTAGATATGTATTAGACTATGTAGCATTTTCTTGTCTTTATTCAAAATGTAGATGCCAATGACTAGTGACACCCCGGTATCGAGCTGTGTTGGTTTTGTTTTCTGCAATTTGTATTGTTCACTGCTTAGTTTTGAATTTTATCATGTTTAATACTTAACATTTATTATTTTAATTGCTTAAATATTGAAATGGGAATGTGTTGGCTGGCCATGTCTTCACGACAGGCGCCATCACTACCAGGTCCAGGTTTAGGGTCGTGACATTTATCAGGTTTAATCAGCATATTAAATCCTATGTAAAATCAAACATGGTACAATAGCTCATAAAATAGGTGTGCCGACCCAAAGGGTCATCACCGTAATTATCCCTTTCCTTGTGCTTCTGAGGCCTTGAAAACCTCTTATGGGGTTGCCTCTATTTGCGTGCATAGTCCAGGCGCGAACCTGTAAAATTTTTGTGTGAAAATATTTGAATTCTGTGTTAAAAACTATGAATTTTGATACTAATATTGCTATAGTTGACTTTCGTCAACGTTTTGGATAAATGGACCCGGACTTGTGATGTGACGGTCCCGGAGGGTCCGTAAGGAAATTTGGGACCCGGGCATATTCCTGTAATCGAAATTCGAGGTCCCAGGTCCGAGTACAGAGCTTTTTTGTGAAATTGTTTTATGAATATTCTTATGGAAAAATTAAAATGGAAATTGATTAAAAATAATTGTATCGGGCTCGTATTTTGGTTCCGACGCCTGGTACAAGTCTTAAATGGGTGCTAAGTGCTAACTGTATAGATTGGATGAAATTGGACGTCATTAGACGTGTTTCGGACTAAAAATGGAAAATTTCAAAGATTTGAACTTTGAAATGAATATCATGAGTTTTGGAGGTTGATTCTTTGATTTTAATTTTATTTTGGCGATTTGATCGCTCGAGCAACTTCTTAGGATGATATTGAGTTAGTGTGTATATTTGATTGGGAGCTCCGAGGCTCGGGAGTGATTTCGGGGGTGGTTCGGTGTGTTTTAGTTCTTGAAACTTTGCAGTTTTCTGCAATTTTGCACAGATGTTTCCTTCTCTACGACTGCATCACTTCATTCGCGATCGCATAGGGCAGCTTCAGATGATTAGAAATTTCCTCTATGCGATCGCATAACCTGGCATGCGATTGCATAGCTTGGCCATTCATTTTAGTGCGATCACACTCCTTTAATCGCGATCGCGTAGTGTTAGCATCCCACCCAGTCCAGACCCAATTTTCCTCTATGCGAACGCATCTCAATCCCTGCGATCGCATTAGCTAGAATCCATCATCTCCATGCGATCGCGTCCCTGTTCCTGCGATCGCATAGGCTATTTATGCCCAGCGATATGTTAAGTCAGAACACTGTTCTGTCTGAGGCTATTCAAAATTTTCTCACGAACTCTCTTCCTAACTTCTCCATTGGTAAAATTCTAGCCCCCAATTCATCACAACTCTTTGGGTAAGTAATCCTAACATTATTTCCTCACTATTCCTTCATCAAATCATTAAATTCCTAGCTCTAGAACATGAAATCAAAGTAGAATTTCGGGGTTTTGGGTTTAGCTAGGGTTTATAGGATTTTTGGTATTTCATCCTCAATTTGAGGTCGAATTGAAAATCTAATTATATATTTGAACTCGTGGGGTTATGGGGGATTGGGTTTTTGTCCGAGCCTCAAGTTGGACCACGTGGGCCCGGTGTCGGATTATAGTAAGCTAGGAAATGCATATCTAGGCTATGGGATTGTGTTTTTGGATTCTTATTGATAATATTGAATCAATTTATGTTAGATATCGTTGGTTCGGGGTGAAATTCTAGAGGAAAGGCGATTGTTGAGCTTTGAGTTTCTATTCTCGGGTTCGAGGTAAGTGTTCGATCTAACTTTGGCTTGAGGGAATAGGATTAGGTTGTTATTTGTTATGTGCTATGTAGGGTCGGTGCATAGGTATGGTGACGGTTACCTATACTCCCGAGTCAAGCATGACCGTGATGTCATATTTGCTATTAAAATTGCGAAGTAAATGAACAATTGTTATAATTACTTCTTACAAGAACTATCAAGTGAAAGTTGAGAATTAAATGAACTAAAGAGGAATTTTTGGTACTTTTCCCTTGCCGGGACCATTTGTTGAGTTGTATTCCCTTGCCGGGACCTATTGTTGAATTGTATTTCCCTTGCTGGGTTTTATTGTTAAATTATTCTCCCTTATCGGGATATTTTGTCTTGATATATATATATATATATATATATATATATATATATATATATATATATATATATATATATATATATATATATTTATATTTATATATATATATATATATGTGTGTGTGTGTGTGTGTTTTTTTTCTTTTTCCCGTTTAGTTGTGACCATTGATTGTGAGAGGAAGAGAGAGTAAAAGCATGAAGGGTGGTGTCGTGCCTTGTATTTGATATTCTTGGTGAGAAATGAGAGTAAAAGCACGAAAGGTGATGCCGTGCATTATATTTGACCATTTTGGTGAGGAATGAGAGTAAAAGCACGAAGGATGATGCCGTGCAATTGTTGATTCATTGGCTTTCTTATTTAACTATTATATATTCAGTTCCATCTCTTGATTTTAGAAGTTATAATTGTTAAATTCTTGTTCTCTTTCTGTTATTGCATATATCTGTACATGTTGGTTGTGGTAGGTCCGGTTTAGCCTCGTCACTACCTCGTCGAGGTTAGGTAGAGCATTTACCAGCACATGGGGTCAGTTGTGCTGATACTACGCTTCTGTGTCTTTTTGTGCACAGGTCAGGACACAATCTACGGACCGCAGCTATAGTTCGGGAGTGAATCCTTCAGTCGAGAGACTCCAAGGTAGTTCGCTGGCGTTAGCGGGTCCTGAGTCTCCCATATATTTTCTTTTTAGTTTGTTTAATTGTATCAAACAAACATATTATGTATTTATTTCAGTCTGTGGTTGTAGTAATCCTTTAGTTGTCCGTAAGTAGTGACACCAGATACTAGGTAGAGACATGTTTATGGTTTCCGCATTTTCGTTTTCACTATTGTCGTTGAAAGACTTCTGCATGTTTTAATGTATTATTTTAGTATTTATCTTGTGTTAGATTTAAGTTTTGTGAAAATGAATATAAAGGTTGGCTTGCCTAGCTTTGGCAGTAGGCGCCATCATGACTGCCGATGGTGGGTAAATCCGGGTTGTGACAATAGGAGAGACATCATAGCATGAAGCATAACAATCAACTTAATGCGTATCATAGCCTAAGCACTTACACGAGCATGAATAAATACCCCCATACTCATATATAGCTCAACCCCACACATGTGTACCACCTAAGGCACGTAGCTATCATTAATTAGTCACGTGACTAGTGGCTTAAGCAAGTATAGTAAGATACTTATCTGAACTATGCCAATTCAATCCTCGCTTAAGCCCTTCCTACATGAAAATAGACCTATGGAGGACTCAAATATAGCCAAAACAACCTAATATCATTAATGAAAGCCATAGGAAATAATTCAAAATGATAAATCTAAGAAATTTAACTAATCATATTATATATAGGAATCGATCCCATTCTATAAATTTTCGATCATTGAAGAATGATAAGTACTATTTAACATATTTTTTCCCCTACTTGCCTATGCTTTGAGTATAATTTGCTACAAAATAGGCCCAAAATGCTTACAGATTGTGCTTGATTGTAGGTTTGAGTGACAAAGTGACGAAATGTCAAAGATCGTCTCAAAACGGAGTGAAACCTGCTTAAGTATCAAAAACCAATAAGGTGGTGAAAAAAGGACTTAGTGTGGACCGCACAATTGTGCATGCGGCCGCACTAGAGATTTCAGAGGAGTGCACAATCAGGCTTGTAACCACGCGGTCGCTGTTAGATTTAGGCAGACCACGTCCAGCTCGTACGGTTGCACCATCATATCACGCGGTCCGTGCCAAGTAGGTCAGAGAATATGGAGTTTTGGGCAAAGTCAGCCACGCGGCCGCGGTCATCATCACGCGGTCTACATTAGACCTTCACATGGCCGCGCCACATCATTATGCGGTCCGAGGTAGCCACTTCAGAGAGATGGAAATGGAAGTCAAACCAAGCAGTGCGGCCACGGTCGTTTTTTTGTAGCCCACACTGATCCCGTAGAGGCAATTTTATCTAATTTTTCCAGCCCACTATAAATAGAATATTTTACCATTTTTAGGTCAAGTTTTAATTACTGAAGAGAGTTGCACTCATGAGGACGATTGTTTTAGCCTATTTTGGCATCTTAGATTTAATTTCTCCATAGATTCTTGTATTTTTATGTTAGTTATTAATTAATATGGTTATTTCTTCTGCTATTTCTTCTGTTTCTTCTTCAATTATGTCTAGCTAAACTCATTCGCTAGGGTTGTGGCTCAACCCTAGTGTGGATAATTGATGGGTGTTGCTCTCTAATGATAGATTGATAATGGATATTTGTTATTTGGGTTAATGTTATCCTTCAATTAAGGATTGGTGGTTGCAAACATTGATTCTACCTTAGTAGGTTTTGACTCTTATTGAGAAAGAGAGTCTATGACCTAAAAATTGACCCAACAAGGAATTGGAATGGACCCATGAGAAATGGTAGTCCCAATTAACTGGTTAAATCTCGAGAGAGTACTCACCCTACTTGAACCCTAGTTTCTTGGTCTAATTGGCCTATCCAATTGGTCTCAAGAGTGTCAATTGGGCAAAATCTCTCTCTCTACCTCTCTACCAAGAGGCGTGAGAGTGGGTACAATTGTGCAACGCTTATAATACAAATTTTAAATATGTCAATCTATTATTAGTAGTTTCTACCCGTTAGTTAACCACCTAGGTAATGCCACGACACTAGTGCCTTTCTCCATATTAGTCACAACCTTGCAATATTCCCTTAGAATAATTTATTATTAATCCTTAGTTCATAATAGTAGTTATTAAAACAATGAAAACCCAAAAATGCTAGGAGTGCAATTACAAGTACAAATGCAATCCTAGGCTAAACAGACAATACAACTCCATTCCAAGCTCCTTGTGGAATTCGATCCCGAACCACTATTTAGGTAAAAGCTGTTAGCGACCCGCTCTCCCTACATTCATGTAGAGTTGAATAGGATGTGATCACTTTTTGGCGCCGTTGCTGGGGAGCTTACAGTGTTGACTATCTATGTATCTTGTTTTGTCTTTTACTTCTCTTTCCTTCTTTTTATTAACTTAATTTGTGTCAATCACTCAGGTACACATGGCTTTAAATGTGAATGACCCTCTTGGAAACGTGGTCGTGGGGGAGCATGTTGAGCATGTAGAACAAGAAGATGTATTACCTCAAGCTCTGAGGAGTGGTCGAAATGCCAATGAAAATTAGAACATACCATATCCCCCCCACCTATACCAAGAGTGGCCCCAAGAGTTCTTCCTAATCAAGGGTACGTGAATATAATAGTTCCTCCTCAAATCCAGGCGGGGAACTTCTAGATTACAAATGTTATGCTCACCTTGCTCGAACAACGAGGTTATTTCACTGGTGCCTATGATCAGAATTCTTATAAACATTTGAAAGGAATCGTGGATACTTGTTGCGGTAGCAAGCAGAAAAACATCTCGAAGGATGCATTGAGACTTAGGCTTTTCCCATTCTCCCTTCGGGGAAAGGTGTTGGGTTGGTTGGAGAGGCTCCCCAATCATTCTATCACCACATGGTATGAATTGGTGGACAAGTTCATTGCTAAGTTCTTTTATCCAAGTCACATGACGATACTCCGTGATGACATTTTGGCTTTCAAACAAGAGCCAACGAAACCCTTGCACGAAATTTGGGAGAGAATTAGAAATATGGTGTAAGATCGCCCTAACAATGACATGAATGATGTGATGATTCAACAAACATTCTATAGGGGCATCAACACTACCAACCAATGTATTGTGAACCAATTTGCGGGAGGAAAGTTTATGAAGCTTCTGTAAAATGAAACTTGTGATGTGTTAGATGAAATGGACGATACTTCTTCGGCATGGAAAAGGCAAGCAAACGTTCCTCAAGGTGATCCTAATGTCATACATATGCATAAGGAGTTGCATGATCATGGCCAAGCCATTGCCGAACTTACAACAACAATGAATCAATTCGCAAAGGTGCAATTACAACAAGTCCAAAACAAGCACCAAGTCAATTCCATGGAAGGAGTGAATATGATGAAAAGGAGGAAAAGACGGCAACAACCTCAATGAAATTTTGACAACTATGATAATAGTGGTGGTTATTCGAATGAATGTTATGATTATCAAAGTGAGGAAGTCCAATGCGTCAATAACTACCAAGGGAATAGAGGAAATCAAGGGAACAAACAATGGCGACCCCAAGGAAATTGGGGCAATCAACAAGGTGGAAATTGGAACAATAACAATAACCAAGGCAGAATTGGGGGTGCAACAATTAGGGAAATCAAGGGAATTGAGACGGAAACAACAACAACAATTGGAACAACAAAAATGGTCAAGGTAGGCGGAATAACAATGGTGGTCAAGGTAATCGAGGGCAAGGCTTTCAAAGGCCTCCAATTTTTCAACAACCGAACAACCTGCCGCCGTTTAAATCTCAAGGGTCTAGTTTTTCAGGAAATGATTTTTGGAAAATTGAAGTTAAGTTTGAGCAAATGATGAAGAATAACCAATACTTCAATGCTCAATTGGATTCCCACATCACGTCTATCCGTAACTTGGAGGTGCAACTTGGCCAAATATCTCAATCTTTAAATACTCGCCCAAAGGGTGCTCTACCAAGTGCCGCGGTATTAAACCCTAAGGGTGGGCACAACAACCATTTGATGGCAGTGACAACGTGAAGTGTAAGAGGCGGTGATGTGCATGCCTCAAGAGGAAACCAAGTTATGCTTGATGAAGATGAGTTGCGAGATGATGATATGCTTTTGGCGGTTGAAGATGTAGTTGAACCCAATGTGAGCAATGATGTGTGGATTGATATTCATGAGGTTTAGGAGGAGACACAAGAGGCCCTAAACCTGTCTAGGGAACACGTGATTGATATGCCCGAGCCGGTGGTGCCCAAAGCCAAGGCATCCTTGCCTAGGTCTCCTCCGCCCTATCCTCAATGGCTGTCCAAGCAAAGGGGTGATAAATAATTCAAGAAGTATATTGAGATGATGAAGATTCTAACTATCAGTGTGCCTTTAGTGGAGGCACTCGAGAAAATACCGGGTATGCAAAGTTCATGAAGGATCTGGTGATGAAAAAGAGGTTAATGGAGTGTGAGACAATAAGATGACTCATCAAGTGAGCTCAATTGTACATTCTATGGCTCCAAAACTTGAGGACTGCGGTGCATTCACTATCCTATGTACTATTGGAAGTGCCGACTTTGGCAAAGCCCTTTGTCACTTAGGGGAGAGTATAAACGTAATGCTATATTCGGTCTTTAAGACCTTGGGAATCGAACAACCTTGCCCGACTTCAATGAGACTTCAAATGGCATATCCGTCAATGAAACGGCCTTTGGGTATAATCTATGATGTTCTTGATCATGTTGATAAATTAATTGTACCATCCGACTTCGTGATATTATGTTGTGAGGTGGAATTTGAAGTCTCAATTATTCTTGGAAGATCTTTCCTAGCTATGGGGAAGGATTTAGTTGATGTTGAGGCGGGAGAGTTGACCTTCAGTGTTGGTGATGAAAAGGTGGTGTTCCATGTGTGCAAGTCTATGTGACAACCAAATAGCACTGAGATGTGCTCATTTGATGACATTGTCACGGTAGTGATAGTGGATGACACACGCGTAATGATTAATGTTGAAGATCCACTTGAGGCTGTGATCTTGAACATGGATGTTAATGATGATGCCGGGAGAGTGGAGTGTGTAAATGCACTGCATGGTATGGGCTCGTATTCCTCTAAGCCTAGGAAGTTATCCTTGGATCTTGAGAATCACAAAACTCCACCAACAAAGCCATCTATTGAGGTGCCACCGGTGTTGGAGTTTAAACCACTTCCTCCCCACCTCATATATGAATACTTGGTTCCTAATTTCACTTTTTCTGTTATTCTTTTGTCTTGTTTAACAAACATGTAGGTTGACACCACCTTGGCAGTTCTACAAAAGCGCAAGAGGGCGATTGGATGGACATTGGTCGATATTACCCCTCCTTTTGCATGCACAAGATCATTTTGGAGGAGGATCTGAGGCCTTCACTTGAGAACTAAAGGATACTCAATGAATCTATGCAAGAACTGGTTAAGAAAGAAGTTATCAAGCGGCTTGACGCTAGTGTGGTATATCCCATTTCTGACAGTTCATGGACTTCTCCAGTGCAATGCGTACCGAAGAAAGGCAGGATGCCTGTGGTGACCAATGCCAATAATAAGCTTATTCTTACTCGGACGGTGACGGGATGGAGAGTTTGTATGAATTATAGAAAGCTTAACAAGGTGACTCGAAATGATCATTTCCCATTGCCGTTCCTTGACCAAATTCTTGATCTTCTTGTTGGCCAGTCATTCTATTTCTTTTTAGATTGGTACTCGGGATACAATCAATTTATTATTTCCCTGAAAGACCAAGAGAAGAAGACCTTTATATGTCCTTATGGGACATTCGCATTTCCGAAGATGTCGTTTGGATTGTGTAATGCCCCGGCGACCTTCCAATTATGTATGATGTCTATTTTTACCGACATGGTGGAAGATATATTGGAGGTATTAATGGATGATTTTAGCATAGTTGGGGATTCGTTTGAGGAATGTTTGGTAAATCTGGATCGAGTGTTGGCCCGATGTGAAGACACACACCTAGTTCTCAATTGGGAAAATGCCATTTTATGGTAGAAGAGGGTATTGTGTTAGGTCACAAGATTTCAAGGCGTGGGATATAAGTTGACAAAGCAAATATTGAAGTTATTTCAAGGCTACCTCCCCCTACTTATGTCAAAGGGGCGAGGAGTTTTCTGGGGAACACGGGTTTCTATCGAAGGTTCATCAAAGATTTTTCAAAGGTAGTTAACCCGTTGTGCAAATTGCTAGAGAAGGAGGCCAAGTTTGTTTTTGATAAGAAATTCATGGAGGCTTTCGAGTTTCTAAAAAACATAAGTTTACAACAACCCCTATCATTACCGCACCCAATTGGAGCTTGCCCTTAGAGCTCATGTGCGATGCTAGTTATGTTGCGGTAGGGGCGGTCTTGGTACTGAGAATCAATAAGGTGTTCCATCCGTTGTACTACTCAAGCAAGACTATGAATGAAGCTCAAAGTCACCGAGAAGGAATTGCTAGCTATTTTGTTTTCCATGGAAAAGTTCCAACCATACCTTATGGGGGCCAAAGTGACTATCCATACCGATCATGCCGCCCTTAGGTATTTGATGACCAAAAAGACTCCAAAACAAGGTTGATGAGATGCATGTTACTTTTTCAAGAATTTGATCTAGAAATTATGGATCGGAAAGGGAGTGAAAGTCAAGTGGCGGACCACTTGTCCCGCTTGGAGGAAGAGGGGAGGCCTTCATACGGCCTTGAGATCTATGATATATTTTCGGACAAACCGCTCCTTGCAGTGTCTATGCATGATATGCCGTGGTTTGCCGATGTCTCCAACTATCTTGTGACCGGCATAATCCTGTATGAGCTCTCTTCTAACCAAAAGAAGAAGCTCAAGCGGGATAGTTTGGATTTTTATTGGGATGAGCCATATTTGTTCAAGATTTGTACCAATGGTGTGATTCGTTGATGTATCCCAGAAGAAGAACATTTGAGTATTTTAGAGGTTTGTCATTCCTCTCCTTATGGTGGCCATCATGGTGGGGTCAGAACAACCTCTAAGGTTCTTAGTTGCGATTTGTGTTGGCCCTTGTTGTTTAAAGATGTCAGTGATTTTGGTAAGAGATTTGATGAATGCTAACGAGCCGGTGGGATTTCTAAAATGGATGAGATGCCTCTCAACACAATTCTAGAGGTGGACATTTTTAATGTTAGGGTATTGACTTTATGAGTCCTTTCGTGAGCTCTTGTGGTAACACATATATTTTGGTGGCGGTGGATTATGTTTCGAAGTGGGTTGAAGCTGTTGCTTTGCTAAACAATGAGGCCCGAAGTGTGCTGGCATTTTTGAAAAAGTGTATCTTCACAAGGTTTGGCACCCCCCCGTGCTATCATTAGTGATAGGGGAGCTTACTTTTGTAACAAGGATTTTGATTCATTCTTTCCAAGTATGGAGTAAATCACAAAGTGACAACCCCCTATCATCCTCAAGCTAGTGGTCAAGTGAAAGTTTCCAATCGAAAAATTAAGAACATCTTGTCCAAAACTATCAATGCCAATAGGATTGACTGGTCGAAGAAATTAGATGATTCTCTTTGGGCCCATGGGACGGCTTACAAGACCCCAATTGGTATGTCTCCATAGCGGTTGGTGTTTGGGAAAGCTTGTCATCTTCTGGTGGAATTGGAGCGTAAGGCTATGTGGTCCTTGAGGAAGTTGAACTTAGAATGGGATATCACGAGGAATCTCCAGGTTGAGTAACTCAATGAGCTTGACGAGTTTAGATTTCATGCCTACTCCAGCTCGTCCTTGTACAAAGACAAGATAAAGTATCTTCATAACAAATATGCATGGGGAAAGGAATTCAAGGTTGGTGATATGTTCTTCTTTTCAACTCCAGGTTGAGGTTATTCCCGAGAAAGCTCAAGTCTAAGTGGAGTGGTCCATTTGAAGTTTTTGGTGTAACCCATTTGCTGTTATTAATCTCAAGAACAAGAGTGGTAAAATTTTCTGAGTCTATGGGCATCGTGTCAAGCATTATTTGGGGAAATTTGATGACAACCATGTGGTGGCACTCATACATTTAAAGTGATATTGATGGTAACATGCGTCATGCCGCGATGTTAAATCAGGTGCTTCTTGGGAAGCAACCCATGTCTTTTTCTTTCACTTTGATTTTCTTTGTAGATTAGTGTTTTTGAGCTAGTTGTTTGTGAGGTATTGCAGGACTTGTGTTGAAGCAGTGCAAAACAATGTGTGTAATAATGCATAGTCTCTGAAAAATGCCAGTGCGGCCATGTCCCAGTTTGTGCGGTCCGTGCTGGCACAAGTTGAACGGGTCTAGTCTCTGAAGCTTACTAAGAAGCTGCGGTCATGTTCATGCGGTCTGCGATGGTCTCGCACGGACGCGTCCTTTTTTGTGCTGCCCGTATGATCTTTTGTCTGCAAGGGTGTATTGTAAGACCCAGCGTGGTCCGCGGTCAGGTTTACACGACCACGCTGGAGAGTAAGTGAACGGGTCCCACTTTATTTCTATAAATAGAGACTTAGGTCCTCATTTTACACTTTTTTCCAAATTGAATACCCGAGCCCTAAATTTTACCTTTCATTTGAGACCGTGATTGTGTGATTGCATCAAGAGTTAATTCTGCATATTCCTGGTAACATCTTCTCACATTGATCATTCATCACTTGTTAATTTCATTTTTTATTATGTCCCAGTAGAGTAGCTTCTGTATTCTTCCATTTGTGCTTAAATTGAACGTTTAGGTTAGTTTATTTGTTGTTTTTTATATGCTGGGCATGAATTTTTATGGTGGATAATCTAGTAGGAACAAATTAGTATGTAAAAACTTCAACAAAATAGGCAGATATGTGAAACCCTAGATGGTGACCCAGCGCAGCTTGCGGTCGTGATTACACGGTCTGTGTGGCCTTGACGCGGCCACACCCTTTGTCTTCGCGGCGTGTAGTGGCCCTGATACTGAAGGCTAAGAAGCCTCCATCACGGTCGCATCCCTATTTGTGTGGTTCGCGCTGGCCTTGCACGGTCGCGCCCCCTTTTTACACGACCCGCGTGGGTGAGGTTCATAGAGGGTATGCTTTTGTTGATTGGTAAATGTCGCCCGCAGTCATGATCACATGGCCTGCGATGCCTCCCGCATGGCCGCACCCCTCATTGTGCGGTCTGTAGTGGCCTAGTCTGAAAGACTGTCTGCAATTTTTCTTCCTGTTATTCTGCACTTGTTTTCATCTATTGATACACTGATTGTGCTTCAAATAACAAAGTTAGACGTGTTTGCTTGCAAAAAATGGTTAAACAAAGAGGACAAGGTGTCAAACAACCCAGACGAGGTGACTCCTCCCAGGGAGGAAAAGCTGAATAAACGAAACTCACTCCCCAACCGAAGCTGAAAACAAGGAAACAGGTCATGAGCGAAAACAAGCAGTACAGGAGTGAGTACCTTCCCTCTCAAGACATCTCAGCTGATTCGGGGCAAGCCCCCTTATTCCCAGTTCCACCTGCAGCCCAAGCTCCACAGGTCGTATTGTCTGAGTCGTCTGATGGCTCAGCAGCGGGTAGCGGCGAATACTCCACCTCCCCCACAGCTTATGTATCTGGGGAGAGTGTAGAAGGTGGTGCTAACAGTGATGATGAGGTTACGGGTAGTGGGGTGCCTGAGGTTGGTGGTGTAGAACGACCAAGAAAAAATAAGTGTAGGAGGACCGCTTTGTTAGTCAAGTGGCCTTCCACAAATTTCGAGAAATGTGGCCCAAAAAAAACTAATCATGGAGAGGAGCATCATCACCCCAGACCTATTGTCATTACTCCCCAATGTGTATGAACAGTTTCAAACCAGAGTTTGGTGGGAGCATGTTAGTGATGATTTGATTGATGCAATTGAGCACATGGTCAAGTTCTTTTGCAATGTATCCTACACCAAAAAGGACTCCAACTGTGACCAAAGTGCGAAACAAGAATGTGGTGTTTTCGGGGAAGGCGTTCAATGATTATTTTGGTTTCGATGATGAAGACGAGACCCAATATAATAAAAAACTGGAGATGAAAGAGGAGATTCGCCCATGGTTAGCGAAGTATTTGGCTCATTCGGGCACTTTTTCAGATTAGATACAAGCAGGGGTAAAGATTTTGAGAAAGAAGTTGAATTTCAAGGCTAAAGGGTGGCTCACTTTTGTGTGCAACAAGCTGGACCCATTTTCCATGACCAGAATATCACACTCCCTTGGGTTGTGCTCATTGCATCTATAATGGATGGCTTCCCTATCAATATGGGGAATGTAATGTAGAGGGCGACCACGGCAGTGGGGGTTGATAACGTTCAAAACTACACGTACCCAACACTCTCACTATGTATTTTTGGGACTTGAAGGTGAATAAGAAATATTATGATGTGTCAGTGCACCCAGTGTCCCCGTTCTCATGGTTAAGCGTTCAGGGTCCATACAACCCAAAGGACAAAAAGCACAACGCATCCACCTCTGCCCCAATTGGCAAGTCTGAGGAGCCGGTTGCGGTAGAGCCTAATGCCATGCCTTCTACTGAGCTCCCCTCCATTCTAGTTGTCTCTATTCCAGATGATGTGCCCTCTTCCTCTAAGGGTCCTAGTTCTTCAGCTGGCCCTACAGTACTCTCTTCCCAGACCAACCCTTGACAGCCCGGCAGTTAGCAAAGACCTTGTCCAGTTTAAGCAATTGGATGCCAGTTGCGACATCCAAGTTGTCCAAATTCCCCACTTCAGTTAAGGCTCATTCTGTACAAGACACTGTCCATATTCCTCAGTCTATTGAGGAAACATTGAAGAAGCTCCTAGCCAACCAGGAGAAGATTATAGAGACTCAGAGTGCCTTGACTAGGCAGTTGATGCATATGGCATAACTCTAAAGGAGATGGCCCAGAAGCACAAGAAGATGAGAAAGTCGACGGCATCCAAAGAGTCGTTCAAGGTGCTTCGAGCAGATGTAAACAGGCTATTGGTGGATCAGCTACCTTTAGACTTATTATTTGGGGAGTCAGCCCCTCTAGCAGCACCATCAGTGCTAGAGCCACATCAGGAGCAGGCAGTCACGCCTCCGAGAAAGATGAGAAAGCTGCCCAACACTGAGGGAGTAGTGATTGAGCTGGAAGAGATTTAGGAGACTCTCTCCAGTGGTGTACCAGATATTTAGCCGGTGCAGTAACATGACCCTATCCCAGCAGTAGAGCAGTAGCAGGCCAAGAACCAGTCTGAGGTTCCCGACCGTATAGAGGATGAGGAGACCACTGAGGATCCTATGCAGATGGACCAAGACTAGGGAGCCCTCTACATCATTTATCTAATTTTGTGCTTATTTTGTAGTTGGCATTGGGGAAAATGACAGCTCTTATTTGTAGGGGATTCACCCTACTTTTTACCTTTTTGGATAATTGTATATATTAGATCATCTAGCTGACTTTTAAAATAAGCTGATTTTAGAAGCTTGGCCAAACGGGCTATAAAAAGAGATTGAGGTAGGCCGAAGAAGTATTGAAGAGAGATGATTAATTACGACATGATGCATCTTTATCTTACCGATGACATGACCATTGGTAAGCGGGTGTGGTGGGCGAGAATTAAGGTAGAAGGCTAATAGACAGTTGGGCGTTTTTCCTTTTATCCTAGTAGTAATAGTGTTATTTTAGTATTCCCTGTTCTTAGCATTTTATTACTACCTAATGTTTATTGTATTTTGGTTGTTCTACTATTTTGTTTTGTTAATGCTTTCTTGACTTATACACTAATACACTTCTTCTCTATACTATTCTGATTTTGCATACTTGCTTGGAGTCAAGGGTCTATAGGAAATAGCCTCACTACCTGCACCGGGTAGGGTAAGGCTATGTATTCATTACCCTCTCCATACCTCAAATTAGGGATTTTACATTGGGTTTTTTTATTGTTGTTGTTGTTCTCTCTTTCTTACTCCCCCCTTTAATAATCAGATTAGGCGTAATGACTTTCTGGACACTTAAACTTGTATCGGTTTGTAAAGCTGATACATGAACTTATATTTTTCCCATTTGAACACTTCAACTTGGCGGAATGAATAATAATAAATATATTTGACTATTGACCAAGCCTTTGTGGAACTGGCACAGGTGATATGGCTAAATTGTATGCAAATTACGTTGCCAAGGCGCGTGAATAGTTTTATTTATATATAAAAAATATTAGAAATAGAATGAAATTATGACGACCCGAACCTTTGTCTCATGTATTTCTATACCATTTTTCCTATTTAATGCTTCTACATATTTCATTATATGTGTTGGGTGAATTTGAAGTAATTCGGATAGATTTTGGTTGGAAATGATACAATTAGTCTATTTAGGGAAAATTTGGTTTGGAATAGTCAAACGAATATTAACTTATAAGTTAGAGGACTCGTAATGGATTTTTGATAATTCGGTTAGTTTAGGAGAGCAATGGTAAGTGAATTTGGAGGCTCGGTGTAGAAGTTTTAGCATATTTTGCGAAGTTAGGATTTTGGTGAAATCCGGTTGGTATGCGAGATTTTGATCCGAGGGTCGGAATGGAATTTCGAGAGTTGTAGTAGCTTCATAATGTAATTTTTGATATGTTTGGAAAATGTCACTTGATTCAAAGGTGTTTAGGTCGGGTTTTTGATCGAATGCGAGTTTCGAAAGTTTTAGTTTAACTTAGGCTTGAATCTATTGTGATTTGATGATTTTTGTGTTGTTGGATATGTTTTTAGGATTGGAAAAAGTTTGTATTAGATTATACGACGTGTTGGTGCTTTTGGTTGAGGTCCCGGGACCTCGGGGTCATTTCGGGTGGTCAAACGGGCTAAATTTGGACTTGGGAGATAGCAGAAAATTTGTGATCAGTGTTGCAGGCTTTTGCTATATGCCATCGCAGTAGGGGATATGCGATCGCGTAAAAAGAAGTTTAGGGGCTGTTTGGTCATGCTATGTGATCGCGGAGAAGGTCATGCGATCGCATAGGTGATGAAGTTTGTTCATAAGCGATCGCGTAAGGGGTGATGCAGTCATGTAGTGTTATTGAGCCTATGGTTCCTGATGGTGTGTTGTTATATGTGAACGCAGGGTCCTGAGTGCGAACACATAGGTTGGGGACCTAGTTCTATGCGATCGCAGGTGTGATGATGTGATCGCATAAGAGGATTTTTGGAGGCTGGAGTTTTGTGCTATGCGATCGCCATAGAATTGATGCGATCGCATAGGGTTAATTAATGCATGGGCAGAATATTTTAAGGACATTTCATCCTCGACTTGGGTCTAATTTCCACCATTTTTGAGTGAACTTGGGAGCTTTTGACAAGGAATTTTGAGGGTTTCGACCGGGAATCAATTGGAGGTAAGTCCTATGGCCTAGAAACATCATCTAATTATGATTTCAACACCTAAATTCATGAAATTTGAGTAAAAATGGAAGAACTAGGGCTTGAGTTTTTAAATGAGAAATTGGATTTAGAGGGAGCATTTGGACTCCGATTTTCATGAATTTTATATGTATAGACTCGTGGCGAGATGATGAACATTTTGGTGTAAAATTTTCAGGATTTCGAGAAGTGGGCCTGGGTCTCGTGTTTTGCTAATTTCGTAATTTTGGATATTTTTGAGTCTTTTCGATTAGGATATATTCCCTTAGCCTATTGTAATGTATTAGTTGTAATTTTGGCCAGATTGGACATGCAAGAAGGTCGATTTGAGAGGAAAGGGCATTGCGGGCTAGTCTTCGGCCGACTAGAGGTGAGTAATGCTTGTGAATGCTGTTCTGAGGGTTTGAAACCCCGTACTTTCACATATTAACGATATATTGAGGCATGACATGCACTTTACGACGAGTGCGGGGGTCAGTTTCTATTGGGGATTGTGACTTGGTCCATCCCATGTGAAATTTACACTATATTGGTGATTGATACACAATACGGTAATGATATTATTCGGGCTTGTTGCCATGCTTGGGGCCTCGTGCCGACTTGTAGAATCCTTCGGGTATTGATATTGTTGTTTCTACATACGCTTGCATATCATTTGGCTCAGCCCACATCCTTTAAATACTGTTTTGCAAACTCAGCCATATTTTCTAAGTTTTGAAACTCAAATGATATTTTAAATGATATTTCGGGCTGAGAACTACTGTTTTATAAATGCCCATGGGGCATATGATAATTTTTGGACTGTGCATGGATCGGACTGTGCACCGCAACAGTATTATATTGAGATCAGCATGAATGAGGCTGCGCGCTACAGCAATATATATATATATATTGGATTGGACTACACGCCGCAGTAACATTGCGCTTGAGCTGTAGGAGCCCCTCCAGAGTCTGTACACACCCCCAGTGAGCGCCGTTGATGATAATTAAATGGATCAGGCTGCACGCCGCAGTCAGTATTAGAGTGTACCATCATATGAATTGCATTGCACTCATACATTTACTTGATGTTCAGCTGTTAAGTTTTACATGTCACCGTATAATTGGATTTTAGCTTATCTTGTGTATTTCTGTGTTTTCTTATCTTCGGAGTATATTTACTTTTATTACTCACTGGGTCGGAGTACTCACTTTACTCCCTGCACCTTTTCTGTAGATCCAGAGCAGTCTCAGGCTGAGTAGATCCAGCAGTTCAGTAGATACAACTTTCCCGGAGTGTCAAGGTAGCTGCACGGCATTCGCAGTCATGGACTTTCTCCCTTCTATCCCTGTCTCTTATGTTTCACACTTTCAACTTAGACAGACTTTGTATTGGTACGACATGACGCATTTTAGAGGCTCAGATTCGTGACACCCGGTTCTAGGGGGACTATTTCATGTATTTGTTATTTCCGCACTTTTCAGTAAATTCAGACTCCTATTCTATTGTGCTATTGCTTCTGAAATCTATCTAAATTTGTGGGAATTGTAGTAGCAAGGTCAGGCTTGCCTAGCAGTACGCTGGGCGCCATCACGACTGGGTTGGGGTCGTGACAAAAATATAAATAAGAATGGAAGAATAAAGACCTTTCTATCTCCCCATCTCTTTTTTGCCATCCCCCCACCTCACTCATCTTCCCAAGAAACTTCCCCATCCTGTGAAATATTTTCTATTTCTATCCTACTTTTCCTCCCCTTCCCCGTTTTTTGCCTTTCTCTTCCCCATTCACTAAATGGATCCTTCATAAGGATGGCAAGCATAAATCTAAAAATAGAAAAAAAATTTATGCGTTGGTTTGCTGGAAAAATAAATGCAAGATCGGATATCTGATTCATCAGCGTCATTATCATCTAGTTCTTCTTGGCCGTCACTGAACTCTTCCAAATCGGACTGGAGTTATATCACTGTGCTATTGCTTCTGAAATCTATCTAATTTGTGGGAATTGTGGTAGCAAGGTCAGGCTTGCCTAGCAGTGCGCTGGGCGTCATCACGACCAGGTTGGGGTCGTGACAAAAATATAAATAAGAAAGGAAGAAAAAAGACCTTTCTATCTCCCCATCTCTTTTTTTCCATCCCCCAACTCATTCATCTTCCCAAGAAACTTCCCCATCCTGTAAAATATTTTTAATTTCTATCCTACTTTTCCTCCCCTTCCCCGTTTTTTCCCTTTCTCTTCCCCATTCACTAAATGGATTTCACAAGGATGGCAAGCATAAATCTAAAAATAGAACAAATTTTTATGCGTTGATTTACTGGAAAAATAAATGCAAGATCGGATATCTGATTCATCAGCGTCATTATCGTCTGGTTCTTCTTGGCCGTCACTAAACTCTTCCAAATCGAACTGGAGTTGTTTTGGAGAAATCTAGGGTTTACAAGTGGGGCTTAACGAAGAAGCCATTAATATGAGGAGGGAAATGTTTGGAATCAAAGTCGAGTAGTTCCTGGGAGGGACTATCACTGTCCCATTACCTTTTGTGAATCTCGTCGTCGGTTAAACACCAGAGAGAACTCAAATTGGAAGAGGGCACCATCGCCGTCAAAGTCAGAGAGCTGAAGATCTGGTCCACCCGTACTCTGAAGCTGTCATGCATTGCTACCTTGTGAATTGTGTGTATATAACATAGGCTATACACACAAGCTATCAAAGCAGAAAAGAGCAGTAGGTTATATTGTTGTTTGGAAGAAGCTTTCATATAGGAGTAAGAAGATGATGGTGGTTGAAAATGGCTGAATTTTGGATTTGTTGGAGCACTATTGGCTTTGTATGTTGGAGAAAAAAAAAGAAAGAAAAATAAATTAAAAATTTAAAAGATTAATTTTTTTCTAATAATATAGGACCTGCATATCCACATGTCATATAATAAAGACCAAACATGTGACATGACATTCATGTCAGAGCGATTGGTGAACACGTTCAACAGAAATTGTTTATTAGTATTCATTCTGTCAAGTTGAAGTTTTCAAATGGAAAAAATATAAGTTTATGTATCACCTTTACAAACCGATAAAATTTTAAGTAGTCATGAAGCCGTTTCGCCAAGAGATTATCATAGTTTGACTTGGCACAAACTTTAATAAATGGAAGACTTTTGAGGTAGGTACTCTTAAACAACTCTACAAGAAATCCGGTAAATACCGACCAAAAAAACTGACCAACTTTGATCGGTTATGGCTAATTACCGATAAAAATGTGATCAAATACGCTTTAACGGTATTTTAATGGTCTTTTTAATATACCAACCAAAGTAGATAGGAAATTATCGACCAACATTGGTCATTGGTTGGTCAATTAAATTTAAAAAAATATTGCAAAAACAACTAATCAAAGTTAGTTGATATTTTAATTATGTAATCAAAAGATTCACCATCTGAGAATCGAACTAGGGTACGTATTGTGGCAAGATACTATTCTACCACTAGATTATTGGTGCATTTTATTTTAAGATTGTCTTATTTTTTTATTTTTACTCTTTAATTGTATTTTCACACGAAAACAACCGGCAAAGTTGGTCAGTTTTGTTAAAAAATAAAATTGCCGACCAAAGTTGGTTGGTTTTTTGAAATGACTGGCCGAATTTACCGACCAAAATTGGTCGGTATTTTAATATTAATTTTTATTAATTTTAATTGCAAAAGCTGATCAAAGTTGGTCGGTTTCGTAAAAAAAATTAAAATTTAAATATTTTGAAAAACCGACCGACTTTGGTCGATTTTTGGCCGATTTTTTTACCGACTAAAGTTTATCGATTTTTCTTGGTCGCTTTTGCCTAATTTCTAGTAGTGTAAGTCATATCATTTGTACGGATGCAACACTTGAACTTGTGTGAAACATATCATAGTATTTATGTGGCTATAAATATTTCATATTAAGAAAGTATTGAAATGTGCCAATTTTTTTTTTGAAATGGACGAATAAAAAAATGATGTCTATTTTTTTTTTTGAAATAGAAGGCATATCTTTTACTAATTTGTCCCTTCTTTTTTTGTCGGTGGAAATATTTTTGTGTTGCCAAAAATATACTATTAAAATTAATTACATATAAGGAAACCTTCCAATGGGACATGGAAGATACAACGGCCATCAACTACCAATTAACAAATACACCAGTACTGCATGGGATGTGTTTCATATTTTCCTATTATATTTCAAAGTGAATTCTAAGGTTCCATTACGTTTTAATAGAATTTATGTAAAGCTTAACAATTCACTTAATAAGAGAAAACAATTATGTTGTTGATTATTTTTACTTTTAGTTCTGAGGGTCTTCCTTGACCACTAAAAAATGCACTAGCTTAAGTGAAGACAAATTAAAGTAAATGGAATTAATGCATCAGTTTCCTCTCTTTAAACCAATATTAATAGATAAAACATGAAAACGGAAATGGTTCAAGTACTAAACAGTAGTAGTACATTAAATTGGTGTGATGATCAGACTCTACTAATTAGAGCATTATATTATATTATTAGTAGTAGCTCCATGTACAGTGACTTCAGTTTCTATAACACATGTGTCTTTGACAAGAAAACCAGCCCCAGGCAAACTGAAGTACCCAATCGATATAAATCTTGGCCATCCACATAACGTTTGTGATCCACTGAACCAATAATTTGCTGCAACAAAAAGTAGTACACATGAAAATGATGATATATATATGAATGCTACCATATTTTGACCTCATTTCGTATATATAATTCTGTGGTACTCTTACCTTTGCCGAAGTAATGTGTAGCACTGATTTGACTAACGATACGCAATGTAAATTCTGCATATATTTGACTACCCTGAGATAAGCTGCTTGGTTCTGCCAATGCCAGGTATAGTGATAGATGGCTGCCTGTACAACTCCCTTTTCCCTTTGGGTGTACCTGTATCTTCCTGTTTTAATTTATACATGCATACCAATTGCATTATACTGACAACCATTTTCAGTAGCTAAGCTACATGTAATTGAATCTCGTTTTGTCAAAAAATTATAAATTTCGAGGTAGCAGGACTAACAGTTAGATTGAGTTAGACAGCTTGAGTAAGTTACCATTTATGTTCTCCTGCCATGAAGGTCTTGGAGTCTTCACAATCTGCAGTGAGAGAAGAGAACTTGTCGATCTTCCGGGCGTGCTTATAGCTAATGGGGTCTTTAACCATGGACAGACAGTTGCCTCTACCTTTCAACTTTTCTTGGCATACATAAACCTCTGCTCCTAAGACACATGTGTCATCCACAACATAACCATTTGCTTGATTGTTGAAATCTTCTTGACTTATGAATCGATCAAATCCCAATTCCACCTTCATTGCATGGAATCTTCTTCCTTTTTGAAATGTCGTATCTGTTGTTGTAATCAAGCATAAATGTACAGCAGACTTGATTCTTTCTCCTTCGTTGTAAGATCGGGACTTAAAAAAAGAAATAAATTAAGGAGATGTAAGAGCAGTGACCATGGAGGACCAAGTAATTGTCATTGTTCTGATCAAGCAAAAAGAGGCGAAAAACAGCATGAACCTCCCAACCTGCAGGGACAAGTGAGCTTCCCTCCGCCATAATCAAATATACAGAAACGTGCTTCCCTTCTGCATTCTTGTTTTTGTTTCCATATGGATGAAACACCAACTTCCTGCACATCCAATTATTTGTTACAATTTAAAAATCAAGAGACTAGTAATATTAAAGATTCCACACTAGTGATAAAGTTGCACCATTTGTAGCCGCCAGCTTCAAAATAAGGCGAACTGTATTTCTCAATATTGTTCTTTTTTAGCAGAGATAATGACTGAATCTTGAGGGTGTAATGAGTAGGGGGAGTTTCTGAAATGGTTCTTGAAACTCCTGCAAATAAAATATTATTAGTACCATTAGGACATATATACTGAATGTATCATGCATGAATTCTAATCCACAAAAGTGCACCATCTTCGTTGCAGAAATCAGCCATGACCAAGTATTTAATAGTAGGTAATCACGCCTTTTCTTCAATTCATTTCTATAACCATTGGCTTGTTATTATATGTATTCTCCAATTCATAAACCTTTTCTCCAAAAGTGCCTCAAAACGTTATCCTTTGCTTCAGCCAGATTATGTTTCTTCATGTTAGCAGGCACGCATTCTCTGCTTGTCCTTCAAACAAACCTCCCAAAGTTTCCAAATGGAGGTTTCTTCCCTTTTCAGCTGGTATATTTGTTTAACGTAGAATTTTGGTCAAAGCTATAATTTAGAAAAGCACGGGTTACTGATAAACAAAAGAATGTATAAAAGGAAGTAATTTGAGTAGCAAGAATATAATTGGAGAAAACTAAATAAACCAAAGTGTATTCCAATAGCGTTTTGTGTCCTTACAATTGATCAGCTATCTTCTTTTTATAGATACCTTGGAGATATGCATTTTGTCTATGTCATAGTGACACTATTATGAGTAATTAAAGACATTGAATGCTACGTTACACAATTATTATATTTAAAACAAATTCTCTAACGTATTCAGCATTTAATGCTCATTAAACACTGTATTTGTGCTCTTTTATATCGTCAGATTCATTTCCTTTGATTCTCGGGTCTAAATAACTTAAATAGGTACGTGCGCTGAGTTATTTGAATAACTATCCAGCCTCTTCCTTTGCCTTTGCTCATATCTGTTGCAACTCGTGACTCATAGTTGTTTCGATCGTTCCTAAATCTTGATAAAGAACTTGATTCTCTATTCCTTGATCTGCGATCATACCTTTGATTCTCCTGCTTTGACCGTGAGTCTTTTCCTGCAGGTCCCATATATGGCTCGTACCTATTTTTACCGGATCATTTTTCGGTCTCCGCACGTCTTGAACTTACATTTTCTTCTTTTTGAACTCGCGGAACAGTATCTTCTTCAATGCTCAGCTTCGTGCTATACCTATTATAAACATCATTCCACGTTGTAGCTAGAAATTCACGAAGGCTTTCCTTGAGTCTCCTCGTAGCTTCCGAGCATTTTTCATTTATGTTGCAATAGCTACCTAATTATCAGGTACACGGGGTAAAGTCATTCTTTCACGTTGGAACCTGCCCACGAATTCTCTAAGCAATTCTGAGTCCCCTTGCTTGATCTTGAAAATATCTTCCATTCTTTTTCGGATTTTTGAGCTCCTAAGTGTGATTTAATGAGAGAATCGACAAGCTCAGCAAATGAATTTATAGAATTTTAGGGTAAAAGAGAATATCATGTTAATGCGCGCTATGTGAGTGTTTCGCCAAATTTTTTTGCTAATACTGATTTAATCTCCTGCTTAGTCAAATTGATGCCTTTTATGCTTGTTGTGAATGCACTCACGTGGTCTCGTGAGTCTGTTGTTCCATCATATTTTGGAATATCATGCATATTGAAATTCTTTATAATTGGAATGGGAGAAACACTTGGCTTCCAAGGTTATTGAGATCTATATCTACCCCTTTGATTACGGGCGGCACTACAAGTATTTGCTCTATGCGGTCATTTTGCTCATTGAACTTTTTTTGCAATGTTAGTACTAAATTTTACAAATCAGAATTAAATAAATTATCTGGTTCTCCCTCTTGCGATTCACTAAGGGTTCCACCGCTACCTGAATTAACTAGCCCAGAACAAGGGTTCTCCAGAGTGTTGTTATTTGGAGTGGGCGTGGGTGGTGCAACAGGTCACTAGCTAACCAAAGCCTGAACATCTTTATTGAACAGTGCGGTAATATATTTTTGCAAAGCCTCATCCAGATCTTCAACATTTTCCAATTGAGCATGTCCATCTGTATGGGATACATCAGGAGTGCCTTCACGAGATCGCTGCGGAGAGCCTCGTGGAAAAGCAATCAGTGCATTATTATCTTGCACATCTCCCTGAAGTCGTTGGTTCGTTTAGTTTTATTGGTTTTCTTGAATATTATCGTTGTTGTTTGACATGGTTGATGCAACAAGGAAAGTTAAGTTAGAAGAAAATAGATTATCAGAGTCCCGACAACGGAACTAATTTGTTTAACCAAAAAAAAAAAGAATTTTGGTCAAAGCTGTAATTTAAAAAAGCAAAGATTACTAATAGGACGTATAAAAGGAAGTAATTTGAGTAGCAACAATATAATTGGGAGAAAAATTAATAAACCAAAGTATATTACAATAGTATTTCGTGTCCTTACAATTAATCAGCTACCTCCTTTTATAGATACCTTGGAGATATGCATTTTGCCTATGTCATAATGAGGTTGTTTATGAGTAATTAAAGACATTGAATGCTACTTTACACAATCATTATATTCAATATAAATTCTCTAACGTATCAGTATTTAATGCTCATTAAACACTGTATTTGTACTCTTTGATATCGTCAGATTCATTTTCTTTGATTCTCGGGTCTAAATAACATAAATAAGTACGAACGTTGAGTTATTTGAATAACTAGACGTGCCTCTTCCTTTGTCTTTACTCGTATTTGTTACAACTCGTGCCTCCTTACCAGTTGTTACTTTTTGACCAGCTTACGTGTTCTTAACACATCATTTTTATTTCAATTTATTATGTAAACTAAATTTTTCCCAATACAATATCTCCACTCTAACAAATTTTAAATCGCTTCCTAAAATAGATTATTTTTACGTGGAACACAGTAAAAGAACAAACAGTCAGAACACACCAATATGTCCCATTTCTTCTTACACGTGTTAATTGAGGTGTCCATTTCCCCATACTTTACTCCTATCAGCTTTAAGCTTTAGTTCCAAAGTCGTAAATTAGTCTATTTCACATACTTAGTATTAGAAAACTTAGATTTCTTCTTTCATCAATCTTTAGCTTACTCGAAAGAACCAATTTTCAATTTGTTGAAGAATAGGGTTCTTTTATGGATCTCTCTGCAAACCAGGTTTATTAAGCAAATTTTATGTGAAATTTCTTCTATTCCCAAATTTGCAAGTTCGTAATGAAATTCGTCATATTGATGTTATGGTTTTTCTTTTTAAAGAATTTAGTTACCTGGAAATTATCCGCTATTATTTCGGATAATTGAGATGATGGCGGTAATTGTTTTCTTTCTTTGTGGCGTACTGGCGCCAAATAAATTTTTAGTTTAAGTGAAAAGCTTATGTGTTAAAATATATTATTACTATTCACTGTTGCATATGGAATAAAGAAAACATTAGTGAGTCACAATCAAATTTAGCTACTCCTAATACAAAGAGACGGCTAAAAATAGAGGAACGTCAAGCAGTTGCGGAATGGCTTTTAAGGCAAAGCAAAAATGGAGGTGCTACTCGTGGCTCTATAAAGCAAGCAACTATTCTGTTCGATCAGGATGAAATGGAGTTATTAAGAAGGCAAAATACATAAACGGCTTTGAAATTATCCTTAACGACCGACTGAACACCTTAACTGAGCCTATTTTAAGTTGGACACTTCTTGTCCGTCAAAATACGACCTCGTGAATCCTTCATACTAACATATAAAAGTATGTGATTTATACTTAATTCTAAGCGCGTGAAACCTTCAAAATTAACGTTTTTTACTCTTTTTTTAAATTTAACTTTATTTTAAGTGGGTCCCATTATATTTTATTTTCCATACATTAATTTCATTTTCTTTCCAAAATATTCCATCTTCACTAAACATTTTCTTCACCTTAGAGCCACCATTTTCAACTGATCCACCTCGTCTCTCTTAGGTCGAAGAATAAGCCTCCAAATAGTTACAATGAACATAGGATTCCCAACAATGAGAAGATACCAACAAAGGATTTGGAGATTAACGTAGCAGAAGGTGAAATCTCAAGAAACCACCACCGATCTCCACCCTATGACCAGTGATAAGGTCGTTGTTTACTGCAAATTGTTGAAGCAAATCGGTAATATTGTCCTCGGACATATTCCGGCTCGGTGTCCAATATCACTGTCGTCAGCATATCTTCCATTCTTAGGATTTGGCTCAAGGCTGCCATCTATTGGATTTCTAAATTGAATTGAAGTTTCGATTGAAAAAGGGTGAGTGATGTGTTTGATTTTTTTTCTTTTTTCTTTTTGGCAATCTCCCCTCTTCTGCAAAATAGTTGCTGACGAAAACCGGAGACAAGATGATTCAGCTGGTGAAAATCTTTACTTAAGTGGGTTAGGATGATTTTTGAAAGAAAAACGTGTGGTGGGGGGAGGTTTGGCAGCAATGGCGACCAATTAATTAGGGTGGGCAGATGTTTTTTGGTAGGAAAGTTAATAGCTAATATTTTTTTAAAACAAATACATGTGTCATTAAATGATTTGTCCGTTTGACATATCATCCGCAATTGTAATACACGCACGAAATTTGTTGGTCATTAGTGTTTAGTTGACATACTTTATTAAAGACAAGAAGTGTCCAACTGAAAATAGGGTTAGTTAAGCTGTTCAATTAGTCGTTAAGGACAACTTTAAGGGGCCGTTTACGTATTTACAAATGACTGAAGGAAAGAAAACAATGAAGAAGAAATTTACTTGCAATAAGAAAGATACGTAAATGAAAATCTTTCCGAAGTGGAGAAAGAATAGAACATTGGAAAAGCCACAAATCAATTCAAACATGAAAAAGTTTGACACATGTGCATATTATTTACCTCGAAAATAAGAGTAACAATTAAATTTGATTAGTAATTTTAAAGATATGTGATTTAGTTCAATACCAATTAATAATCAAGAACTATATGAAATAGAAATGATAGATAAAAGTGAATCAAACCAATGTTATTTAGCAGTAGTGATCTCGAACTTTGTGATATCGAGGTGGCTTAGGGCAGTGAGAGCAAGTAAGTAATAAGAATAAAATAAGAACAATGGAGTTAGAGGAAAATGTTAGAGAACAGTAGGAAAAAAAATAGAAAGTGTATGCTTTTCTTAGTGATGATGAAATCTCATAAATAATTAGGGTACCTTTTATATAATAGGGGAACTCTAAATAAGGAATATTTCTACTTACAATAAAGAATATTCTTGGCACAGATGTCTAACCTCCAAGTAGAAAATAGTACAATCATGTTTCAGGATTTGACCCTTGACTTTGGGGACGCGGCAGGAATCTAACTCGTTCTGATATAAATTCATAACTATACGTTTTCGAGGTCGAGCGGTATGCATCATGCTCCGTCATTGTATTGGGTTTGGTCCCTCGAGCTCGAACTTGGTCTTACCCAGCCTTGGACTTCGGACAACCTCTCAAGTATGTAGATCAAAGGCATGTGATATCGACTGTATATAGATAGTTCCCACATTTCTTAGAGTAAGATGATAAGAAAGGATTTGAACCCCGATTTTCTCGAACCTCGTATGACGACATTTTCGTGATGCAAGAGTTCTAAATGACCGAAACATCCCATCAGTAAATTTTCCAAAAACATTGAATGCACGCTAATACTGGTCAGCCATTAGCACCGCCGAACCGTCGTTTCCCATCTATAAGTATGAGGCGATTAGAACTTTACTCTTTCTATACATTATTCCCTTCTGCATCTCTTTCTCTAATTACCGATTTTCGCCGCAACGCCAAGCTCTTATAAGAAACACCACATCCCTATGCAATATATTCTTTTGCTTACCATCATAGCTAAAACTTCCAAGACGGTCACCAAAAAGGAAAAGGATAAACCATCATCTTCTTCTGCCTCCCGTCCAGCCAAACTAGTGGTGCCGCCAAACCTTGAGGAAATCACCGCATAATCAAGAAGGACTTTGGTATTGAGAAACCCCCGACATCCCAGGTCCATGCGAGCATGCATCTCGATATATTAGTTTGATATAGCAGAATCTCGTCAATGAGGAATGAGTGTGGCTGGGGAGATGAGGTCCTGATTCAGATCCCAAGCCCCGAGGAAAGCATTACCACCAACGTGTAGAGGTTTTTAAGTGTTTACACTTACCCCTTCAAACTGGGTCCCCTTGATCCCGTGATGATCAACTTTTGCAAAACGTACGAAGTTGCCCTAAGTCAGATTCACCCCTCTTTTTGGCGTATTGTGATCATGCTGCAGTATTTTTTCGTAAAGCCGAGGGTTTGGAATTCACCCTTAGCCACCTGATTCGATTGTATCGGCACCAGTTTTTTGGAGGGCTTATCAAGCTGCAGCGCCAAATAATGGAAGCCTTCCTTAATAGTACTGAAGAAACCAAAGATCAGGGTTTGATGAGCCGGTTTATTAGAGTAAGAACTTTAGATATCATCCCCGGAGATAAAATGTCGTTCCCAGAGAGGTGGAACTTTAATCGTAAGTGGAGTCGTATTCCCAATATCTATTCATATTTTTCTTTCACATTTCATAATGCCTTTACCCTTTTTTTGGTAGCCGATGCCTGGGTGCCTCAAGCGATGCCCGGCCTAAAGGATTGGCTCCGGAAGTTAGGCGCCACATCTTCCTATGATGAGCATAAGTGTAGCGAACTATCGAAGGGACAGTGGGAGGCCAAGAACCCTGGTGAGTTCTTTTCCCAAGTTTTGAACAATTTTCATATATTGTTGGTGTCAAATCACTAGCCTTCAATTGCGCAAGCCTTGATGATGCATCCGAGATAAGGCCGGCTATGCCCGGAGAAAATCCTAAGCCTTCAAATCCGAAGTCTGAGAAGGACAACAAACAAAAAGGGTTTCAAAGCCCGAAGACCTTCATGACAAGAAAATCCCTGCTCAAAGGCTGCGGAAAAGGTTTGCTCAAACGGGCATAGATTCGTCCCATGATTCTCTGGAAAATGAAGAAAATGGCAGTGAAGAGTCATCGTTGGTGACTCGTACTAGGAAACCAATCGAGGCCACCAAGCCTTCTAAACTGGAAACCTCATCCCGTGGTGAGGGGACGCCAAAGGAAGAAGCGGGAAAGGCCCTCATGTTCCCAGGGGTTCAGATCGTCCCTCCTTATTCAACAACTACAACACAGGGGGTAAATGCTGAGACCCCCAATGCTAATAAGAACTCCCCAGGTGAAGAGTTCGAGGCCACGACAACCACTCACTCACTTTCTTTGCCAACTTATTCCGACGGGGAAATCGAAGAAGCCAATGCTCTGTATATGCTCGATCCAAAGAAGGTCATCGAGGATGATCCATTTCAGGGATGCTACAATGGGATTGAGGATGCCAATGACCTTAATGATGCATCCACCATTTTCGAAGAGGCACAACATCTCCTCTCCTGAGTAAGTATCTGCCTTCATTATTATAACTTATAACTTTTTCTTTCTATATTTTCTATGACTGATATGACTCCATTTATCATATAGGCCATTACAAAGTTTAGAGTCGAGCTGATCCAATGTGAGTCCGAGCTCAAGAAAGTGTCGGGCGAAGAGCCATGGGGATCATCTGTCGCGAAAAGGAAGAGATGCTTAAGAATCTTTGGACCGCATTGGCCATATCTTAAAAAAGCAAGTCTGAGCTACATGAGAAGGTAACTATTATTTTAACGAATTTCGGCCTTCTTGGTCCAACTTTGGAGGCTAACACTTTGATATCTCATCTACAGCAAAAGCTAGAGATGATTGGGCAGCTTCGGGGTGAAGTTGATCAAGTTAGAGCTGATTGTCATCAGTGGAAGGAGAATATGGATCAACTTGCTGCTGATAAGGAAGCTGCTACAGTTCGACTGGTCTCGATTGAAACTCAACTCCGAGATATTAAAGTGAAGGGTCTAGCTCTAGCCAGGAAAATCGAGGAGTTAGAGGCTGAGCTAGCTAGAGCCCAGGCCGAACTGTACAGGCTATGGCTGAAGCTAAGAACATGAAGGTTGCGGGTGATAAATCCATTGACAAATACTTGAGGAAAGCCGCGGTCATTCAAGATAAGTTGAGGGAGGCCTTCGATCAGGGAAAACAGAGCAATGAATTAGCTAAGTTTTAGGCTTAGAGGGTGAATCAAAGAAATCCATGCCTGAGGGATCTACCTTCCCGATAAGGTGGTCGAGAAAAAAGGGGCTGGAAAGTGATGCTAGGTTTATTGTTTCCTCTAATGATGAAGTTATAGAGGGTGGATCTAGGGACGAGGAATGTGAAGAAGATGTTCCCGAGGGAGAGAAGACTCCCAAAGATAGTCGCTGAAGAAGTACTTTCTGAAGATGACGCTCCCGGAGGTGTGACCCCAGAATGGATTAGGTTTTATTTTTTTGTGCAAGGGCCCCTTGTGGGCATTGTAAATATATTTTGTAAATTTCCCTTATGAAAATAAAGTTTCTTCTTGCTCTATCCTCGATTTGTGTTAAATTTTATTTTGTTCCTATTTGTGGAAAATTTTGATTATTCGAATACTCACTTTGAGTATTGGTTAAGACTCATAACGTAATAAACCCTTAGGTTTTTATTACTCAATATAATACCCTTTAAGGTTTTAGATGGTCCTCGAGCTAAGCTTAAATCAATTTGATGTGAGCTCAGAACAGTGGGACTCTTAGGTCCGAGTTGAGTGAAAACGAGGTCTCAGACTCCTATATGTTGTTTTGACCTTAAGCTCTTTTTAACGTGACCTGAGGCTCTTATATGTCGGCCTTTAGGTTCTTTAAGTTGGGCCATCTCGATCCCTAAAATGGCTATATAATTTTTCCTTATTTCAATTAAAAAACTTAGTGCAAAATTTAATTATGCCTTAGTATGTATTTTCTTACCCATTAGATTTTTTGAAGGTTTGACGTATCAGAACCTTATTAAAAATTTGTTTGTATAAGAAAAATCGAATACCTCTTGAGGTTTTCCTGAAAGCTGATATTATCGAAGCCTTTGGATTATTCGAGGGCTGAATTTATCGAAGCCCTTATATTTTCGGGGGACTAAATTTATCGAAGCCCTTTTTTATTTTTTTTGCCAAGGATAGCTTGATTTAATAGATTTTCCAATGTTTGAAGGCATTTAGTTTATAGCGGAAGTCTGATATCTCTGAATCGCATTATTTTGGCCGTAGCCTTTTGTATGATCGTAGCCTTGCAGTTTGCCACTTGGGCTTGTTTCTCGATAACTTTCCGAACTTGTTTGAAAAAGTTAGTTCCTGGTATATTGGCCTTGGCCTTTTTTGAGGGGATGCCTCTTGAGGTCTTACAAATTCTAGTTTCCGATGAATCGGATGTACTGACTGTCGATAACAGTCTCTGAGTATTATAGGTGTAGAGCTCGTATAATAGTAGACTTCTTTGAGCTAAAAAGTGTTTTTGATATTAATAGAATGCTTCTTCAAGTAAATGATACATGTGTACATCCTTTTCTGTCGAGGCTCGACTATTTTATATAGACACGGTTCATCTGACCGTTTGGCCCATTACAATATTTTTCTATCAAAGCCCTCTTAGGAGCGAAGCATTTTCCAAAAAATATAACCATTCGAGGGTGATTCCCCCCCCCCTGGTATTCGAGATTGATTGAAAAGAAGTCTTGGGTACTGTTGAGTTTTCCTTTGGTAGCACATAGTTGTTGCCTCATTAAAAACCTTGTCGGTAAAATTCACTTCGGAAAAAATCCGATCATAGGGAAAAAGAGTACAACACATGCTTTAGAACCTGTTTTCATGTAAAAAATGACGCCTTCTAGACCGTATGCCTTCGATCCAAAAGCCTGTAATAAGTTAGTTTTAAACTTAAATTGACAAAAAGGATAACGTTGTACCTTAGCACTAGTCTAATTTGAGTAATGATATGTTCCAATTATTTGGCAGTTGTTGACCTTCCATTGTGCTCATTTTGAAATCTTCTTCTGTAGTCCTTCCCAATTCGGGTCTAGTTTCCCTTCATTTGGAACTTGAGTATTGAGGGTGACTTTCCGTAGGACTAAGTCCCTGATTCCAAAATGTTGAAGGTTGGTTCTTCTATTGTAGTATCTTTCAATCCTTTGCTTTTGTGTAGCCATACGAACAAGTGCCACCTCTTTCTTTTCATCTAACAATTCAAGTCTAACATTCATGGCCTCGTGGTTTGACTCCTCTAATACATGTCAAAATCTACCATTGGGTTCCCGGACCTCGACGGGGATAAGGGCCTCTGAGCCATATACTGGAGAAAACAGAGTGGCCCCCGTGCTAGACTTCGATGTTATTTGATATGCCCAAAAGACCTCGGGTAAAACATCTCTTCATTTTCCCTTTGCATCATCTAAACTTTTCTTCATGTTTTGAATAATAGTTTTATTTGTTGACTCGGCTTGTCCGTTTCTTGTTGGGTCGACAAAATTCTCTTTATTTTACGCGCTTCGAGGTACTCTATTTACCTTGCTACCGATGAAATACTTTTTGTTGTCACACATAATCTCGGTGGGTATCACGAATTGATATACTATGTGGTCCTAGATAATGTCAATGACTTCTTTTTTTTGGACCTTCTCGAAGGCTTGTGCTTCCACCCACATAAAAAAATAGTCAGTCATTAAAAAATGAATTTAGCTTTAGCTGGGGTCTTAGTAAAGGGCCGGCTATATCCATTCCCCATTTCATGAAAGGCCATAGGGATAAGACTGAATGGAGTTGTTTTCAGGGTTGATGGATCATTGGTGCAAATAGGTTACACTTATCACATTTTTTGACAAATTCTTTAATATCTTTTTCCATGTCGTCCCAATAGTATCATGCTCTGATAATTTTGGGGACCAAAGATTCTGCACCGGAATGGTTCCCACAAGTGCCTTCGGGGATTTCTCGTAGAACATAATCGGTGTCCCTTGGACCCAAACACACCGCCAATGGTCCATCGAATGTTATTCGATACAATGTTACATTTTTATCTAATGCAAACCTTGCAGCCTTAGCTCTTAGGGCCCTCGATTATTTGTGGCCCGATGGGAGATTTTCATTCTTCAAATAGTCGATATACTTGTTCCTCCAATCCCATGTTCAACTTGATGGATTTATCTCGGCATGACCCTCTTGAACCATAGACTTTGATAATTGGACGACAGTCTCTGGGACAATGTCATCTTCTTCCATATAAGATCCCAGATTAGTAAGTGCATCAGCCTCGTTATTTTCTTGAGGTACACAATCCAGAGTCCACTCCTTGAAGCGGTGCAAAATTATCTATATTTTATCCAGTTACCACTGCATTCTATCCTCATGAACATCGAAACCCTTGTTTACCTAATTTACCACCAACAAAGAATCACACTTGCCTTTGATGATTTCTACTCCCAAGATTTTGGCTAGCTTGGTTCGTGCAATCATGGCCTCATACTCGACTTCATTGTTAGTTAATCTAAGAGTTTTGATAGATTGCCTAATGGTATCACTCGACGTAGGCGAGGGTAGCTTGCCGGCAAAAGGCGTGGGTGGCTTTAAAATAATGCAGAGCCGGATTACTTCACCTTTGAGGCAACGTCCATAAATAGGGTCCATACCCCCGATGTTGTACCCGAGCGTGGCAGGAGTTCTTTCTCCACTTTAAGCACGAGGGCCAGTGAAAAATCAGCCATAAAGTCAGCTGGGATTTGAGACTTAATAGTCTTCCGGGGTTGATGTTCGATATCTTACACCCCACGTTCGACGGCCTACATGGCCAATCAACCCGATAGTTTGGGCTCATGCAAAATATTTTGAAAGGGGTAGGTAGTTAGCAGACATATTTCTAAGTGAAGATACCTAGTTTCAGCATTCCCCAATGTTTGACTTACTCAATAAACAAGAAATTGAGTACCTTGCACTTCTGGAACTAGTACCCTACTTTAATGCAGTAAAGTGGGCTGGGCCCGGGCCTAAATGGGATAATGTGCCGGTCCAATATAGTATACTAGTGTAGAATGTTATGTACTTATGTATATATATTTCATTGTATATTGTATTGTACTATATATTGTATGTTATATTTATATATATATCCTTATATATTTTCTTGTAGTATCTCTTATGTGTATATATTCTCTCATATATATTGTATCTTTAGTTCCAAGTAAAGACAAAGAACTATTGAGAAAAGATATTCAAGGCTATGTCTTATAATTTTTGTTACCAAAAATGGCATATCTTTCTTAGTCTTCCTTCCCCCAATGGAATGAGCACAACTAGGTATTGATACCATCATTAAAAGTAAACAAAAAACTAAAAGATGTTGTGCCAAAGTACAAGTTACACCATAATCTACATTGTATCTCTAACAAATATCATAATTCCTTCAAGGTTCGGAGGAGGTTGCGTTGGTGGCAGTGAAAAAGAAGCTTGTTCATCACCACTTCCAGGCGAAGCCGAATCCTCCGTAAGTTCACGCTATCATTTCATCATATGCTTCATCTATCGCCGGTTGTTATTCTGCAATTCCAAAGTTTTTTCTTTTCGAGCGGATCCAATCTCTAAAGAGTACTGATTTTTCCAAGCTATCCCTCGTAGACATTCTATAATCACCTATTTGCAGTCTTGCTTGACTGAAAACGCTCTCTGATGCAATAGTTGAAGCTTGAATTAATAAAATATCCCTAGCCATTCTTGCAAGAACTGGAAAATATTTTTCCCTTGACTTCCACCATTCCAAAAGATCAAAAGAGCCATCGAAATTCTCCTTTTCAAGTCCCTGAGACAAATAAACTTGAAGCTCATTTAGATGTGAAGTTTCATCAAAATTATCACTTTGAGAACGGCTGAACTCTGTCCAAGATATAAGAGCTTTTAAAGCCCCAGCTCTCTTAGACGATTGTGATCTAGACGAAGTAGGGCTTAGAATATTTGGCCTAGCATGCTCTAAGGCAAGTTGATAAGCATTATTAATTGTTTGAGCATTAATTTTATTTGAGACTTTTGCATCTGCAAGTATAGCAACTTCCTCATTTGAAAGATCTAAAGCCTTATAAATATTTGAATACCAAAAATGAGGACCTCCCAATTTCATTGTAGGATTTAACATTGCAGCAACACCATAAATAGGAGGGATAGGAAAAAAATATATTTTAAACTTTTGTTTCATCTCATTTATAGCAAGTTCATAAATTTCCCTATCCTCACCAAATTCAACAAACAAATCAGATAGTGCTGCAATATAAACTAAACAGTTTGAAGTAGTAGGATAATATTTCCTAGAAAATGCATTTGTAGCAACTTGAAAATGTTCTAAAATATCTAAAGAATTTTAACATTCGTTCAATCTTGAGTAGTAAGCATTTCATCATCATCCTCACCACCTACCCGAGAATTAAACGTTGCATTAATTGGTTTTCTATATTCATATGCAACTACTAAACTTTCGTACATACAATTCCATCTAGTCGAGCAAGGTTTAGGAACCTTTCTTTCTCTAAGGCCATATTCATCATTTTTTTTAAATACTCTCTAAGTCTAATTATACAGTTTGAATAAAAAAGACAATTAAGAGCCATTCTAACGTTTTCAATTTCTATGTTTAAAATTCACATACCATCACCGACAATTAACTGATAAATATGACAAATACAACTAACATGAAAAATATTAGTAAATGTAGGATTTAGTGTTTTTGTAAGCGTGCCTATAGCACTAGTGTTACTAGAAGCATTATCCATAGAAATTGCCATTATTTTATCGTTAAAGAAAAAATATCTACAAACATCTGAAACGGTGTTAGGGCCTACTTACCGTTATCTCAAATACTGCCAAGTATAGATAACGTTTTTCATCTACCTTTGGGGTGTGAAGTAAAGGTGAGCTCGACAGATATTGCATTAATTCTTCTAAGGCTTGTTGACATTCTAGGGTCCACGCGAAATCCTTTTTCTGTTTTAGCAAGGAAAAGAATCGATGACTCCGATCATATCACCTCAAGATGAATCAGCCCAGAGAAGCTATTTGACATGTTAACCTTCGGACGGCCTTCACACTATCCACGACCGTTATGTCCTCGATAGCCTTGATCTTATCGGGGTTAATTTCAATGGCCCTATTTGACACCATGAGGCCGAGAAACTGACCCGAGCCGACTGCGAAGGAACATTTTTTTGGGTTGAGCTTCATGTTGTATTTTCTCAAGATGTTGAGCATATCCAGCAAATGGATCAAATGGTCCTCTACGCGTAGGGACTTAACCAACATATCATCAATGTACATTTCCATTGTTTTACCTATTTCTTGTTCAAACATTTTGTTAACTAGGCATTGGTATGTAGCTCCTGCATTATAAGCCCGAAGGACATTATATTATAACAATATGTCCCAAATTTTATAATAAACAAAGTATTTTTGTGGTCCCCCAAGTTCATCTGAATCTGATTGTACCCGGAGTAGGCATAGAGAAAAGTCAATATCTGATGGTCGGCTGTGGCATCGATCATACGATCGCTGTTAGGCAGCGGGAAAGAATCTTTAAGACATGTCTTGTTCTATTTCTTACAATCTACGCACATTCTAAGTGTGTCTCCTTTTTTAGGAACTACAACTAGGTTGGCTAGCCACTGGGGGTACTTTACCTCCCGAATAGATCCTATTTTAAGAAGTTTAATTACCTCGTCCTTTGTGAAAGCATGCTTTACCTTGAATTAGGCCTCTTTTTGTGCTTTACTAATTTGAACCTGGGATCGGTGCTTAGCCGATGCGTGGTAATCTCCGGTTGAATCTCTGTCATATATAAATGAGACCAAGCAAAGAAATCCATATTATCAATAAGAAATTGAATGAGTTTTTTCCTGAGTTTGATAGTCAATCTCATCCCTATGTATCCCTTTTTGTTGGGTATGTATTCGATCAAAATGACCTGCTCTAGATCCTCGATAGTTGATTTGGTTGCATCGGATTCTTCAGGAACAACAAAATTTTTGGGAGTATGGAAATCCTCATCTTCATCTTCAATTGCCCGTTGTTCCGATTATATCGAGGCTAGAGGCGATAATGGTTATTTTCCTGCCTATGTACCCTCGATGCTTGATTTATCTGATGTCGAAGGCTCTGCGCTAACTCCTTGACCGCAAACATCCCCTTTGTAGCATGTTGCGCTCCGTAGACTGTTTTCACTCCTTCCTTTGTTGGGAACTTCATCATCTTGTGAAGAGTTGAAGGCACTGCCCTTATATTGTATATCTATGGTCTAACGAGGAGTGTGTTATAACTCATATAACCTTCGATGGCTTGGAACTTCGTATCTTGTATGGTCCCAATTACGTTTATTGGAAGGATAAGTTCTCCCTTTGTAGTTTTACTCTCCATGTTGAAGCCATTTAGCACTCGGGATATAGGTACAATCTGATCTAGTAGGCCGAATTATTCCATAATCCTTAATCTGATTATGTTGGTCGAGCTAACTGAAACCACTAAAACATGTTTTACTTGATTTTTATTCAAAAGGATAGAGATTACCATGGCGTCGTTGTGAGGCTGAGAAAATATGCCTTTTGCTTCCTCGCCGCATAATGATAATATGTCCTCGAGCACATAACTTCAGTTCATTTTTCTCTGGTGATTCATACTTTGGTGTGGTTGACGACAGGTCGTTGAGGGACATTGAATCCGCCAATAACCATGTGGATTACATGTTGTAGTTCTTCTTGTTTGTTTTTCCTTGCATCTCTATCTGAAATGATTCTAAGACCGATCATTTAAGAATTCTAGAATGTGGCCCTCGTTGAATAGTCAAGCCTTGTCTTTCCTTAGCTGCCTGCAATCTTCTGTTCTATGACCATGTGTGCCATGATATTTACCCATTAAGTTCGGGTTCCTTTGAGAATGATTGGTCTGTATTGGCCTGGTCCACTTGGTATCTTTGATTCTCCCAATAGCTGAGATGATCCCTGGTGCATCTATGCTAAAGTTTTACTCTAATAATCGAGGACCCTTGATAGGGTCGGTGTGCTTATCGAACCCACACTTACTCATGAGTCCACGAGAACTTTGGCCTCAATCGATTTTTCTATTCTTTCGAGGAGTGTTGTGGATTGGGATGTTGTTCCTTCAATCGGCATATGGCTGATATTATTCTTCGTTGAATCTTGATTCCTAGTGAGTGTCCTTCAAGGGCATGGCTGTGAATCTGATAGGATGTACTAAACTCGAGGGAACTCCCAACTGGTCGTCCTTGACCCTGATCATTGACTAGTAATGATTGTGCACATCCGACCATGCCACAGATGGATATTCGATTAAGTTTTACTTCATTTGTTGAGAGGTGATCGAGCTCCTTTTATTCAGACTCTACATAAAGGCCTATACTTCCCAGTCATTGGAGATATGTGGTAATTCCATTCTTTCCATCTGAAACCGCGACACAAACTTCCTTAGAATCTCGTCGATCCTTTGATTTATTTTGATGACGTCTGATCTTCTCATGGAAACCTTTATGGCATCGGTGTGTTCTTTCACAAAGGCATCTGATGACATAGCAAATGGGTCAACAGAGTTAGGAGCTATGTTGTGATACCAAATCATGACTCCCTTTGATAGTGTTTCCCAAAATTTCTTCAACAACACTAACTCAATTTTTCATCATTCAAGTCATTTCCTTTCATCCTAAAGGTAATTTCTATAGAGTTGTAGTTATACCGGCCATGTTGTATGGAGGTGAGTGTTGGCCAGTCAAGAATTTGCATATACAAGAGATGAAAGTAGCAGAAATGAGGATGTTGAGATGGATGTGTGGCACACTAGGCTGGATAGAATTAGGAATGAGGATATTTGGAAGAGGGTAGGCGTGGATCCCATGGGCGACAAGATGCGGGAAGTGCGACTTAGATGGTTTGAACATACATAGGAGAAGCTTAGATGCACCAGCTATGAGTTGTGAGCACTTGTCTTTGGCAGGTACGAGAAGAGGCAGAGGGTGACGTAAGAAGTATTGGGGCGAGGTGATCAGGCAGGATCTGGCGCGGCTCTAAATTTTTGAGGACATAGCACTTGATAGGAACATGTAGAGGTCGAGAATTAGGGTGGTAGGCTAAGGGGTAGTTGAGAATTATTCCCTCTTTGTACCGGGTAGTCTGATAGAGTTTTGTTTAGGTTTATTAGCAATCTATGTTGTGTTCACATTGTTATATTGTATAGTTTGGTGTTATTGTCCTTTCATTTATTCATTGTGTTATTTTCTTTCTGGCATCTTTTGTTGTTACATTTCTTTTCTTTTATTTCTTTTATGATATTATTGTCTCTCTTGATTGAGCAGAGAGTCTGTCAGAAACAACCTCTCTACCTTTTTCGTGGTAGAGGTAAGGTCTGCGTACAATATACTCTATCCAGACCCAACTAGTAGAATTTTACTGGGTATGCTATTATTGTCCACAAGTGTATTATGTTGTTTTCTCGTTGGGGTATGTTGTCCTGTTATAGTTTGGTATATCGGGCATGCAAAACTTCTTGGGAAAGGGCACCGGGGCCGCACTTTAGGGGGAAAGGTTTTTGTATGAATATTTTGGCGTCTAGACCTTTCAAAACTGGATGTGACCCTGGTAACTAGTTTACCCGGGAATTTTAAGTTTCCACCTTCTTATCATTGTCTTCGATCTTCTTTTCTCCTGACTCGATGCTTTTATTCAGTTCCTCGAGTATTTTAATAATTATGGGGTCTGTCGCCGAGGCACTTTCATCGTGCCTCTCTAGCGTCAGTTTAGCACATCGAGTAATTACTGGTTCGGCTGTGTTCGGGGATCTATTCTGACCTTGGAGTTGAGGGATGGAGATTTTCTGAGCTTGGAGCATTTCGAATATCACTTGGAGGCTGACCTCTCCTTCTTCCATTCCTTGTGTTCTTTGGCTATTGGGTCGGGCTTCCCTGCATATGTCCGTGCCTAGATCTGCATTAAAATCAATGTGAGCACTAACATCAGCAGGTTCCATAGTTGGCACTTCCCCTGGGTTTATCGGTGGTACACCGACTTCTGCATTATTGTTTTCCCCGAGACGTTCTTTGTCATGAATGGGTGCGTTTTGTGAGCTAGACATATTTTAGCCTGAGAATCAAAAAATCTTTGACAAAAAAGTGTAGGAGCAACGTGTGTAATGAAAATTAGTAAAGAAATAATCACTATTATCTCTAGCCCCACGGTAGGCGCAAAACTGTTTACCTCTGATATACGAGTAACAATTAAATTTGATTAAAAATTTTAAATATCTGTGATTTACTTCACTAACAATTAATAATTAAGAAATATGAAATAGAAATAATAGATAGGTAGAGGTAAATAAAACCAATGTTACTTAGTAGTAGTGATCTCGAGCTTAGTGACCTCGAGGTGGCTTAGGGCAGTTGGAACAATTAAGTAATAAGAATTAAAACGTAGAAAATATAATTTTTTCTCAATGATGAAGAAATCTCACAAATGATTGGGTTCCCCTTTATATAATAGGGGGGACCTAAATAAAGAATATTTCTATTTATAGTAAGGAATATTCTTGGCACAACTGTCTAACCTTCTAGTACGGAATAGTAAAATCATGTTCCGGGATTTGTGCCATGACTTTGGGGACGTGGCAAGAATCTAACTCGTTCTGGTACAAATCTATAACGGTACTTTTTCGAGGCCGACCACACTACACATGCATCATGCTAACGTCTTCGGACTCGAGTCTGGTCTCCCGAGCTCAAACTTGGTCTTACCAGGACTTGGACTTCGGACGACCTCTCAAGTATGTAGATCAAAGGCATAAGATCTCCACTGTATACACACAACATTTTAAACATTGACTTTTCAAATTAATAAAAAACTAATAAATTGATGTGACTTTTTAATTCAGTGGGTCCTTATCAGTTTTTGAATGGGAATCCTAATGATAAATTGCTTCCCAATTTATAAAGGGTTCATCTTTTTTTGGAATGGATCAAAAAGAAAATAAGTTCATACAAACTGGAATAAGAGAGTAGTAACTTTAGTGTTTTCAGTGTTGTTAGCAAAGAGAGGAACCATTCAAATGGATAGGATTAGAAACTTCTAAATTGGATACACATATTAGAAAAAGGAAACCCTTTTTGGATCTGAACGATGTCACTAGAGCCAAAGAGATGAGATGGACCCTGAGGCAAAGTTAGAATTTCGAGCTTACGAGTTCTGAATTCAAGAAAAGATGGATTATTAAATACTCGATAAATATTTATACATGTTAAGTGAATTTCTTTAACACAACTGTCAAGTTTAAATTAAAGCTATCGAGTTCTGCTGAACAATCGAAATGGTAGCTCCGTCACCAAAGGGGACCAGGAGAAGATGAGCTTAGGAAGGCAGTCCGATGTTGACCATTTCATCTAAAAACGTAAATTATAAAATATAATTATGTTAGAGTAGAAGTCTGAATTTATATTTGTAGTTTGCTAAATAGTTTACATTTACCCCCGGTTATACTTTCCGTTTATACACCTCTATTATTAACAAAGTAAACAGAAATGCCCCGGTCCTATCAGTTAACTGCAGTGGCACCTCGCCGCTCAATTAAAATGCCACGTAAGAATCCAATTTATACATATATCATTTATTAGTTGGATGGTATACCCAAATTGTGAACTGTTGAGTCAATTTCAGTAGTGATCGCATCTTATTCACACCCAATTAAAGAGTATAAAATGATTGTTGCAATTATAAAACCCAACACAAGTCGGGGTCGAATCCAGAGTAAGTTTAAGTTGATTTTAAGGTAAACACTCAAAAAAACATTGAAATAACAAAGTTAGCCTTCAAATAAGTGTGGGTAATTCATATCTAAATTAACTTCTAAGAGATTGAACTAACGTCATGCCACGAAGCAACGTCATAGCATCCTCAAGAAAAGTAAATAACCGCCACCACTTGGCTCTCACCAACGTTTTCCAAATAGTGCTTCACACGGTGATCATTAAATCAAAATACTTCATTGTTCTTGTTCTTCAAGTCCAAGGCACCAAAAGGTATAACACCAATAATTTCTAAAGGACTACTCCGCTTTGACTTCAGCTTCCCAGGAAACATCCTCAACCTTGAGGTGAACAATATCATTTGATCACCAACCTTTGTTATAAATATACTTGTCATGAAGATATTTCATCTTTTATTTATACAAGGACGAACTTTCATATGCATGATACCGGAACTCATCCAATTCATTCAAGTGTGCAACTTGCAAGTTAGCAGCTACATTCCAATAAAGATTCAATTTCTTCTAGGAACACTTTCCTTGTGCTCCAATTCCATCGGATGATGATAAAATTTTCGAACACCAACCGGTATGGGGACAGTCTGATATGTGTTTTGTAAGCCGTTATATATGCCCATAGAGCATTATCAAGCTTCTTTGACCAATACGTCTGATTTGCATTCACTATCTTGTAAAAATCACTCTTTATCTCCCAATTGGAGACTTCAACTTGACCACTATCTTGTGGGTGATAGGGCGTTGTCACTTTGTGAGCAACACCATACTTGCCAAGTAAAGTATCATGAGACTTGTCGAAATATATGACCCTTCACCACTTCTTATTGCTTGCGAAGTACCAATTCTTGAAAAATATTTCTCTTCGAGAAAGTAACCACACTTCTAGCCACATTATTGGGTAAGGCAACGACCTCATCCATTTAGACATAGAATCCACCGCGACAAAAATGTAGGTGTTTCCACAAGAACTCACAAAGGGCCCATAAAGTCAATATCCCAAATATAAAAAATATGAATCTCCAAGATGGTTGCAAGAATTATATCATGTTTATTTGAAATTCCACCGGCATATTAACATTCATCTCATCTTTTCACCAACTCATTTTCATCTTTGTAGAGAGTAGGCAAATAGAAACCACAACTTAGGACTTTAGCCACTGTTCTCGCTCCACTATGATGACCAACACATGGTGAACAATGACAAGCCCCAAAATTATCACCTTGCTCTTCCTCCGGCACATACCTACAAATCACCCCATCCGTGCAAATCCAGAAAAGGCATTGTTCATCTCAATAGTAGTCGTAACAATCCCTCTTAATCTTCTTCCTTTGATTTGAAGAGAACTCATCCGGAATAACACCACTCATAAGAAATTTTCCAAATTTGCGAATCATGGTACCTTTTTCATTGAAAGTTGCAAAAGTTGCTCGTCGAGGAAAGTGTCATTGATTTCAAGGCCATCATGTGGCCTCCCCTCCTCCTCCAAATGAGACAAGTGGTCCACCACTTGATTTTTGCTTTCCTTCATTTCTTGGATGTCAATATCAAATCCTTGCAACAAAAATACCCATCTCATCAACCAAGCTTTAGATTCCTTTTTGCTCATATAAGATAGGGAAGTGTCGTATGATCTGATCTGTATGGACAATAACTTTGGCATCCATCAAGTACCGACGGAACTTCTCAATAGCAAATACAATAGCAAAGAGCTTTTTTTCCGTAACTGTATAATTGACTCGTGCATTATTCATGGTCTTACCACCATAATTTTTGGCCATGTATGTTTTTGGATTTAATTATATGTATGATTAAAATAATAAAAATTACTTTGTTAATGTAATTTAACTTGTTATAGTAAGTGATTATCATTTATATGGGATTATCAATCAATATTTATTTGTTATTTACACACAACTATGTTTAAGTGACATGATAGTGTAAGTATTTTTTAAATCCTTACTCTACAGAATTTAAACTCAATTGTAAAAGATATGGATTAAACAGTATATATAGAGAGAGATTCTTATCCATATAATATATATAAGGTAATTAATTATTACTTACCATTTTTTGAGATTATAATTTTGCTCTCAATAGGTAAGAGGTTAAATTGTTCAACTCCGAGCCTTGTTTTCTTTCCCTACTCCTTGTCAACTATCAAGATCATCACACTCCTCTGTCCCAGCGACATCATCTTCATGACTCCACTGGTCCTTTTGTCAATGCTTCTAAATATCGCAGCTTGGTTGGAGCTTTGCAGTATCTGGCACTAACTAAACTTGAGATTTCACATGCTGTTAACTTGCTCTGCCAATTCATGCAGCATCCAACTGATTTCCATTAGAATAGAATCAAAAGGTGCTTCGCTATATTGATGGGACTTTAGACTTTGGCTTGCAGCTATCCCTCCAATAATCTCTCAATCTAGTTGGGTTTTATGATGCTGATTGGGCTGGATGCCCCATTACCAAGAGATCCACATCAGAAATTTGTGCTTTCCTTTGATAAAATTGCATTAGCTAGTCCTAAAATAAATAACATACAGTCACCAAGTCTAGTGCGGAAGCTGAATATTGCTCTTTAGTATCGCTAGCAGCAGACTTGACATGGATCGCCTCCATTGTTCTTCACATATAACATCAGTCCTTTAGATCTAACAGCTAATCCAGTGCTACATGCTCATACCAAGCATGTAGAACTTGATTATCATTTCGTTTGGGAAACTGTTGTGCAAGGTGCCATGGTGACTAAGTTTTTCCCTTCATTACGGCAAATAGCAAACGTCGTCACCAAAATTTCAGTTTCAGGTGCTAAGAACCAAGCTAGGTGATGTTGGCCACCCCACACCAGCTTGAAGGGGTATATAAGACAACTCGGCTAGGATGTTTAGGACTCAAATATTAACTTTCAGTAATTTTGAGCTCCAGATTCCTTTCCTCCTTAGGCATATTCATTTTCACGGTTTGCCTTCTAAGTTCTTAAGCCTTGATATTTTCAATCAACTCGTCCAAAGGAAGTGTAGCAATATCTTTGATTCCTGAATGGTAGTGATCTTCCTTTCTTATATGATTGGTAAAACCCCGGTTAGTATCTTCTCAACCCTATCATCTTCAGTAATAATACTTCCATGAGATATTATTTCATTTGTCAAAATAGTGAACATTGTGTGCATTTACTGAATGGTTTCTGCATCCCTCATGGCAAAGTTTAATATTGAGAAAACAATAAGGTTACTCTTGATCTTTTTACCTGAGTTGATCCTTCATATGCCATATGCAGTGTGTCCTATATTTGCTTGGCAGGGGAGCATTCTTGGATTCGGCTATACTCATCTAGGCGAAGTCCACACATGTCACGACCTCAATCCTCGGTCGTGATGGCGCCCAACACAATGATAGGCAAGCCTGACCAATTCTCACCTCTAAATCCCTTATGCAGAATTCATTACCATTTAACATGATTTAATGCCACATTAACATGATTATAACTCTGTAACATTAGCTAAAACAGTGCGAAAAACCCATAAAATATCAATACAAATTCTACCGATCTGGTGTCACGAGTCAAGAGCCTCTAATACAAGTTTGAGTAGCAACCTATAAATAGAGTTGTCTAGAATGCCAAAAATAAAGAGGATAAGGGGAGAAATCGGGTCCTGCGGATGCCATGCAACTACCTCGATGACTCTGATGATAATCTGGACAGCAACAGAAAACTAAAACTATATCTCCGGGATACCTGTATCTGCACACATGGTACAGAGAGTAAAGTGAGTACTCCGACTCAATGAGTAATAACAATAAATAATAACTGACGGAAAGAAAACTTGTAAAAACACTACATATTTCTATATTAAAGCAGTAAGAACATCAAAACAACAACTGAATGAAGAAGTCAGTTAAAACTCCTTTAATCCAGTATTCATCTCATTTACTTCTCACAATAACCGAATTCATAACTGTACTGCTGCGGCGTGCATCCCGATCCATATATATATATATATATATATATATATATGTACTGCTGCGGCGTGCATCCTGATCCAATAATAATAGTCGACTACGCTCACTGGGGTGTGCAGACTTCGGAGGGGCTCCTACAGCCCAAGCGCTATACTACTGCGGCGTGCAATCCGATCCATATAGATATATACTGCGGTGTGCAGCCCGATCTAATAGTATACTACTGCGACATACATCCCGATCCATAGCATATCAAATACCCTCACAATTGGGTTCTCGACCCCTCTCATTCAATATAGACTTGGCCTCTCGGGCACACTAAGATAAGACGGGGTTCCCAACCCATACGTTATTCTCATTAGGATTTACCAATTTCTAAAGTCGGTTCATATTATATTTAATAGTGAAGAACATGACTGAGGGTATGTTTTTGACAAGTACAGTGAGGTCAACCAGTACAAATGCCCCTAAGGGTTCTACAGGTCGGCACAAGGCCCCAAACATGGCAACTAGCCCAGACTACAATGATATTAATTAAGTCTTTGTCAATATATGGAAGATTCATCAATCGGGATGGACAAAGTCCGAATCCCCAACAATATCTGACCCCACGCTCATCATGCAGCGTGTGTCTCATCTCAACATAGCACTACATTGTGAAAATCCGGGGTTTCAAACCATCAGGACATCATTTATAACCATTACTCACCTCAAACAGGCTGAAATCGTAGTTCGCTACTCCCTTGCCTCGAAAATCAATCTCCTCGTGCGTTGAATTTTATCAAAACCACAAGGAATACGTTACAATAGGCTAAGGGAATACAACCAATCGAAAAGACTCGAAAAATATCAAAAATTACGAAGTTGGCAAAATTCGAGTCTCGGGCCCACTACTCAAAAAATCAGAAAATGCACACCACCGGATTCCTTATCTCACCACAAGTCTATACATATCAAATTTACTAAAATCGAAGTTCATTTGACCCCTCAATTTCCACTTTGAAATACCAAATTCCCAAGCCTAGCTTTACCCTCTTTTGATGAATTTCGAAAAGTTTCAATGTAAATTCTAACATTAATTAATGTATTTAGGCCAAGGAACTCACCTCTAATCACACCTAGTCGAAATCCCAGTCAAATTCCGTCGAAGAGCTCTCAAGGTTGCTTAAAAATGGTGGAAATGGACTTAAGCTCGCGGAACAAAAATGAGCATTAAAACCCTTCTGATAACAGGGATTTTTGCTTGTGCAGCTCAAATAACGCATTTGCGGTTACCGCTTATGCGGACTTTTCTCCGCTTCTGCGGATTTCTTCCAACTGCTCGGGACCGCTTTTGCGATCGAGTTCTACTTCTGTGGACCCCGCTCCTGTGCAAAAGGTCCGCTCCTATGGAATCCTCCAAATGGACCAAAGGTCGCTCCTCCAACCAACTCCCTCGCATCTACGGAACCGCATCGCGGCCCCTTTCCACAGATGCGGAAATACTAGATACCAGCAAAAACCAGCAATTTCACCAAGTCCAAAATCATCCCGATGGCCATCAAAAATCACCCCGAGGCCCTACGGACCTCAACCAAAAGCACAAACATGATCCAACACCTTATTCAAACTTGCTCGAATCATCAAAACACCACAAATAACACCTAAACCATTAAATTACATCAAATTCAAGCATAAGTTCATCCAATTCTTTCGAAAACTCGCATTCGATCAAAAACCCAACCAAAACACCTCCAAATGATCTGAAATTTTGCACACACATCAAAACTCAAACAACTATCACAATATCATTCTGACCCTCGGATCAAAATCTCAACTACCAACCGGTATTCGCCAAAATATTAACTTCACCAATTCAAGCCTAATTCAACACTGGTCCTCCAAAATCACTTCCGATCACGCTCCTAAGTCATAAATTTCCCCCAAAGTTAATCGAATCACCGGAAATTATATCCGAGCTCTCTAACTCATAAGTTAAAATCCGGTTGACTTTTCCAAAACAAGTCTTCCTTAAAGAGACTAAGTGTCTCATTTCCTATCAAAACCTATTTGATTAAACTATAACACACCGAAAACCGATACCGAAACATGAAGTGGCATAAAATAGGGGAAGCAGGGCGGTAACTCACGTGACGACGGGCCGGGTCGTCACAACACATAAGTCATTTCTTGTCTTTGACATTCTTCTCCCACTTCTTCAAATCCTCCGCATTGCAATCAGCTCTTGTCTTTGGCACATCCTCTCCTTCAACATTATTCTTCAAAGTAAGGAGTTAAACATTAGTAATTATAACCCATAGTTTGTAGTCTTCTGCCTGCATGTGATATCTCATACTTGTTTTCCACCAAGAGTAGTACTGGTCATTGAATAATAGTGGCCTAGCAGTTGATTACCCTTTCCAATTTTCAGGTGGTGCACTCACTTGATCTTTTCCTAAGGTGTTATCCTTTTCAAGGATAACCCGCTCTGATACCAATTGATATTTTATACTTCAATACCACACAAGCTGTGAGGTGCTTTGTGTGGTATCTAACTTTTGTGTGTACTAATTTATAGAAGGGCTCGGTTCCCTAATCTACTGTTGCGTAATAAATAATACAGAAAGTAGAGAACACGAGTACTTTTATGTGAAAAACACCCGGCTAAAAAAGTGAAAAAACTACGACCTATTATTTCTTAGGATTTTTTCCAAAATTTCACTATAGCTCTGAGCCACACAACAATATTTATAAAAATGTTATAAACCTAAGGGTTACCTCTAACCCTTGTAGCAACCATCAACATGCTTGCGACGGATTCAAGTGAAACCTAACTTGAACAATACAACTCAAGTACCTTATATAATTTGCTTCTAAGAAAGCTGAAAGGTACAACTCAAAAGTCCTACTACAATTGAACTAGAATAAAGAATAGACACATGGAACGGATTTTTCTATCTAGTTCATGTAGCATCCGGTTCACATTTTTGAAACACACCGGAATTTCTTGCAAAATACCTTTCTATTTTGCACTCAATTCTTGCTTAACTTCTGCATATGTGCGTCACCTGAGAACATAATGATATATATAGCATTAACTAGAAACCTGATGATTTGCTCTTCTTGGTGGACGAGTTCTAGTTAACATCAATTTATAAATATTTTATTATCTAAGGCATTTTTGTTCAAGTAAGGAGTCGTTTTCCTTATCGATTATGCAAGCTTTTCGTTCAGGAATTATTAGATATAATTAACCACTTATATGTATGCACGTGCATTATTTTTGCTTGAATATGACCATGCCTTATGTACACTATCCATGGACATGTTCATTACATGTGTTCATTTGATAATCATCAAGACCAAAATCACTCAGGTCAACAATATGACTTTAGACCCTCGCTAGGCAAGTAAAGCTCTTTTGCTGCTCTCTCAATAGATTCTTCTTTCCTGCCTTTGGAGTTGATTAAATGGACCATTCACATGGAGCTAGTTTGTGGGTAAGATCAAAATAGATCTCTTTGTTGGAAGCTATCCGTTTTGTTGTGGCATGCTTCTTAGATTTATGGATTCGCCGGAGGCCTCGAGATCCCGACTCCAAGTTGTTCAAGAGTAGTGGTGTTGATTTTCTCGACTGGCCTAACTTTGTTTCGCAAGCCTAAAGCTATGATCAAAGGCAAGGTAAGGTAGGAATTACCCCCACGAACTATCTGATCAACTTTTCTTTTTCTTATGACAATCAACTGGCAAATCCGTGCTTGATCATCGGGTTTCCAGCACCTTCCTTCACTTGAATGACAATTCTTGCGTTTTACATGTGGATCGAAGATTTTTTTCTACATTTTTTTTTGGAGAAGCTCTGGGTGGTTTGAGAAGCTGAAGAATGAGTCTTTAGCAGAGCTAACAGCTCGATTGGTCAAATGGGAGCGAAAAATACCAAGCGATTTGATGCTTGAGCCTTGAATTGATAGAGAGAAACACAGAGTAAAAGCAATGCTTATTGGAGACAAGATTCAATTGGTGTAGAAGTTGAGAGAAATTTGTGATAAGAAAGAGCGTACCATTATTTGTTTCGACCTTGATACGACGTGAAATACCTTATATAAGGGAATGTCTTAAACCAAAGAGCAGGTGACATTATAATTAATATATTTTTAACGGAGAAGGGTCACTTATGCCCTTAAACTATATATTTTGGATCAATAATGCCCTTTATCCACCTATTGGGCCAAATATGTCCTTCCATTATTGTTTTTGGCTCACAAATGCTATTTGAGTTAACAGAGGGACACGTGTCATCGTCCAATTGGTCCATTCTAAATATTTCTCAATTAATTAAAAATAGTCATTATTCATACCCAAAAAATAATTTTCTAAAGCAATTTTTCTAAAAAATTTTTTTACTAAAAACTGAAGAAAAAAAGGAAATTTTTTTCGCACTTTTTACAAAAAAAGAGATTTTTTTATTAAAACAATGTTTTTGTAAAAACAAAAATAAAATTTAAAAATAATTTTCTAAAGCAATATTTTTGTAAAAACTGAAGAAAAAAAATAGATGTGTTTTGCTAAATTGTCAATTTTTTCAGTTTTTACAAAAATCCCATTTTTTAGAAAAAAAACTGAAAAAAACTTCAAACCCATATCAAGTTTTTTTTTTAAAAAAAAAAAACTGGAAAACAATGGGACTTTTGTAAAAGCTGAACAAAATTGGAAATTTTGGCAAAAACATCTGCTTTTTTCCGAATTTTTACAAAAATATTGCTGTAAAAAATTACTTTTTAGATTTTATTTTCGTTTTTACAAAAACTTTATTTTAGTAAAAAAAATTTATTTTTGTAAAATGTGCGAAAAAAATTCCTTTTTTTTTCTTCAGTTTTTAGTAAAAAAAGTGTTAGAGAAATTGCTTTAGAAAATTACTTTTCGGGTATGAATAATGAGTCTTTTTAATTAATAAAGAAATATTTAGAATGGACCAATAGGACGATGACATGTGTCCCTTCGTTAACTCAAATGACATTTGTGAGCCAAAAACATTAACGGAATGACATATTTGGCCCAATAGATGGATGAATGGCATTATTGATCCAAAACGTATAGTTTAGAGGCATATGTCACCCTTCTCCGTTTAATGAGGGTTAACAGGAGAAAGGGGATAAAAAAAAGATCAGTTGCATGCCACTACCTAAGAGTAGCATAGATATATCAAGCCTTTCCAAATAAAGATTAATTGATCGAGTCAAATGATAAAGACACTAATTAATAAATAACCAAACTTTGAAATTACCAAATCCCAATCTGATGAAACATGGAAATGATGTATAATTAATGGTGCATGAAATTCACAAACTTACAGAAAGTTTCTTGCCAAATTACCAATATCACAATGAAAAGGAATTTAAAACCACTCAGAGTTGCATCGTCTCTGGATAACTATCCATGATGAGTTACAGAGACGTGCAATGTTATTTCTGTTGTTTTTACTAAGCTTTCCATCCAAACAATACTTATGTAAAGAGCTTTCAAGTGTCTCATCAGCTCACATCTCACTTATGAGAGAAGCAGTAGCATTAGTTTCAACCGAACTGTCCCAAACTCCACCAGAGACGCCGAAATTGAGATTATATTTTGGCTGCTTGTTGGGAGAAAACAATCCAAAATGTTTCTCCAGTTCAGGGTTCTTGTTATTCTCATCAAACATGGCAAAGATATAGGTTTCAATAGGTCCAGGCTTTCTTGGGCTACCCTCTTTAGCGTGTTGAATCAAGTTCCTCAAGTAAGTTTGTGCATTGTCATATGTGGCTCCAAATGCACCAGCAGATGGCCAGCCACTCTCGGACACAACAATCCCTACAGATGCTCCTCCTGATCGCTCAAGGGCAGCATACACAGAATCCAGCATTGCATCAAATAAGTTCCTATATTGGCGTGAACCATCTTGTACTACAACATTTGGTGCTGTAAAAAGAGAATAGGGGAGAGAAATCTGGCCTGGATTACCAGAATAGCTGAAATAGGGGTAAATGTTAACGAGTAAAGGCGCACGTGTGTCCCTTAAGAAGCCAACAATGGGATCAACAAACCACCTAGCATCGTTCCTAAACGAACCCTGTGATGGTGGATAAGAGTTTCCAATCAAGGTCATGTCTACAGAAGTTGAGACCTTGATGTTGTTTCCCAAACCAGCTTCACCAATTGCTTTGTAAATATTTACCATAGCTGGAGTAAGAAATGAGGTAAGGTATGATGTGCCAGTGACAGGGCTGATTTCATTCCCAACAGCAATATACTTAATCTTAACATCTGGCCAGAAATCTTTAACATTTTTCTGTACCCACCATCTTGCATGTTCCATTCCGGAAGCAATGTGCTTCACATCTGAATTGGGAAGTCCTAACATTACTTCAATGTTTGAGCCTTTTAATGCTTGTAAAGCTCCATGATTTGGATCATAAAGCCTCAATCTTCCTATGTTTCTTGACTTGTAGAGCTGTATAACTTCCCAATGATTTGGCAAGTTGTTGCCTAGCATTCCATAGCAAACACCTATCGATTGAGCCCCTGCTCAATAAGAATTACAAACTAGTGTTAGAAACTTAGTGGGCGTTTGGACATAAGAATTGTAAAATTCCAAAACATGGTGAAAAAAAATTTCAAGTGAAAATGGTAATTTTGGGTTGTTTTCGAAGTGGTGTGAGTGACTTGTGTGAAATTTTGAAAAATAACTTTTTGGAGTTTTTCAAATTTTCGAAAATTTTCAAAATGCATCTTGAAGTTAAATTTGAAAATTTTATGAACACACTGACTAACAGGTTCTTAATCTATTACAGAATTCTTGAAAACTTAAAAGCTTACTGTAGGTCCCCTCCACTAGGGCTGACTGATGTAGTATACTCCTTCTATTTTAATTTATGTGATATAATTTATTTTTAAGGAAAAAAGAGTTTGAAAGTTGTGATATTAAACATGCTATAATATTTGTACAATTATAAGATATTTGAAACTTGTGGTCCTATGTATTGTCTAATATTTGTGCTGTTATAAAAAGTTCTTACTGAGGTTAAAATAAAAGTTTAAAGTTAAAGTCTTTCAAATATAAATTATGTCATTCTTTTGGAACAAACTAACAGAAAATGTGTCACATAAATTAGAACAAAACAGTATATGTTATGAGTTAAACAAGTAGCTTTGACTCGGAATGGTGTATATGTTAAAAGATTCACTATACAAATAATAATCTTCTAGCCAATAAATCAAATGGACACTGGTCTAAACTCATAAATTTTAAATCCCTCAAATTGGAAAAGCTTGTGAGTGAGTGTTACCCGAAAAGAGAGCAAATAACGATCGCTAAATGAATATGGTGCAAGTTAACTAGATAAACAAACACAAGCAATTTGAAAAGAAAAATAAACAAATAACTATCAACTAAATTAAAATTTTGCACAAACAAAAATATAAGACGATATTTTTGGCTGGGAAGTTCAATAATTTGAGCAGAAACCTGCTATCTCAATGCTGCTGGCAACAAGTAGTAATCCTAGGAGTATGATAGCAGCCATTTGAGGAGTATTATGTTTATGTGAGGTAGACATGATGAGAAGACTTGTTGGGAGAATTAAGATGAAGAACGAGCTATTTATATTGAGATAGGCTAATGAAGTTAAGAGCCGCCCCGGGGGACCTGGTTATTAACATTTCAACTTGATCATTTTGTGGAAAAAAGAAGATGATGTAAAGTTTTATATTTTCTCCATAAGGTGATGTACTATCTTGACTTTACAAAAGAAACTATAACCAGAGGAATTGCTGTTTAATCATCGTTACAACTAATAAAATGTTTGTGGTAAATACTTAGCAATATCTATTGTTTATATTAAACCAAGCAATTTAATATTTTCTATTCAAATTTTAAATAAAATATCATTATTTAACCATAAGTAAGTAATAAATGTTGGTCGTATTATAAATTCCCTTAAAAGTAGTTGAGAGATTTGAGAGTTTTATTACTAAAAGGATTGAGCCGAATATAACAAAGATTCTATTGCATATATTTTGACTAAGTATACACTTACTTAGATATACAAGATTTGAAATACAAAATCTAGAAAACTAAATCAAAATCTAAGACTCAAATCTTTACTTTTATATGACTTTCATTTTTTCCTTGTCTAGTATTTTTAAATTATATGAATTGATTTAATGAAAGTTTTCTAATATTTCTTCTAATTTTAGAGGAAAATTTTATGATATGCTGCACCTGTTTAATTTCTTGATATTAGTTGAGATGTAAATTAAGAGTTAAACGTGGGAATATCCCATATCCGGAAGCTCAGAAGCTAGCAGCCCAAGTTGCAGCAAAGAATTGGAAGAGATTTGGCACTTACGTGACAATTGAGAGTCCTAAAATTCATTATTTTAATGGCGGCTTTTATTTGATCGGTCTTATTTTACTGGCGGCTCTAATGAGGAGGCAGCTAAGAAGGTGGACTTTTGAAGTTATTATTATAATAAAATCATATCTCCACGGTGTTTTGACAACTAACTATAATTAAAGAAAGCTACTTGCCGATAGTGGACCATTTGGAATTTCTGATGGGATATTTTATGTTTTGTGACCAAAAGATATAAGGGTAAAAATGATATTGAACCCCTATTGAGTCTGTCGGAAGGTATTTTAAATGATTTTTACAAAAAGTTGGATTTTAAAAGAGGCAATTGGCTCGTATTCTGATTTAGCAATTTGTGTGCTTATTGAGTTGAACATAAATGTGGAGTCATTGTTTCCTACTGCTCAGTCTTTATTTATTTTTCTTACTTACTGGTTGGAGTACTCACATTTTTCCATGCAACTCGTGTGCAGATTCAGGTATTTCGAAACCCGATAGTGGATGAAGGTTGCTCAGATGCAAAGGCATCATAGTTAGCAAGGTGGCTGCACGCCATTCGCAGCACTACTTCTTTCCTCTTATTTTCATGACTAGTGACACCTCGATGTCGGGCTTGTGTAATTATTCTGTAAATTTTTCTTTGAAATGTTCATTATGAGAGTATTGGTTTTATAAATGGTATAAAAAACTTTTATTGGAAAATGATTGATATGGGTGTTGTATCGGTTGACATTGTCTTCACGAGAAACATCATCTTGACCGAGCCGGTTTGGGGTCGTGACACTTAATTTATGTTGGGAATAAACCCCCCATAGAAATAATATTCACGGTAATAAAAGCGGAATAATAATGTAACACCGAGATACGGTAATTAACAAGAATAAAAGAGTAACAACGACACCAAAATTTTTACGTGGAAAACCCTTTTGAATAAGGAAAAAAACCACGGCCCCAAGGTACCTGAGTATCCACTTGTCTGCTTCCCAATGTTTCTTTCTAGGATTTTCAAGAAACCTACTGACAACACCAACTGCGTGAGCAATATCAGGTCTAGTACATACCATTGTATACATCAAGCTTCCGACTACTGAAGAATAAGGAACTCTAGCCATGTTCCCTTTCTCTTCCCTTGTTGTAGGACACATCTTTTTGCTCAACATTAAATGACTACCAAGAGGCTGGCTGACTGGCTTAGCATTCTTCATGTTGAAGCGTTCTAGTACACATTCAATGTACTTCTCCTGAGATAGCCACAACTTTCTACTTATTATCTCTCGAACTATATTCATCCCTAGAATTTGTTGTGTTGGGCCCAAGTCCTTCATATCAAAGGACTTGGACAGATCTCCCTTCAACTTTGCTAACAGCCCCTTTTCTTTTCCTACAATTAACATGTTATCCACATACAACAACAATATAATAAAGTTATTCTCAAAAAATCTTTGGAAGTATATACATGGATCAGAATAGGTCTTTAGGTATGTTTGACTTTTCATGAATGAGTCAAACTTCATGTACCACTGCCTTGATGCATGCTTCAATCCATAAAGACTCTTATTCAATTGGCACACCATGTGTTTCTTTCCAGCTACTTCAAATCCTTCTGGCTTCTCCATATAAATCCTCTTCCAAATATCTATGAAGAAATGCAGTTTTCACATCCAACTGCTCCACTTGAAGATCTAGGCTAGCTGCTAAGCTCAAAATTGTTCGAATAGAAATCATTTTGACAACAGGGGAGAAAATTTCGTCAAAATCAATACATTTCTTCTGCTCGAAGCCTTTAACGACGAATCGAGCTTTGTATCTTACCAGCTTGCCATTTCCATCTTTCTTGATTTTAAAGACCCATTTGCATTTGAGTGGTCTTTTATCCTTTCAAAATTCAACAAGCTTGTACGTGCCATTTACTGTAGAGATTCCATCTCTTCTTGCATGGCTTTCATCCATTGGTTCTTTTCTGGAAGGGACATCACCTCCTTAAGACTTTCTGGCTTCCCCTCATCACTAATGAGGACATACTCTGTGGGAGGGTACCTGCATGACTCTACCCTTGGCCTCCATGATCTCCTCAAAGGTTGAGAGTGTTCTTCTTCCTGTGTGGTGTGCTCCACTTCCTCAATACCTTCATCAAGTTGCTCCCCCTGCTCAATAACCTCTCCAGGTTGATCCCCCTGATCAACAACCTCGTCGGTCGTACTTTATACACTTGTGGGATTGTTAGAAGTAGAAGGAATAGTAATAAGGTTAGTAATTATACCATTCTTTACCTTTTCGAACATATCAGCAACAATTCCAACTTCACATTCTCGGAAGACTCCATCTCTGCTTCTGATGACCTTCTTCTTTACAAGATCCCACAATCTGTACCTGAACTCTTCATCTCCATATCCGATAAATATGCAGGGAACAGATTTATCATCCAGCTTTATTCTCTGCTCGTTTAGTACATGTGCAAAAGCTCTGCAACTGAACACCTTCAAATGCGAGTAGGAAACCTCTTTATTGGTCCAAACTCTCTATAGGATGTCAAAGGCCAACGGAACTGATGGACTCCTATTGATCACTAAACATGTTGTTTGAACTGCTTCACCCCAGAATGACTTAGGCAGTTTAGCCATTCTGAGCATGCTTCTTGTTAGATAATACGCTTAACGCTAGAGGGGGGGGTGAATAGCGTTATAATAAAAATTAGCGTAAACTTGCGGAATTTAAAAATTGCAGGAAATAAATAAGTGCAATAAGTAAATAAATAGGAACGAACGCACCGATGTATCCTGGTTCACCACAACCCGTGGCTAGTCCAGTCCCCGAGAGACTCTCTCGAGATTTCCACTATCTTCGTCAAGCTTACGGGTGCTTAACAAACCGTAATAGTTGCTCAAGGATACCACACCTTAAGACTTCACTTGCTTGAGGATACCTCACCCCAAGACTTCAACCACTAAGACTTTGGGTACTTAGCAAACCCGACATATGAGAAGATATGTTCTTCTCAAACAACTCTCTTTTACAACAAATACTCTCTCAATAGAGTGGATAAAAAGAAAAAAAATAAGCTCTATGAACAACACAAAGTTGTCTATCAAATGGATCAACAAAAGCTATAAAATGATGCTTGAAAATGATCAATATGTATATCAATATATGCAGGAGTTGTGTGTTTAAAATCAGCTCAAAAGACCTCTTTTTATAGGTGAAAAAGTGGTGCTGACCGTTGCTTAATTGATAAATAAAATCCCTGATTCTGTGCTCAGACAATCGATTGTTTGGAGTAGACAATCGATTGTTTGACCAACGTTCAAAAAACAGATTCTTAATTTTAGGCTAAACAATCGATTGTATGGACTAAATAATCGATTGTTTTCAACGTTCAAAAATCAGTTTAGGATTCTGTGGGAACGGTCAAAATATAATCGATTGTATGAAAATGACAATCGATTGTTTATGAATATAATCGATTGTATGACAAAAATAATCGATTGTTTAGATGTTTAAAAACTCCGGTTGCACACTGTCTCAACATAATCGATTGTTAAAAGTAGACAATCGATTGTTTGCTATTTTGAAAAACTTCAGATCACACAGTCTTAATACAATCGATTGTCAAAACTGTATAATCGATTGTTTGCTATTTTGAAAAACACAATCGATTGTAAGGAGTATATAATCGATTGTTTAGGTCCAGATTTAAAAGACATGTTTAAAAACCATTTTGACTAAAGTACAAATCATTTTGGTTTAACACAAAGATGCATGATTATGATAAATAAGATTTAATAAAATATTTTATGCATGTTTATGATGACCTAATGTTGAGCCAAAGGATAAGATAACTTAAATGTTGTCCTTACATTGGTTCTACCAAACGACCTACGATTTGGGTCTTCGGTCTTGAACTCTTTGGCTCGTTCATGCAATTCCGTCATCAGTATGCTTCTCGCCATTTGATTGATTGTCATATTATATCGTTGTTTGACACTTGACTTCATTGTTTGTCATTCACCAAAACCTATACCTGAAAATCATGCTCATACAACCAAAGCGCACATATCATAGATATACATGATTTCCAACAATTTCCCCCTTTTTGATAATGACAAATAACGGAAGATATGCATAATGAATTCCCCCTAAATAGGTGCTATATCTCAACAAACAGTTTATGCAGCCAATTCAATTCAATATAATTCCCCCTTAACTGAATATTCCCCCTCAATTAATGCATGCATATCGCCCATATTCTCCCCCTTTGGGCATTTGCAAAAAGGGTATACCAAAAATTATTTAAACCATTAACGATACCAATCGTTATTGATAAGATCATATAAAAAGTTAGTAAGTGGCATACTAATAATAACGATCATTTTTTCTCAACTATGCCAATTGTTATTTAAACTAACAATACTCATCAAAACATGAATCAATCATTTATTATAAAACCAATTGATACTATTTGTTATTCAAAAATAAAACTTGTTAAAGCATGTATCAACCAAAACTGATATAGATTATTTGCACATATCAACTTATTGCGTTTTTATTCAAAATACGATAACTAACCGACGTTCCCCCTTAATGCATTAAGGTTTCGTGCTTGGTGCATCCACTACAATATTGTAGTCTTCAAGCACACCTGCAAAAAGAACCTAAAAATAGGTTTTTGGTACCGAACTTCTTTTGGGTCCTTGGGGGTAAGGATAACAATAGTCATAATCAACACATAAATCTCTATGTTTAGCAAAGCAAACGGGTGCAATGTGTCCTACCCGATTACAATAGTGACATATACCATTAGGATTGTGCATATGTCTAGGTTGAGCCAAATGCGTTCTAGGTGATCCAAAGTTGTTCCCCCTAGAAGCGTTGAATTTCCTAGAGTCATGTCTAGGTGGTCTAAAATTATTCATTCTAGACTAATTTATAAAAATCCTAGAGTTGTTTCTAGGTGGTCTAAAACAGTTAATCTTAGACTCATTAGTGAGGTTCCTAGAATTCTTTTTAGATGGTCCGACCTCATTAGTTACAACCTTTTTAATATCTTCAATTTTAGGACTATCAACACTACGTGTTTCTAGTGCTTTCCTAAGTTCTGTGTTCTCTAGTTTTAAAGAACTACAAGAAGAACAATTGGAACATTTATCAATAGAAGAGGCTTCATTCAATTCCTTGATTTTATTTTTAAAATCAGCAATGTCATTTTTCAAAAAATTATTTTCTTTTTCTAAAACCTCAATTTTATTTTTAAGAACGAAATTTTCATTAGTCAATTTTTCAAAATCTATTTCTTTCAAAGAAGAGGATTTTTCAAACTCTTTTTCTTGTAAAGAAAGTGTTTTCTGAAAATCTGTTTCTTGCAAAGAAAGTGTTTTCTTCAAATCTTTTATCATTTTGGAAGCATTAACAAATTCACCATACAATTCATCATAGGCATTTTGTAGTTCTTCAAACGAGTGAGAGTTAGAAGTACTTACCTCTTCTTCTTTGTCGGCCATGAAGCATAATGCGGCAGGTTCGTCGCCCGAGCTGTCCGAATCCCGTGATACGCGCCTATGGTGTTTCTTCTTTTTCTTGTCCTTCTTCATAGACTTACAAGATTTTTAAATTATATCATTTGAAATATTATCATCATCCCTTTCCGAATCACTTACCTCTTCTCGTTTAGAGGATGAGGCTTTGAAGGCAAAATTTGAATTGCTTCAAAGATAAGGATTAAGAATTGTGCTATCATAAGTTTCGAGGTTACCTCTTAGTCCATCAATTGTGATATCCGTGAATTCCATCGACTCTTGGATGGCATTGGCTTTGGAGCACCATTCGGGAGTGAGACTCCGTAGGACTTTTCGAACAAGATCCTTGTTCATGTAAACTTTCTCGAGAGCATGGAGATCGTTGACGATTCTTAAAAATCGTTCAAACATACCACCAATGGGTTCCTTCTCCATTTTAAATATTTCATATTTATGTGTTAGAAAATCAATTTTGGCTTCTCGGACTTGAGGCGTACCTTCATAAATGATCTCGAGCTTATCCCACATCTCCTTGGCGGTTGTGCAGCAAGAGATTTTTCGATAATCATCTGGATTCACCACACAATATAATACATGGATGGCCCTTGCATTATTTTCAACTTTCTTGATGTCCTCGGCATCATATTCATCTTCCTTCTTTGGAACCATGGTTTCTCCAACTTTCTTTGTCGGCATTGGTTCACCGTTTTTGATGATTCGCCACAAACGAAAACTGTTTGCTTTGAGAAAGATTATCATTCGCTCCTTCCAATATGAGTAATTCGTTCCATCGAAAAATGGAGGGCAAGTGGTGGATTGTCCTTCATTCATCGTTCCTGCGTTCAATAATCTCAACAGAAAAAAATATATTTCTCTCAACCGGTTAAGGCTTTCAGAGAGTTAGGCTCTGATACCAATTGTTAGATAATACGCTTAATGCTAGAGGGGGGGGGGGTGAATAGCGTTATAATAAAAATTAGCGTAAACTTGCGGAATTTAAAAATTGCAGGAAATAAATAAGTGCAATAACTAAATAAATAGGAACGAACGCACCGATGTATCCTGGTTCACCACAACCCGTGGCTAGTCCAGTCCCCGAGAGACTCTCTCGAGATTTCCACTATCTTCGTCAAGCTTACGGGTGCTTAACAAACCGTTACAGTTGCTCAAGGATACCACACCTTAGACTTTCACTTGCTTGAGGATACCTCACCCCAAGACTTCAACCACTAAGACTTTGGGTACTTAGCAAACCCGACAAATGTGAAGATATGTTCTTCTCAAACAACTCTCTTTTACAACAAATACTCTCTCAATAGAGTGGATAAAGAGAAACAAAATAAGCACTATGAACAACACAAAGTTGTCTATCAAATGGCTCAACAAAAGCTCTAAAATAATGCTTGAAAATGATCAATATGTATATCAATATATGCAGGAGTTGTGTGTTTAAAATCAGCTCAAAAGACCTCTTTTTATAGGTGAAAAAGTGGTGCTGACAGTTGCTTAATTGATAAATAAAATCCCTGATTTTGTGCTCAGACAATCGATTGTTTGGAGTAGACAATCGATTGTTTGACCAACGTTCAAAAAATAGATTCCTGATTTTAGGCTAAACAATCGATTGTATGGACTAAAGAATCGATTGTTTTCAAAGTTCAAAAATCAATTTAGGATTCTGTGGGAACGGTCAAAATATAATCGATTGTATGAAAATGACAATCGATTGTTTATGAATATAATCGATTGTATGACAAAAATAATCTATTGTTTAGATGTTTAAAAACTCCGGTTGCACACTGTCTCAACATAATCGATTGTTAAAAGTAGACAATCGATTGTTTGCTATTTTGAAAAACTTCAGATCACACTGTCTTAATACAATCGATTGTCAAAACTGTATAATCGATTGTTTGCTATTTTGAAAAACACAATCGATTGTAAGGAGTATATAATCGATTGTTTAGGTCCAGATTTAAAAGACATGTTTAAAAACCATTTTGACTAAAGTACAAATCATTTTGGTTTAACACAAAGATGCACGATTATGATAAATAAGATTTAATAAAATATTTTATGCATGTTTATGATGACCTAATGTTGAGCCAAAGGATAAGATAACTTAAATGTTGTCCTTACATTGGTTCTACCAAACGACCTACGATTTGGGTCTTCGGTCTTGAACTCTTTGGCTCGTTCATGCAATTCCGTCATCAGTATGCTTCTCGCCATTTGATTGATTGTCATATTATATCGTTGTTTGACACTTGACTTCATTGTTTGTCATTCACCAAAACCTATACCTGAAAATCATGCTCATACAACCAAAGCGCACATATCATAGATATACATGATTTCCAACAATTTCCCCCTTTTTGATAATGACAAACAACGGAAGATATGCATAATGAATTCCCCCTAAATAGGTGCTATATCTCAACAAACAGTTTATGCAGCCAATTCAATTCAATATAATTCCCCCTTAACTGAATATTCCCCCTCAATTAATGCATGCATATCGCCCATATTCTCCCCCTTTTGGCATTTGCAAAAAGGGTATACCAAAAATTATTTAAACCATTGACGATACCAATCGTTATTGATAAGATCATATAAAAAGTTAGTAAGTGGCATACTAATAATAACGATCATTTTTTCTCAACTATGCCAATTGTTATTTAAACTAACAATACTCATCAAAACATGAATCAATCATTTATTATAAAACCAATTGATACTATTTGTTATTCAAAAATAAAACTTGTTAAAGCATGTATCAACCAAAACTGATATAGATTATTTGCACATATCAACTTATTGCGTTTTTATTCAAAATACGATAACTAACCGACGTTCCCCCTTAATGCATTAAGGTTTCGTGCTTGGTGCATCCACTACAATATTGTAGTCTTCAAGCACACCTGCAAAAAGAACCTAAAAATAGGTTTTTGGTACCGAACTTCTTTTGGGTCCTTGGGGGTAAGGATAACAATAGTCATAATCAACACATAAATCTCTATGTTTAGCAAAGCAAACGGGTGCAATGTGTCCTACCCGATTACAATAGTGACATATACCATTAGGATTGTGCATATGTCTAGGTTGAGCCAAATGCGTTCTAGGTGATCTAAAGTTGTTCCCCCTAGAAGCGTTGAATTTCCTAGAGTCATGTCTAGGTGGTCTAAAATTATTCATTCTAGACTCATTTATAAAAATCCTAGAGTTGTTTCTAGGTGGTCTAAAACAGTTAATCTTAGACTCATTAGTGAGGTCCCTAGAATTCTTTCTACATGGTCCGACCTCATTACTTAGAACCTTTTTAATATCTTCAATTTTAGGACTATCAACACTACGTGTTTCTAGTGCTTTCCTAAGTTCTGTGTTCTCTAGTTTTAAAGAACTACAAGAAGAACAATTGGAACATTTATCAATAGAAGAGGCTTCATTCAATTCCTTGATTTTATTTTTAAAATCAGCAATGTCATTTTTCAAAAAATTATTTTCTTTTTCTAAAACCTCAATTTTATTTTTAAGAACGAAATTTTCATTAGTCAATTTTTCAAAATCTATTTCTTTCAAAGAAGAGGATTTTTCAAACTCTTTTTCTTGTAAAGAAAGTGTTTTCTGAAAATCTGTTTCTTGCAAAGAAAGTGTTTTCTTCAAATCTTTTATCATTTTGGAAGCATTAACAAATTCACCATACAATTCATCATAGGCATTTTGTAGTTCTTCAAACGAGTGAGAGTTAGAAGTACTTACCTCTTCTTCTTTGTCGGCCATGAAGCATAATGCGGCAGGTTCGTCGCCCGAGCTGTCCGAATCCCGTGATACGCGCCTATGGTGTTTCTTCTTTTTCTTGTCCTTCTTCATAGACTTACAAGACTTTTCAATTATATCATTTGAAATATTATCATCATCCCTTTCCGAATCACTTACCTCTTCTCGTTTAGAGGATGAGGCTTTGAAGGCAAAATTTGAATTGCTTCTAAGATAAGGACTAAGAATTGTGCTATCATAAGTTTCGAGGTTACCTCTTAGTCCATCAATTGTGATATCCGTGAATTCCATCGACTCTTGGATGGCATTGGCTTTGGAGCGCCATTCGGGAGTGAGACTCCGTAGGACTTTTCGAACAAGATCCTTGTTCATGTAAACTTTCTCGAGAGCATGGAGATCGTTGACGATTCTTAAAAATCGTTCAAACATAGCACCAATGGGTTCCTTCTCCATTTTAAAGATTTCATATTTATGTGTTAGAAAATCAATCTTGGCTTCTCGGACTTGAGGCGTACCTTCATAAATGATCTCGAGCTTATCCCACATCTCCTTGGCGGTTGTGCAGCAAGAGATTTTTCGATAATCATCTGGATTCACCACACAATATAATACATGGATGGCCCTTGCATTATTTTCAACTTTCTTGATGTCCTCGGCATCATATTCATCTTCCTTCTTTGGAACCATGGTTTCTCCAACTTTCTTTGTCGGCATTGGTTCACCGTTTTTGATGATTCGCCACAAACGAAAACTGTTTGCTTTGAGAAAGATTATCATTCGCTCCTTCCAATATGAGTAATTCGTTCCATCGAAAAATGGAGGGCAGGTGGTGGATTGTCCTTCATTCATCGTTCCTGCATTCAATAATCTCAACAGAAAAAAATATATTTCTCTCAACCGGTTAAGGCTTTCAGAGAGTTAGGCTCTGATACCAATTGTTAGATAATACGCTTAACGCTAGAGGGGGGGGGGGGTGAATAGCGTTATAATAAAAATTAGCGTAAACTTGCGGAATTTAAAAATTGCAGGAAATAAATAAGTGCAATAAGATAAATAGGAACGAACGCACCGATGTATCCTGGTTCACCACAACCCGTGGCTAGTCCAGTCCCCGAGGGACTCTCTCAAGATTTCCACTATCTTCGTCAAGCTTACGGGTGCTTAACAAACCGTTACAGTTGCTCAAGGATACCACACCTTAGACTTTCACTTGCTTGAGGATACCTCACCCCAAGACTTCAACCACTAAGACTTTGGGTACTTAGCAAACCCGACAAATGTGAAGATATGTTCTTCTCAAACAACTCTCTTTTACAACAAATACTCTCTCAATAGAGTGGATAAAGAGAAACAAAATAAGCACTATGAACAACACAAAGTTGTCTATCAAATGGCTCAACAAAAGCTCTAAAATGATGCTTGAAAATGATCAATATGTATATCAATATATGCAGGAGTTGTGTGTTTAAAATCAGCTCAAAAGACCTCTTTTTATAGGTGAAAAAGTGGTGCTGACAGTTGCTTAATTGATAAATAAAATCCCTGATTTTGTGCTCAGACAATCGATTGTTTGGAGTAGACAATCGATTGTTTGACCAACGTTCAAAAAATAGATTCCTGATTTTAGGCTAAACAATCGATTGTATGGACTAAAGAATCGATTGTTTTCAAAGTTCAAAAATCAATTTAGGATTCTGTGGGAACGGTCAAAATATAATCGATTGTATGAAAATGACAATCGATTGTTTATGAATATAATCGATTGTATGACAAAAATAATCTATTGTTTAGATGTTTAAAAACTCCGGTTGCACATTGTCTCAACATAATCGATTGTTAAAAGTAGACAATCGATTGTTTGCTATTTTGAAAAACTTCAGATTACACTGTCTTAATACAATCGATTGTCAAAACTGTATAATCGATTGTTTGCTATTTTGAAAAACACAATCGATTGTAAGGAGTATATAATCGATTGTTTAGGTCCAGATTTAAAAGACATGTTTAAAAACCATTTTGACTAAAGTACAAATCATTTTGGTTTAACACAAAGATGCATGATTATGATAAATAAGATTTAATAAAATATTTTATGCATGTTTATGATGACCTAATGTTGAGCCAAAGGATAAGATAACTTAAATGTTGTCCTTACATTGGTTCTACCAAACGACCTACGATTTGGGTCTTCGGTCTTGAACTCTTTGGCTCGTTCATGCAATTCCGTCATCAGTATGCTTCTCGCCATTTGATTGATTGTCATATTATATCGTTGTTTGACACTTGACTTCATTGTTTGTCATTAATCAAAACCTATATCTGAAAATCATGCTCATACAACCAAAGCGCACATATCATAGATATACATGATTTCCAACACTTCTCACCTTCTCCACAATTGTGCGGTTCATACTCTCGGCTATGCCATTGTGCTGTGGGGTTCTAGGAACTGTCTTTTCATGTCTGATCCCATGACTTGAACAGTACTCTTCAAATTCCCTTGAAGTGTACTTACCTCCATTGTCACTTCGGAGATGTTTTAGCTTTCGACATGTGTCCCTTTCTAATAGAGCATGAAACTTCTTGAAAACTTGAAACACCTGATCTTTGGTTTTCAAAATATAAACCCATAATTTTCGTGAAACATCATCAATAAAGTCACAAAATATTTTTTACCGCCCATTGATTTGATTTCCATTGGGCCACAAATATCAGAATATACTAAATCAGGTATATTCAATTTTCTTTCAGACGATGTCTGAAATGAGGCTCTATGCTGCTTACCAAATAAACAGTAGTCACAGGGTTTTATTGTTGTACCTTTGGAATAGGAAATAAGTGATTTCTTGGCAAGAATTTGCAATCCCTTCTCGCTCATATGACCCATTCTTTTGTGCCACAAATATGCAGAAATCTCATATTGTGCTGCGTTCTATTCGCCTTGGCATATTTCTGCATTTTTCATGTACAACGTGCCACGAACAACTCCCATTGCAATCACCAATGATCCCTTAGTGAGCTCCACTTTTTATTTGCAAAATAGTTCTCGTATCCATCTTTGTCTAATGCAATCCCTGAGATCAAGTTCATCCGTAAATCAGGTACATGCCGCACATTCTTTAGAACCAATGTGCATCCGACATTTGTTTAGATACAAATGTCACCAATCCCCGACATTTGTTTAGATACAAATGTCACCAATCCCCGCAATCTTTGAGTAACTTGTATTACCCATTCTCACTGTGCCAAAATCACCTGCTACATATCTGCAAAAAATATCTCTTACCGGTGTGGCATGGAAAGATGTCGCAGTGTCAACCACCCATTCCGACTCTGGACCTGATAGGTGCATGCATTCCTCTTTTTCATTTATAAAGAGGACAACATTATCATTTTTTTGCACCACGACAGCTGTGTTATCGTCATTCTTCTGGCCACTGGTTTCACCTTTGCCCTTCCTTGGATTTGGGCAATCTCTTTTGAAGTGACCTGGTTGATCAAAGTTGTAGCAATTTCTGGCTCTTGATTTGGATCTATTCTTTGACTTTCCACGAGCTACGGATCTACCATAGTTTTTTCGAACTCCTTTGATAACTCCTGCCTCTACCTTCTCTGATGAGAGCTTTTCCTTGATTTTCAGGCCTCTTTCTCATCTTCTCATTGAGTAAAAGAGCCGATGTAACTTATTTCAACTCAATAATAGTCTTACCATGCAGGATGGTTGTTGCCAAATTATCGTTCGAAGATGGCAACTAGTTCAATAGCAAGATGGCTTTATATTCTTCCACGATTTTCATTCCGAGGTTGGCAAGCTGTGTGATTAGTCCGTTAAATACAATTCAATGTGACAAAAAATTCATACATTCACCCATGTGTAGGGCGTATAACTACTTCTTCAGGTACAATTTATTTGTCAGTGTTTTAGATATGTATAGGCTTTTCAACCTTGTGCAAATCCCACGTGCAGTGTCTTCATTAATGTTATTTACCACATCATCCGATAAGTGCAACCTGATTGCACTAGAAACTCTTTCATCCAAGTCAGTTCAATCCTCAGCTTTCATTGTATAAGGCTTTTTGGCATCAGCATCTAGTACCTTGTGTAATCCTTGTTGGATGAGCAGATCCCTCATCCTTCTTTTTCATGTTGAGAAACCGTTATCTCCGTTGAATTTAGCGACATCGTGCTTTACTTCGGACATTTTAATTTTTTCATCCAGTATAGTACTGCCGACAGTGATTAGTATTTCAGTGAACGAGTAGAACCTATGCTCTGATACCAGTTGTTGGAAATAAACCCCCGCGGAAATAATATTCACGGTAATAAAAGCGGAATAATAATGTAGCACTGAGATACGATAACTAACAAGAATAAAATAGTAACAACGACACCAAGATTTTTACTTGGAAAATTTTTTTGAATAGAAAAAAATCACGGTCCCGAAAGTAGCAACAAATATCACTATAGTAAGAAATTTTACACTTTGTAGTTCCGAGTAAAACACTCCAAAGACTACTACAACACTCAAAAGAAATAACTCTCTTTTGATATTCCCACCTCACTACAATATCGCTCACTCTCTATTTTTCTTATAGACTATTTTCTTATACCTTGTCTGTGAAACATCACTCTTTCTTTCTCTCTTTATTAGTGTGTGGAAATGAGAGTTGAAGCTCTCATTTTATAGCCAAAGATTCACTCTCTCTAAAGCCTGCAATATTTGACAATTTACACACACTTTTCACAATTCAACAAAGTTGGCTACCCATTTAATGAAATTCAACAAGGTTGGCTACCAATCCAAAGAAATTCAACAAGGTTGGCTACCAAACCAAAGAAACTTTATTAGGCACATGCCTAATAATTCTTCAATAAGATGAACATCATCAATTTATCGGTGATTTTTTTTTTTGACTCATTTGACAATCGAGTATAGATTACAAAGTGTTAGCAGATCTATCATGTAGCAACAGATTATGATTGTTCAAATATTTTTATTGATTTATCTGCTAAATCTTTCGATAACTGACCGATAATTATTAATTTGATATCAATTCGCCTGTTGTCTTATTGGATGGCTAGCAGATTACTATATATATAATTTGATAACCGATAAGCCGAACATTTAAGCGTAATTATCTGCCCAGATCCACCCAATAAGCACTCATAATTTAATGACTTTGCAAATACTAACTAGTTTTTTTCCTTCCTCTACAATATTTGAAACGTATTTACCAAAATTGTCCTAATTTTATATATTAACCGCTATAAACAATAATTACTTACACATTATATACAATCCATTATTAGTATCTTAAATTAAGAGATTTGGTTATATCATTTTCCTATTTTGTCTCCACTCCTTTTATCAATACGAAGGACACGGCTCCTCTACAGTTTTTGGGTTGAGATTAGCTCCATTGCTTAACGCTCCAATAGGTTTCAAGGTTTCAATACACAACTTAGATTGATGCCACCATCTATAATAGTGAAACTATAGTATTACAAAAAGAGTCAAAACAAATAATAAACATTTACAGTTGATCATTTTGTCTAGATGGAACAAGACAATAGTAAAGTTTGAAACACACCGTCTTATCATTTTTACGTAATCTTTAACAGCAGGTTTTTATTTCGATGGTGCAGATTATCAGTGTAACATTCTTATTGGAAGCAGGCGAAAGTAGAGAAGAAGCTCTAATTGAATGGATGAAGCCGAGGAGTTGTGGATCCGTCGATGGAGTCATGATTTTCGAGGAGCAAGTAAGATATATGGACTTATATTTACATACATATGAACAATATATGGATAAATTATATGTTATGTGCTATCTTTTGGTTTGGCCTAATTTTGTGGTCTTATTGACATTATGTTAAGGGGGCCAATATGTTGTCATATAAAGTGTAGGATTAATGTGTAGATACCAAAAGGGTAACCTTAGTTTATGATGGGCTAACTAAGGTTACATATATGTAACCTTGATTACATGCTTGTGACTCTTGAGTTATGTAACTCTTGTAACTCTTGTGACTCTTGGGTTATGTAACTCTTGTGTTATAAAGTGGGGGTTATGGTTCCCACATTAGTGCAAGACAAGACTCTTCTTCCTCCCATTGAATCAAGAGCCAAAATACTCCATTGTTGTCTTGCAAATAGTGTGGAAAACCATATACCTATTTGATCATTGTCACAACATTATTATTGTGAATAATTCACATATTGTTTAAGGTTTGTTTCTTGCATACTTGTGGATACATATACAACTTCAAGACATTCAAAGCTAAGGAGCAAACTTCATAGAGACATAAAGACAATCATCAAAAGGAGGTTCAACAATTTCCACATATGGATTCAGGTTAGCTTCCGCTCATGTAGTTTAATTCCGGATTATTCAATATGAAGGTTGTTATATTTAGTTGGAATCATAATCCTAACAATTGGTATCAGAGCCACCTTCATTTTTGGATAATTTTGGAAGTTCATATGGTTCATGTTATGTTAGGATTCATGTTTAAGTTTAATTAGAATTTTGTTTATGAAATTCTACCATGAAATAGCATGATCTTATGAATATTATGTTTTGATGTAATTTGATGTTTTAATATCATGTTAAAACATTGTATATAGCATGATTTTAGTTGGTAAACAACATGTTTTCTTGTTTAAGATGCTTGTTGAAAATCATGTTTTAATTCTGAAAGTTGTGTAAAACAGTAAGGTTCACTGGTCTAAGATAATCGATTATTCCTGGACAGATAATCGATTATCTTAGTCCAGTAGAGATTGAAACGTTTTTATATATACCAGAATAATCGATTATCTGGTTGTAGATAATCGATTATTCTGGTCCAGTGACATAAATTTTTCTTAAAAACCAAAATAATCGATTATCTGGTTTTAGATAATCGATTATTCTGGTCCAGTAGCTGAATTTTTTTTTTTAAAAACCACAATAATCGATTATCTGGTTTTAGATAATCGATTATTTTGGTCCAGTAGCTAAAAAAAAATTTTATGTCGAAGATAATCGATTATCTAAATGCAGATAATCGATTATTTTTGTCCAGTAAGGTCAATAACGTTTCAAATCTCTTAAGTTTCAGTTTTTTAATTGACTTATTATTGTTCAATTAAAATTTTTAAGTGTTTATTATTAATGTATTATACATTAATATTTAAGTTATGAATATTGATTGTTTAAAGTCCATCTTTTTTTAATATTTTGGAATTGTCCTATCAAGTATACAACAATTAATATTCAAAGTGTTACATATCAAAAACATGTAACATATTAAGTTGAGATTCATAATAAGGCTTAAGGAACTAAAGTTTTTTTCGCATCTAATATTTTAAATTAGTCAATTGAAGCATTATGTTGCCAAAGTAACCTCTATTGTGTAGATTGATTAATCTTGAAATATAAGATGACTAGTCTTCCATGCGTTTAACAACCGGCCCAAAGGAAGGTTGTTATTTGGCAGGAATTCGAACATGCTTGTGGTGGTAAATATGAGACAATTATTTGGTTTTCCATGTGAATATTAAATCGGCCCAAAGGAAGGTTTAATATTTGACAGGATTTTATTGTCTATGTTTGATCACTACACCAAGAGTACCACTTACAAGTTGTTTTTCTGTCCAAAGACTAAAATCAATGTTGTGCTAGGTATCTTGTAATGGGAAATGCCTAATTTTGAATCTATAAAGTTAAAGTTCAAGTATTTGTAAGCATGTATTCAGTAATCCTTTTGTTCTATTTTCAGTAAATTCTTCTGCTTCTACGATCTCTGCCAACATCAATAGCATCCCTGTGCTTAACGGCACAAACTTTAAGGAATGGGAAGAGAACGTCATGATCGTTCTCGGTTGCATGGATCTTCACCTTGCTCTTCAGACCGAGCAACCTACTCCTCTTGAGGATACATCCTCTCCTGATGAAAGGAGGGTGATGGAGAAGTGGGAACGTTCGAATCGCATGAGTCTAATGATAATGAAACGTGCAATTCCAGAATAATTCAGGGGCACTATGAATGATGAACCTAATGCCAATGTTTTCCTTGGAAACCTTGAACAGCGTTTTATGCAAAACGAAAAGGCGGAAACAAGTACACTATTGAGTAAACTTGTTTCCATGAGGTATAAGGGCAAGGGAAACATTAGGGAGTACATTATGGAAATGTCTCATCTTGCTTCGAAACTAAAGTCACTCAAGCTGGATTTACCTGAGGAACTGCTTGTGTACTTTGTTTTGATATCTCTTCCTGCACACTTTAATCAGTTTAAGGTCAGTTACAACTGCCTGAAGGAGAAATGGACTCTTAATGAGATCATTTCACATTGTGTGCAAGAAGAGGAAAGGATAAAGCTAGATAAGACAGAAAGTGCTCATTTGGCATCCTCTTCTACAGAAACTAAGAAGAGGAAAGGTAAGGAAGTTGCGGTTGCAAAGCCCAAGATTAAGCAACATAAGGAACCTAAGGTTGAAATCACTGAATTGGGTTGCTTCTTCTGTAAGGGGACAAATCATGTGAAGAAAGATTGTACCAAGTACCATGCCTGGCGTGCGAAAAAGGGTACATTTCTTTCTCTTGTTTGTTCTGAAGTTAATTTAATTTCGGTACCTAAAGATACTTGGTGGGTAGATTCTGCTGCTACTACTCACATAAGTATATCAATGCAGGGTTGTCTGAACTGCCGAAAACCAAATGATGGTGAAAGATACATCTATGTGGGTGACGGCAAGAAGGCGCCAGTTGAAGCTATTGGCAAATTTAGGCTGTTGTTTAAGACCGGTTTTTATTTATATTTTGATGAGACTTTTATTGTACCGTATTTTAGACGGAACTTAATTTCAGTTCCCCAATTGGACATATCTGGTTATAAATGTACATTTGGGGATAATAAAGTTAGTCTCTTTCAGAATTCAAATCTTATTGGTACTGGTGTTTTATCAACATTTGATAGCTTATATTTGGTTGATAGAATAACTTAAAATAAAGAAACTTTGCATACAAGTTTAAGTGGTACTAAAAGGAAATTAACTAATGAGAATTCTATTTCACTCTGGCATAAACGTTTGGGTCACATATCCATTCAAAGAATTTAGAAACTTGTGTCAGATGGAATCTTGATTCTCTTGATTCCTCAAATTCGGAAATTTGTGTTGAGTGTATCAAGGGAAAACAAACAAACAAGACTAGATTGGGTGCTAAGAGAGCTTCGGACGTCTTAGAATTGATACATACGGATATTTGTGGGCCATTTCCTACCCCTTGTCGGAATGGTCAACAATACTTTATCACATTCATAGACGATTACTCTCGTTATGGGTACCTATATCTTATTCACGAAAAGTCCCAATCTATTGACGTGTTCAAATCATTTAAGGCTGAAGTTGAAAATCAACTAAGCAAACGAATTAAATCCGTTAGATCTGACCGTGGTGGTGAATACTATGGTCGATATGATGGTTCCGGTGAACAACGTCCAGGGCCTTTTGCTAAATTCCTAGATGAGTGTGGGATCGTCCCTCAATATACTATGCCAGGCAGTCCTACGATGAATGGTGTAGCTGAGAGACGAAATAGGACCCTTAAGGATATGGTAAGAAGTATGATTTCTCGTACTTCTTTGCCAGACTCACTCTGGGGTGAAGCATTAAGAACTGCAACTTATATTCTAAATAGAGTTCCAACTAAAGCTACAATCAAAACCCCTTATGAACTTTGGACTGGGCATAAACCCAGTATTCGGCATTTTCACATTTGGGGTTGTCCAGCTGAGGCAAGGCCTTATAGGCCGAATGAAAAGAAACTGGACGCTAAGACGGTTAGTAGCTATTTTGTTGGATACTCTGAAAAATTCAGGGGTTTTAAGATTTATGATCCCACTTCTAGAACTATTTTTGAGACGGGTAATGCTAGGTTCTTTGAGGATATTGAGTTTGGGGGTGGGGAGATAAAGTTGTTAGAGATTTTGTCTTTGAGGAAGAACATGTGTCTTTCCCTCAAGTTGTTGATCTTGGTCTTCCTGACTCGGATCACGCAACTCCAGTTCAAGACAATCTCGAAAATCTCCCCCATCAGGAACCTGATATAACTAATGAAAATCAAACTCAACAACCTCAAGTAACTGAAATGCCATTAAGGAGATCCACTAGAGAGAGGAGAAATGCAATTTCGGATGATTATGTAGTATTTCTCCAAGAACAAGAAAGTGATATTGGACTTGAGGAAGATGATCCAATCAACTTCCGTCAAGTCATTAAGTGTTCTAACTCTCAAAAGTGGATTGATGCTATGAATGATGAGATGAAGTCTATGAGCGATAACGACGTTTGGGAGCTTGTTAAATTGCCCGAAGGTACGAAACCTATTGGTTGTAAATGGATTTTTAAAACCAAAAGGGATTCAGGGGGCAATGTTATTAAGTACAAAGCTCGTCTTGTTGCAAAAGGCTACACTCAGAAGGAAGGCATTGATTATAAAGAGACTTTCTCTCCAGTTTCATCGAAAGACTCTTTCAGGACTATAATGGCATTTGTAGCCCATTTTGATCTTGAGCTTCATCTAATGGATGTTAAGACAGCTTTTCTCAATGGTGACATTGAGGAAACAATTTATATGGTGCAACCTGAAAACTTTGTTTCGGATGAATCAGAGAAGAAGGTTTGCAAATTAAAGAAATCCATCTATGGGCTCAAGCAAGCTTCTCGTCAATGGTATTATAAGTTTCATGCAGTCGTTACATCTTTTGGTTTCGAACCGAATATTGCTGATGACTGTATATACCATAAGTTCAGTGGGAGTAAGTATATTTTTCTGGTTTTATATGTCGATGACATACTGCTTGCCTATAACGATATAGCATTATTACTTGAAACTAAGAAATTTCTTTCAAAGAAATTTGAAATGAAAGATCTTGGTGAAGCTTCTTTTGTATTAGGAATTCAGATTCTACGAGATCGCTCCAAAGGCGTTCTCGGTCTGTCACAAAAGGGCTATATCGATAAGGTTCTGAAAAGATTTGGCATGCAGGATTGTAAACCAGGCAACACCCCTGTTGCTAAGGGAGACAAGTTTAGTCTCAAACAGTGCCCAAACAATACTTATGAAATTTCGAAAATGCAGAAGACACCTTATGCTTCGGCGGTAGGTAGTCTGATGTATGCTCAGGTATGTACACGACCTGATATAGCATACATTGTTGGGATGTTAGGCAGATATCTAAGCAATCCGGGAATGGACCATTGGAAGGCAGCCAAACGGGTCATGAGGTACTTACAAAGAACAAAGGATTACATGCTTACATACCGGAAATCGGACCAGCTTGAGATCATTGGGTATACTGATTCCGATTTTGCTGGATGTCAGGATAGTTTGAAGTCCACTTCAGGCTATATTTACATGCTTGCAGGCGGTGCTATCTCTTGGAGAAGCATTAAGCAAACTCTTACAGCCACTTCCACCATGGAAGCGGAGTTTATGGCATGTTATGAAGCATCCAATGAGGCATTATGGCTGCGGAATTTTGTTGGTGGATTGCGAATTGTTGATAGCATCAAAAAGCCGCTTAGGATATTATGCGATAACAGATCGGCAGTCCTTTATGCTAATAACAACAGTAGTTTGACGAAAGCAAAACATATGGACGTCAAATTTCGGGTTGTTAAAGAAAGAGTACAAAATGGACAATTGTGCATTGAGTACATTAGTACAAACTCCATGCTTGCGGATCCGCTAACTAAGGGATTGACACCAAAAGTATTTCATGAGCATATTGCTTGTATGGGTGTCAAATCAGATAAGGATTATGTATTTTAGTGGGAGTTTTGTATTGTACATTTATGTATTGTTCATTATATTCAGAAATTCAGTAATTCAGTTATATCTGCAGATATTCAGTTTTTAAAGTTTTGTACTCTTACAGTTTATGATTGATCTCAATAAAGAGAACCAGTTGGAAATAGACATTCTATTGACCACACTTTATGTTATTTCCATGCTACATACCTACACTTGATCCATGTCGTTGGTTATATTGATATACGTGATCTATGATTGGTTCTAGTTACGAATGAGTAACGACGAGCACTTAGTTCCTATGTTGGTATGATTGATGGACCCGATTGTTCATGACAATTTTATTGTGATAGCAATTTTGCGCACCTAAGGTTATTTTGTAACATATAATGCTAAGGTTTGTACATATGTTTGTGTATCTCGTCCAAGTGGGAGATTGTAAGATATATGGACTTATATCTACATACATATGAACAATATATGGATAAATTATATGTTATGTGCTATCTTTTGGTTTGGCCTAATTTTGTGGTCTTATGGACATTATGTTAAGGGGGCCAATGTGTTGTCATATAAAGTGTAGGACTAATGTGTAGATACCCAAAAGGGTAACCTTAGTTTATGATGGGCTAACTAAGGTTACATATATGTAACCATGGTTACATGCTTGTGACTCTTGAGTTATGTAACTCTTGTAACTCTTGTGACTCTTGGGTTATGTAACTCTTGTGTTATAAAGTGGGGGTTATGGTTCCCGCATTAGTGCAAGACAAGACTCTTCTTCCTCCCATTGAATCAAGAGCCAAAATACTCCATTGTTGTCTTGCAAATAGTGTGGAAAACCATATACCTATTTGATCATTGTCACAGCATTATTATTGTGAATAATTCACATATTGTTTAAGGTTTGTCTCTTGCATACTTGTGGGTACATATACAACTTCAAGACATTCTTGAAGGAACGCTAAGGAGCAAACTTCATAGAGACATAAAGACAATCATCAAAAGGAGGTTCAACAATTTCCAGATATGGATTCAGGTTAACTTCCACTCATGTAGTTTAATTCCGGATTATTCAATATGAAGGTTGTTATATTTAGTTGGAATTATAATCCTAACAAGTGGTAGCTCCAATCAGAGATGTGGCCTATAGAAATTTAACGATGTGATTATATTTCTTCTCATCCCCTGTCTATGGTAGATTTCTTTTTCCAAAAATAAATAAATAAATACAGAACCCTAATTATCTAACAAACTAACTGTTCTTCCATTTTTATCTCTAGCTTTTACTAGGTATTTGTTTTGCTTTTTGCAAAGAGCATTTAGTTGAAATAAATCCATTACTTTGTTTAATCTCGTTTCTGATTCCATCACAGCTTCAATATCTAAAATACATACAAAAGACCAATTTCATTCAACTAATTATATATTATACAACTTATTTATAACTTATCTACAATTTTCATGCATCATTTCTATCTAGTTAAATACAATTACAACATCATACAACTTAAGTACAACTTAAATATAACTTTCATATAAATTTTATAAAATATGTCCTTTGTATGTATTTTGTATATATTTTGGTCTTTGTCCTCTTTGAAATTATAATCAAAACATCCTCCCTTTAATACAATTTTGATACATACCAAGAACTTTATGTAAAAAGATAACTTCTATTACTTAAATACAAATTTCATACAACGATTCATACATCATAAAAATATTTTTCAACTTTCATACAATATGCAAATAAAAAAGAAAAATTACTACAGATACAACTTCAATACAATTTATATACAATTTTAATATAATTTCATTAGTATATTGTATGTCATATCTTCTTCTTCCTCTTCCCCTTTCTCTTCTCCTTCCTCTTCCCCTTTCTCTTCTCCTTCCTCTTCCCCTTCCTCTTCTCCATCTACTTCTCCTTCTCCATCTCCATCTCCTCCTTCTTCTCCTTCTCCTGCTTCTCCTTCTCCCGCTTCTCCTTCCCCTTCTTCTCCTTCTCCTCCTCCTCCTCCTTCTCATTATCCTTCTCCTTCTCCTTCTCTTTCTCCTCCTCCTCCTGCTCCTCCTCCTTCTGCTTCTCCTCCTCCTCCTCCTCGTTCTTCTCCTCCTTCTCCTCTTTCTCCTTCTCCTCCTTCTTCCCCTTCTCCTGTTTCTCCTTTTCCTGCTTCTCCTTCCCCTTCTGCTCATTCTTCTACTTCTCCTTCTCCATCTCCATATTCTTCTTCTTCTACTTCTTCTTCTTGTCCTTCTCCTTCTCCTCCTCTTCTCCTTCTCCTTCTCCTTCTTCTCCTCCCCCTCCTCCTCCTCCTCCTTCTGCTTCTCCTTCTCCTTCTCTTTCTCCTTCTCCTCCTCCTTCTCCTCCCCCTCCTCCTCCTCCTCCCTCTCCTCCTCCTTCTACTTCTCCTTCTCCTTCTCCTTCTCCTTCTCCTCCTTATTCTCCTCCTCCTCCTCCTCCTCCTCCTCCTCATTCTCCTCCAACAAGTATGTAAATTATGCTGCTTGCTAAGTTGTTAATTTAGCAGAAGTCATGGGCATAGTATGTTTGTAACTGTTATTATTACATGCAAACCAAATATTCCATAAGCTTAGAAGAAAGTAAGTAGGTGGATTTATTTGGTAAGGAAAATTAAAATCCTTACAAGTTATGAGGTCGCCTACCCAGTTAAAAGGGTTTGTATAGTGCAATTTCTGATTAATGAAATCAAGAATTCCCAAATCTTGCCAAAATGTTTTGGCATTTTTGCAATCAAGGGATAAGTACCTAAGAGTTTCATCCTCTTGATGGAAGAATTGACAAGTAGCATCTTGAATTAAATTAATATGCCTAAGGTAGTCCTTTGTATGTAGTCATTTTTTGTGACGAAGCCAAATGAACCCTTTGATTTTGGGTTGTACAGGAAATATCCATGTCAAGTCGTATTTTGTAGAACTATTAATTGATACATCATGTTGTGCTTCTAAGATACTGTACATAGATATAGTTGTGAACTGACCTGTAGGAGTTAAACCCCAGAATTTGCTGTCAACCTTATTACTATACTTGGATATATATATAAGTAGCTTGAATTATTTGAATAATATTAATGGGCAATTTGAAAGGCAATTTATTCCAATCTCATCCCTTATTATTAATTAAAGAGGAGATAGTAATATTCTGTTGGTCTAACTGTAATGGGCCATGAAGTTTTGATCTAATTGTTGTGCCAGGCCCAACCACGGGTCTTTACAAAACTTAATATGAATGCTTTTTCCTATATTCCATTTTATACGTAGTTGACATTGATGCCAGCCATTGATAACATTAGATCAAATTTGCGAGTGAATAGTATTAGGAGAAGCATTAAGATATTTGGTCAGAAGGATGTTAGCCCACATAGCTTGTGGTGTTTTATATACTCTCCAAGCTAGACTTGCTAGTAAATCATTGTTCTTTTGACATAATTTTTGAATTCCTAAGCCTCTTGCTTCCTTTGGTACGGTAATTTCATTCCATTCAATAAGGTGTAATTTCTTTTTTTTCTAAAGTAGTACCGCATAAGAAATTTCGTTGATATTGATCCATTTTATTAAGCATGTAGGCTGGAATGTGGATGTACTGCATGATATTATTTGGTAACTAATTTAGAGTAGATTTTATTAAGGTAGCTCTTCCTGCAAGAGGAACTAGAAATCTGCATTTTTTGGGTCTTGCTTGGAACATAGAAAATTTCAAGTATTCACCAAAAGAGGTTCCTTCTTTTATGTTAAACGAAATAATAACAAAATCTTTATGACATGAGCTACAATTTTTAGAGAAGAAGAGTTTTGACTTTTTAAAATTGATTTTTTGCCCAGAAAGTTTGGAAAATTGTTTAAAACATCAATGAATGCATGACAGATTTTGACAGTAATCTTAGAGAACAGTATAATATCATCTGCAAATAAGAGGTGAGATAGAAGTGGACTTGAAGATAATCTTAGAGAATAATATAATATCATCCGTGAAAATAATTCCATGCACATAATAAACAGGTAGGGTGATAGTGGATCGCCTTGACGAATGCCTCATGTAAGTGTAAAGTACTGAGTTTTTGTCCATTAATTAATATGGATATTGAAGTGTTTGTAACACAAGATATGATTAAGAAAATCATAGAGGGAGGTATGTTCAAATAAAACAATGTACATCTTATTAAAGACCATTCTAACCTGACAAACGCTTCTTCTAAATTAAGTTTAATAACATTGAAGGATATTTACCTTTCATTTTAGCAAGGTAATTTAACGATTCTTTGTAATGATCCGGTCTGTCATTTTGAGAATTTAAGCTCTATTCGGCGGCACACAGCCTTGAACAACACCATAATATGAGTATCGACTTGCGTGCATGGTTGAATTCTATTAATGGATGATTCAGAGTCAAATTTGAAGAAGGAATATAGGTTTGGAAGTTTGAACAGTGAGAGTTTGAACGGTGAGAATTTGACCGGAATTGGAATTTTGAGTAAATGGCCCCAGAATGATTTTTTGATCATTCCAATAGCTTCGTATGTAATATTTGACTTAGGCGCGCATCTGGATTCAGATTTGGAGTTCTGTAGGGTAAATTGAGGCATTTCGGCGAAAGTTGGAAGAGTTAAATTTTGGAAATTGGAGAAGTTTGACGCATAATTGACTTTTATGATATCAGAGCGGGAAGTTGGAGCATGAGTTGGAAAAGCTCCGTTATGTTATTTTTGACTTGTGTGTAAAATTTGGCGTTATTCGGAGTTAAATTGATAGGTTTCGGCATGAGATTTGATATTTGAAGATTTGGAAATTCATGTTTGATTTTTGGTTTGATTCATTATTTTAGTGTTGTTTTATGTGATTTGTAACCTTGAGCGAGTCCGGGTTAGGTTATGACTTATTTGTGTAATTAGACAGATCCCGGGAGCCTCGGGTGTGCTTCGGACGGGCTACGTGTAATTTTTCCCTATATTTTAACTGTTGTTCTACTATCTGGTATTTCCTACTATGCGATCACATTGGCATTGCCGCAATCACGTAGTACAATGCTAACCTTCCATATTTTTCTTCTATGTGGTTGCATTGATTTGTCCGCGATAACATAGAACAAATTTGGACAGCAACATTTTTGTTCTATGTGATTGCATTAATTTGTCCGCGATAGCAAAGAACAAATTTGGAAAACAAAATTTTCCTTCTATGTGATTGCATTGATTTGTTCGCGATAGCATAACACAAATTTGGACAATAGCATTTTCCTTCTATGCGATTGCATTGATTTGTCTGCGATCGCATAGTATATTTTTTGGTCAGTGAATATTTTCCTTCTATGCGATCGCAGTAGTACTAATGCAATCGTATAGAACATTTTGGGCCACTAGCTATTTTCTTCTATGCAATTGCATAACTTCTACCGTGATCGCGATGAACAAATACCTGGGCACAGAATATATTCCAAAATCGAGGGTTACACCATTTTCATATTTTGACTTCTAGAGCTCGATTCTTTGCACTTTTTAGTGGGTTTTTCACAAAATTTGACATAGTAAGTATTCTTCAACTAGAGTTAAATATAATTCATGAATTTGTCATTGTTTTTTATCATTTAAATTGTGTTTTAGGTTGGGGAAAGAGTTGGTTTTTATAGTAAACTTTGAAAATAAATCACGATTTGAGGGACCAAATGGTATCGAAATTGGACAAATTTTGTATGGTTGAACTGATTTTGGAATGAGTGATCGGATTTTTGAAAATTTGATGGGTTCTAAGGTGCGGGCTCGGGGGTCGACTTTTGGGTCGATCTTTATATTTTTGTAAAGATTGAAAATTTATTATTCGGAATAGTTCCTTATTCGATTTATGTGTGTTTTGGAATTATTATAGTTGGATTTGAGCTGTCCGGAGGTCTTTTCGCGTGAGAAGTCCATTTTAGAGTACCGATTTTTCGCCTTTGAGGTAAGTATCCTGCCTAACCTGGTGTGGGGGACTTCCCTTAGGATTCAGTCTTCTATGTTAATTGTGATACGTGTAGGCAAGGTGACGAGTGCGAACTCGGACTTAATTATGGATAGATAGACTTTTAGGGTTCTTATGTTAACTCTGTCAAGTCCCCCAATCCCAGGTGAGTAGTACGAAAAACTCTAGGGGCCCCTATCCTACAACCCTGATACTAGACCTCCAAACTTTCCTATTAAGGGTCATGTCCTCGGAAACCTGCATTCTAGCCACGTCATGCCTAATTACCTCTCCCCAATACCTCTTAGGCCTCCCTCTGCCTCGCTGAACGCTGACCATCGCCAGCCGTTCACAACTCCTCACCGGGGCATCAGGACTTCTCCTCCGTACGTGCCCGAACCACCTTAGCCTCGCTTCTCGCATCTTCTCATTCACCGGGGCCACCCCCACCTTCTCTCGAATAACTTCATTCTTAATCTTATCTAACCTGGTGAGTCCGCGCATCCACCTGAGCATCCTCATTTCCGCAACCTTCATTCTCTAAACATGAGAGTTCTTGCTGAAGATACACTTCAATTGCAAGTATATTTGTTGGTCAAGGGGACAAATCATTAGTTGAAGGTGGAATAGTTTTTACTGAATGATTTTGCTAAAAAGCCGCTGGAAGGAAGTCCTGCTGGTTGAATGTGGAAGATCCCTTACACAACCTGGTTGTATGCATTAGTTTTAGTTAAGCTATCAGTAGCTCATCTCCAAATATGACTACTTTTCATATTCTAATGCACCATGTTGGTCTTATTATTAGTCATACACATTTAAATTTTTTGTTGGTGTTCGACTCTAATTAAAAAATCTTTATTTGAAGTCATTGCTTTGAGTTATGAAAAGCATGTTAGAAAGGATTAGTTTTCTAGCATGATTTTCTAATATTCCTCGCCAATTGATTGGTTATGTATTTCAATCTTTGGGATTGAATCCAGAATAGGCTAGCTGATTTTCTACGAGCTGACAAATTTTATTAGTCGTTCCTCAGACTAATGACAAAATTCAAACAAACGGATTCCACTTTTGTGGTCTCTTCTCAGAGTCATTGAATATGAGTGGATGAAAGTTGCTTATATGACGAAGGTTGGACTAGAGATTGGTGTGCTCAAGTTGCATCCGGAATATCTTTTTGTTTATGGTTTTGAGACAAATTGCTGCATAAGTACTTATCTTTGTGTTATTTTGAGTTTATGTGTTGGATTTGTCTCATATACTTTTGTTGTATTTTCCTCTTATAATTTGTAGGATGGTTCTTGCAATGGTTCACAACAGTATGATGCCCCTTGGAATAGATAAGGTAATAAAAAGCATGAAACATAGTGTTTACCTTAGCCATACACTCAATATTTCTTGACGGATAATTTAATTGTTAACATGGTTCGTTATAATGAATTTGCATATTAAATTAATAACAAAGCCTTCCCGACCTTCTTATGTGGTGTTTGCAGCCGTACCCGTTTTTTGTGCCACATTTTAACTTGTGCCCTCTTTGTCTTTCTGTTTGCAAGCGTACTCGTTTTTTCACATAACTTCAGCCCGCGGGGCTTAAGTGTTTCTTTTGTACTGGAAAACTTCAGCTGAAGTTTTACTTAAGCTCTAGAGCTTAAGTTTACTTAAGCCGTTTCCAGCTTAAGTTGTCCAATTATAAAATAAACACTTAAGCCGTTTCCAACTTAAGTTGTCCAGTTATAAAATAAACATTTAAGTCGTTTCCAGCTTAAGTTGTCCAATTATAAAATAGACACTTAAGCTATTTCCAGCTTAATTTGTTCAGTTATAAAATAAATATTTAAGTCGTTTTCAGCTTAAGTTGTCCAGTTATAAAATAAATATTTAAGCCGTTTTTCAAAAAATAGGTACGAATACAAACAGAAAAATAAAGCGGCTACGAGTTAAAAGGGACGCCTGTGCAATTTTTACCCTCCCTATTTGGTGTTAGTCGTGTGAAGATCATTAAAAAATGTTGTCCAGGCCCAAAGCTATGCCATTTATGTAAAAGTAGCCTTCTCTACTTGCATATTCCTCATTATTTAGCTTCAAATTTTTTTGACAATTATTTTATAACTGTACAGGTATATTCCGCTGAACAACTACTAAGAAGAAAGATAAGGAGAAGATTAAATACAACAACAAAAAATGCATCACCATTTGCCAATGTTAAAATGTAAATAATTTTCCCATATATGATATAAAAAATATGACACACAGGCATCTAATAATACGATGCTGTTATGTAGGTAAATAACCTATTATTTGCCATGCAGATAACATTCAAGAGTGGATATTTTGTTCCAAATAAATAATACCTTGCTATTAGCATATGATGTTGTATAGCTAATTCGATCCTAATAATTTCAACTGTCACAACATTGGGCTTGAGCAGGCACAAGCCACCCCTACCTAGTTTATTAGAGGAACTCTCTCCGTTTCAATTTATTTATGTGAACTTATTTTCTTTTTAGTTCGTGTCAAAAAGAATGATCACTTTCTTTATTTGGTACTAATTTACTTTTATGCAATGATTTATAGCCACACAAAATATATGTGCTTTATTTTACACAAGTTCAAAAGTCTTCTCTCTTTTTTTAACTCCGTGCACAGTCAAATGGATTCACATAATTGAAACGGAAGGAGTACTATATATAGGGGTAGAGAGTAGATTATAGTAATGGACTTGGTTTGTGAGAATTGGGTCAATTTGAATTCTAGCCCAATTTTAAATTAAGGCAAAACTAACGCCTTTTTATTATTGGACCTTTTAAAAATGGTCACATTAATTTTATTTGAATTTATTGTTTGTAAAATCGACCTGATTAACTATATGATTAAAGTTAATGTATTTTTTGCGATTTTTTGTTTGTAATGCAATTAAGTAAAATTCCTAAATGCAAATTAAACCTAAGATGGCATGAATTAAAATATGACAATTTTTCTTTGATTTTTTTATGATTTTAAAATATTAAAAATGAAGAAAAATTCCTAAAAATTATTTTTGGTCTATTTTTAGGAGTCCTCATGTAGGGCAAAAATTACGTGCTCACATGGGTCACAAAATTTCAAAGCGAGGGATTGAAGTTGACAAAGCCGAGATAGAGGGATTTCAAGGCTTCCCCCCCTACTTATGTCAAAGGGGTGAGGAGTTTTCTTGGGCACGCAGGTTTTTACCAAAGGTTTATTAAAAAAATTTCAAAAGTTGTACACCCCTTGTGCAAGTTTCTAGAAAAAGATGCAAAGTTTGTGTTCGATGAGGGATGTATGCAAGCATTCGAGCTTCTCAAGCTTAAGTTGACCATTACCCCTATCATTACGACACTAAATTGGAGCTTGTCTTTTGAGCTCATGTGTGGTGCAAGTTACATTACGGTTGGGGCTGTTTTGGGCCAACGGGTTAACAAGATGTTTCATCCGGTGTACTACGCAAACAAGACCATGAATGAGGCTCAGAGGAACTATACAGTCTCCGAGAAAGAGTTGTTGCCTATAGTTTTTGCAATGAAAAAGTTTCGACCATATCTTTTTGGGGCCAAAGTTATAATGCACATTGATCATGACGCCCTCAAGTATTTGTTGAGAAAGAAAGACTCCAAGGCAAGATTGATGAGATGGGTGTTACTACTTTAAGAGTTTGATCTAGAAATTGTGGACCGGAAAGGTAGTGAGAATAAAGTTGCAGACCACTTGTCCCGTTTGGAGGAGGAGGGGAGGCCTTGTGATGTTCGTAAGTTCAATGATTCATTTCCCGACGAGCAACTCCTAATGGTATCAATGAATGATATGCCATGGTTTGCCGATTTTGCCAATTACCTTGCGACCGGAATAATCTCGTATGAGCTCTCTTCTAACCAAAGGAAGAAGATCAAGTGGGATAGCTTGGATTTCTATTAGGAAGAGCCATATTTTTTCAAGATTTACACAGATAGTGTGATTCGTAGATGTGTCCCAGAGGAAAAACAATTGAGTATCTTCGAGGCTTGTCATTCCTCTCCCTATGGTGGCCATCATGGCGGAAAAGTTCTTAGTTGTAGATTCTATTGGCCAACCTTGTTCAACAATGCGGGTGATTTTGTGAAGAGGTTGACGAACGCTAAAGAGCGGATGGAATTTCAAAAAGGGATGAGATGCCTCTCAATACCATTCTTGAAGTAGATATCTTTAATGTTTGGGGCATCGATTTCGTGGGTCCATTTGTTATCTCTTGTGGCAATACTTACATTCTTGTGGTGGTTGATTATATCTCGAAGTGGGTTGAACCTGTGGCTTTGCCTAACAATGGTGTGTTGTTGCATTTCTTAAAAAGAGCATTTTCACGAGGTTTGGCACTCCTCTTGAGATTATTAGTGATAGGGGTCTCACTTTTGCAATAAATCTTTTGACGCGTTGCTTTCCAAGTACTGTGTCAATTATAAGGTTTCTACCCCCTATCATCCTCAAGCTAGTGGTCAAATGGAAGTTTCTAACAGAGAAATCAAGAGTATCTTATCAAAGGCGGTCAATGATAATAGGACCGATTGGTCAAAAAAATTGGATGACGCTCTATGGGCTTATCAGACGGGTTACAAGACTTCGATTGATATGTCCCTGTATCGGTTGGTGTTTGGGAAATCTTGCCATTTACCGGTCGAGTTAAAGCACAAGGCCATGTGGGCTTTGAGGAAGTTGAATTTGGAATGGGACGTTGCAGCCAATATTCGTGTTGAACAACTCAATGAGCTTAATGATTTTAGATCCCATGCATACTCTAGCTCGTCCTTGTATAATGATAAGATGAAGTGTCTTTATGATAAATATGCTCGTAGAAAGGAGTTCAAGGTTGGTGATTTTGTGATTTAGTTCTCTTGTCCAATTCTTAGTTACACCTGTTTCCAGGAAAGCATAAATCAAAGTGGCGTGGGCCATTTGAAGTTGTGTTTGGGACCCCGTTTGGTGCTCTAGATCTAAAGAACAAAAATGGTAAAGTTTTCAGAGTTAATGGGCACCAGGTCATGCATTATCTTGGAAAGTTTGATGACAGCCACGTGGTGGCGATCCTTCATCTCAAGTGATGTGGTGATAACATGCGTCGTGCCGCTATGTTAAATCATGTGCTTCTTGGGAGGCAACCCATGTGTTTTTCTTCCTGTTTTCTTTGATTTTCTTTATAGTATAATATTGATTTTTGGGATAATTGGTTATGAGATGTTGCAGGGTTATGTTGATGCAGTGTAAGGAATTATGGAAAAATACACAGGTCTCTGAAGTTTGAGGACCGCACTGGTATGGATAAGATGAAGTTTCTCTGAAGTTTGCCACCGCGGCCGTAGTACGTTTTGTGCGGTCTGGGTGGACCTCTGCGAGCACAGTCTATTTTGTGCATACCGCAGAAGGTCGCCTTCTCAAACTTATGCTAAACAACGCAGTGCGGACCGCGGTCCATTTTGTTCGGTCTGCGCTGATAGGTGAAGTTGGGCCCCATGGGTTTCTATAAATTGACCCCAAGGACCCGGTTTACTCATTTCGCAAAATTGAATCTCAGGGTATATTGTTATTGTTCATTCCCTGATATTGATCGTGAAAACTTGCTTAATATTGATTAACTTCACTTCATCTCAATTTCTATTAACATTTCACTCAATTTTTCTTAGTTTAGTTGTGTAATTTCATTTTATTTTCATTTCTCTTAGCTTGTAGTTCTTTTTTTTCCCTCAGTTAATTAGAATTCTAGGGTAGATTAGTTTAAATGATAATTATTGTGAACTTAGTAGTTTAATGAAATTGGGTAATTGATTAGGGCCTCTAATTAGGTGGAATTCTGTACTTAAAAGTAAAATCTAAGAATCCTAACTTACTGCCACTATTGGGCACCCTGTGCGGACCACGGTCAATTTTGTACGTTCGTGGTGCCCTAGTGCGATTTGCAGTATCAGTTTATGCGGACCGCACTGATGATCTTGTCTCCGGATGACTTTTGCCCAATGCGGCCGAACTACATTTTGTGTGGTACTGTTACATCCCACAGTAATACAACGATGTTGTAGTATTTTATTACAACGACGTTACATGTAGTATACGTGAACTTGTCGCAAGATAATTGACCTCATTAAAAGTAGATTATTTGGAGATTATAAGGATTATGCAATCCCAAACATCGGCCCAAGCTAAAATACGCGATATTTATGGACTAGTACCATACAAGGTAGTACATGACTATGATAGTAAGGTGTATAAAGTATGAGAGTGGGTAATATTTTAAGTAAGTGGGAATAATTTTTAATTTTATGGATAAGTGATTAATTATCGGGTAACGGGACATTACCCAATTATCTGATAAGTAGATAAATACTTAATAAATTATAGCCTAAGTAACGCGGCAACATAAAATGACTATTTGAAAAGATTATTTATAATTATTTATGATTCCATTCCTTGATTTTAAACTTTTACTATTTTCATTCCAATTTGATATGAACACTTCAAAAACCAGCGATCAAAAAGTTCATAATACCATTTCTTGGTTATCAAAAATCGTTCAAACATTATCCCAATCAGAAACGTAACTTCGTTCAAACTTTTCAAAGAAGCAGAAGCTTAGTTCCATTGATATTTTATGGTTCTAAAAGAGTACCGTGCAATTTTCGCCAAGAATATTATACGGAATTTTCTCTACTTTAGGTATGTTAAGGCTATACCTTCTTTCTTTTGGCATGATCCAAGTAACAATACGTATATGTAATATTATTCCATAAATAATTCTACTCTTATCGGTTAAAGAATGTCTATTCATTTAAGCGTGTCATATCTTTAAGTCTCTATTGAGGTATATAATGGAGATGTCAATGTATCTAATATCGTAATTTAGATATAGATTGATTAAATCTCAGATTCTCAAAGTTATAGACTTATAGCTAAATTCGAAGTTGGTCTGCAAAATTTCTAAATTTTAGTAAAGGGAGTTGAACAATCAATTGGTCATAGGTTGAATCAAAATGGTTGAGAAGTAGATATAAAATAAATTGTCATGGTACATGTCAGTTACCCCTTGCTTTCGTCTCTTACAAATAGCAAGACATTCAACTGGATGGGACACAAATGGACTGGAGGAGAAACAAAATGAGAAAACCTTCTTTTTCTGTAATATCGAAGTTGGGGGATATAAACTAGTTGAAGTTTCATCAGTACGTCCATTCCATAAAATAAAACGTACCACCATAGTGCAAAGTCTTCCCATCCAGAGGTATAATGGTCTTATGACGCACCGAGAGATTTTATGAACGTATTTCATAGGCATTTCATGCATTTATATATGTATATTGACCTATGAATCAAACGGCGTGATATATATATATATATATATACGCACCACAACATGATCAGCTGGTATATGATGATGATGTTGGCTACAGTGGCTGAAATATGATTCAAGCGGTGTTATATACGCATATATGGGTATGTATTCAAATGATGGTATATACGCATATATATGTATGCATTCAAACGATGTTATATATGCGTATATATGTATATATATATATATATATATATATATATATATATATATATATATATATATATATATATATATGGGATATGGGAAAGGTTATGGCGTTATATACGCACCACCACCTGATCAGCTGGTATATGATGATGATTTTGCCCACAGTGAGTGATATGGTATGATGGGATGCCCTCAGAGGCTAATGATGTTATGAAACATGTACCAATGCACGACATGATATTCATACGCATATGCATGATGCTAAAAGTAATTTAAGATTTACAAAGTTATTCAGACTTACAGGTTGAGTCATGTACTCTATATTTCTTCTATGTCTCTTATGTACTTATTTATGTGCCTTACATACATTATTCGTACTAACGTCCCATTTGCCCGGGGACGCTGCGTTTCATGACCGCAGGTCCAGATAGACGAGTCGAGACCCCTCCAAGTAGGCTATCAGCTCAGCAGAAGATATTGGTTCTCTCCATTCACTTCGGAGTTGCTTGTTTGGTTAGTATGATTTAGACGTGTATTGTTTGGTATGGTGGGACTCTATCCCACCCTTTATAGCACTTATATATTCTTAGAGCCTTGTAGACATATGTCGTGCACGTAAAAGATTGTACGGCCTTGTAGGCCTATGTTTAAGATCAGGTTGGCCTATTAGGCACGTATATCATGTGTTTTTGATAATGTAATAAGAAAGATACGTTACATTGGTATTCGGTTGAGTAAGGTACCCGGTGCCTGTCGCAATCCATCGGTTTGGATCGTGACAAAAGTAGTATCAGAGCAGTTCTGTCCTAGGGAGTTTACAAGCTGTGTCTAGTAGAGTCTTGTTTATGGGTGATCGTGCACTATACTTATAAGCAGTAGGCTACTGGGCATTTAGGTTGTCACTCTTTCTTCTTATTCTATATCGTGTGATAGAGCTCAGTTGTAAGAATTCAAATTCCTAACTTCTATTTTTCTTATAATGAGACGATACATACATCTATTAAGACGGTTGGTAAAAGACATGGCTATGGAAGAGTTGAATCAGAGGAACTCAACCTTGCATCATGCTTATGATGAGTGAGGTCTTCAACAGATCATGTGCGTATTGAAAAGTGTAAGCCTCTTGATAAGGACCTTAAGACAAGAATATCAATCCACCTTTATGGTGAAAGACAATGCTTTCAAGAAGTAAAGAAGCAAGGTGAAGAAGGGTACTAGGTGCCCAGTTAATGAAGATTATCAGTATTACAGCTCCGACAAAAAAATACAAGCCTTATAAGTTACCCTCAATAGTAATAGAGGTATGTACAATTGGCCGTACCCATATCAGTTATGCCCTATGGGGGCTAACAGGTGTAGCTTAAGAAAAAGACTGAACATCGGGACCTGACTGGAGTTAGAGAACCAAAATGGTGAACGATTTGTTTGTGTTAGTTGATATTTCCGAAGGATATTGCAAGTGTACTAGTAGATCTCCTTATGAGAAACCCAGATTGTACACTCGAACATAGTGCAGCCAGATATGAGTACCGCAAAGACATGCACTATAAGTCTTGAAGGGATACATATAACCCTAGTGTGTCTTGCATCACTAGTAAAGCAAGAACATTAAGCAATTTGAAGATCCACTGGATAGAGCAAAGGGAAGCTAAAAGCAAAAGAATGTCTTGTTCGAGTTTTCAGAATAAAGTGATAGGCATAAATAGTTAGCAGGAAATAAGAAAAGATTAAATAAAATATTATGAATAAGATGTGGTACATCGATGAGAAAGGTAGAGTGTTACAAAACCTATAGTCCAATGAAGGAAGAGACAAAAGGTGATGGGCCTTAAGACAACGAAGGAGTATAGGCTATAAGGTCATAACCTCATTTGAGAAATAAGTTCGTGACTCCAACGCGACTACCAGAGGGGAGACTTAATCCCCATAGGAACAGAAACCAGTATGGACTCGTAAACACGATAAACCAAATATGAATTAGGGGCTGAATGATTGGAAAGCACTCGACATCATGGGAATTTCAGATTTTGTTCCGACGGTAATAGAAGGGACCACAGAAGAAGATTTGCGATGAATTCAGAGAATATTCATTCAGGGAGATGCTTCCCTAAAGCAAACAATGTGCACAAAATTAAGTTTATAGACTGTATATACTAGTTACATTTAGTGTCACCCTCGCGAGTAAGAGAATTTGTCATCCTTGGTATATAAGGTTTATTTGATGTTGAGAAACAACGCCAAAAATGAATAGATAAAACATCCATAGGTAGATCCTTACGGCTTTCGCTCTTAATACACCCCTAAGGGGGGAATATGGAGTAATGTGGCATTAAGTAAGAATTAAGTGGTTCTAGTGACTATAGAATAGTAAAGGGAGAGTGCGATAAATGAAAGAGGAATGAGATGGCACTTATCCAAATCCTACAGATAGGCTATGATCCAAGAATATTGTGCAAGCACGACGTCAAGGAAAGGAAGTAAAGGTTCCTTCCCGAGCAGTTATTAATAAATAAGGAGCCAGTGCAAGACGTAAGTTAAAACAAATTAAATAACCCACAAAAGATTACGAGGAATATTGATTTGGGAATGGGCCAATGAGTAGTTAGTAATTGGTCAGGAAGATCTCAATTATGCCTAAACAGGAGGTTACAGATGAGTTATCAGATCGTGTAATAGAAACATAGCAGAACCCAACATAGATAATTCAACCTCGGAGAATATCATTATAATACTTAAGAAATATTCAAATAGGAGTTGGGGTAGTTAAAGGTAGCGTATGGGTGTTATGAAAGTAATAGATAGTTCCACTGAGAAGACATTCAAAACATCAGTTCTGAAGCAGGCGTAAGAGTAGATGAGTATGGGAGTAAGTAACTAAGGATAGTTATTGGGGAGCACAAATATCAAAAACTCTATCGGGAGTACGACATAATAAGCTCGCATATTTACAAGAGTCATAAGGATCCTCCTTAAGTAGCACAATGAAGGACTAGCTAAGGAAATGAGGAAGAATGCTTTAACCTGAGTAACCTAAATATGAAATGGTCTTGTAACAACAGCTTCACAACAACACTGTACGTCCTCCATAAAAAAAGGAATTTACCATGGATAGTAAACAGGAAGTGAAAATCAAAAAAAAAATATTCAAAGATCTTATGAGTTGTACGAAAATTCCAGCATGCATGGGGCTATGATAAGCTAAGCATGTACGCAACAAGGGGAAAGAAAGACCAGGAAAGGTAATAGCTTACATTAAAAGAAAGCCGAGAAGGAATGAAAAAAATTATTTGATCAATAATCGCGAGTTGGTTACGTTATGAATACACTTAATATTTTGGATTTTTATACATGCAATATATATGTTGACAATCATACGGCCATAACATATTTCGGTATAAGTTAAGAGAAAGAATTGTGCCTGGTTCACAGACAAAGGAAAGAATTATTAGAAGATTGTATCATGTATATTCCATAGCGTCCATGGAGGAACTATAGAGTTACATCAATAAAGTAAACCGGGAATGATAGCAGCATCGTCGGCAGCATATCTTCCAACCTATGGTTTCTAAGTACTTAGAGATCTAGTAAGAGAATAGAAAAGAGTTAGGGACGATTTTATGTATCGCTTGATATTCCAGAATAACATAAAGAAATCTATGGTGCAAGCAAGTTGAAGGAAAGTTGTGAGTAGTATAAATGGATATGTACAAGTCGAAAGCTAAATTATGGTAGAGCGACAAAGTTTTAAAGAAACATGAGTGGGGATGAGGAAAGGAAAGTAAAAAAGTAATGAGTGTGGATGAGTCCTCGGGATTTAGTCCATAAAAACAAGAGAGGTAATGGTTTCTATAAATTATTGGAAGTTCGGTATTGCATAAGAAGTTTCAAAGATCACTATTGAAGTGAATCAACGATGGATGAATAAAAGTCACAAAGTATGAGATGAGATTAGGATGTTATAATAAAGATGAGCAGTAATGAAGAAACATTAATGGACTTCAATTTATACATATGGAATAAGCAACGAGAGTAAGCTGGATTTGGTAGCAGACCTCAGTAGCGACAAATTAAAGTAAGAATTATGGCAGTAAATTCATACGGATGGATAAACGGGCCTATGCAATAACATATAGCAATATTCATAAGTTCAATAAAGTATTGAGCAAAGAACTTCAAATATACCTATAGATGCCCAAAGGACATATTGTCAAGATCTTTATATATTTACAAAGTGAGGCCTGAGATTGACTAAAAACTGGAGGGAAAAAGAAAGAAGAGTCGCATAAGGCGCACTTACAAAGCTAGGGTCGTACATGTTGCATGATAGGAGGTGGCAACGATTGTAAGATTAGAAATATTTCGACCACATGTCATGATAAGAGCAAAGTAAAGGGGGGAATACCATAGCCTTTGGATTTATTCACAGAGCAACTGATTAAATGGCAATGAGAGTATTAAGGTATTCACAAGAGCTATAAGTTATGAAAATGATAAGTGCACCAGTCAACATTCAAGGACGAATGTTCCAAAGGGGGGGAATAATGTTACACCCCACAGTAATACAACGATGTTATGCTACGTAGTATTTTATTACAACGACGTTACATGTAGTATACATGAACTTGTCGTAAGATAATTGACCTCCGTACAAGTATATTATTTGGAGATTATAAGGATTATGCAATTCCAAACATTTAATAAGTAAATTCGTGAAGGTGAGAGGGGAAGTAAGTCAAAAAAATGAATTTTCGTCCAACTTCGGTATGCTGGGATAAAATATAGCCCGAGCTAAAATACTCAGTATTTATGGACTAGTACCATACAAGGTACTACATGGCTATGATAGTAAGGTGTTTAAGGTATGTGTAGAGTAAGTAATATTTTAAGTAAGTAGGAATAATTTTTAATTTTGCAGGTAATTGATTACTTACAGGATAAAGGGACATTACCCAATTATCTGATAAGTGGATAAATACTTAATAAATTATAGCCTAAGTAATGTGGCAGCATAAAATGACTATTAATCATTTTATGTAATTAGTCTTATGGAACGCGCTTTGCGCGTGTACCCTATATAAATGAGTATTTAATTTTTTAAAATTATATAAAAATAATTAAACTTATATGAGTTATAAACTAAAATTTTAAAAAAAGCATAAGTTCTTAAAATGATGGATGATAATCCAAAATGGTTAATTCGGTAACAAAAGCTATTGCTTGTTGGAATATAGATTTAGTTATTTGTTTCAACATTATTAGAGGAAGTAGTTTACTTTTATTGATTCAAATTGTTAATATTAACTCAATCCAGTATGTTAAATGTTATTTTGACTGTCAAATTCATTCTCTCTTTATTATATTTTCTTTCTTTTTTTCTTCTTTTTTTACTTGTTGAAATTATCGAGCGTAGTATTTAAATATTATACAAAAATTGATGAATAAAAAATGATGTTTTAATAGAAAAGTAGTTTAAAAAAAAAAGAATAGAAAAGTAGTTCAAATAGTATATGAAAAATATATTGCAGCTCATATATAATTCAAAGGCAATAGGAAAGGAATTACACTAATATTAAATTGTTCAAATATAAGAAAATTATTTGTATAAAATAATTAAAATCTCAATTTGATTTTAGATTCCTAGATATTGATACTTTTCAATAGGTCAAATTATTTATTTCACAAAATACCTTATTTTAACTATACTAAATAATAAATATTAGTCAAATTAACTGTAAAAAGTTGCGGAACTCTGATAAGAATTAACTTGAAAAAATAACTATTTTATTAGAGGAATAGATGCTATTCTAGACGAACTACGTAGTACGTAGGGACTTCTACAAACAATCTCATATAGAGTAATTAGAATACATAATACATACGTGATATTCTTTCTATTTTACCATTGTGAATTTAAATATTAATCGACTTTAGTCCATCGCTAGCTGATTTACATAAATTCGAAGTGGATATAATTTTAGTTGAAGTTAAAGTTTATTATAAGCAGTATCTAAATATTGTAGTATATAATTTATATATATGATTAATCTTAATTGATTGTACAGTTTTAAATATTAGGACCGTTTACTTCATTCAAATAAGGAAAGTTATGTTACTTCATATAACAAAAATATTTAATAAACCAAAATTTAAGTAGGTCTAAATCCTAAGTATTAGGAAGATAATGTGGGTGACGATTTTGTCCAATTTAAAATCTATTTTAAAAGGGTAAAAAAGACGAATAATATTTTACCAAAAGCGTTCGTACTTTTAATATAGTATAATAATAAATGAGGTGGTTATCTTAGAACCTTATTGGAAAAGATTATTTGTGATTCCATTCTGGTTATCAAAAATCGTTCAAACATTATCCCTATCAGAAACGTACCTTCCTTCCAACTTTTCAAAGAAGCAGATGTTAGTATACTGTATTTGTAAAATAATTCTGAAAATATAAATTAATATAAATAGAAATTATGATAAACATAGATGACATTAAACAAAATGATCATAAACAATTCGAGCCCATTGAATTTACAGTGTCTTCTTAAGGAATTTAATCCCCTTCTAGCACCTAAGGTTATGGATTATTTCCTCCCATGATAGAACGAATTACACACTGGTGTAGTGGTACTCCAAACGCAAGTGTTTCAGCGAACACAAAGATCACTAGCAAATTACACTTACTTTTTGCTTTGTTTGTATGCTAAAAGTATGCAAAAGAAGGAGAAAAAACTCAGAAATTCGTAGTGAAATTCTGAGCAGAATAGTGTTGTATTTATATCCAAACTTGGGCTGAATTCTGAAGAGGTGAAACTCTTCAGAATGGCTCTTTCTGCAAAACTGCCACAGCATAAATGTCATTACATAAATGGCTATTTACTCAACAATAAAGAGAGAAAATTGATGGGTAGTTAATTTTTCTGCTACAATAACAGAAAAACGGATTGAGTTTAATATTAATATTTAATATTAATATTATGTTATTAACAAATATTTAATAACACATTTTTGATAATATTTTACTATTAACAAATAAATTTGGTCCAAAAAGTTAATCAATTGATCGATCATTTGACCAAATCCGAATCCAAATCCGAATCCGAATCCGAATCTGAAGCCGAAGACGAAGCGAAGCCGAGCGAGCGAGCGACGACGACGGCGCGAGGCATGCTTTCTTCTCAACTCTTTAAGAGCTAGAAGAAGAGCAATTGCTTATAAACCCATAAAAATCTCTTCCTCTTCCAATATAGGACAATGTCCATATGCCAAGGGAGGAAACTTGAAATTTCACTCAAAAAATTTCATTTCCCTCCATTTCCCATTCACCCTCTTTTAAGTATTTAATTTTTTAATTAAATACATAAACCCAACAATCCCCCACATGAATGGGGAATGTCTATATCGCGGAAGTATGCATAAAAAACTGTGTGATTCGCAAGCAAGGATTAATTGCATCTGGATAAGTAGGTTTCCCTTTGAACTTTCTGTAGTGAACTTATGTCGGATATACTCGATCAATCAATAGATTTGATATCTTTGAACCGTCGAAATTTGGTGTATACCTAGAAAACCACAAGTCACACAACTAACCCTTAACCGTTTTTGGTTCTCATTGTTGTATTCTTTTCATCCATGAACACCGCCTGGTTTCATAAGTGCTTAGAGAACTGGCCTTACAAAATTCTCCTTGAAGCGGGTAACACTTCACACTTACATCGGCGATTCCTAAACGTGTCATGCCATAGATACACTATTTGATATACCTCGTATCAAACTTAAAAATCATTAAAAAGCCTTAATGTTTTATCCTTTGTACTGAACATTGTCGCATCACGAGAATGGACCAAAAATTTAGTTAACAATGTTGAACCGTCATAAATGACTTTGTTTGATCTGCTTGAACCTAGATCTTGGGATCTCCAGTCTTCTAGGTAGAGTTACCGCCATTATGACTTGTTCTCGGCCAGAGTTCCGTTCCCCTTGATGACTTCTCAACTACCTCTCTTGTTAGGCCTATTGTATGTGGATCCGACACATTATCACTTGACTTTACATAGTCAATCGTGATAATTTCTCTAGAGAGTAATTGTCTAACGGTTTTATGTCTTCGTCGTATATGGCGAGATTTACCGTTATACATAACGCTCCCAGCCCTTCCAATTGCCGCTTGACTATAACAATGTATGCATATTGGTGCCAACGGTTTGGGCCAAAATGGAATATCTTCCAAGAAATTCCAGAGCCATTCAGCTTCTTCAATGGCTTTTTCCAAGGCTATGAACTCAGCCTCCATTGTAGAGTGGGCAATACAAGTTTGTTTGGACGACTTCCAAGGTACCGCTCCTCCATTAATAGTGAACACATATCCACTTGTGGACTTAGAATTAGTTGATCCAGTGATCCAATTTGCATCACAATATCCCTCAATGACTGCAGGATATTTACTGCAGTGCAAAGCAAAGTCCTGGGTATGTACTAAATACCCCAAAATTCGTTTCATGGCCATCCAATGAGATTGACTTGGATTGCTCGTATATCGACTCAATTTACTTATAACACAAGCTATATCTGGTCGTGTACAATTCATGATGCACATTAAGCATCCCAACACACGAGCATAATCCAATTGTGATATGTTTTGGCCTTTGTTCTTTACTAATGCAAGATTCATGTCAATTGGAGTCTTTGCAACTTTAAAGCCCAAGTGCTTGAATTTTTCAAGCACTGTCTTAATATAATGAGATTGTGACAATGCCAGACCTTGAGAAGTCTTATGGATCTTAACTCCCAAAATTAAATCAGCAACTCCGTAGTCTTTCATATCAAACTTGCTAGTTAGCATATGCTTAATAGCATTTATGCTGGCAATGTCATTACTCATTATAAGCATATCATCCACATATAAGCAAACAATGACTATGTGATTTGGAATATTTTTAATGTACACACATTTATCACATTCATTTACCTTAAACCCATTTGACAACATTTATATATATATATATATATATATATATATATATATATATATATATATATATATATATATATATATATATATATATATATATGGGATATGGGAAAAGGTTACGGTGTTATATACACACCACCACCTGATCAGCTGGTATATGATGATGATGTTGCCCACAGTGGCTGAAATATTATTCAAACTGCGTTATATTCGCATATATAGGTATGTATTCAAATGGTATATACACATATATATGTATGTATTCAAACAGCATTATATACGTGTGTATATATATATATATATATATATATATATATATATATATATATATTTATATGGGATATGGGAAAGGTTATAGCATTATATACGCACCACCACCTGATCAACTGGTATATGATGTAGATTTTTGCCCACAGTGGCTGATATGATATAATGGGATTCCCTGAGAGTCTGATGATGTTATGAAACATGTACCAACGAACATGATATTCATACGCATATGCATGATGCTAAAAGTAATTTATGAGTTACAAAGTTATTCAGACTTATAGGTTGAGTCATGTACTCTATATTTCTTCCATGTCTTTTATGTACTTATTTATGTGCCTTACATACTCGGTACATTATTCGTACTAAGGTCCCATTTGCCTGGGGACGCTGTGTTTCATGCCCGCAGCTCCAGATAGACGAGTCGAGAGTCGTCCAAGTAGGCTATCAGCTCAGCGGAGGATATTGGTGCTCTCCATTCACTTCGGAGTTACTTGTTTGGTTAGTATGATTTAGACATGTATTGTTTGGTATGGCGGGACTCTGTCCCAACCTTTATAGAACTTATGTATTCTTAGAGGTTTGTAGACATATGTCGTATACATAAAAGATTGTACGGCCTTGTAGGCCTATGTTTCATGTTTATAAAAGATCATGTTGGCCTATTAGGCACGTATATAATGTGTATATAATGATGTAATAAGAAATATACGTTACGTTGGTACTCGTTTGAGTAAGGTACTGGTTTCCCGTCGCGTCCCATCGGTTTGGGTCGTGACAGGTCCGCACTAGACCAGTGCGGCCACGGTACCATTTTGTGCTGTTTGCACTGGTCAAATTTAGAGAATGGGTATTCTGAACCCCACACCTGTGCGGACCACGATCGTTTTTTTGCAGTCCGGACTGGTCCCTGTGCGACCTCACTACATTTTGTGTGGTCCGCACTCGATGTTTCTACAACTTGTATTCAACACTGGAAGTCTGTTATGAAATACCATTTGCACTAAGTTTCTCACTTCTATTGATACTAACAATGTGATATGATTGTGTGTGCAGACCATGGTTAAACAAAGAGGAAAAGGCTCCAAACAACCCGGGAAAAGAGAATCCTCCCGGGGAGGCAAGGGAAAGAAGATGATTCGACTCAAATCAATTAAAGCAGCTGACCGAGCTTGTGATCAGTCGGGGAGTGAGTATGTTCCCTCCCACGACATCTCCTCCGATTTCGTGCTAGAATATTTTGAAGATTGGCCAGGGAGAATGAGATTGACTGATGCCACTCCTCCACCATCACCTACTACCCAAGCACCACGGCATGTTCCCACTAAGTCGTCTGAGGGCTCAGCAGTCAGCACTGGTTAATACTTCACTACCCCACAGCTTCATTATTTGGGGAGAGTGAAGACGGAGATGAGGAGGAGGTACAGGGAGATGAGGAGGTATTTGAGGGCGGTGAGCCTTAGGTTGGGGCATTTCCCAAAATAGGAAGCCCGAAGTTTGGGAGGATAGGTTCGTGAGCCAGGTGGCATACCACAAATTTAGGAGTGGTGGCCAGTGAGAAAATTAATTCTGGAGAGGAGCTTATTGACAGAGACCTTCTACCCCACAACCCCTATGTGCAGAGAGAGTTCAGGACTCAAGTGGGTTGGGAGCACTTCGTAGATAACCGTGTAGACGCCAACGAACACTTGGTCAAAGAGTTCTATTGTAATGTAGCCCACATCGTAAAAGGCTCCAAAGTGACTAAGGTTCGGAACCTCAAGGTGTTGTTTTACGGGAAGTCGCTCAATAAATATATGGGTTTCAATGAAGAAGATGAGTCTTTTAATATGGAAAAGATGGAGATGGTCGAGGAGGTATGTCCATGGTTAGCTCAGTACCTGGCAATCCCGGGTACCGTTCCTGATTGGTTGACAGCTGGGGTCAAAATACTATGGAGGACCCTAAACTTTAAGGTGAGGGGCAGGGAGACATTTATGTGCAGCCGGTTAGACCCTACTTCCCATGACCAGACTCTTCCTCTCTAGTGGGCTGTTTTAGTTGCTTTCATCATGGCGGGGTACCCCATCAACATGGGGAATGCGATGTCCCACATCATTTCTATAGTGGGTGTCGAGCATGATCAGAACTATCCCTTGCCCAACACCCAAGCTATGTACTTCTGGGACCTGAAGGTGGATAAGAGGCCCTATGACATCAAGGTCAAGGCGACATCCCCGTTCTCCTAGTACAAGTTGAAGGGGAATGATAACCCCAAGGACAAGAACTACAAAGCCATTGCTTTTACTCCAACTAGCCAGTCTTAAGAGCCACTTGTGGTAGAGGTCCGCACTGAGCTTTCCTCCACTTCTACTGAGATGCCTCCCGGACCTTCCACATTTTCAGCCATTCCTCCTAGCCCTTCCACATAAGCATGGCCGGAGATCCCATCTTCCTAAGCCCATCCTATCACTACCCACCGACTGAGATAGATGCTTTAGAGTCTCAACAACTGGATGTATGCTGCTTCATCTAAGTTGTCCACCTTGACAACCACTATTGCAGGTCAATCGGCACCTCAGCCAGCACAGGTCCCATAATCGATAGAGGATTCTTTGAAGGAAATTCTTGAGAACCAGAAGAAAATCCTCACTACTCATGATGCATTGGCAAAGGCAGTTGATTCGCATAGCAAGGCTCATAAGATCTTGCTAAGGAGCATAAGAAGATGCAAAAGACACGGGCCTCCAAGGAGTCCGTGAAGGAGTTGCGAGCGGATGTTGACAAGTTGAAGGCAGACCAGCTGCCTTTAGACCTATTGTTTGAGGACCCATTTCCAGGATCTGAGCCATAGCCGGAGCATTTACAGCAGCCTCCGAAGAAGAAGAGGATGATTCCTAGTGATGACGATGTCATCATCCAGCTAGCGAACCCGACAGAGACTTCCTCCAGTCAGCCAGAGGGTGTACCAGATCCAGAGCCTGTCCAGGTTCAGGCCCAGGTCCGAGCAGCTGAGCAGCAGGACACCGGTAACCAATCTGAGGTTCCCGAGCACACAGAGGACCCAGGGACCACCCATGGCCATATGCAGACCAACAGAGATATGAGTCTTCTATATCCTTTTTCTTTATCTTTTTGGTGCTTATTTGGACTAGTTGGCATTGGGGACAATGCCAGCTTTTATTTGAGGGGGTGCGTCCTACATTTTTGGATGACTGTATATATATATTAATACATTTTACGCTTTCTTTATTTTCATTTGGTATGTATAAATTTGATATTTAGCTACTTTTATCGCATTTTCTTTATCTTTCTTTGGGTCTGTATATAAAGTTATATCATTGTATATATCCATCCCCCATTGTATATTCAAATTCCCAATTATATATATTCATTCTATTTTCGCAAAAAAAATTACGTTTCTAGCGTCGTATTTATGTTCATAAAGGTGGAGTGTGGTGTGAACCAGGTGGATCTTTCCAATGATGGATGGAATGACAACCTTCTTAAGGGTTTGAGTCCATTTTTGTTTTTGTTTCTAGTATTTTGCAGATAAGGGTACCTCAAGCAAAGCTTCACTTGGACCTAGCATATTTGCCTTTGATCCCATGGTGAAAGAAAAAATGTTGTTTTTAGGATGGTGAAAGTCGTGACCTTGGGTCTCTTGTGTTGATCGATAATCATCAAGTGATTTTCGGGATCATTGTGTGTTCAATTAGTATCTAAGGTCGTTGTGGGACCCCGACTCTATGGCTTTAGCAATACTTTAGCTTATGCGGTGAGAAATCAAATTATGAGTCCAAGTACCGAGCCATTGGTCTATAACTTGCCCTGAATATTTGTTAAGGCGAAATATTAAGTGAAATTTGACTTGAGAAGTGATTATAGGCTCTCCTTGATCCAAACGATAGTTTGAACAGTTCCATAGCCTACAAATAATATGATTCCTAGTTAACCCTTTCAAGCCTTAGATTGTTTTCTTTCAAGAACCATGATACAAGCCTATACCCGTTCTATAAGATACCCTCTCTTGGAACCTAATCTTTCCTTGAGCACATGGCAAAATTATATGTTTGGAGGGATAGACGAGGATGGCAAAAAAATTCTAAAAGGCACAAAAATGAAGAAAAATTAAGGCAACGAAAGAGAAAGAAAATCAAAAAGACAAAAAGAATGCTGAATGCAAAAAAGAATAAAAAGGGATTTAATAAAAGCAAAAGCGAGAAATGTGGGAAAAGTTGAAAAAAAGGAGAAAAGGTATGAATTGCACAAGAAAGAGTGATAATGTGTCTCTCTAACCCCTTAGAAAGAAGTGAGATGACTCAAAGAGTAAAGAAAATGTGTGCCGAATGAATTAAAAGAAGTGCTAAGGGAAGATGGAACCCACTTAGATCAAAATATTTCATACCCTGAAACAAAAGCCTTCACAATGACTCCACAAATTCTTATATGATCTTGAGTTGAATGAAGCTTACATTAGTGGATACTTACATAAGATGCAATCATATGGTACTTAGAACCGGACTTGTGACTTTTTATTAAGAGAGATGAGTGAATTCCCATTAACCTCAATTTGTGTGCCAATATTCTAAAAGATGAGGTTTGCTTAGGGAGGGTTGAGGTTATGTGAGTTTGGGTTCCACAATGACCAAAGTAATTGAGAGAGTTCTTTGATGCAATGAGTCAACTCTTGATGCTTTTGTGTCACACTTGATCCATGGTTTTTCAAAGGTTAAATGTCGTTAATGATTCATTTGTATTGAGGGCAATTGTTAGTCCCAAATAATGCTAGTTGAGGTTACTTTAGGATAGCTGAAAATTCTTGGATTTTCCCTTGTGGGGTGGGTCTTATTTTGTTTGCTTGAGGACAAGCAAAAACTCAAGTTTGGGGGAGTTGGTAACTATGGATTTTGACGTGTTTCATGCTCATTCTTGCTTATGCTTTAATTATAAATTCTTACAAAATAGTCCTAAAAGGCTCATATGTTGTGCTTGATTGCAGGTTTGATTAACAAAGTGACGAGATGTCAAAGATTGGCTCAAATGGAGTGAAACCTAAACAAGTATCAAAGACAAGACAACTTAGGACAAACAGGCCTAACGCGGCCGCACTACACTTTGTGCGGTCCGCACTAGGGAGATTCAGAGACCTGGATTTTAAGGCATCAAAGAAGTACGGCTGCAGTATATATTGTGTGGCACGCACTGAAGACACCTCAGCTACACTACCATTTTGTGCGGTCTCCAGAAGTAAACTTCAAATAGATGTCAAGTGCCAAGGTTCAAGCCTGTGCAGTCCGCAGTCGTGTTTGTGTGGACCGCGCTAGATGCCTCCATGGCCATAGTCCATTCTGTGTGGTCTGCACTGACCTTGCAGAGGCATTTTTGTCCAATTTTTCCATCTTAGTACAAAATAGATCCTTTTTCCATTTTTAGGGTATCAACTATTTCTAGACTTGATCTACGCTCATGAGAAACTATTTTGCAGCCATTTTGAGCCCTTTAACATAGTTTTAATCATAGAATCTTTATATTTACTTCAGTAATTTAATATTATGTCTTTCTCTTCATCTATTTCTATGTTTTTCTCTTCAAGCATGAGTAGCTAGACCCATTAGCTAGTGTTGTGGCTCAACCCTAGTGTGCGCAATTGATGAGTGTTGCAATTTAAGGCTAGATTGACTATGGGTGTTTGTTATTTGGGTCAATTTTATGGTTTAATTTATGAATTGGTGGTTTCACACACTGGTTTGTGCTAAGTTGGCTTGGCACTTCTTGAGAAAAAGAGCCTAAGTCTCCAAAATTGACCCAACAAGGAATTGGGATGGATTCAAGAGAATTTATAGTCCCAATTAAAGAGTTAAAACTCGAGAGAGTAATTACCCGACTTGAACCCTAGTTGCTTGAGCAAATTGGCCTACCCATTTAGTCTTGAAAAAGTCAATTGGGCATAATCACTCTCTCTACCGAGAGGTGTGATAGTGGGTAAAATTATGCAATGGTTATAGCATAGTTTCCCAATCATATCAATTGTTCCTTAAAAGCAATTACCTATCAATTAGCCACCTAGGTAAAAGTCACTACCCTAGTGCTTTTTTATCCATTAGATACAACTTGTAGCAATTCTCGCTTAGCACAATCTAGTTGAATCAGAATTAATAGTTGATAATAGTAGATTGTTAAAAAAACTCCAAAAATGATTGGAACCGATATTTGGAACAATTACCCAATTCTCGTCACGAACTGAATTTTCCACCACCGGGTTCGTGATGGAGCCTACTATCGGAGCTAGGCAAGCCAACATTTTTAAATATTTCACAAATCATAAGTCTAAAACAGTATAATAAACTGAATTAAATAATTAAAATATGCGAAAGTCTTTCAACAAAAATAATAGCAAAGTACGGAAGTTTATGACATGTCTCTGCCTCGTATCTGGTGTCACTACTCACGAACTGCTAAGAATTTAATAAACAGAACCGTTTGAAAGAAATATAAAATTGTTCATCTCGGATACATGAGATAACAGACTGAATAAAAAGATAGAGGAGACACTGGGCCCCACGGACGCTTGCAAGGCTACCTCGAGGACTCGATGAGAGGAATGCCAACACTCGCACTACTGCTGCTACTGCTGCCCGAAACTTGTACCTGCACAAAGAGCGCAGAGTGTAGAATCAGCACAACCGACCCCATGTGCTAGTAAGGGCCTGGCCTAACCCCGACCAAGTAGTGACGAGGCTAGACAGAACCTACCATAAATAACATGTGCAAATATAATATACAAGTACGAGATGAACAATAACAAAATAATATAAAGTAAAGCTGGGAGTTAGCGGGGTATACTAGATGAAAATGGAACAATAGAAACAACAACAGTTCTACTCCGGGTTTCATGATACATATGTTTACGGTGGACGGCGCGCCATGCGTTCCCATAATATATAGCATAAATGGACGGCGTGCCACACGATCCCATGATGTACAACATAAGTGGACGGCGCGCCACACGATCCCGTAGTGTAGTATATAAGTGGACGGCACGCCACACGATAACATGTGGTAGGCATACCACTCGCTCCTGTTTTCTCCGTGCACAATGTCACCAGCATCTAAGGCCAATACCAATAATCAATACAAGTTGTGGCAGGCGTACCACTCACTCTCGATCATAATATATCGAGGTCGGCATGCCACACGATCCTAATCATAACATCTCGTGGTCGGCATGCCACATGATCCCAATAATAATATCTCGTGGTTGGTGCGCCACACGATCCCAATCATAATATCTCGTGGTCAGCGTGGCACATGATCCCAATCATAATATCTCATGGTCGGCGCGCCACACGATCCCCATCACAACATTTCTCAACACAAAACACAAGGTAATCCCAACAAGGAAGGAAAATATATTATAATAAACTATCCCGACAAGAAAGGTCCAGCTATAACCACACTCAATCAATTTCTACTTAACACGATAAAATCCATACTCGGTCTCAAAAGTTATTGGCTCAACATTAAAGATTTTCCACCATTTCCTCATAACAACAATTAAGAATTCGATAAGTTAAATATTTAAGACTCACGGTCATACTCGACACCAGTGTATAGATACTCATCACCATGCCTATACACCGCACTCGATCATTTAGCAAATAGCAATCAAAATAATCTAATCATAGTCCCTCAAGCTAAAGTTAGAATGAACACTTACCTCGAAAGCTCCAAATTCAACTCACGCCTCTAGGATAGCTTTATCCCTCAAATTTGCTACGGTCAAATCTAATCACAATTTACTCAATGTATCAACAAATGCTAGTTAAATCAATTTGAATGCATAAGAATAAATTTCTCAAAGTTTTGCCCAAAATGCCCCAGGCCCACGTGGTCAAAACCCGAGGTTCAAACCAAAACCGGGTTACTCATTCCCCCACTAGTTCATATACTTCATATATATATATATATATATATATATATATATATATATATATATATATATATATATATATATATATATATATATATATATATATATATATATTGTTTTGAAATCGGACCTCAAATTGAGGTCCAAATCCCCAATTTTGAGAAAACCTAGGTTCTACCCCAAATCCCCATTTTCACCCATTGAACGCTTTGGTTTTAAGATGAAATCATGATAAACGATGTTAAAGACTAAAGAAATTGAGTAAAAATTTACTTACAATGGATTTGGGCAAGAGAGAGTTGAGAGAAATTGCCAATGGAGGTTTTGGTTTTGGAAATATGAAAAGTGAGCTTCAAAATCGGGTATGTGTAAAATATACAGGTACAGATATCGCATTTGCGAGAATGTGTTTCGCAATTGCAACTATGCAAGAGGAGGGCGGATATCACATTGCAAGGAAATGTTCGCAATTTTGAACAAGGCAGGATTTGGGGAACTTCGCATTTTGCGAAGAGAGTGTTCGCAATTGCGAACTCTGTGCTTTAAGACGGGGATCACATTTGCGAATAATGTCTTCGCACTTGCGAAGAGTGGGCTAATATGCAGACATCACATTTGTGATGTTTTCTTCGCTTTTGCGAAGCCTGCTGCATCAGGGGGAATGTCGCAATTGCGAGGCTAGCTTGGCAATTGCGAAGCCTGCAGGTCAGGCATACCAGAAATTTTCCAACATGCAAAAATGAACTCGCGGCCTATCCAAAACTCACCCGAGCCCTTGGGGCTCCAACCCAAACATGCACACAACCCCAAAAACATCCTACGAACTTACTCGTGCGATAAAATCGCCAAAATAACATCAAAATATATGAATCAAGTCTCAAAACACAACATTCTCCTTTAAATTCTCAAGAACTTGAAATTTTCCATTTGTATTCCGAAACACGTCAAATGACGTCTGTTTCCAATCAAACTTTACGGATAGCGCTTAACGCTCATTTAAGACTTGTACCTGGCGTCGAAGCTAAAATACGAGCCCGATACCATCACTTTTTAACCCATTTTCATTTCAAATTCTCATATCAATTTCAAATAAACAATTTCTTTCAAAAATTATGTACTCGGGTTTGGGACCTCGGATTTCGATTCCAAGAATACGCCCGAGTCCCATATTTTCCTACGGACCCTCCAGGATCGTCACATCACGGGTCCGGGTCCGTCTACCCAAAATGTTGACCAATATTAACTATATCAATATTATTATCAAAATTCATAGTTTTTAACACAAAGTTCATATATTTCCACATAAAAACTTCTTGGCTTTGCGCCCGGACTATGGACGCAAATTGAGGCAACCAAATAAGAGGCTTTCAAGGCCTCAGAAGCATGGAGAAGGGGAAAATTACGATGATGAACCTTTGGGTCGTCACAATTATACTCTAAATAGATACTCGACTCTCTTCTTAGCTCCCTGTGAAAATTGATCCGACCCAAAAATTGGGTAAAAGCTATTGCAGCCATCTCTTCCTACTTTTTAGTAATGTAGAGTAGGCAGCGATCAGCATGCCCGACAAATCTGGAGGAAACACACCCGTAAAATCCCACACCACCAGAACCAAATCAATAGTATGGGGTCTCAGAACTAACATCCCTCACAAAGTACGGATAAGATAAAAAACTCTTCCCAACCAGCAGATGGTCCTTCAATATGAAATCACTCTGTGGGAACATAGTTCAGACAACCTCTCTACTTAATCTGTGTCAACGTCGACATCGACAACGACACGATCTTCTTAGCATGACAATATAGAACAATATGACATGGAGACAACCAGTATATACCCAAGATCACATCAAATTCGACCATACTAAGGAACAAGAGATAAACACTAGTCTCAAATCCCCCAACAGTCACTATACACGATCGATATACACGGTCCATAGTAATAGTATCACCCACAAGTGTACATGAACAGATAAAACTAGAGAGTCATGGGGCGTATCCAGATAATGAGCAAAATATGATGATACATACGAATAAGTGGAACTAGGGTCAAATAATACAAAGGCATCCCTGTGGAAAACCTAGACAATACCTATGATCGCTGCATCTGAAGCAATGGCATATGGTCTAGCAGGAAGAGCATAGAATCAAGCCTGACCGCCCCCTGATTGACCTTCCCCTCTAGGGCGACCTCTAGCTGGCTGAGCCTCACCCCGAGTTGGGTGAGTGTATCATGTAGCTGCTGGTGCTGGTTCCATTGGCGGAGAACTCTGGTGTGGAGTCCCACTCAACAAACTAGAGCAATCTCTCTTGATATGACCAAGATCCCTGCAATCAAAACAACCCCTCCTATGATGGAACTGTTGCTCCTGATACCCCGAGGAACTACCCATAAAAACTAGAGCGGATGAGGCATGATGAGAACTCTGTGCTGGTAGTGCACTGAATGAAGACTGGCCTGAGTGAGAAATGTAAGAATTGTGGCTAACTGATACACTACGATGGGCTAGTCGAGTCATCTGAGCACGCTTGTAAGTATGACCCTTACCGTGGTGGAATTGACCCTCAGAAGGAACATCACTAAAACCACCTGATCCAAGAGACCTCTTGGCCTCCCTCTTAATGTGCTCCTGTCCGTTGACTATCTTTATCTGCCGAGAAATGTCAACAACCTCATAGAACGTAGCACCAGATACATCTCTCTAATCATAAGAAACCGTAGCTGAAGTGTGAGGACATCAATTGACCTCTTGATCCTCTCCCTATCAGTGGGAACTAACAAAATTGCATCACGGCCAACTCAGAAAACCTCATCTCGTACTGCATCACAGACATATCATCTTGACATAACTGTTCAAACAGCCTGAACAGATCCTCTTTATGAGATTTTAAGATGAACTTCTCCAGGAAGATAACGAAGAACTCCTGCCATGTAAGTGGCGCTGCGCTGACCAACCTACGCCTCTGATAAGCATCTCGACAACTGAAGGCAACCCCAAAGAACTAAAAAGGTAGTGAACGAGACTCCACAGGTCTCTAGAATACCTGTTATAGGGACAATCCTCTAACACTTATCCAAGAAGCCATGGGCATCCTCCACCTCTATAATACTGAAATGTGGAGGTTGTAGTCTCTCAAACCTCTCCAAACTCTACTGCACATCATCAGACATAACACGAATCGCATGGTCCTGAGTAGTTGTAACCGACTGGGCTGGTAGTATCGTTGGTGTCTGGAGTCCTAGCATCACCTGCTCTAGTGTGTGGGCGGTGGGAGTATAAGTGCCTACCCCAGCTTGAGAAGTGGCTCTTGCCGATGGAACAAAGACCCCTGAGCAAGACTAGTGCATACGGTCAGAATCTGGGCTAAGACCTCCTGAAGGCATGAGACCACAATGGGCACAACTGGTGCCTCAGCGGAGATGGTTAGAGTTGTTTAAGGTTTATGATATCACTATTTTATACCATACTAGGAAGGCCGATGTGGTGGACAATGCCTTGAGTCGTCGGGAGGAAAATTTGGGGAGCTTAGCATATCTACCAGTAGTAGAGAGGCCATTTGCAATGAATGTTCAGGACTTGGCCAACTAGTTTGTTAGATTGGATATTTCTGAGCCAAGTCGAGTTTTGACTTGTGTGGTATCTCGGTCTTCTCTATATGATCATATTAGGGAGCGTCAATATGTTGACCCCCATTTGCTTATCCTTAAGGACACGGTTCAGCACACTGATGCTAAGGAGGCCACTCTTTGAGATGATGGTGCATTGAGGGTGCAGGAAGGCTTTGTGTGCCCAATGTAGATGGATTTAGCAAGTTGATTCTCCAAGAGGCTCATGGTTCACGATACTCCATTTATCCGTGTTACACCCTATTTTTTCATAAGTAAGAATACATCATATGTCAATTGATGATTGGATATAAAATATAAGTTTGAGAAAAATTGGATTTAACTTACGAAAAAATCGAGTTAAGATTTGCCTTGTAATGAGTCGCTTTGAGAAATTAAATTCGTAAGTTTTATGATGTCATTTTGGGACATATATCATACCAAAATAAAGGTCTTGGAACCTCGTTTCCAATGTTCTAGACTATTTATTCATACGATATTGGGGTAGAGAAATATAGATTTTTAAAGTAGGGGTCGCCAAGTCACGTTGCCGCACTTCGGAGAAACTGGCAGGTTTATAGTCCAAGTTGCGATGCAGTTTTATCTCATCATATTGAGAGTTACAATGAGATCTTCATACGGAATTAAATCCCTATGAATCTTATTTCTATATATAAAAATCGTTTGTCAATAGAATATCAGAGTAGAGATATACAAGTGTTCAAAGTTGCACTACTCAAGCTGCAAGCAGGCAGCTTACCCACCTGCTTGGAGAATTGAGGCGTTGGGCCTATAAGTCATCTTTACCCATTACATTTTGTCAAGATCAAGAAATATCTTACACCTAAATACTCCCAAGCTCTCCAAGAACTGTTCCAAGATCCCAAGAACCAAATTCAAGGGAAATCAACACAATTATCATCAAAGGTGTTATAGACTACAAGAGAATGCTTCTATGATGTTGTGGTGTGATTAGGGGCTATTGTGAGCTAAATTGAGATATGATTTCAAGTTTTAGCCACTATAAAAGGTATGTATAACATCTTCTTGTTCATAAGGTTAATCTTGTGTTGGTTATGTTGTTTGAGTGAACAATCATAAGATAACATTTGAATGAACATGGGATATGGTTGTCTTTTTGGTTGGACTATTTTGTGGTTAAATCTATGGTTTGTGGTGGATGGAAATTGTGAGAAGTAAGTTAATAATGTTGTGGAAGATGTTGTTAAGCATTTCTATATGTTAATTAAGTTGATTGAAGAAGAAAGGATGAAAAATAAGTGATTGACTATAAAAATTAAGGTGCTAGACGTATGGGGCTATTTTAGAAGGCATTTTGTGAATGTTTTAAACTAGAAATAATATGGTACATATAAGTATGATGTTATAAAGGTTTTAAACTAATTTATGGAATAATATTTAGATTCAATTTATATCTTGTTATGAGTAAAAACGAGCTTGTCGTTCAATATGATTGTTAAGATAATTGAATAAGCTCATATTGGAATATATCATTGTTGTTGCTATTGTTGGTTATAGTTGTTGTTGCTGGGATGTTGATGACATCTAGCGTTCATGATTGTTCATATGGTTAGTCTTGTGTTGGTTTTGTTGGTCGAGTGAAAAATCATAAGATAGCACTTGAAAGAACATGAGGTATGGTTGTCTTTTTTGTTGGACTATTTTGTGGTTAAATATATTGTTTGTGGTGGATGGAAATTGTGAGAAGTAACTTAATAATGTTGTGGCTGAAGTGGTTAAGCATTTGTATGTGTTAATTAAGTTTATTGAAGAAGAAAAGATGAAAAACAAGTGATTGACTATAAAAATTAAGGTGCTAGACGTATGCGGTTGTTTTAGAAGGCATTTTGTGGATGTTCTCTAGGTTGTAAAATAATTTATGGAATAAGATTTGGATTCCATTTATATCTTGTTATGAGTAAAAGCGAGCTTGCTGCTTAATATGATTGTTAAGATAATCGGAGAAACTCATATTGGATTATATTATTGTTGTTGCTATTGTTGTGTAAGGCCCCGTGAAAATGAGTGCTCAGATGTTAAAAGCTCATAGAGTCGAGTCTACCTGCATGGATAAGATTCTTTTTACTATTTTGTACTTAAAAATGTGTAATCGAAATTTTCCAGAAAATGGTCAAAATGCGGTCCAGAATGCGGTCACAGATCAGCTATGCGGACCGCATTCCTACCGTAGAGTGAATCAGAGAGCAACCAAATTTTGATGTTAAAAATGCGGTTGGATATGCAGTCGCATAATCAATATGCGGACCGCAGAATGATCGCATATGGTCCCTAAGGAAATTCAAAGGTTAGTTTTTCGGTGCATTCTGTGACCACAGAACTCGAATGCGGACCTCATTTTCACCACATTCGCAACCCGAGAGGTTTGAAACTTGCGCCATTTCTGCGGTCCATTTTGTGGACCGCATGTTAGTTCTTTGATCGCAGATGGCATCGCAGATCGTGCTCGCCTGGTATTTTTCTAAAATTTTAGACCCGACCCACCTTTTATTAAAACACCTTTTCCCTCATTTGTAACACATTTCTGATCAAAATAAGAGAGAGAGAGAGAGAGAGAGAGGGTTCTTGAGAGAGAAAGTAAGTTCTTCATCATCTAGTCTTTCAAAACCATTGGAGCTCGAAAGATTCTATGATCCTCTTCTATGTTATTCCAAGTTCGTGCAGTGAAGTGATGTTGTGTCTAATCCGTGCTCTATTTCGAATTTTTAGTGATGGCACCTAAGAAGAAAGCTAGACTTGGCCTAGGGAACAATGCCACTTCCAGTGCGGCTGTGGATCATGTGCCGACTTCCGTGGGTGAGAGTGATTCTCCCGTTCAGAATTTGCCTGCTCCATCCGTTCCTGATCCAAGAAATCATGTTCCAGCAGCGGCCGAGGGTGCTACTATCCCTCCTGCCAATGCTCCAAATCGTGATGTTTCTCCAGCTTCCTATCCCGGGATTTCTGATGGAGACCTTAGGGGATCTATTCATATGTTGACCCAGTTAGTGGCCGCCCAGGCCCAGAGATCTAATGATGCACCTGTGTCCTCAAGCGGACAAGGAGATTCCTCCAGCTCCATAGTTCATTAGTTTTTACAATTGAATCCTCCAGAGTTCTCAAGCACAGACCCAGAGGCCGATCCGCAAGAATTCCTTGATGAGATGTACAAGACCCTCCGAGTATGCCAAGTTTTGCAAATGTGAATTTTGGTTGGAGTCCGTCACTTTTCTGGGTCATGTTGTTTCCACTGAATGGATTCAGGTATACCCCCAAAAGATTGCAGCGGTGAAGGATTGGCCTAGGCCCACGACCCTGACGGAGATACGTAGCTTTTTGGGGTTAGCAGGGTATGATCGGAGGTTTGTAGAGGTATTCTCCACCCTCGCCTCTCCTTTGACTAAATTGACACAGAAATCAGCTAAATTCCAGTGGTCAGAGGCTTGTGAGAAGAGTTTCCAGGAATTGAAGACAAGGTTGACTTTGGCACCAGTATTGTCCTTTACAGAGGCATAGAGGGGTTTGCGGTTTATTGTAATGCCTCCAGGGTTGGTGTAGGGTGTGTTCTGATACACACGGGAAGGTCATAGCATATGCTTCCAGGAAACTCAAGAATCATGAGAAGAATAATCCCACCCATGATTTGGAGCTTGCAGCAGTTGTGTTTGCCTTGAAAATATGGCGGCATTATCTTTATGGGATTCATGTAGATGTGTTTTCATATCACAAGAGTCTTCAATATTTATTCAAGCAGAAGGAGCTAAATTTGAGGCAGAGGCGGTGGTTAGAATTGCTTAAGGATTATGATATAAACATCTTGTACCATCTAGGGAAGGCGAACGTGGTGGCCGACGCCCTCATTTGGAAATCCATGGGCAGTTTGGCTCACTTAAGAGTGGATTAGAGGTTCCTAGATCGGGAGGTATATCAATTGGACAGCCTTGGGGTTTTTATATCGGCCCCGAATGAGGAGGAATTATTGGTGCATAGTACAGCAGAATCGCCGCTTGTGGCAGAGGTTAAAGAAAAGCAGTTTATTGATCCAGCATTGGCACAATTGAAGGAGGCAGCTCTAAGTGACAAAATTTCAGCATTTTTGCTTGGCAACAGCGATGGTGTACTACGGTGCCATGACAGGTTATGTGTCCCAGATATGGATAAGCTTTTGGGAGAGGGTAATGGCAGAGGCTCATCATTCCAGGTATTCAGTGCACCCAGGCTCTACAAAGATGTATCACGATCTCAAGGATATCTATTGGTGGAGTGGTATAAAGAAGAGTGTAGCAGACATCGTCTCTAAGTGCCCGAATCGCCAGCAAGTGAAGGCCGAGCATCAGCAGCCGGGAGGGTTGACTCAGCTTATAGAAATACTGATGTGGAAGTGGGAACTGATCAATATGGACTTCGTGACAGGACTACCTCGTACTCAGCACAAGTTCGATTCAATTTGGGTAATTGTGCATAGGCTCACCAAATCAACTCACAATTTACCAGTCAAGTCCACTGATACTGTGGAATAATATGCTCGGCTGTATATTAAGGAGATAGTGAGGCTTCATGGTACTCCACTTTCTATCATTTCGGATCAAGGAGCTCAGTGTACAGCTAACTTCTGGAGGAAAATTCAGCAAGGTTTGGGTACTCAAGTGAATCTCAGCACATCTATTCATCTGCAGATCGATGGCCATGCAGACGCTCGAGGATATGTTGCGGGAATGTGTCTTGGATTTCAAAGGTAATTGGGATGATCACCTGTCCCTTATAGAGTTTGCTTATAATAACAGCTTCCACGCTAGCATCCAAATGGCCTCATTCGAAGGATTGTACGGAATAAGGTGTAGGTCCCCGATCGGATGGTTCGAGGTTGGTAAAGCAAAATTAATAGGGCCAGATCTCGTGCACCAGGCCATGGAAAAGGTAAGAGTCATTCAGGAGAGAATGAAGACTGCTCAAAGTCGCTAGAAATCCTTCGCGGACGTGCATCAAAGAAAATTGAAGTTTCAAGAAGGATATTGGGTATTCTTGAGGGTGTCTCCTATGAAAGGAGTCTTGCGCTTTGGGAAGAAGGGAAAACTAAGTCCTAGGTATGTCGGGCCTTCTCAAATCACTCAAAGGATCGTTCAAGTTGCGTATAGGTTGGAATTGCCCCCTGAAATGTCCTTAGTGCACCCGGTGTTTCATGTATCCATGTTGAGGAAAGTTGTGGGTGATCCGTCTAAAATTGTGCCCGGAAGACATCAAGGGTACAAAAGAGTTATCATATGAGGAGATTCCTATTGCTATTCTGGATAGGCAAGTCCGAAAGTTGCGAAACGAGGAGATTGCTTTAGTTAAGGTGTTGTGACAAAACCAACAAGTCGAGGAAGCCACGTGGGAAGCGGAAGTCGAGATGAAGATGAAATATCCCCATCTATTTGGGTAAGCTTAGGGATGATCGTGCGAATCTAGTCCCTAGGGGAGCTAGTGTCGTGTTCCATTAGGTGTAAGAATCATCCCTTCTCTTTTCAAGTGCCTTATTGTTGTAGTTTCTCCAAGTTGTGCTTGAGCAATGTGCAGTCCTTTTTTGTAACTAATATTTTGTGCTCCCATGTTAAGGGGATGTTTGGAAGCAATAATTAATTTTGCATGGAGATTGTGTATCAAAGTGTTCTAATTGTGTAATGATTAGTTTTGCATGGAGGAATCGTATTGAAATAAACAACTCATTCGAACCCTTGTGATAGGCAAATGGCTTTAATAGTACAGATGATTAATGCTTAATTTGATTACATGTAGTGTGCCAAAATGGTTGAAAAGTGTATCGAGAGGTTGAATATGTGCAAGTATGAAGATCGTGCATTTTCATAACTGTTGTAAGGTAGCAAGTTCGTGTAGTAATGCTTGGTAATATGTTTTGGGGGTTCTTTGACAAGTGATTATGTCCATATTACAAAGGAGACTCTGGCAAAATTTTTCTAAAACAATCTTGAAAGTTAATAAAAGTGTAGAAACTTGCATATCATGTTTTCAAACTCATTTGGTTCCCAAGTCCTCATTCGAGGGTGAATGATCTCAAGCGGGGGAGGATGTAAGGCCCCGTGAAAATGAGTGCTCAGATGTTAGCAGCTCATAGAGAAGAGTCTACCTGCGTGGATCAGATTCTTTTTACTGTTTTGTACTTAAAATGTGAAATCAAAATTTTTCCTAAAATATGGTCAAAATGCAGTCCAGAATGCGGTTGCAGACCAGCTATGCAGACCGCATTCCTACCGTAGAGTGAATCAGAGAGCAACCAAATTTTGATGTTAAAATGAGGTCAGATCTTCGGTCGCATAATCAATATGCAAACCGCAGATTGATCGCATATGGTCCCTAAGGAAATTCAAAGGTCAGTTCTGTGGTGCATTCTGCGACTGCAGAACTCGAATGCGGACCGCGTATTCACCGCATTCCCAACCCGAGAAGTCAGAAACTTGAGCCATTTATGCGGTCCATTCTGCGGACCGCATGTCAGTCTTTCGGCCGCAAATCGCGTCGCAGATCGTGCTCGCCTGGTATTTTTCTAAAATTTTAGACCCGACCCACCTTTTATTAAAACACCTTCTCCCTCATTTTTAACAAATTTCTAATCAAAATAAGAGAGAGTGAGAGAGGGTTCTTGAGAGATAAAGTAAGTTCTTCATCATCTAGTCTTTCAAAACCATATGAGCTCGGAAAATTCTTAGTGCATTGTCTTCTCTACTGATTTCTCAGGTAAAATCCCTAACCCACTTCCCCCAAATTTCGAAATTTAAGCTTGGGAGGGGAACCCCATACACTTGTTTTGAAATTCTTCATAAAACCTTCATGCATGTCATCAAAACCCTAAAATCTTGTAAAACGGGAATTGGGTAGTAATTATGAGTTTAAATTTCTAAAATCTAAATGTTGCTCATGGACTAGATTGACTTTTTGATTGCTTGGAAAATTGGACTAGAGGTTTCAAGAGGATAATAAACTCCAGGTATGTATGGCTTACTGTGATCCTTGTGAAATCGCCCTATGCTAGTTGTGAAATTGTTGATAGTTGATATTCATGTGAGAATCATTGTGATGCTTGTGTGGTATAATAGTGTGGTGACACTTTGTGGTGAATGTTGTGGAACTTGTAATTGGAACTATGGAAATGAAAGTAATGTGGAACAATGGAAATGGAACAATGTGGACCAATGAAAATGGAACACTGTGGAACAATGGAAATGGGAATAATGTGGGATAGTTGAAATGGAAATATTGTGGGACAACGTGTGTGATTAGTTGTGAATAACTGTTATGATGATCTAAATTGTGTACCAATTTGATGAACATGAGGAATTGTTGGTGCTAGTTGTGGAATTGCATTACCCTTGTTGTGGATCTATGTTAACAATGTCCCATAGTTGATTTCTTGTATTTGTTGTTGTGTTATTTGTTGTTGTGAATTGAAAAATGTCAGACGGGGTCGGGTTGCGCGCCACAACACGGTAAAATAAGGTGTGGGTTGGGGTGTTAAGGGTGGCCGAGGTAATAAGGGTAGACGAGGCAATGAGGGTGGAAAATGTGATCCAATATCACTATTGATATGAATATGAATCATGAAATGAT